>JAECXB010000118.1:8102500-10602500 GCA_018151435.1 Zaprionus africanus
GAGCAGGCAGCAGACGAACAGATAAGGCTGCAGATACAGCACCAATGCGTAAGGCGTGAGCAGTGCCTGGCTCATGAAAAAAGCGCAGAAGAGGCCCAACATGCGCGAGATGGTCACGCTGTAGGGTGTCAGATGCACCGCATTTTCTGAGCACTCGTAGCGCATTCGCAGCAGGCCGAGGTAGTAGAACTGTCCCAGGTAGAAGCGCAGCAGCAGCAGTGCGTGCTGACTGATGTATTTATTGCCGCGACGGAACGAACGCAGCAGCACCATGATCAATCCGACTGTTCGCCTCGAACTGGCGAGAGACCCTGGACATGTAACCCCAAGTTGTAGAGTGTTCCCCATTAGCTCTATGGCCTGTGATTAGGTCTACAAATTGTGCTATTAGTCAATTATATTAGGAGTCTTTTTCACTGTGTATATAAAAAATATGTCTATATTCTTATACACCCATTAGCCATTGCATGTAGCGTGTATTATGTTCGTTAATATGGTAGATGAAGACATGGCTAATATGTTATAATATATGTTAAATGGTTTTCTGCACAACTTCTGTATTCATACTTTAATTGGAATTAAATTTGGAGGATAGCTTCATACTATGCTAAGTAGAAAATTGTATATTTTATAATCTGCTAAGTAATTGAATTAAAAATAAATAAAATAAACTTTACCTACCTGTGTTATAAAGTAATCTCTATACAATGTTCGGTAGCTCTATCTTCAAGACAACTAAAGACTGTTAAATCTACTAAGCTAACGATTATATTCATCAATATTTTTATGGGTACTCCCACGCCTCCTGTTACCTATAGCTGCCGCTTACACAGAGTAAGTACACCCCCTTTTCATTAAAACCCCCTGCAAAATATAGTATCGTAATATCAAAGCTAAACTTTGCTAACTTGTAAGTCAAGTTGAACCAATTCTAAAACAATGCAAAACTGGGTTGAGTACACAAAAAGTTGTTTACCAAATACTGTCCAAAATACTGCACGCTCCCCCCTTTCTCTCTCACTCTTCCTTCTGCCACAAAAAGTGTTTAGTTTTTTCGCCTTAGAGGCGTAATTTGTTATGCAATTAATTCGAGGGGACCAAAAGTGACACTGCAAAGTTTTCGGAATACGAATTTGGGACGCGGCAAGTTGTGCATAATTTCCATACTTTTCATAAAAAAATTTTTCCATAAACAAGTCAGGAACGAAGAGGGGGAAGGCAGATGGAGGAAGAGAATGAAGAAGAACGCGCAAAGAACGCGATGTGGTAATTAAAAAGTTCTCTGAAAGGGATCGCTGAGAGCTTTTCACGGCGCGATGACACTGCGAGAAACTTACCGATTGAGACGGCAATGGGTTTGGGTTTGGGTTTGCTTTGAGTTCTGAGTAGCAGTCTCGAGGGTAGTGGGAGGGAAGAGGGGACAGAAGCTCTGCGGGTCCAGGCAAAGGGCGACCACAAAACTGTTTACGGCCTGTCGCTGCAAATAAATTAAAAAACTGCAACTCGTTGCCAAGTTTGTCACCAGCGACGAGGGGAAAAAAATATAGAAAAATGCACGTGTCTGTGTATTCGTGGGTATGTGTGTCTGTTAGTGTCTGTGTGTGTATTGGTGTGTATTTGTATGCAGATGCATAAAACATTGGGAGGCTTGGCAACCGCAGACACCAACAAACTGCGGTTAGCTTGTGGCCAGTTGTAGTTGTAGTGCGGGTAGTTGTTGTATTTGTTGTTGTAGTAGTAGTAGTTGTAGTAGTAGTAGTGGCCTTAGTACTAGTGGTTGTTGTTGCTCTACTGCACGTTGTTGCTGCTGTGGCGTCTCCAGTCATTATTGCCACTATTGGCGACAGCAAAGCTGCTGCCCAGGAACCGGAAATTGGAAAAGTTCCCGCATGTCTTTTCACCCTCTTCCTCTCTCCTGCTTTTCCTCTTTCGTTTCTCAATTTGGAAAATAAGTTATTCCACTAATAGTTAAAATAGTTGAAAGTATTCAGAGAAGGAACTTTGCTTGAAAGTAAGCAATGACCTTCCTTCCTTCGATGTGCATTAACACTTTGTTGCCTGTTAAAAAGGACTCAAAAAAAAAGTGAGAATAAAACACCATAATTACATATTGTGGTATTGTGCACTATGTGGCGAAACATTCAGTTAAAGTATTTATGCCAGTACATAATGTTTAGTTATTTTGTAGTTTATTTTTATTCCACTTTACCTGGCAGAGTTTATAAAATTATCTAACAAAAATGCCCCATATAATTCTCGCATATTCACAGAGTTAAATCTATTACTTAACCAATGAAATAAACTATTTTAAAACTAACCTTCAAAAAAAAAAAAAAAAAAATAATTAAGAAAAGAATTCTTATAATGTAATATATCCACACTTATTCCTCTCAATTTCATTTTCTCAATTTATCTGCATTTTATTCATATTAATCATCCATTTAATATTGTCAAGTTATCTGAATTTCAAACATAATCTGCACAAAATGTAAGCTTCACTAATCTATTTGAATAAACTTACATTCATAAGCTTAACAAAGTTTATCTTATACAATATTTACAGTAACATTTTAAGACCCGATCTCAGGCATGTTTCAACATGCACGCTAAGTTGATTCATAAATTTTCTATGCCATAGTCTAATCCACTTATCCCCACAAATATTTTATGCTCCTTGCAAAAACAGCTGACCGAGAGGGAGAGAGAAAAGAAAACAAGAGCAAAAGCTTCCTCTCTCAGTTAACCGATTATAGCTTTCGAACGGTTCTTGGGACAACAAGGGGCAAACTGGGGAAATGCAAACACTCTCCCGTTCGGCGATGTTTCTGTCCCTAAAACAAGCACGAGAGCTAGTTGAGAGTGCTTGATTGTAAGATTCCCACTAACCAAGTGCCCGAAACGATGTGTACTTATCCTATCACCTAATGCAAATGATTTTTTGAACAATTTCTATATTTTTCCCATCGCACCTTCTTTAAGCAATCGCTTGGAGTTAAAAGTTATTGTGTTCACCTAAAATTGGTTTTTATCGACTTACTGGGACGGAAGGGGTTTGATCAAAATTTTTAAAGATATTTTTCATAGTCCTAGCTCCTATAGTCCCTAAGATAAAGATAATTTTCAGATGGACAGACAGACGGACAAAGCTATATTGATTCGTCTGTTCATCCTGATTAAGAATATATGTATATACCCTTTGGGTAGCGGTTATAAAAAGAAAATACCGTTAGCTGTACGCACAGAACAATTTAATAAGTAACTGTAATCTGAAACTACAGTTAGAAAGCAAATAAAAATACTGAACTTATGCACTTGCTCCTCCTCCCTCTTCGCCTAGCTGCTGCTGTCGGCAATGTCGCGTCGCAGCCAATCGACAAGCGCATCCCGAGCACACTCGCACTCGGCATTCAGACACTTCAGCAGGCAGAGTCCCTCCAGCCAGTTGGCATTGATGTAACGCTTGATGCACGGCATGACGCCCAGCTCGCGCAATACCTTCAGGGAATACAGCTGCAGTCGAGGATTCGCGCCCATGGACGTGCGGCGTCCCACATGGCAGGCGAGCATGGTGAACTCGCGACTGCGCCACAAGGCCCGCTTGCTGTGCAGCCCATTGAGCAGCATCAGCATCACGTACTCGTAGCACTTCACACTCTGGAAGTGCAGCATCGATGTGGACCTTTTGTAGCAACTCGCGAAGATGTTGTAGATCATGTTGATGCCATCGATCTCATCGAAACGATGCTGACCCTCTGGGCAGCGCAGCAGCAGAGCAAATGCCTTGCTGGCTAGGTTCCAGTAGAAGGGCAAACGATTCTTGATCCTGCCATGCAATAGCTCGAAGAAGCCCAGCTGGATGCCCTGCTCGGGTGCCACCTCCAGCATATGACAGAGATGATGCCACAGATGCTGCGGATAGTAATGGCGGCAAGGATCCTTCTTGAAGATCTTTGCCAGCCCCTCAAAGTTCTCTGGATCTTCCAGCATAATTCCGCAGACTAAAATGTAAAGGAATTAGACTACTCCTTATAGACACTATCTTTCTCCTTTAACATACCCTTTGGCTTGCCCGTTAAATTGCGTAGTATCTCGGCAACTATATCCTCCTTTACAGGCTCGCGGTCTAGGAGAATCTTGTAGAATTCAACTCTCAGACACTTGCGCTGGGCAATATGCTCGGCGCCGTTTAAATCACGGGAAAGAATGTCTAAAAAGAGTAATGTAATAAATCTGGAGTATCTCTTGTATATATTACATATTCATTATCTTAAAAGACTCACTGAAAATCTTCAGATATACCTCCACCTCGTTGTAGTGAGACTCATGGTACTTCAATCGCATGCGCATGAAGGCGTTCTTCACTCTACAGTTGAGAATCTTTAGTATTTTTTGTTAATTTACTCCTTTTAGTACCCACTTTCTTACTATATCCATTTCAATTATAGCACGCTGAGCGTTTAGCGGATTGAGCAAGAATTCCGTCAAAGATACAATGGCGCGCCAGTGGGTCTGGCTGACATCGCTGTCCATCTCCTTCATCAGCTTGGGCAGTGCGAACCAGCCGTATGCCAACTGGGCACGATCACAGAAATAGGTGGAGTTACCGGGGCACCGCCTTGGATATTTGCTGCAAAAGCCGCGTTTGCTTAAGTTTACACTCATCGCTGTCATATAGAACAGATAGTTAATAGTCTAACTGTGCACAGACAAGTTGGGAACCTTCCTTACCCTTGGTCTGTAGACAATTTATCGAACTCGGTTTCATAACATCTTTAATGTCCTTTTGCAAGAAGTGATTGCGATAACCCTCTAGCTGTTCCCACATCTTGGTAATTAAAACAACAATCTAAGAATTTACTTTTATTAAAAATATTTCAATGTTTTTTGTACTGATTTTCCGTTTTCCAAGCAATTTGAAAAACGTATGCAAATTGAATTCTATTTCAAATTGTAACAGCACACTAGATGGCGCGCTGCGTGGCTGAGTTGCCAGACTTGTGATTGAAGCTGTTAACATTGCAGAATATGCACAACTGTTAACGTGCAGAATATGCAGAACAAAATATACTAAAATATTAATATATTTACCACATACTAAATAGAATAACTAATGTACGAGTTGCGAATTTCCAAATGTGTATTTTAACAATTAATTTTATAATTTCTCTCTTTACTAGCTGCATTGCAGTAAGTGCATTATGTTAATAGTCCCATCTGGTCACACTAACAGATGTTTCCACTGCTGCTGCTGCGGCCGCTGCTGCTGCTTTCGCTGTCGTCGCTGCTGTCGCTGCCGTCGCAGTCGTCGTTGCGAGTTTGTTTTTATCCAAGTGTGCCGGTCGGCAGAGTCAGATCTTTGTCGCAGTCGAAGTCGCTCACTGTGCATCGACTGAAGTCTCTGTGCGCGCGCAATTCTTGTTGTAATTGCGGTTGTTTTTTGATTTTTCACTTCTTTTTTTTACATTTTCATTACATTTCGTGCCGGTCCTGCACCGTCTGCATGTTTTCGTGTGTCAGTTCTGCCGAAATTTCGTGAGTGTGTGTGCGCGCGCGTGTGTGTGTGAGTGCTGCAACGCAGACAACAAAAGAAATTTGCCGGTGTCCACCTTCCCCGTGGCTTCCCCCTGCCCTCTTGTACCCGATGCCGTTATTCGCACTGCCAAAATAACAAATCGAATTTTTTCACTGCTGCTGCTTGAAAGTTTTAGCAAACTCCACTTGCAACTCAATTTTTTGTACGCAAATTGGACCAAAAACCCGAAACCGAAACACAATGGCCTTAATAAGACTGGCAAGGTAAGTGTGCATGCAATATCGTGTTAAGACTTGCAATATTTTCACTGAAATGTGCCCAGGAGGGATATGCGCGTAGGCTCGCTCTCTCGGCCTGGGCATGAAATCAATAGCAGGCATTGTTTTAAGGGTTTTTCAATATACTAGGCGCCATACAATATATGTAAACACTTGTTATATACTATATACACGGTTGGGGGCTTTCCCTATGCAGCGCAACCCCCAATTTAATAATCCACTCTACCATGAAGCAGTGACAAAAGACGAGAATGAAATGAGAAAATATTCAATCATAATTAAGTTAATTAAACTGGAGTATCAATTAAATAATAGTTAAATCATGCTAAAAATACATCGCGTCAGATTGATTTTACGTGCGATTTTTTTGAAATGTCCCTAAAAATGTAAACTGTTGTGTAATGTTAAGACGCTGTTAAGGTGTTGTTTACCTTAACATTTAGCGTGCAGATAATGTTGCCGTATCGTTGTGTTGTTTTTGTTGCGTTGTTTTCGTTGTTTTTCTTCTTTTGTTGAGGCGCAATTGGCAATTTAAATGCACCTTATCCCCCGTCCCCTGTTCATGCCTTTTCAAGGTAAGCTTTAAGCTCTGCTTGTGCACTTGTCACAACTTTTGACCAAATATTTGTCTTGTGTTTCGTGTTGATTTTGTCGCTGCTGTTTGCATTTGTCCCATTGGTCATTGCACTTTGTCGGCCTGACCCGCTCTCTCTCCCCCGTTCCCCTTTTCCCTCCTTCTCTCCCTCTCTCTCGCAGCATAATTGCCGTTACTTTGTTGCGGTTGCCGTAACCTGGCAATATTATCGTGTTGTTTGATTTCATTGTCACTCTTCTCTCCTGACCTTTCTCTTCACCCCCCTTTTGCAATGTGATACCGGGATTACAGCGTGGGAAATGTTGACGGCGTGTGCCAACAATGTTGTCGCTTTTGCAATTTAATTACACTTTATGGACATTTTGTTTATTGCTTAGCTTTTAAATGGAAAACAAATCTCTTTGACTAATTCCGCAAATACATTTGGCAGCTGGCGTTGCTCATCCTCTTTCACTTGCAATTTCGCAATTGCAACTCTATAAATAAATAGGGGCACTTCTCAATTAGATCCACTTGGAGTTCGTCGGTCCAAAAATAACTCTTGACGTGCCCATTGCCAGTCAGTCAGTCTCGGGCTTCTCTTCCTTGTAAATTGAATGTAATTGGAGCTGAGCTCGGCGAGTTTGCTGTGAATGGATGTTGTGCTGTATGGTGGATGCTGTGTGTGGAACGTGTGTGGATGTTGTGCATGCTCAACTCTCAAGTGCAGCCACCGAAGCGAACAAGAGAAGAGAAGCTACAAAGTGAACTATCCGTAGCTGTATCTGCATCTGTAGAGCATATGTATCTCCCGAGGTATCTATAGACGCATAGAGACGGAGAATGCAGTTGAGCTGGTAATTGTGTGGCCCCAATATGGACTGCGACTCAGTGCGTGCCCTGCTGTTGCTGTTGTTGTTGTTGTCGTTGTTATTTATATATTTTCAGAGCGAGTGGAAAAGTTGTTCAAGTTTTTGAAATTGCAAAGTAAATACTGCAAGTGGATGCTGATAATATTTACAATCTATTTGGGTAATCTTAATCAGCGTTCCACATACAGCAGGCAAACAGGCATGCATCTGTTTATATAGCTAGTGTTCACAGGTTCTACTATATAAACATACTATACACATACTTATATGCATATAAACATACTGTGCAAATGTTTTGCTGATTTTAAATTTAATTATGACTATTTTATTAATTGAAATGCGTCGCAGTACCCGCTCTGAGAACGGCCTTAGACTCTTTTTATTTATGGCTTTGTTGTTGTTACTGTAGTTACTGTTAATGCTCCCTATACCATTTACAATGATTCGATCGTGATTCAAATCCTATAGATGAGACATTGTTTAAGTTGTTCAGTCGATTTTGACAGCGTGACTCGATAAGTCGCAGTTTATTCAATTGGTGCGTTGCGAATCAGTTTAGAATCTTAACTTTTAAATGAATAATTGACTAAAGATTGAAATAGATCAAGATCAACCTGAAACTGCAGTTTAGTTAAGACAGTCAACATGGTGCATCTATTAGATCAATGGGAGACGCTGGCAATGCATATGTAAGTTGACTCTATGAAGCAAATGTAAAGAAAATATAAAGAACTATTTCTTCTTTCTCAGTTCCTAAGCTAACCCTAACAAAACTCATTAGATTCGTATTTAAGAGACCTCAAACCAAAGCTAACCAGCTCTCTAATTGTGTTAGCTAATTGAAAAATTGAGTTACAACTTATACATAAATTATTCTAGTGCAAATTTGTGTCAGAAGAACAAGAAGCGACTTCGCGTTTTAAGATGCACGTGGCGAGACTGGTTCTGGTTTGGTCGGGTTCTCACTGGTGTCAGCTAAAAGTAGACACTACTCTGACAACACTGTCTGTTCGTCATAGTCAACATCATCATGGTCTGCATCATCATTTGGCTATTGCCTTTGGCAGTGCATGAGGATGATGATGATGATGCATCCCCCAATGTGAACAAGATTCTTTTGTGTGCAAAACATTCAATGCATTTGCCGGGAAATGTAGCTATAAGAACAAAAAAACAGTCAGGATATTGAACACTAATATCGACAAGTAATAAAATGAAGCAGTCATAGTCAAGTATAGACTAGAAGATACCCCACAAAGAGCTCAGTAGTGCCTCGAAAGGGAATAGAGTTAGAAATTGAGAGTATCACATTGGATGAAATAGGATAATTGGATTGGACTCTCAGACCCGGACTTGGCACAAGTTGTGGAGATAGAAAATTAATGATTGTAGGAAACGAAACATGTTGAAATCGATTGTTGCGCGCAGCTCGTCGTGGCAGACGTCGCGTCGTGCTGTCGCGGCGTCTGCTGTGCTGTACTTGAGTGTGCAGGGAGGAGGGGAAGGGGATTTCACTACGAAATATCCGGCTGAAAGCAGTTTTTACCAAACTTATCCAAAGTCAAGAGCAAATACTCATACAGACCGGGGGTAATAAATATACTGCGGACTCGCTGTGTGCACATATGGGAGTAAATAGAGAAATCTGTAGACATATATACATGCATATACATATGCATATATTTCTATATCTGTATGCATGTGCTTATGACTGCGAGCTGAATGAAAAAGGGGGAATACAAATGCAATCGAATTTATATTAAAATGGCCCAAGCAAGGGGAACAGAGAGAGATGCCTCGTGCTCTCGCTCTCTCTCTTTCCCATTCTCTCGCTGTCTGGCTGCGACGAAAACATTTGGCCTGGGACTGGCACGCGGCTCCAATTCGAACGTTGCACGCGGCGTATGCGCAATTTGTACAGGGTGCCCGCTGTGTAACACTGAGCTGGGCTAAACACTACAATGGAGCCCATAATTTCTCTAAGCTGCAATTGCTAATTTCAATATCAATTGCACGCCCAAGGACATTTCTCTATAATCATCCATCATTGCCCCCGCAAGCAATTAGCAGTACAAAACGCCCCCATTTTCCCCCCTCTGCCACCCTCTCCCTACGGAGCAATTGCAACGAAGCACGTGCCCCCGACTGATATCAATTGGTATAATACTCATACCATATATCATTCGTTTCTTGGGCGCACCCGCTTGTGTGTGTGGGGGACAGTGAAGTGGGAGGGGGACGGAAAGGGGTTGATGCTTGTGTGTGTGTGTTTGTGCCTGTGTCGATTGGCAAGCGAAGTTCATTGATTGATTAAGTCAATTGCGCTATTTTTGGCACTGCCTTTAAAATTTCTTGTACAAATTTGCATGTGACGTGCAATACAAATGAATGCACAGTGAATGTGTGTGAGTGCACCCATCTATATTTGATGGGCATTTTTGTTTTTTATTTGCCCCGTACGAGTCTATGAAAATATTTTAGCACTAGGTGTGCTAATTACCCGGCTTGAATATCACAAAACGCGAACAAATTTATGACACTTGCACTGCACCAGTTAACATACCCTGTAAACTGGGTGTTGAAGGGGCATGGGCAGCTGGAAAAATATGTCTAAATATAAAAAAATTATATGAAATATGACTAACTATATAAAAAATACAAAGCGAAATCAAATATTCTTTTTAGCAAGAGATTTCTTAGAAAAACAGCTTCAGTAACTTAAAGTGATAAGATCAATTAGTCCAGGAAACATTGTAGAGTTCATAGAATAAATTGTAGAGATAATGGAGATCTATGTTCAGTACCTTACAATAGATATTACTGGTCGCAAAAATTATAACTAAATTGAAGAACGAGTGAAGAATGAGTGTAAATTGATGAACTAAATTGAAAAGGGATTTGGCAAATAGTATTTTCTTCCACATTTAAAATTACATCGTAACCGAAATACGTAATTGTAAGAGCTGCCCAAACAAACGTAATCCCCTTCTATTTATATTTACCTGCTTGCTTACGTACAATGTATAACAATGTAATATCATTAAAGTGTTATCAGCAGTTTATTGAGGTACTTCAGAATATAAACAATGTCACATGCTGCCTTTCTCTGGGGTATCTCACAGTCGTGCAATTTAGACAGAGCAGACTACTATAATTTACGGATTACATGCTCAAACACGGAAGCCTAATGAATTTAACAGCTATAGGGGCCCATCGTAAGAGCTGTCAACTTCTGTGCATGCCCAACAAATGCCAACTAATTGACAATGTTTCTAGATAATTTATTTAATTATTGGGCAGCAAAGCAGCAAAACAGAAGCACAAACAGAAGTTGCAATTGTTGTTGTGCACCCACACACGCATCGTTAACCCGCACGAGCCGCCCATATTTGATTGATAGCTGCAACGGGGCTTGAGGGCTTGTCCGAGGCACGTATGGCCAATGGACACATGAATTCCGAACCTGTTGAGCTGTTCCAGATTTTGTACTATCTCTAATCTTTCAAAACTGCAGCGAAGCATGGCAATTTCTTAAAATAGAAACATTTACCCATTGAAGTCATTTGCAAGAGTATAAGAAAGAGCAAGAGAGTGACAGCGAGAGCGCGTGAGAGTTCATTCATCCAATTTTACACAAGGAATCGACTCTCGCAGCTGGCGAATTTGTGGCTTCCGTGTTGTGCCGGTGCCCCTTCCCTCCCAAGCATCTCCTCTCCCTCTCGATCAAGCAGGCCTAACAAAAGTGAGAGTATGTTGTCTGGATCGTTATTCTTGATGTTGTTGTTGTTGTTGCGTCCTCTTTAATCATTACAAATTTTATGCAATCTGCCTTTTGAGTCGTGTGTCGTGTGTCGCGCTATTTGTGTGTTGATCTTTTCATAACGGCATTGTGTGCCACACACACATGCAACCATATGTGCAATTCACTTAATAAAAGTGCATTGACACTTGGGACTCGTGCTTTGTTTACCTTTTTGCAGCTGTTTGGATTATAGAGCAACTTCTATGCCGACTTCCAATGAAGATTCTTAGTTGTAAGTCTATTAGAGCATAGAATAGTTATATTTAATAGAAAAAAAACTAGGAAAAGCTAATTCAGCACTAGATTTATCGTGTTGCAGTTGACAATAGCGATTGGAATCGATTCCGTGAGTACGTTTAAAAATGCCAAAACCCGATGATAGGAAATTCGAAATTTTATACAAAACACGCGCGGACACAAATGGGATCGTGTCTTGGGAAAAGAGATTTTAACTTTGCCCGGCGAAACCTAGTTTTGAACAGTTTACTGTAAACACAATGTTAAAGCACTCCACACATAACAGTTTTGCTCCTCGGCGCACAAACTGTTCCTAGCTGTTACTGCAATGACAGCCGGTCACATTGTGCTGGCATTAAATCGATAGAATTTGTAATCGACGGCGCTGCAGCGGCTGCACGTTGTTTTAATTGTTTGAAGTTGAAAAACTAACAATAATCGAAGATGTGCGCTTCCGCGACCAGCAAATTGCTACTAAAGAGCATGCCCTGCACCATGGACGAACTGGGTCAATTGATTCAAGAGCTAAAACTAATCATTCCGCGATCTCTGAACTCTTTTGGCCGGCGTCGCGTGCTACTCGAATATGCAGACGCCGATGAGGCGCAGAAGGCACTAAATCAGCTGTTGGGTCTAAGCGACATACTGGACAAGCCGCTACGCGTCAGCTGTTTTGGACCACGAGCCAAGGATGAAACTGAAACAAGCTCGAAAACAGCTAACAAATCTACACAAGCCACGGCAGCGGCGAGTTCGAAGGACTCAAAGACGCCGCCGGCACAGGCAGACCAGATCAATAAGTACGTGCAAAAAGTATATGCCTGCAATAATCAATTCGACTTTACACAGCCACCACCGCCCTACCTGCGCTACGCCTACCCGCCCATCAATGCTGATATACTGAGCGAGATTGGTAATGCACTGAAGAGCAACGAACGCTTCTATGTCCAGGTGTTACACCTTATGAATCGCATGAATCTCGCGCCACCCTTTGGTCCACGTCCGGAAGGGGTCATCCTGCAACCGCAGCGCACACAAACTGTTGCCACGCAGACTGAAAAATGTAAAAGTGAAACCGAAAGCGAACTAGAGAGCGAAGAGGATGAGCATGAGAAGAAAAAGAAACAGCAGAAACAGAAGCTTAAGCGCCCAGCCGAGCCCAGCGTGATGCCCGAGCAATATCGCAAACGTGCACGCCAAATACTCCAAGCAGGCAAAGCAGCTGTTGCAAATACAACTGCCACCAAGGAATCATTTGATTCACCCACATTTGCAGCACCTAAAATTGAATTAAAGCTGCCAACTAAATTGCCAACTGATCCACAACTGCCGGAGCAGCGTCTAACTCAGCAGCAGCTTCAGGAGTTGCCCATCTACAAGAATTACAAGCTTGGCGAACCCAGTAACAAGTTGTACATCAAGAATCTCGACAAGAATGTGACAGCGGAGCAGCTGCGTGCACTCTATGCACGCTTTGCTCCTCCAGAGAGTCTGGAGATAAAAGTAATGCAACAGGGTCGCATGAAGGGTCAGGCATTTGTGGAGTTCAAGGATCAGGCGGCAGAAACATCAACGGCGGCGGTGGTGGCTCAAGCATTGACCGAAACAAATGGATTAATCTGGCAGCAGAAGCCCATGATTGTCTGCTACAGCAAGCAGCAGGCGCAGCAACCACAGCAACAATGAACTGTGGAGTTTAACGCGAAACCTTTGCAGTATTAGCCCAAAGAACTGTGGAATCTCTAGCGCTATTAGTGCTCAAAGTACTGTGGCATCTTTTGGCTGAGTAATTCAGTTAATTGCTTTCCCAAAATCTTAAATAAGGCTGTAAAACTGTAGATCAAGCGCTCTTAAAAAGAGATTACTATGTAAAAGACTATGTAGAACAGTAGTGTGATGGCCTTGCCATGTAGATACTTTGCCAATTTTCTATATGCATTAAAACTTATATTTAATATACCTATCAACCTAAACTTGTATTCGGGATGTCTTTTAATCCTCAGTTGTGCTTCGAGTTGTAGTGAGAATCTTTCGAATATTTCGCATTGAGATCAAAGTAGCTGCTTTCCAGCAATGTAGAAATGTCACCAGACTTATAGGTGATCATTCATATAACTCTACTACAAGCAGTAAAGATACTGACTAGCATTTTTAATATATATGTATATATTTTCTATAAAAAACCAAAAAAAAAATCATAATACATATTGACGGTTTTGTATATTGTATCTCCCCTCCCATTTGCCAGACAACTGGGCCTGATAGACACATTGTATGTGGAGGGCGGTAGACCAGATCCAGTCAACGATTTGGATGATTTGCACAACGACGCAGAGATCGACTTGGATGCTGCACTGCCCCAAGAAGAATCTACCACAGCTCCCCTAAAGACCAAAAAGACGCGCAAGTCCAAACAGTTGGCCATGCAGCCCTTTAGCTACGTAATTGCCGTTGACTTTGAGGCCACGTGCTGGGAGAAACAGGCACCACCCCAGTGGCGCGAGGCAGAGATAATTGGTAAGCCAAGGGGTACCATATTTACCCTAATTTCATCACTGATCATACCTTGATCATTTTGCAGAATTCCCTGCCGTGTTGGTCAATCTGAAGACGGGCAAGATCGAGGCCGAGTTCCACAAATATGTCATGCCAATCGAATCGCCGCGTCTGAGCAGCTACTGCACAGAGCTGACCGGGATAGAGCAAAAGACTGTAGACGCGGGAGTGCCCCTGCAGACGGCACTGATGATGTTCCACGAGTGGCTGCGCAAGGAGCTGCGCGCCCGCAACCTGCTGCTGCCCAAGACACACAAGTCGAACATACTGGGCAACTGTGCGTTTGTCACCTGGACAGACTGGGACTTTGGCATCTGTCTGCACAAGGAGTGCACGCGCAAGAGGATGCGCAAGGCTCCCTATTTTAATCAGTGGATCGATGTCCGTGCAATCTACCGGGAGTGGTACAAATATCGTCCGTGTAACTTCAGTGATGCCCTCTCCCATGTTGGGCTGCCCTTCGAGGGACGCGCCCATTCGGGTATCGATGATGCCAAGAATCTGGGCGCACTCATGTGCAAAATGGTCAAAGACGGTGCACTCTTCTCCATCACCAAGGATCTGACGCCATATCAGCAACTCAATCCGAATTGTGTATTGTGAAGTCGTCTCTCCAGGACTAGAATGTGAGACAGAGAGAGAGAGAGAGAGCAGGAGAACTCCCTCCAAAGCAGCAATATCAAACAAAGGAAATGCACTTAGTTACTGACATTTAAAATAAATAATTACTTGATAATGTTAGCTCGACAGTTCTTAAATCTTAAGAGAGAGAGGAGCCCCCCCTACCAAGTGGGAAATCATTTGTTTTCTGTGACGGCAATTGATAAGACTTGAAAATTTGACGAATTGTTTCAAAATCGCCCAGAATATACACATATACATACATATACACACTCACATAGCATACATGCATGTATACATAAATACGCATACGCATATAAGAGATATGGCCCTAGAGCATATTTTTCTACCATTCATACTTGAGAATAACGCCTAGATTTGTAGTCTTAAAAGTTTAAACTGTGTAAACTGTATACATATTATGTACATGGAATGTCATACTTATGCTGACGACTTACGTAGCCTAGCATTATAGTTCTTAAGCGCATGACTAATAAACGACAATAGGAACAATACTACAATGACACAAACGGAGTTTTAATTTGCAACTAAAACGGAACTTTCCCTATGAAATCTAGATCTCTACTCGACTAGAGATTATGGTGAAAAATAAATCTGATAAAAGGCGGAGCATACCCCTTTCTGACTTACATACATTTGTACAAAGCTATTATTCCCTCATTGAATCAATTTAGTAGGGTATAATTAAATTCGCGTGGCTCTAAAAATGCATATCCCGAGCTGTTGCATATCAAAGACACAACAATGGTTTGTGTCATGGGAATTTCATATCAGTGCAACATATCTGTTGCCTACTTTAAGGAGCACTATCAGCTGCTTTGAATTCAGTTTTTATTTATTCCATTTTATTTTGTTTTCAGCAATTTAAATTTTGTAGAACTAAATAAGCTGCACAAGTATTAGTATTAATAATCAAGAGCGCTGATGTTAGCTTTCAAAGAGCTGTCACTGATCTATCGCAAGCAATGACGCATCCAGTCACCTTCAATTTGCTAGTGTGGAAATATTTTAAGCACGGCAGAAGAGTATGATCTGATATGATTATCTATTGAATTTGAATCACGTTTTGAGGGAATCTAAGTGAACAGTCCCTTCACTGAGATCATGCAAAATAAACACATTCAAATTGAGTCGCAATAGTCCAATTACCAACGAGATACTAAGAAATATTGAGATATATGAGTGATCAGATAAGATAAAAAGCATGCATGTTCAACATCAGAAATTTGTTTTATCTTCTGTGATATTCTTAAATACCATAAAAGTAAAACAAATCTCTAAAAATGCACATGCATGTCTTCATTGTCATCATATATTAAGTGGGTGAAATCTTGATAATCCTCAGGGTCTGGGCTTGATGGCCAGTTGGATGACTGCCTTCTCCCCCGTGCACATCCATTCTGAATTGTCTTCAGTGAGCCATTCCACAACACAAAGAGGCATGCCACAGAATACGTCGCACTTGATGCAACGCAGCGCACACACATTGGTGGGCATAAAGCCTCCAAGGCATTTATCAAACGGCGTAGTGGGGTCCCAGTTCACATCGTCGATTAGCTTGCGATAATTTAGGTCGCCCTTGAAGATGACCAATTGAGCGAAACTGAACTGAACGTACAGACTAGGTATCGACTCGCGCAGGTGACAAAACCCATGGGGACTGACCCAGAAGCTGCATTCCTCGTATAGCTCCAGGTATTTATGGCACCTTAGACGATGTAGATTGCGGCCAAAGGCTCTCAATTCCGGAATCTCGCTGCGGCGCAGGAAACGCAGCATCCAGTTAAAGTCATTCGTGGTGACGTCAGAGATAAACCAGGGCGCAGTCTTGACATGATATCGCACCTTGGTGGCCAGCCTCGTATTGAGTAGGTACTCGCCAAGCAGCAGATCAGTGAAGAGTTCATAGCCAGCATTGTCCAAGACAATGTCGATAATCCCTGGCTCTACGTCATATGTCAACAGTTGCCAAACATTTTCGGACTGATCGACAATCAGGTGGCGATCATATATTACAATTAAATCGACCATATCATCGCTGGGCAACTCCTTGGTGATCGCCTGGTCACAGCGGTTGCCCCACAGCGACAGCTTCAGCATTAGCTGCAGATTCTTCTTACTACGTTGCAGATTTCTAGTTGCAGCTAACACTCGCCTCAGCAAGTAGATAATGTTGCGTGTTGCACATACTTTCTGTTGGCCAAAATAATCAAAGTCCTTCAGCGTTTTCGTGCGTCGGAATGCGCCCAATATGCGACGATATAGATAACACTCGGCGAACAACCAATCGGAGGAGAACCATCGATTCTTCTCGCGTACGACTAAAACTTTGATGAGGCTATTCCACATGGAGCTGTCAGGCTTCTTATCGTAGAACAACTTGAACGGTTTGTTCTGCAATATTTCGTCACGTAATATCTGCAGGCTCCAAATGACGCAGTGCAGATCGTGGTGTACATAGTCCCCGAACTGTTCGGCGAGTCTGGACTCGCGCGTCTTCAACGTATCTATCATCTCAAGCAACATGTTCGGAGTGCGCTCCCTGAATGTTCTAAAGGCGAAGGTTCGCTTATATTTTGCAGTCAGCGGGTGACGTAGGGGAAGAGGAAGATCGATTATCTTGTTCTTCTGCATGAATTGCTCCTCTTCCGAATCGACACTAATCCGTTCTTCATTTCTTATTGCGTCGTCGTTATCAAAAGAAGTTATAGAAGACTTCATTGACAAGGTTTTATTTGAAAACATTTTGTTTTTTATAAATTCAAAAAGAATTTTGACACACTTCCAAAATGATTGCCAATAAATGTGGATCTAACAGGGATCTGACATGGTAGATGTTTTATTTTCAACAGAGACCATTAAACACAACAACAAATTAAGCTAAGCCTCTAACTGCTACTCCGGTTTCCGCCTACTGGTCCTACTTCTTAGCCGCAAACTGAATAGTTCCGTATTCTCCTGTCAGCATCCACTCCTTGTCCTTGGCAAACAGTTCCTCCGGTTTTCCCTGCGGCAGCCCACAGGCCAAATCCGCTTTGATGGTGCGTAGTGTGCAGACATTTGTGGGTTGGAAACCTGTGCAGAAGAAAGATCATTTTGCATAAGGAATATTTAAAGATTGATTGATTCCACGAAGGTTTCTACTTACCACGCAGGCAGGTGACAAAGCTCTCTGTATAGTCCCAGTTAAAGTCGCCCAGCAGCTTGCGATAGTTGAGATCACCCTTAAAGAGGACCAGCTGTGCCTGCGAGAGTCTTTCGTAGAGTGCTGGCTGCACTTCGGCCATGCGATAGAACTCATAAGGACTTGTCCAGAAGTGCTCCAGTGGCGCCACTTCAAACTTGCCCTCATCTGTAAAGCGTTTCAGTTTCTTCCCCAGCTCACTAAGCGCAGCTTCAGGTTGACCAGCCAGGAAATCGAGTGTCCAGTGATAATCATGATCCATTACATCCGATATAAACCATGGAATTGCCTTGACATTGAACCGCACCTTTTGCGCCAATCCCTGATCGATTATATATTCGGCCAGTATCAGATCTGTGTACAACTCATAGCCAGCATTGTCGAACACAATCTCGACCACTCCCTGTCCATTGCCCGCTTGCAGTGCCTGCCAAATTTCGTTTGATGAATCCACCAGCAAATTGTCTTCCAAATCGGCAATTAGATCGAGCGCATCACCTGTGGGTTTGATTTGCTTGCCCGATGTGATGGAGAGATCACAACGATTGCCCCACAGATTCAACTTGAGCAGCTTTTGGAAAGTCGCCGAGGATTTCTCACTTTTGCGGGTGCCCTTTGCCACTGCCAGCATTGCGTCGAGGCTGAGCTGGGCAGCTGTTTGCTTCTGCTTGCTGAAGTAGTCATAGTCGGCCAGGGGAGACAAGCTGAAGATGGAGCGCAGCTTGCGGTACATGTAACACTCGGCGTAGAGCCAGCAGGCAGTGAAGTACGAGCGCTTCTCCTGCGGCAACTGATCCAGAAATGCGTTCCAGACACCAGCATCGCCCTCTGCAAGAAGAGGAGTATAATTAGAACAGATCTACATATCAATATCTATATATATCTTTCTATATATAGCCTCGTATGCCCCACTTTACATACCCCTGTCATTGAAAGGCAGCAACGGTCCGTTATTGAGAATGTTTGCGCGCAATTCGATAATGGCTGCAGCTGTTTGCTCGATATCGCCAGCCTTATCCTGCCAGATACAATCACATTATGCAATTTTACAATAACAATTACAACAACAACAACATACCGCGCCATATTTAGTTAACAGTTCGTCCTTATCCTTGGCCAACGAGTTGGCGATGGTTTCCAACGACGATGGCAGTCGCACGCGAAACGTATAGTTAGCAAAGCTCCTACACGAGCGGAGGCGGCGTTAGAGGTCAGGTGAGAGGACAATCAAATTACATCAGCAGTGTGTTTGTTTACATACATATATTTACTTTTTGCTATATTAAGCGTATACTTACTGCTTGTATTGGGCTGTTAGCTGTGAATGCCTTGGCGTCTCGCTGTCAATAATTTCACTTTTGACATCGAATTCGGAATCGGGTTGCGCTAATGCCATGTTCGTCTTTGATGCTGTCGGTATTCCCGCCTGTCTATCAACTGAGTATGCCCTGTACGCAAATATTGGAAACGAACGCACCAACGTTGGGAGCGTGTCGATAACTGCAATCGGATGTGGTGATATCGATGTGCGTCGATAGTGAAAAGTGTTGGGGCCAAGCTTTCGATAGATTTTCAAAATCATGTTTCTTTTGCCTGGCAGAGAAACACCTGATTGACTATCGATACTGTCAGATGAACCCAAACATCACATGATAACAGCTGACTGGATATCAACAAAAACAGAGCACAAAACAGCTGACTAAATGAAACTACTTTGTTTTCGGAAATTTCTTTAATTTATTCTAAATATAATTTGAAGCTTATTTTTTAAAGGACTACAAAAATAGCTCATCAAACTAAAATAAATAATTGACAACAAATAAAATTTGGTGACTAAAATTGTATATTTAAAAGTCGGATTCAATTGGAGTATTAACAGCATCAATAGCCAAATTCACGAGAGCCGTCCACGAACTGGACGATACCATATTTGCCAGACAACATCCAATCAGGATGTTTCATTGTAAGTTCTTTGTGTACACCAGGATCTAGTCCACAAATTACCTCACTCTTCACAACGCGTACCGCACAGATGCAACTGGGCAGGAAGTCTCCCGAACATAATAAAACCTCCTGTTCTGGCGCCCAATTGACGTCGCTTAACAGTTTGCGATAGTTATAATCGCCCTTAAATATGACGAGCTTGGAACGCTTTAGCGCTTTATATAGTATCGGATCAACCGAAGGCATACTAAAAATAAACGAAAATAAGACGAGAATAAGGAGATATAGTAGCCAATCAATCTCACCTGCTAAAGGCATGTGGGGCGACCCAAAAGTGGGAAGAGTGAACTTCGAATTTTTCCTCCTTCACAAACTGTATGAACTTTTGTCCTATAAGGCTTACAATGTAGTCTGAGTGCTCGCTCAAATACTTGAGGGAGGAGTGAAAACCGTCTTCAGTTATGTTGGACGCGAACCAAGGAAGTGGTTTGGCATGGAAGCATACTTTTTTGGCCAATCCCTTTTCGATAATATATTCGGCCAGGATAAGGTCTGTGAAAAGCTCAAAGCCACCGTTATCCAGTACAATATCGACCCTTTCTCTATTGGTGTTATCATTGCATAAGCAACTCCAGACGTGGGCCATATCGTTGCAAATTATACAATCATCCCTGGTATTCATTTCTTCGAGCACCTTCCGGTTGAGCAGGCATACACTCTTATCATCCAAGAGATCGTTGGCACCGCTCCACAGGTTGATAACTAGGAGTTCGCTAAATAGATCGACGCTCTTTTCAGTTCGACGAGTGAAGTTAGCCAGTGAAAGAATCTCTTCCTGACTTCGGGCGAGCTCATGCAGCTTTGTCTTTTCAAAGTAATCAAACTTTTTGATAAATATGCAATTCTCCACGAAGGAGTAGAGCTTGCGGTACATGTAGCTCTCGGCATGCATCCAGCACGCTCTGTAAAATGAGTTCGCATCCGCTGGGAGATTGGCAATGAACTTATTCCATACCTCTCGATCGGGCTCTGCAAATTGTGGTCAAACATTATAAAATTAAATTCAGATAACACCAAATGGTTCTCACCATCTCCAGTAAAGGGTTGAAAAGGCTTGTCTGTCTGCAGCTCGTATTTAAGTCGTGAGATCATGCCGATAATAATCTTTATCTCCTCTCGTGCATTCTGTTAAGAGCATGTAGATTCTGTAGATCATAACTGGCAAAACTTCGAAGATCTACATACCTCCCCGAATTGTGCGACAAGTTCGTTCTTGTTCTTTGTGAGAGTGTCTATGACCTGTGTCAGTACTACAGGAAGATGGTTACGCAAGGTAAAGTAGGCGTGACTGTGTTTGTACTGGCCAGACATAAAGGCGAGCTGCGGCGTCTGGATATCCAAAATATTGTATTTGGAATCAAAATCCGTTTTAAACACCTTGCTCAAGCTTTGAGCAACAGCTTTGCTGCTTGACACTGCATCACTCTTTTCTCTGGACTCCATCTTTTAATTTGATAATTTTAAATTTTGGGTGTCCAATAGTGCATAATAATTTTGATAAAATGCCAAGATTGTGGAAGTAGCCTACTAGGTGGTGATGGAATTCGTGCATTATTATTAAATAGTAAGACCTACACTTAAGTACTTACATAGAAACTCTTTACTGTGGCTTAGTGTGACCAAAATAGAGACCGATTTTGTCGCCGTTAATACTAAAATACTAAAAGTAAATGACCATGTTCTCACTGTATTTGTCTACTGTGCATTTGAAATTCATTTTATAGTGGTTATTGTGGTCACAAATTAACTGGCAAGGGATCAATAGAATTTATAAGAATAAACACATAAACCAACTTACAGGTAAGAGATTAACAACATTAAATAGTATGTATATTTGATTATTGATTTTAAAGCGTTATCAAATTTCAAATGTTAACAGGTCAAAAGTTGGGTGATTACACTTTACGAAACGTGGTCACACTGGTATCATAAGTTGCTTGACTACTTAAACGTGTTAGTATTATTCGTCGAGTTTTTTAAGGATCAAACCCTGACACTTCAGAAATAAAAACCTTAACATTTCCATTTTATTTTAAACATAGTATATTTTGACAAACTTAATTTGGTATATTTGTTTAAAGTTAGTATTTTATAAATACTATTTGTAAGAAAGGATATCAAAATTATTACTTAAATATACGTAATGGCAAAATTAGTGTTAAATAACAAATGCTGGTATTTTGTGACTTCGCCAATTAGGTGATTTTTTTTAGCTCATTTTTACTTCCGCGTTCCCTATTCTTCACTGCAGTTTTTACTTGGACATGGAACGCGACGCGAATTCATAGAAATGTTAAGCACACATAAATTAACTGCAAATTAAGAAAAACAAAATTCACATATGACGACACAGTGACAAAGTCGAATAGTCAACGATCCGACCAATTGTTGACTGCGCGCGGGGTATGCTGACTCAGTCGGAGCGAACGACAAAGGCAGAAACGGATACGATACGAGATAAAGTCCGGCTACGGCTTTTAGTTTAATAATTGTGCAGTGATTCCCTTTGATCGCTGAAAACAGAAGGACGGGCTAATGCATACCAACTAAACCGCAAAGCCAACACACTCACACACACACAACGACACACACTTAAGCTCACGCACACAGCGGCAGACTGCACCACCTACTACAACGCCCAACACCCAAGGCAAGGCAAACACAAACACACACAAGCAAACAAAATTCGCACAAACGCACACACACAGGCATACACAAAATGTCACATTTGCCATTGCCGCTATATGGCTTCGCTGCGTTTTTTATGATTTTCTGGTTTGGTACATGGTGCGTGCATCTGATCGCGATCTGCTATGGCAAATACAAGCTGCACAAGAAGTCGTGCAAGCTGCCAACTGAATCGTCGCCCCTGCCGGGTGTCTCCATACTGAAGCCCCTAATGGGCGTGGATCCAAATTTGCAACATAACCTGGAGACATTTTTCACCATGGACTATCCGTTGTACGAGCTGCTTTTTTGCGTAGAGGACAAACATGATCCTGCCATAAAACTGGTGGAACAATTACTTGAGAAGTATCCACAAATCGATGCACAGCTCTTTGTGGGCGGCTCAGATGTTGGTGTCAATCCCAAAATCAATAATATACATCCCGGTTATATGGCGGCCAAGTATGATTTTGTTATGATTTCGGATAGCGGCATCAAAATGAAAAACGACACTCTGCTGGACATGGTGCAAAACATGTCGGAACGACATGCCCTGGTTCATCAGATGCCATTCACGTGCGATCGCGACGGTTTCGCTGCGACCTTCGAGAAGGTCTTCTTTGGCACAGTACAGTCGAGGATTTACCTATCCGCCGATGCACTCGGCATCAACTGCCACACGGGCATGTCCTGTTTGCTGCGCAAAAAAGTCATCGATCAGCTTGGAGGACTCCGTGCCTTTGGCTGCTACTTGGCCGAGGATTTTTTCATTGCCAAGCGCGTCACAGAGTTGGGATGGAAGATGCGAATTTCCAACCAGCCGGCGTTGCAGAACAGCGGGCTATGCGATATTGGTAGCTTTCAGGTAATTTCCTTTTCAATCTCCGTTCCCCTCATATAGATTAGTTATATTCTCGGAAAAAATATCAAAATTGTTGTGGTTGAGTTCATTTTGAAGTGCTTCATTTATTGTATCGTTCAATTTATTATGGAGATAAGCATCGAGAGTTGTTTTCATTGCATTAGCATTGGTATCTTAAAACCAGGCGTTGATAAGTCTTATGTAATATAACCGAGTATATTTATCTACAAACTTAGAGCTAAAGATAATGATAAGAAGTCTGGCTCCTTAAAGGTACATATACCTACATAGATGGATGTAGAATTATCTTCAATTCAATAAATAATTCAATGACTGTTGAGCAAGACAAGTTCCCTTAATAATTTCTGCATTCCTATATGATTCTTAATCTGTTGAATCATGAAACCAGGCGTTCATAAGTCTCGTGTGGTATAATCATGGAATTTATCTGTAAGCCATTGAAAACAAACAGAGTTAAAAAAAGGATTGGGAATAGGGGCATTTAAAGAATTTATATAAATAAAGTTAGATTCCGTTTCAATTCAATATGCTCTCAGCTCTTTTTAAGTAAATGACCCTTAATATTTTCTAGTTTCGTGTGTGATTCCTAATCTTTTCTCCCTCTTTCAGCAACGACTCATACGCTGGGCCAAGCTGCGTGTCGCCATGGTGCCCACAACGATACTGCTGGAACCGTTGTCGGAGTGCATGATACTGGGCGCACTAGCCGCATGGTCAGCATCGCTGCTCTTCGCCTGGGATCCACTGGTGTTCTACTTGGTGCATATACTCTGCTGGTTTCTATCCGACTGGCTGCTCTTGACCATTGTGCAGCACGGCTCGATGCCGTTCCACAAGTTCGAGTTTGTCATTGGCTGGCTCTTCAGGGAGTTAACCGGACCATATCTGTTCCTGCATGCACTCTGGAATCCGGCAATACGCTGGCGGACGCGCACCTTTAAGTTGCACTGGGGCGGAATTGCCTATGAATTGCCGCTCAACACACCTGCCTCTGATTCTTCGTTGGCGCCGCTGCAGCCAGCGCCCACGTTATTGACGTCAACAACGACAACAACAACGACCACAACAACAACATCATCAACATCGTCGTCGTTGTCTTCGTGCACAAATGCGGGTGCAGGCACGGGCACGGGAATAGGCACAAGTCTGTTACCGGCGGCCAAGCAGCGCCTGTTAGTCTCGTAGCAGCTCCTACGCTTTAGAATTTGTTTGTTATATGCGTAACTTGTACTTCTGTGCGACTCAGTGGACTGAGATTTCAGCTACAGCTGCAGTTGAATGGCATTAGTATTATTACTAGCTAACCCTTTAGTCACTAACGTAACCTAACGTAACGTAACTAAGTTAAGTACGTATAGAGTGTAAGTAGTAAGTGAACGGGCGCACAGACAGATGACAGACTACGGACTACAATGACTACGGTTGTAGTTTCTAAATAAGAGAGATACGTATTCGTATCGTATCGGTCAAATGTACTTGTATTGGTGCATGACTGGCAACGCGAGCATTGCTTATCTTAATTCCATATTGGGCTCAGGCAGCATCATCACTATTCCCCGTACGTGATCTTCGACTCGTCCCATCTCGTCTCGGCTCACACGTGTGTGCCCCAAACTGTGACCAACAGGTTGGAATTGTTGAATTCTTGTACCGAACTTAAGTCTTAACTTAAGTTGACAATTGTTGCTTTAATTAGTTACGAACTATATGATCTTCAGAGAGATTTATTAAGTTATGTTTTGTAGATCAGCCAAGCGATTTAGTGCGTATATTGTATATTTATATTTAGTTGCTCTGAGATTTGTGAACGAGTTTCATAGTTAAGTTCGACATTGTTATTGCTTTTTGAGTATGATTGTCGTAATTTTAATTATTATTATTATTATTTTTATAATTATTAGCTATTTATTACTAAGCAAAAAATTATTGTTTGTTTGCTTTCCTTTGATTTATATATTCCAATACCCCCTTCCCCGACTCCCTCCCCGCTTCTCTCGCTATGTACATATGCTTCGAATAAATTTAATTTAAATTAAATTAAATTATGTTGTCCATAAACAATGAATGAGTATTTTTTGTTTGTGACTTGATCAATTATATTTCGATCATCATACGTAGAATCGGTTGATAAAGCGGTACGTTAATGATCAGTGAGTCAGGCGTTAGGGCTTCACCGGTCAGAGAACAATATGAGCTATGGCAAGATGACTCAGCGGGTCTATTCCAGTAATTGTTATCACATTTTACACACTCACACATTTTACACACAGATCCATTGTCAGGCGGCGTCGCTTAGAACCACATTAGTTGTGAGTTCAAAAGTCTTGAAAATTAATTGAATTATGTTGTGCCCCCGACTTGATCGCACTCGCCCTATATGCCCGTTGAACATTGATCTGCGCCAAGTCGGAGAACATGCGTTTGCGTTACGGGAACTATAATAATATCTTATATATGGTATACAGAGGAAATATACATAAAATGAAAATGTGAAAAATTCCTCATTGGTCTTGAGTCAACCTTGGTCTGGGATCACGAGAGTAAAACCTTATTTTTTCCATATTTGTCTCGATAGAGACTGCTGCTTATCTCGGTCTCAGGGCCCGGCATAAAGCGAACAATAACAGTGGAGAATGCGTATATGCAACAACAGCCAGACAATTATTGAAAAAATATTTATAATTTGTAACTAAGTATGTACACATGTGTGTGTGGCTACGTGCTGTAGAGATTAGAGAGGCATATCAGCTGCGAAGGCGCCACGAGAATAAAAATGAGAATGAGATCGAGAATATAAGACAATTGAATGGGCGATATTTATTAGGTGTATCGTATTGCTACAATAGTATTGGATAAAAGTAGTTATCAAAAATAGCATAGCTAAGTTCCTTTGTACGCGATCGAAAGACTTCGGTTCTCGTGCATTCCATAGAATGAAGAACACCCGAGACAGAACACATTTGTGATCAGGCACAACTTACCTTGTTTTATTTGTACTTACTATCTACGAAAACTTTGGATTCTTATCAATGTGCATTAAAATTTCAATTGTCCGATATGAAAAACTGCTGGCAGGGGCAAAAATTTAACCAAATAATTAAGAGCTAACACTAGTTACACAAATTTATATACATACAAACATACATACATGCCTATATATAGCATATACACATACATATTCGTACATAAGTATTATGCAATAATTCATAAGCGCAATTATTTATACCGAGTATTAAGCTAAACTGAGGTTTTTGAAAACCCTTTACTAAATAAACATATTTTTACCGACTTAAGAGATACTACTACCTATACATATATATAATGTGCGCTATATGAGCTACACTATATGATTTCCCCGAAATCCTTTGTAGTCAAATTACATGAAATGGAAACGTGAATGCAACACGGAATGTGTTCAAAAAAAGAAGCTAATAATTCTAGAAATATACACATATAATTATTATTATAATTTGTTTGCAACTATGCTTGATATATGAGATATGATACAAAATAAAAATCAAACAACCAAGGCGAATGCTTTACATAAATGTATAACTAACTTTAAGTATTTGTACCTATTTATCTAATTGTAACTAGGCCTAAAGCTAGTCAACAAAATAAACAAGATTGCTAACTTGACCAAGACACACCCACACTCACATGAGTAGCGTGACTTTTTCTATTCATTCTCATGTCGTATATAGTACATATAGTACTAGTGTGTTATGACATACATATGTTTAGCAGCGTTCAGTCGAGTTTTTTTTTTTTGCTTCCATTGACGACTACAGCGCGACTGGGCATGAGAGATATATTTATTAAAGGCTTTGTCTGATAACGCGGGTTGTGGCAGTGAGTCATGTGGATCGAGTGTTTTCATTCTCGACTGGGTTTTACGTCCAATGCTGCCGTGATTAATTAGTACACAATTGCCACAGGGAGACCTACATGATGTGTGAAGTCAATGGTCATTTGCAATTTGGCCAATAATGTACTTGAGTTATCTATCTATGCACCGATGGTGGTTGGGTCTCAGTATCTTCGATAAGGCTGATGGGATAGTTTCGCACGAGCGACCCTGGGGTGTGTAAATTGCCAAAAACGAGCCCAGTGGAAACGTTAGCAACCCAGGCAACCCAACCTTTTGCTCTCTTATCCAATAAATCGCATACGTAAAGGTTGCGCGCTGTTCTTATCATTAAGTACGTATGTACGAAGGGTGAGCCCCGAAGATAACATTATGAATTTAGATAGCCTAAACATTTTGTAAATATTTTAAATACATATGTATTTTATCTTGGCGTATTATGCGAATGTCTACAAAGTACGAAGTCTACGCAGAATCATACGTTAGTAACAATATCTAGCATATTCTGCTACGATCGCATGCGATTCTTAAGTGGATTTGGCTATAAATAGCTCGGCTATCTTGAGCACAATGCGCCGGGAAAATAATCTAAGTCAAATAGTTATTGCACCGAAGTTTTTGATTTGACAACAATATGTGCTTAAAGTCAAGTCTATAAAGAACGCCCTCAATAAATTCCATGCTAAATAATCTAAATGAAATAGTTCTTTCTGAAGGTTTAGATTTGCCAAAATTATTTGCTCAAAGTAAACTACACGTAGTTAGCTATATTAACAGACGCCCTCAATTATGAGAATGCTACATAAATAATCAAACAGTTATTGCTGTGAAGGTCTAGACTGGCAAAAAATACACATTCACATACAAAAATTAACCCCTCAATTATGTTACTACTATGTTAAGCTAATATTGACAGGTTAATGGGGTTTCAGGTTTGCATTTAATTTATTAATCCACCTAAGTTACAGATTAGCTGATGTATAATATATTTCTGCATGCTACAATGACAAATTGTAAATTATAATTCCGATTTAAGTAATACAATATTGTTTATTAATTTTATATTTACTATTTATTAAGAAATTAATAAATTCAAACGTGTTTCCACTGTACATATCGTCTTTTCTTTAGCCTTAAATAATTACATACGTTGAGTAAAGTTAATAATATTTTTCAGTTTCTTCCGTTAAACACCTTAATTGATGTTCTATTTACAATTTTCAAATTTTCTAATGCTAGAGATGGACCGCGCAATTGCGAATCACTTTCAACAGTGGTTCGTGACTTAAAAATAAATGTGATAGGTCACGGTTTTATACCTGCGTGTGTCCCATCTCTAGCAAATCGTAATGCATTGTGTAGCAATTGGAGTAATTTGTTGTCCCGTTGTCGAAAAAAGGTATTGATTGTCCAGAGGTGGAAGTGTTATGTGCAGTAAAAACTGAAATATATCACGTGACAAAGAACATAATGTGCTATAAATTAAGTAACTTGTAGTATCCAAATGTATATCGCATGCTATGGTATGTGAAAAATCTATACAGTTTATCGGTGGACGGCGGCACATACGCGTAAACAGATGTATACATACATGTGCATGCATGTACGAGTGCGTGCATTTGTGTGTTCCAGCTGGTGCGATAGGAACGGGGGCGTAATGAGAAAATTCTTATTCGCAATGCGATTTCCTTTGTTTATTCAATATTAATTGTGCGGCTCAAGTGTTTTTTTTTTGCTAACACAAACAATTTGGGAGGCGCATGCATACTTTAAGGCGTGTTTGGGTATACCAAATTGTTTAGCATTAAATGATGAAATTATCTGCGAGAGTGTCTGTCTATAAACTTATTCTGTGTGTTTACTTACAGATGTTAAGGCCGCTGGTGGAACAACGTTGAAGAGAGAGGAAAACCAGTGAAATTCAATTTATTCCCCCCTTCCCAACAAGCAAGAACACTTCAACGGCAGCTAGCAAAATGGCAATGTCCAAAGTGATTCGTGTGCTGGAAAAGTCAATTGCTCCCTCGCCACACAGCGTTCTCCTCGAGCATCGCAACAAAACTGACTGCATCCTGTTCGAGTCGCACGTGTGTGCGTTACTTACCCAGCAGGAGAATGTCATACGGAAGCAATACACCAAGGTTTGTATAACGACATAAATTCATAATCCAGAGTTGGAATAATCCCATGTTTGTCCACAGGTCTGCGATGCCTACGGCTGCCTGGGCGCACTGCAGCTGAATGCTGGCGAGAGCACTGTGCTCTTCTTGGTCCTGGTAACGGGCTGCGTATCAATGGGAAAGATTGGGGATGTGGAAATCTTTCGCATTACCCAAACAACCTTTGTATCGCTACAAAACTCTGTGCCCAACGAGGATAAGATCAGTGAGGTGCGCAAGCTACTCAATTCGGGCACCTTTTATTTTGCTCATTCCAATCCATCGGCTGCCGGAGCAGCAGGTGCAGCGGCAGCTTCTAGCAACAACATCAAGTTTGATATTACTCTGTGCGCACAGCGGCGTCATCAGACGAGCGAGACGGACAATCGTTTTTTCTGGAACCGCATGATGCACATTCATCTGATGCGATTCGGCATAGACTGCCAATCTTGGCTGCTAAAGGCCATGTGCGGTTCGGTCGAGGTGCGAACTGTCTACATCGGAGCCAAGCAGGCACGTGCCGTGATTATCTCCCGCTTAAGCTGCGAGCGTGCTGGCACGCGCTTCAATGTGCGAGGTACCAACGATGAGGGCTACGTGGCAAACTTTGTGGAGACGGAGCAAGTAATCTACGTAGACGGCGATGTGACCAGCTATGTGCAAACTCGTGGCTCGGTGCCGCTTTTCTGGGAGCAACCAGGCGTCCAGGTGGGTTCGCACAAGGTGAAACTATCTCGCGGCTTTGAAACTTCAGCGGCAGCTTTTGATCGGCACATGAGCATGATGAGAGATCGTTATGGCTACCAGACGATAGTCAACCTGCTGGGCAGCTCATTGATTGGGAGCAAGGAAGGCGAGGCGATGCTAAGCAATGAGTTCCAACGTCATCACGGCATGTCTGCGCACAAGGATGTGCCGCACGTCGTTTTTGACTATCACCAGGAATGCCGAGGAGGAAACTTCTCTGCGCTGAGCAAGCTCAAGGAACGCATGGTGGCTTGTGGTGCCAACTATGGCATCTTCCATGCTACCAACGGGCAGGTCTTGCGTGAGCAATTCGGCGTTGTGCGCACCAACTGCCTCGACTGCTTGGACCGCACCAACTGCGTGCAAACCTATTTGGGATTGGATACACTCAACTTGCAGTTGGAGGCACTTAAGCTGGGTGGAAAGCAGCAGAATGTATCGCGTTTTGAGGAGATCTTCCGCCAGATGTGGATCAACAATGGCAACGAAGTGAGCAAGATCTATGCGGGCACGGGCGCCATACAGGGTGGCTCCAAGCTAATGGACGGTGCTCGATCTGCGGCGCGCACCATTCAGAACAATCTATTGGACAACTCAAAACAGGTAGGTCAAACAATTTTATTGGTGATCTAGTTTCCTAACGAATATTTACCAATTACAGGAAGCCATCGATGTGCTGCTTGTGGGTTCGACACTTAGTTCTGAATTGGCAGATCGTGCACGTATTTTGTTGCCTTCCAACATGTTGCATGCCCCAACAACAACACTGCGGGAACTGTGCAAGCGTTACACGGAGTACGTACGTCCGCGCATGGCACGCGTCGCTGTAGGAACCTATAATGTGAATGGTGGCAAGCACTTCCGTAGCATTGTGTTTAAGGACTCGCTGGCTGATTGGCTGCTTGACTGTCATGCATTGGCGCGCTCCAAGGCGCTGGTAGATGTAAACAATCCATCTGAACACGCCGATCATCCCGTGGATATCTATGCAATTGGCTTCGAAGAGATTGTCGATTTGAATGCGTCCAACATAATGGCTGCCAGCACGGACAACGCAAAGCTATGGGCTGAAGAGCTGCAGAAGACCATTTCACGGGATAATGACTATGTTCTGCTCACCTATCAGCAGCTTGTGGGTGTTTGTCTGTACATCTACATACGGCCGGAGCATGCGCCGCACATACGTGACGTGGCCATTGATTGCGTGAAGACGGGTCTCGGTGGAGCCACTGGCAATAAGGGCGCCTGTGCCATTCGCTTTGTATTGCACGGTAGTTCCATGTGCTTTGTGTGCGCTCACTTTGCTGCCGGACAATCCCAGGTGGCGGAACGGAATGCGGACTATGCTGAGATTACTCGAAAGTTGGCGTTTCCCATGGGTCGCACACTGAAGTCCCATGATTGGGTGTTTTGGTGTGGTGACTTCAACTATCGCATTGATATGGACAAGGATGAGTTGAAGGAGTGTGTGCGGAATGGAGATTTGCATACAGTGCTGGAATTTGATCAGCTACGCAAAGAGCAGGAGGCTGGCAATGTATTCTCCGAGTTTCTCGAGGGAGAGATTACATTTGATCCGACCTATAAATATGATTTGTTCAGCGATGATTATGACACCTCTGAGAAGCAGCGAGCACCCGCTTGGACAGATCGTGTGCTCTGGAGAAGACGCAAAGCTTTGGCCGAAAGCGACTTCGGTGGAGCCGGTGCAGCTGCCTGGAATCCGGGTAAACTAATACACTATGGGCGCTCAGAGTTGAAGCAGAGCGACCATCGTCCTGTCATTGCCATTATCGATGCTGAGATAATGGAAATCGATCAGCAACGTAGGCGTGCTGTATTTGATCAGGTCATACGGGATCTGGGACCACCAGATTCCACCATAGTCGTACATGTGCACGAGGCGTCTGCGGATATAGATGAAGATGGCCCAACTATTTACGATGAGCACGTAATGTCTGCGTTAATCGCAGAACTTTCCAAAATGGGTGAGGTAACACTAGTACGCTATGTCGAGGACACCATGTGGGTAACATTCAGAAACGGGGAATCGGCTCTTAATGCGGCCGCTAAGCGCAGCACACAGGTCTGTGGTTTGGAGCTGGTCTTCGAGCTGAAGACTCCCGATTGGCCGCAACAGGTGGATGGTGAAATCGAATTGTGCACTTCCAATACCATTCCGCTCTGTGCTAATCCCACAGAGCAGTCTCAGCTACTGCAGCTTACACCCGAAATACCGCAACGGCCCAAACAGCCACCGACACGACCCGCACCTGCGCGTCCACCCATGCCTATGTCTCCAAAGAACTCGCCTCGTCATTTGCCACACGCCGGTGTCATTAGCATTGTACCCAAACCGGCTAAGCCACCGCTACCACCTCAACCAATGATGCAGGCACCACTGCAGCCGATTCAGGTTGCGCCGCCACGACCGCCAGCCATGGGAGGAGACAATACGCCCTCTTCAAAGTCACAATCCCCTACGGAACTGGGATCACCATTGCACGCGACATCTGTGAGCTCTTCCAGCTCGTCTGGCAAGGCATCACCCACAGGAGTTGCAGCATTGCCAGTGGGACCACCCACACCACCTCGACAAATGCAAAGCAAACAGACCACGCCGGTGTCTACGCCAACTCGTCAGTCCAAGCAATCGTCTCTAGAGCAGCCGTCGCCGCCAGACACCGCCTACGAAACAACTAGCAATATCTACGAGGAGATTCAGGACGATGTGCCAGCACCACGTCATCCTCCACCAGCTGCACCGCCACCGGTAATTGGCTCTGCCGTTGCCGATCCGCAGCGGCGGCAGCCTACGTTGCCAACAACTGCACCATTGGGACCGCCGCCTCCATTACCAAACCGTGGACGTGGTCCTCCACCAATACCAAATCGAAGTGGCAACGCGCCGCCGCTGCCAACGCGTCCAACAAACAACTAAACTGGTAAGAAAATAATAAATTTTAATTTGAAAAAAAAAAATTACTTCCCATACCGGGAATCGAACCCGGGCCTTCTGGGTGAAAGCCAGATATCCTAGCCACTAGACCATATGGGAGGCTGTCGAACCATTGGCAAAAGCGCTACTTAAACTCACTTTGCTCAGCTGCATTGAAAGTTCAACAAGACGTTTTTATTTTAATATTTCCTAACAGGTTTTCTTTTAAATTGCAGCACGCTGTCTCTCATAATGGCGGTCAACTCAACTACATTCCGAATTGTATTTCACTTTGGGGAATATGTAGCAAATCTCAGTATAAATATATAATCGCATACATGTTTGCCAACTGTAAAAATATATGATTTACATATACATGTTACAGAAACATTTCTGTTATATCCATAATATACTACAAGTAAAAAGTGAAAAGTTTGTAAATCTAAAAAACAATGCTTAGTTTACAGCTTTATATTTGAAATTGTTTTGATTTGTTTAATGAAAACACTAAAACAACTTAACCAACACTGGCCAGATGTACTCACTGATGATGCACCAAATAAACTAAGTATTTACCTATATTTATGTTACCCACAGCGAGCAATCTGAACAAAAATGAAAATAAAAGTATTACTTGTTCGAACAGTTAGCCGTACTAGTCAATTTATGAAATAAAACAGTATGTTAAAGAGAAAGAAGTTGAAAATATAAATTAAAGAGAAAAATATATATGTTATCTGTAGTAAATTGAACCATGACAGCTTGCAATACTTCAACTATATACTACGAGTTAAATTAACCTTTGTTATCGAAGTTTGTTTCAGAGAAAAAAGAAAATAAACAACTATCTGTTGCACTAGAACCTAGTTGAATTAAGACATAACCTATATACATATACACGAACAATATCAAAGAACATACAAAAAATTGGTTATATTTAAACGTTGATGTTACGCATACAATCATGTGTATTATTGTAAAAATGTTTAATCGCCCAAATTGAAAAGTTAATCAATGAATAAAATATGCAAACTATACTAAAATGGATGTTTCCTTTCAAGCCAACTGAACTGGAGTAATATAAGTTTAAATTTTGTGTTATTAATTTGTTTTTTAAAAACAATGTAAATTTTTATTAAGTTTAGTTTTATTTATTCATGTCACCCAAATATTATAAATTAAATACTATTAAACAAAACAAGAACCAATCCATGAAAGAAACACTTTCTAGAACCACTTGGGCAGAGCATCATTAGGCAGACTCTTGTGATTTGGTAGAGCCGTGCAAGGCCGTTGCTGTCGCCAGAACTCCTGTCTTTTGTTGAGAAACCCAACAGCCTCTTTGGCCAAGGCTGATATGTTTTCAGTGTTGGTGTCGGCACGTACCAAATCCGGATGTAGCAGCAGCTTCTCCAAATACTCTTTGTCGACGCACAATTCTCCCAGCAGTTTACGTGCATTGCGACGCTCCAGATCCGCCTTGGTTGGCTTCTGGCGAGTCGTCTGAGGTCGAGCACTGTTCTCAGCCTGAGACTTGGGCGTGTTGTCTCCCGATTTACGAGGCTTGCTGCTCTTAGCTGGTGCGGCAGTTGGACGTGCCTTTGTTCCGATAGTATTCTCAATGGCCTCCTGCGTCTTTTGAACTCCTAGGCGAAACAAGGCAAGCTCGGGGCGAGCACGTAGTCCACGATGAAAGAACATGAGGCTCTGCTCGAACTGACCGAGATAGTAGAGCGACTCGGCCTTCTGGTATATGGCGCGTATGTTATTCTTGTCCTCCCCCAAGGCAGTCTCAGCGTCCTGCAGTGCCTTGGAGGCCTCGCCTAGCAGCAGATAGCATTTGCTACGAGAGATTAACGCATTGATATCCGTGTTATTTAACTCCAGAGCCTGCAAAAGAGAACAACTTGTTAGGAATTTCAAAAAAATCGAAAATCAAGGGGAAATCTGTCAGATAAACTAGGCTGAACCTTGCAGAAAAATTGTATGGCATTTTCAGGATTTGCGTTCTTGATCTCTTTCAGACCGAGCGCAATAATCGAACTGATGTCCGCCTCGTCCGGTATGAGCAGGGCCTCATTACGATCCTGTTTCTGCTTGATCTGCAAGCTTTGCTTGATGTCGAAGGTGCCTGCGCTGACAGCAGCGGCCCGATCCTTGTCGGTATAGAAGTCCACAAAGTTCTCCTTGGGCTTCTTTTTCTTCAACATCTGCTCCTCGATACGCTTTCGTGCCGCTCTTAGCTCAGCCTCAATACGATTCCCTCGCTTCGTTCCCCCCGCTTCCCCATCCTCGGCATGTTTTCCGCCACCTCGTGCTCCACGCTCTGTTGTGGTTTTCCCGCCAGCACTGTATGAGTTGCGTCTCTCCCAAATGGGTGGCTTTTGCGAGGCACGACCCCGTCCCTTTGACCCCCTCTTATTTGACTCATCCAAGTCATCTTCATCCGCATTATTGCCAGTGCGTATGAAGCTCTGCAGCAGCTCCTGCTCCTTGTCCACAGCCAGAATAGTGTTCAACACGCTGGTGCCCATCGCGCTGGTACTATGGATTCAATGGAAAACTGATATTTTCCGTGAGCTAACTTTACTAAGTGAGTGCGAAAAATTCACACCTCGACTGACAGCTGCAAACAAACGGTAATTGATTTGCCATTTGCCCTGTTGCCAGGAGACTGCGAACACCTATAAATGGGTTAACAATCGATAACAAATAACAACAGCACGTGCTGCGACAGGACAATGAAAGGAGGGGCTCCAAACAGAAACGTTGACATTGAACCGTTTGCCCTTACATTGTACAAAAACCTCCACCTGCACTGACCTACTAAGTATATCAAGATATCGTGAAGAGCAACTAATTGCTAGAAGAACGTATTATTTTAATCACTATGATATATTATATTATATTAGATAGATAGCTATGTTGTGAATATTGAGCTGGAACAGGTTGTGTCATTTTAATCTTCTTATACCATTTATAGGGGTTACGCGTAGTGTACAGTACAGCATTGCGAAAAATTCGTACAGATTAATCATAATTTAATAAAAAGGTAATTTAATTATTTTAGCCAATTTATTGAAGTTTTTACTTGAATACATAGTACTCTTCTTAGTTCTTGAATTTGATTTTTATTTTCCTTTTTAAATTAATATGAAAAGTGTATTCTTTATGAAAACACAAAGTTCAAATTTTTGTCCCCGTCTCGATCGAGATACAAAAAAAAAAAAATAAAGTTAAACAGCTTGGGTATTATGTGAGCTATGGCTTAATATATTTTTTTTAATTTATTAATGAATTCGTTTATTGGATTAACTCTGTTGGCAGTAAACGATTTTATGTTGGACGCACAGAATCTAAAGGATTTCTGCTGCTATTATTTGTTATTTACACTATATTCATAATTTTACCCATTGTTCCCACTGTTTCAAGTCTCTTCTTTATTGAATTAATCTTCATGAAGTGATAACATTTCTATCGGATTGAAATGTATATTTTTCTGTCCGCCACTGTATACTATTAATGTAAATTGCATTTTAATTCTGATTATGTGCTCTCTATATTTATGTAGGAAATCTTACCTTATTCACAATTCAAGAAATAAACACTGTTTATCTGGCTTATCATTTTTATTGACTTGGATTTCTTCTGACTGTTTTTGTGTTGGTTGATTTCAAATGTTTGCGCCAACATCGTGACTATCGACAGTCATCGACAATGCTGAGCTTTTCAAAATGCCAAATAAACTACCAAAAAAGGACAAAGCTCCAAACAGCTGTAATAGCGCCCTCTAGGGTTAGTTTCGAGTGGCGCTTTCATTCAAATTTGTACGATACGATAAATTTGCATTTTCAAACACATAATACCATATAACAATTAATGTATAATTTACCTGATTGTAACCCGTTAAAGCCTTGTAATATTCACGAACTTTCATATGATTATTGGACTGATCGCAGAGAAGTTTAATATTCGTCTCGATTTCCTCAAGCGTGTCGACCTTTTGTTTTTTTCGTGGCATTTTGGTAAGGGTTTGTTAACCTGTTTTATTTATATTTATTAATTTGCTATGCACAGATATATTTCTCTTCCTTTTCACTTCGAGCACTCAAGAACCTTTAAAAAAAGTATAACGTATCCAATTGCCCGGAAAGACGTTCACGAAAATCTTTTACCGTGTGCTCAGCTCGCTCGTCCATTTGCGACTGAACTGTTTACTACTCTTTCTTAAGTATTTCACTAGGCTGTGCTCTGCTCTGTATGTCTCTATTGATGTCTGGCGTTTTGTATAACTTTTGTCAAGAAGTTTCCCTCTGTGGCGAAACTTTTTGTTGTTTCCTGCGGTTATTTTTAAGGTTGCATGTGCTGACAAGCCTCAATAAACTTCAATAAATGTTTTTAATATCTCAACAATTTGCGGCCTAACTTAATTCTGATACAGGGAGACTATCTGACGAAGTTGTCCTTGGGGATGATAATGCTACCAAGACTCGCTAATGGGGATGAATGATTTGCAAAATGTTCAGAAATACGCAGCAATTAGGACGTACGAACTTTTGTTGTTTTGGACTATTTCCCACCTCCTTTTTGGGTACCCAAAATAGTTAAATTAGTTTCCGAAAGCCAATTAAACAGTAGCTGATAAGGCCGAAGCCAATGCACGGCAATCAATAAATGCGTGTGGCAAGTCTGAGGGATGGGCTAGGGAAACCTATTTACGGTCTGGGAACCTTTTTCGCTTGTTAATTACGTTTATTACAACATGTTTATGAAACTATGCAAATTGCTATTAATTTTCTTGTATTGTTTTTAGAGTAAATAAATAAGTTTGATGTCTGAGCTCCCCCAGACCCTGAAGGGTGGTGGATAGGAGTTGGCAGGTTGGTTCTGAAATCCGGCCGCAGGCCTTGCGTGTTCCCCGCTCATTTGCCGATGGCAGCAACCTTCGCGGCGTGGCAAAACAATTTCGTTTGCCTGCCCTCATAAGCAATCGACTGGTGTCTCTATACAAGCCCCATTCCCAGACTCATCCGCCCTGGCCCGCCTCAACCTCAAGACAGTTTGTGGCCTATTGAACCTTGTCGTGGCAGCTGCTGCTTGTTCCCTTTACGACGATGTAGACATGACGGAGGAATTATGATATTTGCATACGCTCAAGTTGAGAGCTCTGAAAACTTCCTAGCTCTCCTCCCGCCCCCTAAAAAGGCGTAGTATTTGCTTTGAGCCCCGCTATATGGGTTAGCCTCTAATGTTTATTTGTATTTACGACATTTCCAATTCCGTTGACAATGCAGGCACATCCGAACCGAAGGGAGCTAGATTCTAATCGCTTCAATTGCTTGATTGTTTTGGGCGGCAGCTCGGCGGCATGCAATGGGGCTGAGTTCAATACGTCAGAAAAGACCTGTTGCCCCTTTGGGTAAGCTCACTCATGATGTTTACCAGCTGGTGTCCATTTTGATTTGAGTAAGAAGTATCACCATCACATTTAACGAATACTATAGATTTATAAATGATGGTTTCCGATTTTAAAAGGAATCCTAAAATTATTTGAATCGGCTTGTTTAGTTAACAAGTCACAAAACTGAACTCAATTAAAAAATTAACCTTTATCAAATTATCGAAAAATTCAAAATTTTTATCATCATTTTAATTATGTACTTACTCGCGGAAACTCACTGTTTATGAATGAAAAATAAAATAAAAAATATATATAAAATGCGTGTGGTCCTTTCTTGACATATGTAAATGGCATTCGTATTCGCTTTTGTTTTCATCGCGGTGCAAGTTTCTTTAGAGCACAGGGGCCCCAAAGTTTTTCTCATTATTTAAACGTTTTCTCAATTTAAGACGCCCCATTTTTGAAAAACGTCTCCTTCGTCACCAACTCACTGTAACTGAAAAATATAAATTTAAAAATTTGTACATAGGTTCATGTCTTGGGTTTGCACTGAAAAGGAAGCAGTGTACTGCTTACCTAACGCTGTCAAGTGAAATGTTAATGTTAACGCTCAAAATGGCACTGAAAATCACGTAGTGTGGCCAACTTCTTTGTAGGAAATGTGTACAAATTTGAATTTCAAACATGCGGTTTAAGTATTTTCTTCTTCATTTTCGTTAGACCATGATTTTTAAGTTATCTAGCTTTTTTTCATATCAAAAATTAAGTGAACTTGGTTCAATGTCAAGGTTATTTCTTATTTGACAAAAGTTCCGCAGCAGTCAGCTTTTGGATATGTGTAGATTAGAAAACACATATTCACTAGCCAATACATATGTATGCATATATATAGTAATCATCATGTACCTATCGAAAAACATAAATACATATGTATGTATAAACGTATGTCTGTCTGCTTAAATTGATAGCTATAGGAACATGTGATAATACATACATATTATTTATATACTATGTACTCAATTATAAAAGAGCCGTAATTTTCCATCTAAGTTACTTTTTCTCCGGAATTTTGCACAGATGTAACTTTCACTGGGCCTCACGAAATTGATTTTTCAGCTTTTTCGCTGCTGTGGCAATGTGTGTATACTTACACATTTGCAAGTGTGTGTGTATGCAAGAGAAAGAGCATATACACACATCCACACACATTTGAATGTGTACTGTAACTGTGTAAGACTTTGCGAAACTCAATTATGTTACCGCATACACACACAGTTGCGTACATGCATGGCACGTATTTATGTAAGTTCTGTTAATGCTACATTGAAAATACAGTATATGTTTGGTTTTGTTTTTGTTTTTTATATTTGTAACGAGATTAGGTTATATAATTTATGTAACTGTTTTGCACGGTTCATCAAACAGGAGAGAGAAGATCTGCTGGTAATAAATACAATACAAGTACACATTGTATGTATGCATGGTAGGTAGAGTGACAGTAATACGTGTGTATGTATGTGTGTATCTTTTATTGGGTAATTATGTTTGTTTGCATGTAGGCGATAATCGATAGATAATCGGATCCTTCCCGTCTATAGTTAAATGCTACACCTCCTGTTTGTGCGTATGTGAGAAGTTAACATTGTGTGTCAACAGCAGTTGCTAGCGTTGTTGTTCTTGTTGTAATAATTTATTTAATCCTTGGTCTGCATGTACTTGATCAAGTCGATGACACGGTTGGAGTAACCGAACTCGTTGTCGTACCAGGAGATGAGCTTAACGAATTTGTCGTTAAGGGAGATGCCGGCCTTGGCGTCGAACACAGACGAGTGAGTGTCGCTAAGGAAGTCGGTGGAGACAACCTCCTCATCGGTGTAGCCGAGAATGCCCTTCAATGGACCGTTGGCAGCCTCCTGGACCTTGGCCTTAATCTCATCGTAGCTGGCGCCCTTGCCCAGACGGACAGTCAAATCGACAACGGACACATTGGGTGTGGGCACACGGAAAGCCATGCCGGTAAGCTTGCCGTTCAGAGCAGGAATAACCTTGCCGACGGCCTTGGCGGCACCAGTGGATGCTGGAATGATGTTTTGGGCAGCACCACGACCATCACGCCACAATTTGCCCGATGGGCCATCGACGGTCTTCTGGGTGGCCGTGGTGGCGTGGACAGTGGTCATCAGACCCTCAACGATCTCGAAGTTATCGTGGATAACCTTAGCCAGGGGAGCCAGGCAGTTGGTGGTGCAAGAGGCGTTCGACACAACCTTCATGTCGGGGCTGTAGGCATCCAAGTTGACACCGCACACGAACATGGGGGCATCGGCAGATGGAGCCGAGATGATGACCTTCTTGGCACCACCCTTCAAGTGAGTGGAGGCCTTCTCGGTGGTGGTGAACACACCGGTCGACTCAACCACGTACTCAGCGCCAGCGCTGGCCCAGTTGATGTTTGCGGGGTCGCGCTCGCTGAAAACGGTGATCTTCTGGCCATTGACGACCAGGAAACCGCCCTCAGCGGCAACGGTGCCCTTGAAACGGCCGTGAGTGGAGTCGAACTTGAACAAGTAGACCATGTACTGGACATCGATGAATGGATCGTTAACCTGCAGATGGAAAATACAAACACACACACAGTGAAAAATTATAACTCCTCTAAATGGAAAATATTTTTTCGGCATTTTTGCATAAAATAAAATTCACTTACGGCAACGACGGTGGCGCCCTTGTCGACGGCGGCGCGCAGCACCAGACGACCGATGCGGCCAAATCCGTTAATACCAATTTTCGACATATTTTCTTCTTTTTTTTTTCTTTGCCTAGATTACACTTTTACTTTCGGTTAGTTCACCCGTCAGGAATCAACTGCAACTGCTCTGACTAAATCGACTTCAGATTGAGCGTTCGCTCTGGCTGAGTTCAAAGTCATATGAAGGACGTTTACGTCACGCCCACCCCATGCAAAAGCATGGGCAAAATGTCGTCAATAAATAGCTGAATGCTATGAAAATCACGGGCATTTTTAGTGCTAACAGCTTGCACATCCAACTTCGCGTTGCTTAAGCTCACAAAAAATACCAGCAAGCAAGTATGGAGTATACCAAAGACAAAGTAACCGCCAAATCAAGTAAAATTTGAAACCTGGCTTCGTGTTAGAAATGGACATGTTAATTTTAAAAGAATATACGTAATTTGTTTTTTAGGTTAGATTCATAAACATGATTCACGAATTTTTGCAAGGCGTTTATTGACATAAGATAAGATTCATTTTTTTCCATGGTAACGTATAAAATAATGAATCATTGATATACTACAAAGATACATTCGTATTTGTATGAAGAGGGGAACAAACTCTAATGTGATGCCTAAAGTCACGCACTCATCGTGCTTATTACAATAGTTGTTACTTTGCATTTTGGTGCGTGGGTAATTCAAATCGATTTTTGGGCTTTTTTACGGCCAAACATTGTTTAATGGGTTTCTGATGATACCAAAACGAGCAATTGAAGGACAGTCGAGTTGAACGGAGCCAATGAACTCTTTCCAAAGAAAAATCGTGATATTAAAGATACTTTTTTACAACGTTTATTATGTAAATACATGATATGTACATATATTATCGTTATCTTTACTTTTAAATCGTGTACAAGATGTTGTTTGAAAACAAGAACCAAATTCAAATTTGAGGAATATATTCTTTTCGGATATTCGATTAAAATTCGTATTACGATTAATTTTCACTACGTGCACGAAGAGAACTTCAGCTTACAAAACTTTAACATAAGTACGCCAATACTTAATAAATAATCTAAAGTACTTCTGCAGTGCAGCATGCCACGCCTACTGTCTATTGGCCACGCTGCACATTGTCGAACGGCACAAGGATGCCAGGTGGTCCCCCAAAGCGGTTCTGATGATGACTGGCCGCAGCTCCGCCTACAGCTCCAGCTGTGGCTCCGAATCCGATTCCATGTGCACGCGACTCCTGCGGCTGTTGCGCCTGCTGGAATGGTCGTGGTGCATTCTGAGGACTAAGTACGCCACTGGGGGCACCAAAGCCACCGGTGTAACGACCTGTGTTAGCACTGGCAGCTCCAGTTTTGGGATTGGCTCTGGTATCGTGATCGTCACCCGCAACATAGATGTCAGGCTTGCCAGCGTTCTGTGGACGTAGCAGACCCGCTGGAGCGCCAAAGCCACCAGTGTACTTGCCCGTATTGCTAACTGGCGGAGGTACAGGCGAAGAGGAACCCCGGTTTGGCACATCTGAGAGATATCGTAAGAGATATGAGTTTAGTATCTTCATTGTACCCAGTTCCCGTACCAGACTTACCCTTGTTCTGCGTGTTGATGGGCGTGCTTATTACCTTGCCATCATCACTCTTCGTATACTCCACCTTGGGAGGTTCAGCGGCAGCGTTGGCACTGAAGGGTGTGAAAGGTACCGATGCAGGTGAGGCTGCCTGGGCTGTGGCGGGGGCATCGAATTTTGCTGGAAAATGCGGTATAGAGTTTGTAGTTGGGTTGGGAAAAGAGCTGTCACTGTTGAATGTGGATGATTCGTCGCTCGGCGAGGCAACGACAGGTGGCACCAGCACCAGCGGCGGCTCCACAGTGTTCGCCCCGTGGTCATCGCTGCTGCTGCCGATGGCTGGAAGCGTAAGCGTGACTTTGGATGGAAAAGCATTGGAAGAGGTTACTGCTGGCTGAGTTGTTGTTGATGTGCTAGTGGTGGTTATAGTTGTTGTTGTTGTTGCTGGTGGTGCTGGTGAGTTATTGAACGGAAGTGGGGCTCCATCAGAGCCACGTGGAAGAAAGTCAAGGGGTTTACTACCTCCCGGTTGGCTGCCGCCAGCAGTTGCAGTGAACGACGACGAATCCTTGAAATTGTCCGGATTGTACGGCACGCCTGGGCCCACATCGGGATAGTCAAGATCCTGCAGCCAAGGCGGGAGTGTGGAGGAGTCGAAAGGATTGGGATCAACGGGCGCCACAGTCGTTGTTGTTCTCGCGGCTGCTGGAGCTGTGTGGACAGTGGTTGTGGTTGTTATCAGTTCTGGTTGTCTGTAGGTGTTGGTCGTTGGTGCTTTGTGTATGGGTGCTTTAGTTGGTGGTGGTGTCGGTGGTGGTGCGATACTCGACGGACGTCTCGTAGTCGTCGTAGTTGTTGTTGTTGTTGTGGTTCTTGTGGTGCTTGTAGTGCTCGGTTTGGGGGTGCTGGTGGTGGTGCTCCTCTCGGTACTGGCCACTGGCGGTGGCGTCAGTTGAATGTTGTGAAGATCTTCAAACGGCTCGAATGGTGGCTCCAGGTCATCCGGCACCGTGTGGTTGTACTGATCGTTGTCCGTGGGCACTGTGAAGGTGACAGCCACATCCAGATCCGGATCGGTGACCTCCTGAAGCCAGGGTGGCAGAGTATAGGCGTGAGCCTCTGGATCTTCCAGGGAGTAGAAGGTGGACGGATCCGGCGGAGTGGTGCTTGTGGTGGTGGTGGCTCTGGTCGTAGTTGTACGTTGTGGGCGTGGTGTAGTCGTAGTGGTGGTTGTGGTCGTGGTGGTTGTTGGGGTGGTAGTCGCAACAGTGGTTGACCGTCTTGTGGTTGGAATCGGCGGAGGGATGGTTGTGACAGTGGAGCGTGGTCGGGGCGTCGTAGAAGCGGTGGTGCTGTAGTGCACAGTGCCACGATTGCGACCTGGGAATCTGCCTGTATTGCGTGGCGTGGTGGTGCCCACATGTGCATTGGTGCCATGAGCTTCAGGTCCGTCACGCTCCAGCAGCACAACAGACACCTGACCTGGCGTCAGTGGTGCGGGCGCCACAGGAGACAGTGGTTGGCCACTGCTCAGGCTGACACGGATGTTGTGGCTACCAGGCTGCTCCACACCAACCACATGCTTCGTGGCAGTCTGCTCGGTTATGATCTGTGGCTCTGTGGCTACTTCGGGGCTGGTCTCAAGTGGTGGCAACAGATCCCAGGCGATGACACCTAAGAGTGGAGTTCCATTCGGATCAGGTTTCCAGGGCACCGGGCCAGCAATGTTGGGGTCCTGTTGCTGAAGCTCCAGTAAATAGTCGGGCAACGTACCGCTGGTCAATTGTGGTGCATGGGCGCTCTCCTCCTGCTGCTGCTGATGCTGTACTCGGACCAGCTGGGCCTGCTCCACTTCGACAGCGCCGGCATCGGTGGCTTCAATCGGCGATGGTTCATGGTTGGGTGGTGTTAGTGATGTGGCTGGCACTGGTGCTTGTGCTGGAGGTGCTCGTGGTGCTGATGGTAATGAGGTGCTGTCAGAGATGTCGGTGCTGTCGGAGATGTCCGAGTCGGGCTGTGCCACCGCTATGGCATCTGGTGGGGAAGGAGTTGGAGTTGGAGTTGAATATGTGACGGCACTAGGCACTTTGGGTGCTACTGCTGCTGCGGCTGCTGCTTGGGGACTTATGTTAATCAGGGGCGAGTCGGGGACAGCGAACTTGGGATTCAGGGTGAGCAGGTGGAATGTGGGTGGTGCATGACGGGGGCCGGCGGGTGTAATGACATATTGCTGAGCGCTTGATTCGCGCTTGGCGTGATTAGAGATCAAATTGGATTGGATTAGTGGTTCTACTATGTGTGAGTGGTTGTGGGTCGTGGTAGGTGAGGGCGTGGTTGTGGTTGTGGGCTTAGTAGCGAAGCTATTACTAGTGCTGGTGCTGGGTGGTGCTGGTGGTGCTACCAAGCCACTTGCAATTGTTGCTTGTGTGTTTTGTGTTTGTTTCGTGCTGCGGCTGCTGCTTCTGTTCGCAGTTGCTGCTGCTCTCGTTGTTGCTGTTGCATAGCGGTTGCCACCCTCTGCTGCTGCTGTTGTTGCTTTTGTTGTTGCTGTAGCTGTAGCTGTTGTTGTTGTTGTCAACTCACCAATATGCGGAGGCAGCAGGTCATCAGCAGGTTTTCGTATCTCGGTTATGCCCGAAGCATAATTTGGAATCTCAAATTGCACGCCCTGCGCACTGACTACCTTGCGCCCGTCGGGCGTGTCAATCGGACGCAGTGCATCAATCGGATTGCCATAGCTATCGAGGGCCCGCTCGCCGCCTCCATTGAAGGCGTCATCCGCTGCCGGCTCAAGCAGTGGCGGCTGCAATTCTAATGCAAACGGCGATTGCCGAACATCTGCAGAGAAGGGGAGAATTGTGGTTGTGGTTGTTGTTGTTGTGCTTGTAATTGTTGTTGTGGTTGGTGATGTGACAAACAAACATACATATATACATGGCATGATGTGAAGGGGTGTGGGTGTATGTGGTTGATGTGGTTGTATGGCAACTGTCAGGTTGCCCTTTTCGAAGAGTTCAAAAGTTTTAGAAACAGAAGAAGAAGATGAGAAGAAGCGACTACTAAAGATGAGACAACTGAGGCAACCCCTAGGCAGATCTTTGGCAATTCGCCTGTCATTGTCACTGATTGATTGACATTGGCGCAAATGGCCCATATATTTCGCTGTAGGGTCTATTGCAGTCTCTTGTTTGTTTCATTTTGCTGTTGCTGTTGCTGCTGTTGTTGTTGTTGTTGTTGTTGTTGTGTCGGGTTAACTTATGTCGCGGCTGCTGCAGTTGTTATTTACATAGAGAGGCAACACACACATTCAATTTCAATTTTAAGCGTTAGTCAGGCCAGGCAGGTTAGACAGTAAATGCTGTTGTTGTTGCTCCTGCTGCGTTCAAGTGTTAAGCTCACAACAAATCAAGTTCGTTGCCTAAGTCTTTCTGTTTACACAAGCCTACAGCGAAATTGTCTATATAATTTAAGGTACGGCTTGATTTTGATGATGATTTGTGGTTGTATTTATGAAATGTATTCTAATTCTTTTAGAGATTTAGTGTGTCCCTAATTTGTCAAGCTTATTCCATATATCTTCAAATTTTTAACCAGAGATTTTATATTTTGTCAGTTCATTTTATATCAATTCTTCAAGTACCTAGCCTATTTTCTATATTTACCTTGCTCCAATTCAGCAAGTTTGTTGCCTAAGTCTTTTGGTTTACTTTGATATCTTCAAAGTCTCGTAAAATTGATATATTACCTATAAAAACTAAGTTGCAGTCAGGTGTTACTATCATATGTAAATATTTAATTCTACACCTTCATGTTTTATTCTCACTTGAGCTGCTTTTCATTGAAGCTGTTCAACCTTATACATCACATGTCGCATGCATATATATATTATCAGTTATTCCAGTCAAGTGAGTGAGTGATTAATACATATATTGCATATACATTGATCCTAACTTCATTCATGTGAGAAATTTGCGCAGTTTCAAGCAAGCATTGTCAGTTTAAACTTTTGTTGTATAGAGATGCTTCAAAGCTAATCGCTTGAGTCATAGGAAGATTGCGCTCTCTCTCAACACTTCCATTAATTATAACTTAAACATTGGTAGCCAGTGTCGTTTGCCGGATTTTGTTGGCTTTTGTTATTTGGGGGGAACTTGTTTTGCGAAACTCTCGTAATAAACATGATTCAAATTCAGAAATTAACTTCGATTGTTACAGGCTTAACATTAACACTACGTTTAATTAACTTTGTCATTGTTTTGTGCAAAACTTTTGATATTTCTCACTTAGATAGCGATATGCGATTGATAAATGCACAAAATGCGAGAATATTTACATGCCAATTATCAGCAGATTGTGAATTAAGTTAGTCGCTATACATACTAGACAAATATACTAAGTATATCTACAGCTGTATGGAATATTTTAATTGAGCACTGTGGGGAATTCTAAAAACAAAGCGGCTAGAATGCGGTTTTACCATATGTGACTAACAAACCACACCAAGACAGAGACAGCGACAGAGACTTGGAGATAGGGCAAGCGAGATCGAGACGAAGGCAGAGATTAGCACGGAGAGTTACCGATGCTCACGCTGACGATCAGGGGCGTTTGATTTGCTGACAGAGTTCCGGTTGACTAAGATATGTGCATATAATTTCATCTTTTCAATATTATTTATGTTCTTTATTTGCATTCATATTGCGAGCGAATATAAATAAACATCTCGTATCTAAGAAGATATGACAAATGTGATGACTGTGTGACTGGATTTCGATTCGGATTGTGTTTCCCACTTGTCTAAACATATTTTGGCACACGCTTATCTGTTTCGCGAGAAGAAAAATGATGCTACGCAGCAGTTTATCAGTAGTTTTAAGGAGAAGTCCCTGAACTTTCCGTGTGGCTCATTAAAATGAGATAACAATGCCACATCTCTCAGTAGCTGCAGTTCATAAATATGAATTTTTTTAAGCCTGATTCGTATCTCGACTTACGGCAAGTTACGCCTTGTCTGTACAGGCTGTACACGTGTTTGTAGCACGTAATTGCACAAATGACAATAACTCACGGAGTGAATGCGGAAAAGTGAACAGATATGATACCATTGTTTGAAAAGAAAACTCAATAGAAACGGAATAGCCTTTAACCTTTTGTGCGTCACTTATTTGGGGAAGAATAATGTTCTCTAAAAGCATAGCAAAAGTAATAATATTTTACTGTGGGTTGCTTCGCGGCACGCCCCGAACAGAGTTTGCCACTCAAGTTCAACGACAATTAATTGGCGATTGTCAGACTCTGCATATGATCAGCATTTTTATTTAACTTTTAATTGATTGACGACTTCACGACGCCCCCCATCAAAAACTAAAAACTCAAAACTAAAAACTGAACACTGAAAACAAACATGACGACGACAAACGACGACAAGGCGACAATTCAAGTTTATCATTGTTTCTTGATTTTGCACTTGCCAATTTTACAGTTTTGTTCGCTTTTGATGCTTGATTTTGACAAGTTTTTGCCATTTAGACAACCTTCGATATCGTTAACATCGAAGCGAGAAGAAGAAGACGAGACAAAAAAAACAAAACAGAATGTAATCACTTTTGGGTAATCTCCACCCTCGATCGGTGTATCATCATGGACCTTGAGTTATCGACTTATTGAGCTGTTGAAAATCACACAACCCACGCAGTGATTAAACATACATATACTAAATGCAGGTACGTCATAAAGTTAGACCCCAAAGCAGCTTGTAAACCGTATTTTATTGTGTTTCGCTAGTTTTTAATTCCCACCCAAACGATAAACGTGCCTGAAAACACAATCGTAATCAGGGAAATTATTCTCTAGCTTTAGAGAAATTGCGAAACTTGTCGACTGCACTGATTTCCCCAAACGAACTATAATAAATTTAGAAAAATAACAAAAGCTATACCATAAATCAGAAAGAAATAAAACTCGAGCATAGTTTCGTTTTTTGAACCACTTTAACTGTGCGAATCGGTTAATTAACACGTACGAAAACCCCACTCAGACCGACTACATATGAACAAGGGGTCGAACGAAGATAATCACTAATGCTGTACGGCTTAAGTCAAATCAACAACGCTAAAATGCCAACTTGGTTTCAGGATTGGTTGAAAAATGGCAAAGCAATCAACAACCAAAAACGAAAAGTTCATTATTCTTATTGGATTAACACTGATTATGAGATACTGACAGCTAATCTTTTTAAAAAAACTAATTTTAAATGCTTAAGCAGGTCCATGTTGAGATCCTAGTTAGGAATTAATACATATTTAACGTATTTTGAAGATAACTGAACTTTATCATGTCTCTTGCCTCGAAAATAAGGAAACAAATCTCTCACAATCGGCTAATTAATTGTCATAACAATTTATGAACCTCTCGGCTCCCTTGAAGCTGAAGATAAACAGCACTGAGAGTGGAAGCTGACGTTAAAGAAGTGCGCGCATCCCAGAGGTCGCACATGGAAGCCCTCTTCAATTAGCTTATGTTCCCGACTACGAGGGGAAGCCAAAGCCGAAGCCTTGCCAGTCACGTCATGCGACTCTTACATAAGGTTTGTTGTCTTTAGCTTTCTTGCCATTGTCTCGGGCCCATCTTGGGTTTCATTTACCTTTGCGTCGCCTCTGGAAATGCGAAATGTTATTGTTGCCGTCAGCGAAGTTATTTATTTGTCGAGCGGCTACTTTATTTTGTTTTCGGGGGAGCCTGCCTAAGTTGATGATATGTGTCCAGTTTCGGGCGCTGTGTTTATTTGCTTAAGGCAGACGAGTAGCTTCTTTTGTCAGCTAATTTTAAGGCGCCTCGCTGCAAGGCTTTCCAGATGCCCCAAGATCTGTGAGATGCGACGAGTGAGTTAATGATGAGTCAGTCATGTGGACAACAGGTAATTGGTTACAAAGTGGGTCATGAACAAAGCACCAGTTGAAGGTCATTAGAGTGAGCAGGCTCTCGTCGGGGCAGTGTCCCGCGGAGCAAAAGAGTGCGTGAGTCGTCGCGGATGTGTGCGAGTGAGTGAAGGAGAGAGAGAGTGAGTGTGATGGTGTCGTGTGGGTAGTTATTAACAATATTGTGCAATGATCACAGGGAGAGTTCAAACAGGGACAGAGAGAGAGATAGGACATTCAACCTACTGTTATTTACAGATTGTTAGATACTTAAGGATTATATACAGTTCGTAAGCTTGGCAAGGGAACTGGACAGGGGATTAACTGAGGTATCAAAATGTGCGCGGGGAAAAACTACACAAAAACTCGTTCGAATTAAATTATATCACAAATATTCAGAATTATTTCCCAAATGAATTCCGTGAGTTTTGCTTGTAATTATCACTGCACACATTTCTATTGACATTTCAATTATAAAATCATATCGAAATCGTATCAGATTAATTCATAGAGCTGCATCACAGCTCGGATCGCATGCGTTGTTCGATCCGAGGCAAGAAAGCGGAGGCACAGCGACACACAGATAAAGAAACAGATACGAAAGTAGGCGAAAAGGAAATTACAAGCAAACACTAATTAAATATCGTATGGCTATGCGAATTGATTACGAATTCGAGCTCCAGTTCGAAGACGCAATCGAATTCGGAATCCAGATTAAAATGGAATGTGTTATACCAGGCCTTCCAGCTGCGGCGTTGATGCTCAGCAGCGCCAGTATCAGCAGCAGTGGAACACTGCCGGCGCGGGATTTGTAACTGCGCGTTTGCATTTTAGATTTGCGAATTGGCAATGTTGTTATATATTTTTATTTATTTTTTGGTTGATATTTCGTTCGTATTTGTCACGCAAGCGAGGATTTAGAATTGGGCATTGCCCAAAAGCCACAACCGAGTCGCAAAGCACGAGAAATAATTAGGCGCGTAGGTAGACGGGCGAACAATGCGAGGCGATGCTGCTGGAATATGACAAAATCCACGGCGAAGTCGATGGCGATGGCGACGGCGAAGAAGGGCGAGCGGCGGCGACGACGAACGGCACAACCGGCATGCACACTTTTGGGTGCCTAGTTGCCAAATCCAAATAATATATAATATTAATTTCTCGCGTATTTATTTTTGTTGCGCAGAAAATTCAATCAATTGTGACACGATTGCACGACTCTCCGAGGGAGGGAGAGAGCGAGAGCGGAGGTGAGGAGACGATGCTAACGTTACCGTAGCCGAAGACGATGACAGACGAAAATTAGATGCGCGAGGCGCTCGAGCGTTAAGCAGAAACACGTCCGTAGCTCACGAGTTCTGCGCTTTGAATAAACTTGGCCGTCGCCGGCGACAACGAATGAAGCTTGGCTTACGTCGACGTCGCACAGTGGTCCGATAGAGGCTGCTGAGTGAGAAATAATAAAAATAAGATTTAACATCGATATCCTTTTTAACGATTACTTTATTATTAACAGCAGCTCAGAAAAATGTTTAATTTAAATAAGTAATCGCTAAAAGATAACATTTAAATCTATTTGAATACCAATAAATCGATTAGTTTCAGCAGCTCCTTCTGTAAACAAGCAAACGGTCAACAGAAAATAATTTGTTATCGATCAATCGTCCAATCGTCCCACTGTTTAGCTGTTGTTCACAGCATCAACTGCAACTGAAACGGCGCCAAAACAAATAAATAAACAATTTTTTTTGCTTTGAAGGAAGTTGCTCAGCATGAAACAATATTTCCAAAGCATTTGTTGACTCTTTCTCCCTGTCGCTTGCACCACGACTTCTTGACACAATAGAGAATGTTTTCAAAATGTAAACATATGTATATATGAATGTATATGTATGTCTAGGCATATATTAGAGCGGAAAACCCGGTTTCAAATAATCTACCGCTGCAACTTAAATCGGGAAACAGCGACGAAATTAATTGCCATAATTGTTCGAGAGATTTAACTGATTTTGCATACCTGATCGCCATTTCCAATGTCGCTCAAGGTCAACTTCAGATACACTAAGCCTATTCATCGGCTAAGTATTCCCATTAATTTCCAACCGCAACGTTTCAACATTTCTCATTTATAAACATTATGCAAATAATAAATGAAATAAATGAAAACGAATGCGTTCATGCTAGAAACATTTGTATCTTCATTGTTTGTTTATTTTGACAGGCCGGTTTGGCTTTTCAGTTTCACTTTGAGCTGGAGATAAAGATGGGGAGATGGAAGCTTCCCATCGATCCCCAGTTTGTCTGTTGTCTCTCTTCTTGTCTGGCAGCTCACGTCACAGCTCTAACAATGCATAATTTATGCCACTCGAATACATATATTATAAGACAACCGATTGTAGAATAGATCCTGTTCTGAATCTTCTTCTTCTCCGGTAGATCGATTCATAAAACACGTTATTTTACGAGCGGTAATGCCTTTGTGAAGCAAATTCTATATCTATTCTTATATCACTAGACTCTTGAGTCACCCATCCCATTGGTGCATTTGTGGGTTGACTTAGTTCGCGGCACGTTTGAGATTAAATTGATGGGATCGAGTTGTGCAAAGCTTCTTCTCTCTCAATAATTATGTGTGCATTGATCTTGTCGCCGCAGATCGATAGACTAGTCTCCGATCTCCCTTCTCCAGTGATTACCTCATACCACGAACCATATAATGCATCGATATTATGTCCAGTTCATAATTATCAGCTTATGCCCTGGAAAAATGTGTCACCTGCTTCGGTTCCGCGTTGGTGCTTTGCTTCCTATGCGCGGGGCCTAATGATGAGCCCGAGTTATTGTGCATCGTGGGGCTGGTCCATTTTAATCGTTATTGTTACACTTACAGCAAAGCTATTGCCAAATGGACCAGGCACGGGCGTGTGCAAAGGGGTTGGGCGGATCCACTGTGAGAGAAAGGTCGTTAGTTTTTGGCAAAGACAATATGAGTGTGCTGTACATAAAAGACGCTAATGTGCGTGCATGTTGAGCGGGCTCGTGACCGCTGCCTACGCCCATGCCCCCGAAAGGGGTGGCCCCCTTTTGGTTGGCCCGTGTTGCTACTGTTGCGCTTTTGTTGCTGCGCGCCCACCGACAATAAATCAAAGCTCCGTCGCTGCTCCAGAGGCAAACAAAGCCATCAATGGGACGTGCCGAGGCTCAGCGGCGTCAAAGAAGTAATCAAAATTGTATTACGAAAACAAACGTTTTTATAAAAATTCGTTTCTCGTTTTTCCCTCTACTTACAACAATGGACCGCGCGGTCCGAGCAGATGACGAGCTGAGATGCTGAGCCGAGAGAGCCAAGCGCCAAGTCGACGTCCAACAGCGACGTCAATCTTTAAGTGGAGGCGCCGCAAAAGCGCCAAGTCACAGCATAGCTGCAACAACAACAGTAACAACCATAATAACAATAACAAACAACAATGCAGTGACAGCATTCACGCTATATATTATTTACTTTAATAGACTTAGAGAGCGCTTAGTCGCGCCTCCTCAGTTGGGAAATGAAAACGCTGCTGCAGCGCTGCCGCTGTCGGTGTTGCCGTAGACGTCGACGTCGGTGCGTATGCGTAATACACAAATTGAATTTCTCGACAACCCTTCACCTGCGCTTTTTATTAATTGTTATAATCGTTAATTTCACAAACATTTAGCGCTTTTGTTTATGCAAATAACATCGTTTACCGCTTCATTAATTACAGCTACAACTTCATCAGGTCGCATCATCCGGAGATTCGAAAGAGTTCGAAAGATGAATGAAAATGTTTGTCTCGTAATTTATCGATAACTCGACTGCAATTGGTACGGCGGCCCACGCGAAAATTCCAAAAATTTCGAAAAACACGCCAAAAACGTTAAGAAAATAATCACTTGAAAAGTCAGAGGGAAGACCTGCCGAACCAGTTGGAGCGCATCTTCTGTAAGCTACGGCAACATATACAATTTTATTGCAAAAATATTGAAAAATGCGTTAAGACAACAACCACATAAGCTTTGTTGGTCACCCTGACCTTAACACAAATTTCGTCTTAATATCAAGTCAACTGACTGACAGACAGACAGACTTGTTGACAGACTAACTGGGTACGTGCACAGCCTTTGGACGTGTAGGGATTGCAGCCGAGGCGCTATTCATATGCAAAAAAGGGTATATAATGTTTACAGTCGATATTTTATAGTAATGTGGTTTATCGTAGCAGCTTGAGAGGAATTTCTTTGCCTGTTGAGTCATAAATGCTCTGAATGGCGGCGATTCACTGAATCAAAAAAATCATGGCATCAAAACTCATTTAGTTTTTGTCTTAGCGACTTGTTGAAGCGGGGAATTTGCGGTCATTAATTCGCGTGGGTTTTTCGTATTATTTGTTCTCCCCATAATCGAGCATTCACACATAGAAAGAAAGTCAAGAATAACAAGAACAAGTTTTAAAATGAGCAACGCAAACGGTAATTTAATCCCCTTACGTTACGTGGACTATTACGTAGTTGTTTGTTGCATCAGTGCTGTCAACATAGCGGGACATACACGAAAACAGCGGGCAGTGGGCTCTCTAGCTTTTTGTGGCCTAAACAATACCAACACACGTACGTGAAGAGCACGTGGTGGCTCCCTCTTTTGTTCTTGCTGGGGGTTTAGCATAAGCTAAGCCAACATGGGTTCATGTCATGGGATGCATTTAAGTGCAAGCAGTTCAAGCAGTTTATTGTTACTGGTCACAATGTTCATCGATATTTTACGATATCACTTTTGCTAGTTTGCCAGAACTATCGTGACAGTCACAACTATTGCCAGCCCTAGTTAACAGCTGAGAGGATTCTGCGAAAAAAAGAAGAAAATAAATAAACAAAAGATTAGTGTTAAACAAAAGAAGCGTATTATCAAATGAGTTCTCTTTTTCGCAGCCTCAACAATTTCTCTTCAAAACGCGAAAATGTTGTTAAGGAAGCATTGATAAACACGTTGAACGAGAATGCGAGAGAAATTGAATTCGAAGTGAAGCAAAAAGGATTGGGTAAGTCACAAATCAACCCGATTGACAATGACTCATTGAAAATTCTTGCAGAGGTGCTGGGCCTGTGCGAACAGACTAGTGCTCTATGTACCACTCTGGAAGCCGTGTTCCTGCACGGCCTCAAAGACTCATTTCTATGGGCCACCATCAATGTAATTGCTGGCGATGTGGAGCGACGACCTGATCCGAGTTTCTGGTCACCTGCGATGATATTTATGCACAAGCAGGTGATAGAGCAAATACAGAGCTTGAGTCAGATAACCTCCGAGATAGGACAATGTCGCGCCTGGGTACGGCTGTCCCTTAACGATTCGCTTTTCTCGTCGTATTTGAATAATATGCGCAAAAATGGCTCCGCGTTGCGTCCGTACTACAAGAAGAATGCTTTGCTCAAGGATAGCGAAGGTTTGGAAACAGCTGCAAAGATAATGGAGAGTCTGGAGGCCAGTGTAGGCTTTGACTTGCCTGTAAACTCAAGTTTACTAAACCAATGGCCCGACTACGCGCTGCAATTGTCCGATTTGTGGACACCAGCCCTGAAATCCTGCCCAGTGAGTAGAGAATAATCGATACCATTGAAAACCTAAGTAACACATATCTTACAGATCAGCAGCGGCGTTGATATAGCCAGTTCACTGGCTACCGAAATAGTGGCAATACCCACACCACAGCCTCTCCACACCAATGAACTATTCTCGGAATCCATATCCAACAGTCCATTTAGTCGTGGCGGTCACTTTGGAAATACGGACCTAAATCAGCGTGAAATTGTTGACTTGTTCTTGCAGAAGGTAGAAATGGATGTTATTAATGAGGAGCAGACGCCCACAGGTGTAGATGGAAACAAAACTGATGAATGCAAGCCGGAAGATGCGCCTTCTTCCAGCAACAAGCAGCCAGTTCGCAAGCGCTCCATACGCCACATTGAAGAACCATTTCCAGAGTTGGCGCAGGGCAGCAACTCGTTAACCAATCTAATGCAAACCTCATGGTCTGGCGATTTAGATGCTGGCACGCCCAACGAAGAGGAATCTGCTGCACGGTTCTTTCAGCGCTCGGTCAGCATGAGTAGCACTGTCAGCCTACGTTCACCCAATGCGGAACGCTGTAGCTACAACGCACTATTGCGTAAGCACGAGAATAATCGCGAGGATGGTGCTGGATGGTCACACATCTGGGAGAAGTTTCGCGCAAGTGCATCCAATTTAAATGTGGCCCAACACCCGCAGCAGCAGCAGCATCATCATCGTGACTCCGAGTCCGTTGCTGCAGATGATTTAAGTGATCTTCAGTCGCTGGATGTAAGTGGTAATCTCTTTGCTCATTTAAAGTTATAAAAGTAAATCTTTTTTAATTAACAGACCAACTCGGACTTTGAACTGGTTACCTCCAACTTTGACATGACAGAGTTGCAGCAAATGGTGGCACAGTTGTGTCAGTTGCCTCGTGAACCAGGACTCAATGCACAGGGCTTTTTATGCAAGTACTGTCAGCATCCGTTGATTGTAGGCGACAGCAACTTTCAGTAAGTCTGCAAATTAAACAACAAATTGGGAATACATATATATATTATACCTACACCCTCAGAGTTTGTGCATTTAGCGGCAACTACTACTGCAACAGCTGCATGGAGCCGGAGGTTCAATTGATTCCTGCACGTATCATCTACAACTGGGATTTCCGCAAATACTCCGTGAGCAAGCGTGCTGCCACGTTTCTGGCCGAGTTCCGATCTCAACCTTTTCTGGACATGCAGTTACTCAATCCAAGCATTTACTTTGCCTCCGATGCAATGGCAGAGTTGCAATCTCTGCGTATCCGTTTGAACTTCATTCGTGCCTACCTTTACACCTGTGCTCCGGCCAGCATTGAGCTGCTACAGAATCATTTCTGTGGACGCGAGTATCTATACGAGCATATACACCAGTATTCCATTTCGGATCTGGCACTAATACAACGTGGAACTCTTTGCCAGCAGTTACAAAAGGCCTTCAAACTGGGCGAGGCCCATGTGCTCAAGTGTCCGCTGTGTCAGCTGAAAGGTTTCATCTGTGAGATTTGCCAGAGTCCACGTGTGCTTTACCCGTTCCACATTGCAACTACATTTCGGGTAAGGGTTTCTATTCTAATCTGTCAGAGATTTATCTAAATGATCTCACCCTCTCTCAGTGCGTAACCTGTGGCGCAGTCTTTCACGCCGAATGTCTCAACGAGCACCAGCCTTGTCCTAAATGTGAACGTCGTCGCAAACGCGAGGATCAGCCCTTGCAGGATGCGGTGCAGGATCTACAGCTCAAGCATAAGACAGCTTCCTAGAGAGCCATTTAGTTAGTAAGCTTTAAAGTGCGATTGTTAATTGAGGGATTAGTTATATATTATTATATATTATTACAATTAATTTGTTATTGCTTATGTGTAGCAGCAGCTTTGGTAGGTATAAGCAATATATTAACATATTATACTACACAAATAACCCCACATGCATGTGTTGACTGGCTTAGTTCCCAAATTAAATCTGCATTTAATAAACATTTATGCTGAAATAACGATTGATATACTTTAATTTACTTTTCTCCCGTAATAACAAATTTATTTATATAAGTTCTTCAATTTTTAAATTTATTAATGTGATAACTTCAAATGACATGATAAATATATGTTCATTATGTTACTGAATAATTGTTTCTATACTGTTAAAGATCAAACAACAATGATTTCATTTAGTAATGGTTTTAAAGTTCTGAAATTCTACAAAGTTTGATTTGTAACACAAAAATAATGATCAGGAAAAATAATAATTATGTATAGTTGTCAGGGATTGGTGCAAATTCACTTAATGATTTGTGCTGTGAGTTCGTTGAAAAACCTTTTCAGTTGTGCTAACCGATTCAGATTCAGTCTAGTTAGAGCAAGGCTATGCTGTTGCTGGGGTTGTCCCTTGAATAATTTGACTAAGTTTAATCTTAACTCAAATCCAGCTAATTGGTATGTACAGATTATATTATTATATTTGTTTCATAGGTATTTTCATGAAGGAAGACGATACAATAATGATTTAATAGATTTTTGGCTCAATTACATCACAAATGGAAGAAAATCAAATGACTTTGGTGCTCTACAAGTTTACAATTCTGGAGTTTGATCAATTAGAAACTTAGGCGATATAACCAGTCATATTATGGTTTTGATTCGGATAATTTTCAACTATTTTTAGTCAAGCTCTTTCCGCCACACCTTGTATACAGTGGTGGTTGTCAGTATGTGTACACATGGCATGCAAAGCATTTGTCGTTTCTCCTTTCGTTTTGTTATTGTTTGATTTATATGTAATACACTTAACATAGACACTTTACCAACATCAACAATACGTACACACACATTTACACTTATACAAATGTATATATACAAAGCGTAAATACCAACACGATGCACTATTACATCTCAATAGGCCGACAAATTGGTGACCGTGACTATGGGCGCACTGCCCCGCTTCCCACACCTGCAGTACCGTTGCCGCCATAAAGAAAACTAGAATGCCTTATCACAGATACTGTGGCTGCTGCCACTCCTGCTTGGGGAGGCGGTGCTGGGGCACGATATTTCTTGGTTGGCGCATAGGCAGGTTTCTGAGCCAAGGGCGCAGCCTTCTCATTGTTGTTGGATGCAGCGGAGATATTGTTGTTGTTGTTGCCGGGTACCTGGGGTGCTCCTGCATAGCAAGTGTGAAGACGGAAAGGGATGTATTAATATTTATAATTATGTATTGTATGTACAAAGATTCAACGACGCCTTTCGGTATGCAACGGTTTAAAAAAGTCAAATAAAATTCAATAAACAGAACTAAAGAAGGTTACTTTCGCTTTATTTCACTATTCAAAACCATAATCACCTTGTGTTTAAATTAAACACTTATCGATGTTTAATACAAATCGATATGCAGGATGCGCAATTATAGAATACATGCAATTTAAATAATACTGAAAGACTATAATATTAAAATGTATAAGATAATAAAACTTATAACTAACTTAAAAATAAAAGAATTTAGATTATAACACATACCATTCTAAATACCAATGCACCTACAACTTGGGAAAATAGGTAGGAACGTTGAATAATACAGATAATTTGATTAGAATAATAAAAAGTGCTCTTAGGTACAATAACATGCATATAACAGAATTCGATATTTTTGTATAACAATTATCAATGAGAATTAGAAATACTCATAGTTAGAACACACAACTAATCATAATTGAAGTTCAAATAATTAATATCGCGCCAAAGCATGCGTTAACTGTCGAGCTGACGCACACACCCGCACATAACACACACATGCACACACCCTACACTTTACTCACACCGTTACATACCATTCGAAGCCTGAAGCGCGCGACTAGGATAGATTTTTTGTATATTTAGAAATGGAGGAGGCTTGGAAAACTCGGTGACATTATGAAATCGCTTGCCGAACTTTGCCTCCAAATCGATGACCACACGAAAGGGTGCACCCGCTGCTCCTGCTCCGCCTGCAGCGCCCGCCGAGAGGCCACCACTGCTGCCAAAATTGTGCATTGAATGAGCCATGTGCGTGGGTGGCGTAAGTGGCGCATTGGCCCGAATCGAAGTGTTTCTCTGCGGAGGCACTGGAGCCTGCTGAGATCCCATCTGCAAGGAAAGGAACGCGATGAGCTTTGTCTGATTTCTTTATGAGCTGCCGCTCTGCCTTAGTTACGTTGCGCTTCGAATTGAGCATCATCTTGCTATCTCAGGGTTTTCTCGATTCTCTTGCTGGGTCTAGTCCTGTACACCTGACCGGATGAGCTGAGTGCATCACATGCCAGCACAGCAAAGGTAATTAAAAGATAAACAACTTTGCACTACTGTTGTCCACACCAGAGACAAAACAAACGTGCGTTGGACGCTGTTTTGGTCACGTATTGTTGGAAAATCCATAAGGGCAGCGAAAAGGAAAAGCAAAACGCAAGTGCGCACCGGAGAGCAAAGAGAGCGACCCCCGCGCAGCCCGTAAGGAGTTTAACCAGGTTGATGATGAAGGGAAGGTGCTTGCGCTCTCAGTTTCACTCTCTCTCTCTTTTCACAGTCAGCAATGTACACTGCAAGAAAAGCTTATGTCAGGGACGTCGCAACGAAATTTTTCATGGGGGGCAAACCTAAAAAAAATTTAGAGTTTCTAAAAAAAAAGGATTTTTTACGAACTTTTTGGTAGATGTAGCATAATCACTTTTAGAAATACTTTTTACTAACGAAAAATTTGATTAACAAAACTGACTTTTGATTACGTAGGGGGCAAAATGATAATATTGCCCCCCCGTTGAAATTTCTGGGGGGGCAGCTGCCCCTGCTGACCCCCGGTTGCGACGTCCCTGGCTTATGTGTGTTTGCATATTCAAAACATTAGCCCTAAACTTCGGATAATCATTTTTATATTTTTGATATTTTTCACTAAGGTTTTTATCCAACATCATACTACCAAATTAAATATTTTAAGCCAATAAAACCAAATTCAATCTAAAAACTTACGCAGATTTACTGATATTATATTCTACTGGACCCCCAATAACGAAAAGACATTTCATCGCAGTTTTGGCATACATTTTTAAATATATTTATTATAAGTTGTATTATTTAATTGTACATGTAATAATTAATGAGAATATCTCAATATTTAATTGTTTCGGTATTTCTCGTCATACTGTTTATTGTGATTAGGGCGGGGAATTTGTCGTTAAGTATTAAACATTGTTTATGTTTTGTATTGTTAATCTGTTTCCATTAAAGTATTATTAAGTAATTTAGTTTTATCATAAAGTCTGGATTTGGGTTAAGGGCTTTTTAAGTAATGTATTTCTCTTTATATTTCTGTATAATAATAACAATAAGTACTTGAAATAAATGAATGCAATATTCTTGTATTACTGGTTTTATATTACAATCTATATAATTTAATTGTTTTCAACAATTTAACGTTCTCACGATTATAAGTAAATGTTTTCGGCGCAACAATTTTCTTTTTTGGACAAGATATAATAGTATTTATTATTTATCTGATTTCATTGTGTTTGCACTTTACTAACAATAGGTTAGAATCATTATATAATATATTAATATTGATTAGCTCAGCTTGTAAGCGATAAAAACTAATTGGAAATCAATGGAAATCGGTAACAATGAATCCCTTAACTTCACGTGAAGAAATGTGTAGTAAATGTAGAAGATGTTATTCTCGTATAGAGAAAGTATCCAACTGGGAAGAAAGAAATTATTGCTTCATCGGTTCGGTGTGTAGATTACAGTTTGGCACAAACAGGTGTTCGTTCATAATTCATAGCATTCATTTTGCCATAAGAAACATTCCATGTTGGCATTCGATTCGTTTCTGATTAAGGTCTAAGCAAGAAAGAAATTACAAATAAATTAGCATACAAAAAAGCTTTATAGAAATAATCGTACAATGGGGAAAATCATGTTTGAGCTTTACGACTCTGCAAATCTTATTGTGTAAATTTAAATTCAATGAGTATTTTTTGTCGTATTAAGTGTCTATTCATGTTTAGTATTCATGTTCAATAAAGTAATCATTTGCAGCATTATCCACATATCTTTATGCATGGGCTTCACTTCTTGATCGTTCCCTCTTCGAGTAATATAAATATACAATATATTAAGTTATGATTATTTAAATCGTATATTTATAAATAGCTTTGCATTTGTATGTTATTTAAATCGTTATATTTTAATCCAATTGTTTATTTCAATGTAAATATTATATTCTGAATGTATATGTTGTATGTATATTTAATTTATTTTAAGTGTGCCCAATTATATAGTATCTTTAAGTAGTTTAATCTTATAGATTTCCAGCCCAACTTCGCTTTAGTCGAGCGTTAATAAGTACACTGTGTATGCGATATACACAGCTAGATCAGCAGAATAGAATCATCGATTAGAACTTCATTATATTCTAGCAGAATTGCGAACATTTGTCTCTCTTTTGCAAACCCAGCTGTGTATACAAATTACGCTTGTTCTTTATTATTTTTAATAATTTATTTATATGTATATATTTGTTAAGTGTATTATTATATTTATTGTAATCATTTATTTCAAAATATCATAGCCAGCTTTAAGCTGTGCCTATTCAATCATTTAACGGTTATATCATTTAATAATTTCTGAATTATTCACGCACTTTGGAATACGAGTATCTTATAGATGTTTTGCTCTTTGTGTGTAAATATATAGATTAAAAAAGCGGACAATATTGTCCATGACATAAATTGTCCATTTGTCCATCGACCATCAACACAAAGTAAAATTCAACTTGTAGATCCAGCTGCATTATCTTCCAACGATTTCCTTGCACTCAAAAATATATGTATACATATATGTATATATATATATATATATGTATGTATATATATATTCAAATGTATATAATGTATATGTTGTATTTAGTATATATAGTATATATATAAGTATGTTGTATATTTTAAAGTTTTCGTTTGTAAATATTCTTCCCTCTTAGTGTACAAAGTATTTGTGATGCTGTTTCTTTTGCATTGTTGTTCTTGTTATTGTTTAGAGTTGTATTTTGTTGTTGTTGTTCTTGTTGTTTCTTTATTGTTTTTGGTGGTGTTGAATGTGAATATCAGTGAATGAACTGCACGGGCAAGAACGGAATCTCACAAATATGAAGCGAAGGATTAGAAGGGCTGTAAGAGAATTCAAGTTGTATTTAAAGAGTTGTCAATTGTGTGTAGGGAGAATGGGAGGGAGAAGGATGAGTCTATCAAGTCGACGGCTTTATGGCAAATGCAAACAAATAGCTTTACATGATGTTGAATAATAACTTGAGGCATTAGATATGTATTTAGTTGGGTAAGTATACCACATATGTAAGTACGAGTATGAGAAGCAAGCGGTCATCATGAAATCTATCTATATATTTACATTTCTTGCAGCCGTGACATGAATTAATGAGTGTGTGATAGCTAGTGAGTGGGGAGGTGCAAGGAGCGATGAAGGAACACTGAACTGGACTTGGACATGGGATTGTTTTGATGTCCATTTGATTATTTGTGCTCTTTATTGCTTTTCAATACCTTACTAACAGCATACTGGGCGCTGTACCAGTTGATGTTGTTGTTGTGTTGTTCTGGTTCTTGTTGTTATTGTGATTGTTGTTGTTGTTTTTACTGCCTAAAATGTGCATGTTGTTGCTGTTGTTGTTGTTGTTATTGTGGCTGCTGCTGCGACCGCTTTCGGCAACGGAACTCTTTTGACCATACGCTCCCGATTCCTTTTGGTTCAGTGTATACGATGATATCGAAAATGTTGTCATTGTCACATCGATGGAATCGTTATTTGTATATTTGTTTAACTGATTGTGGTTACTGTTCTTCATGTTGTTGTTGTTGCTGTTGCTATTGTGCGGTGGGTAATTTTGTTGTGAGAGTTTTTGTTGTTGATGTTGCTGGTGTTGTATTTGTTGCTGTCGCTGCTGTGGCACAAGAGACTCATAATAATTATCAAAGCTGTCGATATGAAACACACTATCCTGGCCAATTTCAGGATTCTCCCGTCTAGTTACCTGAAAACAGCCGCTGCTGCTGTTGTTGTTGTTGCCGTTGTTGTGGTTGTAATTGTTACTGATGTTGTTGCTGTTTCTATTGCTGTTGTTATGGCCAATACTGCAGTCATTTGTTTCATATCGAGGCAACGCAAAATTGTTGCCACAAATGCGGTTATTATTACTGCTGCTACCGCCGCTGCTGCTACTCCGAATGACTTGGGATCTCGTGATCAGATTGTGGGTTTTTGGTATAGGATTTATCGCACTGTTTGCTCCTCTCGCACCACTGCCTCCATTGCTGGGGTTGCTGGGGCCCAGCAAATTTCACCTGTTTACATGACTGCGATTATGATTGGAATTAAGGCCTGATGCGTTGTTTGAATTGGATTGCGCAGCAGCGCCACCGCCTGCAAAGTAACAAGCATAGTTAATATGATTCTCTCTGGCCAAAATCCTATTGAACTTACCAGCATAGCCGGGTGAGTGTTGATAATAGTCCCGACGCGAGTAATCCGATTCATAGTCCGCATTCTCATAATGCCCGCCCCGCACACCGCCGCCGCCACCACCTACGCCACTGATGTTGCCTACAGCGCCTAAGATACTCGTCGGTGGTCCATGAGGGCCATGTCCGTGGCCACCGTGTGCAGCATAGCTATAGGTATCGTAAGACTGATGCGGCTCATATGCAATGCCATCCTCGTAGCCACGTCTGCAAGACACATTCGTATTAGTAGTAAGAAGTTCCTTCTGAATTAGGATAAAGGTCAAACTCACCCATAAGTTTCATCCATTGCAGTTCTGGCCTTCTCCAGAATGGACATAACCTTCTGCTTAGGTGCCAAAACATTTTTGCTGAACGACGAAGGTGGCACGCTTCTGCAAAGATTGAAAATGAGGATACGGAATAACTTTACATATTATATATGTATCTCCACTGCACCTGTAACTATGATGTGCCACGCTTTTGGCAATGACTGCAGCACCAGCTCCAGAATTAACCAAGTTGGTGCCGCCCATAGAATTGCCGCCAATATTCGCACTCTGCATGTGCGCCAGCTTTTTGAAGGAGCTCTTTGGATTAACTTCGCTGTCGTTTAGGCTTGTGCTGTCCATGAGTTCGCGTAGCTGCTCTTGGCGTATGATGTCATTGCTGTCCGGTATCAGATACTTGCGTAATTCAGCCATTGCGTATGCGATGCGTGCGTAAGCTTCAGCAGGCGGCGCAATTGTCGATATCTCCACGTGCAGATCATTGTTCAGATGTGCATACTTGGGATCCTTGGAGGTGCGCAGCTCCTCTTCTTTGGCGCGATCTCTCATCGAGTTACGGCCCAGTACAGTCATCTTGCACAACGTCTCCTCCTGCAGGCGACGCAGCGAGTTTCCCTTTGGTCCCAACAGTTTTCCCACGAAATTGAACTGCAAAAGGAAACGGAGATAAGGATTAATAGGAGTTCAAGAAATGGAACGTCCTATCACCTTGGGATGCTCGCGTATCGGCACAAGCACGCGTTGTGATATGCGCAACGGTTTCTCTCTATAGATGTCGGCATACTTCTGTTCCCTTGATGGTATTCGTCCTGTTGACTGCACCTTTTCAATTTCTGCAAGAGGAATCATTCACGTTAAATAGGGAAGCAGAGATGTACATCAATAGTTACCGCCTTCCAAGAGCTTCTCAGCAATGGGAAACTTTCGATCCATACGAGTCTTTTCGGCGACACAGTCGCGTATGTATTCACTGGCTTTCTCGTTCAATTGGATATTGGCACTGCCATCGGCAGCGCTGTGATGATCTGTGTCACCATTGTGTGCACTGCCAGAACTGACACTTTTACGCGACTTGCCAGCGCCGCCGCCGCTTCCGCTGTTGCCACCGTACTCGTTGTCATCCTCATTGTACGTGGAGTAATCACCGTTTCCATCGTACTTCTCAGTCATGTTTGCGGTTCAGTTAATCAGCGTTTAATTTGGCTAATCTATTATCGTTGATCCCCTTCGGAGCAGCTGCAAGAGTTATTTTGATTGTTGAATATAGTAGTGGGATAATTGTTAAATATATTAAAAGAATTCAATGATGGGGTAGCCTCGACTTATAAGCGTCCGAAATTTTAATCACTTTAATTGCATGCAAATTCAATTGCTGGTCCCCGTCCTCCCTTCATCTACTTCCTTCCTCTACCCACCGACCCACGCGACACTCATGTACACACACGCACACATATCCACACGCACGCAAACACAGTCTGATGGCAAAAACAACCACCGAGTGAAATTCAAAGTCGATTTCGTTCTCTAAAGATACGCAAACAATACCGGTAAAAAAATAAAGCACTGCGATCGACAACTGCCAACGATTTCTTAACTTTTTGCAGTTAACTGGTCAGTTTTCACTCTTCTATTTGTCCGTCCGTAGGTCGCCGTCGCCGTCGCCGTCTCTCCTGCTGCACTTTCACTTTTCAATGGGACGCAGTTGCTTCAACCTACATATGTACAACACATACATACGTTTATTGCATTTTTTTTATATCTCACGCGAATCGCTCCTCGATCGTGTTAGTGGAGGCTTGTACTGAGATTGTTTTCACGACAATTGGCCTTCGTTTATATGCATGCAGTTCTACCGTGTTTAATTTATTTTATTTTTTAACGTTTCTCTCTCTGCACGGTATATGTTTTTTATGCAATGGCTGGCGATTTAGTTTTGATTGTTGTCAGGGTTGCAAGTTTGCGAAATTTGCAAGCTGCAGCCAAGTTAACTTTTTCGAAATTGCGAAAATCAGCTGAGTGCATCAAGTGGCTTGCTAGGGGTGGTTTATGACACCGCTAAGGACAATTGCACTTCGTCTAAACTTACTCCTCACTCGAAAACGTGGAATTTCTACAACGAAATTGCTCCACACTTAACGAAACGGTATTTTCGAAAACGAATTTTGCACTTCTCTTCCTTTTACCGGGACTCACACTGATTGGTGATTGACTTTGAAACGGTGCCAAGAAACAATACACAGAGTTTGCAGGCTGCAGCCAACCTTTTTCGAAATCAGCTGGGTGCATCTGACACTGGTCTAACGTAGGTTTGTGACTTAGCTAAACTTGCTCCACATTCCAAAACGTTGAATTTCTACAACGAAACTGCTCAACACTTAACGAAATGGTATTTTTAATTAATCAATTGCGCGTTTTTCTACTTTCGGCTGCAGGTCACACTGATTGGTGCTTCGTCTTTGCGAATAAAAGAAAACAACATATTATTTAAGTTATTAGAGAATTTACTTATAATTTTACATGTAATGAATCAGTAACTTACGCATCGAATATGTCAAGCACTAAAAATAACTCTAACTCCTGTGTTGAGACCCCCACGGCACCGGAATGGTTGTCGAAGCTGGAGAGTAGACGCGAACTGCTCAAGCGATCCAAGTTGGGGCACGAATCCGGAGCTGGTGCTCCATGTAATGAGTGCCAGGATAAGTGTCCAGGCCTCGATCTGCACTTCTGGCGCAAAGTGTGTCGAAACTGCATGTGTCGCAAGGATCAACACATGTGCCCCGATGACGAAGCCACCGGTTGGGCGCAGTTTGAGATTCTGGGGCAGATCCGAGCGAAGCCGGCATGTAAGTTGGAATATATACATAAATATATATATAATTTAAGTTTATATGTTATACCTTACCTAACAGTTATAAAGATCAAGGCCTTGGCAAGCCAACCGGTGCAGGTGGAATGGGTGCCACCAAATGCGGCACCAGATGTGGTATCAGATTATATGGAAACTCTGGGGGCCGCGCAAATACCTGTTGCTGGCAGCGAGGCCGCCAATAAGCGTAAGCAGCAACTGGAGTTCCAGGTGCCACCACATGATCTGGACGCTGCACTGTGCGACAACCTCACCGAAACTGAGGCACAACAACTGCAGCAATATGTGCAAAAGCTGCGCGATCAATGCGTCGGTCAAGGCATCGTTGTGCGTGTGGGTCGTCTGAATCACGGCCAAGTCGAACACGTTGTGCCACCGTCATCTTCTCCGTCTGCTCCTTCGGAGGCCTCTCGCATCATGTTCCATTCCCTCGGTCTACCGCCTGTTGCTGATGCTACACTAAATGAACTGTTGGCTAATCCGAAAGTGGCAAATGCACTTGCCCAACACGGAACTCATCCGCAACCCAAACTATTGGTGGCTTTTTCGGAACCGTTGAGTGATTCCACTGTTCAGTTTGATGGACACGCCGCACTGCGAGCCCAGACTAAGGAGAAATTGTTGGGCATTAGCAAGCCTGCGCTGCAGAGCCTTGTTACTCACGGCGTCGTCTACGATAAGCTACTGGGAATGCTGAAAGTAAGCCCAGAAATTAACTTAGCAACATGAACTATATCTGAACCTCTCGAATTTCTTGCAGGAGAAGAACCTTAACATTTCCCGAGATCCCCGACTCGGTCCTATCGCTGAATTCCGCAAGGAGTATTTGACTAATCCACAATTCAAGTCGGAAATCGACAAAGTGGTTGTACCGCCTTCTTACGCTACCACAACTCCGGTTAAATCTTTGCCAGAAACTCCGTTCAATTCGCCGTTGCCTCTGAAGAATCCCGTGCACGCCCGGTTCGGTGCACAAATGCGACAGGATACCCCCATGAGACGTGTCAAGTTCGGAGGCGTATCCACCATTGTAATTGACTGCGGCCTGCCCGCCAACATTGACTACGAACGGGATCCGGTGTTTGCCCAGATTGTGCAGGCTGAGCCGCTGAAGCATGCGCTGCAAGAGGTGCGCAATGGACGTAGACCTCCATCGGTTATCATTGCATCAGCCCCAGCAGCGACTGGCACTTTGCAGCAGCTGCAGGGCCTGGCACCGGCAACCAAAGCGCAGCTCCAGCAAGTGGGCGTGGACAAGAATATGCTGCACTCGGCTGTGGCCAACGCGCCTTATTATAATCGGCTGTTCCAAACTTTGCAGGACAAGGGAATAAAGCACGACCAGTGCCAGCTGCTGGAACCACTTAAGCAGATGAACGATTGGCTGCTGAACGATGAACAACTGCTGGACGACATTGACAAGCTGTTTGCTGACATGGCCAATAAGGCAGCAGCTGGCGGAGACATAAGCTACGGCAAGGAGACGCTTACCAACTCGGCCAGCAATGACTCGGGCTTCTCAGGCTCGAAGCCATCAACTCCTGGTCATGCTGGCGAGGATCTTAATGCCAGCCTGGGCAAATTTACATCCATTCCGGGAATTGAGCACATGAACATGTATCCCAGCTGCGCAGGCATGCCAGAGCAGTTCCAGCAGTTGCAGTTGAGCGAGGAGAAGCCATCGAGGGGTGCGCACTACGATAAACCTACGGAAGTAACAAATTCATTCCTATCTCCTATTTCAGATGCCCATACCGTCGCAGCGTCCTTGCCCAGCATAAATTGCCGCGACTGCAGCTTGCCAATCAACCTAGGCGAGGTGGCTGTCAAAGCGGATCGTGCCGGCAAAGAAATCGCCTGGCATCCCGCTTGCTTCAAGTGTCACACCTGTCGTGAGCTACTTGCGGATTTGGTGTACTTCTTCCATCACGGACAGGTCTACTGCGGTCGAGATTTGGCCATTATGTTGAAGATACCACGCTGCAAGGCCTGCGATGAGCTGATTTTCACTAAGGAGTATACAGCAGCTGAGGATGCCACGTACCACATTAAGCATTTCTGCTGCCTGCAGTGCGATGAGCCACTGGCCGGACAACAATACATTCCCGACGAGAAGTCCAACATGCCGCTCTGTCTGCAGTGCTATGATAAGTTCTATGCCGGCACTTGCAAACGGTGCCAACTTCCCATTGGACCAGCTGATCAGGGCGTAGCCTGGGGCGACATTCACTGGCATGGCGAGTGTTTCGTCTGCGCTGGCGCTCAGTGCTCCAAGTCTCTGATAGGCGGACGCTTTTGTGTCAAGCAGGATATGCCCTTTTGCAGTCCCGCTTGTGTGCGAAGCGTGATTCCAGTCTAAGTCTCTTGATTCCAATAATCCATAACTAGAAACGAACAGTATTCACAGGATACGCACAAAGTATGTGAACAGAACAAAGCGAAGTCTTCTAATACCCTGTAGAGCATCTATTAGCCATGCAACTCTGAGCACAAATTGCAGCTTGAACTTTTTATAGACTATTCAAGTGCCTAGTTTTGTATACACTAGTATTATATATATACTATAAAAAGTCCGAAAAGAAGTCTAAAGCATTCTAAACTTAAGGTTTAAATAACTTTACATCAGCTTAACGCTTGTCAAATGATCAGAGGCTTTGTAGCAAACATTTACACAACTAAAGCTCGAACTTTGCTATATGAAAACTATTAGCTACCATTGTACGAGGCCTTATGCAACACATGATGTCAGTCATCACATATGCCTTATATTTGATATAATATATACAGTCCAATTGCGATTTTAAGCCGTGCCAACTGCCCTTCTCCATTGCAATATACAGATAATCTATTTATACATATACTATACAGTTTTATATCGGTATATACACATCTATAAGGCACTTGCATTCGAGTGCATATGGCGACTTTTGCTGCAATTTTTTAGCTTTTGCAATTTACACAACAAAGATTTTAAACGACACTTTTATAACGCACTTTAACCAATAAACGTTGTTAATGCAACATTAAACAATCAATACAGGCGCTACTTGTATTATATGTATGATATTTATTGATTACTATTTTATTATTATATACTCGTAGTATACAAAACTATTTCTACAACTTTGTTTGGTAGGACTTGTGAGAGTACGATATATTGCTCCATGATAGAAAATGTTTCGTGCAGTGCAAGACAGTGAACTGTCATTGAAGGATTATGCGAAGGTTCGGGGTTATCTGGGAACTTTGAGAACGGTGCAATCAATAGAATTATATGATAACCAATGCTACGGAGATTTCATTCATACACCCAAAAACAGAAAAAATCGCCCTGCCAGACCCTTCCCGAGGATAATGCTTGAGATTATCTGAGAACATAGAGAAGAGATAAAATGGAAGAGATACGAAAAACGATATAGCCTTCATTTATGCATCATATAATGAATAAAGATCTGTCTTCAAAGAATTATGCGCATCATTGGGACGACATGAAGAACAAAGAGAATATAGCAATAGCTATAGATACATCATTTTTAGTACTTTATAAACCTATAAACCTCTACCCATCCCAGACTAACCCATTCATTTCTTCCCTCAATAAAAAACGATTGTTTTTGCATTATTTTTTACGTATTTGCTGGTAGTTTTTATTGGTAATTGCATTTCATTATTTATTAATCATAATAATTCCGTTTTGTATATGTATTATGTATGTGTGTGTGTGTGTGTGTGTATAAAAAATTTTAATTTCTTGTAATTCTTGTTTATTTGACATTTTGAGTTGATTGCAAAAAGCGAAACAAAGTAAAATCACATTATTTGCTGAATTACAAGTCGAGAGTTTGTTTCTGTTTTATTTCAAGGATTCTTTCCTCATAGTTCATGTTTCGGTTTCTATGTTTAGTTAGTAGTTGCCTGCAAAGGATTGCGTTAGGTTCAGTTCGTCGTATGCTAAGTGTATTTATATAGTATGTCTGTGTGTGTAGTCTATATAACTATATATGTACGCGCATGTGTATGTTAACCCCATATTCATACAGTATATATCCGTATATATATATATATATATATTAGTCTATATATATTTAAATATGCTCTCAATATATATTCTCAATCTTTTCAACCATTTCTAGAGCTATTATTGGCTCCTCAAAGGTTTATCGAAAAGTTGTCATCACTAGGAAACTTGTTCGAATGCTCGCAAGTCGCGCTTATTGTGTGGATTGTTTTCTGTGTGGCAGGGAGTATCAGGATCGTTTGTAGGATCGATAGATCACACGTGCCAAACACGCCAGACGCAGTTTCAGACAGATCAGTCACGTCTGGAGGCTTCAGTTTGGTCTGGTTCAGCATGACTTCTATTTCTTCACAAGTTTTCGTTTTTTTTCCGGTTTAGATTGTTATTTTTTATTTCTCTCTTCAGATTTTACCAATTAGTTGATTTTTGATCTTAAATTAACACTAATTTTGTTTGCTCTCCCCTAGTCGATCTTTTCTTTTTTGTGTTTTGTTTCGTTCAATTTTAATATGTATTAATTACATTGATAATTAGTTTAAATATAGTTTATGTTCGTAAACAATTTTACATGATAGGATTTAGTTTTGCGTTTAGTTTTAGTTTTTGTTTCCGTTTTGTTTTTTCTGTTTTGTTTTGTGTGTATTTAGCTACAACAAAAACCTATGCCTTAAAATAATACTTTAGTTACAAGTTTATTTTTCTCGCTTTGCATTAATTTTGTTCACTCTCTCGCTCTTTCTTTCTATTCTTGCATAACTAAAAACAATTAACAAAATGAGTTAAGTTCAAATAAAATATTTTTTGTAACTAATTTTTGCGGAGTGGGGGTGGGGGAACTTGATGGTGGCGGAAAATTGTTTATAAACGATAACTAAAATTAAGTCTTACATTAAATGTGTTGGGGGGAAGGTTGTGGGGGGGTGGAGGAGAAGCTGTGTATTAACGGGTGTCGATGGGGGAATTGCTGCATAAAAACATTAATTACAAAGCGACACACGACGTGGAGGCGTGTGGGAATCTCGCATTAAATATTGCGTACAATAATTAAATACAATAACTATACAGAGTCCAGTGTGGCTGGTGCTGGGTGGAGGCTGCAGATGCAAATACGGATACAGCAACAGATACGAATACGTATCTCATATGTCCCTCTTCACACACACATCTTAAAGCTATACACAAAAATATGTCAAGTTAAATGTACGTAAAGTTTTGATGCCATCGAATCCTGAATTGCGATGCGTGCTTGGAGCAACTGCTGCCATGTCCGTCTCCGGGAGGGAAAGTCTCCTCTGTTGCCTCCGTCTCCACTGCTCCTTCTCCAGTTGCTGCTGTCCCCTTCTCTGTGTCTGCGCCACTATCTGCTGCGCATCGTCCTGCTTCACAACTAGTCTGCTCCTCATCTCCATCTGCATCACTGCCAGCGTTCTGTTCATGCGGTTGTCAACAATTCGTGTAGACGCCTTGAGTGTAATACAGCTCGGTGATGCGTTCGGGCAGCGTGCTGTACAGGTTGGTGATCAGATCGAGAGGCAGGCGTGACCACGCCTCTTTGATGCGGAATATCAAATCGTCTTTGCGTGAGAATTTCCTGCCCCCATCGAAGACTTCCCTTATCAGCCAACCCCAAATGTTCTCCATGATATTCAAATCGTGTGCAATTGTTGGCCACTTTTGCGTCTTCAATCCCTCAGCATTGAGCAGCTCCTGGGCGGTGGGCAGGGCGTGCGACATCCAATTGTGATCCTGCAGCACAAACTCAGTATTGCCCCCGAGTTTGCTTACAATGTTTGGTCGCTCTCGCATTATTGCCTCTATGCAGGATTCGGGACGTTGCTTGGCTGAGGACACCTCCAGATGGATGGCACCGCCAACGCAGATCATCAGGTAGATATAGACTGAATTGCCACGCGGACGCTGTGACAGCGTGCGCTCGTAGTTGCGCAGATCGTGGAAATAGTACGAGAAGCCATCGGGACCGTCCAGATTGAAGCGTCGCTCGTCATGGAAGATCACACGGCGCCAGTGCTCCTCGCTCCACACAATGTACGTGTTGGCAAAGTTGAGACGCTCCGTTTGATTGTATTGCGAGAGAAGCGGCTCCGTTTTCAGTTTCTTGGCACAATTGGCTGAGCCGCCGCTGCCTCCGGACGTGGACGTTGTGGAGGCGGACGACGACGCTGATGAGGATGACGAAGATGACGCAGAAGATGTTGTGGATGATGCGGGCGATGCACTAACACCACTTGCTGCAGCTGTGGCACGTAACAGAGCATTGGCTGCGGCAGCTATGTTGCTGTTGCTGCCAACGACGGCTCCGCCAGCTCCAACTCCGGCTACTGCTCCAGCAGCGCCTCTTACTGTCGGATGATGACTGATTATTGTGGGTGAAATGCTGGAGCCATTCGATTGCTGCGTGGGCGCATGGCTGGACGCAGTGCCTCCTGTGCTGGAACTGGCTGCCGAGAAATTTGAATTCTGATTTAGCGCATGCACTGGCAAATGGTTTTGTTGTTGCTGCTGTTGTTGCACCTGCTGCACCTTGTGCTGCGCATGATGTGTGCTGGCTGGATGGCTGTGACTGTGACTCAACTGTGACTGCTGCTGCTGCTGTGGGAGCTGTTGCTGCTGCTGTGTTTGCTGCTGGTAGTACGGATGATGGTACTGTATGTGCTGCTGATGCTGGTGGATTGTTGGCTGTTTCAGCTGCAGCTGCTTCAGCTGCGTCTGAGACTGTGCCAACAGCTGCTGCTGCTGTTGCTGTGCCGTCGCCGCCACCGGCGCTGGCTGCTGTGCGCCCACATAGTTGCCCTGATGGTTCAGATAGTAGTGCAGCGCCATTAGTTTATTGGCACTGTTAACTGTACCCACTGTGGGTGCTGCTTGTCCCACTGTGCTCGAGACGGGCACACCTGCCGCTGACACTAGTTGCACACCTTGCACTCCCTGCACCTGATGATGATGTCCATGTGCCGCAGCTGCCGCAATTGCTCCCGCACTGGCTGCCAGTTGTGCTGCTGATTTTGGATCGTAAATGAACTTGTTGAAGTTCTGCAGATCGTCTGGACTGAGCACAAGCGTTTTCATTTGGATTTCGGGGATTTCTTTTATCTGCTTCTTTTGCTGCTAATTGTGTAGCTTGTTTTGTTGCTGTTTTATTATACTTTGCACTTTAAACTTGCATTAATTTCAGTTCACGTTTCCTCCTGTTCTCTTTTTTCGAGCAGGTGTGGCAACACTGGCTCCGATTACGCTCACGCACTGCGACTGCGACGCACTTTCACGACTGCGCGCTGCTCTGCTGCTGCTGCTTCTCTGCTGCTAGACACGCCACTTGCCGTGATTTCCAAATTCGCTGTGCGTCCGAGTTTGTCTTAACGGTTGTTGGGCAACCCGAACAGCGACGACGACGACGACGTCTCTCGTGTGTGTTCGTGTATGTTATGTTGCTCTCTCTCAGCTTCTCTCTCTGCATGCGATCGCCTGTGGGCGTTTGTCGTTGTGTGCGTGCGTTGGTATGCGTGTGTACCGTCTACGTAGGTGTGTGCGTGCGCTTGCGTTATCAAAGGGCTGGCCCTGGCCCTGCCTCAGCTCAAGCTAGGTTGCTCGCTCACTCTCTTCTCTCTCTCTTACTCTCTTGCCTGATTGCAAAACTATTCGAATACGTCTTGGAGACGACAACGTTGTTGTAGTTGTTGTAAAAAGATGTCGGTTTACTTTCCCACGTACGTAAATACGTGTGAGTTGGCAACACTGTCTTTGAGCCTGCCCTGTCGGTGTCTGTGTGTGTGTATGGTATGGTGTGTGTATGTGTGAGTGCGGGGCTCTTTCAATATGTTATCCTCTTTTGTTGAAGTGGTTTTTCTAGTCGTCGTAGCTGCTTCTCTCTTGTTGTTGTTTTTGTTGTTGTTGCTGTTGTCAGTTGGTTGCTGTGCAAATGTTTCCTTGTTTCTTTATTCTGCGTGCCGTTGCTGCTGCTGCGATGTTGCCCCTTTTTGTTGCTGTGTTGCTGCTTTAGGTATTCGTATTCAGTTGTCGTCGACGTCGATTTACCTGGAATAAAATAAAGCAGGTACGTATGTGAAAAAGAGTCTTGTTTCACACTTTTCATTGTGTTTTTCATACAGTACACATACAGTGTATCAAAAAATAAAGCAAACCTCTCACTATAAATGTGATTTATTTTTCTTATTGCTTAGCTTATCACATTTTAATAATCTTTTACTCAAAAAATATGTCTACGAAATATATGTTTTGTAGTCGAGCACTTAGTTGAAACTAATTTCTAACCTCCTATTTAGGTTTTTAAATATTGTTCAAACTTTCTCGACTTGCTCAGTTCTAATCAATTTAAAAATTCCCCCCAGATATAGATTTTATTTCTGTGTCATAGTGTTTATTTCTATATTGAATTTGTTTTATACATTTATCGACGAAGTACTGGAACCTGAGCATTACTTGTTACAAGTAGTGGGAAGAATTATTATCATTAAATACTTATTAATTTATAGATAAAACTAAATTTCTGATCTTTAATAAAAAAAAAAAAATAATACGAAATACAATTTCGGGCATTAAATGTAAGTTCCCATGCGATTATTCAGTTTTAGTTCTTCTTTGCATTGAATCAAATATTGTTATTATTATTATTAAAATACTATTATTATCGTTAACAAATATGGTATATTTAACTGTCAAAGAGCTCCTGTTTTATACATACTACACCATGATTTAAAAAGAAAGTAATTGTTCTCTTAGATGGCAAAAAATGCATGTGGTATGAAGCCTTTTGTTTCCCACTGTATATGAAATGCAACCGAGTGCATACTTGTGTTCATATGTTTGTGTGTGCGTGTACTATAAGAGCTGCTTGTGTGCATGCGCTGTCAGACATGTATTCCCAAAATTTCTTGGTGAAATCTTCTTTGTGCCCGAGACGGAACAGATGTTCAATGTACTCAGATTTCAGGGCCTGTTTCCCTATGCCAAAAAGTAAATAAAAAGGTCGTTTCTCTTTGTCGTTGTTCCCAACCAAAATGAGAGCACACGCACACAATAGGATTGAGAAGAGACACAGACAGACACACACACAAGTGCAGTTGCATTTTGGGTATTTTTGGAAATTTTGGCATTTTTTTGCAAATTTTACTTTACGCATAGCATTGTCCTGCTATCTCGCTTCCTCTTGCTAGTGCAGCAGCAGTCGAAACAAGTGGTTTGGGTCAAAGTTCAACTTTTCAAAGACAAGAGAGAGATTAAGAAGGAGAGAGAAAGAGAGGGATTAACGAAATGATCGGAACGTTTTTGTTTTCAGACCAAACCCAGGTAGACTCCTCGACTCGGGTTCCGGCAGGTGTTGGATCTCAAAAATCCTGAAAATTATCGCAGCCCAGCTGCGCTGTGAAACATGTTTCGGATCTGTTCAACACTGGCAATGTGTGAATGCACACAGAAGGCACCAGGGAACAAGAAAACCGGTCGACGTAGCGAACTAAATTGGCACATAAAACCATCATCATGAGGCTTTCTCAAAGACCGTCACTAATTTTTGATATTTCCACTAATTTTTCATTAATTGAAATATATTGCCTTAAACATTATTTTAGATAGGGAAGACAGAGAAAATCATAAATTTAAAAATTGGATACCTTTTACCACTTTAAAAAAATACAGTACATGAAATATCCTTGAAGACCTTAAGCCAATTATTTGCTGTGGTTAACGCAACTTTCTTATAGTACTGATAGGTTTTTGAAGCCTATTTTTTTCCCCTAGTCAAAATCTCTCAATAGTCGTGCATCCCTGGCATGAAAAATTGGATACTTTTTGTGTAACTTTGTTGCGTGTTTATGTTGTTGCTGCTCGGGCAGAAAACGAAGCCAAAAATAATTTTGCTACTTTGACGTCGTTTTGGGTTGGTTTGGTTTGTTTTGCTGCCGTTGATGTAGTTGTTGTTGCTAGACCACAGATAACGCCACGGCCTATTATATACTGCAATGCACATATACACTTCACATATAGTGAATACATATTCGGGTACATACACACACACACTACACATTCACGTAGGCAAATGTTTCTACGTGTATATTGCGAGCTTTATCATCTGACAACGCTTCGATAGACACACGAGCACGCACATCATGCTCCAATCTCCATATTTCAGCGACCCCCTCCCCTCACCACATTCCTACCTCCCTCCCCGCCCGTCTCACAGCAATTAGCTAATAAATTTGATTACTTTGTGTTTCAAGAGATTGGCGTGTTTTAAAGCTTCTTTCCAAGATTATTAGAAAACCCAAATGAAACTGGGCATTTTCCAAATGAACAATTGTGGGGAAGGGCGAGTGGACGAGGGGAAGCTCTGCTTTTCCCGTTTCTCCAGCAATTTCGCAGTCGTAATAAAATGAAAACTAAAGTCTGCTGCTGCTCAACGGGGATGAAAACCAGTTTGTGTTTCTCTAAACTGGAGTAAGGGAAGAAAGCTGCTGACGAAGCACTGTATGTGAGAGCTTATATTGGACCATTTATGTGTGTATGTATGTGTATCTCTCTGGGGTTGCTGTGCGTTTTTTGCGCTGCTGCTGCTTCTGCTGCGGCAGGCACCAAACTCGGTCGCACGTCGGTCACTTCTGATCGAAGGCAACTGCAGCAACAACAGCAGCTGCCCCTGCTGGGTAGTTCAGAGACCCCTCTAGAAATCGAGACAATGTGACCGAAACGAATTCGTGCACATTATTACATTAGTTGTAATGTCACAAATAAATAATGAAAAACATTCCCTTTGCGTTGAATTAATTAAAAATCTCTTAGTAGCTGACTCTTTTTAGAGGATTAAGGGCGAAAAGAGAGAACCTCCCAATTTGAAATACCTTAAATAGTATGCAAAGTTAATGCAGTTCCCCACTGTACGTACGACAAAAAAGGTCAAAAGTTCAACACGCTACTGTCACGGGGAGCTCAGCGGCATTATGGTTATAGCTACTATATAGCGCATGATACAATAGAACGCAACTCTCATACTATGCGTAAACTGATTGATAAATTTCCAATTGTCGCGTGGTATGTGCATTGCAATTAGCTTTACCTATTGCGATAAGATACGAGCGAGTGACTGAGAAATATATCACACAAAAGGAATTTCTAAACAGTTTTTGCTATTATTACTAAGTATTTTTATTGAACTTTATACAGTGCTATGACTGTATCCAATTCCATCTCAACACACTCTGTTCTAAGCAATAGCAGCTGCTGATTGTTGATTTTAGCTTGAAACTATGTAACATAATTCTCTCTCTTTCTCTCACACCGAGTTCATGTGGTTCTTTCCCTTGTTCGATAGGGCGTTTTAATTAATCTCACACAATCTGAAAGCCCATCAACAAAGCAATGAAGGGAGGGAGCCACGTTGAATTTTGGGGTCTACGTAACGCTGACTAAGAAATACAAAGTCACATTTGAGTCATGTTATCTCTTTCCATATGATTCTAAGAAACTGTTTCTGCAAAGTGTTTTTTCCACGTGTTTCCCAGCGAATTCATTTTGTTTTCAGATTCACAGTTATTTAGAATTATTTCAGTTAATCACAACATTATTTTTAAACAGTTTTATAATCTCAGATTATAGCATGCGGAGCACAATGTGCTGGATTTATGGTTATTGCTGGGGTTGGGTGGAACCCATATTTTTGTCGTAAGCAAGTGGAATGCGTTGAAAAAATCACTTGTTTGGAGGAATTGGGATATTAAACCGTTAGGTGCGTTAGCGATTGCATTACGTTGTTTTGTATGGCGTCGAGATTAACGTTACGTCGTTGCACATATGCATTTAATGAGAGCTCTCCTAGATGCACTCACACGCATATGTTGTACATATGTATATACAAACACATATGCACAATGTAAATATCCAAAAATATAAACGAACCCAACGCGACAGACACCAACAACAACAACGCATCGAGCTGTACGTAATAAAATCCCTTGCGCTGCAATGCAGCAACAGCGACGACAGCAGCAGCAGCAGCGCCAACAGCAGTGGACACCGACATCGACAGCGCAGTTGCTGCGCAGCACATGCTTCGCTTCTTATTTATAAATTGAGCCAGCCCTTATGTGTTCAACTCTCTGTTATGTGCCCAGACATACAGACAAATATACGTACATACGTACGTATTCGTTTGCCTCTACGTATGTCGTACGTGCGAACGTGCGTGCATGAGGTTTGCCTGTGTTCGTGTTGTTCGTGTATGCGTGTGCGCTCTTGTGTGTGATGCCATCGTCGATATTGAAAGTACGTATGTATTTATGTATGAACATTTCTACATAATATAACAACGTATCGACGTTGAATCGTTGAAAATTGCTTGGGTTTGCGAACAACGGGACGACGATCTGATACGAAGTGATTCTTTTTTCAGTTAAATTCTTTATACGTTTGTTTGTATGAATGTATAAACACATGCACACATATTAAATACGTATGTATGTATGTATGTACATATCATTTTCATTTTCACGGAACAAATATGGCTGCACAAAAAAAAGTTGCGTTGAAAACGCTTACGCTGCTTTGCTTGCTCACTCACAATTTAAAGCACTTTTTCACATTCACACACCAATTTTTTTTCGTTATATACACACATGTATGTAAGTATACATATATTTCTGGTTTTTTAATCAAATATTGGAAGAACGAACGACCATTAAAAGCTGACTGGCTGATTGGGGAACGTAGATTCCGTTTGCGTTGCCGTTTGTTGGTTGGTTTGTAATAGTGTTGGTTGGTTTGAGTGCGTGATTACGCCATTTTCTTTACTCTTGCACGCCCAATTTCACATTTACCTTTTTTGTTAAATTTTTTATTTCTTATTTATTGCTTTGCACATGCGTACACTATGTGAGCGTTTTATTCGAAGTTATTTTTATCACTATTTGTGATATTTCATTCCTAAACGATTTTTTAAATGCATTTATTAAAACTTATAAGTTTTCACCACTACCACCACACGACTTGTCGACGACAGACTCACTGAGGGTTAGAGAGATGACATTGCTTCGATAGCGTTGAGTTTTCGATATTTGGGTGTAGTTCCAACGATACATCGATATTTTACACGATGTATGTCCAATACTAAAAACACTTCTCTACAACAAGAATCGAGAACTGCAAGAAAATTTTTAATTATAACATTTGTTTATCATTGCGTAAATGAGTTTATGAAAACACTCCAAATAACGAATTGAAACAATTAAATTAATTTAATTAATTTCGATTTGCTATCGATTGCTGTGTAGCGAAATATCGCCCTCATCACGAATTGCAACTGGCATACAAATATAACAGCTGATTATTGTCATATTTTTGGAGGAGGTGTTTTTCAAAACGGGGCGTCTGAAACAGGGAACCTAAAAATGATGGACACACAATTTTAAAGCCCCTCGAAAGGGCCACATTGAAAACTGTATTTCTACGAAGAATAAATTGAACAGATTGGAAAAAGCCACAATCCACGATTTTTTTTGTTTTGGCCGCAGTTTGAATTTAAAGTTGCCGTTATCCTAAAAGAAATACTGCTTGGTTTCCGCTAACCGTGCTCGTATTCCAAGACAGGATCCACAATGGGAGATTTGAAAAGCAGTGTCCTGCTTGCTTTTCAGTGAAATCGCAAGTAGTTTTTTCAGGCTTACTTTTGCCCCTTCAAATCTAGCTTTTATTCAAAGTGGAAGAGCGTTAAAACAGCGGAAACACCAAACATTCACTTTCTTCATTCGAATTTAGCTGTTTACTCATTCAAGATTCTTGCAATACTGTTCTAAGACACGATCTAGCCGGAAAATAGCTGAGTTGCCAGCACTGTTCATTTCTAGCCTGCATTTCTATGACGTCATTCTTGAAATCCGAGTTTCAGTCGTATCTTCTTTATCAATCCAATTTTTAAAAATAGAAATAGAATTTTCAAAAAATTGTAAAGACATGAAAAGTCAAATCCTTCATTTTCACTATGAGGATGATAATTCAGTACATACCTAGTCATTGGAATTTTCTTTATAAATAAAATTTAAGTTTTCCGTCTCGTTCATACATCTTTTATAATACATAAAGGAATAATAATCATTCAATCTGTGGGATTCTGAATAACAATAAGAATGAAGTCCTTGTCGGGGGCGACCATTATTTCATGTTTCTTGGAGCGTACGCGCAGGAATGTCATATCATTGGATGGATCCAGATCTCGAACCACACTGCGGGCTTTGTCGGCCAGTTGACTCATCAGACCCGCGTACTGAACCGTCGTGGTGTTGTCAAGCGTTGACTTCACTGGAATACCTAATAAGACAACATGATCTCAGTAGGGCTACATAATGTAGGTAGATCTTTTTGTTACTAACCTTCATTGTTGACAACAATTGTGCCCACAACACCTTTGTGGCTTTGAATTCGTTTTAGCGTTTCTTCTACTTCTTGGGACTGTTAATAATAACCAATTACTCGAAAAATCAACTTAATACCCAACCCAACTCACCATGTTAACAATAAACTAGCTAAATCGCTTCAACTTATTTTGCAAAACTTTTGTTTGTTCGATACCGCAGTGTGGCCGAATTGCGGGACAAGAAAAATACCATTTATCGGTTAAAGTACAGATGAAAAAATACCAATCGCAAAAATTGGTTGCTTTTTACTACCCAAAATATACTCTGTTATTTTCGTTATATTAATCAACTATGGTTATATATCATTATATAATCGCATTTAACTGTCACTTACTTAAGCCTAGGTAATACTTTTCTTCACTATGAAAGCAAACTTCATTGACCTAAAAACCTAGAAAACGGCTGTTACCAAGGTAACTCCCCTGACAACAACCCAAATGAAAAAGAAATTGGTGTTATCACAGAGTATTCAGTTCAAAAAAATAACCGACCGTAACTATTTTTATATCATGTTCAAGCCACCACCAGAAAAGGTATTATTTATTTAAAGCATCAAAAATATTTTTTAAATCAATCTTAATGTATATGTTTTTTTTTGTATTTTATTTAGCCACCTCGAACTCGTGAATATGTGGAAGAGGCTTTTAGACTTATTCAACAGAAGAAAAACATCCGAGATATTGTTATAATAAACGAACTAGGAAATCCAGTTAAAAGTACAATGGAGTATGATACAGCTGTAAAATTTGTCGGCTATTTTCAGGAGATTCGTGGCAGACTGGAGCGAGGCATGGAAAAAATAGATCCAAGCGATGAATTGTTGATGCTCAGAGTCCGTACAAAAATCCATGAAGTTTTATTAGTTCCAGATTCTAAAATAACATTAATGGTTGTCCAAAATGCAGAAAAATAAATTTAAAAAATTAACATGAAATTAAATAAAAAGTTTTGTGTTCCAAAAACACATTGAAATTTTTAACTGCCTTGTAAATTTTAAATTACCAATGCACCAAATTAATTTTAACGGTAGTTGGAGCTCTGGCAATGCTAAGCTTAAATTCGTGGTAGGAGTACATTTTTGCGTCTTTAACAGATCTTTTAAACTGTTATCGCCAGCTTGAGGCCATTCAAATTGCCGACAATACAGTTAAATTCAAGGAATTCCATTATTTCTTTTGCTGTTGAATACAACGTCATAAAATGTTTTATTCAACAAATAAAGTAAATCGTTTACAGTTTTAACAATAAACTGTTTTGTAAATTTTGAAGATAGCGGCAAAAAAGATTAACAGCCCTAATAGGAAAATAATTGACGTTTCTGCTAATGCAACAGTGCCATCAGAGCTTAACATTGTCCACTTTGCAGGCAAGTTTAAGGCATGTTAACAAACAGTCCCGTGTGTCAAACGTGTGTCTTCGGTCCGTGTGCGCAATTTACGTCGTAATTAAAGTAAACGCTATCGCGTAATTAATTAATAAAAGCTGTAGCAATTTGTTTTAACGTGTGTGTATATTGTTGATATAGTATTTAGCCCACTAATGACGAAGTCAGCGCTGACGTCGCGCCCAGAATTGGTGACGTCGAGCTTGAGCTTCAAAAGGCGTTGACAAAACAAACTTGAAAACGGAACGCAAAACGCTCAAGGGGGAAGCAAATAAGAAAGACAACAAAAATATCTTCTGGCCCAAAACGTTGATTACAAAGAAACGCAAAAAGCTATCATATCGGAGTTTGTTCAAATAATTATCATACTATATTTGTGAGCACACATATACACTGTCTGTATGTATGTGTGTGTGTGTTGCGTATATGCGAGTTCTGCGTGTCTGTGAGTGAGAGTCTGTGCGTTTGCAAATTATTCGGCGAGTGCAAGTGTGTGTGTAACAGAAATAGAATTTAACATACGTACACGACACCCACACAAAACGTACGGTAAATGCAGCTCCGCAAAAATGTCCAGCACAAACATAAACGATCTGGTCATTGTGACACAGAAGGATTTACACGATCTATTGGAAGTTTTCGAAAAAAAATCATTCGAGGCGGTATCCTTTGAGGAAGGCACAGCGGTAAGTTGCCCTTAAAATGGACTCCTTGTGAGCCTGTGACATACATTTACATAGCCGCACGTGCACGTGTGCTAACAGTAAAAATAACAGTTGCCTTAACAGAGTTTTTAGATGAGAAAGAGATAGACAGAGGGGTGTGAAAGGGGTAGGGGAAGCTAATACTCTAGCTCTAACTCCACCTCTAGTTCCACCGGCCGCACCCAAAATGGCTGCCAAAATGTGAAATGAATTCATTTTTTTAATGGCCACTAAAGGATTTGCATGGCAACCATCCTGGCGGGGACCATAACCTCCACGGCCCCATTAAATAGAAATCGATGAGCACGTTTTCCCAAGACTTTCACTCATTTCTCGACGCGACGCTTTTCCTCTTGCTTGACATGCCGTGCGACTTTTCGTGCGCTTCCATTTTCTTTACTGCTTTGCTTTGCCCTCATTTCGAGTTACGATTACGCTTTTTGTAAGTAGTCAATGTGCAGTTACCGCATTAAAATGTTTACAGCAAACAGTCGACACGCATTGGATTAATTTGTGTTTGTCTGGGGCCCTTATCCACCTCTCACCGTGAGCCACGCGTACCCCTAATACATGTTCACTATGCTCTGGGCATTGCATAGTGGCACAAAATGTTTTTAAGAGAGCAAATATTGAATTTCTTTTTTAAATGTGTAGATAATCTCGTTAAACTAGTTTCATTAATATTTCATTGGTCAACAAAGACTCTAGCGCATAGATGATCTTTAAATTCATAATTTTAATAGATTTTCAACAAAATTAAAAGAATTATGAAATACACATAGTAATAAATCCTATTTAAAACTGCTCAACAAAGCTGTGCGATGATCTTGTACATATCGTTGTTGTTACACCATACAGAAAAACAAAAAAAGGGGCGTGTATAGAATGTTATTCAATAACAAGCTTTATTATGCTAGACACACTGTTCAGTGCCATTTAGAATGTACCGCAAGTTTCGTCGTTGTCCAAATTACCTTTAACATTTTCTGTTAACGTTAATGTAATCATAGCGTTTAACGTTAACCGGCAACAATAACAACACAACTTTTCATTGTGTGTGTGTCTGTTGGCCTGTGTGTGTGTTTAGAGTGAGAGAGTGCACGTATTTAGATATGTAAATTAAAACCGCAAACGCTTAGCAACAAAAAAATCGTCTTCGATATGTACGTGCATGCACACCTTCCCTTTCCCTTCCTTTCCCGCCGGGAGAATTACAAAACTTGGCACGTAACCTCACACGTTTTGTGCATTTATTCAGCTGCAGCGCAAAACTTAAACTGATAAACAAATTTACGGGTTGAAATCAATCGAAATGAGAATAAATACGACGTTCAAATGCCCTATACACAGAATAAAAACAATTGAAAAACGGCTGTTTAATATGAAGTAGATAATAACATTTTGAAGTTGCTTGCCATCAGCTTCGTCCACACCTACCTCGCCCACATTCCCCGGATACCCAATGTAAGAGTATCAGAACTGCACTTTGACAGCAAAATGTTTGCTTAAGTTACATTGTTGCTGTTGTGCTTCTGCTTACAATGTTGTTTATTTTGTTTATTATTGTGCTCGCTGTGTCTAGTGCCTTCGTTTATCAAACATTTTGAGCTTATCAGTGAAGCGTAAGAATTTCCTTATCAGCTTCGAACGCGATTTCAAAACAGAAACAAAACGTCTTTGCAAACTGTCAGCAAACGTAAAATCACATACAAAAATCTACTACAATGCAGCTAAATAAATATTTTGTTAATCGAATAGTTTGAAATAGTTTATAAAAATCTGAAATGTTTTACTGTTTTTAACAGTCCTAGTTAAAAGTTAAAGATAAAAATTAGTTATTGGCTTTCCTCCCTGATTCAATCATCGAGAAGCTTATCAAAATAAAAACTGCACCGCAACAAGTGCGGTTTGAATGTAAAATTGTTCCTCCATGAAGTTTTTTCTTATTCTTTGTTCAAAGTTATTTTCGCTGAACTGCTATTTCTGTTTCTTTTTCTTTCATATTGTTGTTTTTGCGGAAAATATTATTTATAGCATTGTTGATGGCGATGGTGGTGGCACGTGACCAAGCAATTTGCGTCTTAGATTATTTTGTGATTGCATAATGAATAAGCGCGTCACACATCAAGCTTGATCGTGGCATCAGGGCAAAAAAAGCGAATGCAAGCTAAGAACCCATAACTTTATGATATTTTTGGAATATTTTCCCTTCAACCCAGATAATTATTAATATGGTGAAAAATAAAAGATACAGCTCTTGTTACACATCAAGAATTAATAACATTTATATTTAAGCACATCTAAAAAAAAAACGGTATATGTAAATAGAGATTTGTATAGTTGCAGTAGACACCCATTCCAAACAGCATTTTAGGTATAGTGTAATCGTCGATGGTCAATGATTCTCGTCGTCTTCATTATCTAATCGCTTTGCAAAGCTCGCATCAAATCCAGCTCAAAGTCTTCGAATCCCTCGATTTGAAGTCTCCTCTGGTAGTCGTCACAGCCTTCGTTATTATCCAACTTGCCCTGGGCCCAGAGTATGAGCTTAACCAGGAAAACCATTCGTGGATCCATGCTGGGAATATGCTTACACTTGAGTAGTGACTTAACTAGTGGATCCTTCTCTTCTGCCTTCTCTCCCTGCTTCTCTCCAGTATCCCTGTCTTCTTCGATAGGTCCGCATGCCCCTTGCAATTGTTCTTCCTGTTCCTTCACCTCCTCCTCCTTCTGATCTTTTGCTCTACCCTGGGCGGATTTTCGTTCCAGAATTAGTTCCATGAGATGCAACTGTTGCATGTGAAAGTACATGTAGTTGTCGCATGCGAACAATCGACGGTAGAGTCGACTGGCCATCTCCATGGCATATTCCAATTGACCCGCCTTCACTGCATTTCTATACTCCTCTGAATCCATTTGCGCACCTGACAGTAGCTTGGCCTGTGCTGCGAATTTCTTTGCCACCTCCTTGTATCCCTCTGCGGTATTGAAATTAGAAAACCTAGCCTCTTTTTATGTGGTATTTGCTTAATCAACTAACCTTTGACTAGATAATTGATGATCAAACGATTGATCTCGGCCTGCTTGTTCTGGAAACCTCTCATTCGTTGCGGCACAGGCTTTTGAGCATTTCCTGCCAAAGGTTTCTGAGCATTTCCCGCCATTTCTGTTGGTTGTGGTAAATTTTCGGTATAAGAATGTCTAATGTGAAAGAGTGTTTCATCAGCGAAAAGGTATGTAGGCAGTTTATGTTGTAATAAAGATGAGAATTTTAAATAATAGTTAGTCCAAAAATTTCGAATACATTTAAAAACTTTTATTTTCTTGTAAACTCAAAAAATCGTTTTATAGTTAATGTTTTTGTTATTATTGATTTTTATATTTTAGAGTAATTTGAATTTCTCCTTATATGACGTATTTTTGTGTTATAAACTATTATAAACTATTGTTTTTAATATATTATTTTCAAAAAAAATATATAAATTCTTACTAACCTATTTTAAATTCGTTCTTAGTTATTAAAAATGTTTCCAACAAAAATATCTTTGTCAATTTTCGTTATATTCAAAGTCTTCCCATAAGTTGTAGGGTATCTGGGAGATGTGTGTGGCATTTAGTTCAAAAGCGATGAAAAAGTTGCGACTAGTATAATCTGATTTATTTTGACACTGTTGCCATGGCGCCAGTTCTCATCAGCTGATTAAATGTTGAACTTCGCACAAAAAAGGCAAATGAAAATGCAAAATTGCAAAAAATACTAATGATAATTATAGTACAGAATAACTGCATCTGTTTTGCTTATTATCAATGCCTTTTTTCAAAGATTTCTACTCTGCTATCTGTTTTATAATTTTATTTGCACTCAAATCTAATAAACCTTGCCCAATGACACTGAAAATAGCCACAGCTCAAGTGCAGCAACTACAACTGTATTTGTGTCAGTGTGCGCTTTAATGGAAGTGTATGCGTGCGTGCCTGAAGTGAATGCGTGCGTGTACTTGCATGAGTGTGTGCGCTTGTGTTTGTGTGCGTGCACAGACGACGTAGCGTTATCGTGTGGGCGCCAAAATGTTTATGTTGTTGTTGTCGAGCTGATAAAAATAGCTCAAATACGTTTTGCATTATAAATAAAAGTGTTTCACTTTCTATGCGATTATTTTTTTTGCACACTGCACAAACCCACCTGTTGTTGTTGTTGTTGCTATTGTTGTTGAATTTGTATTAATTGCTGTGGAGTAAAACTCCAACCGCGGTGGTAATCAGAATGCAGCCAAAAATGTTGTAGGTGACAAGTATCAAACGAATCAGACAATACAAATCCAGAATGAGCAGGCCAAGAAAAATGACAATAAGATGATCTTCCAGTTCCAGATCCATTCAGAATGAGTTAACAAATTAAAGTTTCACCTATTGTAATTTGCACAAGAAATTCTTTTTTTATGATGCCCCTTAAAATTGCTTTGCTGCGGAAATTTTATTGGCTCTCGACGGCGGCCCAGGCCCAGGCCAGAATGTGGATGCGCCTGCAGCTGCTGCTGCTCTTGCTGGTGCTGCGTTTCCGTGTGCTTCCGTGTGTATCTCAGCAAAGCCAGCTCTGCATCCAAATCGCTTCCAGTCTGCAAAAGAAAGTTTTGCACGCCCACGCGCAGCAGCGTCGCAGTAGCTGCACTTTTCGGGGGTTGCATGCAGCCTGAACAGTGAGCACAGTGTGGCCTCGCTAGACGAACGTGTCGCATGCTGTCCAGTGCGCAGGACGCCTCCACAGTGTAGACGGAACGTAAACGGAGACAGAGATAATGACTAGAAGCTTTGTGTCCGCCCTCAGCTCTGTGTGCATTGCTGTGCGCCTGTGCCATGTGGCAGCGCCTGTGTGGGTGCAGCAGCTGACACAATGCGCCACGTTTCGTGTCCATGTTCGGACCGACGCGACTCGGCGCGCGAATGCAACCGGAGGCGTATGCGGCGAAGAACGTAGAAGTTGCCGCATCGATGTGTGGGCGCTTTGAAATACGGAAAACAGGCGCGCATAAATCAAAGAGGCGAGCTTCCAGCTTCACATGGCAGCAGCTGCTGCATCGACTAGACACACAGTGCACAGTGGAGTCAGTAGTGTAAAGGTTTTTGCATTTATTGCAAATCATTCCATTTTCATTGACAGCCTCGAAATGAAATTTGTTTCGCTTGACGAATTGTTATAATAATTTTAATTTCGATACAAGTTGACTACCATTTAAAAACTTATATACATTTTTAATAGAAGCACAGAGTATTTTACATTCGATTCGCCTAAATACACGGCTCAGTGAACACATTTCAAGAGCAAGTAACCTGTAAAATAACTAAGCTATTATTAAAAAAATGTTTAGTAACGATTTATGTTGAATGAAAAAACAAGTCGCAATGTTGGCAAATTAAACGATTACGAATAATTCTTAAATCATATTATTAACAGTATGTTAAAAGAAGCTTCAAATTTCGATTTATCACATAAAAATAAAAGTATTGTAGTTATTCAATGGAAAAACTTTGTTGAAATTAAATTCATTAAATTAAAAATGTATAAATAATTATGCGGTAATTTCATCTTTATCTCGAGGTTAAAACTGCAAATTATTTTGTTTTTTTAAATGTTTATCAGCAAAAAAATGTGAAATATGAAAACAGATCAATTCAAAAATTGTGGAGTAAAGTTATTTATCCCATGTTAATAGGAGTTAAAAAATCTTTTGCCACTTTTTAAAACATTTTACTGCAGGACTCTTCACTTCAGCCCACTGTGCGCGGGTGCAACATGGTCCATTTGCACTTATGATTGCCTGTTGCATGTTGAACTTAAACAAGGAGAGCGGCACTCGCACATCCCTTGCCCTTGCGCAGTGTGGATGGGGCTGGCAGAAGGCGTGGGTGTGTTTGTGGGCGTGTCATCTCTATGTCATTCGATTGTTGATTGCGCTCTTTTTACATGTGACGCGTGTTACTTTTCGCGCCTTGTGCTGCAATGTGTGTGCGCCTGTGTGTGTCAACTGTTGTCAACTGTTGCGGGTCGAGCGCGTGGGTCGAGCCGCAGACACTTGGCACAGGTGCCCAGGAATCGAGAACAGCTGGCAATGATTGGAAGTGCTGCAACTGCTGCTGCTGCTGCCCGAGCGCATGTCCGGGAGAGTGCGCTGGCCAGCAGCTGTAGCTGGAGCTGCTGCAGTTTGTGTTCGATACGATTAGCAGGAATAAAGTTCCAATGCGTTGACGCTTCTCTTTCCAGTGGGTGGGGCGACTTTTTGTTGTCTGTTCTGCGCTGCGCTAGAACCTGAGCATGACATTATGATTCCCGATCCATAGCAGAGACCCCGTTGAGAACGGGGTTCGCAGAATTTCGATGAAAATGTTCGCGCCGTGGACTTGAGTTTCGCGACGCGACCAAAAGGGGATGCTTGATGCTCCTGTCGTCGTCCACATCGCAGCTGTTCCTGCTGCTTACTGCTGCTTTATGATACCCTGTTCCCGAGCAGATAAAATCGATAATACGAGTAATTGAAATGGCGCCGCGCTCAGAGCTCTGAGCAGCAGCTTGTGTTGTGTAGTGAAGGGACTGCTGTGGTAGGAGTAGTAAATAAATTATTCATGACTGGGCTTACCTATTATTTAGAATCCTTTTCTATTTGGAGGAAACTCATTGAAAATTTCATCGATTTATGCAGATTGTAAAAGTTTCATGTTACTTTTTAATGAACAAGTTTGTAGCGCCGAAGAAATTTAAAAGTACTATCGATTCTAAAACGAAATATACGAACTCATAAAGAAATATTTCAACAAACTGGGTAGGTTAAAGATATTTGGTGAAGTGAGTGTTAATAATAACTCATCAAACTGATGAGAGTTTGGTGTGCATAACTCATTCGTTTTTAGGGGAAATTTGTCTTATCTTCTTTATAAATATATTATACAAATTATAAACCTGCACTAATTATGATAGCTATAATCAGCTGTATTTTGTATTTTGCATTAAACTGTACTTTACTCCTTCCATTTAGTGATTATCTCCCCTTAATGACATATTGTATTTCCACATTTCGAGTCACAATTAGAGGTCATCGCGTTGCCTCGACAATGGCTTTGTGACAATGACCTCTGACAGACTTTTGGATGAACTGATTGACAGGCGAGCATGAAAAGCAGGCAGCGATCGAAGTCATCGTTGACGTTGTCGTCGTTGGCGCAAGTTTCCAAATTGGAAGAAGAAACTGTGCGCCACTGTGCGTGTGCGTATGTGTGTGTGTGTGTGCGTGTTTCCTTGTGTTTGTGTGAGCGTGTATAGCATGGGTGGGCTGGGCAGGCAGCAGATGAACAGGCAGCGGGTGCGGGCTGGCAGCAAAAACTCTTCCTGATAGCAACGAACGACGGCAGCAGCAATGAGTGCGGAAGAGAGAGAAGGGGACGGGAGCGGCCTACGCACTTGATGTCATTTACTCGCTTTTAATTATAGTCTCAAGTCGAACATGTGCAAACAAATTTCGTTCGTTTCGCTCTGCTTTTTGTTGTTGTTGTTGTTGTGCCAAAGCTTCCGGCTAAACGAGTATAATTTGTTGTTGCTGTTGCAGCCTCTAAGTTGTCTTGAAAGTCTGCTAAAAATTGCCAACAATGACACACTCATACTAACATGCATGTATGCATATGTAAATGTAAACACATTAATGCTTGGCTATGTTGCCACTGAATATTGTTCCGTCAATTTGCATATAAATATTGCTCATTAATATTGCAAATTTATGTGACATGGCATTAAATGTGTGCGCGTTACTGTAATATGTAAACTATCGATGTCGAAAGTTGTATGGGGAAATACGATAAATATTCACCTAATGCAGTTTATACGCATTAATACGATAAATTTCAACTCTGTGCTGTATGTCTGCATCGATTAATTTTGCAAAAAGATACTTATCTATCTACTGCACTCTATTTGCTAATAAAAATACTCCAATTAGATTCGTTAAATCTAGTATTTCGATACCTGCTGGCCGTTTATCGAATAAGTGTTTATCGCACCGCCACAATTGCTTTGGGGTCTTTGAACGCGCAACAAAGCTTAAAATACTTGTAAACACAGTCAAGCAACAACAATAAAAATAGCAATAATAACAACAACAAACAGCGGAACTGAACTGAACAGAGAATGCAAGTTCGAGGCGTGGTCACTCGCGCTCTGAACTTGTTTCCCCAGTATCGCTCGTCACCCTGAATAATTCATTCAAGAAAAGCAATTTTCCGTGTTCCAAGTGATTGATGAATATGCATGAATCTGCATGCATACAAAGCACACACACACACACACACACGCAAATGTGATAAGCCTTGCCCAAATGGCAGCGAAGCCAAACGAGACTCTTATTTACATCAACAACAACAACAAGGTTTAGCTGTCTTTTTGGTTTTCTCTTCTTTTCTTTACATTTCTTACTCGTGTCTCTGCTGCTGTCGCAGTCTCTGTTGCAGCCTCTGCTACTGCTGCTGTTGGCCTGGTCATGGTCTGTCATGGCGTCGGTGTTGCTGTCGCTGCTGTTGTCGCTGCTTCTGCTGCAGCTGTTGCTGCTGTCGTTGGTTTCTTGATTGGCCCCACAGAAACCGCGAAACTGTGTCGTGGCTGCAGCGGCCTTTTCTGCTTGCCCAGCACAGGCAAAGTCTTCAAAATCCGGGTTTGTAAGAAAACTGCATTGCTTGAGACGACGACGTGCCCAGCAAGAAGGAGATGAAAAGAGAGAGCGCGAGAGAGGGTATGGGCAAGGGGTAAAGGAGAGGGTCACAAGATTGAGATAGAAACCATGTAAGCTAAGCTGCAGCAACGGCGCGAGCTGAGGCTGTGGCAGCCTTCGTCTTAGTTTTGTTTTTTTGGGTCACGGCAGCGCAGTTGGTGGGGCCGATCGCTGCTTTGCTGCTGCTGCGCTGTGGTTACGATTGCGGCAAAACTATTGCAGCGTCGACTGTCTGTAATCGGCGACGGCGACGACAACAACAGCAGCAACACCAACAGCAGCGGCCGCAGTAGCAGCGGTAAAGCAGGACTGCAAAACTATTTCGATTTCGCGCGCGCCTCTGTTTGTTGTTTTTAAGTTTTACAGCGCCTTATTAACAGGCGCACAGCGAAAAGAGCAGAGGCAACTGCATGCTGCGCTTACAAAGAAAATAAATACAAATTGTGCACTACACAGCAGCAACAACAACAACAGTAACAACAACAGTGGCAGCAGCAACAGCGCAGTGCAAAAGTGCAACAACAATAACGACAACAGCACGCATACAGGCAAGAAAATGTGCTTGTGTGTGTCTGTGTGTATGCCTTGTAACAACAGAGGCCGCAGCAGCACTGCGCTTCGTCTTCCAACACTACCCCCATCTCCCAACAGTGCCCCCATCTCCCAACACTGCTTGCTTATTCACTCATACACACACAGTCGCGAGCGAACAAGTTGCCAATAAAACGACATGAGATTTTTGCCTTCCCCACCGCACTCAAAACGCATACAAAGACGCGGATGAGCGACGTGAGAGAAAGAGAGCTCCTTGGCTCTCTTTGAGAGCAGCGGTTACAGCGCAACAGAGTTGCCTTTGTTCTCAGCACACGTGTGCATGTCTGTGTGTGTATGTGCATACTACGACGCACCTCGGCACTGATGAACGTAAACAACAACAAACTATCGTCCCCCTTTTGCTCTCTTCCCTCTTCAGATAGATTATCTACATACAGTGGGTTACAGCATATGTATGCGAATGAAGACAAAAACTAATTTCAAGGAAAAGTTGTTTTTGTTTTTAAATAATTTATTTGTTTTCTTTTAATTTTTGATTTCAGTTTATTGTGGACGTATAGTGCATTAGTACGAGTAAATGTTTTTGTCTGCCTTTATCTTCCCCCTGTTTTGTTTTGTTTACTCAAATAAAGAATAAACAAATACTGAAATATAATGAACATATATTTAGGTTAACATATATTTTATATTTATTTGTGCAGTGTTATTCCATCAACAAGATAATCAAAAGAAAAGTTTACATATTTTTTTGCTGCCCACGCTTACAAACTTTCTCACCACAAATGTTTAGTCTGCTCCGCTGTCTATTGCTGTCCCTCTCACACACACGCACGAGACAGCGAAATTGTTGTGCCAGCGGCTTTTGTTAATTGCGTTTTAGTTGTTTTGCTCGTTTGCTTCGCTCTGCATACTTTTTATCATTTACATGTGTGTGCGAATGTGTGCCCTTTGTGTGTGTGTGCGTGTCTGTTTTTGCCACGTTTGTTTTGGTATGCGGTTCGCTACTTTGCTAGTTTTCGCCGCAGTTGGCTCTTTTTTTGTGTGGCGCAGTTTATGTATCTTTTCGCATTTCTCTTTGTTATGCCTTGTTGCTTTTGTTGTGCTAAAAACCTGTTTAGACGATGGCATCCACTTCTGTGAAGGCGCACACACACGCACACTCACATGAACTTGTCTGGGACAGATGTCGAAGCCGGCGGCGGCAACCCACTGTCGCACTGCGCCCCCTTTCGGACTGGTTGCGTACTATTTTTAGCAGTGGTACACAACCTTTACATTTTCCTAGATTGACGTTAAAATATTAATCGATTGGCCGCCCAGTTGCTTCTACTCAATCATTATGATTTGCAATGTTATCGATTAAATGTACAAAGAATGTGCACTGAGTACATTCTACTGCACTTTGTTGTTGCCTAGTGAGACCTCATTGAACTCTCAAGGCAACACAAGTCACTTCAAACCAGTCGCAATTAGTAAACTCTATGAATGGACTCCAATCTCCCCTAGGTGGTGCTATGCGATTCGTATGCAAAGATAATCAACTGAGCTTGAGGAACCTCGCAGCCACATTTCAGTGTTATTTCTTAATTTGTGCTTATCTCCGAACAGGAATTTATAATTTCACGGTTATGCGCGTGTTTATAAGGACGATAACCTCAAATGGGGGCCAATTTCGTTTAATTGAGCCGACATCACTGATGATTATCGTAAATTAAGTTGAGACGCGTGCGTCGAGTTCGACTTTCAATAGAATGCCAGATGCTTTTGAAACCAAAAAGCTTCTGAGCTCTCAATCATTAGTATTCATACTTTTAAAAAATGATCTCTTACTCCCTATCTCTCTCTAATGATTGCATTTTATTAGCTTAATATTTCGGATTTTGTAGAGAGTTAATAATGAGGCGATGCAAGAAAATTCAAAAAATGTTTGGGAACCGGTTAAAAATATATTCGAAAAATGCACAAATATGCTGAGCGCTGTGTAAATTTATCACCAAGGATTTTTATCAGACTTTTGCATAAAATAAAAAGAAACAAAGTTAAATTTATATCCGAAATAAACCATTCAAGCGAGTTCACGACCTTGAAAACGGTGTACTCTGATAATTTCGCGTGTTGCCTCTTAAAAACTGTTAACTGTAGGTATTATGGGTTTTTTTAACGTAATTCTCTAGAGACAGAAGTGCAAACATTGCTTATAATAGCTCCCCTTCATTGGAAGTGCAAATACTGTTTATAAATACTCCTCTCAATCATTAGTAGCGTCGTAAGGAAGTTTTATTATAAATCAAGCAAAGCATGAAAAAAACATAATATTTAATTTACGTCATTGCTGATTGATTGCATTAATTTTTGGACAACCATGAATTGTGGCTTAGTATTTATTTATAGAATGACAATTACCGTTCATTAGACACTTGCCATGTTTACTCGTGCGATAATAATCTATTCGCCACGATAATTAAAATTTTAAACTGGTTTTTATTTAAAAATGAACCAAATCTGTTGCAAAACTGCTTTTTAGTTTAAATGCAGTAGAAGTGAAGGCTTATCGCAATCAAAGACTTGATAAGCTATCGAAACTGCCATACTCTGGGGTATTGTTTAAAAGATAGTTATTAGTAACGGTTCTCTGATGATGTCTTTTATTAATAGATAAATTTCCGCTTTATTTCCCACAGGAGTATGACATCTCAAAAAAATGCGAATATCTGTTCAAGCTCGACTACAGCCTCATCGAGCTAGAAAACTCGAACGGACTGCTCAGTCCGCGATATCCTGGACGGATACTCATACCAGAATATGAGCACGGTCACATGACCAAGACACTGACACCGGGCAACGGATTCGGTGGATCATCGGGCACAGCAGCAACGGGAACGCCGCTGAGTAGCTGCAGCATGGGCAGTAATGGTAGCATTGGTAGCAATGGAAGCACTACTGCCGGCCCAGGTATTCAAGCTTTTGTTACCTTTGCCAATCCGCCAGCGCAACCCTTGCAGCAGCAGCAGACGCCACATTCAACGGCGCAGCAGCAACCACAGCAGAATACCATCTATGAGGATCAGTATGACATACAACGGATGAAGGAACTGGTCACGATGGCGAAATACGCACGCTGCCGCCAACGATTTGCTGTGCCTGTGATCATGTATCGTGGCAAATACATTTGCCGCTCAGCCACTTTATCGGTGATGCCCGAGACTTACGGCCGCAAGGTGGTGGACTATGCCTACGACTGCCTCAGCGGCAACTATGCAGCACCCAATGGGGAGGAGAATGAGGCAGATACCACAGATGAATCACTGATCAATGATCAGCAACAGTCGCAGTTCAGCTACGACGAGGTGATCAAGAGCGACATTCAACTCCTGCACACACTCAATGTGTCCACTATTGTCGATCTCATGGTGGAGAATCGCAAAATCAAATACTTCATGGCGTGAGTTGATCAAAAATATCCAATATGTATTTAAATACTAAATGTAAATTCCTTTGCAGTGTCTCCTCATCGGAGAAGGCCGATCCGAACAAGCACTACAAGAGCTTTAACCTGCTATCGCTGCCGTATCCGGGCTGTGAATTCTTTAAGAAGTTCCGGGACAATAATTACATGGCCAAAAATCTATACTACAACTGGAAGCAATCGTTCAACGATGCCAACATTCATATACCCAATCTGGGACCCGCCTCCGACATTGATATCATTTGGCCGGAGTATCGTGACTGGGATCTGGTCACCATTACTCAAAACTATCTGCGTGCCACGCTCAAGTACATACAGGAGGATAACTCTGGCCTATTGATACACTGCATCAGTGGATGGGATCGTACGCCATTGTTTGTCTCCCTGGTGCGGCTATCGCTGTGGGCCGACGGTCTCATCCATCAGTCACTCAATCCAATGCAAATGGCGTACTTCACACTGGCCTACGATTGGTATCTGTTTGGCCATCAACTGCCCGATCGTCTCAAGCGGGGCGAGGATATTATGTTCTTCTGCTTTCATGTGCTCAAGTTTATCTGCGACGAGGAGTTCAGCATTGTCGAGCATCGCAAGCGCACGAAGACCTCCAGCAGCAGCGGCAGCAGCGTCGTTGTCCTCAAGCCCGACTGCTGTGATGATGAACCACCCAAGGAGTAAGTGCATCCAGTATACCAATGAAATCTAAACTAATCCATCAACTCTTTCGCAGGGACCTCATTATGGCCTTCGATCAAGATAGCAACGATAGCTACTCAAACTGGTCCAACTGTGATATGTCCATAACAGATAATTTTTATGCAACTGCACCACCATCTGCACCAGCAACAAACGCCGCTGCCACCTCCGCCGCCAGCACAGCTACAACGCCAGCAACGCTGGTTAACCCGCTCACCAGTCGATCCCCCAATCCAAAGCGGTAAGCCACTGGGATTCTCTTGATGGAGTTGATCTTTTATTTATGCTGTTTTTTTTTTTCAGTTCCCGCACTAGTCCGATCTCTGTGCCCGGCTCGCGCCAACGACAGGAGTCAACCTCATCCAATGGCAGCTGGCAGGTGGTCACTGATACTGGCTCCATAGACTCCACAATGAACGGCAGTTACATGATGCGCTTTGTGTCACAGCACAATCAACAGGCCCAGGACAACAACATTCCAATGTGCAATGGCGGCAATGGGTATCACCACAACGGCAGTGGGAGCAGCAACAGCAGCAGCAACACTACGCACGGTTTTGCCAACGGTTCCTCTAACAATTTGGGAAACGGTAGCTCGGCCACCACCAAGCAGAGCATCCAATTGTAAGCCACACAGTTGTAAATCCTCTATCGAACCCATAATTAATGTTTTACCTTTTCCTGGCAGACGCAAGCAAAGATTAAATTCTGTTCGGGCCAGCTTCATACAAGCCTATGGCAAAACGATTGGACTGAAATTCAAGGAGGGATCCTCAATGAACCTGGCCTCGTTTATTGGCAATCTGGCGGATCAACTATTTTAGGCTGCCTGATCCTGTTGACGATAATGATAAAGATGATGATGAGACTGTGCCCGCTAAGGAAGTATGCCACAACAAACCAGCTCCAGCTTCAGCAGCAACAGCACCAGGTGCAGCAGCAGCAGTGGGATCAGGAGCAGCAGGAGGAAGAACGCCACCAACTGGGGCTGATTGTGGCATTGTTGTTTGTTAGTTTAGTTTCTTGTTAGTGCGCTGCGCTTTTTTACCATGGACTGTATTTTGTAGACATGATGATGTTGATTTACGTTCTTGTGACTCTTGTTGATAATAAAAACGAAACGAAACTTACGGAAACAAGTACATAAGTAGACACACAAACCCATACACACACGAGCATTCACAGAATATAGGCAGTTGCAATATACAACAAACCTAGCCCAAGTTCCACGTTGCCTGGAACCACATCCTATATAGACAAAAAAAACACGCAATGCATAGTACAATGGGCCGAGCAAAGGGGTCTTTAGAGGAGCCAGCTGGCCAGTAGAGTTGTGCCAACCAACCTAACCAAAATACTATCATGGGCAGAGGAAATGTGCCACTAATCACAGTGGGATATAATAGTGCTTGCTAGGGAATCTGGGCTGATCCCCGTCCATGACAACACTATAGCTAGCGAGGCGCAGCTCTGCTTGCCAGCATCATGCATATAAATTAAATATATATAGTATAGGGATATTCTCGTTTTGGAAACTGTTTGTTTAGTGTTTATTGCAAAATCAAATCAGTTTAAAAACAACAACATAGCAATAAGATGTAATTTATAGTAATGTATTTTTTAAATAAACTTATTGTGCATTTGATATTAAACTATAATGGCGAGTCAATCTTCGAGTTGCAATTCTAGATTTCACAGCGGGTTTCAGTCGTTTGAGTTTCACACGAACCTTTCGAGTGTGCCTCGTGGCATCCTGGAGCGACACATTGCGTACTACCTCCTGCACATCATCTATGTCTGGTGACTCGTCTTTGATGATTAATTCTGGCGCCGTCAAGATATTCCCAAGTGCCATATCCTCCAGCGAGAGTTTTACTGGTTCCTCCTCCTTCAAAAGGGGATTCGCTAGTTTCTCCTTCTCTTCCTTCCCCCCAGCAATACAGCAAACATTGCTTATGACTAGGTCGCTTTTTTTACTATTTACAATATGCGCAGTGGACGAGGATGAGATTGAGGTTGAACAGCTATGGTCGGTGCAGTGTCCGTTGCGTATGTTGGAGATCACGTGCGGCGGCAACTCCTTCACACGAATCGACCAGAGGAATTGATCGTATTGTCTACTGGCAGTGTCCCTTATCCTTTGTACAGGTTGCTTGGTGTAGAGCTGCCGCTTAGATTTGATTATGGCATCGAGTATTTCCACCTCGAGCTGTCTGCGTAGTGCCTGCGGCAGACGCTCCACCATTGGCATCTGCTGGAGTATGATATGTTGCATTGCAGTCATCCTCTGAGATTTACATTTAATTATAGGACGCTTATACAATAAAAGGCGGTTAGTTTTCTTTATAATGTCTGAGAGCGGTTCCATAATTTGAGATCCCGCCGCATTGTTGGGGGATAGGCACAATGGTTTTAAGATCTCCCAACGTCGCTGTAGTTCCTCAACTAGGAAGAATGGGTTGAGACCGTCTTGCTCGTAGCTCGCATTGAAGCTCTCTGTCACCTGCTGCCAACCCCATTCCTCGTAGTCTTTATCGCCATAGCCACGAATAGCACTGCTTATTAGAAACGGATGCAATTGCAGCAGCTCCAGAAGTCTTAGATCGTTGAACACAATTTGGGAATGCGAATTTGTGTAGGAATCGTTGAGTTCAACTTCATAAGCATCGTTTAAGGCTTGTTTTTCCATGTTGAGATTCTTTACCCATGTTATTATTTGCTCCAAATTTACAAATATTTGAACATTTTAGTTTTTTTTTTGTACCGGCATCAAAAGAGATCTATCGAAGCAGATTTATCGGCTGACTGCGTTCATTGGGATGACACTCGAACGAACATTGCATATGTACTAATATATTTTTTTTAGGATTGCTAATTCATTAAACAAAAACTCAATAACATAAGACGAAAATATGAAACAAAATGTTCCATTCTTTGGCTTATTACACGAAATATAGACTCAGATAAGTCGCCATACTTTTACCTCAAATACTTCATTAACAATTTTTTATTACCGTGATATCGATATTTTTAATAATTATTTTTACTCTACTTCACTCTTCAAACTTTTCCAGCTTTGATTGCATGAAAAAATAATTCGCCGATAATTAAATTTGTTACAATTTTATATTTAATAAAATTTGAAATTAGTTTTTAATTATTAACAATTTAAATTAACTAGCTGTGAACTTTTCAATTAGTTCAAACGGAAAAGAACCAGTTCCACTGTCCAATGGACGTTGCTTAACACTGATTTTTAAGCATCTGCCGGTGATTCGAGGTATCTTGTGTACAGAAGAATATTCACACATTTTGCATATTATTCTCGTGTTGAAAATAAAAAGCGCAATATAAACAAAACGCCAAAATGAGTGGCGGCACTATGCTTTATGGCGGCGATGAAATTGGCGCCTTAGTTTTTGATCCAGGCCATCATTCACTTCGCGTGGGATACGCGCAAGAAGATTCTCCCAAGGCAGAGATACCCTCTGTTGTGGGTATTGGTACAAGCGCGCCAGACACTAATCTGGATCCAGAGACGAAAACAGACAACAATGCAACACCAAACAGTGAGTAAAACAAAAAACAATAAGATGTTGTGAAATAAACAATAATCACCCACCACTAACAACACTTGTCCCCCTCCTCCTGCTACAACAGACGCAGACGCGCGAAAATACTATGTGGACACAAACTATGTGAATGTGCCGCGTTCGCAGATGGAGGTGCAAACATATATGAAGGACGGCATGATCGACAACTGGGAGTTGTTCGAGAAGGTGATCGACTATGCGTACACAAATGTCATCCAGTCGGAGCCGGAATACCATCCGGTGCTCTTCTCGGAGGCATCGTGGAACGTGCGCAACAATCGCGAGAAGCTAACTGAGCTCATGTTCGAGAAATACAATGTTCCAGCATTCTTTCTGGTAAAGAACGCTGTGCTGGCTGCATTCTCCAGCGGACGTGCCACAGCCCTGGTCGTGGACAGTGGAGCAACACACACATCGGCAGTGCCTGTGCACGAGGGCTATGTGCTGTCGCAGGCTGTGGTCAAGTCACCTCTGGGAGGCGACTTTCTCTCTCGACAATGTCGCCAGCATTTGGAGAAGCACGGCATCGATTTGTCGCCAGTGTACAAAATCGCCTCCAAGGATGTGGTCAAGGAGCGTGACAACGCCCGTTTCACGCTGCGTAAACTGCCCGAGAATCTCACACAGTCGTGGCAGAACTACATGACGCAGCTAATGATGCAGGACTTTCAGATGAATGTGCTGCAGGTGCTGGAGAACCCCTTTGATGAGCGTGTCGCCTCACAGATACCCATGGTGCACTACGAGTTTCCCAATGGTTACCATCAGGACTTTGGCTCTGAACGTTTCAAAATCGCCGAGAGCCTCTTTGACAATGCAATGCTCGGGGCTGGTCAGCTTGCCTCCACCAGCGTCGGCATGTGCGATGCTGATGTGCGTCTCTCGCTCTTTGGCTCAGTAGTGGTCACAGGTAGGACAACATAAATATAATGGATCGATTCCAACCTCATCACATCATCCTTTTCAGGTGGCAACACATTGCTGCAGGGCTTCCCCGAGCGACTCAATCGGGATCTGCAATTGCGTGCACCGTCGAACACGCGCTTGAAAATGATTTCGGCCAACGGCAGCGTGGAGCGGCGATTCGGTGCTTGGATCGGAGGCTCCATACTCGCCAGTATTGGCACGTTCCAGCAGATGTGGATATCATCGCAGGAGTACGAGGAGGCCGGCAAGAGTCAAGTGGAACGCAAATGCCCATAGTAATTCCAGATCGAATTCCAATTTTTAATTGTAAAGACAAAGATACCATGATAATTTTATATGTGAACTATTTATTGTGCAGCTGATTCCATGGGCTAATTAACTGGTCAACTGAGATCGAGTAAATTCAATATTATTTCAGGAAATATACCCTATATTCTACAAAGTTAGGCGACTTCCTACCAAACAGAACAGCTCTTACAATTTTGGTTATTATACTTAAAAGTAATGCTCAAGCGATTTAATATTTATTTAGGATAAATGCGATATGAAACATCATCCACTTTTAATTATAATTGTCTCTTTCACAATGAGTTTTGAGCTGTGTGTTTCTGTTTATAAAATACAAATTCGTGTTTATAATTTGGTAATATTTTACTTATCGATTCGATAAGAATAGTTTGGTTTATTTGTTGAGTTCAGGAAACGGTTCAAGATATTCTGAAGACATCACATGCCAAAAGCTGTTTGTATCAAATATTTACTAGATCATTCATGCGTTGTGCGTTGTTGTAGTTTTAAGATTGACTCGGATTCGTTGGAGGAGTTGGCTCTTGTGGCCTCGTTTGGGTTTCTGTTTTTGTAGTGGTGGTGGATCTGTGATGTTTGCGTATGGGCGGTTCTAGCTCATAAGCAATGGAAATGGAACAGAGTTTGGGCACATGTTTCCTGCGGCTTCTCTTCGAACTTCTTCGCCTGATCTCATCTCGGGTGATCTCAGTGCAGAGTTTTAAAAAGCGTCACATGGCGCCCGACATGGTGTTGTTGCACACGCATTTCTGTAAGGGAATATAGAATATAATTAACCCTGGTAATTGCAACTAAAAGTTTTCGCTGACTCACCTTGGCATTCAAAATATCCTCGGTCCAATCCTCTTTGGAAATGCGGCCAACGGCATTGACCAAAATCTTCTTGACCTTAATAACATTCTCGGAGAAGGTCTTCAGTACGTCCTGCACATTGACGCCCTCGCAGCCCATACGCCAGCAATCATAATCTGTGGCAATGGCGACCGAGCCATAAAGCAGACCCGCCTCCTTGGCCAGCACAACTTCTGGGCAGGTAGTCATGTTGATTAAATCGCCACCCCACTGCCTGAACATGTTGCTCTCGGAGCGGGAGGAAAAACGCGGTCCCTCAATTGTCACAATGGTGGCCTTCTCGTGTGCCTCGTACTCCAGCTCCTTGGCGGCATCGAGCAGCACCTTGCGTGTGCGCTCACAGAATGCAGGATACATAGGCAAATGGCAAACGCCAGCCATGCCCGCGTGCTCGCCATCGTAGAAGGTCTGCTGCCGCTTTGTGGTGCGGTCAATGAAATCATGCGGCACCACAAGGTTGCCTGGCTTGATATTCTCGCGCAATGAGCCACACGCTGTCGACACAATCAAATGGGTGCAGCCCACATCGCGCAGACGCCCAAATGTTGGCGCGATAATTCACCTTGGTGGGCATAATATCGTGTTTTCGTCCATGACGGGCCAAGAGCACACACTGCACGCCGCCGATTTCGCCCTCAATTAGCGCATCTGAAGGTTCGCCATATGGTGTCTGGACTATGCGCTCTGTGCGCTGCTCCAAGATATCCGGATCATCCAGGCCAGAGCCACCGATGATGCCAATCTGTGTGTGTTACATGAGACAGTGAAAAATTTGAATCTATGTGTGTACACACGTTTTACATGTGTTTGTGTGTGTGTGTGTGTGTTTTATGTCTGCGATTGCGCTTATCTTTATGCGTGTATATCCTTAATTAATTAACAAGTTCTGTCACTCACCTTGACCGGAATCGGATCAAGATCTGCGTCTTTACATTTGATGTGTATCATGGCGCAAGACGGAGCTAAAAATGTGGGATTACAATGCCGTTGGACTGATTAAAACGTGCTAAGAGGAACTGTCGCTGTCTCCGCGCTGATAGCGTTGTTGTTGATAACTTGTCATAAAGGTAGCGCAGCTGAAAACTTGAGGGATATGCGTTCGCGCTGCCAACAAGGAAGGGAGTCATGCTGTGATAATGAATTTATATACATACATAGATATACATAAACATTTTTACTGCTTATTATATTATTATTATATTTATTAAAATGATATAAACTATTAAACATAAAATAGGCTACCAAATCCAAGCTTAAGTTTATTTACTCAATATTTATTCAAATATGTTAAAATAATTCATATAAGAAAGGATATTTAATATGTCAACAATAAATAAATAAGTAATTATAAAAGGAATATATAATTGTCTAAGTATTTATATTTTATTTGGCAAATGTCATTCATCGTTGATTGAATATGCCGATATTTATTCAATGAATATTATTCATTTAATGATTTTCGGCTTTTGTAAGGTATTTGCAAGTGCATAGCTTTGGCTTTGAAAACTATCAGCCGTAAAACAAAGTTATTCAACACTGTTTTCAATTTGCTTTAGCTCTGGTCACATTGACTTGCATAGCCGACGTGAAACATAAACAGCTGATCGGAGGCAGGCACATGTGCTGCGTGGTGCAACAGTAATTAAACCAAATAAAACGATGGGACTCGAAATGGATTTTCCGGGAAATGATATAGACGACATCGAGGACCTCATATCCGCCGACGATATAAAACCACGCGAACGCTATGAAAACAAAAAGAACGTTACAGTGCGCGCCAAAAGGCGCTCACAAATCAAGCCTGCAACAGAAGCCGAGCCAAAACCTGAGAAGACAATTTACGAGAGTGTAATACCCGGTACCCAGAAGGTGTACGTGAAGACATGGGGCTGTGCACACAACAACTCGGACTCGGAGTATATGGCCGGACAATTGGCAGCATACGGTTATAATCTGAGCGGCAAAGAGGAGGCTGATTTGTGGCTACTAAACAGCTGCACGGTGAAGAACCCCTCAGAGGATACGTTTCGCAATGAGATCGAATCGGGCATGCGCAACGGAAAACACGTTGTGGTAGCCGGCTGTGTACCGCAAGGGGCTCCCAAGTCTGACTATCTGAATGGACTTTCGATAATTGGTGTGCAGCAAATTGATCGCGTAGTGGAGGTTGTCGAGGAGACCCTCAAGGGGCACAGTGTGCGTCTGTTGCAGAACAAGAAGGTACACGGCCGCCGTGTGGCAGGTGCCCCACTGTCGCTGCCCAAGGTGCGCAAGAATCCCCTTATCGAGATCATCTCTATTAACAGTGGCTGTCTTAATCAATGTACCTACTGCAAGACGAAACATGCACGAGGAGATTTAGCTAGTTATCCACCAGCTGAAATTGTAGAACGTGCCCGACAATCTTTCGAGGAGGGCTGCTGCGAAATTTGGCTAACGTCAGAGGATACAGGCGCCTATGGGCGCGATATTGGCAGCTCACTGCCAGAGCTGCTGTGGCAGCTTGTTGAGGTCATACCAGAGAACTGCATGCTGCGCGTGGGCATGACAAATCCACCTTATATACTGGAGCATCTCGAGGAGGTAGCCAAGGTGCTGCAGCATCCACGTGTCTACGCTTTCCTCCATGTGCCCGTGCAGGTAAAGCACAGATTCATTCATTTTGTCTTTCACATTCGTCTAACTTTCTGTCTCTCCTTCCACAGAGTGGCAGCGATTCTGTGTTGGGTGAAATGAAGCGCGAATATTGTCGCAAGGACTTCGAGCACGTTGTGGACTTCCTGCGCTCTCGTGTCCCTGGTCTAACCATTGCAACCGACATCATTTGTGGCTTCCCCACAGAGACAGAGCAGGATTTCGAGGAGACAATGACACTGTGCGAGAAGTATCGCTTTCCCAGCCTGTTCATCAACCAGTTCTTTCCGCGTCCCGGTACACCAGCAGCCAAAATGGAGCGCATACCAGCGAATCTGGTAAAGAAGCGTACCAAACGGCTGACCGATCTCTTCTACAGCTATGAGCCATATTTGGGACGTGAAGGCCAGATCTATACGGTGCTGGTAACAGAAGTATCACACGATAAGCTGCACTATGTGGGACACAACAAGAGCTACGAGCAAGTGCTGCTTCCGATGCGAGACAATTTGCTGGGCACAAGTGTGCGTGTGCGCATAACAGGCGCCACCAAGTTCAGTATGACGGCTGAGATACTCGACGAGGAGCGCGAATGGACGCGCTGCGACAACAACATCAAGCAGACGCAATTGACAGATGGTGTTGGCAAGAGCCGAGTAGAGCGTTATATGGGTTTCGCTCTAATTCTGGGCGCCGCCGCATTTCTGCTGCAGCTGCTCATCAGATTCTTATCTCAATAAAATGAACGACACAGTCCTGTTTGATTTGATAATTTAAGTAACGATTTTTCACTTAATTCTAAGGATATTTCTTATGAAACATGCTTGCAGTTGGTTCTCGGGCTTAGTAATCATCCGAGGGTTCAGTACCAAAGTAGCGATCGCCAAAGTTACCAATACCGGGAATTACATAGAACTTGCTATTGATCTCCGGATCTAGAGCGGATGTTACAATTTTCACCTGAAAACAAAATGCATTAGTCTATTGACTAACATAACAAGATGTCTAGTTACCCTGGGAAAAGCGTAGGCAATTGAGTGGACACCAATCTCGGCCATCAAGAGGGAAGCGAGAATGATGTTCTCCTCGGGCACATCGTGATCTAGAAGCACTCGTATGGCCATCATGGCAGCTGCTCCAGTGGCCACAGTAGCATCCATCAGTATCACTTTGTAGTCTTTTATGTCTTTGGGAAGCCTTAAATAGTATAGCTCCGGTTCGCCAGTCTTCAGATTCGTCTGGATAAGAATCTTTCCAATGCGTATGTCCTTGCAGACATCACAGACGGCCTGCTCCATAGTCTCGCCAGCTCGTAAAATGGATACTCCACATATTTTTCGCGATTCCATACGCTTGCCCTCATACAGCACACCCTGCGGCGTCTCCACGCAGGTTTTCTTGAAGGGGAAAAGACTCAGAGCATACTCTATGACCAGTCGTATAAGACGCTTTGAATAGAAGATGAACTCATCCCGTGAAGTATTTTTGCAGCGTATGAACGTATGCAGTCCCTTGATCTGCGGTGTGGGATGCAGTAAATGCAGTGAATCTGGCATGGGTTGATCCTTATACGAATTAGCTAAAGTTTCGCGTAGCTTAAAGCCGCGCTGGAAGAAAAAAATAGTCAATAACTGAGCAAAATCCAAGGCATATCCAATATTTCTTACCAATTGCAGTTGTGTGTGCACATGTTGAACGATCAGTGCTATAGCCACCTTGTTCTCGCCACCGCGTGGCACTATAATGTCTGCATGAGCCATGGTGGGTGCTATATAGTTAGCATAGGAGGGTTTTACCATGTTCAGATATTGCTTGAGCACGCCCTTAAGGTCGCGTCCACGTTGTGAGATATCACTATAATATAATATGATGACATAAGCAGGGTTAGTTGCATTCATCATTTAGCTATCGCGTTGTGTCTATCATTTACCGTTTGAGCCTTCTGGCCAGACGAATGTCCGGATCTGTGTCTACGAAAATCTTCATGTCTAGCAGCTTGAGCACCTCGGGGCTATGGAAGGTAAGAATTCCCTCGAAGATGATGACATTGGCACCATACATGGTTTTCTATGGTTAGAAATGAGAGAAGGATGATCTTTATATATATTTCACCCTCTTACCGTTTGACTCTCGCGTCCATGCGTAACAAAGTTGTAGACTGGCACCTCCACCTTGCGACCCTCTTTAAGCTTGGTCAACACATCGATCAGCAAGGGGATGTCAAAGGCATCGGGATGATCAAAGTTATATTCATTGATGATTGCCTGTTCATGTTGCTTCTCATTCAAAATCTGCAAATAAATCACAGGCTTAGTTAGGTCGGATTTATTTCAACGAGTGCTTGTGTTGAGCACCTTGTAGAAGCAGTCCATGGACAGCAGTGTCACCCAAGGCACGTCTAAACTCTCAATGATCTTTTCCGCCACTGTTGTCTTGCCCGATGCGCTACCACCACAGATGCCTGAAATGGAAGAAAGACTATAAGTAAAATTCCTTAATAGATCGAGGGGCCGCCTTGCTCACCTATGACAAAAGGTTCCACCTGCTGTCCTGCACAGTTATACCACGGGGGTCGTCCTGCCGTGTAAATCGTACGATTATTGGACCTTATTATGCATTCGGACGGATTGGCTGTGGTCGTCTGGTTTCCAATGGAAGTGGTGCGTTGTCGCCGCCCTGAGCGGCGCATGGGCGACTCCAAGGCCGATTTGGCTGGCACCGTTGTTGGCGATGCCGGGCAGCAATTGAGTTCGCTGCCAGCAGCGCCGCTGTTCAGCTCCACATAGGGATCAATGAATAATGGTTCCGTCACATCTGAGCGATCGTCGCTGCAAGAGAAATCAGTGTTAGACAAACGTAGTCAAAACGGAGGAGACGATAACATTTCTGAGATACATTATCATTCAACACAGTTCTGTCAATTGTTATTAATACAGGTAATAAAATAAATTGGCGTGTCCCACCACCAACACATATGGGAAGCGATAAGATTCGTCAGCACGCGACTTAAGCGAATCGCATCCATGAATGACTAAGTGTATATAGTACATACATATGTAGAATGAATGTACATATGTTTCTGTAATAAGTAATAAATGCCTGCAGCCAATTCGAATTGCAATCAAAGAGATGAGTGCAACTGAATGGAACCGTAACGGAGAGTGATAACCCCACAGGCACATATAACATAAACAAGTACATTATTCTTTTCTATTCTGCCAAACTGCCAGTCTAAATTTCTTTGTATATGTATATACAGAATATTAATTTGAAATCACGAACCGTATCTTTTTATACCTTGACCTTAAATATTTATTTATACTTTATAGATTTATTAGCAATATCTAAAGTGTATCAATAGATGACTACAATGGTAAGTTATGTTTTAATGAATACTTTACGATTTTATGCTGTATTGTTGTCGTAAAAAATAAATATGGTTCTATAAATAAGAACTTTATGAATTCTGAATGTCCCCTTTAGATCTTCACTTGATGCAATAAAATAATTGTGCTTTCTCAACGTAATTCGATGCTCAATCATAAGATCTGCATGGCGTCACACAATTGAGTTTTTATTTATTTACCCGACAATTAGCAGGCTAGACAGACCAGAAAAACATACATATGTAAACTGTTTATAGCTCTGTATATATTCAAATAAAATTATAGGGTATACAAATGATGATGATGTCAGACACGCAGTGCAATCTGCCCCAAAACTAATAGCATCGCACAATCCCCAAAAGAATTTAATCTTATCGTTGCACAGAGGTATGTATTTCCCCCATACAAATGTGCATATTTACTCGACTGGTCGTATATCTATTGTACAATGTACAATATTTTGCTGATATTGCATGTGTATTTGCACATGTTTTTACGAATGTATATAATATATGTATGCAATGATGTGTAATAAAACCACATACATCAAATGCATATGCGCTTCATTCAATGTTCGATATTTTTGATGCAAATTATTTACGTATTTAAAAACAGATCGATAAAAAGAGAGTTCTATGTGTATCGATATCAATGAATATGATGATTCGTATACAAATGTCTCCAATTGAGAACCCGATTTTACATGTTCATTAAGAATGTGCATAATTAACAGCTTATTAAATAAATAAAAACGGTTGCCTATAAAATCGTGATTTACAGCACATACGAAATGCTTTAACACGAATGCAATTGTGTATACACGAGTACGACTATGCACATGCGTAATACATATGTACATCTATCCATAAACGGTTACTTCTCTGTCAGACAATGCGACGCTAAACGAACAATTTTCAATTGCTGCGCCAGTTTTTCTTAACTCTCACATTGATGTACACAAATACATATGTACATACATGCGTTAGCCATGGTTTCATCAGTTTGTGTCATGTGCCGTTCGTTGCACTCAACGTGGGTGATGCCGGTATTTTTCTTTAGAATTTCCCCATTGGGATATACGCAAATATGGCGCAGCTGCTGCGGCAAATACATCAGTTATTTATAGTTGGTCTAAGGATGTACACATGTTTATGTATGTACATATGTATGTTAGCATTGTGAGAATCAAAGCAGCCAGAAATGACAATTTCATTGTGGGGGAAGGAGAGCAAGAGTGACGTCTGGCGTTGCCACGTGTTGCTGCCAACAGGTTGGCAGGGCCCCAGGATACAAGCATATAGAGAGAGAGTGAGAGAGCAAGAACGTAAGTGACTGCGTAATTAGGAAAGTTAATACAAGATGGGTGGGAGGGGGAGTCAACACATTCGTACGTGGCTTGATCGCACGCAGCCATATTGAAACACACTAAACAGAAGCAAAAACAACAACAATAGTAGAACCGGCAGAGCAGCAGCTTTGATGACGCTCACGCTGCGGCATTGCTGTTTTTGTTTCTCTGTTTTTGCTTTTTTATTTGCGATGCCAAACTGACAAGAGAGCGACACGATAAACGATATTAAAAAGAACGTTAATTAAACACAGAAACAAATACTGGGAGTAACAACAACAAAACAATTAGAACTTGAGTGAATACACACACACATACACACATGTACACACATACAAAGATGCCTTCGTACGTAAGGTTGGCGCTACTGATGACGATATGCAACAACTAACATCACAATATGAAATACATGTAGTATATGTATGTACGTAGGCATGTGGTGAACTTATATATGCATGTATATGTATGAATAAAAGTGCAAATGATTTACATGTGACTGTGACCGTTGGCTTTGGCTTTGCCTGCAGCCTTAACCTTCTTCAACTGGTTGTGCAGCTGTGCTTGTTGTTGTGGTTGCTGTTGTGGATGATGCGTTGATGCTTTTGGTGCTGCTGCTGTTGTTGTTGTTAGTAAGCCGGCTGAAGAAAACACTGCAGACGCTCCCTTAGTCGTCACATCTCTGCTGCTGCTGTTGTTGTTATTATTATTATTGCTGTTGGTTTTGCTGCATAAAAACGTGATGCTGCTCATTTTAACCAACGAGCACTGCCAAAATCCGAGAGAATTTATATGTAGCAGTAAAATGGGTCAATCACTCGAACGCACACACACAAACACACGCATGCACACAGTCACACTCAGGCAGAGACACACACACTCTCCCACGCACAACGTGATGCCCGATGTACCGTAGCGTGTTAAACAAAGAATTTTCCGTTATTCTATTGTATTGCGCTGTAAATTGTTGCACGATTTAAAATAAATCTATTGATATATGTATGTATATATTTATCACAGCCACCGATACCGGCCAACAACGTGCAGAAGAATGACTAAACTGAAGTGAAATGTGGAAGAAGAAATCGCAATCGGGCCCGCTGTCTATTTCAGTGTCTGTCGATACGCAGAGCTAAGGTTAAAAGCAACTGACGACGCGACGTCGACGACGACGACGCTGGCGAAGGTACAGCCGAAAGGTAGAGCAGCCACTTTTTGTTGTTGTTGTTGCTGCTATTGTATCTGCTGCTGCTGCTTCGTTGCGTTATAACTGTGTTTGTGTTTGCATGAACGAAAACCACGCTGTTGTTGTTGTTATTTTTTTTTTATTTTGCTGCAGCGTTGAGACGACGACGGTCGACGTCGTCAAATTTCTTGTACGATTGTAATGTGTTATATATATGAGAATATGTACATACATGTTGTATGTATGGACACATGTGATTCTATGTACGTAGACATGTGTTAGGTATCCAAAAGAAACCACGCTATATCACACGCTTAATAATTGATGTATATATGTATGTTCATATGAAGATAGGTAGGCATTCATAAATTTATGTAAACATGCTTATTTGTATGTATCTATCTGCATGCTAGGGGTATTATATGTACATAATGTGCTTTTATTGCGTGCTCAACTTTTAAGGCTCCTAAGTGATTGATGAATGAGTGTATTGTGTAGATTTTCACGCTTCACTATTATCACCACCACTTCATTGATTCTTGTTACCTGTCGGAACTCGCGGAACTAGCTGGATTGTAGAATTTTATTTGTTTTGTCTGGGTTACAGACATGTTTCCCCAGATTTTGTGCTGCTGCACTTGTAATGCGCTTCAAATGACTTAAAGCACCACGCGGTGATTGCTCTGACGTGCCTCTCTCTCTCCCACGAAAGACTAAAATATATACATAGTATCTACGAAGAGGGCACCTAAAACGTGCGCCGTTGCGCTGTCTTCGTTGATGTGATGATTATCAATGGTGTTTGTAATTCGGTATGATATGTATTGAATCTTAATGGCTAAATCATGCATTACAATAAGAGTCTTTGCATTTAAACATTTTCTTCGTGGGAGTTCATAACAAATTGAAACTCTCAGTATTTGTATTTCTCAGCTGATTCTGATTTGTGGTGGCTTGCCAATAACCAGAGATGGGCGATTTGACATGGACAGCATTTTGCAACACTGATCGATAAAAGTAGCCTGCGACAGATGTAGAAGATTTGTTTGAGAATAAATTTCATATTAATAAGAAAATGATGTTAATAAATCAGTATATTAACGAAAATTAATATTTCCATATTAGCAAAAAAAAAAAACTTCCAACTAAGTTCTCTGCTGTGATATTCGTCACTTTTTAAAACGATATCATCAAAAATCATTGACTCGTTACAAGTAGCAGGTGAATAAGACAAACTCACATAACTATTGCAGCTATTGGACGCAACAATATCAGATATCTTTGTGGTTGCCAGCCCTGCTCTGGACAAAAACTCAATTTTATTTTAATCAATTGTTTATCTGCTGTTAAATGAAAATGGAGTAGTTTTGTGCTTAGCTTAGTGTTTCCTTAATTAGTATGGCCTATATAAATGTAGCAGAATGGACGCCCGACCAAGTTACAGACTGGATCAGAGGTAATAAAAATCTGCACCTCTTAACAGGTCAAGGAAAAGTGCAATACTTAGCAGCAGCAATAGCAACAACAGTAACAACTGTAATAACAGTTACAACTGTAACAGCAGCCACCCAACAATCAGCAACAACAACAACATCAATGGCTGCAGCCGCATTCCTTTCACATTTAACTTTCATATTGTACATAATTATTTATTTAACTTTTTTTCCTCCCACTCTTTGATTAGGTCTCGACGACTGCATGGAAGGGTATTTGTACGAGTTCTCAAAACATGAAATCGGCGGGCGTTCTCTGCTCAGTATAAGGCCATATGAGTTAGAGGATTTGGGGATGCAAAAGATTGGCCACCAGGAAATTGTCCTTGAAGCTGTGGAGAGTCTGCGACATTTCGTAAGTTGCTGTTATTTAGTAAAAGTTGAGATAAAAATCATTTCTATTATTGGGTTTCGTGTTGGTTAATTATGTTAACGGTATTAAACAATGAAAACGCATAATTTAGCGGGATAACCTAAAAAATAATATATTTTTTATACCTAAAACTGAAATTATGTTATAGTAACTGCTAGTTTCGTCGATTTTGACCACTGTGCAGCGTATATTATCTCTTGTTTTAGAATATACAAATTAATGTTTCATTCTTTTCAGCACTATCACCTTAAGAATGATAACCTACAGTTCATGGCGCTGAATGTGGGCACCGCTGCACGGAACCTGCATCGGGAGTTGGCCAAGAATCATGCAGATAGCTTGGAAATTACTACGCGCATGCTGCACGATATATCGCGAACGATTGCCACACTTAAGCCTCTGATTGGCAGTCTGGAGCGACCACCGTTTCGTAATCAGGATATGTATCGTGAGTATTGTGGCAATGTTCTGCGATGCGGCCTGGAGCTGGCGACAGTGGCGCATAGGGATCGCTTTGCCGAACGCCCTGTGGAACAGATCAAAACAACAGCTGAGCGACTGGAGCGTCTGGCGAATTTCGTAATACAGGACATATCGGATCCGATGGTGCTGCAGCCGGGATCGCTCAGTCTTGTCACACTAAAGAAACGGGAATCGGATTTGGGTTTCAACATTGAGTCCAGCTACAATGGCGTTCATCGTGTTACAGATATCCAGTATACATCACCCGCACAGAATTCGGGCAAGATCGAGGATGGCGATGAGATTGTACAGATCAACTATCAAACTGTTGTGGGCTGGCATCATAAGGCGGTGCTGGAGCATCTGCGTGAGGCGCTACCCGATATGGTGCTCACGTTGAAGAAGCGGCCCAAGCACACCAAGATGTATGGGCAGATCTATATGCAACCATATCGATTGCCCAGCAAGAAACGCAGTATAGCCAGTCGATGGGCAGATAGTATACCCGGTAATCCTCGTTCCAACTTCTTGACCTTAGATCAGGCAGAAAAAATCCAGATGAGAGACGAGGGAAGGGCTGATAAGCCGGGGCCGAGTGTGCTGGCGAAACCTGCACAACGTATAAGCAGCAGCAGTGGCAGTGGCGGCAGTGGAGAAGCAGTCGCGGCAACGGCGGAGGTGGAAGAGGCTGCAGGAGGAGCAGAAGGTGAGGAGGAGGAGCATGCAGTGCATGCAGCCGGCTCCGACTCGGATTCCAGTTGTAGTGACATACCAACACCAACAGATCCCAAGTCTTCAGATCGTGAGATGCGTCTGTACAATCGCAAGCCACGGGCGCTGCTTCAGCGACGCCACACCATATGTGGAGATGAGTTTCTCCATCAGATGCATCCGCAGCTGGTTGTACACTCGTGGCATGAGCGTAAGCCTTCTGGTTCTGGTTCTGCTGCTAAATGTGATCCCGGCTCGCCCAGCATACGTGACAAGTCTGTTTCCTTTGGCTTCGGAATCGATGTTTCCCCTCGACCGAACACCGTCATCGGTCTCCAGGCCAAGGGGAGCGTGGACAGACATTATCGTCTCTTTATGGAGGCTCGCAAGCTGAAGCAACTTACGGAGTCTACAGTGGAGTCGGAAGAGCAGTCCCAGGAGCAAGAAGAATCCAAGCCTGGCGTGAGCAAGGTGGTGCGTTTCGATGCCAACATGAGGGTGGAGGATTATGTGGTAAAGAACGAGCAGTATACGTGCAATGTGGAAAACACAATACTAGAGACCTTCGAGCCGATACCTTTTGCCGATGAGGGCGACGAGGATGCACTGGAAATGTTGCGCAGTTGTGCCAATGAATCCAGCGCCGAGTTGCTCCATGCCATCGAGCTGGTCACACGTGACACGCCGCCGCTGGCGGAAGCCATCAATACACCACTGATCCAACAGCAGAATCGTCGTGGGCGCCTGGACAAGAGTCACAGCACGCCGGCGTATGATAATTCCGGGGAGGAAGAGTCAGATACACCGCCACCGGCCATTGAGCCGCGGAAGGAGTTTCTCCTGGTCACACCGCCTGCACCGCCGCCACGTCCACGCAAGCAGCGGGAATTGACTCCTCCCGTTGTGCCGCCGCCACCGCCAAAGCCAGCGAGTATGCAACAGCAGCAGACTCCGCCAACGCCGGAACAGCAGCTGCAGCAACAAGAGACGAGTGAGTTGCTCACGCCCAGCAAGACGCGCACGCTGACGCTGAAGAAGAAGCACAGCCTGATGGCCAAGAGGCGCAATACGAACCTGAAGCTGCTGGGCACTGGGGACATCCAGGGTCACCTGTATAGGCGCACCAAGAACATGCGAGGGGTGACCTATTGGGCTCGCATCTACTTCGTAATGCTCGACACGATTCTATATGGATTTAGGAGTAAACAAAGCTCCAGCGCCAGTTTGGTTATCTTCTTGCCTGGATTTACAGTCTCTCTGGCCAAGGAGGTGCACTCGAAGCCACACGCCTTCAAGGTTTACCACACGGCAAAGAGTTTCTACTTTGCGGCAGAGTCTTTGGATGCATTGAATCAATGGGTGGAGTTCTTACGTCTTGCATCGCAAAAGCTGCCGGCGGTAAAAGCGGAGACATGCTCGGCCAAGGATCTTTACTCGGAGAACGAGAGTTCGGGGGAGGAGGAGAATGATTCGCTGGTGAATACGAATCTCTGTACACCATCGCCGCAGGCATCCAAGGATATGATTTCCACGCTGACGGCCAGCAGTCAAACCACACCCACCAGCAGTCTCAGCAGCGGCAACAACAGTAACAACAATAACAGCAACAGCAGCAGCAGCGGCGGTAGTATGAAACATGATCGCGGCTACTTTGATTCGTTCCGCAAGTTCACCATGGGCACATTCAAGAGTAATACGGCCAAGTCAAACTCCAGCGACATCCCAGTGCCCACAGCGAATTTCCAGACGTTCCGCAAGGTTCCCGGCGGCAGTTGTGGCATACAGATTGGTGCCAATACACCTGGCTATCATGATCCAGCACAGCCACCAACGAGTTTAACTCCGACATCATCGAAGCCTCAACAGGAGCAGCTGCCCTCAACGCTGCCACGAAAATTATCGCGCAGTTCAAGTCGCAGCTCGGTGGTGAGCAGCGCCTCTGTCAGTCTTGGCCCACCCACTTCACCTGCACCCACTCTGAGCTCACTTCAGCAGCAGAGCTTCGAGGAAAGCCAGAGCCCCAGTCCCAGTCACAGTCAGACGCCCAGTCAGAGTCCCAGTCAGAGCCAGAGCCCGAGCAGCAAGTCGAGCCTAAAGAAGGTGCCGTATCAATATCTGCACGCCTCCAATCCCAATCTGGAAGTATTCGAGTATCATCACTCGCATCCTATGACCTTTATGACCAAGAAGGCAGGTGGTGGTGGTGGCGACAATACACTGGATCCACATCATCCCTTATCGAATAACATGCAGGGTTACATGACCCTTAAGGATCTGATGCTGCAGAAGCAGGAAGAGGAGTCACAGGAGATGTACAACAATCGTGTGCATCTCGGCGTGGAGAAGAAGCAGCACAAGCACATGCGAACGGACTCGAATGCCAGTCAGCAGACGGCAGCAGCAACAGCAGCAGCCAAGGTGCCAACGCCTGGTGGCAACGGGGGTGAGAAACCTGCCAAGATTCAGAGCTTGAGTTTGCCCAAGACACCGGATTATGAGTTTAGTTTCAAGCCCGATGATGAGAGCATCAAACGCACACGCACCAAGGAAGGACAGAAGCTTCGCGACTTTGGCTACGAACTCATCTTTGGCGACGAGCCCAGCTCCTCCTCCACCAGCAACAATACCAGTGTATCCAAGCAATCCAGCTGCAATGAGTATGAGAAGCAGGTTCAAATGCAGCATCATCACCATCATCATCATCAGCAGGAGAAGCGACAACCAAAGCAGCCAGAACAGCCACAACAGAGCACGCGATCCAAATCCTTTCTGCGCTCTCAACATTTCTCCAGTTTTCTTCATAAGGGCAGCAAAAAACAGAGCCACGATGCCAGCGAGGTGGGTTCTGTGACGAGCAGCAGTAGCAATAAGAAAACCAAAAGCAAATCATCGAGCAGCAGCAGCGATCGACGATTCCCCTTTCCGCCGATGACAATGACGTTGCCGCTGAACAAGAAATCCAAATCGAATCACGCTCTGGATGCGGGCAACATAGCCAGCGCCGCTGGCAGCAGTGCAGGTGGCGGTAGCAGCAGCAATATTAAGAAGAGTCAAACGTACAATCAGGATCTACGCGATAAAGTGGTGGGCACCAAGTACGATGCTCCTCGCAAGAACTCTGCACCCATCCCAATATTCTCCAAGTTGTCTAGTGCGACACCAACGCGACCCTCGAAGGAGAATCGTTTTCTTGGCTCGCCGTTGCTGCATCGCACTCTTTTTGGCCACCATCAGCACCAGCAGCAACAGCAGCAGCAGCAACAACAACTGCAGCAGCAGCAACTGCAGCAGCATTTCCCACATCAGCAGCCAACAAGCAGCGCCGAGCTGGATGCGGATTGTGACCAGGAGATCTTCTTTCAGGTCATATTCCCCACGCAGAGCAGTGAGCGTAGCTATCGAGGTGGAGCAGCTGCAGCCGTTTCCACTACGAATCTTTGTGCATCTGAGGCTTTGCAGCCACCGCTGCCGCCAGCACCGCCGCCGCCAACAACAGCGACAGGAACATCAGCAGCAGCAGGAGGAGCACCCGCCACAGCAGCAGCAACCTCAGCAGCAACAACCTCAGCAGGAACAGCCTCATCAACATCAACCCCATCGCATTCCAAGGAGGATGCCCATGTCCCCCCACACGAACCTGCAACACCAAAAGTATCGAATACCAATTCGCTGGACTCGAAGGCAGCCACGCCGGATTATCCCAATATGGAATGCCCCCCGGTCTTTGAGCCGGAAATCTACTCGCTCAGTGAGCCAAATCCAAGTCTATCGCGGCTCATGCTGCGCAACAACAGTGGTAGCGGCGGTAGCACCAGTGGCAGTGGCAGCAACAACACCAATAACAACAGCAACACCAATGTCAGCAGTCCCAGTGGCGGCGTAGAACATCAAACTTCAACTTAGGTGTGATGCAAAATGATTGTGAATGCTCTATATACATACATATAATATTATAATATACACTAACTAGATATAGATATATAGTCAGACTTTCAGTGAAACGAAACGAACTTGAAACCCCAGAAGAGATTTAGAGAATACTCGTCCTTGAACTCGTGAGATTCCTCCTCAATTCGTTTTTGGAGCAGTTTGCCTGCTGTATATGTATATAAAGATATAACCTACTATATATATACTCGTATCGATATAGCAAATATTATAGAATTTTGTTCTTTTTGGCATTTGTCGTCGTCGTCGTTCCCTTCACTTATCACATTCGCATCCATACATTTCCTTTTATACTCTCACCACATTATCCAATTATACACACGCATGCATGTTAGGATTGTATTTACTCTATATATCTTTAGATATTTTGCATAAAGCGCCTTGATTTGCATTACGCGATCTACTTTGGTTCTAGGTCAAATTTTGTATTATTACACACAAGAAACAAATTTTAAGTCTGTGCAGGAGAAAGTGAAGAAGAAAGCTAGAGAAGAACACAAGTTAGAAGTTCTTATGATTTGCCTTTTTGCAATTAGATTAACAAAGTTAATCGAAGCTGGTTGATTTGCTCAACAGTTTTATGATGATTTAAGTGAGTTCGATACACCAATACATATACAAATACTTCTAGGGGTTCCCAGCAAGTGTCAGCAAAGGGGCCCGATCAAAATGTTATAGATTATACAAACTAAATCAATATGTCTAAATAAAGTCATCTGTATATAAATATAAACTGTGCATTCATTAATGAATTATTTAAGATCAAATTAGCAACTTTTCTTTGTTTATATTCCATAATAACTCCCTTTCGTAGATCGATTTTGAATCCCTTTATTCACATGTATCATTTCAAATAATCAAAATTTTATAATAAGCAGTTATGTTTTATGGTGATTACGCGAGATCCTCGATGAGTTTCTTCACCTCATCTTCGCTCAGCATGGTGAAATCTGTTTTGCCCGTAGTCATGGTCATCAGCTCCACATTGGTCTCGTTCAGTTTCTCTTCCATGACCTGTTTGAGTGTGTTCAAGCACAAAACAATGGCATCCTTCACTGTCATCTCTGGGACGTATTTCTCCTGCAGGTTCTGTTGGGCACCCTCGCTACCAGAGCCAATTGCCTTGGCGCAGTAACGAATGTAGGTGCCGGATGGATCCATGTGCCACAATTGTGGTTTACCATTCTCAATGCCGGCAAAGAGTATGGCCACACCAAAGGGTCGACTCATTGCGGAGGCGCCATCACTGTCTCCGCTATCGCCAAACTGAATGGCCAATGTGGATACGGCCTGAGCACACGACTCAACAGTCATGGGTTCGTTGTACACGAACCAGTGATTCTGGCATTCGACGCGTGCACGCTCGATCAAGGTTCGTGCATCGGCCATCAAGCCCGAAGTGGCGCAGCCAATGTGCTCGTCTACCTTAACAATTTTCTCAACAGTCTTTGGCACCATCATAGGTGAAGTGATGCGCTTCTCCACAGCAAGAACAACGCCTGTTTAAAGATTATACTTGTCATCCAAATTTCTATATGGGTTATATACACCAACTTACTGTCATTTGTGCAGATACCAATGGCAGTAGAACCCAGTTTGATGGCCTCAATGGCGTACTCCACCTGAAAGAGGCGGCCCTCGGGCGAAAAGGTATTTACACCTCGATCGTATTCTGAGCGTGTCATAAACATGATTGATTGTGATTGGCTGCAATTACAATTAGCAATTTGATTTATTTCTTTAGAAAATTTATAACAAATGCTTACTTTTCCTTAAAAGCGTCTGGGAATTAAAAAACAAACCAATTTCCAAAAGCCGGAATGACTTTGATGCCAAAATGACTTGCGTATAAAAATGACAGCTGTGACAGTGCTGTAAAACGCACCTTCGTCAGCATTGCACAAGGTTGGCAGCATAACACCTACAAACGGTCACACTGCGGCATTGCTGATTGATTTGCGCGGCACTATTTAAATTAGGTAAAAATAAAGCTATTGTACATTTCTTTTTTTGCACAAATTTAAAAAACAATTAATAAATAAAGATGTATAATTAAAAAGAAAAGAAAAACGGCTTTTTTATTCTGCACTTTTATATTGGTAGTTTTTGTGTATTCCAGAAGCAATCAAAAAATTTAAATTAGAGAAGAGAAAAGATTTAAGTTTGTCATATTCGCACTTTTGTTTCGCTCTGACGAATTGGAATGTAAAATCAAACTCGGCCATAACTTATAAATATGTAAATGATGACCAGCTTAATCAGTTGGATTGACACGTCTCAAGGACTTATCGCGAAGATGTTACACAATCTCCACACACAATCTTGGTTCATTGGGTCAGGTCTTTCGACTGCTTAATGGCCGATTTACTGATATTGTTAAGTGCAAAACACATTTCAATTGTGCTCGTATCCAATTTAAGGGCTTGACAATCTCTTTATCCAAAGTGAAATAGTAATTAACGATTTATAGTTAGTAATTACTGGGTCAGGGTTAGTAGTATTACACACATGGACAGCAGACAGATCTCGCCTTTCTTTTGCAGACTCCAAGTGTGAATGCAAGAGACTATTCCCCGATTCGCTGCTGGAGCGAAGGTCGCTGAGGCGGCTGCAACAACTTGTGTGGAGACTACTTAGCAAAACCCAGTTTACTATTGTACCTCACCTTTTAGCTACATATGTGGCACCAAGAATTGTAATATCGAATTAGTAACGCTAATTGCGATTACAAGCGCAATAATGGGCAATTAGTGCGCGAAACTCGACAGTGATTATGAAATAGAATAGGCATGTAAATGTTGCTTTCGTACACTTCCCGTTCACCCGACCCCGTCTAACTCCGTTCATTCGTATGCTCGTTCCATGCTCGCTGCGTCTCGCTCTCTCCCTCCCTCTCTCCAAGACTGTCTTCCGCGTCTGTGGCGTCTGCGGCAAGTTTCGAAAATTCGTACGAGTCTACAACGGGGTACGAAAAGTTTTTTATATATTTTATTGTTGTTTTAATGCAGTTGAAGTGTGCCTTAGTGTGTGTGTGAGTGTGTGGATGTGTGTGCGTGGTTAATTTGGGTTTTGTTTTAGTTTTAAACGCACACTAAGTAGCAACGGTTACTGCTTGGTGGCTTTTAAATATAGCCAACTGTTCGCTCTGTATTCAATTTTAATGACTATGATTGCACAAAGCATGTGTGTGTGTGTGTGTGTATGTGTGTGTGGGGTACAGTCACGCTGGCAGCTCCTACAGGCTGTAATCAGCTGAAGCTTGCCACAAACGCAACGAATCGAACTTTTTGGCCAATTTCAGTTATACGAGTATGTGGCTACATGGGGGATGCACTCAATGCTCACAGACAGACATATGTACATACAAACACACTGTTACACTCATTCTTACAGCTTAAAGACTGGCTTCGCAGCAGGGCAGCTGGGACTGAGACTCAATGCCAGAGTCCAAATAAAACGCTTAAAATGTTGTCGCATTGTTATCGATAACAAAGATGCGACTATAATGTGGGATAAAGCACAAATATGATGCATGGGCTAACACAATTTGAAACTTTGACATGTGTGCACTGCAAGAAATTCGGTGTGTAAAATGCGAAAATGTATTTATTGAAATACATAAGAAAATAGGAATTTAATTAAAATAAATTTAATAAAAATGTAATAGAAAATACATACGCATATGAGAGAATAAGAGTTTTTACAAAAAAATTAAAAAGTTAAATATAAATTATGTAAGCAAATAGGAATTATTGTAAGAAAATAATTAAATAGTAACTAAATATAAAAAGGTTACATATATTTTGAATCAATAAAAACTCATAAAAAGAAATACTAATATAAAAAATAAATATTATATTGAATTCAATATAAAATTGCTATTAGATATTCAAAGAGTAGCATTTGTTTTCTAAGTACATATTTATTTTGGAAACATGGAATGATATACAAAAATCTTCGTTGACAAAAATATTCCCTTCACTGCGACCCACTTAGTCATGTAACTATAGATTTGGTTTCTCGCAGTGTACAGTATCGAATGAGCTACGCATTGTGCTTGTGTTAACCTTCTTATTGTTTTTGCCACTTACCACAGACTCCGCTTACAACGCCGCAGAGCAGAGTGTCAATAGCACAACTGCAATCGCCCCTCTTTGATTTGCATAATCCGCGGCCACATTGTCCACATATCGCATATCGTATATCCAAATATCGTATGTCGTACCATGTCGTATGTCCCCACATGTTGTTGTATTAAATATCGTTGCTGGACAACTCACTCTTTAAACGGAACCAATGCGCTTGGGATGTCAATGTCTGAGAAAGCTCTCTCCTTCTCCCTCCCTCTTCCATCTTCTTTCTCTGACTCTGTTCGTTATGTAAAAGGAAAACTGCCTGTTGACGCGGTAATCTTATAGTCTATTAAAGAAAATAAAAACAGTAGCAACACCAACAACAACAACAATCGCGGCAATAACATCACATGTTGCTGCGGCAATTGTTTATCGGAAAATCGCTGGAAATATGGAAATATGCGCGGTTTATTTGGGTCGTCAGTGAGAGTGCGGATAATTTCCTAGCTATTGTTTGTAGGATAACGACCCGATTACCTTCTTGTAATACCTCATGCATGCATCAGTTGCAGCAGTTGTTGCTGCTGTCTCTGCTGCTGCTCCTGCAGTTGCCTCCGTCCATCCCGTTCCGTTGTTTTGCTCAGTCGACCAAATGAGAAACGAGTTGTTCATATAACACCGTTCCCCAACATTTCATTACTAAGCCAAATCCACAACAACAACAGTGGCAGCAGCAGCAACAACAACAGCAGCAGCAACAACAACAGCAGCAGAAACAACAACAATAGCAACAACAGCAACAACAACGAGTTGCGAATGTGTCCGCTGCGCCGTCGCAGTCACAAAATTTGAAGAGAGCGCTGGTGCTGGCGCTGCCACAGGGGCGTAATGAGAGGGGAGGGGCCCAGGAGGGGCAGCACACATGGTGAATTGCGTTGCGATAGACCAATTTTTCGGTGTATAAAAGCCGAGTGCAGCGCGTCAGTGAATCAGTACCAACTTGGCTCTCGTTATTGGTATAACACAGTTTATTGTGGAGTAATTGTTTATCTCGTGAGACGTCGAAGCAACAGCTCAACAATGCGAATGGTAAACAGAAAGAGAAACAGAGAAATCATAAAAGTTCGAAAGTTCAATTCGCCTTTCTCGCGTTATTTGTGATGTGTGTTCCGTTCTTAACTCCGTGTTCCGTTCTCCTTTTTGCAGTTCGTACTTCCTTGTCTCGCCGTGTGCGTGGCAATGGCCCATTGTGCTGCCATCGATCAGAAGGAGGCTGCAGCTGCCCCAGCTGCCGAGGAGGGCAAGACTGTGGAGAAGCGTGGCTTACATCTGGGTGACTATCATCATCATCATCATGAGCATATCAAGACAGTGACTATTGAGAAGAAGGTGCCGGTGCCGTATACAGTGACCAAGCATGTGCCCTACACGGTTGAAAAGAAGGTCAGTTCCACTTATTCTCCTCCTTTATTTATTGCCTCTATACATCCATTTCTTCTACATTTTCATTTAGATCCCTTATGAAGTTAAAGTAGATGTGCCACAACCGTACATTGTAGAGAAGAAATACCCTGTGGTTGTTAAGGAATACGTAAAGGTGCCCGTCCATGTGCCGAAACCGTACATTGTCGAAAAGAAGGTCCCGTATGAGGTTAAAGTGCCCGTCGATAAACCTTACGAAGTGAAAGTCCCAGTGCCAGAGCCCTATGAGGTCATCAAGAAGATCCCGTATGAGGTAAAGGTTCCGGTGCCACAGCCCTATGAGGTTATCAAGAAGGTGCCACATGAGGTTAAAGTGGAGGTGCCAGTTCCTAAGCCCTATGAAGTGATCAAGAAGGTGCCCTATGAGGTTAAGGTTGAGGTGGAAAAGCCCTACCCCGTTGAGGTTGAGAAGCCCTATCCCGTTGAGGTGGAGAAACCGTACACAGTTGTTGTGGAGAAGAAGGTACCCTATGAAGTGAAAGTACCAGTCGATAAGCCCTACAAGGTTGAGGTAAGTATTGATCTTATACAAGTAGAGATCATTTCAATATGAGTTTCTATATTTATTGGAAATACGTATCTCTTGGCAGGTTGAGAAACCATACCCAGTGCACGTGAAGATTCCAGTTCCACAGCCCTACACTGTCGAGAAGAAGGTGCCCTATACCGTTGAGAAACCAGTGCCCTATGAGGTTAAGGTGCCCATCGAGAAGCCCATTCCCGTGTACACAGAGGTGAAGGTGCCCATTCACAAGGAAATCCCAGTTCCAGAGAAATACCACGTTGAGGTGCCCATTTTCAAGCACCACGAGCACCACGAAGAACATCACGGTTACCATCACGGTCACCACGGCCACTACTAGGAAAGCACCGCCAGGTCAGCACAGAACGCGAGCACAAGGAGTAAACGAACTACAACAATAGACGAAGAAGAAAATGAGGAAGTGAGAGAGCGCGAGGACATAAACAGATTGTCTTTGTCGCATTCACACAGCAACGTTGAGCTGGACGTTGAACGGGTGATAAACACAAGGAGGAGCGGAGCCAGAGCAGAAGGAGGAGGAGCAGAAGGAGGAGGAGGAAAGAAGGAGGAAAAACAAGTAGCAGTCAGAGGACAAACTAGCTGCCTACTTGGAAACGAGATCTTGCGAAGGTCGCTGAAGATCACTAGATCTTCTCGCATTTCGCACACGTTTTTAAGCCAAATGTGTTATACTTTTATTGTATCATTGTTTTAGATGTACGATTATTGAGTTTTTATCTTAATTATAAGCTAAAGAAACACTGAAAACCCAAACTAGAGATTTACTTATTTCACCAAGGCGGAACGGGGCGGAAATACAGAAAGAGAAAGAGAAAGAGGGGGAGGGATTGGCAATATCAAGAGAAAGTGAAAAGCAACTGGGGCAGCGCACTACTTTCGTCTAATGAAAACTGAGTAGGAAAACCAGTTGAGTTGTTGTTGTGAATATTATTGTTATTGCCGTTGTTGTTGTTTTTTTTGTAGCTTTGTCTGCAATTTCGTTGTGTGTATTCTTGGCCAGTTGGTTATGCAAGTTGGCGGCGCGATTTGTGATTTGCGATTGCATCACAACAAGCTGTAATTGCAGGAAGTAGCCACAGTCGCACACAGATACTCACACACACACGTGCTCTCTCGCACACATGCAGAGACAAACAGCAACCACTTGTTAACCGTTTGCAAATTGTGCTGGCCAAGCAGACAGGCAAGCAGGCAATCTCTTGGCAATTGCAACATTTTCGCAATTTATTTTTTCTTTTTCTTCCTCCGCGCTGTCATAAAGCATTCGAAAATTTTGAAAACATATACGAAATTATGCATGTGTGAGTGTTATTGGCAAACATGCTGCCTAATTTTGCTTGGCTTCACTTGCGATTGCAGCGTGCAGCCAACCAGAGAGAGAGAGAGAGAGAGAGAGAGAGAGAGACACACAAATAGTGAAGACGCGGAGGCAGCTGCCAAAATAAACTCATAAAAAGCGACTCACGACTCGAACTGAAGTCAAGTACTTAATGGCCTCGATTTGGCAAGTGGTAACTGTAACTGTAACGGGGTATGCTAAATTGCTCTGTGTCGAAATCTTTACAATGCGGTGCAAATCAATCAAAGCCAAATTGTAGATCGCGCAAAGCGTCAGTTTTCGATTTGAATTGCGCGCGCATGAACTAGCCCCTGTGACTGCACACAGGGTGCTCTTGGTGTTGTCTGCGTTTTGCCATTCACGCATCAGCTGTTCTTGCACTGCACTGGCAGTGAAGAAGAAGAGAGAAGGACATTCACACAGAATAAACCAAAACAACCAAGCAAATATTTAAATTATAAATTATAATAAGCAACTTATTACAAATAATTGTTGGAAAATGGCCGACGATGGTGAAAACTCTGTGGACAACAAGCCTGCCGACGAGAGCAAGCCGGAGAAAATGTTTACGCTGAAGAAGTGGAACGCCGTTGCGATGTGGAGCTGGGATGTTGAGTGCGATATCTGTGCCATTTGTCGCGTTCAAGTGATGGGTGAGTTGCTGTCCAAGATGTCGTGATGTGCCTTATGTGGTGAACCTATTGGAACTTTATTGAAGTAATCCCAGCAGACAGTGGATAAGATTGAGCCTTAGCTGATTATTCGAATGCAAAACAAAACCGACTCCTTTGGAGTTTTTATATATTACTCCTAATCTAAGCAAAATACGTCCCTGTACAATCTCTAAGGCATTCCAAGTATATCATAGTCCAAGCAGACTGTGTATGCGTCTTTATCTATTTATCCAAATTCAAAATAGAATCGAGATTGGGACACCCGTCTTAGATTTAATGTATTCCCTCCTAATGTAAATAGTGTGTTTTCCGTCTAAACGTTCGCTAATAAGATAATCTCGTTCATTATCAGGCCTTTGTGCACGTCATTCTTGATCTTAAACTCTGATAAAGAGTTCAAGTAGACTCCGTCATTGTTAATAGTCAATTCGAGTGTCATTTAATGTCAATATACGCTTCTTATTTATTGCCATTTCGGACTTGACAATTCGAATTTATTTCCTTGTCAATAAGTAAATTTGTTCGACTGTTTGCATATATATTTTGTTGATATGATAATGATATATGTATTTTTGTCGTACAACTTGCAGTCTATATTTGATTACTCATGAGAATGATTTCATTTAAGACGATTTGAAAGCTGTTTGCTTTATTTCTGCATAGATCAAAGACCTTTAACTTATGAAGTAGCTGATCTGGTAAACATTGTCTCATTTTTGGTTGATAAGATTACTTACTTTTCTTTCTGTAACATAGTAAATATTTGAAAACCAGCTGCATATACGATAAGAAACTGAATAACTAATTTTATATTCAGGGAAGTACCACAAAATAAATAGATTTTGCCATTTAAATTCTTGTAGTAGTTCTTTTTTGAGTGTGAATTCTTATCAATGCACATTAACAATGTTTAACTTTGTTATATGATGAGAAACTTTATTTATAGTTACTATTTCGATTAAATTGCTGATATTTTACTGACCTAAGCTTGCTTGGTTCAGGTAGACATCAGTAAACATGATTAACTATCTATGTAGGTTTGTATATTGATTGTATAGTTCTTATTATGCATATAGCGAGTGCATAATCAATGCAGTCAGGCAGTAACTGCGTCTGATTGGACGTTTTCGATCGATTTCCCGCGTTACACAAGCGATAAGGTCCAGACTCGAACTGAACACTATCTCTGCTGTTCTGCTCTGACTTTACTCTGTGTATATCGGACGTCTAGCTATATAGAATAGTAACAGTAACAATAACAACAGTAGCTACTCGATTTGTTTTCTATTTTGCGAATTCGAAGCATGCGCAGCTAATCCATCATAAATCATAGGATATATTGTATAGTATTGTAGGTGTACATTCTAGAGCGGATTTAGAAACGGAAATTATATAAAATACTCACGTATTTGCATTGTCGACATTGTCCAACTGTAAACTGCGCCGGGAAGGTCGCATGCAAATCTGAAACTGTTGTTTATTTTGCCCAGCGGCGTCGTTTAGTTCCGAGTTTGGGAAAGGGGTTTGGGTTATGATAATTAAAAGGGTTTTAGTTTTTTTTCATATTTGTTGGTATATTCATAAAATTAATTTACAATGTATGCAGCTGCTGCGAGTGATATTCATGAATAGATTCATATTTCTATTTATATATATATTTTTACATGCTGAATATATTCGAATAGCCAATTGAAAATTTCATTTCATTTTCTGGTGGGGGCCGTTTGTAAAGGTTTCTTACTTCTTTTTTTTTTTTGGATAGTTCTGGACTTACGGGCTAATTATGTCATTTCTCTACAGCGATAAATTCATGATGTCTCATCATAGTATGTATAGTCAACAAAATTAGTGCTAAACTCATAATTTACACAGACATAAAACTACGCGACTTAACGGTATAAATAATAATATAATAATATTAATAATCATACAATATTTTCATAACAATAATCGTATAGAAATAAAGGAAATTCTTTTGCTAAACACAAGCTCTCAATAACGATAGCAAACTAGACATCTACACTTGCAGCCGAATCAGCCACATAAAGTATATATATCATCGTCTATATGTCTATATTCGTCCGAATAGTAATAGCGAGAGCCATTAATGATCGGTATTGCTATCGCTATCCGTTTAGTTGTACAACTTAACCACTAGGGCACTAGATTAATATTTGGTTTGATCGATCCAAGATTCAAGATCCGCTTTTATGCAAACTTGTGTGTTTACATGTTGAAGGACAGCGGCTTTATGTTCGCCACCGATGACATGCGACGCACGCGTCCCATCATCTTGCGCTCAATATCCTCCAGCGTCTTGCCCTGCGTCTCGGGCACATAGATTATCACAAAGAACAGGCCGACAAAGCAGATGGCGCCGAACATCCAGAAAGCGCCATGTGCTCCCATAACGTCTGTAAATCAAGAAATATCAGTTAGTTCAATCAGCAGTTAATAGAAGAAATAAGTCTTAATGCTTACCCAGCATATCCTGGAACGTTTTGGTCACCACGAACGTGCACGACCAGTTGAAGGCCGTTGCCACCGAGGCAGCAGAGCCACGTATCTTGGCTGGTAGAATCTCGCCCATCATTAGCCAGGGAATCGGACCGAAGCCCAGCGAGAAGCCCAAAATGTAGACAACAAAGCAACTCAATGGCAACCAGCCCACATGGGAGAGATCCATGCCCTGCGACTTGCAGTAGAAGAAACCGCCCAGCACAAAGAGCGTGAGAATCATTGCCACATTGGAGACATATAGCAAAATCTGCAAAGAAGAGATACAAGAAGTTACTTCAGGCAAGTCGGAGGAGAAAAGAGTCTTCTGCACTCACCTTGCGTCCAGCGCGATCGATCAGCAGTGTTGCAATGAAAGTGGCGGCAAAGTTGACAATGCCCACAATGATGGTGCACACATTGCCATCAATGGTGGAGCCAGCATCCTTGAAGATTTGCACAGTGTAGAAGATGACAGCATTGATGCCGCTCAACTGCTGGAAGAACATCAGGCCAAGGGAAATGGACAATGGTTTCAGATTGCTGCGCTTCAAAAGCTCCAACATGGTGTTCTGTGTAGCCGATCTATCGGCATCTGCCTGCGAACGCATCAGGCCCTTCAGCTCAGGCTCCACATCGGCCTCCTTGCCACGCAGCCAGACCAGCGCCTTGCGTGCCCGCTCCTCACGTCCACGGCTGACAAACCAACGTGGTGTCTCCGGAATAAGGAACATCAGTATGAGGAATGGCACAGGTAACGAAGCGCCCAGGAAGGCCAACATTGACCAGTCCATATACGTGCCCGCGACGAAGCACAGCAAGATGCCAATGTTACCGAAAGCCGTTGGCAACAGACCCAATGTGCCACGTACCTCAGGCTGCACCGTCTCGCCCAGATATACGGGCAGCGACAGCGAAGCAATGCCCACACAGAAACCAGCGAGGAAGCGACCAGCCAGCACCATAGCCACGTTGACAGCACAGGCGATCAGCAGCCATGAGATGATGAAAGGCACTGCGGTCGCCAGGATGGTGTTGCGTCTTCCCAGATACTCAATAAACGGTCCGCCAGCAATGCCGCCAGCCAAACCTGCCAGTGGCATAATACCACCCACCCAGGACGCCTGTGGGAAGGAGATAGAAGATATAGGGATTGTTTAGTGCAGTTTCAGGAGGAGAAGGATTAAGAAGTTCGTAAAAATAACATGCGATAGGAAATGTATTTATCTAACCAGTTAAAATCGAATGAGTCAGAGTTTTCCTACCGATCTACCTAACAATTTATATAATTCACCAATTCCTTCCTTTTAAAATGAAGTTCCTGATAAATTTTGTTGAACAAATAGAAAATTTGTACGTATTTGTAAATGTTTTCAAAATGGGACAAATCAAGAACGCAACAGACGTTTAACTGCCACAGCAATGAAGATTGTGCATATATGCTTTAAGATCATAATAATGACTATAACTATTGTATTAATTATATTTGAGTTTGGGGTCGAAAAGAAGCAAAGTAATCATTCCATCGTAATCTTATCTATGTATTGAAATTTCCTAGAAATCATATTTTCCTCAACAAAATTCTTAAGAAGCTCATATAATGACTTTCTATCATCCATTCTAAAGATAATGCCGAGTCTGAATCACTTGGGAATAAGCTGCATTTAGTCACACTTTGTGCTCTTTTAAGATCCGCCTTATAAGGAGTCAAACTTACCGCTTGTGGTGTAACTTCAAAGGACGTCAGATTTTGGTTAGTCATGGACACAAGGGCGGGCGAGGTGTAGGCGCTAGCAAAGCCCACGACAAGGGAGCCCAGTGAGACGCTCAGAGCGGCCAGCACCTGGAAAATAATAGACAAAGAATAGAACACAGTTTAGTAGAGCTTTAGTTAGAGATACAATTCAAATTTGGTGGGAGTTTGAGCCTCGTCTACCTGCGAAAAGGTGCAAATGGCCTTTGGCTCCTCCACGGGCACCGAGAAGGACACATGCGTGTCCGCGCGCATAAGGATCTTCATGATTCACGCGTCTAGTATAGCAACGCTCTATAAAACAGTCTACTCTACTTTGCAACCTTGTTGCACTGTTCGTTTTTAGCTGCCGCCTTTCACTTTAAACTGGAAACTGGAAGCCTTGCGAACTGTTCTCTCTAGCACATTTGTCGCGCTTTGCCGGACGAAATTGAACTGAAACTGAAACCTGTCATCGCTCGACTCAAATGCACTGACCGATCGACCGATCCGGACTAGGCCGTTAGATTTCGGTAGCGATTTGCGCGGTCACGTACAGATTTATATGGCCGAGCATATATGCATATAGTCTCTCTGCTTCTCTGTCGCTTTGTCTCTCTTTCTATTCAATTTGCTATGCACGAATCGATCGTCTTATCAATCGGCAACCGTTCTTGAAGATCAGCTTGGCCTGAGCGTCAGCAGCAACAGCTGTTGACACTCGCTTATCACGCTGTTTACGTGTGAGACGAGATTAAAGCCTGGAAGACGTAAGTTTGTCCCCGGTCTAAGTGGTTTGCGGCGGTTTACGACAATAGGCAAAGTGCAACTGAAACCCGACGCAGTTGTAGGCCCGCTTTGGGCCAGCAGCAACTGCAACAAGCCGCAGTCGTTCTCGACATGGTCAATGAATCTGCCAGACGACGGTGAGATTGCTGGATGGGTCAATCTATTGGACCCGCGTGTCGTATTCGTATTTTTAGTCTCGTCATAAACTAAGTAACTGCGTTATTTCCAGTTTCAATTTCAATTAAAGACTTGCACGGGGGCGGGCCAGGCATGACCCCGGCTAGGGGTTGTCCGGGTGCGGGCACGGGTACAGGGGGGTTCCGTGCGAAAATAGCCCGCCACGCGCGCTTCCAATGGCGACCCACAAACTACGCGCTAAATTGCGCAAAGAATGAAAGCGAGCTTGAATGCTTTATGGGCACTCTTAATGCCATTCATAAGGCCATTACCCGCCTACCCCCGCCCCCGATTCCCTGTCCAGCATATGATGCACACACTAGCTACGCATGTACTCGAAACACTTCACTTCATCGAGAGGCGCCAGTTGAGCCAACGCCGTCTCAGCAGGCTTAACGAGCCAACAATGGAACATCTCTGATGTCTGATGCCTACGACAACGTTTACGCCGTAAGCGACTTAACGACTGATTCCGATAAGGTATATCAGCTTTATTTTGAATATTATAGATTGTTTCTATTGGGAAAATACAACGGAATAGCAAATCGCACCCAAGAAGAGACCTGTAAATGTTTCTTCAAACTCTTCAAAAGTTTAAATACAAAAATATCTGACAGATTCATAAACGAATTGATTCTTTTATGGAATATGAGCTATATTTAAATATCAAAGAGTGGGTATATCGGAAAACCTTTCGAAATCAATGAAAACAAGAAATATGATTTAGAAACAGACCTAACAACGTTACTTTGCCCTCTTCTTTAGCTTGGTTCTGGTGGATCTCCTTATGAATTAATTTGAATTGATAACTGACGCCGATAAGAAATATCAGCTGTATTTGGTTGTTAAAAAAATGTTTTTGGCGGAGAAACAAAGTGGAATAAACAGACCACTTCACCATCTCCTAAACTGATATTCACCTAGCCCACCTCTTCACGAATTGAGGATCATCTTTCGCTAAGCTACCCACAAACTGCTCTCGTGTAAACGCTGTAAATTGACGAACAATTGCGGATCTCTCACATGTGACCTATCAGCATCACAACTCGATTAGCGTCATTCGTTTGACCTACCTGTGTCCAGATATAGATGGGATTCGTTGTGGGCCTGTAGACCTCCAGTTTGGGTTTGCCATCTTCAGTGATTTGACGTACAAAGGGCACTGCATGGCGGATATTGCCTTCCCGTTTATTGCCCATGTCGTCCATTTCGTACAATCGTCGGCTGAAAATAAAAATTGCGTTGTGGCGTTAGTGGAACGTGCCTCAAGTGGAGCAACAATGTGGGGGAATATGAAAAGAGGGAGGGGAGAAGGGAGAGATCACTTACCTCTTGCGTGAATCTGTGCTAATGGAGCGTTGCTGCTGGAAGTTCTGTCGCGATGTGAGAAAGTCCTCGTCACTCTCACTCTCCAGATCCTTGAGGTCGATAATGACTGGCTTGGTAATGTCCTTGGGCCGATGGATTAGCCGCTTGTGCTCGGCGTCGTCGCCCTCCTCGTCACTGTCGGTGCTGGAACCTTGTAATACTTTGTCTAGCTTGAAGGTCACACGCGGATCGAGACTCTGATGTTTGCGACCCTGAAACTCGCGACGTGTCTTGTGAAAGTCCTCCTCCGACGATGAATCCTTGAGCAAATCCTCCAGAAAACGTGTGCCCTTTATATCCAGCGACACGTGTTTCTTGGCCTGAAACTGACGGCGATTGTCGCTGGCCAATATATGCCGCAGATCCTTAAGTATTCCCTTGTGATCGACACTTGTCGCCTTCTGTTGCTGGAACCCGATGCGCTTGTCCTCGAAGCTATCCTCGTCACTGCTCTCTGCGCCCTTGTTGCCCGTGCTGGCCTGTTGGCCCTGCTGTTGTTGCTCGTTGCCACTGGCACCGCGAGTCTTCTCAAAGGACACACGCGATCCCTTCAACGATTGCTTGCTGCGCTGCAACTCCTCACCGCCTCCAGCGACAATGCTGCGCTGCTGGCGATCACGGTGTGGTTCCAACGAGGTCGGTGGTGGCGGCAAAGGGGTCAACTCCAAACTGCCACTGGCACGCAACGCTGGTCGCGACGTTTGCAACTGTGGTGGCTCGTTGATGTCGTCGTCCTCGAGCAGGGGACGAAACGAAAGAGGTTGCTCGTCGTCAAGATCGTGCAGCAAACGTAGCTGCGGTTGTTGGCGCTGCTGCGACGGCTGTTGTTGGGGCTGTGGATGACGCTGTGGCGCCGCCTGTGGAAACGGAAACGGATCCTCTGGCAATATTGTGTCCAGGCTAGTGCCCGTGTTCGATGTCGAGAGATTGCTCTCCACGCGATGATACCCAAGATCCTCCTGTTGTCGCCACAAAGTGAGATGAGAAGATTAAAATTGATTCTACTTTTTTTTGGGAGGGGATTAAAGCACACGAAAATGGTCGCCACACGCACCACGAACAGTTGCGAATTAATGAATTATGCTACGACTTTAGATTATATAGTAGCCGAGCTGACGACGACGACAGCGACTACAATGGCGGCCAGGGAACGATCGACCATCGTTCGCTGTTCTTGAAACAAGTGCAAAAGGTTACCAAGATTTCACTTTCGATGCTATGCTCGGTTGGGCTTATCTCTGCCCTGTTTCATCATCTTTAATCTATGTATTATAATAATCATAGCGAATACAGTCGCCCCTCTGCATGATGAACTCCAAGTCTTTTGCAAAATGTAAAGCTCCTTATTAAAAGTTCTGACTGTACTGGGGAATATCTGTCAAGCTACTTTGAACTCTATTATCTGTTTCGGATTCTGTTTAACATTTCCTTGATCAGCTCTTGATCAACAAATGAGTAAGCCTTAATCGAAGACATTTAATATTATACTAGAATTCATTCATATATTATCGGGATAATATCAAACCGCAGTAAAATATTAAAGACTGGATCACGTTTCCCATGCTTGGCTATCGTCATACTCGGCGTGATTTAATTAGCTTTCATGATCTCAATGGATGATAATGGCCTCAGTCTGAAGAGTATTCAAAGCTCACAACGAAAACGTTCGTAATTCCCCGTTAATGTTATTATATACATACATATTATTTTCATTTAATTGTTCCATTAAAATTTGAATAAATTGGCTACACGCTTTTCTTATCAAAAACGTCAATAGACTTGGAAGTGTGAAGTGACACATTGAGTGGGCCTCAACATATAATAAAAATTCACTTGAATGAGAAGGGTTCAAGATCCCATTTGCTGTGATTAGGCTTAACTTTTATAGGTCTAAAAATAACTATAGGAACTGTTACCAAGATGGTAATACTATCAACGATCATCGGCTTAGTAAATACTTATTAGAATAGGGAGTTAATTTTGGAAGCTTTAATTTGCATCTTAAGTTTCTTCATTTCTTCAACTTGTGTGGCGACCAATTTAGCTTTTCTTCAATTTGTACTTACCCCAGCTCTGGTTAGTTTTTCCTTTAGTTTTCCCATTGCGCTGCTCAGCGGTTGATGGTGATGATGGTGTCCCCCACCACCGCCTCCGCCGCCGCCGGCGCCTCGATTGTCACGTCCACTCATCTTATCAATAGCAGCTTCAGCCTATGTTGAACTTGAACTCACTGCTTTATTGCCTTGCCTTGGCTAGTTCCTCCTCTCTTCTCTCTCTGTCTTCTGTACTTCTATAATGATTAGCGACCAACACTTATTGTAATTGTAAGCAAGGTCTCTGTTAGATTTTCTTTTCTTTATCACTTTCTTCTCTTGATTTGTTTTTGTGCTTGAAATTTGTCTTTGCTGTAAAGAAAGAGATAAGCCATTTAAAGTTTAATAATAGTTATAGTAGTTAAAGTAGGTTTATTTATAGCCGCATCGAAAGTTGCCCACTTCAGCCAACTTTTCAGTTATTTATTATCGTCGAAATGTGTCTGATGTCTGTCACCTTATCGAGCTTTCTGTGTTTGTTCTTTGATAGAGCGAGCCCCCAAATACCCCCCAACAAAGGCACACCCACTTTTTCAAGTGTGTGTCTATATATCTAGTATATATCTATAGATGATACATATATGTTTTCTATCAAGTGTCTGTGCTTGATAACACTCGTGACCAACACTGTCTAGCAATGTTTACAGTCTACTACAGATGTTTTCCCGCACTATACTTAATATATCTTTATGTTTTTTAAATATATCTCAAATCTATTCATACTTTTGTAGCGCACTGTTGAAATATTTAAAAAGAATATTGAGTATATTTTTTAAATTCTTTGTCGTCTATTAGCTAAATTAGGTGGGCATTGATCTGACACATTTCCATTTTTCATTTTTATCTCAAAACATTTTTTTTTGTTTTTTATCTCTTCACACTTGTGTCAACAATTCTGCCACTCAGTGTTGGCGCCCTTTTCACATGCAACAGTTTAGTCAACAAAGAAAAAAAGAAAATAAAACAAAAAAACCATATTTCTATTTATAATTTTTGGCTGTCATGCGGCAGCTGGCAAATTTTTTGTGTTTTTGAAAATTTTCCACATTCGGTTTTTTGCGTCTCTCTTTCTCTCTTGCTCTCAATATAAATATTTTGCTGTCTTAGTTATTTGCTGAAATAATTAATGTTCATTTCTTTGTGGGCCAAAATGTTTTAAATGAGACGCGAAAAAAAGCAAAAAGAGACGCGTTTGTTTGTTTGTCTCTGCCTGCCCCTCTCTCTCCTGCGTCATGTGATTGTGATGATGCTAACGGGACGTGTGGGCGCCATGACGTCGCGGCTGACGCAGACGCCGCTGCCGATGCCAATAGCGTCGCCTTTGTGGCTGCTTACAGTTACTTATTTGGTGCCTTTTGCTGCCGCTTCTGCTGCCTGGCGGCGAAATGGGCAGCATGACATAACAATAAGTGTTGTCGCAGGAGTGTGTTTGCACTTGTCACACACACCCACACACATACAGTGGGATGTAAGACGCCATTGCTGCATTTGGCGTGCATTAGATTTGCAAATGCGCCGAAAATTGTGCAATTGGCCTTGAAAGCGACTGCTTTGCGGCTCTGTGTGTGTGTGTGTATGTGTGTTGTATTTCTCTGCTCGTGCTTATGTGGCCTGTTGGTGATTCATGGCAGGGCAGCCTATCGCTAACTGGCATGAAAAAAGCGAGATCTACCTACGATAAAAAACAACAACTACAAACTGGGTACGATACGCACTTACACAAGCATGCACACTCACGTACAAGCGGCGCGTCGTGCTTAACTCTCTCGCTCCCTCTCTTCCTCTCTTTGCGAGTGCTTTAAGAACAGCTCACAATGCACGCGCTCTTAGCCAACTTGACTCTCTTACATTGCGCTCACGTGCTGCCAACGTCACACGCTCTCCTCACACACACTCGAGCACACACACAAACACAGGTGTATTCGGTTCACGTTGTCAACAGTGAGTGCAACGTTGCGAATTTCAATGTGCGCTTTTTGGGTATTTTATTTTTAAAACAAACGCAATATATTACTTTGTTTTGTTTTGTTAATTAACAAAGAGACAAGCCGCAAATTTCTTTACAGTTATACTTATTATACATGTGCATGCTTATATTTTAATTTGGCTCAATTAACAACTCGCCCACGTTAGTCTGGCCACGCCGTAGACCTTTTCATTTTTGCGTGTTCGGAAATTGCAAATGTTTAAGATATACACTGCAATACCTATCTATACACGTACTTTATATTATTAAAAACTATGAATATGTGTATAGTGAAATACCTGTGTGTGTATGTATGATTGGGTGGGTGTCTGTGTACAATACAATTTCTAAATTTAAAAATATTCACGGTCGCGCGTTCTCAAAAATTTTTCGACAGTTTGCAAATTTTTCTCTCTCTTCTTGTTTTGCTTACAATTTGTTTTTAGCCTTGGTGAAGGGGTTTTCTATTCATATATTGTTGTTGTTATTGTTTTACAGCACTTTTTGCGAAACTGCCAGAGAGAGAGACACTAAATTACGTAAAACTGTAATGAATTAAATAACTTTTAAATATAGTGATTTGACGTAGAGTGCGAAAAAAATGCGCATAAATTTACATGACATTGACGCAAATATTTCTGCCGAACCAGACAACTCCGAGACAACTTTGGTTTGGTTTTCTTAATGTGTTTAGTTTCTTTTCTTCTTTCTGATAATTATTTTGTTTGCATAAATTTGAAAAACGACACGATACACAAAACTCGATAAGACTACGACGACCGGAACTTGTGGCACACCAAAAGAACTATAAATAACCGTCATGAATATTCACAGAACAGCAAATCGAATGTTTTTTTAGTTATTAAAAACTATATTTTATTTAAATTCGCAATAAATGTCTTTATTTAAATTTTGTTTTGTATTGTATTTGATTTTTTTATTTTGTTCAGTAAGAACGTGTAAGTTCTGCATAGTTTCTCGCTTTTAATATTTTATTTTTTACCTTTTAACAAACTACTAAATGTGATATCCACTATTGTGGCACTGAAGCACGAGATTCGAATGCGCAACGTTTATATAGCGCACAGCAATTCACAGAAACTCGTTCGAGCTTTTTTACACACGGTAAAACAGACGAGAGAGAGAGAGTGAGAGCAGCAGTGCTCTCCCACTGCGTGTATGTGTGTGTGCTTCTATATGAGCGCGCGCTCATGGTTGCCTACATATGGGTGTATGGCACATGTGTGCGTGTGAGTGTGAGTTAGTTGGTGAGAGCAAGGAAAAGACAAATTTCGGAGAGAGCCAGCAGAGAGAGAAGTGTGCGAAGGTCGAAAAGAAGGCATGAATGAATCGAGGCGCCAATATTCAATGTGTGTGTGTGGGAGATGACGACGCCTACATTAGAGGAGACAAGTGCAGAGCAAAGTCAAAGGTGCAAGAGTTGTGCGCGCCGGCGCGACTGAGACGCTGCTGCCGTTGCTGCTGGGATGCTGCGCTGCTCTATGACGCACTTTTGGGCATTTCTTGGAGGACGTGACGCGACACAGTGGCACCAACAGCGACGCCACCAGTAATATTTTTATTGATTTGTTTTGGCTGCTGCTTCTTCTCTTCTTGCTCTGCCAGAGAGTCGTGTTAATAGCCAATTGCTTTGCCTCTGCGTTTTTGTTGCGTTTTGTTTGCCATCAATTGATTTTTATTTACACATATTTTCAATTGAATATTATTAAGTTGACTTTGAGGGCGCGTGCAAATTCTGCCAGCCTTGGACGCAAATTTTGCGTGGTTTCTTTTCGCCCTTCCCCACCACCAGCTCAAAGACGGGCCCAACCCCGGCTGGAGTCAAGGAGATTGTATAATTATTGTGGCATCGTTTGCTATTAGTTTTTTTTCACTTCTTTGCTCTCGGTTCTACCCCATACCCTACACGAATCGTGCCCCCAATTGTCGCGGGGGCTCGTCTTTCGATTTCATAACATGGCATAAACATTGCCCGCCTCTCAATGAGTGCGCACAATTGCCAACGAATGTTTCTGTTTAAACGGGTTGTGTGTGCAGACGAGAAACACACACACACATATGCGTATGTGTGAGTGTATTTGAGTCTGTGTTGAACAGACACACTTGCAAACACGTACATAGATTACGGAAAGTTTTTTTAATCATGATATCTGAAACATTCACCACAGTGCATACCCTATAAAGTGTTAAGAAAGTTGAGTGACTTAATTCCTAGAGATTGATCATCATTAAAAGTAGTAAAATAAAGTTGAGTAAGACTCTTGAAAGATAACGCTTCTTTAACGTTAACTTGACGTTCAATTATTCAGAAATTTCTACCCTATCTATCAAATCACGCGTAGAAAATGAAATTTCTGTGAGTAATGCTGAAATGTGGGTTCATGTGTACTAAGTTGACTATTCACGGCATTTTTATTACTATTTGTTTATTAAAAAAACGAACGGGTATAATTTTTTTTACAAACATGATAACAATTTAAGGGAAAAAGAAGTTCAATAAAGAAAAATTAAAATTTAAAGTGAATAACTATTATTTATTTCGAATTTGAAAATGCGAAACATTTAAGTTTGTAAAAATAGGTTTATTGAAATTATGGTTTTATATATTTATTCGTATTTCTTTCTACATGAAATAATTGATTTTTGTATATATTTTTGGCTTAATTTTGGCTTTTATCGTTATCGCTGAAGGGTATCAAGCAATCGATCTTGTTTTGCCTCTTTCTATTTCGCATTTTAGGCGTCGACCGTCATATGCCCTCGAATTGAGCTCGAAGCACAATCAATCTACCCAGTAATAATTGCCAACGCTCAAGGCTTTACTGTAGAGTTCCAAAATTTGAAGTGAAAACGAAAACGCGCTAATACGCATGGCAGTCTTTTGTTTTTGGTCGCCAGGGGAGGTCAAACACGAGGCAGCGTCACGAGTCTTACGAATATACTGGGTAAAACTTGTTTTTGGCAGATCGCTTAGGGGATCGTCGTGAAGAGGGGACGTGTAGGGCACTCTATAGAGCTCTATTGAGATCGAAACAAGAGTTATAACTCAAAATAATGACGAAAGTGCAATGAACTTTGTGCGCGAAGTTCATATTGAAATGGGTCGAGAGTGAACTTAAAATGAGGATACACAAACATTTTGCAGAAAATGAACAACGCAATATTTGCAAAATATTCGAAATAATTTCAGTATATCTTGGTTTGTGTATTTGCCAAATAATTGTACGAGAATGTTCTTAAATTAGTGCGATAATTATTGTACTATCTCAAGACACTTTCAAGGGTAAATATGACAATCAAACTACATAGTATGTTTGTATGGATGCATATGTGTAGAACAGGCCTCCATACTCAACTGATTTGTTGTTGAGGGTATACGGATTGACTTTCACAATAATTGCAATCTATTTATAAACAATCAAAGCTATTATTGTACGATAGTATTACATCAAAGAGCTTCTGCAATGCAACCAACTAAATAAATAAATATTTGTTGATTTCTGTGCATATAAATCTGTCTATAATGATGACGTAACGCAGCACGCCACCTGCCGCTCTTCCAAGTACTTCAACTATGAAGACCCAAGCAGAGAGTTATCGCCGCTACTCGCCGTTTCCACTTTGCCTATTTTTAGAGCGAATTAAGCAGAAACAAGCGAATTTGCACAACAACAACAGCAACAGAAACCACAGACGAGCCCCCAAGACTTGGCGGACAGAGCAGCTGTACACACATACAAACAAAGACACACACGTAGCAGCTGTGCTCTCTCAGCTAATCAGCAGGGGCAGAGAGTGAGAGAGTAAAAGAATAGAGAGAGTGCACAGCATTTGGTTACAACGAGATGCAAAAGAGTGGGTCGAAGACACGCAGACACACATACACACACACATAGAAACTGTTGCAGTTGGCGTCGACGCATGCGCAGGCGCACGTATTGCCTAAAAAGCTGATGCAATTGCCGTTTATTGCGTCAGCAGTTTTCTCTGCTGGCTTGGCCAGAACATACTAACATAAATAACTGTATGTATGCATATAAATAGCAGAAAATCACTTCGTGCATAACTTAACGTGTGACACAGTGTCAATTAAGATATCGATAACGGTAGCGTCAATTAAGATATCGATAGCAGCCTTTCGGCTGCCCCCTACGCTGCACTGGGTTTTTTGGCGCTTCCGGAGATTGGGCGCAAAAGCACGCACAAATTAAAATAAATTACAGTTAATCATTAAAAGCTTATTTATCTAATTGCTGTTGGCTTTGCGACAATCACAGGAGCAACAGGCACAGCCAGTTCGCACATCGATAAAAGTTGCCCTTTCCTCCACCCACCCAACTCTCTTTGGCTTATGACACGTACTTAGTCGCACAGAGAGAGGGCGAGAGGCAGAGTGAGAGTGGGAGAGCACTTTGGACAATTCTGGCGCTCTCTTACAACCATGCACACACACACACACACACCCATACACAAACACAGTCATGTGCGCCCTCTCGCGATCTGTTGCCCGCGCGCTCTCTTTGACGCTTTGGTAATTAAGCCAAAAAATGCTAAATTTAGCGGGGCCGCACACTCGAAATGCCGCAAATAAAACAAAAACAGCAGAAATTAACTTAAGCATGTGATGCCGGACGTTCCACAGCTCACCCGCTCACGCGCCAAGAAGCATACATATATAATATACATATGTAAATACATATGTATGTACAAATGCCTGTATGTATGTTAGCTTACATACCTATTTGTTTCTGTTTTTCATTTCAACGTGGGCTCGTTTTGGCGCAGAACTCGTGCATAAATAAAATATGTTTGTAACAGCCTGTGTATGTACGAATGTATGTGCATCCCTCATATATGCACATGTAGGCGTAGTCTGCATGTGTGTGTGTCTGTGTAATGCCGACGCGCCAGCTTTGTGGCGACTGACGAGCCTCCAACTAACACACACAAAGCAGTGGCTACAGAAACAGCAACACATTAACGCACTCACACACACATACACATGCATGCTCTTTTGCACTCACCCAGTTGGGTATGCTTAGTAATTCCCAACTCTGGTATGCTTAATAATTCCCACCGCAGCATGACTTAGTGGGCAAAGTGTTGCCGCGAATTGTAGACTAACTTATTGGTAACTTTTAACAGTGGGACGAGTGAATGCAGCCGCGCGATAAGCCACAAATCAATTGGCCGCATATTTTGCACTATGACGACGATACGAAATACAAATATTCCTCGAGAACGTACTTTAAACTTTGCAGTCATCGGTCTGGCGGCACTAAAAAGCTTCGTCTCCCTCTCTCTTTCCCTCCGCGTCGTCAATTGCGCAAGCTACAATGGGACAAAGTTGTCGCATTTTTGGTTTCTATTTTAAAGCAAACATCTGTGTTGAGTTGTTGTTGTTAGTACTGTTGTTGCTGTTGTTGCAGTAGCTCTTTCTTATTTTTGTTGTGGAAAATACACTGCAACATACACGTGCAGCGGCTTTATATGCATGTGATGCAAGTATTTGTTCTTAATGCACACTCATTCAGGTAATTGTGGCTAAATGGCAACCAGCAACCAGCGCCCTTCACTCAAGGTCATAGTCTCTCGCCGTGCCGCGCCTCGCCGCCTCGCTCTGACCAGTTCAAAGTTGTCGGCGCGAAGTCATCGTCTAGCGCTAATAAAAGCTTTACGTAGATCGGCGGCACTTTGTTAATTAGCCAAATACACACACAAAAACTTGAATACTCATTCACATACATGAAGAGGTAGGTGTACATACGTATCTACATACGTAGATATATCTATGCATATATTAATATGATTCAAAATGGTAATTGTCTAACTGGTTATACCCTGTATCTAACAGAATGGTTAATAAGAGTATGCAGCAGAGAGAAAAAATAATATAGAAATAATATACAGAGTATCTGGCATTTAGTCAGTAGTTTCAATTATTGGCATTTATTTAATGCCTTTGGTATTTCAGACATTCCATTAATAACAGTCCCCATTCAAGATACATTTATGTATACTCTCTTTAATGATTTCAAACCTGCATAGATCTACTTTTATTAAAGTGCGTATTTAATTTTCGGTTTCTACAGCATGAAGAAACCAATGCTCAAGATATAGTAGATATATCCGGGGACGCATGAAAGATCTCGCAATTAAATCGCGTTTTCGTTATTGAATTGATTGTATTCTAGAAACGTGTATGTGAGAGACAACATATGATAGAAACGTAGTATTTTTCCTATAACACATATTAATTGACTAGTATAAACAATTCCGCAATTCATAAATCGGCTGATTGAATATATCAAGCTGGAACCGAACTCAACTGATATATTTTAATTGAGATTTTTTCGCAATTTCTCTGTGTGCTGTGCGGCACAATCACAATTAACAGTTAAAAATTTGTGTAAACGTTTTGTTACAACGCGAGTCTATGTTATTTTCCATAGTACGTGCAAAAATGTTTCATGTCCTGTGTGTAAAACAAGCGAAAACAAATCCAGAATTTTAGTGATAAGTGCGAATAAAAACCGCATGCAAGTGGGGTTGATTGCAGGAGAGAGTGAGTGCGAGAGAGTTTAGCAGATTTGCCACGTGGCAGCACACTCAAATGGGCAAACGGCCAGCGCTTAGAACAAGGCCTCGGTGGCGCAGTTGGCAGCGCGTAAGTCTCATAATCTTAAGGTCGTGAGTTCGAGCCTCACCCGGGGCATGTACATTTTTTTGTTGCTATAATTCTTTTTTATTGTGTGCTATAAATGTTTTTTTATTTATTCCACTTTTTTTACATCACACACAGCAGACAAATGAGCAGGCCAATGAAATGTCAAATTAAATAACAATTGCGTGCAGCAGACAACAGCAATAAGAACTACTATTAGATTACGCAGTTGCCTCAGTTATAGGTATAAGTATTATAGATATATATAGTATCTATGGCTATTACTATTCTCTGGTATAGCTGCTCCCGTTGCCGTTCCACTGCTTTATGGCAGTTAATCTGTCGGACGACTGTCGTCGTCGGCGCCTGTAATTTAGTCACAGCTACAGAGACAGTTACAGTTACAGTTAGGCTAAAGTTAGTTGCAATTACAATTACACGACATTACAAATGACATTCATGTGGCATAGCGCCTGATTTACTTTGCTAAAATGCCAGTGGGAGGGCACTGGGGAGGGGCATGTGAATAATGCAAACTATTTTCAGCTTGCAAAAAGTAAACAACTTTAATTGGAATTTTATTTGTAGCAGGGCCTGAATCGAATGCATTATACCTTGTAGAAATCTAAACATGTTTTGGAAATTATTTTAAGCATGCTTGCAAAATTAAGTTGCTTATTTAAGGTTTATTTAGCCTATTTAAAGAGGTGTTTCTTTAAGTAGCTGAGTGTGTTATTACACCCCCTCGTTGCCAGGGTCATCAGCCAGTGTATATATGTAGTTATAAGAGCAGCCGAGAGAAATTGAATGCAAATTGTGCATTGTGCATACCTCCTCCTCCTACCTCTGGCCCCTTGTCAATGTTTACACACACCCACGACGCGTGGCAAATCTCACGTGGATCTCAGCCGGACACGATGAGTTCACGCCAGTAATGACGAGTTGTTGTCAGGCACAGTTAGAACTATGTCAACCCAGACGATTGTGTATATAAGAAATTAAATAATAATGGATAAACAATATGTTAACAGCTCCGTTAAAGCCAAAGTTTATGGCAACCTTTTCTAATTATTTATAAAGAAATTAAAGTGGACATTTATAGACTTCTTTACTACTTGCTTTATTTCACCATTTCAGTTTTATTATAATTATCAATTATAACTATGATATATATGCTAATTAATGCATAGAATGAACACTAATAGACTTCTTATAAAAGTTTAGTTACTATATTATTTGAATGTAGGTTGATAGAGCCGCAAACTGAACATTCTTCGACTTCTAAGTTGACCCACTATAAATTGCAAGTTGTGCAATAGAAGTTTATCTATTGTATTATATCATTTATGGGCTCGTTCCTTGCTATTTATTCAGTTTGTAATATATAGTTGTTGTTGTTGTTGTTGCATCTGGCTTAAGGCATTTTTGCAGTTCTTCTTCTTCTTTTACTCTGTCAATGTTATCAGTTGTATTCTCGTATTACTCCGTCCAGATATCTGTCCTCGGCTTGCAACTGCTGTTTTTGGCTGTTATCGCCATCAGAGCACCGGGAAGGGAATATCGTGCATTGCTTGACTTGGCAATAATCGGACACCATTCACTTGTGGCAGGGTCCGGTCTTGTTTACAAAAGCGACTGCGGGCTGCCTCTGCACGTGCTCCGACTCCAGATCGGATACACTGCTTATATAAAGCGTGCCAAACTGTCCCCAGTCGCACATTCGAGAGGCGCAAGGTCAGCGGGTTATCAAGATATAATGAGATGGTTATGCAGTTGATAAGCCTAAGGGGATTATCAAGCAAACAATGTGTTCGGGAATAACGTGCAAATTATGGGGGGTACTTATGATATTATTCCCGTCGCCAGACTCGTAAAACTTTTGAAATTACTAGATAGCATCCAGTTAAGTAATTCATGGTTAGTACTCTTTGTAGAGATTAACTTGGACATAGCAAATGCTCTATGGTTGATTATAAATCATTGTAACATATATTGATCAAAATTAAGATCTTCCAGTCATTTCGAAGTATCTTCTCAACTTTTCCACCATCGATGGAAAATTTTCAATATAAATCAAGATCTTTGCATGGCTGAGCGATGCAACAACTGCAATTGGGACAGAGGAATCCATGCACACAGACACGCACACTCATGTCTGCACTTGTATGCACATGTCTCGTGAACGCTCTTGTCGCGTGAAGTCCTATATTTAAACCAAGTGGAAATTTTAATGGAAATTTACCAGCAGACACAACGCACAACACACCACCACACACACAGCACACACACAACTCGCACACACACGTCATCGTCATATGCAGAAGAAGTGCAAACATTTAGGAAGACGAATGTAAAAGGCAAAAGTGAAACGAAAATCGAAATTTTCCATTCATTTGTCGAACGCGTCAGACGACGACGGTGGATGCAATGCCCCCCTTGACAGACTCTGCCCCTGTTCCCTATTCTCTTCTCCCGCTTCACTGCTCCCCTTCTCTCTTTGCTGCCTGCTCTCCTGCTCTCTAAGGCAGTCGCCATATACGATCTGCAAGCAGAAGTATCAACGTCAGTCTTTTGCTCTCGCTCTCGCTCTCTCTCACACATACACACACACACATACTCTTTTGCAAACATTTTGCTTGAGCAAAAATCAATTTCAAGTTTGCAACGTCTTCTCTCTCTTTCACTCACTCTCGCTCGCTGCTTCTCTTTTTCTTGGTCGTTCACCGTTTGGCGCTTTTAACTTGGACTTTGGGCACACTGTGACCTACAAGTTGAACCTGCCAGAACTACCCGATGCCGTCTCTGTCGTTCGGCCCGCCTGTTTGCCAAAAATCACTACTAAATCGATTTCCGACTTGGCTGCTAATTTATTCTTGTTGTTGTTTCACGTTGTACAAAAATCTGATTGAAATGTGTTTGAACTAATTGGCGATTACATACGTGTATAAAACAATTATATTGCTAAAAAGGCTGCAAAATTTCCCAAAATCAACTTTAGTTGAGAATTGCCCAACTAGGTACTTTTTAATTACTAATTAAAATTACCCTTTGTCAGCTGGTGTATGGGCGCCTACGACAACGTAACTGCGCTGCTGGCGCTAACGCAGCCACTGCTCTGCCTCTGCTGCTGATGCGCACTGCATTCGCTGTCGCGCGCTCTTCATTTAGCAGTTGGTCAATAACATTCGCACCTGCGTCGTCTCGGTCACATGTGTGAGTTTACACGAGTCGCCGCCAAACGGTTCACACCTTTTGGCCAACGCGAATGATTCTCAAGCGAATTAAAATTATTCCTTTCATCTCTAACTTTCCATCTATAGATTTCCATGCAATAAGTTGCTGTACTCTCTTTGCATCTCTTTGGCTGTCGTTGCAGTCAAGAGTGAAGAGTGGCGAGAGGAGCGCGGCGAAGAGTAGAAAAGCTAGCATGACGAGAGCAAAGAGCGAGCCGGTTTTGGGGGCACGTTCGTTTTGATGTTGTTGTGCTGTTGTTGTTGTTGCTGCTGTGAATGTTTGGCGAACAAGACAGGCCCCCGTGCGTGACGTCACGTAAACGAGACTGTTACAGCGCAGCCAAGAAGAAGCAGCACAGTAACAACAACAGCTGCAGCAGAGCAACTTGAAAATAGAAGCGAGAGCGGTGCAAGCGGGGGGTGGTGCAATTAAAAGGAGGCTCGCATGACAAATCGTGCAACGTGACATGCGGAACGAGCTCTACCGATCGTACGAGTGCGCGTGAGTGAGAGAGAACGGAGTGAGAGCGGAAGAGAGAGTGCATTATGCATGTGACCAAATGTTCGATAATGCGCAGATATCGATGACGATAAAAGGGGTGAGCTGCGCTTCGCCGCGTGTCACAAGTGCGAAAATTGGCGAGAAGAAAAGTGCGCTAATTTAAGAAACACACACATATACACACTGTCAAACCAACACACCTACACGCTTACCCGTTTACCCGCATACGCGTTCGCTTTTAACCTTGAACTTAAAATTTACAGCAAGACACAGTTACATAAGGCGCAGACAGCAACGCAACAGAGAGCCAAAGAGAGACACAGAGAGAGAGAGGGAGGTAGCGGCGGCAAATGCATTTGCATATCTCGTCTGGTGTCTGGGTCTGGGTCTGAATGCATTAGGCCCGGTTCATTGGCGTCTAGTCAGGTGTTGCAAACCGGAATTTCTATCGAACGATATCTGCATATCTAGTATCTATTTTTATCTGTCTGGTCGTATCAGCCGACTTGTCTTATAAAAATATTTGTCATGCCAGTTTGCGAACAGGTTTACCTACATTCTGTTGTTGTATTTCATTTATTGCCCTTTGATGAATTCGCAATGAAGTATTACGCAGCAAGTTTGGAATCGTCTGGGGAATTAGCTAGTCACCTAATTAGGTATTACTGACTGAGTTAAGGGTTCGTTTGTTGAATTTAATTACTTATTTAAATATTTTTAAGTACTAATTAATGCAAATAAAATAGATTTGCACTCACTATGCGCAGGTACTTAGCGCCTAACGAGACACCCTACTCAATTAGAGCAGCGCAGTAAAAATATGCGCCGATTTGTTTGCTTAAACTTTTTCACCTCCAATTAGAGCAGCCATAAACGATAAAACGATATTTATAGCAATGAGTTGAGTTATCGGTGCGCTAATTATTAGAACAGCGTAGCTAACATCCCTTGTCTGTCTGCAGCACGCAGAGTGCGTGGTGATGCTGTGCGTGACGTAGCAAGCAGCTTCTGCATACAGCAGTGCACGCAATTCGCCTTCAATTGTGCAACGCACTCGATGCGGCGAAGCACCTGAGCTTCTGTCTGAGTGCGCACAGTGTGTCTGAGCTGAGTGCGCCGCTTGTCACGTTTCATTTCTGTTGCATGATTTTTATTTATTTTTTATTAACCCGTCGTCGCTGTTGTCTGTCGACTGTCGCTTTGCATATCGAAAGATGCTAAGCGAGAACGAGACACACCCTCCATTTGGCGGCCCTAACTGACCCAATCCGCCGGCGACTGCGACGCCAATTGAACACATGGGAAAGCAACAACAACTGCTCAAATGACGCACTAAATACTGTACACAATCACGATATTTACTTCCATACCATACACTTATATATATATATCATATATGGACTTCCAGTGTGCTCGCACTGTGTCACAAAGCAGCTGCAAATTGCATTAATTTAGTAAGTCGTTGAAGCGTAAAAAAAGCCCGTTTTCAATTTTATTTTTAGGCTAAAACTCATTAGGCGAACAGCGATATTCCGCATATAGTTAGTTCCGTTGGGGATTTGCCGGCCAGACATTATTTGTTTATTAAATTTTTAATGCCGCAAATACTGTGAAAAGCAAAGCGATAAATATAGCAAATAATATAGAGAAATGTATCGATCAAATTACACAAAAATCTATTAATCGATTACCTTATAGATAGATATATCATTTATAGTATTGATATTTAAGTGATCATATCACATGACTCAAGTTATAATTGAAAGTCTTAAAGTCTTTGCCCCACTGTCGCTCCGGCCCCCATGAAACAAGCCCTCACAGATCGTTAGAACTGAGACAGGCACGATGGGCCTGTCGCACAGTCTACACATGCTATATGGTATATGGTATATGGGGAGCAGAGCAAATGTTTATTGACTTGATTGGCCTTAACTTGCCCAGACAATTCCGATGCATGATGAAATCTATATGGAATTAGATGAATCGAAACGACAATCGATGTCGAGCTTGATTCTTCCAGAAAAAGAAAACTGTGTGGGCAGCGGGTAGGTACTACGTATGTTAATCTATTTTCTCGAAGAAAACCTGCGTCAGCGTCAGTGGGCGACCGAAGGAATAGAAGGTGAAGTCAAGACGATACACCCCAGCTGGGACAGGCATATTAACCTTGGCAAAGTCCAGGGCGTACCTCTCCACGGCAATGTAGTTCTAGAAAGTGAGAAAAGGAACCGAGAGAAAAAAGAAAGACTGGGAAGGGGAACATGCCTCTACCCACCTCTGTCCAGGGGCAAGTGTGATTGAAGTTGCTGTGCTTGCGAATGGCATCGAACACGAAGCGCTCAAAGGAGAAACCGTACTTGGAGGCTGCGGCCATCAGTCTGCAGAAGTCGAAGTACACATTGTACATGAAGGGTCGATAGCCAACACTGCGCTGGAAGCACTGAAGCCGGCAGGTCATGTTGGTGATGGGCAGCTTGAGCAGGCTCACCCTCAGCGACAGCTCCACCAAGTTGCGCTTGACCACCTTGAGGCGACAGTAATCGTATCTGGTAATGCCTTCACTAGTGGGCAGATCACTGCACTTGACATTCGTGAACTTGAGCAGGCGACCCTGAGTCTTAAAAGGGAAAGAGGTAGGGAAGTTAAGTCTAGTGCAATCTAGTTTAAACTCTCCCAACCCTCTTACCGATCTGCCTTGAAGTAGTACGTATAATCCGAGCAACAGTTGCAACATGCGTAGCCACATTTTGGCAACTGACTATTCAGAATTTGGGAATGGATTGAAATGGTCGTAATATCCAGAAAGATAAATATCTTTAGCACGGTTCATTAGCGCAGATTATTATAATGTTTAGTTGTGGTCATTGCTTTATACACAATAAAAATCAATATACAATATATAAATTCATATACATACATAAGTAAATGCTAAAATAGAAAAACGTAGTTCTATTTATAACCGATTTCATATCTTCAGTATTATCGTGTTGGTATAATATATTGCGATTAATATTTAAAATTTTTTTTTTTTTTTTTTTCGTTTATACTCAACTTCAATTCTGTATATAATATATACTTTATTAAGATATAACATCGCACTCAAAACTTTAATTACACTTCCATTATAATATGCGAGCCTATAAAACAATCTTAGATATAATTATAGCGATATAATATCGCATAAAAACTTTTATTTTACTTTAATTATATTATACGACTCTTTGCAAGAATTATAGATATAATTATACCGATTTAGAATCATATAAACAGCTTTCATTATCATTTTCATTATTATAACATTTATACTTATACCTCATGCTCTGGCTCAAATTTCCCATCGATTGATTCAGTCTCAGCTCGATAGAATACATATGCGTCATGGGATCACAATTCAGAATTCGAAATTCAATACTTGCCTAGGTCAGAGACCAATAACCGCATATAGCGCACGCCCCCCTATAAAAAACAAAATATGTAAAACGCATTTAATGCGCTGATTGGGTCGATCGGCTATTGACTTTATGCTAAAACATATGAAATTCGTGGAAATTCGGGGAAAAAAACAGAAGAGATATTAAAACAAGAAAATAAAAATGTTTACAATTTCCTGTTGTGGGTTTTCAATTACAACTCGAAATTGTACAAAGCTCGCAAATTCTGGCTGCACTTTTTCACACCATATACGAATAACAATAAAACATAATTCTTGACTCATTCCCCCAATACAAGCCCCACTTATTACCCTCCTACTCCCCACGCCTCGTCAACCCCTTGTTTTTTATTATTTTCTCTTTATTATGTTTTGTTTTTGCCCAAGTCAGCACAGAGTGGCCCAGCCAATGTGGCGTATACTTGTTGCGCCCTGAATGACGACGCTTTTACGCAGTCGATTATGGTTGAGATACCCTAGGCAGATGGGACAGGGTATGCAATCTATTCAGTTCTATCGGCTTGTATTGCTTTTTATTATTTAACATAACCAGTTTGCGCTTTCACATTATTGTACTCAAACTGGAATGTATCTTTATATCAATAAGTTCATCGTTACTTTAAACATGATATTAATTAATATATATATATAACATTTAATATAAATAACATTTAACATATATATAACATTTAATTCTAAATTAATTTCATTTACTTTCATTTTTGTTCTTTCTTAAAAACCTGTAATCAATTAAATTTTTTTGTTTATTATTATTTATTAATATTAAATCACTGGGAATCGTTCAGTTCCTTCTGAACTTAACCTGATGTGTAGTTTAAAATATAATGTTATGGGAGCGTTAAACGTAATATGGCTTTTATTAACAGAGTCTGCTCAAGAGCAGCCAAAACTAACATGAAAATCTATCGCTGCCTCCCTCTTTTAACAGAATAATTCACAGATAACAATATGTTATTGTATTGCATACCGAGCAGCGCTTATTTTCTGTTAGCGTCAAAAAGGCTGGCAATTTTTTCGAATAACAGCAACTTTTTCTTTTTTCAATTGGAAATTGCAACGAAACTAGAGCGGACAGCGAATTGTGGCTGTTTCGATTTCGTTCTTGTTTTCTTCATTGATCAGTACCCACCGCTTCCAAGTTCGCAAAGTGTATAGCTCGCCGAGGAAAACGAAAACCTTTTGTAGGCTGACTTTTGAGTTTCTTTCGGTTCTTTTACGGCTGTTATATAAGATGAAAGATATCCTCCCTGCACCCCATTATGCCATCCTCAGATTCTTTATTGCTAATATCGATTAAATAAGAGAAATTTCTCTTTCGAAATCTTTTTCGTTGTCGGAATCTTTATGCTGAAAAGGAATGCAAGGTTTTATGACACACCTTATTCTCTAGGAAACTTGGAAACCACAAATGAAATGTGTTCATATTATAAATATTATTCTGTGTTAACTAAATTAAACTGTCGCATTGTGAGGTAAGTGCTTGTCGAGCAATAGTTATGGCAATACAAAATGTAGGCAGCACGAATAAATTTTTGCTAACGCGTTCAGATTTCGAAATGTCAACACCAACACCTGCACCCAAAGTGGCTCAGGTGATGCCTATTCGCACACACACATTAGCCACACACACACACACACACACACACACACATATGTACATATACATATATTCCTACACCTGCATCGCGATTGTTTTTTTTGCGTTTTCTTGGCGAATTTACAAAATTTCTGAGAAAAGTTTTCGAGTGAAAACCGACGCGTTCCAATCCCCGGGAAAGTCACTGACCTCCTAAGCCACGATAAGCCAGGAGCTGGCTCGGATTACGATCGTACAATCACGTACGATTGATAATGTTGAATGAATCAGGAAAAGAAAAACAAGAAAACAAAAACATTTGCACATTTCGGTGTGAATTTTAGCGAAATTTTGAATGAAAACGTTGCATAGGATGGTATCTACATATGGGATACACATATATAATATATGGATCGGGGGATTATTCAATACGATTACAGGGCATTGCATTTCATGGAAACGAAATTCAAGTGCGAATGCAAAAGGGAAGCGCTCGCAGTCGATTTTATTAGTAATTCCATTTGATATACACGAGATATATGTAAAATATAGATGTGCAATTTGTACCATCCTAGGTATTGCGTAACAGCTGCCCCGGCTGGACTTGTAGACCATATTCCGGTTAAGCGCTGCCCCACTAATTGTCTGCCAATGTCGACGACGTTGTCAGATTTCCAGATTTCTCTATATTGTTCTGCATTTTATCAATAACATGCTAGATATTTACTGACGTCTCTCTCCCTTTCATTGCAGATTCCTGTTTGCGTTGCCAGGCGGAAAACAAGCGGGACGTGCTCGGACGCCAAGACTGTGTTGTCGTTTGGGGCGAGTGCAATCATTCGTTCCATCATTGCTGCATGTCACTGTGGGTCAAACAGAACAACCGCTGTCCTCTCTGCCAGCAGGAATGGTCCATCCAGCGCATGGGAAAGTAGAGACGCAACTTCCAGGGAACCTCATGATATTTTGTGACAGCGCCTAACGCTACTCTCATAGTAAACATTCGAAATTGTAAAACTTAAGATGTTGAAATAATAAATGCAAATAAAAATAAAGAAAATGTTTTAAAAAAGAAAGTTTTGCAAAAAGTTTACATGCCCCGGGTGAGGCTCGAACTCACGACCTTAAGATTATGAGACTTACGCGCTGCCAACTGCGCCACCGAGGCTATGTGCATGAGGTTGCCTAGTCAAGTACTTGGGCTTAGAACGTTCTGGGCACTGAATTATAACAATTGTTTAACTTGGCATAATATGCAACATTTTTGTTGTGTGCTGTTTGCACAAATTTGTTTTGTAGCCCAATAGGCGCAACAACGAGCTTTCGTCTAGAATCAGTTCTAAAGAACTCTGCTTGACTTGTATAAGTTATTGGCAACGCTTCCACCACCTGTCCCTTTGGCGCAGAGGATAGCGCGTTGGACTTCTAATCCAAAGGTCGCGGGTTCGATCCCCGCAAGGGATGTAGTATGTGAACTTTGAAACGCCAAGGTTCTTTTTTTTACTTTATTTTTAATTAACAATAATTAAGAATTGGCTAACAACGTGTGCGCATTCACAGCTGATCATTCTTTTTGGGCTGCAACGACGGCGACAGATTGCGTTCCAAAACTGAGCTTTTTAGTTGTAATTTCTCCACATTTGCCGCATTCTCTATGGCACTTTCTTCGGTCAGACGCTTGGCACGGATCTCTTGTATAGATGCTGCCACAAGATGCAAATGATTTTATAAAAATTATGATTTAATTAAATAGTATTATTAATGCACTCACGGCTGTAGGGTGTATATTTGTCCGACAAAATGCTCTCCAGATTGTATCCCACGAAGCCCACAACAGCTGCCACTGGTAATGTGATATAAACGGCATTACGCCTAAGAAGTGCCATAACAACCGGCCACATTTTAGTTTTTATTAATTATTTCTATTTATTGTCTAAAAGTTGGGTAAGCTAAGAAGAAGCAAAGTGCCAATCAACTTCGGCGGCAACTTTTACGAAGACACTAAAAAAAAGACTTAGTCGCACATGTTGGTCACACTCTGCTGTTATACAAACGGTGAAAATAATTTTAAATTAATATATTTGACTTGAAGTTCTTGAAAATATTTTTAAAAATATTATACTTTAAATATTCTACAAGATATTTAAAACACACGTTAAAAAGAAGGAAAGCACAAATATTCTGTAAAATTGAGTGTTGCCGCCCTGTCGACAAATATCAGTTAACAGAGGTGGTATGTTATTTAACAGAAATCGGCAAGTATTCCCATTTAATTTAAATTTGCGCGTCACTTGTGACGTCAATCAGAACAAATCAATTTATCGATTTGAGACCAAATCCATTATTTCCAAATCCTTTATTATTTTCAGCTGCCAAAAATTATAATAATTTACTCAACAGTTGTCTCTATTGCAAAACAAAACATGTTTTAAAAAGAAGTATGTTAACATATCTTGTTAACGGCTACAGCTGATATTGTTTTTATCTCCTATCGAAACAACTATCGTTTTTAGAGATGGGCTGCGGTAGAGGACAGCTGATTAGCATCGATTCCTCGGACTCATCGGCTGCCTTACAGCTATCTCAAAATTTTCACAAGAAAAATAAACATAAACAGAATTAGTTAGAGCGAGACAAGCGAAGAGTGGTGAAAAAAAATACTTTTTGTTATTGCAAATTATCGCTTGAGTGTTAAGAGAGCCAAGCAAAAACGCAGAAAAACTTAACGAAATATGTTCTGTATGTTTTTGTCTATTTATTGAGTTGGTGTAAGTGCATAAAAATAACTGAAAACGGAAATCGAAGGAAAACAATATAAGAAAATGCTTGACAGAGAAAAACATAGTTACGCATTAAGTAGTTGGCTCAATGACAGTTGCAGTTTGTTATAATGCATAATTATAACGACGCAACAGCAGCAGAAGCAACAACAACAACGCAAAAGAACAAAGAACTTCAGCGCATCAATTACCAATTGGTACAACAACAAAAACAACATCAACAAGAGAAACAACAACAACAGCAGCAGCCGCAGTGCGACGCATAATTTCCTGCTTACCCACACACATAGACAAGCACTAAAGAGCGCGCGTGGGAAGGGGACGCCGTAACGGCCGTCCAACAAAGAAATATATCTCCAGAGCAGGCAAAGAGAGCAGAAGCAGGCAAGAGAGGAGGCAAGCGAGGAAGAGAGTGAGAGTGAGAGGGCAACGACAGCAATTCGCGGCGCATAAAATGACCAATTCGAATCATCGTCATCATCGACTCGATGTAAGTGCAATATTTCCCACTGTACGTACAAAAACAAATATAGTTTAACATATATTATGCATGCATAAGGAAGTGAGAGTCGCCACTGTCATATAAAGAAACCAAAACACAAACAAAACAGAACCTTGTTTATATTATCAGAGCGCAGGCGGGTGTAAAGTAAACGTGGGTGGGCAGAGCGGGATGGAGTGACAATGTACTCTTCACTTTGTCGTGTCTGCAGACAACAATCAAAGCAATAAAAGCCAATATAACAGTAAGAACAACAACTAGTAGAAGCAGCAGCAGCTTCCTTGCCTGCCATTGGTCATTCTATGTAGTTGTTGCTCTTTTGTTTGCACCCACACACGGACAGACACACAGACGCTCACTCACTCACACTTTTAGCAAACTCCAGACAGAGAGACAGTCACTCAAACAAGATTGCCCCGTTGCACTGCGCACACACACAAAGGTAGCATGCATACATGTGTGTGTATGTGTGTACATATTTCCTTTACGGATTTCTTGATATTTTTTATGGCAAAGTTGGTTCTTTGTCGCCTTTGTTGCTGTGTGGAAACCCGCTCCTAAAAGTGTAAGTGTCTGTGGTGCCCAACCCCGAACTTGGCTCCACAGTGTTTGTCTTTTAAGTGCAATAAACTCGTTGGCGCTGCTGCTGCTGGGCATCGTCCGCTGCTGCTGCGCTGCTTGCCACCCAAACCGCAAAGGTCTGCCCCCCTCAGTTAATGACTAGTGTCGGCAACTTCTTCAACCTTTAATAAGTATTAAAGACCGTCGTACTTACACATACAAATGTTTGTGATGTGAACGCACAAGAGTGAGAGTGTATTTGAGTCATCTCGTTCCACTGTAGTTGCCAGACTCATTACACAGACTATGTTAATGTACATAGCATGTTACATTAACATAGCTCTGCTTATGCTAATTGCCAAGGGGGGTGCAGCATGCTAAGGTAGAAGCGAGAGAGAGACAGAGAGAGAGCGGGAGGCAGCAGCTGATTTAGATTTGCGTTGTGGCTATCGCTCTCAGCTGGCTAAAATAGATAAAGAACACTCAAGCAAATACACTCACATACATACATACATACATATCATCATGCATGTCTGTAGTGTGTGCTAAGAGCAATAACAATAAATGCAAACATTACCCGAAAGAGGCTTTTCATTGCAAAAACAGCTGACATGAAAGTCTTAATGTCTGGCAGCGCTGTGCATGCAACTAAAAAGTGAATGCACATTTACATGCATTTCATACGTCAGTGTATGTTTGTTTGTGTGTCTGTATGTAATGCGAATTGGAGGTGGAACGTAGCAGTGGAATTTTTAGTTGATTCCATGCCGACACATTTGTTTTTGTTTGTCAAGCGCTCTCTCATTCTCTTACTCGCACACACACACGGACATACTCTCATTGAAACTTTCGTATTGGTTTTTAGTTGTTGTTATTTTTGTGGGTGCATTGCACCGCCCCAAATGACGCCCCCGCACTCCGCGCACGCTCTTTATCTCTGTCTCTCTTGCAGTGTGCGTGTGTCTGCGTGTGTGTGTGTGTGACCCCACATGCATTTCGCGACGCCAACAGAGCGCCGCAGTCAACGCCGCAGCCAGCGCATTTTAGCTTCAGCTGTTCAGTTTGCTCGCTCAGTTTTCATTCTGCTGCGCTCTGTTATCCATGTCAACGTCGTCGTCGCGGTCGTCGCAGTCGTCGTTGTTCTTGCCATTGTCTCGCGTGTCTGCATTTACTTTGGTTGTGTGTGACTTTGGTTTTTCCAGAACAGCATAAAAAGAAAAAAAAAGCAAAAGAAGAAAAAAAAATCCCAACTCGTTGTGTAAAATTTGTTTGCTGTGTAATATGTAAACGATCAGCAAACCAGCAAAAAACAACAAAAAGAAAAGAGAAAGAAAACAGAAAAGAAAACTTAACGAAACTTCCGCTGTCGCTAAACATAAACAAATGGTACGCAGAGCTTTTAATTATTTAGCCATAGCCATTAACTAAGCACATATATTATATGCTATGTCAGTGTATTAGTGTGACTATCTGTGTGTGTGTGTGTGTGTCTATCTGTGCTTGTGTGTTTGTGTTGCTTTATTGCAGTGACTGTTGGTTTTTGCTTGAAATTTGTTGTTTTATTTTTTGCGCGTCAGCTGTTCTCTTTCCTTTATCGCTCTGTCTGTTTCGCGCTCAACTTGTAGTTCCATAGACACTTCTGCAATTTAAACATTGTTGTGCTCGCCCAGTGTGTGTGTGTGTGTGTGTGAGTGTGTGATAAGGCAGTTGTTGTTTTTCGTTTGTGGTTTTATTGCGTTTCACTTTTGATTACTTTCTGCGTGTTCGCATAATTTATAGAAGTGCATGTACACAGTGCGACACACACAGTCGAACATACAGAGACACAGCCGAACACACATGCAGACACTGTAGCCATGTGTAGCACAGATATGCACACAGCTGACCCAGTTTTCGTTGACCTTGTGGCCTTCGAGGGGCCTATGTACTGTCGCTTAACATTATTATGTATAACACACACTCACATAGATGCACACAAATGCGTACAGGCTGACAACAATAAGAAGCGCTGCAACTCGATAGTTGGCCCGATTTGGCCATGGCTTATATAAAATAAAATGCAGGACAGCCTTATATGGTCGATTAATGTACAAAATATATTTGCTCATTTCAATTTCTTTTTGGCCACACGACGCCATAAACGCCAATAGAATACATGTTCATGCATGCATTGTTTAACTCTTGCTTGCTCTCCCACTCCCCCTCTCTCTCTGTGAATTTTTAATTTTTGTTTACTTTATACAAGACAAATGCAGCACACACAAACACACACGGCAGTTCACTGTTTACTCTTTCTCCCCTTCTTCTCTTCTCTTCTCTGCTGCTCTCTAACGTTGCTCTTAACGGTTAAAGTTTGTTTTGATAGAACGCCTCGCTCAGCTGTTGTGTGTGTGTGTTTGTGTGTTTTTTATTTTGCACGGCCTAACGGTGCTTGAGTCTAGGCCTTTACTCTCAGCACGTAAATCAGCGGACAACGTAGGAGGCAGAGGTGGACAGGCGGACAGCGGACAGAGGTTAATGCGAACAGAGAATCACGTATTACGTGTGCGAAAAGCCAACGGAACGGACGCCCTGAGTTGTTGCACGACTCAAATGGTAAATGTTGTTGCACACACGTGCGAGGTGCGCTCAAAGAGTTGTTACAGAGAGATGAAGGAAGGTAAACAGGGACAAATGGACAGTCTATTTTAATGTTGAATGGGTTTGAACTTTTAAAAGTGTTGTTGAACCTTATTTAATCGTTTTTTTTAATGATTTCTCCAAGGTGACAGCACCAGGAACATGAAGTAAAATAAACGATTTAAATTTTAAACTAACCAGCAAGTAACAAACTTATAATTTTGAGTATAACTGCATTAAAACCTTTCCTTAACCAATTAAATGTTCAACTTTATGGTACATATTTAATTTTCAAATCTTTTGTGACTTTCGTCTTTTATTATGTATATTAAAAAGTTCCACTAATAAAAAGAAAAAAATATATATTTTTATGTATACTTGAAGGTATAAAAGTATCATAAACGTTATGAAATTAATCCAGATTATTTCTTTCTGTAATGTGTTTGAACTTGTATGAAGTTTATTAACCTCGTTCAATTGACTAATCTTATTAATTTAGTGTTATTTATAATTATTCTATTAAATTTTTTTAGTTTGTTATTTAAATTTAATATGATATATTTTCAAAAGTGTAAATACGAATATTTACTTCATATATAATTTATGATTTATTATTATGGTTTTCCAGCACATTTCGTACTTACCTCGCGAGTTAATCACAATTACTGCAATCTGTGTGACCGTCGCATCTCGTTGAGTCAAGTGAAAAGTGTGTGCACCTAATAAAGCGAATTGAATTGAAGCTATTTTGTTTGGTTTAGACATCATCCCCATATACGAATAGTAGATATACAAATTATGAATAGGAATTTGTATTTGAATTGAAATGAATCTACTCGAGTTGTTGTGGAATAAATTCAAAGATGTTTTCGCACACTTATTCACAAGCATAGATTCATACTACATGTGGGCCATAAGTTCATCCGCATTGGGTTTCTTCTTATTCTTCTTCTGGTCTTTTGAGTATTGCGCAAATGAATACTAATTGAGTGCAAATGTGCGAATGTGAATATGAATTTGATTTGCTTTTGATGTAAGCAAATAAAATAAATAATTCATGGAGTTATGCTCAATTAGGCCAAACACTCACGACATTCATTCATTTCGTATCCATAAAAGAGCATGCTCAAATATGTTGATAGTTTTACATGAGTGTAAGTGTGTGTGTGTATACTTCTTCACCATATGTGCAATGTGTACATGCATATGCATATGTGCTATATGTGTCATGGTCATAGAGCCTGACTTCCATACATATGTACATATTTATGTACAGGACTTGTAAATAGTATCAATTAAATTCCCCAATGATGGTTGGTCTCAATCAACAATTCATCTAATTATTAAATTGATATAGAAAATGGAAAGAACCTTACTGACAATCGAATTCATTGATATTCTTGTTATTCATGTCAATTAGAGCTGAAAACTGTTTTAAACTCGATATTTGATAAGTATTCTTTCCATTTTTTACCAATTTAAGCTGGAAAATGTTGAAAATTCCAGTTGCACAATCATTATTCCTGCTTTATCGATTTTAAAATAAAACTCATGTAACTCAAGATAACAATCGACACTTTTAATGACATACACTCTATATAATCTTTCTAATATGCATGTAATGTTATTTTTTTTAAATTAAGCTAAAATAGTTTGATTTATCTCTACTCTAAACTTATTTATTTGTATATTGCTTGTATATTATAGAAGCGACACGATTTTCAAATAAACATTTATGTTCTTCTTTATTAACGAATGCATTAGCTGTTCTTTTTATAAGTATATGGAAATTTCCCTCATAATATTGATGTGGCAACTCGTTTTATATTTGTATAAATATATCTTTTTATCACACCTATTTAAAAAGTGGGTGGGACGTATAAGACATTATATGTATACACACAATCGAAATATGTCATGTGTTAATGTACATATATAAATATGTGTATAGTACGAAGAATTCGTACATAAGAATTCACAGAATTTTAACTTTCATTAATCTGCATTTTATTATATATTCTTGTATTTGTATAAATATCTTATCGGAATGATGTGATTAGTTTATTTTAAGGATTGTGTATGTTAATACTGTAATACCCAGACAATGACAATGACAACACGCCGGTTACTTCCAGTTATTGAGCCGGGCTGAGTCGACGTGATACGATACGATCGTCAAGCTTCTCCTCCAATCAGCTGCTGTTGTTTGTTTTGTTCCGCTTTTGGTGTCGCTTGTTTTACTGTGTTCTTTGGTCGCTGCTTTACTCGAATTCGCTACACGTTCGATTGCCTTTTTTAAATTGGCTTTGATGGGTTTTCATTTAAGCTGAATGCCATACACATTTAAAATATGTGTGTACCCTGTATATAGTTGGGCGAGGGGGGTGTACACACTGGGAACTGGGCTCGGCTGGGGCTGCCACATGGTCATTCAACTGGTGGGCATCGGTTTATTTTGGGGCCATTCAATTTCAATTATCGTTCAGATGTATCACTTGCCTGCAGATCGCTGGGACAGTCAGTCGATCGGTTCCATTTCCATCTCTTGATCTCCATTTGTATTTCTATTCGCATTCGCCAAACCTTGTCCAAGAACGATTTAATGTAATCTCTGTTCTATTTCTGTTGTTCTATTTCCCACGTAAAGTGAAAGTTAAAACAAAATTGCAAAGAAAACTACAAAGAACAACCACAAAAAGAAATGCAGCAAGTTCCTGGAACGAACTCAAAAGAAGAAGTGCATAGTAAAAACGAAAAAAACTAAAAGTAAACGCAGATTCTTTTATCGTATATCGTATTTGCATACGTTATTTGAACAACGGAGAGACATAGAGACAGAGCACAGCAAAACCGACTCTTCGCCAGATATTTATGGTTTGTTTTTGTTATTAGCCGCAGAAAAAGGAAGAAGAGAGGGACGCAACGCAGTCAAAGACGCAATTTGTGAATAATTTAATCGTGCATTCACACCGCAAACAGCGTGGACAGCTGACAGCAACAACAGTGACAAGAGAAACAGCGCTGCGTGAGTGGATTAACTGAGAGAAGAGAGTTCAGCGACGTCTACGTCTGAGTGAGTGAGAACGAAGAAGAGTTGAGAGAGCAATTGAGCACATTGACTCCATCCACTCTCCCAGCAGAGTTTACGCATAAGGCGTAATAGAGTTGACAAGCGAATTACACTCAGAGAGAGAAAGAGGGAGCAGAGCGGAGCTTACACATAACAACAACTAGAGTAACAGCGCTGTGTGAGTGATTTAACTAAGGGACAGAGCGAACAGCGCGTTTAAGTCAACATCAGACTGAGTGAGAGAGCGTGCAGAAAAGCTGAGGGAGGCGAGACGAAAGAACAAAGTGACGTTTTGAGATCAATTGAGCTCATTGAACTTTTACTCTCCCAGTAGAACTTACGCACAACGTGAATAAGTCTTGAGAGAGAGTTGAGCTTACGCATAAGTCAAAGTAAAGTTGAGAGAGCCGACAGAACAAAGCTGCGCTTTGAGTGTTATTGCTCTCATTCCCCTTATCCCACTTGAGAGAGCAAAGAGAAGGGCAGAGCTTACGCACGCAATGTTTGCACGCAGCGGCGGAGTGAATGCTTCGCCCAACGGCGCTGCCGGAGAAGCGGGCGACGGTGGAGGCAGCGGCGCTGGCGTTAGCAGTGGCGCAGGCGCTGGCAGCATTGAGCTGTTGTGTCCACCCAGCGGCAGCAGTAGCATCAGTGGCAGCGGTAGCTTTAGCAGCAGCGGTACAAGCACAACGACAGCAACGAACAGCACCAGCATCAGTGTCAGTGCGTCAACGCCGACTGCGACTGCGCCGTCACCATCACTGGCGGATAGCAACGGAGGCGACGGGGGAGCGAGTGATAATAATAATGCGAATGCCAATCGTAATTTGAGCTTACAACTGCATAGCAACATCATCAACAGCAACAGCAACAATAACAATAGCAATCACAGTAGCAGCAACAACAGCAGTAGCACCAGCAGCAGCATCAACATGAACAGCAACAATAACAACAACAATCACAACGGCAGCACAAACCTTATAAGCGGCATTTGCAGCAGCATTTGGCGCACTGCAACCTTTGGCAGCGCTGCTCCCGTCGCTGCCTGCAGCATCATAGCAGCCAGCAGTGGCAGCAGCAGCGCTGCCAGCTACTCCTCGTCGAGTGCCTCATCAATATCACCAACAACGGACGAGGTGTGCGTTGTGGAGCAGCAGCAGAGCCAGCGCACAGTGGCCACCAATACGAATCGGCAAATGATGCAGCAAATGCAGCAGATGCAACTAAATGTGGAACCGGACGAGTCCGTAAGAACCCAAAAAAAAAAAAAAAAAAAAAAAAAAAAAAAAAAAAAATTTTAAAAATCTTTGCTTTGATTTTGGTTTCTCCACTCGATTTGGCAGCGGTCATTCATCATTGCCCCGCCTGCCCCCTTCAACCCATTGCTCGCCCCACAGTCCCCTTTCTTTCTCTCTCTCTTACTCAGTCTTTCTCTCTCTCTTTGTCTCTCTCCCACTTTGTCGCCGAACATTGTTCATTAATTAATTTGTTCTTTTTTCGGTTTTCAAGAACTTTTTCTGGGGGAACTCACAGCCTCAATTAAGATTGGAGTCAATTGTTTTGTTTTGGTACCAGCGCAGACCCATTAAAATTCAATTTAAGAATCACACCCCATACATACATATAATTAAAGCTCGTATAAAGTAAATATACTATATATAATGTCTGTGTGTGTGTGTGTGTGTTGCAGCAAACATTCCTAGGCGCCACCGAACTGGACGATGAGCTAATCAAACAACTGCCAAAGGAGGTTCTGTTGCGCGTGTTCTCCTACCTGGATGTCGTCTCGCTATGCCGCTGTGCCCAGGTGGGTGTTACTTCTCCTCCTCTTGCTCCTGCTCCTGCTCCTCCGTCTCCTGCAACTTGTCGATAAAAATAAATGAATCATTTCGTTGCGTTGCAGGTGTGCAAATATTGGAACGTGCTAGCCCTAGACGGTTCCAGCTGGCAGAAAATCAATTTATTCGATTTCCAACGTGATATCGAGGTGCGTGTCTTAAACTTAAAAATAATAGTTCCATTCATAGCAACAGTTTAACTATATGGTCCCCTTTACCTTCCTACCCCATTGCAGGGTCCTGTGATTGAGAACATATCGCAACGATGCGGCGGATTTCTCAAATCACTCTCGCTCCGTGGCTGTCAATCGGTGGGAGATCAGTCCATCAAGTGAGTGTGCACCACAGATTCCCTTTTGATAGGGCTTACTACAATCTCAAGGGTTTCTGCATTTCCAGAACTCTAGCGAATCACTGCCACAACATCGAACACTTAGATCTGTCCGAGTGCAAGAAGATCACAGATCTATCAGTGACAGACATAAGCAGATACTGCAACAAATTGACGGCCATCAATCTGGACTCGTGCTCCAACATAACCGATAACAGTCTGAAATATATATCAGATGGATGTCCGGTAAGTTAAGAAACCATATAATCCTATAAATATTACTGGTAAATATCGGTTAAAAGGTTATTATAAGTTTTTACCAACTAACAATATGTGCAACAGAAGAAAGAAATACCTTGGAACCCACAATGGTTAATGGTTAATCTAGTCGATATAGTACTATATTTATTTGTCTGTCCGTATGAACAACTAGATCTCTGTAATTAAAAAAGCTAGGGCTAACAAACTTGCTGACAACATAGCTTATTATTGCAGGCAGATAAAGTTTGGTTTAGAATTTGGCCACGCCCTTCTCTGTCCTCGTCAATCCATTAAAATTTTGACTCCAATTGTAGTTTTAAAACTTTCTAGTTGATTCTTGTTTTACTATTTAGTGTAATTTACATTAAAGTTATTTAAGGAACACATTTACTGGGCGATCAGTTTTTACAGTTGTCTACTGTAGTTTTCTAACTTGTCATGTATCTTAAATCTTTTCTTTATTTCTTTCGCTTAGAACCTGCTGGAGATAAACGTATCGTGGTGCCATTTGGTCTCAGAGAATGGTATCGAGGCGCTGGCACGCGGTTGTGTCAAGTTGCGCAAGTTCAGCAGTAAAGGTTGTAAACAGATAAACGACAACGCCATCACGTGCCTGGCCAAATACTGTCCCGATTTAATGGTGCTAAATCTACACAGCTGTGAGGTAGGTTACATCACGATACCAACCTCATTCCATGTGCATTGCAATATCAATATTCTGTTTTTTAGACCATCACCGATGCGTCAATACGGCAACTTGCGGCCAATTGCCCACGGCTGCAGAAGTTGTGCGTTTCCAAGTGTGCAGAACTTACTGATCTCTCGCTGATGGCGCTCTCGCAGCACAATCAGCAGCTCAACACGTTGGAGGTGTCCGGATGTCGCAATTTTACGGATATAGGTTTTCAGGCGCTGGGTCGAAATTGCAAATATCTGGAGCGTATGGATCTGGAGGAGTGCAGTCAAATAACGGATCTAACACTGGCCCATTTGGCCATCGGTTGTCCTAGTCTCGAGAAACTCGTGAGTTGCCACATGAAGTTTACAATGAAGAATGATATTCATGTCTTCTCTTCTGTTTTGTAGACCCTCTCGCATTGCGAGCTGATAACGGATGATGGTATACGCCATTTGACCTCGGGCAGCTGTGCTGCGGAGAGTCTCTCGGTGCTGGAACTGGACAACTGTCCATTGATCACAGATCGCACGCTTGAGCATTTAGTTTCATGCCACAATCTGCAGCGCATCGAGCTATTTGACTGCCAGCTCATCTCACGCGCCGCCATACGGAAGCTGAAGGTGCGAGTTGTATATGAAATTAAAAATAGAGGATTTACTCATCAGGAACCTAGAACTATATATAGAGGATATTCTCATTTGGAATATATAATTCAATATTTTATATTATGTAGAGGAAATTCTCATCTGCAGTGTAGATTTAGTAGATTCACCCATATAGAATTGTATATAGAATTATATGTAGACAATTTATCAGAATCTCCAATTGTATTTAGAGGGTTTACTCATCTGGAATCAAGAATTCTACATACAATTAAATATCTATATATGTGTATCTAAAAAGTAGAATTGTGTACAGAATTAAAAGCAGACGATCTAGAATACTTAATTATATTATAATCTAGAAGAACTATATATAGAAGATTAAATCATCTAGAATTGAGTATTGTAGATGGATTTCCTCATCTCAAGTCTAGTATTGTATATTCAATATTATGTCGAGGATTAACATATTCCTTTCTCCTTTTATAGAGCCATCTACCCACTATCATGGTGCATGCGTATTTCGCGCCCATCACTCCCCCAGCGGCAACCACTGGACACCGACCAAGGTATTGTCGCTGTTGTGAGATTCTCTGAGATACGGCCATTGGGTTTGCCAGAAGGATAATGCGCAAATCTGCCACTGACTGATGTTGGGCTTTCTGCATCGTCATGTTTACCATGGTGTTTAGCCTGTTTCTCATAGCGACGATGTATTTGCTCGATTGGCTCTTTGATGGACTACACCGGAAATAGCCGCAACAACACACTCACTAACACACACAAAGAGCGAAACTCACAGACACAGAGAGGAACACTCACACACACAGAGAGAGAACTACTCAAACACTGAGAGGAACACTCACCAATATAACTGTGTATAACTAAAGCAAGATTCTAATATCGCCCAAAAAACGAAAACAGAAACGAAAGAAAAGATTGTAACAAAGCAGATTGTAAACGAAATTTGTCGTAGTCTTTAAACTTCTGAATGGAACCCAAGCTAACTTGTAGTATTTAGTTTGCAAGAAGAAGAGTTTATAAAACTCCTCCACCCTTCAATATGTAAAATTGTGATTATTTTATTATTATTATGCTAAGCTCTTATGTTAACTAGACAACAACTTTTAAATTCTGTGTTTCTACTTTTTTTTATTATTATTAATGTATCTCTCCCATGTGCATTATGTGTAATAAGTATTATCGTTCTCTATATTTTATTTGTTTTGAGTTCAGCTGTAACTATATGTATCTATTTTGTGTTTAGTATGATCCTAACTCACACAAATACACACACACACACATACAGAGAGAGAAGCAAGCTTCAATTATGCATGATGATTAGATGGTAAAATTGCATATACAATACAAATATTACTAAGATTTGAATAAAATCTAAACATGTCGATAGAACCACAGCGCGTTCACCCACACACACAAAACACACAACACACTAACAAACACTACACTCACACACACACACACCTGTCAGTCAGTAAAAACTAAGCTATTCCCTCTAATAATTGTTGCAATTTCCTTTTTAAGTGCCAGGTACATAGCATATTTAAGCGTATTTAACCTAGAAATTAATATAGAATATCATTATACACACACCACACTGTATGTGTATGTGTGTGTCTGGCTGCACACTATGTTAACCAAATCCAAATTGTATATTACACCCAGAACAAAAAACAAACGAAACGCTATAATGAGATAAACATAAAGATAAAGCTAATGATAACGGAGAAAAAAAGGAGGGAAGGTATGGTAAAAAAATAACCAATAAAGTGCAAGCGACTCTTTTACACACAAATACAAATACAAAAAAACAAACAAACCACATGGATCAGCGTTTCTAAAACACAACCCTCTCATACAACACACATCTAGTACATAACAAACAGATAATTCTATATATACATATACATTTTGTGTGGATGTGAAGATATAAAATATATATATACATAGTATATACACATGCATGTATAATTGTCTATTTTGTGTATGTATTCCAAAAACAAAAAAGGGTACAAATTCAGCGCACAATTCGAAAATAATTCGCTCCTTTTCTTGCCTTGGCTATTGTGTTCTCGCTCTCTCTCCCGAATTGGCTTAACGGTTTCCCCAATAAAACAAATGATAATGTACAAAAATCTCTCACTCTCCATTCTATATATTGATAATTGTGCGCAAACATTGGATACCCTAGAAAAAAACAAACAATCCAATCTCCTTTAGGCTTGAGTGGAAAAGTAGCTTAATCAATTATTTTTATATACAGATACGAACATATATATATACATACATATATGGCACTGTTCTGCATTAAAATCGAAATTGTCAAAAAAGCTGAGATCTCATTGGTGGGAGCTGAAAAATGGCCGACGTTCAAACAGCTAAGAGCTCATTTGTTGGAGCTAAAACATGGCTGACCTTTCCCGTTTCAAATTTTGAATTTTATATATAAGATTAATTATTATTCATATGATGTAAGTACAAGTACTATGCATAACAATTGTTAGATTTTTAAATCTATTTTAAAGTACAAAAGGAAGCGCAGATAAACTACGTTTGGAATACGGGCTTTTTCGTTGGTTCGGTATTCCTAATATTTCGATTTAACTAGAGGGCAATCTTAAGTACATACATTTCTTAAGTGTATCATTATTGTTAGGGTTAGCTTTTTTTGATTAAAAATCGTATAAAAACTACATAATCGAGAACTTGTATTCGAGCGCGGTATAAAAGTACAAACAGTTCTTTTATCTAAAAGATTTAGAAAACTTTTTTTGTGGAAGCACAAATCGACCGGCGATTTAAAAATGGAATTTTGACAAGAGTGTTCACTATGGAATGTGTAGAACGAAGAAGCTAAACATCCGGTTCCACAAAGGAGGCTGGAAACAAACCAGTTTTGTGCGTACGGGCATGTGTGCCCTTATACCATCCATTCTTCTGCTTGCGCTGCACATAGATAATGTCGCCCAGTCGCAGCTCAAGCTCAATTTCACTATTAGGTGGATAGGGCACAATGCAACGGAAACGGCTGAAGAAAAGAGGTGCATAGTTAGTTATATATATTATCTCATTTAACTCTAGACGAACCTTTCACGGGTGCAGTGCATCGATTTCGTGGTAGCACTTGCCTTAATAGCTGCTTCAGTAATAATGTTGCCACTGTTATTGCCGCCGCCGCCGCCGCTGTTGGTGGCACACAGTACATGACCTGCATCCAGGCTCTGTGTCTTGCGATGATTGGGTGCAATTATCATGTTGGCATGCAGCTGCGTTTGGGTTTGCGTATGGCTTGATGGTGGCGGTGGCGAAACCGCATTGTACATGCTACGAAAGGTGGCTGCATCCAGAGATTGCCTGGCGCTAAAAACAAAAGAGCTTTAGTCAGCATTAGTCAGTATTAAGTGCTTAGTCAGCTTACCAAAGCAGATGAGGCCTTTCCTTGTTACTTTTAATGCGTTGCGAGCCATAGGAGATGCCTCCACTGCTGCTGCTGTTGGGCTGAAGCTGCTGCTGCCCAACAGTGGATGGCGATGGAGCTTTTGCTGCTGTTTCCTTAGCAGGCTGGCTTTGCTGCAGCTGGCTGGGACAGGAGCCGGATCTGAGTAATGTAAATATTTTAATAAATCTGCACAAGATTAATTAGTTTTACTTCTCACCTCACGTGCACAGGATGCAAGGGTGCAAGTGCTTTGTTGTTGCTTTCGCTTATTGTTGTTTCTGTGGGCACATGTTGTGGTTGCGTCTGTTGCAGCGGTGCGCCTGGCGACTTGGAGCGAGTTTTCATGTGTGTCAAACGTCGCATAAGTCCCACAGCACCTGAACTACTGCTAGAGTCGGACTTACACTCGGACTTGCGACTGAAGAGCGCCTCCACTGGTTTCGTCCAGACCGAACAGCTTGTGGTTGATTGTTGTTGTTGTTGCTGCTGTTGCTGCTGTTGCGGGTGGTGCTGCTGTTGGCGTATTGGCAAATCGGGTGGCTGTGTGGGTAGCATATTGCTGAGACGTACATCAAGCGATTGGGCGGGTGTTGTGCTCGCGTCTGCTAGTGGTGGCACAAGCTTCCACTGATGCATCAGTTGCTGTTGATCGCGTGTGCGCAAGGGCGTTAAATAGTTGCCCGGAAATACGCCCGTTATATCCAACCAGTTTTTGCCCTTGAACCAACCGTCTATACAGCGCTCTGTCACGATGTACACACAGCCCTTCTTCAGCTCCAGCTCATCGGACTGACGGGGCTTGTAGGGGAAGAGTGCAAGGTAGCCCCACGGCAATGTGGGCGGCAGCTGTTGCTGGTGCACTTGCGTTTTCAGGACGCGCGAGGCAGATGCTGTGGTTGCGTTCGGCTGTGAGTTGAGTTCCAGACGATTCAATTCATGCGGCAGGCTGAGAATCTCAGCGGAGTGACGATTCGTTTGCAGTAAACTCAGAGGTGCAGACTGTAGCAATGCGTTTAGAGAGTGTCGCTTCTCCTTGGCGCCTTTGTCGCGGTAACGCACCGAGCCAGTCGAAGCAGTTGCCGCCGCTACTGCTGTTGCTGCACCAGCTGCAACTGCAACATGTTGCGGTGTATTGGGCAACGATTGATGGTTCGGACTGCAATTGTTGGAACTGCATGTCGAGCTCGAGTTGCTGCTACTGTTACTGCTGTTGTTGTTGGACGAGTTGCTGTTTGAGGATCCCGTGCTAGATTCATTGGTTATATGAGTGGGATCTATTAATGGCACCGGCGGCAAGGCTCGTTGTTGCTGCTGCTGCATCAGCTGTGGCGCCGGCTGGGGCAGTGGATTACTTGTGCCGCTTTCCAGCAGCTTTTTAGCTGCCGCATTGAGCTCAACAAATGCGATGGGAAATATTCCAATAGTCTGTCCAATTCTACCTTCAGCCCAATTGTGATCGACACGGCGCAGCACATGAATGACGGTGCTCTTCTTGAACTCCAAGCAGCCTTCCTCGTCGCTCGGCCCCATCTTGAAGTCATACATGGCAATGCACTGTGGCATGGGCAAAGCTACTGCCACCTTAACATAATTAATAGGAAACGTGCCCTCCTGCCCGTTGGCCTGACCGACGAACCAGTTGTTGTCAATGCGCTGCTTTAGCAGAATTAAGTCGCCTTTCTTAAACTTCAAATCGCTCGCTTCGCCGCTTACGAAATCGAAAAGAGCATAGGCGTGTGGCAGTAGAAATCGTCGTTGCTTCTGACGTGCCTGTGTTTGCTGTTGCTGCTGTTGCTGAGGCGGTACTTGCAATTGTTGTTGTTGCTGCTGCTGGTGTTGTAGTTGTTGTTGTTGATGTGTGGGTGGCGGCAATTCCTGCTGCTGCTGCACTTGCGATTTGTTTGTTGCATGGGGCAGTGGTAACTCTTCGCTTTTATTGTCATTCTTGCCAGCAGTTTGTTTCATACCTATTAAGTGAGAGGTGAATTAATCAGTTCCTGCCCACCACTGTTGCTTGAAATGCGCCCACACTGAAACTTGCAGTACTCACCTTCTAAAATTCTCATTAGTAAAACATTTGGTGGCAACTCGTCTATGCGGCAATTCACCAATACTCGACATTCCGGACAACGCAGCTTGTGCTGGCTAGCAACGATGTCCTGTGGGTGTAAATAAACTTAATATATATGTATATAACAAATAAACAAGGGGTGCACCTACCAATAAACACTTGCGACAAAAGGTGTGTTGACATGGCAGTACTTTGGAAGTGGTGTCTAGCCGTTCCAGGCACACCGAACACTCCAACAGGTCATTCAATGTATGCTCGTCCATTATTTGTATTGATTACGGCGCTAATTTTGCATAATTAACAGTTTATCTATCTTATTCACTCGCGGTCTTTTGCTCTCTTTGTATCATATGAAAATCTCAAGGATGGCCACAATTTGAATTTCGTGCAAAGCAACATTCCAAAAAGCACACATACACACCCATACGCATACACATACAGCAGAGCAGAGCTAGTAAGCAAGCTTATGAAATACATACAAACATATGTATAACTGAATTTATTGAACTAAACACTACACTGCACTATTTTATTTATGTTTCACATGTTCACGATTTTGTTATTTGATTTAACAAAAAGTGCAGTTACTCCTTAAATTTAATGTTATAAATTTCAGGCAGCAGCAGCGTGCAGCTCGTGGCCATCATTGAAATGTTCCAACTACAAGTATGCATACATATGCACACGGATACAAACCAGCTTGCTGCTAAGCCACACTACAATCCGTGCAAATAAGAACACTTGCTTATTAAGCTTTAGGTGTAAATTTGGTTTTTGACAACATCTTTGCCAACAGTAACCAAATTTATCGTTAAAATCGATCATTTATTCTTCAACTCGTTTATAAAACCCCCTATTTGTTTTTCTATTTGTTGAACTGGTAGGTTATCTACATTATTTAAACAGTATCTATTATTCTGCCAGGCTACGTATAAATGAGAGTGACCAGATCAGTTGGGTTTACTGCAATTGCCTTGGTGTGGTACCAAACGACAAATATCGCAACGGATGAAAGTATCGATATACATAGAGAATTATTTTGGTGATAACCGAAACACAAACATCGATATATTTTTATAATAACAATCTTCCCTAGAACCTAACCTCTCTTTTGCGAGCGGAACGTGTTTGTTTTGATTCGTGCGTGCTGTGCCAACAGCATTTAAATTAAAAATACGCACGTAAAATAAAAAAAACAAGCATGCCGAAAGTACGCAGCACTCCGGGAAAACCCCGGACACAAGGGTTCAACCATTCCAACCACTCCATGAATCCGGAGCGCCCAACAAGTGGCCTCAAAGGAGTTGCCCACCCACGTACGAAGGGCACTATCAAGCGCCTTCAGATGTACCGCAACTTCAAGGCCAAGCGCGATCGTACTGGTAAAATCTTAACCCCAGCACCGTTCCAGGTAAGGAACTCACAAGATCCTCAAACGTGCCGCAAGGAATAATGTTCTCAACTTGATTTTAGGGTCGATTGCCGTCTGGAACCATGGCCAGAGTGGAGCCCACTCCGAAGTGGTTCAGTAACTCACGTGTCATCTCTCAAACAGCTTTGCAGAAGTTCCAGGATGAGATTGGCAAGGCTGTCAAGGATCCTTATCAAGTGATAATGAAACCTTCGCAGTTGCCGGTCACGCTTTTAAATGAGGCCTCCAAATACCAGCGCGTACATCTGCTGGACACAGAGAGCTTTGACAGTGTTTTCGGACCTAAGAAACAGCGTAAGCGTGTCAGCCTTAAAGTGCGTGATTTGGAGGACCTTAGTCGTACAGCTGACGAGCAAGCAGATCAATATGATTCCACAAAAGATGTGGACCTTATTCGCGAGGACACTGGCGAAAAGAAGGCTGTACGAGACTGGGTGTTTGGCGCAGGTCAAAGTAAACGTATTTGGAACGAGTTGCACAAGGTGGTTGATGCATCCGATGTGCTTCTGCAGGTGCTGGATGCACGTGATCCCATGGGCACACGCTCCAAGTACATTGAAGAGTTCTTGCGCAAAGAGAAACCGCACAAGCATCTCTTCTTCATTTTAAACAAAGTGGATTTAGTGCCTGTCTGGGTAACGCAACGATGGGTGGCTATTTTAAGTGCAGAGTATCCTACGATTGCCTTCCACGCCTCGCTTCAGCATCCCTTTGGAAAAGGTAAGTCCGAAATATTGTGCAGTTCAGCGGTGGTGAATCTAATACAAATTTGTTTTCAGGTGCTCTTATCAATCTGTTCCGTCAATTGGGCAAGCTGCACATGGACAAAAAGCAGATTAGTGTTGGTTTCATTGGCTACCCGAATGTGGGAAAATCTTCAGTCATTAATGCTCTGCGCTCCAAAAAGGTCTGCAATGTGGCACCAATTGCGGGCGAGACCAAAGTTTGGCAGTATATAACACTAATGAAGCGTATCTTCCTGATCGATTGTCCCGGCGTGGTATATCCCTCGGCGGAAACAGACACTGAGAAGGTGCTGAAGGGTGTTGTGCGTGTTGAGTTGGTTACTAATCCAGAGGACTATGTGGAAACAGTTTTGCAGCGTGTGCGTAAGGAGTACATTGCAAAGAATTACAAGATAGAGAACTGGTCAACTTCGACACACTTCTTGGAGCAGCTAGCCAAGAAAACGGGTAAATTACTTAAAGGTGGTGAGCCTGACATAACTGTTACTGCTCGCATGGTGCTCAACGATTGGCAGCGTGGTAAGTTGCCCTTCTATGTGCCGCCTGAAGCTTTCGCCACGCCCAAATCCCAGGAAGGCAAACAGGAAACAGATGAGGAAGCAGCTATTCTCGAGGCTGCTGAGGCTGCAGCTCAGGAAGCTGATGCAGATGCCAAGTCAGAAGCACCTACATTTGTTAGCGAATCAGTGAAGAAGGCACGTGAATTCAAACAGATTCAGGACTTCCGTAAGATTCGCGTGGGTCTTGAGTACGAGAAGAAGGATGAACGTGAGCTTGATCACATTGATTTGGAGCTGTTGGAGCAACAGAAAGCGGAGCGTGCAGCACGCAAAAAGGCGCGTCTTGTTAATCCCGAACAAGATGAAGAAGACTCAAGCGATGGGGCTGATGACTTCTATTCCGAGGATGAGTACAACGAGGATCTGCAGAAGGTTGTGCACAAAAAGGCCAAGACAAAGAAGGTTGAGCAGTTGGCAATTACATCCTCTGGGAAATTCCGTGTGGCCAAGGTGCAACCTGGTGATTCTGATGCTGAGGACGATAGCGATGATGATGGTCCAAGCAGTGCCAAAGCGCCGCGTCTGAATGCCAAACAGAAGCGAGCGTTGGAACGCAGCCAAAAGCGAAAGAAAATCGGTAGCAATTTCTATGAGACAACCAATGTGAAGAATCGCAATCGTAACAAAAAGAAGGACACGTAGGACAAACACACAGATTGTCTATCTCTAGGTTATATAATTTGCTGCAGAAAACGCTACATTTTTATAATTAATATAAGAATCCAATAAAACTGTTGCTCCCTCAATCCATAAGATGCCGTTTACTCGGCGCATTGCTTCTTTTTCGATAACTTGCGTCCACACAAGTCCACCAGACTGCACTTCTCGTGGTCATGGTCCTCGGCGTCGGTACTCGCCTCGGAGTCGCTAGAATCAGTATAGGATCCAATACCGGGTAAGATTGCAATGCACTTCAGACTGCCGACATCATATTTCGATGTTTTGATGGACACAACGGGTGCTGGTGATTGATTCGTTGGCGTTGCTTGCTCAAGAAGCTCCGCTTGGTCTGTTTTTGCTAATTTGCTGCTTGTGGGCAATTCTCCATTTTTGCGCTTGATCCCTTGTCCTAACAGAGATTTTTGTGTATTACGCGCTGTCGCAGAGGTTCCGACAGACTTCGCTGTAGTCTTGATTTCTGCCTGCAGTTTCTGAAAGGAGGAGGAGGATGATTAGAAATAATAAACTTGGCAGTTATATTAAGTAGCATACCTTATCTACACTCTCTTCTTGTAGTTTCTCCACGCGATTGCGAAAGTCTTTTAACTCAAGTTCCTCGTCTCGCATCTGTTGCCGTTCCGCATTAATTTTGTGGGTATCGACAAGCTCCAAGAATTGTACCTCATCATCGTCCAGGCCGCGAATAAGGTTCTCTATTAATCCATTTAGTTTGTTATATTTAATTTCATGCAGAATCAATAAATACTCACTCAGTTTGTGCGCCTCCTCGTACTCCATGTCCTTTTTAGTCTTCTGCTCTTTCAGGCGTTCGTAGAGTGAGCGTCCGTCATATGGCTCCTCTGGCCTTTCCATTGGATCGTCGGGCTGACGCACACGCTCCCATTCTTCTTGGCGACGCTTACGTGCTTCTGCTGCTTCGGATTCCGTTACAAATCCAGAACTCATGGTGATTTCATATAATTAACCAAGTGCTTCCTTCTAAATGTTTCTGCTTCAGAAATGTGTTGTCGCTTTCTGGCAATAGTGTTGATAAAGCCTTAGTTAACTATCGATAACGTGGTTTAACGTGCGCCCATATGCACAAATTTGAAGTATCGGGTTTGTTGACAATTTATATCGATATTAATTGTGTACATTTTATCATCTATAAAGTCATATCAGCTGTGTTGAAATAAACAGAGCTTAGTATTTCTAAAAAAAAATAATTTAATAAAATTTTATAAATAAATTTGCATATTTGCAATCATGTCTGATGATCTACCCGATGAGTTCGATCTGGTAGTTATAGGCACAGGTAAGAACTGAGTTTCATCTCATTATCTGCATTGATGACTCATGTATCACAACTTTGTTAGGCTTCGTGGAGTCCTGCATTGCTGCAGCTGCCAGTCGAATAGGCAAAACGGTGCTGCACATTGACACCAATGAGTATTACGGCGACGTTTGGAGCTCATTTAGTTTGGACGCGTTAAACAATTTGTTGGACGAATGCAGCCCCACTCTACGCAATGGCAAATATACATGGCACTGCCAGTCTGCAGACGACCAAGAGGAGGAAGAAAATTGGACTAGTGAGAAACTACTCGAAAGGTCACGTCGTTTTAGTTTAGACTTGAGCCCACGCGTCGCCTACTCTGCGGGAGAACTAGTAAATTTACTAATTAAATCAAACATCTGCCGCTATGCAGAATTCCGTGCCTTGGATCATGTATGCATGCTCTATAATAATGAGATCGTTTCGGTGCCATGTTCGCGCAGCGATGTGTTTAACACAAAAACCCTTACCATTGTCGAAAAGCGTCTTCTAATGAAGTTCTTAACGGCCTGCAACGACTACGCCGAGGACAAGGTTAATGAGGATTCGCTCACCTTTCGTGGACGTACATTTCTAGAGTATTTGCAAGCACAACGGGTCACGGATAAGATTGCAACCTGTGTCATGCAGGCCATTGCATTGTGCAAACCAGACACGAGCTTTGAGGAAGGCATGCAACGCACCCAGAAATTTCTGGGCAGTTTGGGACGCTATGGAAACACGCCGTTCTTGTTTCCCATGTACGGATGTGGTGAACTCCCACAGTGCTTCTGCCGCTTGTGCGCCGTCTTCGGTGGTATCTATTGTCTTAAACGCGGTGTCGATGACATTACACAGTCAACGGAAACAAATGAACTGTTGCTTACAAGCGCAGGTAAAACATTACGTGTTAAGAATGTGGTTTGTGCACCTGCTCACTTGCCTGCATCGCTGGCCAAGGACGCTGGCGAACTGAAGCCTCACATATCACGAGGATTATTTATTGCGTCCAGTCCGCTAGGCAGTGAGGAGATCAACAAAGGAGGCGGTGGAGTTAACCTGTTGCGTCTGCTGGCGGACAACGGCGAACGCGAGGCTTTCCTTATACATTTGTCACATTATTCGGGTGTTTGCCCAAATGGACTATGTAAGCCACTACTACATGTTATTACTGTTCAATATTTTGACAACTTAACTCTTATTGCCTTGCAGACGTCTTTCATTTGACTACGCCCGCTATTAGCGAAGATCCAGCTGCTGACTTGGCTGCCTTTACGGCGCAACTCTTCCAGGAAGACGCGTCTCAAATTCTTTATAGCGCTTACTTTACAATAGCAGCGCCTACGAATACAAATGCTACTACTGCCACGCCCATTTATTGCACAGACGCGCCAGCCTATGAACTTGATTACGACGCTGCCATTGCCAATGCCCGTGAAATTTTCAGCAAACTTTACCAGGACGCTGAGTTTCTGCCTCGTGCACCAGATCCAGAAGAGATTGTTGTCGACGGAGAAGATCCTAGTGCACTCAATGAGCACAGTTTACCAGAAGATTTGCGTGCCCAATTGCACGATCTGGAGCAGGGAACACAGCAAATGGACATAACCGAATAGTTTAGGATAACATAACTATATTATCACTTTATTGAAAAATCAAAAGAATAACTGGTTCAGTAATATATGTATATACGGGTATATTCACATGTGTAAATACTTACTACATATGTATATGTATTTAATCTGGACAATTAAAATTCACGATTAAACTTGTAGGTTAATCATAATTACTTTTGCATATAATTCTTTATATATTTATTGTGTAAATTATTTATATAAACTAGTATCTATATATATATATATTGTTTATATATGTATTCATGTGAGTGTATATGTGTGAGTGTGTGTGAAATATATTCTTTCGAAAAATATGCATTCCAATGCGGCTTATTAAAATAATTTGTGATTACTTTCTTTTTATTGCTTTCGGCTTTGTGTGATGCACCAGAAATTAATGATTAAAATTATAAAAAAACACATCGAAACAATACTCAGTAAATAGTTGTTTAAAGATAAAAGAATAGTTATGTTTATAGTTAACAAGGAAGAACGCACCAATGAAGTCTTAAGGTTATATAGGAGAAGGCTCTTTAGGGGAGGCAGTTGAGAATAGTTAGGTTGTCGATCTAATGATTAGATTAAATTATATTATATGCCACTATTCGAATTGAAAACGAGACAAAAAACGTGCATTTTAGAATATTTTATGTTTCCAAGCTATCTTGGTAAGAGTTGAGGACTTGACAGCTAATCACAAGTTTATCATGTTATCCACTTTATAAACACCCCAACTACTTTGATAATCGTAATCCTAGTCCACAATTGTTCAGTGCATTTTACAGTAAAGCTTTTATGTTCTCGTTTCACTTAAATATCAGTTGCGGTTCAAATGAGTTCCCTCGTTCTTATATCTTAATCAGATTGTTATTGATATTCTGCTGGCGTTTACGCTTCGCATTCATTGCATCGACAATCGGTTGCCTCTTGGCATTGTATTTCTTATTGAGCTGTTCGATCTCCAGCTCCATTTCATGATCGATGTTGCTCAGCCTTTGATTTAGATCATCGAAGGTAAGAAACTTGAGAAACTCGAATTCTCCCTCCACATACGCATGCGATTGTGTATGCAAATGCTGATGCTGATATGCGGGCGGAGGCGCGGCTGCTGCTGCTGCAGCTGCTGCCCCCTGTTGCTGTTGTGGCTGCTGCTGCGGTGGCAATGCATTGCTGCGCATTAAGTTCTGTTGATTGTTGAGTGCAATCGCATTGATCTGCGAATATGCCATGAGCAATTGTTGTTGCTGCTGTTGTTGTTGTTGCTGCTGTACCTGCTGCTGATGCTGCTGCAGTCCATACTGATTAATCGCGGAGATCTGCTGGAATTGCATTTCCATGTTGTGCTCCCAGCTTGCAAAATGCTGTTGGTCTTGCTGCTGCTGCTGTAGCTGCTGTTGTTGTTGTTGCTGCTGCTGCTGCTGCTGCTGGTGTTGTAGCTGCTGTTCAGCGGCTGCCGGCGAGTACTCAGTGGGCGTAGTCGCTGCCTTGTCATCGCCACGCGCGTCTCCAGTATTTTTGCGTTCAAAGTGATCGAGGAACTGTGGACGATAGCGATTACGCGGCTTCTGATCATCATTACGCTTGGCCGTTGTAGAGTCATCTGAATCCGAGTTGATAACCATAGTGCCTGCCAAGCAGAAAGAGAGAGAGTTGCGATTAACAAACTGCATATATACTTATTTATCAACCTTTACCACTGCATTGCTATCTTATCTGTTGTGTGAGACGCTTGGTCTCGCTTACTTACCCAAATTGGACTCCAGCTCGACCATCGTGCCGCTGTCAACTGCTGCCACATCCGTTGGCGATGTGCAACTGGCCCCTGCCGATGCTGCTGCTTTAGCTGCTGCCTTTGCCATGCCAGTGCGTATACCGCCTGGTCCGAGTGTGCCGCCATCATACATGTCCTCGGGATGCGCGATCATGGTCGCATCTGAAGCGGAATTCTGTTGGTATTCGTTGAACTTCTCAGGAACCAGAGTGCCGGGATCATCAATGAATGTTTTCACGGTTCCCGAATTATATTCAGCCTCTTCCTCCTGCAGCATTAGACCCGACTCCTGAGTGGCCAAACTCTTGGCTTGGCTCATGGCCAAACCAACCGCACACTTGTCGCGCTGTTTCTCTCGATCGGCACGTTGCTGTTCGCGTATAGCACATGTCTCTTCGAGCATGTTCTTCAGAATGCTACGATGCTGGGCATTGCGTATAAATTCATGTTCCAACAGATCCATAGCGGAGGCCCTCTCATCGGGATTCTTGACCAAACATTTGCTGACAAAATCTATAAATTCTGTGCTCCAGCGATCCGGTTCACGGAACGATGGTGGCGGCTTCTGCGGTATCATGAATATTGCACGCATAGGATGTATATCACCATATGGTGGCTTGCCCTCAGCCATTTCAAGAGCCGTAATACCCAATGACCAAATATCTGCGACACAATCATAGCCGATTTCTTCAATCACCTCGGGTGCCATCCAGAATGGTGTTCCAATTACCGTATTTCGTTTGGCCATTGTATCTGTCAACTGGCCCGCAACACCAAAGTCCGCCAACTTGGCATATCCTTCGGTATTCAGTAATATGTTTGCTGCCTTGATATCCCGATGGATCTTGCGGCGCAAGTGCAAATAGACCAGACCCTTTAGCGTATCCGACAGTATGGTGGCAATCTCATCTTCAGTGAGGGTCTTCTTTCGCAAACGCATTATATCTGAGACACTGCCGGCGCCGCAGTATTCCATGCAGATCCAAAGATCATATTGCTTAAAATATGAACCATAATAGCGCACCACATAGGGTGAATCACATTGTTGCATAATCGAAATCTCCTTGATGATCTCGTGCAGATCGGACTCCACCGGCACCAGTTTGATGGCCACAATGCAACTGCTCTCCTTGTGCAATGCCTTGTAGACGGACCCATAGCTGCCCTCGCCCAGTTTGTACATTATATCAAACACTTTCTCCGGGGGCTGTAACAGCGACTCCTCCGACAATTTCTTCAACTCGCCATTGCCATTACCATTGGAATTGGAAGACATGTTGCTGCTGCTGTCTGTGTTGGTGTTGTTGATATTATCCTATGTTGCTATCGTTGTTCTGCACCTTGTCGTTGCATAAGAATTCAGAGAATCCCGCAGAAGTGTGTCTAATTTGTTGTACACAGATCCTGCGCTAAGATAATTACCAATTTATAGCGACATTTTCTCACACACATTTGTTCTTTATTCGCTCGCTGGCAGAGCTGCTGGCAGCAAAAGTTACCAGTCACGGGTATTTTTAAAGTGCCAAATAACTTTTTGGTATTAAATAATCCCAAATGGTATGTGGAGAATTTAAAAAAAGGACTTCGAGGAGATTGCTGACTTAGGGGTTACAAGAGATGACGATTACTCATTATAGAAGGCAGAAAATATTATACAACTTTTATCTATGATTGGTTTAGTTTACAAGATAAAGTCTCCGATAAGTCTCGATTTTACATACAGTATGCCATCTAATGTGACCCGTATTTTGGCCATCTTGCAAATCTTGACTATGGTCTCACTGTCATTGTTTACAATTTAAAAATTTATAGCGCGGCATTCTCGGCTAGTATAAATGTCCTATTTAGACAAACAAAAATTATCAACACGATGATTATTTTTTCTACCGTTCGTTACTGACTTCCCAAGATTCAAAAGATATCGGAAATACCAATAATAATAAATTTAGATAGTTAAAAAACTTTTTGTGAAGTTCCTATCGATATTTTTATCGCCATAATATATATTAGGTGTTGCCAGACTATCGTGTTGGAAAGTGTAAACAAAGTGTGCCGCTATTTATCACCACCAATGCTGTTATAATTGAATACACGCTGCGAGTTCGTAAACAATAATGGGCCTTATCAGTCACTGCGCCTTTGACTGCCTTAGCAACGTGAGCCATAGTTACCGGCACAATATGTGGATGCCTATACCCAATTTGGGGGCTAGAAAATTCCTGCGCCTGGGCGACAGAGTTAGTTGTTTACGCTACTCGAGTGAATTCAGTTCGTGAAAGGATAATGTCGCATGCACGCATTACCACTGCCTTTGGCACACGTCCGTCGCACGACTATCACACGAATTCAATATCGCTTAAGCAACGCTCCAAATCCGCAAATCCACCGCAATTACGGTCATTTAGCGGCATTCGGGGTACACGACCCCGTTGTGTGCCACCATTTTCGATACAATCGCAGCAAAAGAATACCGTTGTCATTAACGGTCCCATACAAGAGCCAGCCGTAACGGCAAGTGCGCGCGGCAGAGCGCCGAATCCGAAAAGTGCGTGGGCCCAAAACTCAACTAGACACTTTGCTTAATAATTCCATTTGTTCTTGTTGCTTTCAGACCTAAGGAAACAGAAATCCATTTCGTCATGCAATCTGGGTGCCAGCTTTAACGCCTCCACAGCGCCTGCCAAGAATGCTGGGCGTGGCACATTGTTTCGCATGTATTTTGATCGCGGAGATTTACCCATTAAAATGGAGTACTTATGTGGCGGCGACAAGATTGGATGGACCGTAAGTATAATGACACATATGGATAAACTCATAAGGAAACTGCTGGAAAGCTGAAATAACTGTTATCGTTATTCTGTAGTATGCATACTTTTATAATATTCTAAACTTCCATTTAATCATACCTTAAGTTGATTTTGTATTGCTTACCAAACCAAACAGAAAGTTGTATTCTTTCTAGAAACCGAATCGAGTTATTAGCTTAATTATGGATAATCATGTGATGTACGATTAGAAGTAGTACGTTTCGTGATTAGTTGAACTTTGGCCCGTAAATTACCTGACAAGTTTCAATGTCAACTAATTGCACTATATGTATGTGGAGGTGTTAGCCCAGTTTCTTATACCATCTGCAGGCCTGCGTGTTCAATTATTTGAAGTGTTCGCTTTGGTACCACAACTAAGGTATATATAATATGCCATTTTCTATTTCCGGAACCAGCCAAAAACACACACGGACGTTGTGACTCCACCACGGATTCAGGCCGTGACGTCCAGGTGTCAGAAGTCAGAATGCACATTGGGCCTGGAAAGAATTCGCATGTGCGAAAACACGTTCAATGTCAGACAGCGTAGAGTTGTTCTATATGGGCACCATATGCGGATTGTTGAGGGTATGATTCTCAAGTGGGTGCGTTTGTTTATATAGAACAGAAGTATTTATGACAGCTCATTTACATATGAGTGAAATGAGAGTGACACCATATCATTTGCGTCATGTGCAAAATAGGTCTGAAGGTCAACCTGAAGAGGTTCAAGTTGACTAGAAGGACAATGAAAGTTCTGGAAATGCTGCCTTAACATACACGTGTAGATGTAAGGATATAACATTTTTTACAGCATTAAGACTAAGCCTTATCATGCCAAAAACAAATTAAAACCATTTGCATTGGCATAATAAGCAAATAATTAAGGTTCGAAAGGGAGTTCCACATTCATACGTAGGTAGCTATTCCCTATAGTATATAAAATAATTATTTCTATATTTTCTGTACGTTTGTTAGTAACTTTCCATTGAAAGTAGCAAACACCATAAATAAGACGGCATCTTAATAGAAATCAGCAAAAACTTAACGAGCATCGCGTGCAAATTAACACCTTAGGCAATCGTCACCCATAGTAAAAACTTACCAAACTAAACTTTGTCATATTTTTTTAGCGCATTTGCAAGGCTGTCGATAATCTCTCACATTCTTTTCCAAATCCCTTTGTAGGTGGACATTGACAAGTTGGATTACAGCCTATATTTGCCGCTGTTCTTTGATGGATTGGCCGAACCGAAGCATCCCTATAAGACGTATGCACGACAAGGTGTAAGCGACCTCCTGCACGCAGGTGGAGACAAAATTCATCCTGTTGTACCGCAATTAATTTTACCATTGAAGAGTGAGTACCTGTCGGCGATGGAGCGAAATCGCTTCGGCACGCAAAGCGGAGCTCCTTTTAAGCTTAGAATTCAATTTGCCTTTTGACTTAAATTTTTCCGCAGACGCATTGAGTACTAAAAACGTGGAGGTAATGTGCACGACACTGAAAATCATACAACAGCTGGTGATGGCCTCGGATATGGTGGGACCCGCCCTAGTGCCATTTTACCGGCAACTTTTGCCTATGTTCAATGCCTTTAAGGTGAAAAATCGTAAGTTTAACAGGTAGAATATCTATCAATAAATATATAACAAATATCTTAATGGCTTTTACAGTAAACTGCGGCGATGAGATCGACTATGCACAAAAGAACAATCTAAATCTAGGCGATCTGATCGACGAGACGCTGCAGGTGCTGGAGCTTCACGGCGGTGAGGATGCGTTTATCAACATCAAGTACATGGTGCCGACCTACGAGTCCTGCTATCTAAACTAAAACCTAAACTACATCATGTATGATATCATATGTAGAAATCTTTTTCTTATATTTATCAAGAGTATTTATTGAATTTTACATAGATGCGAATGATCAAATCGTTTTATCGTTATTTTCTTTCTTTTGGAATTTGTGGGTGTTCCCTTGGTAGATATTTATGTTCTTTATAATAGTGTATAGAGATTAAATATGTTTGTATAGAAGTGTAACTCTTGGTTACAACAACGGGGCGCAGCAGCTCCAAAGAATCTGCAATAAGATAGGAAAAAATGGAGTTAGTTCAAAATGTTTCTTTAGAAAGATCGAATATATTTACAGCTGCTGCGCCACCGTATTTATTTAGAATTTTGGTGGAGCGAACTCGTTCTTCTTGACATTGTGAGGGGAGTAACGGTTATAGAGTCCCCAAATTGAGTTCATCAACTTGTCATTATACTTGACCGGCAAGTATTCACGCTCTAAGGGGGAGAAATTTAGTCAGATGAGTCAGTTAACATGATGTGCAACACATTCTGTTGTCAATGCAATGTCAGCTTACGCATATTATCAGCCTTATCAGCATTGTTGGCAGCCCGCATACGAGCGATAATCAGATCTTGATCCCTGAACTGCTCGCGAACCTTGCAGGTAAGAAAAGCGCCCTGTGGCAAGGCCATGTCGTTGTTGACTAGAAACGGAAGTATTTAATAAATGATAGATTAAATTTTCTCTTCTGTCACTTACTGCTTGAGTTGAGATTGGAGTAATAAAAGGTGGAAGATTCCGTCAGTCTCAGATTGCTTAGATTGCACAGTTTGTTCCAGAGCTTAGTCAGGTGATGACTAATTTTCGAGGTTTTCTCGCTTCTCACTTGCAGCAGCACCATTCAAAGGGCAATGTTCAAGGGGTGTTTAAATTGTTTCGTTGAAAATATTAACAATAATATTTTCAACAAGCAAACACAAAATTTGTTTGCAGAATAGCACACGTTATTTTTGTTATTGTTTATCACTTTGGCAGCACAATTTGTTTTGTGGCATTAAAAAAATGCCCGGTATATAGAGATTTCCACGATTTGCGGGGAGCTTAAGAAAAGCGCGCGAAGACACAACACAATTTCAAGAGGTTCAGTAATGAACTGAATCTTTGGTTCGGCTGCAAATGAATTTTATAGAGGCACAACACAATGAAAGCTTGAGACAGCGATTGATAAGCGAGAGACAGAGATCAGCTGGTCGCCATTTTGTTTTGAGTACGTAAGAGTGCATAGAGTATATAGAAATAAACATTTTTTTGTTGCCTGTTGATTTTCTTTTTGAGGGATATAGTTTTATTGCAATGCAACTGAACCCCTAAGTGATCTGCCATCGCCCTCGATCTGCGTTTGGGGCATTTCAATGAGGTCCACTAACGGGGTGGAGCAAGCCGGCTGATAAAGTCCGACATTGACCACAAGCGAATTGATTTGAAACTGATTAAATAAAAAAACTGCGCAGTTTTTGCTGAAAACCTTTGAATAGTGTTGCCTCAACATATTAGACTATAAGTCATTCAAGACAGTCATCGTCAACAAAATCTGGGCAATCCTTGTACATCGTTGGGTAGCCGAGAAGCCGATCGAAGACGAGCATGTTGGAGAACCGTCGATAGCTTTTACTAGGCCATGAGCGCGTGTCTTAATCTGTCTTCGAGGTTCATGCGAAGTCACTAGCTGAAGCGGATTGCACCGGTTCATAGTCCTCAGCTAGAGTGTAATTTCTATGACGGATCTCTTTCTAGCATATTCATATACTATGTATGCTGCACCAGCTGATGAAATAACTGACCTTACTGATGTTTATTGTTTCGTTTTTAAAATGTTGTTTACAACCAGCTCGAGGTTTGTAGTATAATGATTTATACAATCATGTTGGGGAGCTGAAATACCTGACAAGTAGACCGACCCCGGGATATACTATTTGATTTATTAGAAACGGTGCATAATTCAAATACTTGTATAAATAGAAAGTAAATAAGTAAACATGATTATGATGTTGTCTTATCAGGTATGATGCTGCGCCTTCTAAAAAAAAAAAAAATTATAATGTAGACAGACGAACTTCTGAACACACTTAACCCCATTCCACATAAAAATCATAATTTCTATGTAGTAGCACATAGAGCTATCGTTCATCAAGTCGATCGTCTGTTGCCAGGCTCGTTTAAAACGTGGAGTCTCCGTAAAGTGCATTGCTTGCAATTTAATGAGAGCATGGACATTTTAACGATAATTGTAGGAATGAGCGTAAATCATGCAATCAGTGACGCGTGTTTCGTCGAAGTATACAAAATGCTGTTTTCTTCCGTCAGTCTATAAGTCCCAGACTGTTCCATTTAACAAACAGTCAATAACCGAAGCGAATATGCAATAATTCCTTTGTGTGCACCCAATAAAAACAAGAGCCAAAAAGAGGTGTCCAAAAGTACAGATACTGGATGTCTGCCACGAGCGCCTTAAGTCACGTAGAGCCAGATTCGTTTCACTGATTACAGAGCAAGAGAGCGTGTTCTTTAATTGTTCCATAGTACACAGAGCACAGAGCGTATATATAAATAGATTATGAGCAAATCAGGCTAGGCAAAGGCTTTGTTGAAAAGTTAAAGTATGATATTTATTTCAGTTCATATCATATATCAGAAAAGTAGTAGTTCAAACTTCAAATAATGAAAAAACGTTTTATTCAAAAAATTAATTTTGAAATTGTTTAACGTGCGCGTTTTTTGCTGCGCCTTGCAACACTAGCTGTCGCAGCTGTTAAGTTAACAGTTATCTGTTAACTGTGGAGCAGAATTTTTTTGTATTGCACCTATCGAGCAGCTGACGGTGTTATCGATTGCACGTTGTCAAATTAGCTAATAACAAAAAAGAATAAAAACAAGGGAAGTTGTTAATTAAAAAGGTGACCCAGATTGAAAAACACAACGCTATGTCGTGGAAAAAGGAACTAAAAATACTGGCCAAGCCCTATTATTGGGTTAACATACTGCTGGCCGTATCATTTTTGATTGCGAAAAAAACCAATGCGATTTGCACGCGCGTCTTCCCCCAGGCAGCCAAGGAGGATGTGTGCGACATGGACAGCCGCGAAGTGGAGATCCTATTCTTTCTGCTAATCGTTGTAATGATACGATCCCGTAAAACAGGCAGTGTCACGATGATAAACTATCTGTCCTCGTCGTTTCTCTATACGAAAGTGGCTAATATGATACTCTGGTCCTACGCAGACTTTCGTTACGGTTTGGGTTTCCTGCTGATATGCGTGCTTGTTGGCATGCTGCTGCCGGAGCCATCCTACAAGGGACCTGAGCATATTACCTATTTCCGCAATGCACAGGTCTTCGAGGAGGAACTGACACGTGACAAACGCACGAGTTGGCTGATCTGTTTCTACACCGTTTGGAATCCCAGCTGTGTGAACTTTGCCCCCATCTTTGCCGAGCTGTCGGCGGAATACAACACAGATCTGTTGAAATTTGGTAAAATTGATATTGGACGCTTCCCGGACATTGGCACAAAGTATCGCATTTCCGACAGCAGCTTCTCAAAGCAGCTGCCCACGGTGATACTCTTCCAGCAAGGCAAAGAGACAGATCGTCAACCCAGAGTCGATCCCAAGGGAAAGCTGCAGAAGTTCTTTTTCTCAAGCGATAATGTGCGCGCCTCTTTTGGACTGAATCAACTCTACAAACAGGCCGTCGAGCGCCTGCCGGCCAGCGTGACTCAGGAGGAGTCGAAGAAGTCAAAGTAGTCTCATTCTCTCCCTCTGTCTCTCAAGTCACAGAACAAATTACAAAATGTCATCTCATTATTTTCGGTAACATTTGTACGTGCCAGCGCATTTGTTAATTGTTTAGTTTTTAGTTGTTATTATTATTATGTTCATTTGTCGTTTGCACAAAGCGAAGAACCCCATCAGTCACGTACAAGCACCTACTGTATGTAACCAAATGTTGCCATTGCCTAATTTATTGATATTCTTGTGTATTATTTGTAGCTAAATTCATGACGAAAATTGTAATTAATAAAATTGTGGCTGTTTTTAAGGCCAGTTGAATCCAATTTGTGCGCGTCTTGCGTGTTTCTTAATCAGCTTAATGTGGCATTTCCGTTGACAGCAGACGGGACTATGCATGACCGATGCATGCAAATGTGTGTGTTCAACTTGATGCTCTGGTGATTACAATTGTAACAAAGTTATTAGAGTTTTATTTAATTAGCTTTGTTTCATTCGTCCTTTGTTTACAATTAAGTCGGCTCACGATAACATCTCGGTTATCGGTTTAATCGATTACCTCAAGCAGTGTTGATAAATCCAGTTAAGTAAATGGCGCCAAAATTTGAATGTTATGTTTCCCAAGGCACGATTCCATTTGTGTCCCGCATTATAGCATTAGGTGAGCAATCCCAATACATGATCCCATTTGTATCCTGCGCTTTTTTTTACATTTTTATTCGATCTGTTACTTGCAAAGGCAGCGTGGAATGCAACAACTACATATTACGAGTGCACTCAGTCGACTGCCTTATAAAACATGCAGAGCCTGCACTTGCCAGCTGTGAATATGTTGAGAAAAATTTGTAACAAACAATACGAATGGTGCATAAACGTAAAGCGAACAACGGTACACAGTGCTTCCGGTGCGTTCGCGTTGCCAACTGTTGGGGGCGTGGCCACGGGTGACTGGGCACAAACGGGCAAACGGCGCAACACGAAATAAACGCAAATCCTTTTTTATCCATTCAGTATGCATATTTACAAACAGACGCACACTCACATAAAGGGGAGACAAAGGAAAACTGGCAGAAGCAGAAGGAGAAGCATCGCTTTTGTGGTTATTATTCGTATTTCATATTCAATGAAACGGCATGGAAATGGCCATTATTTTGTATTGTATAGCATAATATGATTGTCTCACATGTGCACGGTTTTTTATTTGTCGCCAAAAGAGGGAGAAATTGAAGTATTCAATTGCCAAAGCACAACAGAAGCTGTATGTGCGTGTGGCCTCAAATTAGGCTCCACTCTGCGGTCTCCCTTCACGCAATTAAAATACCGTTCGAGTGTTTGCCTGACTGAAGCTGGAACTCTACAGTACCTTCTTTTCCTCTTCACCTCCTCTTTTTCTCACCCCCCTGCGAGACATTGTCAACAGCTTCTCAGAGTGAAAATCCAATAAGCAGCTCGGCGACAACTACAACAACAACATCAACAATAACAATGGGAGAGCAACGAGCATTGTTGTCGCCATTTTCTACCTTCGCTCAGACTTCGTCCGCCGTGTTGTGTTGGTCACATTGGATTGATTTCGAGCCATTTTTCACTGCTTTCAGGAAACTAAAAGTATATTCGCTAAAATGACGATATGTTTATTTATTAAAGCAAGTTATATTGCGTTTGTCCATTATGGTATCGATATAAGCATTTTGTTATATCGAAACTGTATCATTTTGCAATAATAATGTTTTATAGGAAGTCACAATCAACCTTGACAGTCACAACGATATTTGATTTGAAAAATTTATCGATAACAGAAAGAGTTCGCCATTTAAAATTGGATCAAAGTCTAACAGCATTTTATTTTTTATCTTTTAACAAAGTGTAAAGAGTGGAAATAAATAAACCAGCCTGAGCATTAAATATTTAAAATAGCTGTAAATTGTCATACATTTAAATAGATTAAAGTTGTTTTCCCCCTTGTAGTGCATTTCGCATTCGACTGTTTATCAGAAATGTGATTACTCGAGATTCCTTAAGCTTTGCTGACATTTTTTATTGCATTTTTATGTCAACGCAAGCTGCTGCCTGCCCAACCATCCCTGCCCTGCCTGGCGGCGTGTTAATATCGTTTCGCGCAGGAGGTTCTGACTCCTGCTTGTGTATTTCTGTCAATTGTGCCCAATTGAATTAAGCTCAAAGTCAACGCCAGCTGCAGGTGGTGCCTCGGTATTCCAAGGCAAAGACCACAGCGGAGAGCAGCCAACCGCAGAGCAGGATGTACCACGCCAACCGCAGAGTGTCCAAATTGAGGGCCTTGAAGTAATCCGAGTTGTCGATGAGGCGAACATAGCCTGCGCGCAGGGCATCAGTGAAGTCCGAAACGAGCCAGTGGCGATAGAGCCCAGTGCTTTGGACCCACATGATAAAGTGCTTGAGAGGAATTTCCAGGTGTGAGTCAAGGCGCATGGGAAATCCGATGATGGGTGCTCCCAGGCAGACCGAGGAGTAGCGATAGATGGGCTTCTGGGCGTATTGTTGTTGTAGGGCAAAGAACTCCCAACGCTCCACGGTGAAGGGGTAGGAGTAACTGGTGTTGAAGCTCAGCAGAGCACGCACTTGTTCGCCCGCCTCAGCACCAACTACAAGCTGCGACACATCCTCAACCAGGTCGGGTGGCACCTGCTGCAACAACATGGGTATCTCATGGTGTTTGGTCAGTATGCGTTGCTGCTGTTCTATCAGCTGCTCAAAGGTGTCCACCTGCTCACCCACCAATGTCGCCGTGAGGAAACTGCTCAGCTGGTTCGAGTACCAATTGGTGACAACGAAACCGAGCACCGAGAGCTGCAGTGCGACCAGAAAGTATCGCCACGTTGGGCCATAGATACGTGTCGGTGTGCCAAGAAAAAGCAACTGGCACACTGCCTCGAGCAGACTCAATCCCGCACTGGCTTGCACATTGGGGCGTAGCCAGTAGAGCGCCAAACTGATGTACAGCACCGCGCCCAGTAGCAGCAGCCAACTGCTCCAGTGAAACGGACTCAGCAAGTACATGTAGCGCGGTATTTCATTGCGCACGGGCACAATGAGGCAGTTGCGCGCTATGGTCAGAGGATAACTCAGTATGCCCAGTTTGCGATCGATGCCCACATAAGGATGCATAGAAATCTCCAGTCGTTGATCGCCAATCATCTGATTGATGCGACTCATGTCCACGCTGCTGCCTATATCCAGAGTCTGTCCGGCATTGCTGACATGCAACTGGGCATTGTGGCGACGCAGGAACTCGGCGAAAATACGATAACCAAAGCCGCGGATTAGTTGCTCACCCGTCCGCTGATCTTGCACATGGAAAACACGCGGCAAATCGTTTTCCGCTGGGGTCGATACCACATATCCCTGCAGATCCGGGGGCTGAGCTTGAGGAAAGAGTCGATCACTCTTGGACCGCAGTTCATAATAGCGCACCTTGGGGTAAGGAGTGTACGCATAGATTCGCTGCTTGTGCAGCACTAGAGCACTCAGGAATTGTAAAGACCACAACTTGTTGAAGATTCTATGCACAGACGTGTAGTCTGACAGTGCGTACACAATGAGACGCGTTTGACGCAGCTTACGCAAGCGCTCATTCAGATGCCACCAGATGCGCTCGTCGCTGCTGTGGCAGAACAGCATGCTAAGTGCATCGTCCTTAATGTGATTCCTCAGCGGATTGAAACGGTTCGGTCTGGTCCCTTTAGTGCCGTCGAAGACGTAGCTGGCCACACTCAGATTGCTGTGCAGCCAAGCGATTAGCTCGTCGAGTGCAGTCAGCTGCAGTTGATGACTGGGGAAGATGGGAGTGTTGGTCCAGCGCTCTTCGATGGCGGCACGTTGCAACACTTCCTGCACGAAGCTCAGGTTATGGCACTTCACGTGCCGCAAAATCAGCGACAGCAACAACAGCAGAGGCAGTTGCATGGCTACGGATTAACTGTGCCCTCGGGCGTACCTCAGGGTCCTCTTTATAGCGCCGACTCCAGCTAATTGGCTTAATTCAATTTAATCGACGCTCGATTCGAATTATCTCTGTTTGAGATGGAAAATTGGATTCATGTTTGGCCACTTTGCCGAGGGCTTCCATTATGACACTTATGTAATCAAATCATTAACTTTAAGGGTCACATTAGCATCCTAACTAACTATGTAATTTTTTCTATTTGGTTCATTATAAGAATTTGAACGCAGGTTTGGTTTGAAAAATCAATCAAAGAATTATAACATATTTTATTTAAAAAAACAGGATTTTTATGATTATTATAAACATGATAGTAAGGTTATAGTTAAAAAACAAACCCTTATATAATTAGGGTACGGTACCTTCATGAATTAATGCAAAGTATTGAAATTTACAAGTTTTGCATTGAATTAAACCATCATTTCCATGTTTATTTATAAAATAGAATGTTTTGTCTTTGAAATAATGAAAATAGAAACAATCTTACATGCCTAGATAGCTTGCATAAATCGCCATATAATATTCTTGCTCGATTTATTTTTAGACAAAGAGAGAGTGAGAGAGAGTGTTGTTTGTTTCTCTAGAATACGCCACAGTTGTCGATTTATGTACTAATTAAACTGTATTATGCAGTAAGTACTCCATGTATATTGTAGAAATTAAAAAAAAGGATCTTCTCCGTGACAATGCATATTGCAGCATTGCCGTGACCAGGATTCGAACCTGGGTTACCACGGCCACAACGTGGGGTCCTAACCACTAGACGATCACGGCTATTGAAGACGCCTGATTAACGGTCTAAAAATAGCCAATAAAAGAGAATAATAGAGAAAGTAGATGGGGCTCTTAACGCTCAGTCAAGCTCTGCAAGGTTTCAACAACTCGAGTCTGCAGCAAAATTGATAATAATAATGCAGAGAGAATTTGCAGTAATCAGTGCCAGCAGCAGCAAGAAAAGCATCTAAAAAAAAGGTAGTTTACTATTATATACCCTGTAATGTAGGTTAAAATAGCTGAGAATATTGCACTATGGCAAGATAAAAGATCAGTTCAACTCATTGTTTATAGTTAGTAAATTGCGATATAAAAAAGGGAAAAGATGATTTAAATATTAATACTTAGTATGTAAAATGAAGAGTAAGATGATATACCATTTATATTAAAAATGTATTGCACTTCAATGATAGAAAACAAATAAAAAAAGAAAATCTTCTCCGTGACAATGCGTATTGCAGCATTGCCGTGACCAGGATTCGAACCTGGGTTACCACGGCCACAACGTGGGGTCCTAACCACTAGACGATCACGGCTATTGAAGACTCTTGAAATGGGGCGCAGAAATAGCGAATAAAAAATAATTTAATCCAACGCTTGGCCGAGCTTTGCTACAGTTGTTGCAGCAGCAGGCCTGCCTGCACATTGTGAGCGCGCTCTAACAACTTGTTTATGGAGCAAGCGCAAGTACGCCCCGCGACGGCAACCAGAAACACACAAGACAATATAACCACAACAACAACAAGAATAATACATAAAAAATCAGTGGTGAAAGGCAGCCGAAAGAGACAAGAGACTGTGGCAGAGAGGGAGAGGGCTGAGACGGACAAGAAACGACCCACCAACAACCAATAAACAAGATTTTGGTTTATGAATGAATTTAAATGCCAAGCACTCGAGCAGCAGAGCAGCGGAAGGGAGCAAGAGAAGAGAAAGAGAGAGAGACGGGAAAGAGAGGAAACTGCGGCGAGGCGTGGTGCTTGACTTGGCATTTCAATTCATTTTGCTATCAGCAGCATTTTGCGGCTTTGCCCGGTGCAATTGTGGATCCGGGTGGGATGCGGAAGGAAGGAAGCGAGAACTGTTAGAACAGACATTCCAGCTGTGGTCGATAAATATATGTATGGGGGGAATAAGCGGAATACAATTTTGAATAAATTTCGAGCATTCAAGTATTCATCAAAAACAAAGGTCTGATTTTTTATTTCATAGAATATTTTTAGCAGTTTGTCCAAAGCTCTCTTTCTATTCTGTAGAATCTAAACTGTACTCGTAAATTGTTATCCAAATTGTAAAATATATCATGGTTTTTATGCTCCATTCTAACATTAAATCGTTCTTTATTCACTTTTTTACATTTTCAACTTTATGTAGCAATTAAAAGCAGCTAAATGGGTAAAGTATATTTGTTATCTCTTAGACTAATTGAAATAAATGCAGCCCACAAAAGAATTAAAATTTTACCACTGGGAAAAATTTGTGTAATTTATTCAAATATGTGTTCCGGACTCAATTAAACGAATGGAATGGAATTCTCTTTGCATTTTACGATTTGATTTGTATCTTTTGATCATTGTATCATTTGTATGTTTACCCATTTAGCAGGCAATCGCTCATCCCCCACTCGAATGTAGAATACCCTAACTGTGCTAGGCAAAAGAAGAAAAAAAAAATATAACATTCTTTTAACGAGCTTTTGATTTCGCTGCACATTAAAGCATAATCTAAAGTCCTTCATGAGCTAAGCTCATTTGTGCTGGCGCTCGGGGTGCGCGCTCAAATGGAATCCAAAATGCCGTATGTCCTCAGGCAGTCAAGGTATTCAAATTAACTGGACTCACGTGCCTTTAATGAGGTGCCGACTTGTTTCCGCCGGTTTTATACCTCCCCAGGGGCAATTAAATGAGTTATATTCGGTTCCCAGTTGAGCGTTTCACTCTGTTCGGGCAATTGTTATACAAAATAAATAAGTTTATGGGGCTCCCAGACGAAAGCATTTGCCAATGATGCAACCTTATCGCATTCGTTGCTCGGCGAGATAAGCAAATAATACTTTTGTTCTTATCAGCGAAATAAAATACATACCTATATAAGTGGGCTACGATTGAGAACAGACTGAGCTGAGTTAAGAGTGTTTTATGTTGTTTATTTTCTTTGCCTTGAATTGTTACATCATAAATTCAAGTTAATGCGGATAATGATGTTTTCCTATCAACATTAAATATTGCTCTCTCTGTCAATCACAAACAGAATTGATAGTAAGAGATCTATTTAAACTTTTTCCTATAATACTTTAAACTACATTTCATTTAGTAAAAGGGGAAAATTTGCTCACTGCATTTGGAACCCTGCTTTATTAATTGTCAGTCTTAGTTAATTACATGGCATTTTATTAATTACACAGACTAAGCGAACAGCTTTTGGACCTGTTTAACTAGATCAGGGTCACTGTTTTAGTCAAACGTCGCCTAGTAGTACAAGTGGACTCTGGCCATGTAGTTCAGCTAATTTGCAGTTGTACGTCGTATTGCACCCGCCTAGTTGCAGTTCCAGAGCCTTTCAAGCTCTGCTATAAATAGGGCCAGTGACAGGAGCTGTGTGAACAGTTGCCGGCAACATGAACACCATCACTTCGCCATTCAGTAAGGACATTCCGAATGCGTTTAAGTACTTTGATCACATACGGAATAAAACCTATTATGCTGGGCCGCATATCAAGGCGATGCAGGCCTTTGCCAAGTTATTTCAATATGATCTGGAACTTGAGATGGTGGCTAACTTGCCAAGGCGCAGGATAGTACTGCTGCAGATTGCGCAGGGGCAGTATAATATGTCTCTACATGGAGTGTTCGTCAGACCGCTTAAGGATGATTTTCTAACCAGCTTCACCGAAAACTCGTATCCCTTCAAGATGCTGAAGAGCTGTGTGATGATACCACTGCCACCGGAGTTACCCAAGTGGCAATATGTACTCTGGCCATTGGGACGCTACATATGGACATTGCTCTTCGTGCTCATATTCTATGTGGCATTCCTGCTGCGCTATGTGCACTGGCGGGAGACAGTCACGCGATCCTACAGCCGCAACATGCTAAACGCCTTGGCCATCCTCTCGAACAGTCCCAACCAGAATATGGTTAACCTAAATCACACATCCGTTCCTGTCATGGTCTTCTACATATTGCTCTGGGGCCTGGCCTTTATATTGACCAACTACCACATCAGTCACATGACGACGTTCGATATGAAGCCCGTGTTTGTGAAGCGCATTCACAGTTGGGACGATTTGATAGAGTCCAAGTTGCGTATCATTATACCGGATATATTGCTAGATGATCTTCGTGAGTATGCGACCTCTGTGGATATATCCCCATTGGAGCCCCAGTTCGAGACACGTGACTGGCACACGTACCAGGATATGCTGATAGATCCGCCGCGTGAGTTTGCTTATGTAATCACCGAGGACGTGTGGGACTTCACCCAACGGCAGCAGCAAGTGCTCATCCAACCCTACTGGGCCATGTCGGACGTTTGCTTTGGCAGTCTGCTGAATTCGTTTCCCATGCGAAGGAATTCTTCGTTTGCCGGTCGGCTACATCGGCTTATGGTCAATGTGCAGGAGGTGGGTCTGTGGGACTACTGGGAAGATATTGCCTTTGTCTATGCGCGACGCGCGGGCTTTGCTCAGATTTATCTGGATACCTATCCCGTGGAGCCACTGAATATGGAGTTCTTTACCGCTGCCTGGATAGTTCTGGCTTTCTGCATACCCATCTGCATTCTTTCCTTTGGCTTGGAGCTGGTTTGGTACCGAAGGAAACATATTCTAAAGAGATGGAGCTGTAGAAATCGTAAGAAACACTGGTAAAAATGTCGATTGATCTATAAGACGAAAAATAAATTTTTTTGGCTCTGGTATTTTATGAAATATTATAAAATCGTTATTCCTTACAGTATTGAATTTCCCTTAATAGCTTGAATATATTTTTTGTATTTCATGTTTCGCATTCTCAATGATTGTAAAGCAATGTCATCATTTTCGCTAATAAAATAAATATTTTTTTTAGTATCATAACATTTTTTCCTAGTTGTTTTAATTATTTCAACTATTTCTAAAACCCGCAGGTTTTTATTGGCGGAAACTTTAATGCATCAAAAATACTTGTACAATCCAGTTTTATTGTTGATAACACTAGTCAACAAATTAATAGAATCTATAGACGTTGTTACCTTACCGTACAGACATAATTCCAGCCTTATGTCTCAATTTATCTTTTTTATGACAGTCGTCGTAGAACTTTCTACAGTGATTCAGAATGTACAAATGGAAGTTCCCCGCTCCTGTTGTGCAGTGCAACTCGGGCGCGTTTAATGATTTTGTAATTACCCATAAGTACAATATTATTTCAATGGCACTTTTTGTTTTTATTGTGCGCCATTTGCAAATATGAGTACCGCATAGGGCGAACGGAAAAGGGACGGGCGCGGGGTCAGAGTGGAATTGGCATTCGGTTTTTTTAACACCACTTTGGCGTTACGTGCTGCGAGCCCGTAAAAAAAACTGTAAAGTGTTTACATGTAAACTGAACACACACACACCTACACACACACACACACTCGCACACACGCTCGGGGAGAGACAACAACCCGTGAAATTTTTGCAGCGATTTTTTTTGAGAATTTTTTTTGTGGCCTGCTTTTGAAATATGTAAAAAGCCTGCAGTTCTTTGCCGAATAGTATGTGTGAGTATAAGTGCCTGTGTGTGTGTGTGTAGGTATATGAGTATTCGCGCTCCAATAATTGCGCGAAAATGTTTCTCTATTTACATGTATTGACCGTATGACTATAAAATAAATTCTGACCCGTATTTACAAATTAATTTTTGATAGCAGACGTCATAGCGAGAGGGCGAAGCTGGCACTTCTACCAGTTAAAATATATGGTATAAATCAAGTGAATAGAGTCATATGCCGTATGCCACGTGCTGTGTAGAGGTCAAAGTGCAACAAAAAGCGGCACTCAATTATTGCTGCACAGTGGTACAGAAAGGGATTTGTAACTGTTTTAACAGCGAGTGGATTAGGCGGCATTTAGGGGAAGATATCAATGATTTAGAAGATAGTTTTAGGTATTTGAAGGTTTAATTTGGGTTTAAGGTATTTCTTCTACTACTTTCGGGATTCATATTTAAGATTTTAAGCGAATATTTATATGAATTGCTAAGTGAATAAATAAACAAATGCAGTTTTGATTTAAAGTAGTTCAGATCAATTCTGATGTTCTAAATAATCCTTAATCCCATCTATCTTCTATTTTAAGATATAATTACCTAGATCTAATTCTGAATAATTTTCAGCTAAATATATTTCTCTCTAGTGATTTACTCATATGGAATTCATTTCTGAAATTTCCAGAATTTCAGCTACGAATTCCCACGCACGTGCTACGATTCGTAGCCCAATCGAACAGGTTGCAACCGGTAAGCTCCTGCTCCTGTTCCTGCCCGGCAACTGGATGGCGACTGGTGCCGAGCAGTCTGGCGCGTGCAAGGTGAGCGTTGATTTGCTGATTTTGTTTTATTTGGTTTTTTGCAGTCTGTTAATTTGCATTGGTTTTTTTGTTTTTTTTTGTTTTTCGTGACACTCGAGGCCGCTGCCTTGTATATAAGGCAAATGCAGCAGGCAATCGGAGCACAGTCGGCTCTACCATGGAGACGCTTTACTCGCCGTTTAGCATGGATATTCCGCATGCCTTCATCTACGAGGATCCGCTCAGACTGAAGACCTTCTACAATGGGCCCTACGTAAAGACAATGCAGAGCTTTGCTGAGACCTTTCGCTATCGCCTGGAGCTGCAGAGCATCGAGAGTCTGCCCAAGAAGCAGGAGCTGCAGCAACTGATTGCCAGCGGGCAGTACAATGTGTCAATACATGGCATGCTTATTCGCCCCGCCGGGGAGGAGCCCATGAGCAATATTACGCAATACAGTTATCCGCTGGAGGTTATGCAGAATTGTGTCATGGTGCCACTGCCGCCGGAGTTGCCCAAGTGGCAATATATGGTGTGGTCGCTGGGCCGCTACGTGTGGACTACACTCTTTGTGGGCATCTTCTACGTGGCCCTTCTGCTGCGCTATGTGCACTGGCGGGAGACCATCACGCGCTCGTATACCCGCAATCTGCTGCACGCCATGGCCATCCTCATGTACAGTCCCAACATGAACATGCAGGTGCGACTCAACCAGGCCTCGCTGCGTGTGCTGATCTTCTACACGCTGCTCTATCTGCAGGGCTTCATTGTGTCCAACTATCACATCAGTCACATGACTTCGTTCGACATGAAGCCCGTGTTCGTCAAGCCAATCCACACGTGGTCCGATCTCATTGAGTCCAAGGTGCGCATCATTATACCGGACACTCTGCTGGAGGAGCTGCGCTTTCTTCCCGTTGTGGACACATCATCGTTGGATCCACAGTTCGAACCGCGTATTTGACAGGACTATCAGAGTCTGCTGGCCAACCCGTCGCGCTCCTTTGCCTATGTGGTTACCCAGGACGCGTGGGATTTCTTTAACCGCCAGCAGCAGGTGCTTATCCAACCGTATTTCGCCATGTCGCAAGTCTGCTTCGGGGGCCTCTTCAATGCATTTCCCATGCAGAAGAACGCTTCGTTTGCCGGCCAGTTGAATCGCTTCATTCTGTATGCCAAGCAGGCGGGACTCTGGAACTTCTGGGTGGACATGGCCTTTGTCTATGCATTGCGAGCGAATTACGCACAGGTTTTTCTCGATACCTATCCGGTGGAGCCGTTGAATTTGGAGTTTTTTACCACCGCCTGGATGGTCATGGTGGTCGGGTTGCCCATCTGCTGTATCGCTTATGGCTTGGAGCACCTTTGGTTTCGCTGGAGAAGAAGAAGGGATAATTAAGAGAGGTGGTAATGAAAACTAATGTCTAAAAGGAAGTTGAGAAAGGAATATGCAAAGAGAAAGTTTGTTTACACTTATAAGTACTAATATAAAATACTTATAGTCAGTCGTAGTTATAAGTGCACAATGTTTTTCTGATTTTTTAATTAAATGCTACAAATGTTCAATATAAATGTTTTTGTTTGGTTTGTAAATGGTATATTCGCTTGGGGAAGTAGTTTGTTCTGCCAAGAACAAGATATCGTATATAATGTATAGCTTACTATATGTCAAATAATGTTATTGTAACTTAGTTTTTACTTGATGTTAGCAACGCACCTTAGGAGACATTTTTAACCCTATAAAGTATGTATTTTGCATCATCATGAAAGCATCAACATTAGAGCTGAGCTAGCCAATTTCATCTATTACTACTACTATTACTACTACTATTTCTACTACTATTACTACTACTATTACTACTACTATTACTACTACTATTTCTACTACTATTACTACTACTATTTTTACTACTTTTACTACTACTATTACAACTACTATTACTGCTACTATTTCTACTACTATTACTACTACTATTACAACTACTATTACTACTACTATTACTACTACTATTTCTACTACTATTACTACTACTATTACTACTACTATTACTACTACTATTCCTACTACTATTACTACTACTATTACTACTACTATTACTACTACTATTGCTACTACTATTACTACTACTATTACTACTACTATTACTACTACTATTACTACTACTATTTCTACTACTATTACTACTACTACTATTTTACTACTACTATTACAACTACTACTATTACTACTACTATTACTACTACTATTACTACTACTATTACTACTACTATTTCTACTACTATTACTACTACTATTACTACTACTATTACTACTACTATTTCTACTACTATTACTACTACTATTTTTACTACTTTTACTACTACTATTACACTACTACTATTTCTACTACTATTACTACTACTATTACAACTACTATTATTTACTACTACTATTACTACTACTATTTCTACTATTGTTACTACTACTATTACTACTACTGTTACTACTACTATTTCTACTACTATTACTACTACTATTACTACTAGTATTACTACTACTATTACTACTACTATTGCTACTACTATTACTACTACTATTTTTACTACTTTTACTACTACTATTACAACTACTATTACTTCTACTATTTCTACTACTATTACTACTACTATTACTACTACTATTACTACTACTATTTCTGTTACTATTACAACTACTATTACTACTACTATTACTACTACTTTTCTACTACTATTACAACTACTATTGCTACTACTATTTTACTACTATTACTATACTATTATTTTTACTACTACTATTACTACTACTATTACTACTACTATTTCTACTACTATTACTACTACTATTACTACTACTATTTCTACTACTATTACTACTACTATTACTACTACTATTTCTACTACACTCATACACAACAATCCAACAGCCAGTCCTTTATACACTTCTCTTCACATTCTTCACTCTAAAACAAACCATTTACATATCGTAAGTCAAAAATACCTTTATCTTGTTAATAGGAATGATATTTTACTTAATATGGAAAGCATTTAGTGCAGACCCCAAGTGAATCTCGATTGCCTCGAAGCATTTCACCAAAACACTTTCCTGCTAATTACTCGCCTGGGTTCAAATATATTTGCTGGCGCTATCTGCAATCTCTGCATAATGAATACATTCCTGGCCAGGTTGGGGGATACGACAGAACATTAATGTAACATTCTAATTGCGCCAGGCTGCGCATTGCCGTCGGCATTAGCATTAGCATTAGCATGTCGTCTCTGGAGGCTACTTACCATAGTTGATGTGGTGGCTGCAGCTGTGACGGTGACTCGAGATGCGCCGTGTGGCGTTCACGTTACGCATACGACCTGTGGACGCCTCAAGGTTCGGTCACAATGTGTGCACTGCATTGGCTATTCGTTGTCCTCGGGCTGCTTGCTCTGCTCCAATTGGGTTACGGATGGAACTTTCGATACATTAGCGGACTGCTGATTAACTTTCATAGATTGATTCAGTTTCAGGATATCGTCTGGTTCATTAGCGAAGAACTCCCCAGCCACCACACGGAGAGATTGGATGAGTTTGTGCGCATCGTGCGAGAGGGATATGGCCTCACGCAGTATGTGATAACCAACAACACGCAGATTCGCATGATACGATCGGGAGCAGGTCGAAATCTTGTGAGTTTCATCTTTACCAATGGCGAATCGGATCCCATCATGAACGTGGTCAATAAAGTGCTCACGGGACGCCATTTTTACTTTGCCATTTTTATGCTAATGGACAAGATCGGCTCGGATATAAAACCAGTAAATGATATCTGTCGTTATTTCTACCATTATCAGTATGAGAATTCGATGCTCTACTTTGAGTCGGAAGATGGAGGAAACAACCTTTATGGAACCTCTATATATCCTGAAATGACCATTGAAAATCGCACAGATCTTGGAGCTTATTTCCGCAAGAAAATGAAACAAACTCTGGCGGCTCACATGGATGCGGGAGGCTTTAGTTTTCCCACACCATTGCGGCAGGATCCGCCGCATTTATTTAAGGTGCACGGACGCTACGAGGGCAGCACGTACCGCATCATTGAGACCTTTGTACAGCACATTAACGCCAGCTTTAAGGAGTTGCAGCAACCTCTGGACGCACTGGGTGGGCAGATGGTGAACATGAATCGCACATTGGAGTTAGTGCGTCAGCGTCGCATTGAGTTCTCCGCCCATGCTTATGCACTCTTCACCCCGGACGAGGAGCTCGAAAAGAGTTATCCGTTGCTCGTGGTGCGCTGGTGCCTCATGGTGCCACTGTACAACAAGGTGTCCACCTACTTCTATGCTGTGCAGCCTTTCGATAGTCTCGTTTGGTTTTTCGTGGTAGGCGCTTTTATAGCTTTGATGCTTCTCGAGCTCTTCTGGTTGTGGTTGCTGCCCGATCAAGCTGCTCCAGCTCCTGCTTTGGCAGTGCTGAATACTTTCTGTTACATCATCAATATTGCAACTGGTCGAGAAGTTCTGCAGCCATCGACTTTGCGTTTGCTGCTGCTCATTGCGGTCTTCTTTCATGGCTTCTTTCTGTCCGCTAATTACACATCTACCTTGGGCAGCATTTTGACGGTGAATCTCTTTCATGCGCAGCTAAACACCATGGAGGATCTGATAGAAGCACAGTTGCCCGTCATGATCATCGACTACGAGCTGGAGTTCCTACTGCAACTGCATAAAGATTTGCCTGATGAATTTCGCGCATTATTGCGGCCCGTAGATAACGGTATCTTTGCCCAGCATCAGATCAAACTGAACAGCTCCTTTGCCTACTTCGTGACTGAGGACAGTTGGCAGTTCTTGGATCAACAGCAGCGACATCTGAAGCAGCGTCGCTTCAAGTTCAGCGACATTTGCTTTGGCTCATTCCATCTGGCCTATCCCATGCAGATGGACTCGTCGTTGTGGCGTGATCTGGAGTACTATACCTTCAGGGTGCATTCGTCGGGACTGCATAACTACTATGCGAGAATTAGCTTTGAGTCTGCCCTGCAAGCTGGCCTTGTGCAGCGTCTGCAGCAGAATCAGGACTTTATTGGGGCAGGACTCGAGCATTTGGCAATTGCCTTCATCTTTCTACTCACCATGACAGGCTTTTCTACGATTATATTTGTTCTGGAACTGTTTTGGGCACGCATCCAGAATGGGTTATTAAACCGGGTCTAAAGTTGATGAATTCAAAGAGTGCTTGAAATGCAGATAAGAATTTATTTCGAAGGCAATCTCTATCTATCTATATAAATATATGTATACATATATATATTAATGGGTCTTTCACGCTTCTTTCTGACTTGGTTTTGCTGAAACTTCGATTTGTATTTTGTCAAAGACATTACAAAGGTTTTCGATCCCAGTTCTATGTGACCTGCCGATTCATCTACAAATAGAAATGAGTTCCAGCAGATTTCTTATACATACACATCAAACCTGTTTACCATAAATCGGACTCAACAATGAGACAAGGAAATGCGCGAAATACGTTCAATAGAAGGCAAAGAAGCAACACGTGCAGAATTGAATCTCCAATTGAACCATTGGCGATGATAAGCAGATCACAAATGATTAGAACCAGTCCAATGAGCAACCGTAGAAAGTTGAAGAATCTGTTGAGGCTTATTGCCGCGAGCGTTATTTTGTTTCTTTTTGGCCGAGGTGTCTGCAAAAGTCTATTACAATTGATATACCCTAAGGCATTTACAGTGAGCAGTCGGGTATTCTGAAGTGATCATAATGAGTGTAGACCTTCTGCAGTCTGTTGTGGGTATAAAAGACTCCCAGCCGAGGCGACAACCAATCAGTGCGCACAGACAGCTCTGCAGTTCTCTCAAACAGTAATACCGTAAAATACAGACAATCGACTAGGATGAAGTGTCAATTTTCTCTACTGCTGCTGGTTAGTATAGTCTGCCTAGCGCAGGCTCACCACGAGGACAAGAATGTAACAGTTGCTGCTGCTGGTGCTGAAACTCCAAGCAACACTGGACTCAATCTCGAGGAAAAGAATGTAAAGTTGCCTGGTGAAACCCCAGTCAACATTGGCATCAATCGCGAGGATAGGAATGTCAGGGTTGCTGCTGCTGGTGCGGAGATCCCTAGGCAACAATGGACTCAATCGTGACGGTAAGAATGTCACAGTTGCTGCTGAAACCCCTGGCAACACTGGACTCAATCACGAGGATGAGAATGTCAAGGTGGCTGCTGAAACCCCAGGCAACACTGGACTCAATCGTGAGGTTGAGAATGTCACAGTTGCTCCTGTTGGTGTTGAAACCCCAAGCAAAACTGGACTCAACCTCGAGGATAAGAATGTAAAGGTTGCTGTTGCTGTTGCTGTTAACCTCGGCAACACTGGAATCAATGGCACCTCCGGACGGATGTTCCTTAAGAAGTTTCCCAAGCATAGAAGCATGGTCCTTGGCGAGTCTTCCCGGTACCGGCGTCACCGTACTACTACTGGTACTGGTACCGGTACAACTACCGGTACTAACGGGAACGGTTCTACCGGTAACGGTTCTACCGGTAATGGTGCTACCGGTACCGGTGCTACCGGCACGGGTGCTACCGGTACTAGCACCGATGGTGGCAGGGCCCTAAAAAAGAAATGACAAACGAAATATCGCTTGCTAAAGAAATAAAACAAATATTTAAAAAATAATTTCAACCCAATTAATTACAATGTCAATCATCTTTATTGTGTCATGTATTGCTTTTGGGTAATAGTTAGTCTAACTACTTCTATAAAATCGCCTTAGTTTTGTAAAGAGTCGCCTGCATGAGGCATTCAACTTCACCTTCATCCGCAAGTACTGATGCCACTTCATTTCAAGGCAAAAGGCGATGCCGGCAAGCACGAGGCCAAGGCACCAGGTACGCATCATGCTGGAGAGGAAGCTCATGCTGAGGGGCGTCGGTTCGTCGCTGGGAACAAAGAATCGGAAGCGTCGCAAACGCAGCACATCCCAGAAGACCTCGCGGCTCCAGTAGCCATTGAGGCCAGCCTGCATGGAGATGAGGATGTAGTTTTGGTGGGCGGAACGTAGATGCGAGTCGACGTGCATGGGAAAGACATGATAGTAGGGACCCGAACAAATCGAGGTCAGGTGGAAAAGGGGCCAGCGCAGATGCTTTTGCCGCATGTGCACAAAGTTCCAGCGATCACTGGGCACCAGGTAACCGTAGCTGGAATTCATTTGATCGCGTCCATCGCCAAGAGACTGCGAGGCAGTTACTTGGAACTGCTGCAGGAAACGCTGCGAAAAGTTCTGGGCGGATCGTACAATGCAATCGTATTCATAGCGCTGCACCAATATGCGCAGATCCGCATCGATGATGTCCTCGAAGGTGCTCAGCTGGCGGGGCGCAGGCGATGAGGTCAAATAGCTGGCCATCTTGGAGATGTACATGTTGGAGCAGATGAGTCCGAAGATGAAGAGCAGCACGTACAGAAAGCGCATGCGCGGCGTCGGTGTCTTCATGATGCTCAGGGGCGTATTATTTGTAATGCTACAGACGCACTGCAGCATGGCGGAGCTGAGATCACGCGGACGCCTTGGCGAACAGAACCAAATGCCCAGCGAGATGTAGACGGAGGCAAGGCAGAGCAGCAGCCACACACTCTCCTGCAGTGCCTCGCGTACATAGCGATCCTGCAGCGACTCATTGCGGAAGGGCACCACCACGCACAGATCGTTGATGCCTAGGGGATAACTGATGCCCACCGTGTGGTTGCCGTCGAGGTCGGTGAACGAGTGGATGAGCGTTTCGTAGACCCCTTGCGTCATCAGCTCTAACATGTTGGATAGATCGAATTGGGTGAATGACAGGGTGTCACTGGTGTCCGTCATGGTGGCATTGATGAAGTCCAGGAAGCCGAAAAAGAACTTGGCACTGGTGCCGTAGATGGTCTTGCCATCGTTTCCCTTGAACACGCGTGGTATATCGTTGAGAACTGGAGTTCGTATGTTGTATCCCTTTGTATTGATCAGACTGCTCGTGGTCTTAAAGAGATCTCGATATCCCCAGTGGCGCGTCCTGTTGCGGACTACAAGCTTGGGATATGGATCCACAATGAATAGATTGTCGCCAATTGTCATGAGGAATGTGTTGGTGAATTGCTTGGTCCATGACCATTCCAGTACGTTCGTCACCATGGCTATCAAGGTGTCGTCCGGCTTCAGGCGTGGAATTAGCATGAACGCCGTCTTCAGCCAGCGCATTCCCTTCATGCTGCCTGCAGCCACCTCCATTATGGGGTCATCACGCTCTGTGGTCACCACCAGAGCCATGGACGGCGTGCTGATGTGACGCATTATTGCCGTTGAATAGTTGTGGTCACGTCTCCAGAATATACGCGGCAGATACTCAAACTCTTGCCAGAAATTATCGAAGAATTCAGCACCTTGTGGATTGGTCAATTTCAGTCGCTCCGAGACAAACAACACAATGTTCTTTAGCTTTTTCAGACGATAAATGCGAAGCAGTACGTCGATAAAAAAGGAATTGTTCGACATGTGCAGGTGTGCTCCAACCAGGCTGTCCTGCTGTGACGTGCTGTGTTGGCTGAGCATGAGCTCAGCTGTCGCAGTGTCCATTGCCGAAACGAAACTGAAAGCCTCCTGACAGGGGACTCCAGTCGGGACAGCCTGGCCGGAGCATGCCTGACCTGGTCTGGCTTGGCAACAGCTTATCGATGTGTTTATTGCCTTCCAACACATGTCCAATGTACGCGACAAGTGTACACTTTATTGGTTGGCACTCAAATTATTTACAGTGAATGACAATCGTTGCCACAGGAGCGGTTCAGAGTGAGGAAGGGAAGAACAAAAGAACAGAGTTGGAAGAATAAAGAAACCTTAGAAAGGGAATAGGAGAAAGGAAGCAAAGTATTGATTAGACAGACTGGAGGTTCAAGGGGATCAGAGGGTAGAAAAAGACAAAAATCTCAGGGCTGTTCACGGATCTGAGGTTAACAAAAGAAAGATTTCAAATTATGTTATAAGAAGATATAAAAAAAGGGTTAAGTATTAGAAAAATTTAATTGTATGAAATAAATAGAGATAATTAGTTTATCCCACTTATTCTTCTTAGTTCTGTTAACTTTCAAATATTTAAGGCCTCTTTCTGCCCTCGCTCCGGCCTTGTGCGTGTGCTCTAAAAAGAGAGACAGTTTGTTGTGAATGTTTATGGACTGGCAAACGCGAAACACGCGTTATCTGAAGTGCAAATCGGGCATGTGCCAAATGGTTTAGCGGTATTTATGCAAAGGACCCAAATAATTGGACAAATCGTTGCGGAACATGCAACGACTTGACTGGACTTGGCTTAAAGTGTCATTAGGGTGGCACACGGGCGTTGCAGTAGCAATTAAAAATCACGCATACGCAACGTTGCACGCCATTTTCAGCGTTGCCCTCGGCTGTGGAGAAAAAGGACCTAGAGAGGGAAGGGGTCTATTGAGTGTAACGCGTTGCATTTTGCATTCCTCATTAACTTTTAATTGCTGCAAAATTTCCTAATTGAGTTAAATGCGATTAGAGCCACAGGGCCCACAGGGCAGGGCCAGCTGGGCTTATCGAGTTATGTCTCCGGTTTTTGGCCAAGCAAATGCAATTATGTCAAGCACAAAGCCCCCTTTATGGCAGCTGTTGTTGTTGTTGCTATTGCTCTTGTTGCTGTGGCTCTTGTTAGCCTGCAGCTTAAAGCATTTATGATTGATGCGATTGGCAAAAGGTTTTGTCCTGCCAGAGAATGGAGAAGGAGCATGGGCGGCTGGCAGCGTGTGTCCTTTGTGTCTCTCGATGATTTGTCATATTCGGCGATTTCACGCGATTATAATGCGCATCAGGAAAAGTCAATGCGAGTCACATTTCCAAGTACCGTGGGAACCGCAACAGACGCGCACACCTGAAGCGACACTTTGTTTAGCTCCCTCCCTTCTCCCCCCTCCCTCCCTCTGTCTGTCTGTAAGTCTGCCATGTGACGCATATGTTGCGAGCGCTTTTTAGAAGGCACTTTGTGCGACCCGGGGGCATTGCTTGTACACTTTTTGGCAGACATCACCCTCGACCCACTGCTGCTGTTGCTGTTGTTGTTGTTGTCATTCTTGTTCTTGTGGTTTTTAATGTGTGCGCCGTAAGCGCTAAGATACATTAAGCCAGCTTGTTGAGCCGCGAGTTTCTTTCATTGCTGCGCTTCACTGGAATCGATGAGGAGTTTTGGCATTCGCCGAGTCATTGCATGATAAATGAAATGGCTAAACTGGGGGCACTCAAAATAGTCGCAGTCTAAAGAGCTGTTAAGCTGCTTCTTTTTATTGAAGAAGCTCTCTCGAAATTCATCACATGTTTCATTTATCCAACTGTAAACCAAAAATGTGATTGCAATCTAAAGTTTAGATCTCTCGTTTTGTCTCTAATCTCTTTGTAATTAGTTTTATAATTAATTCGTTAATTTTCGCATGGAACTCATGGCCCGCTACAGTGAGCACTGAAGTTGTTTGTACCCTGCCAAGCAACAGCTGCAATATTAAGTTATAATTTGCCAGCTCCAACAAAAGATTTTTCAGATTTTATTTTTATGTGTTTTCTGTTTTGTTTTTGTTTTCTTTTTTCTCGAGTTTTTGTGTGAAGTATCTTATTTCACATTGTTTTAGTTATGCGTTTTTTCCACACTCTCCAAGTGTGCCAATGTGTGTGCGAATTCATGTGGGTATGTGTGACTGTGTGTTTGTTCGTGTTGGTGTGTGTACGTGTGTGTTTTGCCATTTGAAAACGGAAGCGAAATGTTGCGAGCGCAGTTGAACGAAGACCCTCGAGTTGTTTCGGTGCCGCTGCTGTTGTTGCTATGTTCTGCTATACCCTGTATTCAATGTGATGTGTATGAAGGAAGTTAGAGCACAGTTAGTGTAGAAATAAAACGAAATATTTACTATGCATAGATATTTATTTATTCTGCAGCAGAACTTATAGCCAAATCGATTTAAATTCCTTATCATTCCTTTAATTTATCTTTTTGCTTTTTCTATATAATCTGCTGTTTGACGGTCCTCTTTACCCCAAAGTATAACCTAATATCTGTCTTTATCGGTAACCTCCTTACTAATATCTGTCATTGTCACTAACCTAATTCCTCACAATCGTGCTCCTTATACCTTAACTTATTCTAACTAACTTATCCTAACTTATTCCTTTTTTGTCTATATGAATCCAATTCTATTTATTAAAACATATTTTTTTTTCTTCTCTTCTGTCACTTAGATTGTCATTTACTTACAGCGTTTACATCCTAGGGTATCTCTCAAACTACTACATTTATTTTCCTCTCGTTGTCATTGTTGTTGTTGCCTCTGTTCAAGAGCCAGCTGCTGCTGCCCTTTCTGCCCGTTCTCTCTCTTGACGACCTTTCTCCTCCTGTAGCTCATGTCTTTCCACCGACAGTTGGGCTGCACTCTCGACATTTAGCACCGCCCACACGCTTACGCCACGCCTTCGTCCTCACGTTCGCCCACTCGACCGCTCCGCTGTCAGTTCCCTCGACCCCATAGATCCCGTCTGGCCCCGTCGGCCCCGTCCGGTGTGGCAACTGGCGAGCAGGTGTGTTTGACTGGCACCGCAGCATGTGTCGAAACATTGCCAACCACTGGACGCTTCTCTCGCAGAGCACGCGTGTGTGTGGCTGGATATGGCTGTGTGTCTGTGTGTGTGTGTGTGTGTGTGTGTGTCGGGCTGGCTGCAGCTAACTGTTAAGCGAAATTACCGCAATCTCCGCACGTCGAACAATTTTTAATGCTGAAAAATGTATTTTCTAATTTTCTCTCGTCTTTTGCCTCTGGCAGAGCCAAGTTTATTTTGGCTTTGTCAGTTTGCTGGCCACAAATGTGGTTAGAACAGGTGTAAGAAATCGACGTGTGTACTGCGTGTGTGTGTGCGTGTGTGTGTGTGTTGGTCATCCCTCCACACCTGACTGCAATATTAATGAAAAATAATTATTTTGCCATTGAAACTTTCCTTTTTTGTACCGGACACACGCACAACAAAAACAGACATTGAGATGTTTTATCAAATGACTTTTTATACCCTGTAAAGCAGTTGTTGACTTAAACTGTAATTGGTAGATAATTCAATTGTGTTGTTGGGCTGCTATGAGTTGAAAATGGAGTTTGTTTTTATGTGTACACAATATTTTTATAACGTACTTTAAGTTAACTTGATTAAAGTCAAAGAAAGGGTAAATCCTGAACAGGTTTTAAAAGTTTTACATTCATCTATCAAGTACAATATATCCTTAGTTATCGAGGGTAACTGCAGTTCTTCCTTCTTATCTGTCTCTCGCTCTTTCACACTTAACTGTATTTGTTATTTTAGCTTCTGTCAGCTTTTCACCTGCTTCAGCTGCGCCACTCTGGCGAACGGCAGCGTGCGATGGCAATTTGAGCATTAATATAATATCGGAGTATCTGGGCAACTGTCGAGCTAATTTTCAATATGCAAGCGGCAAACTTGCAGCCAGCAGAAGCAGCAGCAGGAGCAGCAGCAAAAGCTGTGGAAAAAAGGCAATTTCCGCCCTTTTGATGCATTCTTTAATGGGCCAACTTGAGTGTGCACCAAGTGGAAAGCAGGCAGCATGCGGCAAAAGGGTGAGAGAAGGAGGAGACGAAGAAGGGCCACTGAAGCTGATATGCCATTATGCTAAAAGTTTGTGTGCCGAGGAAAATGTGTGTGAGCAAAAATGCGGGGGCAAAAAAAAAGGAAGAGCGACACTAATAATGTTATTCGATACGTTACAGCTCGACGTTAGATTGTTCGAAATGCCGTTATGCCATTACGAAGTCAATGGCAAGAGGCAAGGCTAAAGCTGCCATATGGCCGAAAGTGGGAGGCAGATGGAAAAAGAATAATGCGATTGTAATGTGAAACGAAGTGCGATAGGTAAATTTGAACTGCAGCAACAATTGATGAAGAATTTTTTAATTCGAGGCATTTCCAACAGCCTCATTGGTTAGTAATCAAACCCAAATAGGGAACTTTATAAATACTCCTGGTATGTATTTCCCTAGTGGTACACAGTATCCACTTGCATAGACTTGTAGCACAGTCTTGTTGTTGCCTTTGGTAGCATATTTAATGAGGTTCCTTGCCGTGAACTGAGGCCTTCTTTGTGCGTAGCAAATAATGAGCTCAGGCTCGGGATGAGGTTCATGTCTAGCCTCGGGCAAGTGCGGCTACACGATGTTGATTAACTTCACTTTGGTAAGCCGGTTAAGGGGGGGAAAGGGAGGAGTAGAGGGTGCTTCTGCTGCCTGCTTTGGCATTTTTGGCAGCTGGCTGAGATTTCTTTCGCTATGCGCTTTTCCCACTGCATAATTCAGCTGCTTTATGCAGCGCTAGCAAATGAGTAGAAAGCACAAAAAAATGAGCAAGTGCATGAAAGAAAGGGGTAGAGAGGGGAGAAGAGAGGCAAGAAAAGGGGTGAAGCAAGGCGCAGAAGAGAGGAGAAGGGGGGCAGGCATGTGGCTGTGTTTTCACGCCTTTCTTACTTACTTTTGCCTTTTGCCTCATTATCTTTCTCTCGCTCTCTCTCTCTCTGTTGGACATGCAACAATTGTTGTTGTTTGCAGGCGGGCAGCCAAATGAGTCAAACTCGAGTGCTTTTTTCCGACTTTTCCGGATGCTTCAGTTCTTCAGCATTTCGCTACTTCAGCTCGCTCGTGCAAGTGCAACTTTTTGGGTGCATTGTAATAATGTTTGCAATTAAACTAATGAAGTCATTTGCGCTGCTTCCCATTAACCTTTGCTTCCCACTCTCACCCACTCTCTTTCGCACAGTGTCGACTAAAAGTTCGGTACCTAATTGTGCAGTTCATGCCAAGAAGTAAACTGGCTTGCGATAAACTTGTTCCCAACTTTACCGGATGCCAACAAATTGCATTTCACTTTTTATACCCGCACACTTTTGTGTGGCTTTTCCCCTTTTATTTTTCACCAATTTTATTTTCCAATCTGTGCGGTGTTAAGTGTCATATTTTGACATTGAGCAATATTAATTGAGTCTTTTTTCGCGTTTTCATGCGTATAAACTGTTGTTGTTGCTGCTACTGCAACCTGACAGCAAACACTGTAAAGGAGGAAGGTGGAGGAGGATACATCGCAACATTTGTTTGGACCACAAAAAAATGCACTTAACCGAGGGCAATTCAAGTAGTTACACGAGAGAGAATATTTGAAATACTTTATTATAATTGTTCCTCAAATTTTATTTATTTTTAAAAAAAATTATAATTTTTTTTTTTTTTTTTTTTTTTGGGCAACTGTATAGGGTTTTCTTTTGGACTAAAGGCTTCGTCTCTCTCTCTGTCTATCTTGACTTCACATTTACTTTCTGTGTGTCCTTTTCTTTTTCTGTTTCAAAATTAAATTTCTTGAGAGCAAGCTGAAAGTGGTTTCTCAGCTGTTTAGGTTTCCATCTGATTATGTAGTCTGTAAACCTTGTCCAAGGACAAAGCTTCTTCTCTTCATATCTTTACATCCTATTCGTTGTCTCACTAAGTATTTTTTGCATTTTCTTATTATTTTTTTTCCATTTCTCATTACATTACAATTAAGTTTATTTTCCGTCCAATTTTCTTTCTTTTTCTCTTCTATAACTTTAGTTATCCTTCCAGCAACTTCAAGCTCTGCCCTCGCACTCGATTTGTCGCATTTCAGAGTGCACAAAAAACTAAAGTCAGCGCGCATCGCTGTCGCCAACAGGCACACACATGCATATACACACACCCACCCAAACACACAAAGAGATCCCATCAAAATTACCTCAACAAGTGAAAAACATGCGCCAGGTAAACAGCGCTGTGGAAAACCTATGCTTTTCCGCTTCAATTGCGGGATTTGTAACAAGCGATAGAAGCCGCATCGAATCAAGGCACGCCCCCTAAAAAAAGCTCGGCGAAAAACCGTATAAAAGCATCAAGGGAGGGATGCCCTGGACCCAGCCACCCCAATTAAAAGTTGTCGCTTTGAATTTAATATTTAATTTTAATTGTTATTTATTCGCTTTCGGTTTTGCGCTTTTACAATATTCTGTTGTATGCATAAAGTTTCATATTTTCTGTCGTATGGGAACGCGCCACTGTTGCTCTGGTAATTTCAATATTATCGTGGACCCACGGATCCGTGGATCGCACGTTATTCTGTAGTTTAAATGTTCTGATATTACGAATACATTTATGTCTGAACATTTTATATATATGTATGTATATGTATATCTATATATCGATTTATTTCTTTGCGGACTTTCCTTGGCTTGTTTTTTTCTTTTTCATTTTGTGTTTTGCGATTCTCTTTTAACATTTTATCTTTCTTCTTGTTCTGCACCTTCGCTTGTAGATAATTTCAATTTGTTTTGTTTGTAAGATTAGACAACATTTTTGGGCCTCAAAGTAACGTTTTACCTTGCTTTCTTTGCGTATTCTTTTACGTTTACGCTTTCGATTTCATTTCTTCATCTTTTTTTTGGCATTTTCATAATTGGTTTTTATTAAAAATTAAATAAAATCTAATTTTGTTAACAAATGTCGCAATATGCTTAACTAAATAGTTTTTACTTTCCATTTATTTATTATTACGTTCTTTGTTTTTTGTTTTTACAATTAAAATTTGCGCTAACAGTTAAAAATTGTTTCTGTTGTTTTTTCTCGCTCTCTTCGTCGAGTTGTCCGTTCATCAAGCAATCGGTTCGTTTAGTTGATGTATAATATTATTATAATTACAATATTTAGCTAATTTGACACTTAAAGCGGAAAAACTTAACAACTTTCGGTTGGTTGAGTTGCCATTTTGGATTAATATTATCATATTTTGTTTTATTCATTTTGGGTTTCGGTTTAGCAATGATTCGCAATACACTGACTTAAGGACTAAGTACGATGTCTGTTAGTTCATATATAACACTCATATTATTTCTGTATTATTCTGTTCAAATTTCGCTACTAATAAAATATATCTGATGTACTGTATATTATAAAGATGTCATTTGAGTTATCTTCTCGATATTTTATAGCTACCAAGTTAAGTATCTGATGCTTGTTGTATACATGAGCCTCGCACTGCATCCTCACTCAGAGAGACAGTTTCAGAGTCACTTTAAAATATATATCATATATATATATATATATTGTATTTGTATATATATACATATTTAGTATGTATATATTCAAGATTTGTTCGAGTTGTAAGTTTTAGTTTTATTCTTTAGTTCAATATGGTGGTATTTCTGCAGTCAGCGTTGAGAAGAGCATATTCTCGTAGTGTGATGGCAAACTTGTCGATAGATTTCGATTGAGATTATCGATTACAGTGTATGCTATTAATGTATATGGTATATCTAAGTTATATGTATGTATATCGTGTTATAAGTACTGCTTGTGAAAGGGGATTGGGTTAATTGGTTGGTTGGTTGCCTGGAAGAGCAGCTGGTGGGTACTTCGAAAACATGTGTGTGAGATACAAGGTTCTCTGCAGATACCGTTGTATCGGAGAGAGAGTGACGCAACTTGCAAGAGATTGCGATGGGAAGTGTGAGTGTGTGTGTTTAGTACAAGCATCGCTTAGCCTATTGCTTTAGCTGGGGGCGGGACGGGGCCCTCTATGGGTGCATTTATAATAATTGGTATTTGTTATTTGTTCAGTTTTATACTAGACCAGGTTGCACCACAACTTACAATAATTTTGCACACTTCTTGGGCTACTTGTTGTGTGTATTTATGTACGTGTGTGTTTGGGTGTGTGAGTTTGTTATCGTACTTTAGCAACATTGAAAAATTTGTCCAAAAAGGATTTCGCATATGTATATAGTATATAGATATATGTATATAAGATTATGTATACCCTATGTATGTACTGTATAGTTATCGTTATGTATATCGTTATGCTATCGTTATCGATGCAATGCTCTTTAGTTTACAGTTTACAGTTAGCATAGACACAATTTGTTCACGATTTTCTCTCTAAGTTTAAGTAGAAATAGTCGAGGCGGTGGCTTTTACTTGGACTCCATTTACACGTTTAGTCGTAGAAGAAAGGAGGGTGGGGAAAACAGGAAAGAAAAACACTTCTTAAATGAGAAAGTTAAGGGGTGGGGAGGTGAATTTACAGAGACAGCAAGGCGTCGTTGGCATTGAACGAAAGGTTTGCAACATTAGCGTTAGCATTAGCATTAGCCTAGAAGTATGCTACAATAAGTGGGCCTAAAAATGTACGCTATAGAAACGGGTACACAACACACAAAACAGTTGACACACACATTGACGTAGCGTACAGCTAAGTGCACATGTACTTTAGGTATATCTAAGACTTTGTATATAGCAAAATCACAATCGAATATATGTTCTTATGTCTGTGTGTGTGTGTGTTCGTGTGTTTGTTAGCATGTTTGGATCAAGGCGAAATCGCTTTCAGACCTGTTACCTTTACTGTTTTTGTTCTTTTGTTGTTGTTGTGTATTTATATGGTATTTTGCAGACTACATAAAATAGCTTTATTTTTCTTTCCTTTCTCGCTAAAGTAACTCGGTTTGCACATCAATTGATTTTGTTCTTTATTTGTTGCTTAACTTTATTACTTGTATTAGTTGCGTATGACTTAATTGCTTAGATTGTACACATATATGTATGTAGTATATACTCGTGTGTATGTGTGTATGTATGATTACACAACTACAGTTAAGTTTTACTTGAAATTGACATTAGGATCGTTTGGTTCGCACGCACCGGGAAATGCATCTGATCGAACTGCTTTTGGCTTAAGTACACAAATCAGAATTCTAATTACACCCGAATTGTTGTTGTTTTCTTTTCTTGTTTTCTCTTCTCTTTTGTAAATGATAAGTTTAAGTCTAACTAGTACGTACTATAATTAACATTGGTTTCTCATTGCGATCTTGCGATTATTGTGCTGCTAATTGCTAATTGAGAGAGACAATTGACACTAGACTAGGATTAATTGAAGTGCGTTTAGATTTAGTTGGTGTAGCTTATTGTTGCTGTTCTTGCTGGTGTTGGTGTTTGTGTTAGTGTTAGTGTTACTTATGCTAGCATTACTACTATAGATTATGGAAAAAACAACTATGAGCAAATTGTTGAACCTTTCATTGCCTAAATGGACCATCTGCAGCGTCGGCTGCGTGAGATGTAAATTATTGTACCCCGATTCACTCAATACAATTTGTCAATGCTTCTCTTTGGCTTTATCTTTATCATTACCTAACCTTATTGTTGCCCTCCGCATTCTACTTCTCATTTTCTCTGATGGCAAAACATTTATAAAAATACAAAACAAATGGAGGGGGCGAAAAAAGCTCAACCAAAACTCATGCATTAACAATCGATAACTGCTTTAATACTATACAATAAGTAGTATTTTCCATAGTATTTTTAATGTTTTTATTTCATTTTTAAATATTTACACTGCGTCGCGTTTTAGATGTTCGGCAATTGTTCATCAAGGCAATATGTTAAATAACTTTCACATGATATTGTATTATTTTCAGATTTGTTAATTAGAAACCAAATGATATGTGGCAAATGAAAATGCATTTGTTAATAAATAAATGGAATCATGGCATTTGTTGCAAATTATATTTGGTCCCTTCGCTGTTCTGTACTGTGTGATGGAACACGGAAACGATACGATGATATCGCCCAGCCAGAGGCAGGCAATAAATAATAATGGAAAAGTTCTCGGCATTAATTTATAAGAGTCCCCTATCAATCCAATGTACAATGTACACACAATGCATTCTCGACCTGACTCTGTATTTGTTTTAACTATTTATTTATTGCACTCTTTCCTTAGCTTTGGCTGGCAAACAAAGTTGCCAATGTGCTCGAAACTAACTCGACTAACTGAGTAGCGAACTGGAAACTGCCATCAATCAATGGTCATCGGACCGGACATGCGACATGCAATTTAACGCCAACTACAACGACAAAATAGCTCAAAATACGGATGAGTAAACTGAGATGATCGCTGCTGGGACACCCTGTATACAGAATGAGCAAACTGCTAGTCAGACGTGATGAAATTTCCGTTGATAAGAGAGACGAAACAAATATATTCAAGCATACTCGAACTCTTTTCAGACACTACCATCCCCATTTCAACAGTGTACAGGGTATACTTGGGAATATCTAAAGCGGACAAAAAGCCAGCGAATAAATAAGAAAAAGGCATCAAATGAAATAAAACTAAATAAATAGACCATAGATAAATACTGCTCTCTATGCGTGTGCGTCTCTGAGTCAGTGTGTATGTGTGCGTGTTATTAGTTGAGCGAAGAATAGAAGAGGGGAGAAAAGGTTCCTGAGAACTGAAATGGAATGACAATGGCAGGCAAATACCAGGGATAAACCGTTAGCCGCAATGGCCCCAGGCATTGGCATGCATTTTAAATGGAATATTTATGTAAGTCTCCGCCTTGCCTCGTTTCGTTGGGCTTCGCTTGGGTTCGCTTCGGTTTGCAAATGAAATAATAGACAAAGGCTTACGACGAGCCAATGCGAGATCTACAGAAGCTGCTTTACATAAAACTAAAGCTTAAGTAAATTATTTATTGAGCCCACACACAATGCAAGCAGACACACTCATGGACACACACCCACACAGGTCGGGGCTTACTGCTTTGGTTTATCTACGACAGTTGATAAATCGAGCAAGCGGAACCCTTTTTGGAATGTACGTTGGCGGCCCTTAATTAAGTCCAATTGCAACGGAAATTCTTTGCAAAATTATTGAAGCGTTTAACAATTTTGACAAGTGCGAAATCAAACTGAAATCTGACACAAATCGAGATGGAATTGTTGGGACAAGTGACACACAATGTTGCACATACTATAAACCGCTTAATTTGTTTGCCCAGAAAAAGCGGCAACATTTTTCCCTATCGAAATTGGCAACGTTTGAATGCGTTTTTCGATTTTCATTTATTTGCCATGCATTGTTATTGCTTTCCTTTCTGTGTGTGCGGGTGTGTGTGTGTGTCACGCATTTCATTGTTGTTTATTTGTACATTTGTTCGTTTTGTTTATTAGTTTTGTGCGTGCCACTAAATTAAATTGTTGAGGCTTATGAATTATTTTCCAATTGAGTTTCCAATTGGTTTTTAGTTTTCTGTGGTCACAAAAATGAAGTAAAATAAACTCGCCTCTGCCTGCAGATGAATAATGGTTTTATATATGTATATGTTATCTTAAATGTTTATAGACACAAAAATTAAAGCAATGAAACAAACGTTATTTTGTTTAAAGGGAGTATCTAACAGTCAGTTATTTTCTTGTGTGCCCTGTAGCAATGAATCGGTTTATAATTGATTTTAATTTAATTTTACAATTGAATGCCCACGACTGCATATCGAATACCATACATCGAATTAGAATATCTAATTAGGCAGCAAAGCCCAGATTTAATTGAGGTTAGCGCAGCAAAAGGTTGCGAACTTGAATGAGCTAAAATTTGACTATGTTCTTCAAAAGGAGTTTCAAAAAGTTACGCCCTAATCAAAAAGTACTTAAAATTTAGTCGGCGGCTACTTTAATTACTTACCGCATGCAGGCAGGCGGGGGGCGAGGCGGAGTGGAGCAGGAAGAAAAGTTACGAGACTTGGCTAAGCAAACTGGAAACTTGAAAAGCTCGTTAAGAACTCTGGCCAATTATCGGAACCAAATAAAACAGTTTGTGTATTCAAGAGTTACAACTGCATGGGACTGGAATGGGTTGAGTCTTAATCTTAAGTTAAAGCTTTAAAGATGTGTCAACAAGATTATTCAGTTTAAAAAGCAATAAAGTACACAATGTTGTCTTCGTGAGCTATATATAATATACAATCTAAGACTGATATGATTATTGGAGTGTTGGGAACGGAACAATGTCTTATTGTATATATGTAACTGTTCCTTTCCTCTCTCGTTTCTTCTCATGCATTGCAATACAGTTTGTGTTCTCATGCAGTTGTTGTTGTTACTATTTTACTTGATATTGTTGTTGTTGTTGTTGTTGTCTATATACGAGCGAATCTTGAGTACTTCAGCGCTTATTGTTGTTGTTGTAATGAAGGTGGTGGTTCTTGTTGTTGTTGTTGTTCTAGCTGTTGTTCTTGTTGTAGTTGTTGTTGGGTTTGGTTTGGGCTTGGTGACTGTGGTGCTTATTGTTGTTGTTGTTGTTGTTATGCGGCCACTAACTGTACTTGTTGTTGTTGTGTTGTTGTTGTTGTTGTCTGACTGCTTGTAACTGTAAATATGACAAAGGTATAGGTGAGTATAATCTGAGTAAATTTTATCTCTGTCTAATTTTGTTGTGGCTGATGTTGTTGTTGTTGGAGGAAATAAAACAAAGTTTTCTTTTGAGTTTTTCTTTTTCTTTTTGTGTATAAGTTTAAGTTTTTCATTTATTTGTTTCGCTCAAGATCAAAGAATTGTATTATGTATTTGTATTTGTTGTATTGTGGTTGTTGTTGTTGTATTGTGGTTGTTGTTCTTGTTGTTTATGTAATTTGCGAGAGATAATTCGCTTGCATCGACTTTCTCCGCATTTCGCTTAGATTTAAATAAGTTTGTAATGTGTTTTGCTTACAATTTTCTATTCGTTTTTGGTTTTTGTATTTTTTTTGGTTTTTTTTTTTTTTTTTTGCATTTGCACTACAGCGTTTTTTGGTATTTTTTGGTTTTGTTTTGAAAATGCTAACAACATTTAATAAATAGTAGTTTTATAATTGTTTATGATTTGTATACTGTGTGGGTGTGTGAGCGTGTCTGTGGTTGTGTCTGTGTAATTGTGTTGAAGTGTTGTCTGTGTCTCTGTATGTGTCTGTGTGTGTGTACGTGTCTCTCTGATAAAATTTACTGATACTTTTTGCTAGGTTCTTTCGATACTTTTGCTTGATATACGCTTTGATTATGTCTGAATGTCCCTATGTGTATGTGTGTGAGTGTCTTCCTGTGTGTGTGTGTCTTCGTATGTGTCTGTAAGTGTCCATGTGTGCGTATGTATACGAGAGGCAGAAACGTGTTGCGAAAATTGTTAATAATTATCGAAAAGTTGCTATCAAAAAGTTGTTCTCGGGTCTGCGCTGATTATGTTTGCATTCTGTAGGCTTAGGCTATAAAATGTATGACTGTATGCATGTATGTATGTATGTGTGTATATGTATTTTTGTATTTGGAATTGCATTTTTGTGTATTAATGTTTTCATGTATTACGTGTATTAAGTATATAATGTGTTTGCATTGTATGTATATATATATTATTTGTATATATTCTTGTATGTTAATGTTTCGTGTAAGTAGTAGTATTATTATTTCTTTAAGTGTAGCTTTTCATGTTTTGTTTTATTCTCTATTTAAGTTAATTACGCGATGCGATCGCAGCGATCGGTTCGCATCGACAAAACACTTAGAAAATTCAATTTAAATTTGCTGCTATATCAATGATATTATTATATGTCTCATCCAGTGTTGCCAACTTAGCTGTTTTCTCGTCAAATCTAGCTTTTAAAAGTTCAATCTAGCAGGATAAACAACGGGCAGCGGGCAGCGGGAGTCTAGCTATTTACGTTCCCCTCGTTATTATTTTCGCAAGCGCCCTCAAAGTATGCTACACTTTTAATTCATCTCATTGGCAGCGTGTCGTACAGTCGCGGCATAAATATTAGTACTACTAAATGCATAACTCAAAAGCAAAAGCAGGCGGAAACAGCTGCAAAATTGTCGTTTGTTAGTTACGATTTATAATTTAATTTAATTAAATGTACTTAATGAGATTGTTTTTATTCGGTGGATTAGTTTAACAAGTGGCTATATGTGTGTGTACAGTTGTGTTTACGTTTGTGTGTGTGTGTGAGTGTATCGAAATCATAAAACCATTTCCGCCTTAGTCACAATAAGGTCTAAAATTAAACAAACTCATTAACTAAACTTGAACGTTCAACGCAAATTCAACTAAATTGCAATATTAACATTTCTATTAGTATTAATCATATATGAAATTGTGTTAACTGAACACAAGTCAAATTATATAAACACATACTATATATTTGTGTGTTTGTCTGTTTGTTGTTTGGTTGTTCCATTGTTTGCTTGTATTCGTATTGCACACGCCAAATTAAACAACTTGTCTGGGACTCTTGTTCTCGCTCTATAATTTGTATACAATACGTGGGTGTATTGTGTATGTGTGTCTATGTATTTGTCGCTGTGTGTAAGAGTTTACAACCGGTCGATGTCGTCTGCTGTTACAGTCACATGTGCAAGTATATGTACTACTACCACTTGGGGATCTGTTTAGCTCTGTGCCAATCGATTAATATCGATAGTTGAAGGTTATGTTGAAATTCGAAATTTCGAGAAGTTCTACAAGCACAGAGTAGCCTCAATATGCCTTCTTATTAACGACCCCACATTCACGCATACACACACACAATGACATAAACTTGTAGGCAATTTTCACAGAATGTGTGTCTGTGTGTGTGTGGAGGGTTTCTAAATACTGTCTGTTTTACTAAATTCAATGCCTAATTTTCTAATACACCAAAGGTTGTGATCGGAAATTGCCGCTTACCCTAGAGGAGACATTTACTCGAACAAGGAATGCTTTGAATATATTAATATATGTATTAATGTCTGCGTGTGTGTGTTTGTGTACTCGTTCAATTATACAGATATATTATATAGACATCTATTTAAAGGAGGGCTAGGAAAGCAAAGGGCCTGGGGGAGGGGGAGCAAGTAGAATTCAGAGCTGCTAAGTATTCATACCAATTACAATACGTTGTGTAAGTTTATGTTATGTACGAGTATAATTAGTTTTGTTTCGTTTTTTCATTTTTTTTTTTGTTTTTCTTTTTTCAATATTGTTTAAGATTTTTTCAAAATTATCACCAGTAATTACGCGTACGACTACACTATGCAGTTGTCCATTATTTAGTTTTAAAACTTTGCCTGCCTGGCAAGGCCCGACATACTTCGGTCCTCAGTTTGTCTGTGTCTGTGTGTCAGTGTGTCAGTGTCTTGTTTGTTTGTTTGTCTGTCTCTGTCTCTGTGTGTAGGTTGTGTAATTTGTGGTGTAATTATGTTAAGTTTGGTTATGTTGAAAATTTCTTGCTTGCTTTTAAAATTGACACGCGCTGCTTCTTCAAGTTTAAAAACTATATAAGATATATACACATCTATCGTATGCCACATATGCATGTGTGTACGTGTGTGTGTATGGGTGTAGGGTGTGTGTGAGTGTGTATGTTATGTTACTATGCGTGTTTATACACTCTGCTATATTTATTATAGTTATATGTAAATATTTGTTTAATGTATATACGTTTCACTTTATGTGTGTGTATGTAAGTATAGTATAAACTATAAGCCTATAAGAATATAGTTGTAGTTGTTTCTTTTTTATGCATTTCGTTTTCATATGTAGGTTTTGTCTTTTTTGTTTTATCTACGTTTTCTTTTGCATTTTATTTTGTTTTTTTTTTTTTTGGTTTTTTTTCTTTCGCTTTTTGGATTGCTCTCAATATGCATTTCATCATAGATTATGAATTCGTTTCGGTGTACAAAGTTGTTGGTTTTGTTTAGTGTTCTGGTTGTTGTTGGTTTTTCTTGTTTTCTTTTGTTTTGTTTTCTATTCATTTAGTGGAAATACCCAAAATCATACAAAATGTTTAGCAAGTAAAAAGTATCATTTGGATTTTGGCAAATAAAATATGATTTCATTTCTATAGATACTCAGTTAAGCGTTGTAGTTGTAACTCGTGTAAGCAGCATGGCATGGAAATATAAGAGAGGATCGTCCGTGTGCGACCGCATGCATTTCGTTGCCCGTTTTTTGTAGCATACTTTTCAGCGCAGTCACAGCACGAACGGACTTGAAGGTGTTGTTTTTTTGTTGTTGGGATAGCAGTTTTCAACTCGTGTCGTGGTGTTTGTCTGTTCTTGTTTGTTGTTGTTGTAGTTGCTGTTTTTGTTTTCATAATTGGACGGTTTCATCAATTTATATAATGTATATTAAATTTTAAGTTTTGTCTTCGATACTTGGTGGTTGTCAATTCAATGCTGAATAAACTGGTCCATTTTTGTTGTTGTTGTTGTAGTAATTGTTGTTGTGTTATTGGTGTCAATTGCGAATTACAAGAACTAAGTATAAACCGTTTTCGTTTCATATTGTAAAGAGAAAAGTGGCACGGCATATACCGTTCAAAAACAACGATCATACTACATACATTTTGCGGGTTGAGTAAGTTCTGAAAATTCGTTCGAGTTATCGTATTTATAAACAGCACCTACCTTGTGCCCCATGCGCATTTTGTTTTTCTGTTAAGAGTTGAAAACTACGCGGCAATTGCAAAAGTCAATGCGAAATAAGGCGAACGAAATGTGAAAATAGTATTAAACTGAGCAGTAAAGCGGCGATTTTTGATTTAAACAAATTTAATTTGCTGACAACCTTAATTTAAAGAATTTATCTAATTTGCGTACAGAGCTATTCTGGAACGCATAGTCTTCTTTTGTGCGCAGCAACAAATTACAAGCTACTGCACTGCGCTCAAAAGCGGGTTGCGGACTCGTGTGAAGTCCAGTCACAGAACAGCTCCATCTATTTGATTTCGAATGCTTTTCAAGTAAAGAGGGTAATTACTTTTATGCTTTTGACTAGTTTCCAAAATTTATAAACGCAAGCAAATCAACAGAAAATAATTTGGCTAGAATTTTCTTTTGTAACTTTGTCAAATGATTCCTTAATGCACACTAATCATAACTTATCGTCTTCGTGTCGTCAGCCATATAGCTTAGGTCTAGCAATTGATTACACATTGCTGAGGGCATTTTTGATAATTTCTCTTGCTAGTCGATTTTTTGTATTTGCTTTTTTGTTTTGGTTAGCAGTTTGTTCATTCAATGAAAAAGTTCTGGGTACTTTTTTTGGGTTCGTATTTTTTTTTTTAGTTTTAAATACATTTATAATGCCTAAATTGTAAAATCGTTTAACTTATAAATTTCGATATGTTAAAATTCAGGATTTACGCTTTAACAATTTGGCATATCGTTTGGTATAGTTCTTTTCCCATGTCTTTTTTGGTATTGTTTTATTATTCTTCTAAAAAAGAAAACCAAAATGACTATATAAGGGCTGTGCGTACGTGGAATGTGTGTGTGTGTGTGTTCTAAAAATTCTGTAACTGTACCTACGGAAATTATTTGTCACGTTTCAATTCCTGCAAAATATATCTGCTGTTGAGAGATGATGAAGCTGATGATGATATCGAGAATAAATGAAAAAACCAAATGCCAAATAATTTTACATTTATCGTACATATATATTTATATCAAAAATGAGCGCGCATATTACAAACTTTGGGCACACAAGAAAAAATAACAACAAAATTTAAATATTAAATAAAACAAACTTTATATGCAGCCAAATGCTGAACTTCACTTGAAGAGAGCGGAGTTCAGAACATGTCTGCATATACGTCATATATATAATAACTATTTTATATATATGTATATTTATATTATTTTGTTTTGTTTTTCCCTTTCTTTTGTGGATTATAATAAACTCATAAAATTATAAAATAAAATTATACAATGCTGTAAAATGTTGTATTCCTTGGAGAGAACATTAAGATTGGCATATTCCACGATGGAAACGATGATGGATTTTATAATCGTTCTCTATAAATGATACATATAGCTACCAAGTTGCATTATTATTTAATAATTGTTATGAAGGTTGAAGTTATTCCATACACGTTAGTTTAGTTTACTTTTACGATTGTTTATTTGTTTATGCACTAATTAGGAGCTTCAAGATCGTTGTTGCTTTAAGTTCTTAACAAAATAAATTGTATGAATTAATTAGCGAGATTATTTTTCTTGTTTTCGTTCTTGTTTTTGTTTTTTTTTTTTGTCTCTCTTTCAATAAATCATTAAATTAAGTACAATTATACTTAATTTTAGAAAATATTTTACAATTTATACGATTTACAACAATTTACATAAGAACTAAGACGTAATTGGGGGAAAACTAAAGGGGATGATTGAAACGAAAGAGATGCGCAATAGTTGCGAATAAATAAATGAAGTGTTCCTTGTTGTAGTTGTAGTTGTTGTGTTGCTCTTGGTGTTGATTAAAGCAATAATTGCACATAATGGAAATGAGAAATGTGAGTATGTGTGTGTCCGTGTGATTGTGTGTGTGGTGATTATGAAAAAATTCGTTTAACGGCCCTATATAGCATATAGTATTCGTTGATTTGCATTTAGAACAAAGATTTGCATATATATGTATATTATATATATAGAACATTCGCCCTGCTTAATGTACAGACTGCTAGAACTAAAACAAACTAAAGATAATCCTTTAAAACTAGCTGCAAATTAATTGATTTCTTTTGTTGTTTCCAAAATGTTTGTTTTGTTTTCTTTTTGCCTTGCCTTTGTTTATAGTTAATTTAACATACGCCTTTGATATGGTTGTTACTGTTGCTTTATTGCTGATATTAATTCTTGTTTAGATTAATTACTTTTATGCTTAATATTCATTTTATTTACGCGTCGCGCCAATGTTACTTTTAGTTGTGAAATGTTTGGCTCTTCTGTCTCATCCGTCTGTAGCAGATTTAACTTTTCTGCTAACCTCTTAAAACGCCTCAAAAATATTTGTTATATTTTGCATAGTTTTATTTTTTACGTTTACTTTTACTTTTACTGTAATGTTTGCTTGCCTGTCTCGTCGCTTTTACACTTAGAACTTAATTTATAAAGTTAAGATGCGATTTCGCTTATTTTTTCTGCATTAATTGTTTTAATTTTCTTTTTCTCTTTTTGTTTTTGTTTTAGTATGTTTGTTTGTTGTTTTTTTACATTTAGTGTAAAAGTATAATTAATATTAATTAGTTTAATTTAAATACATATACAGCTCATACATATAAATTTATGCCTTTTTTCAACTTTGTAAATTAAGCACAAAAATTATGTTAATGTTCTTTTGTCTTTTTTTCGTCGATTTAATTTAAGAAAATGAAAAAAATTGCTTTAATAAAAAACAAATAAATCCCTAAATGAAAAAACAACATTGGCTTGTTGTGCAAGTGTTTTTTCGCTTTCTTTCTATCCTTCTTTCTCACTCGCTCTCTCGGTGAAATTTGCATAACTAAAATTAGTAAATTTGATTTAAAATTGCTAAATTTTTGGTTTAATTTTACACGTTTTGCTCTCGCATCATTTTTTCTTTCTCATTTCTTTTCAGTTTTCCATTTTCCGTACGTTGTTTGCGTGTCAATAAATAATTTTATTCGTTTTCCCGGTAGATTTTCTTCTATTTTCTTCTCTCTTTTGTCTCTCACACGTGAAATACTTGTCGAAATATTGTCCAAAGAAATTTTCTTGTTGCATCTTGTTGCTGTTGTTTCTCGTCATAGACCCACATTAAGTATATATGTATATTTAAATGATATATATATATATATAAGTCAATTAACTAAAGTATATGTATGTATGCGTGTAAGTATATGTATGTATGTATGTGTGTGTGTGTTGAAGATTAGTCGAAAGTCAGTTAGCTTGTCGTTTGCTTGTTTTTGTTGTTTCTTAGTTGTTTCTGCACATATTTGTTTTATTTTTATAATTTAGTATTATGAATAGTAGTATAATATTATTATAATTTCATATTACAGTGTTTACAATTGAATTTTTGCCTTTGTTTTCGTTTTTTCGCTTTCTTCTAATTTTGCAATTTCACACACGAGAAACATTACAAAAATGAGAAAAATGTTTGTTTGTTTGTTTGGTGTTTTTGTTTCTTTTGTTGAAGCAACTAAACAATTTAACCTAATGTTTTTTTGTATGTTTGTTTTGTTTGTATTTTTCGCCAAACTTTCACAATTCTAAGAACAATTAGTTGTTAATGTTGTTGGTTGCTGTTGTTCTGTTAACGCAGCGCAAACGCATGTAAAGTGCAATAGTGTGTAGGTGTGTGTGGATCTGTGTGTGTGCATGTGTGTTTGTGTGTTGGATTCAGTTCGGCTATGTGTGGGTGTTCTTTTGAACGCCGCCATTTTGTTGAAATTGCATTTGAAATGACGCGTTGAAAAGTTACATGCGTTTGCGAATTGTAAAGTTTGTTTGTTTGTTTTTCATCTAATTGTAATTGAAATTTCAAACATGTCTCTGTATGTGTGCGTGCGCGTGTGTAGTTGTTGGTTGGTTGTGTAAGCAAGTCAATTAATTTAATTAATCAATAATTTATGTTTATGTTGTTTTGTCCCTTCATTCATGCTGTTGTTTAGTTTTAGTTTCCTATTTTTGCCGATGCTGTGTTGCGTCTCTTCCCATCACCATCCAATGCCACTTCGTCGTCTTATATATATTGTGTGTTGCTTAGCTGGTTGCTGTTGCTGCGCTTACACAATGGTTATCAAATCTCAATTGTAAATCTCCACCTTAACATCGCCATCGTTCTCCTTCTCGATCATTCCCTCGTTGGCCGCGTTGTTCCATGCGCCGTTCATGCTCTTCGACGAGGAGAAGCACAGCTTCATGATGAATGGGAACTTGGTGCCTGTGTGAGCGTAGGTTGGTAGGTATATATGAAATGAAACAGGATAATGGTGGGGAAGGGGGGAGGAAGAAAAAGAAGTGCATAGTTATAGCTTTAAAATGGCTGCCATGGGTTGCTATAAAAACAGCATTGTTTATAGTATTTTTTTGTAGTAATGTGTATAAGTGTTGTATATATCTGAATTAAGTTATTTTGCTTTTCGCAGTTCATTTTTTCGTTTTCGTTTAGATTGGGAAGGATGGGTAAATAAGGTTGAGGAAGGGAGTGGGGTTAAGGCGAAAATGGGAATGAGTGAAAAATAAAGGAAAGCCAACTTCCACTTTGATGCGTTCTCGTTCGGGTTTTATGAGCGCGTACCTTAATTTATTTGCTACGTGCAATTAAAAACATTAAAACAGAGCGGGAGTAGAACGAGATGAGAGTCTAAACGAGTTTTATGTGCCAATTAAATTGCGGCAAAAGCCATCATAAAAAACAAGAGTGAATGAGAGCGATACATTCAGTATCGACGAAGATTGAATGCCCTTGTTTTATTCATTGACCGAAGTAAATATCATTTGCAGTTTGCCTAGTCTGAATATACACATATGAACTTCTGTTCTATGATTAAAAAACAATTTTAGCTACGTTGCTGGGCGAACAAACAGCACGAACTACACTGTTATTGCCTTCCCCCTGTAGAGCATACAAAATATACTCAAAAATCATTCAAATGTGAAAATTACCACATATGCGCGCCACACACACACACACACAAATACATTGAGTGGGGCACGTTATTTGCTGGCTGCATAATTTCACAGCCCGAAAGTATGCAACGGCATCTGTTTGCATTTAGCATTTGCTCTCCGCCAGCAGCAACAGCAGCAGAAGGGGTCGCGTCTATGTGAGTTTGTATTGCTGCATTTGTGTGGGTGTGTGCGTGCTGTTTCGAGTGTATTTGCATTCCTTACACTTTTAATTACTATTTGCCATGCACTCGATGCAACAGCAGCAGTAGCAGCGGCAGCAGAAATGCATCAACAACAAATAAACAAACAGCACACACCAAAATATTGACAAAATACGCCACACACACACACATACACATACAAATGCTAACCCTCCTCCCACCTGATGCTTTCTTCTTGATATTTGCATAAAAGATTTTTACGCAAGGTGTAAACAATGCCAGGGGGGTTGGAGGAAATGGGGAACTGCGAAATGCGCTGCCAACCAATGCCAGACTTGGCCGGGCCAATGCATGCAAATTATCTACGTCTGCATAATTCGGCACAAGGCACAGAAAGAGTGGGAGGAAGAGAAAGAGAGAAAGAGAGCGAGAGAGACACGAGAGTACTTTGTGCAACGCAGCTACCACAGCACGCGCCACGTGACTAGGTTAGGTAAGCGTGCGCACGTGACAATTGCACGAGTGAAGTGAAACTATGCGAACATAAATGTATCTCTAACCACACGACCTCGAGTGTATAGCGCATTAAATGCCCCACAAACAACAAGTGAAAATTGCCCCGCTTCCGCCCCCTTTTAAGAACTTTGGCAATGACAACGATTCATTTGCAATTTTCTATTTGCACTGGGGAAACTTTTCATCGAAAATCTGGAAGTGGAAAAGTGGAAAAGCAAACAGCACAAATCGTTGGGGGCAATCAAATGTTGATTATTTTATGATCGCAGAACACAAATCAACAATAATAATTGCCGGCATGTTGACAAGGTAAATATAAAATCGCAGAAAGTAATAATCGTAATGCGGGCACAGAACGTGAGAGAGAAGTTTGCCTTGAGCGGAAGTGGGAATATCGAAATATTTATGGGCAAAGTTTTGTTATGGCTGTAGCAAAAGGAGATGCTATTTATATATATTTTCATATATATAGAATACTTAACTGGCAAGCCGAAATTGTTTATCTTAATTACCAAATTAAAATTTTCAACGCGACACACTACTAAAAACTTTTCCCGCTTTTACCCCGAAAAGTTTCGCGCGCCTTGTGGAAGTACTAAAACGGAATGGAATGGAGTGGCAGAGGAGTGAGGGAGGAGGGACAGGGAGTGATTCGGGAGTGTGGTGGTGGTGGTTTTGGTGGTGGTAGTGATGGTGGCAGTAGGTGTAGGCATGTTGGAGGATTCGGTGTGTTTTTCTTTTGATTTTTTTTTTGGCTTGCCAGCAGGCAAAAAGTCAAAGGGTCATGCAAAATGGCCTTCTGAAACTTTTTGCCTGCTTGAATTATTATTTTTTTTTTGGGATAGGTTTCTCTTATTATTTTTGTTGCGAAAATTTTGTGTAACTTTTTCATTTGATAAACCATTGACCATATGCAGCAAAGTGTGTATAGGGTCAGGTATCATTTGCGTTTGCATTTCTTTTCTTTTCTCTTTTGAATTGAACACTTAAACACAACACTATCTCACCTTTACCCTCAATAGGCAGATGGTTGCACTTCATGATGGCCAGCACAGCCTGCGAGATGTTGGGGAACTCGATCAGGCCCGATGAGGAGCGCTCCGTCTTCAAGGGGAACAGGCGCACCGAGGTGGCTGGCACCTCCTTGATGTTGAAGATGCCGATAAGCTGATCCTCGGTCAGGCCGGGCGGTGTGTTGAAGAAGTGCAAGATCTAAAACAAAGAAGAATATTTAACATATATATTAATATATAAATGCATGTAATATATTAATTAGGTATACGAACTTTGCTCGGTGGTTGGATGCGGTTCTTGCTGGCCTGGGCCGGTGATAGGAAACGATTGTTTTTGGAACCAGTGTACTCCTTGAAGCTGGGTGTATGATCCGGCAGCAAAAATGGATTGATCACCTCCGATAGGAAGTTCTGCTTTGAGAATGCGATCTGTATTTTGCCGCCAGTGCCAACGGGAATGTTATTCAAGTGCTGCACGCAACGTTCGACGGCAACCGAGTCGCCCATCTGGACCATGGCGGTGCCTTCCTTTGTCTTCAAGAACTTGATCTGCAAGAATTGGGAGAGAATTGTGCGTGTGTGTTACAATTTAAATTCAATTAAAATCGACTTAATTTTCATATAAAATTTATCTCAGTTGCTGTTGCTGTCAAACTAGTTTTCCACCTCAGCTGATTTTCAAGTTGGGCACCTGCCACAGTTTCCATTCAACAGCAGCAACAGCAACAACTTGCAACTGTCACCTCAATTTGTGTCGCAAATGTAAATAAATGCAATTATGTGTCAGGCGCATTCTATACAACCCAAGCACACGCACACACAGAGAGAGACCCATACCCACTCGCACACATTTATTCACAGTTCAACCTTCCACTCGAGAGACACTCGAGTGTTGACCTGTCGACACACGGCTGCCATTTTGATTGAATTTTCTTGCAGTGTAGCAAACCTCGCTCGTTCTTGTTCGCCCCCACCTGCGCCCTACCTCAGTATTTTATTGAATTCAATTTAAAATTTATTGCCAAATGAAATTATCAAATTGAATGACATCCTTAATTTGTCCTGCATTGTGGCGGAGTGTAGCGTGTGGCGTGTGTCGTGTGTCCTTGCGGCTGCGTGCCTCGCCTCACCATATGGAGTGGTGTGTCTATTGTGAACGTTTCTCATTTAATTTTTGCACATTCTTTTTTATTCTACGTTCTGTTGTACGTGACAAATTGCCAAAAATAGCCAACCCCTGCGGGGGGTTTTTGGATATAATGGGCAGCTGATTTTCTAGGTACAGAGGTGTGTGGAGTTGTAGTTAACTTCTTGTCAACCTTTCTACTCTTGCCCGAATCTTGAAAGCCTTTCTATAACTTCTTTCATTTTAATGGCCAAAATATATAGTCTTAATAGCTTATAAAGGCCTGTTCACGCCGCCATTAAAAGAGGCTTAATCTGGTCAAAATGTGCTGCCAATTGCTGGCATTATTAATAAGAGGGCCCAGCAGCAGCTTAACTACACTCTCCTCACCTCTTCGAAGCTTAACATCGCCACCGTATTTCAGTGGCTGAAAAACCACTTCACTTGGCACCTTAATTAACCATAACAATCATTTCCAGTGCAAAATATAATTACGACAGTGCAGTGAAAGTGAAAAATCTATGAAAAATCTTTGCGAATGGGCGCGAAATTGCCCGCTTGGCTGCTTGCATAGTTAACTAACGCTTGTTAGTCGACTAACTTGGCTAAATTGAATTTGCAGCAGCAGCAGCAGCAAAAGAGTTGCTGAGGCATTGAACTCAATAGGTGAAAACGAGTTTTCCACCTGTTTTATTGCAAGAGACGCATAAAAAATGCACCTACAAATTTCAGTTTGCTCGCTATTTATTGCATTTTCTAGCGGTTTTTTTTTCTATTTTTCCAAAATGTATTTACTGCAGCAATTGCACAATTTCGTCCGTGTTTGGGTCAAAACTGAATTATAACTGCAGGCATTTTGGCCAGATAATTGCGGGCTGGTCTTGGACCAGTTTCCACTTGAAAGTGACGGGCAAATTGTCCGTTTTGTTGGCAGAAAACAAATAACAGCAACAGCAGCAGCAGCAGCAGCCTCAACAACAAGCAGAGCCGCAACAACAAAAGCGACTAGCAAGCACTTTGACAATCAAGTCAAGTGGCGTAATGTTTTTCTCGGAAGCAGTTGAGGGTGAGCGAAAAAGTAGAAGTAGCAAAAAACTATGAAAAATATTTAAAGTGGGTGAGATTGAGTTAGTAACTTTGCGATGCCACTAAGAGCGACAAGGAGTAAGAAATGAAAGAATGATAAGCGGTTTAAGTTATGCCATATATCTCAGCTATGCACCTCTAAAATACACAAATATAAATACATTGTTATTTTGTATTAAACATCCAACTTTTCTCTAACAAATTTAAATCCATTTCTTTGCTCCACAAGCTCTATAAACCCTTCACAGCATATTCAACAAATAATCACCAAGTCTCGGTCGACTCTCACTCACTTTCTGTGGCCCAAATGAAAAATTCATTGTTTAATTTACAGCTTAAGCTTTGTAAAGCAAAAATTGCACATTAATTAAGCGGTAAATAATATAATAGACCCCCCCCTGCGTCAAAAACTGATTATAATTCATGTGTAAATAGGTTAGAGATGCTATTAAAATTAAAACGAACTGTGTGTGGCAGCTTAACAAACGCTGAAATTCGTTATCAGGCTGGCAGCAGTCGATGCCAGTCTCAGCCAACTTGTGGCTATAGTTTATGGCCGCTCAAATACAAACAAACTCGATGCTATAAACTGCTATATCGACATGCACACGCTCGAAAAAACCAGACAAACTAAATGAGGCTTATCGGGGGGAATAAAAACAATAAAAAAAGGTAGACTTCCCCCTGCCATGCTCTGACAACAGCTAGAAATCATATAAAAATAAAAGCAAGACGAAAATAAAATGTATATAAATAAAAATAGACCATAAATCAGTGAGGCAGAAAGCACGCAGATAGCTCTGGTGGTCTAGTCCACTCCTGGTACGCGAAATCCCCCAAAGCAGCCAGAAACAAAAGGCATTATGAAATCTGCTTCACATGATGGCGACGGCGATGGCGTCCCTGCAGAGCACGCAAAACAGACGCCAGGACATGCACAAATCAAAGAGCACGCTTTATGGCTGACTGGTCACACTGGACAGCAGCAACAGCAGCAGCAGGAGCAAGAGTCGAGGCAGCAATTCGAGCAGCAGGTTCCATTTTGGTGCGTGTCTAATGAGCTGTGCTGTTGCCCTTTGCCTATGCCAGCGATTTCAGTTATCCAAAAGGGGGTTGGGGTGGCTTTCCCCCCGCACCGCCCAAGAACAATCCCCATTAAATACTTTCATGCGTATGTTGCGTTAATTAAAACAACACGCAGTCAAGCAGAGCGATTGCTGTGCTCAGGGATACTGCGTAGAGTGGGTGCGCAGATAATTCCTTTCCATTTCATTGCTGAGCTTTATTTCGCTTTGTAAACTCGCTTTAATTCCGCTCAATATTGAAAGTATTAAGCTTAAAGTCTGCTATAGCAATTTAAAACAATTAATCGGTTCATTAAGCTGCAAGTCAAATAATTGTTTATATTACCCCAAACCAGTTTCTGAATATCTTTAAACTATCGTTGTATAAATGTTTACTATGTTTACATGCCCCCGTTTGCTTGCGCTTATCAATCGCTTATTATTCGTCTATCATTAGCCCATTATACCCGCTGCACACCCCACATTCATATACCCTGGGCTCATTGTTCATTGCTCTGTGTGCTCAATGTGCCGTGGCGTCTGTTGCCGTTTGATTTAATTGCTCACGCGCTGCGCCGCGCAGCAGCAGCAGCAATGACAAACAATGGCAAAGAATATTGGCTGCCCCTCCCACCTGGGCAAGTCCCCAGTCCCTGTTCGCTGGCCAAATGCTTTTTTAATGCGCATTTAATTGAGTGCGTGTGATTGTTGTTGCTATAGTTGTTCCACACAGCAGCTGCCGTTGTTTTAAAGACATTTGGGTCATTTTAGCCTTGATTTTGTGTCAAGCCATTTAACCTGAAAACGGCAAAAAGGAAACGGAAAACAAAGAACCAAAACCTGGCACAATTCGGCGATGACTTCATCGAAATAATTAAGCAGATTGCTTTCAATATGCCCGCATGTTCTAGCTACGGTACTTTGTTGAGAAATTGGCTGGAAAAAGGCCATCAAATATGCAAGGCACATCGCACACATCGACTGCAAAGAGCGCCCACTGATGTATGCTTTAAAAATTACAAATCACACACATACGCACAGAGAGTCGAGCAGGTAGCTGTGTTGGGGCTTGGCTAGGCCTTTAGACAAAGTAGGACAACAAGATGGAGAGACTGAGCTAGCAGCATTCCTACTACCTCATCTGTTGCTTGATTGCCCCTGTTTATCCGCAGGGATAATCAAATATCTTTCCGTTTCGGTTTGAGGGTAAAATTTAATGTCAAATTCTATGGGGCTTGACTTATGGGCTGTGCGAGATTTGTGCGCCTAATCCCATTTTGATACCCTTATCTTAAAATTTGCGAGAGGGCAATAGACTGCGTTTTTATGGCATCGATAAGGGAGGCTAGGCTGAAAGTAACGTTGGGTATTTTGAGGAATTTTTAACGAAGATTTTAAAGCCAACACTGCGTAAATCGATCTTAAGCGAAGTTGGCAGCTGTTTCTGCTTTTAAATATCTTGATTGCTTCTCGGTTAATATTGAATATTCGTTTTTTTTAGTATGCTTTAAGTGTGCAGCGCATTTAAGTTTCGATATTTTATTTTATTCTTTCACTTTTATAACGCTAATCTGCTGCAGCACATGGCAGCCCTAAGTCGTTCCCAAGGGACACACATTAACACTGACAGCAGGAGCAACAAAAGGGAAAGGGAGAGGGAGAGGGGGAAGCACAGCTCGAGCCGAAGCTCAGGCAGCACTTTGATTGAGTGCCCATCAATTTCTCATTCGCAATTCAAACATGTCCGACCATAAACTGATGCGCCCCCACACACACACGCGCATATACACCTCTGCACACACACTCCCACACACACATATGTTAGTTTATAATGAGCCTGGGCAAGCACGTGCAGGGCACACAAGCGCAAAAGAGAAAGGCATACAAAGAGCGAACGAGAGAGAAAGAGTGAGAGCAGATTGGCTCGGCCAGCTCGCATTGTGAAATGTTTGCGGCTTTGAGCCACACACACACACACACACACACACAGTGAATAATGTTTGCGCATAATCATTTTTAATGGCTAATGAGTAGTTTCCGTCTCGGACAGGAAGTTGGTAATAAATCTCGGCAAGCTGCAGCAAAGCTACAACAACAAAAAAATGTGAACTAAATTGCCTTGCCTTGAATTATCGTTCGTCCGTCCTCGTTGCCAACACTAAACCCAAGCGAACTATCCAGCAAACTATGCCCCACCCAACCCGCACCAAAGCTTGCCCTTTTCCCACCCATTGTTCCACCTCCCCGCCCGCCCGCTTGACCAGCACACACACTTCCATCGCTTTGTGCTTGTCAGGATTTGCTTTTAGTTTCTGCTCGAGGTTTTTCCTTTTTGTTTGCGCGTAAATTGCATTTAATTGTGGATGGGTGTAAACCGAAGCCACTTTACTATGTGTGTGTGTGTGCACAAGTCTGTGTATGTGTGTTTGTGTCTGTGTTGAGTGAAGCGCAAGGCAGTGAAATTATTGGCTAATGGCGCGCAATTGTTGAAAAATTAGCTGATGCTGCGAGTTATGAACTGGAAACTAGTTGCGCAAATGGCGTTGCCAGATGTTCGAGCACAGTGCAATAAAGGATGCGCAAGTGCTGCCAGATGTGCAAAATGGAAATCGAACAGAATTTCCATTTAAATTCAAGCAAAATTGAAGCTTGCTTGCTTTCTTTTCACGTTATTCCCTTTTCCTTTTGCAATTCTCCACTTATTTTATGTGTCGTTTTCCGGCAGCAACCTCAAGGGAAGCGCTTTGTCGCTGGCATTAAATAAACAAAGCAGTCGCAAATTCACAGAGGGGGAAGGGAGGGGATAAGCGTGCTCTGCCGCGTCTTGTTGTCCTTGTTGCCCCCTGTTGCAATTGTCAAAGGACACAAGCGAGCGCAACTTAGTGGCAATAAAATGAAAGCGACTCCTGTTGCCAAGGAGCCTTGGCTCATTTCCTCTTTTTTTCGACTTTGATGTCGCGTTCAGTTTATACTTTTATATATTTTCCTTGTCGCTATTGTTCAGTTGGGGCAATAGTTGCGCTAAATGCTCCCCAAGCTCAGCGCTCCCCATTTGAATTGTCATCTGGCAAAGGTTTTCGCTTTTCGCTTTTCTTAATGGATATTTTGATTTATTTTCCGAAAAATTTTCCTTTAAGCGTTTTGCGGTTTTCCTTCCGTCGGTATCAATTGCTTTCACATATTATTCGCTGGTTTGAAAAGCTGATGACGCTGCACTGATTGCTGCCCGCAGGCGACTTTGATGGCACGCCCCCACCTCCCCCCGGCACATGTCTGGCATTAATCTAAAACGCTTTATCTAAATGTGTTTCGTCGGCCCAAACTGTCCGGCATCGGTTTCGGCTTCAGCTTCAGCTTCCTCTTTGGCTTTCTGTTCCTGTTCCTCGCTCTCGTTTTATTGCCTTTCGTTTTATTTGCACATTTACAAATGGAGCACACACCCTCACACTCACACATACACACACTTATTCTGGCACCCATTCATACACTCGCCAAGACACACATCAAATGTGTCTTGCGGTTTTGGTTGGCTGGCAACACCTTTTTTTTTGGAGAGCTCTCTGGGAAACATTCTGGAGAAAAGGAGCAAAAAGAAAAGTGTCTTTTTCACTTGTGTCATCTGGCTAAGTGCAAGTTTAAGACCTTTGCACAGTTACGTTTTTGCCAACCCTTCAGAAAGGTCACTTTATATTTATTAAAGAGACGAAAAAGGTACCCTCTTTATAGGGGCACACTTGAGATGCCGTGTAGAAGTTTTTATCTAACAATTGCACAGCTTAAATTGAAAGATGGAAGGGCAGCCACCAAGAACTGGAGGTATTCGATCATTGAACATCCTGCGTTGGCAACCATTATGAATGCATAAACCTTTCATTAATTGAATCAGTAAGGCAAAGACATTTATAGATGCCATAAATCGCATCTAATAGTTTGCCATTATTTTATTTCTGCATTTATTCATTACTAAGTTATTTCTCTTATTCCCCATTTCTATAACCTATTCAGCCAAACAATCTCCAGCTCCTTTAAAAGCATTTATTTTGCCGCCATAATTTTCCATTTTCATTAGACGACGCCCTACAAAATTCTGTCAAGTCATAAACAATAATTAACCCGTCTCTGAGGCGGCTTATCCTGCGATAAATTAATAAATCTCATCGAGTAGGCTAGTCACGATGTATTTAACAAATTAATTGAGTGTAAGAAAGAGAGGGGGAGAAGAGGGAGAGTGAGGGAGACAACTTACCCGTGCGACATTGCCATAGAGACAGACCAAATTGAAGAGCTTATCTGTGTTGGAAGTGTCATGGTCCATGCCGTAGACCATCATGACAGCGCCCTGCGGAGAGCAGAAAAAAGACATGGTTAGTGGAGAACGTTAAGAGAAGGGGCGGGGAAGGGGTGGAGAAAAGAGAAGACGTAACAACAAGTTAATTAAAATGCTGTCCAGTTGCATCAGCTGCAGATGCAGACGAAGAGGAGGAGAATTGCTTGTGGTTGCGAGGGCAAGGAAGATTGCAACGTGTGCAGAAAATTGTAAATTAAAATTAAAATGAAAATCATATTTATGAAAATGGCGGATCAGAGAGAAGGAAAGGGAGAAATAGAGACAGAGAGAGAGGGAAGAGTAGGGAATTAACACTCACCTGAGCTTGTCCTTGCTGGGCAAAGGCGACTGGCGCATTGCGTCCGGACACAACGCCGGTGGGCTCCTTCATCAAGCCAGTTGGGTGAATGGCGGCGCCCTTCCAGTTGTCCGGCTGGGTGGGATGATATTCGGGTGCTCCGAATGGCGGGAAGGCGGTGCCCGGTCCCAATAGTGGTGGCTCTTTAAATGGAACAAGATTGTGCGTTTGAGCTGGGGCAACAAGTTGTTGTTGTTGTTGGTGGTGGTGTTGTTGGTGATGGTGATGTTGTTGATGTTGTTGGTGGTGGTGGTTGTTGTGGTGGTGGTGGTGGTTGTTACGATGTGTTGCTACTTGTGTTGGTATTGTTGCAACTGCAGTGCAGTTTGTTATATTTATTTGATATATTTTTTTGCATGCAACAACAATTGAAAATATTAAAAAAATAAAGAAAAAACAGAGGAAACAAAAAACAAAATAAAATGTAATTAATTTAAAAAGCATTTTAGCGAAACTTATAATTAAATCAAATATATATTTTCATTTGTTGTTGCATGCAAATTGTGTGAGAGTTCAAAGGGCCAAAAGTTGCGAGGGGAAATTCTGTGAAAAACTCCCCGAAAGCCAATTGCTTAGGGCAAAGGAGGAGTGGGGAGAGCAACCACTCAGTTGTGGTTTGGCAAGCGAGTTAATTGAATTTTTCGGCCTACAAACATGGCGCCAATTTCCTGTGTCCTTTTCGGTTCTACAGTAAGCACAATGGCTGAGAATCGCAGAGAAAGGCCCCACAATTATTGAGAATCACAGCGAGAGGCGCAATTCGTAACTGGTTTATACTGGAATTGCAAGCATTGAATACACCCCTTTTTCTTTCACTGTTCCCCACACTGTCCAATAACAGTCGCAAGTCAAGCGTAGAATTTTGGCCTTTTTACTCCATCTCCCGCCATTCGCAACCGCAACAGCAAGCTTATCGTAAAACTCGCAAGTGCCGACGCAATTCGGGGCGTTTATAATTAAAGCGAAAATCGCTACAAACTGTCAAAATGTCGCGGCAAATGTGGCAACAACACGACGCAGGCTTAAGAGCTGCCAAGTCTTTTAATTAACTTTCAACACATGTGCAGAGAGTGAGAAAGAACAGAGAGAGAGAGTAGAGAGCAAAGTATAGCTAACTAAGCGCACTTTAAACTTAATCCCGTGCAAAGAAAACTTTAAGCTGTGCGCAACTTTATCAATGTCATGTCAGCTAAAACTAAATTTGCATTCTAACTAACTCGTTTCACCTCTTTCGGCTCTGCAGCTCTTCTTTCCTATCTATCTCTGCCTCAATTTCTCTTGCTCTTTTGTTTTGATTTGATTTAGTTGACCGGACTTGGCTCGGGTCCACTGCCAGTGCCAGCGGCACTGTTTGTTTATGTCGCTTCCACCAACTACCTGACAAAATATTTATATAAAAATCTCCACACAGAATTTTTCACGCTGCACAACACTAGAATATGTGGTTGTTTTTGATGTTGCTGTCGCTGTTGTTGCTTTTTCTTTTGCTTGTTAGTTTTGCGTGTTGACCATTCGGTTTTTCGCTTTTAGAATTTATAGATACCCCTTTAAAAAGCAATAGACAGGAGCTGCAATATACACAGAAGAGTTATTAGAGTTGGCACTTCTTTTACAGGGTATTCTTTAGTCGCCTTAACACTTCTCTGTGCAGCTTTAGTTTCGTTTGTGCTTGTGCAAATCTCCTAAATTCTCTTGAATTTTTGCGTGCAATTTTTAAAGGCCTGAAACAACCGAAGCCGAGGCAGCACAACCCAATCAAAAAGTTGCCAGCACGTTTTAATTTAAAACTTCGCCCTAAGCAAATAAGCCGTAGATAAATGTGGCATTTTGGCAGCAGCAGCAGCAACAGTGGCAGCAACACGCCTACATCTAATCACACGCACCGAGACACGCTGCGAGCTAGTCAATATATCTGTATAAGTAAAACGTGCCACAGCTGGGGGCAAGAATGGGAAATCAGCACTTGTCGTCGTCGTCGTTGTATCGAGTAAGGGGTAAACATAGTCATTCATTTTAACTATACACTCGAGAGAGATTCTGCCCCAGATCTTTCCCCGCACACACGCAGGCAGCACGGAGCAGCTTTAATTGAAATTCACAGTCGAGTCGCTGATTTGTTACCCGGCACATGGGGCGTATGCGTGACGCGGCGCAGCCAAGCGAAATTGCTGCTCAAGTTTCCCTCCTCCTGTTGCTGGTATTTTCTTTTCTATTTTTTTTTTGTTCGTTTGGGAGGGGGGCTGGCTGGCCAAAGGTCCGTGCATATAAAAAGAAAATTCACACCCTGGGGCGCTGCTGCTCTTGGGGTCGGAAGCGTGCCTAAAATGTTTAAGCATTTCGGGACGCCGATTGTTGCATGCAATTGCTGGAAAATTTTTCACACGCAAAGCAATGGCGACCGCGCGTCGTCGCTCAGGTGTAAATTTTCCACGCGCACAAATTATTTTAGATTATGAGCAAAGCCCGGCAGCAGGTGGAAGTGAACTAAACTTTCCACAGCTCCTCCTCCTTCAGCCACGACCGGAAGTTGCAGTTTAGTTTTTATGAAGCGTTAAGTGTGCCGACAGCAAATTTACCTTTTGCCCGTTCTTCGTTCTTCTCTTTGCATTCCTTGCTTCGCATGCGACCGCACACACACACACAGAACACATAGAACTCATACGACACGTGGACCACAATTAAGTGCAATAATGTTTATTAATGAAGTTTGCCAACACAGCGCAAGGCTGCGTTCAAAATTGAGTGTTAACAACTGCTAAAAAGTTTGTTTGCCAAAGCGATTGCGGCCATATTTAGGAGAATTATTTGTAACTTTATGACAACTTTTTGGCGCGCTCTAAAGTTGCGACAACAATGCAGCTGAAATTTGGCAACATTGCAATGCGCGTGTACCTATTTTATTTAATGAAGTTTCTCATGAAGTTGAACATTGTGAAATGTGGCAACTACGCATATCTCAAATGAAGTTGGACAGCAATGCTGTACTTCCTAAATAATTGTACCACTGAAGTTGGGCAACAGTGCTGGGAGTTGTGAAATGTGGCAACAACTTTGTGGCAATGCACAAATTGAACAGTCGTCGTCGTCATCGTCGTCGGCTTGTTTTATGACAAACTAAATAAACATAAAATCAACGGGGCACAAACGTGGCTGGCTCAACATCCATAAACACCTCTAACAACTGCACTAGGGACAGACTTTGCTGCTACTGCCACGCCCCGCTACTCCTCCTCTCCTGCTGTGTGTGCGTTCGTTCATCAATTTGTTAGAAAAGTGCAACATGGCAAGTGAAAAATGGCTACAAAATGGGGCACACAGATCCATTAAAACAGGCTCGTGCCACGCCGAGGGAGCTGGAGCAACAGAAGCCAAAAGCTAGTATAAATAAAATGCAACACATACGGCGTATGCAACATTTATGTGGCATTTATTGCGAGCCGAGGGAGAGAGAGAGAGTAGAAATAGAGGGAGCGAGCAACAGCACGTTGCCCACTTGAAGCGTACAAAGTATTTATGCTGCAAATTGTTGCATACTTTGTGGCATATTGGCGCACTTTGTCGAGCGGCAAATGGCAAATGGGTTACGACTGTACCAGAGGGGGTGTGTAGGGGCGGGGTTCGTTGTACGGTTATCGGATGCCCAAACAAAGCATTGTGCAAACGTTGGCGTAGCTTAATTGCAATTTGCTTAAATGTATGCTACACTATTTTTCAACGACTCACATTGTGTAATCCATCCAGCTGCCCCTCCGTCTCTCTCTCTCTGCTTCCCTTGCACTCCCTGCTGCTGTCTGCTGTTGCTTAGGTGTGCATTTTACTTTCGCTGTTCAATGATTTTCAATTTGTCAGAGTCAACTTTGCCATCAACTGTACCAGGAGTCATAGAACGGCAGCACCATCATCCTCCCCCATGCCCCACTCCTCCCCCCGCCTGTCTTATCTGACTAAAATGCATTGCAGCCACGCCCACAGCAGCTTGCACTAGCTTGCTCACTCACTCGTTGCCTGTCTCTGTCATGTGACATTAATTTTCCAGCTAACTTTAGCTTCGCTTTGCCTCCCCTTTCCCCCGGTCTACTCAGTAATATACACACACACACACAGAGCGACAGTTTGCGCACGTCTTGCATAAACATTTCCATAAGCAGCTTCCAAATTGAATTTGTTTTCATAAGCCAAAACTATTATGTGACAGCAAAGAGTTGGCCACGCGCTCTTTATCTCTCTCACTCTCTCCTACCCTCTTTTTTTCCTCCTCCCCCTCACACTGCCTCTCACTCTTTGCTTTCTGCGTTTGTCATGATATTAAGATAGCAACAGAGTGAATTTTTATAAAAAGCAAAACTTGTGGAGCTCATATGAGACTGCCGAGTTTGGGTGTGTCTGTGTGTGTGTGTGTCCGTGTGTGTGGGCTGATTATGTGACAATGAGCTTGATTGGTTTTTAATGTTGTCGAAAAGGCAACTGGGGAAGGCATACAAATTTTGTGGGCAACATTGAAGATCTGAGATTTGAATATGTTTCAGAAACAGGCGAGAATTTTGAAAGCGACAGCAGTGATTTTGTGTATGTATTTTAGTGATATTTCTATCAACAAAAAATTCCACTTCAATTTACTACACATTCTATATATTTATTTAAATCCTTTTTGATTAGATCAAGCCCACTGTGCCTCTCGCCGTAAATCAAAATCTCGTATTGAATTCGCTTCAATTGGCGCATTTAAAATATACACAACAATAAAAACAGGAAAGGAGTAAAGAAAGAAGAAGCAAAGAGAGGCTGAGAATGAGTAGAAATAAGGGAGAAGAGGAGGACGACTGTGCTTATCAAAAAGAAATTACGGCACACAAGAAGCGCGCAATGAGCCAATTTATATGCGACACGCGACCAGAAACCGAACCCCAATTCCAAGTATTTTTACACCCCATGCCCCCTTCTTTCTTCCCACCCCCTACCTATACCTTGCGGCGATAAGGTGGAGAAGAGTAGAGTAGAGTAGCAGCACAAAAAAGGATTTGCGCGTGAGGTTTAACGAGCGATTCGCCAGTTGGTGGCAAAATAAATTTACGTTTAATTCTCATGAGCTTAATTACATTTACGGCGGATTTGAATAATATAAACGCGTGTAATTGCTATTTGTTGTTGTTCCTGTTGCTGCTGTTGCTGTGTGCTACCTGCGAGGACAGGTAGAAGGCAGAGGAGGAGGCAGGACACGATTGGCATAACATAATTAGAAGCGTTGCGAGAGCTGCCAGAGAGGACACAAATGTGCACACATGCTGAGCCTTTATGTGTATGTGTGTAGGGGTACAGGCATGGGTATAGGTGTGTATATGTGCATGTGTATGTGTGCGTGTGTGTGCACAGCAAATTGACGCTGCTTTTGGCTTCAGCTTGGTGCTGTGTCTTGGCCTGGCCTAATTATCGCATTGGCAAACAATTTCAAGCGTTGGTCAAACGCAGCGCTTTAATGGCATGCAAACAACACACGCACACCATGACAGTAGTGTGCGTGTGTGTGTGTAATCAGCGCCTCAAGTGCCACGTTCACAATCACACACAGCCCGTATGAAGAATGTCTGTGTGTGTGTGCTGTCAAAGACTTCAATTTGGTCTATCAACAATTGCCCTCCGCATTCCCATTGCCGCTGCCACCTCCCCAGCCCCCTGTTCCCCTCTCTTTCTCTCTACCACATCATTGAGTGAAGAGTTCTCTATTGCACTTCAATTTTCGACTACTCTCCCTCACTCTCTTTTTTGCCCCATGCCTTTCCCTTTAAGTGAGTTGAACTTGCCTTTTTGGCCCAAAAGAAAATAACCAGAGACATTTTCCCATTTCGAGTCCACATTCGAGTAGGCGAGTGAGTATGAATATGAGTACCCTAGACTGTACTGTAGATACTACCCCAGCTCACCCCCGCAACCCCCTCCCCCTTCTCTCTTTCCATGGCTTGTTTGTTTGTGACCCCGCCACACTAACTGCCCCACAGTGCTTGCGGTTTTTGATATATTGGCTTTGCTGCGGCGCTGCACGGACAGAGCTGCAACTCACTCTCCCCCACCCCCCTCTCTCGCTCATTGAACACCCCCTCCCTGCTCCATTTATTTTGTTTAGTTTAGTTTTTGCCAGCTTATGACATTTTCAGCTGCTTGTTTTTGCAACTTAATGGATGCCATTTGTAAGGCACTAATAGAGTACAGTGGGCACCATCTCGATGAGGAAAAGTCTCGACTGTAATATAGGTTGTGTTTACCTAGCGAGTGCCCACTGTAGCGCCCAAGCATTGTTTGTATTTATTAAACAAATTGCGCAGCAACGGCGACAATTTCGCTTTGCCTTCGGTTGCCCTCAACGCTGCTGTTGCCTCGTTTCGATTTGATTAAGTTGCCCATTTGCTGCTCTCTCTCTCTTTCTCGCTCTGTCTCTTTTTGTTAGCTGATAAGCAGTGCGAGGGGAAGGAGGGGTAGTGGCAAAATCGATAATGCCTTTTGGCATTAGCGTGTGCAGCAGCGGCAGCAGCAGCGTAACAAAATTGATGGACAATTTTGATATTGTAATTTTGTTAGTTGCAGCCGGAAAAACAACTTAACGAAGTGGAGCAAATGCCGGGGAAGGGGGGAAGCTGCATGGCAAACATGCGGCAACGTTGCAAGTGGCAACAACGCATTAGTTAAATGCAAAATTAATTGCCTTCAAAAATGTGAAATACAACAAAAAAATTCTATGTTTTTCCAACAGTTTTTCCTTAGGCCAGCTGTGAAAATTAATTACAAATTATTTGTAGTAGCAGCAGCAGCAAGAAGCAGCGTCAGCTGGGAATGAAGCAGAGCAGCAGCAGTTGCTGTCAGCATAAATTAAGCAAATGTGACCATAGAGAGGGCAAGGGGGGAGTGAGTGTTGGGGGTACTGTGCCTCATAAAAATATGTAATGGAACATTAAAGAAAATCATCAGCAACATTTAGCAAGTCTGAGCAAATTATGCAAAGGGCGCAGGGCGGAGGGGGAAGAGAAGGAACCACGCACAGTGGGTCACTTTGTAGGCTACATGTGGTCAATTACTCTGTGAGCACAGAGAGAGAGTGTGGGGGAGTGGGAGGTGAATTGAACTGTTGATTATGCGCAACGCTTATGCCATAATTTGCATACAAATGAAGCAGGCAGCAAGTTGTAGGAAAGGTCACCCAAGAAACTCGATTGAGAAGTTGTCGAGGGAGGGAGAGAAGGGGAAACAGAGGGAAAGAAACTTGGAATTAGAACGATGTAGAATAAGGTAACAAATGGTGAAGTTTGTAATTTGAATAAGGGTAGGAAATTTAATACTTAATTTCTGATACAAGAAACTTCCCTTCTTAACTATCAATCCTATGTCAATCGATGTCAATCTCGACTCCAGCACTCTCTCTCCCTCTTTTAATTTCCTGCTGCTTCTTCCCCACCTCCCCTAATTCCTCTTGATGAATTGCCATTGCCGTGCTGACCAAATAATACTTTGGGCAAAGTTTAAAGTACTCGCCAGATTTAGACGTGACGCGTTGTTATCCTCCCTTTCTGTTGCTGCAGTCATCAATCACGCGCATTTGATTGAAGATAATCGACGCAATATTGCTGCTGCCTGGCACGCCTCAACGCCCCACAGAAGCCACTCGAACATTGTGCTTCAATAGTTTTATGCTGCCAGAGGGAGAGAAAGAGAGGGAGGACAGCGGGTCAGTGGGTGGTGCGTCTTGCCCATTAGCGCTCGTTAGTAAGACGCACAGAGTGCAAAGAGAGAGCGTGAAAGAAAGGAAGTCAGAAAGTTTGCGCGACATTCTTCTTGTTCGACACGCCATCTAGCGACAGGCGGCGGCAGCGCCGGCAGCAGCATCATCATCAGTTGAATGCGTGCGCCGCCTTCGCTTCAGCTGCGTGTTGACAACACTTTGATTGATCGCTTTTGATTGATTGATGTGTGCAACAACAGCAGCAGCAGCAGCAGCCGCGGCCAAGTTGCGTATACGCCCCCATTCACGCTGACGTCGTCGTCGTCGTCGCCCACTCGGACCAAACTTTAAAAGCAATCGGAAATGGCAATTTTTATTGTTTCTCGACATGGATTTAATTACGCGCCTGTCGCTCCACATTTTCACATCCCTTTTCCTGCCCAGCAACAGCCCCACAGCCCCGCCCCCATACGCCCTTCACTCTTGCTTTTACTGGCATTTCTGTCGACCGCAACACGACACAATTTGTCATTTTCAATTTATTGAATTACCATAAAATGCAAGCGACACAATTTATATTTATGCTGGGCCGCCTCTCTAGAACTGCGGTTGTACCCCAAATTGTTGTACCCCAAACTGTAGCCCCCCTCTCTCCTGTCTCTCTCTATCAGCATGAATTAATTTATTGTGCGAGGGAGGGAAGATGGGGAGTACAGAGCGGAGGGCACATGATTTACGAGCGACAGTTCCCACAGCGAAGGATTGTTCGAAAATTCTGTGCTGTATATATTTTTTTTCTCTTGCAAAAGGTAAACACGACGGGGCATTAGACGAGGCAGGCAGGCACAGGCTCGATGTCGTGCTCTTCTCGCAGAGAAAGAATTAAAATTTGCGTAAATAATTTATGGTGGTTTTCCTGTCAGTTGCGTAAGACTAATTGAAATTTAAAGAAAATCGCGAGTTGGAAAACTAAGCAAGAAATATTTGATTGAAAAAGAGGAGAGTCATCGAAATAAATGTGAAGAAGAATTCAACAAACATTTCTTTATATGCAATAATATTTAATTTTATATATTCTAAGCATTACTAGTCAAATATAACCTCAATATTTGTGGCAATTAATTGGGCTAAGGTAAACATTCATATTTCAACTATTTACCCAAAGAATTTCAAGTGTTTTTCACCCTTTTCATTCCACCTAAAAGTTAATTCAATTAATTTCAGCTGCGCCTCAGCGTAATCACTAAAACAATCGGACTCATGCCGCCTGCTGCTGCCGCTGCTGTTGTTGTTGTTGCCTGCTGCATTACGTAAGCAAATATCAACAGCAGCAAACAAGAGCAAATTATAATGAAAATAAGTAGAAGGAAAACGTGGAAAACACATATGTGCGAGAAAAGTGGACATACGCTGCCAATCAGCGAAAGTAAGCCACAAAACAAACCGCAGAGAGAGAGAGCGAGAGAGAAACTCAGAAAGTAGGGAGAGTAGGGATAGGAAGAAGGAAGGGAGGGGACGCTTAACCATCAGCAAACAACTTCACACCTACGACTACAAATGGGGGAATAAAATTAAGCAACCAAAGTCGGAAAAAAATACTCGTTGGCACACTCGACTTATATCGCACAAATATATACATGATGGATGTGGGGGTGGTGGGTAGAAGGGGGGAGAGCCATATATAAATATACAGTGGGTGGTTTTTTCCTTTTCGTGCCCTGCCAACAGCTGCGCACAGCACAAACGCAGCGTGGCAAAAGATAAACAAACAAAGGAACTTTGCCTTTTCGGCTGCGGTCGGAGAATCCAAACTGATAACACCAACGACACAACCCTGACAACTCTGGCTAACTGACTGACTGACTGACTGAAATGCCCTAACAAATAAACTGGCGTGTTTAATTTACATAGCGGAAGGTCAAAGGGGTGCGCAGGAGTGGGCGCGCCTCTGGCCCGTGTTCAGTTTTAATGAACATACGCATAAATCTTGAAAGTTCTTCCCCTCGCTGATCTCTCTTGGCAAAGCCATCAACATCTTTGCCGAAAATCTTCACACGGCCAGCCATAAATTCCAAAAAGAAATACTGTCAACGCATTGCCCCATCTGCCTCAACTGCTGCCTCGTTCATTGGTATTTTTATGTATTTTTAAGTGTTTTCCCACCATCTTAGCAGCCTTGCGCCGCCACCTGCGACACCACTTGGCGGTGGGCGTGGCCAGCTGCTCGTATTGGTTAGTCGCATGAGCGAGAAAATCATTTCAACAAAAATAAAATGAGAGCAAGCAGACCACGAAAGAGAGGGAGAACGTGAGAGGGAGGCAGAGATAGCGCTGGCTATTTATTTTTAGCGGCTTTTGCTCAGCTTTGCAATTAAAATTAATTTATTTGGCAATTATTGAGCATCGAAGGCATTTATTTTAATTATGTGTGCGAGTGTGCAGCGCGCTCGCGGTGCGTATACGCAATTATTTAAATGGCCGTTTCATATTTTTATGACATGTGCGTAAAATTTTGCTGCGGCCTATTAGGAAAATTGTAAAACAATTGAGGGGAGCCGGAAAAACAGGCAATGGAAAAATAAAGTAAAGAGTAGAATCTATTAAATAATTTTATGAAGAGTTGTAAGAACTTACGAGGGTCTCGTGAATTTTAACGAAAATGGAGATCGAGATCGTCTGCTTTCAATGCCTATAAAACGCAAACCAAAAAACGCAGCTTTCTCAAAATTTTACAGTCAGCTGTTAATCGATAACTGCTGACAGGAGCAGTGTTGTATTTAGAGCAGGTGCGCGGCAAATACAAAAAGTCACGGACTTATCAAACGACCCTCGTATTTTTGGAAATATTTACAATATTTCATGCCATTGAAATATTATTTTGGACCTGAACCCATCCAAGATCAAAGTACTTTTCTTTTTGCTTGATCATAAAGCAGAAATTCTATCGCTTAAGCACGTGCTTGCTTTGTCTCAACCTCCACCTCCTCTCTTTATTCCTTCTGCTCGTTTTGGAGAGTGCATTGAAAATTATGCAAATTGCAGAGCACAGAGAAAAATGTAAAGAATAAAAATTGATAGCGTCATCAACGTTATAGAAATTTAATACTGAAGATGCCAAAAAATGCCAAAGGGCAGATGGGGAAGAAATGCAATTGAAAATTTGTACTAAATAGGAATACGAAATTGCGCATTTTTCAGAAAGATGAGGAAAGAGCAGAAAATAGGTAAATCACTATAGAATGCAAAGCACAATTATTTATACCAACAGCTTTTGATCTATTTTAGTTTTTCACAGAATTTCAGCAACACTTTTGGCAAACTTAATCATAAGTGTAGAGTTTAGTTGGAGTACAGTCTGTAGACAGTGTAGAGTATAGTGTGTAGTGTATTTACTGTTATTTTGTGTATTATGTAGTGTGTTCATTTTAGTGTATGAAATAGTGAAATAGTTTCAAAATGTACTTACGGCTCTCAAGCACAACAACATTTTCGGGTATAGAAAACAGCGACTTACCTAGAACGAAAAGAGTGAGGAAAATGGGAATTCAGTTATATTGCTCGATAGTGTTAAAGTTGGAAAATATATATATATATATATTTGTATAAAAGAACCATTCGAACAGTGAGTGAGTAGTATTCAATTTGAGTAAGCTATTCAATGTGTTTAGCGACAAATGTTGTACTTGGATGGATGGAACACTAAAACTAAACCTGCGGCGCTTTGCAACACTGCACACCGACAGCAGTCTGTCAAAGTAGAAAAGTCTGCGCGTCTGTGTGTGTACTCCTGTATGTGTTTTTTTTCGTGTCGCTTCTGCTGTTCCGCTTACCGTTATGCTGATAACCACCGGAACTGTAGCCCGTATTCATGGGCTGACGCTTGCGATAGACATTCGGATTGGGCGACCCGAGGGTCAACAGATGTCCACCCGGACTGCTGCCGGCAATCATAATGCTGGCGGCGGCCGCTTGCGAGGTGCTCTGCATGTAATTGTAGTTGTTCTTATTGCTCGTAAATCGACGCACAGGCTGTGCCAACCCGTTGAGAATCGATGTTGGTGTCTGTTGCGGCGATGCCGGCACCGACGGGGGCTGCAACAACGATGTTAGCGAATTCTGCGGTGGCTGCCACAAATAGGTGCCCGATGGATTTGTCTTCAAGTTATCCATTGCGATACGATATGCTAATTAGTTAGGTATATCCGGCGGCAGGCTTTATATATATGTTTGGTATATGTATGGTATAGAAATCTTTCTGTTTTCGTTTACACAAACATGAACACACGCGACGCGATAGACAGGAAAGTACACTAATATTAATCGAAACAGTAGTTGTAGCTGTAGCAGGAGGAGTGATGGAAGTTGAAGCTGTCCAAGTTGTTGGTTTTTCAGTTTTTTTTTCTTTATTGACGGGAGGACTGACTGAGAATGAATGTGAGAGAGAGACTGTAATACACGACAAAACACAGACAACACAGCAAGCAACAAGCACTATACACTTTTCACGATTTCCTACAAAATTTGTTTCCCTTGAAAATTTAAATTAAAAAAAAAAAACTTTCGTCACGTATGTTTATCGGGGTTTTTTTTTATTTTTTGAGTGAGTTGTTTGCTTTTAGACCTGCCGTCTCACTGTCGAATGAATTGACGCTGGGTAAGGTTCGTTGGACTTTAATTTGCACAGCCTACTCGGATTGAATCAAATGATTGTTGATTAATCTGAAGTGACACGTGCACGTGCTGTTTTTCGATATCTGAGATAAGGTGGCAACGTTGGCACAGTATTTTTCTAATTATATTTACAGTATTTTGGCACATTTATCGATAAGTGTGCCGATTAATTGGCTGACCATATTTGAAAATACTGTTAAGGATTTTCAAGTAGGCGTCTACTTTAAGATTATGAAAATTCTTTGAATTATCTAAGCTTTCCAACGAAATGAAACTATTTCCAACATATTTTGTGGAATCAAAGCAAGCTGGTCAGAAATTCTCAACTCCTTTTCATATTTCTATACCAGAAATAACTTTTAGCCAAACTTCCGCTGCAACTAATTTTAAAAGCTTTTTGCTTCGAATGGAAATTTCTGCATGTTTCTTGGCGCGTTTCTTCAGCTTCCTCTTCTTCTTGTTGGACATCCTGGGTTCGAGAAATCGAGTTCTTGAAACAAAAGACACAAGAAACATGCGAGAAATATTGCACATGACGGAGCAGAGTTGCAGGATGCTGGCAAAAAGGCTTTAACCAAGCCATGCCACGTCCTCTCCCTGCCTCCAATCCCCGCCAAAAGGTTCATCGCATGGAACAGTGCACAGAGAGAATGACTCGCACAACGCGTTGTGTGGCAAGAGTGTGAGTCCGGAACGTGGCCATTGTGGCAAGTGCCAAAAAAGCCAAGCGACACAGAGCGACGAGAGAGAAGGAAAGTTGTAGACTACGTTTGGGGTTGGGAGTGCAAGTGAGAGCGAGCGATTCAGTTGGCAGGCAACGCATTTGTAAAATGTTGCAAGAAAATTTTGCACTGTCCAAAGGCATAAAAAATCTACAGCAACAGCATCAACAAAAATCGCAAAAAACTTTAACCACAAATGCAAATGCAAAGTTTTACCGTCCTTCCCCCCTTGTCACACTTCTCTATTTTGTTTTGCAACCAAGCATTGTTGTTGCTTGGTGAAAATCAACTGCAGGTGACGCAAAAACATCAAAATTGCATTAAGTGCCAGCACATTACAACTTCTAGGGGCAACAACAGCGACAACAACAATAGTAGCAACAGTAGCAGCAAATGGAAGCAAGGAAGTCTCTTTAATTGTATGCAAAATTAACACAATGTTGGCAAGGGCGGCACCTGCCCTTTCCTGGGGTCGAGGGTCGTGTCGTGGGGTCGCCACGCACAAAAGAAAAGCACTTTAGCAACGTTCTTTCTCTTTTGCTTGGCTTTTACTTTGAGTTGCCAGCGCTCTGGTTGCCGGGTAACCTATCAAATGGTGTAACAATTACAAAGAAAGCACACGTTAGCTATACACGTTTTAGGGTAACCATGTGAGACAAATCTCTTCAAGGTGACCATAGGCCAAAAGACACTTTTTGTATTCAAGATCAAATAACAATTTATAAAACCATCAGACCATGTTAAATAATTTTCTTGAAGGTTACCATATTAAATAAGACCAAACTTGGCTCTTAAAAAGTAAGTAATGTTTTCTGGGTGACCATGAAAACTAGTTCTTATAATAAAAGCAAAGCTCGCGTAGTTAATATTCAAGGAATTTCTGTTTCCTTAAACTGCATAAATGCAAACAGAGAGAGTGACTAAGACGGCGCTATCGCTTTCATGTTTAAATCATAAAATGGCCTGCCTAATGAGAGCTGAAATGCATTTCATTAGTCGACTAAAAGTGCCAGCGCCAGCACTTGAGGAACTTTAGTGAGCCTCTTTAGCAGGTAACACCAGGCAGGTGGGTAACACGGTGCCACACCCACACCCACACTTGACCCAGTTTTATGTGCAGATGAAAGTGCGTTAATTGCTCAGCTCCAAATGAGTTGACAACCAACCAACACACACACAGTCCGAGGACATTTTCTAAAAGGAGAACGTCACCTGAACCGGAATCTGATGAATTATATAATACGTGTACGTAAGTGTGAGTCTCTGTGTGTGTGTGTTTTCTTCCGTGCTTATGTGCTAAGCCTATGTCATAGATCACTTACAATCCATTAGCCAGAACCAAAGACGGCATAGATACGAGTAGATGCGAAGTCTTTTCGCCTCACTCGTGCAACATTTGTGCAGCTCAATCATTTTGCAGACAGAAATAGTCGACACACACACACGCACACACAAAGGGGGCACCACAAAACAATGCAGCATTTTTAATGAAGTGTATCTAATATAGAAATTAATTAAACCTGCCGAGTAGACAAAAGAAACCGAAGCACACAGAGAATGCGATGCGATGTTGTACTGCAACAAAAGAGGGCAGCCAAAAAATGTGTGTGTGGTGTAAATTTCAAGATGTGTTTTCCACCACATGGCCACATGGCCTCATCAGTAAGGGAGGGGTGGATGGGGAGTGGGGGCGAGTGTTTGAGGTTTGTCATTGCCTTCACAGGTGACAGCACAAGTTCAACACGTTGAGTGAAAACAGAAACTCAGCTGGTTGTCTCATTGCCCACAGTTCGCTCTCCCTCTCTCTTTCTCTGTTCTCCCCATCTTACTCTATCTCTCTGTTGCTTTGCTTCATTCATTATGCTTATTAGATTTGCCTGTCAGCACACACAACTGAGTGAGGACAGAGGGGGGCTGGGAAAAGAGAGACGCAATGATGGTGGCAGCGACGACGATGGGGCACGAATGGACCATTGTTATTTTGGCATGTTTATGGTGTGCACACCACACACACACACACAAACACACACAACCGCAGAGACAGGCAACATTCTAGACACTGTGTTTAAATTTAATTAGACTAAAATTTCATCTGGCAATAAACAAAGTTTTTTGTCTGGTATTCTGGTATTTTGCAAATTGTATTTTTACCACATTTTAATTATTTCATTTCTACTGCGAAACATAATTGTCGTATTTAATTGTCTGATCTAGTGAGTTAGTCAAGATGCTAATAAATATAAATATTGTCTTTACTTGCTCGCTGAAAGTGAAATCTCTTTTCTATAGGTTTTTTGCCCCCTCCTTGAGTACAAACATAAAATCAATTCATTTTGCGCAACTCTTCTTCCTCAATATCATCGTTCACTCACTTCCTTTAGCCACTGTTGTTGTTTTTTTGTGGCACCACGTTCGCTTTGGCAATTGCTTTGCTTTTTATGGCAAACTGCGACAGTTATGGCCACGAGCTATCAGCAGCACAGCAACACTGCGATAGCCACCACCACAACTATCTACACACCAACTACAAGTGATCCAGATCGACATTCACATCCACAATCTCCTCTTCCTTCCTCCCTCTCATGCTCCTTCATCACCTCATCGACTTGGTGTGTGGGCTAGGGAAACTTTCGCCGCAACAATGTTATGTTTTTCTTTTTCCTTCTTCTCTTTTGGTGCTCTTCAGACTTCTATCCCAAGTCTTACGCATATTTCCATTTACACTGTTTGCGAAAACAAACAAATAAAAGTCGTGGGGCACCCCTCGCTCGTCTTACATAAGAGCGGCAGAGCAGGAGAAGAGCTGGGTGGTTTGGTACGTTGGCTTTGATGAGCATGGTTCAATGGCTCTATGGACAGTGCACAAGCCAAAATTGATTTCGATTTCGTTCGCAAAGGAAGCAGAAACCAACAACAACAACGAGAGCAACGGCAACAAGCCACGCTCAATTGGTGAAAACCACTTTTGGCTTTCGGCTGATTGTTGCTTTTATTTCGCGAACGACGAACCAACAACGAGATTGGAAAACTTGATTTTCTGGTTGCCTCTAGTCGAGACAGAAAAATGCGTTTTCCGCTCAAGTTTCCCAGAGCTGTCGTCTCGCTGGTCGTCATCCACTTTTGGTCGCATGTTGTGCTCTAATTGCATGACAAACTCTTGCCAACTTTCACACACTTTTCGGGCATTATCTTTGCCGGCCAGCCTGGCATACCCCCCTTACCATCCAGTCCAGTCCATAACTGTCACACATACACACACACACACGACGAGCGGAAAAGTGAAAATCCACTGGCAGGAAATTGTTAGGCTGACGAGATACGAGAAAAATCTTATGTAAGCCGCACAAGATGAACAACAAAGCAACTCTGAGATCGGTTCTAATTGGAAGAGAGGAAACAATTAAGGCGACAACACGAAATCAGGGATATTGTGGCACATCCTCATATCATGACAGACCATAGAAACTCATACACACACACGCGAGCGAGCTTTCATTGTCATTCCTCAATTGAAAATGTCACACGATGAAAAATCTTTAAAACAAATTCACATACATAACTAACGACGTGTTGGCAAATAAATAAATTTTCGCATACATAATAATTCTTAATTATTTTCACTGTCACTCGAGATTAATTCATTAATTGCAAACAGAGAAATCTAAAGAAAATGCATAAATATTTTTCGTGTGACAAATTTCGCACACACTGAGAAAACTCTTGCCAAAAGCTGTTGAAATGTCATAAACAAATGCAAATACCCAGCAGGGGGTGGAACGAATATTGTTCGTATGCACATATACATATATATAGTTATATATTGAAATACCTAGTGCGATTTAAGTGTCTGCATATTTGCTTTGCCAGTAAACAAATGGACAAATAAACAAACAGACAGGCAGGCAGGCAGACGGACACAAAGAAAGCTGCTTGCATAATTTGCCAATTTTGTTGTTTGGGGGAACAATTTCAATGAAATTGCAAATTAAACAACTTGATAGACTAGCAGTTACCCTGCATGCAGGGCTGGAATGTAGTTTATCTATTAACAGTATAATTTAAATAACCTGCTTTTAAGAGTGTCTTTACTACTTTACAGGGTATCAGCTACACGAATTATCATCCCAAGTTTCCTTCAAGACTTTTTCTTCTTGCTTTGCTCTGCATTTAATATTAAAACTCAAAACCAATACAGATCCAAGAAAAACAATCTGATTCGATTCATTTTGATGCGAGTCTGAGTACGATATAGTTGCGACCTCTGGCCAATCTGTTTTCATTGCATGCAATTGTTGTTTGTGGTGGATGCTCTACAGGCTGCCTGCTCTTCATTTGTTTATTCAATTTTCCACATTTATGCTGCACTATATATTCCGCCGCTAGAGGCCGCCACAATGCGATTTCACTGCAACTTGTCCGTAAGGTCAATGTCAGTGAAATTACTATTTTAAGAAATGTAGAAGATGGAGGAATCTTCAAACGATTTGCAAAATGGAAAATCTTAGTTGTGGATACCGTGGAGAGACAAAAATGAACATTACTCGAAGTTCAGTTAAGCAAAATAAATTCTTATATATCATATATAAATGTGTATATTATTTTTATATCTATTCAACATTAGTTGGTATAAATAAAAATTAGTTACAGTTCTTAGGAGATTAGCACGCTCTTTAAAAACGGTTAACGCTTGATCTGCATGAAGAATTTGATTCCAATCTCTCACTAAAGCCTTTCTATCTTAGTTTACTTTCTTATTTCGCAGAAGCAAAGCAGCACATAGTCCAGAGAACATGGTAAATATCTTGAAGACGTTTATCAACTTAGTTTTAAAATATTTTAAGTGTTCCCCCATATGCGATCTAAAAGCGTTTGATATTTTTGATGCTGCTCTGGAGCAGCTGGACGCTGTCAGCTTCAGCCAAAAATCGGTATGCAAGAATGGAATGCACGAGAATTACAGATAAAGCAGATTTAATAGAACTGTCCCTTCTGACTGCCTCGAAGGTTATAATTAAGGAAGTAGAACGATTTTCTGATAACCAGCCTGTTAATAGAAAACTGCTGGAGATATTAACCAAAATGCTGATGAAGGAATTGCTGTTAGGATCGACGGTATATGAAGTAGTCGAGACGTTATATACATGGTGCGTGGTAAATGGGGGAGATAATTATCCCCCTTGGCTTCCAGGAACTACAACGGACGGTGGAGAAAGTACAGACGGTACAACAAACAGTGGGGAGAGTACAGAAGGTACAACTGACAGTGGTGAAAGTACAGAGAGTACAACAGACAGTGGGGAGAGTACAGAAGGTACAACAGACAGTAGTGAAGAAACAGATAGACCAACCAAACCAACTAAAACGACTAAACCAACCAAAACAACGAAACCAACGAAAACAACTAAGCCAACCAAACCCTGGAAAACAACAACAGATTCCACAGAAGAGTCTACAGAATCTACGACAGACAGTAGTGAAGAAACAGATAAGCCAACCAAAACAACTAAACCAACGAAAACCACTAAACCCACTAAAACAACTAAACCCAGCAAACCCTGGAAAACAACAACAGATTCTAGCGAAACAGAGGAAACAACTGACTCTCAAGAAACAAAGGAAACAACTGATTCTACAGAAGAAACTGGCAACACAGATACAGAAGAAACTGACACAGCTGAAGTCACAACACCAAAGATTGAGTATGGAAAAAGCTACCTGTGTATCAAAGAAAACCTTGAGGTCAAATGCTACGCATACGTATACGATCCCGAGGACGATATATCCGTTGAGGCCAAGCCGTCGAGAATTAAACCTCAATAAGATTGTTCGCAACAATAAAGTAGTCATTATTTTAATCTGGATATCATGTAGTATATTTTATATATTAAGGTCTAGGAGCAGAAGAAGCACAACTTTGATTTGGGGCTGCTGTGGAAAATTCATTAGAAGACGCTCTGATTTTAATAAGCAGCAGTAAACAAAGTTGTTTCTTCAGTCTGTTTGACTTTTGTTTGCAAGTTGCAACTTGTTCTCTGATGCAGGTTTCACACAGTCAGAAAGCCTTCAACCTCATTTAAGCGCCTTCCACAACCCTCTCGAAAACTAACAATTTATTACTGCTCTGCGCCAGGGGGCAATCAAATGGTGAAGCAAAAGTGAACTCGAATTAAGGATACCCTAATAGGCCAAGTTTGAAAACAGATTTCAAATATACTCCCCCCTTAATGCACTCTATTTTACTCTTGTTTCTGTGTCGATCTTCACATTTTAACGAGCTATTGCTTTATCTACCTCTGCTGACTTTCATTACGTTTTGACTTCTTCTAATTGCACAGCATCCTCTCGTCGTGTTTATGAAACATTTTTTTGTCAGCTGCATGCCACGCCCTCTTCCGGCAAGGCCCACACACGCATGGCGTATGTGTCAGCGGTTTTAATAAATGTGTGAAGTTGCCACCTAAACTGCAATCTCTGGAGCATTTCTGTGGCCTGCACTGTGGCACAAGTCGATGTCGATAAGCTACAGTTGGATGATTTCTAGTTTTTTCTCCCATTTTTGAATTTTTTTTCTCTTTGCTATTTTTTATTTTATTGAAGTGTTGCAATTGTTTTTCTCCTTTCTTTGGGTTTTTAATTTGTTGATTGCCTGCAGCAGGAAATGGCGTGGCAAGGCACGGCATGAGAAGGAGCAGAAAGTGATTACAATTTGAGTGCAAAATTTAACTAAATTAGAGATGGGAAACCAGTATTGAACTACATGGAAACTGAAAGTGAATTGGAAGAAACATATGGAAATGCAATTAGAGAATTGAAGAGAAATAAACGATGCACACTTTGAGTTATGGAAAGTCACAAGATAATAAAAAGAACTGTGATTATTAGGTGTAGTAAGAAAAGATTTAATAAAAGAATATTTCGAATTTTTCTTTCTTCTTTCTATACCCAAACTGACTTTACTTTTGCGCAGTTTTGTTACTTATCGCGATTGTCATTGGTAAATTATACAGTCAATTGACGCCGTCGCCATTCTGACATCTTTCTAGTGAATTACATAAGAAGAAACACTTACACATACATATGTATTATTCAAGTGTTTGTCAGTTTTACGCTTCGCTTAGTTTCGCTTTACGCTTTACACCGTTACGCTTCTCGCTTCCCCTGACAGATTCTGTGGCAGCAGCAGCGAGTCTATATACGATACAATATATATACACTTATGCCGAGTTTCCTTTTCGCTTGTTGAGTTTATTTTCGCCAGCGCAATATGAAATCATTTGCTTAATTAAAATTCAATTGTGCAAATTCTAAAAGAGAGAGAAAAACCTCCTATTTTGTTACGTATTTCAAAGGTATTTGCCAAGGTAAATTTTGTGGCATATGTAAAAGAATGCGAATTACTAAGCTGCCGGCAAATTTGCGGCCAACATTCCCGGGGTACTGAGCTGAAACTGAACACACGCAACGCACTTGCTTAAAATCTCATTATGTAAAGTACTGAGGCACAGTGGAGAACGTAGCAGCAGTGGGAGGGAAAGATAGAGGAGGGCAGAGCAGGAGACAGGAAGGGAGGCAGGGAGGGAGAGGGGTAGGGGGTTGAGCGAGCGAGCAAAGAAACAAAGAACTGAAAATGATTACCACTTTTACTTGGCTTGCAGCAAATTGAATTGATTTTAATCTGCATACACTGAGCGAAACGAAACGAGCCTGCCAGGACGTTGCCTTGTGCCAATAAAATTTGCATTTGAAATCGCTTTCCAAAAAGCGTACACAGCCGCAGCAGCAGAGAGCTCACTGTACTATCTATTTCATATAAATGAATGTGTGTGAGGGTGTGTATCTGTGTGTGTGTGTGTATTCGTGTGTGTGTGCCTTCTCTTTTAGGGCGAATTAAATTCTGGCCAATAAAAAAGTTTAAAGGAAAAACGGCAGCAGCAACTTTTATGCGTGTGCGGAAAACGATAAGAGAGCGCCAAGAGGGCGGCCGTATCTGTGTGTGTAAGCCGTGTGCATGTGTGTGCTTGTATGTATACGAGTGTGCGTGTGTGAGTGTGCGAATGTTACGCCTGAGCGCAAATAAACTTAAAAGACATATGAAAATCAGTTTTTGAATATTGGCACAAGGCAAACAACTTTGCTGCCAGCATCAGGCCGAGCCCTGGTTCCCCTCGCTCAACCGCTCGCCTACCCCCTGTCTTCCCACGTCTCCCCTGTGCCACACTGCCACCCTCATCATGTGTGAGAACAGCTTGTTGCCTGCAGCAATACCCAACAGGAGACGAGTCTCCGTTGGCATCTACTCCAGGGCATATCATTATGTGTGTCCCAGGGCAGGCGTACACATAGTTATCTATCTCACTGTGGCACAGCAAGTGAAATTTCGATTTCTGGTACATTACTTCTTGCTGCACTAGCCAACAAAATTGAGTGTTTTGTGCTTTGTGGCCCAATAATTTCAAGTTCTGCAAAAGCAGAAGGACGTAGCAGTATCTTCTCTCTCTCTCTCTTTTGCATTCAATTGATGTTTTATATAAAATAGATATATGTATATACTATATCTCCTTAACTGTATAGCCAATAGATCAGCATTACTTATACTGCTATAACTAGAAATTTGTCACAGTTCTTTAGTAAGATTATCACGCATTGTAACGCTTGATCTGCATAAAGAATCGGTTTCAAATTTTCTTCTGAAGTCTTTGGGTCTGAGCTCATTTTCTAATTCAACGAGAGCAAAGAAACATTCATACCAGAGAACATGGTAAATCCTTACTGTGAAGAAATTATTATTATTTTTTATTATTTTTAATCTTTTCATCTCTTCATTCGATCCCAAAGCGTTTGATATTTTTACTGCTGCTGTGCAGCAGTTGGACGGTGCCCAATGCAGCGTTCCATGCCTCAGCTAGAATGACCTGCACAGGCGTAACAGACAAAGAAGATGTGCTGGAACTCTCTGTTCTGGCTGCCACGAAGGTCGTGCTGCATCAAATGGAAAAGTTTTCCGATAATAAGCCCCTCGATACCGAACTAGTGAAGATATTAAGTGAAATGGTAATGAAGAAATTGTTGCATGGAGCCACGATACATGAGTTGGTCGAGACCTTGTACATATGGTGCGTAGTCAATGGAGGATATGGCGATGGAGGGGGATCTGGTGGCGGAGGTGGCAGCAAAGGTGGCGGAGGAGGAGGTGGCGGAGGAGGAGGTGGCGGTGGCGGTGGAGGAGAGCCTGAAGGTGGAGGAGGAGGGCCTGAAGGTGGAGGAGAGCCTGAAGGTGGAGGAGGATCTGGCGGTGGAGGTGGAAACAAAGGAGGATCTGGCGGTGAAGGAGGAACCGGTGGCAGTAAAGGCGGAGGTAGTAAAGGAGGTGGAGGCGGATCTGGCGGTGGAAACAAAGGAGGTGGAGGAGGGTCTGGCGGCGGAGGATCCGGTGGCAGTAAAGGAGGAGGTAGTAAAGGAGGTGGAAACAAAGGAGGTGGAGCAGGATCTGGTGGCGGAGGAGGATCTGGCGGTGGAGGTGGAAACAAAGGAGGTGGAGGAGGATCTGGTGGCGGAGGCTCCGGTGGCAATGGAGGAGGTGGCGATGGAGGAAATGGCGGGGGTGGAGGAGGAGGCAATGGTGGAGGAGGAACTGGCGGTGGAGGAGGAAACAAAGGAGGTGGAGAAGGATCTGGTGGCGGAGGTTCCGGTGGCAATGGAGGAGGTGGCGATGGAGGAGGAGGCAATGGTGGAGGAGGATCTGGCGGTGGAGGAGGCAGCAAAGGAGGAGGAGGAGGATCTGGCGGTGGAGGTGGAAACAAAGGAAGTGGAGGAGGATCTGGCGGAGGAGGCTCCGGTGGTGGAGGTGGCAGTAAAGGAGGTGGAGGAGGATCTGGCGGTGGAGGTGGCAACAAAGGAGAAGGGGGAGGATCTGGCGGAGGAGGCTCCGGTGGTGGAGGTGGCAGTAAAGGAGGTGGAGGAGGATCTGGCGGTGGAGGTGGCAACAAAGGAGAAGGGGGAGGATCTGGCGGCGGAGGTGGCAGTAAAGGAGATGGAGGAGGAGGCGGTGGAGGTGGAAACAACGGAGGTGGAGGAGGATCTGGCGGAGGAGGCTCCGGTGGTGGAGGTGGCAGTAAAGGAGGTGGAGGAGGATCTGGCGGTGGAGGTGGCAACAAAGGAGAAGGAGGAGGATCTGGCGGCGGAGGTGGCAGTAAAGGAGATGGAGGAGGAGGCGGTGGAGGTGGAAACAACGGAGGTGGAGGAGGATCTGGCGGAGGAGGCTCCGGCGGAGGAGGCTCCGGTGGTGGAGGTGGCAGTAAAGGAGGTGGAGGTGGCAGCAAAGGGGAAGGAGGAGGATCTGGCGGTGGAGGTGGAAACAAAGGAGGTGGAGGAGGATCTGGCGGAGGTGGCTCCGGTGGTGGAGGTGGCAGTAAAGGAGGTGGAGGTGGCAGCAAAGGAGAAGGAGGAGGATCTGGCGGAGGAGGTGGAAACAAAGGAGAAGGTGGATCTGGCGGTGGAGGTGGTAACAAAGGAGGAGACAGTAAAGGTGGAGGAAGTGGTGGTGGAGGAGGAAGTGTCGGTGGAGGTGGCAGTAAGGGAGGCGGTGGAGGAGGATCTGGTGGCGGAGGTGGCAGTAAAGGAGGTGGAGGATCTGGCGAAGGAGGAAGTGGAAGTGGAGGCGGCGGAGGTGGCGGAGGAGGTGGCAGTAAAGGAGGCGGAAGCAAAGGAGGTGTAAGCAAAGGAGGTGGAAGCAAAGGAGGTGGCAGTAAAGGAGGTGACGGAAGCGGAACTGACACCGGAGAAGAAGGAAGTCGGGGGTGATGATCGAGAAGATGGAGAGAACACTACACCAAAGCATGCATTCGGAAAAAGCTACCTTTGTCTAATGGAAAGCCGTCAGGTGGTCTGCTACGCTTATACATACGACCCTGATCGAGAGATATCTGTTGAGATAACACCGACAAGAATGTCACCTGAATTGTAGTTCACAACAATAAAGTCAACTTTATTAACGAATTTTTTTTTTTTTTTTTTTTTTTTTTTTTTTTTTTTTTTTTAGGTTCTCAGACATACAGATAATTATATGGCACTCAACCAGACAGCTCTAACTCTAGCAATTCATACAGACATTAAGAGATACGGCTATATACACCTGGCTAGAGAAGTAAATTGTAATACCTCTTCTTTCCTAAAGGATAAGGTGCCATTATTCCTTGACACTTCGTTGATTTCATTGAGCTACTCACACCTGATTGCCAATAGTAATTGAAATATGCGCAGCAGGCAGGGGCCCAAGCAAAGGGGTTCAGCATTCCAATCGGTATCGACAGGCCTCAGCTTCTCTGTCTCTCTTTCCCTGTCTGTGGCCATTGCTCGGCAGTTTTGTTGCATTATTCATTATGCCAAATACCACTTAAAACGCAATTACCGCTGCACCGCACTCGCCCGTCTCTCGTTGAGGGTGCACATCGTATGTGGCCCACGCATCGTTGGTGAAAACATTTTGAAAATCATTTCGGAAAATGCGAAAAAGCGGCCGCAACTGAAAATCATTTTCAATGCAAATTGCGCATAGCGAAATTATAAAGCAAATGCGCCACAAATTGTGGAGCGAGCCAAGTCAAAAGGAAAACAAAAGTTGGAAATGCAAAACATAAAAGTGAAAATTCATTTCACCTGGTGAGAGACGAACCAAAGGGGGAGGAATAATGTAGAATATTATAGCACATAATGCTCAATATTTTTGAAATAGTTTAGTTTACAATAACAATAATGATAATATAGTTCATCCACAATCCAACTTGACTTGCGTTCATATTTTATTCTCTTCGTTGCACATAGTTCATGCACAATTCATTAGTTCTAAATTGAATCGAATCTCGCTCGGCTCGAACTAGTTCAGCCAGTGAAAGAGAACGAGGAGGAGACGTAGTGCACCCGCGTCATCAATTAAGCAACCCTTTTGCCAAAATTAGCGCACTCAATTAATTTCAAAACAGTTTACCCGAACGCTAACACTTTAGTAACCACCTGCCACGCCCCCACTTGCCACACAAACACACACACACACACATAGAGCTTGACAGTGAGTGAAATTTCAATTAATCAAGCTGTGTGCTGAGCGTGTGGAACTGGTTGAAAGGTGCACAAGGTGAAAGGGATTCGCGTTCTGAGAGTGAGTGGTGAGAGCGAGGCAAGAGCGCTGTAACGGAGCTCGGGGCTAACCCATGTCGACATTTCAGATATGGCAACGGAATTGCTAGCAGGATGCGAAGAGGATATGCAGGAGGGAGGGATAGAGAGAGGAAGGGGGGAAGGGCAGCACGGGCAACCGCATGTGTATTGAAATGAAATTTACAACGTGAAAACAAGCAGAAGCCGAAACTAGTTCAAGTGCTGCTCGAGCAGTGCCAGCAAATACCCTACAAACTAGTCAATTTACATATTAACTTGACATACAAACAGAAGAGGTTGGACTACCCTCTTTGCACTGCAACTAATTTACAGGGAATGCTTTTTTGAATCAACCATTTCACTCTTGCCACCGCGTATTTCTTCTGCAGGTGGTGATTAGTCATGATTTACGAGGGTCGTTTGATAAGTCCGTGACTTTTTGTATTTGCCGCGCACCTGCTCTAAATACAACACTGCTCCTGTCAGCAGTTATCGATTAACAGCTGACTGTAAAATTTTGAGAAAGCTGCGTTTTTTGGTTTGCGTTTTATAGGCATTGAAAGCAGACGATCTCGATCTCCATTTTCGTTAAAATTCACGAGATCGTCTGCTTTCAATGCCTATAAAACGCAAACCAAAAAACGCAGCTTTCAAAATTTTACAGTCAGCTGTTAATCGATAACTGCTGACAGGAGCAGTGTTGTATTTAGAGCAGGTGCGCGGCAAATACAAAAAGTCACGGACTTATCAAACGACCCTCGTATTTTGAGGGCCTTGAGATCGTCTGCTTTCAATGCCTATAAAACGCAAACCAAAAAACGCAGCTTTCTCAAAATTTTACAGTCAGCTGTTAATCGATAACTGCTGACAGGAGCAGTGTTGTATTTAGAGCAGGTGCGCGGCAAATACAAAAAGTCACGGACTTATCAAACGACCCTCGTATTTTCAAATCAATTAGTTTGCCTTGAAAGTGCCCTCTCTTTCTCTTTCACTCTCTCTCTCTCTCTCTTTATATCTGTCTCTGTCTGTATTCTCTTGACGCCAAAGGCAGACATAAAATTCACGTCTCATTGACAGGCAAAAACATTTTTGCACACAATTCTGTTTGGATTCTTCTTCTTCGTTCTCTTTTTGTGCGAAATTCAATTTTGCATTTTGAATAAGTCAATTTGGTGAGAGGAGAACTATAAAATATCAAATAACTTAATTTAACTACACCGAGTCGACTCGACTAATTGCCAATTAGATGCAGGTGGACCGCAAACCATTACCAGTAAATATCAGAAGAGGAAGATGAAGTCGAGCCAGACACTTTTCTTCTGATGGAAAACTAATTGAGTTGCATATTTCAAGAGACAGAAAGAGAGGAGAGTGGAGGGTTACCAGAAGAAAGAAAATGCAACTGTGAATCAACAAAATTGACAAGCGGCCAAGGAAATTAATGCCGCATACCAAATGAAGACGTCATCGGAAAGGGACAGCCCGACAGTTGGACGGACAGAGAAATGCAAATGCCAAGAGTACTGAATACTAATACTAAGTAATGCGCACACAATCCGACAGCCAATGAGGGAAAAGTCAACAAGCTGCGAGACAGCAACACAGTAGAGAGGGAAAGAAAGAAAAACAGATGGAGAGAGAGGGAGAGATGAAGGAAATTGAATTGACAACAACTAAGGCAACTCACGAATTACATGGTGCACATTACGTGCAGCAGCAGCGCATTGAATTGTTACTAGTTATACAGGGTATTAAGCACGTTTAGCTGATTGACGGAGAGGGAACTTGAGCTTAATTTGATTTGCAGACGTTTTTGTGGCATCGGAGACAGACAGAGTTGGCAGAAAAAACTATTGTTGTATAAGTACAACTTGATCTTCATAATAATGGCAGGCAGTACATTCTAATTTTTTAGCTTTATTTTATTTATTTAGTCCTGAATTTTCGTTAGACGTAAACTAAACTTCTTCTGTCCTAAACTGATTTCAAACAATGTTGATTGACAGCTCTATATGACAGAGCATTCACAATGGACAACGAGTTGTGCGTATTGATTGAAGGATTTGTCAGAATTGCAACCAAAAGAATGTTGATAATGTTCGCTGCACTGCATAAGGTTTTCCCTAGCTGCAAGTGCAACAAGCTCTAAAGAGGCAAATTAATCAAATGAAGCAAGTCGAGTCATGTGAGTTGAGGCATAAATCAGCTTAAAACCAACGAACAGAAAGAGGAGTCAGAAGTCAGTCGTGTGCAATGCATCAGCATGTGGCAGGCATTCATTCCTCCATTCCTCCACACGCTCTGCCACAGTTTGTTGCCAGACTACCGAGCTGTATAATAACGCCACTAATTTGCATGCGGCATAAGGCAAAAGGACAACAAAATGAACGCCAAGAGGGAGGCAGGGAGCAGAGTGCAGCAGGAGCACCAGCAAGTAACTAAAGTAAATAGCATTTAAAACTCATGTCACATATGTCGAAAGCTGCAAATATTATTTTATTTTTAATGAAATTCCATTTAAAATAAAATTTATGCTGCCACACACGCACAGCAGCCGGACGTCTGTCCAGGAGAAGACACACACAGAATTCTCTCTCTCTTTCTCATTCTAGAAGCAGTTTCCATTAGGTCGCGCGAGCGCAAAACTTTAATTGAATAAGTTTTTTGTTGTTAGAGCAAAGCATAGAGAGCAGACAGCGGAAACAGAGGCAAGTTGAGTATCTCGGTTTTGCACAGTCTTCTCCCAGCTCTGTCAGTGCATGCAATTAATTTGAGCACTGCATAAATGTTACTTGAGGCAAGTTGTGTGTATGCGCGACTAGTTAATACCCTATGCCCAGGCAGCACTCTCCAAGCTGAGCCTAACTGCTTTTCTCACAGACTCTCGCTGCTAAGCTGTTGTCTTTTGTCAGCGTCTTATTTTTTTGGCTACAATAACATTTTCCCAGCCGTTTTTGCAGCTAATTCAATTTTCGCAGCCATCGCATTGTGTTGGTTTTCTTGTCTTTTGTTACAGTTACAATTTTCCCAACTTCAACAGTTAAACAGTTTGCATATTGCGCAACAATAACAACAGTGACCAGGCAAGGGATGGGTTGAGGTGGGGGAGGTATTTTTGCTGGTCTTGTCGGGCCACTAAAATTGTCGTCGAAATTAAATGCTTAACTGGGCTGACAAGCGCCGATGACAGTTGCACAATGTCTGCCACAGTAACAACTGTCAAGTGGGTCTCCCTCCCTCCTCTCTCCATGAACCTACCTCCCTCTCTCTCTCTCTCTGTTCAAGCGATGTGGCAACGCCAATTTATGTCGCATGCATCTTTGAACGCTGACAAGTGGCATGAAAAAGCTGCATGCGAAAAGTTTGTGCGCTTCTGATTGCTCCGGGGCTGCAGCATTTGCTGGGGGAAATTAATATGCCCCAAAGGCAGCGCACGCAATTGGGAAGAAATCAGGGGAAGTAGTTAGAGATAGGGGGCAGAGAGGGGGGCAGAGTGCACTGCATGTTTCAGATAATATGAGTGCCATTTTGCATTTAGAAATAAGTCGAATGCGCAATAAGAGTTAATTGCTCTCTCTCTGCAGAGGGAACAATTTTGGAAATATTTTTGATTGGTTTCGTGTTTCTTTTAACATTTCTTTCTTTTAAAATTCTGAAAAGTTCTTGATGGTTGGAAATTCATAAAGCATTTTATTTGAAGTCCCTGTGATTGAAACTTAACTTGAAAAGACTAGCATATTTAATTTCCTGCTTTGCTTTAAGTCTCTTCTTCTTTAACCTTTCTCCTCACTACACTTACGTATACTTAATATTTCTTAAATGTCATGCTATTTAAAGGGTTTATTTCGGCCTGATAATCTGCTGCAAATTAGCCGCAAATTGTGTTGTAAATAAACGCAAATTAAACTGTGAATAACTGTGAATGTGTCTGGCAAAAGAAGGCAACACTGAACTCTGTTCCCTCAGTCGCTTGCTCACTTCGCACTTTGACATTTATGTTTATTGTTTGGTCAATCAGCAGACAAGTCAGTTTGACTGTCTGTCTGTCTTTCGGTCTGACAAACTGTAGGCGCTCAATCAAGTTTTCAAGGGGCATCAATGCCAATGACGATGATGATGATGACGATGATGCCACACTCAATTACACGCACTTATCTGGCATGGCCTGATGACGTCCAAAAATTGCTGGCAATATATTCTGGCAAGAGAGACACAGAACCCGAGGGGCAGAGAATCTGAGAGGGAGAAAAGAGAGAGAGAGGGAGAGAGAGAGAGAGAAGGAGGGGGGCAGATTGAGCCGACAAATGTCACTCCCAAATGGAGGCCTCTCAGATTGAGATCGGGTCACAATAGCCAGCAAAGCTGCAAGTGCCACAAAATGCGCCAATTATCGCAATGCAATAACAAAAGGCGACGCGACGTTGCCACCCCGAAAAAATAATAAAGCAAAGTTATTATCTGACGAGAGCAGCAGCGGCAGCAGCAGCAACAATGGCGCCAACAACAATGTGACAACAATGTGGCAACTGTTGCCAATATTTAGCAATAAAGAGAGCCAAAAAGAAGCGAAAAACAATAAAGAAAGAAAAAAAAACCAAACCAAAGCAGAAGCTGCCCCAAAAAATAAAAAGATGATGTGTTGATGGCAAAAAACACGTACAACAGATTCGAGATACGCCAGTTGAGAAACTTGACAACAATTTGCAGTGCCATGTGTGTGTGAGTGGGTGTGGGAGGGAGCTGTCTGAGGTATGACAGCAATCAGCCACGCCCACACAGCACAGCCTGCGGCAAAGCAATTGGAAAACACTCAACTACTGAAATCGAGCTCAAGTAAGTAACTTTCTGCTACAATCGGGACTAGTGAAAAAAGTGGTTGATTCACCTAAGAGCAGACAGCTGAGATACCCTATAAATATAAAAATTTAGCTGCATATACTAGCAGCTATTATATTTTGTACAACAATTCTCAGTTCAAGTTGTGTAGCTCTTAACAAACTTCCTGCACAGGGTATGTTTTGCGATTGCGAAGCCAAATCAGAGTATTGCAACAGCTGCTGCTGCTGCTACTGCTGCAAAAAAGCTAAAGAAATGAAACAATTTCCTTATCCATATTTCTTGTTCTTTACTAGTTTTCTTTTCTCTCCTCCTCCCTCCCTACACTGTTTTACCACATTTTTTGCGCCTGTCTGATAACTTTCAAATGCAATGCCGCAGGCTGTTATGTCATGGCAATAATGCAAAATAGAGCAGCATTTGCAAGTGACTGATAGGGCAGATACAGAAAGAGAGAGTGGGAGAGAGGGAGGGAAAGCGACTCGAAGATGAAAATGGGACGAAGCTGCAGCTGAAGTTGTTGAGGGAATTGCAAAAATTTGCAGTCGAGGATTGTGCGTGTGGCTGTGTGGAATGGGAATGGAAAGTGAAGATGACGCAAGACGTTGATGTTCAATTTCTCATAAAACTTGCAACTGCTCCTCTATACACAACAAACATACAGCGCAGCATTCTAGATATATCTTTGACATAAAATCCAAAGTTGAGAATTGCATTTTACATTTTCGCACTGCATTTTTGATCGAAAAAGGGCGTCAAAGAGAAATATTGTAAATGAGAAAAATCTCGACAGGATTTGAAGGTAAAATTGCCAATATATGAAAGGAAAATAATATAGAAAATATAACATGGTATAACCCGCAACAAGTCTGTCGAAATTCGTCAACAGTTTGCTGTAAATCAGACAAATATAAATAAAGCAGGCGACTTTATATGCGCATAAAATACAGCTGCTGTGTGCGACACTTGCATTAAAATTAAAAAACATTTCCTGCTGTGCCGGAAACAGCTGTAAAAAAGTAGCACAAAGCGAGCTGGAGGACATCACCGTCGTCGTCGTCGTCGTCGTTGTGCCAACGCCATCGCCATCGCCACTGCCGTTGTCAACTTCCGTTTGTGGGAGGATGTTGGCCATTTTGTTTTTACAGGCACTCGGATTTGCGGGCCCATTCAAACGCAGACAGATAGAGCAATGAACAACAAGAGCGAGAGGGCAAGAGTCAGAGAGAGGGAGAGAGAGGAAGACGAATCAGTTGGGTTTTGCTGCCTGAACGCGCGTTATGCTGCGACGCACGCCCAAGGGAAACTGGAGACGCGCAGTTCGGGGACTTTAACTGTGACTGCTGACAGTGCAGGCTTAAAGGTGTGAATGATTGTCGAGAGAGTGAGGAAGAGAGAAGAAGAGTGAGCGAGCGAGCAGAATTGTTTGGCATTTTTGATTAGGCACACGCAGCGTCGACGGCACTGAGGCCATAAATATGTTAATGATAATGAATTGCAATTGAAATTGCGCCTGGGATATGTTGCCTACTTTTCAGCGCAAATCCTTTCTGTCCCTTCTCCATTTCACTTAATGCACTTTCACTCTGCGTAAGTTGGAGTGACTTTTTCGCATATTTCACTCTGCATTGCGCGCATCACAATTAAATTTTAATTAACCCTGCCACGACGGCAACGGTGGGAAACCGCAAGCAGCAGCAACAGCAGCAGCAGCAATGAAAAAGCAGAAAAGTAAACCGCGCCAGTCAGATTAAAAAGTAAACTTTTAATAAAAATCACTTTTGCATTTCGCGCAGTGCAGACTGACAGACTAACTGACACACTCGGCGAAAAAAATGCGAAGAAAACTTTGTGGTTAAATTAAAAATAACTTTTTTTGTTTCGTCTTCTTATGCTAAAATGTTTTACAGCAAATAATGAGAAGCCCTCATTGCGGTTGGCGGACAAAAAGTCCAAAGAGCAAAGGGCAAAGGGCAGTGGAAAAGGGACAAACGGGAAGAGGGCTGCAAATGCAGCGCAGCTCAAAATAATAAGTACTATATTGAAATTTATTTGGAGAAAACAAAAACGAAAACAGAAAAGCAAAGAACAAAACGCGCGGCAGAAGCAAAGCAGATTTACATTTTTAAGGCACACGCCAAAAAAGAAAGATAGAAAAACCAAAAAAATCAGTTAGCCTAAACAAAGAAACCGCAGAAAGAGAGGGAAAGAAACTTATGAAAAAATGTTGCAAAGTGACTTTGGGGCAACGGAAGAAGCAAGTAGAAAGAGAAACGGATTCACTGCAAATTAAACACGAAATTGAATTCTGCTCATAATAATTTCCCCAAGGATGCTTATTAGGCTAGCCTGCAGCAGCTGCAGCCAGGGGGGGAATGCCAAAGAAAAGCCCCAAAGACTCCGCCGCTTGACGAGCGCAATCCGCTCAGGCAAGGAGGAAAACTCCCCCGCTGCCAGCACGAGACCAGCTCGACATTGTCATAAGTGCAACTGAGACTCGACTTGATGTTATTTCCCTGATTAGGCAAGGCAGAGGCGGCAACAACTGGATGAGAAAGAATGGCAAGACAGGCTAAGCAATATATATTAACTATGCATAGCGTCATTTGGCTGCCCCCGCAAGGCGTTGCATCATGGAGCAAAGGAGTTTGGAGGCAGCTTTGTTTTTTGCTAGTAAGAAACATTAAAATCTCAAGTAAGAAAAGAATTAAACTTTATAAAGTGATCAAAAAAGCAATGTAAATGAAACTTGCAAAATCCCTCTCTGAATTTGTGGTTGATTTTGTTTTAAAATTAAAACTAATCTGCTTTATTAAATAAATACTTTTTCCCTTTATATTTCCCATTTTTCTTATTAAACTTTAGCTTATTTCTTCTCATCTTCATTCTCTTCCTTCAGTTCCTTTAATTTACAATCTCAATTAAAAGCAACTTCTTAATTTGCACAAATTGCACTAGATCACATTGCATTTTTTACTCTCTTCCTCTTAACCTCACCCTATCTCTCCTCAGCTGCTTTACAAGTGTTTACTGAAAGACTACACCAGAAAAAGAAAGAAAACCCAACTGAACCACATGAATTTCACTCCTTCCCCCACTAGCTACTCTTACCACTACAAAAAAAAACCAACGAACCGTAACCAAACCGAACCGAACCGAAAACCAAACGGAACGTAACGAAGCTGATGAAAACAAAAACTACAAACGGTGGAGGGAGCAAAGTAAAAAGATAGGGCAATGGAATTTGCCAAAAAAAAAAAAAAAAACTTGAGAACTTCTGTTTAACTCTCTGACACATTCCAAATGGGGTAAAACGAGTCGCCAAAAGCGAAATCAATTGAATTTGACTTTTTTGACTGAAGTCAAGTTAAAACTTTGGCCCCCAACATCGAGAGTACAATGGCAAACGCCGTGTGGCCATAGCCAATTATCAGACAAAACAGAATTCAAGAAAATTTGCTTGAAAACTTTTTGGGCTATCGAAAAATCAACGAAATATCTTCCCAAAGGAAATAATAACAGCAACAGAGAGCAAGGCAAAAGTTTTGCAAAGCAAAAGCAATAAGAAGAAATGTGGGCAGCAGGAAGGGGGAATGGGGACCGGGGCTCGAACCCCGTACAGAGATACAGATACAGCTATGAGATACAGCTACTTAGACATAAGATAGGGGCAAAACCTCGAACTCAGCTGCTCCTTAACTCCTTCCGCTTTCTCCGTCCCCCTCTGCGCGTACTACTCTAATTGAAACCTAGACAACGTAAGACGAACTTGAGTTAAAGTTTTGCGTAGAATGCAATTAAAAGCGGCAGCCGAGCGGCAGCCAGAGACGGATTCTTGCTTAATCTTTGCATCAGTTTTGGTCCCCAAAGCCCCAACCAGCAACAACAACAGCAACATCAACAAACTGAAGTGAAAACTTTCCACTTGGCTAATGCAGAAGCAAAGCAATGCTTAAATTTTATTTACGCACAAATTAAAACATCAAGGCTAAGAAGAAGATAAAGATGCAGAGTAGAGAAGAGGGAGCGGAAGGCATGAGCAGCAGAAGAAACAAGTTGCTGGCAGTAGCAGAAGATTCTCGGCCAGAATTATGAACGAGCAGCGCCTGGAGGCAGGTTACATAAGTTGAGTACGAGAGTTGGAGGAGGAGGAGGAGGGGGAGAAGCACTGTGGCACAGTGTGCACAGTGGCAGGGGCATGACAGGGCTGGGCCGTTTTTAGTTTATAGTTTGTGGTTTTTAGATAATGCAAAAGTTGTAACTAGGTGCGGCCCCGAGGCGTTGCCAGGCATTCTCTCTCTTTCTCGTTTTTTCACTTATCTTTTGCTATCTCATTCCCTTTGCCCAACCCTAGTCAGGAACTGTGACTATACCCTGTGGCTAACAAGTTTTAGGATCAATAAATGATATAGCAAAATTAGCAAATTGATTAATGGCCACACAAACACTGTGTGCAATGGAATGCTTCGACATTTTCACTGCAATTTCCAACAGCAGTTTTAGGAAAGTAGAGCACAACAACAAAAACAACAACAAGGCAGGACAATCCCATTGACTTCTTCGATTTCTTATGTGCCATAAAAGGGAATCGAGTCAATTGCAGATTTCACTGTGACCAGAAAATTGCAACATAAACTTGAATTCAATTGAATTTCAAGTGCGCTTTGGCTATAAAAAATCAATTAATTTTCTGCTTCACACGTACACACACACTCTCGCACACACACACACACACGCATACATTGAGGAGATCTGACCACATCGCAAAATTAGTGGGCGGTGAACCGCAAAGCCAACGAGGAAATTAATACACATGTTCGGGCAATAACACCAGATACACATATACTACCTCTCCTCTCTCACTCCATCAACTCGCTCCTGTCTGTCTCTCTCTCTCTCTTTCTCTATTTATAGAGGAGAAGTGGAATCGTCTGCCCCTGTTTGTGTATAGTTTGCCTGAGGGCTTCTCCATTTCCTTTGACACAGTTCTAACCATACCAATCGGGGCAAATGGCAAAATTCTTTGGTTATTTTCCTTTTCGAATGCTTCTTTTCCCCTCGGTACGAATACTTTCACTTAAGAGGGTAGCACATTGTCACGTTTGAGGACCGCTCTGAGACGTGCGTGTGTACAGTGCGTGTCTTCGATTATCTGCGAAATGTGCACAAAGAATGAATTCAGCAACAACTGAGCCGAAACAGAATTCGGTTTGAACTTCTTCTTTCTCAGTTGCGCTTTAAGTCAAGTTAATTAGTGCAACATTTTTATAGCTCTCGAAAAATTATTTTAATTGTGCGTCAGGTTCCATACGAACTCAGATAAAGGAGTGCAGACAGAGAGAACGAGAGAGGTAGAGCTGTAATGATTGCAATTTTATGAGGGCTCCTTACGAAAGACACGCTCAAGTGCCAACAATTAGTAAACTTTTTGCCTTCGCCAGTGGGAGGCGGGAAGGTGTTTGGAAGGAGCAGCAGCAAAGGCAGGTGGAATAAGAGTAAGTTGGAAGAACGTGTGGGTTCTGGTATTTGACATACTAATGAATTTATGTAGACAATTTGCCAAATGGCATGTGAACCTTTTTCCAAAAGAGATGCGGGTGACAGAAGGCTTGACAGTACTGGAAATGTTGCTTAAAGTTCGTAACTGTAGAGTTGGGTTGGAAAACTCATGGAGAATAAAGTGCAATTACTCAAGAAATTACATTTAAAGAGCTCAATTACTTAGGTCATTAAACGAATGTAATTAATTGGAAATACAACGCATTTTAGAGTATATTTCTAATCAATCAATTACTTTAGGAATTATTTTTAATTACATATTTTTTGAATTAGTTTATTTGTAGTAATTACAATTATTTTATTGTAATTATTGTGTAATTATAGCATTGATTGATTATTGATTTCTTTAAATAATGTACATTATTTGCAAAGCTTACATGATTTAACTTAACTATAAAAGTAATTTAATTAGATAATACGTATAACACAAAAACAAACGAAATAATTGTTATTTTGAATTTATTTTGCCTGAAAACACATGTATAATTTCCTTAGCTTGTTATCAAAAATTGTTAAAACATACATATAAGGGTAGCGTTGTAACGACTTGTAGTATGTCTGAAAACAGGCTCAACGCACCTAACGCAAAGTATAGAAGAAAGAAACAGCACCTACCTCATTGTTAATCAAAGGACACGCGATCCTAAGTCAACCTGAAGAACCAAATACAAATGCAAAATAAACACACACATAATGGAGATAACGAAAGAGTTCGAGAAACAACCTTCAAAACACAAACACACACCGTAGTTATATTTTTTATGTTTGTTATTATTAATATTTTTTTTTTTTTTTTTTTTTTGTTCTGGGAATAAGATTGGATTGGGATTGATGTAAAAGAAACGTTTGGAGGATTTGGGTACAACATTTGTCAGCTAAACAGAAACTACAAATGAATAGGCGCCTTCTACTCACTGTAGGGCTGAGGTCGTGTACCGTAAAGAGGCTCCTGCAGTAATGGTGAGCGACCATTTCCAATCTCCTTAACTGAAATGAGATAAGAGCAAACGGCAAACAATTTGCGCGTGATAAATGTTTCCACAAATTTGTTAAATTTGTTGCTTGGTTTGGTTTTGGATTTGGTTGGTTGATTGGTTGGTTCTAGTTTCTGGTTGGATTGGATATTTTCTTTTTTTTTTACTTGATTCTGTTGTTTTGTGGTGTGTGTTTCGTTTCTGTGGCGTTTATCGAATCCGTGTTACAATTTGTTGTTCAGTTTTACTTGTTCACTAAAAACTAACTAAGAGAAAAAACAATTGAAAGTGTGTGTGTTCATTGTTGTTTTCTATATACGAAACTGAAACCGAAAAAAAATTGTACAGAACATATGTTAAACAAGGTCGAAAATCGAGCAAAAAAGTATGCTTAGAACTTAACCAGATGGGAAACAATAGCTCTGTGAGCGACCGAAAAGGAAAGATAAAGAGAAAGAGAGAGAGGGAAAGATAGAGAGAAAAAGATAGAAGAAGAAGGTATGTAGAGAGGTTCTTCGAGTATTTCGGGTCATTCGCCCAGCTCGTCATCAGCTGCTGCCTCGTTAAACATCGCGCTTTGCATGCCAATGAATCTGTTTCTTTGCTCTCTTTTTTTTGCTTAATAAAGTATCAAAAAACAACAACAGCAACTTTGTATCAACAACAACAACCAGCAGGAGCAGCAGAAGCAGCAAAACCAGACGCAACTAATTTAATTTGAGGTTTGAGGCAGGTCAGTAGTAACAAAAACAACAAAAATCGCGTGATGTTTGAGAGTTTTTTTCTCCGAAATAGCGGCGGAATTATTATATAACCATCAAAAATGTATGACAGCAAAAAACATTAACGAAATTAAATATTCTTTTTAAAGAGAAATGTCAGATTTCAGTTGAGATGATAAATGCCAAATTGACGACGCGAATAGTGAAGTCAATGAAAAATCAAATAAAGTTGATTAAAAGTTTGCGAGATTTACTTTTGTCAGGCCGGCCAAACATTACCATAAATGATATTTTCTACTTTTATGGTCATAAATTCTATTGTAAACTTCGCTCACACGCTCCAAACAAAGTTTCAGGGCCACCTTGCGAGAACTGACCAAACAAAATCGAAAAAATCAACTAAATGCGACCTCAATTCAATTGCAATTTTTTTTTTTTTTTCCCCCACCTAATCGAGTTTTGTTTGAGAACCTGTTCTATGCATCGTTAGGCGATGTTAACCAATTCTTTTATGGTTATGTGTGCTAATGACTTGCACAGATATTCGCGTATTTGGAAACTCATACACATTCAATTGAACGATGATGTATTCTATAAACCTAAATGATATTCTGAAAAAGAATATAAAAAAATGTATGCGATTTTCCATGAACCACAAAATGATATGGTTACTGGGGAAAACTGGTTACTGGTTTCATATGGAGAGCTTGCTTCAAAATAATTCATTCGAGCCTCGTTTTGCAAAACTTGAAAAATTCATTAAAAGTTTACTTTTCTTTTCGCTGCTCATTTTCTATTTAAATAAATAATCTTGGCTTATTTAATTCTTCGTTTTAATATTCTTATGTTGATTTCTTGACTTCTAAAAATTCTTGTTTCTTTATTTATTCCAAGGGTCCAAGATTTGATTTATAATATTGTTGCGCTTTCTATCTTCAGTGAGACTTATATTGTAAATGGTTTGGTGCTCGACTTAAACTAGATAGAATTATGGGCCTTCTTAAAAACTATGAAAACGTATTTGTACTTAGGTTGGTTTTTTTATAGTTAGAATAGAGTGCTTCAACAGACTCACCTCCGTGTGTATGTTTGTGAACGTTGGTGTCGTCGTTTCTCTCTCTGAATTTTCTCTCCACAGAATAGAATTATATAAACGATGCACATGAAGAATTCTCATCGTGTGTACCGTTAGAAACTACATACATACATGACCGACAACATACCGACTAATACCAAGAGGGCGCATAGCACATTCGACTCTTCTCTAAATGCCCCGGCAACTCAGCATATATATAGAGCTATACGTACATATATAGATATATACATATGCATATGTATAGACACATAACTTTGAACAGATCCCAATGGTAAATGTTTTTTTTTTTTTTTTTAATTAAATTAAATTAAATTGAAGCTTGATTTGTAATTTTGTGGTTCATGGCATGATATACAGAACAAAAATCATATATTTATATATATATATTTAGATATATAAGCAATATTGAGGTCCAAAAGAAATTGAATACGATGAATAATTCGATAATTATAAATTGCAAATACTTTTCTGTAGATTTTTTTCGGTTTTGGGTTTTCAGTTAGTCTCGTCGAATTTTCAACATCAGGCACAGCAACAACCACAATTGGCAACATTTTATATGATTCCGATCGATCGATATCGACATCGATACAATATAATCGATTTATCAATAAATTCTTGAGTATACAATGATTGTTCTTCAGTTTTATGCAAAAAATTCAAAAACTTTGCGTTGTGCATTGCGTATTTTAGCGTACGGCGCTTAAACATTTCAAGGATCTGTTCAAATTGTACGATCTATAGCGATTACAGTTTGGGATTATGTTGGCGGCGAAACGAGTAGTCATTGTACTAGCACTTGTTATGGTAGTAGTAGTGGTAGTAGTAGTAGTAATAGTAGTAGTATTGGTAGTATGTGTTTTGATAGTAGTTCTAATATCGGTAGCACTGGCTGGTAATATTCTATTCTTGATAGAACTGGCTTCCGTTTCCAATTCCAAGTTTCCACTTGAATTTGCCTCGCTCCCGCGTTGCAATCAACATTATTGCGATCTTTATTTCGTTGATCATCCGAAAAATTCATCATGTCCTCATCCTCCATCAACAACAACAATTCTTCTTGTCGCGTCTGCAGCGTTGCCCGTCGTGCCATGCATCCCTGCACACAGACAAACACAAGCGAGATAGAGATAGATAGTAGAATAGTGTTGGTTTTTTTTTTTTTTTTTTTTTTTTTTTTTGGAATTTTTGTGATTTTGATTGTGATTAAGAGAGGTTATATAATATATATAAATATATAGAAAGAGATACAGAGACAGTGAGACAATTGACTTTTGCATTTTTTTTTTTATTTTGTCTGCGAGTTTCGGTATTTTTTGTTGTGTTGCTTAGTCCTGCCCAGATGTAGAGTTTGACAAATATTTATATATTTATATATATTTAGAGTTGTATATATAAATAGTTTCTATGCTTGCATTTTCGTGGTTGGTTTTTGAATTTTTTTGTATAGATTTGCATAAAATTGAAATGGAACTTGAAAACAAGTCTTCTATTTTTTTTTTGTTTTTTTGGTGCATTCTTTAAGATAAATTATTTTTTTAGTTGCATACTGTTGTTGTAGCTGTTGTTGTTGAGTAGTAGTAGTAGTAGTTGTTGTAATACTTGTTGTTGTTGTTCTTGTTGTTGTTTTCATACTGAGGGAATTTTCTGTACTGGAACTTACACACACACAACAAAAATAGTAGTAGAAGTATTCGATTGATTTTTTTTTCGTTTTGGTTTTTGGGTTAATAAAATTAAGGAAGTAAATTAATTAGTTGGGGGTGGTCAGGCAGGCGGGCGAGCGGACGTTTGGGCGATCTTTTTAGTATATTATGGCATTAATATATATATTATTTTTGGAAGCTATGGCAACGCTGTGATTTTGGTTAGTGGGCGGCCTAAGTTATAGTTGAGGGTTGTGTTGTTGTTGTTGTTCTGGTTCTTGTTTGCTGTTGTTGATGATGCTGTAGTTGTTGTTGTTGTTGTTGTTATAGTAACTACCTTTTTTTCAGAACTGCCATGAAAATAAGAGAAATAATGAAACACAAATAAAAGAACAAATGAAAGTTAATTACAAAAACTATAATTAAACAGTTAGATTTGTTAGTGATGTTTTTTTACGGTTTGTTTTCTTGCGCGAAATATTTCTCTTTTATTTACGTTTTTACAGTGCGAGAAAAAAGCTTGGTTTCTTTTTCATTTTATGTACTTGTTGTTATTGTTGTTGTTTTCATTGGACTGATATTTGTAGTTGTTGTTGTAGGTCTTGTTGTTGTTGTTGTTGTTGCGGCTGCACACTCTGTAGTTGTAGTTGTTGTAGCTGTTGTTGCTTGTTAAAGAAATTGCATAAGAATTCTTTGCAGGCATTTTTGGCTTTGTTGCTTTGGTTGTTGTTGCTGGCTTGATGTTGTTCTTGTTGTTGCTGTTGTTGTGGTATTTTGTTTTATAATACACAATGTTTCTTTGTATCTGTTGCTGTGTTTCTTGTACTATAATACAGTGTATTCAATTTTTAGTAGTAGCAAGTAAAGTTTTTGTTTTTATTTTGAATTTTTTGATCGGTTTTCTCTGCAGAAATTTTGCTCTTGGGTTAATTGTTTTGTTGTTGTTGTTTAGTAGGCGGTGTGTTTGCTTGTTGTTGATGTTGTTGTGGCGAGTTTGTGGTTCTTGTTGTTGTTGTTGTGGCTGCTGCTGATGTGTTGTTGTTGTTGTTTTGGTTCTTGTGTTGGTTAAATGAGAGGATAGTTTCGTGTCGACAGGATAAAAATATGTTTTACGTTGAAATTATTTCCTGTTTGTATATTTTTTCTATTGTTTTGGTTTCGTATTCACAAAATGGTTTACTTTTCAAATTCTTTTCACGAAATGATCAAATTAAATTTTCAAATAGATATCGCAAAAAAATTGTTGTTGGGATATCAAAGATATGTTTTTCAAAGTTGTATAGGCTTTGAGTATATAGTACGAAAATATATGAGCTTATCAGGCTAAACTAGGCTTAAGTATAGACAATTTATAGCTAGATATTTGTATGAATGAATGATATATATATATGTATATTGTGTGAGTGTCTATCGTTTTGTGTAAAATGAAAGGTTAGTAATTGGGGTTAGGTTAGGAAAGCCAGCACAATTATTGAGGACGATAATCATAAGCCAAAGAAAGTATAGATGTGTCTTGGGAAGATGATTGTCAATCATGTTTTGAAGATATCATCGGTGATGTGAATCTGTAGTGTATTTAATTGATTTGTCAGTCATTGGAAGTGTAAAACATTTTATACGCAGTCATTTATATTAGCAAACATTGGACAGAATATCGTTAGATCATTCATTCAATCATAACAGTGAAAATTTTTTTTTATCAGTTTAATCAAAAATAGAGCATTTTAAATTCGCAATCACGCACATACAATGAGTGAATAAATTCAATTGATTCGTGGCTGTAGAAGAACCACAAGATTATCTTGCGCTCAATCGTAGATTGCATTTAAATGTCATGCTGAAATTTATACTCAAATAGACCATTACAAAACTGGACTGCAATCAATCATTAAGATTCCACCGCAAAACAATTGAATATGCGCCCGACTGACTCGCAATCGCATCAAGCCTGGTCCTGATCCCATCTGGTCAATTTAACCCAACAATAGAAGGAACAGCAGGATGAGGAGGAGAAGGGAACGCAACCTCAAAAGTTGACGGCACTTTTGATGCGCCACATTAGGTTTGGAGTAAAACAAAAAGCATGTTACGCAGATTATGCGATGACCAACTGGGGAGACGACAGACTTGAAATATATTCAAACAGTCACGCACACACATTGCCTACTATGTGTGTGCTTGTGTCTCTTTGTGTGTGTGTGTGTCTGCCATAAAGTTTGGTTCAGCTCTGGCCTAAGCCAGCACAGCCTGCAGCCGTAAAAGCAATTTTAATTGGACCAAAATGCTAAAGTTGACGCCTACGCAACAATTACACTCAGTGATGTAGGATGGCAAGCAGAGAGAAGGGGAGAGCAGAGGAGGTGCGTGTACGGGTCGAAGGGTTGGACCATTATGGCAAAAAGCAAATAAAATGCCCATATCAGAGCGCGCATAAAAGCAAATTATTCACACTGATTACATGAAGTTTGTCGCTTCACATAAAATAAACCACGCTGAAAAACAAACCGTTATAATTGCAATGCATTATGTGAAGGAGGGAGGTGGAGGTGGAAAAACAGGAAAAACAAACACTAAGGGCGAGAGCATGAGTGTGTGTATGTGTGGCATATGGATGCAAAGAATGAGGAGCAGGGTGGGGGCCCAACAAATGTGCCACTAAAAACAAATTGAGGGTCCGAAATAGCGCAAGGCTCTAGATAAAACGAAAATAATCAGCAGGCAGCCAGGCCGAAGGACTTGCCACACTCACTCACACACACAAACACACACACACGTCGCACACACAGACAGCGGCAGAAATTGTCGTGTCATAAAAATAAAGTGCCTAAGAAACATTCAAGAGCCTTGGCAACTCGAGCAAGGACTTGCCATGACAACAACAACAGCAGCAACAATGACAGCGACAGCGAAAGCAACCACACAGCGCGCGGGGGGTAAACAAATGTTGATTTAGGATAAGCGCAGCCAACGGGGCGAATGAAAATACGACGAAGACAGAGACAGCAATAGCTGTCGTTTTCTTCGTTTCTGTTGCCTTAAACACGCTTCGATTGTAATTTAAATAAATAAAATTCACTGCAGAAAGCGAAGAGAAAAAAATGGACCCTAGCGCACGCATAATTGAAATCACAGAGAGACGAACACACACACACATGGGCGCACACACAGTGTTGCCAGCGCAACGCATTGTCTTTGATGCCAGGGTTGCCAGCGTCAACATTTGCATGTGAGTTACCAGTATGAATTATTTATGCGCATTTAATTCGATAGTTGAATCAAGCGTCGCCTCTGGGCCACATAATAAAACAAGGGGAAACACCTCTTCAACCCCCAACACACACACACACACACACACACGCACGCACACTCGTGCATGATTTAATCATAAACGTAAAATAGTTTTGTCATGTTTTATGTCTTCACTGGGGCCCACAGCACGCGCTCTTGCTCCCCACAGGATTCTACCCACTCTCCCCTCCCCTTCTACTGCCTTCCACTTCTCGTTATTCAAATTGTTCTATTTATGCGGCTTTTTAATGCGTTTTGTTTTTTGTTTGTTTCCTTTTTTTTGGGGTTTCCACCTGACAGTTATTTCTGTTGCCGTTTCTGTTTCTGGCTTTGATGACTTTTGTCATTTTTCGGCATTGTTTGTTTGCTTTTTTATTGAAATTTCCTTGGAGAGGGTTGCTATACCCACAGCACTCATACCCTGTTATAGCAAGAGAAGCAGAGTAGATTTTAACAATAAAAAGAATATTATTAGAGGGTATTTACTAGTCGCGCTGTGTGCACACACTCTGCTGTGCTGGTCTGCGTTTTTGTGGAACGTTGTTATTGTTACTGTCATGCATTCATAAATAAATAATGACTGCCATTACAATGCAGGTTTGCTGCTGTGTGTTGTGGTTTCTGCCACGATCAGCACCACCACGAAGCGCTGCTGCTGCTGCCGCTTCTAGCCACGACTGAGGCATTTATTTTGCGGTTAATTATAGCATAGTTATTGGGGGCGCTTACAAATTTCTTTACGGTTTCAATGATACGATAATGGCGGAAAGCAACATGGCGCCTGTGTCAGCTGTTTTTTTCGAGCTATTTCCTAGCTATAAATTGGATATAGCAATATAGTTACGATTATTAAGGGTATAATGCATAATATATTATGTTAATCTAAGATAGTCATCTCTGTGCACAGTTGAGTTGCACTCCGAGCAGAAACAACTAAACGGCAGCCAATTAGCTGGCCATGAGTGCAAGGCGTTGCCCACATTACGTATACGTAATGCACGTAGCAAGCGCACTCTCTTCGTAAAAAGTTTGTCAAGTGAAAACACGAACGAAAATCGAACGTCCTTGGGCTAAAAAGAAACATAGAACTCATACAAATACCACTAGAGCTGAAAACTAAAAAATGCTCACACCAATTTCGCAGTCAAATGGGAGGGAAGGGAACAGAAAGAGACAGGGAGAGAGTGTATTGCGTGACAACACGAAACAAGCGCAAAATGCGATGAGCATGAGAATATATATGCACACGATACTATATAGAGAATGTCTGTGCCGATATACGCTCCCTCTCTTCCTCTCTCTCTCTGCTAAGGATAAACTAAACGGAAGCCTGCCTTCAGCTAACGGCAAACCACAAGGATGCCATGGAAAATGAGTGGAAAATTAACAAAACGCGCGAGCGGGCACGCACACACACACTCACAGAGAGACAGACACACACACAGAGATAAAATGCAAGTAAAATGACTCGGGGCATACGACTTGTGTTTGCTCGACGTCTCCCCCCCTCGGGCAGGTGGCAACCCTAGCACTAGTAAATATGCAACCTGGCTGTCAGTTGGCAAAGCCAGCGGCAACAGCGGTGGCACCACCGTCGACCCTGATGGTTGGCAGCAAATGCAAATACCAAAATGTTCTTAGTTTTTTCTTTCTCTCTCTTTCTTTTTGCTCACTACTTGATGAAGTTTTGTGTGTGGGCGGCGCACCTCCTCCTCTTCCTCCCTCTGCCACATTCCTCTTCCTCACCTGGTTGAACTACTTCCTCAACTCGTCTTGCCACTTCGTGAATTGCTGTGGACACTTTTTGCCTTCTCTCGAGTATTTTCCAAATCGATTGACTTCGTCTTCCTCTTCTTCAACTTTCTGAGCAGCAAAATAACTCGAAAATCTTATGCAAATATTTTGTTTGCATTTTTCACTTGATATTTAACTTGTTATCGTTTTTCATGGTTTTCCTCTTTTCTCTTCTCTCCCCCGCATTTGTATGACGTTTTGTTTTTGTGTCTATTTCAGACTCATGAAGAATTTATGGCTTTGTGGCCGCGTGTTTTTCTTTTTCTTTTTTGTTCAGGGTGTGTGGGCGTGGCACTGTCAACGGCAGCGATTTTAATGAATTCTATTGATTGAACCCGTACCCCAACGAAGTTTATATTTTCAGTTGTGCCCCTGCTGTCATATGCCAAGTCGAAGGTTAACCAAAGTTTCCTCGAACACTTTGGTGAAAATTGACAAATGGAAAAGTTGGAAAAAATATTTTGCATAAGCCGAAGGGTTAAATAGGCGACAGGGATGGCAATCTAATAAGTTATACAAATAGAATAAGTTGAATATAAAAATGCCCCAAGGAAATAATTATTTCCGAGGAGGTAGAAAGCTTTTCATACTTTTAAATCGCATTGTTAAAGTTTAAACAGAAGTAGAACTCTAAAGTTGACTGGCAAACAGTGTTAATAAACACACTATGCCGTCAGGCCTTGCGCAATTGCATCATGTATTCAGCAAGAGGTCAAAGCGAACTTCACCAAAGAGGAAAAACGACATCGCTGTTCCGTTGCTCGAGCCTAATTTACACTCGCCTACATAATTGCGGACAGTTGCAGATGCTGCTTGGGGTCCCCAAAGTGGGCAGCCAAGTTCATTCGCTTTGGCATTCATTGACGGTCCTCAGCCAGCCACAGCAGCCAGAAACTCAATGCGACTCGACACTTGGCACAGCTTCCTATTCCGCTCTATCCCCTCTCTTCCTCCCTCTCACAAGTCTCCTCTCAGATGTGGTGCAACTGCAATCCGACAAGCAGATAAATTTTCGGAGCTACATGCAACAGCCAAAAAGTTTGTCCAGCTCTCGAGCTGAATATGACAACACACAGTGGCGGCGGCGCATCTCGTCTCGCTGCTGTCTGTCTGAGTTGTTGTGGCTTTTTGTAGTCAGTTTTGTTGTTCTTGTTGTTGTTGCAACGTTGACACTTGCAACATTTGGTGCGTTGGCCCCACTGTCATGGACGACATTGTGGCAGATTTTGTTGCAGTCTGTCGGCCTTTTGAAGTTGCCTACAAATTGCCCGACAGCATTGCCGACGCGCTGTCTGCGACAGCAACCAGAGGAAGCAGTGCAGCAGGGAAAGAGGCCGTGGAAGAGGAAGGGGAAGAGCAAGAAGAAAGCAAAGCAGAACAACAACCGTGGCAGCGTTTTAATTTCATTTTTTATTCAAAGTGAGAGATAGCATAAAAAAAGGAAGACGGGAATTAAGAATGGCATTTAACGCGCAACTCTGTCGACTGTCATAAAAGCGAGAGACATGTGACTGGAGGCGGAGGCGTGGCGAGGTGGGGCGTAGCTGCGGCAGAAGTTGTGCCAGGTGCAGGTGCTGCAAAGGCGTGGGCGCTGTGGCCTGCCGCCGCTGCTTAGCCGACTTTGAGTATCATTAATACTGCAAGTCTTCTTCTTCTTGTTGTTGTTGCTTCTGTTTGTTTGCATTTGCTGCTGCTGCAACAGTCGCCTCCTCGCTGGCAGCTCTTTGACGTGGCAATTAGACGCAGCGCAGCTGCTAAGCCAAATGGCATACTAATTGGCGCCTAGTCAGACCAGCTGGCATTAAGTATACGTCGCGTGTGCTTAAGGCCGATCAAAAAGACTTTAAGCCCAGCAAAGCAGCAAAATATCAAGTATACGACAGGTTGCACTTACAGCTGACAGCAGCTGAAAATCGATTAGCCATCAAAGAGAGAGAATATCAATACAAAAATATTAAGTATACGTCGGGTAGCGCGTGGTACATAGAATGACAAAACTTGATTCATAATATGAATATAAAAAACAAACAAATATATACTTTAATTGAGTTGTTTAAATAACATTTTAATTAGTAAATATAAAAAAAATAAAATATAATTTAAAATACTCAAAAATAAAACAAATATACGCTAGTAAAAAATACGCTCATTAATAAATAAAAGTTACTCAGTAAACATTTCGTCAAACACGCATACGCCGTGTTGTACACGCAATTCACTTAAAAATCAAATATTCTAGCGCACACACACAAAATAAATATCGCTTGCATTTAATGCACATGCCACACACACACATACATGGAGAGTACACACAGAAGTGTCAAAGTTTAAGCGCCGATAAATAAATAAATTATATATGTAAATAAAAATGTGTGTGTTGGCAATTGAAAAAGTTTTGGGGAAAAAAAGTTAAAAGCTTTTTTGCCCCTCAACTAGAAAACTAAAACAAAATTTACGCGCAGAGTTAACTGATTGGTTAACTGCATAGAGTGTGTGTGGGTGTATGAGTGTGTGTGTGTGAGTTTGTAATTATAATTTAGCAACTCTTTCCACATTTGGGCAATAAAAAGCAGAAGTGTATATGAGTGTGTGTTGTGTAACTGTTTGTTTGTGTGAGTGTATGAATTATGATAGATAGTCATGAAAATATTATGCAGCAATGTTGCCATGTGGGGGTGCACAGTTTGTACTTAGATGCTAGTAAGAAATATGTATATTCTTTTGAGAAATATATATATATATATATAGTAAAAAAGTGAACGCACTTGGTTGAATCTCACCTGTGCTCAGGGTATAATCCCAGCTGGTGTCTGTTTCATTCTTATAGACATTCAATTTCTCCGGCTAGAAATATGAGGGTAAACACATTAAAACAAACATATACAGTGTTGGAAGAAATAATAGAAACAACACTTGCACCTGGACGAAAATCTAAATTGCTCATTATGTACAAGCACTATATGCACGAAATTGGCATCAAATAGAAGGCTGATAACTGTACTTTAATATGCGACTTGTTTCAGGTCGATTCAACCTTTGACAGTTTAGCTATCTTGCTCCAAAGGAAAAAACTCCTTTTGGAACTGGAAAAAATAATTGAAACAAACGACATTTTTTTGAATATTTTTCATTTTTTTCAACGAATTCTTAAAAAATGGCTTGTATTCAGTACTTTAAGGTAAGTCTAGCTAAGAATGACCGAATTTGTGAAAAAATTCGGTTCCATTAACCTGTAATATGAAGAAAAGGTCACAGGGGTCACTGCCCACCTGTATAGTGCAATATTGTCAAAATTTTTCCTTATTTTCGGGTTTAATGCCTCTAATCCCTTTCTTTAATTACTCCTTTCATGTGATCTATCATATTTGAGTCCGAGGATGGGTCAAATCGCTCCAATTTATTAAGTTCCTGATCTTGCACCCATGTTCTAGGCAGATTCGAGGCAGGTTTGGGGCCATTATACCCCATAAGCCCCCGTTTTAACCGGACTTTTTCCTTAGCATCACGTTCTTTAGTATGCCTGCGAACTTTGGAGCCCACATTTGTTCCCATATTAAGAATATCGCACCAACTACAGAGGGGCAAATAATTTCCATACAATGACATTTACACCACAAATGGTGTGGTGGGCTTGAGATCGGAATCAGTAGTTTTTGGACGTCTTACGTATAGTTTTCCATTACATCTAAACAAATTTAAGTTACTTTCATCAAACCACAGTATTTTTTTCCAATTTTGGGGCACTATTTTTTGATTTGCGAAACATAGCCTTTTAACGATATTTTCCTTACTAAGCGGTGGAACCTTCCCAGCTGACTACCCGTCTGAATTTTTTTTAATCAGTCTTTTACTTATTGACCGACTACACACCATCGCCTGCAAGGTATTCTTCTACTCCATCGACGAAAAAAAGGCGGTAAAATGTGAGTTCATACAATGTTATGACCCCAAACCTGCCTCGAATCTGCTTAGTACATGGGTGCAAGATCAGCAACTTTATAAATTGGAGCGGTTTGAGCAGTCCCCGGGCTCAAATCGGATAGAATACGTGTGAGGAGTAATAAAAGAAAGGGATTGGATGCATTAAGTCCAAAAACTAAGGAAGAACTTTGACAATATTGCGCTATACAGGTAGGCAGTGACCCCTGTGACCTTTTCTTCATATTACAGGTTAATGGAACCGAATTTTTTCACAAATTCGGTCAATCTTAGCTAGACTTACCTAAAAGTATTGAATGCATGCCTTTTTTTAAGAATTCACAGAAAAAACGAGAAATATTCAAAAAAATGTCGTTTGTTTCTATTATTTTTTCCAGCTTAAAAGGGAGTTTTTTCCTTTAGACGCCGATTGCTTAAGTGTCAAAGGTCAAATCGACCTGAAACAAGTCGCATATTAAAGTACAGTTATCACCCTTCTATTTGATGCCAATTTCGTGCATATAGTGCTTGTACATAATGAGCAATTTAGATTTTCGTCCAGGTGCAAGTGTTGTTTCTATTATTTTTTCCAACACTGTACATCACATATATAATGTATAAATGATTGTATTTGAAACGTTATCGGTTATCGCCCGAGGAGGGGGGATGTGGGGATCAATCGATTAACGCTCTCTTTACCTTGGCAAAGTCAATTTTGAGAGTGCAACAACCAGCATAGATATCGGCTCCATTTAAATTCTCGCGTGCACGTGTTGCCGCATCGAGGCTATCGAATTCGACCATGGCCTGTACGCCATTCTTTTTGAAGATAACAATGCGCAGCACTTGGCCATGTGGATTGCAAATCTTATGCAAGACATCCTGCAAATAAACAAAGACAGAAAGAAAGAAAACAAAATCAGTCAGCAAATTGAAGTGGCACATAAATTAGTTAGCTCCAGTTTGTGCTGGAGTGAGTTTGGAGTTAAGGGGTTGCGCTGTACCGCAGCTCAACTGTCAGTTGCACGCTATAGAGGTATATATGTATATATGTATGTCTGTTTTCTGTGCACAATGGCAGCCCCTAACTCTTTTATTGTCCCGCCCTCCCGCATTGTCCTCACTAATTAATAAACGAGCCCAGTGAGTGCACTGTGCTGCACGCAGTGCAGGCAGTTCACAAAATTGCAATGAATGCAAGGCACACACATACACACAGAGCCACATACAGACACACACACATGCAAGTGGGTTGACAATTGGGCAATGCAATTTGCAGACTCGCTTCTATATACTCTTTCTTTTTGACATCATAGAAAAGCAAGTCGAATTTGTATTTTAAAAATAAATTTTATGTATTGCAAACAATTTATGAGATCAGAGATGAACATTCTTATAACTACTAACTTGGAAATATATCAATCCATATCAGCTCAGCCCACTTTATCTCTCCCATATCTTTTACACTTTTGAAGTTAACCGTTTCAGCTACTAATTTCTGTTTCCTCTTGCCCGCTTTATAATTGGAATTTCTCGTTCGCTTGGTTGAGCCCAGCAACGCTGTGGGTTTCTATTCTTTTTTATTCTTCTTCTTTCTCGTTCGACCCGCCCAAAAATTGCCAGCATTTTTGGCACTGACAGTTGGCGCGCGCTGGCGTTGGTGCTGGCGAAAACTCATTAGCATAATTTAATAAGCACTTTTTGTCTAGAACTTGAGCTTAAGAAGCAGCAGCGGCAGAGCAGAAGCGGCCAGCAGTGCGCGAGCATTTTCCAATTAACATTTATAAATTTTCCAAAAATTGCGTTAATGAGTTTCCTCCTCCTACCAAACAGACAGTCTAACGCCGCAGGCTGTACATCTCCGAGAAGAATGAAGCAGACGAATATACGCAATATACAAATACAATATAGTAATATATATATAGAGATGGGGCCACTGTTAATTTATGGCAAATTATAATGAGGCGCCCGTTCGGCCTGTTGCCATGGAAATTTATGTTAAATTTAAGCTGTAAATTTTCCTCGCCTCATTTCCATTTGAACACTTGACACAGGGCAAGACAGAGAGAAGCTTCTGCTGTTGTCCGCCTCTAATGGGTTAAATGTTCAATTTGTACAAGTTTTCTTGGCGGCGGAGAAGGTTCTGCGAAGTCCTTGCGAGACCTTGCCTGCGCACGCTGGCGTAAATCTCCTCAAGAGCCGCCTCTAGTCTAAAAATACATATTCCGTATTTATTATTCATGAAAATTCATCGATAAGTCTGCGCGCATCAAAATTTTGCACTCTTCTGCCTTGGAAAATGTTTACACAGATTTCCCAATAAGCAGGGGCGGAGTTCAGTCTATGAGGGTTGGAGGTGGGGGCGCTCCTTGGAGCGTTGTTAAGGCGGTAATTGACAGCTGCCAACAGAAACAAATCGAAATGGTTTGGGAAGCAAAGTGGAAACTTGATTAAGTGGCTTATAAGGCGGCAGGCGGGAGGCTCCAGGCGACCTTACTTATTTATGCTACTTTTGGGAAATCGTTGGCTTTGCATTAAGTGAGGAATAAAAGGGGGCCTCAGTCTAATTTAAATCATTTAAAATCCTGAAAAAATTATAATGGAATTCAGAAAGTGGGAAGCTTCAATTCATTCTTAATTAAGGAGTCACATAATTTCTGTGCAAGTTTTCTTATATATATATTAAATACATATATTAGACTTGTAAATCGTCTTATCATAAGTCGCTGCTAATTGAAGTGCACTCTTGTCTTAAGCTTTTACTGCTCTACCATTTTACTCAGCTCTATTCACGCACACTCACACACACACACACACACACACACGCGCTCTTAGCCTTTTCTTTAGCCGTTTTATCGACTTTTTGCGCTGTGCCAACACAATTCGCTTTTGACATTTTACTATGCCAACTAGATTTGCTTAAGCGTTAATTAGCGTTGCTTAGCACACATACTGCGCCCATTCCTTCCCCCCCCTCCCCACTTCCACTCTCCACTTTCCTTCTCTTTCTAGTTACCTCTTCGCTACGGTCAGGCTTAGTAATCCTCTCCAATTACCGACAAACAATGCGCACAAGAGGATAATGTGCTCATAATAATGTGCTGTCTCTTTTTCTCTACTTTCTTGCGCTCTCTTTCTCTCTTTCTCTCCTCTCTCTGTCTTTCTCGCTCACATTATCGAAGTCACGTCTAGTTTACCACACACGTAAGTCTGCATCACGTCTGTGATTTACCAGCTTGGAATATGCTTATAATTCCCACTTCATTGCTCTTTTTACTTTCACCTCCCCCCCCTTCTTTCTATGCCCCTCGGCACTCTCATTAATGAGAACGTTCCTCCTTTCTCCTTTTTGTTTTTTTTTTTGCTCGATAATTGCGACATTTACAATAATTACGTAGACATTTTGAACGATGTCGTCCAGTCTGCGGCATGAGAGAAATGAGTGAAAAACTTGCTTGCCACATGCCACTTCTCGGCCATCGCCCACTTACTACTCCTCCTCTTACTCCCCATCTTCCCCCTTCTTCTGCCGCTCGTGCAACTTGCAACTTGCCGCAGCCAAGAAGTGAAATGCATAACTATAAAGCGCACTGTGCACAAAAACTAATTAGAAAAGTTCTGCGGCACAAGTGGGTGATGGAAAGTAAGAGTGTGCCAGGCAGAGGGAGAGAGAGAGGGAGATAGGCAGAGGGGGAGAGAGATAGGCAGCGACGGAGATTAAGATAGAGAGTGTAAGAGGGGTGTGGGTTGTTTTTCTTGTGGACATTTCCCAGCGCCAGATGGCGAGTGTTAACTGTGCGAAACGATGAGCGGACTAAACCAGCGTTATTAATAATTAAGTAATAGAGCACACATACAGTCACACACACAGCCACACACAGCTACATACAGCTATACACAGTCACACACAGCCACACTCGCACACTTTAATATGCTGTGTGGGCGAGTAAATGAAAATGTAGCTCGTAAAACAGCAGCTAGCTGACATTAATCTATGGCCATAATGTGGTGCGAATTTCTAATAAATAATACAGCAAACACTTTCAAGAGGGGAGCGAAGACGGAGGAGGGGGAGTGTAATGTGAAAACATGTGAAAAGTGAAAAATGAAAGTGCAAAATGCATGCAGCACACATGTCGCCTGCGCTCGATAGAGTTGGAAAAAAAGCAAAGCAAATAAAGCTAGAAAATATAGAAATAAATCCCTGAAAAAGCTATAATATTTCAAACATTACTGGGATTTCAAAAAAACAATCTATAAGCCAAAAACAGTGTGAAATAAAGCTGCAAATTTGTTTGCAGTCGCCTTCGAAATCCAATGTACACACACATTCCATGTGGATTATTTATTTCAATCACTCTCTCGCCAAGAGGGATTTGCAAATAAATTAAGCGCAATATCAAAACAAAAATCCATGAAAATACGCGGAAAAACGCGGAAAATATGAGCGGGAAAAATCATAAACACAAATACAAATATATAACTTGCTACAGTGGGCGAAAACTTTAGTGAGCCAGTGTCAAGCAAGCGCGTTCATGTTGAAACTAATAAACAGTTCATAAGTAATGCAAAAGGCGTTGAAATCGGAGAACAAAGCATATACTGCGAGAAAACCGCGTCGAAATGAAAATATTAATAAAACTCTGAGCAAGGGATGTGCGGGAAAAAGGGGGCATGGCCAGTGGCCAAAACATAAAACAGTTATTTAAAAAATAAGAGCATTGCCGGGCTGGATACATACGTAAAATTTTATGAGGCACTATAACTTGGATGCGGCGCCATTGCAATGTCCGCACAGCAACAACAACCACAGCAAAGGGGGGAAAATAAATTAATATTTTATCTAGCGCGCAGAGATTCTCCACATGCAATGCCACGCCCCCAAAAAGAGCAAGATGTAGAAGACGCCTCGCCGCACTCCCTCCACCACATGCATTTTGTTTGCCATTTTATGGGCATCATCAAAAGCGCATTAAAATTTTACTAAGGCAGCGCGAGCGCTCAACCCCGTCACCTTCCACCCCCCCTGGCAAAGGTCTGTCCAGGCGTGCTAAATATTAAATCAACCACAACAACAATGGGGAGAGAGAAAGTGGAGGGGAGGGAGCTGGAGGAAGCGCCTCACTGCAACGCGTCGACTCGTGCAACGTCCAACGAAGCAAACAATTTAAGCGGCTTTCCAGGCAGGTCCGTCAACGTACAGAGTTTTCCATTTTATTCGCCGTACTAAACATGCCACGCCCCTTCCCCGTCAACTCAATTTCATTTCATTGTTGGGAACTCTGATAAAAATGCCGCCTCATAAAATGTGCAGGTTTTCGGGCAAGCGCATTAAATATTAATAATATTGTGTGCTTAGTTCCAATATCAACAGCACAGAGCGGGCGCCCCCCCCTTCCCCCTTTCTGACTAGCGTCCCTTATTTGATTATCACTTACGTACCACAAAAAAATGTCATAAAAAACGTGCTTTATGTCATGCTCCATTAGCTGAAGCCCAACTAAGTTGGGAGTATCTACATATATTTGGCCATCTAAAAGATTTACGCAGATAATTTGCCTAATGGTTGGGAATGTTTTGAACTCCTGCCAAGAGCTTTAAAAAGCTTTTAACTACGCAAAGCTATTTTATAGTGCACTTTAAGCTTTTATTATTAGTTTCAGCTAATAATAATCTGTGGAATAATTTTATTCACTTATTTAATGAGTTGTTCTCTGCTTAAAGTTTTTAACTTCTCTTGCAAGTTTATTTAAAGTTGTGTTATTAAGTTTGCCAAGCCTAATTTATTAGCTAAAATCTGGCTATATTTCTCCAAGTGTTCCGTTCTAAATCAATGCAGAGAACACTTAAAAACAAAAGTCAAAACATTGTTTATGCTTTTGCGTAGCGCCTTAAATCATCGCATTCAGTTTGTGTATATAAATCGTGCATTTTCTTGGCATTATCTTCTGCAAGTTGCATTTTAGCCTTGATATTTTTTAATGCCATTTGTCTTTGCCAGCTGCACTGCAAGCGTAAAACATGTTTGCCAATTCTCTCTCTCTCTCTCTGTCTTGCACTCTTCTCTTCACTGCACTTCTCTCTTTTGGGCTGCACCAATTTCGATTAAGAGCTGAAGTCATTGAACTGTGTCTGAAACTCGCGATTCGCCGCAGGCGAAACAAGAACCGCAAATTCAACAGGCAACAGTCGCACTTCAATTTCTTCCTCTTCTTCTTCCTCTTTATTTTTTTGGTTCTGTTTTTTCAGCATTTGAATTTCTTATTGACCCATTTCTGTGCGGAGCCAAAGCTGCTTCCCCTTTTAAAAACCGGTTCTCGAGTAATTTGCAACACTTTTTTCGCTCGTATTTTTCGGGCTAACTGCAACAACAGCTCAAAGGTCGGAAAGAAAGAGGAACAGAGAATGAGGAGAGGAGAGAGGAAGCGTGTGCACTCAGAAGGGATTTCAGTGGAAGCCTCAGCCAAAGCCTCAGCCGCAGCCTCTGCTTCAGTCTCAGTCTGAGGCTCAGCCTCAACCGCAGCCCCAATGTTTTTGGCCATTGCCTTCTTTTGCTTCTCTTTTTAGCTTGTTTTTTGGCTTTAGCTTGTTTTGCTTGTGCTTCCATGTGCCGTTAGCCGTTGCTGTTAGCCAACCACTTGACAAGCCTGCCTGCCTGCCTGGTCGCCGCCACCAACTGGTGTGGCAAGTTTTGAAGGCAAAGTTCGTCGTGTGTTGCAAGCACAAGTCGTTGCCGCTGCTGCTGCTGCTGCAAGTCGCTCGTATCATTACGACACACACTGAGTAAACACATTCAACGACCGCAAATACTTTCACTTCGAGTTGGTATTTTTTTATTGATCCTAAGTTTACTGAATTGGAATTTGCGAAAGTATATTGAGTATACTTGAAGACGGTGTAGGAAGCAATGATATTGAATAGTATAGTATTCAAGATCGGTTTCGTTTTTAATCCATTTTCCATTGCCTATTTTATTATCTGTCATTTACAATTGACGTTTCAATTCAATCACACTCCTATCTCCAGCTTATTCCACTTTGTAAGCTGCTGCAGAGACGACACACAAATTCTGCCCGGGGCAGCTGCAACATCAATCGACTTAGACAAAGGAGACACAGCCGGGGAGTTCTGTTTGGGGCTGCCATTAGAATTTAATTGAGCTGTTCCGTCACCTGGCGTTGCTCCAATTAGCTGTTAATGTTGACACGCTTTATTGCCAGAGTTGCCACACTCACAAACACACGCACACAGCGCAGCGCTGCCTCTGTCAGTCTTGTGCCGGAAATGTGTGAGAAGTGTTCGTGTTGCCTTTAAAGACATAAAGAACAGACCGTATCTTCAGTTGCAAACAAAACTTGATCAGCAGCAACTGTCGGGGCTATATATAGTATACTATATATTAACATGATTATACAAGTCAGGACTTACTTAGTTGATGACAATGTTTCATATCATAATCAAAAAATTTATCAAAGAAACAATTGAAGGGTATATTCCAATCGAGCCGGCTCCTCAGTTACTTTTCTCTTTGTTTTTCTAACTTTTGTTTTGTTTCTCTTAATGATAGATTTTCTCTCTCTCTTTTCCCCTACCTCCCTCTCTGTTCATTCACTTTCTCTGTTTCAGATTTTTCAATTAGTTTTTCCGTCCCCTTCTCCTTCCGCTTCATTTCGATTTAATGCCAGGTTTTTTTTCCTCCCATTTCCATCATTTGCATTATGCTAATTTATAGTTGGCTTAACATTGGGGCGTGTTCACGCAAATGAAACGATAGTCAAACAGCAGCAGCAACAACAACAACAGTTGTAGCAAATATTTGCCCCAAAATGGACGTCAACACATTCGCATTATGATTTGTTTGCGCCCACTGTGACGTGACGACGAGGACGAGGACGTGCGTCTATTTCCAGAGCTTGCAGAGTTTTTCAGTTTTTCTGCCTTTCATTTTATACATTTTACATTTTATGTAAATTTGTCAATTTTCGAGGGAAATGTGAGAGGAAATGAAAAAGGCAGCACCAGCAGCATTGGCAGCTTTTGCTTTTTTTTGGATATTTTAATGGAGCCATTTCTAGAATGCGAACACGAAGCCATTTTAATGTTAAGGATTTTACATATTTTATACCGTTAGTCGATTTTCCTTTTACAGTTCACAGTTGTTTTTGGTCTTTCACAATCTCTGCTGCTTTTTGAAAATATCTCATTTCAGGATACTTTGACTTGACATCATTTTCTTACTTTGTGTCATTCATTCATTTGGAAACCTTTCACTGGCTTCGTCGTTCTTGGAACACAGTTGCCATTTTGCTGCTTAAACAAAAGCTCCCAAATAAACATATCTTGATATTCGCAATTTTCTCTAGAATTTCCAGTCAATTACAGAACTTGCTCAGGTTTCTTCTAAGAAATATTTAAATATATTTTTTTTATTTATTTTTTTACATCTTTCTGTTCTTTACTTTCGGCCTTTACAGCTCCCCATTGAATTGCGTTGGCTTTTTCTTTGATTTCCTTCTGTTTTTTTCGCAATTTGTATTTTAATTAAATTAAAAATGTAAATGACTTTCAACGTTGTCACGACCTTTCCCACCCCCTCCGCTCTCGGTGTTTACAAGGAGTATGTCGAGTGTGCATAAACCCAATGAGCTGGCACATAAAAAACGCAGACGGCAACTCGTTTAATTTGCCAAATACTTTGGCATCCTTATCGCACCTTAACGCAGCGCTTAAGTAGCCCGAGCCAAGGATACTGCTAATTTTATCCTCTCCCGACCCCCTCTCGCTACTTTGCCTTGCCTCCTTCAGGCTGCCAAAGTTGGGTTTACAAGCAATAAAAAGAATTTTATGACCACAACATTAAAATGTTCAAATTGAAAATAAGCACAAAACAAAGCGGGGCAGCAAAACATGAAAAGAAAAAAGCAGCAGAGCAACTACAGGAGGAGGCAGCAACAGGATAAGCCGGGGGCAGGGACAGCAGGAGGAGCGCTGAGTTCGAGATACATTTTAAAGCAAATTTATGTGGCACAAAGGCAGGCGCTGAAAGCAGAGGAAACGGAAGTCAGCAGTAGAGTGGGGGGAAGGGGAAAACAAAAAGTCCAAAGTCGGCAGAGCCCGCTTAATGTGTGAGTCTGTTTTCGTCTCTCTTCTCTCTCTCTCTGTGTGTGTGTGTGTGTGTGCGTTTGAAGTTGGCTGGAAAACTGCTTGAAAAATTACAGCAGCATCAACACAAGGGGCGAATTCGAGCGTGAAAATGTAAACAAGCCGAGGGCAAAAACAAAAAAGAAAAGAATAAAAGAAACTGGCCAAAAATGTGTGTCGCAATCGCATCGACAAGGCGGCAACAGAGAGACACACATAAAGAAAGAGAGACAAAGAAGGGGGAGAGAAAGAGAGAGGGAGACGGCAAAATCAACAGTTAGCCATTGAGCCTGAAAGTGGCCCAAAGAAAGAGTACAAACACAGAGCGTATACTTAATGCGGCTGGCAAAAGGTGAAGGGACGCACAGAGAGAAGGAGGCAGAGCGAAGGCAAACCAACTACAGCTGCAAGCTCAAATAGAGGCAGCAGTTAAGGAACAGCAAGATAAGTGAGAGAGAGAAAGATAGAGAGAGAGACTGAGACAGTTAGCAGGGTAAGCAAGATATGATGGTAGGGAAAGGCAACCTAGCGGCAAAGGCAAGCTCGTCTGCAGCAGCTCGCACAGCTTGCATAGGTGGCGCCACCGCAGAGCTGCGAAATACCCCAGCAGGGCAATGCCGCTGCCAGAAGTTGCACAAGACAATTATAAACGTAATGGCAGCTCCACAAAGACGAAGTGGGAAACGAAGAAGTAGATGTAGAAGTAGAGGTTGAAAAAGTAAAAGCAGAGATGTGGAAAGTATCGTTAGTCTTGGGGGAGGACGACGCAGCTGCTGAGCGCATAAATTCTGCTTAACAATGCGAATGCGATGGACACGAACCAGGAAGTTAAAGAAGGCACAGAGAGAGAGAGAGAGGGAGAAACGGATTGGGAGGAGGGTGTCAGCTAAAGGTGTTGCGTCGGTCGTTAGGCTAAAAAGCCAACGCAGATAATGTTGCCAGGCGTTGTACAACACATAGACAAGAAGATGGAGAGAGGGAGAGACAAAGGTAGAGCACACAACACAATCTAGAATAGAGTAACAGGAGGAGAAAAACCAAGCGAGTTGCAAAGAATTCTCAACAGATAAGAGAGCGTGAAGTAAATGAAATTAGAAAGAAATATGCAAAGCAACTGAGCAAAAGTGCAAAGCTCGAAAAAATATAAACCAACATTAGATTTGCTAGTAAATGCTAAAGAGAAATAGAAAACATTTTAATTTCATCATCGTAAATTGCATTCTTTGCAAAGCTTTGCTGCCTGACAACACTGTAACAACTAGGCTTAGGTGACTTTGTGTGAGTGTATTGATGGGTGTGTGCGTGAGTGCACGTGTCAGCATATAACAAGAAGAGAGAGAGAGAGAGAGAGAACGTAGTTAGACAGCGAGTTACTTGGAGCAAAGCCTCGCCTGCTTCGTTGCTAACCCCGTTGACTTGTCGTGCGTGTCGCGTGGGTTGCAAAGAAATTAGCAGGCAAACACGAGCTAAAGAAATAAATAAAACGAACGACAGCACAAGCAGCAGAACCAGAACAAGCAGCAGAGGAAGAAGAAGCAGCAGAAGACAAGGCGCAGGCAGGCTGTAAAAAAGAGCACAGAGCAGCCACAGCGCGCAACAGCGATGCCTCCTTTCCGGAGCTGAGCCTTACGCGGCAACGTGCGGCCAACACTTCTTGAGTAATTCATAGAGAGGTCGTAAAAGTCGAGTCAAAGTAATTATGCGAGAGCCAACAACAACAACAACGACGACAGTGACAACAACAACAATAGCAAACAGGCAGACTGTAGTCCGTGCAAGCTAAGCCAAGAAGTGGTGGCATGTCCCGGGTTCCTGCAGGTCCCGACCAGGAGCCATTTAGACAGTATGCAAGAGTTGTTAAGACAAATACAAGCGTAAGCAAACATCAGCTCTTCCACTCTCTCTTTTCTCCTTGTCTGCTTCCTCCCTTTCTCTGTCTCTCTCTTAGTCTCTCTCTACCTTTCCTGTCGCACTCAACGCCCTACAACGCCTCTGATGAGTTGCGTTAATTGAGTGGGCCCAAGCATGTGTGGGCGTTGGCCTCGCCCCCCCCCCCTGCGTCACAGCCCTCCTTACACTCTGGCGTGAGTGGGCGTGACCGCCCTTTTGAGTGCTTAAAGTGGCAGCTGCCTTCAGCGCAACATCAAGTGCCAGCTGGCGCTGCAAAGTATGCAACAATTTTGTGCACGAAGCCAAAGTAAAGAGAAAAAGAGTGAGAGAAAGAAACAGGCAGTGAAAGGGAGCAGGGTATGCGGACTAAAGTAATTACAATTTGCTTTTTAATTCCACATTAATTGACCACAAATTGGCTGCAGTAATCAGTGAACTATTCAACAAGAAGGTGTTAATTGAGAATTGTTCGTTAAGCCGCCAACGGAAATTTAATTCGAATAAAGCTGCTCAAGTTGAGTTGAAGTTAAGTTTAATGCAAATGTTGCAGATATAAAGTCTTTCACTTGACCTTTTCCCCAATTACAGCAAGTATTCTATTACCAATAATAGTTTAGGGCAGCTCATTAGAGACAAAGAGATCTTTGGCTCAATTATATAATGATTGAAACTGTCGGTTTGCTTGGCGATTTAATTACAGTGCGTCTCATTAGACAAGCCGCTGCAATTAGTTAACAAAAGGGACAAGGGAAACAGTTTGACTTGGGGCAGCAAACAGGGCGCACAATATACAGCAACAACAACAACAATAACACAATGGAACAACAACAACTACTATCGACATTAATTGAATACAGCAATCTGTGTTCAGTGCGATATTGATGCATCATAGCAACGCATCAAGTGCGCCCCGAAGGAGGCTTCACAATACACACACAACACACACACAGACACGCATCAATGCGAGTGTTGAAGTGGGAAGGGGAGAGAGAGAGTGGGAGGGAAAGTCTGCTGGGCTGTCACATTGATTTGCCGCTGACACTTGACATTTGAATGCAGCAAAGAAAATACGCAGCGTACTTCAATTTTGATATATTGAAAATTCCAAGGGGTCTCTCACTGTGAAATCCCCTCCCCCCCGCGCACTCTCTTCCACAACACTGCCCGAAGTGTAGGCATGCGTATCTGTGTGTGTGTGTGTGTGTGTTTGTGTGCTTATGCTAATGTGCGTAAAAAGCATGCAAATTTCTTTAACCAACAAAAAAAATAGAGCAAAAAATACGCCCATTGAATGGCCTTCGGTTTTGGCTTGTTAGGGGGGAGGGGGCAAGCAGCAGGGCTACTGCCCATCCTTAGGCATCCTGCGGTGCCTGAACGCCACCGCTACGATTCATTTCCACGCCGCATATATGAATATAAATGCAGCATCGAAAAGCCGCGCGCGTCGTTCATATTGAGTTATAATATGAACATGGCATTCCCTTCCACCCCCTTCCTCCCTTTTCTTACCTCCTGCCACCCTTCTTGGGCAACAATTTAGAGTCTTGTTTGCCAGTGGGCGGCTAAATGGACAGCGACAACAACAGCAACAACAACAACGGCCAGAATGGCGCTAAATAAACTATGCAGCATAGGAAAATATGCAAATTTTATGCAATGCTGAAGCATTTAAAACTGACTACCGAGAGAGCTCAGCTCGCCAACGGGGGCTGTAGCGTTGGGGGGGGCGTGGCAATATAGTCAACGGGTGGGCGAAATCTCACTGATTGCTCAGATACGCGGAAAGAGGTAAAACGAAAAAAAAACGAAAAGAAAAGGTGAACAACACAAACGAGTTAAGCAAAGTCAGTAAAAATGAGACAAACTTAAAGCGCGTCATAAAAGTTGAAAGGGTAACGCGGAATAAAGCTAAAGATAAAAGCAAGAAACGCAAGAGAAAGGACATCCGAAAGAGGTTGGAGAAAAGCGAGCTGCAGCAAATTACTTGAGAAAGTTTTAACAAAGCAAAATATCCACAAAGCAAAGGAGTATTCAATTTAAAGAAAATAAAAAACGATATTTAATTTTGAAAATCTTTCTCTCTCAAGCGCAGAAGTCGCTGCGAGAGATGCTTAAGTATTTATTTTATACCAAAAGCAAAGCTTATCGAAGAAGCACAGAGAGTGAAATAAAACATAGGACAGCAAAGGACGAATCTGAATGAACTCTGAAACAGTCAAATCGAAGCTGGAAAATACTATTCACTTATAGATAGCAGAAGGTGTTCAAAGTCTAAAGATATCACTAAGAACCTTAAGATCTCAGTTAAATATTCCACATGCCTTGCTTTGTGTGCTCAACTGAGCTGAGTAGCTCCACTAAAGCTTCTACTACTCATCCTCAAAGACAATTGCCAACAAATTGATCGGCTTCAGCGCCCATAAAACCTCTGAAATGTCCTTGCCAAAGTTAACCGATTACGCTGACCATAACAAATGTCGCGGATACATCTCCCTTCTCCCCACCCCTCAATGCTTTCAGCATTTCCTTTGTGCTCAAGTTTGGCTGCCTTTGCTTTTTCTTTTCTATTTTTTTGAGTGTTTTCTTTTGAGCGACGATTTTAAAGCTGACCAAGTCAAAATATTGCACTGGTCAACTATTCGGAACTGGCGGTTGAACAGGCAGACAGAGAGAAAAAGAGAAAGAGAGACGAGTAAATGAGAAGAGGCAACCGCGGCTGCTGCTGCTGCGGTTGGAACTGCAATTTGTGTTGCATTGTTGAAATGTTTTCCAGCTCGAAGTATTTTTTTTTTCGCCTGCGACTTGTGCAAAAGTTTTTGCAGCTTGTTTTTTCTTTGGCTTAAAACAAATGTTGCTTTAATGCTGCGGTCAAGCGGGCCAGTGTTGCTGGTTGCCCGTTGCCCGTTGCCAGTTGCCGGCTTCAGCTGCTTCTCATTTCCGGCTGCCAGCAGCAGTAGCACCAACAACAACTGTCATGCAACTTCCTGTTAGAGGAGGGGGCGGCAGAGGAGGAGGCACAGCATAGCTTGCCCTGCGCCCGCTTTGGCTAATGTGATTGCAAAATGGCGTGCTTCCGGTTGTCGTGCACCATCATCATCATGATCATGAACATTATCATCATCATAGTCGTCCTCGTCGTCGTGCACTGCAGTTGACTTTTGCCGACTTAACCCATTGAAGACAAGAAACCAATTTGCGCCGACCCACAACGAACAATGAATGTTTATCAGCTCGTCCCCAGCAGCATCCTGCCATCCCTGGCATAATAAGCATCCCTGGTCCCATCAGGATATATTCCGCACTGTTGGCAATAAACATCTTTGAGATTAATTGTTCGCATAATCAGTCAGTGGGGAGAAGTTTCCCAATTCTCGTTCCCGTTCCCCCTACCTCCTGCTCACTGATTTACGTTGCGTATACACAATATTTATGGCACATTCCATTTAATTGTGCGTTTGAATATTTACGCAACACACTTTTCTTGCCCCTAAAGTGGTTGCCAGAACGTCCTGCCTCTCCCACTCCCCCTCCCTGTCTCTGTCTCTCTCTCCTGCTCCCTCACCCTCTTGAATTATTAGCCCACATTAATTTAGTTTCCTTGCCCAGTTTTTTCTATGTGTAGAAAAGGCTTAGCTGGCATTAGCTGCGGCAACTTTTTCCGTTAGTTTCGTCCCCTTCCCCCACCCTTTTCACGCTCCTTAACAGCCCGGAAAATGTTGTCGTTGATTGACCGTAGAATTTCAGTTAGCAGCTTTGCGGGTTACGAATTTATGTTGTGGCTATCTTGGTGTCTGTGTCTGTGTCTGTGTGTGTGCGAGTGCCAAACTGTACTTAAGTAGGTGAAAAATGTGCCAGGTGACAAGTCATGGCATGTCATGGCGTGTCGTATCGTGTCGCTGGGTCTATGGCGAGCCAAGCGTTTGCTACCTTAGGGCACAGTTGAGGGGCACTGCCACAGCTAATGACGTCACAAGGGTTAATTATGTTTTGTCAAAGAAGGTTAAGAAAGAAAAAGGAAATAAGCAACTAAACCAATTTCAGGCACTTAGAACCTTGGGCTTATTATCTATAATAATGAATATACTCTCTATAATACTGTATACCCTTCCTGAATACCCTTAACTTCTGCAGTTCATTTCTACACTATTTTCAATTTAATTTGCATCAAATTTGCCAAAAACTTTTCCTCTTTTAATTTACTTATTTAAATTGAACACCCTCCCACAAATAGTCCAACTGTCCACAGCCTAAACAATGTGTGGCAACGTACAAATATGTTAAATACCCTGCAAAGCCGCCATTGAGCCGCGTGTGGCAACAAGAACAAGAACCACAAAGCCTCTTACCAAAAATACGCGACTACCCGCAGTGCTTGACGCGGTTGCCCAAATTAACCAAATCGGATAAAAAGCACAACTGCACGCACACACACACACCCCCTCCCCTTTCCCCCTACATACACACACACTTCCTCATTTCTATAGCACATTTAAAACGCAACTTAATCAATGTGCAGGCGACACTTTTAATTTAGCTAATCAAAGTGTGTGAGAATCCCTAAAGTTTTGTTCGCATTGCAACGCTGCGTATACGCAATGTGGTTGCACAGTTGCAGTTGCATGCATTTGCAGTTGCATGCATTTGCATTTCCATTAAACGTGTTTGCCCCCTTTTTTTGCAGTGTAATTAACTGTCTGCAATGGACGCATAATTAAAATTCGAATTCGGCTGACCAGCAGCAAAAGGTGCATTGTCTCTGCCAGTGCGGGTGTGTATGTGTGTGTGTGTGTGTGTGTGATTGCGTGTGCGCCCGCACCACCGACCCGGCTCACATGTCAGCCAACAATGGACAATGGATACGCCCTCTTTTGGCACACGCCGCCTCCGCTCTGCCATCGCTCTAAATTGAGCGCAACTCATTTTCTGACTGACTTTTGCGTTCTGTTATTAGTTGCACGGCCGCTGACCATTAGAGCTGTGGCTGCATGTGTGTGTGTGTGTGTGTGTATGCAATATCACATATCACAATATCACTCTGCGAGTGTGCGTGTGTGCGTGCGTGTGTGTGCATTGCTTGCACTATTTGCGGTTTTAATTATGCGCCTCGCACACACAATGCACAATGCGAGTCGCCAACTGATTGCAGCAAACGCAGTGTGTGGGTAGCCACGTGAATACCCTGTAATGTTGGCACATACATGTGGTAGAGTATACAATGCTTTTCTATACAGTTGTGCCTCCTCTTTGGTTTTGCAACTATTTACAGGGTGTTTATGCAACTGCAACAATATGTTTGCTCACTTGATAATTTCGGCATATTCGGCCAGCTTGATTAATGGCAAAGCATGAGGGGGAAGGGAGATGCACTGAGGTAAATGACAGTGACAATAAGAGAGGGAGAGAAGGAGAGAGAGAGGGGTAGAAGCTACCGCATTTTTATTGCAAATTCTCGCTGACTGATAACCGAAATGTTTAGCAGAGCGCATAATTTTCTGATTATGATTGGATGCACATATCACGCGGTCATGGGCCGAACGAATACAATGGAAATAGTTAGTTAACAGCCGGAAAACATGTGCACATATCAAAACTAAATGAAAATGAAGTGAAACTTTGATGAAGTCTCACTAAATTAAGGATAGATGCAATGGGAATGGAAATTGCATTGTTTAGGAGATAAAAACAAGCGCAACAGTCGCTCACAAATCAGCTTAAAAGAATTAATTATTGATTTCCGGGTCGGTGGGCGTGGCACCCAACATTTGAAATAAACTTCATCTGCGCCGGGTAAACAGATACCTTCATGCCAAATTTGGTGTCTCTAGCTTTTATAATAGCTGAGATCTGTGTGTTCATCGGTTCATCCGGACATCCGGACAGACAGACAGACATGGCTTAATCGACTCGGCTAGTGATGCTGAGTAAGAATATATATACTTTGTGGGGTCTCCCACGCCTCCTTCAGCGTGTTACATACATTTGCACAAAGTTAGTATACCCTTTCCTGACCATTTTCAATGGTCGAAGGGTATAATCATTAAGATTTTGATAATTTCTGTACACAGTAAGTTAAAACGCTCTTGCTTGAAAATAATATTTATTATATTTATTTTTAAGGGACATTGCCGAATTCTTAAACAAGTTTCATCATTGTGCAAGAATAAGACACCTTGCCATCAAATTAAATAGCCCAAACTCCTCTGCTAACAGATTTCTAGACTGACACAAAGCCAGCCATGAGTTCATTAATGAGTGTAGAGTTCTCAAGCCAGAGCACTCAAGCCAGCACTCAAACCTGTTGCCTACCCCTCAAATCACTTTAAATCCCGTTGCCAAGGAACCTAATTCCCTAGTTCTTGATGCCAATCACTTGAGAATATTTGGCAATTTGACATTTCAATTGTAGAACTAGATCTACTTTGCTGCGTCACAAATATGTACAAATATATGCGGTATTCTTATTTTTTATTTTTATTTTCTCTACTAGACCCAAATCTAATTTTATAGAATATTTCACGCGCCAATGAGCAACCCCTTGCCCAGCTACCTACGCATCCCCTTATTGCTGTCGCTTCTTGTCATGTCTGGCAAGGAACAGCAAGAAAAAAAATAACTTGGCGTATTGTGTTGACTTGCAGTTGACAACTTAATGAATTTTGCTTTTTGGAAAATGATGAGATGCTGTGCGGCATTTGTAATGACAGTCAGTGCGGGCAATTCATCAGCATAAATCATTTTTTGGTGTGGCACGCAGAAGTGGCGCCCTCTACCACAGATAGTTTAACCCTAATACGATTTGCGCGCTTTATGAGAAAACTTTCAGATGGCGAGAAAGAGAGAAAGAATAGAGAGAGAGAGAGACGCGAGCTAAGCAGACACGTAAGCCAGGCAGGCAGGCAATGCAAAGAAAATGGCAGCTACGTGCGCGAAGGAATAAGTCATAAAAGTCTGGCAACGCTGGCCACAGACAAAGAAGGAAGGAAACATATTTTTGACAATGTGTAAAAGTTGCTAAGGCAAGAAAAACTTTCATTTTTATATTATGGCCAACTACAACAACAAGAACAACAATTTGGGCATTATGTCAAGTGCTTTAGGTTCTGTTCAAGTTTCCTCCCACACTACTTGGGTGTAAGTGTGTAGTGTGCTTGCGTACGTGTGTGTACGGACTTTACTTGTAATTTGCTTTTATGCTTTATCGCTTGCTTGATTTTTATTATGATTATTATCGTGGGAATTACGTAGCAAATGCGAAGAACAGAAATAAAGTTACCGAACCTTATTTCCGAGTGTATTTTTCTTTCATACTCTACCTCCCACCCTCCCTTGCTCTTTGGTTATTTTTCTCCTTTGCTACGATATTTGCTCGTTTGTTGTTGCCCCGCGGGGCCCAAAAGATTTCGGAGAGTGTTTTGTGTGAAATTTTCTAGTGATTTATTGGGTCAGCTTGGGATTTTCTTGGTGTGCTTAGTGCTCCGCGTATGTGTGTGTGGGGTGTGTGTGTGTGTATGTGTTGTCTGGCCTAAGCCTCTCTGGTGCTGGCCTGAGTAGATAAGCGCCGAAAAGGCAATTGATTGGTTGCTGTCAGTCAAGAGTTTCAACTGGAAGATTAACTAAGCGCAGCACAACTAATCACAAATGCCAAAGGTTAAACAGCTCAGCTCAAGGCGGAAGCGGACACTGTCTATATTATTCTCTTAGATCTATCACTCACGCACAAAATGTATAATCTACAGAGCTGATGTGTCAAAAAACTTTTGCAATCAAAGAGACTTACCTAAAATGAGAAAGAATGGAGAAATAGAAAGGAATTGCGAGTTAGTTTACAGCGAATTGAATTTAAAGAATGTTTTTCTTATATTAAAAGTTCAATTTAATTTAAAAAAAAATCGATTGATAATTGCAGGCCTTTTCTTTTACTGCTGCCATTCTTCATTAATTGTTGGCAACTGTCAATTTGTTTTTAAATTCTCATAACTTCAATCCAATTTACAAATTATACCCTCTGCAACCCTGAATTCATTCCAGGGCTGGCTTACTTACATAAACCCATTTTGTTTATTGCGAAAATTCATTGAATCGATTTGCGCAACGACTCAACTCGACTCGACTCTTGCTTCCCCCATTTTGCATCCACAAAGAGACTGGCTTCCTTTTTTCTAAACACACACACACACACTCATATGTGCTTGTGTGTGTTGTGGAGATGTAGGAAAACCACTGAAGCCACAAAAGACTCAAAGCGTAAGTAAAACAGAAACAGAAAAACAAAAACCCAAAACGAAAACAAACTTTGGCCTGCAACTGCAGCGAGAGCGAGACAGAGCGCCATCTAGCGGACATATCAACGTTGTTTAGCACTGGCAAAGTGGTCAACAGAGTCTGTGAAAAGAATGAGTGTGTGTGTGTGTGTGTGGGGCATGCAAAAAGCACAGCCAGCAAATGTGCGAGGGAAGCTGAGGCCGTGAGACATGGCAGTTGAATGCGCCACACAAAGGGCCACTAAGAAGAGAGAGACAGCAGATAGAGCAAGCAAGCAAGCTTACTGTGTTTACATGTGTGCACAGGTGTGTCTGTGTGTGTGTGTGTGTGCCTGTGTGTATTTAACGGCAAAGTCAAGCACTTGTGATATGCACGGCACAAAATCCAAATTTAATGACCAAGTAAAATAGACACCAAAGTCGAAAGCTGCAGCCTGCCACATCTGTGTGTGAGCATTAGTGTATTGCCTCTGTGTGTGTGCGTGTGTGTGTGTGTGTCTATGGGGGCGTGCCACTAATGTTAGTTGAATGTTTGCGTACGCTTTGTTATCGACATGCGTCGTCTTTTTTGCAATTGGATATGCCTTTTTGTGCCTCACGGGTCTGTCCCCCTCTCTCCCTCCCTCTCCACTCTCTGTCTGTCTCTTACTCAGCATGTGTGTGTGTGTGAGTTAATGTTGACAGTGCGCAGCCAAGGACATGACACGAGCCAGCACAATGAGGGAGCACCAGCAGCAGCAGGAGCAAGAGGAGGAGGATGAGCAAGTAGCAACCAGCAACTAGCAGCAGCAGCAGCAAGTGGGAGGAGCAGCAAGCAGGCGTGGCCGATACACACAGCTTGCCGCTACCTAACTGGATGCTGTCCATGTTGATGGAGTGTTGTCATGGCGCATCGTTAACTTTGCAACTAAGTTGAACCCACACACACACACACAGAGACACACACACACACTCGAGCAGAGCATCCTTTCGACATTGACAACGGCATCGACATTTCTACATGGACATGTGCAACATCATCAGCATCCACATTGGGACAGCCAGCTGTCCAGATGTCTCTCTCCTCCCTCTCTTTCTGGCAGCACACACACAGACACATTATGGCAAATTATGACATTGACAATGCCCAGGCAATCTACCTGCCACACAAAAGGTGTCACATTTCTTAACACGATCCGGTTTTGTTGCGGCCATTTTTGCATGCAATTTGTGCTCCAACCTGCCAACATCAATTTGCCACGCCCGACAGCTAAATATATAAATAGTTGATAGAAACATAAGAAACAAAGGAAGAGACACGTGTAGATTTATTAAATAGAGACTGTTGAGCGTATGCCAAGATCAAAGTGTCAACTTGGGCGCCATAACTAAAAATCAAATCAATAAAAGCTTCTATCATGCACCTCCTTTTTAAACACCTGAATCAAGCACTTAATGCACTCTAATGCTATCTTGATCTTGAGAATAAAGTCGAAAAGCTAACAGAGAAATACAAGAGACAAAACTGTGAAATATCCTGTACCAATATTCCTTACTCCCACTTTCTGACTATTTCTGACTAGCATATCCCCTCTAAGATCTTTCTGCACACAAACACAGCAAAGTGCAAAAAGTGCTGCATACTTTTCAGCGTCTTCCACTTGTCCTGCTTCAGCAGCAGTTGTTAAATTTTATTTTCATTACAAATGCGTTCGTTGTTTTATGCGCTGCACACACACACATACAAATACAAACAACTAAAATAAATACCGTAAAGTAGATAGAAAAGCGACAACAAAAATACCAAACAAACTGAGTAGAAGAGCTTCGCTTTCGCCATCGCCATCGCCTTTGCTTTTTGTTTTGCCAGCCACGTTTTTAGTTTTGTTTCTATTGCAGTTGTTGCTTTAGCTCCTCTGGCTTACGCTTTGTTGTTTTGTTATGTTTTTCTATGTTTTGTTTTGTTCTATTTTGTTTTGCATTACAAATGACTTTGGCAGCAGTATTACGTGCGAGCATTTTAACATTTCAACATTTTCATTGCGCCTGGCTGATGAAATTTATGTGCATATATTTTACCCTTACCTTCCGTTCCCCCTTTCCCTCCTCTTTTCCTCTTTTTTTACGCAGCCGTTCATTCATGCGTTACACTGGGTCGAAATTCTGATTTTTTGTTCATCTATTTTCCATCATTCCCTCTCAGTCTCTGGCATTCTCTCTTCCCTCTGTTGCTGCAGTTGATTCCGTGATTCATGCATAATTACGTGCATAGTGAGTGCACGTCTGTATGTATTCACAGCGAGCGAGTGAGTGTATTCGTATGCCCGGCACATAAATCAAATACGAAATGCGAATTCCGAATTTGCAATCAGAAACAACAGCAGCAGCACCAGCAGCAAATGTCAAACAGCCAAAAATGTTGATATGATTGTCATGCTGCGTGGAAGGCTATACCCCTTAGCCATACTCCCTTCCCCCTCTCTCTCTCTCTCTATCTGCACCTTGAGCCCTATAAAAACTAACTGAACGTGCATTGTGTGGGGATTTGATCAATCAAGCAACTGTTTTCCGTGTAGGATAATCAGAGGGATTTCAGTTCGATTTGCAAAAGCTTAGTTTGTTTACAACTGACTAACGCTAAATTTACAATAAATATTTATGATGGATTGTTAGACGAAATAAGCATGACAAATAGGAAAATAATATGTATGTTTGTAATGCTTTTTATAAATTATTTATATTGAAAACGGAGTAGCAGAGATATTGTAAAGTTTATTTATATTTATTTTTTAGCTTTCCTCACGTTTGTCGTATTTTTCTATTTAATTTATTAAAACTATATTCCGAATTTATGTTTAAAACATTGAATAGTTAGTTTCAATAAAATATCTTCATAAATTTCCATTATAATCTCGTATTCTTGTTTTATAGCATACTTTTATGCGCTATATTCACTAATTTCCGCTTTATTTCATTGGCTCATGCCATAACTCTATGCCATAATCTTTTTTTTTTTTTTAAGCGGCAGCAGCCGCTTAGTTGAGCTTCTAAAATGCAGTTTAGTATGTTGTTTAATTCCATTATAAAACTTTTCGCTCACTTTACACAGCTAAATTTTTCGGGGCGCACTGTCACAAAACTTTGCGCATTAGCAGAACGACCAATCCCACGCCCAGTCTCCTACTCACCCCACCCCACACTCCCTGTTAATGCCTTAAGTGTAAGCGGTCAAAATGAAATTAAAATCAAATGTATGCCAAGCTATTGTTGCATGAACTTTATGCCTAGCAAAGTTTTTCCGGTCGCTTCGGTCAATTGAAAGCAATTAAAAGCGCTTGGCCACACAGGAAAATCTGTGCCGAAATCTGGAGCCAGGAATATAATATTTGACAATTTGAAATGTGCAAAGTTCCAAAATGAAGTTCAAGTTGTTGAAAGTGTGGAATTTGTGCGAGGAATTTCAGTCGAGGGAACTGTGGTTGCTTTCAGCTATGAATACTATGCATGTTGCTGTCATAATTGGTTGTCGTATTCATTTTGTTTAATTCTTAATATATAATTTGTTCTGTTACTTTTTCTCTTTATTTTATTTAATATTTAAAAATACATTTCTGTATTTCTCACTCAGTTAATTGACACTTTACATTCACTACAGAGCTCTGCCTTAATTTCTTGTCACTATCTACACCATAAAATGGCTGCCGCAAACAAAATGGCTGCCATACACAATGCAATAATGCAGCAGCTGTGGCGTGTGAGAGCAGGGAACAACCCAAACAACAACAATAATAATTCGGCATGTTGCGTTAGAAACGCGAGTAATTAATCGCTCGCAGCAGCACAAAAGCGCCTAAGCACACACACAGACACAAACACACAAACAAACCCACACACTGTTGTAAGTACTATTATTGCTGCTATGGAGCCTGGCAGGCAGTAATTAAAAGATTAATTTTTAATGTGAGAGGAAGCGAGAAAAAGGTCCTATTGCAGTTTCATGAAAATAAAAAGGTATTCAGCAGCAACTGCCAGTTCGACAGGTACACACACACACCTTTCATACACACACACACACTCGCACACATATTGTAATTTATTCTGTGCAACTTTTCCTCATTCTCGCTTATATCATTTCTTTACTTTTATGCCTTACTCCCCCTTTCCCCTCGTTAGTGCTCTCCATATTCCTTTCTCTCTTTACCTCATCAAACTATCGACTGCTCTGCGGCTTAATGCCTCCACACCTTCCTCTTATCTGCTCCTCCTCTCCCTTACTCTCTCTAGAATCTACCCGCATATTTTTGCCGGGTTTTGTTTAATTTTTGATTATACCTCGAGCGCGCGAGGTTTGCTTTAAATTTTTCACTCCTTTTTCCTGCAAAATAAATGTGCGCGTGCCTTTTTTAATTTTTAATACAGTTTGCCGTAAGCCGATTCCATTTTTGTACCACTTGATTAAAAAAGCCGAGCAAACACAACACAAGCAGCGCAAAAGGTGCACGATTAAATATGGAATAAAACAAAAACATACTCATGCGTGTGTGCGAGACAGATAGAGAGATAAAGAGAGAGAGAAAGTGTGACGAGTATGTAATGAATTATGTCAAAGATTTATTTTAATGGACGGTGATTATCGGTTGAGCCAATTATAGCTGAATATATTGAATTAAAATATTTATAGAACGACAGAGACAGCAGAGAGAATTTTTCAATGAATTGCGTGGATTATAAATCGCAAATAAAGAAATTTATTCAGCTCAATCCCGTCGATAAATTGAACAACATTTTCGATTCTCCCATTTTGATTTATTCAATACATTTTGCATGCTGCATTTTACACTGCAGTATATACCAAATATTTGGTGTATTTTCCCTTTCTCTTTTAGTAGCTTTTAATTTTGAATTTTCCCTGAATTTATTACAGCCTGTCTCGCTTTTCTTATCCGTGTCAAGAGCAGCAACAGTGCCGCCCTCATTCTCCCTCCTTTCTTTCTTTTACAAACATTGAAAATCTAGCTGCAAAGTAGCCAACACTTTAGCGCATTTTGTTGTTTGTTGTTTGCCAAACACGAGCGGAGACAAAAGCGCGCATAATGAGGCAAAGTACAGAACAACAACAACGAGAGCTAGGGCTGGCCAATTAGTGAGCCAAAGAGGGCGTGCCCGAAAAAGAGAAAAAGCAGAGCTCGACAACAAACGTCGCTCAACCAAATAAACTTGACAAATTACACGCTCCGTTTCTCTGGCCTAAGCGCGCCCCCAAAAAAAAAAAAATAATAACAAACAAAACACATGGAATATATTTTTGTGTAATCTGATACAACAATAAAAGCAACAACAACAACGAGCCACAGTGCACTGTGTGCAACAGCTGCTTGTGCAAAGGGGTTAGATCGCAACGTGTCGCGTGTTGTTCGCTGCTGTTGTTGTTATTGTCATTAAGCTAGCCAAGCGTGCGAGAACTAAACACTGTTATGATCTCAGCACTATATATCGTCAGATGATTCAGCGTTTCTTTCGAGCAAACACATAGCTGAACTAATAACCGCAAAAAGGCTAAAACCTGATTAAACTGCGGTTAATGAGCCACACAACAAGGCACCTGTCTGTTTCTCTCCCTCTCTCTCTCTCTTGTCTTCTCTCTCACTCTGCGCATGCATGAAGCATATGAGCTATGGCAAGGTGTTGCACAACTCGCGCTGGTAATGGAGACGCGACAAGTTCAACCGCAACCAAGAGATTCAATGTCAGAGGGAGAGACGGAGAGCAAGGTCGACTACAAGAAGGAGAAGATAATAAACCTGACTGAACGACAATGAAATGTGGTCACACTTCGTTTTGCCTTTCAATGCTAGAAGTTTTTATAACAGAAAGAGAGAGAGAGAACAAATTCGAACTTGAGTTTAAAGATGAAATGGGAATATTTAATATTGATATTAATCATGGTTCTACTTTCTACCCAAGACTTACAATAAACATTTCTTGAAATTAACATTTCATTGTTTTTACTGTTATTCACATTTCAATACTCAAAATTTTGTTTTTGTAGGATCCATTTTGTTTTACTTTTATTTGCCAAAGGTAAGGGTAACTATTCGTTAACAAAAACTTAGCCCCCATTTCATTTATCGCTCACCTCCCACCCCCCCTCATTAGATGATTACACAGAAAAATTTCAAGTCTAAAAAGGTATCAAATCAGTATACACGCTTTTTTGATTTAAAAAAATTATTACCCATTCCCAAGAACTATCATGATGAAGAATTCAGTCGTGAGACCATCTTTGCCCGTCGCGTCAAGGCGCCCGCACAAAAGCGCAGCCGATCGCGAGCTGTTTGCGAAGCCTATCATTCCAGGAGAGGATCACCCAGGCAATGGCGGCATACAGACAATTGTGTGACAAGCCACGATAGCGAAGATACAGCATATTTGTACATATCCGAATCGGAGGACGATGATGAACGAATGGATGGGCCCGTTTGCTATAAAGTGTTTCGCGAGCCAAGTGCAAAATCTCTACCAAAATTGCAGCCCGTTGAACCATTGATAAGCCCATTGCCACGTGGCATACGTATTAGCATCTGTGTGGAGCATACGAGATTTCCACTTGTTGCGCGTGTCTCCAAAGGCATGGGACTCACCCACGTGCCCGAACATCGTCTGTGGAATATACAGTGGTGCGACACTACACCACACTTTGATCTGCTCAAGGGCATGAAGCGTTTCCAGCAGATCAATCATTTTCCCGGCATGAGCGAAATTTGTCGCAAGGATATGTTGGCTTTAAATCTGAATCGCATGTTCAAAATGTTTCCCGGCGACTATCGCATCTTTCCCAAGACCTGGCTACTGCCCTCTGAGTGAGTACTGATTGTCAATTGATTAATTATACATTTGTTTGTCTGTATGAGCGCGTTAATCTTAGTAAACATATAAACTACAGACACTAAATTTTACAGAAAGATTGCTGAGTAATGTACGCAGCTCGAGTTCATATCAAATTTTAAATACCACGCCCACCTTTTGGGTAGATCAAGATCTTAACACTCTACTGAGTCTTACATATATGCAAATAAATACTATTTTAATCTTTTTTAAGCCACGTTTATCCCATTTGGCAATCCTCATCTCTTTTAACTGCTCAGCTCCTACGAAGTTGCCATCTATGCGCGCAAGCATCGACGCACCTACATCCTCAAGCCCTACTCATCGGGACAGGGTCGTGGCATTTGGCTGACCAACAACTTGCGATCAGTGCGCAAGAATGAGAAGCTTATCTGTCAAACCTACGTGGAGAAGGTAAGTACCAGACAATGGGATTATCTCTATTTTTTCTTCTACTTCTTCCTCTACTTTTACTTCAACCTTCTGCTCAGCCGCTGCTCATCGATGGCTTCAAGTTCGACTTGCGCATCTATACGCTCGTGACCTCAGTAGATCCATTGCGCATCTTTGTCTACAACGAAGGCTTGGCACGCTTTGCCACCAACAAGTACATGCCACCAGCTCTGGGCAATAGCAACAATCTGTTTATGCACCTCACCAACTACTGTGTGAATCGTCGCAATTCCAACTACAATGCAGGACATGGCAACGAGGGCGGCTCGAAGCGCAAGTTGCGTGAATATAATAAATGGCTGTCCGACCACGATTACAGTGTCACCGAGTTCTGGGCAGCTGTCGATGATTCCATCATCAAGACTGTGATCAGTGCGTGGCCAGTGCTAAAGCATAACTATCACTTGTGTTTCCCCAAACATGATCAGATCCAGGCTTGCTTTCAGCTGCTTGGTTTCGATATACTTGTCGATTGGAAATTGAAGCCATACATACTCGAGGTTAATCATACGCCCAGCCTGTTGAGCGACGAGACTGTCGATGTGGAGGTGAAACGTCCATTGATCAGAGACACACTCAATTTGCTCAGTACGCCGCTAGTAGATAAAGAGGAAATCTTACGAGAGGATCGCCTTAGGCAGCGGGAACGTCTGCTGCGTCAACAGGGCAGGCGTCAGATTGGTGGCACAAATCAACCGCAATCAAACGCAAATCCGAATTTCAATCAAAGATCAACGCCTACGTGTAACGGTAAATTAAAGCAAGCCTGCTCGATTAGTGCACTTGCCCAACAGATCGCCTGGGAGGAGAGTCATTTGGGTAACTATCGGCGTATTATGCCACCCAATGAACCCGATAAGATCAGCTACTATTGCAAATTCTATGATCAAGCGAAGGCTGCCAATATGTTTAAACAAACGGAGGCGAGTAGAAGTCGCATGCGTCTCAATCTTGAGCAGATGGAACAAAAGAGACTGCAAGAGAAACTGGAACAGGAGAAGCAACAACAACAGCAGAACCTGCTGGAGCGGCAGGAGGTATTGAAAACTGCATTCGACATTGATAAGACGCCTACATTCTCCGAGCTGAGGCGCCAACGGTGCAATGCACTCATTATGCAGGATCTCAAGCGCAAGGGAATGAAATTCTTCGCCCAGGATATAACCAGCAATGAATTGAAGACAACATCGCGGGAGAGCAGCAACACTCAACAGTCAAGCAAAACGCCATCGAGCTGCAAAGAAAAGAATCCTGCATCGATACGCTTGAACTCTGAAGCGACAAATGTTGCTGGTCAAGGCACAGCGGAACCGAAGGCGTTGCCAGATGGGCATACGAGCACGACGAGCACGTTGCATGGAAGGGGAGTCGCGTGCCGATGCGGCGTTTTTAGAGAAATACGGTATGCCTGCAAGTCAGGCTGCTGCTGCTGCCACCGCTGCCAACTACGCGGCTGCTGCTGCCAACTATGCCGCTGCTGCTGGAGGCGGAGATCGATTACAAGGTGGAAGTTCCAGGCATGAGTTGAAACCTTCCGGTTCCCAAAAAATACAAACAGCGAGACCCATCAGGAAGATGAGATGGAAAGCGAGGAAACCCTTGGCCAGAAAAGTAGCATCTAATGCAGACACGGCGGCGGCTGTGGTGGAGACGGTTAAGAATGTCAAAGGTCGCACGAAACGGCGCAACAAGATTGGTTTAAATAATAAGAAAAACTGGTTGCCCCAAAACATAAGCATTGAAGAGCAACAATGGCAAAACGATTGGCGCAAGCAACGCACTGAAGATCTCAATCATTGGCAGCTCAAGGAAATGGTATGAAGACAACTTTATATATTATTAATTATATATTTATTTATCTCCTCATCTCTTTAGCTCTTTGGCGAGATGTACAAACATGGCAATCTAAGCAAAAACGATATCAAATTATTTCCATTCCTTCTGTATCGTATTCTGGAAAAGAAAAGTGAATTGAGTGCTGAAGATGATGACTTGCTGGGGCAGGGAAGTGAACAAAGTGTCGATAACTGACTGAAGCGCAAATGTTTATTAGGATCTCCCTCCCCTTCGTGTGATTCATCAAAACAGTTTTTTTTTTACCTAAACATATTCAATTGCTCTAACGATATGACAGTTTGGAAACGTTCGACAAAAATCTCAGTGCACTCAATCTAAAAAACAAAAGACAAAAAAAAAGTAAATATAAATATACGTATATCTTTCATTCAGAGAAATTCATCTTTATTTCTTGTGCGACACTCTTAACATTCAATTTCAATATCTATGCAAATATTTCGACTGACAGCTGACAAACAAACGGGCCATAAAAGCAACTTTTATGCATGCGAGCGAATACAAACGCAGCAGAGGCAACTTCATCGATTTGTCAAAGTGCTAGGCAGAAACGCGAACCGCTAACCACCAACCAAGGCTCGTAGCCACCCATCTGGCAAAACCCGTTCAACCTCAAAACCTTTGCCAAAGCGCAGCAGCTACTAACATCTTTCGCTTTGATGCTGTCGCATGCATAAACAAAATGCAACACAATAAGCGGGGAGCAAAGGGGGAGGCAAGGACTGGAGCTGCCCCAGAAGAGTCTTCAAAGTTGCATTATTGAAAACTGTAGACGCGCGTTTGGAACGTATGCAAAACCCAACTAAAATCCTCCCTCTGCCTCCTCCTGTGAATCGCGACTGCTGCTGCCTCTAAGGACCTTAACTGTGGCGGCGGCTGAGGCTGCTGCTTTGCCTGTCCTAGCCTGCGCTTTAGCTCTGGCTTTTGCCGTCCATGCATAGTTTTCTTTTTTGCCCTGCTGCTGCTCTGCCATGTGTCACATATTGAAAACTGTGCGCAGCTTGCGACAGCGTCGCTGCATTCCAGGACTTTTGGCTTATGCCTGCCTGCCTGCCATTTTGGCCGAGAGCACAAAGTCGAACACAACGTTCTGATAAGCCCGATTTCAAAGAGGGTTTTACATATGCCAGGGCCCAAGAAAGCATTGTGCACACTGCACACTGCACGTGCTGCTTGCTCGTTCTTCCACTCCCTCTCCCTCTCTCCTTGTGGCACGCACATGTGGCGCGTTCTAAATATTTGATTGCACATTGTTGCGCGCCAACGCGTTATATTGCATTCCATTACAATGTTATAGGGAACACATATGGGTGTGTCTAGCGATCTATCGATAAATTTATTAATTAATAAAGATTTTACTGTGCTTGCCTTCCTTGATTTGCCTTTACATTCAATCTTTGCTGACAGTGTATCTGCACTTCGTATTACGTCTATGCAACTTCTGCTCTTCTGACCAGCTTAAACTTTAAGCGGGCTTATGCACATTTTGGACCAGAAAGTTTACTCTCTTTATCCCTCCCACCCTCTCTCTCTCTGTGTCTTTTGTTGTTCGGTTGCACTTTGCACATATGCAGCAAAATTTTCTTTGATGCTTTTAGTGTCGTCTTATTAAAAAGTTTTAATCTTCCCACCCACTTCACTCCTGCTCGCAGTCTCTTTCTCCCTCTTACTCTCCCTCCCACTCTGTCTTTTGTTCCACGATAAGCTCTCAAAATTCCAACAATTTGCTTGTCTCAATCCCTCCCTCTCTTTGTCCTTTTGCTCCCTCTCTATCAATCTCTTGACAACATCTAAAGCTCCGGAAATGAGTGAAGCATTGCACTGGCAAAACTTTCCTACAGACGTACGTGTGTGTATGGGTGTGTGTGTGTGTGTGCGTCTACATTGTTGACAAAAGTTGCGACTGCTATTAGAGGTCGTTTAGCTTGCGATTAGTTAAGCTAAGTCAGCCCAAACAACTGACAACTTCTACTGCCTACGCTGCAAGTTTGGCAACTTCGATGAAAAGAACGTGCAAAATTGGAAAGTTAAAAGTTAAGCTAAGGCAACAGAGAAAGAGTATAGTAGATACTTTAAACTGCTTATGGAACAATCCAACAATATACTTAGCTCAAGTAACTAAAGTGAAACTATAAAAAAAGGGTTTCATTTTGAACCTTTCCTTCTAGAGTTTGCACCTATCATAAGCATTCTGCATACTCTGCAATTCTGCACTGACCTCCCCCCGCTCTAAGGTAGTGTAGGGGATATTTTTAAAGCCTTTGGTTTATTTGCTCGCACCATCGTCTCTTTTATGCATTTCCTTATCCACTTTACGCTTATCAGTCGTAAAGCATAACGTGCACTTAATCTTCATTTGCACTGCGACAATTTGCAGCTCTCGCAGAATCCTTTTAATTTGTGTCATAAAGGCAAGAGAAGGAATTGCTTAATTCCATGACAAACAAACAAACACACACACAAGGCAGAAGGAGAAAGAAACAGAAAGAGAGACGGAGACAGAATTCCCAGTTTGCCTTAAATCAACAAAAGATTTATGCCCGAGCGGGAGGGAGAGAGGGAATGAAATCTGCCAGGCGTATATATAAATCCAGCAAGTCGGACTTAATGCCATACTCTGTGCATACAGTCAAAAGCAGAAGCAGCAGTAAAAAAAAAAATGCCGAGACGAAAATGATGCACGGCAAAAAGTCAGTCAGTCAGTTTGTCAGTGGAAAAGGGAGGCACACAGCAGGACACACACGCGCGGGAAAGCCTTTGCGAATTAACATGTCTGTGCTCAGACTATATGTCAGTATATCTGTCTGTATATAATACATATATATATACAGTGTATATAGCGGACTAAAGCAACTGACGATGGCACAAATAATTTGCAGTTTTACAGTTTTTTTCCAGCGCTTTTATGCAGCATGTTTTCCACTTCACAGGATTTTATGTGCCACTACACGCTCTCTCCCTCCTTCACTCCCATTCTCTCGCTCCTTTCTCTCTTAACTCAAGTGTTGGAAAATACAATTGCCAGCAGACACACGCACATACACTGCAAACATTTCCGCATTCTGTCTGTTGTTGTTGTTGGGCCGCCAAAATGTTTTGCCTCCTGCTAAAATGACAATAAACTGTGTCAGTGCGGCCCGTCAAAGTGTGAATATGCGTTAGCAAATACCCTGTATTTTAATGCACAAAAAATAGGGTGGCATAGTTAACTTTGATTGGCCATGAACTTTAATTGAAAGAGAATTGTTTTAGAGTACTGCAAATTGAGCAACAATTTTGCACTTTGATTTGCTTAATTTACAGCGCATTCTCTAGTCGACTATGACCTAATTGAGAGTACCTGCAACTGTGTTTACTGTTACAAACTGAGCATGGCAAACACTTGAGTACCTTATGCATTTTTTACGTTCTTTGCTGCATTGTTTTATTTTTTTGTAATTGTTGTTGATTCAGTTGCCAGCAATTGTTGCTGCTGCTGCTGCCCGCTGTCTGCTGCAGGTTGTTGCACGTCTGCACAATGCACTTTGGGGGCTCTAAACAAAAACTTTACATTCATCTTCCGCAACACGTTCTGCTGCTGCTGCTGCCTCAAATCGCAGACAAACCAAAAACCCACAAAAGTTTCAAAATATTTCCACAAAAATCCCAAATGTCCACAAGGGAGCAAGTAGGGAGGAGGGAGGGAGGGGGTACAGACACGTGTCGAGCCAATCAAAATCCCTTTGGAATATATAACAACAGAATAACAACAAGCAGAAATATCCTTAAGCGTCCCTGCTGGCTGCAGATGCTGCTTCCTTCACTTCTTCCTCTTCTTCTGCTGCTGTTGCTACTTCTTCTTCCTCTTCTTTTGCTGCCACTGCTGTCAGTCTTCGGCACATCAGCAACACAAACCGCCTGCGAGGCAACAGTGTGTCAAATAACTGTTGTCACACCCGATAGACACACTCACACACACACACACGTAAACATAACGCATGTTCATGCAGCTGAGCTCAACTCAAGTGTGTGACAAGTTGCTCCTCACACACACACACACATACAGAGACGCAATAAATTGCAATGGATTTTCCTTATTCATCGCCATTGCCCCAAAAAAAAAAAAAAAAAAAATGAAGAAAATCTTTGCTACAAAGTAGCTTAAGGCAAGTGCCCAAAGCTGCGATTTACTTCAGAATTAGAGTCGACTAGAGTATGCCCTATATAAAGTTATGGACTATTCTGTTATCATTAGTTCACAAATAAACATGGCAACAAGTGCAAAACTATCGGATGTACTATCGCATAGAAAATAAACGGAATTCTAATATAAAATACAATTAATATTAATAATTTTTTTTTTTTTTTTTTTTTTTTTTTTTTTTTTTTCATTTTTATATAAATTTTTCTTTATAATTATTTATTTTCATTTGTGATATATTTATTTATTTATTTTATTTGTTAATTACCATTTATTTGTCATTACTGTTTATTAACTGATTTATTATTTATTTAATCTCAATTTTTTTTTTTTTTTTTTGTAGACGTCAACCGAAACTTTTGCACCTAAGCTCCCCACTCAGAATTCTTCACAGAGTATACCGTATATTATTGTACGATTTGTGAACCAAAACCCATAAGAGGCAACAACAACAACAATGAAAAACTACAATAAAATGTAACAAAAAAATACAAATATAAGATACGAAAAAGATTCGCAATAACGTATAAAATATATAAATAAATTCTTGTAGTGTACTTACAACTGTGATGGGATAGAAAGGATTTATGATAGTGAAGAGTAGAATGTGATTTGGCCGTGTGGTCTCAGGACGTTTTCTCCTTAGATCGTCGTTTGACTTGTTTATAAGTGCTTGCTGCTGACTCTGATTTGGTGTGGACTGTAAAGAGTAACATATACAACACATACACATTGATAAGTATATTTGGTATTTAAGTATATAATTTATTTACTATATTTACTTAGTGTAAGCGTTACAGAATAAGATAAATATGTTTGTTATAAGTGTCAATAATGTATACTACACACGCAGAGTAATTTCTTTAGTTTAAGTATCCAAAAGAAAACAAAGACACATCAAATTTATATCCACAACTTAAGATAGTAACTCATATTGGCACATGAGGTTCAAACTGCATTGTTAGCCACGAGCCGAACAGAAAGACCATACAAGATTTGAATAACATGCGACAATATATGTCACTACTGTACGATTTATAGATATTTTCACTGATTCGTCGACCCAGTTCTATATATTCAAATATGCTGCAAAAGTTGAAAGGTTAAGTTCCAATTCGGTATTAAGATACTGAAGAATTACGTATTTAATTTGCTTCTTATGCTCAACATGTTTTCTACCACAATCTGAAAGAATTCGCGTTTTCTTGGTTCTATTTTCATCTTTAGTATTTTATGTAAATCAATTTGAAACAACAACAACGACAGACTTCAATTGAAAAATAAGAAAAAGAGTTCATAGATTTAACAGCAGACCAGACTACTGAGATTTGTTAACTTATTTTTTTAGCTATAATTCTGAACTCTTTTGAGCCATAAATTCCATTTAGCACTACTTCAATTTCGCGCCTGTCAAACGCTTATCGCCTGCCTGGTCGAGAACATTTGGCGCATTGAGCCAAAATGCAAACTGAGTAGCTATAACAAATTGATTTTCTGGCTATAATGACGTTATTTATCTGGCCGCATCACAGTCAATGTGCGATTTCGAGGTTTTAAGTGCACAAACATAAAGTTTTTGCATAATTTTTTCACGTTAATTGACGCTGTCAGCAAAATGGTTAACGACAACAGCAACAACGACTAGAAAAAGCTGAGAAAACACTGGCGCTGCATATGCTAAACAACACATAATCTTTGGCTCTATAAATAATTGCGGAATTTAGGTGAAACATGTTCATGTCACGTTCAAATGTCAATCAGCACGTCAGACGGGGCAGGGGGAGTGGGAGTGCTGGGCATAATTTTCAATTTTCAGGTAAGCGAAATGCAGCAGAAATGTGGCAAGGTGCGGGAGGCACTAAGTACATTTGGACAGGTGGTGATGCTGACCATAGTAGCTTGTTTTAGCCTCGAAGACTTGACACCAAAATGTCAGAGAAAATGCGCTCAAGATTTGCGCTAATTAACTTGCAAAGTTGTGAGGGAATATGTTGCAAATCTGATTTATATAAGTTCCTAAAACGATCCAGCAACTTCCACAGGGCATGCCGCTAGTCGAGCATGCTCAACTGTCTCTCTATCCATCTCTGTCGCGGTCGTGGCTTGTTCGTGTCACCTTTGTTAGTTACAGCAATTCATTAACTAATTAACATTTGTCATGATTAACTTTTTTGTCCGTTTCTCCATTTCCCTTTTTCACTCTGCGCTTCCTTTAGTCTGCGCATTTTTACGCGTTCCCTTCCGCGACTTTTGACTCCACCTCCCACCTCCCTCCCACTACATTTGCACGTGTTTGGATTTTAGGGTATTTTATTTTATTTTCATTTAATTTGCTGCATTTTTTCTCTCTTCTCAAGTTGAGCAGCTCACTTAACCTTTTTTTCCCCGCTTTCGTTTTTAATTTAATATTACTTCGTTTTTTTTTATTTTGTATTTTTACTATCGCCCTAGCTTTGTTTTCTTTACCTGAGACTTCGTAATTAGGTTAATGGATCGCATTTTTGCAACAGCTCGAGAGCTTTATGGGACAAAGGGTTAAGGCAGAGCTAGAGGAGAATAGAAGCCTACTTAAGGTCATGAACGACATGTAATAAAACGCGGTATTAACCAGCCTTATTTCAGGACAATTTATTTAGCTGGCATTCTTATTTTAATTGTACCAAATTAGTTAGGGTTGCTGTAAGAATTTTCTACATTGTTATTCCTGTCTGTGTCTCTTTCTCTTCCTTATTTTGTTGCTATTATCCAAGCAAGTTCTCAATTATAAAGTGAGTTTATCATGTTCTACACAGCATGACAACATATCATTAGGTATTTTCGAGGTCTTCGCTCTCCCTCTCTCTCTATCTCTGTCTCGCTAGTGTGACCCCGTCTATTTATCTAGCTTGTAACTTAATCCAGCGAGGCGACAATTTTACAAGCACTTGAAATCTCTAAAGAGATTCAATCAAAATTCTCAACAACTTTGACACACGATTTGTATGCGATGAAAATGAGCAGGAAAAAAAGAATAAAAAAACACAAGGCGAAGAGCGGCAAACCCAACGTCAAGAGGCACAACAACAACAGCAACAACAAAAGAAAACATTTGTTTTCTGTCAAATTTGCCTTTAATAATAATGTATATCATATATTTTGCTCTACGCGTCGCCCACCCGCTTGGAAAAGCCGACGACGACACTGGAAACTGTTGATTAAATTACAAAAAAAAAAAAAAAGAAAACCCGAAAAAACACAAAGTGGAAGCTGTGTAACACAGGCGCAAATGATTGATGGATGGATGGCTGGCCCTCACTTGCTCTTGCTTGGGTTTGTGTTTGGGGATCGGGTCTTAAGTGCACATGGCAACGAAATACGAAAATCGAGCAGTAAAAAATGATTTCAGTTTTATTCTTTCGTGTATTTTTTTTTTTTTTTGCGCTAGCTAGCCCACGAATAGTTTTGTAAATTTCAGTTTGGTTTTTTGTTGTATATTTGGTTCTTCTTTTTCTTTTTCGAAAAGCATTTGAAACATTTCTGGCACATCAACGGACGAATTGAAAATAGACCCCGGGCTGCACATACCACAACGCATTTCAACTCGAACCGCAACGAAATGAAGATGAATTACCCCAGTGGCAACTATTCGCAAGGGATACAACAACAAACGGACTGACGAACAGACTGATGGACTGACGGACGGACATGTCAGCGCGCCCATCTTGGGCCGCATGCAAATTGCAAATCACAAATAAGTTTTTGCACTCAGTTGATCAAATGGTCAACACATATTCAACGGATACAGATACAGATACAGATACATGTGGATGTCAGATACATTTACAGTTTACAGTTTACAGCACACTTAAATTGCCGCTTCTTGCCAAGAAATTTACGCAGAGAAAAGGAAAAGAAAAGAAAAAAGTTGCATCGTCACTTGAAATGAAGAAATCGCAACAAGTTTGCGAAATCTCAGATAAAGAATTGAGGCAATATAAATAGTCGTGCAGAGAAAGAGAGAAAGAGATATATGGCCAAAGTTAGCCATTAAGTCTGTCAATCGCTCAATCAGCTAGTGCATCAATCAATCGATCTATTGAACTGTGCAGATCGGTGCGTGGAGTGTTTGACGATGATACATTGAGAGCTGGAAATGATTGTGGAAATAAATACAGCGCGAATGATTCAGTTCAAGATCACCAAAGCGCATTCAGAGCGGGTCATTTTAATAGCTTGCAGCACCTCAAGACTCATTAGACTGTGCATTTGGCTGGATTTATCTCATTGATTAATGCGATGACTGACTGATTGTCTGATTGACTGACTGACTCAGGCAGCCGCCGCCGAGCAGAGCAGAGCAGCACATGTTGCCGCCCTTCATTTTGCGAGCTGGCGACGCGCACGGCCCAAAAATATTCATGCAAATCTATATATACATATATATAAATATATATGTTGTGCTGCTTTTCCCCCTGCCTTGCCCCTCTTCTGCTGCTGCTGCTTTTGGCTAGGGCAACAGAGCAGCAACATGAGGCGGCATTTGTTACTCGCAATTAGTTTCACTGTATTTTGCCAGCAGACGCGACGCCTGCAGCTTCCCCCTCCTCTCGATCTCTCTCTCTCTCAGGCCTGCACTGCTGGTCCTTGTCTTGCTCTCGCGAGACGAGGCCGGCAAATGTCGAACGAGAATTGCACATAAAATGCAATTTACAAAATGTTTTCTTCAACGTTTGCGCAATTGCGAAATTTAATTAAAACAGCAGCAGCCGCAACAACAGCAGCAACAGCAACAACAACAACAAACACAATGAAATTAAATGCTGCAATTCGCTGAGCGACAAGAGCGCCTGTGTGCCTGCCTGCCTGCCAGCCAGCCTGCCTTGTGTGTTGGGAAGCGTATTTGTTTTTGGGGGTATCTGTTTTGGGCCAAGTAAAAACATCAAAAGTCCAAGTCAAGTGGCAGCAGGCCAGACAGCGCGAGTTGCCCCTCTCCCTCCCCCTCTTTCTCTCTCTCTCTCACTAATTTAATGAAGCAATGTGTAAGTTGTGTAAAAGTTAGCAGCAACAAACGCATCCGCATCTGTATCTGCGTATCTTTTAGATATAATTCTGTACTGTGTACACACTGTTGCTACTTGTGCGGCAATCAATCATGTGTGGCAATACGAGGGGGGCCGGAAAAACCTTTTAGACAATATCATCTAGCAGAGATGAGAGATCAGCACCGGCAGCGGTACCAGCACCACGATCAGCAGCACTCAATGGCATTTCATTGGCATTGCTCATCGCATAGCATGTGCGAACTGTTCGAAAATCAGGCGAAAACGTCAGCAAATCGCTCGGACTCAACAATGACATAAGTACAGGCGTATAGATCCAAAATATATATAGCTATATATTAGAGTGGCACGTATTTGTAACGATGATCAATTGGTTTGCACATTTAAAACAAATTCTAATTATAATTTAGTACATTTCCTTATCTTTCTTTTGGCGCAATCAAAACTAATCTAGAATTTCTTCTGCGATTTAGTTTTAACACTTTATTATGCTCAAGACTCACCCTAATGTACAGACACATATCAACTGAACTATCTGTATTAAATACATATACACACACACAAACAGACTCAACTGTATCTACAATTGGTTGAGTTGTTGCTTTTTCTGCTTGCCGCCATTTGGCACAAATCTTGCGATGCTTGGTAACAAATGCCTTTTTCCTCCCTCCCTCCCCATCTCCCTCCCACTGTTCACCCCTTTTGCTTGTCTATTGTGGCTAGTACGTTTCTTATCTAAGTCAGCCATGCTCATTAGTCACAGCACGTTGGGCGGTGTCAGAGCGGCGGTGAGGGGCGTGGCTGGCAACGCGTGAAGCATTGAAAATTGTCATTAGTTCGGCGTTTGATTTTTGTAGCTCGTGTTGTCGCAGTTGCCATCCCACTCACGCTTTAACACGCTCTCTCTTTCACTCTCTTTCTCACTGTCTCTCTCCCCGTCTCTTTGTTGTTTTGCGCTTTGCTCTTCAATGATTTTCAATTAGAGTTCAGAGATTGCCGACACTTTGGCGCACCAAAGGCAGAGCAGAGCTTAAACTTGTCTTGGGCTTTGGCCGCAGATTGGAATTTATGTGGCGGGCTAAGCCCTTTGGTGGAGAGGGCCAAGGGAAGCGCTAAACCTAAAAGAGAAACATTTTCGGACAACAATTTTATCTTCTATTAAAGTGTTTTCCTAACAGGAAACGTAAACATATCATAGAAAGGCGGAAATAATTGAAGGTGTTCACCTTATCAAAGGGCTTTTGACATATTGTATCAAAATTAAATTATCCAAAGTTAATTTGATAGTGATAATTATATACACACCAAATATTTTACTTTTTTTTTTTTTTTTTAACTAAGGCTGAAAGATTTGTTGCATAGACTAAGACATAGTTTACGCAAAATGAGAAGAAGATCTTTGTGTTCATACTAACGCAAATGTCTATATCATCTTTACTGCAATTAAAGAATGCCCTTCAAACCTTCTTGAACTAAATACAACCTCAATTCCGCTTCTCCTATTCCTTGTTCGTTTTGAATAAAATATTTGGAATTTATTAAAAAGAAATTCAACACATGTAAACACGCACAGTTTTAATAAAAAGTAAACCCAAAAAATAAAACAAGAGCTGAACCAACAACAAAGTGAAAAAGGGATAATCATAAGCAACAAGAGCTGAGATAAGAGAAGATTGCTGCTCGAGAAAAAGTGGCAAAAGTGCCCATCTATGAACTGAAGATGCCTATACTCAGTGACACGTGACCCCAGCGAACCCTTTCCCCCCAACTTTTCCATGCCTTGATTTCATTAATACGAATTCGGTAGACCCTTTTTGTGCAAAAAGGTCACTCAATTACAGCCCGCATAACTTAACCCCTTTAGAGAGATAGAGGGGAAAAGAGCGAGGGGTTAAGAGAGGTGGAAAACAAACCCCAGAAAAGGAAAAACAACAAAATAAATCTAGAGATTGGTCTCGACGCGCTGCAGACGAGAAAACCGCCCAATTCAATTCGTCCGGCAGCCGAAAAGAGGAACCCCGACAAACAGAAGCATAAATCCATCCATCTTTTCAACAAAGTCTGTGGTGAATTTTTTTTTCTTCCCCCCGTCTGTCGACTTGTTTTGTTGTTGCTGTTGTTGTTGCTATTTTGTTTGCTGTTGATTTGCGTTTTCGTCATTTTGATGTCAGTTCACTTGACGTGCCCAGAGGCAGCACTAAGACAACAACACGAGCAACAACAACTGTAACAACAACAAGAGCGCCCACAACTACAACAACATGTCCAGCGTAGTGTCAGCTCTGTATAGACATGCCTGAGGCACCCGTTGATCACTTATGACAACAGCCTCCCTCCCTCTCTCACTCTCCTTCTCTCTTTTCCTCACTCACTCTCTCGCTCTCTTTTACACACTCTCGCTATCTCTTCCTTCCTTTCACCGTCTTGTAATTTATGTGGAAAAATTCTGTCTAGGCGCACACGGCGCAACATAAAACAATTTTCATTTTTACATATCTCACGTCTACATCGCCTTAGCCTCAGCCGCCGCCTCCTGCTGCGGCTTCTCCTCTTCCTTCTCTCCCACCTTCCTCTTCTTCTTCTGCTTAGTTTTTGCCTCTGCGCGTAATTTACGCGCCGCTTTTCATGTGAAAATCTTCACTAATTCGTCTGTTGGTTTTTTTTTTCTTTTTTTTGGGCGCTGTGCGCGCTTTTCATAATTTTTATTTATGGAAAATGCTTTTAAATTCACATAAAAAGAAAAGAAACCGACGCTAGTTCAATTTGCTTATTCAACAATTGAAAGGAGAGAAGAAGGAAGCAGAACCGCAGCAAATCGTTTAATTAAATTTAATTAAGTAAATTTCAACATGTTAATTGCGTTGAAATCCAAAGAGATTTATTTGCAACAGAGCGCGATGGAAGGTAAAACAATCACAACAACACAACACAACAAATTATAGTGAAAAGTCACCGCAACAAATCTTCACAGATTTTCACACACTATATGTATGACTGTCACGTGTGTGTGTGGGGAGGGGGAGGGGAAGGGTAGTGTACTGTCTTCCCATTGAAAATTCGCAGAGGTTTTCTTTTCTCTTTCTTGCCCTCAAGGTGTTGCTTTCAATTGCTTTGTTATTTTCAGTTTTACTTTCCTGCATTGCCTAGTTTTTTCTTTTCTTCTCTTTTGTTATCTTTTTTTCTTCTTTTCTACGTCAATGCCTTAAATATTTGCGCCATTTCTCAAAACAAACAAACTCTGGTTGACAATTATTGGCAATGCTTTTTGGAACGAGCGGAAAGAAAAGAAAAACTAATCAACTACGTAATTGAGAAGCATCTCAAGAAATTTGTTAAAAAATATTTCTTCTGCCTCGCAACCTGACGGAAATCGAGCACGGGATGTCTTACATAAATCTTGGGCACGTGTCGTTCCCACTTTCAGAATGTGTGCCAAGAAAAAAATACTTAAGCAATTTGTGTTCTCTAAATGTTCGTAATAAAAATTGATATTATGAATGAAGTGTAAGAAATATAGAAAACAAAATATTATCTAGCTAAATTTAAGGAAAAAAGTTTTCTTCTAGCATTTAAGACAGTCTCTTAGAACATTTTATTGTTATTATTTATTATTTTATTTTTCTTCTATTTTTCTTACTACATTTTCGCTTAATAACTTTTTAAGCTCACAAGATTCTTACCATTCTACAATTTCCTGTTTGTTTCTTGCCTCAAACATCTCTTTAAACCTTTCTCATCTATCTCTACCATTCATATATAGATATATCTGTCATATATTATTTTTAAAGCTTCAATTTATGACTGTCTGCAACTACATAAATATTTGGCCTCTTATGGTCTTCCAAGATATTCTAGGCGCCTTGCCAATTTCTAAATATACGACTAGTTTTATGGACATGTAAAGATCTGTTTGATCAAAAAAAAAAAAAAAAGAAAAGAAAATCAAGAGAAACACCAAGGAAAAACAATTTCATTTGTTTAATGATTCGTTAATGAGTTTTGCGTTTCGATTTCAAAAGAAAAACTCTTACATAACTTCCAGAAAATATGAATTTAATGCAGCATAGAAAGATAGAGGAATCTGTTTCTGAATGCTGCCACATTTTTGTGTGCGAAACTTGTAAATCTTATTGCCACAACAATTTGGCATAGCACAAAATGTATTTGAAATCCTCAAATGTCTCGTAAAACATTTCGAAAATCTTTTTTTAATACCCTGTTTTCTTTATTTCACCGTTGATGATGATCTTCAAGCATCATCAACGTCAACAACATCTTTCCCTGGGCATATCTTAAACAATCACAAGGCGAACCGCACTAAAACCACGCACTTGTCAGCGAGCAGAGCCATAAAGACGCACAACGGTCCGATGGGCCTTCCCAACTACCAACCCCTCCTCATACCTCCCCTTTAGAAGTTTCCTGGAAAATGTGTATATTTTGTGTCTTCATGTTGTGTGTGCCGCCAGTGAAAATTTATAACAAAAACGATTGTAGTGCCGTAAAAATTACATTTAGCTCGAGTAGACCCCGACCCAGAACCGAAGAGAACTCGAGAGCTGAAGACCTACAGACTGTGCAACTAGAGAGAGGGAGAGGAAGAGACCGAGAGAGAGTGGGTGGGGACTGTAATAATCAAGAGAGCCGCCACCTGTGACGAGGACGAGCAGACGATGGATACGATACTAGGCAAACAACAATTTCAAATCCCCCCACGGCTCTCGACGCTCTTTAATGGCCAAAAGTGCGAAACGCGTGGCCTACCCAGACCACCTCGCCCTTCACTCCCCTCTCAGACCGGAAGATTCGTTGGGCTCCAGGTATCGCAATTCAAATGTTTACATTGTTTGGCGGCCACTAAATTAGTTTGGCCGTTGCCGAAGGGCGAAGGAGGCAACTTCCAAAAGCAACTTTTGAGATGTGTTAATCAACAAATGAGTGCAGAGAAAGACAGACAGAGAGGGGGAGGGGAGAAAGGGAAAGTGTAAAGTGCAAACTGCAGGTGTTGAGCCACACTTCCACACACTCCCACACACATACACATACATATAGAGTGGAAGACCCTGTCGACCTGAACTAACAACGAGAGTCGCATTAAATATTTGTTTGTCAGCAAGTTTACCAAAGTTTGCGCTGCCCCACGCCCCCTTTGCCCCCTTAACGAACCAAATTAACACATGTATCTGTTTGTACATGCAGTAAATACCCTGTATTTGTAGGCACACATGCAAACGAGTGTTTAAACTGGCAAGGCAATAGCTCAAGAGGTAAATTCACAAGGGGTATTCCATAGTCATCGAGTTTATCATGTTTTCATTCCCATTTTCGCAACATTGTTGCAGCAGCTGTTGTCTCGTTATTGTTGTCTGGCACTTTGGCTATTGTTTTTATCAATATTTAAATTCGACTCTCTGTGTTCACACAAACGCTTTTCTTGTTTTCCTTTTATGCTCGATGCACTTTTAAATGAAAGGGAAGCATGTCAAAGGATGATAAAAACTAAAGCGGAAACTCTTGTATCTATTAGATACTTTGAGTGATACCCTGTGATAACTAAGGCATTTAGTTTAAGCATTCTATTGATATGTCTATTTTTCTATTCTTCTTTGCTTGCCCTTTTTCTCTTCTCAGTGTAGGCCCAACAATGTTTGCGCTATCTCAACAGAAATAACTAAAACTGATAAATTGCATTCCTTGATTAAAAAGCATTCCGCAGCTGAGCACCCTCGAGAGCATTTTCTAGCCGACTTTTTATCCGTCGCACAGCATATTTGTCATACGTGTACACACACTCACACACACAGACATACGCACACATATAGCTTGTTGTTTTCGTAGGTGTTTGTTTTGCCGATGTTATTGTAGCTGGTCTTGTGAAATGTGCTACTGATAGGGTCGTCCCCACTCTCCCTTCCCCTTTCCCACCTCTCCTCTCACAATGTCGTTGGAGCGCAATTTAAATATTTTTACGATAAAAAAAAAGTGAAATTTCGTTTTTGTTTGCCCCTTGTGTCGTGCTGCGGTGTGAACGAACTGTCAATCGCTGTGCGAAATTGTGCTAGATAAATAAATAAATATAATATCTTTTATCTTCTTACACACAAATGTGGAGCACACACACACACACACAGCACAACACAAAGCACATATTTGCCACGCTTTGCTGCAGCCGAATGCAGTTGTGAAACGGGGCTAATGAAACCTCCCAATTATACAAATAATATCTCCATATCGCGCATATATCGTGCCATATCGTCACATGTCTGTTATCTGTCGGGCCAGAGTTGAGTTGGCAGCGTTATCAGCGGTGAAAACGTGAGGCAAATGGAGAAATCACTTCCGCTAGCTGCAACATGTTTTGGCATGCGCAGCACCTGCCCAAATTGATAAAGACTGAGGAAATTCAATGGATAGGAATGCGAAAGAGACAGTGAAACAAAATAGAAGAAGTAGTAAAGGTAAGAATAGTAGAAGTAGTAGAAGAAGTAGTCAGAATAGTAGCAGTAGTCAGAATAATAGTAGTAGTAAAAATAGTAGTAGTAGTAGTAAAAAAATAGTAGTAGTAGTAGTAAAAATAGTAGTAGTAGTAGTAAAAATAGTAGTAGTAGTAGTAAAAATAGTAGTAGTAGTAGTAAAATTAGTAGTAGTAGTAGTAAAAATAGTAAAAGTAGTAGTAAGAACATCATTTTAAGTAGGAGTCGGATCATCATTTATAGAACAGTAGTATGAAAATTAGTAGTAGTAAGAATAGCAGTATTAGTAGTTGGAACATCATTTTTTATAGAGGTCGGAGCATTATTTATAGAGTAGTAGTAGGAACATTATTTGTGTAAGTACTAGAAATAGTAGTAGTGGCTGGAACATCAGTTGTTGTAGAAATAGTAGTAGTAGTAAGAAAAGTATTATTAGTAGGTGCAGTACTAATAGTAAAAAGAGAAAGAGTAGTAGTAGGCTACGAACAATCAGTAAACAAAGTTATTGAATAATAATTCTGATAAATTATTAATTAACTCGCCATAAATTAAGTATGCCATAGCAAACGCTATAACTCTTCCTGTTTTTCTTTTCATTCCGCCCACATCAAATAAAACACCATTATCATAAACCCCCCAATTTACAATCTAATTACGCCAACGGAATCACTTAAATACGTTTCACAACATACCGCAAATTAATTCACATCAAACGACAGCAAAAAATAGAAACTTACCTAAAAAGAGAAAAACGAGAGAGAGAAAAAATTTTTTAATATTTTATTTTAATAATATGATTATCGAGTCAATTTTATGGATATATGTATATTTAAAAGTACATATGTCTAGATATATCATTCATAACATATAAATCGCGCTGACCTCAACAGTTAATCAATTCGCCACTTTTGCAGAAACAGTTTGATAAAACTGAATTTATGAGCAGCAAACAAAAAAGGATGAGGGGAAAAAAATAACGATGAATTTCGTATTTGATTTCGTGCGGATGACATTAATTACTTGATTAAGTAAGGCAGAGAATTGTAATTAATCGTTTTCACAATCAATTGCAATTGCAACAGACCCAAAATAAACATTTCACAAAAAAAAACATTCGCAATTTTCATGCCATATGTAAATCAATTGCGTTGGTTTTTTTTTTTTTTTGCATTTCGTGGCCATGAATACTTTTTCTGCAGATGCAGCAATAATTTAAAAAAAGAGCTAACAAAAAAACAGCTTATAAATGTATGAAAAGAAGGCAAACATGGCGTTCTACACGTGTTCATAACGGTACCATACGGTGGTGCCCCGAATGACAGTATTAAAAGGGCATGATAAGGTCGTCTTGACTTGAGAACCTTTATAAAAATTTGAATTTTATTAAACATTCTTTTTATATCTTTAACTTTTGCATATTCCAAAAACTTCAAAACAATCGCCAGAGAAAAAGAATATCTAAAGCAGTTTAGCCCTATTTTCTTGCAGTGTATCTGCCAGTCGATCAGTCGCCTTTGTGGTTCTGCCTACTTGTCTTACCATGCGCCGTAAAACAGTTTATTGACTTTTAATTTAATGCCAAAACAGCAGAAAACGCAGCACAGAGAACGACAAAAACATAAATTTATAATTCAATTGCAAAATGCAGATGACAAATGTAAATTGAGCTTTGATTTGTGACATGAAAATTGGCCCCGGGATTGTAATAATTCACAATTAATCTGATTGAATGCACTGCGAGAATGTCCAATTAAAAAAGAAAAAGAAATTCCACTTTGATTTAATGTTAACCTTTGTCCCTTTATTCAAGCCTTAAACAAAATTGAAGACTTAAGAAATTATACAAGCTGAAATGCCGACAATTCGTTATGGTTCCTCGACACTCGAATTGGGTCAATACGTTAAAAAAAACGCAAAGGAAATGAAAACGTACGAAAACGTTACGAATTTTTTGGCAAAACAAACAAGGAATAACAAAAGCCAAGAGAAATGCAGCAAAAATCCCGAAAAAATACCGTTTGTGGCAAGTAAGTCGACGAGAACGAGTCAGCAACGCAAACAGGCATAACTTTTAACCCTTTGGGTGCGGGAGTTTCATAAAGTAATTTATATATCAATAAATAAAATTTATATTTGTTTGAAAATCGAAACTGCAGCTTTTAAAATATATTTACTTTATTAAACTGATCAATTTAATTTTTTTCTTCATTTCGTTTCTTTATTTTTGATGGGTTAAAAAGCTGCGTCAGGCCTTATTGCATTTCATTGGCATTTCGCATTTCCAAAACGCAGCTCCGAAAACATGTTTACACACGTACACACACACGCAGAGGCGAATGCTTATGTATGTATACGGCACCAGCACCGTTAGCAACACCAAAAAAGAAGCTACAAAAAATATAAAGGCCAACAAAGGCAGGCAGAGGGAGTAGGCGCAGGCAGAGGGACAGGCGAAGGCAGCGGGCAGCAAGCAGCGCAAACAGCAGACGACGCAGGCAGAGGCAGTTGTGGGGAGATGAGGACAGGCAGCGGGAGTGCAGGCAGACAGCAACAGTATCGAAAATAAAACCGTAAGCACGCGGCGTCGCAGCTTTTGGCAAATGCAGTTGACGACGACGCGTCGCGATGCCGTTTGTCGTCGTCACAGCGAAGCAGCGCATGAATCGACGACGCACTCTGCTGCGCCGCTGCTGCGTCACCTCCCTCTCGCACTCTCTGCACTCTGCATGCAATTCTGAGCCGAGCTTTGCACAGTGAACAGGCGTTGCTGCTGCGCCTACAGCGCCTCTGCTTGCACTGCTCTCTCGCTCACTCTCGCTCTCTTTCTCTCTGCCCTTTAACTACTGAACTTCGTGCAAACGATCAGCGGCACAAATACACTGAAAACCACTCACATTTAATTATATTTCGCGCGTTTTTTACTGTTTACTGTCGTCGCCGACGCCGTTGCTGTTGTTGTTGTTGTTACTGTTGTTATTAGTAATTTTTTTTAGTGGGTCAGCGAAATTGTTTTTGTTCGCCACGCTGCAGCGCAGTCAACGACGCGTCGTGCGCTGCAGCTGCGCAAAACTGGATTTCAAGCAAAGCAACAACAACAACAATAACGCGAACGAGAACATTGCATCGAAGGTAAACCGGCGCATAAAAACTAAGTGGATAAAGCAGAGGAGGAAGAACAAGAAGAAGCAGTGGAGGAGAAGAAAACTGCATTGAATTCGCATTTGTGTGATTTGACGTTGCAGCAGCAAAAGGCTTAAAAAACGTGTTTCGTGCACTGAAAAAATCGCTGAAAATTTCCATAAAAAGAGAAAAAGAAGGAAAAAAAGGCCGAAGAAGTCGACTACAAAGTTCAAGCACCTGCCCAAAATACAATAAAAACAAAAACAAAAAAGAAAAAGATGGAAAAACGACGTACTAAAGTAAAGACATGAACAGACATGAGAGCAGCAGCAGCAGGAGAAATGCGGCTACCATAACAATTCCATTTATTTTATCTACGTACTTAACTGAGCGCAAATGCCGCTACAACAGCGACGCCGACGCCGACGTCGACGTCGAGGCCAGCGCAGTCGGTGGCGTATGAGCAATTGAGTAATTACAATCGACAGCAAGAACAGCAGCAACAATGCCAACTCCTCCACAAAATGGGCAAACCAGAACAACAAAAACAAGTGCAGAGCCTGCCTATAAATAGCCGGCAAGGCAGCACACAAAAGAACGCAACAAACTGTTGTTGTTGTTGCTCTTGCTGTTCTTGTTGTTGTTGTCTTAAAGAGATCCAAGCAATTAAAAGTTATGATAAACAATTCTTCCACTCGCGCACACGCACGCCTCAGCACAAGAGCAAAAGAGAGAGAGTGTAAGTTTCAGAGCGCACAGTGCGCTTAAGAGAGCGCAAGTGAACGCGTGTGTTCAACTGAGCATGCAAAGCTCTCTTGCAAAAGTGAGCAACGAACACGCGCGCACAAGCAAAGAGAGCGCACAGTGAGAGAGTAAGAAGAGCGAGAGAGCGTAAGACACACACACAGACAAATGTAGCTTCTTCTTTTTGATCGAGAGCGTAAGCGTAGAAAGCCAAGTGACCGTGGCAAAAGAAAGCAATAGCAAGAACAACAACAACAGGGGCAACAACAGAAGCAAAGGCACACAAATTATTCTGCCAGTGACGAATTATGCAAAGGGGGCAGCATGAGTTTAAGCAGCGACGTCGCGTCGTTGGGCGATGAGTCAAAATGGCCAAAAATTGCGCGCCAAAAATAAGTGCAAAAAGAATAAGTACAACAACAACAAAAAGGAAACAAATGGCATTAACAAATTGCCAGGCACTTTGTAAATAGCAATTGTAATAGTCACACGAGCGAAGGAAAGGGAACAAAGAGTGAGAAAGAAACAGCAGCAGAAGAACAAGAAGAAAACTGAGTAGGAAAATTCTGACAGAAATTCAAATATAATTGCTAGTTAAATTCAGTATACAATCCATACAGCCTCTTGAGGAAAGTATCTCAAATTGCCACACATTACATGAACAGTTTGAAAGCATCTGCAGCTTGTTTACTTCGTTGCTGAAGTATCTACAAGCTTGTTAACTTCTTTATTTGACATTGAAAAGTATCTAAAGCTGCTTTTCATCGTTATTCTGAATGGCAAAGTATCTGCAACTTCTTTTAACAAGTTGCTGTTGTATCTGCAGCTTGTTTCTCGCATCTTTCTTCAGTTCGCTGCTCACAATTTGTCTCCTCAGACCAATTACACAATGTACCAGACTCTGCACTCTCTCTCCCTCTCTCTCTCCATCTCTTTCTTTCTGTCTCTGTCTGTGAGCTTGGTAAATGTGTTACCTGTAACGTGTGCGCAATTGCCAACTAGAACACACCACGTTCACCTGTGTGACAAAAGCACGACTAGCTAAATAAATGCTGGCTACAATACGGAGGTGAGGCATACCCCCCTCCCCCTGCATCACTCTCCCCCTCTTTCGTACAACGATCTGGTGAAAACGTGTTTTGTATTGCAACGCAGCGTGCTATTTATCGGTCTAGCTAGTGCCGCACCTGCCCCGCCACTAACCCCACTAACTATGCCTCCCTTTCTCCCCCCTTACACCACTCCCCCTTTTGCCAACTATTGCCCCTGCACAACTGTTCGCCAAGCGAGCAGCAAAACGTGCTTTTCGACTGGGCATACCACACCAACTGGAAATTGTATCTAATTAGTCTACCGGTCTACGGCGACAACAGCAACAACAGCAACAACAACAGCAGTTACAACGAGTAGAACATAAAAAACTAACCAATTACTTGAGCTTTACATTTAGTTACGTTTCCCCTCCCCCTTTACCCCCTTGGGGAAACGCCTCTGTTTAACGCTGCGCCAGCACTTTTTATTTTATATGTTGAACAATAAATAAATTCGAGCATGAGAATGAGACCAGTTTTATAGTGCATAAATATTTTCACACCCACAACAGCAGCAACAGCAACAGCAACAACAACAACGACAGCAACAACAACAGCTTGTCAAGTTGTCTGCTAATTTGAATTGTTTCTCAACTGAATTATGCGCTGAAATTATGAATTTTTGGCCTGACGCCGCAATTAATTGTGCGCTTAATTGTTTGTTTGGTTTTCCATTTTCATTTGATATGTTTGTGGATTTTTTTAAACTTTTCTAAGCATTTTTATTAAATTATTTAGATTGTTTGCAGATCTGACATTAGTTTTGTTTATGGAAATTCCTGCAAGTTATTAAATTGTTTCTAATGTTGAATAAATTTATTTGTGCTTTTTGTTTGTATGATCTAGATGATCTAGATTCTGGAGACTATAAGAGTTAGAGCTCTTAAATTTATTGATCGATTGGATAATGCACTTATTAGAAACTATAAATATATTGTTTATACCACTCATTAATTGTTAATTTAACTTCTTACTCATTAACTCTCTCTCTCTACTTTATATATCATTCAAGACTTTGCATCTCCTCCTATAAAATTGTCAGGTTGTTGAAGCCTTTCCTTTCCTAGATAAGTTCATGATTAATAAAGAATGTCAAATTTAACTCTGATCGCTGATGGATCATTTATCTCTCTTTCCCTTCCCCCCTTTGCTTTCTCGCTTTCCTTCTCTCTAACAATTTCTTCACTTTACTGACTTCCTGTTTGACTTTTGGCTCATTTGCTTTGGCCCCTGGTATGACTTCAAGCCGTGATCATTATCACAACTTGCTTTTTGGCCTGGCCCAAAATTGAGTGTGCAGTGCACAAGACAAGCAGCTCTGCAGATACATTAAACACAGCACAGTCAGTTACAGATACAGACACAGAGACAGAGAGAGAGAGGGACAGGGACAGAGACAGCTACAGATACATTCGACTAACGCCAAAGCGGCAGCAAAGCGAGCATTAAAACAGAGAAATAAACCCGAAAAAAATAACATGAACGCAAGAGAAGGAGGGGGGAGGGAGGAGAGGGGGCCACACGTCACTTGACGACGTTCAAGTTCAATAACCTGGCCAACAGTTACACTCGCACACACACACCAACACACACGCGCGCACACATGTACTCGCGCACACTGAGGCAATTACCAAATAATGTGGCACATGCACATGAAGCAAAACGCCGGGCAAACGGCAACCAGAAGAAGAAACGGAGAAGAAAAAAAGAAACATTCAAAATACAAAAAATTGAAATAAAGAAGAAAAAATAAAGTAAATTGAAACAAAATATGCGACGGCGTCGTCGACTTTGCTTACATAACAGCAAATAATGTTCAAGCAGCGGTAAAGCAAAGCGCAAAGACAGAGCGGGAAAGAGAGAGAGAGGGATAGAGCGAGCAAAGGAGACAAACAATAACAAAAAACGAAGAGAAAAGGTTGAACGAAATTACATTCGAAAAAAGGGGCAAAGCCAAAGATACAAAACAAATCTGGAGAAACAAAAACAACAACAGCAACGAGCAGTAACTGATCTGTATATACGAAGTTCGATACAGATACATTTGTATCTGTGAGCTGCTTTTGAATATTGTGAAATTTGCTTGGAGTGGGTTGAACAACTGTAAACGACTTCATCAAAAAGCAATAAACCATTAAGCAGCTGATTAACACATTAGGCCAAAGTATCTGACAGATAAATGCGGGCGGCGATGGTGACTAGGCAGAGTAGAAGGTGTGAAAGATTAAATAGGGAAAAAATGAGTATCTTGCACAGTTAAAGAGGTAAAAGATACCGTAAATTGCATTAAATATCTAACAGATGAAGAGCAATAAAGTTAAACTGAATTGTTCATCTATAAACTTCATCTAGTATCTAACAGATACCTTACTATTAACTTGCCACAATCAAACTATAAGCAAACCAAAGACTGCCCAACTGTATCTAGCTACTTTTCGCCAGAAAATTTCATTAGTCAGCGCCTCAAGTAAATATAATTATAAAGCCAAAAAGAATATAAAGAAAACAGAAGAGAAAAAAGAATTCAACATGAAATCAAATTGTTGCGCTGCCTAAGCAGAAAACGCTTCCATGGGCGCATTAAACTATGCGTAAGATACTTTCATCAAGAACCTCAAGAGTTAAGAACTGAAAGCTCATAATGCGTGCAAAAACTTTATGCTCCATTTTCACTTGTTGTTGTTGCTGGGCCGAAAATATTTCATGGTATTTCACTCACGAATTTCATTTGGTAGAACATTAGAATTCTTTCAACGTAGACCTAACGAACACGCAAGAAAGACGAGGCAGAGAGGAGGCAAGAAAAGCAAGAAGCAAAACGTGGCATAAGCAATAATCATAATAACAATAATACAGAGAGATAGGGGAGAGAGAGAGGGGAGAGAGGGAGAGGGAGAGAGGGAGAGACAGGGAAAAACATGGGCCAAAATGTTGTAATGACTCAAAGTGAAAATAAAACTGGAACTCAAAAAAAAGGAGAAACAGGAACAGCTAAGGAGGGGAAGAGAGGGGGCAGAGAGGGAAGAGGAAGGGGGGGAATGGGGAAAGCATGGCAAATGAAAAACTAATTGTAGCGTAGCGAATTAGGCAAGCATCGAAGTTGGTAACAGATGAAGCAAGAAAACAAAAGAGGCACAGAAAGAGACAGCCAGAGGGAGAGGCATAGGGGGGAGGGAGCAACCAAAAAAGTATGTACATTTCTATGCAAGTCACGGCTTAGCCGCGGGGGGTGCCCCCTAACACACTAACACACACACACAGTACGCCCACATTCCCTTTTCTACCTCCACCCTCTTCCTTCTCTTTCCGCCTGTAATTGACGCAAGTTTCGAGAAAAAAAATGGTGCTGCAATTGCAGGGAGTAGGAAAGGGAAGGGGGGTAGCGTGGTGTGTGTGGCATATTGAAAATAAAACAAAGAAAAACGAGCGAGTGATAGACAGCAAGAGAGAGAAAGAGAGGGAGCAGGGAAGAGGGACCATGGCAGAGCCAGCAGGTAATAGAAAACCGTTAGCAGTCGCTGGTAATTGGCATTTAAAAGTATGTCGCATGCCCCACCACCCCCCACAGCCCACACTCATAACGAGGAAAAAGGTGAATAGAGAGAGAGAGAGAGAGAGAGAAAGAGAGAGAAACCCAATGAGCTGTGCACATGTGGTGAATGAAACGAATGAAACGGACATGAAGATGTCAAGGCAGTCAATAGGAGAGGGAAGAAGGTAGAGGGAAGAGAGAGGGGGTAGCGGGGTAGAGAGAGAGGTTAGAGGTATAGAGGAGATTGGCCTGACAAATGAAGGGTGCAAACAGTGCGATACATTTAGCCAGACTTAAGGGTGTTCTCCGCACATGACTTATGAATGAAATTATGACGGGTCAATGTATGCCAAGAAGTAAACACAGTTATGAGTATTATGAGTACCCCCTAGGGGGGGTTACTGAGTACACACAGCAGTGTGATAAGCGTGATTTGAATTTGCTATTTCTTTAAGCATAAACTAGCGAGATTTAGCTAGTTGAAGAAGAGACATAAACTTCCAAGCACAGAATACAGAATACTCTAATGATGTTCCTTTATGTATGTACAATATATAATCAGGAAATCATAATAAAATTACTGTTTCATATAAATCAATATACCTTTGAAAAGTATCATGACAGAATGGGAAAGAGTATCATCTGTGAACTGTTAATGTATTAAGATCATTTTTATTGAATACTTATTGAAAATGGAGCATATTATGAATACGTTTTTAAAGATCACTTATCGTCTTTATTTATATGAAATAATCTAAAGAAGATTCCAAATATATAAATGAATAATGAATAAATGAAAATAGGCGCACAGTACAGTGAATACATTATGTACCATATATCATATGGAATTGGTAATGAAATGTACAGATCAGCATTTTCTTATTCCCATACTTTACATCTTTCATATCAAATCTTAAATAAAGATTGCTTTCTACTGATCACATTAATCTATATCCTTCTCCAACGCTAAACCTCTTAGAGATACTCCCTACCAATCATATATCTTTAGCTCCTTTATCTCGCCTGAATATACATAGTGAGTGTATTCATAACTCAATTTCCACTGCGCTGCGAGTCAATTTGAGTGCCTACAATTGAATTTGTAGCTGAACTTGACCTCACACTTGGCATGCCAAGTTGACATGCGAGAGCGACTTGAGAGCATCTTATATCCCTCTCTCACTCTCTCTCTCCCTCTCTCAGTCTCTCTCTCCCTCTCTCAGTCTCTCTCTCCCTCTCTCAAAAGCTAAGCTTTTCTCAGACATAATTCAGCGAGTTCTACATTTCATGAAATTGCACTTACCACATCGCAAGATTTATGCATAAATCTGCTCCCCTCAACCACTCTCCCTCTCTCTCTCTCTCCCTTTCCCTCTCTTTCCCACTCTATTGCCTTGCTTAATGTGTTGCTCTGTCGGTCTGTTAAAAAATATTGCTTCATTAATGCAAGTAGATGACCTCGTTCAACTGTTCCATTTCACAAGCAATTCGCTGCATCTTATCTCAGCTTTTTGCACACTTTCCTTTCGCAATATGCATGCGACAGATGCAGATACACATGCAGATACAGATGCAGATGCAGATACGGATACAGCTACAGAGACGGTCTACAGAGCGACACTGGATGGCCACATGAGATGGCAAACGACAATGCGCCATATATCAAATTATATAAACGTGTACTTAAAAAACTACACTTCCGACCTTCGAGAGAGAGAAGAACAGAGCCCAGCATGACATCCGGCAAATACACGAAAGTATCTAGATACATGTGTAGCTGTATCTGTGTGTTCGTATGTGTCTGTGTGCCAGGCAATGCCTTGTAAGTAAATGACAAGAAAAAGCAAAAAAGAGAAATGAAAGAACAAAACATAAAGAAAGCAGCGAACGTGGGGCAGCACCAGACGGCGACCAAGGCGAAGTAGAAGGAAGGAAGAAAAGAGAGGAGGGGCAGACAGGGGTGGGGAACTGCATAACACAGCGCGACATAAATTGAACTTTTTTTTGCTGCTGCTGAAACTTGTCGCGAACAGCACGAGAGGGTGAGCGAAGCGACTTACTGCGCGCGTAACTCCCTCTTTACCTCTCTCTTTCCTCCTCCTCTCTCTCTCTTTTCCTTTCTCCCTCTCACAGTTTGTCCTCACTCAGTCGCTTAGCACTTGAGGCACGATTCATAATTTGTTGTAATTGGAGTTTAAATCGACGTCCCCCGACCTGCTTAACAGAGACAAGGGAAAATTGTGGAAATGTGTGTGGAAAACTTGGCAGATGTTTTGCTTATTTTTGGAAAAATTCCCGTTTATTGTTAGGATTACAAGTTCTTCAGATTATCAACAGTTGAAGCGTTAAGGCAAACAAAGTATGCGAGAATTCGGGGCAGTTTTTCCGTAAAGCGGATTGGGAAGTTGGAAATTGTTGATCAAGATTTAATTTACAAATAAAACAAATATATTTATATATATTCTTTTTTTACCCTCGAGCATAAATTATAAGGAATTTAAATATATGAAAAGGGAGGGGGGCACTAGCCGAATCGATTAAGCCATGTCTGTCCGGATGTCCGGATGACCCGATAAACACACAGATCTCAGCTATTATAAAAGCTAGACAAATTCATGAAGGTTTCTGTTTACCCGGCGCAGATGAAGTTTATTTCAAATGTTGGGTGCCACACCCACCGCCCTCGCAAATCAATAATTTAATCTTTTAAGCTGATTTGTGAGCGACATATAAAAGATACAACATTCTAAAACCAGACTCATACTTAGAAGTATCGTACAATTATGGACTCTAAACGTTTAAAAAAAGCTCGACTGTTGCTCTTGTTTTTAAAGTATTATTATTAACTTATTATTTTTAATTGTATATAATCCCGTCAACTTTCTCATTTTCCGCAGTTGCAACTTTCTTAATTCCTCAGAAATTCCAGCTCATAACGCATAAATATTCTAATAACTTTGTGGGTCAACACCTTAATCCCCGCCAGACATGTGAGTGTGTTGACCAAAATATGAATAGAGAATTCGACTTGTAATTACGGTACTATTGCTATAAACTCAGAAAGAAAACAAAACAAAAACAGCTGCTAATTTCGTATGCCAGTCAGGCATGAAATTCATTTACAGTTAGTACTTAAAGTGTGACCAATACACAAAGTGAAAACAAAGTGAAGAGAAAAATGCAATCAAACACAATCGATACAAAGAACGTAGCCAGCACAGCACACAATCAAGCAAGTTAGTCATATCGAATGCGCGAAACCGCAAATATGAAACGATTGCGCTTTTTGCTGGCCAACTATATATATTCGTATATAGTATATAGTATAGTGCATTGCATCCATTATTAAACTCAGCCCGAAATCGATAGTTGGTTTTTTGGCGCAATTCTCGTGGGCACATCGTCATGATGATGCACGCTCTCTCAACTGGCCTCAACTGGCATTAACCTGCCTTGAAAGTGTACAAGGGAATTCGAGGAAGGTTTTCAAGTCATGATAAAGTTGCCAGCAATTTCAATTAGTTCAATTACAAATACTAAAAGGGTGCATGCAGCAAGGTGGTAGACACATGTGTGTTTGCTGCAGCAGCAGGATGAGAGGAGTTAACAAACAACCGCTTTGTAGCAAGGCTTGTGCCAACCCTCGTTTGGCTGCCACCAACTTTTGGCAATTAAAACTTTGAAATGAAAAGACAATAAAAATCAATTATTGTTAATAACATGAACAGCAGTTAAAGGGCAGGCAGACAGCAAACAACAAAAAAGCTTTTGCACAACACACTGCGAGGTGTGCGCGAGAAGTTGCAAGGCAAGGAAGAAGCGCAGTAGGTAAATGAACAAAGGGAGTTAGAGGCTGATTTTTATTCATTTTATTTTATATTCTTGGTCAGCAACACTAGCCGAGTCGATTAAGCCATATTTGTCTGTCTGTCCGAATGTCCGGCTGTCCAGTTGAACACACAAATCTGAGCTATTATAAAAGCTAGAGACACCAAATTTGGCATGAAGGTTTCTGTTTACCTGGCGCAGATGAATTTTATTTCAAATGTTGGGTGCCACGCCCACCGCCCTCACAAATCAATAATTTAATCTTTTAAGCTGATTTGGTCTTGATCTTAAAGACCTTTCTATTTATTTAATTAAATTTTCTAAAGCATAAAAACAATTGAATATTAAAAACTTCAAATTCTTCCCATTATTGAACCTTATTAACCCTTAAGCCTTCAATTTTCTGCTACTCTTCAAACTGCCCTCGCTGCATTGATTGCATTGGTTGCATCAGAATCAATGCCACCCCTAGCAAATGATGGTCAAAAACTGCAATGTGCTCCGGACGTTGTCCGGACGACGCATTTAATTAACAACAGCCCCCAGGACAGAGCGAGAAAGAGGTAGAGGAAGTAGAAGAGAGAGAGGGGGAGGGCGCCGACCAAGCGTACGATGCACTTCTGGCGCTGCTGCGAGGCCTTGGATGCATCATTTTCAAAAAGACCTTGAGGCGCACAGAGTGGGTGGTAAGGTAAATGGGGAAAATTGTGAAAACTGTGAAACCTGGGGGTGGCATTTGAACCGCCGCCGGCAAAGCGACCTCGAGACGCACCACCAAAAAACGCACTCGCGCATTAACTGGCTCAACTACAGCCAGGGACGGAGAGATAGAGAGAGAGATAGACAGAGGGAGATGGCAAAGCACAAAGCAAAGGAGAAGGTGGCATGGAAAGCTGACTAAGCCCAGGCAGAGAGATCCAGAGTGCCCTAATGCTGCCTCTGCTGCTGCTGCCTTGGTCAGACGCATATGCAATCTATTTTTAACTGTCTGGCGGGGGCTGCATTGCCATAAAAAGGGGGTACTCGCTGGCAGGGAAGCATGCAAAATTTATTTGCCAGTGCTGTTGATGCCACAGTCGCGTGCGTCACGCGGCCAGACGCAACGGCGACGCCATCGCTCGCACTGCTGCTGCTGCTGATGCTGGTGATGCATTTTCGAGCCACCGCTGCCCAAGGGGTGGGGCATGTGGCTATATGACTGTGCAGCTGCCACAGTGGAGTCACACTGAAGAGCAGACGGCAGAGGAGATCCTCGTCGTGCTGGGAGGTCCTGCATGGCCAGCAAATTACACGCTACGGTCCGAAATTGGTAGCTCTCGGCAGCCTCGCACTGTCCCGCATGGTTAACAAATTGAAATGCTTTCAATGCTATTGAAATCTGGGCTAACTAGACGGAACCAAGGCGGGGAAAGGGAGTGGGAGTGGGGGAAATTATAAGCATTACATAAGGCGACGGAGCATGCGCTTCTATTTAATTCAAGTAAGAAAGCAGGAGGCAAGTGTGGTCGATTCTGATAAATCATTGGAATAAAACTAAACATGTTTTCCCATAAAAAGTATTGCCTAAATAACCTCTGAAATTATTTTTTTTTATTGCCATTTCTCTTTGCAGAATGCATTAATATTCTTGCCATAATATTGCGCTTGTCTTCATGATTTATAAGGGCATAAGGAGGCGTGGACAGACTCTAAAACATGCTTAACCTGCTTGCAGTTAAAAGAAATATTTTTACCAAGTTTTATAGTCATAGCTCTTAAAGTCTCTGAGTTCTAGGTGTTCATACTGACAGACACAGGGAAAATAGCCAAACTGACTAGGCTGTTGAAGCTAAACAGGAATATTTCCAGCTTATGGACGTAGGAAGAACTTATCTGCTAATTGTTTATAAATAAAAATAATTATAATTATATATCAAGTCGAGTCCCTGTAGTGCATGTTTAAAATCTGTTATAATATTCATATTTATCTTTCCTGCAATGAACAACCTTACTTATTAAAATCTGTTATTCCTCTCCCTGTTTCTCTCTCCCTCTCTCTTCTTACTCCCTCCACTTGATGACTTAATCCTTAAGCCCTGTCGAGACCCTGTGTAAATCCTTCGCTTAACCCGACGCAAGTGCAGTTAAGCATGTTGAACTATTTCACAAGATTTTTCAGGCGCTTCCGCACGTGCCCCTTCCCATCACGTGCAGCACCTTCTGACGACCCGCTTTGCTCATCCCAGAGTGCACTTAATCACATGGAAATGCCAGAGCCGACCAGCCAATGGGGCAGACTAAAGAGTAGGTAGAGCAGAGCAGGATGGGGCGTGGCTGAGGCAGCAGTGGGCGAGGCATGTGTCAGGTGTTCGTGTTGCCACTTTTGGCGACTGTCGCGCAACTGGCGCCTGTAGGCAACGACAAAAGCTTAAACGGTGCCAAGTGGCAAGCGGCAAATGGCGTTGGCCCGGCCCAGGGCCCAGGAACCCCGTCCAACGTCTAAGACAGAAGCAGCAACGGCCAGAAACTCTTCAAATGACGAGAAGATGCTGCTCTTCATGTGCTAATTGCGCTGTCAAGTCAAGTGCGTGTGTGTGTGTCTGTGTGTGTGCGAAAGCACGAGACGGAAGCAACAGCTCAAATGCCAAACACACACGCGTACACCCACACGAACACACACAGACTGACAGGCAGACACAGCAACAGCCACCCACACATCCAGACACACACACACTGGCAAAGAGAATATTTGTTGCATACTTTGCGCGGCCGCAGCAGCAACATTCAGCGCTCTCAACAACCACCCCAGCCGGAATTTCCCCAACAGCAACAACAAATTACAGTTATGTTGAGCATTCTCCCAACTAAATCAATTTTCAGCTCAATCTTTCGCGGCCCATTGATACTCACTCTCTCTCCTTCCTCTCTCTCTCCCTCTCTTTCTTCTAATGCTACTTCGTTTTCGTGTTTTGCATATATCGCACAATGCATATAAAAACAAACAACATTTTATCGGCATGTAGCAGCAGATAAAGCGCCGGCAAACAACAGCAACAACAACAACAGCAGGCGCAACAGCAAATGGCTAAAATCGATTTTTCCAACCCTCAAACATGTGTTCAGCGCCGCTGCCTCGTTCTGTTCTATCTAGATCCTGCCCCGCAGCCCTGAGACTCTTGTCTGGCAGCCCCAAAAGGCGGCGCTATAACAACAAATGTGTCGACAGGCACAAGACGAGAAGAAATGAGAAGAATAACAATAAAAACTGTAAGATCAGCAAAGGTAAGATATAAGGGAAATGTGGAATAAATGAAGAACAAGATTCAACTGGAAAGTTGTAAAAATTTGGTAGATAGAAGTAGATGTTAAAAGCAAAAGAAATAGGACAGTATGAAGGGAACTGTTTGAAAGATAATTCAGTTAAAAATATTTGGAAATTCAGCAACATTGTGCAAAGAAACGAATAAAGATTGCAGCGTTTAATAATATATTATTAATATTTACAATCATTTTAACATTCAAAGAACCAACAAACTTAAGAGTACTTTTTCCTCATAGATCTTAAATCTTTATTCTATATAAACACCATATATATTCTTCAAGTTGCTAACGCAAAAGAAATCAAACTTCAATCGCATCTTGTACAGTTCCTTCAATCAGTTTTATTGGCACTCTTTGAAAATCTATCTGATTCTAACGACCTGCATGAAATGTTATTCATATGACAACAGCTTGTGAAAGTGCCCTGCTGCTGCCTTTCCCCCAACCCCCTCCCCACTCTGTCTCTCTTGCAAGCTGCACTTCAACCCTCAAATTGTCGAAAAACTTTTATCACAAAATTCGCTGGTCTGACAGCCCCGTGCTTTAACGTGTCCTTATCAACAGGGTGTGCGGTTCGGACTCGCACACGGACACGGACACGGATTCGAGTTCAGGTCTGAGACTAAGTTACGGGGTGAACCTTAAGTTTGTCCCCCCTTCCTCTCCCCTTCCTTCTTCAACCATGAACGTCGTCTATTGCAATAGATGATATAACTGGCCTATGTGCGCTTTCCACGCTAATGGGGGTGGCTAAAGTGGAGGCGAGCACATTGAGGACACTGGCGACTATTTCGACATTTTCTCAGGTAATTAGATATTTTCCTTTTTTGGGGTTGCCAAACAAATATCAAATTTTTATGAGTTTCTACACTAAAATATCGATGTATTGAAATAACAACAAATAAAAGATGCCAGTTTTGAAGGAAGTAATAAAATGGGTCGACTGGTTGAAGGTAAAAGTTAAAGGAAAACCTTTTTAAACATAAACAAAAAACTTTAGGTCGATTTGTACATTTTATAAAGAAAGGAAATATATTAATTTATCTGCATAATGTATCAAGAAAGATCGATGATAAAGTTGAAGAAATATATCAAATACTTTGAAGATTTAATAGGTAATATTCTTTTTATAAGATTTGGAATTGAATAAAGTATTAAAATTGAATTGATATACAATGAATGTGTCTTGAACTATGTTTGTAATAGAAAAAAGCTCAACATCTGCATAAATTGATCAACTTATGCTATATAAACGTGGATTTAAGAGGTATAAAATTTCTAGTTCACATAAGAAAATCTTCTAGCAAAATAAATAAAATCAGAAAAGAAGTTAAATAACCAATTTTGAATACAATTTCCTAGTAGTTTATAAAATAAAGAATTAAAGAGTTAAATTTCATCATTATATTTTTTAAAAAACAAATTTAAAACAAATTTTTAAAAAAAAAAAATAAAAAAAATTTAAAAATTTAAAAAAATATTTTTTATAAAAAAATGACTATATATTTAGTTAACTTGCTTAACTTACCCTAGCATGCATATTGACGTCGTTCTCTCCGGGCTGTTGGACGCCTGTGCGTATCTTTTTGTTCTGGGGTCCCTCGCTGACGACTATGGTGGCCCCGCCACCGCTCACACTGCTACCTGCGACGGCACCGCCGACACCGCTGCCGTTGCTAGCACCGTTATAGGGCATTGTGGGCGACGTGTTGAATTGAAGCGAAGCCTCCGTCGTGTTGATTAAAGTTTGTTGCAAAAAAATTTTGACGTTTTTGGCCGCAGCCCTCTAACGTTTATTACAGAAGAATTAATTAAGAGATTTCGCACCTCTTTTTTTGATATTGCTTGCAGCTGCTGCTGTTCTGCTGTTGTAGACGGCTCTGTGTGTTGCACCAAACGATCTAACGGTTTCGAACAACAACAATTTTTGTTAGCTTGTGGTGTATGATTAACAATGTCTTATTGTGTGTGTTGTATGTGTGTAAGTGACTGTAGTTCTTGTGTGTGTTTTTGAGGGAAGTGAGTGTTTCTCTGTGTGTTTTCGTTGCTCTTTTTGGGAAACAAAGAAAACGCAACGCAGCAAGACAAGACGCGAATTTATATTATATATGCTTTGTTGTTGTTGTTGCAAGGAAAATCTTTAGTTAAACTCGCGCGCACGAATCGAAACACACATATTTGGTCTTGATATTCTTAATCTTCTGCAGATATTCGATCTAGAAAAGATTGTTTTTATCTCTCTTTGAATTAAGTTGCATTTACTCTTTTTCTTCTCTCTTTCTCTTGTACTCAATGTTGATTTGCTTTTTCAAACACTTTCGTCAATTTGCTCGCAAACGCACTCTCGACGTTGTTTCTTTTTATTATTCCGCTTCGTCTTCTTCTTCGTATTGCACTTTCAATTGGCGTTTCGCAAATTTATCGCTTTTTCTTTTGTTGTGTTTGTAGAATCAGCTGGAAAAGAGAAATGAGTTCATTAAAAAATTGTCTGTGCATAAAATAACAATCATAAAGAGAATAGCAGAGAAGAGGATTAAACACGCAGAGAGAGAGAGAATAGGAAATGGACAGAGAGAAAGTGAGAGTGTGGAGAATTCTCAATGCAAATCGAGGTGAAGACTTTCTAATGCAATCAAAATGCACTGCAATAAATATTTTTATTACTCAAAGTGAAATGCAATCAATTTATCGATAGACCAAGCGTTACACTGCCATACAAAGTAAAGCAACGGCAATGTAAGAAAGTTTAGTCTTGATATAAAGCATTAAATTTACTGGAAATGTCTTGTATCTAAAGAGAACACAATCTTAAGCAATATCAAGATTGTTTTTTTTATCGATAACATACAATATGATCACATTATCTTTATGCAATTTAAAGTAACAAATAAGACTTTACTTAAATTGAATTGAATGCCCTAAATAAGCAAAATTGTCGTAGATTGAATCATTTTATCTTTATCTCTGGTCACAATTAGGCACTAAAATTATCTACAATCATATCAATCATCATCATTATCATCCACATATCGATTGGCTTTCGACGAGCGAATTCTGACTTATCAGCGAAGCCACAACAAAATGGCGTAAATTATAAATGTGGGTCGATTATCGGCGATGCTTTTGCAACAAGAAAGGCAAATGGAAAATATGAGCAAATTGCCATAGATTGATATGGCGAAAATATATAGGCAAATTATAAAGGAAAGTCAAACGAATCTGATGATATATGCCTTAAAGAATATACTGCAATAAAAGTTAATATTATTCATAAGAATTTTACTTTGAAACTTCTATAATTTGTAAGTTAGCTAATTTGATTTCATGAAATATCTGAAATGAAATTATTGTACAAATCTCTTTATCTTTATGAAATTATTATCAGAGCAAAGTTTTTTTTGTAAACAAGCAGAAACAACCCTTGCAGCGGTAAGCCAACAAAAAAAAGCGCCGGCAAAATACAGCGTGCAACTAACGGTAAATGGAATATGGCCGAAATATTTGACAAGAAAAAGATGAAGAAGAGCGCAACAAAGAGCAGACATAAGGGCAAATAAACGGCAGACAGACAGACAGTCACAATAAGAGTGACAACTGCAGAAATGGAGGCAGCAGCGAAAGGAAAATCAAAACTGGAAACGAAATGAAAATGAAACAGCGTCAGCGATGAAAATTCGCGTAGATGTTAAACTTGAAAAAGTTGTTTCTGTTTCCTACTTAGTTTTCTTTTCTATACAAGTTTTTCCTTTTTTTTTTTGACTGCTCTCGCAACCCTTATGGGAAAATGGGAAAACACAAAATGTTGGAGGAGAAATGGAGTAAGGACAGTAGCAGCAGCAGCCGCAGCAGTCGCAGTCGCAGCAGTTGACGCTGCGTTGCCGTCGCTGCTGCTGCTGCCACCGTTGCTGCTGCTGTTTCTGTTGATTTCTGCTTTGTTTGTGGGGGCCCAGTGTCAAATGCCGGGGGTTGATTTTTCATTAATGAAACGCGGCAACTGGAAAGCGGCGGCAACAAAACGCAAAAGCGAACGAACTTTTTCCCTCCGTCCGTCTGTGCGCTTTTCCTCGATTTTTGTTTTTGTATGCGGCGGCACAAACTGCCGAAAGTGTTTTTTTTTTTGCGTACCACGCTTAAAAATGGCGGCGGCGAACAACAACAACACTTGATGGAAACACAATTCGAAGATATTTTGTTGATTAAAAGTTTGCTTAATTTTCTTTTCAATTTAGACAAAACTGTTTAATTTCTTTATCATATTCACTTGAGTTCGATTGGTAATGTTTTTACTTTTTTTTGTTGCTTTTAGTACAATTAATAATTTTTAAATTTAGCTAGGATTTTTTCATAGTTGTTTAAACATTATATTTTTTAAAAATTATAATTTTTTTTTTTTTTATGCCGACTCGAATGGAAAAACTGCACTCTACAAATTTATGTCTGTCAATGGACTGAGGGGTCAGTTGACAGTTCCGCAAGACGGACGGCGCCTACTTACATTCAATTTTGACAATTGACAATTGTGAATTGGGAACTGTGAATTGAATTCGCCGTGAACACACACGCACACACACGCATTAACAAATGACTGGCAATGGTTGAAATATTTGTATGTTATTTTGTTATTTGCTTCTTATTATTTTGATTGAATTTCTTTGTTTTTTATGTGAGGAGTTGTTTGTAATTTTCATCCGTTATATTGAAGACTTCTGCTGTTGTACACTTCGGCGCCGCGCTGGCGAATGATGGTCAAATAAGAAATGAAAACCTGTGAGAGCGTCGAACGTCAACATCGGGCTCTTTCGGGCAACCCAGGCACACGAGCGGGCTCACACACACACAAACACACACAGACGCACACAGAGGGAGAGAGACGAAGCGTCGACAGCGACGTTGGCAGCGAAAGAGAGCGAGAGCACGCACAGGTAGCAGCAGCAGCAGCCGCTAACAGCTGCCACAGCACCACAGCACACGCGTTCGATAGGGGTTGCAATGCCAGAGAGAGAGTCACACATGCAGAGAGAGTAAGAACAAGAGCGAGAGACTGAGTGTGGCGTGAGAGCACGAGAGAGCCAAGGCAAAGAGCAAAAGTACCTTGTGCTTTTTTGCTGCCCTTTTTGTTTGGCTATTTCGTGGGTGGCAAACGCAGCACCTACCGGTTACGTTTTGTTGCTGTTGCTACGAAGCAAAACAGCAAAGCAAACGAGGCGCTAAGAAAACTTTTTTCTTTATTGTTGCAATTTTACAATGGCCACACACAATTCATGAAATCTACATGCACATTAATTCCATGTACACTTACACACACTGACACACAGACACTCGTTTACATATGGATTGGTGCACGTACATACAGTACTGCATGGAAGTACATAGACTTTGCACACTGGCACTGGCAACGTGAAACGGTAAAATAACACTTTCACCCATTAGGCGTCGGCTTTTCTGCTTACCTCGTTTTGTGTGTGTTTGTTGTTGCTTCACTTATTTTCCAATTACAATAGATATTGTTTATTATTTGTTGGTTAATTTTTCTCCAACGTTATTCGCATGCAAACGCTTTTAATTCTGTTTTATATATTTTTGTTGTTTTGTTGTTGCTGCTACTGCTGCTATCGCGTGTCTGCTACGCGCTGCTTTTTACTTCTCGGCGGCCCTTTTTCATACACAAACAAAACGAATGCGGCGTGTCAGACAGAGACACATTGACAAATGACAGAGACGGTGACAACAAAACAGCGAGAGTGTTGCGAGAGAACGAGAACGACAACGAGAGCGGCGCAGGCACAATCGAGTTGAGAGAGACTGTTCTCAATGTTGTGTGTGTGGCTGTGTGTCTGTGTGCTTGTTGTTGTTGGTTATGTTATTCTTGGTTATGTCTGTATGCGTGCTGTGTGAGAGAGTGTTCAGTGTACATGTAAATGAGTTGCGAGTTCTGTGTTTCTGTGTTGGTGTGTTGGCTTGCCTCTGCTCAGTTGAGAGTTGTATGCTTGTATATGTGTGTGTGTGTTTGTGACGTCGACGTCAAGCGAAGCACACAACGCACGCAATGGAAAAACTGGCGCGACGGCAACAGCGGCGGCGACAACGACGACGCGCGGAAGTATTTAATTAAGACCAAAAAAAGTATTTAATTTAAATTGATTGGTATATGCAAAATGCACACACATACACACGTAAGTATTTGTATTTGTTGCGATATATTGCACAATATATTCCACACACACAGAGAGGAACACAACAACAATAACAATTCACAATTGCCGTCGCTCGTTGCTAGATGAGATTTTTTTTCTTTCTTTTCTAGTTGGTGTTGTTGGGGGAACTGATTCTGTGAGCGCTTTTCTGCTGCTGCTTTTGCTTACTGAAAGGTTTTCAACCGTGCGCCACAAAGTCTCAATTCGTACTGAGAAAATGAGCGCGATGTTCGGCAGTAAAAACACATCTACCACATTGTGTGCGAAGAGTGCAGCATGAGCTGAGCGTGTGTAATCCGTTCTCTTTTACAAACGTGCGCGCACACGAACAACACAGCAGACAGGCATGATTATGCCCGCACACACACACACAGACACGCATAGGCTCTGCTCACGCACCACTCGCAACGCAAGTGTTCGCTGCTGCTGCTGGGAGAGCAACCAGAGCGAGCAAGTGAAATGTGCTGGCGCTCTCTCGCTCCCACTCTCCCACTCAGCGTTGTAATGAGCGACAGAGCATTGGCGCATGCATGTGTGTATGTGCAAGTGTGTACATGTACGTGTTTGCTTGTGTGTGCGCCTGTGCGTTGCGTTGCGCTGTTGTTGTTTGTGACTGGCAAAAAATTTGGCACAGTGGGCGCAGTTCTTTGTAAATTGCGCGTAATGAGATACGATATTATAAAACCTCTTAGGGAAAACTAAATAAGACTTGTTTGAATATATTTTATATTTAATTTAATAAGAGTATTTATATTATTTTTAAAATGGCTTTTATTATTTATATAAATAATTAAAAACAAAAAATTGCAGCAATAATCGTATGCGCTAATATATATTATATACTAAATATTTTCTTTAGTATTATTGAAAATGAAGGACTTATGTATTTTATTGACATTTTATTTAACACCGCTAAGCGATATTTAGTTTATCGATTAATTCTCTGATTGGCAATGGCATATTTCGCACAGACTCTTAAGAGCGCACTGCTGTTGTTTTCTCTTCGACGCACGTTACTCTTCTGCTATGCTCTCTTGCGCGCTCACCCACGCCGCTCTCAACTCGTTGCATTTCATGCAGTTTTTAACAGACGTCTGGCTAACAGCCCGCTGTTATGCAACAGAGAGTGTTAAACTTAACATTAACAGTCACTGCAGACTGTTAATTGAACATGAACGTTATTTTAAAAAGGAAAATTATATTTTAAAGAATTTAGCTAATGAAATTTACGGAAAGAAAAGTGAAAATGCAGCAACGGAACATTTAGTTGAAGTTTCTCAGTCTCATTGAATGTATTGGAATATTTTCGCACCATAAAGTTAAACAATCCCGTTTGAATCTCGCAATGAATTCTATAAACGGTCTCCTGTTGCTCACAACACAGAAGGGGGGCAAAAAATTGGCAAAGAAAAGAAAGAAGAAAGCATAGTTCCATTTAGAAGATGGGGGAGACGTGGGCTGTGCATCGACTGGCCAACAATGGTAACCAGGGCAGTCAAATAGCATGACATGTCCAGGCGGTCCACCCCCCGTACCTCCCACCCTACTCGACTTGTTCCGCCCCCGCACTTAAGTCGCATATACACATGAATTCCGCTCGATGGCGTTGGTTACGTGCCTTCTGCTCTGACCGGTTGTTCCGCCCCCACCCCCGGCTCCCCTCTCTCCTCCTGCTCGTACGAATACTTTTGGACTCACGTTTTGCCCCTTCTAGCCATCACTTGCCATTGGCATCCTTTCGCTCGTGCCTGTCCAAGGCTGGGGCGCTTTGCTTAATGCCAAAGTGCAGGACAACAACAACAACAATTGCAACAACAACTGCTGCTGCTGCTGCAGCAAGCTGCCTGGTAAACAACATAAACTATTTAGTCTATGTACGCGCATATGCGTGTGTGTGTGTGGGCGTGGCACTGGGCAACGGGCATCCACTGCTGCCCTATACCCTATAAAGGGAGGAGAGCGTCTCCATTTTTCTGTTATCTGCCTTTGTATGCAAATGAAACAATTCAGGATCTCTTCTCCCCCACTTTACAGGGTATCTTCTAGTCTATGCTAGTCTACTCGCCCAGTGCAGGGCTTAGGGTCTCTGGCAATTGGACAAAACTCTCTCGTACTGCCAATGTTTGCATCATAAAATATGGATTTAGCCCCGCGCGTGTGTAACGGTTTCCACTCGACTGCACTTATCGATAAACCGAGCTTTTGTTACTGCCCAATGCTCGATAGTGGGCGGGTTGTCATGGTTGCCACACTTGTTGCAGCAAGATTGCATTCGCCATATGCATTTATGTTCCGCAAAGCAACAACAACAAACAAAAACTCTTTCAAGCCACAGCAAACATACTTTGGTGCGTAGCAAGCAGCTTTGTGTCGTGCCAGTGATTGACGCCTGCAGTCGATGCAACCTTGCGCAATCTTTATCGTCAAAGAGGGGCTTAAAGACCTTTGTGGCAGTCATATTGATCTTTAAAATGATAAAAGCTTTAATCTAGAGATACAATATGTTGAATAAATTAATCTTATAAAAATAGATGTAAGAATAGATAAGGGGGAACCTTGTAGGACTCTACATAACAGTCGAAAATGTTCTAGTAGTCGACATTGGAATTGCTGTAGTGCAGATTAACAATTAATTCGTGCCTTCCTTAGAAGATTAATTTAGTCCTTATATTTAATGTATGGTAAATTATATTTCCTTTAGATAATCTTGTTTTTCCTTGCCTGCATTTATTTCAGAACTATTTCCTTCTTTTCTTCTCTTCATTACGATGAGCAATCATTAATATTTTTTTTATTTATTTTTTTTTTTTATAATGTCTTTGCTTCATTCTTGAGAGCAAAGTTTTTTTTTAATCTCGATCATAAAGTTTTGTAACTATATCTTTCTTTAAAATTTAAAAAAAAAGTTATATTTTAACTATAGTATACCTATTATATTCTATATAATTTAAATATATTTATTGTTTTCCCTACGTCATCTTTATTCGCTTGAAAAAGCGTTCAAAGTGTTACTTTATATTATATCATTAAGTTTTATATACACATAAAGTCTTTGTATTGCATATATAATTATATAATGCCTTACTGAATTTAACTGCATAATTTCTGCCATAATTTACTACTTTACTTTACTAATTCACATTTGATACCATAAAATACTTTTACAATACTTCATCCAAGTTAAAGCAAAATAAGAAAACTAGAATTGCAATTTTATAATATTATTATCGCTATAGAAATAGCTATAAAAAAGTGAAATATAAATTATTAATTAATAATAATCTTATACTTATTTATGTACAATTAATAATTAGTTATTAGTTATTAGTTATTAGTTATTATTATACATATGATATTGTATTAGTTAGTTTCTCGAACTGTTGCCATACTATATTTAATTTGATTTGCTTTGGTTTAAATGAATTCGTTCGGGAATACAATAAATGAAAGTAATAGGGAAATATTTCCCTCTAAATTGTCTAGACTCAGTATAGTCAAAATTGTTGAGGAATAACTGGCAAGTTCAACTAAGATTTTATCGGTACTCATTGAAATTCCATTCGGATTCTATCGGCCATTTGGGAGTCTCTCTTGATTCCATTGGGATTCCATCTGAATTCGATTGAGATTCCATCAGGATTACATTGGATATCTACCAACATGCCACACTCTTTTACTTGTCAAACTTCAAACTAATGTTCTTATTGTTCTAAATTGATATTCCCGAAACACCCTGTGTAGAGTACATGCTCCTCTGCCAAAAAGATCAACAAAACGTTTGAGAATTTTGATAATAAACTCAAGTCGGGAGTTAAAAGCTTTGGCTTACTTTCACTTCACTCTCTCCAGCTCAAAGCCGGAAGATTCACCTCAGTCACCCTGTCCTCCCTCCCCACCCCTTGCTGTTGTTATTGTTGCTGCTGTGTATTTGCTACTCTCACATGCAAATGCTGAACCTAATGCGACTTTAAATGGATGTGTATGGGATTGGCAATGGAAATGCGGATAAGGCTGAAGGCAGAGGGGAAGACAGCAAGGGGGGGGAAACTGTGAGTTGTACTCCCCAATAGCGAGGGTTGCAGCTGCAGCTGATAAGCTGCTGCTATCAACGCCTTGTGGCACACCCTGCTACTACGCTACACCGGCTTGTGGCAAGCATCCGCTTCCGTTGCGCTGCAGCGTCAGCTTAGTATCCTGTTTTGGCCAGATTTACAAGCTGAGACTAGCCTGGAATACCAACTGCATGGACAGGGGGAGTGAGTGTGAGAGTGTGTGTGTGTTCGGGAGCATGTGTGTGTGGATGGGTGTGTGTGTGTGTGAGTGCGAGTGAGTGTGTGCGAGTGAGTGTGTTTATCTGTGGCGCTGCCGGAAAGTGAAACGTTTATGAAAGCGTCCGGCAGTGGCTGCCTCCGTCCTGCAGAGAAGATGCTGCTTCCCCCGCTTCCCCCACTTTCCTTCCACTTCCCCTGCTCTTGCTTTTCTCCCATCTCCCACCCCTCTTCCTTTTCTCAGTGGCACTTGAAACGACCTTCTTGCGCTAAATTTAATATTTACATTCATCTGTTTGGGCTAATTTGCAAGCTGAACAATGCTTCAAGAATTTAATATCCTCCACACTTCAAATGACCAGGGCTGCCAACGTGTGAGTTCAGCCTCCCTCTACCTCTGTCTTCCCCTTCCTCCTCTTGCAAGATAAACAATGAAGTCTTGACCTAGTTCCATGCGAGTCGTTTGCTCTGCCCTTTGTCATCATCATCTTCAGCGGCAGTAGATGCTTTGACATGGACAAGACACCCAGTAAAAAAGTAAAGGAGTAACTGCTATTGGGGCACTGATAGACTGGCAGTTACCCTGTAAAAAAATTGAGAGACTGTTGAGGGGTTTGCTAAAGTTATAGGAGATTTTGTTTGAAGTATCTCGATTGGTTTTTACCCTGAGTTTTATCCTCTCTCCCCTCTTTTATGTTTGATTTCAGCCACCCCTTTTAACGTGCACTTTTACAGGGTATCATAAACTAAACTTTCGAAGGATAAGGCCAGAAATGCGCCAACTTTACATACTGAAATGTGCGCTTACCCAAAAATTGAGACAGCTTTTGTGCCCTTCTTCACACACAACATTTCACTGGGCTCCTCCTCTCTCTCCTCCTCCTCTCTCTCTCCTTCACTCTCTCCCCCTTTCTCCCTCATCTTTTTCCCTTCTCTTCTCTGTTGTTTTCCTGCACGGGATTTGTGGGGGTGCCATGGCTAAAGTGCAGTCAGACAGTCATTGGATCATTTGTCTTGGCATTGTTGCCCCTTTCAGATTTCCTTTTTCATTTCACGTTCTGTTTTTCTTTTCTTTTTTCCCTTTTTTCCCTTTTTTCTATGTATTTGTTGTTGCATGAAAGTTGGGCAAGGAAATGCTGGAGCTGCACTGGAGCTTATAGGTTTAGGCAGCTTATGTGGCACAGACAGTTGCCGGCACAGATATGGAAAACAGAAAGTTTTCCTTAAGACAAAGTCAAGTAAGAATAAAAAGATTCTGTGTAACAGGTAAAAGGCATATTGAAGATTATTGGATTATAGGCCGGAATAGGCAACTGATTGCGGGACCCATTGAGGGAAGGATCTATAAAGTAAGACCTGCATTAATAATAAAGCTGACCAATCATTAGATTAGCCCAGAAAGATTAACTGTAGAGCTGATTAATTTGTAGAATATCTCAGAAATTTCCCAGAAAACCCATGCCAAAATCAAAAGAAACTAAGCAAGAAATATCTTGGAATTAATTTGAAGATATTTCAAGCCACATATCACTAAAGTATCTTTAAGAAAATGCCTTAAAAAATATATAAATATAAATTTAAAATACTTGAAAAACAATAACAAAAGTTTTCACTAGGCTTCCGATATAATCAACGCCTTTGCAGCGTAGCGCAGAGAACTTACAAAACTTACACGAAAAACGAGGGAAAATCAAAAAGAAATTTCACCAAAAATGGTGCTCACACACACACACACAGGCACACACATACAGCTATCAGACAAGAGCAAAAAGTTTAGAGAGCAACAGAATCACGGCCTGATGCCGCTGGATTTGGCCCCGACTGCGGGCCAGGCTGCCGTTGCTGTCCTGTCTGTCCGGAGCAAATGAAGGTGTCAAAATGACAAGCAGACACAGCAAAAAGAAACGAAGGCCTCAACACACAGAGACACACACACACTGGCACACACACTGGCACACACACGTGTGCAGCGACGCCTGTTGGATTGGACGTGCTGTGCAGATGGATGGATGGCTCGACTCGATGTCCCTCCTAACCTTTCCCTGTCCGTTGTCCGTCCCGTTGTCTAACTGTATAAACGCCACAACGACAGCAGCATTTGCTAACTTGCAGCATCAACAACAGCAACAGCAACAGCAACATGCAACAACAGAGTCTACATAATTGTATCTGTATCTGTATCTATGTATCTTTGTATCTCTACATCTCTGCCGGGCCGTGCATTGTATTGCAGTTACGTGCTCGTTGGCCCAGCAAAATGGCGAAACAAAAAGCGCAAAAACGGAGAGTGAGACAGAGCAAGAGAGTAAAAGGGAGGGAGTGCTGTGAAATAAAGCCCGGCACGACGAATAATTGATGCGCTCAGGCTGCCAAATCAATTGGAAATATTTTCTAGCTGACTTTTCATCATCAAACTGCCTCAAGGTATCGAAATGTTTTGTTTAAATATTAAAGTGCCCCGAAACGTTTTCGAAATCATAAAAAATATTTGCAGTTAGCCTGGAAAAATTCCTTTCAACACTCTAAATAATTCACATGAATTCCTGCAAGCTTCTAAATACCCCTTTAAATTGAAAAACCCCTAAAAAACCAATATTCTTTGTTTTTTTTTTTTTTTTTGTCAGCTGTGATTTTGTTTTTTATAATCGACTGCCAATGAAGTCAACTCATCAATCTCAGCGACAGCCTTGCCATATAATGAAAGGGTATAAAACGAAAACAAGGAGAATCCTTTAAAGACAGAGAGAGAGAGAGAGAGGGAGAAGGAAGACGGCCAAATGCCAAAGCCGATTTGGCTTAACTGGCGGAGTGAAACTTTAAATGAGTTCATTGAGTTGTAGATTTGCTGTTAGCTAAAATGCCACGCCCACCACGCCCATTCTTGGATGCTACTCAAGCGTAATGATGATGACTTGCTTGAATTGATTGATGGTCGACGAAAGTGAGTGTGGAACACAGACGGGGAGGGGAAGGAAAGAGGTTGCTTGTGGGGAAGTACTTTAAGAAACGATATGCTAGTTTGCTAGCTTGCTAGTTTTCCGCTCTTTCACTTTCATTGCATTGCGCATTGCTCATACGCCGCGTTAGCCTTGTGATAAAATTAGCCCATCATCAGCAGCAGCGATGCAGATGACGCTACAGATGAGCAATTAAATTTTTGCCATAATACTTATGGCACTTTTTTATGTCACCCATGAGGCGGAAGTGCCAATGCACTTGTCAATTAGTTAGAAACGAGATACCCTGTAATTGTAGGTAATGGGCTATGATGTGTTTGGGAGCAAGCGAAGGGTAACAGGAAAATTGTGAAGGGAATGAGGTGAAAAGTTTAATTTTTTTGTATTTGTGACTATATAGCATATACATTCGTGAACGGTATGATATAAAATCGAAAAATATTGAAGAAAAAGGCATTCTTCATTCCCGGAAGAGAACGAGAGAAAAGCGTGTTCAAATCCAAGAAAGCAAGCCATTTCAATTGGTGTCTCTATAGTATATACTTTCGTGAAAAATCTGAGCTGATACAAAACATAGGAAGGAAGTAGATAAATGCATTTATTTATTGCTGGAAGCGAATGACAGAGAAGTGTGTTCAAATCTGAAAAAGATAGTTTTCTGAAATCTTGTCTATATAACATATACATTCCTGAACAACCTGAACTGATTTGATATCCAGAATAATAATAAATGAAGAAGATAAAGGCTTTCTTTTATTTTAGGAACTTAAGAAACAATAAGGGAAAAGCGTGTCAAAATCTCAGAAAGGAAGCTGTCTGAATTTGTGTCTTATAGCGTATAGATTCATGAACAGTATGAACTGATATAAATGAAAGAGAATAAAGTAGATAAAGGCTTTTTTTATTTAAAAAATTTAGAAAAGAATAAGGAAAAAATTTTGTTTTAAAGTTTGTAAGCTGGATTCCTTTCCATAAAGCATATACATTCCTGAACAGTATGACCTGATATCAAGGAAAGAAATAAACAACAAAAAAAATCAAATATATTCTAGACAGATACTTTCCAGAATATCAATTAGTCGTTCATCAATAGTTTTTCTTACCTTTTTCTGCATTTGATATACATACATATGTTTATAAATTATTATTTTTTTTTTTGTGAATTATGAATTCAGCAAGCGCATTCGCAGTTGCAATGGATCAGTGGACGGGCGTGCATCGGGCGTTCATAATACGCGCTTATTATAGGAACAACGATTCGATCAGCACCGCGCAGAGAATGTTCAAGAAACAGTTCAGCATTTACCAGGTACCGCCCTGCAATGTCATCAAGTCCTGGCTGCGACACTTCGAGTGCACGGGCTCCTCGCAGGCAGGCGGCTGCGCCTCACGATCCTCCATTCCTGTAAGCCAAAGAAATGCACAATCAAATATTATTTATAATTATTATTATCATATATAAAAACTCTTTTCTTTCTTAGCAAATCTTCTGCACCATTTGCAATCAGTGTCTGAGCAACGAGAAGAACTTCAGCAGTTCCCAAAAGACATGATAAAGATAGTGTGTACTGTATAATCAAGAGATTCCTTTAATGCATTAGCTTTTATATAATAAACAATATTTTGTTAATTAACAGATGCGTTGTAAATTTCAACACATTTCTCTGTCTATCAAATGTTTTCTTTTTTTCCCCCTTGGCACATTCACATTCGTTTCGCTTGGCTTCGTTAGAGATTGAAATAAAAAAAAAATAGTGGGAAATTCTTTTGAATAAACTGACAATGAATAATGGGGCAGCCACATCTCGTCTACAATGTATGAAAGTAAGGCAAGAAATTACTTAGTTGTTGCTCATTGAAATAATTGTCAAATCTTTGCTGTCGTATTTTGTTTTAGTTGAGCACAAACTATCATTTCTTTTTAGAACATACATTGATAAACAGTTCAAAAAGGCAATTCCAAACTTCCTCAAAAATTGTTCTTTTACATTTTAGTAAATCTAAATTTCTCAAATATTTTTAATTCGTCCCAAACGACTTTGGTAAGCCTCAACAATATTTAATGTGGCTAATTTTTTTACTTTTTTATAATTCTAGTTTTTGTACTTCTTCCAAGACACTGGTAAGTTTGTACAGTTTTTAATAGCAGTTATACTTTTATTATTTATCTCAAAGTTGAAAAATGCCTTCATCATGGCTATGTGAGCAGCCTGGCAAATTGTATTCATCCATTTTGAAGACCCCAGAGAAGGAGGAGTTCTTTAAATGCGTCCTCTTATTTGGCGCCGGTGTGGTATTGCTGATGGCCTTGGACCGCGGCTTTTCCTCTTTCGAGGCATTGAAACAAGCCTAGTTAATTGGTTAATAATAAAGTTCTTTTAGCGTAAATGTATAAGCTGCTTTTGTTAATGTTTTTTTGTCAGTAATTTCAGTTTAGATACGTTGAAGTTGACTCACGCAAGTTGAGCTAATCAAAGTCAAAAGTTTTCAATATGCTGGCTTAGCACCCTGCAGAGCTGAGGGTTCGCCTTCTCCACATCAGCTGTCAGTTCACAGTGGGGAGTCACATATTGGATACTTGAGATGTGTCATTGGCATGCTTTGCTTTTGGCACCTTCGCAAAATGTCCACTTGAACGGGGATGTCATCAGGCTGTCAAGTCACATCAAATGAAATAAGTATATAGAAGGCATATATATATATTTTAGGCTGACTGACAGGCGCGGGGGTTGGCCTAACGGTTATTAAGGCATTATGCCTACAGATTACAATCGGAAGATGCGCATTAGGTTTTACGATACAAGCGGCGGGGTATTAGTTTAAGTTATATGTGGGCGCATTCACGTATTTTTTCGCGGCAAGCAAATAAAATTAGGCGCCTCCCCCCACTCTCTCTCTCTCTCTCTCTCTCATTCCCCCTCTAACTTTCGCTCTGACAGTGCGATGAAACATAAAAAATTCCCGGGAGAGATGCGCACCGGAAAGCAACGTCAACGGGAAGAGACAGCGGCTGAGACTGGGGAGACTGGAGTTGGGGGAACGGGTCCTGGTATCATAATTTCGAAATGACAGGTAATTTGGGGCAACAACAGGAACAGCAGTGTGCCACGGCGGCGGCGGCAGGACGCTGCGAAATGAAGTGCGAGCGCCAAATGGGAAAATGATGCGAGTTTATTAAGTACCGTTACTCAAAATGTACCCAGCCAAAGCAAAAAAAAAAGCTAACGAAATCCTCGCAAGAATTTATGATGCGCAATTTCCAAAAAAAAGAGAAGAAACGAACGAAAAAAAAAACGAAGAGCAAAAAATCCAACAAATTTATATTGTAAATATATGAGGGCGCGGCGAGGCGTGGCTGTGTGGGAGTAGTGGTGGTAGTAGCTCTACCTGGCGCTATCTCTAAATGATTTAAGCACTTGAACATGCAACTAATGAGTGCAGCTTTAGCTCTACATTGAAGCGGGCGGAGGGGAGGAGTGGCGGAACAGACAAGGACGTAAACATTGCTTGGCTTCGCTTTGAGGTGCGCGAACTGGAATTGAAATTTAGAGCGAGGATACGTGTGTGTGAGGAGCTGCGAAAGTGAGGTAGAGTGTGCCAAGTACAGTTTACTACAAGTTTGCAGTTGCTTAAGAGCCTAATAGAGTATGAGAACGAGTTGAATAAATTTAAATATTAGGCATTAATACATACTAATAACAGCATAAGTATTTTTTATTTATTAATTATTTATTTCTTATTAAAATAAATGAATTCATTTTGTTATCCTTTCTAATTCAATGAGTGCATAATACCACTAACAATTCTAACACATGCCACATCCCAGCTGAACTTTGCAATTCCAATTAGCAGCTGCATATTTCAGCCTAAGCGCAGCAGTAATTGCATGTGCTCTTTACCCACAGGCTCGGCAAGAGAGAATTACGAAAGGCTGCCAGCACGCGCGCTCTCACTTGCTCCAATTACTATGATCCTCCTTTTTTGATCGCCTAGAACAGACACTCTCTTCGTCTCGCTTTTACACATCAGCTTAACAGTGTCCCCACTGTTAATGCCCACAACAGCAAACACGCGCTAATTGCTTGCACTCCTCTCACACAGGCTTAGCAAAAGAGAAATGCTAGATCGTTGAATTAGGCAACTCTCTTTGATTTGGCGCGCTCGCTGCTTGTCCGCTTGCATAGCACAGACACTATCTCCATCTCGTTTTAACATATTTATAGTGAGTAGGATTGCTTAACAAAGAGTGCGTAAGGAATTTGAACAACGAGAAAGGCATGCAAATTGCAGTAAATGTATAAGTTGAGAATGCTTTAAGAGAGAGAGAGAAAGCGTATTCTAAACAATAACAAATTATGTGTTGGTCAGTTTCCTTGCCTTAAAACTCACTTCATCAATACCTAAAGATTTATATTCAATTTTCGCCGCAAATAATCAGAAAACATTTCGCTTTCGATAACCTTTCTTCTTCTTTGGCTTTACTTGCACATTTCCTGCTGACATTTTTTTGGTTTATTTTGTGAGGTTTCCATTTACATCGATTGGCCCATATATCATTTATAACAAACGGCGTATGCACGATTTAACGATTCCTATTAAAAGCGCTTGCTATTGATGTAGAAAATGCATATTTATTGTAACGTATGCGCGTAGTATCTTTTCATAATGTTGGATTATCTGCTAGGCACATGTCTTGTCGAGAATTTATGTGTGTCAAGAATCATACACGACACACTCACACACACACACACACACACTGGCACACACATGCCACACATGAAGACGAGCAGGCAATGGCAGCTTTAAGCTCTTAGGAAATTGAAATCTTAAGCTTTATTGTTTTACTGCCCTTGTCCCCCTCAGGCAAGAAAGAAGAACCAACCCTCCCCGTCCACAAAAAAAAAAAAAAATAAATAAAGAGCACCGCATGCAAAGCGAGCGAGAAGAACTTCAGGACGACAGCGAAGTGAATAAAACTGCAGCAAAAGCAATTTTCATAAATATTTAATGGATAATGGCGAAAATAAGCAGAGCCCAAACGGAAGACTCGCCAGTTGCCATTCGCTGCCTCTCTCTCTCACTTGTCTCTCCCTCTCTGTCTCTCTTGCTATTGCTCTCTTGCTCTCTGTATCTGTCTGACAGTTTCTGGATGTATTGTAATGTTTGTATAGATATATGAGGCAGCACACATATGCCGCAGCAATACCCAAACATACTTATAGAATATGTGGGCTACAGTGGAGACTGCTTAACAAGGAAAAATTGTTGCAGTTGAGGTTATAATAATTATTATGATGTGTACCTATATGTAGCAGATATTCTTAATCTCTACTGAATATAAATTAACTATATTTTCTTTTTATTTTCCTATTTTTCATTCATATAACTTTCCTGCCTTTATTCCTCTCTTATTTCCACATTAACCTAATGAGAACGCAGCTTATTTGCTGTTAAGGAAACTCCACTGTAGCTGGAAAAATCTCGGCTTTTAGTTGGTATCATTAAACGGGGATTTCGCGCTGAAAATGCGCAGGGAAAACTGAACTGAACGCGCTTATTGTTTCTGCTGTTTTGCGATGCTGGCCAAAGTCCTTCAAGCGCGCCATTACAGGCGGCAAAAATCATAACAATAAAATCACGTTGCCAAGCAGGAGGGGGGGGGGCACAGTGAGGACAGCCCCTAAGAGGGGGGGAGGAGTGTAACAGAAGGAGGAGGAAAGTAGGCAGGCAGCTGGGCCAGGGTCTGCTCTTACTTAATCGATGATGATGAATAATTGATTCGTGCGAAGCGCCCAGGCGTGGAAATGAAAATGTCGGTGGAGAGATTGCTGCTGTCTTTCTCTGCGCGCCTCCTTCTCTCTCTCTTGCTCTCTCTCTGTCTTGCTCTCTCGCTCTTGTCAGTGTGCGCAACGAGTGGCAAATTTCAGGAAACGGAAATGGCAATTGCAGGCAACGCAAATGTGAAGTTGTGCGCTAAATGAAATGCCAACACAGCAACACGGCAAGAAACACGGGCACGAGCACAAACTAAAGAACGTCAGGAAAGGGATGAAGGGAAGGAAGACAGGCGGCAGGAAGGAAGCACCACAGATAGAAGGAAGACACACACACACACTCACACACACTGACAATTTGCTGGTATTTAAATTTCATTTTTAGTTGCACTCTTAAAATGCTGCCGCAAATGCAGTGAAAGTTGTTAGATCATTAGGGGGAATAGTTGCAGAAGTGAAAAGAATTGTTTGAGTACATTAGGGTGTAGTTGAAGCCAATGAAAGTAGAGGAAAAAGAGCAGAGATTTCTTTGAAGTTGCTTAGAATTTGTGAGTTTGCTGTGGAAAGGAAGAAACTTTAACTTTGTAAGGTAACTAGAAGGGAGAAAAAGCTAAGTAGGAGAGAGAAAGGTAACTAGGAGAGAGAGTTTATTATTATTATTTTAAACGTATATATAATTATGTTATGTAGTATATATACCTAATAAAATATCCCTATACAGCATATCTAATATATTATAATCCTATATCATAAATAAACTCTTTGCTTACTGCAAAGAATCATTCAAGTATGTTATATACTTCAACGAGTTCATAGCTCAGATCAGATAGCTAAGTCAATCATACTTTAATGCTTCACACACACACACACACACACACACACACCTAGAATGCCCTCAGCGAGACGTAACTATCCGAGAAGTACTTCTCAAATGCAAAGAAATAACCGAAAGAGATTTTCAGCTGCAAAGTTTGCTGCACAAGTTTTGCCTGCTTAAAAGTTGAGCTGCATTTTTCTGTGATGCTTCACTCATAAAGCACATAACATAACTGTAACTGTAACTGTATGCTGCGTATATCAGAGTGCAACAAAGTGGCAAGGAGAGAGACAGGGAAAGAAAGGGAGTCAGATAGAAGGAGAGAGAGAGGAGGACTGAAAGAGATTGGGAACTACGAACTCTGGCAATGCCCAAAGCACAAGAACAATGGCAAATGGGGCAGGGAATGGCAGAAAAATGGGATTGTTGCATGCAACAGCAAACAGCAGCAGCACGGCAAGTGGAACTGCAACTGCAACTGCAACTACAATTGCGTTGCTCGGTCTATGAAGATAGATGGCATAGATATGCGAGCGTAGCTAATAATACGCATTTCGCTTTAAACGGGACATTGGGGACAAATCTGGCATGCAGCAACGTCTATGCAACTGCAACTCAACAACTGCAACTGTTGCTGTCGGCGTTGTGGAAAGGACAACGACAACGACAACATTGCAATTGTTGTCGTTTCTCTCTTGCTCAAAATAAATTGCAATTTTATCGCATATAATTCAATTAAATGATTTGGTTTTTTGCCTTTCGCCTGCCCGACGAACGATTCGTCTGCTGCGTGCCACATACCCAGTGCACATGGTTAATGGGGTATATACACAGTGCTCGCAGTTAATGGGTATATATAATTTACTTGTTAGTGAGAGAAAACTTGCATGAAATTTGTTTCTGTCTTTTATTTGCTGCTGGCAATCTTTTGTTTATACTTTCTGCTCTTTACAGGGTATTTTAAGGTCTTACTTGTCCAATATTGCCTTCAGCTACTCGCTCTTTTCTTCCTTTTCACTCAGCTGACACTTTCGCTGCGCTTTTTGGTGATTTATTGTGCATCGCATTGTCTGCTTCTGTCGCTGCTTCGTCTTCTGCTGCTTCTGTCTTCCATCTTGCTATCTATCTATCTATTTGCCTGCCTGTCCGTACGTCTGTCCGTCTGCCTGTCCGTACGTCTGTCCGTCTGCCTATCCGTACGTCTGTCCGTCTGCCTGTCTTTCAGTCTGTCTGCGTGTCTATTGTGTCTGCTATCTAAAAATAAGTGTCAGCGCCGCATTCGAGCGCACATTTAAATTGTTGGCTAAAAATCGAGTTGCAGTCAAACTGTTCCGCCCTGGCATGCCACGCCCTCTCTCTGCTGGTTCAGTCACAGGCCACAAAAATTAGATTTAAATATTTTGGCATTTTCCATCAATTCTCTGGCTCTGTCAATATGAACCCAGAGAGAGAAAGAGAGAGAGTGCATGTGAGGCAGCGTCAGCATTGTTGCCATCAAGCCAGGAATGTGGCATGCCACCGATATCAACTCGGCAGCCTGGCAGCAGTCGTGCAGCATTGTGGCAAGGCATTCGATCAAGCCATATCCCTGCTGCTCCCTGCCCGCCCTCCCGCACACTTGGCACTCACATTTTCAATCATTTATGCGGCAATCAGTGCCAGCTACTTTTCCACACGTCCAACTACTGAATTTTCCATATGCAGAGCATATACACTGCATCCCTTGAATTGGAGAAGCATTTCGCAAGTCTGTAGCACAGTGTATTAGCTTTTCACAGAGAATAAAACAGTGCAAAACTTAAGCAAACTTTAAATAAAAATCTAAGAAATTCAACAAATTTATATTCAACATTTTCTGCCTTAAATGACATAGAGTATTCAAAGTCTGCATATTTCGTTCTATATTCGCACAAGAAGAAAATGCAATTTACCGATTTAAAGGCCAAAATCGAATTAAGTCAACTGCATAAATTGACTTTTAGTGCTGAGTGAAAATTAAACAAAAAAAGCAGAATGGAAAAATCCCCCAGAATAGAAAAAGTGAAAATGCATTTGATAATAGCTGAGCACTGACATCGCATGAATTTGGCTTTATTATACAATTTGCTTAGTGGCTTTGGGTTTTAATTTAATTTTGCGTTATCAATAAAAAGATGAAGTAAAAAGAATTCCAATTAAATCATATTAAATTTAATTATTTCAATAAAAGAACGAATTTTGGCAATGTTCATGTGCATCGCAAATTGCTGTGCATATCATCAAATGCAGAGTTATCTGCAATATTATTCCATATTTGTGACACCTCTCACGGCGTTTATGCTGGTGACATGTGCAATTCGTGTTATTGTTTATTGAATATTTAATAAAAGTGCAATTAAAACTGAAAAATAAATGCAAAAAATGTGAAAATCTGAAAGAACTTCGGCGCTGCTGGTGGAAGCGCACTTGGGGCTTAAAACCATTGCATACTTTTAGGCGGCGCTAAGAAATGTGCAGCTATTTAATGTGGAATTTAATTTGAATGATAATTATGATGATTAAATGCATAAATAAATAAACTTAATAATAAAAAAAAATATTAAAAAATAAAAAAATAGTAAACAAATTTAATAACAAGCTTAATTTAAATAAAACTCATGTATATTGAGTATAAAAAATGCTTTAAAGCAGGCGTTGTCTTTAACTAAACTTGCCCGGAAACAGTTTCTGTACAAACTAAATAGAATTATTTAACTCCACTTTGCTCTCTACGAACTTTTCGAATCTCTTGAAAAACAGCAAAAATAAAATATGACATCCACTGAGGAGGCACCCGAATTGATTTCGGCCAACAATCGAATAAATCACCTATCGCTGCCCGATGTGAAACGCATTACGGACGTACGCAAATATATGGCCGAATCGAAGCACTTCAATGGCGACATCGACAAGCTAACGGAACACATCATGAAGCAGGAGCAGCAGTGCCATGACATTGTGAAGCTGCTCAAGGAGCATGTCGATCGCAAAATGATTGCATTGCGTAATGTCAAAGAGGATATGCTCGAGCTGCAGCGTCAGCTCAATTTGCCCAATGCCAGCGAGTTGTATAATAAAACATCTAGAGTTCTGGTCAAGTTCTCCGACGAGACGGAGATGAATGAATGTGAAATACCCGATGCACTGGCACGTTATAGCATCAAGATGAGTACACTTTATTCGGAAATTTTGGGTTTCGATAGCGATGTCGATTATGTTACTTATCTGGGCAGCATTGCCAAAATCAACAAGGACTTTGTTCAGGATTGGTATCGACGTGAGAAGCTCAACAAGTGCAAGCCCGTCAAGTTGAAGGCCCTGAAAGTTAAATAGTTTATTTATTTTCTATTTTCGTTATTTGTTTATTTGCGAACCTGTTGGCAGCGGGGCCACACAAAATGAGACTATGAGAAGGTTTTAGTGTTTTGTTTGCAAAATTTGAGGTAGTAAAAAATATACAAAGAAAGAAAGAAATGTATATAGAATATATAAAATGTATTGCAGATATTATCTTAACTGGGGAAAAGAAAATTCACGTTTTCAGGCAACATTAAAATTGCAGCTTGAGTACGTTGACTTTCAACTAGATTTGTATGCGCTTTCCCTAGTCTTATACACACACACACACTTCGTACACACCCACACACACCTACACACTCTCCACAAACCTTGATTCGTTTGGGGTTTGCTTCATTTGCATGCTTCATTCATGAATAATCCTTGCGACACTTGCGTTTTATGGCTTTGCATAGTTACGAGTTCTGCTTCTTCTTGCTGTTGCCGTTGCTGCTGCACTCACTTAAGCTGCAGCCCAACAGGTGGCGCTGCAAGGCACTTTTTCATGGTGAATGTCGGTGCTGATAGCAAGTGTAATTATTATGCTGCAGGCAGGCAGAGAGCGGGAGCAGAAGCTGCAGGGGCAGAGGCTGAGGCACAGAGGAAGTTGCCAAGGGTGTTGCAGGCGGTGGGGAGGGGAGATTGTTTTTGCTTACGTTGGCTTGTTGTTGCGGCAGTTGTTGCGCCACACTTTGCGCGCATAAACGCCTCTAGTTATGCAATAAATAAACGTGCGATTGTCCGCCATGTTTGTGCACAACTGCAAGATGGCGTCCGGCATCCGTTGTGACCAGCAACCAGCCGCCCCCAACCCACGCACACGCAACACGTTCGCCTGTTGTTTTAGCTGTGCAAGTGTTGTTTTTATTGTTATTAGTGTTGTTGTTATTGTAGGCTGCCTGCTACAATTCTGTTTTGGTGCAAACTTTTCGCTGTTGTTTTCGGCAGCAACTTCCGCTGTCGCCATGCTGCTGCTCAACTCCAGCTTCCGCCTGACTACACTCACTCCTCTTACTCTTCCTCTTCTTCTCCCTCTACCTTTCTCTCACTCTCTCTCTTTACCTTTCTCCTCTCGCTCGAAGTCCAGTCAGCTAGCTTATTTGGCTTTGGTTTAATTTGACAAAACAGCATTATTTAAGCGCTGTGTAATTTACGTTGCAAGAGGTCAAAGCGTAGTCCGAAAGTAAGAAGGAAAAGGAAAGAGAACAAGTAGAGTGCTGAGTGTACTCTACTCAGTGCTGACAGACTATCAGATACGCTGTGTAGTGAACTTTATTAAATGAAATGCTCTATTTCCTACTTAGTTTCATCAGCTCTTATTTATTACCAAGTTGATCTCTGTTTATGCTTTGATAGACTTAGAGATATGGTGTAAAAACCTCTGAAATATTCCTTATTTAATATAAATTTATAGAACTCTGTTTATCTGTTGGCAACCCTAAAATCTTCTCTCAAATGTGACAACTCTTTCCAAGTTAATAAATAAAAGCTTAACTAAGATTTTCCCTTACCTTTACTTGATTTCTACCCAATCCCAAACTTACAGAGCTTTCCAATTACTGCAGGGTATACAAATGACTGTGCGAACAATGCTGGCAGAGTTGCCGCCTGCTTACAGTTTGCTAATTGAGTGTCAACTCTGTGCAGTTTCCCTAATGCAGGTAATTAGTGCAGCAACTTGCAGCTTGCTGGCCAAAAAAGACGCTGGCCAAGATAGCAGCAGCCCCTCTACAACTGCAACAGCAACAGCAACAACTGCAACAGCAACGACAACCCTATCACAGCGGCAACTGTTGTCAATTTGCATAATCAGGCACCTGGCGGCAGCAACAATGTTGCCGCTGTGCGGATTATTTCAACGACTTTGTCCTAGTGCAGCAGTGCATTTTTTGGCTACAACTACGCCAGAACTGGATTACGTACAGCAGCAACACCAACGAGAAGAAGAGAAGTACAGCAGCAACAGCAGCTTACAAGAGTCTGCTTGAAATTTGCAATTCGCATTTTAATAAACTATTTTAACTCAAGAGTTATTCAGACACTTTAGAGAACTGCTCAAGTTTTGTGCTTAGAATAGATCTACAGATATTTGAGTGAAGGGTAGCAAAAAAAAGTAAATAAAACTGATATATATAAATACTATATAAAAGTGGAGGTACTGAATGAAGAGAATGCAGAAATTAAGAGGTTTAATACCCTGCTTACATTTTAAAAAGAGAGGAAAAATAAGACAAACAGTCGAGCAAATTTTGATGTTATGTTGGTTATATAATTAGCTAAGTATTGTTCTAACTCAGAATGTTGTATCTCTTGAACGTCGCGCACAAATCAACTTAACAGATTAAATTATTGATTTGCGGAGGCGGTAGGAGTGGCAACCAACATTTGGAATAAACTTCATCTGCGCCTGGTAAACAGAAACCTTCATGCCAAATTTGGTGTCTCTAGCTCTTATAATAGCTGAGATCTGTGTGTTCATCTGGTCATCCGGACATGCGGACAGATAGACAGACATAGCTTAATCGACTCGGCTAGTGATCCTGAGCAAGATTATATATACAGTGTATTTTGAATGTGTTGTAATGAATATATTCTGATTAGTGTTGATTAATCACTTTATTTTGCTCTTAAAATTACGAATATAATATACGAGGGTCGTTTGATAAGTCCGTGACTTTTTGTATTTGCCGCGCACCTGCTCTAAATACAACACTGCTCCTGCGTTTTATAGGCATTGAAAGCAGACTATCTCGTGAATTTTAACGAAAATGGAGATCGAGATCGTCTGCTTTCAATGCCTATAAAACGCAAACCAAAAAACGCAGCTTTCTCAAAATTTTACAGTCAGCTGTTAATCGATAACTGCTGACAGGAGCAGTGTTGTATTTAGAGCAGGTGCGCGGCAAATACAAAAAGTCACGGACTTATCAAACGACCCTCGTATAAAGCATAATTAAATTATAATAAAACTTAGTTCCATTTAAATTGATATAAAGCAGAAGCAAGTCATGTTTATTATATATACAATTTATCTATCAGGTCTACCGCTCATAATAATAACTATTTGCCATTACCTGTTAAGGATCTATGTGAGTAATTTATTATTACAGTAACCTTTAAGACTGAGAATCTCTTGCTGGAAGTATTGTAGCTACAAAGTAGTTTCAATTCTCAGCGATTTTGCCTGCCCCGAATTAAATTCTCAGCACTTTAAATCAAACCAATTTGTAATGACAAATTTGCAGTGATTCCGAGTTGAACTCTTAATTGGCAGATTAAAGAATTTAGTGCTGGAAAATGCTGCTTGCCGCAAACGAAGTGGAAAATGCTTTTCATGGCTGAACTAAGTTTTCAACTGGGCCGCACCCCCTGCCAAATAAAAGCTAAAACATTTCAACTTTGAATGCGCAACACTTCAGGGGAAGCTTCTTTTCACACACACACACACACACACACACGCACTGACAATTGTTGTTGTTATGGCAACAAACAAATTTTATGGTTATCCGAAAAGTACGTGCGCTAATTGGATGCAAAAGCAATGCACGTGGCAATGTAACGAACGCAATGCAACTTGCCACATGTGGTAAATTAAGTTAAAATTAAGCAATTAATTTAATTAGTGTGCTGTGCGTGGGGATGGCCCCAATGACTTGACACACACACAAACACAAACACACACACACACGTGCAACAGTTGCAATTAAGCGGGCACAGATACAGTTGCAGTTGCAGTTGCAGTTACAGCAACAGATACATTTGCCGTTGCACTTGCAGCTGCAACTGTTGTCGGCCATTTGCAATTGCGGAAATTACAAACACAAATTAATGTGTACATGGGCATATGGCAAGTGTACACAAACACATACACACAGGCACACCCACACACCCGAGAGGGGCACAGCTGCAGCCATAAAATATCATTATATACTGGGGAAAAATGATTTTCACTGCCGGCAAAGAAAACTGTGCGGCGAATTTCATTTTCAATTCATGGCAAAATGCAATCGACTTCTCAATTAAGCAAATAAATGCACGGCCAGCAAAATGCATCAATTGCAATTAAAGAAACTTGCTGTAAAAAATATATCAGCAAGGTAGAGTGAATAAAAACAGAGAGAGACAGTCCGCAGAGATACCCTGTAGTGTGAGAATGATTGAGTGCTGTCAGAATAATTTAATTCCTCTCCAATAATTACACACGGCAAGCCTTTTAGTCTCTCTCTCTCTCTCTGTCTCTCTATCTCTCCCTTTATCTCCCTCTCCCTTCTTTTCTCTCTTCCTCCCACTACAGGGTATTGCATTGGCTCAAACAAACAACGTGCAAATGAAATGCGCATTGACAGCAAACACCGAAAGTGTTTTAAAGTCTAAAGCAAAAGTTTTTTCTCTCTCTCCGTTTTAAATTAACACAAACGAAATCAAATGTAAATGTTTAACTTGACTACATATATAACTGTGTATATGTGTATGTGGTGGCAGCAATTTGCAACGGTAAATAAATTGCACTCTTTAAAAATGAAGCAAAACTGCATTTAATTTCAGCGAAAATGATTTATGTTTGCACCATAACAACGAGAAATTCATTTTTGAATGCAGAAAAAAATAAAACTGCCACAAGATATTTGCTTACGAGTATAAAAAGTATTTCAACAGTAGTACAGTGGCACAAGCGTATTAAAGCTCTGTGTGAAACAGACAGAGCATCTACAGTACATAAAATAAAGCTGAGTGCGTGTGTCCAGCTCTCTTTATTTCTCTATTACTCTGACATGCAGTGTCAATGGGATTGCAATTTTTTTGATAAAATATGCAAGGCGAAGAAATTGAAATTTATTTAAAATTGAGAAATGTCTCTTAATGTTATTTAAGACCTACTGGAAAGAGTTCGACGTTAGCTTAACGTTTTAGCTTTTGAAAACTGAATGACTTTTGAATGAAGAAATATTAAAATAATAGAAACTGTTATAATTAAACATTGAAGTAAGGTAGGAAATTAGTTAAACTTTGAATATATGAATAAAAATATGAGATGTATACAAAATATTTATAAATAACTATATGTATTCATTGACCCATCTAATTTTATGTACCTGACCCTTCCTTACATTTTCTTTCGATTTCCATTGCAAGAAACTTTTTTGGTTGTCAAGCTTAGACTGTTTATCAACAAAATTCAACTGATTTTTTTGCTATACATAATAGCAATATAAGATATACACATAATATACTCGTAAAAAAACAATTTTATATGTTTATTGGCCCATCTAATTTGCTTTCCTTTCGTTGTATTTTAATTAATTATTTTGATTCAATTTTATAATTTCTTTGCTTGCCAAGCTTGGACTGTTTACCAACAAAATGAAATTGCTTTTCTTTCTATTACCAGACTTTTCAGTGCACAATATATATATCTATATGCGTTTTATTCCCACGCTAATCGTGCATATCTCAAGTGTCCAACTCGCTGAGTGTTTGCAGTTATCATTATAGGCACTTGAACTTAGCTGGTTCACTTCGTGTTGACCACTCAAACTCAAATTACAAGCGTACACATTGCACCCCCTCCCCCCCTCTGGCACCTACTAGGGCCCTCCTCAAAGACACTACCATACCATACTTATTTGTGTTTGCATTTGCATAGTGCATTGTAAATATTATGCTAGTTATTCAAAGACTGCAAACGCCTTAGGTGTTGAATTGCGAACTTAAGTGCAAAGTTGAACACTTTTGGGAGATAAAGAAAGTACATTTAGTTTTAATTATAATAATAACTCAAGTAGTATTCAAAATAACCTTCAAACATTCTTTATAAGCTTCAATTGCCTGCGACACTTGGGATTCAATTAACACTCAGCTGAGACAAGCAAACAGATGAGCTCAGAAACTGCTGCATCACCAACAGTTCTGAACCCACTTCCCCCTCCTCAACTGTAACCATCAATCGATGTTAAGAAGAACCTGCCCAGAACCTTTAAGTAGAGCCCTGCGTGCTGCTGGTCAGCTCAGTAGTTCGCGCAACGTTCAAGTCAACACTTCTTCCATACTTAGTGCAAAGCGTTCTTCAGTTGCTGCCCCAAAACAGGTTTAGGTACGAAATGAAGCTCCCTTTGCTGTCACTGTTGCTGCTGCCTGTGCTGCAGGTTCAAATGCAACCATTGGAGTCAGTGGAAGATAACGACAACGAGGCTGGTCGTGTGCTGTACGATCAGCGACAGACGGGCAAATACAACATACACGTGAGCATCAAGGATGTGGCCATCATTGAGGTGGACCAAAACGAACTGGCCGACGTAAGTGGCAAAACAAGTTGAAGAAAGAAGAGCGAGAGAGAGAGTGAGAGAGAGAGAGGCTAAAAATAACTTTTGTTAGGAATCGTATAATGGCGAGGATGATGATTATTATTATGACGATAGTGCGCTGACCATCAAGCCCATCAAGTTTACCACGGATGACAGCAGCAGCAGCACAGCTGCCACAACAGCAGCTACAAGCACAACAACAACCACAACAACAAGTCGGGGAACAACAACAACAACGCCTGCAGCAACAACATCTGCTCCTGGGGGCAATGTGAGCGCCTACAGCGCGCAGCTTTTGGCTGACATCGCTGCCACACAGCATCAGAAGCAGAAGCCCAAAACGAACAGTCTGATCATTATGAACACGCCCATCAGTAGCTCATCGACGCTGCCGCCCAAATGGTTGCATGCACGATCCAAAGATGAACCCATCACAACAACAACAACAGCAGCAACAACAACAACAACAGTTGCTGCCAGCCAGCTGCCCTACAACATTGAGTATACTCCGGCGCAAGGTCATGATTCACCCATTTTCAAGGTGAAAGTGCAACGTGCGGATGTTGCAGGTGCCCGCGAGAGCCCTACAGGAGCAACAGCAGCAGCAGCAGCAACAACAACAACACGTTGTCGCGCTCATCAGTTTCGCGATGCCAACGGCAAATGTCGCAGCAAACGCTCCGGCTCGATTCTGTAAGCAAAGCGAATAAAAAAGCAAAACCATAATCCGCTTATCATATTGTTCTTTATTCTCTCTCTCTCTCTCCCTCTCTCTCTTTGTCTCTCCTGTCTCCCTCTTTCTTTAACTGACTAGAAGAAAGCTGTTCAGCATGTTGGTGTCGCTGCCCTTTGCCAGCAATCGTCATGTTGGACATGGCCACGGCCTGCAGGTGTCACCGCCCTGAAGACATCGCACCGCCCCGCCCACGCCCGCGCCGCCTTCTTGAAGCGGCAATGATCAAGCACTTTTAGCCATAAGAACACTAATTTCGCGTAATCGCATTGTGCCTTCTGTCTCTGTTGTCTTGTTAGTCCATAAGTGTGTCGATTGTGTCGATTGAAGAATTCAACAATTTCTTGTTAGTTTTAAGATTAAAGAGCGTCAAATTACTTGAACTGATTGCAAAAGTTTTTATTTCTTATTGGTTTGTGACAGTGGTAAGGGTGACATATTTACTTAAAAATATATATTTATTTATAGTTAGAATATGACAAGTTAAATTTTTACTAAACAAAATCACTTTGGAAGAAAACGAAGAAAATAAGGTTACCTTCGAGGAAAAAGGGTTATCTTCGGCATGCTGAAGGTCTTATACCTTGCAGGTTCATTTCTCATGTAATTGTTCAAATACTAGCTATATATAACGGTGCAGATTTAAATGGTGTTATATATATTCAATATTATGTCTCACTTTGATTGGCACTGATAAGTTAAGTTTTTTCTTTAAACAGAAATGCTCTTCATAGAAATTATTCCGATTATTCTTATGGCAGCTATTTGTTATTGTGATCCGATATTGGTGAAATTTCATATGCATATTATATATATATTCAAAGTTCGATGTAGTAAATTTGGTTGCAGTATATGCAAAAATAACGAAAATCAGCCGATAGTTTGTATGGCTGCTATACGATATATTGGAGCGATACGGCTCGTTCCAACAAATATACAGCGTGCAATAGTAAGAATCATGTGTAGCAGGTTTCATCAGGATACCTTCAAAATTTAAAGGCTAGGTTGCATTTAAACAGAGTATACGGACACACGGACATACAGACAAACAACTTGGGCTACTTCGACTCCTGTGTTGTTCTATATGTTTATCTCAACTTAATACTTAGCAAGACACAACAACAACTTGGCCGGAAAATATTCCGTTTATTTAGAGAACCCATTGAACATTTATTACTAGTTATTCTTATATTACTTTAAGCTGGATTAAAACTCTTTCACTTTATGTAAACATAAAACCCTTGCAAATCGCTTCATTTTACTTTCGATATTTATGATGTTTAACTGCCATTCAATACCTTAACAAATTGAAGTATTTCACCGTGCCAAGGACGGCGAAATGAAAGTAAATATTTAATTTACCTGTGTAAATTCCGCCTGGCTGCAAGTGCAACAAATTGGCACTCAATTAGGCATGCAAAGTGCGGGCTGGGCTGCGACAATCGATGCGAGCGAGGCAGCCGAGTTGAATCGCATCGAGTCGAATATTATTTATGTACTAGCAGCGATATTTTGGTATTTGTTCAATAATGCAAGCAAAACCCCAAGCACATTTATGCAAATATTTAAATAAATATTGAACTGTGCGTCAATAACTAATTGATTGCCTTCGAATTGCACTTGAGGCTAAGCTGTTTGTTGGGGTCACAATGTGTGGTTGAAGAGAGACAGTGGCAGGCAGTAGAGAGTGAAAGAGTAATAGAGCGATTCGTGTGGAAAATAGAAAGCATTAGAGGTATTAATTGGTTATCAAATAAAAGAAAATTGCAGTCGAATGATAATCCAATTAAAATTTCTGGTTTTCTTATCATCAAAATTCAAAAATATTTATAATTTAATTGGGAGCTTATTGCGTTATTCCAGCTGACAAGGCAGGATAAATCCCAAATGAAAGGTCAATTATAATTCAAAGGGAAACCCAATATTTGTTTAATTAAAATGTAATTTTATCTACAAGTTCAACTGCACCTTAAATATTTAACATTAGAATTTCCAGCACTAAGAGAAGCAGCTCTGCCCATCGCCTCGCACTTTCTTAGTCCCTGGGAAAACTAAAACGTAAATTTCCCAACTGAAACATAATTCGGAGCTGCGTTTCTTTTGGCAGCCAAATGAAAATTGAATTGAATTTTCACAGCTATTTCAAAAGGTAATTTCTCTCAGGTATTGCTCGAGCAGCGTTGAGAGTTAATTTATGCGCGACGAGCCTATTGCAAGTCCATTACCAAATGCAACTGGCCACCAGGTGTGCACAGCCCCAGGCTCCAGTCCGTCCGAATAGGGAAGGGAAGGGAAGGAAGGAGGGGACGAATCATTTGCATGACGAAGTATATTCAGCTGGTTGTGGGCGGCTTACAATCTGGTGGGCGTGGTTAGCCCCCATTTCCCCCCACCCCTCCCAAGGCTGAGAGAATGGGAAATGGGAAACTCATTTGCATGCAGCAGCCAAGCGCTGAATTCAGAATTCCAAATGCGAAATCAGCATTTCTCATTAGACTAGAGAAAATGCACTAAAAATTAGATTAATTTCAAATGAAATTGCAGTCCAACGACGCGACGAGAAGATTTTCTTTAGCCAACAGCTATGTACAACAACAAAAACAACAACAACAATCGCAGAAACAGCAACAATAACATAGAAGCGAACGAGTGAGCAAGGAAAATGGAAGGCGGCATTTGTAATTAGTTTCAGCCGCAAAAATTTCAAGGAAAAAGCTGGAAAACTTGCACTTTTTTCGGCTGCCTCAGCAGAAAGACTGGACACGTCGTGGGTGCAAAACTAGAAGGAGGCAGAGCAGTAGAAGAGGCTAAAAGGCACAGAGACAGCGGAGACAGCGGAGACAGCAGAGGCTAGAGAGGGTGCGCTAGGTGTGGCGGTGGCGCATATGAAGTGTATAAATTGCACTTCATCATGAATTTATTATCAGCGCAGCTGCACTTGCCACGAATGCAGCTTGCAACACGCTGCCTCAGCACAAGACGTGCTAAAGCTCACCTTTTTTCCTTTCACACACACACACATACACTTACACCCAGGTAACGATAACAACAACAGGCAAGACAAGCTGCCGTAGCGACTGAAAAATACGCTTTAAAAAGTCTTTTTGTTCGTATGAACACGGAGATCTTCAAGAGTATAAGAGCGAGGGCTACCAAAATGAATGACAATATGTCTTCTTAGTTTTTTAGATTTTGGTCACGCTCCATTAGGGGCGTAGCTAGATGTTAGGGGGTCTAAACTGGCAAATATAAATACGAAAATCAAATTACAAATCAATTATAAAAGTATTTCCAATGTATTCTTACAATAATATTAATCTACATAGTCTTTATCATTAAGTATAATATATCCTGAACCAATATACCCCTTTCTGCCTGGAGGGTACAGCATCAACAGCAACAACAACAACTGCGTGGCACGCTGACCGGAAAATATGCATTTTTTTCGCGCAACCAACTTGAAATTGTGTTGGCTCAGCGCTAAGAAAAAAATATTAACTCTAATTTCAAAAGCCCCACGTACTGCAGAAGGAGTCTTTTCTGACTTCTCTCTCTCTCTGTTTATCTACGTGTCTGTCTTTGATGTAGATGATTTTTGTAAATGACGGTCATTTTGTCGTTTAGCTGCACCTTTAATTGTGCCACAAAGTGTTTGACTAATGCTCGCAGACTTCCATCCTAAACAACTGTCAACTGACTGCGAGACTCTCTTGCTCGCTCTGCCTGTGCTTTTCTTTTTTTGCGTTCTGCACGCGCCATTTGCTGCTCATCAATTAGCTAGCAACGACAGAGACAGAAAGAGAGAGAGAGAGAGAAAGAGAGAGAGAGGCAGAAAGGTAGAAGGCATGTGTAACAGAGACTTGAGTAGCTTTTAGTGCCAAGGAAAGAAAGGCTTAAGCTAAAACGCTTTCAGCGTTGCCTACTTTTAGGCGTTCGACTTCATGCATTTACGAATAATTGCCATTTGGGAGCTTAAGAGCCAGAGATTTGTGCCTAAGTGACATCGAGGAGGCTGCTGCTGCAAAAAGCCTATGACAGGTGGCATCTGAATGCGACTTACCATAAAATTAATTGAAGGCGCAGGATTTTAATGACGTTTCTTTGCTTTTCTGCAAGAAAATAAACACAAAAAGTGCATTAATTAATATGAGCTCATTTAACTAATGTGAATGCAAAGTAAATCTGTTTAATGAATTGCTAATAATATTGCAGAGAACCGCATTCGACTTTTTGGTGCTCTATATCTCAATAACTATTGGCAAATAATATACAAAGCTCTGTATTATGGAACAGATATGAAATGTATATAAATATATGAAATGAAATGTAAAGTGAAATAAGCTCAGTCGGGTTAAGCTTCTAATAATTATCGGGAAAGAACTTTTATTTGATATCTTAACCCCAAATATATTTGACCTTTTTACATAATTCCCCTTTTTAAATAAATTTAACAACTTAATTTAATTTATAGACTTGTTTTCTTGTTGTTAATGAACAGATTACTCGTTCTACACAAATTACACTTTTAGATGAACAGACTTCAATTTATCACCAACTTGCAGCTACAATTTATTAATGAAATTTTCAAATATATTCTACATTTGCTTTAATTTATATGCCACATGTAAGTGCAGCTTATGTAAAGCCTGCATGGCAATTACATAGTTGAGCTACCTGTCTGCTGCTGCTGCTGCTGCTGCCTGGCTAACCTGAGTTGAGCGAAAATACGCGTAATGTAAAATTAAACACGACGTCGCACACAGCGTTTTAATCTCTGCGCACATTTTGCATATTAATCACTTAATTAGGTTAACATTATTAAAATAAACAAGTGTCAGAGATTGTGTTTGCAGGGCTCTATCTGTGTGCGTGTGTGTGTCTGTCTCTTGTGTGTGTGTTTACTCGCATTTATCAGGTCGGCACACGGCAGGGCTGGATTCAGCTACAGCCTGTGCTTATATGACTTCATTTTATGTGTCGCAGGTGCTTAAAAGGCTCAGTGGGTGGTAGAGAGTGGGGAGGGAGGGTGAGTGTGTGCTACTGTGTGTGTGTGCGTGTGTATTGCATTAATTATGCGCCACACTTAAAGCCAACTATGCACTCACACAAAGCGCGGCCTGTCAAAGGCAATTCCCTTATTTTGTTTACTGAAAAAAAACTTTTTCACATGCCACAAATGCCAACGATTAGATGCGTTACATAAGCAGCCAAAGAAAAGGGAGGGAGTATTGTGACAATGTTGAATATGCGACTAGCCATTACCCTGTAGATACAACAAAAATTTGAGAGTGCAGAGATGTGTTGAGTTTGATTAATAGATTTGCCTAATTAACTGACTAGTTTTTTTACTTTAAATATTTATCCTAGCTATAAAAGCAAATATTAACTATTTATTATTTAATTATAACTAGCAATAACCCCCTCGCACATCGCACATTAATATACCCACTGGAAAGTATTTAAAACTGCACTCCCAACTCCAAGTGCGAACTCATATGTTTGTATTACGAAAAGTGCGCCCTTATCAAAGGGCACATAAATTTTATTTATTGTTTTTTATGTCATGGCATAGTACAGGCATGCAGCCCCCAATGCCTCAGCTCCAGCCCCAGCCCTTGTGCCAGCCCCTGCCCCAGCTCCAGACGCATCGGTGGGGAATGGTTCAAGTGTTGCAAATATTTTCAAGACTCTTCACAGCAGCCCAAGCACAACACACACACGCACAAACACACACAGAGACGTCTTCATTGTGCTTTAATGAAATATGCGTGGCCTGCGTAAGAAGTAGGAATGCGAGTGGGCGTGGTTGGAGGCAGCAGTACAGTACAGGGGGAATGGGGGCAGCATGCCAAAGGTGTTGCTGTCACCTTAAAAACTGCGCACAAAAGTATGCCACACTTTGCAGAGCCTTCCAAATAAACACAATTTATGTACCGCGCTTACGACGAGTTTTTATTTTTTATTCTCTCCCCTTTTTTTGTACTTTTTGCCAGCTCTTTTTTATCTTGACACAACATTTGTGCAACGGCAAAAACTTTTGGTTGAAGCAATTTAAAAAATGTTTCGCCAGTAACTTTGTAATTCTGGTAATAATTTGTAAATTTCAACTAAACTGACATTTGTTATTAATAAGCGAGTGCAAAACTTTTAAATGACACTGTCTGTCTGCTCTCTCGGTAAGTTCATATGGCAAGGGCAAACGAACATCCATCAACCTTTGCTCTGGCATCAATCATTTAAGGGGGTTAACAGAAGAACCAAACAATTGCGGTTGGGTAAACACACGAGAGCAAGGAAAGGGCAAACTTTTAACCCGGTTATATCCCCAAAGGGGGTGAAAAGAGGGAGCTTTCATTGAGTCGATTTAATGCGCGTGCAAATGGTGTATAAGTTGATAATACATTTTATTATTATGTTAAGTGTGAATAAACCTCGTTTGTGCAACATCAATCTCTTTTTCTATGCGAAAATTCACTGAGAGCGCGAACAGCTGTTTGCATTCGAAACCAGCGGGCATGCGGTCCCAACTGTGGCAACCGATAATTGATAATTCAATTAACTGCAGTTTATAATGAGGTTTATGCAATCAGGTTTCCCCGATGCGATTGTTTACAGCGCGTTGGCTTACCATCATTAAATTTATAATGTGAAATTAGAAATATTTAACACCGACACGACACACACGCGCCCACGCCGCGCAATTATCCGTCCCTTACTAAGCCCGAGAATTCCCTATACTTGTTTATTCTAAGTTTATACCTATAACGGGATCTCTTAAAGCGCACAAGAAAATAGATAACGAAAAGGTCTGGTGATGACATATGGCAAAACCTAGTGATTAGTGAGGGCAACAACTATCGGGCATAATCATCGTTGCAAGAAAACCAATTCCTTTCAGGGTTTATTTATAGACATTCTTTAGTATACAAATTGCATGCAATCCTGGAGTTTCCCTCGCCCTATTCAATAGAAAACACAAGAAAACAAGAGCAAAACATGTTAAAAATCAATTTCCAACTAACTTTTTTAAATACTTCTCAGAGCCACGTGTGCAGGGAACAACGTATTCGAATTTTCCTATCTATTTAGAAGAACAACTAAAGATAGAAATCGCAGTTCTTTAATTGGAAGGTCTTTATAGAGCATGACTTTCGAAAATAACCATACCACACTCCGCTATAAATGCTGGCTTACATTTCTTAGGGTGTTTAGTGCTACACACACCATGTTCGGTCGAATAAGTCACGTGAAATATATTTTACTTTGTTTTTTAATTCCTGTCGCGAATTTTTCTGAAATAGTTTCTTTATATCCTGAACAGTATAATACTGAATTCATAACCAAGCTGGCAGCATATTTGATAAGACGAAATAGAATTGAAAGCATAGTCACATTCGCATCTCGTCGAGAAACGGATCAACTGCTTGCAGCACAAAATATGACTCATTCTCTGGAACATGAGTTTGACATCTGGAATATAACCGTTCCCATAATAGTCTGTCGCGTACCGACCGATATTAAGCTATGGCAGATTGTAAACGATAAGACGCTAGTGTTTGTTACAATCTATCAGATTGCTCCACGTCTAATGCCAATGCTCGATATGCTTTGCGAAGTACTGGATAAACGGCATCACGTTTTCCTACTTTTTACTATGCGTGTATTGCGGCACAGTCCTCCAACATTGCGACAACTGAGGGAATTCTTCGACTGGTGTTGGCATAATAATTTCGTTAATGTGGCCATCACCTTTCAATATGTTCAGTATAGAGATGGCACGCCCCATGTGCATAATGAACTCTTCACCTACACGCCATTTCCTCATGTTGCACCGATTAATGTAACGCATTATGGTGCTAACTATCCATGGACTGCATTTGATGCTAAAAATGTTTATGGATATGAGTTTTATATTCCTGTCTTTCAGGATGTACCAGCAAGCTTTCTGGTGAGTGGAGAATATTATTTAATATTTAAGTATTTTAGTTATTATAAAACTACAGTTTTTAATTCGATTAACCCTTTCTTATTTTACTGCACGTTCCCTCTGCACTAATCAAATGTTACTAACATTTTTTGCAAGGTGTCTTAACATTGAAATGGTCAGAGCAAAGCGCGCGGTACACATTTTCACAGCTGCGATATGTTTGCTGGCAGCCAGAACGAGACAGATAGTTAGTCTTGCGTTGTTGTTCGTTGTGAATGGCAAAAGCAGTAAATGTAAACAAAACGAGTAGATTGAGTGAAGTGTTTTGCTTATTAGAAAGTGAATTTATTAAGTGTTTAGTATTTTTCATTTTAAGCTGACATTCTTTATTTTTTTTGTTTTCCTTCCGTAGCAAAGCGATGGCACTCTTAAGGGAATTGCTGGGACTATGGTTCTCAACTACATCAAGCGTATTAATGGACGTGTGCGCACAGAGGCGCTGCCCAAGGTGAATAGGAACAACTTCCACTTGGACACACTGCTGGCAGCATCACGCAGGGAAACCGACATCGGAGTGCATCCATATTCGGCTCTGACCATGAATGCGAATCTTACTGACGGGGTTTTCACATTCTCAAAAACTCAAACATGCCTCCTGGTGCCGTGGAATCGCAAGCCTCAACTGGAAATGTTTATCGAGATTAGTTATCAAGTGAACAAGTGTTGTTTCTTTTTCCTATTGATCTTCTTGCCGCTGCTTTGGCAACTGACTGCCCGCAAGGGCCTAAAGGGAATCTACTTGGTCTTTGTTGTCTACTATTTGCAGCCATTGGAGGGAATCGTATTCCGACGGTTCCCGCGTGCCTACAAGATCGTGCATATAAGCCTGTTGATGGGCATCTTTCTGTTGCGCAACATGAGAAGTGCCGATCTCTCCGCGTCGTTCAGTGTCCAACAACTGGGACCACAAATCGAAACGATTAAGGACTTTATGGAGACTCCACTGCGTATCATGGTCACCAAGGAGGAGGCGGAAACAATTTTCGAACGGAATCTTTTGCCGGCAGTGCTGCGCGAACGTCTGTTCATCGTCAGCATGAAGACTCGTACAGAGCATCATGAACAGCTCAATACCAGCTATGCTTATCTGGCCACATCAGCTTTTTTGAATCTTATAGAGATTAGACAGCGAAATATGCAGAAACCTCCTCTGCGGGTGGTTAAAAACCTTGAAACCTGCACACCGCCCTTCTTCATCGGTTTGCCCGTCCAGTGGAATTCACCATTCAAGGAGAGTTTCTTCAATTTCTACTTGTACACCATGCGCAGTGGTCTACAGAAGCGATGGGTAGAGAAAACCAGACGGTATTTTCTTAGGGTGCATGCACCGCAAATCTCTGAGCCAGCTGTTGCACCCCTGGATCTGAGGGACTTTGAATTTTGTCTGTGGATGATTGCTAAACTATTGGGCGCATGTATATTGGTGCTCTTCATCGAAATCCTCTGGAAACGGATTGTAGACACTAAAAAGAAGTTCGGCATCCGATGCTTGAATATAAATCTGCTAAAAAATGGTATAACACACTTGTGGTAGCCTTAAAAATATATAAAGCATATTATGTTAAAATCTTTGTATTTATTTATTGGGAAAATATACATTTATCTTGTCAACCAACTAGTTTGTATCTTACTATATATGTTATGATTTTTTATTATTAGTTTGTTTATGTATATGTATATTCTTTATGAGCTTTACAATCGTTTCTTGTTTCACAAATAAATAAATAATTTAAGTTGGGGAACAGCTAAAGGTTTGGCTATATCACTCGACTGTATCCTTCTTGTCTTCCTACAAAGTGGCAAGACTTTTTCGATTTGTCTGCCAGTCTGGACGACGACATGTCGTGCAGCATCAAAACTCATGTCAAAGAGAAAGAAATGCAAATGAACGCGTGCGTGAGGAATGAGTAGCGGCGGGGATTCCCATACGACTTGGTATCGAGTTAAGGTAAATAGAAAATTCAATTTAAAGCAATTGAAGAACTGTCCAGTCGAGTTCAACTTCCCGATGCTGCTGCCAGTTCAATTTAGCCAGGCAAACTCCCACTTTGACTCCCTCTACCACTTCATACACTGCCGGCAATCCAAATAGCATACGTTCTTATCTGGTGGCCATTTCTGGCTCTGCAACGTGGCCGCAAACAAACTTCCTGTATCGATGCAACCACACATGCTAGATACTACCTGCCTGTCTGCCTGCCTCCGGGCCAATATCTAAGTGAAAACACAGATCAACAGCACGACAATCAGCAAAGGTAAGGCCACAGTCCCTTCGACTCCCCTCTGCCTCCACTCCCTTCTCGCTCCAACTGCATCTGCCTGTCGTGGCCGCCTTTCAGACAAGGCAAAGACATGGCCTGCCCAGGGGCACGTCTATCGTAGCGCCAGGCACATGCAGGATACGAATTGTGTGCCCGCCCACTTTGATGGTGAAAGGGCTGAAGTTGCAGTTGTTGTTGTTGTTGCACGCCAGAATACATTTCTATTTTTGCCCGTTGCATTTCTTGGATTGCATTTAAGCAACATTTATGCATTTTTAATGTGACAACTGAAATGATGAGACACAGCCGCAGGCAGACATCCTTTCCACCTTTATCACCCCTCTGCCCCGCCCACCTGCCCCGTCTTGCGCTGACATTGGGCATTAGGTGCATAGAAAGGCCAACGTATTCATATGAGAATTGTGTGCAGCTCATGCAATTTGTAGTGTTGTGAAATTTCACAACGCTGTGACAGCGCTCAACGCTCGCCAGAGCCAAGACAGCCAGAGCTGTAAATCAAAGGATAATGTGTTGGAATTTTGTGGATTCAGCAGGTTTTCATATATTGTACACGTACATAACTCTGCCTGATGTGTTTAAAGGCAATGTAAAGAGGAATTTATTGGAAATTAATAAGGCTGCAGCAGTAATAATTAAATCATAATTGAATGCAGGCAACAATTGGACTAATCCACTGGCACAACTAGAGCTTCTCCGAGTGAAACAAGTCTAAATAATTTATTATGCTATTTCCACTCTTAAATAGACACAAATTTAATTAGTTAGCCTGATTAACTAGCTGCAGAACGTAGTGAAACCTAACAAAAGTAATCAAAGTCAGGCGAACGTTACAGTAAGGCGTGCATGACATTAAGGTACCTTTTAGCCAGTTTTAGACAACTATTAAACTACTCGTACTTTAAGAACCTAAGGACAAAATCTTCTGCGGTCTATTACTTGTCTACTGCAGGTATGTATGCCCTCAAAAACTAAAGCATACCAGCAGGCGCACACAGCGCCCATTGGGCACTAAGAGCACTTGAATAACTTTTGTGTTGATTGTCCGAATGTATTGAAATTTTGAGGATAGGTAGATATTATAGTCAGCTTAGTATATATCAAAGTTCGGACGTCTTATCTTTTTTACGTCGCTTATAAATCAAGTTTAAAAATTAAATTATCAATTTGCATGGTCAGTGGATGTGGCACCTTATATTTTGAATAAGGTTGTTCTGTGTGAGAAATTCAGGCAACTTCATTTGACGACTCTAGCGTTTATAATAACTGAGATATGTTTGTTCACACAGATATACAGACAGGCTGACAGACATGCGAGCCTGATCAATAATACATAAACTTTGTAGAGTCTGCCACGCCTCCTGCTTCCTGTAAGATACATTTCCAGAAACTAACTATACCCCTTTTTGACAATTTTTAATAGTCATAGGGTATAAACATTTGTTCTTGTTGAATATATTGTTCTATTGCATTGTTCTCAAATTATATTGATATTGTATATGGATATTCATCCTTAGATTATCATTCGATTTAATTATTGTTGTGTTGAATAAGACACATTTTATATAATTGGGGAGTTTGTGAATAAAAGAGTGTTATGTATTCGTGTATACAGTTAGTCTTTTAGATGTGGAACAGATGAGAAGAGGATTGTGGATTATATCGATTGTCCTGCTGCTGGTTGGTTAATTCTAATATTTAAACAAAAACTAATCAGCATCATTTATTCTTTTGTAGCAAATATCGAGCATGTGATATATATATTTATTTAACGTACAATGCCAGCCTTCGCTCAACGATGCTCGACTTAATGGGCCACTTTAATTGGCATTCAAATGGCAATGGCAATGGCCACAATTGACTGCCAAGTGCATAATCAATGCAATTCCGTATGATTTGCATCAGCCACACAGTGCTCGAGCGTTTGTTGAATGCCAAACTGCAACTGTAACGGCATCTGCAGTTGCAGTTGCAAGCAACTGTTCGCTAGTACTGCTGTGGCAACAAAAAGGTTTCAATGCTTTTTGTGCCAGCTGCCAAGAGCGCGTTGGCCAATTGCAGCTTGGTGTTTATTAGCATGATTAGCTGACTCTGGCCCTGCAATGCCGCACAAATTGCAGACGCATTGAATTTGGGTCACTTGATCGTTGGGGTAGCGACGGAGGGGGAGGTGTTTCGAGTCCAAACGGGGCGTGGCAGGTCGCCATTTGGAGTGCAAAGCAGAGCAGAGCCGAGCATCTTGTAATTTGATTTCGACGTCGTTCCGGGCAAATGCTGATGCTGTTTGTTTGTGTTCCAACCAACGTTAGTGCTTACACTGTTCAGCAAAAAGTTGAATAAATGTAGGAATTCAATTATAAACTCATTTCTTTATGGCTTTACCTTGTGGCATAGTGTATTTGTGCTGTGCTCCAATATTGAATGCAATGTTCTGAGTAGCTTAAAGCGCATTTTTAATTAGTTTTTCAAAGCACAAACAAACTCAAGTTTACTCTCCCACGCACACAATGCGAGAGCCAACTAAAGATTTGTTATGGCGTCGCACTTGGGTTGCTTCGTTTCATTTCCGGTTAACCGCATCCTGCGTAATAAGCGGCACTTCCGGCCCCAAAACAGACTTAAACTGTTTGCCAAGCTCCTCCTCTCATTGTCATTGTTTTGTTTTTATTGTAAGGCAAATTCTCCCCGTTGTCTTCCCCTGCGAAAGACAAACGAATTCTCCAGCTGGCTGCAGGATGCTAACGGTACTTCCGTTCAGCCGCAACGCTTTCTCTCTCTCTGGAAAGTTCTGTATGCTTTGCATGTGAATTGCACGTTTATGGCCACTTTTTCGGCATGTCCTTGCCGGTCTCTGTGCATGTCTGTTCATGTTGTTCTGGCGTAAATTGAAAAGCCACAACTGAAGTTGCATTTTTCTATTTGGCTCACAAAAAACTCAACTCGCAGGCATTGCCCATTGTTGTTGTAATTGCTTGTGTAGCACACACGCCACGTCCCCAGAACGTTGCACGCCTCTGCGGGCTACTCCAACGAGGGAGTGGATTGAAGTGAAATTTTGTGGGTAACTGCAAAAGTGATTTGAATGTTTGTCGTTGTTTCTACTTCTTTTTTTGTTGGGTACATTTTGAACTAGATAGGGAGATTTGCGAGCCGAGCTAAGCCCACAGCTGAGGCTATTAAACGCCTCAACTGCATAGAAACTCAACTGGCCAGGGGAATTTTAGTTTCAATTTATGGCAAGTTTCATATGAATTTTTCAAGCTTCGTTGCCGGAACAATTTTTGAAACGTATTTCAAAATGAACTTACCCGAAATTGTTTTGACAATTGCCAAGCAGCTTCATTTGCATTAAACTAATTGTTGACATACTAATAGACCCTCCGGGAATAGCATAAACCGAGGCCGGCAGCCTCGACCCAAACCGAGATGCTGCACACAGCACAAAACACTTAAATAATGTGAAATTACAATTTAATTGCATTGCAAGTTTGTGGCCGGAACGGGAGGAAAGGGAGGTGGGAGGAGTTGGGTGGTGGGTGCAGGCAGCTGCTTGAGCACTTAGTGCGCCCATATTGCAAGGACTTACTGCGGCTGTAGTCGGAATAATAGACCCGCAAGCGTCCCGAACCGGCTACATATGTTGCACAATCATTTTATTTGCACGAATTAAGCAGCTTGCCACACGCTGTTGCACCGCACAGTGGGGCTAAGTAGGTAAAGGTAAATGGAAAGGGACTTAATTATAATTAAAACTCATGCTGAGTATCGTATCGTTAAAATCTGCTTGTATTTTATATCATTTTGAGTGTATACGTTGAAAACTGCCTTTAACGGACACCCCTACTAAGCGGAGCTTCTTATTCAGACAGTAACTCTTTATTAAATGTTTATTTTGATATATTTTCCCAGATAACTTTTGTTCTTTTGAGCGGACACTCTGAACAGGGCGGCAATAACATTTTTTAAATAACTTCGGTATTTGAGAATCTTTTGAACGGACGCAAATAATTTTAATGTACATACAATAATAAATAAAAGAATTCCTTAGACGGACGTAAATCCCTTTTCGATAAACACAAGCATGTGCTTCAAAGCTTTTGTTCCAGATAAGTTCTCTTCTTTTGAGCGGACATATTTGACTCTTTAACGGACGAAAATAATTTTAATGAATTTCTTAGCCAGACGTGAATCCCTTTTAGATAAACACAAGCATGTGCTTCAATAGCATTTAATCCCGGATAACTTCTCATCTTTGGAACGAACACTTCCTTTATAGGACGCGAATACGATTTTTTTAATAATTTAGGTATTTGACTCTCTTTAACGGACGCAAATAATTTAATTTACATACCATATAAAAGAATATCTTTGTCGGACGTGAATCTTTTTGAACGCTATCATGTGTTTCAATAGCTTTTGTCTTTGTCCGGCCAAGGGAGTTTTCATTGTATTATGTACAAGGTTTTAACACATGTCCTCAATATGTACAATACAAGAATAACTTGTACATATATGATACAGATACATATGAAACATGTGCGTTTTCAAGAGCTTATTTAATAGTAAAGAAAATTCAATAACTATATGAATAAAAATCAAATTTACTAAAATAATAAGGTTGTACCTGAAATTAAAAGAACAATACGAACTTTTTAAAATAATTCAAATTGAACACTTGTAAATGAATAATATTGTGTTCTACAACTATATTATTTACAAAGCCAGCTTTGGTTGTTCTCTTCCTTTTATTGTCAGCAATAAAATGATTTTTAAATGAAATTTTCACCTGCTGCGGCGACTGTGCTTGGCTGCTGCAATTGAGGGGACGGGGGCTGGGCGTGGGATGGCTTCTGTGGCTGCGCTGCGGTTGTGCATTTCTGCGTGCTGCCTGTCACTGCGTTTCCCTTTGCCTCTGTCTGTGACCCCACCACGTCTCCCCTCTCGTCTGCGCCATTAGCATTCATGTGCGTGAGTGTCAGGCAGCAAAAGAGGAATCGGGTAGGCGGCTCGGCGGGTTTGGCATGTGGCAAGATTCGAGTGCGCAGTGTCCTCCTTCTGGCTGCCGAAAAAGCCATAGCCATACCCGAAGCCAAAGCCAAAGCCAAAGCCAACGCTGCTGCAGCTGACGAGGACGACGAGGACAAACGCAACGTTTGGGGTTAACTGGCATTAATGTCATGCGGCCCATTCTGCCATTTTGTAGGTGCACACTTTGCGGTTGTTGCATGCCAGCAACCAACACGACTCCGTCCCACACCGCCCCGTCCCGCCCCCTGCTGTCAACCAATTGGAAAATTGCTCAAAAGCCCATTTAAAAGTTGACATCGTTGTGTGCATCTTCGGCAGAGATACGAATTTAAACGCAAATTAATATTATTCCCCGTAAGTCAAGGTAAGTCGAGGCAAACTCCTTTGGGGGGCCTGTTGCATGTCGCTCTGGCGCAACTATGCCACAAGTATTTGCCAGTACTTTAACTTACTATATAGTTACATTTGCCCACGACTCGCTTGTCATACACAACAACAGTTTTCTCAGGCTTGTAGAATTTCCGATTTCAGTTTCAGCTTAAGTCGCGCATCGTGTTCAGGTTTTTAGCGGGAACTCGTTTAAATTTCAAGTTCAGGAAGACATAACTTATGGATGGTAAGTACAGGCAGAGACAGAGAACAGCCAAGAGAGAGAGGAAGATACTTTGGGCACAATTTATTTGCTCCATTGTCTGCCTGCCCTTTCACTCGTGCGCTGTCAATCTTTCGGGGGAGCGCATAACAAATCAATTTCCAACAATTATTCTAATAAATAAATCGCAGTCGCAGCCGACGACGTGACCCATTTCCATGGCACAATGGGAGTCGAGTTATTAAAACCACGCAAAGTGTGTCAAAGTTCAGCGCAGAGGTGGGAGGAGGGGGGAACTCAGTCTAGACGGCATTCCAAATGCCGTTAGCTAATTCCGCGTGTTTTGTCATATTGATTTCGCAGCCGTGACGCTTATTGATAGCAGGTGTAAATGGTAATGGGGCAGGTGCGTGCCATGCGTGCTCCGTCGAGCTGTGCTTGGCATCGACAGGGGCCACAAGCCGGAGCGCACTTCAGTCTGCCAGCGACTGTTGTGGCCTGCGATGCGTGCACGTCAGCCAAACGCCGAGGAGCGCGAGCGATTGCGGCGCCAGCGCTCCGAGATGCGCATAATTCTTGCACGCTGCAAGGCATTAGGTGGCCGTGCAGATATTTATACGGAATTTATTGTTGATCTACTATTTCTTATGCTCTGCAGGCTTCAACTATGTCGTCAATCCGCCGATACTGCCCAAGGTGGCCTTCGGCACTACCATGCACCGCGAAGTGATGCCTCTGAAAGGACCCTTTATGAACGGCTTTATGAAGAAGAATTTGCCCGAACCACGCGCGCATCCCAGTCCACTGGACTACAACTGCGCCAAGACTATGGGATTTGAGGTGAGCTATAGCACAGTATGGTATTACACCTTTGTGAGTAACAGGCAAGTAATCGTTTAGTCTGTTCGTATGAACACACATATCTCAGAGTCTACAAGAGTTTGAGACATTAAACTTGGGAACAATATGCAAATCTATTGCATGCAGCTTAATACTGTTTTAGAACTTGGCCACGCCCCTTACGCCTTATGGAAAGCAAGGAAAAAAATATTGCTAGCGTATTCTTAAACATAAAATATTTATTCTTATTAAGTACAATATATATAAACATTGAAATTAGTTCTGGACAAGCAACAAAGAAGTTCCTAAAGTATTTTAATGTACATATTGGTCAAGCCTTGGCTAGAGGGTATTTCACAGTCCAGCACACCTGACTATAGCTATTTTACTTCACTCCTCTCTCTCATTCTTTTCTCTTTTCCCTTTCCTCTGCAGTACCCTTCCAAGAATGGCTTCTCGGCGCTGGCCAACCAAATGCCTCGGCTGCCCATTATGCGCGTACCTGTCGGCCCCAAAGTGGGCCGCTATGAGGCCGATCCTTGGATCTTGCGTGCCGGCTATACGTTCGACAAGTTCGTGGTGCCAGAGCAGAAATGGCTAAGTCCAGGGTGAGTGTTGTGTCGTATTTACATACATATATGTGGAACTGTTATATACAGAGCTCTGTACTTCATTTAGTCCCTCAACGTACACGGTACACAACAAGTATCCAGGTTTCAAGGTCGATACAATGTTTTGGTCGAGGCGCCTCATCTGGCCAGCCGTGGCCGTGATATGTGCTCCCAAGCCGGAGGCAGTGTGTACGATCTGTGAACAGAAACCGAAGGGCGATTACTTCCGCAACTTTGCCGCAGACAAGGACATGTGCCGCAAGTGCATGCACGCCGAGCTGGCGGCCATACGGGATTGCAAGTTGTGCGTGATCGAACGCTATCGCAGGACTTGCCAGATTCGGCAATATATGCCCACTCGTTATTGTGGCTTCTTTCACAGTCATGAGGGCACCACAGGCCATGTTGAGCTGATCCCACGCCGCGAACTACGCCAGAAGATACGCACAGAGAACTATTTGTATCGATTTGAAACCAAGGTGGGATACGAGAACTTCTGATGGAGATTGTAAGGAAAGAATGTTTTAACCGTTTGTCCTTATAATAAAATGTTCACATGCAAATTGTGGAGAAAATTTGTATTTTATTCTCAATCTTTGCTTGAATTGAAATTACACAATAAAGGCAAATCAAGCAGGGTTGCTTTGGGGGGAGGGGATTGTAATTTTTGCAGTGGAAAACATTTTATTCGCACTTCCGGCGTTTAGTTTCCTTTTCCCATTCCGCCAGCTCAGCTGCAATGTGGCACGCATATTGTGGCAGCAACAATGGCAGCGGCATTGGCGGCCATTGTAAGTTAAGGTGTGCATGTGTGTGTGTGTGTGTGTGTGTGACTGTCAATGAATGTCATTTTGCTGAGCACGCCCCAACGCCGCCGCCACATGTTGTGCCACTTTGAGACGCTGCTCGATTAGGCCAAACACGTTATGCGGCGGTTTCTGCGGCTTTTTGCAGTGGAAATAACGGTTACAACGGAAGTGGATGAGGTGGGCGCACTAAATTCCAAGGGAAATATATTGAAAGCAAATTTAAGATAGATTTATTAAAGCTGTGCCTAAAATTATGGCAATATAAAGTAAAACAAAGATCTTTTTTAATATCTGTTTCATTTTTTTATTGTTTTCAAAATACATTTTATTACAGCCTAACTATTTTAATCTGTTTAATAACTGTATTAATTACAAGAACATGATTTTCTTATATTTTATTTTTAATTTTTCTTGGAGGAATATAAATACTAATATAAGTTCCTCAGTATATACAGTAAATGTTGCGAACTTGTGCAGAAAAGAAAGAACAGCCACTGTGATATAAATTATCTACAAATCGAGTACATCAGCAGCGAATGTTCCCTTACTTTTGCACAGTTTGTGAGCGCACTTAGATAGATAGACATACACCTCCTCTCCCCCCTGCCCATCACTGCCGTGACAAATTGTTGCGAATTGCCGAGGCAACCAGAAAGAACAGCTACTGTGATATAGACAGACTTATCGTAGTATATCAGCAGCAGCAGTTCCCTGTGGTTAAATGCGGCTTGGGAAATTTGTCAGAGCTCAGAATATAAAAATAGGTTTCCCTTTTTCCAGTGTTGCACAGCACTTTTGGTGCAAAAAGAACAGCCACTGTGATATGGAAAGTGAATAACACATACAACACAGCGTCTATTCTCTCTACGATAAAGGCTTTCAAAGAGCATCACAATTCACTATTCACGGTTGCGATAGTTTGCCGATGAATTTGGGGCAAGCATAGCACGCGCTATAAAGGAAAATCACTGTGATATGTAACGGTGAATTAACGCATATCACAACGATCGTTCCTTTTAGCGCATGGCCCAAGGTAAACTGAAAACTTTTACAACACTTTAAACCTTTTGCTGTGTTTGCCACAACGAACTTCAATGGTTGTCTAGCTTTATGATCAGCGAAATCACCTAAGGCTGGACGACCAAAGAAACTAATTGCAAGCGCTCTTTCTCTTTTTTAACTGTTCTCTCTCTCTCTCATCTCTCTCCCTCTGTTGAACATTTTAAAATTATAGCACGAGTGTTCGGTCTAGTCACTTTGTTTGGTCCCGCATTGGGTGTTGGTTAAAAGCGACTATACCGACAATCGCCATTTAATTTTAAAATACATTCGTGTACACTGACATTCGACACTCACTGTTGATATGGTAGCTCGCATTCTGAGACACACTTTGCCCAGTGATGATGGCAATGATCTGAGACATAACTGCGCAAGATGCATCCCAGAAGTCGAGCCTCGTGTCTTCGAGAACTATTTTCGTTGATCGTTGCGGCCTTTCGATTATACGACAAACTTCACCCAGTGATGCACACAAGTCGGCAGAACTGAACAAAGTTTACCATATAATGTTGATTGTCTTAGCTCTAAGTTCCTTTCGCACTGACACTGTATCTTTGACTGTTTATCCTACAGATCTTATATAGCTAGAAGATATATTCAAAATATACTTTGCTTGAGCAGCTCCTTGCACTGTGACACCGAGCAGTTGACTGATGATTTGTCTGCCCGCTGCCCGATCTTTTATACCCAACCCCGCCAAGGGTCCGTCGCTTTTTACCTGGAAACGCTGTGGGTGCGGTGGGTGGATTAACGCTTGTTTACCTGCGCTTTCCATGGAATTCGCGTTAACCTTCGTGAATACTCAAGAAATTTTGGGATTCTGCAAATTTTGCAACTTAATCCGTGGCCATAAACGGATTAATACGATGGGTAAAAACGCGCAGCTGTTTGTCGTCGCGCAGGAAACTAAATTCGCAGAAGTGCAACTACGCAGGATGCGACATGCAGCATCCTGTGATGGTTTCCGAAAAGGATCGTCGCTCAGTTAATTGGCCAGTTAGTGCGAAAGACGCGGTGTTTCCCGATTTGTCCTTGTTTAGCATCATAATCCTGTCTGCTTACTTTTTGACGTGACTGTACGCACGTCTCCGTCTCTATGCAGATCAGCGCTACTGTCTTACTACAGAAATGTCGGCGATGTCCTTCGATTTCGACTGTACTCATCTTGTACTGGAGTGGTCTGTTGTGACCACCTGTTGAAACCAATTTCTCAGCCAAAACAACACTTAGGATCTCCTAAATACTGAAGTATTTTCACTCAAGCTGCGCTACTCGAACACAAAACCAAACAGTTGTGAATTGTCGGTTTCGCTTTCTTTAAGTTGGTATGTGGTACAGTACGCTATAAATATGGAGCTTTTCTTAAGTATTTACGATTATTAACAAGCAAATAAAACAACAGACTCATTTATAATTTCATTCAAAATATATATTTCTTATAAAATGTACGATACTTCTTTACAATGTTTAGTTATACGTTTTGCCGATTGATTTATTATATCTTACTTAGTATGGTATGCTTATAATATTGCTTATAAATACTTTTCTATTAAATATGCTAAGAAATTCGAACTATTTTGTTTCTCTAATCAATTTTGGATTTATTGTAATTTATTTGATACATGATAATTGCATAAGGAGAGGTATTTATCAATGAATTACTAGAAAAATATAAATAATAAAGCCACGCTCATTAATAATAAAAAAAAGCTCAAATTGCAAACGAAATTAGTCGACATTAGAGCAAGATATTTCTTTTTTTTAGGAAACGATTTACATTAACATACTATACATATACATTGATATGATTATAATAAATCAGAATTACAATTTAAAGTCTATAAATAAAAATTGAAAAATCACTGAACGGCATTGAGTGTTACTTTTAAGTCTGGTATTTCTATGAATCTCATCCAAATAACAATGGGAATGTTTTAAGATAGTAACATATAGTATTGAATAAGTAAATAAAGTATTTTTTCTATTTCTCTTGGACAGTAACAATAATTGTATTACAGTTACTTATAGTAATTTGATCATTTGAATTGTTACATTCTGTAAATTCTTGCAAACTTAGTTTAACAAAGTTTTTCCAACTAAAATAAGTTAATTATCAACTGCTTAAATCTGTAGGTCCAATGATCGGTATCCCTTTCTATGAAAATTTTTTTCAGTGCACATCAAGTCTCCAGTAATAATCCGAAATGAAATTTGGCAATTAAGATCCATCTATTGTAGGACTTTTTATTGTAGATATCGCTCCAGTCAATCCTTCACTTCATCATTGTGGTTTCCAAAACCAGCATTCTTTTTTAAAAAATCTCTGAAATTATTTGCCCTGCAATATTAAAAAAACCCAACCGACAGTGCTCCAAAATAAAAAGAACGTTTTGTTTTTTAAGCTTTCGCTATGTATTTTTGTTTATTTGGTAAAATTAAATCAATATCTTCATTTCAATTATATATTTTTTGTTATTACCTTTTTTCAGTTATCATTTCTTAGAAAAACGAACATAATTGATTCAAATTTTCAGGATACAACTAGAAGAAGAAGAAAACAAATATTGAAAACAAGATGAAATCAAGAAAATTAGGAGAAAAGACTTTCAAATTCATAATTAGTTCTTTGTGTTGCAGTTGTTGTTTATGTGTTGTTGTCATTTTGTTTATTTGATTTATTCATTAGCTTGTCGCTATGGTCTTCTCCTCTTTCATATCTCACCATCTTTTTCATTACTCTCTCACTCTCTCACTTTATCCACCATTTTACTTTCTTCTAAGCTCTCCTCATACCAGCTGTGGGAAGTAAAAAAGATGTACAACAATATTATTGGAAGAAAACATTAAGACAAGTTGTTAGCGAAATGCATTCTTCTCAGGCGCTCAAGAAAAAGCCGAAGTTCTCTTAAAGTCACGTTATATCATGTTCTTGTTGTTGTAGTTGTCCGTTATTTGTGGTATGTGTGTATTTGTATGTTTCAACGTTCATTCGCGTTGATGATTAAAAGTAAAACAAAACTCTGCATGTTTTAAAATGGAAACCTGTAACAAATAAACTACAGTTAGAATGAATCTCGATTTGGTTAACTTGGCGAGTCTTCTTACCGTTTTGTATAAAATATTTGGGATTCCATTCTGTGTGGGGCATCTATGCCAAGGAAATCAATGGGAAGGTTAACTATGAAAACTTAGCCTTAATGGTATACGTGTTATAGCTTTTTACACTGCAAATATAGAAAAGATTGGAATTTGTAATACAGATACGACAACAACATTTCAATGTGTTTTGTTTTTTGAATAGTTTAATGATAGTAGCCAAAATTGTTGTATAAATTTTTACTTAAGCTTAAACTAAAGGAATATGTAAGTTTTACTTATACTATCCTAATACAAAGTCTTTTTTTTGTTTTTTTTTTTTTACAACCTGTCTTAGAGTTTAAACAAAAAGGTTCTTTTTCAAATCTTTTTATTATTATGTTTTTTCTTAAATCTAACTCATCTTATATATAAAACCTAAATTATACAACTAAGATTGTAATAATAAAACTTAAAATACTGTAAGTTAAAATGTTTTTTTTTGTACTTTTTTAGCCTTTATTTATTGTAAAAATAGATGCTGTTTATACGTTTTTTTGTTTTATAAATGTATTTTATATTTTTTGTAGTTCTTTTAGAAGTTTTAGCTGTAGCAGATATCACGTAGTCTAAATGGTTTTTTTTTTCTTTTTTTTTTTTGTAAAATAATAGGAATAAGCGTTGAAGTTAAGCGTAGAGATTATTTAACTTAGACAGTCTTGAGTTACAAATACAGAGAGGTAGTCGGAGATATGGGGGAAAAGGGAAGAGACGAAAGACATTTAGATAACTTACAAGAAATTGTCGTTGCCGCCGATGCGACAACTGTTGTTGCTGCCGCTGTGCTTGTTGTTGCTGCTGCTGCTGTTGCTGTAGCTGCGGCTGAGACTGCGGTTGTTGGGATGTTGGTTCTGGCAGGAGCAGTCGATTGTTGCTGCTGTTGTTGTTGGGGTTTTTGGGTAGGTGGTTGCTGTTGCTGCTGGTTGTTGTCCTCGTCGTCGTCAATGTAATAGCATGAAGTTGTGTTGTTGCTTGCGCCACCGCTGCCGCCATTTTTATTGCTATTGCTGTTGTAAGCAGCAATTGTTGCTGTTGCTGTTGCTGCTGCTGCTGTAACCATTGTTGTTGTTGCTGGCTGCTTGCGCTTGTGTCCCGTTATGCTTAGAGCAGCCGTGAGACTCGAAGCGGCATGCAGAATTGAACGCTGGTTAAAAATGCTATTGGAGGCAGCCGCTGCAGCTGCATTGTTGTTCTTGCGAAACTTATGATGATGATGATGCGGCGGCAACGGAGTTGCTGGCAGCGGCGGAGGTGGCGGTGGCGCTGCTGGCTGATGTTGCAGTTGTGGCTGTTGCTGTTGTTGCTGCTGTTGATGTGCTGATGGTATTGGCGGTTGTCACGAGCATGCCACCTCTGTTGTGGTTGCGCTGTTGTTGTTATTGTTGTTTTTACTAGTGGCGCCAGAGTTGCTGCTGCTGTTGCCGCCATTGTTATGCGACTGCTCTGTGTTGTCCAAACAGTTCCCATCGGAACCATTCTTGTTCGCTGCCTTAAAACTGGGAGCATTTATTTGTGCTGATGTTGGCGTGGTAGGCGTCACAGCACCAGTTTCGCTGGAAGCATTTGAGTTGTCCTCTGTTAACTATCGGGACAAAGATATATAGTTAGCGTATTTGTATATCACATTATTAATGGCATTTAACTACCGATTCACTCAGCCGCTGCACTTTTCTGGGGTTCTTGACGCCTGCAGATGACTGTTGACCCGGCGCATCTTGTGCTTGTGCCAGCTCCGAGGACAGACGTTTGCGACTTGCCATTAATTGATTATTGAAATTGTTATGACTCTCCATAGACTTGCGCTCGCGTTTCAAAAAGTCGGAGTCCAAATAGAGTGACAACTGCTTGCGCTTGACATGGCGAGCAACAATCGACATGCCTTCCTTCAGCATCTTAATGTTGAGCTAAAAATGGAAAAAAGATATTGTTACTAATCCCATCATGTTTCAGTTTAACAAATGTCTACTTACACCATGCATATTCACATGCTCTGTGAAGTTCTGTATGCTCTCGGTGAGGTCAATGTTGAGGTTCTCGGAACGTTCAAACTCCAGACCAATAAACCAAAGCGAACAGAATGGAGCTGTTATATCCGTAGATTGTGACTGTGTTGTTGGCTTTGTTTCATCCTCATTACCGCTGTTGTTTTGAGAATTATTTGGGCTGTTGCCCTTCTTTAGCTCAAAACATTTCGGATTCACATGGGCCAATGCAATGTGAGGATTACGCTCCAAATTGCCAATCAACAGGCGCACCTTGGACTCAACAAGTCCGCACCATTCAAGATGATCGTCGGCGCTCTGTGAGTTGACCAACAGCACGATGAAATGACGATATCTATAAAAGAAACTAGGTGCCTCGAAAAGGCGATCCCATCCTACACGTCCTAGCATGATTTCGTCCGTGATGCTCATGCCGCGATTGAATTCAGTCAATATGACCTTCTTTGTTGACTCGGATACATTGAATGTTGAGTTCTGCTGTGGATATGCGGGCGTAATAATTGGCATCAAATGATACCGATCCGAGGCATTAACACGCGGGTCCCAAACCTATGGAAATAAAAATATTATTTGCATGAATAATACTTGTATACTTTACTTTAGTTAAATTAAGCTTACCGGAAATCTTAGGTTCACATTATCGGGATGTTTTAGCAGCACCGGGTTGGGCCACTTCCAGCGTGAGAAGACCAAAAAGAATTTGTGAACCAGTGTCGCCGCAGCGGCATTCGGATACAACTGACAGGTGCGGGCCACCAGCATAGCCCAGGTGACACCACCGAAGTAACCCAATGAATTTGAATAGATGCCGTGCTCTAAAAAAATAGAGATATGAATTAGTTATCATATAATGGAAAAGATTTTCACATTTAACTTACTTTTAGCCCACAATTTGATGGTGCGCAGTGCCAGGCGGAAGTTCTCGATGTTGGGAACGAGCGCAAGAATCTCATCGGTTACGCGGCAACCGTTGAGGCTGCGAACCGATCGTGGATCGAGATTCTTGAGCAGATTATCATCGCGCAGATCAAAATCATCTGGAATTTCTTTAAGCGACAACCGTGCAAATAATAAATCTATCTCAATGCCATCGAAATTCATTTTAATGACTGGCACAAAGGCCTCCTCAACCGATCGGCATTCGGTGACCTCTGGTTGTTTCTTGAGCACCTCAAAGAAGCTCTGGAAATAATCAAGTCGCTCAATATTGCGTGGTGCGACGCATAGTGCATCAATATCGGCTCCCTTGTGGTGCACTCCCAAACGATACGAGCCGAATGTATAAATCTTTCCGCCAAGCTTTTCAGCTGCTGCCTCAGGCATATTCTTGCTGACGGATATCTCTTTGACCCATTGCTTGACCAGTGTATTTAGTTTGGCCAGTATTTCCATGCGATGATTCAACTCATCTTGGCTCTCGAACACATTGTATGGTTCTAACGATTTGCGTAGCTCTTCTGTACGCTGCAGATCCTCTGGTCGCGGCTCGGCTAAGCTAATTGCCGATGTCATGCCTAATTGTTTGGCAGGCTGGCCGCCGCCCGAGGTAGTATTGCCATTGTGTTGGTGCTGGCGATGTGTTGGTTCGGAATTCCACATTCTGTTCTTAAGTTTAATTACTGCAAAATAGAAAGTACAAAAGTTAGATTTATACAAATTGCAATTTGTATCCAGTTACTCACCTAACTAGTCTTAGAAATTAGCTTGTTTATATGAGCGTTATAAGTAAGTTGCGTGTTGCTCTTGCAGTTGTTGTGGTAGCAATAAATGGAATTACAATGTTGCTCGCTCAGTTGGCGCTGCGCACAATACTAAAATGCTGCAAAGAATTAAAAGACGAAGAAATTTAAATTATTATTTTTGTCATTGTAAATCACAGCGCAACGCTTCCGCCACTTTCCAGTTGCCTTTATATGGTTTATTGCCTGCTACGACGATATGCACTTTTTCATAAGATAAGATATTTGGCCATTAAAATTACAATATAAACAAACAAAGCGAGTGTCCAAGGTGAGCCGCAATGCAATGGCAAAATTAGGTAAAAACAATTTGTTAGGTATTATAATCAACCATTAAATGTATTAGAAAATTCAGAAACGTATTAATCATTTAAGATTTCATAAAAATGAATTTAATTTCATTAGTTGAAGTCAGCCACAAAATGGCTAAAATAGGCATCACTGTCGCTTATCACGAGATTTGGCCACACTTTTTGCGGCATCAGCGAAAGCTTCTACTGTTTTGTTGTTGTCTTCACTCACATAAACAAATGCGTAGATATTTTTCTTTGGGATCTGACGAAAAAGTGCATGATAATTGTCAACAAGCAAGAAACGTAAACAAAGAGCAACAGTAAAGTCGTAACAAAGCAGAATCAAAAATCAGATAGACACCCGCACATACACACACACACAACAAAATAAGTCATACAACATTTAAAACACTCACGCGCATACAACATACGCACCCACACACATACACCAAAACACACGCATATGAAAGTTGCGCATACAAACAAAATATCACTGCGTAGAGAGAACTTTTATCTATCGTTTTCTAGCAATTTTTGTGTTTACTGCTGCTTACCTGCGCTTGTTGTTGTTGCTGTATTTGTAGTTCAGTTCAAGCAGAAGTTTTCGGTTTCAAATAAATTGAAGTTTTGTTATGTGTATGTTGTTCTTGTTCTGGTTGTCGTTGTGATATTATGGTATTGGTGGCGATGGTGCTCTTGATGCAAGTGTATGCGTGTGTTTAGGATGAATGTGTGCGCTGATGTATGTGTGTATGTAGTTTGGCAGCGTACGAGTGTTGAGGCCCATTCATTTGTGTCGTTCCGGCTTTTTCCAAACACTTTTGTATTTGTTATTTGAGTCGCGCTTTATGTTTTATTCTTCTCTGTCGCTGTGGCGCGGTACATTCTTCTTTATGCTCATCTCTTTCGTATCATATTCGCTTCTATACCCACATGTAAATTTTCCTCTGTTGGTGCTGCTGCTGCTTCTGTTTTAAGCTACGTGACTTTCGTTCGCTGCTGGTCGACTGACACACAGCAGGTAAATAAATATTATTCACTTTATATTTAACTATTTATACATATGAATGTATAACGGGACGCGCACTCTGAATCAGGTAAAATTGTCTCTGCACTGTTAGTGTGTATTCGACATATTCCGTTTTCGTTATGCTGTTTGATCTGCGCGTCCACGAATTTATATCTTAAGAACCGCAACGAACGACACGAAGTGTGTGGATTAAGAAGCCACAAAACCGAGGGTTGTTTTTTCGATAGTTATCGGTGTTCATGTTCAGGTTATCGGAAAAAATAAATAAAAATACTAAATATGTACCGGATATATCGATAGGCGTAATACCATTACTGTCGTTAAATTACCGCCAAGTGAAATCGTGTTTAATAAAATCTTTTAATATATTTATTTAAAATATTTTTATTATTATATAATGCGAAACAGTTTGGTTTATGTTAACATAAAATAATAAATGATGAATATTGCTGCAATATGCTTCCAATCAGAAATGCTGATATGTGGCAACGCTGTGAACAGCTGTGCATTGTATTTGTGTTTGAAGGAAATGGAAAATCTCTGCAAAATAGGAAATACCATGTAAAAGTCCACGAAACGCAATTAATGGCAGCCCCAAAATGATACCTTGGATGCGCGAAAAATTCAACGAGAAGCGCGCCAAGTGGTTGGCGCGGAATAAACAACGCGGCACCGAAGCTGATGGGGAATTGGAAACAAATTCCAGCCATAGTCCGCGGAGCAGCAGCACTGCCCATACAGTTAGCAGCGGCAATGTCAGCGCCAATGGCAGCGATGCCGACAGCAGCCTTAGCCTGCGAAGTGGCGCCTCCAGCTCCCTGGTGCAGGTTCATACCACCGAAATGGAAACCCAAACCGATGCCATTGGAGGCGGGGGCTGTGTGGTTCGGACACCGTCGCCGGCGCGCAGACGACGCATTCAGCTTGAGCTACAGTTGCAACAGGAGGCAAGCAGAAAAGCGGAGCAGGCGAATACGTAAGTTGCCAAGTGTATTTGAATATTATGACTGGCTTGTTTATTCTATTCTCGAAATTCTCGGTTGAATCAAACTCCGTTACTCCAACCCGACCTCCACCACATCTACACATCAACGGCAAAACCAATACAAACTATGCAAAAACTGCGCAGTTTGTTTCTCAGGTAAGTGCAGCACCTGCCAATCTTATGCTATTGTCTAACTACTCCATTTTCCCTTGATTCTCCTAGGAAAAACCACACAAAGCTCACAACAGAGTCATCGACGGTTCTAGCAGAATCGAGCCCCGAGAGAGTTGGCGAATCCATAACCGTGCGAGTTATCTGCCCCAGCTCCCGTGTGCTTGTTTTCAAGACAGACATAAATAAACGCCTCAATGATCTGAAGAGTGAAGTTATCCTGGAACTGAGCGATGACCCTGACTCTATACAACTGTTCGCTCCCGATGTGCGTCATTTGAATCCTCGCTATCGTCTCTATCGTGCCGAATACTTTGGCAGTGAGCTCAACGAGAGCAACACGCTCGCTCAGCTGGGTGTGCGCCACAACGATACCTTAATACTGTCCCCCCGCCGCAACACGTTGCCCTCAACATTGACGCGCACTCGTGAAGTTCCCGGTCCCAACGATGCTCTGATGGAGAGCGCCACACGCTTCGTGCCCAACAACATGGACACGTTGCCCATCATCGACATCAACGAGATCTTTCAGCAGTCGAACGTAAGTTGTTGTTGCTACCATTTAGTTAGTTCGTCTTAACCGTTTTGAATCCTTTACAGATTCAGTACGATGTGCGGAAAGTTCTCATTTCGCTAGCACAGGCATCAGCTGCGATTATTGGCGCCGGTCCGTTTGCTCCGCGGCTCATTTCCATGTTGAAACAACGTCTGGTCAATCGACGTAATCATCAAGAGGATACGCTGCAGTGTCTCGTCGACATGGGATTCACGCGGGAGTTGGCTGACATGGCGCTGCGCGCCAACAACGGCATCTACGCGACCTCCCTGGAGTGGCTTATACAGAATCAAAGAGAAGAGGAGTTCCATACGCCGATAGTACCGATGCAGCGAAGTCTCTCTTCGATTTCGCCCTCAGCCATTGTCACTAATAATGTAAGCCCAATAACTTATCTAGAGTTAATACTGTAGCTTTGCTAATGCTTTCTCTGTGTCTAGGAAACTATTGAGAACACCGCCGCCTTAATGCAAATCGTGCGCATCTACAGCCATCGCGATTCGCCTCCCAACACGGAGCTCGTTGAATCGCTTATCGAAATGGGCTTCGAAGAGGCGGCCGTAGTGGCGGCCCTCAAGAAGACAGGCAACAACAAGGCGTCTGCCTGCGACTGGCTTTGCGAGAATCGCACGCCGAGCGTGATCGAGTTGCGCGAAGGTCTTGCACCCGACTCGCCAATTTTGAAGGTCATACTCGAAATGCCGCAGGTGCAAATGACGCTGGCCAACCCGAAGACCTTTTTGGGTAGGTGACAAATACCATATGTCATGTGCCATATGGCTAATCCGTTTTTTAATCCCCTTTTTATGACCTGACCTGCTGTTAATTATAATCTGCTAAATTTCCATATATTTTATAGCCTTTCTGGCCATACTGGAGAATGAGAATGCGATACGCGTGTGGCGCGGTGATAACGATACCACATCGGTCATCACACATATCCTGCAGAAGTACCACGAGGAGAAGCATGTGATGGGCATCAATCAGTTCTACACGAATCGCTGGTGAACGACGCTTCAAAGTGGCTTACAATGAGATTGAGATTAACCAAATTCTATTTATACATGCATTCAATATATATTATACATATATATATATATACATACATACTTACACAGTAAGAGTTAAGTGCATTTCGCAGTAATGATAAAGTATTTTTGTAGCCTATAAAGTAAAACGTTAGAGAACAAAACCATATTAATAAATTGCACCAAGCCAAAGACGCAAACGCTTCGCTTCGAGCACAGGCTGCAATCGAGAAACGCAGAAACGCTTACCGATCAGTACAGTACGAGACGCATAAACATATACACACAAACATATACATATATAAATATATCATCTAGATCACCTAGTTCGCCTACGTCTAGTCAAGTTCTAAGCCTTCAAATATTATCTATCTATCTAACGACACTCGCACAATCTTTACAATTCCACTCGAATCTCTCTATCTTCAATCTTCGCTGAGATTTCCGTTGTGTTGAAGGAAAGAAAAATAAAAGTTGTTAGAAATCTGATGAGTGAAAGGGAAACCGCAGCCGAACGTCGTATAGTATTATTTTGTAAAACAAATATTGTATTTTTATCACTATTGTTTAAGTATTAAGCAAATAAATTAGTTTTTTATATAATATATATTGTGTTGATGTTTTTTTAGGGACGGGTGTATTGACAAAATGATAAAGATGACACTCTCCAGAACGCCTTAAATTTCAGTGGAATAAAAATTATAATAAATCAGAATTACATACGTTTCTCGCGCAATATAGTCTATTAACTTTATTGACTAATTTCGACGGTTGCACAGCCATAATTAATGTACGTAAAGTAATAAATAAATGCCTATAGGCCTAGATGAATCATGCCCTAGCACAGTGGAACCCCCCTGGGCATTAGCCGTACTTCAAGTGAGTCATTCAATATTAAAACTATATCATTTTCGATTATTGATAAAGAAAAACCACAACGCGCATGCTGCAGAAGAGCTTTTGATATTAATGAGTAAATATTGGAAATATATGAAAATTGTATGCTGTCTTTCAAGTGCTATTGAAGGCTCTCGAAAAACTATTTTAATTTCCGTTTCATTTAATAGGAAATGTTATCAATATTGTTTGTTTTATATTGGATAACAGGGAATAGTTAAAAGACCAATTCCGTTTGGCTATTCAAGACATCAGAAATACTGTTGAAATATTAAAAAATATAAAAAAAGTAAAATAACTTATTTTTTAATCATGTAATTCACAGAATAGAGGGATATTTTCACTCCATTCTAAAAGAATCTAGAACAACAAGCCGAACTTTCGTAGAAACTTCAAGAATGTTCTCTTATTTTATTACCATCAGTTTTATTTAATATTTTAAAACAAGGAATAGCAATAAGGGTATTCTCGATTCGCTTAACCCCTAATATATTTTAGCTAGTTTGGTTTTTGACAAATGTTTCCTGCTCATTGCTTTGCTGCCCTTTGAAGTGCTTCAATTTTAACCCATATGTTGCTGCTAAAATTGCGTACAATTTGTAAAGTGTTCGCCTGTTGTTGTTGCTAGTATATTTTCAAATTTTCCTTTTTGTTTTATTGCACAATGAAAACCGAAAATAATTGTACAATTGCACTTTTAACGCATTACAATTAATTTTCCGTGCGACCGCACATTTTTCATTTCATTATTTTAGCAGCACTAGACTTGCGGGGGGGAAAAAGAAGAGAACAGAAAGAAGAAGTAGCATAAAAACAAATGCAAAAATGCCGGTATTCCCTTTTGTTATTGTTGTTGTTTTTTTCGCTGTGGATGGAAAGGGAAGCTTTGAATTTATGTTAAGCGCGTTTATTTAGTGGTCACGTATCTGAGAGATACATTTGCCAGCGAGTGGCGAGTGGCAAGTGGCAAGTGGCTTTTAATTAATATCTAGCGCGCAAAATTGTTAAATTGTTTAGGAAGTGAGCAAAGCGTTTTATTATTAAATGTTGCAACAGCAGCTGCAGCTTTGCCTAATGGCGCCTGGCGCCTGCGGTCCCCATGCAAATGTGTTGCAAGTATCTCCTAAAATTGATGACGCATGCCGCTGCTGCTGGAATGGGCGCTGGAGAGCGCGGGGAAGGCAGCGGGGTTTGAGCATAATAAATCATCTGAAGCAAGCCACATCAAACTAACTACCAAATCGCTTCTACCCTCCCACTGGCTGAGAAGTGGCCAAGGCAAATGAGTTTTTGATATTATCAAAAAGCGAAATGCATTGACAAGCAGAGTAAGCAGCAGCAGCAGCAGTGGCAGCTTCAATGGGATGCCACTTCCCCTGCCTCAGCTCCATGCAGAGCACCCTGATGTACCCCTATTATCCACAGACACACGCCCAAGCACTCCCCAGTAGCCTATAAAAAAACAGCAGTAGCAGCAGCTTAAGCCCGAGGGCGTGGGCGTGGGGGTTGCCCGACTCTGCTTGGAATTGAAGTCGTGTGGCTCGGGCAATTTCCGTTGCATATTTTTGCAGGCGCCGCAAAATTTATGAACATTATTATCGAAAATCCAAAAACCAAACTTCATTCCGAAATCCAACAAGTTAGAGTTTTATTTATGGGCTAGGCTCGACTAGCTGTTGCTCTGTAAAACTCTTCAGACATTTTGTGCAATGCGATTACAATAATATGATAAAGGGAAACGTGCATTTGAAATAGTTTTAAATGATATATAAGGTTAAATTTATCAAGTAAAGTTTAAGTTTAAATTTATTTCATACTTCTATCATACTCCTTACGAATACGCAACTCCTACAGGGTATCGAAAACAATACGCATACGAATTGGCAAATGTTGTTTAATATTTCAGCCAAACATTTCAGCGAAAATCCGCAATTTGTATGAAAATGTTTTGTCATTTCGCCAATGAAATGATTTAAAATTCTTGTCGCATGCGTTCGTCGACTTTTCTATGTTTATATTTGCCGTAAAAGCCAGCCAAATAACTTGCCGTAATGTGTTGGCTCTTAAAAATTGCATTAAATATGCATTGAAATGGCCATCATTCCGAGATATGGTATAATAAAATATTAAAATTGCCAAAAAATTGCACAAAGCGACGTGCGCCACGTTTCCAATCAGACGTGACAATTTTCTTCGGTTTTCAATAATAATAAACCAAATTGCCGCAAAGCAAATGTCTCGAGTGCATTTTGGAAGTTGTTTTCTAATTTTCAATGGCATTTTGCAAGCAATTAAATCAACATTTTAGTCAATTAGACGGCATTCACTGCGAGAGTGCACTACAATGCGCATTGTCATTATTTATTTCTGCTATTAATCAAGCCAACGTTGTTTGTTTGCCTCGCCAGGGAATTCTGCGCAATTTGCAGGACTGTAAATGCACAAGTAATTGCTTTTGAGTTTTTATTTTCACTCGGCATTAAACATAAATTATTAAATCATGTTATTTGTCGAACATAATTATGCGCATTGTTAACAGTTTGCCATGGTTTTTGATCTAAGGACAAAAAATTCTGATTTGATTGGAAAAAGGTAGATTTGGTAACACTGTTTAAGTACGTGAACGTGTGAATGGCATACGCTGCTCATCACGCCATCTTGCGTTGATCTCAGCAACCAAAGAGAGTAAAAACACACGCAGACAGTTTCCATAGCAGTCAGCATCTGAGAGAGTGCAGTGAAATAAGGAAAACGTTGAGATGTTTTTGCTGCTAGTAAACACTTAAATTACTCAATATTTATTGTTCTAAATGCTCTTTCGCATTTAATGTTCTTCTTTACGATATGTCTAGGAAACGTACATTTAATTTAATATACAAACATTCGCAGTTCATTCACAACAATTTCCAGCAAACTTTCCCTTGCAAAACCTTTTCGAATCTCCACCCAATTAACCGTTTAGCATTCGATTCGAACTCCTTCATTAGCAAACATTAGGAAACATGTTGCCAAATCTGTTTCAGGGCCCCTTGGGGGAACCCAATGCGAACATTTTCATTTATATGCCATAAATACTTGTACGAAACTTTCAACGCGACATGAAAATTAAGCCCCAAATATGTCTGTCCCGTCTACCGATTCCCCCACCACGCCCCCTCAGCTAGCAAATAAAAATTCAGCTTTAACGCATGAAATCACACAAAGATACTAAAAATTTGAGCATGCAAACGGCAAATGGAGTCTGTTAAGGGAGGGGAATGGGGAGGGATAGTGCTGGACGAGAACATCGCATGCCACACATGCATACAAAGCAGCAGCAGCAACGGCAGCAGAGGCGGCTACCCTGTGGCAAACCAAACTGTACAGTTTATGACGCAGTAGGCCAACGTGCCGGCCTCATAAATATAAAAATTAGTTGCTGGTCAGTTAGCAAGTGGGTGGCCAAAGTGTCCAGCGAGGGGTAGTCGGAGCTGGGGCCCGGTCCGAGCCGAGGCCAATGGCTGGACGACGCGTCGGTCTGCGGCTGCTCGAAGGCTATGGCTACGGTGGTCGGCCCACAATTAATTAATTAGTTCAGTTGACAAAAATTGAGGGGGCTCTGCCTGGGCGGACGGACGCACGACTGGACAGACGAGTCGACGGCTGACTGGGCGAGGGGGAACGACTGACTGGTCGTGGGACCAGTGTGGTTAGTCCCGACGCATGTTTATGATTGGGACTGGGTTGCCCAAGTGTGCGAATGTTACTTTGTTTATGTGTGGTGGCCAGCGCTGCGATGAGGTTTCAGCTGCGTTTATGCGATGAGGGAGTTGCTGAAGTTTGGCAGGATGTGCAGAGATGATTTCTTATATGAATATATATTTTAATTATAGATTTGAAGTATAGTTTTGGTAAATATAAAACACCAAAATATTCTGAATAAAATCAAATTAATTTCCTTACTTAGTTTCATTTATGCGATGAAGGATAGGATGAAGTTTCATAGATTATGAATTAATTTACATAGTTTCCTAGACGCATAAACGAGGCCTCACAATACATTTGTATATGTATGCCCACAACTTGCTACATGTGTGTGTTGTGTGTGTGTGTGTGTGAGTGTGTCACATTGTGTGTCGCTTTAGTCAAGGGTCATGTGGCATGCGGCCAACTGTTTTCATAAGCGTAGCAAATATTTTCACAAGGCCAATTAGTGGACAGCCCCAACTGACCGTCGAGCGTCGACCGTCGACCGTAGTTGACCACACAGCTGCCGAGAGTGTGTTGTAACCTTGCAAGAAGCCATCGCTGCTGCTGCTGCGCTGCGGCTGCTCCTTCTGTTCCTTCAAGTTGAAGTCCTTGGAGCGGCATCTTCAGCTGCCGCACTTATGTATGTATGAGAGCATAAGGAGCGCCCCTTCTGTTGAGTTCTAAAATTAATAAAAGTGCAAAACTTTCGTCTTTCAGCACAGCTTTCGGTCTACCCATTCTCCATACCCCACATGCCCTCCCTCCCTCTCTTTCCCCTTTGTGCTCGTTGTCGTCGTCATTTTGTCAACGAGAGTCAGCGGGAGCAGAGCGCGTTTGCCTCGTGTGCAACATACTTGCGAACAAAAGTGAAAAAGCCAAAAGCAATAAAGTTTTCAATTGTTTCTCTCGCACTCTCTGGCAATACGCTTCCTCTAATACACTCACTCGACGGGGTATATACACAGCTCAATTGCAAAGGAACCTCAAAGTAGAGAGGGAACAACTTTGCCTTGGAAAAAGGTCTAAGAAGTTCCCTTTATCTTCATATACTTATTCTTTTTTATCTTCTCTTTCTCTTCGCTGCACAAGCGCATGCAATCTTCGTCTTTCTATTTCGGCAGTTTTCCTTTCGCTTTTTCTAGTTTTTCGCATAGTTTTTCAAGCTTCTTTTGTAGTCGTTGGCTTCAAAGTTTTTAACTGGCGCTGACTTTAAGTGCAATTCAGTGCGAAGGCAATGCGAAAAAATGCTAAAAACTTTTTCCCTCCTCTGTCTTTGCATTTGCTCTTGCTGTTGTTCTTCTTCTTGTTGTTGTTGTTGTTCTGTGGCTGCCACATTTCGTTTTGTTTCTTTGCAGTTTAAAAACGCATTGCCAAATGTGTCACACAAAAGTTGTTGTTGCTCTTCTCTGTGTTCTTGTTCTTGTTGTTGTTGTTGGTTGGCAAGTGACACAATAGCAGCTTGGGGGGGGGGGGGGGGGGGCTGCACCATTCGGTATGCGGTGGCTTTGTCTTATGCCTTGCACATTTTGCACTTGACATAAAACAAAAGGCAGCGCGTTCCCTCCTCCGCAGCGGGAGGCAGCAAGTGCGAGTGAGAGAGAGAGAGAGCCGCATTGAACGGCACTTAGCGGGTCAGCGTGACTTGAAGTGATGCTCGAGAGGGGGGAGGGGACTCCCAGGTGGTAATGGTCGGTGGCAACAAAGGGAATCCAGCTCGAAACTGGGTTGAGCATTTTAATGGTGACATTCAGAGGCTTTTCAATTTCACTCGCAGGATTTTCCAATGAAATGTTCAACGAACGGTGCGTGAAATAAATAAATAAATAAGGTCTGGAAATTTATAAGAAATTATTAAATTATTTATTTGGCCAATCGAAACTACAGTGCGTGAAATAAATAAATAAAGTTGAGCCGTAAATTTATAAGAAATCATTTAATTATTTATTAAAAATAAGTTCTCTGGCCAATCGAATCTCAATACTTGATTAATTCGAATTCAATTTATGTGGAATTGAATTGTTTTCTTTATGTATTCATTTCCTAATAGTATTAGGCTTACTCCCCCCTGCCACGCCTCGTTTGGAGGCCTAAGCTGACGCTAACAAGCTGCAAGTTCTGGGACACATTGTCCTATTAAAATCGCCTTCCATGACGGATTAATTTTTAATGAATCTACTGGGCAAACGTTAATGAGGCAGGCACAACAAACCACCCACTGGCAGGGGACAGCGCAAGGTGCAGGGACGGAGGGGTAGGTGAAAATCTACCACGTGCGAGGCAAATAAATCATCATTGGGGGGAGGTCAACGGCAGGCAACAAATACAAATACAATTGCAATTTTCTTGGGCTCAATCCTGACAAATGAGCGAAAATAGTCGACGGCATAAGAACTTAACGTGTATATACGATAGAAAGAGAGGGATAGAGAGAGAGAGAGAGATAGATAGATATGGTATATGTAGTTGTGTTTGCGCTGCATTGGCGTCAAATTTGCTGCTTCATTTATAAGGATTACGCTCCTGGAGCAACTCATACGAGAATTACTTGCAGGAAATGCAACAAGCACAATGCCATCTCTCCCTCCTCCTCCTCCGCCTCCTCTGATACTTTGAATAGCCACCCCCGGGTCCAGTTCTTATTAGCCGGAGGGGTAGAAATCTTGCTGACTTCATGCCAGGGCTTTGCGCATTGACTTCCTTTCAGGGAGTACACGAATTATGCATTAGTTTCGACTTGTAGCCCGCGATTACGAGATGATTTCCCCCGCAGAATGTCCCAGCTTCTGTCCCTGCTCCTGCTCCATCTACTGCCCCTGCTCCGGCTACTGCTTCTGTTTTGTGTTTGTGTTTCTGTTTCCGTTTGTGTTTCTCTTCTTGAATAGATTTCTGCGCTCAAGCTGACCCAAATGTGCGTGTAAGCAGCTCAAGAAATATGGCTAGGCTGTGGGCAAAAATGAATTGTTCGAGGGAAGCATCAGGAAATTGTAATATATATGGTGTGTGGGGGTAAGTGGGTGTGTGTACAGTCATGATTGTTAGAAGAAAAGGTGCTGGGAAGAATTTGACAAAGGGGAGCCAATGCAGACAGAAGGATTTGGAGTAGCGAAGCCGAGAAAGGAAAAAACGAATGAAAAGTTAAAGGAAAAGAAAGATCTTCACGAGAGATCTTCAAGAGACACAGATGATGAGAGATGGAGAGGGAAAGAGAGTGGGAGAAGTAGTAAAAAGATAGATTTAAAGAGAAAGAATCGACCGAGGAAAGAATATAGAGCAGAAAAGTAAAAGAAACTAGCCATAAGGAATAAGAAAGAGAGCAAAAGAAGAATTTAAAGGCGGAAGAAAGAATATATATATAAATTACAAAGTGCAATAATACAATATATAGGTGTTATATATTCGCCAAATGCTATAAATCATATGCTAAATATATCTCCAGTAAATCTTTCAACTTCCGCATAAATTTCAATCACAATAGATATTAATTTCGTTCAGCATAGACTGCAGATAGATAAACTCTTGCCCAGCTCTGTTTGCAGACTGTCAAACAATTCGGTGAACACTTACGTAGCTGGGCAACTTTCTCCAAGTCAACACCCACCAAAAATGGAAACTGAGAACGAAAAAAAAATAAAGAGAAAAAGGAAAAAACAAAGAGCCTTTTCGGTGGGGCGGGCTTTTAATAAATATAAAGCGTTAATTTGCTGCATAATTGCGCCGTGCCACACCCAGTGCAGACCCTTCGTGTCTGGCAGCTCGTTTGCTCCTAGTTAAGTAGCGCAGCTTCCCCACACCACCTTTGCCCAACTCCATAACCCCACTCCCCGCCGAGCACTGCTCCCCTCACTTTGGCATTTGGCACTCGGGAAAACAGAAGCCCAGCGACAGGCAACCGTCAAATGCCCCGCCTTGTGCTCCCTTTTTCATGTCTTCAATGACAGTTATTTCATTTTTCTTGTTGATGTTTTTCCCTGCACTCATTAAATCAAGTTAAAAAGGCATATAGCACCCCGTTGTTACTGTTCTTGCTGCTGCTTCTGTTGTTGCCTGGCCTGTTTCCGTTGTAAGCCAAGCTGTTGAAGTTGTCCTGGTTGTCTCCGTTGTCCCCCCTTCCCTGCCATTCTTCCCACACCACACCGCAACTCAGTTCTCATTTCTGCTTTCTTCTTGTCTTGTTCTTGTGGCAACGTCGAAGACAACGCACAAAATTTTCAAATAACATTTTCCACAGTAACAAAACAGCAACAACAACAACAGCAGAGCAGAAGAAGAACCAACGACCAAACGACCAAACGACCGAACGAACACAACGTCGCACTCTGTCAGCTCAGTACACGACTCGGCTTTAATTATAATAACTTGGGCCAATTTGACATTCAACTCGGCTTTAATGTGCCAGCCACAAAATGATATGGTTCAGCGACAACGCGACGCAGTCCCTGACAAATTTTGAATTGCGCATCTGGCTAATTGGACGACTTACGAGTGTCATCCGATGAGGTACATGCGGAGAAAAAGGATAGGTTGGGCAGGGGGAGGTACGGGGTGATGTGGTAAATTCAAGTAAGGTTTTTGGTTATTTAAGAAACTAAAGGACATATTATTGGAACTTTAAAAAGTAAAAACAGAGGAAAACCAGAGAGAGTGAGGAAACCTTTTGGCCGATTTTGAAAAAAAGCCTATCATTTTGTACATATGTTTATTGCCTAAACGGATTGAAGTTTGGAGGAGAGATTGGTTTAAGGTTTAAGGTCTGAAAGGTAAAGGTAAAGAAAGGAAAGTTTGCTTAACAAAATGAATTGAAAAAGTAAATTATTGATTTGCGGGAGTGGTGGAAAGAAACTTGATTAACTGATTTTATACAGTAAACTTCATGCTACTTTTGACAAGAATAGCTATAATAATAACAGAGATATCAGCGTTTAAGCTGATAGACAGATAACCTATTGATCCTAAACAAGAATATATATAATATGTTTTTGTACAGTACTTTATGTGGTCTACCAAGTATTTTTCTCGCAGTTCACACATTTGATAAATGTAAGTATGCCTTTTTTTGGGCATTTTCGATATAAGAAGTGTAAAAATAGATGCCATTCAATTGAAACAACTTGAACCACTGTTATATTTTCCTATTAAGTATTTTTTACCCTTAACATTTATTTATTCAGTTGTTCAATTATCATTTCTTATAAACAAATTCTAGAAATGTAAACATAATCCCCAAGTTCTTTGACCATGACTCACTGCACTAGCGCGGCCACTCACAAAAATGTCAGTGAATTTATGGTAACTTCTTTATAGAGCACCCCTTATTTACACACTATATAACACACACTTGAAGTGCACTCTCGTAAATACAAACAATCGTTATGAGCATTTGATTAGATTTAATTGATATATTTACATAAGAATTCCTAGCACACTTTGCACAATCTTTTGTTTAGTTTACTACAAAATCACACAGCCAGCCTCCTCGGCAACACAACAAGCGCCGAGCATGAGGCAGCACTCCATTTGATCGGCCGTGGGTCCATTATTCTCGACAATGACGGGTTGAGGCTGTGTGACAACCACGGCGGGTTGCATGTAGGCCGGTTGCATTACTGGTGGCGGCATCACTTCGATAACCTCGACTGGGGGGCGATAATACGGATCGACGATGTCCACTTGGTAGCCAGGATTGTACATGATGAGTTTTGTCTAATGCTTGTGAAGACTTACTAAGACAATCGACTAAATGTGCGCTGTGCGTCGCAATAACTCTCGTTTTAAACTAAAATTTTGTTTCTTCGTCAAGTTGACTGTTTCCCCTTGGTGAACTTGCTCTACCGAACTTTTATCTAAAGCCAGGGCATTTGATCAATGAGCTGCGATAAAAAACAGTTTGTGTAAGTGTCCAAAATGTGTAGTATCCAAATTATAGTGGGCGGAGAATATTGAATAGTCGTAAAATTGCTTGTGTACTCATCATTTTGCCTATAGAAAGTATTATTAATTCAAAATTGTGCATAGAACTAATTAATAATATCTGTACCCAATAAATAAATGACATTTCTCTAAATATTGAAATAAATTGGAATTTTATTGATAATATTTGTAATTCATTTCCATAAATAATATCAATCTAATATTGTTTCCATTATTATATTAAAGCGTTGTTGTCAAGTATGATTTTCATTAATTTTTCTATAGCATTAATAAATAAATAATACTCTATGTTTATAATAATTTATTTATTCAAATTATTTTTTAAAGGTATTTAAAAATGATTGTCATAAATAATCAAATCTGTTATTTTTTCCTTACAAGTTTCTACCACATCGAGCCCACTGTGCGGCGTCTTTGGTGAAACATTGCGTATGAGTAATATGACTTGGGCTTTAGATAAACAACAAGCAGCACAAAAGTACACACAAATTACGGTGAACGGGTTACCTCACCCCAGCCCCTCACTCCCTCCCTACTGCGCACTCGCTCTCTCTCCCATGCCGGCATTCTCAAGAACCCTTGTCAAAATTGTTGGCCAAAAAACTTTTGGCGCTGCGGTTGCAATGCTCGAGACCTCAGAGATCATAAAATGTTTTATCAAATTGGTAACAGGCCCCCACACAGCCCGAGGAGTCGTGCAGCACTTTTGACACATTTTCGGTTTTATTGGCAAATTCGAGAGAAACGTATAAATAATAACTGGCAACTTCAAAATACGAGAACTAACTTGGCCGCAGCGTGCCAACCCGTTCGTAAAACTACAAATTCTTGCGGCTTGTGTGGGAGTACGTACGTGTGTGTGTTTGTGTGTGTGTGTGTGAGTGTATGTGTGTTATTAAAGTCGGCTTTTTATTGAATCAAGCCGAGGCGAGCCTTGAGATTTATGCAAGACAATATGCTGCCACAACCGCAGGCCGGGAGAAACAAAACATTATTTATAACAAATCGTAAAATTTTATTGCACGAAAAAAATTGGTGTTGTGCGGGCAATCGTTTGTGTGTGTGTCTTCGTGTGTATGTGTGTGTGTGTGTGACAAACTACGAGCCCGACAAAGCCATAGAAACTTAATTTAACGTAAACGCATTAAAGGATTTGTGCGCCTTTTGTTTGAAGTTGCCGATGAAGTTGCCGTCTACATTATGGTGCAACAGCAGCAACAATCGCCACACCCACAGCAGCAGGGGCAGCAGGGACAGCAGCAGCAGCTATTATCCTTGGGCGGCGGCGGTGGAGGTGGTGGCTGAATGATGACTGTCGTTGGCCCCGCCGGTGGCGGCACTTGTATCACCTCTACACGACGTGTGTTGTGCTCCATATTGCTCTGACTGACACACGACGAGCTAGCTCCTCTGCTGTTGCACGTCGCACGATTCGCGGGATACTGCGCGTAATGCCAGATCGGTCTATTATAGCTTACATATTGCCAATCTCTTGCGCCTTGCACTCTTATCTGCCTTATCAGTAGATAGAAAGGCGCTATCTCGCCACAACTTATCTGGCCTTAACTGTGAGTTGTCTTATCTATGCATACTCGTACATACATACACATTTTATATAAATTTCTGTAATGCCCATTTGGAGATCGTCCACTCACACACACATTAGTAGTATAACAGGCATACTGCTGGTGATTCACAGAACCTTTCGCAAGACTTAAACAACTTTTTTGGAAAATAGATAGGGCAATTTTTAGAAACGATTAGGCGAGCAACATAAATTGACCACAATAAAACACTTTGCAATCAAAAAAGTTTCACTAAGGATTCTCCGTTCAAAAACCAACTCCAATTGGGAATCAAAAAAGAATAATTTTGTATTTAAATGTAAATTAATTCATGCTTTAAATAAGAGTTGTAGTTTCAATGAAATTCATTGCAGTTTAACAGCTTAAAGTATATTCATTCTGAAGTTTTAAAATAGTAATTTACCAATACATATGTATAATATTTTACTATAATTATGTTTACTCGTAATTTCGCTAATTATAGTGCAGCTTATCTAATCTGAAAGGGAGCAAAGCAACCTCCAAAGTAAATGTCAATTTGCATTCAAAACGGCGCACAACTTGCAACTCAATCGTAGACGGGTTTATCATATTGTCGGATCTCAATTAAAAATTTTACCCAATTGCTGTCGTAGATGAAAGGGAAGAGTTTTTGGGGGAGTTACCTCGAATGAAATTAATAAAAATATATTTTTGAACGCTGGCGCACAATGGCGCTGATAATTAGTGTACGTGATTCTATTTACTTCAGCTCAGCCCTTATGGTGCCACACCGAAAAAGGGTAGTTGCCAGTCCACAATGTGTGTGCGTGCGTGTGTGTGTGTGTAATATGATATGCGCGTAAAAAATATAGTACGTGTGTGCGTGACAATGGCAACAACGTGCGATGACAGGACTGAGCCTGGTTCTGGCTCAATGTTCGGGGTCTTCTGGGTGTCAAAAATGAAATAACGCCTGCTTGGAATTTTAAAATAAGCAAATGAGTTTGGCGCTGCTGAAGAGTTAGTGACAAACCGAAAGAACCTGCAAACAGAGCCAGAAGAGTCCCGAAGAGCCGCAACAGCAACAGAGCCCATAAATATTTATAAACTTTGGCCCTGTCATATAAATACAGGGTCATTAGTTGCTTGCACACCTTTCGCCGGGTTGCGGACAATGAAATCCAACTAGGCAGCCATTCAAATGTTTATGGACGTACGCAGGGTGATAGCAGGTCAGCAGGGTCGATGGGGCTTAGTAGTTTAAGCAGGTCTAAGGTTTCCAACTGGAAACGATAAAATGTGAAATATAACTCAGGAATATGTATATTTTGAAGTAAGCAAACATGTTTCGTATAATTAGAGGCAGCTAAGTACAGTTTTGCATTTTCCATTTGAGCCTCAGATGATTAAACTTCAAGGGCATTGCAGGTTCAGCGCGTTGCTGACTTGTCACACACTTGTTTATAATTTACCGCAAGGGCTCTGGCCACGCCCATATAGCTAGCGGAAAATAAAAATGATAAAGCAAAATGGCGAAAAGTGGCAGTAAAAAATAAAATGCGCTGCCGCAAAAGTGCCATTTGTGGCATAAACACATGCGCGCCAAAGTTTGATAAGACAAAAGGCGACGCTGGCAGCGCAACGGCAGCAGAGGCAGGAGTTAAAGGGAGAAAGGGGGGCGGAGCAAGGCTAACAGGTGTGCAGGTAGGACAAAAGTTTGCCAAGTGTGGCGCGAACACACTCACACACACACAGAGCTGGCTAAAAAATACACAACAACACAGAGGCGACGTGGCAATGTCCCAAGGATGAACTTCAGCGCCGTCCTCGTCGTCGTCGGCACCGCAATGTGCCACTAAATGCTGCCACTAAATGTGTGCCAAGTATTATTGCAGCCCTACGCAGGTGCCTATCTATGTGCCAGTGTGTGTATGTGTGTGTGTGTGCCTGCCGAATTTTCCTACTCAAGGAACTGCGTCGACTTGAGAGCTCCTTGCCTCGCATAAAATTAGCACAATAAAAACCCATAAATGCGACACAAAAACATGAAAATCCACTTGTTATAATTTAATCGAGTTGATAGAATTTTTACGACTCCTTTTACCAGGTAGATTTCAGCTCGGCTTTTATACACGAGTGTGTGTGTAAGCGTATGCGAGTGTGTGTTTGGGTGTTTGAGTCAGCGCTAAAAATATAGGGCAAAACAAAAGTTTCAATCACACGACAGCAATTTATGCGCCCACAAAGATAACAGAGCCATAACTTGGTTCTACATATCAAGCCCTTAAAAGTCCACTATAAACAAGTACAACACAAAACTAAACTATATATACTAACAGTACTTTTAATGATCCACAACAATTACGAACAGATTTAATGCAAATCAGACTCAGGCTTTATTCAAAGAAAATCAAATCTGTTTTATATTTTGATTTGGTTTGTTTCTTTTTTTTTTTAGATTTAATACAAATGTCAAAAGCCAATAGCAAACCCAATAAAATCAGAATAATATTATTACTCGTATTATCAAATATTATCTTCTTTATTAGTATTGTTCTTCTTCGTCATCAGAATTATTTACACTCATTTGAGACACTTGAGATTTACGCGTTCCTGTGCTGATGGCTGAGCTCTGTCTAGATACACTTCCAGCATTACTCACATTACTGCGTCTCTTAACGATTTCAGACTCGTTGAATAACTGGCAGGCCTCTATGAAGTAAATAAGAGGGCGACTCTTAAGAGTTTGGGCAATCACCAGAGCTTCTTCAAGTTCTTCCTTTGTTTTTTCCAGCTTTTGCTGCAGAACGTTTGCTTTAATAATTTCTATGCAAGCGAGAAAATTCCAAATAAAACTGTTGCACTCTAGGCTCTCTAGAAAAGGATTAAAATAAGATCATTTGCCTAACATAATTCGTAAGTCATACCTTTGATACATTTGCGAGCATTGAAACAACATTCGTCATAGTGCACCTGTTTCAATTGTACCTCGGACATCTTATGAAAGAGATAGCATTTCTCAATGGGATATTTTGCAAACCGAATGCGATTTTCAAGGCGAGACATAAATATCCTGAACAAATAGTCATAGATTTATAAAAATATTATTATCTCTTCTATGTTTGTTACCTTAATCGATTGCCTTCGCGGTCCAAGTCGCCTTCTTGATAAGTAGAACGATCTCCGAAAACAAATGGTTTGAACTCTGTAAACTTTTCTTCGGGTAGGTGAAAAAGACGCAAAAGCACTTTTCGATTAAATTTAACATTTTTGGGTATACGATATTGTTCGCAAAGCGCCAGAGCCAGAATATTATAGACTTCACAGATGAACTCAAACTTCCAGCACATCACACGTTTTGTCTTCAATACATAGTAATCTCCCATTACCCTTTCAACATATGCGCTTAGTTCCTGGAAGCAATCAATTGATCATTATTTTCCTACACTTTACCATACTGAAATTTGCACTTACTTTGGGACGCTTTTCTTTGCGGAACTTACGCATTTGTTTTAGGTCTGCTATCATATTGCGATGAGTCTGATATTGTACGCGAAACAGGTTTGCCTCCTTATTCTTCTCCAGCATTTTCTTGTCTGGATACTTCAAATAACTCACATAGTAGAGAGGATTACGCGACTGAAGCATTTTCTACAACCAAAATAAAAACGAGACTCGGGTTTCTTTCTATACCAATCCGAAGCAAATTATAACTTACCATAAACTGTTTGAGAATCGCATACTGCTTTGTGACCAGTTGTCCTAGAAATTCGCTTGAGCCTTTACATTGTTCCAATAGCAAACTAGGATTCTTGCGCAAGTTCTTCATGAAAACTACATCGTACCACGAATCATTGACGTAGGTTTGATTAATGACATAAAATGCACGCCTTCTTCGCTCGATTTCCATTGGCGACAAATATTCTTCCTCTTCCTCCAGGATGCTGTTGACATCGCATTTGCCTTGGTCTCTCAATTTCTTCCAGAGTACACGATTATCAACGATTGACTTTTCTTTGTTGATTGCATTGACGCGACAAATTATCTTTTGGTTCCTTAGAAAGAAAAGAGACATTGATTTTCCAGTCACATCCTGAATGACATCGTTCAACTAGATGGTGAAAAGATTAACTATTTAGAATTGGTTTTATACATTTAAAATTTTTATCGTACCACACAGAGTCGCTTCTCAAAGGCTTGAGCCTTTACTCCGATGAAAGTCTTGAGATTATCTTCAAGTTCCATGCAACTTAGCTCAAATTTGTTCAACTCAAAAAGAGCGTCACAAATTTGCAAATTGATTTTACAGTTCGGCCCTTGCTCTCCCAATGCTATTTCTAAAGTAAGGAAGCGGAAGAGGATGTGGATTGTCTGTGGTTTCAAGGGGATTTACTCACTCGCAGCTTTTCTAGCATCGCTGAGGGCAAGTTCGATCCTGGCAGCCTTTCGTTGATTCTGGCTGCGACGATAAAGTGTAAAATAATCTGTAGGATCCATCTTCATAGCCTCGTTGAAATAGTGCAGAGCCAGGTTCTCACGACGTCGATTGAAATAGTATGTAGCCCAGTCCCTGTAAAGGCCATGTTCCATGGACTCTCTCAAGGCCAATTTAGTCCATGGAGGGAGCTGTTCTCCAGGCTTCAATCGGAAGTTGTATCCCACAATAGAAGTCATTGTTATAGTTTTTCAGATACTATTATAAAATTAAAAAACTGGATGGTGTAAAAGTGTAAAAAGTGTTTTCACTTCCCAAAATCGGTACTATTGGGAACGAATACTTTCTTGTATATGAATATTGGATTTCGTTTATAGATTTACGTTCCTGAATCTTTATAGCAAATATGTCAACGGGTACTTGATAAGAAAAAAAAAATATTTTGTTCATGTAACTATTTAGTTGTTTTTCACATTTGTAGCATACTTTCAGGGAGGGGCTTTAAAGTCAGTGCATATTAAGGATTTCATCTATAACTTCTATCTTAAATATCCAATTGAAACTAAATTTGGAGAGATCATTTGCCTGTTCATAGTGATTCCTTTTATCAAAAAAAAGCATTACTGCATTAAAATTACGATTGGAGTTGAGCTTGATCTGCCTGCAATAATAACACATATCGACACCAAATTCGGTAGCCGTTCTTAGTCTGAGATCTAGATTTTTATTTGAACGAATAGACAGACGGAGACGAGATTTGTTATGCAGTCAACCCATTTTATCGTGCCTCAGCTCTTATTGTGTCCTTTTTCGGGCAGTGCTCAGCTCAATCAAATCAATTGAGCTCGATATCGTTCGCCAGTGATGGTTTCACTTGGGTTTTAAATATTCCTACCTTGGGAATATTCAGCTATCACAATGCTATAAAGAAAACTCTGTGCCGCTGGCACAACATTTTATGAAATGGTAAATTTGTGTTATTATTATAACCTATCAATTGATGACGCTCGAGACATATTTGAACTAAATCCAGAAGTTCTACTAGATCTGCTTGCAATCATGCTCTGCTTTTTATCCATGTCTTTGTCGGTATAGTTTAAACAGGTCTCCACAAATTCTATAAGTCTTGCATTTTTGAGAGCTTGGGCCGCAGGCAGAGCGTCCTCAAGTCCTTCCTTTGTTTTTTCCAGCTTATGCTGCATAATGTTTGCCTTGACGATTTGCAACACAGCAAGAAATTCCCAAAGGAAACTATTGCACTCCCGACTCTCTAGAAAAGGCTTAAATAAGTTTGTTTACTTCACAGAATTCGTGTGTCTTACCTTTAATGCATTTCCGAGCGTTGAAACAACATTCGTCATAGTGCACCTGTTTCAATTGTACCTCGGACATCTTATGAAAGAGATAGCATTTCTCAATGGGATATTTTGCAAACCGAATGCGATTTTCAAGGCGAGACATAAATATCCTGAAGTTAGAATAAATGTATTATTATTATTACATCTCCCAATGATCGTTACCTTAATCGAGCGCCCTCGCGATCAATGTCACCTTCTTGATAGGTGGACCTATCGCCAAAAATAAATGGTTTGATCTCTGTAAACTTTTCTTGAGGAAGGTAAAAAAGACGCAACATCATTTTATCATCATATCTAATATTTTTGGGTATATAAAATTGCTCGCTAAGTGTCAGTCCCAAGATGTTGTAGACCTCACAGATGAACTCAAACTTCCAGCACATCACGCGTTTTGTCTTCAATACATAGTAATCTCCCATAACCCTCTCGACATATGCGCTTAGTTCCTGAAAGCATCAATTTATCAATTTTTCATATAATTTACATTTATTAGCACTTACTTTGGGTCGCTTTTGTTTGCGTAATTTGCGCATTTGTTTTAGATCTGCTATCATATTGCGATGAGTCTGATATTGTACGCGAAACAGGTTTGCCTCCTTATTCTTCTCCAGCATCTTCTTGTCTGGATACTTCAAATAACTCACATAGTAGAGTGGGTTACGCGATTGAAGCATTTTCTACAACCAACAAAAGGCTTATCTGATTACTTTCTATACCCAACTAAATTATAACACCTACCATAAATTGTTTAAGAATCGCGTACTGCCTGAAGACTAGCTTTCTCAAAAATTCGCTTGAGCCTTTACATTGTTCTAATAGCAAACTGGGATTGTTGCGCAAGTTCTTCATGAAAACTACATCGTACCACGAATCATTGACGTAGGTCTGATTAATGACATAAAATGCACGCCTTCTTCGCTCGATTTCCATTGGCGACAAATATTCTTCGTCTTCCTCCAGGATGCTGTTGACATCGCATTTGCCTTGGTCTCTCAGTTTCTTCCAGAGCACACGATTATCAATGATTGCCTTTTCTTTGTTGATTGCATTGACGCGACAAATTATCTTTTGGTTCCTTAGAAAGAAAAGAGACATTGATTTTCCAGTCACATCCTGAATGACATCGTTCAACTAGATGGGGAAAGATTAACTATTTAGAATTGGTTTTATCCGTTTGAAATCTTATCGTACCACACAGAGTCGCTTCTGAAAGGCTTGAGCCTTTACTCCGATGAAAGTTTTGAGATTATCTTCAAGTTCTATGCAGCTCAACTCAAATTTGTTCAACTCAAAAAGAGCGTCACAAATTTGCAAATTGATTTTACAGTTAGGATTTCCTTCTTCCAATGCCATTCCTAAGAAAGAGAGAGAGATTATTTGTGGGCTTAAAAGGATTTACTTAACATACTTGCAGCTTTTCTAGCATCGTTGAGGGCAAGTTCGATCCTGGCAGCCTTTCGTTGGTTCTGGCTGCGACGATATAGTGTGGTGTAATCTGAGGGGTCCAGCTTCATAGCTTCGTCGAAATAGTGCAGAGCCAGGTTCTCACGACGTCGATTGAAATAATATGTAGCCCAGTCCCTGTAAAGGCCATGTTCCATGGACTCATTCAATACTAATTTAGTCCATGGAGGGAGCTGTTCTCCGGGCTTCAATCGGAAGTTGTATCCCACTATTGACGTCATTATTACAACTTAAAAAAAAAACTATTATTAAAATGTAAAAGCTGTAAAGTGTGTCTGTGTTAGTTTTCTGTGTGTACTACTCCTGTGTGTAGAATGAAACTGAATAACTCGATACAGGCTACGGGACATAGTTGATATCTTAATGACAGTCTTAGCAATGGGTTCATGATTGAAAAAATAAACTTTGACTTTTTATACAATGCTATAAGGCTATTACTTGTTGTGCAAATGTTTGTAGGCGTGGAAGACTTTGCATAGTATATAGGAACGAGAACAAATAGATAGCAAAAAAATGTGATCAATGTAAAGGTTTCTTAAAATATTCTTTTAGTTGCAGGTCTTTGTTAAAATCTACATATCTTGATCAAATGTGGTTTTCATTCCCTGTTTCTTATATTTGCTAAATGCTGTTTAATAAAAATAAAAAATAAAAGTATTCATATTTTTTATCATAATCAAAAGCCCAGTCTTAGAGCCTTGTCTATTGCAGTGTAAACTAAACTTTCGACAGGTTTATGCTCTGAATCTTCACTTTAATATTTTAAAATATTCACATGGAGTTTAGTATAAAAAATAGTAAATACATATGTACATATATATGTTTTTATGCCACAATAGAGTTTGTGGCAGACAATTTGATGCTTCTAATAATAGGTGTGGCACCAAATGTCTCATGAATTTCATCAGCTTTGCGCACATTCGATAGTATTCACACATTCTCATTGTCATCGTGATCCCCCATTCTGTTGGAAGAAATAGGACTTTAGTTAGTATTTAAAAAATATAAACATATCTATATACATGGGATTTAACCCTGCAATGGAACTTGTGCGAGACATCTTGCTGGCTATGGATTGACTCTTCTTGCGAATTTCATCGTCAATGCAGTATGAACAAATTTCAATAAAATTATGGATGGTCTTAGACTTTAGTTTTTCGACAACAGGGTAAATTTCATCAAAAGCCTCCCTGGTCATCTCAATCTTGTGCTGCAAGACGTTTGCTTTGATGATTTGCAGAATGCTTAGGTACTGCCATACAAAGCTGTTACAATTGTGACATTCTAAGTGAGAAATTATCATATACATATATATTATTCATTGAGTATATAGTTACTTTCTACCTTTGATCGCTTTGTGCGCATTTAGAATGCACTCGTCATACCGTAACTGTATCAAATGGGAATTGGCAATCTGATGGTACAAATAGCACTTTTCAATAGAATACTTTGCAAACCAGTTACGTTTCTCCAAGCGTGTAACTAGGGCTCTTTAAAAGAATATAAACAATGACTATTATTCTTCTTAAACAGTTTACTTCTAGGCTTACTTTGCTTTTTGTACTTTGGGCGCAACGACTTCACTCTCTTGATAAGTGGAGCGATCTCCAAAAACATATGGTTCCACATCTTTCACAGTATCCTGCTTGACACGTAACAACTTGAGTATATATGAATATGAATTGTCGAAGGCTGACCTTTTTGGAGTCTTGTACTGTTCGCAGAGTGCCAGGGCTAGGGTATTGTAGACCTCATTCATAAACTCGAATTTCCAGCACATAACGCGATTCGTTTTTTTCACATAGTAATCGCCCATAACACTCTCAATGTAATCGGCGAGTTTCTAGTTTAAAAGGAGTTCTCTTATGATATTCTGTCTAATTTGAATAATTAACTTACCTCCAGCTTATGTTGTTTGCGAAGCATCCGAATTTGTTTCAGATCTGCAATCATATTTCTGTGGGTTTGGTATTGAATGCGGAAAAGAGTCGCTTCCTTGGTCTTTTCGAGCATTTTCTTATTTTTGAATTTCATGAAATTCAGATAGTAAATTGGACTGCGAGAGTGAAGCATTTTCTGCAAACAGCTAAGATTGGTAAGAAGATCTCAAAGATAGTGCATAAAACGAACCCTAAATTGACGAATGACTTCGTACTGAGTTCTAGACATCGGCCCAGCACGAGTGCTTGAGTACTTGCAATAGTCCAATAACAGACTGGGGTTTTTCAGCAGTAGTTTCATAAAAAGAAAGTCCTTCCAGGCTTCGTTGACGTAGTTCTGGTGAACTACATTGAAGGCACGCTTCCTGCGAGCGATTTCCAAAGGAGACAGAACTTCCTCCTGCAATTAAATGAATGTTTATATGCATGCGAACATAATTACACAGTCCAGAAACCCCACCTCTATTTCCGGTATACTGAGAACATCACATTTTTCCAAATCTTTTAGAATTTTCCATCTTGGACGATCGTCCACCTTCTCATTGGCTCTCATAATGGCGCACACCTTCTTCACGGTCTCTTGTTCATTCAAGTAGAATAATGATAAGCTTTTATTGGTGGTATCCTTAATGACATCATCAATCTGGGAAAGTACAAGTTTAAACAACTATGTGCAAATAAAATAAACCTACATTTGATACCTACCACGCCGCGGCGTACTTCGAAAATTTTCGATTTGTTACCAACAAACCTTCGTAAGTTTTCGCATATTTCATTTTTGCAAGGCTCAAATTGATTTAATTGAAAAAGGCTTTCGCATATCTGCACATTCATCGGACAGTTAGGTCCTCGCATGCTCAGCGACATATCTAATCATGCTTACACTGTTACCAGAAATATTTTAAGTATGTATAGTAGACCTACCAGCTGCTAATTGTGCATCCTCTAAGGCACTTCTGATTTCGGCTAACCTTGATTTTGTCAAACTTCGCCGATATAGAGAAACAAAATCGTCGTCCATTAATTCCAAGGCCTGACTGAAGTAATACTTGGAAAGGTTCTCACGTCGCCGAGAGGAATAGTATGTGCCCCAGTCGCGGTAGATATCATGCTGAATTTTGGGTGGCCACTGAAACTGTGCCCATTCTGGAATGGCCTCGCCTTCCGTAAAAATGGGCTTATGTCCCACTATCGACGTCATTTTTCGAATAATTTAATGCACTTAATGGTATTTCAAAGCTAAAAGGAAAGAATAAAAGAAGGGATAACTGCTCGTGGATGTCTTTATTAGCATATATGCATTTGTACCTATCTATGGGACAGAAATGGCGCTATCAGTGCGGCTGCAATCTTCAATATTAATGTACACACTGCAGAAAGCTATAAAAACACTTAAATTTTGAGAACAGTAAAAAAATTTACAAAATTTTTTATAAAAAATAGGAAACTATAACACTACGGAACACTCGACGTATATGAACATTACAAAAATTAGCTAACCTGTCGAGTTAAGTTTTTTTCATCGGCGTCTTTTGTTTGGGAAAAATGTGAAATAAATTCAATGTATTTAAAGATGCACCCGAAAGTATGCTACGGTTTTTTGCTTTAAAGTATAAGAGTTTTAATAATTGGCTTAGTATTTTTGCATTTATTTGTTATTTCGTCAATTGTTAGTTGTTCTACTGTGACTTAACATTAACTGTCCTGTCCTCAAGCTTTTATTGTTTATATTAAGCGTAAGCTGCCATTAAAGGTATTAGAGCACTAGTTTTAAATATAAATAAAAGTAAAAAATAAATATATGTTTCTTTCTTCGCTGAAAGCTCCTTGAGATTACAGATTACGCTGATATTCCGCTATGCAAGCACTGCAATTCGTAATGCACACACCGTGTTTGGCTCGTGTTGTGAAGCAGGCGTGTGCGAGTTTCCGTTTCCGTTTCGCCTTTGAATTCTGTCACACTTCAAATAGGCACCTGCAGTCGTTCACTTGAAACCCACGCGATACTCGACAGCATATGATTAAAAAAAATAAAGAAATGTATAACGAAAGAAACTGAAAATGCAAAAAAAATAAAAATAAACAGAGGCTAGAAACCAAAGGAAATATGTATTCAACCGCAACTCGTGTGACAGAAGTAGCACAGAGCATGGCTCGATAATAATTGTGTGCATGCTCCAAAGGGGCAGCCAAATGCAAAGGAAATCACTTAGAAAGGACACACACACACGCCATGTGCAGGTTTGTGGAATGGTAATGGGATTACGTAGCAGTGTGCTCATTATACTCGCTCCAACTGCTTCACACCCCATTCTAGAGTGGAGTGGCAAGGTGGGGGCAGTGCTGTAACAATTGTGGCGCTAAGCCCATGACCACAAAAGGCCAATGATAAGTGTTAAGAGTCGTAGGCGTCGCATATAGGGGCAACTCAACGCGCCCATAAATCTAATGTATAATAAATTTAAATAGCGAAATCATGCAAAAAGCCAAGTGGAAACCAACAGCTGCCCCGCGCCCTAGGCCCTCCTCCGCCCCGTGCACCTCCCCTTTCAGCTGTCTCACGCACAAGCCGAGGCCGCAGGCCGACAATGACTACACTTTAGCGGCAAATTTGTGCGCATTGTCGCCGTATTATTTGCTATTATTTATGCCTTTTCCACTATTTACTTCCTTTTCTTTTTTGCCTCTCCCGCCCGCCGGCGCTGCTCTTGCTTTGTTGCTGTTGTTGCTCACACGCCATTTTGTGGTATGCAAAAGTGGACGCGGCGGCCACTCCTTGCTCTGCTCTGCCGCCACAATCCACAAAGCACACACACACACAAACGAGCAATTCACAGTGGGAGCTCGTCGATAACAGTTGCCATTTCGAGTAAATATCGATAGGTGCACTGTTGATGCGATAGCTGATCGTGCACTTGATTGCGATAGTTTGGCATATATCGCAAATTTAGTATTTTTACTGATAGTATGTTTGGCCACACTGAATGTGAAAAAAGGCGCGTAAGCTTGCAGATTTATAAATGAAATATATGAAAATATAAATTATAATATATAATATAATATAGATTCGCCGTTTTGTGCCACTGTACTTTCATTGGCGTGTTAAGCATTTGCGCTTGAAAAGCTCGCGTGGATTTTAAACATTTTCACACAACATTCTCTCATATTTAGACGGCACACATCAGCGACAGTCAGCAAGCCGCCAGTTGCCGCAAACCCCGAAACAACAACACTGCACGGCACGGCAAGGGGCAAGGGGCCGAGGGCAGAGTTCATGGGACTCGGCGGTAATGTAAGCTCCATAAGCCAAATAAAGGACACACACTAATAGCATGCAACACACGCGACCAAAGCGCCCGAACGTAAATCTGTGAAATGTAATTGTTGCCATGACGAAAGCAAAAGCAAAGGCACAAGCCGGCCCAGAACCCAAAAACCCGTAGTCAAATCCGCACCCGCAGTCCAATCCACAGCCAAACACCCTCCCCCTCTCTCTTACTGTGTCCCGTCCCGCACAGGGCTAAGGGCATTTTAAGTAAGTTTTGCTGCCGCTCTGTGCCATATTCGCATTTTGATAATCGCCGGGCCTCCATCGCAGCCCGTCCGCTGATATACAAATTGGCTTTTGCAATGACTTTATACATTTTACGAGCAGCGGGGCCTGGGCTGGCACGGATACTTTGAGTGGTTTTTGGGTTTTTCGAGTTCCACGTACTCGTTCTCCATCTCATGCCCCCTGCTCGTCCTGCTCTCCCCTCTTGTGCCCATTCCCCATTCTTGTATGCGAGTTGGCGCACTCTGATGCGATTATAAAGGCTAAATTGATGCAGATAAAATTAATTGAATTCAAAAAGCCAAATCCGCTGCCCTTTTCCTATTTTCCTACTTATTTTCGTTCATTCTTTTTTTTTTTCTCCATTCCTCTTCCACTTTTTTTTTCTTTTGAGGGCATCTGGCAATTTTGCACAAGTGGGTCGCATTTTTTGTCGGTTTTCCAATAGTTCGGATAGTTACTTAGTCGGTTAGGTCATGCGAGCGAATGTCAGGAAGCCGGCAAATGTTTACCCAAGCGTTTGGCACACTAAAATGAGACTCCAGAGGCGATTCCTCAATTACGCTTAGATAAGGAATAGAAATCTACGAACAGTTTGCATTACGAACAAGATTTGGTAAGCCAAATTAATCACAATACAAACAAATGTGATAAGGTCTTATCTGCTTCGGTCCGGAATATTTTGTTTTATTTTTCGACTTCTCATGCATGTTTACCTTTTGGTTTATCTTTATTTGTCTATGAGTCGTTGGCAAGCAAAACCAACTTTTGTGGGCATTCCCAACTTTTACAGCTAGAGCTGGCCTGCAAAAAAGCTCTGCCAGAATATAAATATTAGCTGCATTCTCTACGTTTCCATATCATCAACTCGACCGTTTCAAATCAACAGTTACGTTTGTCAATAGAATCTAAAAAATGGCACCACCACCACCGCCAGGACCACACGGACCAGGACACCACGGACCCCCCATAAGCCCGATGAGCATGGACATGGCCCACACGATCATGGACATAATCCCAAGCCACCACACCATCACGGAGGACCTCCGCATCATCATTAAATGCGCCACAACAAGCGATGATTTTAGTTATCCTGCACGGCTGATTGCCAACTGCATTTTTGCATATTTTTAATTGTTGTATAAGTTCTGTGGTTTGAATAGAGTAAAAACATATTTTAATAAACAATCAAAACCAAATTTCAAGTGTTTTCGTTTAAACTGTTTTTTATAGTACTTTAAGTGTTATTGAACTATTTTACTAAACATTCTAAGCCGAATTTCAAGTGTTTTCATTTTATTTTATTGTTTTTTATAGTACTTCAAGAGCTATTGAACTAGTCTTGTAAGTGCTTTATAATTTATCAATATAAATTCAATAAATCAAACATTTATTACAATTTGAAATGTCTGTTTCTCTCCAACAAAAATTACATTGTTAGTTCATCGCAAATTATAATCCTTTCCCGACTGTGCTTTCTTTGACTTATTGAATATATAAAAACAGTAAAAACTCCAATAACGGACACTTTCTTTATGCTGAACTTCTCTTTACAGAAGTGAAAGATGTTGTGTAGAAGAATTATTAAAAAATGTAAAGTTTCATAGTATATTATTTCCTTTTCCCATCTTATTATTGTAACAAGAAAATGAAATAAGCTTAAGTGAATGATTGTCAAATAAAAAATCTAAATTGCATCTAAAGTTGTTTTGTTTTGTGGGTTTCGTAAGACCAAGTATTCAAATCTCAAATCAATTTACAAGAACTACAAAAGTTATTTTAATCTTTATAACCTATGCTTGGCTCTGACCTGCTAGAATGACGTATGCTTAATGCGTAATAACTAAAAATACATGAGTAAACCGTGTGAATTCCGATTGATCATATCTTCAAACATGTGTACATTTTGCTTGGGTATTTCCCAGGCACACAGTCAACTGTGCCCAAGACAAATATGTTGTTTATTAGGCGTTGCTCATTAAGCTGACACACGAAACGAAGCAGTTTGAATGCTAAAACAATTGATTACGACCTCAAACCCCCATCGATTAGATAAACTCTTATCGAAGGGTTGTAAAAGTGCCAAGTGCAACATTATAAAACTTGTGCGACTCGGGGAGTTAGTTCAGTTGCTTGAAGCGATCGCAGTTATTCGCAAGAGAAGACAGAAAAAGAACTTACAATGTCGCCACCACCACCACCGCATCACCACGGACCTCCTCCACCACATCATCATGGTCCTTGGCCGCCACATGATCACCATGGACCTCCGCACCATGGACCTCCACATCACGGACCTCCACACCATGGCCCTCCTCATCATGGACCTCCTCATGGACACATTCAACCACGTTAATGTGAACATGTCTGAGCCCAAGCTAAATAGTTTAATATATAGTTTTTATAAAAGTGGAAACGGAATTTAATTTATTATTGTTTCTTATTGTGACAAACTTGAAGCCTTATCAATTTATAATATGCCAAAGAATTCTCTTCTTTCTTGTCCAAATAAATGAATATAAATACTGAAAAATGTTGTTTTTTATTGTCACGTACTAAATTGTGAAGTGTGAATATAAATTTGTTTGTTAAAACATAAATAACACTTTTAAAATATATTCTTTTTTATATAAATAGATTTTAAATGGTTTAAATGAAAATCAAAATTCATCAATAAAACAAACAGCGCGAATTTGGCGTGGAAATATGATAGATTATGAAAATACTTTCAGTATTTATTCCTGTTTCACTTTGCGACTGAAAAAGTCTGTTGGAATTTAAAGTGCAGACTGAATATTTATTAAATGTTTTTCTATATAAGAAGGGTTATTGCGGAGGAATAAAAATGTCTTTATTTATATTATATTTTTTTTATACAATTTTTTACGCGCTTAAATTCAACTTATTTTTTGTTTTACTCGTTATCTTATCAGTTTTTAAATATATAATTCATTGAATTACTCACAATAAACCAGTGTTATTTTCGGGAAAGGCTTCTTCTAGGAAGCTCTTTCTTCCAAGCCGTGTATGACTAAATTCTTTTACAAGAGTTAGTCATCGATTTGTAGTTCACCCAAGTTATGCATATTGATTAGCAATAAGTTTGGGATAGATTAGATAAGGCTTATCTGATAACTGTTTGTATTGCCCATGGAATCGAGCTATTTATGGAGTGTGTTAATTATCTAACGGGTTTAGTTAGCGCACAAAGCTCGCGCGTTTCGCATCAGGTAAAGTTCGAGCAAACAGTGAAGAGAATATGCCGCCACCACACGGAGGACCTGGAGGACCCGGCGGTCATGGAGGCCATGGCCATGGGCCACCACATGGTGGACCCCATCACGGGCACGGACCTCCGCATCACCATGGGCCACCGCATCATCATGGGCACGGACACGGACCTGGACCAAGACCCTGCTGTTGCTTCTGTACGATTGCCTAGAGTGTTCAACTGAGCTGCGACATTGCAATACAATAGTTTTAATCAGTCAATAAAGAGTGAGAGAGACGGAGTGAGAGAGAAATGGAAGTGCTGCGTACTTATCTCTAATGTTAATCAGCTGCTTAATTAGTCAAATCAAGTGGCGCGGGCCGAGCGATTAATGAGCGGCTAATCATTATGCCTAAATACTTTAAAACCTCAAAAGCCGCTTACATGGCGGTTACTTCGGCATACAAACAAAACGTGTGTGTGTGCGGGTGTGTGTGTGTAAGAGAGAGTGTGTATGTGGCTGGCCTTGCGTGTCAATTTCGCTGGATGTGTGTGTGTGAGTGTGTGTGTGTGTATGGGAGCGGTCCACACGGCTTGGCCCGCTCTAATTTATAGCAGTCAAGTTGGAGTAGACTGCAAGACATACAAGTGCCATAAATTCTGGCAAAGGAACACATTATTTATACTGTCAACTGGGCTATATGGTATTTCGAAACGGAATTCTCTGCGCTTCCACCTATAAATAAGTGCATTACTCGCCAAAAAACCAAGCCAGTCAGCCAGTCAGCCAGAGAGCGAGCCAGCGAGCGAGTAACGCTCATTTCGGCATAAGTCTTCATTAGCGGTTAAAAGGCTGACCCACAATGGGGTCGGCTAACTGGCTGATGCTGCCAATGGGTTTTTCATACGCATCGAACTGTCGCCGCAGCGTTAAAGCCGGAAATGCCCAAACAACAACAACAACAAAAGCAGCAACGGCAACAGCAGCAACAATGGCAGCGTAGGCGAAGAGCGGACGAAAAGGAAAATGCTTAAAGTTCAAATTAAGCACAACAGCTGGCGAAAAATTGAATTGAAGGCAGCAGCAACAACAACAAGAGCAGCAAAAGCAGCCGCAGCAACAACGACAGCAACAACAACAACAACAATGTCGTTACTCCCCCGAAAAGCATTTGAACGAGTCAGCTAAGGAAAACCCGAAAAAACATACATATAAAAAATAAACGAAGCCTGCTTTAAGGCGCCGAAAGCAACTCGTGCCAACAGCTGGCCAGGAGAGCGACACAGAGAGACAGGCAGAGAGGAGAGTGAAACTGAGAGAGCGGGAGAGCGCGCACAAATGTCCAATGTCACAGTGGCGCCACTTGCCCGCATAGCGTGCACTGTACGTACTAAGCTCATTTCGCACATGCGCCACAGAATTCCGACTCGACTTGTCGAGTGTAAACAGAGAAACCTTTCGCCGGACTCCAACGACACACGGGCTCAGTCGTTGCCTGCATGCTTCGTGGTTTGGGTGCCAACTGCTCAGGGCCGTTACTTTTATTCTCCATGGCCAGTTGGGAGTGCGTATGCCGGCAAGTCTTATCGCAGGGGTCGCCTGATAAGCCATGGAAGAGAGGTTTCTCTAGGCTGCCAAGGTGCTCGGCTTATCGGCACTTTGTGATGGAATGTTGATAGAGCAGCGCCATTTGATTAGTAAAGGGTGTATCAATCAACTCTATATATCTTTATAATTCTTGTCAGATTTCTGGTATATATAAAGGTAACCCAGGCTCAGTTATAATCAACTTGATTTGTCCAGCTTAGTAGGCTCGAGCATAAATTAGGCCAAAGTGCAAGCGAAGTTAGTTGCAACATAAAGCTGCCTAGGGAATCAGAAAGAGAGGGGTATAAGAAGAGGTATTGGCAGAAGGAAAGGCAGGCAGAAGGAGAGGCAGAAGGAGAGAGAGGAGCAGGCAGAGGGAGAGGCAAGGGGAGAGGCAGAGAAAGAGTCAGAGGGGCAGGCAGAGGGAAAGGTATAGAAGGAGCTAGCTGCCTTGGTTTGTTAGAAAAATTAACGCTTGCATTTTGTTTTTTATGCCACCAACTCATAAAAACAGAAACACACACAAACACACAAACACTCGCACACACTTACACACAAACTTGCACACTCGCTCGCACAGTCAGTCACATAAGTATGCTTATACACTAAGCCTGTCTGCGCGCCGAGTGAAAAACAAACTGCAGCGGAAGCAGCGCCTCCGTTCCTGCCTCATGCCTCGCCTGTCTGCTTGCCTCGCCTGACGCTGTCACATTTGGGCGACAGGATGCGCAGCGAGTACCTGAGGCGCCGCGGACTGCTCATGGCGGCCACTTCAGCGACAATAATAAGCGCCGCAACAGCAGCGACAGCAGCAGCAGCAACAGAACGTGCCGCGCTTGGCAGGATGAAGGTGCGAACCGTGGCGTCTGTTAATGATAATGATGACAGTCTGTCGCCGGCTTTAGCGCTGCACTCCCCTTCCTGCTGCAACTACTTGCTGTAGGACACTCGGCGCGCTAGTTAAAGTTTTAATTTGGCATATTATGGTGGCTGTAGTGGCGCAGTGTGCGCTCGTTAGATACGGATATGGATACGAGCACACTAAGCATATGCCATATGCCACATGCCACCACAATAACAACTACGCCAACTGCTCAGCTCAGCTCAGATGCACACACACCTAGGAGGAGGTACGAGATGCAGACTCGGCAGAAACATGAGTGAAAAACAAGCGAGGATGCTCGACTCTCAATAGTTCTGGCATTGAACTTAGCCGGCAAAGCTGAGACGCTGTACAGACGGCATAATGAGCCCGCTTTAGTTGTTGAATAACTTGTGAGGGACCTTGTAAGATGAAGTGACTTAAACTTGAGGGATTTGTTTTAAATAAAGTTAAATAAGGTTTGCCATAAGTAGAAGGCGTAAGGGTTGACTATTTGATACTCTACTGTGGCTAGTTCAACTCAAGTAAGCTAGAGTTTACTTACTAGGGAGAGATTTGCTTGGTTAACAAGGAATAAGGGTTATGGAAACTGTAAAGGTGTAAGAAGATATTATAGAAGTCATTATGGATTTTGTGATTTAACTTAGTTATTCAGTTTGTTTATTCTGTAGTTAAAGTCTTGACAATATTACCCATACGCAGTGAGGAGCTTACCAGGCATGTTGAAAGAACAGAAATCTATTTTGCCGACAGTAAAATTGGAGAAAGTTTCCATAGAACATATGCTACATCTTTAAACAGTCTTTAGTAATAGGAAAACTTATTCTATTTCTTCAAATATTCGTGTCTTTGCAGTCTTTTATCTTAATCTTCTTGACTTTCAAAACTTTAAAGAATTCTCTGGCTATTGCGTATAAAAGAAATATTTTCTTTTTACTTAGCTACAGTATCCTCTGTATAACGTATTGTTATCGTCATTACATTCAGTATAATATATATTTTGTCTATAATATTCAGTATATTAACAATATACTCGTAATATTATTAATATTATGTAAGGAAACCTTAAGCCCGCCATGCTCCTTACAACCTCTCACATACCTATGCACTTCCTCCACTACACCTTCCATTCAACTGGGAGTGTATTTCATAACTAATTTGCCAGGAATTTAATGCATTCCGAACTTCAGCTCTATTTATAGAGATGAAAAGGCAACTGGGCAGGTAGGGGAAGCAGCAAAAGGCCAGGAAGTTATTCAATTACTTCAAGTTTGTGCTGGATTTGAATTGTACACATTCTAATTCTGGCCAGAAAAAGAAAAAGAACCCTTGTGTCGATTGTCTGAGCTGAGGATATGCAGACTTTAAGCCATTTAGCAAATTATGTGCGAGTTCCTTTAACCCTTGAGTACCGCACAGAGCACAAAGAAGCAGACGAAGACGCAGTCAAAGCCAAAGAAGCGAGCAGGAAGCATGAATGGAGCAAAGTGAGGAGAGAAGGCGGGAAGTGGGGGCGGGAGATTGGGAGAAATGGAACATTTTTTGGCAAAGTATTTTCAATTCAATCAAACGCCCACTAACAAAAATGCAAATGCCAAAGCAGATCGCACGCACACACATGCGAAACCTCCCCACACACGCACGCACACACACACACGTCATTTAAATAAAAATAAACATGGCAAATGGTTGGGAATACTTTGAAACACTTTTAAGCATCATTACATTAGCAAATTTTTCTCTTTTCTCGTCTCTATGCACAAAGGCGAAATGTGAGCGAAAGAGATTTGTGCACAGTGGGCGTTGCCTGCTGTGTGTGTGTGTGTGTGAGTGGGGCACGTGAGGGCGTGGCTAGCAGTCACATTATGGCCACTTCTAGCTCTGCTTTGCCCTTTCTTTTTGCTCTCCTTCTTCTCTGACTTTTGTGGCATTTTCTAATTTACATTTAACACAAATGTAATTATTGACAAAGGCAAAACTCTCTGACAGCACGTGAACCGCTGCCAGACCACGCCCCCCCAGCACTGTAGTGGTTCCTATGTAATTGTCGTTATAATAAATAACTTCAACTGTCCAACACTTGACACTCGACATCAACTGCAGCGGAAATGGCAGCGAAAAAAAAGGGACAAGTGCAAGGGCTTGCAGTGGCAGCTAATACCCTGTAAAAGGGGGCAGTAATGCAAAAGGAAGCTTAAGGCTGAGAAATGGAAAAATGAATGCAAAAGGGGAAGTATTCAAAAGTGGACAAGGAAGGTTTAGAAACTTATAGTAAGCGCTTTATAGAAGTTGATAAAGTTGATTTAGTTCTTTTATCTATTAGATTAATGAGTAGAAGACTTAATTATAAGTTTAAATATGGTAGAGTACTTCAGATCATTAAAATAAGATTTGGAAGCTGTAATAAGCTCCTTTTTTAGCCAGGTTTATGTACAACAAACATTAAAATGAACTAGTTCCATGAACCAAGGCACTTTTAGAACTGTTAAATCATATTATATAGAGCTAAAGTTTTATATTATCTAAGAGGTTACTATTCATAACAAAATATAATGAATTGATTACTAAGAGTAGCCTTAAAATCAACCTAAACAAGCAGTTAACAAAACACCATCATACCTCTTAAGTGCAATAGTTCACGGGGTATACAGAAACCGCCAAACTGGAGTTGACCGCATGCGAGAAGCGCCAGAAAAACAGCGCCACATATTTCAAACGGGACACATGTAAAAATGCTGAAGCGCTGATAAGGACATTAACATTTGCACACAAAAAGCACGTGCAGTAGTCCAGGGGGAAGTAAACAGAGGGGGAGGGGAAAGGAGAAAGGGGAATGAGCTAGGGAAAACCGATCCCCAACTTGTCGAGCATTTGAAACTTTGCTTTTCGTATTGCGAAACATCAAAAAAAGTTTGCCGCGTCGCTTTTGACACGCAAATTTATAACGGCAGAGCGAGAACTTGTTGTTGTTGTTGTTCTGGGCACCACAAAGCAGCAGCAACAACAACCACTTGGCGAGACAAAACGCTAAGGAATATATAAAAGGCAGCACAATTTCCAACGCATACAAATGCAATTTAAATTTACTTATTTGGAACCCCCCGGGAATTTCGAAATTATTTGCCTTTTCACGCAAATTTAGCGACCATTTTTCTCCTGAAAAAAGTCTTCCCCTTGCAGACAGGTGGGCACCCAATTGGAGTTTACATAGTTGTTGTCCCCCTCCCCCCTTTGTCTGACATGTGCTGCAGAAGTTTTTCGGCTGAGTTTGTTGGACGATTAGAAAATGCTTGAGAGCAAAGTAACCCAAAAGGCTCTGACAAATGCCCCCGACCAAGAGCAGTTGTTGTTCCCGTTGTTGTTGTTGTTTGTTTAGTTGTTGTTGTTGCTGTTGCTGCTGTGGTGATTAATGACGTCGAATGCTGCGAGAGAGCAGTCAACGGGGGGAGAGGAGGCAGCTTGGCTGAAGTCTGCTCTGGCAGCTTAATTTAAAATGAAAATTGTACTTAATTTCTAGCGAAGCTCATAAGGAAGGGGCAAAGGGGGAGCCCAAAAGAGACACAGCATGGTAGGTGGGAGGAAGGGGAAGGAAAGACGGGGGAGGGGACTGCTGTAAGACATCTGTGTGAGGCTTTAAGCGTGGGAGAGCTTAGGGCAAATCCAACGGGCGCTAAAGCTCTGCTCATTGTCTGGATACTACGCCAGATTCCCGCTGACTCTATTTATAACACATTGCTGAGTATGATGCAGACATAAATAAATAATAAATAGCAACGTTTTTTAAGCAACCAAAGAAGAGAGAGAGAAAGAGAGATAAATAGAGAGAGTAAGTTAGTAGAGTTTAGAGTTAGTTTCTTTGATAACTCAGCTAATTAAATTATAGCCAAAATCAATCAAAGAAACCAAACAAACTGCCCTAAAACTTCATGCATTGTTCAAATTGTGTGTATATGCAATATATGTGCAGTCGTATCTGTCAGATACATTTGTGATTTACCGCACAAATCCAAAAATTTGAAGCATGACTTTGACTTTTGGAAGCAGAGGCAAATTGAATTTGGATTACCAAAGAATTCACACAAAGTCGAAGAAGCTTTAGTTTATTATTATACTTATTTTGTCAGAGGGCAGGGAGCACCCAAAGGGGGGAGGGGAGGGAGGTGTGGAGTAGTGTGGGCGAGTGACAAGCCAGCCGCAAAATTGTAGGAAAAGCGTTGGCAGTTTTCAATCGCTGTCTCTCTCCCCCTCGCTCTCCCACTCTCTCCCTCCCTCTCCCACTCTCTCTCCTCGTCTCCTTTTGGTTTATTTCTTTGGTGCAAAAGCTACTTTATTTTGACAGCAGACAAACAAATGTCAGAATTGAAATTAAAAGGGAAGCAGCGACAGGCAGCAGCGAGTGGCAGAAAACTTGGCGAGAGCGCGCAGCACAAGCAGCAGCAGAAACAGACGCGTTGGCAGCCGCATTACGCCCAGTTCAGTAGCTGCCACACCTCCCCCTGCCCTGCTCTTGCCTCTCCCTATTCGATTGCTACACTCACCCACACACACGCGCATTTCAGCAGTGACTTTCTTCCTGCATTCCCGCATTCGCATTCGCATTGGTTTGGTTTGTGCCTTTCTTTCTTCAGTTGTTTTTGTACTTTTCACACAGCGTGAAATTTTCTAAATGTCATTTTGCTGTCATCTCGTGGATAATAAGATTACAACTACGTTGAAATAATAGGATTCAAATGAAAAAACTTTGCCGTCGTCGCTCGTCCGTCGTCTGTCTTGTGTCTTCTGTCGCCAGTCTCAGGTCGCCGTCTTCGGTCTCCCTTTGCCTGCTCAACTTTCAATTCGTCTACACCTTCAGCTCACACTGATATATATCTTTCCTCTCTCTCTCTCCCTCTCTTTTTCTCCCCCTCTCTCTCTTTTAGCAGCATCCCTGCCCTGTCCTCTGGGGCGCGACTTGAGTGCAAAGTTTTCATTTCGACTGCTGATTGAGTAGCGCGATAATGATTAAGCAGCAGGGCGAACTAAGTCTCCCGAACTCTGCCACACACACCTCTGCGATCTGGCAACACTCTAAAGCTGTCTGGACTGTACAATTGATCTGTCTGTCTGTCCCTCTGCCTGCCCTGTCTGGCATACATAATTGATTCGATCGAGCAACAAACTTGGTCCAAATGGGAACGATCTATTTCGCCCGGGGCCTAGAAGTTTGACGAAAGTACTTGATGGGGCAGTCTGAGGAGAATAGCGAAAGAAAACAAAGCAAAAGCAAAACAAACAGCGCAAAAAAAGAGTAACGAGCACTGGTCAAAGAGCAACAGCTTTGGCTCTGGGTAAATCACTGCCGGCAGCCATAGAAAAAGACAAAAACAAATGTCGAATAAATCAAACCGGCTTTCATTGCCCACAAATTTTGGCTATAAAAGAGCCAAGCTGCGTTGCCAAAGGTATCAGAACATCTACAACGTTCTCGCAAGTCAAAACTAAGACGAAAATACAAAATGAATCCAATTTTCGCGATCGCATTGTCCGCCCTCTTTGTGGCTCTGGCTGTGGCAACGGTAAGTCGAGAAGGCAGAAGAGAACTGTAGAAAGCAGTAGAAAGAGAGTCGGTGAAGTCAGTAGAGAAGCTTATTAGAGTGATCAAGAAGTAGAGCTGGCAATTGAGAGCAGTGTACGGTAAAAGAGTAAGAGGATCAGAGTCCAGAAACTTCTAGAAGCGAACTTTAATTTATTAGAAGTCATCAACTTTCAAAGAGGGACATCAAAATAAATAAAAAGAAGGTCTATAAAAGTAGAATACTAAAAATAGACAAGGCTAAATTGAGCTTAAACTTTTTCAGGCCACACTTTCAAAAGATCTCATTAGAAAACCAATAAACTTCACATCATTAAATCACAAATTTCTTTAACTTCACAGCCCGTTGAACTGAGCGAGGAGCAGAAGACGCTGGCCAAGCAGCACGGCGAGCTGTGCTCCAAGAAGATCGGTCTGACCGAGGCCGAAATCGCCAAGGTGAAGGCCCGTGACTTCAGTGATCCCACCGAGAACATCAAGTGCTTTGCCAACTGCTTCTTCGAGCAGGTCGGCACCCTCAAGGAGGGCGTGCTGCAGGAGGATGTAGTGTTGGTCAAGCTGGGCGCCCTCATTGGCGAGGAGAAGACTCGTGAGGCACTGGCCAAGTGTGGCAGCATCAAGGGCGAGAACAACTGTGATACCGCACACAAGTTGCACGAGTGCTTCGAGGAGTACAAGACCAAGGCCTAAAGCCTGTCCCTCAGTTCGGGCAGCTGCAGCTATCTCAACAATTTGTAATTAATTTATACTTCCATTGAAAAACAATAATAATAACTGTAATTCATAATACACAAGAGCACGAGGTGTGTGTGTGTGGGGGGGGAGGTGCTCTGGGTGTGGCGTCACAGTTTGTCACAGCTTAATTGCAGCTTTAACTGGCCCCTGACTCGGCCCAAGCCGGCAGCTTAAATGGATTATGCTCAACATGTGCAGTGCGTGTGTTCCCAGATACAATTTCGCCAATATTTCGCCAGCATTTCGAAATTTATAAAGCTGCACAAAGAGGTAACAGATGATACAATAATGCAAAAGGGGTGAGCTGATAAAACATTTTTATTCAATGACGAAACTTGGAACAGTATCTAAAGTATTTGTGTGTGTGTGTGCGTGTGCTGCTGTTGTGTGTGCTCATTTGCCATTTTCAATTTGCATAATTAAATGCACAATGCGGCTCACACCTCGATTATGCACACAAAACGCGTTAATATTGTAAAATAAGTTTATTATTTAACGGATTTCGTTGCGTGATTGCCGACGCTGGCCAATCATTTATGCAATGTGCACTGAATTACCTCCCCCCCTGTGCTTGTGCCACGCCTACTTCAGCGCCTTCAGCATGCACAACTCAAAGTTGTAGACAAACTCACAATCGTTGGAACTCTTCGCTGCTGAGGCACCGCAGCTCTGCAGCGCCTGCTTGATCTTGTCCTGCGAGGCGTTGGGGAAGCGAACCTGGCACAGCTTGACAATGGCGCCATCGTTGGCCTTGTTGTCCGCCGACACCAGACCCAGCTTCTGGTATAGGCACTGATGGAAGCACTTGTAGGACTCCGAGGGATTAGTCACTTCCTTGTCGCTGGTTATGAGCGCCGCCGTGTCAGCCGGAATGTTCAGCTGCTTGATGCAGTCCTGCTGCTTGGCACGGTAGGCGGCCACATCGGCGGCACTCTGGGACTATATGAAATATAACATTTAATAGTTGATTAATACTATATCCTAGTCTAGTGCTTGTCCAACTCACCTGCACCAGCGCGTACAGCGAGCAAACTACGAGAGCGAGCACAACAAGACGGAAACTCATTTTTGGACTGAAGTATTCTAACTGATTTTCAACAGTTTGCAGCTGCTTAAATAGTGAGCGAAGCATAACAATGAACCTATTTTAATTAAATAATTCTATAATAAATTAATTCAATTAAGTTGTTGCTCTTTTTTTTTTATGCATTGCGTATTATTTTCTTGGCCAATTGAACGTATCGGAGAGCTGGCGTTAAATTTGTTTCTTGTTTTTTGGGGGGTTTTATTTTGAAATGTGTCAATTGATATGAGTTTGTGTGAAGAGATAATTGAATAATAATATGAATGACGTTTTATGTATGAAATATAGACAAGCTTAGCATTATTATAAGTCAACTTTAATTCAGTTTCAATTCGTAGAAGCGAGAATAGATTAAAATACATAAATAGGTAAATGATATAATTTATTAATGTTATTTTTTTTAATAATGACTTTTTATTTTTTTTTATTTTTATATTTTCTTTTTTATTCACAGCAACCTCCCTTGACTATTCCCAGCTGCCTCCTGAAAGTATGCTCCAAACTAAGTCCATGCCCAGCGCAGCCCAGAAGTGTGCTATATTTAACTTTATTATGCTTATATAGGCTCAGCTTTTACCTTTTTAAGTAATACACATAAAATCCAAAGTTTATATAGATAAGGTAATTGTTTCAACTCGTTTATAGTCGAGTGAACTAGTACTTAGTCTTAGACTGTTCGATGACGTCGTTGGCCTTGTCCGACTCACTGAAATCTTCTGCATTATCATCATCGTTCGGTGGAATCGCATCGCTACCTGCATCGCTGCGTTCGAGCACCTCTCGCAAGCGTTGCTCGGCCTCCAGATTCTTGAGATGATTGTAGCACAAGTGCAGCTTGTAGGCAGCCTCGCAACGGTTCTTGCTATCGATGTCCGCGCACTCCTTTAGCTCGCTCTTGTCGTGATGCTGCAGATTCTGCTGCACCTCCATTTTGAAGGCCTCCTCCAGCATCATGTCATAGTGCACGAGTCCCAGGCCTTCGTACAGGCAGCGCACGAAGCATTGCAGCGGCTCGTTGCGTTTCAGCTCGAGAAAAGGCAACTGCGCTCCGTAGTCGTCTCCGATATTGTTGTTGTTGTTGATGTCGCTCTTCACCTCATCATCAGCACCGTTGCCAGTGGCCAGGGCCATGCTGGGCTCGCTGTTGCCGTTCTCGTTGAAGAGCAAGCTGAGCCGAAAGAGTTTCAGCTGCGACATGGAGACCTCTGTCTCCCGCATACACGACTGCAGCAGCTCACGGCTCAGCTTCGCTGGCTCCGCCGGCCTTGAGGTGTTCCTGTCGTCCACTTCGCTGCGCGTCAACGACATGTTGAGCGACACGGAAAGAGAGCGCGACTTGCAGGAAGGAGGGAAGAAGGAGGAGAAATTGTGATTTGCCTTTGTGCTTCTTGTCGATCAGGCTTACCCATGCTGATTGCGGCAGATTACTGAGAACGACGCACAGCAAGGACAGCAGAATGAGTCTAGAATACATTAAAAACGAACTGTTCTTCACCCGATTATCGATTATGCACCTATCAAAACTAACTAGGAAGAAAGTTATATGAAACTGGGGCGGCAGAAGCCATCGCATTTATACCCTCTGCTTATAATTCGTATTTAATAGCTTAACAAATTTGTTGTTTGTTCGAAAACGTTAATCGCACTCGGCATGGCTGAATGGTCACTGATCGTAAACAGATCTAAGGCAATTATGGAAAATATATTTTGATTATATTTCACGCCTGACACCCTGTAGAATCTGGTTCAAAGAGCACAGCTTATGTTGTTTTAATAGTATTCATTTCAAGGACGCGCCTCAGTGCGTTGCCTCAGTCATTTGCAGGCAATCATTGATCGCATTCGAGCACCAAGAGATCATCAAATGATCATCGACTAAATGCGCATTTTAACAGATGAGTTAGGCAGCTACTCTTGCGTGAAATTAAATACAAAATAGCTGAAAATAAAGAAATACAAACTCGTGTTATCTTTTCTAATTACTTAAGGAACACACAATTTAATTTCACAAAACAAACTGATAAACTCTTGGGCGACCTCCGACCTCTCGCGTATCTCAGCCATATCTCAGCTTTCGCCAAGTTCACTAGCCTTAAAAGCAATTCCTAATTGATGAACTCAGTAACAGACGTGTGCTGATTATCTGGAACAAGAAAAGAAACAAGCCACAGGAACAGGAACAACGACCGGATCTGAAGATGGAACTGGGAACGAGACCGGGACCAGGTCGGCAACACGTAAATGTCTTTAAGATCAAAGCAAAGACAGCTGAACTGTCAATGCCACAATGCCAATATAACAACCCCCCGAGCGTAGTTTTTATAAAATTAAATTACATTAATGTGAGAACCGCAGGCGGCGACGAGTAGCCACCCCCCGACCCCCCACCTAATCAGCCCCTGCTCCTCTGCAGACTCAACGGGCCAACTAACAAGACAGACAAGACAAGCGAAATAAGAAAACTTGTTTCTTGTGGAAGAAAGAGAGAGAGAGGGGGAGAGAGAGGGGAGTGGAGTTGGCGCTCTGCTTGGCTGCTTGGCTGCGCTGGTGCCCGACTGTCTTCCGTCTGTCAAGACAAAGGCTAGTGAAGCATCAATGTGTTTGTCCCTTTGACAGCGTCCGCAGCGTGCCACGACCACCACCACGCGTGTTGGTTTCTTTGACAAGCCGCCAGCGCAGAAACCACGAGCTGTCTACTTAAATGCATTAGCCCAGCCAGAGAAGAGGGTGGGATGAGGTGTGTGGGGTGGGGGTGTGGGGTGTGTATTGTGCTTGGGTTGCTTTTTAATAGACATTAGTAAACGCATCAGTGATTATGCTAAGGCTTTTGTGCAGATGACTGCAACTGAAACGGATGCTAAATGGAACTGACATGACAGTCCGTCGTGCCGCAGGAAGTGACAAAATGAATTACAGACGCCGTCTCTACGTCTCGAGTTCCCAGTACAGTCAGTCAATCAAGTGGTTTAGCTAATAGTTTACCAGAAACCCCATATACGAAAGGTGGAGCAACAACCCGACCCCAACAACACCTGACTGACCCACTGGCAATTGCAATTGCCGCACGTGATCAATGAATGTTTAATGATTTGTTAATTGGATTTTGGCTTTTCAAAAAAAAAAAGGCAAACCTTGAGCCTATTCATTTGTGCCGGCGTTACGCATACGTTGAAGCCGAGGGAAAACTTTTCAAGCGACGCTCATCAATATTAATGCGTTGCATAAACGTGCAAATACCCTGGGGACGACGACGCCGAGGCCAAGGACTGAGCGCCTGACGACGGTCTGACAGCCTACGTCTAATGATGGCCAACTGTTATGCAAATTGCACACAGAAACGCACACTTTGTTGTCCTTTTGTGAATGGAGTCTCCCTAGTCTCCATGTTGATGGCGGCATTATCTAATGGAAATATTGAAAACGAGTCCTCCGCACTGCGTAGTTGCAAATCGAAGAGGCTGAAGAATATTTACCAAATAACTGAGCATAAATAATATTAAGTGAATTTAAGATATGGTACATGCTCTGTAGATATAATTAAATATACAAATACAGAAACATATATTTAAACATCTTCTTTTTTACCGTTTTGCACTTTCTTTCAAGGTATCAAAGGCATTCACGTAGTAACACTCGAACATCTGGTAAGCCTTTTCGCAACTGTCTATGAACTGCGCGTGTTCCTTGCATTTCAACTTGGCAATCTTGATTTTATCATATCCATATATCGGACCCAATATATGTTTGATTTTCGAGTTCCTGACTTTGCGATCTTCTACGAAGCCCGCTTTCTCCATCACGCACTGAACAAAGCACTTGAACTTATCGTGTACAACGCCTTGAACCAAGATTCGAGTCATCTTCGGGTTAATACTCTCCTGCTTATTGCAGACTTTGGAAATCTCTTTTAGCTTCTCTCTTTGCTTGTTCGTTAACTTAAGATCCAGCTCCTAGAAAGGCAAATAGAATGCAGTAGTTTGTCTATTGGAAATATGGTTAATTTACCTGTGCGAATACTAGAGCCAGACAGACCACGAGAACGATCAGAGATTTCATAGTATTTTCTTAATTTGGTTTCGGTAGTTGAACTGTTAGCTGGATTCAAGAGCTATATTGAAAGTTTCTTGCTTTTTATCGGTCTATTGAATCAAAAAAGGCATTGCAACGCAAGTTATACTGACGAAAATCAATCTGTTCCAGTTAATTTCTACATAATTTCAATTTATTGTTGACTTTAATTTTTTCTGTGCACAACTGTTTTGCCATTTTTTTTTTGTCATTATCATTCAAGTGAGTGTATTACAAGATAACAATTAATTTAAGTTTATTATTTTCTTCACATTTTATTTCAACAATCACTAGAAAAGAAATTATGATCTAGACCAAGAGCTAACATATCAAATCAAACCCTCGTGGTAGCACTTGAGCACCTGGAAGCCGGTGTCGCACTCGTCGCTGCCCTCGATGGAGTCACATTTGGCTTGAACAGCTTTAACGAAATCACTTTTGGTCATATCCCCCAGTATCTCTTTGAGAACATCGGGCTGGACTTTGCCATTTGCTAAGAAACCCAACCCCTCCAGGAAACATTTGGCGAAGCACTTGACTTTGTCGGTGACATTGTCAAACAGTCCCTAGCTCAGATCCGAAGCCTCCTCCTTGGTGATGCCCTCCTGCTTAATGCAGGCCAGGGCCATCCTATACGTCGGGGTCTCATCCTCATCCTGTATGAAGAAGAAAATATAGAAGTGATGTAAATCGAATAAATTCTGATAAACTTACATTGGCGGCCACTAGAGCCACAAAGGCAATAAGAACGATCAGATATTTCATGGTTTGCTCGAGTGGAACCTGCTTCTCGTACTGCTAGCAAGATTCGGGAGCCATACACTTTTGAATGATTTGCAAAGAATGATGCATTAGTCGTGCTTTTGTTCCGGTTTCTTTGTGTTCTTATACCCCTAGAAAAGGTGTATAATTTATGGACAGAAGCTTTAAATGCATATTATAAAATAAATTCGACGGTATTCAAGGCATGAAATGATTCTTTACTTAACATTACCTAAGTTTATTTCTTATTGAATGCAAATAGGACTGTAGTATCATATGTCTAAACCAACTTTCTATGTCCCAGAAACAACAATTATTGTAGCAATATTAAGTATTCATTTAAAGAATATCAGTCTAGACTATAAACTGCAATGGAATGAAAACTAAAATGTGAAGAGACATTTTTTTGCTAATATTATTTTAAAATTTTCATTATCAAACGTGTAAGTGCATTCTAAGATTTTTAAAAATTCGAATCTTTTATTAAATTTACATTTTATTTAAACAGTCAGTTGAAGTCAATCAAACCACTAAACCAGGAGCTCGTGATAGCATCTGTACAGCTGGAAGACTGTGTCGCAACTGTTGGCACCCGTGAGGGAGTCGCATTTGGCTTGAACCATTTTCATTCTATCGGAGCCGAATATAGGAATAAATAACTCCACTAATTCGGGTTTGATTTTGCCGTCTACAATGGAGCCACTCCTCTCCAAGTAACATTTAGCGAAGCACTTGATCTTGTCGTCGGCTTTGTCGAAATCAAATTCCCGCAGAGCTTCTCCCTGCAGCTCGGTGATGTTCTCCTGCTTCATGCAGTCCAAGGTATCGTTTCGTGCCTTGAACTTCTGCTCATTCGATAGCACAAGAGCCTGTATATAGGAACAAATTTAAAACTAGATCAATTAGTCTCTCTATGAATACTTACATTAGCGGACACCCAAACAAGCAAAAAGAACGCTCAGATACTTCATGATGTTGAGTTGGTATTGGCTGGATTCACTTGTTGGTAGTTTTTTTATGGCTTCACAAGACATATGCTTTAATACGATTGAACGTGCTGTGGTTTCTTAAGGTTCTTCTTTTGTCATGCTTTTCATCAAAACCCTACAAAGATTATATAATTAAGCAACACCAAGGGAGAACAATTGGAGTCTGGCAAATGAATATGTTTCATTTACATCGGTATATGGCTAGGTTAGGTTAATTTTGACCTGATTGTATTTCTGTTAACTTTATTCAATAAAGATGGGCTTTTATACAATTTAAATTGCAGAGCTTTGCAACGTTTTACATTAGTTATGCTTTTGATATAGTTTATTTTTATATAATTGTTTTAATATATAAATTCTGAATTGAAGTTTGGTACGCAAATATCAATATACAAGCTAAACTACGATCGACCCTCTGTGTCTTTCAAAACTTCGAATTCCTGAGGAAAAATAATCTTTTGCAGTTGATTTCAATTAGTGTTTACTTTAAATTGTTCTGCGTACAATCGATATGATTTAAGATTATCTAATACATTGATAGTAAGAGAGGTCAATTTACTGACATTTCACAGATATGTGCTTTAAGAGGCTTTGTTCATCCTTTAGGAAATTACTTGGACAAAGCGTGTTGGTCGTGGTAGCACTTGTATACCTGGTAGCCGGTGTCGCAATTGTCACTGCCCTTGATGGAGTCGCATTTGGCTTGAGCGGCCTTAACATTATCGGCGCCGAAGATGGGACCCAGTTTCTGTTCGACCACGTCGGGCTTGATTTGGCCATTTGCGATGAAACCTGCCTTCTCCAGGAAACAGTTGGCGAAGCACTTCACCTTGCCGTCGACGTTCTCGAAGTTGCCATCGCGCAGAGCAAAGCCCTGCTCCTTGGTGATACCTTCCTGCTCGATGCAGGCAATGGCGTTCTCACGTACTTTGGTCTTTTGCTCTTCAGTCAAATTCGGAGCCTGCAGGACAAAGGCCGAAATCAGTGTGAATCGTTTAAAGGATTATGGCCAACTTACACCAGCGGACACTAGAGCCACACAGGCAACGAGAACGATGAGATACTTCATGGTATTAAGTTGGATTTGGTTAGGTTGGGTCGGGTTTGCTTCTCGCACTGTTAGCTTGATTCACGCGAGATACGCTTTTATATGATTTTACTCACTGAACTTTGATCACGTTTTGTATCTGTTTTGCTTTTGAGCTTGTATCTTTTTGTGTGATTTGTTTTTTTTCTGTTTTTATAGCTCGGTGATCACAGTCACAATGACTAGTACTATGAACTGCAGTAAATAAAACGTATTTATAGGAGTAGATTGTTTAACTCTCGTTTTTTAATTGCTCTGCATAGTACAATGTGCCACTTCATAGCACTCTTCTCGGAAGTCTAGAACATCTTGTATTTAGCATATACTAAGTTGTTGGAGTTTTACAACATAGAAAAACCAGCCAAATCATCATGACTATTTGTAGGTATAGTCAATCGAAGTGTGTATAAAGTCATAAAAGTTCTTTAAGAAAATAAAACCTATTTAACTCTTAAATACAAATTAACTTTTCCATGTAGAAGTATCTCTTAGTCGGGCTTCGAGAGTTCTCTCTTAATAATTCGCTTTACGAGTCGTTATCTGGCGACCTTAACAATTATCGAGTACGTCTCTGAGATGCATCCAGTGATTTACCAAGTTTAAATTGTGCCATTGTAGTCATTGTAGTCGCTGTTGAAGTGTTGATTGCTTTTTAGTAATTTGTAAAATTAACATTAACGTTAATTTTCAATTTTTTCTCTACAGTCGAGTGTCAAGTGCTGGCAATGCAACGATGCAGAAAGTTTTGCCTTTTTTAGTGTTCATTAATAAATACCCATTAGTCGGCATACTCAGGGCTAATTCGACCAATCAACATACCTAATGAGACATAATTGTGTGGACCATAAAACAGCAACTAAAACACGCTGACTCAAAGTATCAGAAATTAAAACGAAATTTATGCACAACAAACTGTAGTTTATTTCCACAATTTTATACGATTTAAATAAGTTTGTTTTTGTGGTCTATTATTAATTTAAACTACGGTAAATAGTGTTTAGTTTGTGACACCTCCGCTTGTGCCAGAGGTTGATATGATTCAGCTATAGACAGCGAGACGCGGCTTACTTCGCGGAACACTCTCCCAATGGGTTGATGAGTACACTTCATACATATGTATAAGTACGTACACACATGCATAAATATATCTGTATATGGGTTTATAGGCATACCGGTTTGCTTATAAGTTAATAAGCCCCCGGGCAACGTCAGTCTGTGATTGAACTCAATTCGGAGTAGAGTCTGGGACAAAGTCCACAGACAGAACCAACGGCAACTAAGTGACATAATTGTATAATACCAACATATACCCTATAAATGTTATGAAGAAGTATATCAACTGTTAGTTAATAATTCTAAATAACCTAAAGAACTAGTTAGCCAACTTCATCTGAAATACGATCGCCTCAACTATACTCTACTAATTTATTATACCAGTTTGAGGCTTTCTGAAAAACCCTACAAAGTCCAAGCACAGCAACTGGTTTGATCAAAGTACAAATGAATAAAAGCTGTTAATAGTCACAATTTCGGCTGGCAGAGAAACGTCCTAATCATTATACGATATGGAAGGGAAATGTAAATGGAGACTGGAACCGAATGGATCAAAGTTTCAACGGAACTTTCCCAGTGCGCGTTCGTGCAACAAATAACGGCATTATATGGCATATATTTACAAATATTTACTGCTGACAGCATCGATAATTCATGACCTACTCAAACTACAAACTCGCAGCTCGGGAGCTTCTACCTGTAACTGAAAAGTGCCTGCATCGAGTTGAGGACGAAACTTACCCAGACAAACTCATAAATAGTTACGCACGCCAACCAAAAAACAAATAACGAAGAGAAGAAAAAAAAAACAAAAAAACAAATGCGGAATATGGGCAAAGGGGGTGTGGGGTATATTGGCTGCTATCGTCGCCTGCCAGGGCCATAACAAATATAAAATATTTAAATAGTAATAAATTCATAATGTCAACGTGTTGTTGCTGTAACTGCCATAGATTTATAGACAATAATAACGGCAAACACGAAACGCGCCCAGGACAAAAACCTGTGACTTGAGTAGTCAAAAAACTTGGCAAAAAAAACAAAGAGAGAGAGGGAGAGAGAGAGGGAGAGAGGCCACTTGTTTTATAACTTCATATAAGAAAATAATAAAATTCCTTTATTGTAGACATGATAGACTGTTAAGGTGAAAGGGGCGGGGCCTAATAGTGCCATGTACCTCATATATATATTAAATACTATATGGCATGCCATAAAAATATAAACAGCACATAAAACGGCTATGAAAACAGTGACAGAGAGAGAGGGAGAGAGAGAGCAAGAAGCACTGTTAGAGAAGGACCTACGAGCTAATGAAATGTCATTGGACCCGAAGGGAATCGGGGACGTGGCACGTTGAACGTGGGACGCACGATGTCAAGCAAACTGAAATGCAAATGTCACGCGAAAAACTATTTGACGACAACATTATGACTGACATTATAATGTGATATGGCCACAAGAGAGACCCCCCTCCCTCTCCCAGCCAGACGTAGCCTAACCGATCCAAGCCAAAACGTGCTTGAGCCAAGTATTCCCAGTCATATGCAAATGTTATATACTTCTTTCTTTTCTGTCAAGTCATGCAGGTAAATTTATTAGCTACTAAAATTAAAAACGCAGAAAACAATTGCATTACAATGAAGAAGCTTAGAGTTAAACTAATAACTATAAAGTTGAATATTAAAAGAACATAGTAACTTATAAAATTGTTACAAAATTGCTGAATTTAAATTATTTCTTTTTTCTTTTCTCTTTCCTTCTTTAATTTGCATTAAATTCTTTAATTAGAAACACATTTGGCCCAGTTAAACCTTTAACGGCCGATATATCATTTATTACTGTCACGTTGTATTCGATGTAGACCTCTGCCGATCTCTGTAGCAGACAAAAGCCTACACCGAATTCAATTAGGCTTATCCCGTGCAGCAACAACACAGTGTACAGGTAAAACAGCTGCAACACCTGCGCAATTAATTAGTGTTGCCGCATTAATTTCACAAAAAAAAAAGAATATTATTCCAAACGGAAACCCGAGCGAACGTGGGCGAGGCGTGGGCCTCGGCTCTAGGGTCAACTGCGTACCTCGACCCACTGGCTAATAAATTCAAAATGGTTCCGGCATCGGATCCCCCTTTCAATCATACCCTTCTCCTCTCGCTTGTCGGCCCAGTTGCGAAAGGCTTATCTCGGCCAACTCGGCTTGGGCTACGCAATTAGTGCCAAGCCAGGGCGGAAAACCACTGAAACACTAAAGCAGCCAAATCAAATAAAGCAAATTCAGTTAATTTAAATTATAATGAGGGCAAAGCAGCGCACATCCTTTGTGGATATATATTGCTTATTGCTTTGCCGATGAAAGGATAAAACATGCTTTGAAGTGCTTGCTCAAATCGCACTAGATCTTTTATTTATTGAAGCCAAAGCGCTTTTGTGGGACTGGACGGGCAGTTACCTTGTATTTGCTTATGAATGTGCAGTGCATAACTGAATTTTTATACTTTCTTTCATTGGTTTTTGTGTCAGTAGGTTAAACTTTTGGAGTTGCACTAAAGAAAACTTTGAAATATGTTGAAAGGCTTAGTAGGAAATAGAGTAGAATAAAATTGTTTAATTCTACCGAAGAAATACATTCTTCTTTCATTGAACCAATTGGTATTTTGTTTCGATACATTCCAACTGTAACAAGGTTATTATACTCTTTTTAAATAATATTCAATCATCAAAAGGTATCTAAGAATACAAATAAATATTTGAAGCAGACAAAATTATCATACAATCAACGCTAAGTCCAAGAATGAGACTTGAGTATCTAAAGTACACAAATGTATCACAAAATCATTACATTTGTGTCATAGACTTTAGCTACAAATGATACATTATGAATTAAAAAAGTATCCCAAGGCTACAAAAGTACCAGAAAGACAAAAGTTTATTACAAAATCAAGCACCAGGATCCATGGCAAGAGATATCATAATTTCCACTTCTATAATTTGTTTATGATTATAGCCGCATGCAAAATAAAACGCATTTAAGTAATTAAGTCATAAAAAAAACTGAACTGAACTGAGTAGGATAGAAAATGCCGTGCGCTCGTAAAAAGTGTCCGCATTGCAATAAAATACCAAGAACAAAACAATTAGGCAATTAAATGTGCTCATATTACCAAAAATTTTCGTTTTGGTAACAAAACGCGTCATAAAACGGCCTAAGCGAGGCCTGAGGGATACTAAAAAGGGTCACAAAATACGCTCACAATAAAAATAGCACCAACAAAGAAATGTAAAAAAGAAAGTCGAAAAAGAAACGAAAATTATGTGCAAATGCTGTTGATTTGGCTGCGCGAGTGTTTTAGTAATATATTTATTGAATTCCAATTTTGCTGGAAGTAAAAAAGAGAATACATATAATAATAATCAGCAGGCCAAAAGGAGCGCAAACACAAAAGCTCCACACAGCGCCACGTCTCCTACTCAAGTGCCGGCAAATTCCGAACGCGACAAAATGAATTCTTTTGTGACAAGTTCAGTTGAGTTCAGTTCGGTTCGGTTCAGTTAGGTTCGGTGTGGAACGGAGTGGTTCGACTGGCACTTCATATGACACTGCGTTAACGTTAGGGGATTTCCTCTGCTTTTTGTTCATTTTGTCTTTCTTGCTTCCTCTTCCATTTCAGATATATCGTATCAAAAGAGAGAGAGGGAGAGAGAGTCAGGTGAAGGAATGAAGGTTCCCATTTTGTAAGAAATTGAAAAATCTAAAGGGAAACCGTGGGGGAAATCAGAAGAAAATGCCCTGCTTTAGTTCACATTATTGTCATGGTCCTTGTGTATGGAATTTTTTAATAAACGTTAAAGTTTATAACATTCTCCTGGCACTTGCATGCGAGCGTATCGACAGGGCACCTACACACACACTGACAGCGAACGAGTGTGGGGAGGGGTGAAGAGACAAGTGGAAGAAGCAGAGGCAGCAGAAGATTGTTAGCATTTCGACTGCGTCAAAAGGTAAGCCAAAGGCATAAAGAGCCTTCACATAAAACCAACTAATTAGGCAAAGCATCTAATTAGAGACACAACAAGCAGCACAGGACCAAACAAGGATATGCGTCTTTTGCGCCGCCTCGTAAAAGCCAAAGCCCCCAAAATGACAGCGTCGCTAAAAATTCTTATCGCACCCCAGTCCCAGCTCCCCCCCTCTCTGCCCCTTCTGTCGAAAAAAAGTAAGTAAGCCCCAGCAAATTTATTGTGGCAAAGGTTAAAGATGCGCCATGTTAAATGTGGAAATTGTTTAATCCCGAGCTTAGCAATTACAAGGCACAGCGCCCGTGGTCAGCTGCATGAAATTGGACCTGACAACGCCAACGGAACAAAATACCGGAAAGAAGGACAAGGCAACGCTGCGCTAGAATAGACGAAGACTGTATACTCTGCTGAAGTTTGCAAAGCATAAAGAACAAAGAGTAAGACGGCATGCAAATAATCAAGTATTCTTTATACATATTCCTTGAATTCACACAAATATATTTTTAAGGTATCTGAGGGGGTATTCAAATATAAAAATCTGCATTTATATTTATTTACATTGTTTATGTTTACTTAACATTTAGGAATACCCTCAGCAAGTGTATACTAATATATAGAAATAACAAAAAAATAAACTCGCAAAGAAAACCCATTTGCATTTTATTTGCTTTGTAATTTGATGCTCGATTGCCTTTTTTGGAGTGTAATGATCTGGGCAGCGAAGTGTCGCGTCACCGAGAGAGAAGCTCATGTGGCAGGTAGGTGCGCTGAGATTATCTGCTTGAATAGGTTAAAAGATGACATGGTTTGTTAATTTTTATGAGGGATTTTAAATTAAGTTTGCAGTTAGGAGATTGAGCTTAAAGAGTTGCATCTACTTGGCACTCAACTCATTGCCAGTTCTATAAAGAAATATTCCATTACAGCTGCCACTCAAATTCTTCTATATAATTCCGCATTGCCTGCTGTACATTGTTTTCATCCGTCATAATTTGCCATTGCACGAGACGCACGAGTGCATCGGCATAACACAGCGAGAATATTTAGGCGCCACAGCTTGGAACAAAATAAATTGCATAAAATATTCCATTTACGTTTTCACACCAACAAGAGAGAAGAGAGAGAGAAAGAGAGAGAGGGAGAGTGTAGGGCACCCCAAAAATTATCTATGATAACTAATGCAATCAAAAAATGTTGTAGCTGCAATGCCTGCGGGTTGAGATTGTGTGAGAGGCAGAAAAAGGATGGAAGAGAGGAGCAAAGAGGGCAACCCGAAACAATGCGCATTGCGATATTAATTTGCCTTGGCTTGACGTCGTAATGGAACACATTCCTGAGCCGAGTTATGCTCGGCATTTTTGATAAGCACTGCGGATTGGAAATACTTATCGAAAAGTGACCAATGAATGCCGAATGCCAAAAGAGTTGAAATGCCTATAAAGAGGGATTGAAGTTCTTCGAGAAATGCCAAGGAAATCAATTTTAACTCTCTGTGTATGTGTGTGTGTGTGTTGGTGTGTGTGTGTGCAGTGCTGTCAAACTAATTAAAAATAATGACAGAAACAGCTGCTGTTGATGCCGTTGATGCTGAACAGCGCGTGAAACCAATGTCAATAGTCCAACAACGTCCATTATTAATACCCTAACTAAAGGCATATGCAATGTGCTGAGGGAGTTCTTAAATTCACATAAAAAATAAATTAAAATAAATAACAGCATTGCAATACTCTTTTATGTTTAAAAACATAATTTTCAAGCTATTCACATTTATTTCTCATAGAGTATTTCCACTTCAACTCTGCCGAGTAGTTAAAATATTGCATTATTTATTTAATGAAAGAGCGCCATCTGAGTTTTGCTTCGTAGACTTTTTGACACGTGCATTTTAATTTGACGAATGCTTGCGAAATAATGCAAATATCACTCATTAAATTAATTAAACCGAACTTTCTCATGCCTCGAATGAGTAAGCACAATATATACACTGCCATTTGCCATTTATAATTTACATTGTAAACAGAACTTCAATTTCAGGTCTATTTTTAATTCTCTAATTATTGTTTAGGCAACTAATCGCATGAGCTCAACACGTCGATCAAGCGCAACTTAAATGTTCTCGCAATCATTCAAAGTACTCCATTTAATTGTTTTTTTACCTGACAAAGCAAGTGTATTTAATAGCGATCACAATGTGATTTCCCCATCCATCAAAAGTTCATTAGTAATGGGAAAATCTGTTTAAAATAAAATAAAAACATTTAAGAGTTCTTAAAGCAGAAAATTATTTGAAAAAGTAACAAAAATATTTCAAAGATATTATTAAAGTATAGTAAAAACCCCCAAAAACCACCCCCAAACTTGACTACGTCATTTCGCGGTCCGTTTATGCTGTCTCGCCCCCGAACTATCCACGCATTGCCAACTGACCCCAATAATGTTGGGCAGAGTTCAACAACCTTGCCCCAAGCTGCACAGGCCGCGTACCCCAAGGAATTGTCGCACCAGTTCCTGATGAAGCTGTTTTCGAGGGAGCTTATCAAAGACAAACACACATACAGACACACAGACACACGTGGGGGAAAGGCAATAATCATAGGCATAAGATTTACTAATAACAATGATATAAGACATTTGCGCAAATGAGTATATAATAAAGCTAATGGAAAATGATGGAGCCAGCTGGGAGAGGGCGAAGAGGGAAACTGGCGCCGAATAACTATTGTACATTTATTTAGGATGCTATATGAGTCGAATAATTTATGTATTGCTTTAGAGAGGTGCAGAGAGAGACAACCCAGAGAAGGGGAAAGGAAGAGTAGAGGAAGCGGGTTTGGGTTTACGGCCGTAAATTTATTTTGGGCTTTTAAGTGCGGCAAATTCGATATAATAAATTTATGTAATTGATTAAACTCACCTTTGGACAATTTGATGGCCTATCATGGGGAACGGAATAGCGGTTTATTGCCTGCACATATTGCAACTAAACCTTTTTCGACGCCCCTTAATGGTCTATTAAGAGCTGAGGTGTTCGGACTCTCGATTTAAACTCGGCAATTAAATGGGAAATGTCTTTCTCGGACGAACTTTATAGGCAGAAAGGGTAGGGAGGAGGGTATGGGGTATAGGGTAGAGCAGGCGTCGAGTATTGCCTTCCATTAAATTAAATGAAATTGCTTTTAGTCTTTCTACAGCTCCCTCTTCCCCTCTCCTTTCGCCTGCCCATCCACGACTTTGGCATATTAAATGGACGTCTGGCAGCCGATGAATAGAAGCCGACACATTTATTTATGAACAATAATAAGTTTGCAAGCATTTAATTTAGCTTAAAACTCGCATAATACAATGCATGCCACGCCCATGCGTTTTAGCGGTTTTATACGCCCACACACAAAGCATGTGAAAGGGAGACAGGGAGAGACAGAGAGGGGAGCATGTCAACTTTTTGCCAACCGAAAATTGTCAAATGCACAAAATTTCAAGCGCCGCACATTTATGTTGATGCGGTTTGAAAGTTTTTTAATTACATTTGCACCACCTCGCACACACACACACCCATACAAGCACACATCTATGGGTGTGGGCGTGGCATAGAAAATACATTGTATGCTTTATGATTGTGTGAAAACTCATTTAATTTGAAGCAAATTAGAAATGATAACAATGATGAAATTATTTCTTATCAGCATGGGAAAAGTGTGAGAGAGACAGTGGCAGAGAGAGACAGAGAGAGGAAGAGAGAGGGAAAGACAGAAATAGAAATATAAGCTTCAAAAGAGAGGGATAGAAAGAGCCTTGAATGGAAGGTACATAGAGAGAGAGAACAAGATAGAGACAGTAATAGATGAGAAGAGATGTGATACTGCCAAAAAATAAGCAAAGAATTTGTTGGTGTACTTCATCTTCCACAAATATTTACGTGGGCCATAAAAAACAAGCAAAACAAATCAATTCTGGTCTCAATTTCGATGCTTTCCCTCGGAGACATGTAAGTTAGCCGGAAATTCGCCCACATTTGCATTCTGTAAGAGGTCATTAAATTTCAGCTGCTCAGGCATCGCTCAGCCCACTTGTCAGACGCCTGTCAATCAACCAAAGACGAATGGGAGGGAGGCAGGGGGGGAGAGTGTTTGCAAGACTCGGCTACTTATCTGCACATTGAATGCACACAGAAACTAATTGCTGAAAGGCCGCTCCTTAAGCACTGGAGATTATGTAAAGCCCGGCAGAATGACAGCTTATCTGCCATCTCTCCTATCTGTAACCCTGAATCGTAAAAATGTTTAGACAAGCGACTAAGAGAGAGAGGGGGGAAGGCGGAGGTGAAGACGAGAGCGAAGCTCATCATTCATTTCAAGCAAGTAAACATGGTCAGGCGAAATGGAGAAAGTGCCTGCTTAATGTTATCAGCCTCATGCGATCTAATGTGACCCAAATCTAGTATATACTAACTAATGTGTGCGTGTGGTCCTTTGCAGTGTTTGTGTGTGTGTGTGTGTGTGTGTGTGTGTGTGTAGAGTGTGTGGTTAGGCAGAATGGGGCTGGGCTGACCAAGCCATGGCAAACAAATTTAAAGCAGTCTCATTGCAGTTTGCCCTGGATTTGGGCCAAGAATGCGAGCAGATAAGAAATGCTGAGTCTCCACTTGCTTGCCGTGTGTCATATATGTATGACGAAGGTTGTCATATACTAGAAATATTTTTAATTATATGCGCTTATACCCTACGAATGACAGATATGTCAGGACTTTGTGCATATTTGAAACGCAAAAAGATTGAAGTCTTTTGACAATGAGAAAATTTTCAATTTTTCTTTATCATTTTCACTGAGTTAATATTTAAATTTGAGGTAAAACTCACAGAAACATTTGGTAAAAAGTTATTCAGTTGTTATTTTTCCTTTTTAAATCCATGAACATAACATATTATCTAAATTATTCATTATTCATTATTATTCAATTTTCATAATGATATTAAACTAACTTCCTTTCGTGAATTTTCAGCACACCCAATTCGCAAATTTACAAGTCAACAGGGCATCAAATTTCTAGATAAGATCAATAAAAGTTACAAAAAATAAATTACACTTGTAATTGTGCGATGAACGATAAACAAATTTGTTCCCACTTTTAACTGAAGCACAAAAAAACTTAGTAACTCCATATAAAACATCTCTGTGAACTGAAACAACGTTCAGTTCAACCCGATCCACTTTCAAAATGAGATTCCTGATATTTCTGTTTGCCCTGCTGGCATTGGCCTTAGCTGACGAAGTGAGTAGGCCAAATGAAGACTTATACGATCTGTAGATATATTCCCACGATTCCTATATAGATGACGGATGAGCAAAGGGAGAAGCATACAGAGGATGTTAAGGGCTGCACCCAGCAGGAGGGCATCACCAGGGAACAGGCCATTGCCATGCGTGATGGCCACTTCGAGAACGTTGACGCCAAGTCGAAGTGCTTTACCAAGTGCATGCTGGAGAGGATGGGCCTGCTGGCCAACGACAAACTGGTGGCCGAAAAAGTTCTGGAAGTTCTGGGACCCGTAGAAGGCGTGATTAATACAAAGAATTTGATTAAAACCTGCGGCTCAATTAAAGGAACCGATAAATGTGATACCGGGTACCTTATCTACATGTGTTTCCATGAGAACCGCATGCAATAAGCAAGAGCCGATCGATTAATCGGTTTGCTATCGAATAAAGCCAAAAGAACATTTCACAGATATTGTAGTTCCTCAACTCGAGAAAGAGAAGATATATTTATTACAAATGCTTTCTCGCCTTGACTTCTCTGTCATTAAATCCAGTTCATCAGCCTAAAGTTTTTTTAACACTGAATTTCAGTTGAGAACAAGCCCCACATTAGGTCATATCTAAATTTACTTGTGCTATTATTGTATTATTGAAATTAAAACCGAAAAAATGTCATCAAAATCTTTTAAAAACCTGCGGCTTTTGAACAATTTCAACAAGTTGAAGCGCCTGAATAAGGCGAACCAAATTACTAAATCCATTTTTGATGTCAAGACTGTCGAGGAATTCGAGGAAAAAGTCAGATGCAGTAATACGCCAGTTCTGATTGATTTTCATGCCAGGTAGCTATCGATTCCATTAGTAAAACTATCGATTACCAGCAATTTACTATCGCAGCTGGTGCGTACCTTGCAAAGCGCTGCAGCCACGTTTGGAGAGCATTGTGAGTGAGCAACGTGGTCAGCTTAGGCTCGCCCGCGTCGATGAGTTGGCGGATCTGGCAATGGACTATGAGATCTCTTCGGTGCCATCTCTAATCGTAATGCAGAATGGCAATGTGGTGAAGAAATTGGTTGGTCTGCAGCCATCCGAGTACTTGAGAGATTGGCTAAAGAAAATTGTTAAAAATTATAATTAATAATTGTTGATCAATAACTATTTGAAGGTATTTTAGGTCGATTTGGAAGATGAATAAATTGAAATGTGTGGGATAGCACCGTTTATATAGGGAGAACACGTTTTTAATTAATTTTCCATTTAACAAGTTGTTCGTCTGGCCAGCGATTTACCAGTGCAAATATCGGCGTTGGCAATTCAAAATGCAAACAAACTGGCAACTCGATTCGTCCTCTCACTCACTCTCACTATCTTTTGTTCTCGTCTGGTCTCGTCTCTGCTTGCCAAACAATTTGTGCAACAGCACAGGAGGAGCTGGAGCTGGAGCTGGAGCTGGAGACCAACAACAAATATACACACAATGCGACGAGTATCTCATGTGTATCTCAATTGTTTGTTTATTTGCTAGCCAAAAACAACAGGGCGACTGAAACTTCACTCCCCCACTCGCCACCCCTGATCCTGCCACTGCAGCTACTGTATCCATCTCTGTTTGCCTTTGCCGGTTGTGTCGCATGTTGCGTACTTGGGGAATACTCTCTAATTGATTTTGCTAATGTTGCTTTTTAATGAAGTGTCAAATATGTTACCAAGCTAACGCTGGGTTCCGTCTACAAGACGATGCAAGTCATGTCGAGATGACGCATAAAGAGGAACTTGTGGTTCCAAGAGAACGTAGGTAGAGTAACTCACCTCAAAATACTAGAAATTTACCTCATTTGGGTTCTTCTATGCATTGTTAAACTATTTAAATATACTCTGAAATTCTGTTCAATATTGTCCAACTATTTTGTTTGATTTACTTCTTGTGCTATATATTTGATTTCACCTATGTGCATATATAATCTCACAGTCCCCTTGGCAACACTAAAATCTCACAAATCTAAAAACAAACCCAAGGCTACGTATATAAATTTCTTTAGTGTTCGCTTATCTGATTAACATATTATTGAGTTAATTTTAACTTTATCGCATATAGAAAATAGACAAGAATAAAAAATACATACATACATGATTATCTTGCCGGGAAGAAACTCGTGTCACGTATTTTGAGTAGCCCTCTAAGCGAGCTTCCTTCACAACGGCCCATTAGCTCAGCTGGTTAGAGCGTCGTGCTAATAACGCGAAGGTCGCGGGTTCGATCCCCTCATGGGCCAGAAATAATTTTTTTTAAATTTCTTTAAAATATATAAGAATCCAATTTTTTTTATTTTTCTTTATTTTGTTAAATTATTTGTTTAATAAAATATGCTTTATATATAAATGTGATTAAATTTGTCTTTAAATAAAATTCTTTTTAATCGAAATCCTTTATTTAGCATTCCAAATCACAGCTGAACAAATTAATTCAGACACTCCCTTGTAAATAAGAATCTCAATACCTCTATTTGTTTACCGTCTGGCCCAACCAGCATAAAACGCCAGACAAATCTGTTAACCCTTTTGCCAGACCATTTTGTAAGGGGTGGCCCTTTGAAAAGGGGCCTGGCAAATCGTTTGCGACACTTATGAGCCATAAACAAAATTGCAATTATAAAGTAAAAGTGTTGAACAATTGAGCAAGTTCTCAGTGGCGTAGACTGCGAAGGGGGGAGGGGTGGACTCGGTACAACTCGCATTTGTTTGTGCTGGGCCCACAAAATAGATTTGCCGCAATGTAATTGAGTATTTGTATTTAATTAAGACTTATTTCAATATTTGCATCCACAGTAGACACTCGACAGCGAGACCGAGACTCGCAGTGCAAATCCCCCGAACCCCCTTGCACGCCCTTGCCCTTGTCCATCATACACACATATGCTGGAACATAATTTGCTGAAACGAAACTTGAACAAACAGCAGGGCAGACAAAGCTGGACACAGACTCGAAATCGAAATGACGCGGCGGGAGAACTAAGCGGGAAAAGGGGAATGGGGCAGGAGGAGTGGGGTACATTCATGTGTGCAAACTGTCTGATTTTGACAGCCCGCATAAAGCCCGCTGCCAGACTGCCGCCAAGGTAAACACGGAAGTGACAAGCGGGGGGGGCGTGGCTGCTTTTAGTCCGTTTTTGACACAAAATGCAACAAATATTAATTTTTATTATGCAAACATTGCTTTAATTACATTATTTTTGCGTATGTGCGGCACAAGCGCAAACTTGCCACAACACCAACTTGACATGTCTGTGCCAGTGTGTGTGGTTAACCAGCCCCAACTCCGCTGCTGCCCGCCCCCTTTTCTGCCGTGCATGATCAATCACTGGAAAATTGGATTTTCATATGGACTGCAACGCAGGCTGCGCCGCTTATTCGCAATTTCCCATTGGCCGTGGCCGTAGCCGTAGTAGCCTTGTGGCTGTAAAAATCAATCGCTTGCCAACATGCAACATGCAGTAAGCCACACACACAGCGCTCGGGGCCCCTCCGGCCTCCCCCGCACAAACACAAACTTAATCAGCAGCCATGAATTGGTCAATAATTTTTAAATACAAATCAAGTGTTAACTCGACGCATCAAAAGGCGGCGTGGAGGACGGCGAAAAGGGGTATGGAAAGGGGGTGGAGAAAGGGTTGAAGAGGGAAAAGAGAGGCGAAAAAAACCTCTGCTGATGTACATGCTTTAAGCTAATGGAGGCAATTTATTTGAAATTAATGAACATTCTTTCATTCTTTTTCACATTTTACTTAAGACTCCACAATTTTTATTTTTATTCAATTAAATTCTACGATTCATTCTAAGCAGAGATTGTCTTTACCTCTCGAGTTCTAGAATTTTTTGAATATATATTGGCAAATCAATATCAAAGTGACTCTCTCGGCGTCCCCGAAGAACTCTGCAAATAATACTCAGCTTTGCTGCAGTTGCCAACAAATTTACAAGCAGATTGGGAAACATTTCAAACTTCATTTTGCAGGATTGAGAAAAACCCACAAATGTCTCTAAAAACACACACACAGGGGTAGGGGGCAAGGGAGATTTTGACACTCGAGCGTATACTCAATTCAGGCGGAACCCCTTTTTTGGTCGGCTCAAACCGTTTGGCAATCAATATAAAAAGACGGAGAGACAGACAGACAGAGAGGCAGAGAGACAGAGCAACCGACAGGGCGACAAACAGGGAGACAGACAGAGAGAGAGACATTTAACTACACATACTTCTTGTGAATATGGAGATGTCCGGCTTTTTTCCGATCTGACGTGCTGCGACTGCGACTGACTCTCTATCTCTGTCTGTCTCACTCTCTATCTCCCTCTCACTTTGTCGGCGTGTCTGGGCGGCGGAAATTCGATTTATTTTCATCAATATTCAATGTCAATGCAACATCTTCGTGGCCAGAGCGTACATCAGCCATGTCGAGAACCAACAACAGCAACAGCAACAGTAACAAGTGCTACAACAACAACAACAGTGACAACAACATGTTGTTGCCCCCGCTTGCTGGAAATGGACTTTGTGGCTTGAACTTTTTGGGGTTTTCCTATTAAAATTTGATGCGCACGTTGTCGTTGTCTCATGTCGCAGCACCCCAAACCCAAAGCCAAGCCCAACCTCAGCTCAGGGACACATCCAGCCCTTCTGCCCCTGCCACTGGCTATGCAGGTGCAGCACACTCACACACACACACACTCGCTGCATATTTAAACAAATTTATTTGCAATTTAGTGTTTGCGGTCTGTGAACATTTCCCCCATTTCGAATGGCCCGAAAAAGGGCGCACGAATGAGTGGGCGTGGCTCTGTGGGTTTGTTTGTCTGTGTCACATCGTTAAGTGGCGCGAAAATTAATTAAAATCGGAATTTTGGAATTTATCGAGTTCTATTTGACGAGTTATGATGATGAAATATCGCACGAACATTGTCAACTTGCATGGCAAACAGAAAGGGATTTATCCCAATGTATTTGAATAAAATTTGACGCTAATTAAATGAAATTCTTTTTGCTGCTATTTTTAGCATATTTCCCGCCAGCTTTAACGCCAGTTTGTGGACACTGTTGGCGGCCAGGCAAACAGAGGAGCCAAAAACCAACAGGAAATTGCACTCGACTCGCGGTTATTAAAGCGATATTTGTGCCAAAGGCAAAAAGCGTTGCCGCAGCTGAAGCCGCACCAGGACCAGGACCCAGAGAAAACAGCAGCAGGAGGAGGAGGAGATGCTAACTGCGTCCGCATGCAACGTGGCGATAAGAGTCGCGTCAACTGTGTGTGTGGCCGCAGCTAAGTAAATACGTAATCCACGTGAGTCGACCGCCGCTCAGTGTGCGTATGGTTATAAGATTACGTGTGCGCGCATGTGTTTGTGTGTGTCTGTGTGTTTGAGAGTACACGTATGCGAGTGGTGGAAAACTTCGAACGACTATGGTTACACATGGTGTCACAGCAGTCAGCTTGCAGGCATGTGCTATAAGTTGAGCGTTAGACGCCAACATGTCAACAAGCAGAGTGGCGCAGTGGAAGCGTGCTGGGCCCATAACCCAGAGGTCCGAGGATCGAAACCTTGCTCTGCTAGAGTGTATTTGTGTGATGTTAAACACTTTTTTGGTTGCTCTACGCCATAATAATTATTTTTTCTTACTTTTCAGTAAAAAAAACACTAAGAACGAAAAAATTAAAAAAGTTACTTCCCATACCGGGAATCGAACCCGGGCCTTCTGGGTGAAAGCCAGATATCCTAGCCACTAGACCATATGGGATATAACGGAGGCCAGCCAAAATGACAATTTGTTTGCAGTTTACTTTTGGCTGTTTGTACTTATTTCATTTTAGTTCTCACCTTATTAAAACTTTGTTGCCTATATGAAATGACGAGAATCTTGTTGACTAATTGAATACAATGAAAAAAAAATGTAAAGACGATAAAAATAATTTTAGGCACATTTATAAAATAAAAACAGAAAAAAAATTAACAATTCTTGTGGAAAAGCTTCCCATACCGGGAATTGAACCCGGGCCTTCCGGGTGAGAGCCGGATATCCTAACCACTAGACAATATGGGATGTGGCAAACTGACTGACAATTTCCCATAATCAATGCACCACTCTTTGGACATATACGTAAGCAGTAGTTGCGTTTCATTCTTAAGACTGAGTCACAAACTCTACAATATACAAGTTGAATTTCGAACTTTATTTTACGTAAATTATTAATTTTTAAATGTTATTTATTCACTTTTGAGACAAGATATTATATTGAATAAGAATATCATAATAATTTATGTAATGTAATGATATTATATTTTAGCTTTATATAAATTATTATTATATGTGAAATAACATTATTCACATTATACACGAACTTTTGTACGACAATGCTGCCAAAGGACTGTGAAGTTAAGTTAAATATGAAAATTGTCAGCCAAGGCGTCACATCCCATATTGTCTAGTGGTTAGGATATCCGGCTCTCACCCGGAAGGCCCGGGTTCAATTCCCGGTATGGGAACTTGTATAGTTGATTAATTTCTTTTTTGGTATTGTAATTTTTTAAACTTATATTTACTTATCTTTTTTCTGATTTCTGTTCAATATAATTCAAGTTGTTGCTTCGACGATACTATTTATTAACAATGATATCAAAAATGTGACGTTATTTTGCATTGAGAACAGTTTTAACTATGAAATTTTATTCGTCGATATTTAATGATTGATATTTGCTTTCGAAATAGTAACTATCTGTTTCTTTTATTATTAATGTCGGTACACATTGTACCAAAATTCATATGGTATTGGTATTTACGCATTGTAGGCGCTCCGAAATCAAAACTGGTATTTGGAAGCGAGTTCTGACATATCCCATATGGTCTAGTGGCTAGGATATCTGGCTTTCACCCAGAAGGCCCGGGTTCGATTCCCGGTATGGGAAGTAAATTTTTTTGTAAATTTGTTATATAAGTGTGTGCAGAATAATACAAATTATGCAAACAGTGTTCCATTTTGAACAGTTTATAGAATATTTGATAGAAATTAAAAATAATATGAATACAATTCAGTGCCACGTGTTCATAAAAACTTTGTATGCACGATCGGTTGAAACAAGTTTTTTTTCTTTTTTGTGGCTTCCAATTCGCAACGGGTTCTAGCAGCCGTCGCTTAATGTGCTACTTGTTTGCCTTAGAACGATTGTCATTAGTAGAGGTAGACTGACGTTCTACCCAAATACTAAAAGGCCAATTGATGCTACTAAATTATGACACTTTGTGATTATAATTGAATACCACGATTCTGACGGGGTTGCTCCTGCCTAGAATTGTCGGTCGTACTGATGGTCTTTGAACTAATGACAAACCTTTTTCTGAAATAATCAATGGAAACTCTGGGAATGGAGGGGCTTATACAGGGTGTGGTCGGTCTACTCTGCCGTAGCACCCATAAGTGCTTCGTTTTCTCAATGGGAGGTGTATTCACGGACGGACAGTGTGCTGTGCCCCTCACCTCTTCAGCATCACTTGGTATATTGCCACTTGTCTGTCTGTGCCGCGCGCGCTTATTGATGCCGTGTGGAAGCGGGATGGCACGACGGCGGCGAAGTGGACCGTTTGTCTGTCTGGCCGTGACCGTGGCAACGAAATCATCGCAGATCTGTTGTCCCCCCTCTCGTTTGCTTCAGCTGTGTCTGTGTGTGCGTGTGTTTGTATGCATGTGTGTTTGGCTCTTTTTTCGGCGAAAATTTACATAAAAATCGCATTACACTTAACATCCACTTTGCTAAACGAAGCGCATGAAAGCGGCGGGCGCCACGTGGTGTGGCATGGTCGGCACGGGGTGGTGTAGTGAGAGGGGGGAGTCGTTTGGCTCGTGCTCTCTTTGGGTCTTTCGACTGCGCTTTTGTAAGCTGACGACATGTGTGAGCCTGGTGTGTGTGTGCGTGTGTGTTGTGGGATGTTGTGCCTGCACTTGCATCAGTGTGTGGATGAGTGTGCGTGTGTCTCGGTTTGTGCAACGCGGTTTGAAGTGCACGACGGCCTACGAAAATTAAATTAAAAAGCGCATTCGAAAACGAACGCAACGAATGAAAACGCGCTCGTGCTTTTCTTTTCAAAAAAGTGAAAAGTGCGCAAAATAAAAGAAAATTCCAAATTGCAATTTGGCGGCGGCGACGCTGATCTATTTTTGGACAGCACTCTCAGCACTCCCAGCACAAGAGAAGAGGAGCCTCGAGAGTGGGCACAAAAAGAGCAAAACTGTGGTACTTCGATAAGGAAAACCTGACGTAGTTTGAGGTATTTTTTGCAGATAGACATACTATAATGAACATTATGAATACAGAAAGTGAAATAATAAAATACAATAAATTAAAGTACAATAAAAGCATTTCCGATATTTAATTTTATTTTTACTTCATAAAGAAATAGAATGAGTCTCAAGGCTGCTTTACGATTCGGCTTGCACATAAAACATTTAGGAAATAATTTGGGGACCTGCGCTCATTACGTTTGCTGAGTTCGGAGTTTTCTTTTTTCAATGAAACGAAATGTTTAATTAATCTGTAATTAGCCGCCGCCGACTGTTTGTTCGACAGTTCTGCCCCCAGTGGGTGCTATGAGGGTCCTTAAGTGTTTGGGCCATTAAACATTTATGGGGCATAGTTAAGGCGACACACGCTAAAAACTTGGCCAGCTGTTACGCGTCTGGTTATTAAATATAATTAACGCACGCCGATTTGTTGGCCGCCGCCATAAAATGAAGTTGTATTTCGCTCCGAATGTTGCATATTAATCAAGGTCGGGAGGGGGCGGGAGAGGGTCCCATCTGCTGGCCAGAAATGTGCAGCGAAGCTTAGGATTCCTAGCTCTGCTGGACACTCTCCTGCTGGCACTGCAGTTGACCCGCCCAGGCGATACGCTCGTAATACATATTTAAATGCAACTGATTAATCATGGATAAAGTTGTTGTGTGTTCACAGTTGCCACGCTCACGTGACTGGAAACAATTTGACTTCAAACACATTAACAGTTACGCTCGATGTGAGTGTGCCATTGGGGGCGTGCACGTAGGCGGAGAAGGGGCTGCACGGGGTTTGTCACCAGCATTGAAGAGCCGCCACTAACTTGGCTAACTAAAAGTTTTCATGCATTGTCGTCGACAGTGCAATAAACATGCCAAAACAAACGCAACAACAACAACAATAGGAACAACAACGACAACTTATGAAAACAACAGCGTCAACTGAACCCGCCCATGTCACTGCGCCCCTAACTTTGGTCCGCACGACTGGAAAAACTCTTCGAATTAGACACGTAACCAGTAAAATATTTAGTCGCATCGACTGTGAGGGACACATTAGAAACTCGCAATGAGTTGACAACTCTTTTCCAAGAAATTATAAATTTATTCATGTTTGCTTGCCCCACCAACTGACGGAAATTCCTCAGATAACATAAAAAAAAGAAGTAAGCAAAGTTAGAAAAAGGAATTTAAGGAGTGGAGCATTTTTAATGGATTCTAAAGGAAATAATCTAATAATGCTGGAATATGAACAATATGAACTTATTCTTGATGAACAACATTTTTAATATATCGTATGTATGTTTAATATAAATTTAATTTAATTTATGTTGAAAATATCTGAAAGATTGCTTAATGTATTTTTTTATTATTATAGATTATATTATTGTTACAATGCTGATATTTTTACAACACTGCAACTCGATTTTCTTTAAAATACTTCTCTTAACCCAAAGAATATTAATTTTTTAAAGCTTTTTCTTCTACCCGATTTAATATTTTCTATAATATGACATGTACACCCCTTCGTGTGCATTATGCTTCCCTATAGCACTGCAAATTAATCATGCTGTCATGGAATACGTTTTTCTTTATTTCTCCATGTCGCACAGTGTTCGCTTTCCTTTTGCAATCAAGAAATGTTGTTGGCTTGTAATGGTGAATATTCATTACATGTGTGTGCAAAATTCGCTCGATGGCAAATTTTAATATTTTTCGCAAAACTGAAAAATAGGGTGACTAATGGCCCTTCTCAAGTGTGCGCGCAACGAGGGTTGCACTGCACTGCACTCTCTCTCTCTGGAACATAAAATATCCGAATATCATATCAGACATGCCACAGTAGTACTACCAGTGCGAGAAAGGGAGGGAGGGGAGTGCGTGGTGCGTGAATGCATGACATTCATTGTGTTTAATGAACATCCATTACTCGTGCATTCAGTAATGTCATAAATAATCGAAAAACGTGCAGCCATAAAAAATTCGCCAATATTGCTAAAAACCGACCGCAACAGATGGCAACAATTGGTTATGCCATATGAATTCAATTCGCTTTTGTCTATTTTTAGATTTGGAATGCACTACATACACTTTGACGAAGGCAGTGAGTTCATCAGAAAAGCGGGTTTTAGTCAAGCGTTGTCAACAATCCTCGATAGTATAGTGGTTAGTATCCCCGCCTGTCACGCGGGAGACCGGGGTTCAATTCCCCGTCGGGGAGATTGTGTGAAACTTTTTATTTTCTTTTTTTTTTAGGAATTTTTGTATATTTAATTTATTTTTTTAATTTTTAAATATATAAACTAACCTTTTACTTGTGCCATTAGTGCAAATAAAGCTCCCTTTATGTAGAAAAAAGGGTTTCCTACTGTGTTTCGGCATTGTTTGTTTCCCCTTTGTTTTCTTGTTCACATCAACAGCTCTGTCTGTTTTAGGAGATGCGTATCTGAAGTGTAGAACAACCCTTTTGATGTCTAGTTTGCACCCCACACACTCACACTCCCGCCACACACCCTGACTCACACAGACACCCCTTCGGATAACGATACCTGCGTCGTGGCCCGAACCCATTAATACTCATTAGTATCTGCAGTTTTTTTCCAGTTCCTCTGGCCGGCACAGAGACACACTTCAGCGTGCGCCTTTATCAGCCATTTAGCCACTTTGTTCCTGCAGCATAATCCCCGGGACGGACGAAGCGAACGACGCGCAACAACCGCAATAATATGCGTGTTTATTATTGTTGTTGTTGCTGTTTTGAGTGCGGTTCGGTTTATTTCCTTTGTCTTTAGCCTCTTAATATTATTAAAAAATACACCCAAGGGCACAACAATTCGGTCGATTCGGTTAGTTTTCGGTGGTGGCTTGACGCATTTCGACCATATTCCAATAATCGTAGAGCAGACGCATAAATTCGGTCTGCGAACCCCCCAGACAATTAGAACTGCTGCAAGGCGGGGGGCGTCTGCCTGTGGCATGTGCACAATATTATACGATATATATATTTGGAGTTGTGTAAAAAGTGTAGAAATCGTTTTATATCCATTGAAAAGGAATACAATCCAACAATGCGCCTGACATCCTGTTGTTGTTTGCCAGGACTTGACGCGCTACTCTCCTTGACGCGACTCGACTCGACTCAAAAGTGATAAATGATGTTTCTTGTTGCTGGCATTGGCTTTTGAGTAGCAGGCATCACGTTTATTTACGCTCTAAAATGGTTTACCAACTTTCTGCAGCCCCTTCCCCCTTTCTGCTCACGTCTTTGGCTTTTTTGCTTGGCCATCAAATGAATTGCAAGCCATGTTAGCTGTCATGTTAGCCAAGCGACGAGTTGACATGCGCTGCGCCATTTGATTAGGCGCTGCAGAAAAAAGCCAAAGAGAACTCAAGGCTTTAATGCAAATGGCTGCTACGCAGCAGATTGAAGTAGCTGTAGGCACCACGCACGATCTGAGAAAGAGTGGATTAAGCATACACACTTTAAACAGTCCACATACCATATTCAACTTCATTTTCAACTCTCACTTACATCGAGAAACGTTCGCAGGTTCATGTCGACCAGGAGGGCGCGCATCTTCATCGGCCGCTGGGCGTGCTGCATCATGAAGAGCAGGCGGCGCTGCACGGGCAGGGCGAAGCTAGGCCACTCGCAGGCATAGAAACCGAAAGCCAGCTCATCCTGCTGCAGGTGGTACAGAAGTCAAGCAGGATATGTAAAAGGTAATTGGTTGTGTAAAAAGTGGCAGGCAACATGAGCAGAGCAGAGCCAGGGATTCATTAAAGTGAGAATGGCAAAGCAGAAGAGAGAGAGAGAGAGAGAGAATAGGAGAGCTGAGTGAGAGCTGTTGGCATTAGAGAAGGACAGCAAGCACTATGCTGCAAATGCTTTTTTTTTTTTGGGTTTAAAACAATTTTAGCTATTTAGTGGCACTGCCTGAAAGTATGCAATGGTTTTAAAAAAAAAAAAGAAAAAAAAAAAAAAAAAAAAAAAAAAAAAAAAAAAAAAAAAAAAAAAAAAAAAAAAAAAAAAAAAAAAAAAAAAAAAAAAAAAAAAAAAAAGGGGGGAAAAAAAAAAAAAAAAAAAAAAAAAAAAAAAAAAAAAAAATAAAAAAAAAAAAAAAAAAAAAAAAAAAAAAAAAAAAAAAAAAAAAAAAAAAAAAAAAAAAAAAAAAAAAAAAAAATTAAAATTTCAAAATGCTTAAATGTTTGCATACTTTGACAATAAAACATGAGAGAAGAAAAAGGAAAAAAAAAAAAAAAATAAAAAAAAAAAAAATAAAAAAAAAATATTATTAGAGAGCAGAAATTAGGAAACAAAAGAAATTATAAAAAAAAAAAAAAATAATCTATATAAATTAGCTTTCATACTGCACCCACACATTCAACGATCAGTGTCGCGTGCCAGTGATAAATCCACTGAATGCCCGCCATGACGAACACGTAGATAAACATGAAGGAATAATCCATTTTGCTGGGTGTCTAAAACCAAAGAGGAGACTTCAAAAGATGCCACTATAACTTGGTTAACCCCTCTCAACTCACGCCCAACAACAAGGCGAAGAATAGAAAACACATCAGAACCGAGAATATAATGAAATCGGCCATAACGGGAATCCTAATCAGTTGCTGCAGCTGCTGCACATAGGCGCGTATCTTGAGCTGCTCCTGCCCGAATCGTCTGCACAGTTCCAGGCGCCAGTAGGTGAGCTGCGCCTCGCATAGATTCTCCAGTTTCAAATGAGCTGGCAAAATGCGCTCAATCTGAGAGAGAGAGAGAGAAAGAGAGAGAGAGAATCACAAGCAAAACACTCTCACTCTCACTTCCTGGTACTCACATCCATGGCTAGCACTCGCTGGTTGAGCAACTGCAACTTGAGGGTGACAAACTTCATGAGGCACGTGATGAAGGTGTGCCACAGGGGAATTGTGGTAATGCCCAGCCCGAGCGCATACCACGGTCCAAAATAACCGATAACAAAGTTCGCGCAGAGGTCACCGAAGGGGAACAGCTTGAAGAGCAGAATGGGCTGTGTGGCATTGAAGACAGTCTGAGGCAAGAAGATACTGCGATAAATGCAATCCGACCAGGCCATCAATCCCGCCACCACTGACGGCACCCACAACAGCCACGTGATGGTGCGCACATAGCGCCGTGTGGCTTCCATCAGTTCCAGCTCCTGCTCATTGGCCTCCAGCTGATATTGCAGCAGATCTGCGTGTGCTGTGCGCAGCAGCTGCACAACGCCTGCAAGCGGGAGGGGGGACATTAAGTTAGTTGCCTAAATTCTTCTCTAGGTTTCTCCTACTCACGGTGCCGCTGCACAAACGCATTCAGCGTGGCAATGGAGACGGCAAAGTACTGCACCGCGGTGGCCCAACTGGTGGCGGCATCGTTGAGGCTCTCGTATCTGCTGGCCAGACTGACACTGGTCAGCATGAGAGCGCAGCTCACCCAGATGGAGGCTGTGAAGATGGTGCAACGCAGCAGCGCCAGACGCGGATGCGCCTGTTCACTGCTTGCCACATAGCCGTACCAACGAAAGCAAACCAGATGAATCTTGAAGATGGGATTCTCAAAGGTGTCCGGCGACAAGAGCAGCTCCTTCACTCGAAACATTTTGACTGTTTGCCACTAGCAGATCCTTTGCTGCTTTTATAGTGCCCTCTCCGAATGCGTCGCCCTTTCCCCTCTTCCTCTGTCTTGACTCGGCTAAGTGGCCTGCAATTTGAATTTCTAAGGTGCTGAAAATTGCATGGTCTGTAATTGTTATAGTTGTCCCCAATGACTGTCATTTGTCGCATTTTCCCAAAATACGACAACAGTTGTTACGGTTCTCTGTGGGAAATGGCAAATCGCGTATTGTCACAACAAGAACTATGAGTCGAAGGGTCCTTAAAAGGCAGACAAAGTGTCCGTAACGAATCGAATGCGAATATAAACGCTTGAGTTGGACAGTTGTAGTGATAGTTGGGCATTGAAATGAAGGACTTTCATATTGATTTGGGTGAGAATTTTGAGAGGTTTGAGTATCTAATTATCTGCAAAGATTATAGTTTAATTATAGTACTTTCTTTAGGAAACTTCTTTATACAAATCTTGTAATCAGTTTACGAAGAAGTTTTCATAATTCAGAGTATCTAGTCACCTCATGTTAGTTTTTTATTGATTTAAAATAAAATTTCTTTACAGTAAATCTCTTTTTATTTAAAGGTCTCTTCTCTTCCCTCTACAAATCTCTATTTCTGCCTATCAATCACTTAAGCTGCCACAAAATACATTGTAAATCCAATTTAATTCCTTCCACAATTCGCACCTCATCACTCCCACCTGTTTGCCCAGACATGTGTCAAATATTTGTGCTGGCATATAACATCATTTCGCAAGTGCCATTATTGGCTAATTAAGGTGAGTGCCTGACTTAAACCCTCTCCCCCCTCTCCGGGTTGCCCATTGCTAGTTCGCAAAACACTGTCAAAAACATGTCACAACTGGAAACTAAAACAAGCGTTCATCCTCCCCCTTCCTTTCCTTCTGCATTGCCTGAAGAGCCTGTAGAAAAGTTCATAAAGTTTAATTTCACTAACGAAACTCAGCTCGCATCCCGCATGCAGGTCCTGTTCCTCAGTTGACATTATTCCTCTGTTTAGACACTCCACACTCCACTAAAGGACATGTGGACAAAGTTTTGGCGCTAAAGGTGCCAGAGAGAGCGAGCGTAACGGGCAAATCTAATTTCAAGTTGGGAACAACATTTAAAGTGCAAATGGGGTTCGAAGGAATCCGTTTTAGATATTTGCGAATATAATTTCCTAATTGAAAATGAGTTAAACAGTTGACTGGCTCACGGTGTTTGTGATGTGTTCTGTTTAAAATTAGAAGACAAACGTTTACTGTACTCTAGAGCCGAAGAAATATCGGAGTTTGCTTAAGTTTTTCATATAAAACATCAATGTTTCTCCAGCTCTACTGTACTTTATAGGTTAGAGAAATATTTTACCAATAATACGCACCAATAATGTATATAATTGCCTTGAGGAGGCTTCTCCACCTCCACAAACTATAATTTTCCTTATAAACTTCAATTGCCGAGTCGATGTAGCCTTTTCTGTCTGTATGAACACCTTTATCTCAGAGATTATAATAGTTAGGGCTACCAAATTTTGTAAAAATATGTCTTATTGTCGCCCGCAGATAAAGTAAGCTTTAAAATTTGGTCACGCCCTCTTTTTCTCCAGTAAATTGAATTTAAAGCTAGTAAGGAGCGTACAGTAATTGTCAATATAAAACCTTTAACTCTTACTTACCTTACTTTAAAGTTAACAATGTTTTGTAAAGTTTTAAAATATATTTAGCTTTATTTTTCATCTTCTTCCCATCACGTCCTCAGCTGATTTGCTATACCTGCCTTGGCCTCAATGGGAGTCCAACTCAAATTGGCGCTCAATCAGAGACTCTTTATGCGCTCTCCCTGTAGTTACTGCCATCATTGGGCCCTTTTAGGTGACTTTGGCCAATTGCTCGAGTGCTTCAGGTTGCGGAGTCCAGCTCGGGCATTAAATGAGTTGAAATTCGCATTGCATTCGTTCATGCAGCGAATACTTTGCACGCATCGGAATCAGAATCAGTTCGATGCAATTCGATGGATCGTTTTGGGGGTATCCAACGGATATTGTATCTGTGTGCCGAATGTCGTCTATTTCACAATTTGCATTTAATATCCTTGTGTGAATAATTTACAAATGCAATAAACGTAAATGCGTTCCAGGCAACGCACTCAGACATCACTGGAGACGCTGCAGATGGAGACGGAGTCGTGGAAACCGAAACCGAATCTAGCATTGAAATGCTTCAGACGTTCTCTGTCACGCTCCAACTGCTGCAGGCATACAGCTTCCATCTGCAGTCCTAGCTTTCTCCCTTTCTCTCCCTATCTCTCTTGCCTGCGCCTGCCTCGTGTTGTCTCTGCCTTGCTCTCTACGCATATTTGTATGTTGCATGTTTGCAACTGTCTGTTGTGCTTGTGTGTTTGTGTTTGCAAATGTGTAAATGCATTCGCATTTGCTGTCCCCCCTCCCCCCTCCCACTCCCCCTCTGCCTGCGCCCCTGACTCGTCTGCTTGTGTCGTGTTGGCGTGAAATTTGCTGTAAGCAATAAGCCTGTGAGGATATTGAAAGTCACTCGTTTCTGGTATTTACTTATGCATTTGTTTCATGTTTGGCAAAATGATGCTGCACACACACACACGCACACACATACACAGACATGAAAGGGAAGCTGACTCTCCTCGAATTGGCTTGAAGCTCTTCACGCTACATTTGCACTGGCGCCTGAGCCAGTAATCGGATATTAGTCGCTGCTAGTTATTGTTATGGCATATTTATAGCCAGTCAAAACTGCAAGCGATGCTGGCAAGTGGCGCATCGTAACTTCCCGATAAGTGTTAACTATGGCCAAAGTGGGGGAAGCTTCTTCTGCTGCTGCAGTTGCTCCGAGTTTCGTGTGGGATTTGCGGTCAGGACTTTGCGACTTTGCAATTGTTTAATGCCAATGCGAGCATCGGAATTCCAATATCACATTTTAGTTCATTTGCCAAAGCCAAAGCCAAGGAATGTGCACAAAGCACAGCACAGTAGAGAGAGAGAGGAGAGGGAGGGGGAGAAAGAGGGAGAAAGAAATGTGTACAGGACGATAAACATGTATTTCATTGTGCGCTGGTAAGCAGGTTGCGCTAGTTTGTAATCCTTGCAAGTCAAAGAGAGATTCCTCATATCACAAAAGTTTGGCATTCACCAAGCCATCCCCCTCACTCCCGCTCTCTCTCTCTCTCGGCCTCTCTCTTTCGCGGTTGCAATGGGCCATGAAATATCGTTATATTTAACCTTAAATCAAGTCTTTGAAAACTTCATAAACTTAAAGCGCAGCGGGGCTTGACAAGGAGAGGGAGAAAGGGAGAGAGAGAGAAGGAGAGAGTGTGGGGCTGAGAGGGAGAGAAGAGGTGGAGGGGGGAGCTGGAGCGCCAACCAGCCACTAAATTGTTTACACGCAATTTCATCAAAACAATAAATCATGCAGTTGAAACGGCACAACAAAGGCGGCGACAACGCAGGCAGCGACGACGACTGAGACGCCAACGACGACGGCGACGACGACGACGACGGCGACGTCCGCTTTTGCTGGCGACGTGACGTCAAGTTGACATTTGGTGAAAATCAAATCAAAAGCATTTTTCCGCACAGCGGAAGTGGCGTTAGCCCTCTCGGCTCCAGTTCAAGTCAAACTTGGCAAACACACATTTATAACTAGACGAGCGAGTGTGGGAGTGTGTGTGCGACAGTGTGTGTGTGTGCGTGTGTGTGGGTGTACGTGTCGCTGGCAATAAACTTGACGGCCAGAGTCATCAATCGTGCAAAGAATTTGCTGCACAAGAGTCCTGGCCAAGTTGCGGGCCAAGTTTCCGTTGCTCGTTGCTCGCTGCTCGCATTTTTATTTAATTTATAAGTAGAACATTTAATATTAATTATACGCCCTGTAAGCCCGCAGAAGCCAAGCGCTTTAACGCGAGCGCTAGCACACAGTGCGCGGCAAAAGTATTCGGGTATTTGTGCATTGGTCGCCGGCTACAGCCGCTTTTCATTTCGTTCATGAACTATGCATGTTTATTTGCACTGCCCCCAACCACAATGAGCAGGACACAAAGGACGGCGGCATCTGCCGATGCTGCGGGAGGAGCAGGCGAAGGTGGAGCTGTGGAGGTGTGGAGTGGAAGAGCGGGCAATGCGTGGAGAGGGGGGGAAACGGACAGCGAGCTGCGTTCTTTTTTTTAACCCTTTTCACTTGCCCTTTGGCATGACAACAGCAATGGCAAAATAAATGGGAGTGGTCGACTTAAGGATACTCTTCAAGTATTAAAGGTATCTATTATTTACTTATAGAATATGTTTATTATTAAATATTTTTAAGTTTCCATGTACATGACTGTGGTATTCTTTGTTCATATACTTGTATATACTTTTTAAAACACTTTAAAAAACTTTACTATTTAGGTATACTCAGACTGTCAGGTGTACTGTCAACGCTTAAACTTATTATTATGCTCAACTAACCTTAACCTTCAATAATTTAAATAAAACTTGCATTCTCAGTTTATCATACGAATAATAGAAAAAGAAGTCGCGGCAACATTCTAGAAGAAACATTCCTTGGAGGTATTAATCAGATATATGTCATCACTGTCAAATCATTACTCTCGTCTCTGATAAACTTGTTCAAATGAACAAACAAACAAATGCTATTGCGCTTTATATCGCATCCCTTATTGATCTTGATCAAGAATAAATATGTTCTTTATTCATCAACTTTCTAACTTTATACAAATAAAACGTTTCTGTTAAACAACCGACCCGCTTTGTAGGGTAACTTAGACAAATGAAAAAGCAAGCGTAAAACGACGAGCCCAAGTAAAACTTCATAATGTTTAAATTGTGGCTGGTTTCTGGCTACTACACTCACCCACACACACAATCATACACACACACGCACACTCGCTCGCATTTACAGCAAGTGAAAATCAGCAGCGAGTTTTTATTTGCATTAAGAAATTATAATTATGGCAGCTGCCAGGCTGGGTGGGTGTCTGGGAGGAAGCGGGGCTGCCTGCCTGCTTGGCTGGTTACTTGGTTTTATCAGCTTTTGGGGTTACTTTCGTCTCCCTGCCTGCCTCCCTGCCTGCCCTGCTACCCTGCGCTGAGGAGGGTGCACACTTTTTAATTGAAAAGTGCAAAATAATGTTAAAGAAAAGTAAAAAGTAGTCGCCCAAGTATGCCCCATCTCCCAAGCCAGGAGCAGAAGCATTCGCAGTACCATTTTCGCAGTGCGCTCCTCGCTGCTCCCCGCCCCTGTTCCGATCCCGAGAGGCATTGCCAGTGTTTGTACTATGTGCCGAGCATTGTGTACCGCGCAGATGAATGCAGTTTTTTGTTCAACTGCGCAAAGGGGTCAGCTACAGTGGGCGGAGGGACTGGGCAGAAGGGGGATGAGGGTGTGTGCTGGCTGGGTCGCTGGCCTGCTCTGCCTCCCTTAGCTGGGAGCGCTATAAAGTATAAACTCTGACTTTTGCCAAGAATGAAACCGAGTCTTGGGGGAGTTTAAGTCAGCGGCTAGCCCAGGACCCTAGCCTCAGCCAACCCTACTGAAATAACTCAGAATATGAACCATAAACAGGGGAACATAAACAATTAAATTGCTGTGCTATATACAAAAAGAAAACTCGCATAGTTTGTTAAGCAATTTCTTGGTAAATAGTTTTGGAATCAAGTCAGAAAAAACAGGTTTCGTTTACTAGTACTTTGTATAAGAAAATATGATTTAATTTGGATGAAATTTTAATGAAATAAAGTAATTTACCTATGAGAAAAATATGCCAAATTTGGTTGCCATACCTTGAAAAATAACGAACTCAAGCCGATAGTTTCTATACGATATTTTTATAGCACGCACTAGAAATGAGTATTGTAAACAGAATTTCTTATGATTGATAAATTTTTTACAAATGTGCAGAAAGAAGGAAGAAGAGGAAGCGGAGAGGAAGAGGAATCAAGCATATTCCTTTATTGATCAAGAATATATATGCTTTATAGAATAAAAAGATACTTTACTATAAATAGGTGCGCTGCAAAGTGCTAATCAAATTACCAACCAGCAAAGACAGCCTTGAGTTAGAAATCTCGGTAAGGCGCCTCTGATATCTCAGTAAGAAGACAGAAAAGGAAGCTAGATCAAGAAAATTACCTATATTGATCAAGAATATATATATTCTATACGATAAAAAGATACTTAATAGTACAAAAGTGCGCTGCAAACCGCTAATCAAATTACTAACCAGCAAAGACAGCCTTGAGCTAGGAATCTCAGTTAGGCGCCTCTGGTATCTCAACACCTTGATACGATCACGACTCCCCAGCACGCTGCCCATTTGCGCTCATTGGATGAAATGCTGATTTAACCATTTATCGATAATTACGCTGCTTACAACACTGGCGCATTTACTACGGTTAGGCTTATGCAAAGCAGGAATGCGCGCGATTGCCGACAATGTTGCTCACCTGCCCAGTTAGAGTTGAGCTTGCAGCTGCAGTTGTTGTTGTTGCTGCAATTGTTGTTGCTGCTGTTGTTGGCGAAATGAAGCATGTAATTCGGAATTGAGAGAGCTGAGCGGATCGCTTCAATTCGCTCTACAAGTAATGCCAAATTGATGGCGCGAAAATTACGACAAACGCCGTAGGGGGCCAATGTCAAGAAGCCACGTTGAATGGAGAGAAGTTGTAAGGGGAGAGTGGAGAGAAGGCAGCAGCGGAACCGTTAGAAAAGCGCAACTCGAGTCAAGTCAACTGTGAAATAAGCTGCGCTGCCTCTGCTGCTGCTGTTGCTGCTGATGATGATGATGGCTAAAATGTTGCAGAGGAACGCAACATCGGGTTTGACCCGGGGAGCTAATTGTGCACAGAATTGATGATCAGGCGGAGCAGTGGGCGTGGCACTCACTTTGAGCGCTGATTGAGAGCAGCAGCGAAACTTGAGAGCTTGCAGCGCGTGCTTGCTGTGTGTGTGTGTGTGTGTAGTTTGGGTTTTTAGTTAGCAAATTGGCCTACAAACTTGTCACCATTTATCACACTCAGCGTCAGCATATCAAAGCGGCTGGCAAACATTTTTGCCAGCTCGAAAACTTTTTGAGCAGCGCTCGACAAAAATGCGTGTCGAGAACACAAAATGACACTTAAAGGTACCAGAGCAGCTATCAGGGGAACATATGCACACACACACACACACACAGTGTGTGGCATCTCACACTCAATCAGGTATCATTTAGGCAGGCAACCATCAATCTTCAACGGCATCGTGAGCTACTTTATCTTGAATGACATGCAGACATACTCGATACCCGATGCCAGATACACAGATATAGTAGGAGGTACATATGTGTGTGTGTATCTGGCTGGTAGGCAAATGTATTTGGATTTGCCAATGGCTTTTGTTTGCCCAACAATAACAATTGATGTCACTGCCAGCAGCAGCAGCGGCAACTAAACTAAAAGCCTAAAAGCGAAGCGAGACGCATTTTCTGTCACATCTCACAGGCGCCTGCAGAAATTGTCGCAAATTTGTTGTCGGGCGAGGGGGAGGCGGAATGATATATGTACTATCTGTCACCAGGGAATGTGGTATGTCTGTCTGCTCTGGACACAAAGTACGTAGATAAACACTTTCCGTACATTTATCATAGATACAATATATTGTTTGTTTGTGCCCAAACATGAGTTATTTATTAAATTATCGACGCTACCAAAGTGAAAGATAATATTGAAGAACATTATAGAATATTAAAGAACTGAACAAGAGAACTATGCCAATTGTTAACAGTGTATTTAATTTCATTAACAACTGACCTTAATTAAATAAAGTTGGGATGTATTTTTCTAACCATATTTCTTACTTCTTCTCAACTCCCTTTCTTCGATTACTCGCACTTTCTCAAGTTTTCTATATAGTTCATCTCTGATATTTCTGCTTATGGCAGCCACTTCTGTGCTTTGCAAACAGCTTGTCAACTCTTTAAGAGTCTCGACCCGCTTTTTCCCTTAATCTTCGAGCAACCCCCAATGCCAAGAGATGCATCTCATTTTGGTTTCTTCAACTGCAACGCTTCGGTTTGGCTTTGGACATTTGGCATAGCTCACGCCTACGAAGAGACGTGAAAGACTTTCCGAGAATTAATGCTCTACACCACGAATCTGAACCCTTTGGCTTTGCCTTGGCCAGAGTGCCATTGACACTGGAGCAGCCACGCGCTTTGTGCGGAAATATGCAATTGAAATGTTAAATAAATAAAGGCGTAAATACTTCAGGGGCGGTCCAAGGCGACACAAGCTCACACACAAAGACAAAGAGAGGGAGAGAGAGAGAGGTGGAGAGAATGTACATATATTATAAAAAATCAAGTTGGAATGTGCAGCTCGCTCTAAGCGACAATTTAATGCTCTACATGGATGCAGAAGGGATTAAAAGGAAAGTGAATTAAAGTTTTATGAATATAAATAATTTATATATTATTCTGTGATATAAGAAGTTTATAAATATACTATACATATTGTAAATAGTTTAAAGAAACATATTATAATATTTTTACTTCCACAACCTCTTTAAGTATATCTGTTTATCTAATGTCGCTGCCTGCTCAATCCTTTACAGATTTGCTGCCAACACTATAATACCCTGCTTTGCAAATATATATATACGCATACCAAGAAGAGTTAAGGGGAGAAGGAGGAGGGGCAGCGCGACCCGTTATGCATTCCATAACTCTGGAGTCGTCGTCAGACGTTGACGTTGAAATGAATGAATGAAAATATGCAGGCAACGTGATTCTCGGCGACGCTACAGCGACAGCGACAGCAGCAACAGCAACAGCAACAGCGACGCCATATTGTTTTGGGGTGGTGCAGATGGTGGCAAATGGAGCTAGAACTGTAGCCGGAACCGTAGCCGGAGAGGGAGGAGAGAGGGAACTGAAGAGTTTTGGGGCGCCATTGGGAAACGTAACCGTTAGCAATGGCATTGCAAGCACGGTTACCGGTACCTGTTTATGGCAACCTCACGACCAGAGAGAGGAGAAAGGGACAGTGGGGGAGGGGGGGGCATGAATGAAGGGAGAATGTATTCGCATTTGCTCGTTGGCATTTTCTGTCGAGTTCAGCGTAAATTCATTCATTTCCACTTGAATTTACAATTATGCGAAACTGTTGTTGAATGGGTTTTGACTTGCCGTGGGTTTTGTCCTGAGATTGCAACGGGTTGGGGAGGGAAGGGGTAGTCATGTCGAGGGGATTTCGGGGGCTTTTCGCCTGGATTCGTTTATGCATATTTCCTGTATTTGCCATTGGCAGCATCAGCAACAACCTCACTATTTAGCTTTTAATAAACCCCTTGGCTCGCGTTCAAGGTGTACATCGACTGCAACTGGAGCTGTTCCACCTACCCCTCCCCTCATTCCCCTTTTCTAGCATACCAGCTCCATTGCCAATTGTCAACAGCAGCTGCTGCTGCTTCTACTGAAAGTTGTCTGCCAAGCGTCGTTGCCAAGGTGCGTAGCCAGTGTGCTGTGTGTGGAATCTCAATGATGGGATTTGTTTACCGAATACTCCTGGAATGTAATTAACTTTATGAGGTGTGCACGCGAGAGCTGTCAGGGGCGATTAAGTATATGGAAATGTGGAATATGAAAATGCTATATACATTTCACGCTCTTCAGCACACTGCGCCACAGCAAAGGGTTGAGCAGAAGAGAGAGAACTATTTCTGTTTCAAGCGTCTCTACATAGAAACGATTCAATTAAAAGTTTCGCTCAAGCATTAGAATATAAAAATTGAAATTGAATATTTTATTAGTATTTTGCTCACTTCGTTTCTTTTCAATTTGCTGAGCAATATTTTATTGCATTCCCCCCCAAAAAGTTTCGTTTAGTTTTTGCACATAATAAACCCAGAGAGTAGAGCAACTTTATAAACAATAAAATCTATCGGGATCCCACAAAAGTTTTCTATTACTCCAAGTCGAAGTCGAGTCGACATTTCCGGCCAAAGAGAACTTGAGGATAATCTCAGAATGAAAGTTGCACAACTTCAATTTTACTCTCCAGATCCTTCCTATCTCGGCAGAGGCTACTATACTATATATGTTTCCATAGGCGCCGCCGCCTACGACGACTAATCAAGCATGCGCTCTTATACGATTTTTGCAATAAAAACTTTATTCGGGCAAAAAGTTGCACAACTTGAAAAAGTTGCTTGCCACTGCTGCTGTTGCAGGACACTTGAGCCCGTTGCCAGGCTGCAATTCAATGTCATATCCTTGAAAGCTAAAAAACAGACCGCATGAGAGCAGAAAAAGTAGCCGAAAGTAAACTTTTGTTATTGAAAGTTCATCGATGAATGCGAAAAAGGCAAAACAGTCGCCCGGGCAACCCGTTTTCTCTTCTTCCCTCCTCTGCCACTTGCCTCGGCTGAGGGGCTGAGCTGCAGTCCGGAGCCTGCCGCCTTGCGGCTGCTTACAGCCCATTTCCGTTTTGCCATTTCAACATTTTCAATTTCTTTTGTACCAATATGCAATGCCACATTGTAAGCAATTCTCTGTCCTGCTCCTTCCCTACTAATTTCCTCGGCCATTCTTGCAAGTCCAGACACATCCTGTCGAGCGAGGCCTGCCTGCCTGCCTGAGCCTCAGCCTGCCTGCTTAGTCCGCACTGGCTTTGCTGTGGGGAGTGTGGGCTGCTCTGCCTCTGCCTCGGCTCGGCTCTGTTTGCATTTTTATTTGTATTTCATTTTCAATTGACTGGCAGCAGCGACTCCTACCTGGGGGCTACCTGAGCTGAACTTTGCAGTTGGTCGCTTTGTGCGCTGCAGCCATTCATCAGAGTTATTTACTTTTTAACGAGTTGATTTCATTCAATTTGTTTGCCCAGGTTTCAGTGGCTATTACTGCCGGCAACGGCAACGTAGTAAAGGAGTAAAGAAAGGGTTGTCCACGCTCAACCCCCTCTGGCATTGGCAACCCTTGAGGCACTGCGCTGACTAATCCATACTTGGCCGCACTTTAAACTGCATCTTGCGACAGTGGAGAACTTTGCAAGGTTAATGAGCAAACTGTGAATATGTTGTAGGGTTCTTTGAGATTAACAAAGCTTTCTAGTTATCTTGTGTAACTTTTTGTAATGATCTACTTGCATTTTAAAGCGCTTTAAAGGCATTTCTCCTTCGGAGTTTGCTTCAGCGACTTCTCATACCCTTTAACCATAGTTGAGATGGGTAGAATAACTTTATGTCAATCGAAAGTGTATGTAACAGGCAGAAGAAGGCGTCTTAAACCCAACAAAGTGTATATATACTTCAGCAGCGTCAATAGTTGACAAGATATATTCATTTTTGTCTGTATGAACACTTATAACTCAGAAACTATAAGAGCTACGGCTACCAAAATTGTTGTCAATATGTGTTAATATTGCACGCACATACATATATATTTAAAACTTGGCTACGCCTCTTTTCGACTCCCTAAAACGTTAAAAAACCGAAGTAAAGGCAATGTAGTGGAAGTAGAACTTTCATTTTTGGTGTGCGCCATATTTATAGTCAGCCAAATGAGTTCTGAAAATTTCATTGAGTTAGGTTACTCAATACCATATATAAGTTACATAAGAAATAAGTTTCCCCTAAGTAGGGGGTATATCACAGCCAATCCCCCTAAACTCTAGCTCTCTTTTTGTTTCTCTTTCTTCTCTTTTCTTTTTTTATTGCTGCTCCCTTCGACTGTTCTGCGGCGTCGTTGTCGAGTCAAGTTCTGGCTGCCTTTTGGCGTTTTTCGGTTTCAATAAATATTTTCACAATGCACAAATTAAAAATTCTTTGTAATAATAATAGAAAATGGCCGGAAAATGGCGCACAGGCTCGGCCCACAAGCTGCCGGGTGGTGTGGCGTTTGTCTATTTATCAAAAACTTTGTATGCCTTTTGCCTTCCGATAACAAACAACAGCAACAAGCGGGGAACGAGGACTGAGAGAGAAGTGTCCTGACCCTGCCAATTCGATTGAAATTGCTGCCTGCGGCTGCGATTTGATGGGAAAATGTGTGTTTGTCTTCGAGAAGCGTTCGAAAATAATTAAATTGTTGGCATTTTCCAGATGCTGCGCAACGTTGGCCAAATTAACCAACAGAATGTTTAAATATTGAGCCAAGTTTCTTAACGCGCTGGCGCCATCTGTTGCACGCTAGCAGTAGCGCCAAATCGAAACGGAAGAAGAGAGAGAATGTAATGCAAAAGCAGATATAGAGATGAAGAGAGGGGAGGGGACTGCAGCGAAAATTGCATGGCAAAAAGTTCAAGCGAAACTTGAAACGATAATCTTAGAAAATTGAAAGCATAAATTGGCCTAGCGCCATCTGTTGGTCGAACTTAGCCATTAGGTTATGCGAAAATACACTTGAAAAACTTCGAAAAAACTTTAATTATTAACTGAATGTGGCATTTAACTCACGTCTCCCGGAATGGTTAAGTAACAAAGGTAGAACTAGTTAGGGATCTAGACACTTATAGGTATTGAAGGCACGCTGACACGGACCGTCTCCGTCCACATTGCTGCAGCTGTGCAGCAGCACGAATAGAAAATGCTTGGTCTCGGGATCAGGAATCTGTTGGAGAATGTTTTCCACCCGCAATCGTCCATGTTGGTCCACGAATCCCTTGTTGAAGAGCACACACTTCACCGTACACTTGACGTTCAGTGGTGCCTCGTGCTCATCAAGGTGCAGCTTTGCTATTCTATATAGATTGTGCATTGTTAAGCCATTCTGCTGTCCGCAGGCCTCCAACAGCTCCAGGAACTCAGTTGAAACCTCAACCTTGTCCTGTGCCTAAAAACAGCGAGTCAGTTACCAAACTAATATGAGTTCCCTTCATGCAGATCTTACCAGCACCACCTGTTGCAGGCAGCTTAGAAAGAGTCCCAAGAGCAGTAACCTTCTCATTTTGCTGTGTACTGAAAGGTTTGGAATCCCAACGTGACTCTTAAATAGACTGCGAGTAGTTTCTATGTGTTGAATAAACATGAGAAAGTAAGTAGGTAAAGTAACCCAAACTGAACTCTTTTCTAATTGCAAAAATGCAAATCTGCGATGACTCAACTTGCTTCAGAAAATGTATTTATTTTATTGCTAAATTGCAGATCGAACTACTGGAACCCCTTAGGGCATGATGTCACCGGCCTGCTTGGCCATGCAGGCTGTGATTTGGAAGGCCGTGTCACAGGGATTGGCGCCCTTGGTGTTGGCACACGTGGCCAGCCCCTTCTCCACCTTGGCCTTCATGCCGGCATCTGTGATGTCGGAGAGAATCTTCTCTTTCTTCACGGTGCCCTTGTCGTCCATGAAACCGGACTTAACCAGCACACACTGTGTGGCACATTTCACATTGTCCTTGGCATCCTCTGGCTTCGTCTTGCCCGACTTCAGATCGCCCAGATCCTGCGGAGTGACGCCGTTCTCGGTCATGCACTCCTGCAATATCATGGCCTCCTTGGCCATATTGCGGGCCTGCAAGGAACATATATTAAGTTGGAAGAAGAGTGAAAGAGAAGAGATCTGTTACCATAAGCAGTCCCGTCAGACAGCCGAGCAGCAGCGCCAGTGTGAGAGTTGCCCTCATTTTGCTAGTTTGCCAGTTGCAGTTGCACTAAGTGAATCAGTCATCTGAAATTGCATTTTTATACCCATTACGGGATTATCAAATGCCGGTTACGCTCGCTGAGCAGCCACAGATGGGGAAGGTCTGCTCTAATGTCATTGCCAGTGCCGTGGTAACTGTGTAATTAGGTTTATTCTAAACAATATTATATCATATCAATTTGCAGAGTGTGGCAGGTGGCAGACGATTTGTTGAATGTTAATTAACATTGCAATTTGCAACAGTTGCCAAATGTGCACTGACACTTTTCAAACAATTCAAAATTAACTTCAATTCAACTAAATAAAACATTTAGTTTCGGAAAATTCAGTATCCAAATTCACCTTTCGTTCGTCACAGCGAATTCGCACTGTGGCGATTTTAATTATTTCCGCGATTAGCCTAATAATGCATAATTTGTAGTTCATTCCAGCTTGAAATCGATTATTAAATCGAGTTGTTTTTATTCGCTTTTTCCCGCCAACACACAACAAAGTGCATTTTGTCACTAAATATCTTGATTACGTGTAATTTGTACAGCGCATATAACTACATAATATATATATATTAATTAATAACCCTTTATTGTAATTATTATCTGGCATTTTTTGCGCATTTGCTTAGTTATTTTTGCAAAAGCGCTTCATTAATTTCTGAATTATTGCAGAGCTCTCTTTCTGTTTTTTCCCATCTCATCTTTAATTGCATTTTCATGACATTGTGTTAATTGGCTTTTGTTTTCATGCTAATTATAATAATTATTACTATTATTATTATTAATATTGCTGCATGCACATTTCCATGCACCGAGCGAACGCGATTAAAGACGCTAATTGAAATCCTTTTAGAGTAATTAGAAAAATTTCAATGCAGGAACTTTTGCTTTTGCTCCTCTGCGGTGCCGGGCAAAAGCAAACTAATTTAGTAAATTACTATTTAGTGGCCCCTTTTATTATATGATGTGATGCGATGCGAAGCTATGCCGGCACCTGGCCACAGCCCTGGGCCGCACACAAAGGTCATTTTCGGGCTTTGAAGTTGCGCTTTGAAATGCGCCAAAGGACATTTAACAAATGGCAAATGCTTTCTGCTTATGCCTCAGTGTGTCTGTGCGCGTGTGTGTGTGTGTGTGTGTGTGTGGTGGGCGTACACATTGCAATTGCTGTCGGAACATCAAAGCAATGCGAGTTTTCCAGTTGACTTCATCAGTAGATTGTGTGAAGTATGCCAAAAATGTGTTGTGTGCTGTCCAACCATTTTTTCGACCAGCACATACCCTGTAAATCGAAATGGGGTGGGTATTTAAAGGGCAGACTCTGTTTGAATATGGTTAAGACTGCTCTGAAATTTGCATTACTAATTATACGAATTATACAGGGTATTAGCTAGTCCCGCCTTGCCCTCATTTTCAGCTTATTTCCTTTGTAACATTTGCCGTAGTTGCTGCATGCCAAGGGGAAGTGGAACTGGAACTGAACTTAAAGCGATGCCGTAAAATCGAATCCTTAACAAGCGTTCAAGTTGGCGGCACGTGCTCGGGCCGAGAGCATCGAAAGCATCGAGAGCGGATCCGTCGTTAACACGATTTCGGTTCGAATCAAATGTACTGGAGAGTAAAACAATATTGGCCGAGCTTTTAAAATACATTTTACATGCACTTCAATTTAATTGACGCGTGGCCAACGCGAAATTTGAGCGAACAAGTTTTTCCAAAAATATTCCATAGAAGTGCTAGATAAAGAGGGAGAGAGAAATAGAGGGGGGAAGCATGAGAGCCATTCAATTAGTTTAACACCCTCAAGGCATGAGAGATTCGGCACATCACAATTGGATCTCATCTTACAAGTACTTCAAAAAGGGGCACACAGATACTTTGTTAGATACAGTGGCAGGTTCGATGAAACTGGATACGCATTTAAAGGAAAGTTCTGGGCAGGCTTTGAGGTCTGAAAATGGATACGCAACTTTATTTTAATAAGCCAATCAGAGAGAGAAGGTTGTGTGACTTGTCTTTAATTAGTTACTTGATAACAAACTAAGCAGATTGTATATAAAGTATAAATATATATTAAAGTATTCACTATAAGTAATTTTTAATCATATATTCTATTTTATATTTCATTACCTAACAGCAAAGTGCTTTTAAAAATAAATCTAAGTATTTTCTGTGCTAAAAGTCAAGTTTTATTTTGTCATAAAATAAAACCTTCGTTTAATTTCGTTATAAAAATTCTTAAGAAAATTTATTTCTTCATCTTTTGTGGCACATTCTAAGGAGCCAAACAATGTTTGTTAATAAAGTTGAGAGAGCACTCGTAGGCTCTGCTGCACAAGGAAATTTGCACAATTTACTATGCTTACCTAGCAAAGCATCTGCAAATCTCCCCGACCTGGCTTGGCTCGGGCAGAAAAGAACATAAATACAAAATGCAGCCAGGCATAAGAAGCTACCACAGACCATTGACAACTACGTGAGTGTTCCTCCCCCCGTTCCCTCCTGCCTCTGGGCTCTTTAAAATGGCAAACTAGACCGGGCAATGGCTCTGTAATATGTCCTGAGGCTTAGCCAGCATGTGTCGTTCTCCGGCGGAGCGCAGACTATTGTCTGACTGAGGCTTTACAACTCATAAACAGCAGCCCCGCAGCCGCCCAGTAATAACAGTTTAAGCTCGAGGCACTGCCCCAAAATTGTCCACATCTTGTTCAATTTTTTGTTTTCCTCGCTCCCACAATGTTTTTTTTTTCTATGCTCTATAAGAAAGGGAGTGCGAAAGAGCTGTTAACTTATGTATAGATTTTGTAGTGTTTAGATTTTGTACGAACTGTAGATGCTCACTATATGTTTGCTTATTTATTTATTTAAACTCAAAGGCGGTCAGACTCTTTAAAGTAAAACAATTAATCTAATTTATAAAATAAGAATTAATTAATTGATAAAACTTCAACAAGTAGAAAATAATTTAATTAGAAAATTTGAAAGAAATGAAGTATAATTTTATTTATTTTCATAGATTTATTACAGGAATTTCTTAGGTTGAAACATATTATTATTAGTTCTATATAATCATATAAATATCCTTAGTAATACTATCTAATGTTTGTAAATTTGTTATTATCTTAAGTAGTTTCTTAGTTTCTTTTTCATTCTCTATTTTACATATTTCTCTCTCAAGCCAAAGAGCATTCAGTAGTCGCCTTTTCTATTCCTCCTTAGCTTTTTATTTTGATAACAAGCATTTTTACATGTGCTAAAAAACAAAGTCAGCCCCCAAGTCCAACCCCCGTGCCGTAGCCGGGTGCGGAGCTGCCCTGCCTTGGCTGTGCTGCATGTGCGTTTATGACTTCATAATGAAAGCCAAAAGGAGGAGCAGGAAGCCGGCACGATGACTTCGGGGAGGCATAAGTCGCATTACCAGACAGCCCAAACCCCTCAGGCAAACAGGCAGTTGCAGTGCATCGCCGAAGGGGAGTGAGGAAGGGGGAGGGATGCTGTTGTTGTTGTTTTGGATTTGCGTAGGCGTTGCGTTAACATGCGACTAAGTCCTTTTATATCCTGCAGCCTTCGCTGGGCTTTCGTCTCGGCATCATACATATCTTTGGCCTTAGACTATCATCAATTGCTGTCCCCATGGTGTACTTAGGCTGCCTCCCTCCTGCTCCTCCTGCTGCTCCTTCTGGCCCGTTCCCTGGCATGCCTATATAGGCCAGCCAGCAGCAGAATTTAATGTCGACCTCTGGGAGCTATTGTGGCCGTGGCAGCCGCATCTTGGCCGCGCAAGTTTTATGCTCATATGTGGCAGGCGGGAGGAGGGGGGGGTGTGGGGGGGGTTTGCTTGGGGATCTGCAGCTATTTTATAAACAATTTTAAATTGCTGTCCAAAATGGTTTTGGCCCTGGCTCTCTTTGTAGGCAAATTGTTTTATATGCGCCCGGGTTCCTCTGCAGTTTATTGACTTTGATGGGCTGCAGGACGGTCCCCAGCAGCCGAGCAGCCCAGCCCTGCCTGCGGGCCCCATTCAACGGACCTCCGAGCATTACTTTGCATAATCCGAGCGTGGCTGAAACTATGTGGCTCCATAATGCGCCACATTAACTCGGCAGATACACATGTGCTGAGGTATTGTATAAATCACGGCGAGCATAAATAGAAAAAGCACAAAGATAATGCGCAAAAAATTAGAAATAAGCGCAAAATAATAAAGCAACTTCAGTTCGCAGAGGCGAAGAAGAAATGAATAAATACGAAAACAACAGCGAAATCTGCGGACAAACAAACAGTTCAAGTCGCTGCGCCATGTGGCCACGTCTGAGTTGGAGTGTGTGTGTGTGTGTGTGTGGCACACATGTTGCAACCACACACGGCAGTCAGCCAGTGCCACCCAGTGCCACCTATCCACCTGTCCGACCATTCAGAAGCAGCCCCTCCCCATGCCACGCTACTCTGCTTGCCTCTGCAGCGACCGCATGATTTCATCTTTCGCTTTCGTGCAGACAACTTAAGCGAGAAACTCTCTGGCGGCAACTGCCGACAGCCAATACCCTGTAGAGTAATAAATAAGCTGCATAAGTGTTGCTAAAAAAAGACTAATTTATTAATTGGAAATGTTTAAAGATAGGAAAATATCTTTAATACTTTTACGCACTTCTAAGAAATATTTCTTTCTTCTACTTCTATAAATATTATTCCTAGTTTCCCTTTAACTTATAGAGTATTCTAGCCTCGTCTGTTTGTCGTTTATATTTTTTGTCGGATTTTCTACTTTTTTCATTAAATTCGCCTAAGCAGAATGTTAGCCCTGCCGAGTGTGTGCGAGATGATTTATGGTATAGACTTCATAAAGTTCATAAATGTCGCGGCAAGCAGGCGACAGCCAAGGCGCAAAGAGGTGTGCGTGCGTGTGCGTGTGTGTGTGTAGCAGACAGACAGAGAGAGAGAGAGAGAGAGAGGGGAGCAGTCAACACACTCGTGCAGTTGACACTTTCACCTAGCTGGAGATTGGGAATGAGGATGGGCACAGAATGGGAATGGGAACGAGGCTGGGAATGGGCGAATTTTTGCGCATTTAATTAACTAAAATGCTATAAATATGATTTAAAATTAATTTACTTGCGTGCATTATTAATTTGCAGAGTGTTGTCACTGAGTACGGTTACAGGTGGAGGGCAGGTGCAAGGGGCTGGACTAGACAGCTGCCGGAGATTAATGGTGAAACTGTTGAGCCAGAAAGGGGCGAATGAATTTTGTAAGTTCTATGCAAGAGAGCACGGTACTCAGCAGATAGAAGGGTATAACAGCCTTTTGTCACATGTAAATAATATGGAATTGCCAAGAAGAGGGAAGAGATACTTGCGTTTACAGTCAATAATATATAGCCCTGTCCGTATGAACACTTTTAACTAAAAAACTATTAAAGTTAGGGCCTACCAAACTTGATGAAAATGTATATTTTTATTGTCAGTTTGATTTAAAATTCAGCCACGCTCCTTTCTGTTTTAGTAAGCCTGGAAAAAAGGAGTTGCAAGCTTTATATCGGAACTAAAACTAACAATTGGGCAAGGTTTTATCTAAGAAGAGGGTATATCACAGTCAAGCATACCCTTTTCTAGCTTTCTCCCTTGTTGTAAATTTATTAATTGCCATAAATCAATTTAAACTAATTGAATGGTAAATTGTTAATAAAGTGGAATAGTTGAAGAGCTCTTCAAGTAGACATTGTAAAGAATCTTCTTATCTTCTTCTTTAATTCCAATTAAGATATTTCTTTCATGCCTTAGAATTTTCACTAGAAATTCTTAGAAAAGGTAGCAATCTCTTGGACTCTCTCTTGGTACAATTCCTGCACACCCCACTGTGCCTTGCTGGGCTCTGACGGCTAATCCCATTGTTGTTATCCGCAGAAAAGCATTTGAAACTAATTTGGTTGTTGCCCTGACACTTGCCACTTCACATTTGCTGCAGCCTCGCCGTCCTGCCCCGCCAAAGGCGACAAGACGCGGCAGTGCTGCCTCTCGTTGTGTCCCCGTGTCGTTGAGTCGCTGTGTCTGAGCTCAGCCGTGGGGCATTTTTCGGTAAGGTATTAAATTGTCTGGTCGCATATCACGACGTAGTCAAATTTCCGCTGCCAACTGCAAATACAGCTCAGGCGCAATCTCCAATTTCAATCAAAAAACCGCACGCGCTGCTCGCTTCATCCTTGTTACCGTTGCTGCCGGATCTGGGTCCTTCTCCGCACACACACATGGACACACACTCGCACACACCGACGTAGATTGGGTGCATGGATGCGACCTCAAAGCTGCAGCGAAATGAAAGTCAATTTTAAGGTTGATACATTGTGGTCCCGTTGCCATGAAGCTGGCAGCTACGCTGACACATGGAGCAGGTGATAAGCCACTCAGCCGATGAAGTGTCTCCGGCACAGGTTGCCCACACACAGTGTGTAGTGTGTGTGTCTATTTCGATGCCCTATAGACGGTGCGAATGCAAATGCAGGCGAGGCTCTAACAAATTTCTATTATTACACGAGATTTTCCTTTACTTTCCGCATGAAAACAAATCTGAAAATATTTTGTAACTTTAATCTCGAGATTTATAAAGAGAAAACCTAATCAATTTAATGGAATATCATGCATATTCTTGGGATTCAGTAATGGAATATCGTGCATATTCTTGCGATTCAGTAATCCGCATTACTCTTGATTCCTTTGTCTCATTTTTCCGCGTTTTGATTGGTTCATTAAATTGGAAATTACTTTTGCCCCGCTCCTTCGCTTTCGCTTGACAAATACTTTCGTTACTTTCTTCGTTATGCATGCCTCATCCCCCTTCCCTTCCCTTGCTCTCATTGCCTTGCAAAGTCTTGCTCATTTGTCGGAATTGATCAGTGTCTAACTGCAAATTACTGATTGACAGCCCCCATAAAAAAGTGCCAGAAGAAGCAGAAGCCTCGTGATTAAAACCTAATTACGCTGCAAAAAGAGGGAATTTTAAATGTGTTTTGAATATTTATGATTTCGTTAGCGAGCAAGCCAAGACACGCCCACAAGTGTGAAAAGTTTTGCGAGAGAAAAGAAAAAAAAGAGATGCGAAAATATTGTCAACCAAATTGTGTTGTTTGGCGCAGCGCGAAAACAAGAAGAAATTGAAGGAAAAAAGGAAAGTTAAAAAACAAAAAACACACAAAAATAAAGCGAAAGAGGCACCGAAAATATCACATAATATATAAAAACCACTTTGATGAATACGCCATGTGCATATAAAGCAGCCTCGCTGCTGTCAAGCTCTAAAGGATAAAAGGCGGGCGGGCGCAGCCCAAGTGTCGCTAAGAGGCGTGGGGCGTGTCGCACACACACACACACTGGCACTCACACACACACAGGCACACCCACTTGCAATGAGCGCCTTTGTGCCGCACGCTGTTGCAGACAACGCAGGCAACGCAGCCGTCGAAGACGTTGACGACGCGGATGACGAAGTTGAGCGTAATGAATAGCAAGGTGGCGTAGTTGGGATCTGGCTCACGGTCTGGCTCTGGATCCGGGTCTGAGGCTGAGGCTGAGTCGGAGTCTGGGCCCGGCTCTGTTGGTACTTGTTGCCTTGGCATTTGGCTGCGGGGCGTTGGCAACGCGGCTTACGCGGCGTATGCGTAACGCCATTGATTGCCTCAGATTGAGTTTGCCGGCAAAACCGAACGCCGCCTCCCCCTCTCCCGCGCAAGTGGAAAAAAGGTAGTCTCAAAAAGTTGGGCATGCGTCAAATATGCTCATAATTGCACAAGCTGCCAAAAGGGATAAGCTTGACGATGTTGCCCCGCGTCTTTCTCCCCGAGCTGTGGAATTTTGATTGAGACAATCTTGTGGCATGCGGCAGGCAGATTGCTAGGCAGATTGGCGAGGCAGATTGTCGGGCAGCTTGTCTATATAATTTGCAGATTTCTTAACGCATTCAAAACTTTTGCAATTGTACCCTAGATTCCCCCTTTAGCTCGAGACACGCCTCCAGCCAGAGAGGAAGAGGGAGGGAGACTCTCAGCGTAGCCTCATCAGAAATGCCAAAGCAATCAGGTTGAAAATCAGCGCAACTACGAGCACACACACACTCGCACACTACTTAAAAATTCTACCTGCTCATAAATTGGCCAGGGGTTGTGCAGCTGCTCCCCTCCTCCTACCCCCCGTAAAGTATGCAATGGGGAGCCGTTGCCCCTGCCTCAGCTTAGAAATATGGCAAACAATTATGCGCTCGAGTTTTATTACAAATGCCCGGCAGTTATATAAGCACATATGAGGGGAAGAAAGGGGGACGCGGGCAAGGGGAAGGTGTATAATATTGCAGGCGATAATAACCAGGTTTCATATGCATCGAGCAGGAGTCCTGCCTTGCCCGCCCCGGGTTGACACTCTCCGCTGACAGGAACGGAACGAACGGAAGCAAACGGAAATTTGTACCCTTTTTTGCCTTTGTTGCTTGCCGGCATTATCTTAAAATAAGTAAGCCATGCCCCCCTCATGCAAAATACATATATATGTATATGTATGCATATAGAAATATAAGTAAGTGTGCATGCGATGGGGGCGGGGCGGGACGGGGGTGCCGCCTTGTGTTGTATTACGTCTTGAGCGGTCGGACATATGACTACAACCCCAACAACATTGTCGCTGCCCTCGTGGGGAGCACTGTTTGTTGAGGAGGGTTGAGGGGGGAGTGGGGTAGGGGTATGCGCATATTTCAGCATGATACGACAGCTTGACAACATTAAATTTGCATTGCTCTTGCCGGAGTTTGTTTATGGAGAAGGAACGAAGACGATGAAAGGGGGTACAACATATGCCCCTGTCTTCTTTAGCTCCGAGTCCAACCAATACGCTAACATCCACCAATGCAATTTGACGTACAGCGAATACCTTCCCCTTCCCTTAACAGACTGCTCACAATTAAAGTGATTGAAAAATATTTTCCAAGCCATTTTCCGCGCAAAAGAAAAGGCAAATGTATTTTTCTTTTACTATAAACACTCAATAAAATATTACAAGAACGGGTATATTGGTTGGGTAGGGCTGTTTGTGGGAGTGATTGGAAAAGGATTGATAGAAGGACAAGTAAGTAGGATAGATCAAAAGCGAAAAGGTCTAAAAATAAAAATAAAATAGGTTAAAATTAGGTCTAGGAAGGTAACTTTTAGGTTGGAAATAGGTTAAAATTAGGTCTTTGGTCGATTAACTTAGATTAGACTATAGTAGACTTAGTAGAAGTAAAAGCATAAGGCTGGATTAGCGTGAATAGACTGTGCTAGACTAAAAAAGACTTCATTTGACTGAACAAGGCTAAACCAGGCCGAACTTGGCTGCAGCAATATCAAGTAGACTGGCATAGAAAGGTCGAGTAGGTAGAGAGAGATCTATAGTGACCTTAACAGAACTAAACTGATCTGCATAGTATAAAATAAAATATAGCAATGAGTACTCACAAAAAGAGTAAATATATTCCACCAGTTCCCATCGTTTACAGGATATTTTGTAGTCTTTACCACACACTTTCCTTTTGGCTTTGCTGTTGCCTTTTGGAAATTAACTTCAGAAAAGTGCAGCCACGCAAAGTGGTCGGCAGCGCGTTTGGGGCATGTTGCATGCATTCAAGCGCAAAGTTGCAGATACAAAATTGGCTAGCGGGTAGTAAAAAGTGATTGCCACAACAGAAGCAGAAGCCAGAGCCGTAGCAGGAGGGTGGCAAGTGGGCGGACTGAGGCGATGCGGCCTTTATGTCATAAAGGCCAATTATGTTAAAATGTTGTTCGCGGGCAGACGATGAAGTTAAGAAAAAGCGTTGAGTCGCGTCGCGACAATTCCGTTTACTGACAGCTAATAATGCCGCAATGCCTATAAGGACTATCCATCGTAGCGCCACTCCCTCCCCCTTCCTTTCTGCGCCCCTCTACTGTCCCTCGTACTGTGCTGCGTATGTCCGTGCGCTTTGCTGTTTTTGGGGTCCTGTTCCGTTCAACCGCAAATGCATTGTCAACGCGTTCGCCTGATGTACGGCGTATCCTGTGTCAGTTCCGGCCGTGCACGCGACAACTTTCCCTCCCCTCCCCACCCCCTGCATTCCATGCCATTCCATTCCGTTCCGTCTCTTTTGCTAAAAGGTCCCGCAGCAAAAAACAAAGAGAGAAGTTCGCGTTACACTCGAATGCATCGAGGCAGCTGACAATAACTCAAACACTATGCAGACCCATGGGTGGGCAAGGGCAGCGACTGCAGGGTGCAGGGGGTGGAAAGGGGGAAGGGGGTGCTCTGCTGTCTGGACCGGTCTCTCTGGCCCTCAATCGCTTAGCAAATGGCAGTGATTTCACATTTTTTCTTGTACTCGTGATTAATGTTACGGACGCTTTGTGGTAGGAGCAATTAGAGCATTGACAGCCCTTAAAACGGTAGGCGGGGGTGCACTGTGTGGGCGGAGCGGGGGTGGTGGGGCGAGCTGGTCTGGCAAAAATCATAACAGCTGTGGCGACAACGACAAAGGCAAATGGCATGGAAAATATGATCACATGGTTAGACATCAAGTTTATTAATATAAAAATAGTAGCAGCAAGTCCTGAGGGTCCTCAAGATTGAGTTGATGGAATTTCTGAGAACACAACCTCAATGAATAAAGGATGCGTTGGGGGAGAGCAATGAGAAAGAACAGAAGTTGAAAGACATGTTGTTTCATGCAAGGAAAGTGTCTTAATGGTTATTGATATGTCATAAAAGAAACTTAGGTACTTCAAAGCCTTGTCAGTTGTCAATGTTACGTTGAAAACTCTCTTGGCCGGACACTGAAATAATAAATGTTGGAAACTCTGTTGAAGAGGTTATTTCGATATTTACTAGACAATTACTGTGAGTGTCCGGTTAAGAGAGTGTCTATTAATGCAAAGTTGTTTGAATAACTAAAATCAAACGTCTAAGTGAAGGTATCTGCCTTGAAATAGAGTTCGCCTAAAAGTGAAGTGTCCCTTTATGAGAGTTTTTGCTCCATTCTTGCCTAAGCGAGGTGTCCGTTAAACGAGTTTTTGCTGGATTCTCATGTATTTCAAGCAGCCTTAAAGTAGGCAACATGAGCAGATCTTTCTCTCTGGCAAATGCGATCATCAGCTGCATCTACAATTGAATGACGGGTTGATCATGCGATTAAGCACGAAATGTTAAGGTAAAGAGTTCCTGGGAAGGAAAAATTAAGCTGTCACTCAATTCACACATATGAATAACTTATTCCCTCAATAAATAACTCATTCCTAAAAGGAATATTTTACACCTAAGCGAAACTCGAACTGTAATCGAATACCTTCTTGCCATTTGCACGACCCTTTGGCTGCTGCAATAAACATTTCAATTTCTGGCTAACAAATTCGTCAAATAAAACAGCTAAAACTGAGCTATCCCTTTCCCACTCCCCCTTCTTCTAGCTCCTCCCCCTGAGGTCATAAGGCAAATTAAACTACGCGGCAATATTCATGCCGCATAGAGCAACAACAAAAAGCCATTGGAGAGTGGCGAAAGGAAAAGCCATTTGCTGTGAAAATGTAAAAGTGCAAAGAGGGATAGGGAACTGCCAAGGGAAGGACAAGGGAAGAAGGAAGAAGGGAGGGAGAGTGCAGTAACAACAAAACAGTCGCATTATTCCCTCGACGTGTTTTCGGTGTGTGTATTTTTTAATCAAAAGCCGCAAATTGCCGCAACGCAAAAAATGACAATCAACCACCCAGACTCAAGCAGAGAGACAGGGAGAGAGAGAGAGAGATAAAGGAGGATGGCAGAGACACCCAGCGAGCTGAGCGGACCAGATCCCAGACCCAGAGCCAGACCGAGGGCGCTGTGCTGTCCAATACATTTAACGCCTGGATATACCACGACGACGACGACGATGCGATGAAAAAAAAAGCGGATATCAAAAAAGAAGCGTAGGAAATGGCTCTGACATGTTGCCTTTGACATGCATTTGACATCTGACAGATCGCGCATAGTGCCAGCCAGACGGACGCGGACGGAGCCACCCGAGCATTTCAAATGAAATGACTAAATTATGTGCCAAGTGGTGGAAAGCGGAAAACGGCCAAAATAGAGTACGGAAAAAAAGTCAAATTAAAAATGCGTTTTGCCAGGTAACCGACAAAAGAGCGAAAAGAATAAAGAATAAAGCGACGCGACCGAAATGTTCTCTGCAGGCACTCGAGCGTCAACATTTAACTGTCATATCTGACGGCAGTCGATGTAGGGGTGAGGAAGAGAGAGAGGGGTGGAGAGAAGGGTACAGATTGACATAGAGTCGCAGCATAATGCCTGCAACATCTTCTTATCAGCCACGAGACGTCGTGTGCCGAGTGCCACTTGAGGCATTTGGCTTTGGGGCAACGGGCGGGGCAACCCTTTGGGCTCCCACTTTGATTGACAGAACCACAGCGAGCAACCACCCAGACAGGCAGGCAGGACTCATCGACGGCAACATCATCATCTTCTATTTGGGTTGCATATTTGCTCATTAATAGCGATAAGCGATAAGCGCGTTAAAGTTACAGTTAATGCGCAGACAGAAGTCCTTCGATACGAGGCCAAGGCTCCGATTACCCAAACACCCCCCAAGTCGATGGAGGGAGGCACAGTGGTGACGGTTTAGTTATAGTTTTATATAACTTTTTGTTTTATTTAAGTAATGATATAGCAAATGATGTACAGTGTACTATATATACGTCACTAAATTAATAAATTAATTAATTAATTACTGTACAAACTTAGCTAAATTAATTATTGATAACCATTTTGATATTTATTTATATTGCAAATTAATGAAATTAATGCAATACATTTCAAAATTTCAAATCAGTTTTTTTTATCAATTTACGATGTTTTTATATCTAACCAGCAATAATGTACTAAGGACAATTTTAAATTAGCTGTATACTTTAATTTATGAATAATTTATAGTACTCGTATTTAAAAAATATTAGTAAGAGACAATTTTTATTTTGTATATTATATTTATAATTTTTTTTATTAAAATAAGTATTTTTTTAAATTTTTTATAGATCTAATTTTTGTTTGTATACCTTATAATATAATTTAAACATTTTTTTGATTTATAGAAATTATTTTTTATAAAGTATAATAATATAATTTTTTTTTCAAGTATTTTCATTACTTTATTTTTTTATTTATAGACATTTTAAAATAATTTTAAAAATATTTTTTAGTGTTTTATCAATTATTAGAAATAAACATAAATTAACAAGATAAACTCTTGTAAACTTTCTTTTAATTTCCTCGCAATTAGTAGTTACCTTGCACCACTGTGCGTGCAGTCTGTCGCTCAACCCTTTCGGCACGCACTGCGAACGCAATTCATTAAATTGAAATATTTTGCAGATCGATCATTGTGCCGGCGCACGCGGTGGCAGCCTTTGTGCGAGCAGAGAAATATGCAAGCCTTTTAGGCACCAATTATTGCTCAGTGTGTGGGGGAGGCTGTGTGCGTGTGCGAGAGTGTGTGTGAGTGACTGGGCAACACCCAGGCCAGTCATACACACGGTGCAGGGAGCATTGCCCACCTCCCAAATCTATTAATCTCTTTTATTGTTGTTCAAAGCGCACGGGATGAAACACTTGTGCAAATAGCAGCAGCAGAAGCAGCACGAGCAGCAGGAGCAGCACCAGGAGTAGAAGCTGAAGCAGAAGTAGAGCTGGAGGAGGAGCTGAAGCTGGAGCAGGAGCAGGAGTAGTGCCTGCAGCCAGAGCCAAAGACGATGCCTGTTTTCGGGCATGTGCAAAGTCAATGCACAAATATAATGAGTGCGAGAGCAGGGAGGCGAGCACGCACTCGGGTACGGCACCCACTCTCTCAGGCAGTGCCCTCTCCTAGACGGTGCTGGGTACCCAATTCCAGAGACCGTCAAAGATGCCGCGCGTGTGTTTTGGACACGCGTTTGTCGGCTTACAATGGGCATGTGGGGCTGGGGTTGTGTCCGTAAGGGTTGCATGCTGAGCAGCCTTTGGTGTGGGTGGTGCGTTGCATGCACTCACACAGAGAGAGAGAGAGAGGGAGAGAGAGAGAGAGACATGCTTCTGTAGATTTTCACATCTTTGCTGATTGCATTCCCCAGCCAACCTACTCACCTTGTTTGTCGCACAGCGGGGGCGAGTGCTTTCGGCTTTACCACGTGCGGCGACTACGTGCCGCCGTATTGATGTGGGTTATTGTTATAGGCCTTTTACCGTTATTAACATTGCGCACAAATTGGTATAAATTCTGCGAAAATGCACGCCGCACACAGAGACATCCCACCTCACTCCCCCCCGTCCAGGCCAGGCCAGACCAGGTTGCACTGACTGTCTGTAGGGATAATGGGCCAGGCAGGACATGCGTCCCGCTGGGGTTGTGGTCCTCGAGCATGCAGGTTGCCAGCCTTGCCAGCGAACTTGAAGAGTGCTTTAAGAGAAGAAGAAGAAGCAGAAGAGGCGGCAGCAGATGTGTCAAGCCGTGGTCGCAGGCATGCAGAAATTGACTTCCAACCAAAGCCTCCCCCTGCGGAACACATGAATGCATAATAAATACTTAATCCCACAAAAGTGTAATGCACAATGCGGCGAAGAACTCTTCAACAGCAACTAAGGGAAATCGATTTATCGAGCAAAAAGTGATTGTAATTTTTCCCTTTCATTTTCAGTTGAGAATTTCTCAAGTTATGCTCCCCCACAAACTTCTCGAACTTCTTTCGATTTATTATGTTCCCCGAGTTCTTCTTTTGTCTGCCATAAATACCTCTCTGTAGGCGTTTCATTTGGTCTAAGACTTGTTCCATTAATTATTTTCATTCCGTAACTGAGTCGGCTTCATTCCTTGGGGCATTATCCCTGCTAAGATTTTGGTAATTTAATTTTGATGCTGTACCACATGCAAGGCGGGGCACCCAAGAAAAGAAGGCAACTCTGCAGGATTACCAGCACTTCCGTCAAACTAATTTTTTCTCACAGCCTGCGTTGACACTCGGCTAGGCCTAGAAGAGGCGTGGCACTAAATCTAGCTATTTTTTAACGAGCTTCCCTCGCTCTCCTTTTCTCTCTCTCTCCACTCTGTTTTTTGAAATTTTCAAGTGATTTAGTGCAATTAGTGTAATTAACACGGCGCGTAAGACGAGACTAAGGCGACAGTTGACAAAGCAATGTGCGCCACATGTCGCTTAACCAAGTCCTGCTGATCCTGAACCTGAAACCAGGCCCGAGCCCAAGACCACGGAGCTCTGTTTGTTGGATGGCTGCTTAAGCCGACATGTGTTGCCGCCTTAAGTAGCAAATGATTCCCGGGAAATGAGCTGCACTTTCCCTGTTTTCCCAGCACGCAAAAAGGAGCATGTGAAGTTAGTTCGCCTGCGAAGACATGCGAGAAGGCTCAGTAAATAAGAGCGCACGTTGAGCTGAGATTTAAGAGTCGTCTGTTTAATTGAAGGTAACTGAAACCAGGGAGAACAAAGAGAAAAAAAGAACTCTGAAGATGTTGGAGAGTAATGTACTATAAAATGAACTAGTTATAGTTTTTAGATTGTTTATTATATGTTCATATTCAAATTTATTGGCTACTTAGGCAGTCAGTTTATACATTTATTCTATACAAAGAAACCCTTATATATTATGCAGTATAACTGTAGTACTTTGTCAGTATTCAGTCTTAATATCTGGTATATACGAGTATTCAGTTACTTTCGTGCCCACACATACTCTTTCTGTTGCTGATTTTAATTTAAATTCCGAACTAGTTCAGAGCCACAAAGCGGCCTCTTTGAGTGCATTGCAAATTGCGTGCTTAAATTATAAAGTGCCCCCTCCCCTACGGACAGAAGGCAGCTTTGGACATAATCGAAAAGAATTAATTTCATATTCACATAGTACCCCGTATGTGCTTCCACCTCCTTTCACCTTCTTCCGCTTCCCGTGGCCCGAGGGAATACCTGCAAGTTAGCCAGAGTAAACAAGTCGAGCAATGAATAGTGAAAACATTTTTAGAAGGCCACTCCAAGTGAACTGGGCAGCCTAAGGGGTGGAGCAGGGGGAGGGGAAACGGGAGAGGGAGTGAGGCTCTACCTGCACTGGACAAACAATTGCATAATTGGAAGTGCTGTCCGATACGTTCGGTAGCTTGTCATTAAATAGTTGAGCAAATTGCAGCTGAGAGATGCGAAGAATCGAGTAGAAGTTGCAAGCAGGAGGAGGGGAGGTGCAGCAGCTGTGTGGCATGTGGAACGCAAGTTTCCTGTGCGTCAAAAAGTCAACACTTTAGTGCAATTCTGAGCAATTAACATCGACAGTAAATATGGAATTTGTGCAATGCAATGGCCAAAAATGCCTACAAGGCAGAAGGTAGAAGGCGACAGGTACGCCTCAGCTCTCTCTCTCTTTCTCTCAGGCACATGCTGCTGTAAAGTCAACTTCATTTGCAAGTCAGCAAAGGGAAAGGGACGGAGGGGGGTACTCAGAGTAGCTGTTGGTGGCCTGCAGTGCAAGAAGAAGCAGAAGCAGGACAACAACAAGAAGAGCATTCATCAGCATTCAAAGTGAATGCGAGCACAGGCTGCAAAGGGACAGCCGGGCAGAGGCGTAGTTAGAGGGGTGTGACAGAGGGGTAGATAAGTAATAAATAGGTAAATATTAAAGTGAAATAAAGTATATAAAATGAATTTATAAACTCATAAATATTTTGTATATTTATATATATTTCTTTTACTTTTTATATAGTTCCGCCTGCGCCACTGCTGGCGTCTGTTTCACAGTTGGCCAGAAGTTTACCATAGTTGAAATACCTTTGCTGCTCTTGTTGTTGTTTCAGGCGTATCTTATAGGCCTGTGTTGCCTTTTACTTGTTGTTGTTGTTGTTGCTGTTGTTGCTGTTGCTGTGCGTGCCTTGTTTGATTTGACTTTGCAGCAGCAGGAGCCGAGTCAAGCAGCAATCGAACCGGGACGTGTGCGTGCTTGTCAGTGACAACTGGAAATTAGTTTAATAGTCCCACTGTCCGTCAGTCCAACTGCCTGAAAGCAGTACTAAACACACACACACAAACACACACACACACACACACACACACACACACACACACACACTCCCGCCTACGCACTTTGTTATGACATTTACTTTTTAGACACACTCAAATTGCTTTCGTTATGCAACGCCTGCTGGCCCTTGCCCCGCTGCCCCTTTGTCCCTTCTGCCTATACTCCTGCTTTTTCTCCTTCTTTTACTCAATACCAATAAATATGATACGTGCAACGGTTAAATTAGCCTAATCATATAGCACACGATGACCATAATCAGACAGTCTGTTCCGCGCGCACATATAAGAAGAACGCCCATTGCATTTGCGTACAAACTGAAATTACACACTCCAAATACCCCCTTAGTACCCCTTAATGACATATTTTCAGCCAGCTCGAGCTTTATTTATAAAATATCAATAGATCGAAAGCGATTAAAATGCCCTTGGACCGCCTGCTTGGCACACAATATAGAGTCCGTTTATAGAGTGGGCAACTAATTCTGGCTGCCTTTCAATGAAATCCACTCTAGAAATTCCCGCTAAATAGCCAATTACAAAGCCAGAAAATGACAAAACTTGTGAAATAAATTCTAAGCATATTAAATTAACTGATTCCTGTCTGTCAACTTGGCAACCATAAACAAAATGTCTAATCAAATCGAGTCTACAACTGAGCAGCAAATTTAATCGCTTGATAGGCTTACCCCACACTCCCTCCCTCTCCCCGCCCTTGCCTGCTCCCCGCGGCGACAATCGAATCGGGAAATGCGCAATGGAAATTGTTTGACATCAAAAGCATTTCCCAGTTAATAATAGAGCCAAACTGTTTCTTCTCTCCGCGTATTATTTTCATGCCAATAAGATGCTTGCTAATTTGCTTGACGCAACTGGACAGATATGGTAGACTTCGAGAAAATGCGTTACGTTTTTAATCCAATTTGCATATAAAACGACACAAAGCCCGCTAAATGCAACCCTTAATAAGTCACCAGGGGACCTGAGCGGCGGTCGCTTTGCGAGCACTTGAAAAATATTGTGTAAATCCCAAAAGCAGCCCACAGTCGCACCACCATCATTCTCGTGTTGCGATGGTTCCTCCACCACTTTACAATTGTCAAGGTTGGGTTTAACTCCCCTTCTACCTTCTTCCTCCTCCTCTCTGCGATTGTCAACTATAAATATGTAAAAGTTTCTGGTTACCATGGCCCATTGGCTCAACCCTCCCGCAGCACAGAGAGAAAAAAGAACTTTAAGTATTGTCAATATTAGTAAATATTAAAAAGTCTGGGGTGGCAACCAATGTGCAGGGGTTGTTGCCCCCCTCTCTCCTCTCTCTCTCTAATGAAATGCTAAATTTCTGTAAGCCGCAAGTATTACAGTGTTCCGGACTCGCATTACCCACGGGGGGAACAAGGCAACAAGGCACGGCACTGCCAATTTTTCACTTTCCTTTTTCGCCTGCGACGTGTGTAATTTTTTATTAAACACATTAGTCAAATAAGTGCAGCTATATTGTGCGCACATCGCAGATCGATCTGCTTCTCATATAGCGCCGCCGGGCAACGCCATCTAAAACGGCAAACGCCCGCGCCAGACTCGTGACCAACCCAGCAAGCCACCCACCGAAACGGCGGTCCACCGTGTGCGTCATTTGTTACATTTATTATTGAGTTTTTTTTTTAATACCCTGTAAGCTACAGTTGAATGGAAAGGGTATGCCAAGGCAGAGTAATTTACAAATCTTATGGGAATAATTTGATTTGTAGCAAAGAAAATACCGAAAAAGAATTGTGCTTCTCTTCTTTGACAAATTATTCAACAATTTCTCTAGAAAAAAATCATGTAAAAACCAAACAAAGCAAGCTACAACTTTAATTTTCAGCCCAGGCTTGTCTTAAACTCTTCTTAAAATATACTCAAAATTTCCTCACATTCTCTCTGTCCAAACCACCTACAGGGTATTTACTAGCCGCACAACTCTCCACTTACGCTGCTTTATAGTATGTTGCCGTTCTAAACGGATTTGGTTACGCGGCGCTGGCACTATGCCTGGAGAAAATTAAACTTTTCGCTTCGCTTTTGTGCAAAACACAAAAACATTTTATGCACTTATGACACTCGCAACGCCCACTCTGCCACTGCAGCCCCTGCCCCTGCAACAGCCCCGGAACGAGCCACCCTCTGGCAGCCCTTTTGGTTATTTCGTTTGATTTTTTTTTTTGCTTCGCCTGCCTGGACCGAGCCCAGTTTTTATTGTAATCGTAACTCTGCTCTATATTGGCTTCATTTTTAGTTACTCAGCTGTTTCCTGCCTCCCCCTCGTGCACCCTTTCAGCGAGGGCAGTTGCAACAAATGTTGCTGGGGTTAATGTGCCGGGGTCGGGGTCGAGGGTCGCCTGAGGGGTGTATGCACAGTATCCTGGCGGTGTCTGTTGCGTATTATTGTTGTCACGATTTGCACATATTTCATAAATTCGGCCAGATTGCTAATTTCGGCTGGAAATTTGTTTAGGTTTGCGCTGCTTATTAGGGCTTTTTATTGCATTTATTGGTTTCTATTTGTCAAATTGGATTTTCAACTGCGCGGAGGACGATGTGCACTCGCATTTATGCCTACTGTTTGTACGATTTGTGGCATTAACTGCGATGCGAAATGGGTAAACAGTGCAGAGTCCCTTAGTCAACTGAAGAATTATCTAGCTGACTAGGGGTTTAAGTTTTCTCTCTTTGCATTGAATTGAAAAGGATTTAGGTGATTATAAATCACTCTAAACTAGGGTAATGCTTTAGAATCCCTGTAAAATATAGTGCAGTATATACCATATATATATATGTTATACAGACATATTCTACTTTAGTTTCGTATCTTTAAACATATAGAAGTAGCTCTCTTCTGTAACAGATACGCCACTTGAAAGGATTTCAGCACTTGAGTCAATCAAAGTTTCTTAGAACTTTTCGCATTGTTTATCCTTATAAATGCTTAGGAACTAAGTGCAATATCAGTTTCAGTTTCAGCTGCAAGTCCTTGTACAATGTGAATAAACAAAAACCCTTTCAAGCAGGCACCTCCCCCTCACTCTCTTTTTCCTTCTTCCCCCCTTGGCCGTTGACTGTTGATTTATGCGCGTTGCAACGTCCACGTCAACGGTTTCTAAGAATACATCGATCTATTGCATTCCATGTAAATGACGGGCCCAACGACAGCCGCCAGTTGTCGAGGGCAGAGAAAGGTACCTTGACAGCCAGCCTGGTGCTGTACTTCCTGCACCTTTGCCACCACCACCAGCAGGAGTACCCGCACCACAAAGGACCCACTCGGGCTGCACGGCTCATTTGACTGGCTGTCACAACAGAATGTTAATGTCCATGGCATATTAATGGTTTTTCGAAATTATCCTTTTGCCACATTGTATGGAAAATTTATGCATTTTTCTGCCGGGTTTTCATGTTATTATTACCGTTATTGTCCGGCCTGTGGTTTGGCTTTACTTTCGGGGCTGTTCTACCTGGACCCTAGAGCAAATCTTTAATCTGCAAATCTCTTCTCTTGCAGCTCTTCAGCCATTTGTCAGAGGGCGCATCAGATTGTAATTCTACACCTACCCCCACCCCTAGCCCCTGCACACCCCTATCTCCATCTCATTCATAGAAAAGTGCGTGTTCCCAACACTTTGTTGCAGATTTTGTGCATTTATCATGCATGCGGTCGGATTGGATTCGAAATCGGAGTTGGGAATGCGCCGCAAAGGGGAGAAACGACGCGTGCCGCGGCATGTGGCTTGGGTTTTAGTATTAAATTGTTTTGCGGTCGCTCAGATAATCAGACAATCGTACAATATATTTTATTTGAGTGCTGGCCCTCTCCCTCTTGGTCCCTGGGGTCATTCGCATTGCGCTATTTACTTCAGCTTCCGCTTATGTATAATTCAAATGATATATGCCGTGAAATTTGGGGCATACATCAGTCTAACTGAAGGCATTTGCCACGTTAACTATTGCTTAAGAGAAGCTCTTCAGTTTATTTTTCTCCTCTTCAGTTTTCAGGCAATACTTTGCGTAGATTTTGTTTAACTTCCTCGAAAGATCTTAACATATTCCCTACACTTATAACTGTAAATGACCCAACATTTATTTAGGGCTGGCTACCTTAACCGTTATTGATCAAATTTTGGCAAAGAGTTATATATGCAGAGGCCCCGCACTCTGTTCAATCATAAAGCACAAACAGCGTCCGGCAGTGTCTATGATAAATTTGGCATTTCCGCTTTGGGTAACTAAGACGTCGCCAGGCGAATATCGAAATGGCCTCCCACTCGCCTCTGCCTGCTGCATGTCACTTAAAAAGAGAGAAAAAAGAGAAATAGCTGCAATGCATACGTCATTTAACCCCTTTGCGCCATATTTTTCATAAGCTGAGCCCACACTCTGTGGTGGTTCGGTTCTGTGAGGGGGTTCTGATCTGTGAGGGGGTGTGTGTGTTGCAAGAGAGAGTGTGGAGAGTGTGCGATATACCCTAGAATTTGCTGACTTGAGAAACTTTATTTATTATTTGAATTAATGCATTTAAGTCTTTAAAACTTTAGACTGTTAGTTAAAGTATCTTTCTGTGTTTTATTTCTATTTTTATTCCTTTTAAAACATTTAATACTTTTATTTCTAGGCACAAGCTTACTAAAATATCTACAAATCTAAACATAACTCTCCATTAGAGGGTACTTCATCGTCTGCCTTGTACAGGCAACTAGCCGAACTTGGCTTTTTGGCTTGACAAGTGTGCTAAATTCGAGCAGGCCAAAGGATGCGTCGTCTGGCGTCGTCTGCTGCTGCTGTTGCTGCTGCTGCCCTTCGTCTGATAATATGTATGCGTGTTGTGGGAGTGGGAGGGTTGGGGTGTGCGGCCCGCATATATAGAGACATTTATTGATAGATAGCAAACGCATCGCTTGAACCCTTTTACATTTGATGAACGTATCGAATTCCCCATATTGCCAAAAGCGCCACAATTTATGGCTGTTTGATTTATTTTAACTTTTAACACGCCCAAAAACACAAATGCTGCCAATGAGCCGCACCAAACTGGGGGGGGGGAACGGAGAGAGGCGTGTCGAATTTGACTGGGCAGTACCGAAGGGGAGGCTGTTGCCACTTTGAACTCGGTGCCACAAATCTAGCAAAGTGCTCTGGCTCGACTGATTGGAATATTTATGCGCAGCTTATTGAAGGTTTAATTGAAAACTCTTTACGGAGATTCCGGCGTATTGCAGTGTCTTTAAAGCCGGAGTAACTCTGGCCACGCTACTCTGCTCCTTTTGCTGGCATAATTATGAGGTTTACCTGGAATCACTGAGTTGGTAGGGCTGCCATGCATAAAGCACGCATTACCCCAGCCAGGAGCAATATACACACACTATATATGCACACATATACACTCACACACACTCACACACTCGCAGCCCAATCAGAGCCCTACACCATTTGCGTATTACGCTTCATTATGCAGATTTCTTGCCGTTCTCGCTCAACATTCTCCCCTCAACTCTGGCTGCTGTTGTTGTTGTTTTTTACAGGCCGCCTTATTTGTTATTGTTGCATGGCTTGCGGCTTGAAAAAATATTTTTATTTAATTCATTTATGAATGAAATGGCGGTTGCTGGCGGTTGCTGCTCGGGTAGGCTTGGCAATAAAGGCAATTGCCTCAGCCCCGTCCCGCCCCTGTTGGAATTGCTGGCATTTTCAGTTGCGGGTGCCTACCGCATTGTCACATAGATAAGCCGCGTCTGGCTTAACTCATAAAAAAGTGACAGCAAAAGGATAATAATAAACCAGCAAGGGGAAGGGGAGGAAAAAGGCGCAGGCAGTAGACGACCGAGTAGGCAGAGAGAGAAATCTGAACGCGTGCGGATTTAAAATTTCAACAAAAATAAACAGAAAATAGTCGTAAAGGCAGCAGCAGAGGCGCAGCGCGGCGCGTCGGGGCGTAAATTTTTCACGGCCATGGTGGGAAATATCTTCGAGTCGAACGATCCACACATGACTCCACACAAATAGAATTGTGCGGTGCGGCCGCAAATGGATTTCTGTTTCAGTTCAGTTCCAATAAAGCAGCATAATGACAATAATCAAAAATTCTCAGGCTACCCATTCTCGGCTTTTGTAATTTGCCGGCACAGACAAGACAGAGACGGGGGACTGGAGGGACCCTAGTGGAGGGACTGCGCAGCGAGAAATGATTTAAAAACAATTTGCGGTCGGAACTCACAAAAGCAAAGCAAAGCGAGCAGAGCAGAGAGCCCCATCAGGTAAACCGCAAAGACAACAATTAAGCGTAACAAATGATTATGAATAACCATTTTTCTACGATATGTAGTTCAGCGCGGTGTGTGTGAGATGTGCCCTGAGAAACGGAACAGCTTGTGGAATGCCGCTTGCCGCTGGGCTATTTACACGCACAGTCATACAAGTTACTTCCCTGTCTGTGTGTGTGTGTTGAGCTGTCTAATGTATTCACAGATTCGACTCGTTTCTGAATGAATGTGGTGGCATTGAATGAGCTGAAAATAGAACCAGACATTCTATTTATAGACTCATTCGTTTGGCTCATGCCGCGTGTGCTTGTGTGCGTCGCAGCATAAGTAACGCATTGGCGATCGTGCTCCCAACTGCCCGGCTAGCTCAGTCGGTAGAGCATGAGACTCTTAATCTCAGGGTCGTGGGTTCGAGCCCCACGTTGGGCGAAACAAATTTTTTCTCATTTTTTAAATTTATTTCACATAAAACCAATAAATGAACACATAAAAATCTTATATTGTTTGTAACGGAATTAAAAAAATAAAAAAGAACTGCGATCCTGCCAGGAGTCGAACCTGGAATCTTCTGATCCGTAGTCAGACGCGTTATCCATTGCGCCACAGGACCGATGCGTTGCTGACTGGCTAAATACAAATAAGTGCCAGCCATGAGATCAGTTTGAGCTGCATAGAACTGTTTCTGTTTGGACTTTCCATTTCACAACACTGTGCTACACAATGACTCATCAAATATGCCGAGTGAAAGTCGTTTGCATGCTGCATTACACACACACACGCACTAACACACGTGTAAACACATATTTACACACATATTTGTGAAATACGCAGCCTAGAGTGGAAGGGGGAGAAGGAGGGGAGGGCTACGTAGTCCGTTTTGGCCGCATGCCCAGCCGCAGGACAATTTATATTACAAAAACTTCACGCAAAGCTCGTCGGATAAACAAATAGAGCAGACCTCACACCGATAAGCTGATGGCGCCCTCTCTCTCACTCTGCCCCGTGGCCGGCGCCAGTGAAATATTTTCCTACATGCAGTAAAAATTAGTTGAGGGGATAAACAAATACATTTATTACATGCAAATACAGCAACAACTGGCGCAGTCGACGGCGCAGTCAGCATCGCTTTTGTTGCGTCAGTCTCGACGCGACGAGACACGCCTCCGTGCCGAAACCCACCTCCACCACCAGCTCTCTCTCTCACTCCCCTTTTCCCACTGCCAGCCGTGACAAGTGCCAGGGGCGCGCACACACGTGACTTTAAAGCTCGTGGGGATTACATTCAACGCAGTTTTGTGCGGGGATTTTCGGTATGCAAAAAAGCTTAGGAAATTAATGCGCCGAAGGAAATGCATTTAAATTATGTGGGTGAACGCGTGGTTTGCGTGGGGTTGAGGCTTTTCCGGAGGTGTCCATCGTGACAGCACCCCTGCCCCCTTCCCAACCCGTGCAGCAGCCCGCATTAATTTATAATTTCACCCGACGAACGACGACGGCGCTTAACAAATTTAATGGCGGCCTCGCAAATGAATACAAATTGCAATTTGAACTTTGAGTTTTACAATTTCGTAATTAACAGCAAAACATTTTGCATCATATTTCTTATTTCCTCAAGGCCTGTGGGCAAAAGTATTTTGAAATTTAATTAAGTTGCATTGGCCACGCCAGATTTGTCCCACAGCCCAGTGGGGGGGAGGAGGCGCTGTCCAAGTTGCGGAACCTTTTTTCCCCTTTTCTCTCTCTCGGTCTTGGGCAAAAGTTTTTTAATGCCTTCTGCAGACGGTGGAAACACATAAATTTCCATTGGCCAAGCAAATAAACATTATGCTGCAGTTTGCCGCTGATTCTTATGCGCCTTACACTGTGCAACATGTGTGGGGAGCTTAATAAATGCTAGTTTATGGCAATATAATGCGAATTAATGGAGTTCAGAGCTGCCTTGAAAAGTTTCTGCACTTGTGCAACACTGAAGTCGCAGTCAGTGTTGTGCAGTGTAAGCATTGTTTATCCTTGTCGAGTGCCGCGCGCTGATTTGACTCACCTTCTGCTGACGTATGACATTGCAGCATCAATTGTTGCGAATACACACGTAATAAAATCGTCATAACGAGAAGGGGGAGGAGGGGTGGGGGAAAGAGGGCGAGGCTTTTTGCTGTTCTTGGTCATTAACGGCGTTAAGCCCCTGGCCCTGGCACCAGCCGACCCGGAAGGATGTCGTGGCTGAGTGACGTGTGTGTTTGCACAACCCACACACACACACTCACACACACCCGCACCTTTCGTTCATTCACACGGACCATCCTCGTTGAGGCTTTGTCATTAGCGTTGCCCGTGCGCCGTTATCCCTTTTTAATAAGGTTTACTCAGCACTTTTTTATTATCCGCACTCGCGGCAGATCCATATAGATGTACCATATACAATATATCGTATGTTGTGTGTGTGAGTGTGTTTATTATGCCAGATTTGCTCTTTGTTATGTGCAAGCAATTGTGCAAGCAACAGCAACAAAAACAAAGCAAAATGGAACTTTGATTACGCTTGCGGGGCTTAAAGCTCTGATAAATGCGGGCTTAATACTCCAGTGTTGGCAAAGTCAAAAAAATAATTGATTTATGAGCTTGACTCGCGTTGCAATTAAGTGCCTTGCCCAAAATGCTCAATTGGCATGTGATTTTTTTTGATAGCTCACGAATTGAGCCTGGTCGAAAAGCGTGAATACCCGTTGAATGGAAATTATTATTCTCTCAAGAAATTTTTTGGTTCATTGGTGAGCTTATTATGATCAAATTGGGAAAAAGAAACTTCTTTTCACTAGGGTGCTAATCAAACCAATCGAATTTTATGTTTATCTAGCTTTTTTTCATAGTTATGTCTTAAGTTTCCAGTTGATAAAAATAACTAATAAATTAATTTTAGCGGATAAATAAATTGAATTGGAATTTCAAATATTTAATTAGTATTTATTGAAACAGAATTTGAACAGTATCAATTATTGCATTATTATACACAAAATTAGAATTTTTATTTATTAATTTAGATTAAATGAACATTTGCTTCTTCAAATCAATTTATTTTTTTGCAATTCATTCATCTTTATCCCACTGTACTATAAAAAACATAGTTCGTTTCTGTTTCGTTTACTCTTCTTGCCGCCATTAGCCAATCCAAATATGTTAGCGCTCTCCCACTCCAACACACGTTCCCGACCTACCTCCCTGCAATCTGCTACCTCTCTTCTCCCTTCTTCACACTCTTTTCCCCTCTCTTCTCTCTTTCAGTCGCTGCTCGTTAAAGCTGCTCTCATCAACTAATCTGCCTACGTGCCTTGCACACCACATTGCATTATCTTGTGTAAATCTCTTTGACGGGATAAAGGAAAGAGAGGAAGAAGATAAAGAGAGACAGGGCTACAAGCAGAGAGAGGGAGAGAGGTAGAGAAAGAAAAAGCTTGTGCGTGCACTCGAAATTAAATTGTTATCAAATCGATCAAAGCCGCAGCATCATTATCTGCGCATTAGTCGTGGCTGCCCGGCAACAACAACAACAAGACCAACAACAACGACAACTGCAAAAGGCAAAATAATATAATAATAAGAAGAAAGGCAGCAAAAAAGAAGCCAGTAGAGAGAGAGAAAGAAGCAGAAACTCAGCTCGACTGCAGAGTGAGTTAAACAAGCTTGATAAGGCTGATGTTTCTCATGGTCGACTCGTAAGTGCATTGCGCAAGTGGCAGGCAGAAGGAGGGACCAAGAGGGAGATGGATAGAGGGAGAGGGTGTCCAGTGTTTTGGCCGAGTGTTGAGTGCTTTTTGTGGCGCGGCGCCTGGACGCAGCAGCAGCAGCAATAACTTCTAATTAATACACGAAAAGCATAACGAAAGCTAATTATGAAACTAATGAGCTTGTTGGCAATGCAAGCAGCAGCAACAACAACTACAGCAGGCAGCAGCAGCAGAGGTAGAAGAAGAGGTGGAAGAAGAGGTAGAAGAAGAGAAGAGGCAGCAGAGGTAGAACAAGCTCAAGTGTTAACGACGCTGTGCTTAACAAGGCGAGCGCCGCCGTCGCAGCCGCCGCTCCAGGTGCGAAATACCATGAAAGAGCGAACGCGATGAGGCACACTCACACACTGACACACACACTGGCACACACACCTCTTTATGCTTATGTATGTACATATTTCATTTCAATTTCCTTTTTGGTTGCGCGTCTTTTTAGCATACTTGATTATGGTCTTTGGCCAGCAGAGCTCGGCACGAAGAAAGGGGCTGGGCGCGCTGGACGTCGCCGGCCATCAGTCACTTATGTGCACGGCACGTCACTCAAAGCCAGCGCACACACACATAGACAGCTGAGCTCACACACCCAGCTAAATAACAGAGCGGGACCGAAGAACGACTTAGTTGCAGAGCAGCAGCTAAAGGCAGTAGGAGGTTAGTGCGAGGGGGGCAGCGGGCGGGGGGAGCTGTACTACAGAAGAGGAGGCGTCGCCGACTGACTGAACGACTCGTCCGGCCTGGTGCGACGCCGCGCTACTGTCATTATCTTGTTAACTCGTTGTTACGTCAGCCGTTCACTGAGTCTGCTCTTACATACGAGTATAACAGCCATATAGACAAGTATCCATGCATGTATGTATGTGTGTGTGTGTTCGGGTCTCCTCTCGGGACCCCTATGTGCCCTACGCTGATGATCATTTGATTGCCAACACCGCGTGTCCCAGTCAAAGTTATTTATATTAGCAGTCTCTGCTGCATTTAATTGTCGTCTTCAAATTGTTGCACTTGCGCCTAACACGAATGCCTAATTGTGCGTAAAGCAACAACGTGGCATTATCTGCAAAGGCTGTGCAGATTTTATCGCTATTTATTATATGTTATAATATATTAAAAAAGAGAGAAAAGAATACAAAAAGACTTGGTGGCCATTTACTTAAAAGAAACAGTTGAAACTTTTGAAGTGTGGGTTAGTTTAATAATTAATATTGCTGTTAATAAGTAATATTATATAATTTTTAAATTACTATTCTGACTTTAAAAAATCTCCACTTAAACCAGTGAAGAATAGTTAGTCAGTCTAAGATGATGAGAATTGTTCGGGGAATAGACGAGCATGAAGAAAATATTCTGTTAAAATAATGCGAATATAATATATGAGTAAATAATGTGTCTATTTTATTTTATTTATCTACTTTTCATGCCAATTTTATTTTATAATTAGCTAAGAGGGCAGACCTTAAAGTTAAACTTGCATTTACATATGTTCTTTTTACTGGACTGAAACTATCATTATTTGAAAATAAACAGAGAGAATATAGAAGAGTGTAAGTATTCAACAAATTTTCTGAAATACAATTAATTCTTATGTGTGTATAATACCAACCAAATATCGTTTCAAGAATGTGAACTTTATTTCCTTTAAATATCTACAGTTTTATATATATTTTACAATCTTAATATATTTGTAATTTTTTTTTTAAATTCCATTCAATTACGCGCACTAATTTACTTCTAATTTCTCCCACTTGTGTTACATTTTCTTCGCTGTGCCTAAACAGCTGTCCCGCACTGTGCGTGTGTTTTGGTTGCGCGCACATGTTTTGTGCCCACATTAGTGGCCACTTACAGCGTGTGCATCTTGCTTAAATTCGTCTGCCCAGTCACAGACCAAAGGGACCAAATAAGAGGCCCAGGTCCAGCTCCAGGCACAGGCACAGGCACAGGCCAGAGTCCGAACCCAACTCAATGCGCGATGCCGATGTGTAATAATAATATACACACAGGTGTCCCGAGCTCTTGGCCGTGGGGCAGCGTCAGCTACGTTTCGTACTTCATCAATAAGCGTCAGAGGGGGGCGGGGCTGGCACAGGAACCAGTACAGGCAGGATGAGAGAGGTAGGGCGGGGCACAGTGCGATGGCGCTGCATGTAGCACATGTAGCGGCGATTACGCGTAATAATCATCATAATCAAAAGTCGCAACACGAAATGAGTTTCGACTTGTTGTTGCCTGCCTCATCGTGTTGCCGCTGCCGCTGTTGCTGCTGCACAAGGATAACCAGTTAGGGATTGTTATGGTCCACGGCCCGCTCCACATAGAATTGATTAATATTGGCACTGGGCAGAGGAAATACGCGCACTCCTCGCCTGCGTTGGCGTTGGCGGTTTCGGTCATCTCATTACAACGTAGCGGCCCAATGAATTTTGCGGCATTAATCTGTGGGCTCAATAGGCGATGGTTCCGACCAAATTAAACTTCGACTTTGGGCCATCAAAAAAGGAGCAAAAAAAACTTTGCTAATCACAAGTGAGAAGCAAGTATTTTCTCTCTCTTTCTCATCTTCTTGTTTGTTGTCGAGTGAGAATGTTGTTTTGCTGATGGTAGGTAAAGGTTAAGTTGGCCAGAACCAGGAAATCGTTGCGGTAGTACGGGCTCTAATGATATAGCTGGCTGTTATTGTGCGTCATCTGGAAAGTTTTTACTCTTCTTAATCTTCGTGAAGTACTCTTAAACCATTTGCCTCATCTATCTGCATAGCTTCTCTCATTCCACTTGGATCAATTTAAGATTGTGCTGCGCTGCAACTATCGGTGTGGCCATCTTGTCTTTGGGCATGCTCCAAATGTTCCCATTCACACGTAGAATATTATGCGCTCCGTATCTCTCTGCGCTCTCCTTTTTTAGTATCTCGTTTCGTTCTGCACTTTTCGTTAGTCACTTCCCCGGCCTTGTTTATGAGACACTTCACAACATGGCCGCATACGCTCGGTCATAATCTATCCTTGACCCCACCCAACCCACGGCAGCCCCCAGTTACTCCTGCTACCTCCTTCTTCGCTGTGATATGCGATGTATATCGCATGCATATTATGTGTACCCAGAACCATAGAGGCTACCATGGCCCGAGCTCTATAAACACAAAAAATAATAATTAACTGACCATCAAATCAACAGCACGTACTCCCTACGTGAGCATCATTTTACGGCCACTCTCCATCTCTCTCTCTCCCTCTCGCACTCTCTCACTCTTTGGTCCGTCTTCGTATGTGTTATGGATAAGTTCAGGTCTAGCGATACGTGCGAAAATGGCAACTACAAGTTGTTCACTCCGAAAACTAAAACCAAAGTCAATTGCTTTTGGTTAGGTCGAAGGGGGCGGAGCGGTGCGGGGCGGGGCAGGACACAGGGTGTATGGGATCGGTTAAGTGCCAGCTTCCGCACTTACCGCATAATTAATATGGCGAAATGCAAGCCACAGACAAACGGACAGGATAAACAGGACAACAGTCAAGCGGACAAGCAGACAAAGACGGACGGACAGATAGACGGACAAACGGACAGACAGACGTACGGACAGACGGGCAGGCAGGACAATACTGTCAGTGCATTACAAGCACTTGACATTTGCATGTGATTTACGCACTGGCAATCCCTCAGAAGACAGAACTGCTAGAGAGCAATAGAGATGGGTGCGTGAGGCAAAGAATATGTATGGTACGGCACGAGACGAGACACGGAGCACGATTTTCTTAATAAACTCGACTTTGTTAGATCTTCAATAAATATTAAATAACTCAATTAAATAATTTCTTGGAGAAATAGCAATATCAATAAATTTAAATTAACTCGTGTCACGAAATATATTTATTTTCTTATTTTTCGTGCCACGCACAGCAACGAACAATTCATTCCACTGTCTGTTTAGTCTTTTGCCTAAATCCCATTCAATATTTAATCGCATTTCCTATCACTCACGACATCAGCACACTCGTGTCACGCACGACCCGCTCACATGCAAAGCATCTTTCCCTATAGCACACTCGACTCAACGCCCTCAGGCCGAGTCAAGCCATAAAACTTTGGCTTAAGTGCAAATGCGCTCAAATCTGCACTTAGACAAGTGTGTGTAACTGTGACTGCCTGTCTGTGTGTGTGTGACTGTGTGTGTGCGTATTACTATAATTAAATTGAAAATTACTGCCGAGCAATTGCAATTGTCCACACGACTGGACACTGGCCCCCGCTCCGCACTACAATGTTAATAATAGGTTTATGTGTGTGTGAGAGAGTCTCTCTGTGTCCGAGTGCGTGTGTGCTTGTGTGTGTGCGGCCCTAATCATTGTCTGTGTATCTGTCTATGGCAAAATGTTTCGGGGGGTGGGACTCGACCACGCATAAGTTATAAATTATGCATAGATGCATAATTTACAGCTCGTAAGGTCAGACAGTTGCATTCGCATTCGGCCGCCACTCGGCACCACCCAAGCAGCAAGCAGCACAACTAGCAACCACCCCTGCCCCTAGTCCCCGTTCCCCTTGTGCATCGTAATCCGCTCCTGGCAAGGGCAACTGCTTGCAATTGAGGTAATAAACCTAATGTTGGTGCTTCATTTGCAACGCCTCGTACTATCGGCGAAAATGTTCATCATGACAAATTACGATAATTGATTTTTGCTTTTACTGCGGTAGAAAGTAAACTAACAGGTTCTAATTTGGGTAGGGATTAAACAAATAGATAAATTTATATTTTTCTAAAGAATTTTAGATTATTTTTCCTTCATTTACAATAGTTTTTCGATAGTATTTAGTTTATTTTATAATTTTAGAATTGAACTCTTCGTATTTAACAAGATTCTTACTAGCACCTTCCTCAGATCTATTCTACTACTTACATGACTTCTACTTTAATTGAGTTACTCAGCAATCCTCGACCTATTTTTAGCCTCCTTCTTCTATAACCGATAGTTCCCCTACGATAGTAACACGCCAAGCACAACTGCCTGCCAGGTTCATTATATCTTTTAAATTCAATCAACTGTAGTGTTTTGATTTTGAAATACATTTATCTGCAACGGACGAGCGAGAAAGGAGCACGAAGGCATCCAATCGCAGCCTTCCGATACTAGTTCAATGTACCATGGCATAGCTGATGCTCTGCAGAGATTCCCCTACTCTCCTTTACTACCTCCCTTGGCAGACACCTCTTAACCGCTTGGCAGAACTTGTTTTTGCATTGGTTTTAACCGCATCATTTTGATGTATTTTGTGGCTTGGGTTGTTTAGAGTTCTCCTCGTTCGCCTCGTTGTTGTTTTACTGTATCATCATCACGAGTTACACGCACGAGCTGCGTCTGCCAGTTTTGCATACAGGAAGGGACTTGCATAGCAAGGGGGTACTGAGGGGGGCTGTAGGGCGGCCCAAAGTGCCGACAACAGAGCGACGGGTACAAATTATCATGCATGTGTTTGTCTTTATTTCTTTTGTCTTATTGCATTTTATTCAAATTTCCTACCGTGCGGTTTTTACGTTTATATCGTCGGCATCGATTTGCAATTCGCAATCGTAATCAGCTCGAAGGCAACTCTGCACACACACACTCGTACACACATGCACATATACATGTGCATATAAATCTACCTACATGCATATGTATGCGTGGATATGTATATCGCGCTGTGGTCGCACGATGACAGACTAAAAGGCGGTTCCCAGCAGACTTGTTTATTCTCCGAGTGAGTGTATAAACTGTGTGTACGAAAGTGTATTGTGTGTGTGTATATAGTGTGTGTGTTGTAGTTTGTTGTGCCAGTTTTCAACAGCTGATGGCGCATATTTATGCTTTGTTTTCTTTCGCAGAAAACACACTTTGCTCTCTAGCAAAATGCATTGAAGTTGCAATCTATAAATCTAGTTGCTATAAGAATCCTTATAAAATATATGAATACAATTTTTTGTATTTAATTCAATGTTGCGAAAGTTACTAAAGGGTCTTACCTATATTTAAATGCATAAAAAATGCTTAAAATATTTATTTAAATATTTTTTCTAATCAAATTTCTTGAAAGCACCTAAAATATTCTTGATGTTTAATGAATGATACAAAATAAGATGAAAGGAAGGACATTAAATACATAATAAATTATTATTCTTATTATCATATTCGAGTTTTTGGAAATGGTAAATACAATACATAAATATATAAATAAAGGTTCAAGGAAAACCTATAAACATAAATGTTGTACATATCCAAATAAACTTCCATCATAACTGCGATTCCTGGTCAACCCACGCTGCAAATTCGAACTGTGGGTCAAGTTCGCTGCTCCAGTATTTGCGGAACAATAACACACTCACACTGGAGCACCCTTCAAAGTCAGCTCTACCTACGAGAGAGGATAGAGGGGGAACTGTTCAACTGGCAACCGCACATAGTTCCAGTCGTGTGGGGGGGGGGTGGTTAGTAGATTGCGGTCGAGCGGCAAGGAATGTTTATGCGACTGAGCGGGCGATATTTGCATTGGCATCCACTTGAACCCTTTTGACCACCCGTGAAACATGGCTTGAAACATTTCATGTAACTGCTAACAATCGTTTTGGCCCGCATTTTTTCTGTTGTTGTTGTTGTTGGTCACGTGTTTCATTCGCTTTTCTCCAATATAATTTTCCAGAAGGGGGCGTGGAAGGAGTAAGAACAGGTAAGAAAAAAAATACCTTTTGTCTTTTAGTTTATGGCCCGTAAGGGTCGACAGCTGTGTTTGTAACCAATTTGCTACCGTTGCAGGGGAAGAGGAGGAGCCACACACACACTGCACACACAGTAGCCGATGATCAAACCCCAAACACATATTTTACACTCGTGTAACTGCACTGCAAGTTGGTTTGGCATATTTTAAAAGTTTTTCATTTGCATTTAGTGGCCAGCTGTGTGCGGTCAGAGTGTGCGTGTGTCTGTGTGTGAGTGTGTGTGTGTGTCGTCTCTCATAACAGTTTTCACCTGCCGGGAAAAGTACAAGCAGCAACGAGCTGGCAATTAGCCTGGCCAAACAATGCCGGGCAGCCAAGCAGGCAGGCAGGCTGGCAGAAGGCCAGGCAGGACCCCGAGGTGAGTCGAGTGGATGCATTGATTTGGGCCCGAGCCTTAATTTGATGACTATCTAAGGAGTAGGTAAGGAGGGGCGGGCCGGAGGCTGAGGCAGCTGCTGGTGACACACGCACAATTGTGGGGGCACGAGCAGGGGCACAAAAGTGCGCTCAAAATTGCTTATCAAAGTTGCACAATCGAATCAGGAATGGGACGAGAGAGACAGAGGGAGAGCAGGGAGAGGGGGATGGAGGAGAGGAAGAAGGGAGCGGAGCACCAGCATAACGAGGCAACTGGGTAATGGGTACTCTCGATGTGTATTCGATATTTGAGTTTGAGTTTCGAGCTCTTGACTGCAATGTCATACGCACTCGACTGACAACTGAGCAGCAGGCCGCGTTAGCATGAGAGACAGTAAGGCAAAGGGAGACAAAGAGAGGGAGAAAGGGAGAGAGAGGGAGAAGTGGGGAGTGCTGGGCTGGCATAGACAATCAGACGGTAATGTGTGCAAAACAAATCAAGCAACAGCGCAAGATATAATCAAAAACAGCACACGGCCACGTTTCTGCATAATGCCAGGGTTGCAAGGCGGCAAAACAATCGATATATATCGTAAAGAGGCGTGGGGTTTGCACGAAGTTAACCTACAGATAGAGAGGTATCTAGAAAAGTCCGTTTTTAGTTACAAAATATTCAAGCATCAATAGATAAACAGACAGAGAGGTATCTAGTTAAGTTTGTAGATCAGTAATATTGAACTTAGTTTCTTAGTTGCAATCAAAAATATTCAAGTATCAAATGATAAACTGCTTAAAATAGACTGCCAAGTATAGGTTCCTTTATTTATTCCTATTATATTACATATTAATACACTTCTAAATGTTAACAACACTCTCTAAACAATATAAGTTATAATATAATATCGTATGTATTATTCCCCATGACTTGCTGTTCTCTGCAACCCTCGCATCGATACGCTTTATGGGCATATCTGAAATCTTTTCCCTTTTGCTCTGCCTCTCCTTGCCTGTCTTCCTCCCCTGCCCTGTCTTTTGGCTGCCCGTCTTCGCACTATTTTTCATTTCATTGCGCCGCTGCACATGCCTGTCAACTGGCAGCAGAAGATGCGGCTGGAGTCGCTCGCCTGCTCAGCCAGCTGCAGCTTCTTTGGCGCGACGACGACGCCGACGATGACGATGACGCGCGCCCGCATATCGATTTCAGCGCATTGTGCCTGTTTGCATACAAATATCCTAAGGACATGTTACAGATCCTTGTCTGGCTGCCTTCAGCCGGGCCTGCCCGCCTGCCTGCCCGCTTCTGGTTACCCTGTCCTGTCACACGTACGCATGTAAATTGTATTTGTGCGCACAGCCCTCTGCCAGCCCTCTGCCAGCGTGCTCAGCCTCAGTCTCATGCTCATCCTCTTCCTTGTATTTAGTGGTCCCTGCTCGGGAGGATACAGTGCTCCTGCTTGATTTCATTTGCCGGGGCAATTGTCTTCGGCACAGAGTGGCTTGGCTTGGCGTGGCGTGGCGCTTGCATCGACTTCATTTTTGCCAAAAACTTCAACACACACACTGCTCCCCTCCCCCCTGCTCCCCCTCTTCAGCTGCCTCTCGAATTCCTTTTGCTCTTTTGCAACTTGTCAGGCAAGTGGCAGCCATTTTTGCGCTGCTCCTTTGCATGTGGCAGGACTTTTGCGCTTTTGTGCGTGCCTTGGCCTCTGCTTCGCCTGTCGCTGACATTTGATGTTTAATTTCAATAACTCTCTGTGCGTTGCCGTTTGCTTTTTTAATTTTATTTCTCCCTCAGCTTTACTCTCATTTTCCATTTTCGACTTTTCTTTCATTTTTTGGCGCACATTTTTCGCTCTTTTTCGGTCTTCTTTTTTTCTTAGAAGCATTTGACTGTCTTTGACTGCCAAATAGCTTCAAGTGCTGTGAAATGTTCACACACACACTGGCACACACTCTGGCACACACACCCGCACAGTCGATTTCAATTACAGCTGCCAATGGCGAAAAGTGTTGGCTGTGCGAATTACATAAATTAAATTTTTGAAGGGCACCAAGAAGACTTTCAGTTGTCAACGCTCTCTTGGCCTGGGGGAGACATTCTGCAGCGAGAGAAAGATAGCACCTAGAGTAGGGAACACTGTGCAGGGAACTGCGATGAGATGAAAATACTTGAACAGGAAATAAGCTCATCGAATTTAAAGCACGTTCCATTCAAATTGTCCAACGGGAAACAAGTAATTTCATTTGGCAAGTTGCTGTAAATATTTCAATTGGATGAAGTAAAATATATTTATAAGATGGTAATACTGTTTAATGTATTAAAAATATGCTAAAATCTAGCTTTGAGCATTTTTTTTTTAATTTTTTGAAGGCATAAGGAGGCGTGGCTTAATTATTAAACAAGCTTTATCTGCGTGCCATTATAAGACAATATGGCACCAATTTTTGTAGCCTCAGCTCTTATAGTCTCTGAGTTATAAGTGGTTACACGAACATAACTTATTGAAAATGGCTACATTGACGCGGTTTTTGATGCGCAATAAGAATATGTTTGCTCTAGGTTCTGCTACTGCCTAAGGGGTGTAATTAACACGAATAAAAATAGCTATAAATGTTTTATAAAGGAAATTCAGACTAAATTGCTCAAAGAAACATATTCAAAATCAGTAAATAACAAGAATCTAATTGTTTATTACCCCAAATTTTATTACAACCTTTATAAACATATAATAAAAGTGCATTTGCATAATCCAAATGGTTACCCATTGTATTCTCTACACTATTTACACACGATATTCAGTAGAATTGCTCGCTATGATTCGTTTGGCTGTTCCTTTCACTGTGCCGGAGAAATTCGAGTGAAAAACCAATTACGCTGCCACAATGCCCAAAAAAAATATAATTTTGATTTCATTTCCTGTCCTGCAACACATTTGTGGTCAACGTGGTTGCTACAACAACAATAACAATAATGGAAGGAAGACAGCAGTGAAGAAACAAACGAACCTTCACAACATGAGCCACAGAGAGACAAAGCGAACTCCTCGCGTGGTCGGAGGTCAGCAAAACATTTCGGGGGTTTCACAGCGGGTGTTCTCGAACCCAAAAGAGGGACACAGACGCCAACACATACACACACACACACACACACACACACATTCTGGATAGGTGTGAAAATGCTGTTAGGGGAAGTTGGGCCTGAGAAATGAATTATGATTGCTAAATGGAAGTTTGGCCAGGCCGAAGCCGCTGCCAATTGCTGCGATCATCAGCAGTTCCAAGCAGGGCTTATATCGTAGATGAGGCTAACACAGTTGTCAGTTGAGCAGTTGTTGTTGTTGTTGTTGCTGTTGTTGTCTCGCCAGCTGTTAATGAACATTCAACTGGCTAATTAATTTTATACATTTATTAAACTTTTGGCCCCTGCGGAAGCGCAACGGGGAGTAGGAAGTCGGTCCCTCCCCATCTTCTGCATTGAGAGAGGGGAGAGAGAGGTTGGGTGGGGGGTAGAGGGTGCCTGCCACAACCCACGAAACTATTTACCATACAAATCTAATTTTATCAACTTTGTCTTTCGCCTGCTTAACTAGCTACATGAACTGTCCTTCTCTCTCTCTGTCTCTCCTTCTCCTAACTGCCTTCCACAGCCCTTGCTCTTGCTCTTTCTTTGTCTCCGTCTGTGTCTTCCTGCCTCCCTTTCTGCTGCTTCGCCTTGGCTGTGTCAAAACATTGTGACACAGTTCTGCTTTCTTACAATTTGCCCGTTCTATTTTCTCAACGTTGGTTACGGCTCGCGCCATTCTCTTGGCTCATTAACGTTGGCCTTTGTTTTGGCCCAGTCATCGTCGTCCTCTGGCCATTTCTGGCTGTCGTTTGTCTGACTGTCTGGCAGGAAGCCGGCGCCCAGTGCCAGTGCCAGAGGAGAGAGCATCGTCCTTTTGTAATTTATAAATGTCCACAGTGCTGTGGGAGCCATCTCTAATATCGGTTTGAGCTCCACAGGCTGCTGGCATCGGCATGTAAATCAGGTCAAACAATGCAACTGACAGTGAGTTGTGCCTGGTTCCATTTCGTTTCGGCTTCTGCTCCAGCTCCTTTTGCTCCTCCTCCTTCTGCTGCTTGTCTAGTCAGTTGTGCTGCCACAATGACACATTCAGGACTCTTGGCGAGTTTACTTCATTATTGGTTACTCAGCAATTCATTCACAGGACACACCTTGTAGTTGCCATCGCTGCTGCTCTGCTCTGCTCTCGCTTTGCCCTTTTTATGGCCATGTCCTTTTGCTTATCCTGGCTGACTAATGACAAGCAGCCGAGGCAGCGGCAGCACGTTGCCAATTCGTCTCCGTGGCCCCGGTCTTTTGTCAACGACTCTTAGCCGTAGTCATTGGCCGCCTCAACATGTTCAGCTCGCCCCCCCCCTCTCTCTCTCTTTCCTGACTCCATTCAGTTCCAGTTCTTTGGCTTTAATGGCGTTTGTCTTCTTGCTGCCTGCTAAAAAGCCAACTAGGGGCCGCACTACACCCCAGTCCACTCCAGAGTCTGGTATTGGGCGTGCCACGGGCCTCGCCAGCAGGTGCGCATTTTATAACAAAGGCATAAATTATTTCCACTGTCAGCATTGCTTTCATGCGGCTTTCGCCAGGACAAGCACAGGACAGGCACTGGCAGGACATCGGCTCCTGTAAATGGCACTTGCTTCGACTTATTGTTTGGTTATTGATTTGGATTTGCCCAAAGAATTACACAAGTTATGCCACAGCACAGAGCAGTTTGTGCGTCATTCGGGGGACAGCAGGGAACGGGGGACGGAACTTGTTTAATTGTTTTCAGTCGGTGCGCATTGGTTTCCATGGTTTGTTTATGCAGAATAAATTTATAAAAAATAATAACACAAGCCGAGACAGGAAGACAGTTCTCGATTGTGGGAAGAATAAATAATAAATAAAGTTAAGAGAAAATATTTGCTCAACTATTCGGGATTATCTTTATGGCCAACACCCTGGAGTGGCAATTAAAGAAATGATTTATTTGCAGCAAATATTTAAAAAGAAATAAACTTATAAATATTTCAAAGATTTTTGTGTGTATTTGATATTATTTAAAACTATAAATAAATTAAAATTTATAAATACTCTCAATTTCACAATCTACTGCAAAAGAATCAAATGTGAAATTATGCCACACGTGACAGGGAATATGTTGTATCATATATCAAATGGAGCTAACTCCAATTGACCTGCCAAATTTACGCAATATTATTAACTGAATTAATTGGCAATCAAGAGACTTGATTGCACTTAATTTATGAAAATCAAAATTAAATTAGGCCTCGCGCTTTTTTTTTGGAGTGTTGCCCTCGATGAGTAATTGCAGCTGCTGACCAGAACTAATAACAATAATATGGATGACTCTTTAAAGAGAGATAGATATATAGAGCGAGTGAGAGAGCAGAGCTAGAATTGGTAATTGCGTTTATTACCTCATAATGACCTTGCCGAAAATCTGCAATTGTCGAGTGGCTCCGAAAATCGATAGAGATGAAAAAAAGAGGCACACGTGCGCATATTTACTAGCTGCAAAATATATTTAAATAATTTGCACAATTGTTGGTCAACAAATTGGAATTTCCAAAGTGGGAGAGGAGTGTGGGGGGGGAGGAAAATGAATAATTCAGCCTGAAGCTCGAACAAAAGCTAAAAATCGCCGCGCACAAAATACAAAATGCGAATGCAATAAATAAATAATTTATTTGTTGTTGTTTAAGCAGACAACTAATTGTGCTAGAGAGAGATAGAGAGAGGGGGAGAGTAATAGATAGAGAGAGAGAGAGAGAGAGAGAGAAAGAGAGAGATAGAGAGTGTGTTTATTGTGTGTGTTTGCTGGTGGTTTGCTCCGTTATAGATATATCTGTTTGTCTCTACAGAACTATAATTACAATATAAGCAGAAGTATGGGCCAAATGTTATGCGAACTGACTTTGAAATACCCTGTAATAAGTTGAAGGCACGTGGCATGTCAAACACTAAAAGAGAAAGCAATAAAGAGCACTTATTTCATACTGACTATACCCGCTTTGCCTTCCACTCCATATACTTTCCAGGGTATTCTAAAAGGGAAATGCTATTGCGCAATAATTGCAACAATGTGCGTAATCAAATTAGACCGATAGTGGCAAAAACTTTAATTGCTTTAATGGCACTTACTCTCTGAGCTGGAGGCCTATAAAAGCAACGGCTCTTCCCCAGTCAGTCACAGTTCACAGTCACAGTTACAGTTCATTCCTAACTCCCTTACTCCAATATGAAGGCAACTCTATTCTCCGCTGTGCTGGCGCTGTGCCTGCTCACTGTTGCTCAGGTAATATTCGGGAATCTCCTAGAGAAAGAGCTGCCACATTGACAATCTTCTGTTTCCTCTTCCTCCTGGCAGTGCGGCCCCAACTTTCATGCCTTGATGAAGCAGTGCATGGACGAGAACAAGTTGACGGAGACGGAGCTGAAGGATTTCATGTCTGGCGGCATGCAGGCCACGGCCAATGAGAACCTCAAGTGCTACACCAAGTGCCTGATGGAGAAGCAGGGCCATCTGACCAACGGGCAATTCAATGCCGACGCGCTAATTGCCACGCTGAGGGATGTGCCGCAGATGCGCGACAAGATGGAGGAGATCACCTCGGGCATCAACGCGTGCAAGGACATCAAGGGCACCAATGATTGTGATACTGCTTTTAAGGTGACCATGTGTCTCAAGGAGCACAAGGCAGTGCCTCATGGTCATGCTCCTGCCACAAAGTAGAATACCTTCTTCCCCTTTACCCCTCCCTTCCTTGTAAGACAGAGGGAGAGTCCTACATAAATTTATTGTTGTGTTTCCATGTTGCTGTACAGAAAATTCTTGCGGTGTTGGCATTTTCCACTTGATAAAAGGGAATTTCCTTAAACCTTTCGATAATGTTTATTTTGGCACACTAAATGATTCGAATAAAAAGCAATTGCTGTAGTGAAATTAAATATTTGCTAAATAGAAATTTTTCAAATGCCCAAAAGTGAGTCTTATATTTATTGTGAATGTGTCTACTTTAAATTGCTTGGCTTATCTTGATCAGCATCGCTTCGATTGTGTTGAAGATTCCCCGTAGCCACAAGGTGTGCCCGTGCAGCATGTCAGGGCCAAGCCCAGCATCCTGCACTGACCAGAACCCAAGCACAACTGTTCCCAAGACGAACATGCCACAATGTTGCAGCATGTTGCAAGTGTGTGTGATTTATCAAGAGTCGCCACAAAGCGCGCTCACGCACGGACAGTTCTAGGAAGCAGCCCATTGACAAGCGACAGGCGACAGACGAGGAGGGACAACCTGTTTCCTCCCAAGACGCAGCCCGGCGATGTTGTCTACGAATATCATTTGTCAATTTTAATAAGTTTAAAATCAAGATAATTAAAACAACGCACAGCAACGAGCAAGACAGCGAGTGAGGGAGTGAGATAGGGAGATGGGGAGAGAGACAGAGAGAAATGCGGGAACGCGGGGCAATCCTTTCCTTTTCTTTGGAACATTGTGACACCAATTACCGCTAATAAATCATTTTCACGTGTGCGTTCGCTTCGCCGCGCTCCCTCTCGCTTGCTCTCTCTCTCTCTCTCTACTGTTCCTTCTCCCTTGCACAGTAACATACGAGCTGCGCTTAATGGCTACAAGCGAGGGTTGGACGTGGGTACAAGGGGGCTTTGGGCCAATGTAACCATAGAAGATGTAACATAAATCAACGCCGTCAGCCTTGCAACGTCAGTTCATTGCACTTGCAACGGGGCAAGAGGCAAGATGCTGGACTCGGGGACTCTGCAGGTTGACAAGCCCTGGCGACATGATGAGACAACGAAATTTTCGTACATATGGGAAAGAAAGCCAAAGAAATTCTTTGAAGGACAGTGAACGCGCCCCTTGTCACCTCTCCCCCCACCCCTCTACAACTGCCCGGGCATTCAATGACAATTTGAAATAAGAGATTCTTTTGCCTGTCTGCACTGTGAATACGGGAGAAAGAGAGAGAAAGAAGAGTGTGTAGAGTGCGTGCGTGACTGAAGACGTTTGATCAGTGACTCACGCAACGTTTGGTATTTTGTTTGGTTTAGCTTGTGTTTGTAGGCAAATTAATAGTATTTAGTTATTAATGTTTAATGAAATTTATTAAAAAATAGTTTTTAGTTTAATTTTATTTTTTTATTACGAATCTAACTCGTTTTATTCCGATTTTTAGAGTCAAAAGTAATTTTAAAAACCTTTTTATATTTTATTTATCTTTGGATAATAGTAGAAAAATACTGTGCCCAAATTTGATGGGTCTGGCACTTATATTAGCTGAGATATAGGCGGTCATACAAACAGAAAAGATGAAAATGGCTGTATTGACTAAGCTAGTGACAGATAAATAATGTGCAAAGCAGTTTGTAGAGTCGAAGATGCTTTCTTCTTACCGTACAGACATGACGGCAGTGATTTCTTTCTATAAGGAGGATATACTCTTTATATATGTGTATATACTCTATAGAAAAAGAGCAAGCTCCAAGTCTCAATTAATTTTCATTAAATAGCAAGTTGACTATTATAGTATATTACTTTTGTATTAACACCTTTGCGTGTCACGCATTACTCTCACGACACGCTCGCATCTCTAGCTGGAATTGTCTTTCAGCCGTGGCTGAGCTACTTTGAATTGAAAGGTCGGGTCGCAGCCAGAGTTGGAGTTGAAGGTGGAGGTGGAGCTGGATCTGAAGTTGCAGTTGAAGTTGGATCGGGCGTAGCCATGGCAGCCGTATGCATACAAATTTGTTGTGACCCCACCTCGCTCCCTCTCTGTCTCTCTCGCCCCATCAGGCAAGCCGACATGGACACACCGCACTCGAAACTGAGCAGCTTGGCCATGCATATAATGGCCTGGCCTTTTATCAACTAACAAATACAGGCAACAAAAAACTTTGACGATGGATGACTACAGAGTCGTCGCCGTCTCTGCACTGGAAAACTCAATTTGAATATTGTTGAAACTGAAAAGAAAACGACAACAACAGAAGAACAACAACAAGAAGAGGGGGAAGAAGGGGAGGCGAAGCCAAGCAGCAATTGCACAGAGCAAAGAGTGCAAGACGCAGATGAAGACGACCAAGACGACGCTCGCTCATGTGCCACATGCCACATGATGAAATGCAGTCAAGTTAAAAAGTGTCACTTGAGTTATGAGTTCATTGTTTGTACGTAGTTACGATGCTGCAATCTGTTGTGGGGGAGGAAGGAAGGGGAGGGGCTGCTCAGTGAGGGCGTCGCTTGCTCAAGTCTCCTTTTCTCCTTTTCAATGGGGATATGCAAGTCTATCGTAGAAGTTGCTGTTGATTTGGGCTTAGGCTATTGTCGTACAGCTCCCCCAACTCCCTACCCCTTCCCCCTTTCTGAAGGGTTGCAGACCCCTTGGCGGTTGCCAGCGGAGACTGAATGACTTGCGCCCCTCTTGCTCCTACTCCCATGAATGTTGTACGGCGTCTTAAGCAATTCTTGTTTATAGTTATGGCTGCAAAAATGCTAAAAAGGAACACAGGACACTGAGGAAACTGCTGTAGTTTTGGCTGGAGCTGAGTTATGGTATCATTTCTTTGAGGGAAGAAGAGCAACAGAAGAAACTTTGTGAGACACTCCATCTCAAAAATGCTGTACTTGATTCATTTTACACTGTTCTAAGTTTTATGATGTTGGGTAAATGTTTTTAATATATTCCTTATTTTATTGCCAGCTAAAAACTTGATTCAGATTAATGAAATATGAATTAAATAAGATAGATTAAAGTGTATAAATGTAGTCTGATTAGATAAGATTCACTGTACAATAAGTTGTTAAAAATATTTCTTACTTTATTTCAGTCAAAATTTTAGTTCAGATTAATACGAAATTAATTAAATTGTAGAATTCCAACTAGATTATTTTATACTTTAAAATTTCTCCTTTTTATTCCTATATTTTTGTGTTTTAATATGATTTTCTATGTTGAATAAATGATTAACTTTCTACAAAATAGATTTAAGTGTTTAATTCTCTGATTAGATTAATTTATGATCTAGAATATCCTTTTTTCTGAACTTATGTTCCTGAATTTCATGAAATTCACTGTTAGATTAATATATTAACAAATTCTCTCAATTTATTTCAAGTCCAAATATTTTATACACTGCAATTTGCTTGTTTGTATGTTTCTGTTCAATATGATATTCCATGTTGAATATATATTTTCAATAAATCGTTCCTTAATTTATTTCCAGTCAAAACTTCAATTCCGATTAATACAAAATGGATTAAAATGATAAAACTCTAACTTGATTATTTTCCCATGACTTGGCATAGATTCCACGACTTCCCAGCAGTTTTCGCGTAGTCTTCGAGAGCGGACCTAACCTTACATTATATTCATAAATCAACCAAATGCTGCTGCTGCTGTTGCGGTGTTTGGGCGCGTTCAAAGACCGAGCACGGCAAATTGCCAACATCCGGGTAATTTGAATAAAATTGTGTTTATCACTACCGAAGGAAAACCTGAACCAAACAGAGAGAGAGGGAGGGGAAGAGGAACAGAGATAGAGCCCTTGAAAATTCGGCGCGAATTAAAAATAGAAGCGAACGGGGAGCAATTAAAACTCGGAGTTTTCGGTGCAGTTGAGGTATATTTAGGCGCGCTTAATTACGGCATAATGAAGGTATTGAAAAGGCGGTGACATGCAACCGATAATTAAATTCTAGACACTGTTCCCAGTTCCCTAGTTCCCACCTCCTGAGTTCCCACATAATAGGGATTTGGCAATAAAAAGAAATAAACTGTCTCGGCTCTGTATGCAAATGGGGTGCGTCGATGACGGTCGGTGCAGGCGTCGGATCTCCGATCTGTGTAGGTCTCTTTATGTATGTATTGTGTGTGTGTGCTCATTACGTGTCTCTGCATCTCTTGAGCGGGTGCTGCTCGCAGTTCCGTTACATTGCGAACGTGTACCCGCACATAATGCGTGAGTGTGTGTGAGGGAGAGAGAGAGAGAAAGAGCAACTAATGTGTCAACTTTTGGGTTGTAAACGCCTGGCAACCCCCGCCCCTACCCCAGCTGCCCCTGCTCCTACCCCAGTTGCCCCTTGCTTGGCTGTCGCTCTGACGCCTCTGTGCATTTGCTTTCTAATTTGGGCACACGCTCAGTCCCGGAGCCAGAGAAAGGAAACAACAAAAGGGCCAAGTGTTCCGTGTGGGTGCAGGCAAAGGAAGGGGTTGGGGTGCGGAGGAGGGGTAGCCCAACTTGGCATTTCCGTTTTTCACACAAACATTCGAAGGCAATTTTTCAAAATTGAAATTCATTTGAGTCGTCTAGCAACCACGCCTGTCTACGCCTTCATTATTCCCGTTCCCTTCCCGTCCCCATATCTCCCAGTCGTATCTATAGCGATGCATCGCCAAATAAGATCGTTCGCCACTGATAATGCAGGCCCAGCAAGTGTTGAAAATTGCTCCGAGGGGTGAAGACCCGCTGCTCCCAGTTGGTCATACAGTGCGACATATCTTCGAAATTAGTTCCAGCATTTGTCGCAGATGGGAAGAGTAGATCGAGATTTAGTAGATTCACGATTTATATAGCCATTGTACGTGCTCTGTTTGTGCATAAGTCAGAGTTATCTCTGAGCAAATCAGGGCAGTTCAATTGGTAACGCCAGCAGAGTTAGTTGGGGTTGTGATGGAAGGATTTTGATAGGAGGCTGGGAAAATCCTCTTTAAATAAGTCGAAGGAGAGAGCAGTAAGTAAAGCTTCTTTTTGGTTATATTTTTTGCGAATATTGTTGAGATTAACGCTTCAAATGGTAGTAAGATTTGAAAAAGAACTGCTTAATATCTTATCAAGAATCCGATCTAACAAGAACTAAGTAAATTATAGTGTCCTAACCAAGCCTGATGAACAGAATCAAAGCTTCATGTGTTGAATTAAAGTTATTTTCCTGAGGGAAAATCCAAATGGAAACGCAATGCATTGTGGGCACTGTCGAAGCTCGGCGACATTTGTGACATTTGTAACAAAATTAAACCAATTTTCCCCAGCTCCTACAAAGGGTATCATAGCGGGGTCAGAAGCCCCCAACTCCATGCAGTCCACGCGGTATGTAAACAGAGAGCAGCAGACGCGGGGAAGGTTCGACAATCGAGTGAGTCGACTAACTGACTGAGTGACTGACTGAATGATGCACGAACGGTCAGGGGGAGGAGAGAACAGGGGGACAAGGGAACAGAGGACGCCTGGACAGACTGTCGAACGTGGGTTGTCAATCAAATTGTCGCGAAGGGAGGCACGCAAATTTATTAAATCGATATGCCGTCAAAATTGAAAGTGGTTGGTTCGGTTTTGCATGTCTGGGACCTTGACAGCGATGCCCTGAAAATGGAGTAAGGGGGAGTAGAGAGGGGGAGAGACAATCTAAACATTTGCATTGATTGCATTTCATTTCGTGTTCTTTTTGCTTTTTTCGAGCAAATATTTGAGTGTCGTGTAAAATTTAACAGTTGTTGCCATAAAGAAATTAGCCAGACAGCGGGGGAGAGCAGAGAGGGGGAAGGAAAAGGAAAGGGAATCTTGTGGATTGTAGAAATTTATTGTTATTACAAGCGATTTTCTAAAATAATTAATCGCAAGTGTGCGAGCAGCGACGGCCTGTCACAAGCAGAAATTACAAGAGAACAAAAGGCGAACGCAACAGGGAAGATGAAGGGAGGGGGTGGTAAGGACACAGGACACGGGACACGGGAACACTGGGACAGCGGGACCAAAAGCAATTGTGCATTTTGTCAATGGGAATTAAATTGGCAGTCGCCAGTCGAGTTGACTCAACTCAACTCAACTCCAAATGTCAAATCGCAGTCCTGAGAGAGTCCGAGCAGCAAAGCGACAGGATATCCTCCGCCTTCTGCCTGTGGCAGGGTTGCAAGAGGCAGGGGGAGGGGGAAGGTGAGGGGTCGCAAGTCTAAGGCTCAATTGTGGGCATGTTGAGCGGTCGCTCGATGGGATTCGATCGCTCAGTTGGCTGGTCATTCCCATCATTAGCGCCTGTACGTGTCAAATTGATGCTGTTATTGTTGTGCGTCTGTCTGCGTGCCAGTATGTGTGTGTGTGGGACGGTGTGTGTGTGTGTGTGTGCGAGTGCTATTTGACATTTAGCTTAGCCGCGGGTGACAAATTTAATGGACGCACAGCGAACATCTTTTGTGAGGCGCTTCACGAGGCGCTGTCAACCCCGACTAGGGGTGGCTGCCCCTTCCCCCTCTGCTCTATTGATTTTCGGCCCGTGTTGAATACGGGTTTCGCCCGCTATTTGACTATCTAATTACTGTTCCATATATGGCCAGACATTTGGCATAAATATTTTGTAAATAAGATGAATCTCCCGACAGCTGGCAGCATTCGCTGCTGCTGCCACAAGATAAGCGAATTAAACGCACTAAAACACTAAGGTACTAAAAGGGGAACAGGCAGGGAGCAAAGGATGAAATAACGGACAGACAGACAGTCCTCTAAGCCCGGCAATTACTGTAGTTTACCCCTTTTGCCGGACCGAACCGGATGACATGTGTTGAGGCGTTGAAAAGTCTCTTATCTACATTCTGTGAATCTCGCACGTAGCAAACGCCTTGAGCCGCTTCTATTATGGTCATTAGGGGTATTATGAGGCACTGAATGAGGCAAGAAATTTGTTTTTTATTTGAGAAGAGATATTCAAATTTATACAAAGAGTCTGTGGAGATTTTTAGTGTGATTGCAGGTTCCTGGTTTGTAGTTTCATTTAGTTTCTATTAACTTTGGAAATATTAAGGAAATTATATTCCCCATTTATTTATTATTTAATGTAAAAACAATATAATATTTATTCAAATTTACTTGCTTTGTTTGGGGTTTTCTTAATAATTTCCAAATAATTCCATCTACGTGTCGCTCTTAACCCCATCAATATTGTGATTTGTGCTGCCAGTCGACACGTCCAGCTCGACTTGCTATAAATCAATTAATTGTGGACAGCTTGTAAGGCAAATCGAGCTCGTAAATTATAAAGCGCGCAATCGTCTTGCATACTAAAACAGAAGAAAAAATCTAAAAGAAATTCTCCCCAAAAAAAAAAGGTTTGCCACGAAATGCATTTTACACTCGTCCGCGTTTTGACTTGTTTTCGGTATTATCGACATGTCTCGGGGCTGTTCTTCTAAGCCAGGCATGACTCTAGCCATAAGCAATAACCATAACCTTATCTCCGATGTCCAAGCACGAGCTTTGACTTCTTCTACGACGCGACGTCGGACGAGCTCGACTTGGAGTTGGACTTCGGCTCGGGCTGCTCTCATATAAATTATTTTTGATTGATGTGGCTGGTAGGGAAGCACGTGCAGGCAGCTCGTTGAAATTCGTCAGTGAGAACAGAGAGGGAGAGGGAGAGAGAGAGGGGGGGAGAGAAAGAATAAAGAAATGACAATGCAGAGAGTGCCTACAGAGTGAGCGACTAAGAGATGCGCTGTAAACTGTAATTGGAATTAAAATAATGTGTAAACTTCTTTTCATAGCTTCATTGTTTCTTTAAATATTTTTATAAAATTGTTAGAATATTAATAAAAAACAAAAAACCTATTAAAACACAAAGAATATTGAATTTTAATAATTAATTGTACTTTATTTATTTCAAAAATAGATTATAGTAAGCACTTTAAGGCAACGAAGTGAAGTTTAAATAAAATTAAGGAAATGGGATTAAAAGTAAACCTAATATAGAGAGATTGTTACATAGAGAACATATACATATGCTCAACATATGATATACCCAATACAACGACACATACTACCCTCTTCATCCCTTCCTCAACTACAGGGTATTCGTAGAAAAGAACTAAGCAGCGCGTTGATGATTAAAATGCAGCCAAGGTTACTCATGGCGTTCTACCAAGAAAAAAATATGTTTTAATTGTCTCGGTATTTTCTTATTCTTCTTTACTTCTGTTTCGGTTATTATTCCAATGTGTATATATGATTTTTGAGTTAGAGTTCTCCAGTCGTCCAGAGTTCTGGGAATTAACGAGGCGAGTACGTGCACGGCATTCCTCACAATTATCACTCGACTACTTCGTCTTGCATGACAAATTCACGCTACGATTGCGATTACTGGATCGCAGCTATAAAGTCTATCTCTCTCTCCCTCTCTCTCTCTACCCGTCTCTGCTGTGTGTTCTCGCTCCCGCTCTAGTTACCGTAAACTAGTTTAGATAGGATTCCTAGAAGGCGTTCAGCTACTAAATGAAAATTGTAAATTGTAAATTGCAGCCGAAACTCACTTGAGACTTGCACGTGTCCAAATTGAAGGCACACTCCCGTTGATTGCCAGACCGGACAGCAAGAGGGACAGAGACAGGGACAGGGAGAGGGACGGAAAGAGAACTTTGTTTTATGTACTTACAGGGTTCTTAAAGTGCCATAAACGCGCCCAAGTGCGCTTCAGCTGGAGCTAATCCGCCTCCATCTCTCTCTCTCTCTCCCTGCTGCAACTTGGCCAAGAGGCGCCTCAGTTTCGGGCAGCTGCCGCGTTTTATTGGCCCCGACTCTGGTCATATGTAATTGCTATTATTTTGTACAGGGTTGGGGGGTTCTTTGGGGGGGAGGGAGGCACTCATAAAATGTTCCAGGAATTATTGCTTATACTTTGTGCTGACTTTCCCGGGAAGGCGGCGCTGTTTTCTGTGAATGGGCTGGTTAAGACTCGTTTTAATCAACGGTACGCAGCGATAAATGTATCCTAGAGTGTTGGAAAAGATGCCAAAGATTAATCACAGCATTTACCACGAGATTATCGTGATAAACAACTCGAATCTTTTCCAGCGAATTCTTGACTTCGTTTTTAAAGTGAACTCAATGAATAAAAAAGGAATCTGCAAGTTTAGCAACTAATTCATTAGGTTCTCCAGCTGTTGCACTTGATGAAACTATATTCATTTATATTTTCATTGCTTCTTTAATAACGGCAAAATTTCCATCAAGTTTTCTGCAACTTTTCAAGGGTTTTCCCAGTTGCCAATTCTTTCGCATCGATGTCCTTTCGCAAAGTGATTTCAGTTGCTTGTCAGCTGCAGGGCTGCCTGCCTGCAAAGATAGAACAGTTCTGCGTTCTTCACACCAGTGAGGAAAGGAGGAGTGAAGCAGGAGGGAGGGGAAAAGGGGTGTGCAGTGCGTGGTCAAAGACAAAAAGCTGCACTTGTTCGAGTTTAATTGGAAAACGAAAACGCAAAATGCAATATTTGCTAAAGCAAAGCGAAATGGAAAACAAGGAGAAGCAGCAGAAGGAGCAGAAGGGAGAAAACCCATCAATAGATCAAAATTGCAACAGCCAGAGGGGGGTGGGGGGATAGAAGTGGCAACAGAGTGGGGAAAACAGAATATAGTTAAGCAAAGTTGGAGGAAAACAAGTCGCGCGAAGCTCCTCGCTAGGCCTCAAAAATCAGACAAGGACGATGGCAAAAATCAACAGACTGGCAACAACAGGAAATCTCCTACCGCCCCCCTCCCCCTCTGCACTTCTCTTTTGCTTCCTCTTGGCTGCCCCTCTGCCCCGTCTCCTGCCCGTGGCTAAACAAAGTTAGACAAGATTGTGCAACAAACAGAGGCAGAGACTGAGGCAGTGGCAGTGGGGGGCAAGAACTGCAGCTTCGCTCCTTGCATTGTGTGCTGTGCTTGAGCTGTACTCGGTGTGTGTGTGTGTGTGTGTGTTTTGTCTGAGTGTGTGTGTGCCTTGTGCTGTGTTCTGGGGCGTTTCTCTCGATGGATTCTTAACTCTCGCACATTGCTGCCCGGCCCACTCACCTGTTAGTGCCGGCTTGTTGGCCACGTCTGCCGGCTCCCAGCTCCTGCTCCCAGCTCCTGCTCCCAGCTCCTGCTGCTGCTGCTGCTGCAGCTTCTTCTGCTCCTGTTGCATTTCCAGCTGAGTTGTTGTTCGGCGAGTTTCGCAAACTTCGCCCGATTGCGATTGTGTGCGGCATAATTGCATGCGATTATGCTGCCTGCTCAGCTGTGCAATTTATATCATGCCACCAGCTCCAGCCTCAGTCTCAGCCTCCGCTTGAAGAGGCAACTGCAACAATTCAGCAATCTTCACACTTGACCACTGTGCGCAGCCAGCGTTGCACAGTGGGCAGCAGCGATTACTTGTAATGCATTTCTAATCTATTTCATATGTGGCAGGTATCTGCGAATTGATTGAGCAATTAACTGCAGTAACTAGCTGGAATGCGCGATGAGAAGTTCTTGATTGCAAGAGAAAAGTGTGGCCAGTGTGGAATATTGCAAAGGTAGTGTACAAATTATATTAATAAATGATTACTTTAAAGACTACTCCTCAGAAATTTATTTATTTATTTATTTTAAGTCTGTTTAATAGTAAAAACAAATAGTTTAATCTAATTGTTTATAAGTTTTGTATTAAATATATAAAAATAAGAATTAATTATAGGTAAAAACAGAAATTTTATCAGAATTTAATATCAAAGATGTCAGAAAAGGGTGTTATTATAGTTATTACAATATAATGTTAGTTTAAACTTAAATTCTAAAATTTATATTACATTCAAGTTTTAAGAAGGTCTATAAATCAAAATTTCTAAAGCTTTCAAAGTTTTATCTATTCTATTTTGTTAAAGTGAAGTAAATATTTGCATATCTTATGTAGAAAAAATTGTTAAACATTATATTTTAGTATTATATCAATTCATAACAAATATTAGTTAAATTTATTTTTTATATTTAAGTATCATTTCACACACATCAATTTAGTAATTTCATGCAGTTCCGCTTGCCTTTGGGCCACTGTGCAGTGGTTGCTCAATTTGTTCGTATCCTGATAGCTTCACTTGCTCTGCTGCCTCCTCTTTCCAGGCCATCAGCCCTCACAGGCGCCTGTCAATTTCAGCTTAAAAATTTGTTTTTTGGTTCAATTTTTGAGCAGGAAATTTACACAGTTTAAAGAATACTCTACCAGATTTTATATAAAGTATTTTCCACATTAAAAAAAACACACACACTTTATATATGTTTGTGTTTCTTTGTTCTGTATGCAAATTAGTGAACTTGATTTAACTTTATTTATGTTCATTAAAAATTGATATTCATGACAAGGTATTGAGAACTACTTAGTACCCACTATGTCAGCTATCCAGGCAATAAAGCTGCTAACACTTGTGTAGACAGCTGGAAGACCACCGCCGCAGTTGCTAGGACCGTAACTAACAATGCCGTACTGCACAAAGCGCTGCAGGTTCTGATAATACTGTACGGCCAATAGAGGACCTCCAGAATCGCCATGGCATGAATCGACTCCTTGTGCACCTACGCACAATTGACTTGATTTGATTTTCCTATGAGGGACATAACGACAGATCCATGGGTTTCTGCGAGGCACCTGAGCTTCCAAGGGAACATCTGAATAGGTGGAGTGATTCAACTTTCCCCAACCAGTTACCATGAAGCTCTCTGTTTCGTTCGTTTTTTGTTGAAGTGTTTCATTTAGGGGCAAACAAATTGGTTTAATGTGTTCTGTGGAGTTTAAAATGTGATGAATAATTCTATAGAGAGTGTTTGCTTAGATTATACTTACTTTTAAATACGACATCCCTGGACAGTTTCACTATTGCAATGTCATTATGCTTGCTTATTTTGCTATAGTGCTCGTGTACGAAGATTTCTTCCACGTTAATATCTTCTACAGGCGGCGCACATGTTCTGGCACCCCTTACAGTACGACAGTCTACCTCAGAGCTCAGTTGATGCTCGCCCAAGCGAACTAACATTCTGGAATATAACATCGAATTCATTTAACAGTTCATGTAGAAATGTTAGAATACTTACAGATCGTTATCAGCAACACAGTGAGCAGCAGTTAAAACGAATCCTATGAAAAAGATGAAAATTGAGATTGAAGATTCGTATTAAGAGAGATATTTCGAGTTCAACTCACTTTTATGTATCAGGGTGCCAGCACAGGGAAAGACAATACCGAAACTTGTGTTAAATCCAAGAATGGCCATCCAAGGTCTTGACATTATCACGATTTCCTTGCCTCCGAATACTTTATTAACTGAAAATCGACCGCATTCCTGTTGCAGTAATTGTTGCATTCCATTGATGGGTTCGTATTCACAGCACAGGCCCTGTGAAGAGAACGTTAGAACGGGCAGAAGAAAGAATGTTTTCCTCACAGTCACACAGATATCTGCAGAGTTATTCAGATATCTCCTTTGTTCCGGTGTATATTCATTAGTTCTCTGCCTTTCATTGATTATGGCCAATACTTGTGGACAATCTTTCGGCCTCTTGCAATATCCGGGCTTCCCATCGTGTGTCAGGCAGTGAACGTCTTCGAAGATACATTTAACTAACCTGAATATGATCGTGAATTTGATTATGATCTATACTTTACCATCTCCTGCTGCTGCTGCTGAGAGCTGTAAAGCTAAGGTCAGGCACAGGGCCAAGCTACAGATTCGCGTCATTCCGAATGAGGGCACAAGACTCAACTGATCTGAGGGGTCAAATAAAGCTCAGTCAGAGCATACATTTTCATGGAAATCGGTTATCGGTAAAGGGTTATATATATTTGTCAGCGATTTCCGGCACGTATTCCTCTCTGACTGTAATCTAGAGTTGACTGCAGTCTACAATAAGCTTTGTAAAGCATCTTTCTTTTAATTACACCCTCACTAATGAGTAATTATTAAAGGGTATAAGGCAGTTGAGTATTGACAGAGTAAAGAAAAACAATATTGCACTGCGATAAAGCAGCTGAATCACTCTAAAAAACATATACTTTAAAGCCAAGAAAGCGCTCTATAAATAGGAAAACAGAGCTACAGTTTACTACAAAAGTTAAAGATATAATATTATAAATAAGTTGAGGATAGTATGTTATTAAACGAGTATATAAGTTAAAGATAGTATATTATTGTTATTATTATTGTTTTTTATATATTATTTAATCTTAGTGAGTACTCACTTCAAACTCAAAAGCGTTGCTTAATACATTCTTCTAAGTTACAATTCGATTTTTGGTAGAGTGCGAAATGTTTTTCCCGTTTGTTTGTAATTGTGGAAATTGTGACTAGTTATCTCTCTCGACCGAAGCGCTTTGTGTTGGTTCCAGGTTCAATTTGTTAGGTTAAATCCTTTGACCTGGGCATATTTTGTGTTGTGGTCCGACGATGCGTGGAGTTATTCGCAATTTGCCAATTTTGTTTTGCGCTTTGCCTCATGACAAATTCCTTTTTGCAGCTCTAATGTTACTGAATCGAAATCGCTTTGGGCTGCAGGTCGATGCGCAATAATCAAAACATTGCGAAACGTCTGTCGGACATACGATAATTAAACTTCTTTCTCACTCCCTCCCTCTCTTACTCTTTCTCTCTCCCTCTCTTCAATTATTTATGCATACATCAACAGATTTGGGTGCACAGCGTGTAATTTCTCGCACAATTTAATGCACATCTATTTGAGGCGCACTGTAGATTGCAATAGAAAACTAACTGAGAAGAGTTGAAGGGAGAGGAAGAGAGAGGGGCATAGAGAGGGGTATAGAGCTATCATATCTGGCAGACTGATTAGATAACCCTTGACCTGTAGTCTTTGTGCGCTGCAACTCTTTAAACAGGCAGATAATTCTTGCTGCTTCTACAGACTCTTCAGACACTCTTCTCCTTCTTCTTCTTGTTCTCTCTGCGATAAGAATGCACTCGAGAGCGAGAGGTTGTTGTTAATCTTGTTTTCATATTTATAGCCCGATCTAGTGCAGAGCCCAAGGTCCAAGAAAGAATGAGCTGAGATAGAGTTCGTTGAAATTAAAATTAGAAATTAGTTCTTAACTCAAATTTAGATGTAGAAATTGTTTGGAAAATGGATAGATTTAAAAGTTCAAAAAGGGAAATATAAACAAATTGAAAGTGTAGTTTTATTTTATATTATATATATGACAACTAGACGATATCTTTATAATATAACGTTCATTATTCAATGATTTATAATGAGAAGCTAATAAAGAACATCAATTTTATGTTTGAAATCAGTTTGTTATAGTTGATATGATAAATATTCAAGCTTTATATAATTTTTTAAGATTAGTTAATTTTCTGTATATTATATAATTATGATAAATGCACTATATATTGTATTAAACATATATGTACATATATATTCTATATACATATATAAGATGTTTAAATTAATGAAAAGAGTCTTCAAATTATAATTAAATCCAAACCTAATGCGCATAATATCAAACTTAAATCTCTGCTAAGTCAAAGAAGATATTCTATTTGAGTTCCCTGTGGATAGTCCCCGAAACTTGTTGGATAGTTCTCTGCCTGCAGCAAACTTGTGACGGCATAATTTGCGTCAGATTTTTACGATGATCGGAAAATTGTCCTGTGGGCGATGAAGATGCCTAAATGGAGAGAGAGAGAGAGAGAGATGGGGCCCCATCAGTTACGCCAGCAGCTTCCTGCGAATGTGAGGTAGCGTTGCGCCTTGTTGCTATTTTTACGGCCTCACACACACACACACTAACACGCACACACACTCGCACACTCACATGCGAGGCAAGAATAGTAAAATGGAAACAAGTTGAACAAGTTTCCGACACCTTCAGCTGCAGCCCGAAAAAAAACAACAATGCGAATGTGCTGGGACTTGGTCTGCGGAGTTGGAGCCAAGGCACGGCAGGGGGAGAGGGAAGGGGAGGAAGCAGTGGGAGAGGGGGGGGAAGAGGAGGATGAGGCAAGCGAGGTTATGTAGGGTAAGGGAAGCGCACTAACTTAGTTACAGACGATGCTCTCTTTGAGGTCAGCGTCAGCGGGAGCAGCTCCTCTTCCCTCTCTCTTTCGCTCACTCTCTCTCCGCCCCGCTCCCCTCCCTTTCGCTCACTCTCTCTCTTCCCTCTGTCTCCCCCTCCCTTTCGCACACTTCTTCTTCTTCTGCACCTTTGGCAATTTCGTTGGCTTTGTAGATTTGTTGCCGCTGACGACTGGCAAGGACTAGAAATGGCCACATGTGAGTGTGTCTGTGGGGGTGTGTGTCCAGGGGGGAGGGGGGAGGTGTGTGTGCATCTGTGTGTGTGTGCTGTGAACCGCAAGCATCTTCCGGTCATGTGTGGGCGACGTTTGCCAGTTAATGAAAAAGTTGGCATGAATAATAAATGCATTAGAGAAACTTGCAACAGAGCGAGACAGAGACAGAGAGAGAAAGAGGGAGGAAGGTAGGGAGGGAGAGAGGTGTGCACGCATGCCGATTGGTAAATAATAAATAATACAGTTTCCCTCGAGAAGTGCCAAATGCTGAGACGGCACTTGAACTCGCCTGCTCGGCTGGCCTTGGCCTTTAAAGTGCAGCAGAAAACGTGAACAGATACTTGAGATAAGCCTGCCATAAACAATCTATGCTCTATATATAACTACAATCGAGTGTGTCTGTGTCAGTGTGTGTGTGCGAGTGTGTTAGGGTATGTGTGTGTGTGTGTTAATATCCTCGCCGTGTCTGGCAATGTGTTAAACATCTTTTGGCGTTGACAAAATTGACGTAGCAAGAGCACGAGAGAGAGAGGGAGGGAGGAGAGAGGAGAGAGGGAGGGAAGAAGAGAGAGGGATAGAGAGGGGAATAGTGAGGTTGGAGAGAGCGAGTGAGAGGAAGCGACGCCTTGCAGCTGCAGCAATTAGAACTTGCCTCGCAATAGGAAACTAAACTGACGGATGCGACTTCACAGTTGCCGCTGCTGCAGCGCCGTCGCTGCCACAGTCGCGTGTGAGCAACAAAAACAATAACAAAACTGCACTGAGGCGAGTGTTGAGTGACATTGAGTGAGAGAGCAGGCAGAAGGCAGCTGCAGCGGCAGAGGGGAGGGCGGCTTAGGCAAAGCGAGTTGTTTGTGTGAGATGGAAATGAAGCGAAGAAGCAGCAAAGAATTCTTTGCAGAAGAAAGATAAATTATATGAAGAAATAATTAATAAATAAATAAAAAAAATAAATTTTCAATACTTAATATCTTTATTAATATTTAATTCATTAATTTAATTTAATCTATACTAAATATTCTATATATCTTAAAATATATTTATTTTAAATCATTAATATATTATATTCATAATTTTTACACTATTTCTGTTCATTTCTTTACTGCATTTAAAGGAAATCACAACTCAACTGCAAGCGCGACTCAACGAAACTCACTCAAACTCTCACTCAATTGTGCGCTCTCTTCGCGCTCTTGTTTACGCGCGCTCTCACTCTCTGTCTCTCTCAGTGGCAAACTGGCGCCAGTTGTCCACGCAGCGGCAAGAAATGTAACTAAATTCAACGCACGAGAGAGCGACCAACAAGCAAACGAGCCGAGCACATGCGCCTCCTTCGTACTCGCACTCGTACTGCTTTCTCTCTCTCTCACTCACATTGTTCGTGCGGGCAGTTGACTGCGCTGCTGCGACCGAGCAGCAACGAGCCGCCGACTTGGCCACACAGCAAAACAGTTCGAGTGCGAGCGCCGTACGGTTCGGACGTGTGGGGCACGCGCTATTTTATTTGAAATTGAAATTGATATAAAACACAAACGCAAAACGCTCTGAGCAGAAAAGAGAAGAGAAAGAAAATAGAAGAGGAAAAACCAAAGTGATGAAAATTTACAGTTGGGAAAATTCAAGTGCAGTGTGAATGAGCAAAGCTGCTGCAAGCCGCGCGAGCACAGCAACAAATCGAATTCAATAAGAAAATCAAGTGAAGTGAAGCCCAAAATAACGGGAAAGTAAATAAAAAATAAATAAAAAAAAAAACTAAAGAAAATGTGCGACAATTGAGAGCAGGCGAGAAACGCGTGAGAATTGCAAGTGGAAAACCCAAACGAAATATTTGTTAGCCATAATCAAGCTAAACTAGCGAGATGCAGCTGCGGCTAATGCTGCTTCAGCTGCTGCTCAGCGCCGCCTGCTGCCAATCCCAGCAACAGCAGCAACAGCAACAGCAACAGCAGCAGCAGCAGTCGCCCAAGTCGGACGCCAGCAGCGCTGCCAGCGTTGCCATGCTGGGCGTCAGTGGCGGCGCTGGTCGCTCCAGTTCCGACTACAGCTCCATGCTGGCGCCCAACGTGGGCGTGCCACAACCCCCCGAGCCAGCGCTGCCCGCGCACAGTGGGCCCGTCAATCAGTGCAGCTGGACCTACAACGGCACCAGCGCCGTCCACTGTGCCCTGCGCCTGATGGAGCGCCAGCCCGGGCTGGATCTGCAGGGCGCCGATGGCAGCAGCCAGTTGACCATACGCTGCAGCGATCTCTACCTGTTCGAGTCGACGCTGCCGCAGGCGGTGTTCGCCCGCCTGCAGACGCTGGAGACGCTGCGCGTGGAGTCGTGCAAGCTGCTGCAGTTGCCCAACAATGCCTTCGAGGGTCTGGCCACCCTCAAGAGCCTCAGGCTGAGCACACGCAACGCCGACTGGGGACCGGCCAAGACGCTGGAACTGTATCCCGACTCGCTGAACGGACTGAAGCAGTTGACCGAGCTAGATCTGAGCGAGAACAATCTGCGTGCCCTGCCTGGGGGATTCCTCTGTCCCGTGGGCAATCTGCAGACCCTCAACCTGACCAGGAACCGCATACGCACCGCGGAGCAGTTGGGCTTCGCCGACATGAACTGCAGCGGCAGCAGTGGCAGCACCGGCAGTGGCAGCGAGTTGCAACTCTTGGACGCCAGTCACAACGAGCTGCGCTCCATCACCGAGAGTTGGGGCATCTCCAGGCTGCGTCGCCTGCAGAACCTGCAGCTGCAGCACAACAACATCTCCGAGCTGTCGGGTGAGGCACTGGCGGGTCTGGCTTCGCTGCGCATCGTCAACCTGAGCAACAATCACCTGGAGACGCTGCCCGAGGGTCTCTTCGCTGGCAGCAAGGAGCTGCGAGAGATTCATCTGCAGAACAACGAGTTGTACGAGCTGCCCAAGGGGCTGTTCCATCGGCTGGAGCAGCTGCTGGTGGTGGATCTGTCGGGTAATCAGTTGACCTCCAATCACGTGGACAACACAACCTTCGCCGGGTTGATCCGCCTGATTGTGTTGAACCTGGCGCACAATGCCTTGACCCGCATCGACTATCGCACCTTCAAGGAGTTGTACTTCCTGCAGATCCTGAATCTGCGCAACAATTCCATTGGCCACATCGAGGATAACGCCTTTCTGCCGCTGTACAACCTGCACACACTGAACCTGGCCGAGAATCGCCTGCACACCCTGGACGACAAGCTCTTCAACGGTCTCTACGTGCTGTCCAAGCTGACGCTGAACAACAATCTGATCAGCGTCGTGGAGCCAGCTGTGTTCAAGAACTGTTCCGATCTGAAGGAGCTGGACCTGAGCTCCAATCAGCTGAACGAGGTGCCGCGTGCTCTGCAGGACCTGGCCATGCTGCGCACCCTCGATCTGGGCGAGAATCAGATACGCACCTTCGACAACCAGAGCTTCAAGAACCTGCACCAGTTGACGGGGCTGCGGCTGATTGACAATCAGATCGGGAACATCACAGTGGGCATGTTCGCGGATCTGCCCCGGCTGAGTGTGCTGAATCTGGCCAAGAATCGCATACAGAGCATCGAGCGAGGAGCGTTCGACAAGAACTACGAGCTGGAAGCAATTCGCCTGGATCGCAACTTCCTCTCGGACATCAACGGAGTCTTTGCCACACTGGTCTCGCTGCTGTGGCTGAATCTCTCGGAGAATCATCTGGTGTGGTTCGACTACGCCTTCATTCCCTCGAACCTCAAGTGGCTGGACATCCACGGCAACTACATCGAGGCGCTGGGCAACTACTACAAGCTGCAGGAGGAGATACGCGTGAAGACCCTCGACGCGAGTCACAATCGCATCACGGAGATCGGGCCCATGTCGATACCCAACACCATCGAGCTGCTGTTCATCAACAACAATCTGATTGGCAACGTGCTGCCCAATGCCTTTGTGGACAAGGCGAATCTGGCCCGCGTCGATCTCTATGCGAATCAGTTGACCAAGTTGCAGCTGCAACAGTTGCGCATTGCTCCAGTGGTGGCACCCAAGGCGCTGCCCGAGTTCTACCTCGGAGGGAATCCCTTCGAGTGTGACTGCACCATGGATTGGCTGCAGCGCATCAATAATCTGACCACGCGACAGCATCCACGGGTGATGGACATGCCCAACATTGAGTGCGTCATGCCACATGCACGCGGTGCAGCTGTGCGTCCACTGAGTGCGCTGCGTCCGCAGGACTTCCTCTGTCGCTACGAGTCGCATTGCTTCGCGCTGTGCCACTGCTGCGACTTCGATGCCTGCGACTGCGAGATGACTTGCCCCACCAACTGCACGTGCTACCACGACCAGATCTGGTCCACCAACGTGGTGGATTGTGGCAACCAGCTGACCATGGAGCTGCCCCGCCGTGTGCCCATGGACTCGAGCATTGTCTACCTCGATGGCAACAACTTCCCCGTGCTGAAGAACCACGCCTTCATTGGCCGCAAGAACCTTAAGGCGCTGTACGTGAATGGCAGCCAAGTGGCCTCGATACAGAATCGCACGTTCGCCAGTCTGGCAACGCTGCAGCTGCTGCAACTCTCCGACAATCGCCTGCAGACCTTGCATGGCTACGAGTTCGAGCAACTGTCGGCGCTGCGTGAGCTTTACCTGCAGAACAATCAGCTGGAGCGGATCGAGAACGGCACCTTGGCTCCTCTGGTGGCACTGGAGCTGCTGCGCCTGGATGGCAACAGGCTGGTCACGCTGCCCATCTGGCAGTTGCATGCCACACACTTCGGCCAGCGACTGCGCGCCATTTCGCTGGGCAGGAACCAGTGGAGCTGCCGCTGTCAGTTCCTGCAGGCACTCACCTCCTACGTGGCGGACAATGCACTGATTGTGCAGGATGCACAGGACATCTACTGCATGGCCACGCCGGGAGCGGGAGCCTACCAGGAGCAGCTCTCGACGGGAGCAGGCGCAGCCACGCAGCGGCGCGAACTGGACTTCAATTCGACTGGAGCTGCCTGCACGGATTACTACTCTGGAGGCTCGATGCTGCAGCACGGCATCCCGGAGTCCTACATACCCCTGCTGGCTGCTGCCCTCGCACTGATCTTCCTGCTCGTCGTGGTCATCATCGTGTTCGTGTTCCGCGAGTCGCTGCGCATCTGGCTCTTCGCCCACTACGGCGTGCGCGTCTTTGGGCCGCGCTGCGAGGAGTCCGAGAAGCTCTACGACGCGCTGCTGCTGCACTCGGCCAAGGACTCGGAGTTCGTGTGCCAGCATCTGGCCGGGGAACTAGAGACGGGTCGTCCGGCGCTGCGGGTGTGTCTGCAGCATCGCGACTTGGCCCACGATGCCACACACTATCAGCTGCTCGAGGCGAGTCGCGTCTCACGGCGTGTCGTGATTCTCCTCACGCGCAACTTCCTGCAGACTGAATGGTCACGCTGTGAGCTGCGCAGATCCGTGCACGATGCACTGCGTGGCCGGCCACAGAAGCTGGTCATCATCGAGGAGCCGGAGGTGGCCTTCGAGGCGGAGAGCGACATTGAGTTGCTGCCGTATCTGAAGACGTCGGCGGTGCATCGCATCCGGCGCAGCGATCGTCACTTCTGGGAGAAGCTGCGCTATGCGCTGCCCGTGGACTACCCCACGTACAGGGGCAACAACTACACGCTGGACCACAACCACGAGCGCATCAAGCAGCCCGCCAGTCCGGGCCTGCTCTATCGCCAGGCACCGCCGCCCGCCTACTGCGGCCCCGCGGAGGCAGCTGCAGCGGGCGTGGCAGCAGCTGCAGCGGCAGCGCAGGCTGTGGCGGAGCAGAACTACTCCACGGCCACCACAGCCACGCCCAGTCCGAGGCCACAGCGACGTGGCGAGGCAGCAGTGGGAGGAGGAGCAGGGGGAGGAGGAGCGGCAGCTGGACCGCATCATCTGCACGCACAGTATTATCAGCATCACGGCATGCGGCCGCCCTCGGAGCACATTTACTCGAGCATCGACTCGGACTACTCGACGCTGGACAACGAGCAGCACATGCTGATGATGCCGCCGCCAGGAGCAGCGGCAGCGGGAGCGGCCATGGAGGCGGCGCAGCGTGCACAGACCTGGCGACCGCAGCCCAAGCAGCAGCAGCAGCAAATGCAGCAGGCGCATGCAGCGGGCACGTTGAATCCCAATCTGGTCAAGGCAGCCAACGCTCAGCAGCAGCAGCAGCAGCAGGCGGGAGTGTCCGGCCAGCAGCAGGGGCCGCATGTGCAGGCGTATCTCGTATAGAGCAGGAGAGAGCGAGACAGACAAGGAGCAGCAGGAGAAGGAGGAAGAGAAGGAGTTGGAGTTGAAGTGTTGTCCAGCAGTTGGACAGAGTGACAGTGATTTCTTTAGGGACTGGTTCCTGTGCATCATTTTAATTACTAAAATATGTGCGAGTTAAATTAAGAGAGAAAGAGAGAGGGAGAAAGAGAGAGAGATGGAAAGAGAGAAAGGGAGAGAGAGCAGGAAAGTAGCAAGAGACGGAGAGAAAGGGAAAGAGTTGCAGCAGTAGCTCTCTGCAGCAGCCCATTTAGCTGCCTTCCCCCACCACACACACACACACAGCAAGCTAAACTGCCACTGCCACTGCTACACACAGTTGGCCCCCCTTGGGCGCCCCTCTGCCCTTACGTGCGCCCCTGACTTGCAGGAAGTGCGCGCAGCGTAACAAATATTTTGTTTACCCAGTGTAAAGTCATTTTAGTGCGCTCGACAAACATAAATCCAAGTACATTAAACACACACACGCACGCACACACAGGCACACACACAGACACAGCTGCATCCCAGAGATACAAGATACAATTGCAATTGCAATGTGTGCGTGTGTGTGTGTGCGTGAGTGTTTGTGTAACAAGTCTAGGGCAAGCCGTGGCGGGAGTGAGGCAAACAATGCACAGCAATGTGCGGGAAGTAGCGAAGGGAAAAGGGAACTAGGCAGAGGGGAGGGAGTGGAGGGGGAACCATGTCAAGCTACAAAGTTTTGTGCTGCAAAGTTGCCCCATTCTGAGGCAGAGACAGGGAGAGAACTTTGTCTCTTGTGGCATTTTCCTCGATTCATTTTCATTTTGCTCGCTCGCCCAGCGTCAGCTGGAAATGCGTTTAGTGCATTGCAATGTTAACTTTTTAATATGCTTTTAATCAGTTCGGAACCAAAACACAGAAACACAAGCAACAACAACTGCAACAACAACAACAAGAGAAAGAGCCCTGAAGATTTATGAACCCCAAGCAGACTGAACTCTTGACTCAGATTTTAACTCTTTGAAGTGAAAAGATTTCACTTTGTTTCTTGTTCTCTTTTGATTCGCTTACATTTCTTCTTGGCTCTTCAGCACCTGTTGAGTGCAGCTCAAGAAATTATCAAAGATGTTGTTAAAAATGTTGGGGATTATGAAAATATTTATAAGTTATGCAGCTGACAACTTAAACATATTAAAATGCCATAAATAGTTGAAGAATTTCCCAGAATTCGCTGATAAATTTTGTAGAAAATATTTGAAATGTTTATAAAGATATTTTTGGGTGTTTGAATATGAAAGATTAGATGATATATTGAAATTCTTCAGCTCAAGGTTTCCAGCATGACTACAAAGAAAATAAGAATCTCTTTATTACCTATCTCCATCTCTCTTTCTTTCATCTCTAAGAACTTCTTGTATATAAAGAAAACACACTTGATATGCCTAAAATAGTTATATATATGTCTTTAATCTTAAGTAAACGCCACTGCATATACGTAGTCTCCTACAATTAATTAAATAATCACACACACACACACATAGACACACACACACACAGAGAACTAGCTAGCAAAGGAGTAAGAAAGTGATGAGAAAGAAGCAAAAGACGATAAATACTTCAGCAAATTAATACTAACTACTGCAGTAAAGCTCATTTTAAACACTTACGCTTACCAAAATATTGTAATAATAATTATAACTATAAACACAATACTGATAAAGATAAAGATAAACTTAACGATAAAGATAATGCTAAAGTTAAAGTTAAAGATAATTGTAATAGAAGGGTTACAAAGCAGAAAAGAAAACTTAAATTTCGAATATATATACAAGAGAAAATACTGAATCTATCTATATGTGTGACTGTAAAGTAAATACCGAAATGCGAAAATACTAAACAACTGATATTATAAACTATACAAGATACCACTTTATATATATATGTACGCGACACACTCACACACACACACACAGAGACACACACTGCCTAAACACTTGAGCGCATTTACAAAATAATTGTGTAATTTTTTGGATCATCAACTCGCCTACTCGTCATAAATTTTAGCAAACTATAGAGCAACTATATAGATAGAGAGTTAGAGGAAGAAGAAGGAAGGAGCAGAAGAAGGACGAACACTTGTACCAGTATGAAAGCCCAAAACTGTTATTTATTTTTATTTTGTACGATATAAGCTTTATTTAATGCCACCCTATATACTTGTAATGTGCGAATAATTCTCGATTATTCTTGTGAATAACTATTTATATACTGATTGTATATTATATATATTATACACATGCATATGTATGACAACAACAACAACAACAAAGATATTTTTCTGTTTCGCAAGCGAACAATGCAAAATGAAATGAAAAACCTTTTTTAAAAACTATAAAACTCCGAGACTTTTCTTTTCCTTTTCTCTGGATATATTGGAATATGGCGGGCTTCGGCTGTGGTTCGTTTTGTTTTCGCTGCTAATTTAATTCATCATGCACATGAGTTGCTGTTTTTTGTAATCCCCCCAGAGGGAGGCGTGGCATGGCGCACAGTCGGCGGCCTGTCAAAGTCAACTGAGCAAACGCGGCTCTCGGCCGAGAGTGATAAATCATTTTTTTGTCGTTGCTTTTGCGCTGTATATAAAATCTACTTGTATATAAAACCGAAATACAAATGCGCCAACAACCCACTCCCTGCTCCCGAGTCTGCATAGTTTTCACAGCGTTTTCCCCTGTCAATCTTCCCCTCTCCCTTCCTCTCTCACTCTCTGTCAGTTTGCGGAGTGTTTGTCTGCCTAAATGACGGCATGTCTGTGCATCAAATTGAAGGGTAGCAAGCACACACACCACACACATACACACCACATACACTAGCACACATATAGACACACTAGCACACACACTCGTACACACACATACTGGCACACTCCTTCACTCTCCAGACTGAGCACATTTCTATGACGTTTTGGCAAGCTCAGCTCAGCCCTCGAGTGCCAGCAAAGTGCGAGTCTGTCCTGGAGTACGCAGCAAAAAGGCGCTGAGTAAGCCTGTGCCTAAACCTGTGCCTGGTTCTGGTAGGCACAGCATGTGCTGAGCTGAGCTGCTCCACTGAAGTGTCCCGGCGAGCTGCGAACAGGCAACAACTTGGCAAGCCTCGACTTGGCGACTTGGCGACCTTCGAGTGGGAGTTGCAACAGGCAGGAAGAAGAGGAGTGTGTCGTATAAGTTGCAGTGCTTCAACACCTGTCGGCAAGTGTGGGGAAGGTAAATATGCCATGGCATATAATATATGTTTAACTACGTTATTTCTATCATACCTTAATAAAATTTAAAAGAAATCAAATACATTTCAACTTCTGCAATATATTTATTCTATCCATTCAATTTGTAAACTTACTTTATTCAATTATATCAAATCTTTTCATTAAAATTATAATATAAATAAAAAAATTATTGTTGGTATTCAATGAATTAATAACTATATATTCTTTTCAGTATTTCCTACTGTATTTTCTATAAAATTTTCTTGCTCAAAATCATTGATTAGTCAAGGTAAAAATTAAATTAGAGCAGCCTTATATGAGCAATAGAACATGTCAGTTGTGGCTGCCTGTTTTAGTGCTACTCTTTATACTTTGCTCTCTCTCCCCCTCTCTCTCTCCCTCCTACTCTCCTTCTCTCTCTCCTTCCCTCTTTCCCTCTCTATCTCCTTCTCTGTCTCTCTCTAAGCACACTTAATTTCGGTTAACATGCCAAAAGCGAAAAGCGATTTTAAAAAGGGGCCAAACGGACGCTTTCATTTGTTTGTTACACTGTCCCCACCTCCCGCTGCATGTGGCTCATCACCAACTCTATGCCCCCACCACAGCCCCTGCCCCTACTCCTGCCCTGCCTTTTTACCCCTCGCCCCATTCCAATTGGCAGGGCAAACTTTTTTAATTTGCTTTCATTGAGGTTGTCGCTGGCTGTTTGCGTCTAAAGCTGCGTGTGTGTGCGTGTGTGTGTGTGTGTGTGTGCCACACTACAACTTGCAACTAATAGAATTACAAAACCTACAAAGAAACAACACACACACACAGAGACAGAGAACCCTCTGCAACTCTCAATGCGTATCTAGATACAAATGGCAACAGACACGAGTTGCCAGCGGGGCAAGTGTGGGCGAGCAGGGGGACGCGAGGGGAGTATGGGAAATGGGAAGTGCTTGGGTATTTTTCGTAAAATTCATTTAACAATTTCTTAATTGCTTGCACATACTCATCAGCTGCGCTACGCCAACATATCCGCATTAGCCTCGCACTTTAAATCAATCCGAGAACAAAGCGAAATTATCCAACACGCACCCACTAAAAATGTATCTGTATCTATAGACGGCTGTATCTGTGTCAGTGTGCGTGTCTGCTGTGTGTGTATTGAGCCATATTACTTACTAGGCAACTGATCAAAATTCAATACGTGTTGCAAATATCGAATTTCCATCAAAACACTCGTAAAAAACATTCGAGTTCGAGGGTTGCAGCACAGACAAAAAACTCACAGCAAAATCTATACCTCACACACAGGCACACACACACACATACAAATATATATAAGTATTTCTCATGTGGCAGAGAGAAAAAGTTGCTTTTGGGCTCGCCTGCTTATTATGATAATAAATTTTTATGCTGCAAGAAATAAAACTGAGTGCAAGACGAGCAACGGGGGAGGGGAAAATTAAATAAAAAAGTATCTCAGACGCCCACACACGCGCTGACTGAAAAGAGATGGCACTAGAAAGAGAGCGAGAGAGAGAGGGATCGAACGCAAAGTGAATTAAATTGAATTGAAAACTGTAGCAAAATAATAATGTAAAAAGGACTCCGACAAGGGGCAAGTTTAAACTTGCTTGCTTCCCCTCTCCTCCTCTCTCTGTTTTCTCTCGACTGGACCTCATCGGCACTTGCAATCAAATTATTTAAATGTAATAAAAAAGGTTCGCAAAATGTTTGCTTGACACCGACAAACAACAACAACAAATTCGGGTGTCAAATGTCTGAAGAGAGAAGGCAAAACATTTTTGCATAAAGATTTAACCCAGACTGACTTGACAAACGAACTTTCTGTACATCAACAGACAAGTATATGAATATATATATGTTATATATATAAGTATGCCTCCTATAGATACACAAATTGTTGCTGCCGGGGGCTTTTTTCTGTGCTTTGCTGCTTTTCTTTTATGTATTTGTCACACATAGGAAAAACGCTTTTCGTCACGTTCCGCGCACAGAAATAGGCAAATAAATCTGTGAAATAAACGCTTTGGTAACTAAAGAGAGAGAACCCCTCCCCCCCCGCTCTGCATGTCTGCTGCCTTAGTATATGTGTCTATTCATCTCTATGAACTCGACACAGTTTTCATTTTTACCCAAAAACACACATAAACAACGGCACAAAGGTGAAAAGTTCATTGTAACAGCGCGCAAATCAAACAGTTTCTTGCTCTGCTTTTGCTCTGCTTTTCTTCTCTTTTTTTTTTTCCTAGAAATGCCAGAGAAGATAAAGACAGAAAAGTGTCAATTTCGCGTGGGTTTCACATTATAAAATAAATTTCCTTTTCGCTTTGTTTGATAAATAAGTCAACTTTAATTATCTCCACACCGAGAAGTGTTCGAAATGCGTGAAATGTCTTCATTAGTTGCCGATATCATACATATGTAGCTTGTTTCCTTCTTATTTGAGTATAAAGTATATGGGAAGGTAATTATATTAAGTAAAATATACATACATACCCTCTTTAAGTTAAGCTACGTTGCTTATATTGATGATATTTTAAAGTCAGCATGAACTTAAAACTCACCTTACTTTGCACAGTCTTTTTGACTGTTAGATAAGAACTCTATTAGACTTTATACATTTCTATCTATCCAGCTATATATCCTGGATTTTTTTATCGTTTAACATATAATCTATATATATTTCCCAACTCTTTATACATATATATTTCCAAGTTTCCATGTGCCTATACCTTGTACCTTTGCCTTGTACCTATGTAACCCAATCTTCATCCCTGTATCTATTTATCTATGCGTATTTTCTCTCAAGAATCTATTTTTGCAGGTATTTATAAATCCATTAGTAATATATTATCCATATTTCATATCTTTATTTGCTATATACCATACATAATATTTAAATACATTTATATCTATTTAACTCTCTTTATTCACCTTCTCTACCCAACTTTATATATCATAACATTCCCTCTACCTTATTCCTTATATTTGCAACACTTTCCCAGCAATAACTGCTGTTAATTTTCAGACACACAAGTACCAGTAATTACACCCCCCTCTCCTCTTCCTTCCACTATCCCCCCGACTAACAAGACTAAGTAAGGCTTACTTCTGCCTCAAGTAGGCTTCGAAGGAGGCTTTCAACTTTGACCTGCTGCCTCTGCCTCTGCTGCTGCCTTGTTGTTGCTGTTGCTGCACTTTAAAACCTTCGGCACACTAAAGAAAACAAACAACAACAACAAAGGGCGACACTCGACACACACACTCACGACGGGGGTAAAAACAATTAAAAAAGGTAACCCGAAACGGGTGAAACGGGCCAAACGGGTAGCGGAGGGAGGGGGAGAAAGGACGCCGTGTGAGCCATAATTTGTAATTGTTTGAGCCCACGCAAAAGACAATATGAGACGACAACAACAACAGCAACGAGGACAACGAGCAAAGTGTAACAGTTTTATTGTTGTTGTTGTTGTTGCTGTTGTTGCTGTTAAAAACAACAAACAAAACAAAAATTAAAACACATGTGCGCAAACAAACAAACCAAACAGGCGACACTGGCGACACAACAGCGACACATGTGGGGCATGCCACACAGGAAAACCCTTGCCACAGCACAAGCAGCACATGCAGATTTCTATCTGTGTGTGCCCTGCCTCTGTGTGTGTGTGTGTGTGCGAGTGTGTGTGTGTGCGTGTGTCGCTTCTTTGGGGGGTTTTTCTTTTATTTCGTGTGTGTTTTATTTTTTTGCTCCGGAGTAAATGAACCCAGCAAGCCAAAACAAATAATTACGCCGAGTAGGAGCAACAACAACAACAACAACAACAACAACAATAATAAAACAACAACAACAGCAATAAAGCCGAGCAAAATGTGAGCAGACTTCTCCGTTCGCCAGGATAAAGCTCTCCGCGCTCGTCCTCGTCCCCGTCCTCGCTGAATAAATGCTGACAATGGACGTGAAATTATGACAAACACACACACACACACATGTGTATATATATTATGTGTGTGTGTGCAGGGCAATAGCTGTCAGTTTTATGTGTGTGTTTGTGTCGCCTGTTGGCACTTGTGACATTTGCGTTATGGCGTAGCCCTTCGGAGCTTATTAAATTGGCCAAGCTTAGCACTTGCCTCAGAGCGCCTCGTCGGGTCCTCCGTTCTCCGTTCTCCATTCTCCCTTCTCTTATCTTGGGCCTCAATTGGTTAGATTCAATTTGGTTAACTACTTGCAGCAGTTGCTGCTTGTCTCCAGTTGCTGCTGATCCCCCAACTGAACTCAATTATACATGAATCTGACTCGTCTTAATTCGTTATATTATTGATATGTTTATTGCGCATATTTATAAATAATTTGTGGGCTTGGCTTGCTAAGTGAAAAGTTAATTGAAGAGAGCTGAAATTGAAGAGGTATAAAGTATGAATAATATAATAAATTTATACAATATATCTGTCCGATTCAGCTCGCTCCAGATAGCTTCAAAACTGGGAGATAAGTTTGCGTTGCAACAAACGGACACATAAATAGACGGACACACGGACAGAAGGACAGGGCTAGTTTAAATTGCTCTGTTGATGCTGATTCGTTATGCAATAAAATTAAAAACATTTGTTTTATACAACTTACACTCTTCAGAAATTGCCATAAATACCTTAGCTATCGTTGCCATAAAATTGCGTCGCCTAAATTGGAATTTCAATTGAGGAATTTTCACTACACTCCACACACAGAAATTTGCTCATATTCACTGTGAAAATCAACTGGGGAACTGCAATGTATGCCACACATAAATACAGCAAATGAAAATCAAAAACTAAACTTCTTCTATGGCAAATTGTTAATCCATAAATTCGAAATTGAGCACAGGAATTTGCAGATCAATTTCGGCCTGAAAGGAAAATCATTCCAGTCTCTCTTGGAGCAATTGCACTTTTAATTACGAAACTGAAGCTTTGGCTCAAACGATGCAATTCTGGTTCGATTTGGCTATGAATGAAAAAGGCAAGAGGAATATATAAGTATGTGTGTGTGTGTGTGAGTGTGTGAGTGGAAAATCAATAAGTTGAGGACATGCTTTTTGGCTTTAAAGTGGACAAGAGAGAGAGAGAGAGTGAGAGAGTGCGAGCAGTCGATGAAGGAGCAGGAAAAACAAGTTTAATGAGCCGGCTGCTTCAGCTGATGGACGTCTTACACGCAATGCACGGCGATGATTGGGCACAGGAAGAGGCGGAGAAGGCGGAGCCGAAGTCGGAGCAGCTGGGACGGAACGAGGACGACACCAAACATGTCCTTTGCTTATTAAATTTCGTTGAGCAAGTGTTGAGGCACCCCAAGCAGAAGTAGAATGCACAAGGAACAACAGCAACAGCAACAGGAGTGGGGGAAAAAACGCAAACAAAGCAAAGTCAGAACCTGTCCAGGACAAGACAGGACAAACCAACACACACCCAGGCACGCACGCAGAGACAGAGAGAGAGGAGAGAAGAGAGGGCAAGATAGTGCGATAAAGATGGCCGAGCCACATAAAAAGCTACGACTTGCTCACTAGCAATGAGATTGAAGACAATTCAATTGAAAAGGCAACGCAACGATCGATAATCTTTACCACTGACCGCACATGCCATCGCCAAGGCAAGTGAATGCAATGGTTCGCCCGTCGTCCGTCCAGGACGTGGCTGGGGCGTCCTTTAGTCACTTGGTCACTCGGTCTGCACCTTAAAGAGCAGCACGAAATAAACGATAGAAGAACCCAGGCGCCTTCTCTCCTTTGCCAATGCCTTCTTCGTCTCCCGTGCTCCTGCTCGTGCTGTGTGTGCTTTTTAATTCGGTTTACTTAGCGCCAAGTGGCCCCCAAGCAACTTGAAGGAGTTCTCGACTCTCGACTCACGACTCTCCAATCTCCACTCTCCGCACACTCTTCACGGCTCTCGACTCTCGTCTCTCGTCTCTCGTCCCGTCTGATTCCTGTAGAACGCTGCGCTGCTTTCTTAATTTTGTTTGACTTTTGCTAAAGTTTAATGATAGACTTACATCTTGTTGGCACTGCGTCTAAGCAAATGCAGACAAACATTTCACGCATATGAGAAAGGGCCTTAAAGAGCCAGAGATGTGCAGAGGATGTGTGTGAGTGCTGTGTGTGAGTGTGTGTGTCGAGAATCCACACTCAAGTGCTTTGTAATCGGCCGTAATCAACACCAACAGCTGAACGAGTTGAGTTGATTTCTGCGCCTTGAGACATAACAGTTGAATGCTCTACTTTCTGTGGAGTCAAACGGGTATATGCGCTATCGAGAATAGATCAAGAGGTGCTTGATATGTGGCATGTTTAAGGAATTCTTGTGGCAGCTTTAGTTGAGTTGAGTTCAAGTGAACTTTAAGGCAACCTATTTAGAATTAGAAATAAAGAAATAAAAAAAAAAAATATAAATTCATATTTATTAGAAATCTACAAATATTTACACATTTATTTCATTATCTATTGAAATTGAAAACCAGTTTCCCGCTATTTGCGAATGAATAGAGTGATTTATTTACTCTTCACTTATTTTTGCATATTTTCCATTCATTCAACTCCCTCCCTCTTTCTCTCTTTGTGCACCCCTTACTGGCCCTGGCAGTGCATTCAACACCCTGCTATAGTCGGAACTTTCTCACACACACACGTGCAGGCGCTTACTCTAAATAAACAAGGAAGTAATTAACATTTTCGGGCATACTGAGCTCTTTCTTCTTCACTTTTTATCTCTACTCGGTTTCTTTTTTTTTTTTGGTGTTCAGCTCGTTTCTACTTCATTTGCTCTGCTTACTCAAATTTCGGGGCTGTGCCTGCCTATTTACCCAGCGAAAAAAACTTTTCCAAAAAGCTTTTTTGTTGTTCCTGCTTTCGTTGTTGTTGTTGCTGCTTTTGTTTACTTGCAACGGTGCCCCGGGCTGCACTTTATAAAGTGTTAATTTGCTGCGGAGCGGGAAACTGAAACTGGTTTAACCCTTGAGTCTTAAGCCAGAAACATAAACTTTGATTTGCGTTCGAAGCGTGTGACAACGTCTATAATGCCGTTATACGACAATTTATTAATAAATTTTATTAAACAATAAAATTGTTTATGACCAACAACAAAACGTGCGTCTGCCCTAATCAGCGACGGATTTTATGTGGCACTTTGGGCAACCATTCGGGCAGCAGGTGAGGCAAGTAAAGCTCTCTGTGTGTGTGTGTGTGTTGTGTGTTTAACTGTATTAAAAATGCATAAAACTATAACCACATAATTAGCTATTATAAGTCGAGCCAGCCTAATTTTGCATGCAACCAAATCGGGCGAAGGCAACCAAAATGTTTAACTATTTTGATTTTTATTTAAATAAAAGCCATAAATGTTTATATTGCCCGAACTAACTTTATGGGGCATCGTAAAATGTGGAGCAGGCATTGTTCCTGCCTGTGAGAGAGTGTGTGTTACAGGGCGTGCAAGGTGCACGTTGTGAGGTATATGATGTTTTTGGGGGTCTAGTTAGCAAGAGGAAATATACTTGTATACTGGGAGAAAGAACTCATTGGGGAAATTGAGAACTTATTTATGCCAAACAGTGTAAGTAACAGGCAGAGAGGATCATCTCTAACCCTGTAGAATATACATATATATTTTTGAATAGTCGCCATAGTAAAGTTATAGCTTTTTTAGCCTGTGTGTCCGTATGAACACCTATATTTTCATTATTACAATAGCTAGGGCTACAACATTTGGTGGACATATTTATTCTATTATGACTTACACTTTAAAGTTGTTTTTAAATTTTGGGCACCCCTGAATTTTTTTTTTAAATCATATAAAATCAGAAGTAGATGTTAGATAAAATGCATTTAATGTAAAGCTTAAAAAATCATAACATCTTTTACCTTATACAGTTTTCAAGTACATTTCTTGCAGTGTACGCATAAATACTGCAACTGTAGCCCATAGAATCCAGCTTGGAGCTGAGCTGATGTGCTGCTGTGCTGCTGTCAGACTGTCCATCAATAGAAACTATGGGCAACATGAAGTCCATTGAGTAATATGGCAAATCCGCCAATGAAACTTGTTTCTCCTCGACTCTCTGTCTGTGTCTGTCCGCATTGTTGTTCTGCGTTTTGTGGGTCTGTCATAAGCAGTTGGCAGATCTTATCGCGGCCGCAACTCAAGTTACAAATTAACTTGACCAACGAAAATTTGGGCATTTTATTTGATATTCTCTCTATTGTGTGACCACCAAGATGATGATGATGACGATCAGTTAGGAGAAGCAGAAAGCAACAAAAGTTTCCGATTTCATAAGGCACATAAAATATAAAAAATTATATGCCAAGCGATAGATTTAAGTCTATAAAATCAGCACGCGTAGCCAAAACGTTTAAAATTAAATGCCAGCTAGAAGGAGAGCGAGAGACAGACACACAGAGGAGAGAGAGATGGAGGGAGGTAGATAGGTAGATGGATGCGTGGTGGAGAGACTCCCCCACAGCGAAATTTATTATCTGACCGATAAGCATCTTGGGGCAAACGGACTTGCGTCTATTGATTGATATGCTCGATACTCGTAGCAACAATAAAATAAAGCCCAGCTCAAAGTTAAAGCCAAAAGTTGCGGCTGTTTTGATAATCGAAGACCTTATGGCTTTTTGATGGCCAGTCCGCTGTCCACAATGTTGTGGTTAAAACTTGGCCCGGCCCAATCATGGAGGTTAACTAAGCCGATGAAAGTCGCTGAGTGCCAAGTTGTGTTACGCCTCCTTCCATCCGCAAAGAGTATTCCGAGAAACAGACAAATTAATTCATAAATACTTCATAAACTTTTGGGGCTCCATTCATGAGAATCGACTGTAAGACTAAGAAATTTCTATAAATAGAAGGAAGCACACTTACACGTAGGATGCTCTGCCCACTTGGAAGAGTGTTTAACCTTTGTAATTTATTCATGATGATAATAAAATATTTTTATAACTGTTACAATTTTTAATATTCTTCTCTGCGACCCTGATGCCAGCCCAGCCCAGAAACAAAACAATATCATGGCTCAATTAATGCGAATGCACAGCAGATCATTAATTTTGTTGTTGGTTGTGTGGCTTAAATATTTCCAATATCAGCAAAGGCATCTACGACCCGCATTATCTTCCCTTTATACGATTATTCATTACGATTCGATTGCATGGCAAAGTCAGTGAAATATTTGTTTTGAAAGTATTACCGAATTCACCTTGAGCTTCGTTGGGCAAATGAAGCTGTGTGAAGCTCTGCCGTGATTTTCCATCTATCTACGCACATATCTAATTTGCCTTCATAAACATGCAATCTATTTGTTTATTTATTCAAAATTCGCCTGCCAACAAAGCTGGAAAAGCAAACTAAAGCTGAAACTGAAAATAGAAACCGACAACATTTGCTTATCTAACCCGCAACGTTTGTAATGAAAAACAGAAAACCATAAAAAAATAAAAAACAAAAATAAAAGAAATAAAATAAATATATAAAACCACCTGACCAACCCGACCGACCCGACTCGACCCGACCCAAAGCCGAACCGAAGCGACCCTGCCCAACCCAGGCCTGAGGCTCATTTGCTAGTGAAACTTTCGGGTCGAGAGGAGAGAGAGAGGGAGAGGAAGATAGAGGGAGAGACTCGCTGAGACTGGCAAGTTGGGCCCACCGAGATGGATGTTGACTGATAAGAGCGAACGAGGCTCGTAATGAGTACACATTTTATTATTGAAATTTTTAATTAACTATTGCACAATAAACTGAACTCCAACAGCAACATAAACATTTTTTAAAAAATTATGCTCGACTTTGTCTTTATTAAAATTTATGCGCGTTGACAGTTTGAACCCCATTGAAAATTAACCCGAGCCCAGACCACAAAATGCATTAAGTGCGACTAGTTGGGTAGCAAAAAAAAAGAACGACGAAAAAAACGAAAGCTTATTCTGTTGATTTTCTGTATACCCTGTAAGGATTATAAGAGGTGCGAAAGGGAAACTATATCCCTATTAGCAATAAAGGCAATGAAATGTTGTAATATAGTAGCATGTGAAGATTTTTTAGTATAAGTAAAATAATAATATTATAATTTTAACAAAAGCCTGAGAAAATTTTACGATTTGATATTTATTTTCATTTTTGCATTGCAAAATTTAAAAAAAGCCTGAGATATTATTTTAAAACAGGAAATTATAATCTAAAGAAAAACTTTATATATTAAAATAACATTTTACAAATACATATTCTATAATATTTATAATATGCATAAAATATTTTAAAATTTTTTTATGAACTACAGGGTGTCCATGCAGTCACCTACACTTCTGCTTTACCCCTGCCTTTCCTACTTGTTTTTCTTCATATTTTACGATTGCGTTTTTTATTGCCTCGACCCCTGAGCTGCTTGTGGAGGGGGCAGGGGAGCGGGAAGGGGGGCAACGCGTTGATTGCACGCACCATGCAGGTTGGCATTTTATTAATGAGATTAATCAATTTTTCTCTTTGTTTCCCGTTTTTGTAGCTGTGTGTTGGCTTTGAGTTTTTTGTTATTATTATTTCGGGTTTTTGTTCCTTCTGCGTGTGCGTGTGTTTTGAACTTGTGGTGCGCCTGCAGTTAGGCATCTACCCCCCACCCCTCTATTCCCTCTCTGTTGTTCTGTTTTTTACGATGCCTTCGGCCTGGTCTTAATATTTATGTGGGAGTCGGTCTACTTGGCCGGCTTTTCAGTTGGCGGCCTTTTACGATCTGTCAACGCCGTCCCTATGTGTAGAATATATGGGCTCAATTGTCTTTTTTACGACTGCAGCTCATTTGACGCGCTTCGCTCGCTGTCGCTGCCGCTGTTGGTGTCGCTGCGGCAGTTGCTGCGCTGCAGCCTGTCAACAGTTTGCAGCAGCAGCAGCAGCAACAACAACGAGAACAACAAACATTTTATGTGCACTACAAAATGTATGAAATGTACTGCTAATAGCAAAGTCCCCGAGGAAGGTAGGTGACCCGGGGAGGGGGTGGCGGTAAGTGGGGAAAGTGTTGATATGTAGGCGGCTGTTCTTTGCTCTGCCTCTTTCCCTCTTCAACTAGCTCCCCTTTCTCTCTTAGTCAAGTGCAAACAACTAAAAGGTAAAGTGGAAGTTTTACGACTTTGCATGCACCTTGGGACTGGCTTGCATGTCATACAAATACCTCGAACACATATACACAGACCCTATAAGACAACCTCCACTCTGTTTAGGGTTAATGTGCGTATTGGGCGCCAGTTCAGGGAGGCTACTGCAGCCAGTACCCCAAGGTGCAGGTCGGGATTGACAGTTGAGCGGTTAACAGTCATAAATCCCGGGGCAGATTTCATTATGAGGCAAGCTAACACAGCTGAAATTGCATCATTTCTGTGCCAGCAAACATGAATCCCCTTTAAGCACCTCAATTTTATGAATTAACCCAACCGAAATTCAAATTAAATAGGTTCAACTAGCAGCAGAAGGTACGTAAAGGCTTAAGACATTTTCATTTATTATAAAAAAAAATAAATAAATTATATAGAAATTCTAAGTTATGTTTTATGCAATTTATTATTTATTTTATACTTTACTTTAATAACTAAATATTAATCAATTCTTTCTGCATACTTCTAATCCCACATCACAGCAAATGTGCCGACCTTTGTTGACAATCTTTCTCTATTTATTTTTCGGTTTTTTTCGCACAGATTCTTGCAGCTACCCGCGCATTGTTAGATCATCAGAGCCGTAAAACCTCCATAGAAATAGCTACAAAAACGCTGCGGGCCATTTGCCAAAGAGCTCAAAGAGCGTTTGACAAACCGTTGGGATAACTGCAAAAAAAAAAGAAAAAGACAACGAGACATGAAAAAGAAACCAAAACCAAAGTAAATCGAAACTAAACGAAACTGGGCAACAATTGCCCAACAAAAAGGCAATTAAATTCCCAGAAATTTCGGGAGACTCAAGCGACAAACCACAATGCAACGGAGAGTGCAGAGGAGGAGGGGTGCAGAGTGCTGAGGAGTGAGGAGTGCAGAGCGCTGAGTCCATAAAAGCGCAGCGGGCCGAGGCCAGTTGAAAGAAAGATTGGCGGGTGGAACTGGCCCAGAGGAGTGAGGCAGCAGTAGCTGCCGCTTAAGTAGCCCAAAGACTCAGTCTCTGTCCAACAATGCACAACGGATTTAAGGTCAGAACGAGAAATAAGGCACAAAAATAGCAAAACAAATAACAAGAACACAAAGTCTCTGAGTCGCTGAGTTGAGGCCCAAATTTGGTAGGCGATTGTCGGCGTTGGTTCAGGTAGATCGACGCGTCGATCAGTGGCAGCAGCATCGTCATCAGGTGGCATGACAATTAAAATTAGGTAACACGGTGAAAATTGGAAAGTTGCCGCCTCTCTCTCCCCTCTCTTTCTCTCTCTGGAGAAAAAGAACTTTGAACTGCCGACAGAGGCGGCCTTTGATGAGCCGCCAACACTGTCCGCTGCTGATGAAGTAATTTTCGGTTCGCCCCAGCTATTTAGCTAAATATTTTGATTAAAGCCCTGCGCCCTATGCGGCTTTAAGTCTGTAGAAAAATCAATAGACTTCCGCTGCCGCTGCCAACGTCAACGTCGACTGTGGCTGCTGCCGCTTTATTTAAATGGCAAGTTCACGCCCGACGTCGTCTCGTCTGTCCATTAAAAGCAAATTCCTCAAAACTTTTGGCTGTCAGCAGCAAACAATGTCAACATGCCCGAAACATGGGACCAGACCCAGACCCAGACTCAGACTCAGACCCAGGCCAGGACCCTCGCAGTCGCAGTCGTCGTCCTGTTCTTTGTGCCTGCTACGGTCACCCTTAAGAAAAATCAACGAAATATTCATGCGAAAATTTGTTAACTTTTTCTCGGGGCTTTCTTGCCTGGCATTCACGTTCAACCTCCCCTCCCTGCTGTGGGGGACAACACAAAAGGGCTAAGCTATACAATTTTGGGGCCATCTATCGCTGTCGCTCAGGACACTTCCTACTCCTTTTTTATTCATGAGCACACAAAAATAATACAAATGAAAATAATAAAAATACAAATTGAAAGGAAAACAAAACACTTTCTGCCGTTGTTGTTTGCCGTTGGTGGTGTTGGTGGGGTTACGCCTCCGCCCCCTTCCCCCCGTTCGCCTTCGACTGACTCGAGGAATAAAAATAAATATATTATTTTACACGCTGGCAAGACGCGCGCCAGACGCTACACAGAGATCTAATTCAAATTCAGTTGAAGAAGTGGCAAAATAATGTGGCAGCAGCAGGGCGTGCACCATGTGGGCGGCAAAGTCCTTGCCACGCCGATGGGGTTGTCTCGCCGCGGGGCGGCGCCCGTGTCGACCATAAAAAAGCGGCAGGAAAAAGGCGACGCCGGCACGGGCCACCCATTTGTTGTACTAGACCGCCCACCCATACCTTCCACCCTCCCCTCACACATGGCCTCCGCCGAATAACTCAACTCGCTCGTTCTATATGCGATGCTAACGATTGCAGGCTGAATGAAACCAATACGTGTCCTTCCCGAGCAGATACATTAACATATTTGTTTTGTCTGCTTTGCTTGTACCACTGAGAGAGAGGAGAGAGGGGGGAGAGAGAGAAGGGGGCGCACTTCGTGGGGTCTTAAAGGGCCCAAGAAATTATGGCGACAATGCAAAATATGAAAAGCCAGTGGGAGAAAGTCCGATTGTCTCGGCGAAACAAAGGAATTGTGTGGCCTGCGTGTGTGTGATGGAGGGTGTGAGTTGATGAGGCTTGTGGGAAGTGGGTGGTGTATACAGAAAGGAGGTATACCCTTTATGCCCTATATTATGTACAAGAGATGGAAGGCTTCTAATGTTATTTCAATTCAGATAATTATAGAGACATTAGGGGGTTATAAAGAAGAAGAGAAAACAATCTTCTTACTAAGATAAGGTAAGGCTAGGTTTTTATAATATATTTATTATTCATTGTATAATTTATATTCATTAACATTAATATATTAATATGTATTAGAGGCATTGTATAATCTTCATAAATATTAAAATGTGTCTTAGAAAATTTATATTTTCCAGAAACTGAAAACCTTTCTTACGAAATTTAATAATCCTTTCTTTGTAAACGCATTATCCTCTCATTCATTGCCTTCATCTGTTTGTGGAAACATGTAACCCCTTGATGACGTATTTGACAGCTACAGTCAGACAATATATACAATATATATAGCATATACAGGGGTATACCCGCAATCAGCCCGTTGGACGTGTGCGGCGCTAACGAATTCTGGCAGCAATGCCCCCCATTGTTTCATTTGCTCTCCCCTTTTTCCACTCTCACTCACCAACTCTCCCTCTCCAGCCCTCTCACTCTCTCTCACTTACTTTCTTACTCACTCTCCCTCTCACTCTCTCTCTCTCTCTTCCCCTCTCGCTCGCCCCATCTAGCTTTCGTCTGACATCCACTTAGAGAGCTCAGGCATAAAAAACATATGTTGCCATTTGGGTCCTTTCACTCCTTCTCTGAGTGCCGGGGGAGTGGGTTCGGTCGGTTGTGCTTTTCCAACAATTGGTTTTTAGGTGGCAGTCGAGCACATTTTAAGTGGTAATCATTTACGCTTCGCAAATAAATACCGAGTTTGTGATTTGAATTTCTCCGTGTCGACCCCCAAAAACAGCCAAACAGAATTCAGCTCAGCTGCCACTTGCCACTTGCCCGTTTCCAGTTGCCAGTTTCGGTTTTTTGTTTCCTTTCGCTACTGTTTCGCTTTTGTGCTCTCTGTTTTTCTCGTCTCTTCCGTTTCGGAGCAGGGGCATCCTTCATTGTTTTGGTTTTTGTTACGCTTTTTCGTCGGTTTTCGCTTATTTTTGTAGCTTTCTCTGCCAGTAATAAAAATCGGCGGCCTTTGAGTGTTGTAAATTTTAAAGCAACACCACACCCCCTTCTTCCTACCCATGTCTTTTGTTTTGTTTGCTCGGTTATCGAAGCTGCCAAAGGTTCCGTTTATAGCGCGACCCTCCTGCACACTGCAGATTTAAAGTTAAGTCTTCCTCGGGCTTTACACCTTTTCGGCACTCGGGACTTTGCTTAATGAGGGTTGCCTTTGATTTTTATTGATGCCAGACTGAAAGTGTCAAGGCAATCTAAAGAGTCGAAATAAAATCGAAATTCCAGCCTTAAATAAGCCAACATGCGTTCCAAGATAAAGCTGCACGGGAAATAGACTTCAATAAAGTCAAGGAAAATGCGGCTTTTCCTCGGTTAAGCTTCAAGTTTTTCTACTTCTCTCATTTCTTAAAGGCAACTTTTGTTTTCAAATACTTTTACTATATAACTTCACTAAGTTGAGCTTTATCTACGTCATTTGGTGTTTGTCTTTTATGTTCTCCGGCCCTTTTCTGCTTTCATATATCATAAACTCGCATTACAAGTTTATTTCCAAGTGTTCATCGATATTTATCTTATCTTTATGAAGGCTTTCACTCAGTCAAGTCTCTATTAATGTGATATATCTCTAATTAATTGGATCAGTGCTACAGATATCGCTTTGCTTATCTATAGATAGTTTTCCTTGCCTATCTCTAATCACTTAGAGAGGGCTTAGGTCTTTTGACCTTTACCGAGCTGGCCGCAGCATTTGACTTCCTCAATTGCAAGTGGAGCTATTATCTGGCTCTCTCCTTTGCATGGGTATTCTAATTCCGATAGTCCAATTACAGAGCAGGGCCGTAAACACACTACGACTACATGAACTCGTTTGGGGTTTGTACTTTCATTGGGCTCTAAAAGTAAAAACCAAAAACGAAAGTTCAATTTGCGGCAAGAGCAATAGACAAGAGAAATGAGAAGGGAGAAATGAGAAGTGAGGGGAGTGGGGGGCAAGCAGCTGGACGAGGTGGCTCAGTAACCTCGGGCTGGGCCTAGGCCAGAACGGAGAACGCTCTAATGAATTGGCCGCGTGTGCGCAACCGCAGTTAATGACGCACACGCACGAAGAAAACAAGCCGAAGCAGCAGCCAAAGAAGAAAAAGAAGAAGCAGAAGAAGAAGTAGCAGAGGTAGGTGAAAAGAAAACTGAGCAGTCGAGGCAGCGCTCAAAACGCGAGTAACACGAGATCAGGTGCGAACGAAATTATCAGTCCAAGACGAGGCGCAGATGCAGATGAAGGTGAGGTGAGCGACAGAGACAGCAATAGGCAGGGCAACTGCTGCCAGAGGCTACAAAAAGAGTAAGAGAGTGAGAGGGGAGGAGAGAGATGGAGGAGGAGAGCCAAAGAAAAAATCAAAACTTGCCGCGAAGTTAATTATAATTGCCTGGGCAAAAACACAAAGAGAAAAAAAGGTTCGCGGCAGTCAGTCAGTGAGATCCAACAGACTCGAGCAACAACAATAACAGCAACAACAACAAGAAGACAACAACAATAACAATAACACAAAAGTCAAAGTAAGGCGCAACGTCAGGTCGTTGGTTTTATTGATTCGACGATGTTGTATAGTTTTTTATTCTTGTTTCCTTTTTGAAGTGTGCGTGTGCCGGCATCTTAAATAATTTTTCATTTAAGGCACGTCCGTCTGCAGAGGGGAGGGAGGGAGGGGGGAACAGGCATAACTCGACTTATGAAATATCATTCCCCGATGTGAATGCGACTGCCGCTGCGATTTCGGTTTTCATAATTATATTTAATTTCAAGGTTGATCCGCGACGGCAACAACAACAACAACAACAGCAGCAACAATTGTTGCCTCCACATAATCGGCGACTGCTTAACGCCTCGTCAGAACAATGGCCTCAACGCTATGATTAGACAGATATGCCTATATATACGTACATATATGGCCAGACATCGAACAGAGACGGAGACGGAGACAGCGATAGAGACAGCGACAGCGACTCCAATTGTTCAGCTGCTGTTGTTGTTGTTGTTGTGTGTGGGCTTGTGCCAGTGCTGGGAATTAGCTCAAGTGCAGCAGGCAGTGTGTGTTATTGTGTGTGTGAGTGTGTGTGTGTTAGTGTGTGTGCGAACAAAAGCAAGAGTAATCGACGCGCTGCCGCTGTGGCTAATGGATTTGTTATTGAGCCGCATTCGCAGCGATACGATTGAAAAGCCCCGGCAGACAATCAAAGATATGAAAATACAATTAGCCAAACGCGCTGATCGAGTGCGGAAATATCACTAAATTGACAGCACGAAAGGGGAATTGAGAGAAGGAAATATAGAGAGAGTCAGATATACTAGAAATAAAAGAAATCAAGAGCAGTTTGAGCTGCGTAAACAATGCATAGCTTCTGTATTTCAACTTTAAATTGACTCATGAAGAGATGAACTCAACTCTTCTTCATTTGCACAACCTTTTTTTGAACCTGTAAAAGAAACTCGTAAATAAACGCAGCCACTGCTCGATGAAGTTGTCGACAATTTTTCCAGCACAGACAGACAATCGAAACATTTCGCTTTTGTGGTTATTGACATATCAATTTCCCCCTTCCCCATGCCATGCCATGTAAACATATCAAATCGATCGTGCAACTTGTCATGCCCAAATAGATCGAAATGCCAATGCATGTTGGACACTAAATGAAATTGTAACACACACACACACACACACAGACAGATGTCAATATACACTTAACTGTGACTGTGACGCATTGTGTTGAAAAGAAATTAACACGAATTCGAATCGAATCGAACATCGCCAGAACAAACAACAAATATATAGCATAAAAGTTGTAACCAGCCAAGCAGTTCAATTTCAGTTTCAGTTTTTAGAGCGCCAACAGGCTCCATGTCCCGCCTGTTGTTGTTGTTCTTTTTGTTGGGGCTTTCAACGCCTGCGCAAAAGTCAAGCGCGACAAGCATCATAAATTGAACTACAACATGCTAAACAATGACAACACCAGCAACAACAACGCCAGCAACAACAACAATAGCAGGTACAACAACACGACGCTATGTTGCCTTTTGTCGTGCAACATTGCGCCACACCCACCCAGCAACAACAACAACAGTAACAACAGCACGAAGCGAAACACAAACACAATTTAGTCAATACACAAAGATATGCATCTATGAGCCTGGTTCAGGTCTGGTTGAGCTCTCTCATTGAATTTCACACGCAAAATGGAGTGTCTAAGTGGCCTGGCCGGCTGGCAAGGTGATCTGGAACTCCACCTAGTCTCTGCTCTTGCTCTCTCGCGGATCGCTTAGTCATGTCTACACGCCACATGGCATATGGCTTCAGCTTGGGGTTGTGCATGGTTCGCGCATGTCGAAACTATTGCGATCACTCTCATTCAACCCCGGGGGGAACAGAAACGACAAACGAAAGACGAGGAACGACAGAGGACGGAGGAGGAACTCGAAACGGAACGGCAAACAACACAAGTTTCAACGCCGACTCCAGCTGCGTTTTTGTGTTTTACCTGTCGATGGGTTTCCCGAGTGTTAACCTGATTTGCGTTTTGGACACCAAGAAGTGAGCCAAGCTCACATCAGACTGTTAACATGAAGCGAGAATGTGGCTACAAGGCTCGACATCTGAAATGAAGATGTAGAGCTGTCGATCAGAATAGACCTACAGACGTGTAGGGCATTAGAAACAGAATTGAACGAACTCTTCGTTATTCAGATATTATAGTATTCTTTAAGGAACCTTAGAGGTTCATATAAACTAATTTATATCAAACTTTGTTGAATGTAGAATGTCTATAGAAGGCTCGATAATCAAAGGAAGTTTTAGAGCTGTCGATTAAATGTATAGATGGAATATCTTTCAAATACTTGGGGCATAAAAAACAGAACTGAAGGAACTCTTCATTATTCAGATATTAATACAATTATTCTAAGGAAACTTTACCTCAATAGTTTGTCTTTTGTACTTTTTTATTACGAATAAATGCAGCAGTAATGGATTCGTATTAACATTCACTGGGATCTTCCTATAAGATTTCATGTGAACAAATTCATATTAGACTGTGTAGAATCCATCAGCTATCCATCAAGCATACAAACGTTTAGATGGAATATCTTTTTAATACTGTGGGACATTAGAAACAGAACTCAAGAAACTTTTCAGATATACAAAGTTTCTCTAAGGAACTTTATCTTCAATTGTCTGTCTTGTGCTTCTTCTGCATTCTAAGAAGTAATGGGTTCTTTTTTAATATTTATTGGGATCTACATATAAGATTTGATAAATACTAATTCAAATCAAACTTTGTAGAATATAGAATGTGTATACAAGGCTCCACATCTAAAAAGAAGATGCAAAGCTGTCAGATATTCTTCTTCTTTTCTTGACCTTACCTAAACTAAACAACCTTCACTTATTTTCTATGCCTTTAGCCTTTGTAATACCTCTCAGTATTCTTTCCTCAACTTTCAGTATTCATAGAGCATAACCATGATCTTGTTCTTTAAAACTTCATACAAACTAATTGATATAATTTCTCCATTCCAACTTCCTCAAATCGCGCTCAACTTGAAGTTGCATGCACAAGCTCAGCCATTCTCAGTCAGCGCCCTCTTACAAGCGCCTTTTGCCAGCATTCTTGGAGCAGTTTCCCACATATGGTAGATTATCAAGAGCTCTCTGACCTGCGATGTGCAATACAGAGAGAGAGAGAGAGAGCGGGAGGCACAAGGGAGAGAATTGATCTCAATTATAAATGTTCCCAGTGCGGCATTTACCCAACACAACGATAATAAAATGCAAATGTGTCAATTAAAGTGTGCTTTATTTTGACAACAGCAAATGCTACGCTCCCCCCACGCCCTCTCCCCCTCTCTCTCTCTATTGCCCTACAGGCTTGCTTTGCCCTGCGCCAGTTCTCGATGGATAGATAGACAAATAAATATGTATGTGGACAGCACTTGGATGTCAGTCGATGTGTCGGGTGTATTGCTCGCTGTGTCGCCTGGTTGTTGACCTCACACAATGCACACACACACGCACACACACTCGCACACTCACTCGCACACACACTCGCACATGAAGTGCGCCAACAAAGCGTAGTTTCACTTACAATTAAATGACGTCGACGACATTTCTACAATTGTTCGCCACAAAGCAACGGGACATCAATAAAAGCGAGACTCAACTCTGTGTGTGTGCCAGTGTGTGTGTGTGCGAGTCTGTGTGTGTGTGTGCTATGGTTGTGCATATGTTTTGCGGTTACAAGAGGCCAGGCGATCGGTCAATGTGCCAGTTGCCCGCATCATGGCAATCATATCGGGCACTTCACGCTCAGCTTATGCAATGCACGACGAGAGTCGACAGTGTCCCCTTCTACCCCCTCCCTCCCTTTCCCCATCTCTCGCCAGCACTCTGCAACACACACACACAACATTTAATTGAGTTATTATTACAATTTGCATAAACAAAACTCGACGCTGCTTTTCTAATTAGTCACCCAAGCGCCACACGTGCGACTGACAGTGGGACAAACAGCAGTCGAACAGTCGCAACTGGTTTCCCCCTCTTTCCTTCTCTTCCCCCTCTGCATTCCACTCTTTCCCCCCTGCCTGCCATTTCGTACATTTTTGATTGACGCAATGCATCGCGCTGAGGCAGCCAGCGTTGCGGTTTCCGGTTGTCCGCGCCTGGTCCAGTTGTCCATTCGGTTTGGTTTGCCTTTGCCTTTGCATTTGGTTGCCTCTGCTTTGCTTTGCTGCACACGAAAATTTATGTTTATTGACGTTTGTCAACAATTTATTCAAATTTATTGTGACAGCTTCTTCTGCTCTGTCTCTGCCTCTGCTGCTTCTTCGTGTTGCATACGCATTCACATCTTATTTGACGTATTAATCGGAGATCGCGAGTAGGGGGCGTTAATCATGCGCAGTTGATAGATGTGCCCTGTGCCTGCTCGATTGCTCAAAATTTCATTCCAAATGCAGGTGGATCAATTAAGAGAAAGAAAAGAGAGGGAGAGGGAGAGAGAGATACTTCAGGAAATTCGTTATAGCCAATTGATCATAGGAGCGAGAGCGGACAGTGCGAGAGGCGTATCTCCAGTTGGGCATCAATTATGCACGATTGTCTGCAGTTGCAGCAAGTGGGAGTTTTTTGGGAACTAACTTAAATGTTGTTTGGGATGATTTAGAGTGCAATTAAAATATGTTGCATATGCATAAATATTGAATAAGGCAAGAAATTATATTTTATGTTTACTGCAAGGCTAATGAGCTGTGCTAAGGGGAATTTAAGGGAAGAAGTTCTTTAATGAGAACTATCTAAAGTAGGCATTAATTGTTCGTTTGTTGATTTAAAACATTTTAATAGGGAAAAATATGGTTAGTATTTCATCATTTATCATTCATTTAGGTATTATGTATTGCATCGTAAAAGAAAGTAGCCAAAATCACAAGTTTAGAGCTCATCGAAAGACTTCTGCTCTACCTTGAAGTCTCTGCAATCCTTTCACCCATTTCAGAGAGTCTCCTTCACCTGATACCTCACTGCATTCCCATTCATGCTATCTGTATTTCCCTTGGCATGACTAATCGAGAAGTTTGTCTGCGTGGTTCTTCTTTTTTATACTTTTTCTCAGTAACTCGCCTCAGACTCATCGCAATCATCGATGACTAAACGAAGCAAAAGTTTAGTTTAATTCCTTTTGCATTTAATTTATTTGCGGCTGCAAGGCCGCAGGGCAAAGCGAAGCGGCATAAAGAGCAACCCTTTTCATTCTTTTCGGGTGCCCCATTTAGTTGAACGTGCTGCACGGGGCAACCTGTGCCCGCCGAGACTACGAAACAGACGCACACATAAATCATAAGCGGCGAAGGCGGCAGCGACTATGGCGAGTTACCCAGAAACGAACGATACCTCAGCCAAAGATACAGATGCAGCTAAAGAGGAACAGATATAAATACAGACACAGACACAGATACAGATACATAAACAGAAACGGATATAGCAAGGGCAGTCAAAGTTTTTAACAAGCATTTAACGATTTAATTTGGCAAATACAAAAAAAGAGAGACAGACTGAAGAGAGAGGAGGAGTGCAGGGAGGTAGCTAGCGAAAGGGTTCAAGAACTAACCAAGAGATATTTATGGGTCGAAGGCGCAACCTTGCCAGAGAATCGAGCAGTGCAAAAAAAGAGAGAACGCGACTGGGGAATTGCTAACTGCTGCGGCGACTGTTGGCAACGGCATCCCATATGCAAAGGGGCCCAAATGACCAAGAGAGAGAGAGGGAGAGGGAGAAAGGGAGAGAGAGAGGGTGGTCATTCCGTCCCGTACAAGTATACGGCAGTTTACGGGGCACTTGCGGGGCATGCAGCATATGTGTGCGACTGCTGAACTGCTGCCGAGCTGCCGACTGCAAATGGAGCACATAAATTATATTCCATTCGATGATATTTGCGTTTTGCTGCTCTTTACTTAAAACCCCGTCCGACTGAGAGGCCGATGCCGCTGCCGAAAGGGACGCGAACGCGGATGCGGACATGGAGCTGGACTCGGGGTTGGGGCGAGCCATTTTTAAGTTCTCAACTCTGGCACAGTCAGCAATTTGCTATGGCCATATTTCTCCAGACTCTACACACATGCATTTTAATGTGTGTTTTGGCTTTTCTACGCTTTTAGTTATTTTTTTCGCACACCCTGCAAGTTTTGAACACGTTTGCAAAAGGGGTTGAGATTGGCCTTTAGAGCTGTAAAGAAAAGTGTGCTGGAAAGAGGAAATTAAAATTGGTATACAAAGATAAAGGTGAAAATATATTGATAGCTAAATCATTAAGAAATTTTGTATTTCTTCCTGCAAATAAAAAAGAGTTTTCTAATGTAAATGATTTCTATATAAAACTAAAAGATCTTGAAGCTCACAATAACAACAGTTTGTTCTCAATTGAATTTTATTTACAGGGTATTTGCCAGCCCACCTTTCTCACTTGCAGCCCATTTGCTGCTGTTTCTATTTGCTTTCTACATTTGTGAAATGTGCCTTTGACTTGCTGGCCGTGCTGCAGCTGAGCTGAGCTGAGTTTGGCTTTGGCTTGGGGTTTCTGGACTTCAAATTAAAGGATTCAAGGCTCGACCGCAATCATTTATCGACTCGTAACGTTTGGCTTTTTTCTATCTATCTGGCTAAGTAAATGCGCCATAATTTATGGGCCCTGCGCCATTAAAATATATCCTTATGTGTGCGAATGTGTGTGTGTGTTACTATATAAATAAGCCCGGCCATAAAAGCTGCTGTTAAGGTCCTGTTCTGCTCGGCTCTGTTCGGGTTTTTGTGGGCTTTGGGGCCATTTGTTTTGCCGCCGACTCTTTTAATTCATTTTTATCCTTTGCTGCTAATTGCACTTCTCAGCAATTGATTTAAATTATCTGCCCACTGTCCGTGCATGCGATTCACAATTTATAGATATCTCTTGCATTCTCCTTCCCCCTCGTTCGCACCCCTTTAACCATTTATTTATTTGCAAGCATATAATAAATTTTTCATAAATCTACGGTCACAATTGGGTTAACCAGCGTTGAAAAACGCCGCAATTAAGCTGCGCATAAAATACAACAACAACACTAAGTTGTTTCTATAGCAGTTGAGTGTGTTTAACGACTTGATACCCTGCTATGTAGATTAAAATGCGTTACTCAACACTGAAAAATAAGAAAAATGTATTCGATTAATGTTAAGCTTAATGGAAGACGGAAGGCAAAGGGTTTTAGAGTATAAAAAGAGTAAAAAGTTCAGATATTGTAGACCAGAGATATCAGAGCAGTCTGTAGCACGTTAGCTCCAATGATCAAAGTGCATTACTCAACACTGAATACAAGGAAAACGAAAACTTTTGCTGTTAAGCTTAATGGAAAAAGGAAGGCAAAGGGTTTTATAGTGGGAACAGAGAAGAAAGTTCAGTTATTGTAGACTGGAGCTATCAGATCAGTTTACAGCTCCTTCTTTCTATTCGATCAAAGTGCATTACTCAACACTGAATGTAAAGAAAGGGAATACTTTATGAAAGTAGGAAGGCAAAGCGTTGAATAGAGGGAGCAAAGAGCAAAGTTAACATATTGAAGACTAGAGATACCAAATCAGTCTAAATCTCCTTTTCTTTATTGATCAAAGTGCATTACTCAACACTGAATATGATGAACAAGTTGTTCATTAAAGATCAAGCCTTCAAAAGTGAAACCTCTTTTGATTGATCAATCAATGCATTCTTCATATATTCACACACAGTCGTAAAATAAATACTGCCTTTCCACGCGCTTCTCAACGGGCGCAGGGTATAAAAAGTTAACCGAGCGAGTGCAAAAAAAAAAAAAAACCGACGCACAAGTTTATTAAAAAGTCTGTCACTGGCATATGCGAATATTTTTATTGTTGTCATTGGTTTGCACAAATGTGACATAAACAAATGCATAAATTGCAGTTTATGTGCGAGAAACTTTAAAACGGTGTTTTCATATGCCGCCTGTTGCGGTAATTTCCACAGATAAACTGTACATAAGCCATGAGATCGAGAGTGGGAGGGAGAGAGAGAGAGAGATACTGCAAGGATTGCATTGCACAGGCAACAAGTATACCCTGTGAGAGAAGCTGTTAACAGGAGAGTATGAACTTCTTAAAAATAAGTTACATATTCAAATGAATATTTAGTTTAATTATACAATAAATTAAATGACTCATTCCCCCCTCATTCTCATTTTTTAATTGATTATTTCTTTCTTTCTCTGTTTAAATTTCAACTCTGAAATTTCTTCAGTGCTTCTCGTAACTTGCTCAATCGTTTTGCTAAATTAACATGATTGTTTAATAAGTTTAAAGTATGTTTTAACTGCGTAACTCCCTGAGAAGCTGCCACTGTTGCTGCCGCTGCTGTTGCATGGTCCATTAATAGCGCAGAGCGAAGACTGCGGGATGGCGGGACATAAAGACAGAGACAGATAAACAGCAACTTGTTAGCCATAATGGCCAGTAAATTAAACATTTAATTTATTAACAAACAGTTATGCGCTGCCAGTCGACGACGGCAGTGACAAACAACAACAACAACAGAGCAGACATAATTTCCAATGCGGACAACTGCAAGAAACGACTTGGAAGAGCTTCCCCCCCACCCCCACCATCGGATCGGCCATAAAGTCTGAAGTCTGTTTGCTTAGCATCGTGCATTAAGCAGTTGATGAGCCAGACGAATACCGAAGTTTTTAATAGTTCCAAAGTAAACGAACACACGCACACGAACACACACGAAATATGAGAACAAATTGAGGCTGTTAAATCATAACTGAGACTGAGACACTGAATGGGTACTCGCACTGGCACTCAGACTGCATTCAAACGAAACAAATTGCACTAAATTGATAATTAGCCGAGCAATGTTACGGGAACAGCTACGAGAGGGGGAGGGGAGCAGACATGACTCAAAACTAGCACAAGCGCTGTGAGCTACGGCAAATTAGGCGTCTCTACAAAGTTTAGCAAATGCCTTAGCAGAACTAGGCCAAATCCGATTGGAGCATAGATAATGCGGCATTATAATGCAGAGAAACAATTGCAATTGCCATAATGATAATGCGAAACAGTAGTTATGCCATATATTCTCGAGGGGGAATTGATACTTTCCGTATAGCTCAAATCTTTTGGCAGAGTTGCCTTCAACTTGCCACACTTAATAAGCTTCGCGGCAGTTGCTAACCCACTCAAGCAGAGGACGCAGCTTTGCTCCACTTTGTATGCGACTCCTTGCCGCCCTCGACTAATATACTCAGTCACTTACTTCAGCCTGTGCTGCAAAGTCAATTTATGAGTTTCGAGAATGCATCATATATCATTATAATTGTCAATAATCGTTCGATTTATTTATATTTTCTCATATGTGCGACGGCATTTTATGGCCATTTGCTGGGTACCATAAAGCTGCGACATTCTTTTTTATTGTGTCTTTTCAGCTGCTTATAAATCATGCGAATCTGTATACGAAGGCACAAAGAGAGCAAGCCAAGAAGGAGGCAATTATTGTGGGCATACAAGACGGGCAAATACCCTGTAGTAAGTAAGAAATGCAGTTCTCACTACTCTCTACTTAGTTGTATAGAAATTGTTCTTTTTCCCATTTTAATTCATGTTACCAATCGCCTTTCTAAACTAAGCTACCCCACAGTGTTGCCTGGAACTGCGCTGAGTCGTAACATTTTATTAGGCATAACGTTTTCTCTGCGTTTCCTTCAGCATGAGCAACGCATTTGCATAAGCGCAGGTTCCGTTTGGGTTGGGTTTCCATTGTCGTCTTGCGTTTCCTTCTGCTGCCTCCACTCTCCACTCCTGGTGGTCCTTGGGCCAAGATCAAAGGCCGCCGCTATCAATATTTAAAAGCCAACAAGTCAAGGTCAGCGACGCAAACACAAAAATTATGAATGAAAGCGGCTGCAGGAAATTTGTGCGTTGTCTTGTTGTTGTTGTTGGGCAAACTAGCTAACTGTCAGCGGGCTTAACTTTACAGCGCTGCATGAATAAAAATTTAAATAATTTATAAAATTTGTTACTTATGGCGCCAGCAGCGCCCGCAGGCCCGCAACACTGAGTCGAGCCAACAGTAAATATGGCCAAAACAATGTTGCCAACCTCCCTCCTCCACTCCCCCCGCCCTGTCGACACGGTGGCGTATGCGTAATCCAAAAATGCCGGTAAACGTGCAGCTACCACTGCTGCTGCTGCTGCTGCTGCTGCTTCCACAGAGCTTAAGCTTTACGGAAGTCGACTGGCTGGCAGCCTCCCTCCCCTCTCTCACCTGTCTCTGCCCCCGTGCGCCTTTTGTTGTGGCGTGTGTTTTATTTTTTTAACGAATTTTTATGATGTCTATGGCGATGGGGCAGACATTCCACTGTGCCACACAGCCACCGCCATGGTACATTAAAAAACGTCTACTGGGTACACACCCCCGCCCACTCTTCATCCCCTGCCCCGTCAAGCTGTGCATATTTTAGTGTGCACTGTCGAGTGGCGTAATTTTTGTCTTCGCCCTCCTTGCGAGAGGTGAACAACAACAACAACAACAACAACAGCAGCAGCAGCAGCAGTGCGATAATAGCGCGAGTTTTATGCTAAATGGAAATTTTCAGCATGCAATTTGCTTGGCTTAGCCGAGAGACGAGGTGACGCCCTACAGCCCTACCAAGCCCCGCCCAGCGCACTTCCCAAATCCCACAAGCTACCGCAGTAGCACCTGAGGCAAGGAGGAGTCAGTGTTGGGGGCTGCTTCTATTGATTTGTCGCCGGCTGACGGTGCGTATGTGTAATCCCATTGACTTCGGCGCGCGCTTGGCTGCCTTATTTTTGCGTAATTTAATAACTTTGTTTAACATAATTGTCAATTGAAGCGGCGACATCGCCGTTTATAGGCCGTTTAATGCGTCACATCGATAACAGCGCCGGCAACACGGCTTAACTCAGCCACATAAAGTGTAATGAGCTTTGAAATTTGATAAAAAAAAAGAAAGAAAACAAGGAGAAGGAAACAGAAACCGAAGCGAGAACAGAGCAGCAATAAAATGTGCTAAATCCGTGCAAAGGACACCGGAATATGCGCTAAAAATATAATAAAATATATTTAGATTGTGCCACGTCATTGCCATTAAAATATAAATATTTATATAACTTTTGATAAGGGTGTATATGTTTTTATTTATAAGAAATGTATATAAAATATTTTTAAAATACCCATTAAAGAGTAAATCATGTTAGTTGATTTTTAAAAATATTTTCAAACATATTTTGCAGCTCACAATTTATTTCCGTCTGAAAGTTCAACTTGAATAAACGAGTATAATATCATTTATTGTACATGTATTTCAACTTTGGCAATTTTTGTTAATCCTCAATCAAGACAAAGTTATCTCCCTCTCTCTCAGTCAGTTTAAAGGTGTCGACTGCTATTTAAGTCTGGCCAAAAATGTCAACTCATTTAATATTTAAGTAGCTGGAAAGCATTTTGACAAAATTGTTATGAATTTGCACACACACGCAGCCCCCCTTCCCCTCTCTCTCCCTGCTCCCCTCATAGCATCTTTTTGCTGAGTTGGGCGTTATAAAATTTTAATTAGTCGCCTGTGCGTTGCATGCCACCAATTTGAACTGTTTGAAAAGTTTGCGGCGCACAGTGCGTATGCGTTATTCATGTGCCTCAAACTCACTCACACAACGCATATGCTTGGCTTGCTTGCTCTCCAATACCCTGTAGAAAGTGATTTGAATTGAACTTAAGTAGAACTATTATTTCTTATTGCAATTCAAACTCTCTGCACTTGCTAGAGAGCTCAATTGCTGGGTATCTTTGTGGCCCAAAGAAACCTCTCCGCCTGGGCATCCTTATTCCAGGACTCAAGTGCAGCGACGCTGGCGTTGGCGGCTGCATCTTTTACACAAATGACAAACTGACGTACGTGACATTTATGCGAATTGGCAGCTGCTGCCAGCGGGAAATCGGGCACGAGTGGAGAGTGGAGAGGGGGTGGGGGAGGCAGCATAAATTGTGGGCGCAGGCAGTGCGGCACAGCTGTGGAGCACATAAAATGTATGTCAGCCTTATGTACTATATAGTTGTATACAATATGAATGCCATGTGAAATTTATGTCAGACTAAATGATATTTGTATGGCGCATTTAGTCGAATGCTTAAGTGCAAATGGAATACGCTCACACAGACACTCATATGTATATGTATGTCTGTATCTGTACAACATTTGCCAAAGAAACTGCAAGCATTTCAGATTGAATGGCATGTCAAGGTTCTGGTTGTGACTTTGTTAAGGACACGTCGCTGTCGCCGGTCTGTTGAGTGCTGCCTGCCGCATGTCCTGATTTCAATTTTCCAACAGATGAATGAAAATGAGCTTAAGTAAAAGTTTTTAATAGCTTCTCCCTGCGCGCAACAACAATGTGCGATCGCAAACACAATGAATGAACGCGTCGATTTTTTTTATAGTTAAGCAATGCGAATGTGGGAATGGGAATTGTGTCAAATGATTCGCTTGAAATGCAATAAAATCGCAGGTAAATTACTTATGCGATAGAGAGGGGAGCGTGCGTGACACGATAAGTGAGAGAGAAGTGTTTTGAGAATTTATTAAGTCATTAGAGAGAATGAAGAGATGAAGTTGAAGCAGCTCAAAAGTATTTCAAACTATTTCTTAGTATATATGTTGTATATATATTGTAAACCTCGTTCAATCCTAAGTGCCTAGTCACATCTCTCCTCTCGAGCCCGCCTTGTCATCTTGCATACATCAGTCTCACGCACCCATCTCTACGCTTTATTGCCAAATGGGATACAGCAGCGCAAGTAGCTACCTGCCGGCACTTAACCACATTCAACAGCAGCCAAAGTGCCAAGCAAGGGCGGTAGAGGAGGGGTGGCTGCGGTAAACTCTTCACTCGATTGCCACATATCGAGCGAGCAGGCCGGGTCGCTTGTCTTCTGGCCCTTTCATTAAAATGTAATGAAACCTTTCGATCGATTGCGCATAAAAATGTTTGCTATTAAATTTTAAATACACCAATACGACTGCACATCAGCTGTCGCTATGTATACATGTGTGTGTGTGTGGGTGGATGCTCTGCAATAAAATGAAGTTGAACAAATCGCATAATAAAAAGAAGATACACAAAACGGGCGTGCGGAAGGGTGGCAACTCTGCTTCGGGTTCCAGCAATTTTTGGGTTTGCGCCATAAAATTTTCGCCAAATGTCGTTTGATACGAACACGCTTATCACACACACACACCCTCACATATAACGACTTCATAATGTCCGTGTGTGTGTGTGTGCGTGTGTGTGTAATGTAAACGTAACGCACATGTTAAAGGGCCGCGCTGAGAGCCACGGAAAACCGCACAACAAATATAAACATATCGAACACAACGAGACACGGCAGCAGCAGCAACAACAACAACAGCAGCAGCAGCAACAGAATAAACAACAACAACAACAGCAGCGGCAACAAGAATGACAGCTACAATAATAACCCCATCACGTATACGCAGCGTTGTGCGGCTGGCACACACGTGTGCACCACACACAGTAACAGGCACTTGGCAGACTCCTCCGACGGCTGGCTCCTGCTTCCTGCTGGCTTGGGTGCCGAGTCCGCGACTCGCCTTTGATAAAATGACATTAAGAAGTCGTGACAATGCCACTAACTGAACCAAAAAGGAGATGCCGCCGCCGCTGCCGCCGCCGAAGCTGCTGCTGCCGCTGCCGTCAGCTTGAGCAACACTCGAGTTCGAGCGACAGTCTCATGCTTGCACAGTGGGTCACTGCTAAGCGAAAAATGCTACACGTTATACGAACAAGCAGATTGAGGTAAAGTAGAATATGTCAATGATATGTATAGTAGAACTAATTAATAGGTTTAGAGAGTGGTTTTTAAATTTACTTTGATATAATAATCATAACAACATAAAAAAAAATAAAAGCCAAAAAAAAATTAAGAATAAATGATAAGTGTTTCAGGCATTTATTTCGCTAATATTTCCATACAATATTGTTCCTTTTAGTTTTACTATTGTATATATTATATCAAGTTTATAAAAAAGATAAATTGGCATTTATGGTAACGTATTTGCATTTATTTCTTAAATTTTCTAAATATCTGTTCAATACTTTCCTCGCAATTATTTTGAAAGTTGAATATTTTAACTTTGTTATGTGAATTATAAAATATAAAAATAATTTTGCTATGTTATTTATTATTTATTAAATCCAATAAATTCTAATTAACTTCTCTTCTTCTTATTTAAGTTTTTAACTTCAAAATAAAATTATTTTTTATTTTTGTATATTTAATTCAAAACTTACGAGCAATTAGGTTAATTTATTGTTTTTACTTTACTTTTAAACAGTCGACTGACCATAGCTGACTTAAAATTAAATTAAATAATTAATTAATTAAATAAATATATATATTTAATATTGTTGATAATATGTTGCCATGTATTTTCTATATTCCCTTTCCATACTCCCCTTTCATCATTTTCTTACAGCCCTGCGCTCCACTGTGCGTGCTCATGTGTGCGTGTGTGCTTTGCTCTGCTCTGCCGCTGTTGCTATTGCCGTTGCCGTTGCTGTTGGCTGCTGCCTCTGCCGTTGCCATCTACATTGGCTGTGTCGTTCCAGTCACTCACTCGTCCTGGTCTATCTGCATTGTAATGTCCTTTGAGATACGACAAAGCGGCGATTCCACTCGAAATAAACTTCACCATGCTGCAGACTCGTGCTCCGCCACCCCGGCATCCTGCCCCGCCCACACACCTACAGCTCCGTGTACAGTTGTGTCAACAAAGTGAACGTGCCAATGTGCACATTAGATGGAGTTCTCCATGTCTGTGGTGGGGCTACAGTGGGAGAGAGAGAGAAAGAGAGAGAGAAAGGAGGAGCTCGGCGGGTAGAGGCGCCAAATTAAATAGAATTTGTATGGCAGCCGCCCGCCTGCCACCAAAAAATGTTGTGGTCGCCAGTAGCCGTTGTTGTTGCTATTGTTGTTCTTGTTGCTGTTGTTGCTCTTGTTGTTGTTGCTGTTGTGCTGTCCCAGCATTAAATTGAATTTGTCTAATGACAAGTTGTTGCTTTTTGGGGAAACAGTGTCATTCTAATGGCCGAATACTGAGCGCAATAACTGTTTGCCTAACGGTTCGGCAGTTAAAAGTAACTACTATAAGCTACAGGTACTGCCGCCCTCCCCACACCCCCCTTGAGCACCCTTGGGCTACAGTTTCCATTTGACAGGCTCGTGTGTAGTTTAGGTTTTTCTATGTACTCGGAATAGTTTTGTGTGGTCAAAGCATCCGCATAAAACCAATGCGAAAACTCATGTTGCACACAATTCGAATGGCATTTTAATTGTGGTCTAGTTGAAATATTTCCAAGCACATCGAAGGGAAATTCCAAACGATAACTGTGCATCGGAAGTAGTAACCACAGCAGCGGAGATATCAATTAAAAAGGAATTATATAGATTCAGATGCCGTTCAACAGGAGATTGCTGCAAGGCAAGGTGAGTTAAGATTTTGTTTACGGTTATGGCAGATACAACGTGGTAATCTAGGGTATTATATGCTGTTTATTGGCAAGATACATCAGCTTGCAGTATTGGGTAGTCCTTTTACTTCATAACTGAATGAAGGGAAAATTTATGCAACTAATCTTTGTAAATCTCTCAAAATTGGGAAATAAATTCTAGTTAACTGTCGCGCTTAGAACATATTGTATTTTGTTTATGTTGCCAGCAAAGTTATGAAAATTGGATTCGGGTAATTCATAATTCCTTGTCCAAGCTTTATGGCAATGACAATTTATTTTCCCTCGTAGTTTCAAGTTTCAAAAGGTGTCGCTTAACTGTCAAATTTCTCTTGCACAGTGGAGCAGCAGCAACGTGGTATGCAGGCACACTCCAGTTTGATGGGTGATGGGTGTTACCGGCACTTGGTCAGGGTACGAAAGGAACTGTCAAAACAAAATATGAAATTTGAGCAGATTTAAGTGAAATTGTACGCTGCAGAGCACTCGAGCACAGGAAGCACCTCCCACATTGCTGCCAGGCCAGGCTGGGCACGTGGAAATGCGGCCAGTGTAACAAAGAAAACTCATAACGTATGTTTGGGCAGTTGAGATTTTCCGACACAGATAGCCCTGCCCCCAAAAGGGCAGCCACAACGATGACGTTCGCCAGGACACACGAACAACGAAGGGGAAGGGAACGTAGATGAGGACGAAGGCGAGGCAAGTCGAGCTGAGCTGACCAAAGTGTACAACATGCCGACGGTTGCACAGATATTCATAGTTTAAGCGGGTGTACTCTGCCCCTGCCACTCCCTTATCGCCCGCCCCCTGCTACGAAAATTGTATGAATATGAAAGTGATGAAAAGTCGACGATAACGTGCCAAGGTCGTTTCCGGCCGCGTGCATATGAACCGCACAGCCGGCGCCCTTCCGACGACTTCGAACAATGCATTGTGGTTAAGCAGCAGTAGGGTGGCTCACACCCCTCCCCCTTCCTTTTCCCATCTGCCTGCTGTGCTCTTTAAGTGAAACCTATTTTGTGTGGGCAGCCAAAAGAAAAAGGAGCTGTTAACGGACGTTCGTCAGTAATTTCAATTTGCCCCCGTCCCCCCCCCTGCAACAGTTAATAAGTTGTTGTTGCGCAATAAAGCCCTGCTTCCCTCTCTGGTCCTACGTGGAACTAAAGCTAATCAGAGCTGGCAGGAAATCTAAAACCATCGCATAAATATTCAACTCATCAGCAGCTTTAAGAGGCACAGGCAAGTGTCGTGCCTCATAGAGAGAGAGATAGTACCTGCCCGAGTGAGAGGGAATATTTAATTACCACAAAACGTCAAAATTAATTATGACAGCTGTCAGTCGGGAACCGTGTGCCGTGTGCCATGAGCTGAAGCTCGAATTGAAGGCAAGAAGAAGCAGCAGCAGCAGCAGAGCTCAGACAATGACCTGAGCTGAGCTGTGCTGAGCTGGGCTGAGCGATAATCATCGTGAAATGGGTCAACCATACCAAAAGTGACAACAGACAATCATCTGCCCTGTCCCCCCTTCCCCACTGAAGCTCTGCAACTATTTGCTGTATTCTGTTTTCATTCATTCTACGCTCAGCTGGGGCATGACCCCAGGGCAGGTGCATTACGGTAGATCAAACTGTGTCACAGCCACAGAGCGATGCAGTTAATGAATTCTCTTTCAGCTTAATTCGTTATAATTCGACTATTATAACTGCTTCTAATTAGTGAATTCAGAGACTTGTAGGTTAAGTTCAAGTATATAGAAAGACGTGGCTTAATGTTCTATATAGTTTAAGGTAAATAAATAAACTGAACTTTCATTTGTTATAAAGTTCTTTAAAGGCAATATGTCTGAGAGTTATGAGAGCAGGCAAGTAATGAATGTATCTTGTATATTTGTTATGGCTTATCCCTTCTATCTTCACTACCATATATACATATTTGTATCTGTCAGCCCTTTGCCATATCTCTGCGCATTTGCTGCCTGATTATGCGTCTCTCTATGGCGCAATCGTCGGACTATATTTAGTAATATTATCGCTAGGGAAATGAGCAGCACTGGCTGCTGATAAGTCAATGGCTCCATGGGGCAATTAACGCAGCAACTCGCCTGCAACTGCGTCTAGTGCTGTGCCATATATATGATGAAACAGCCAGACAGACAGATGTCTGTCCCCCTCCCCCCTTTCCATATATATTTGGTTTACTTCGCTGGGATGAACGATGAAATTAAGTCATTATTTTAATACGCGGCGTCACTTGCGACGCTGAGCAGCGCCTTGTTTGATATATGGGCAATATTTTGTATGCATAATTTCATTATAATACGCACTCGGACCCAGACGGGACAACAACAACAACAACAGCGACAGCGACGGGCGGCGTCGTAAGTGCGGCCTGTCCGCACCGTCGCTGACCCGTCGATTATAAATGGACGTCTGTTTAAGTACGCGAAACGTCAGCCAAGCGTGGGCACAAGCTACAAGAGGTTACTCTTGGTTGGGGTGAGGGAGTGAGGGGAGGGAGTGAGGGGAGGGGCCACGCCTATAAGGCGCACAGCTGCGATGCGGGCGCCGCCTACAAGCGAGCGCGTCTCGACTTCCGTTCGACTCGACCCAATTGGGCATTTGCATTTGTCGCACTCAGTGCGACGCGCTCTCTCTCTCTCTTCCACGCTCTCCCTCTCTCTCCTTCTGCCACTGTATGTGCTTCGTTTTGTGCGTAATTATGATAAGAAAAGGTTTTACTTAGGCCTCTACCTGCCACCTACTCTGACGGACTAACTGACTGACGGCTTACCTGCCTGCCTTGCCTGCCTTGCCTTGCCTGACTGTCTGTCGAGCTGCCAGTCTAGCTGCTGCCTGCTGCTGCCGCCTTCTACCTCTTGGCAGCCTATTATTTTTGTTGTTTTGGCTACCGTTGTTGCCTTTGTTGTTGTAATGATAAACTACCTTTTCTACTGCTGTTGTTTTTGTTTGAATTTGACATGGTAATTAACCCGCGACGCTCAACTTTGCCCAACCAATTGCCTCTAACTCTGCCTCTGCCTACCTCTGCCTTGTGTCTGCCTAACTTTGTGTGTGTGTATGTCTCTGTGTGTGTCTGTGTGTTTGTGACCATGTGCGTTTCCTTAAATTAATCAACATTCCGCTCAATTTTATTAATTTACCCATGTGACACAGACATATTCGACTGCCTAACGATTTAAATAATTCAGCTATAGAAAAACATAAGCGATAACAATTTAGCCAAATTTGGTAGCCAGAAACAAGCTGCTAAGCGGGTTAAAACAAAGCGCGAATGCTCTTTACAGAGTTGCTATAGTATTGAGTCTTAGTTGCGAACAAATACGAAAAAGTTCAGAAGTTTTAAACAATAAGAAGAATTTATAGATTCTGTTGAAGCATAAAATATTCTTTTGTAATTCATTAAATAGATAATACAAATGGCATATATTATGTTTATCTATAAAATTGGAGTATCTTCATTTATATTTATATATAGTATTATATATGCACTTAAAATCATGATATTTTATACCATTTACAACTTGTAAAGTATTGTTTATAAAGTTATTTTTTTCTACTTATTCCTTACTCACTTCACATTTCATTTCAAGTTCCATTAATCTCCCAACAGTCTCTAATACCCTAACCGCAATCGCTTGCCTAGCATTAATCTTGCCCGATATGGTAAAATATAAAGCATAATTTAATCAAATTTGCGCACCTAATCCGCTTAAACCCAACCAAATCCGCTGCGTGGGCTGTTGATTTCCACTCGTGATAGTTGAATCGCAGTCGCGCAAAGTTGATTGTTGATTTTATTAATTGGACTGGAGAGAGAGGAGACAGACAAAGAGAGACAGAGCACAGAGAGAGGGAAGACAGCTGAAAAGTGTTAGATTGTCTGTTATTGAGCTTGTATTACAATTTTTTGATTAATGCGCCAATGGGCAAATATCGAGAGGCCTCTCCGCGGCACCCTGACCCGAGGCCATGCCAGATACCTGTCACAGTATTTGTCGTTGCTTTTGTTGTTGCTGTTATTATTATTATTATTGTGTTGCCGTTGCTGGCTAAACAAATAAAATTTTAATTTTTCTACCACGGGGGGTCGGCTCGAATTTTGTTTTTGATTTTTTGTTTCTGTTTCTTTCTTGGTTTCTCGCATCGCATGGCAAGCCTCCTAACTTATGCATGCGCATCTTGTCCGGTCATCATCATGGCGTGGCGCCAGTCTCCTCCTGCACCAGTCACCTCCCCCGTTGGGTCTTGGGATGCTGTTTTTATTGAGGTGTCACAAGCACGGCCCGAAAAACAACTCTGTTGAAAAATTGATTTCAAATTGAAATTGAGTTTTTAGCTCGATTTGTTTTTCCTTTACAATCAAGTCTCTCTCTCTCTCTCTCTCTCTCTCTCTCTCTCTCTCTTTCACTCTCTCTTTCCCTATCTCTGATTTTATTGTGCGCTCAAGTCATTTGCTGAGGCGCCGAAATCGTAATCAAAATCATAAAAAACCTACCAAAAAGAAGCGCATTAAGAACATGCCACAGAACCGTTTTAATTGGTCTCCCAGTGAGTGAAAGAGAGAGAGAGATGGAGGGAAATGGAAAAGCCAGACGACAGCAATTATCAATTGTGCTTTGTGAGCTGCCACAATAAATTCCTGCATATAATTGATGGCGCTTTATATATTAGATAATTTATGATGATATGCCATGCTGAGGCCGATGTTGATGCTGATTTTAGTGTGGGCTGCTCTCCTCCCCTCTCTCCCCCCTCTCTTTGTCTAGTCTTTAGTATGATTATGCTGTTGATAACTGGCAATGAGTTATGCTAGCTGGGTGGTTTATGATCTTAGCTAGCACAATATTTGATTCGTTTGAGTGCTGTCTGTCTGGGAAGAAGCTTTCTGCTTTGTAGTTTATTGCACTATAAATACTTTCGAGACTGATTCCTTGCATATTCAACTAATTTGTGTGCTTTGAATAATTGTTTATTTAAGAAGCTCTTTCTTTTATATATTATTTCTTTCTTTCTTGTTCTTCTTCGAAGGTGTTTGTAATCGTAGACTATAATTTAAGAAACGTCTTTCTTCTTCGTCTTCTGCTCGTGCTTACATAAATTAATAACAAATTTTAAACAAATATATTTCTGTTTGGGTCCGCACGAACCGTCATTAATCACGCTCCCAAAGATATTTGCTGTTTTTCTTGTGTCATCTGCTGTCTCGCTTGCACTGTTGGCTGTCTCTTTCTCAGTCGCTGCATTACATAAACTATCGCTGCCTACTTGGGGCCATATCTCAGTCTCATAATTATTTGGCTTCATTTTTCTCTGGTTATTCTCGCTCTCTTTCTCTCTCCATCTCCTTCTTCTTGTGTGACTGCGACTGTTTCTGTTTCGTTTTAATTATTTGCCCGAGAGTCGCTGCAGAGGCATAAATTTTATATAAACGTCTGTGGCTTTTTGGCACGCGATGTTGCTCGTTTTCACTGTGATATCGTTTTGTTTTCGGTTTCCACAAATGTCAAGCCCTTTGCCTAGATATTGGGTCAATATGTCAGCGTTTGCATGTTTCGTGTGGCCTCCAACATGCATTAATTATGTAGATAGCTGCCTGTGACTCTCCGAGACTGTGGCTCCAGCTACGGATCGGACTGCGGCTCCAAGCCACTGGTGGCAACTGCATGGGTGCCCCGAAAAAAGTAAAACAGAAATCACAGAGACTAATGAGACTGAGAAGGTTCTCGGCCTGCAGATACCCAGTGAAAGGCAAAAGACAAACACATATCTTAATGCAGTTGTTTTACTAAGTTAACTTGCAGTTTGTTATACCTTACGAGCTACTTACAGGGTGTGCAACATGGAAACCAGTTGCCCGGTCAAATTCATATGCAGAACTCTAGAAAAACGAAAACCGCGCAGTGCCAGTCACCACAAAATCTGTGTTAGATAGTAGTCCAAGTGTCAGGTATTTGTTGCACGGTGGCACGTCAGTTTCGAAAGTTCAATAGTGTGCCCCTGCCGCCTCAGGCTCCCTGCTGCCTTGCCACAACAGAGGCGACAACTACTCGGACTAATCGAGATACACTAAATGCCAGCAAAATGCATTTGCAATTGCTGCGAATCCAAATTGGATTGTATCAAACATACACACACATATGCACATATGTATACAAAGACACACACACATAGCTGGCTGGACTGCATGTTTTATTAATTACTGAGAAGAAACCGCCGTTGTATCCACATTTGTCGAGCATATAAATTATAAAGTTATCTCTCGTTAGTTGCCTACTTTATTGATGTTCGACTCGAGATGAAATTTATTTGACTGCAACGTCGTGTTTTATGCAAATCCATCGGCCATCGACTGAATTATGTTTTCATTTGTAGGCTCAGCGCGTTGATTAAGATTTCTTCTCTCTCCACACACACGCACACACACAATTTATGCAGGTCGAGTGGGTCACTCGGTCGGCTGTGATTTGTTTGGCTTTTTGTTGAAAAAAATGGAAAAGTGAAAATTAGTTGCATATTTTTCTCACTTTCACAGTCACCTTTTTTCTAATAAAGCTGAAGTGTCTGAAATGCTAATTTGAGTGTTGCCTTTTTGACGGCGGAATCAATTAGGTTGTTTTCTGAAAAGTGAAAAGCCAAACAACTTAAAGTCTTAATTGATTCGATTTTTTATCAATTTTAATTGTTAAAGGAACTTTACATTTATTTTGATTTATTTTGTTAGAGAAAATTCAAAAAAGTGCACGTTTGTTATCTTTTATTTGAATATTATTGTTTGTTTTGTATTAACAGAAGTTTTTTAATTTTTTTGAACAAAAGTATACTCTATATTTTACTTTATTTTCTCTTAAATTTAACTCAAATAATGTTATAAATATATCTATAATATTTCTTATTAATTCAATTTATTTTTTTTAAATTTCTTTCTCTGTAATAAAGAAAGCACTTTGTCTTTTAATTGTCACGTAATATATTTTAAAACCAATTATAATCCTTTACATAACACCCCCTTGCGGACTATCAACAGGTTCGATATGGCCAGGCATCGTTATTGACAAGAGCTTGTGGCTTTTCGCCGCAAGTGACGAGAGCTGGTCGAAAATAAATGACTTTGGGGACTCGAAGAGAAATGAATTATGAAATATTTTTGCAATGTGCGCGGCTTAATGAGCCAAGTGAAGCGTCCAGCTAAGTGGATTGCTGTCCCGCCAAAGGTAGCTGTCACATTAGCACCTCCACCGATGTAGACCCGAGATAAGTTAACGACGGCGAAAAACAAAAAAAAACTCAACAGCAACAACAGCAACAGCAAGTTGACCCCCTGTCGTGGCCGAGATGAAGATGGACCCAGCGTGGACCAAGGGTCGATGGTGGTGGCAACCTGCCTGGAAGCGACTTGTGCTCACTTTTATTTTTCACAAACGGCAGAAAAACATTCGACAGGTAGTCAGCAATGTGGAGAAAATGATGTGATAACAAAAAAATATATACTTGTACAAATATACGTTATGTTTGCCGGAGTCTGTGTGAGTGTGTCTACAAGTTTATGGGCAAAAAAAGTGCAGAGAAAAAGGTCAAAAGCGCCCAGAGACATCATAAACGAAGGTTCGGCCACGTCGGGTGGCAGCAGCCAAAACAATAACTGCAGGCAATTTGGGGGCCCTCGCAACTGTTTATTTGTCAAACATTTCTCTCTTTTTGACATGTCGACTTCCAGCAGCGACCGAGCCACCCGACGAACCGAACTGAAAGACCATCGAAACACGCGCCAAATTTTCCTTTTTCTTGTCTCGTCTCTCTCGTCTCTCGTTTCCCGTTTTTTGGGGACTTCTCAAAATGGGCAACCAACTGAGACGGTTGGGATTTTTGAGAGATGTCCGAAAAATGTTATCGATGTTTTTGTCATGTTGACCTCAAATTAAAATCCCAATCCCAATAAACGGCAGATCTGTCATGTCCGGCCCGGCCGGGCCTGATATTATATATTATCATCCTTCGCTCGCAGCATGCTAAGCAACGTCCTTGTGTCCTGTGACGTTTTCTAATTGGCTTTTATGTCGGACCGGAAAGGAAAGAACTCAAGTCAAACTAAGTGGAAAATCAAAGATTAAACGTTGCGCATGATGTGGCCAGAAAATATAACATAATTATTTAAAGAGCTGCAGGAAGTTTAAAAGCAGCGAACATTAAAAACATTAGCTAATTCACTTAGCTGAAGTTAAAGTGAAGTTCGAGGCATTTCCCAAGCATGTAAGCATGTGTGCGATAGAATCTCTGCTGTTCATTCCTACTGGGATTATCGAGAATGCCACCAACGAAGAATGACTCATAATGCGCGAAAATATGTTCTTCGATTCGTGCAGACAAACAGCAAAACTTTGCGATGTATCTTGTTGTGTTTTTGGCGAAGAAAACAACAGCAAGGAAACTGGAGGAGGGGACAAGGGGAGTTGGGGAGTATCTGAAAAAATAAATGGGCTTTCAGATTGCAGCTTCATTTACTAATTTCACTGCTATCTGCTAATCGAGCGCAAAATAAGCAAAAACAAACGACGGGGCGCATATCGAGTTGCCACAACAAGCAGCGCAGCCTGGGGCGGGGCAGAGAAACTGGGAGGGGGACTGAGACTGGGACTAACTTGGTACGTTAATTATACGAGCAAAGTTTCGCTACGCACTTGTAACAGAGCCGGGCGACGACGTACATTAATTAGTTTTTATGATTATTGGCGAAGCATTGAAATACAATGCGCGAATACGAGACGAAATTTACATAAGATAGAGATGGAGATGTAGATGGAGGGGAAGGCTGGGGAAGACAGTCTGTATTAGGATAAGGACTGATGGCAATATGTGGTGGCTTTGCCAGTTGAATTTGTCAATTTCTAATGCCGGTTTATCGCACGCGGCTTATTTACGAGGCTCGGGCTCAGACAGCCGGAAGAAGGCGGCTCTAAATGACACACAGACACACACACACACGACAAAGAAAGAGGGAGTTAGTTAGGCACAGAGAGAGAGGGAGAGATAGAGCAAGAGGGAGGAAGGGGCGCCCATAAATATGCAGAAGCTTGTGTTGTGTGCCGAGTAAATCCATTTGGCTAAATAAATGCCATGGCTGACATAAATAAAAGACAATTAAATTAAGATAATCGTTTTGACTTTGCTTTCGGCTCTGCGTTTTTCCCCAGTTGTCTGCGGAGTTGCCTCCCCCCCTCTTCTCCTCCTGCTCGAGTCATAAACATAAAATCCACCCAAGAGCTTTAAATGCGCTACAAATTAATGACTATTTCCCGCCCCCCACTACAGTACGCTCCCACTCCCCGGCCAAGTTAAGCCCCAATCTGCGACAATTGCCCCATGCACTTTGATTTGGCTTTGATTTTTGCTTAATTACTTCTACAAATGTCGATTGTTTGTCCTTATTGTAGTTGTTGTTGTCGCTTTTGATTGCGTGGGTTGTTTGTTGCATGGTATCAAATGTTGCATGTTCAATGTTTGATTGTCGGCATGAAGCAGAAGCATGAAAGCAGAAATCAAATTAAGCCAGCTGCGCGACTGGCAAACTGTCTGACAGACACATTACTGGCAATAGTTGTCAAGTTATCATCAAACTTTAAGCTCACTGACAAAGTTTTGCCCCGACTTTGATTGCCGTTTATGACCTTAGAGGCGGTGGAGGATTTTGCTCTTCAGTTATAGTCAGATAATGTTGAATAAAATTATTTTATAATTATATTATGATACATAGAACATTTATCTACTTAGCTTTACTTTAGTTATATATCCTCGCAGTTTATAGTCTTCGAATCAACTGGGAAACAATTTATTATATTTTCAATGAAAAACATTAAGGTATAGTCGGATAATATTGAATATAATTATTTTATAATATTATATATCATTCATATAATATTTACTTTGTATAAATAGAGAATATTTATCTATAAACCTTTATTTTAATAATATTTCCAGTCAGTTCATAGGGTATTCGTATCAACTTGTAAACATTTCATAACTCATTTTCAATGAAAAACTTTTGGGAGTATTTAAATTTGCCAGGCGACCAATTTCAGATTTGATTCGCCTGTCATTATGGTCGCAGTGGCATCAAATCAAATTACTAAATAATCACCCGAAATGGCCAGAAAAGGCCAGATTGCTTGGCCGGCTCGCCGTAAGCTGCTTCCACACACAGACTGGCAACATTAAGGGCTCTTTCGTCTCTCTTTCTCTTTCTCACTCTCAGTGGCAACTCAACACACTCGAGAGACTTAGCTGAAGAGGCACAGGGAGGTGGAGATGCAGGGGCACAAGTAATATAGTATGTATGTAGGTAGAAGAGTCTCTGTTGAGAATTTAGCCCATGGCTATAATTACTATATGGCTGCCTCTTTGCGGCGTCTGCAACATTTATAAGTTTATCGTCTGATTGCCCTCGCTCACCTGCCTCCTCTCCCGCCACCCCTCGTCGACACTTTGAGAACTGCTGCTGCCACTGCCACAGCCACAGCCAAAAGGGTCCAGACTTGACTTGCGTCTGCGACTTGTGTGCGACTTGTGTTTGTGGCTGCTGCGCTGTCTGGCAACTTTGCGTGTCCTTTGTGCATTTAACGGCTATTTTAAAGCCAGCCAAAGGCAGCCCCCTCCCCCCCACCACACCTCTGACTATCATTCGCATTTGCCACTTCCAGTGCCATTCCCATAAATTAACTAAATTGTTGCAAATTATGAAATTATGAAATTATTATAGTAAACGCTCGCTGGCCAAAAGTGATCTAAGCGAAGTCAATAAACTGCCGCACGGTTCATTTAATAAACATTAGCAGCCATCTACCCAGCTCCCTTACTCTCTCTTTCTATCTCTCTCTCTTCTCATCTCTTTTTCAGCTCTCTTTCCTTCTCTCTCCATCTCTTTCTCCCGTTAATATGCGTATAATTACAGATAATTTGCCAACACACAACAAATTTGCCGCAAAAAAGTTAAAAATACTCGCATTATTTATGCATGTGTCGCTCCCCTCCGCTTCTCCCTCTCTCCCTCTCACTCTCACTGGTTTGCCCTCCCACTCTGTTGTATGAAATTATGCATTACAAAAACGGTTAAGTCCTTGCGGAAGCCGACCATAACACCTACAACCAGACAGACTGCCAGACAGACAGCCAGACACGGCTTGAGGCAATATTCATATGCATGTTACGGCTTGTCTCCCGCTCCCCCTCTCTCTCTCTCTTTCATTCCTTCTCTATCTCGCTCAATAAAGAAAAAGTTGCCAGACATCGACTCTCGCTCTCTCTCAGTCTCTCTTGAGCCTTTCGCCCACAAAATACGTGTTTATATGCGTGAATTTTTGCCAAAAGGACTCAGGTAATTACCATGTTTGGGCAACGGGTTTTCCGTATTTCCCAAGACCCCAACAGGGGGGTTGGCTTGTTCCGCCTGGAGTTGGTAAGGGTTGGGGGAGGGGGGTTTAGCTTGGGTTTTATGCATAAATTACCGCCCAACGCGGCGCGTGCCAAATCAGTGTTTACACTTTTATTTGTTCTGCTGGGGAGCAACTGGCAACTGGCAATGGTCTTGGGGGATTCCTTGGGGTTTGCGGTCATAACTAAGCGAAACTTTGGTAGAGACATCACTTGCCGGCAAACTTTGAGTAATGTCTAAATTACAGCTTGGCTCAGTTGTGTTTTGGGGTTGGAAAGGGTTACGGATTTAAATATTTAAAAGAACTAAAGCAGTTAATGATAGATTTCTCACTGAAATGTCACACTGAAAAATAATTGTTGTGCTTTATATTTGCTTGAAAATCAACTGCATATAAATTTATTGCTCTTTTCTCGCCTTTCAAATTTTTAAATTTATGATTAATTGCAATAGTTTAAGAAAAAATTAAAGAGACAAAAGAACTCCTTATTGTATTCGTTAAGAATATAGTTTGCTGGAATTATTTCAATCTTAAACTCCAAATAAATATTTAAAGTTATATCATATCATCCTCCGGTACATTCTCTCTGCATTTCTCATATTCAAAATTCCGATAACACTTGAAAATTAAACATAATTTGAGCCTCAACTTGAAACTAGAAAAGGGTGCAAATTCCAAGCAAATGACACGCCCCGCTATGCAAATGCAGAATGTTATCTCAATTTCTGGTACTGGGCAAACAGGGTTACAGTTCTGAGCCCCCTCCACCCCTTCTTCCAGTTAGGGTGCGTAAGTAAACCCACCCTTGGCCGACTCGACTGGCTGCTATAATTTGTAGGCTTTGCCTGCCTCGAGGGCGTCTTATTTATAGCAGGGCTTAAATATCAATGCAAGTTTTATGTGCAGCCCTTTACCTTTACATCGTTGCCGAGGGGGAGTGTTAAGGCAAAGGCACACAGTCGTGAGGGGGGGGAGTGGGGCCAAGGGGCAACGCACTTATTGATATTGATACAAGTTTGGCTTTTACTTCCGGGCTTTTTATTTCCACCTGGCTTCTTGAATTCGTTTTGGTTTGCCGCTGCTACAGTCGGCTATATATCTTCAATGGGGGCATTTTTGTGGTTATAATCGGATTTTATTGCAAATTAACGAGCCAGCCCCGTCCCTTGGTCCCGCAGTCTAATAATTTCGCCCCTGTTGCCTTATTCCTTTGCTGCTGTTGTTGTCTTTGCCTTGGTTATTTATACGCATTTTATTACCACATTTCCAATGTCGTCTGTGCGGGTTGTTAGGCAGGTGCGCGTCCTCTACCCAGCATGACTGCCACGCCCACTGGGCGGGCCACTTCATTATCCCTTTTTGGGGGTAAAACTTACTCTGCTACTTCAGCTGCCTTTATTAGCTCTCCCCCGCCTCCTCCCTTCGCTCGTATTGCATTTATTATTATGTGTATTTGTTCTATATTAATTTGTTGCTGCTCTGCGCACAGTGCGAGCTCCTTTTAGTGGCCTCTCAATATTCATTAGGACTTTGATTTGTTATGGTTTCACTTCTTGGCTTGGGGTTCCCTTCCCACTTGCCTCGGTGCTTCTTTGATATCAATTCTTGTGTTGGTTTTATTGGTGCAAGTATTTTGATTACAGCACAGACACAAAACTTCACTTGGAGTTGCCAGGAAGGTGTAACACAGAGAGGGGAACAGAGGGAGGTGTGGGAACTGGGGAAGCTGGTTGAACAACCGACAACATGTTGAACTAGTTTCAAGTCGGCAGCTGTGTTACGTTTCTCGTTTCGTGTGTTGCACAAAAACTATTTTTATTGAGCCGCCTGAGTCTGAGTATCGCCTTTATGGGACATAACTAGTTTTTGTGCCGCGCTGACGGAACATGATTTAATATAGCAAATTATAAATTGAGCAAGGAAGCTGTGCGAAGCATTACAGTGTATTTTTGTTGGTGTATTTTGTTAGTCATGAAAAGAGAATATAATGTTTATTAAATTAACAGTGAATGAACTTTGTGTGAGAAACTAAAATATGAATTTGCCAGGAAATTTTTTTTTAATAGAATTATATATAATAGAAGTGCTTTAATAGCTTGTGTAGCTAATTTATCAATCTTCTTTAAACATTTACCATACCTAAAAATGGTTCCATCGTTACATCTTTAAAGCCTTTAAAAACAATAACTTATTCAAACAATCTCCAAACATTCAACAGTTAACAATGATCGAACCAAGATAAATTCAATTATGATTAAGAATTAAAACCTAAAAAGATAAAATATATCTAAAACATAAGGCTTAAATATCCTTTGAGTTGGCTGAATAAATATAGCGAATTGAAAATAAATATCCAATATATTATTAAATTACATTTTCAAATTGTCTATGATTATTTACCTTACAATTTTAACTAGTATTTATCTAAATTAAAATTTATTGCGCAGTTCAAAAGATGTCAGCTTAGGCCCTAGAAATATATTTAGACCGTTAATAAATTAAAAAAAAAATGTAAAAATAAAAAATAACAGAATAAGCTTTCAAGCCTGTAAAAGGCATTGAAAGTCCGTTCTGTCTTGCCATCTGTTTTATTGCTTGTCTTTATGTTTTTTCGGCTTATTTCTTGTTTATTTCTTTTTGGTTGCACACCTAGTCCGGGCGTTGGTCGCCGTTGATTTTTATTTAATTACCGCACCAAATTTCCGACACTTTAAACGATGGCGGCACAAAATAATTGCAAGTGCTGAAAACATTAAGAAGAAACCGGCTTGAAACGGGAGCTCTGACTGTTGCTGCGGTGTCTGTTGCTGTTGCTGCTGTGCCTGCTGCTGTTGCTGTTGTGAATGCTGCTGCTGCTGTTGCTGCTGCTGACTCCCATTTTGCAGCTTCAAGCGCGACTTTCGTTTTCGTTTTTGCTGCTGCTGTTGCCAATTGTAATTGAATTTTGTGTTTGTCGGCAAAGCGGCAAACAGGCCAAGTCGAGTCGAGCCGAGTCGAGCCACGGCAGCGCAGGCAGCAACAAAAAGGAAGCAATTTCAGGCTAAATTTAGTTTAAATGCCTCTGCTACCCGTTGACGGCAGCGACTCCTGCCGCGTCCGCGCCTGACAGACTGTCGCCTGCCCCTATGCGACTTGTTATATGGTCGAGTCGAGTCGAGTTGAGTGGAGTGGAGTGGAGCATAGAGCAAAGTGTTGACTGTCGGTTGTTGCCTACTGCCCGTTTGGTTGTTGGCTCAAATTATGCTTACTTTGGAATTCAATTAACTTGAATTTGTTGCACTGGCGCGACGTGATTTCATTCTTTTTCACCTCTCCATCCCCTGCCCTGCTGCCTGCTGCAACCCATTTATGTTTTCGCTTTTGAGTGCTGACTGATGATTGTGTTTTATGGCAACTAATGAGTGTTAGTGCCATTCGGGCTCATTCGATTTCACTGAAAACTGAACACAGCTCTTGCAGTTTGCCTAAATCGATTTGGTTCCATCAGAATGCGAGTGCAAATCGTAGGCAGAGGAATTTTGCGGCACGACGACGACGAGAGGGATTCGATATACCATTTGATCGTGGCAGTAGCTAATTGACTTGTTAGCTGATAGGGATAAAGTTGAAAATGATAGCTATATATATCTGTAGAAATAGAAAGATGTCAAATTTAAGTTGTAATCTACAAAGTTATAAAAACAACTAATTTTTAGTATTATCTATCTACAGAGAATCAAGGTTTTAGTTAAAACATATTCTATATCAGATAATGATATTTATATTAGTAACCATTCTGTAGTTTTCCTGCCTATTTTAAGTCTGCCAACATATGTTGAAGCATTGTTAATGTATGATATTAAAATTGTTGAAGAATATTTTTCTATGTATATCGATTATAGAAAATAATATATTTATAATCACCATTGATAGAATATATATATTTATCATATACCTTTTTTATATTATTAATAATAACGACTCTATATTTTATGTTTTAATAAATCATTTATAAACCTAACATCAAAAGGAGCTAAACCTTACCTTTAAAAATCTTTACAATGAACCTAACCTCAAAGGGACCAAACCATAAACGAAACCTCAAAGAAACTGTATAAGATCACACATGATTCACTTCACAAATAAAGAATTAATAATAATTTATCTATTTTCCATATTTGCTATTTATTCTCCATATATATTATTATTATTGCTATAAAATTTGTATAAATTCTTCTACACTGCTCTTTCTTAATGAAAACTCTTCCCCAGTCCACTTAATACGCATATTCCTTATCATTTGCCATTCTCTGCGCCATTATAACCCGCTCAATGTCTAAATTGTGCGCATCATGAATGTAACATTAAGTTAATAGCACTTAATCTGCCTGCTTAATCTCCTCCCCCCCCTTTCACTCTCTTTTTCTCTTCTCTCGCTCTGCAAAGTAATTTGCAGCACAAACTGAAACTCTTCAATCGATTCGTCGAGTGCAGCTGTAAACTGTTGGAAGTAACTGTAAGCGCTTGCGGCACTGTTGGCATTCGCGTCGTTGGTATCTCTTATGTCTAATCCGAGCATATGGCTGAATGGTTATGCTCCCAAACGAACCGAACTGAAAGTGGAACTCGGGACTTCAAACTCCCAACTGAGAGCTGTTAACTATGGCACAGCGAGAGAGACAGAGAGAGGGAGAGAGAGGGGGAGAGAGAGAGGGAGTGAAAGGGGGCGCAGCGGAGCAAATGTTTGTTGTTGACGCTTAAGCTTAGAGCTCATTACAATTTTCAAGTACATTTGCGTTGATAGTTACACCGAACAGACTAACAGCAGCAGGACTAAGGACTAGAGAGGCCCCTCCCCCTTCCTCTTCCCCTTCTCCCTCACTGAACTCCTCTCTGTCTGCCTGTGTTTCATGCATACAAACAAGCACTCGAAATATATACTATGCAAATATGAGACCATCGAGATAGATACCAAAGTTACGCTCCATGCGAAAAACTCCACACACCCCTCGCTCCCCCCGCTGCCCCTGCAACGCTTTAGCATTATGTAAATAGTCGCCCTCCTGCCCCGATCTGGCAGTTTGATGATGATGTTTGTATGGCAAATGTCTGTTGACCATTAAATTCACTTCACTTCATTTAAATCTCAAGCATTTTTGGCAATGCGAATTTGCATGCGGCGGCAAAAAGTTTTTCAATAACAAGAAATGTGAGAAGGCGTCCCAAGCACTGTTGCAAGTGGCAAGTGGCAACTGCAAATAATAGTTTGGCTAACATAAAAAAATTGTTGAAACTTTGCGCTGACGCTGGCAACTTTGCCAGGCCCAAAGATGCTTCAGAAAAAATCGAGCACATTCGCTGAGTATCAACGGAAGCTTTGGCTGTCGCTTTGTAATTCGGTTTGACGTATTTAAACTAAAATGCAGCTGACCAGGATGAGCAGCAGTGGCGGCAGCAGCGGCAGCTGGGGCAGCGACATGTGGCAGCCCGGCAAATTGGACAACAGCTTCTGCTGCAGCTGCAGCTGGCTGGCTGTACACAAAAACCGCAAAACCAAATTGATTTTGTCTACTCAAGGCAGGAGATGGGGCACAGAGAGAGGGAGATTGAGAGAGAGGCGGAGAGAGAGAAGGGAAGGGAAGGGAAGGGGGGTCAGTTCGTCAGTTGCATGCCGCAGTGTTCGGCGCCAATTTTCATTACGCATTTGGACATTTGGCATTGCTCATATGGCATTTTGTGCCGCATTACGCATACGACCCATTGTCCACAGCGCACAATTGAGCTGCACTAGAAAGAGAGTCCTGCTGCTGCTGCTGCTTTGTGTGTGTGTGTGTGGGGGACTGCCTTTGTTTGGGCACAGCTCCTGCACTGATGTATGCATGCAAACATAATCAGTATTTGCAAATAGAACTGCAGACAGCAGCAGCAGTGGCAGCAGCAGTAGCAGTGGCAGCCGTGGCAGCAACAGCACTAGCAGCACCAGCAGGTAGGGGATGTGGCACCGTTGTCCCCCTGGCCTGGTAATCGCAATCATCAATGGGTCTAGGGGTGAGTGCGTTTTGTTATGCAAAAAAGGGTTGAGCTTGTTAACTGATCGAATAGTTTTGCTCTGCTATAATGACGATAACATCTGCAGAACAAAAACTTGCCCCCCTCCTTCAAGGAGGCGTGGCTAACTACCGATTGATCTGTGGTAACGGGCACCTCCAGCCACAAAATTGCTATATTTGCTCGACTCCAACTCGCATAGAGACATTTGCAGTGCCTGCTATATAATTTCAACTGCAATAATCACATCGACATCGACAGAAGGCTAAACAGCTTGAGAAATGATCCACGATACAGATTTCGAAGCCACAACAACAACAAGAGCAGCAGGAAATCGAGCACCAGCTGCTTCCTCAAAGGACAAAACCAATTCAAGGCAAGCACAACAACTCAGCAGGGAAGGAGGGAGAAGGAGGGAACAAATGACAAATTTTTAATGCCTCACGAAACAAAACGCTGATAAGATCAGCGGCTGTCAAGCCAAGAGAAAATAAAAAACACGCTAAAAGCAGAACAAAAGAGAGGAGCGAACCACGAATACAAAACAAATGAATGACAACGACGGATCCGAAGATCTTCGGGTGCTGATTTCGGGAATTAAACACGCGCGAATAGGAATCAATGAGCGACTACCTGCAGACAGGCTGTCCTGGATTGGAGATCATTTCTCTTAAGGGACATGGATATGGCAGAACAGAGAGAGAGAGGGGGAGAGGGAGAGAGATGAGACGCGCTGATTGTCAACAGGATTCACGGGGCGTGTAGAAACGAAATTAGTAGAATACGCCAAGCACTTAAGTCGTTAGAAAAGAAAAACATTTTGAAAGGACAAAACACACTCGGGCTGCAAATCTGGCCCGGCTGCTGCTTCAGCTTGTCATCATTTCGGAGCAACAACAACAAAAGAAAATCAAACAAAAAATCCTTTAAGTGCACTTCAGAGCACAATGCACTCGCAGCCCGAGTGTCCTGTCTGCCTCCAGTTCCCTCCGCCTCTGGTTCTGCCCTTGGCTGAGTTTCGGTTTCGTTCGGTCTGCTTGAGAGAACCTGTCCATCGTAGATATGATTTAACAGCATCTGATTAGCATCTGCGACCCGCGTCGCCTTCTTTGTTGGTCGTGCAACAAATGTTGCAAATGATGCGCCCAGGCGATAAGCAGCAGAGCCGAGCTGAGCTCACTTCAAATGTAACTAAAAAGTTGCTTACAAAAAAGTTGAAAATCTTTGTGAAATATTTTGGGAACTTGCCGAGGCAGCTGCATGGGGCAGAAAGACACTCGACTCTCTTATGATTTCTTGATTTATTTGCAACACGTTGCAAGGCGAAATTAAATTAATTACAACATTTTGTCAGACACACGCGCTACAAGTTGGCCACATCAGAGCCCATCAGCATCGATCCCAGCTGCACCCCACAGCCCCCCTGCCTCCCACAGCCATTGTCTGGCAGTTGCAAGAGGCGTTAGTTGTTGTCAGCAACAGCAGCAGCAGAGGCAGCAGCAGCGACTTGTATCTGGGGTCGCTGTTGCCTTGCACTTGCCAGGCATCAGCCAACACACTCACACACACACACGCATACTCGCATGTGTAGAGAGCTAGACATTGTTGCATTTCGCTGGATCCGTAGAAGTCCTTGACTTGCATTTTTGATAAACAACGTGTCAACTTTGTCGACATAAACCATAATCTTCAGTGTCAGTTTGACTTACAACTCGTGTACTCTCTTCTCCCAGTGCACTCTGGAGTGGTAATCATGTCAGCCCAGCAGCCAAACAGGCCCCCAGACGTGTCTGCATGTGTGTGTGTGCAAGTGTGTGTGTGTAGCCCCCAGACGTGTCTCGCAAGTGAAGGAAATTTTTCGTCTTGCCAGATAAAAGACAAAAGACCGACACAAAGTGGCATCGACGAACATTAGGATGCGCCCAGGAGAGGCACAGAGAGAGAGAGAGAGGGAGAGGGAGGGAGAGGCAGAGACTCTTCTTCATGCCTTCCACTGTAGATTAGGAAACTGTTCAGGGGCACACACATTGTCAGGCGACTGACTGTTAGATCATTAGCGTAATTAAATGTGGATGAAAAATTTCACTTAATTTAGCCAGATCCATTTTCATAACTCCTGCAAGAGAAGCGAGGGGGAGAGAGAGAGGGAAAAAAGCGAAATATAATTAATCAGCAAGGCATGTGGCATGTCTGAGTTGCCTTTTTTTGGGTCGCCCTCGTCGGCACCTAGAAATTAAACTAAGTGTCGGAGCCATTCGGTAGCAAGACCCGAACTGAGGCATTGCCACATGACGCACGCATGTCTCCTTTATGCCACGACGCAAGTTCTCCCTCAGTAAGCTGTTGTTGTTGCTGCTTTTGTTGTTGCTTTTTTCCGGTCTATATGACAACAAAATGTTGTCAGCTTAATTTTTTAATAATGCTAAATTTAGCCAACGGGGCACAATCAACAAGTCTTGGCAGACATGTAATTTCGCTAAGTGCACGCGCGATCCAGCAACACCCAACAGCAACAACAACAACAACTGGAACGTTGTTGCCTTCCACTCAGCCCACAGCTCTGCCCGTTGCGCCCGGTTTTCCCAGTTTTTCCCAGTTCCCGAGCCAACAACATAGTGCAAATTTATCGTCACTTGCACGGAGCGTGACATTGAAATTGTAAATTAGCCACGCATCGTGAGCGACGCTGGCAACACACACTCACTCACACAGCAGCACACACACTCACACACACTCTCACACACGCTCACGTGTGTGTGCTTACAAGATGAGTACAAGTATTTTGTGTGTAGTGAAATTGGGGAGCTGAAAGAGCAGGAAGCTATACGAGCATAAAGAGGCAGGCGCCAGCAAAGGAATGCGAGAGAGAGAGAAGGGGAGAGGGGGAGTGAGATGATGATGAGTTCTTTTCACCTGATGATTTGCTGCTTTGATATATCAAAAGGAAAATTCCCGAAATATTCGTTGAATTTATTACTAACCATCAGCAGAGAAAGGGGAACAAACTCAAGGAAAAGTCTGCTCGATTTGAAAATCAATTGTGGCCCATAAAGACTTTCGCTATAACTTGTTTAACTTCCCAACTCCATAGATATACAATAGCTTTGCAGATACTAATGGTTTTCCACATCCCTAGGCCTCTAATCGTAACGACCTTATCGAGTCAGCTTGAACCCACATGGCGGCGGTTAATGATAATGCCGAGAATAGCAAATCGCATGTTGCCCATTTAGATGACATAACCGATAAACTGTGAATTGCCAGCGGAAAGTGCAAACTTTTTGTCGCACATTAACTGCGCTAGAAAGAGACAGTGAGAGTGGGGGGAGAGAGAGGGAGAGAGAGAGTGGGGAAGTGCTGGAAGATTTATGCAAACCTTGCGCCAAAACTGAAGTCAATCAGCGGCTCGCCATGTGAGTCGCAGCAGGAGCTGGCAAAGACTGAAGAAGACACAGAGAGAAAGAAAGAGATAGAGAGAGAAAGAGAGAGGGAAAGAGATATGGGGCTCTGGATTTCCACATGGCTGACTTATTTTGTTCTTTGGGCTAGCAACTTTTTAGTTATATACGTTAAATAAGTCCCCGTTGCGCGGCAAACTTTGTTTACGGCAATAAAAAAGTTTTCCTTAAAATATACAAAATAAACTCGGCAATAAGACGCCAAAGGAGCAAAGAGTGCGACAGGCAGACAGAGAGAGAGGCAGAGAGAGGAAGCGAGAGGGAGCAGAGCCTAAGAGCTGCTGAGAGATGTTCAACCTTTTGGGAGCTGTTGCGAAGCGCAAATGTAATATTTGCTAATTTTATGTGAATTTAGAAACTTTTCTTTGCTTTCTTTTCCTCTCTCCACTCTCTCCACCTCTCTCTGTCCCTCTCTGGAGCGGATGCTGGCACTGGGCGCGTGCATAATCCTCTCGAGTAAACGCAAATCTGGCACATTTATGGTTATAAAAAATATTCTCACTGAATGCGCAGAATTCGAATGCGAATTCGCCAGAAGACAGAAAACAGCTGTGGGAAAATGAGAAGGAAAAACACAAGCAGAACAGAGAGAGAGGAGAAGAGAGAGAGAGAGAGAAAATCAAACAAGCCACCTAACAAAAGTCTAATGTAGGGGATTATCCCTAAACAAAGCAGAAGACAGTCGCCGCATCAGGGGCAAATCAATTTTACATATCATATGTGGCCCCAACCTCCCTCCCCCCTCAAGACACGGCACTGAGGAGTTTATCCTTTCGCAGGGTGTTGATGTTCGCAACTCTTGGCATCTAATAAAAGGTGAAAATCTTTTGAAAGCTTCAAAAGGTTTTGTTTTCCCAACGCAAGCGAAACATTTGAGAGGGATGTATATGCCGTATGTGTGTATGTATGTGTGTGTGTGTGCTTCTTCAATCTCCAGCCATCTTCGCACTGCTGGTGTCTTCCATCTGCACAAGTTCCTCCGGTTCAGGAGCAGCTGCCGTCTTCATAAATGCGGTTAAATGTAAAAGTTTTTGCATCTTTAAAATGCGTGTGCGGATGTTTTGCCTAAGTTCATTGGATTGGAAAGGGTCGCGGTAGGTGTGTGGGGTATGCAGCTTAAGAGCAGCTCCAGGTACTTAGCTGATGGCATGCATAGAATTTTACGGGCTTCGAACATGTTAAGCATATGGGGAAGACTTCAAAAAAAAAGAAAACAAAATATGCCCCAAGTCCTGGGAGGCTAAAAATAACATTGAATAAGCTCAGCAGATGAGCTGCAATCTCCAGCAATTTCTAGCTACAGTGAGAGGCTTTATATTCTCAAGTTACCTAAGATTTATAGAGTATATTTATTTAATTAAAATTTATTCATATGTTGGCTAAAATTATTTAGTAAATTGACTAATAAATCCACAAATAATTCTTCATTCAGACGAACTTCAATTTTTTATTTCATACAATCTTAACTTACTTTTCAATAAATACTTTCAATTTGTCTCTTCTCTGTGGCTGGGAATAGATCATGAGAGAAGTAGGTCTCATGATCTATTCCTAGCAGTCATGCATATTCTTTAAGACCCTACTGGAAGAATTCATTAAATAACCCTATAGACATTCGCTTTGAAGAGCTGATAGCTGTAACCGCATTGCCCAATTCAAAATGTTGGGAAAAATGTTTTGAAATGAGGGAAAAATTCAAAATTCTTTGCCCTTAGGCCAGCATAAAATGCACTTCGAGCCACAGTCGAGGCATGGCCTGGTATTTCGTCAGGGGGGGGGGGAACAAGACAAGGCCATTGCGTGCCAGTCAATCGAGAGCGGGTTAATGCATGCCATATGCACTGAAACTGCGCCACACACGCTAAGTGGATGGCAAATGGCTCAAGTCTTATTGAATATTATCTAACCAGGCCAGGCCCAGAGCACGCTTGGAAAACTGTAAAACGTTCCCAAAAGGGGTCGGGGTCGGTGGCTGGGAGAGAAGGGAAGGGGCAAACCGAACTGAAGCTCAAGCCACGATGCTAATTGTGGTCAGTAAATTAGCTCGGCGACCTTCAGTGCCAACAGTTTCGATGTGAGTTTCGATTCGAATTAAAGCACTCAGCCACACGCAAGTGTCTGGGTATTATTTGGTATTTTGGTATTTAGGTATTTGGGTATTTCTTTGATAAGAATTCTGTTTGGAAATATGGTTTTAATTGCAATTTGATTGATTAACTCCCATCGAACTGGGCTACGAACTGAATGTTTAATGATTTCGTAATTTAGCAGTAATTTTAAAAGAGACAGAGCAATACAAAGACTGTTTGACTTGGCATAGGGTAGCAGCGGGTATACAGGTTAGGGTATGAAGAAGAAGGTAGAGAAATAAAATAAGATCTTTAACTAAAAGAATTATAAATCTAAGAGACATATTTAAATGGCATTGCAAAGCTTAAACACATTTAAGATTACATTTATTGATTAACTATATAAGAAATAATAAATTAAACATTGCCTAGACTCCAACATAGAGTGTATTTCTCGCTTCGTCTTTACTCGATCCCCACTGATCTTTCTTTGCCGTTGATTTCTCTCATTTTCGGTGGCTCTTCAATCAAATTGACACAAACACATGTTGGTCCCTAAGTGTTTGTCGCGCCTACAAAGGCGACAGCAGTGCTGAGAAGAAATAGAACTGAACTAACTCGAAAGAGTCGGGTACTGTGGGGGTCTATACTCGGGATGGGGAGGGGGAAAGGGGCATCTATTAATAGCGCATTAATTGATGATTATGTCACTTGAAAGCGTCGTTGACAAACTGCGTATCTGATGGATACAAGCTGCGACAACGATGGAAAAACTCTTGATGCACTTGCATTGAATGCTGCCATTAATCACCAAGTTATCCCCCTCGCTCCATGGAGCGCTCTACTGCGGTTAAATATTTTGAATGGCAACATATGTTGGCTGCCATAAAGCAGCCAGGGATTTGTCATGTGTGTGGCCAACATGAATTCGAGATACATTCGCCCGGGCACACACACAACTATTTGGCGGCGAAATAAGCGAATCGCTGCAATCGCAAACTACGCAAAAACAATCTTGCAGCCCCAGCAGCAACAGCAGCAGCAACAACAAACCGCAAATAAGTTGCAGCTGCATGTTGCGACTACTACTCCAGCTTCAGCAACAACTACAACTGCCAAGCCAAGAGCTCCGAGCTCCGAGCCCAAATCCAAATCCAAAGCCGTCGGCAGAGACGAGGCAAATGTGCATTCTGCGGTTCCGGGGCGGCGTTTCGTGTTTTCGGGATTTTGCGTAAAAGTTTTCGAAACATTTGTGCCCCCAACAACTATGGCAAACATTTTCGGATTCGAAACTATTTAGCTGTCAGCATTTATTTGCCGTTACGCCAAAAAGAAAAGCCATTCAGTTCATATAGTTAGACGCCAGACGCACAGACAGACGGACAGACAGAAGGACAGACATACATATATGTAGACTGTAGTTTGAACTATTTGCTGCGGCGATAGTTATGGCCAAAAGTTTCGCTTAAACATTGAGTTTATGGGTATTTATTGATTTCGCAAATAGTTGCCGCAGCTCGCAGTTTTAGTTTTGATTGATGGCTGCAGCTGCAGGCCGCACTGCCAGAGTCGCGAGTCGAGTGTCGAGAGTTGTTGTTGTTGAGTGTTTCGATGTGATGTGTGCGGACTTAACAGATTTGTGGACCGAACGCTGAAAACTGATAAAAAATGATACACACAGAGCACACAAGCGTTTTCCAACTTTGCCATGTGCCAGTTGAGTGCTTGAAAACTATTTATTTTTGTGTTTTCACCCGCTCGATGTTTGCCTATCGATGGGGTTTACTTTGTGTGTGCGCACACGAGGCACAAATGAAATTTTGCGGCAGATACTTTTGCTGTGATTTGAATTTGTTGTAAAGAGAATTCACTGTATGGCACGTATTCTACTGTATATAATTCTTGGGCAGTTAGGAGTATTATGATGGAGAAGAAAGTTATTAAAATATAATACAAATAATATCAAAGAGTTGCTGCAGAAGTATTAAATATATAATGAATTGTTTAATGAATTGATATGAATTTTTATAAATTAAATTACCATTGAATATATGAAGAAATAATAATATTAATATAATTTATAATACAGACAATATTCAACAATTGCTGCAGAAATATTAAGAATAGAAATAGTTGTTTAATGGTTGAATATAATAAGTTTTCACGTTGAAGTAACATCAATAAAGACCTCTGCATATTCACTATATGATAATAGAAGTAAATCAGGCATAAGATATATCATATTTATATAGAAACAACTACCAATACTTACTTCTTTCCGTTTGGCATAAAGGAATATCCAATAAATGAAAATGTTATTCAAAAATGTTAAAACTTTAAGTAAACTTTACTTCATAGTAAATATTACTGACTGTAAAACAAAGTAACATATAGAAATCAACATCTAATCTTCAGAATAATTGGATATATATAACAAAATACTGAGTTCTTCTTCTACTACTGCATCAGTTATTTATGAGTTGCACACTGAAAATCACTCAGAAATAAATACCCTGTGTTAATGCCTTCAAACTAACGATCACAGGTTAAATTCTCGTTTATGATTTGAAGAAGAAGCCGAGAGAGAAACGATTGCCATATAAAGCACAAATGAGCTGGCTCCAACTGCAACTATGCTGTGCTCTGCTGCTGCTGCTGCTTCTGGGTGCACTTCTGGACACTTCAAAGACGTATAAAACAGAGTCATAAAACGTCTAGTTGGCTGGGATATCGTTGACTTGGCCAGCAGGCCAGAGAGAGGCTATTAAGAAAATTCCTGGACGTAGCTGGCGAGTATCGAGTGCGAAGCGTTGCTCAAATGCCAAAGCGCTTGCTTGTCGTAGCCACAATGACGATGAAGATGACGATGGAGATGATGATGATGATGATGATGATGATGATGACGATGTTGCTGCTGGCAATGATAATGATGTTGGTGATGCGCATTGCATTGCTCATTAACACGAAACTAATTAATTGCGCAATTCAAGTAAACTATCATGTTGCGAGCGCGGGCAGCCCCATTAAAGGCCCGTTGATTGATCACCACCACCAGCAGCAGCAGCGGCAGTTGGCTTCGTCTGCCTGATCCTCAACAGAGACAGGCAAGGGCCAAGGACAGAGAGAGAGGGAGGGACAGGGACAGGGCTAGGCCAGTTGGGCATTGCATTTTAAACGCTAATTTATTGTTAACTGCAACATGTTGCCGGTATGCAAAAATCTTGCCTGGCATATGCAATTAATTGTAACAAGGCCCGCTAGGCCAAGCAGCCAACTAACGAGGCCTCTGCCTCTGCTGCTGCCTCTGCTGCTGCCTGCAACGCGCGTTAAGTTGCCGCAATTTACGTGTTAATTTGCAGTCGTGTCTCGCTGCCAGTTGCAACTGCCCCGAAAAGCGCTTTTCCTTTGACTTTTACTCGACGCCGCGCTGCAGCGGCGAAAGTCTTAGCCCAGTCCAGGAGGCTGCGGCTTAGACTCGGGCTTAGTTCGCAAATATACTTGTAATTCATGTGTTGCACGTAATTGCCAAGGTGTTGCACTTAACTCCGTGCACTGCGGCCCACTAACAATCAGCTTAGCTCTGCCTCTGTATCTTTTTCTGGCTCTGGCAACGGCGAAAGTTGCCACTTCGCAGCACAAGCAGCGCAGAGTAGCTCAATCTCTGGAATGTGTGCCAGATCGTTGTTCGATAGGCATTTGTCGATAAAGTCGAGTCGGTGGCAATCGATAACTGCAATGAGATGCAAGAGATTCTAAAGGAAGTCAATTAAATTTGAAAATATTAAAAGGAATCTTCATTTTTTGGCAATTTATATTGTAATATTTAATGAAGTAAATGTTCTTAAATATTGAATAATAAATTACACATAAATATAAAATAAAAATCAATATAAAATATATATTAAAATACTGTATAATAATTAATATATCACGTTGTATATAATTTCTTTTATATTCAATTTTCATCTTTTTTTAATAATATTTCCCCTTCAAATATTCCAAAGTTTCAATATGAAATATTTTCTCAAAACAATTCCGTTTGTTATATTGTTATGTTATTATTGATAGACACACACTGTCACCCTACTCTTTTATAATATTTCCTTTCTAGTTGAGGCCAAGTCAAAAGTTATGAGCAAACAATTTTCTGCTTAAAAGCGCCTGTCGCAAAACTTTGGCGCGTCCCTTGTCAAGGCGAAAAATGTTTGCCAACATTTTGTAGATTCGCAATTTGTCCGCAATTACTTGAGACTCGAGAACTGGAGAGCTGGAGAAAAACCCCTACGTGATTTGTTTTTAACGAGGTTTGTGCGAGACCAATGAAAGAGAAGAATAAAGAAAACTATTGACAATGCAAATATGATATTTTCGGAATTCAGTCAGCTGAGAATGGACAGAGAGAGAGCGAGAGAAGAAGGTAGGGAGGGAAGACCGGAATCAGGCGAGCAAATGTTGTCCATTGTGGGCGTGACAGCTCGCCCATTGTTAGTTGGCACACAATACAAAATATTGTGTGTCAAAATGATGTTGTTGCCGTTGCTCTTGTTGTTGTTGTTTTTCTTTTCTGTGCGTGTTGTATAATATTTCAAATAGTTTTGCAGCTGAAGTGGTTCGAACCGCCCCTCAACAGTTGCCAAAGTTGCCACAGAAAACAGTTTGCAATTCCAAAAGGACCCTCACACAATCAAATGGGTCCTTATACTCGTAACTTGTCCAACTGCCCCGCCCTGTTGTGATTTTTAATTTGACAATCAATTGACAGTTCGTTTGGCAAACATAAACAGACTCTCTCACAGAAAACTGTACAAAAAGTATCGAATAACTTGGCAAAAACTATGCGCAAAGCATATTTTCCATTCCCCATTCACAGCCGCAGTCACAATCACAGTCACATCCCTCTGAACTCAGTGGGAAGTGACTGAGCACATCTAGTATTTCAGCATTTCAATGCGAGATCAATTCAAAAATTAATTGAATGCTTTTGATTGCGAAACCAGAAACTAAAGCCATTCAACCATTTGCGTCCACTTACAATGTTACAAACGAGCACTTATAGCAGGGTGCTTATGTAACAAATACATCATTTATATAGTACATAAATATGTAAGTGACTTACATAGTATGAGTTATAAGTTTCCACACTCGTACAAAAATGTTCCCTTGGTGAATGCTCTTTTATTAGTTCAGCTAATCACGTTTTTATACATTAAATAAACCTTTTTTCTCTCATTTACTTTGGAATAATAATATTCATAAATTATTTGTATTTAAAAAGGTATATATGAGCTTAGATAAGAGAGAGAATCTATAAAGTTTAGATATATATTACATATATATTCTTGAACAGTAGTCCCATCTGACTCAGCGAAAACAAATCTTTTGGTAGAAGCAATAAACTGATCTCTGTGTAGAAACTAGACAAGAATTTGGAAGTTCGACATATTGTTACCTTTAATACTGAGGATCGTAACTAATTAGTTTTCAAAATAGTGATATTTCACTTTAATAGCTACACAGTTGTTTACATAAATATACGTACACTATAAGAAATTAACTGCTTTCAAAAGCCAAGCATTTTGATAATATCTTCCTTGGTCAATGTTTCTCCGTTGTCTCCTTGACTTGTAGCCGACTGACGCGGTGCATTTGAGGCTGGCGAACGTGTGGCAGGCGGACGTGTTTGTGCTGCAACGGGTGTACGAGTTGTTGCAGCAGGAGGACGAACAGAAGGAGAATTCTCTCCACGCACAGGAGCACGCACCGGCGTAAGTGTTGCACTTTTAATTGTTGGCTTCTGATACTTCACAAGAGGAATGGGGAACGTCGGGGGAGCAGCTTTCTTTATCGAAGAGTTACTTGCTTTCTGTGCAGCCGCCGCCGCCTTCTTCTTCAGTTCATGTGCCACCGTTGCACTCTTCATGGCGTTGGAGGCTCTTCCGTTTCCGCCTCCCTTCTTGCGTCCTTTCTGTTTGCATTTTCTAGGATGCATCTTGAGGCGGGCGAGTTGTGGACAAGTCGGACAGATTGGTGGTGGCTCCACTTCCTCCTCACTGGAAGCGGATGTTTTCACCCAGCATCGATAGGTTTCCATGGAGACGCCACACGGTCTGCCAGGCTGTGACACTTCCTCCACGGTCTCTGGCTTGACGGCAACAGGAATCTTCGGCAGCGATCTGAAGGGCTTCAGGTAGGTGTACATGAGTGAATCACCAGACCTTCTTGAGTGTGATGAGGATTGATCATCAACTAGAGAGTCACTCAGCAGCAGCTCCTCTTCTTCGACCAGACGCTCGAATGGAGGCCAACTGGGGTTACGGAATGGCGCCAGCCAGCAGAAGTCTGTGTCGCGATCCTCCAGGCCGGTGGCCGAGAGCTTCTCACCATGCTCCTCCTCCACCATCATGTCGCCAAACGATGGCGGACAGGTGCAGACTTGGCAAGTGCATGTGCACTCCTCGTCGCAGGATGTCTCGCGATCCTTGCATGGTGGACAAATCACTTCCATGGGCGGGAAGGGCACATGATGCTCAACCTGGTCCTCCTCTCCGCTGAACGGTAGCCAGCGACAAATGTACGGACCCTGACTGCTCTCCGCAGTTATCCCTGGGGCCGGAGGTGGCACCTCAGTGCTGCAATACAACGGCGGGCAGTTGCATGTCTCCAGTCGCTTTCTCTGCCGCCGCGACAGTTTCTTCTTCTTCCGCTTGGATGTCTTGCTTGTCTGCGATGACACGGTCATTTCCACCGACAAAGCCGACGTTACTTTTTCTGGCTTGGGTGTGTCTTTGGTTTTGACTTTCTTGGGCCATTCCAGGAGAGTCTGCATGGACACCACCACCTCGTCCACGTGCATTGTGGCCGCCGATGTCGCTTTGCTCACCTCGAACTTCTTGGAGTTAAAGAATAACTCCTGGGTTATGTTGCTGATTTCGGTATTGATTGTCGTGGCCGATGGAGGCATCTTCACTCTGGCATCCAGTCTGTTCTCCATCTTATTCCCGCGACAGTTGCAATTCCCCTCCGACGGAGGTTGATACACAAAGCGCGCCTGCAGCTCTCTGTACAGATTCCTGTAGACACACTGGATGCACTCCTCGTACTGCTTCTGCTCGGAGTACATGAGACCCGCATAGATGGCGAACACCTCGGCCGTTCTTCGCGCCGCATGTGCCCACAGGCATTCGGAGCGATGTCGCATCTGCTGGGCCACAGACTCGACTCGCTTGCCCTCCTCGCCGGTGCCATGGTAATACGCTCGGAAAGCCCGCTTCACTATGCCGTACGCCAGCTGTCCGTCCATGCGAGTCATGCCCGCTATCAGGGCGGCATCGTGCAGGAAGTTCTCCTTGGCGAATCGCTTCTTGGGCAAACGATTAACGCGGTAATGGATCTCTGCGTAGTGGCGAAAGGATCGCCTGATTGGGTCCCGCAAGCGTCTCACCTCCCACGGTCGCAGGCGACAGATGCACATCACTTGCGTCAAGCTGTTCACAATATCCTCGAGATCATCCTCCAGCACTTGCCTCAAATCCGTTTTCTGCTCCATTTCCTTGCAGTTCTTCTTGTCCGGCTTCGAACACTCGCAGAACTTGTGCATAGACTGTAGCTCCTCTGGCGGGAAGCCAAACAACTTGGACAGCAACACATCCATTGCGGACACGTTGTGATCAGCAGATTGAAATTTATAATTTACTCTTGATTTCCGATAATTTTGACACTCAGAAATTTCATTATTTGATTTGTTTGCGAAGCTTTGAATATGAAAATGACTTTGATGGCATGAGACAGAGAGGCATCTTTGTCAAAAGTGCTGTTGGTTGGTAAGGTTAGCTAGGGCTGGCATACTTTGTGGCATGCACGGCAAATCTCCTGTCTGCCTCCACCTGTTGGTTGGTTGGTGCTGCAGCGGGAGTTATGCAACTTGTCGCTCTTTGAGTGACGTCTGTCATAGTTTCGACTGGGAAGTGCGTCGCTGACATGCCGCGGTTGCTGTTGGGGAATGCTTTATTCATGCCAGCGACAACACACAAACACACACACACAGAGAGAGGGAGGGAGGAACAAATTCATATTTATCATAGAGCAGAAGTTGCCGCGTTGTTGCAACATGCAACCAAGTGCACAATGCAGGCAGCAGCAGCAACTGCGCCACGCATCAATTCGATATTTGTTTACCCAACAATTTCACTCTGTCGTTCCTCTCTCTCTTGCTTCCTACCCAGTCTGCCTCTGCTCTCTATCATTCCTCTTCCTCATGCTTGTGTCCCAGTCTGCCCCCGCTCTCTGTTTGTTTGGGCCTGTTCGTGGAGCGCCGCCTGATTTACTACTCGTAATTCGAAATACTTTTGTGATGCACTGCAAAGCGGAAATGCACTGTGACACACGCACACTAACAAAACTGCATGTGTGTGTGTGTATATAGTACATAGAGAGGTTGTATGTATATAAATTTTATACAGATAGAAAATGTTCGGAGATTTGAGCAAGCGACTGCGCAAGAGCAACAAACAAATGCAGCGCACTGGGGAGATTTCTATACTTAGATATAAATTTGAGTTTTTGATTAAAAATATAATAAATATCAATAATATATGATTAGAATATATGTCAGTATCTTTAAGATATAACTTTTTTATAGAATATAACATTTTTATATATAAAAATAAATAAAATATTTTCAATGCAATCATTTCTTATTTGTTAACCGTATATATCTTTATTATTTTGCTTTCAGTTTTCTTTGCTATTTTATTGATTCCATACCAAATCGGTATATCACAGATCAATATATATATAATATATTTATTATATTAAGTTCCCTAAACGATTTCCATTATACTCTCGATCTGTGCTGACACAGAACTCATCTCGTAGTTGTCAGCCCCATCGCTGGATCATGAAAAAACAGAATCAAAGTCTGCACAAATATTGTCAGGCGGTCATGGAAAATATTTACATAGTCCGCGCGATGCGAGTGTAGGTAAAATTCGGTATACCAACAACAAGAAAAACAACAACGGCAACAACAACAACAGCCCCCGAAAAAGAAAAACACGCCTTGGTCGGGGAAAATGCGGGCACATTGACAGTGCGGGCGATTGATTTTTCCTGTGTTTTGAGATTTCTGTTTGCAGCCTCCGAGTCAAGTAACATCAGGGGTTGGGGAAGGTATGGACCTAGGGGAGTGGGGGGTGAAGCGTGCCCTGCAACGAGGCAATCCAAAATAAATGCATTGCAAATAGACAACGCTGCAGTTGTCCCCGGGGATGGGCAGAATGAGGGGAGCGGGGGGAGTGGCAGCACACAGAGCAGACAGTTTTAGTGCACTGAAAATGAGTTTAATTGTTGACCTTAGCTATTAGCCCCTGTCAAATGGCTTTGGTTGACAGCAATTTGCCTTTTGGTTTCTGCTTTCCTCCTCCCATTCTTCCTCCCTTCCCGTACTTCGTTGTTCGTTTGCCTTTTGCCTTTTGATTTGCTCGTTTTGGGCTTTGTCTTGCATTGCATTGTGTCTGCACGCCGCAAACTCTTCAATTGATATGCAAAAAAGCACAACGCACATTTCGCAAAAGTTTCTCAGAATTTCAAGATATACGAAGAACGCTTTGGTATGCAGCGACGCTGCTGACTGACAGGCCCGTTGCAGGGGCTCGTTTGTCGGGCCGCTTTGAGTCGGACACGTTTTGATATTTGTTTATGTTGCATCAGCGAAAGTTTCGCATACCCTGTACTACTGAAGTCAAAATTATAAACTGGGAAGTAATGATATAAAACTATCGTATACTATCGGCTGATATTTTTTATTTGTAGTAGACAAAAAGCAGAGACAAGTTTAACAGACTATATTTGTGCTTAAATAGGTGATGTTTTATTAAACTATCGGTTACTATCGAATACTATCGGTAAAATTTTTTCTAACTTTAATGTCAAAAGAAGAACTCAGTGAAACATATTCAAATTACGAGTTAATGCTTCCATTTTATCAAACTATCGCATACTATCGAACGAATTTTTCATTTATTTGAAGTCCAAAAATAGAGTTGAGTATTTTGGAGACGTAAATACCTGACGTTGTGTTTAACTATACGATAGTATCGCATACTATTGTTAATCTTTTCGATATTTTAAGTCTGTTCAGTTACCACCTTAAAAACAATAATATTTCTATGCTTTTAACTTATATATATTTGAACTTTCTTACAATATCTGTGTGAACTGAGATTAGCTTCAAGTTTTTGCAGGGTATCTCTAGATCAAACCTTTTCCCTAACCGAATTGAACTCCTTGCTTGTCTTGTTATTTTTTTGATTTCCCGCATACGGCTGCACACGTTTATATATCAGTTCAATGTGCTGCACAAGCTGATGATGATTATTGCCTGTTGGGCAGTTTGATTGCGAATCACATGCAACGTGTGCAGAGCTGGGACTATAAAGGTGCCATATAACAAAAGGAAATTGACTTGTAAAGTCCAGAGAGAGATGGTTGCAGTTCATCGATTTAGTATGCGAACAAAGGGGAAGTATTACAATTGCAGTGCATCGTAAAGTTGCAATGGCAATTCAAATAAAGTTATATATAGATAATATATCTGAATATACTGGTAAGGTTAATAGAACAGTTAAACAGGTTTAGAAAAGCTGACACTTCTCAGCATTGAATTGGTTGCGATTACTCATTTGTTGTTCAGCTTTCGAAGCGGAAGGTGCGGTCAGTTAACAATGCTATGCATGTACTCATTGTTCTCGTTATATTTATTAATATTGTTCTTGACTTGAAGTCAATTTGATTAACAATAAGCAACAGAAATTCATTTAAAGCTTCCGACATACAGAAAAGAATCAAATTGTTTATGGCATTGACTATGCTTAAGTGACACGTGAAAGCGGAATTCACAGAGATCCTGTTGAGGCAAAAATCAAGATTGATGTGAAAATACGTTAAATTATTTGATTTGTGATTCACTCAAAGATTTTATATAATGATAATCTGTATCTGGCACTGGACATATGTGTACAATAAGAATTGGTTGCACGTGTAGAATAGTAGATAATGTTGAGCAGTTCATATGACGAAATGCTCTTGAGTAGCCACAAAACACACTCAAGTACAATATTATGTAAATAAAACCAGTTAGATTCCACATTGTTTCGATCAGAACGTATTGCGAAATCTCAATGTTATATCACTGCTTTTCCGTCTCAGAACTGGTTTCGGAAAACGTAGAGAGCTTTAATGCAATCCAGTTCGATAGGAAATATCATTGCATTTCCAGCTTCGCTTCGAGCAGGTGTTTGTGAACTCTCAAGTGCAATGTACCGAAAAATAATCATTATAATCGCGTGCTCTGCTTGGCTCCCTTTTGCGTCTTCTGTTAATCTGTGTAGGTGAGGCACAAGGCTTTTATAAAGCAATTAAAAACTACAGTTTTCTAACCTATTTACAGCTGCTGACATAAAGAAATGTAACTATGGAGATTATGTCTGCATGAGAAACAGCTCAAATCACTTCATACGTCGCTATGGAAAGGGATATCCCGAAATCGGATTGGAGCCACTCGATCATATCAAGGTGGACGATATAACCCTAATCAACTCACCAGGGCCCATTTGGATATCGTATAAATTGAAGAATCAAGTGCTCAAGGGCATGGAAAACTTAACAGTGACAAGCATTTCGGGCATTGATTATCATCCAGAAAATGGCAGAATTGTTTTAGAAGGCAATATACCACGCATCTTGATGGAAGGCGAGTACGAGTTTCAAGGGCGTGGTCTAATTGTCTACTCGAATACGACGGGAAAAACTAATACGGAAATGCTCAATGTAAATTTAACAGCTTTGGTAAGGGGATACTTTCAGTTCCGGAACAACAAGCGACACCTCAAGATCTACGATCTGGTCACACACATCAAGCAAGATCGGTAAGAATTTGAATAACATGCTTTGCATTTAATATACATTTGTTGTCTATATAGCTGGATATTGTGGGCTGATGATCTGTACAAGGAAAACACCGACCTGACTGTCGTACTCAATCGGGTGGTAAATGAAAATTGGCAGGAGTTTTGGAATGAGGTCGAAGCAACTGTTCTACCTGTATACAGCAAGAGTATATCCAAAATATTTGACAACCTTATGGCAAAGGTCCCCTACGATGACTTGTTTCTGCCCAAAAAGACTTAAAATAAACCTGGTAAAACCCTTTTTTACATATCTGATTTATCTCATTACCAAATGAAGCGTAACCTACCCTAAGATCTTGTCAAACTCTCCACACTCAACGCCTTGCGATTCCCACAGCGACTTCAATTTATCACGCTTGATCTTGATTAAAAGTACGCACCCGTTGCCGAACTGATCTGAAAGGGCTAGGAGAGGTAGAAAGGAGAGAGAGAGGGAAAGAGGGAGAGAACTAGCAAGCAAATCCAGTCGGGGGCAGTCAGACAGCCAATTATAGACAGTCAAAGCCGCGTGAAGATGCCAGAGTAAAGATCTGCAGACACAGAAAACTGAATGAAAACGAAATGAAAATATAATGTGAATGGAAAGGGGCAGGAGGGGAAAGGAAGGGAACATAACAACTGCAATAAAGACATCAACAGTTCGGAGGCATCAAAGAGGCAAAACTCACTCTGCCCTGCGGACACAATTCAAAAGGGTGAAGGGCAAGTTATAAGATTTCCAAAAATAATATTAAAATTAGCAACGAAGCGCAACAAATGAGATTTTCTTTCCTTTTTTTTCCAACTAGTTGCCGCTGCAGTTGCATGTACCAGATGCCAGCGCGATGCCATAAATTGAGAAAAACAGAAGCACGTCCAGAGCAGAAGAGCCCTCGAGAAGGCGTAGATCAATCAGGGCAGAGGCACAGCAGAACAGACAACAGCTTAGTGCCAGTAATTAGGCATGATATAGTATGAGGAATACGGACAGACAGGGGGACAGACAACAGCTGAAGCTTTCCTCAATGCGAAAGAGTTATAAATAAGAAAGGGGAGCTGTTAAAAAATAGCAGCAAAATCAAATATATTATGCCTTGCTTAAGGTGGAAAGGCAATTAGGCTACGAAATCGGGCGAAGAATTATAGCTTAGTTGGCTTAACAATGTGTTGAGGGAAGACAAGGTGTCCAACTCAATTAGCTAATGACAGATCTTATGTGATTATGAGTTATATTTATTGGGTAGATTGGGAAATATGAAGATGCCTTTGAACTCATTTCCCATTTACGTAAAATCAAATGTGCTTTTCTGACTTTATTTGTATATTTCCACAAATTCTTACTCAAAATATTCCCATATTACTCTCCTCCATAGTATTTACTGCTCAGGACACACACAATTTGAAATTACACTTTATTTCAAACAATCAAGCAGGGCCCACAGAGCATGCCGCCATTGACCATTGCATGAGTGCAGTCCGGGTTTTTTGCCCAGCACGGACTAATAATGTTAGCGCCATATTTGAGCGTCGTGTGTTGGCGTTATCACGACTCGCACAGGCCTCGCTGTGGCTCGACCTGAGGCAACAATGTTGTTGGCAGCCGCAAGCCTCGACGCTGCCGCCAGGTGCAAGTGGCCGTGTGTGTTCGTGTGGTCAGAGGAATTTTGGAGGGGGGAGGGTATCAGGGACTTACAACATTTGCGGTATTGCGGGCTACCTTACGGACATTTGCATTTTGCATATGGCACGGAATCTCACGGATATATGTGTCTATAACAAAACAATTAGAAACGCCGACGACGTGGACGACGCTCGACGATTTGACGCTGATTTATGAGGGGGAGGAAGGCGGTTGCCACGTGGATACGTTACGACTGCGGCAACTGGCGAGTGCCTACAAAAACTGCCTCAAAGGCAGGCACGCAGCACGTAGCCGGGGCCAGGGGATTAGTTGAGGCAAAAGGCAAATAAAAGAAAACTCTGCACACATAAAAAGTCAAAGCCAAAGTCCAAAAACCGTAGGGGGGTGGGGGCCACCCGTGGGGCATAGTAAAATGGTAGTGAAACAATTATGCAATTACTTAATTTGATGGCCCAAGTGTGTGCCATCTTTCTTTCTCTCTGCTGACATTGCTTCCTGCAGATATTACGTATACGTAGCGTGGCCCAAGACTTGGCTTTGCTTTGTGGCCTGTAATTGTTTAACTGCCTTGTGCACGCGCTTTGTTTACACGACCTGTAGCAGAACCTCCCTTCCTCCTCCCCTCTGCCCACAGTGTGTTATGGGGGGCCCTTTATGAATTGCTGCACACAAAAATGAGCTGATAGCGAGAGTATTTGCATTGGGTTCGTGTTCCATTACAGTTCGGTTAGCTAAGTGAATACACATTGTGGCCTAGTTGAGTTAAGTGTGAGTTAAGTTTCTTTCAGTGTAATTTCGCATAACTAATGCGCAATATATCCAACGAGAGCTTCGATTCTGACACCTCTGCCACTTGTACGCATAATAACTTCGCTGTCGCAGACTGTAGTGAAAAGCAGCTGAATAAGTTGTTATTATCATGACTGCATATATGTCATGCGAGTGCCCGTGTGTGTGTGTGTGTGTGAATTACCCACTTCTGTTTCATGTTTCACGTTCCGGTCCGTCATCTGGTGCGCAGAATTTCAACAACAATCAACACCTTGACGCCTTCGCAGAAGGGTAAAGAGCAAGGCCCGAGCCAGAGCCAAAGGTAAAGGTAAAGGTAGCAACAACGACAACGACAACGGCAATGGTAACGGTAACAGTAACGGCGAAGCTAAAGTGCTAAAAATTGCTAGAAATCATGGCTAATATAAATCATCTTGGCAAGCAGCTTTGCATGTTTAAGTGTCATACATAAGGCGCGCTAGATGAGCGCACACGTGAGTGCCGCCCCCCCAGGACACTCCCACACGGGGTGTGGCTCGGCGACAGTGTGGCAATGGGCCACTAGTGAAACTGCCACACACACACGTACACACACACACTCGGGCATAATAAACACTTGGAGCACTCGTCTTTGGCTTAACCCTTTTTGACTTCTGCGAAAGCGACAACGAGCAGCCCCTAGCCAAACAAGCCGAGCTAAGAAAGCACCGCTGCCAGTACCTGTCAACTGCCACCACCCACCTGGGCACACCTTAGACCCTTAGAGAGGCACACAGAAAGAGAGAGGGAGAGAGGGGGCAGAGAGAGGGAGGCAGAGTGCGACTTTGTTTGCTTTGCTACTCAAGTTGTGTTTTTGTGTTTATTTTCCTTTGGATTTACTAAAGCAATTTTCTTTGTTGTTCACTCAATACACATGCATGTCTACACGTGTACGTGTGCGTGTGTGTGTGCGTGACTGTGTTTGCGCGTGTGTGTATTTGGTCTATGTAAACACACATTTGACATTTTGCTATATTTTTTGTGCAAATAAATAGTTGCAACAGCTGTTGGCATATGCCCTCAGCTCTGCCTCGGGTCACCTTTACCCCTCCCCTCCCCCTGTACCACTGTCATAGCCAGCGAAACGGAGACAAATTTATGCAATACCGAACGCAAGTCGAGCAAGGAAGCAGATGAAAAAACATTTTTAATTAAGATTGATTCAATTAAGCTCGGGCTGTGTATCTGCTATTTACCTATGCAGAAAACTCGATACAACTCGGCCTTCCTTCCTCTCTCCCCCTCTCTCTACCTTACTCATCACTCTGTCTCATGCTGCTGCTCATTCCAAAAGAATTTCCAATTTAAATTTCAACAAACAATTCGAAAATGCAACTGCAAATCGAAGCAGTTTGTTGTCTTAGAAAAGCTCTGCAGCATTCTTGCAATCGCATGAGAAAAGAAATGCGAACTCCGTAAGGATTTAAGGTAAGCATATAAGCAGCTCAAGATGAGAAGGTGCAAGAGCGGAAGAGCGGAAGATTTTTAAGCTTCTGACAGCAGCTCATAAATATTCAAACGAATTTTTAAACATGTGAGAAGGCCACGCACTCGTTTTGGCTTTAAAATTACGCTTGTAAAAGGTTTTTTCTTTAATAAAAGTAGGTTAAAGAGGTTTCTAATTAAAGTTTAGATTTATTACTAATTTTATTAATTTAATTTATTATTATTTTTTAAAAATAATTTTAATTTGTTTATTTTATATAAAGACACACTGTCACGAAGTTAAGTAAGCCTTTATCTTATAATCTCTAATTCTGGCTGCTCATACAAACATTTCTATAAAAAAAACTTTAATATAAATATTTATTTATTTAACTCCCCCGTTTAGTCTCAAAAATATACCAGACTATATAGCTAAAATACCTGCTCAAGCTCAGAAATCATATATACTAGTAAAGTGTGTACAGTTATCTGCACATTTGACAATTTATTTGGACAGTTTTGCAGTGTTCGGAATTAACAATGCGTGACTACAGGGTGCCTGTCACACCAGCTCAAGCTTACGCCCACACACACTACAAACCCACTCACACACACACACACACTGAGATGGAGCTAAGGCTGAGCTCTTTCGGTATGTAAAGCAGCGTGTAGAGCAGTCTTATTGCCAGGGCTCATAAAGGAATTAAGCCATAATGCTTTCAAGTGTGCGTCGCTTGAAATGCAAAAACTTGACAAACGCAACATGACAAACATAAATAACCGAAACGAGAATGCGACACACACTCACACACGCATACATATGCGAATTTTATGATGTGCTGCGGGGGGAAAGGAGAAAGGGAGAGCAGTAAAAACTAACAACTCAGTCAAGTCACCGGTGACATACGACAAGAGTCAGAGAAAGCTGGAAAAACACAAACGAAAAACTGAAGAACGAGCTAACAATCCAGAATACCCCTACGAGCAGCCCCTACCTGCCCTGCCCCCACCTGCCCCACCAGCTGCCACTCGACGCCCCCTGCTAAATATTTTATTGCAAGCTACGAGGGGCAAAGAAATTGGAATGCCACAGAGACGTTGACGATGACGAGCAGCGAGAAAGGAGTGCAAGAAGGAGAAAGGGAAAGAGAACGAGAACGAGTGCGACGACATGAGGAGAGAAATATTTAAATGACATTTACTCACTCACTCGCTGCAGTGAGGGAGAGGAGGGAGAAGAAAGGGGTTGTAGTAGAGGGAACAGCTTAACTAAATTGCATAAAATTTATTTAAATGATAAGGCAGTGGGGGGGAGGGCGTGGAAAGTGCAGCCCAAGCGGGGGCTGGGCTTAGGCTTTAAAACAATAACTAAACAATATGTGCAGGCGGCAGGTTGCCTGAGTTTACCTAGACAACACATGGCAGAGCTAGACACCAGAGCAGACTCTGCAAGCTGCCTCCCTACACTCATCATCTCCCTGCCTCCCCACTCCCCTGCAGACACCTTCCCCTGGCCAGGCAAACTGTCGTCAGTCAGCTTAAATTTATTGCTTCCTTATGTTGTGTTGCGTTATGAAAATAAATACCTTGCCACACAGACAGCAGACGACTCCTCGCCTCCTGCAAGTGTCTGTGTGTATGTGTGTGTGTCTGTGTGTGTGTGTGAGTGGTGTCGGTGTCTCTGCTTAAACTTGAACTTTTTGCGCCCATATTTTATGCGACTCCCTATGCGCACTTTTAAAAAATATTATATTATATTTCCTTTTCTTTTCTTTTTTGTTTTTTTGGTATTTTTCCTTTGGAGTTTTGAGAGTTTTTTGCTCGTTTTTGTTTCGTTGTTGTGCACAACTTTTGAGCAGTCGAGGCTCTAAATTTTGCTTTTTTTTCTCTCTGACTTTTGGCAGTCCTTGAAGCAGATACAACTCCCACTGCCAGTGCCCCGCCCCTTGCACGCTCCTAGCTGGGGCTGCTGCTGTGCATGACCTCGTTTTTAATGGCGTTTGTTTTGAAGCGGGATTTCCGTTTTGCGGAAAGGGTTTTATGACTGCTTTTTATGGCCATTTTCAAATACAAACACACACACACACACGGAGAGACAGAGACACACACACATGCATATTTCATATTTCGTTATATTCGGATATCATTTATTTAAAGTTTGGTTTGCTTTATGACAGCTTCTGTCATATTTTCGGGCTGCAGCACGTGGCGTATGCGTAATTTGCGACCTACTTACATCAAAAATGCATTACGTAAGCAGTCGCTGTTTCTGTATGCGTGTGTGTGTGTGTGGAATTCTGTTTGAAGCAGTAAATTGACATGGCTTGGAAAATTATCAAATCGAAGCGAATGAATAAATAAATCGACACATTTAAATTGAGTTTGTGCTGAAATTATTGTTATTCAACTGCAGGACACACATTATCGAGAATGCATTACAAATTGCCGACAATATTTACTCAGATTTGTCCAAATCAAATTCTTGTTTAAATGTTTAATGTGCAAGGTTTAAAAGTCTTTTAAATATTGATTAAGACAGTCACGGCAGGGGAGGAGGAGGAGAGGAAGGCGAGTGCAGCATGTTTTATTAAATTGCATCAATGCAACATTAGCCTAAGGAATATTGAATTATCCAATTGAAAGGATGTTCAATTAAGTAGGCTGACTCATTGTTTTGTATTTAAGTGAGAGAAGAGAAGAATAAAAGAAGAGAATTTAAAACTTCAATTGCCAGTAAATTAAAATTCGATAAAGATTTTAATATGAATACATTTTCAATTGCAATCCTTTGATATGTTATGTGATTGAATAAGTTTGTTACTTTTCAGTTAATTTAATTGTAGTTATTGAGGAATTTACATGTTATTTAAGCTTCTTTATTAACTGAACCAAGCTGAAATAAGACACCCTTCCCTTACCATTAATATCTTGATTAAACAGTTCTTATTCCTAAATAGACAATTAAATATGCAGACTGGCAGATATCGGTAATTAAAGCAAAGCAGACGAAAGAACAGTTTGATATTCTCATAAATAATTCCCCCAGTTGCTTAAAAATAACTGATACACTCTCCCTGCATCATTTACATTTCGTACAGGGTATATCAAGTGCAAATCTAGAAATGATATTGAACTCTTATTAGTCGCAAACAAATCAGCGACTGTTTCAAATCATTTTCACATTCGATTGCAATCTCCCACTCTCTGCTGCTCTCTCCTTTCCCTCTTCTCTCTCCCTTCTCTTTCTCCCTTCCCTTACTACCTTCCACCTCTCTCGCTTTGCTTGCCCCTGCCCCATTAATTATGTAAAATTGTTGCGCAAATAAAATGAAAATCGTCCAACATATGACAACAAATTGCCAACTCTCTGTCCTCCTCTGCTTGCCTGTTCATTCTATGTGTCTGTCTGTCTGTCCCTCCGTCTGCTTTTCTAGCTGTCAATTTGTCTGTCCCACTGCCTGTCTGTCCGTCTGCCTGTTTTCTGTTCTGGCTGCTGCTACCAATATTGAATTCGAAATTAAATCGCCCCAATGGGCAAATGGACAATTGGCCGCCTGGCAACAGTTGTGCCAAATTGGCCAGTTCGTCTCTCTCTCTCCCTCTCTCTCTCTCCTGCTCCCCCACAGCCTCTCTTCCTCCCTCTCTCTCTTTATCTCTCACTGTAGCCCCCTTGGAAATCTGCATGTGTTAATTACTGATGCCTGCGCCCTGGTCAAGGGGTCGTTGACGTAGGCAGAGAAAAAACTGTCAACATGGCGGCTGGTGGGGAATCTGACAACACAAGCTGCTCGCGTTGATTTATCAACCCGAAGCCAGAGAGAGACGCCTTGCCGGCAGGATGGAGAGGGGAAGAGTGGGCAGAGACAGGGGAGGAGAGGGCTGGCTGTGGTGGGGTGAAATGCAGGTTGCGTCCACTTGAATTTGCATTTACCTACAGCAAAAACAAATAAACGTCTAATCGGGCAAGGGGCGGAGCAAGGGACGGAGAACATCAACTGTTGCCGCGCAGACAGCAACAAATTATGTGACGTAACAGCTGCCAAACAGAGTCGTGAGAGGGAGAGAGAAAGGCAGAGATAGAGAGTGAGAGAGCTGACAAAACTGATGCTGGCCATAAACAAATAAAACTCAGTTTGGTCGAGAAATTGATTTTTTGCGCCTAATCAAAAACGAATTAATTTCAGTCGCATGTGACAAACACTTTTGGGGGCACATTTATTTTGATTTCTCCTCCACTTCTTCCTCCCCCTTGCCATAGAGTGACGCAACGAGCTTGCAGCTAGTGCGGAGTTGGCCATCTACGCCTAACCCCGAATTGATTAAATTGGCATGAAATGAAATTTATGTGGCCTGCTCAATGCTCTCTCGGTGGTTGCAAGGTGTCTCCACTTGGGGTTGTGCTGCTGCTCCTGCTGCTCCCACACGAACCCACCCCCAACCAGTTGGACTGCAGACCTTGAACAGGAGTCGCACTGGCAGTTCGATTAAAGACTTGTCCAATTTTTGTGGTTGCCAACTTCTTCTTCCTCTACTTCTTCTCCTTCTAATTCTTCTTTTGCTTCTCCTTGTGGGGGCGACTGACTGACAATTGCCTGTATAGCTTTAAGGGATGCTCAGCGTATGACGTCACACCGCTTGCCTTTCAATTTGTAATTATAGTGAAGCAAATTAAGGCGATTTCATGCCCAAACTTTATCGATGAGCCATAAAAATTGACAAACATTTGTTGTGCGTCATTGCGAGAGCTACTCGAATTTAAGGTAGCAAGGTTGCGAAATTTGGAGAAGTTATTGCGTATAAGAGGGAAAAGAAAGAGAGAAAGAAAAAGGAAGAGAGCAAGAGAGGGAGAGAAAGGGAGAGAGAGAAGGATAGAGAGTGGAAGTTAACTTAAGAAGGTTTTAAATATTGATTGATAAACGTAATTGATGAGATCATAAACTACTTAACCTCTGTACATACGAAAGGTTTTTTATAGTCTAGAAAGGTTAAGGATTCTATGAGTCAATGCATATGTCCTTAGGCTAAAGATCTCTATTCTCATCCAAGTCGTTTCTGCTTTAAGTATCTTCTCTTTAAGTTCCCCTCTTTCTAGTGCATTCAACTTTAATTCCCTTAACCTTAGTGAAGTCTCGCCAAAGCGGGACAAGTGCAATGCACTGTTAAAAAGCAGTACAAAATTGTGCCATATTGATTTGTTGTTGTTGTTGTTGCTGTTATTATTAATGTTGTTGTTGCTACTGCTGTTGCTCTGCTGTTGTGGTGGGCGTGGCAGCTTATAGCATGCAATTCAATTTCATTAACGCGCACTGAGCGCACTAAAATCAATAGTAATTAATATGAGTACTTGAACAGACACACAAACACACACACAGACGGCACGGCACGCTGACTGCCACCTGCCACATTCCTCCAGCTGATACACCTTTTTACCAACATTCCAATAACTCGACTTTGGCTCGACTCGCCTCCACTTGCCTTCCCTTTCCTGCCTCCGCGTGTGGCACAACAGACCACAAATCAAAAATCAAATATTAAGCGAGCCAAATGGGCGGGCGTGAGGCATTCCGGCAAGAGCTCGTGTGTGTGCGAGTATGTCTCTATGTGTGTGCGTGTGTGTTTGTGTGTGTGTGTAAAATAAATACGTTTTAGCCATGAAAATCCCTTTTAATTGCCACGCAACGGCCAAAGGATTTGCACACAAACATAGGAACAGAGACACTGCAAGCGGAAGAGCGAGAGGGAGAGTGAGGCAGACACAAGCGACCCCAGTTGAAGGCCTGGCACAGGACGAAAGCACGAGCCTGCCAGCCTGCTCGGCCCTGGTCTGGCCTGCCAGTTTGCAGTCGACCCAGCGGAGCGATCCCCGGCCACAGCCAAGTGGGATTTAGTGCAAATTGCAAAGTGTAACTTGTTTTTACGAAAAAGCACTTTAGCGCATTAGAAGCCACGACAGGAATGGTGGCATACGATGGCAGAGGGGGGGGCATGGAAACGGACGCGACTGGCACGAGGGGTCAACAGAGGTAGCACAGGATACCAAATCTATGGCCCGGACAGTTGTCGATGATTAGAAACGTAGCCAAAGCCGGAGTCGAGTGCGTGAGCCAGCAGATTGTGTTGCCGTCGTTGTTGTTGCTGTTGCTGTTGCTGTTGCTGCATGTTGCATGTTGCCGCTACATGACTGGCAACAGCAAACACGTACGGTATGCAATGTGTCCTGGAGTGCTCGGCTGGAGCATATCCTTTGCTCCGACAACTTTCATTGAACAAACAGCATTAATTACATTAAAGATTGTGAATACATTATGCCAGGCCAGCAGTAATTGGAGACCGAAGACAACTGCAACAGCAGCAGTGCAACTTGCAGCAAACAGCAGTGCAACTTGCAACCAGTGTAGCCGTGTGTTATGCCAGCTAGTTATGAGAGCCAATTAGGAGCTGCAACTGCAACTGTCTTGGCAGTGCATGTTGTGGCAGCAGATTCAACTCTGCAACTCTCGAGTTTGCTCAGTCTTACTAAGCAAACTGTTAACAGTTTAAAGCAGAAATGCTCTGCGTTAATGATGAGCTTAGTACTAAGTAGAAATTGTTTTAATTATAATAGATTCACAAATTCCCTTTAGGCCTGCCCCGCACACTCTTCTGCTTATCATCTCTCGCTCAGCTCACTGATTGAAGTGAAAACTAATTGACGAAAATGCATAGCTAAATGCATTTTCAATTAGTTTCACTCTTCATAAACACACAAACACAAAAACACATACATACACACACAAACACACACATATACATATAATCTCATGTGTTAGTCCATTACTGCATTATGATTTGAGGTGTCACAACAGTGCATTGTCAAAAGTGCCACAGCATTTTATCCATTATGTGCTTGGCAGCAGTTTGCACAGTTTCCCGCACTCCTCCTGCCCCCTCTCTTCCACTTCCTGCTGTATTTTAATCAATAAAGTTAAATATTTGCTATACGATTTGGCTGGCATTTTTTTTTTACGCCGTTAGCCTGTTAAAATTATTGATTTTATCATTTTATCAATTGAATTTCAGTTTCATTTCTGCGGGCACTTTGCATTGTTCAGCCTCGCATAGAGATGGACATGAACGCGTGAATAGAGCACAGACCCCGTGTGCATATTAAGTAGTTATAAAAAACATATAGAGATATACATTAAATAGAGATTGTATTTATATATTTGTTGTATATATTTATTGTATATATTTATTCTATATATTTTGTTTATATTTGCTCTCAATTAAAGTGCACTTCATTGCAGAATATCTTAACTTATGTTGTGTCAATTTGAATGGAAAATATTTCTAAACTGTTGGCCATATTTTTCAAAATTCTCTTCTCTTATTCGCAGCTTTTCCGTTTTGCCAACGAGGACCACCCGTTATCGTAAAGCATATTTTCGAAGTGACAAGTCTCGATGGCCGTGGCGAAAAAAAATTGTGATTACTGTTTGCGTTTTTGCCGGAAGCCGAAAAGCGCCGCGGAAATCACACCATGAATTTAATGAAAAACGGCAAATATTGAACAGAGAGAAGGGGAAATGGGGGGGAGGAGAGAGGAGATTCCTGCCTGGTTGCCTGCTTGTCTGCCAGCCTGGGCTCGGCTCGGCTCTGCTCGGCCTGGCCATAATTGTTTGCAAAAAGTTTATGCACGTAGCGATAGCGTACATCAAAAATGCTGCAGTTCCTCTGTCTCGTAGAGCCTCCTCCTTCCCCTACTCCTCCCCCCATCATTGTAGCTAGCCAGGCTGGCGAAATCGCCTTTCGCCTAAACTTCAGACATAAAACGCCAAATTGCACCATTAAGAAATTCGTTGCGCATCAGTGAGCATTTAAAATGGAGGAGCTGGTCGAGGCTTCCGGGTCCAGGGTCCAGGGTCCACATAAATAATAGTTATAAATACCTAGTGGTAGTAAACTTTGTCATTGAACCCCGTCGAGGTCCGAAATACGAACTCCTCCGCGAGCGCACTTAGCAACACAAATAAGTGGGAATTGCTCATAAGCAGGGGCAGTATAAGACTTGGAGTTGCTCTCGAAGAAGAGAAGTTATTGATGAGTTTGATGATTCTCCTTGTGAAACTTGCAAAGCAGTTGCTCAACTTTATTTGTTATAGTTCAATCAAATTTCAGTACGATAGAAGCGCATTTGGAGGGTTGAGATGACAATATATAAATCTAGATACATATATATAGTGAATATTGTATATATGTTGAATATAGAAGACATCCTCATCTAGTTATTCATCTCATTTGACTCTGAGTATCTCTCTTTCTTAGGAGACTTTAGATGTTTCCAAGTATGTCATCTTTTATAGTATTCACCCTCATTGCAAGCACATCTAATATGCCAACTCTTTCTCTCTCTTTCCAATCTCTCCTTCAGCTAATCTACCCTCTTTAAAGTCCTTAACAGGGTATCGTAATGCGGGCAGCAGAAGTCCAAGGCTGAAATCAGCGCACGTCAGCAGAAAAGTTGCCAGCGCATTTTGTTGCTTCCTCCCGTGGCGTTGGCGCTTTGGTAATCACTTGAATATTACGTAGCGGAAATCGAAAAGTACCGCTGGAAAATTTTTCAGCGCTATCTCACGAAGACGACGCCGTCGCAGCCGCAGTTGCCGCAGCTTATGACAATAATGAAAGCGTTTTGAATGTGCGCCAGTCGCCATCAATTTGCAGCTTTTGGCTCTCCTTTGGCCCGCTCTTGCTGCAGAAATGACAAAAATGTAAGAAATGGGGCACAGGAGGTGCGGAGGTGAGGATGGCGGCGCACAAATGGCGGCCGGAAGTGGCAGTGCTGCTGCAAATAAAATGGCGGCGGCGCCTTTACCGTACCATTTGTCCGTCGGTCCATTTGCTGGCATCGCATTTTGGTCATTTTTGCGGCGCCATTGAACAATTCGGTTTGTGTTTTGCACAAAACTTGTCGCAGGTTGTGCACTGGCAACCCTGCCAGAGAGGGAGTGGGAGGCAACCCTAATTTTGTGCTTGGCTGGCGCCGCCTTGGCCATCGCCGTCTTGTTTATGGCACATAACTAATATGCTGTAAAATAAGTGAGAATCTACAGCTTTCTGCCAAGTTTCGGTTTAAAAACACATTTGCAAGCGTGCTGTGGTTAGGAGGAAGGCGAAAGGAGAGGGAAGGAGTGAAGTTGGACAATAAATGCAGTGACAATCTACGGAATATTATAGTTTCAGCACAGGAAAGAACTGACGCATAAAACAGACAGTGAAGTCAGAGAGAGACAAGAGATAATTATCAGCGGATGCAGTGAGAAGAAGGTAGCTATAAAATGCTACTTAATGAAAAAGAAATCTCGAAATGAAAAGGGGAAGAAGCTAAGGTAGTTAAATATGAAAAATAAAAGAGGAGAAAGATACTTAAGCTGATTCAAAAATTTGTATAATAAACAAGAGTAAGAATTGTGGAAGGCAGTTAAAAGGAGAATTTATGAACAGGTCTGGGAAACACGAAGAAAAATTAATAGGAGTAGAGTAAAGTGAATTAAAACAGTAATTGTGAAGAGATTGATAATTTTTTATATCTATATCTTTCTAAGTGAATGAAAAGAAGAATTTGAGTATCAAGAATAACAAATAGAAGGCCATAATCTTGTTCTGACTAATTATATACAAATCATAGTTTCAAATACTTATATATATAATATAAAAGCACCTAAGAGTCCATTCGTCCATATTGAGCTCTCAAACCCAGCCCAGTAAACCCAACCTCCCTCCCTCCCTCCGTCAGTTATCTTCAAAGCAACAAGTACTGAAACGGAACTATGAAAAACTGCGTGCTTAACTCAATTGCGAGAACAGAGAAATGTTTGTTATGCAGCATTTGAAAACAGCAAAATATTTGCTGGCAACTTTTTTGCCAACCGGTTCCAGAGCTGCTGCAACTTCTTTTGTGGCGAGTCCTTAACAACAAAGGACCTTCATTGAATGGTGGAAAACGCAAACAATTGTAATGACAAAACCAAACTAACCACACGAACCGAAGGCCGCAGAGATAGAGACGCATGGATAAACGACCGAGTGTGCCTGCCCGGCTGTGTGTTTGTGTGTGTGCAGAGATCGGAATAGATGCTTAGAGATGGATGGCCGCTTGGCTGGACGCAACGGGTTCTCCACACAATAGTCGAGTGAAAATACAAAAAAATATAGAGGAAGAGAATCTGCTAAAATCATTCATGGGGTTTCGAAAAATTCCACAGAAAACTGACAAAACTGACAGCACTGGCAGGGGGTGGGGGATGGGACGCGATAGTGTTGGCTAGCAGATGAGATAGAGTGGCATACATACATATATATATAGTAACACATATGTATGTGTACCATATAAGTGCAGGCTGAGCTAAACAAAGAGCAAAACGTTGTGCGGGAAACATGTTGACAAAAATTGCACACAAAATGCGGAGAGATTTTGGAGATTTTGTCAGGGACAATGCTCGCACAATAAGAGAGAGCGGGTGAGAGAGAGAGGAGGGAGGTTGACGCCCCATGGATGGGCGTTTAAATAAAAATCTGATTAATTTCTTTTATGTGCTTTGGGTTTTTGTGTCATTGTGTGGCCAAAAGACTGAACCCAGAGAGAGGCGAAGGCAAAGGTGGCAGGAAGCAAGGATGAAATGGGCAGTGACATGTTTTGTGCGGGGCACATGACATGTGGCATACACCCGTAACACACACACACACGCACAACTACATGCACAGCTGCATGTCAAAGGTCGTCCGAAAACATTGTCGCAGAGCGAGGAAGCGGAGGAATTGTTGCCCCCGTGAAGCAAATTGAATGCACAGCAGTCTTGAGGTTTGAGCCATTGATATAAAAGGTTTGTGATTATCCCAGTATGATATAAGGAATTGCGAGAAATTTATTGAAGATATTTTACGGCATTAGTGAAGGATTTAAAAGTTAAGATCAAAGTGCATTAGAAATAATATCAAAATGTTTTGGGAGGCGATTTCCTAAGTTGTTCAACAAACTAGGTACTTAACAGGCAGTTTTTTGTTTTCTGTTAGTTTAAATGATATAAATTTGCTTGTTTATTATTGTGCTATATCTAATACAATATGTATTTTGTTTTGGACTTTCTAAATGCTGCGGCAATCGGGAATTATCAGGTAATAAATCTAGCAATTAACCAACAAAAAACCTTTGTTTACGATGCGCGACAACTTTTTGGAACTACCCGAGATAACTAAGAGCTGGTCACACCTTTTTGCCCACGGACAGCTTCATTTCCATACATGGCCAGTTATCGGCATTAACTATGAGCTAACAAAACTTCACACATAACAAAATTAGCCAGGCCTTTGCCTCTTCCCAGAACCAAATCGAACCGAAGCGAGACAAAAGACTTGTGTAAAGTGTGAGCTTAGCTGGGGTTCGAGGCAAGAGAGGGGAAAGGAGGGGAGTGTCAGCTTATCATTGGTATTATGAACACACATACGCACACATACTAGCTTGTTTTCCCACCCCGGAATCGGTCCGGGTTCGAGCATTATGGTAAAAATGTCTTCTAATGACTCATAAGATTAAAAAGTAATTTTCTTGTTATGCTACGCAAACGATTTCTGTTCCACCGTTAATTTTTATACATATTAATATTGGAAAATGTAAAGGAGAAAGAGAGAGAAAAAGAGAAAGAAAAGGCAAGATAGCAGAGCAGCCAAATAAACATAAATTTGATGCACAAAATTGGGTCATTATTGGCAGCACCGTTCGCTGGGTTTTCCAATACCAATTTCTGTTTTTTTTTCTCTTGTCGGGCTTTGTTTTTCCTCTTCTTCTTTCTTGGCGGCGCGTAAAATTACGCCAAACAAATTCATAATTTTCGTTGTATTTCTTTTTATGATTAGCACGCCCTAACCGAAGCCCCCGAGGGGACGCGAGTGGGTGCGAGGGGCGACGCAATTTGCGCCCATTTATGTTCATTTGCTTCAGCTGCTGATGGGGGAGGAGGAGGCGGGGCACAAGGCGACGCGTCGGCTCTTAATTATTAGCCGGGCTTTTTTATGGCCTGCCACAGTGGGCGGGGCACAGTACGTGGACACGATAACTTTCAGGCAGACAGACAGAGAGACAGACAGCGAAGCGGACCTATTTCTGTGGTTTCCAACTCGACGCACTCTCAATTAGAACGTCCAATAAATAGTCTGACAGGGGCGACACTTGTGCGACACTTCTGAGGAAGGGAGGGGGGAATGGTACCGAATTGTGCTTTGTGCTGTGGGGGATCTGCTTTGCCTCTGGCTCTGCCAGTGCCATGTGGCCTGTATCGCACATTAAACTAATTAACAATTAAACCGCCAGAACAACAACAACAACAGCAACAGTAAAGATGATGAAAATATGCTGCCCATTAAAAAATGTCTAATGAATTAATAATAAAAAATGTTTATGTGCTCTGCAGCCTGTAAATGGCTTCTTAAACGATGCCTGTTTCGATGCCTAATGACAACCCAGGCAATCATCTACATTTTGTCAAGAACATTCCAAGAGAACATTCCATCTACAGCTGTTTGAAACATGCCTTGTAATAGATAAACTTTAAAATGTTTCAAAAAGGCAATACAATAAATTTTGCACTACACTGTGCTGTGTCTTAATGAAATATGTATTCAAAGTTGAAGATTAAAGAAACTTTAGGAACATGAAACATTTTTTTGTAAATAATTTTAAACATCTTTCCAATATTTTATAAGCTTTGCTGCATATAATGTATGAATATATGTTTTAAATTTAAATAATACAATAAGGTCCCTTACTTAATTCCCCATCAAGTGTTATACAATATTCCATAAAACATTTAATTTCTTTAGGCACTTTCCAACACTTTCACCTTCGTTAAGCACGAACGTATTTTAGCTCTATCTAATTAGTTTTATCGGAAAAGTGGCAGTAAACTGCCGACACAAGGACGCCGGCCCAACTGCCGAAGTTCACCTGAAATTGGACTCTTTATGGCAGGGGTAGGGGTTGGCAATGCGATGTAAACAGAGAAAGGGAAACGTGGATAAACCTTTCATTGTCTTTTCATTTCATTCGAAAATGGGTAAAGCTAAAGCCCATTGCTGTCCATAATCAAGGCAAATCCTTGCCTAATGCCAGTTTTGTGTCACACACACCATCGCCAGGGGAAAGGGAAGGGGAAGAGGTAGAGAAAAGGGAAACTGAAGGTGCGGACGAGGATGAGCTTCACATTGTCATTGTCATGGCTCTATGGAGCGCTTTCACCTTCTATGGCCTGCTGGCTGCTGCTGTCCTTTTGCCTGTCTATGAAGGCGATGCCTCGATACGATAGTGAGTCCAGAGACTGGAACTGGCCCCGGGGCACAGCCAGGCCCGCATTGACTCTCCTCGACTGGGCTGATTCCTTTTGCCTTAGCTGATTTCGCCGGCTTAATGTTATTTGTATGCCCGTTGTCCTTTTTAGTTTGCAGTTGTTGTTTCTAGGACTACAGCCAGCACAAAAAAAGAACAAGAAGGAGGAGAGAGGAAGAAGAAGGGAAAGGGAGGAAGCAGCACGACAAAAAAGAGGAAAAACTGGCGTCGCTTTTGTGGTTGTTGCGATGTCTTCTTCATGCCCGAAAAGCAGCTGAGTGTTGTCCCTCTGTCGCTGTCCCGTTGCTGTCCCCATAGTTATCCTGGTAGGCGGGCACATATGTGCTGCCTGTTATTGTTGTTGTTGCTGCTGTAGCTGTTGTTGTTGCTGCTGCATGTCTGCGGTTGTCTTTGGCTGCCTCCTTTTTTGCGTAGTTGTTGTGCCTTGTTTGTTTGTTTGCCGAGCATGTCAACTGCTTCTCGTTTATGCCGCATCTTCTTTTCTTTTTCTTTTTTTTGCAGTTGTGCCCTCTGCCCTGTGTCCTGTGTGTCCTGTGTGTTATCCTGCGTCCTGTGTTCAAATTTAATTGCTGTGGGAACTGCACACATGAGCCACTCAGCCAGAGCGAGAGGCTCAGAGACTCAGACACGGGGTCGGACTCGGACTTGGAACTGACATTGGATTCGCTCGAGTCGATTGCGGACGCGACAGATTGGATTTTCAATCAAAATGCTCTGCCCGGGAGCAGTTACACTGCCGCCACGCCCCCGTGTCGTACGTTATGCGCCTCCCTTTGTATTGGGCTTTTTTAATTTTAGTTAACAAAATATTATCCAACTTTTAATGGCACCCCTGACAGGCAGCATGGCTTCATATTTCTCAAGGCGCCGTTGTTGGGATGACAAAAAAGCCACAGCACCATCTTCCGCACCCTCTTTGAGGAAAAAACAAACCGCAAGGACACGAAAATGCACTCGAGCCAATCAAGATGATGATAATAGCTGAAATATGAAGCGGGTTGTCCAACACTTGCCTTGACGGCACCGGAGATTTCACTAATGCATAGTTGAAAGCTGTAGAAACAAACACAGCAAGTGGACAGGCCAAGAGAAGGATATTCTTTAGCAAATTAAGAGGTACTTATTATATAATAAATCAAATATAAAAATAATAGTTTATTTATTGTTATAAAAATATAATTTAATAATAATGTGTTGAATATCCTTTAATAATCCCGATTACCAATTATAATGTCGCTTTCCTACCTTTGTTTTTTATTCTCATGGTAGTTGGCTCAAAGTCAATGAGAAATATTATTATATCCCAAATAAAAAGCTCTAGTTACTTGTAACTAAACAACACTTTACTTCTGTCTGTCTGCAATCAGCTACTCAATATGTGAGTTCAATAATCGTATAATCCCCTTTGGCAAGAACTTCAGTAGCAGCGCGAACTCCAACTAGAAAATGATATATATTTCTGGTTTCTTTGCGGTATTTATGGCATACTTTGCAGCACATCAGTCTGCGGAGTCAGTTCAAACAGACTGTCAGAGGAACTTATGTCATTAGTCGTTGCGGCGGCAAAAACAGACAAGGCGTGGCAGGCGGGCGAAGACGCAGAGGCGGCGCCGCATCCGCATTCGCATCCGCAAAGAGTGCCCGCATCCGCAGTGCGCGCTGCCCCGAAAAGCATTCTGCATATTTGCTGCGACGTGTATTAATGTCGATAAAAAGTTGCTGCCGTTGCAAGTGCCCCAATGCTGCTGCTGGCTGCTTGCTGCATGATGCTGCCTGCTGCTGTAAAAACGGCAACATCATTATGCGGCAAACACTTAATTGTCGCTCATATCTGTGCCCCGAATTCGGTCGTGCAACTAGAGCTGCCACTGCCACCGCCACAGAGACTGTGTTTGTGTTCGTGTTTGAGTTTGAGTTTTCGTTGGCCATTTCCATTTGCAATTGGCAAAAAGCGGAGCGGAGCGGAGTCGAGGCAAGGCGTGCGGCATTGTCAACGCGCTGCGGTGCCTGCCACTCGTTGTGGCAAGTTGGGGTGGCGGCGTCTCTATCTGTCGACTGCCATTACTATCATTATCAGCAATAATCAGCGTGTTGTTGTGGCAACTGCAACCGAATGCCAAATGCTGCGTAATGCATGCAACATAACTGCAGATTGTTGCGGCCAAAGTGCCTCACACTGTTGTGGCGCGTGGGGCAACAACTACAGCAACTAACATGGATAGGCGTGGCAGATGAGCAATGCAAACGTGGTAAGGAAAACTCTTGAAAATGGGATTAATAATCTTGAAGAAGAGAAGCAGAAGAATAAAGCAAATTACATTTAAAAACAAGAATTCTTTAAAAGAATCTAAATTAAATATTTAAATATCAAAATTCCTTATAAGAATTTAAATTAAATAAAATATTAAAATGCATAAATATTTGAGAAAAGATGCCACAGAAAACAAATTAAACTTTGTAGAAAACATTTTTCCGGTTCATAAACTGAACTCATTTTCCTGCAAGAGTCAACTGGGCCAACGCTTTGTGTGTGTGTCTGATTACATTTTGCAGTCAGTGTAATTCAGTTACTCAGTGATTGGTCAGCTCAGCCTTGCTGCAAATTCTGCCAACTTCTATTTGAGTTCTCTTTCCACTCTAATGTCCGGCTAAGCCGACAATCCCCACCGACTGCTGCTGCGCCACTTCCCAAAGAGAGTGGGAGGGAGGGAGGGGGGGGTACAGTGGAACAGTGCCTGCCGCCAGGTCTAATCTGCTTCATAACCCACCATGCAAAGGCGGACGACGACGACTGAGTCGGCTAATAAATAGAAACCCTTTTTGCGTCTATTGGACGAACGCAGCCAGCGGCGCTTTTTCTTGGCTTAGACCGACAAAAGTTTTTGCTAATAAAGGTTGCTCTTGTTTTTGTGACGACTGAGGCAATAAGCCTGGCAGAGACTACAGCTCCCCCCCACTTTCTCTCTCTCTCTCTTGGTCTAACTCTCTATCTAGTTGGAACATTAAACAGTCAGCTCATTGTCGAGTCTGACGTGGCACGGCGTCAGTTTTAGTTTTTCCATCATTGGCAACTGGAGAAGATACACCGCAGAAGGCAGAGAGAGAGAGGGAGAGAGAGTGGGAGAGAGAGTGGGAGAGAGAGGGAGGGATGCCACTTGAAGCTATAACAGTGCACTGCCAGTCAACAGAGCCTGAAACAGCAACAGCAACAGAGACGGACACAGAGACAGAGAAGACGTAACTGGAGGTCATTTTGCAGTCAGAGTGCTATGAAGATATATGACAGGCAGCGTGTCGAGACACAGTAAATGATGATGTATTAGAAGGAGAGAGACAGCAAGAGAATGAGAATGTGAGGGAGAGAGAAATAGAGAGAGCTAGAGCAAGTCCATTTGCCTGCTTGTCTTCCTCCCTTTTAGCCTTTTGAAGTAATTTGCAGTTGCTATTTTCTGTTTTGTAATTGCTTATTAATGTCACTGTGCCCAGTCCCCAGCTGCCCTAGCCCCCTTCCCCCTACTTCCCTCTCTCAGCAGGGTGTCTGCTCTGTGCCACTCTGGTCTGGCCATAACTTCACTTGAAAATGTTCCTAACAAATTTATGCTAATGTGATTTTGCAATTAAAATGCTGCACAATGAATGTGCCCAACCAGAGACACAAACACAGCTTGCAAAGAGGGAGGGGGAAAGGGGAATGCGGGGTAGGCAATGATTGAACGGCATAATGCACAAGTGCCAGGCGATTTATAGTGCCCCACTCGGCGCAGTACATGCAACACTCTGCTCGATCAGCGCAGCACATTCACATCCGCATTATGATCGACAGTGCCAACATGAGCTCCTAAATCATCTCTCCATATGTACAAGTCTACGAGTGTTTTGATACGACCCTCCTTCGATCCCCTCCCCACCCACTCTCTCTTGATCTGCTGCAACAACTCCAACCCAGTTCCCTAAAAGAGTCGCCGACAAATGATGATGAAGTTATCGGCGCGGGCAGAAGAGGCGCCTTGGCTTTACCATTTCGCATAACGAGCTGTCGGAGATTAGTTGCGCGCTCACGGCCCTGCACAGTGGTTGACTGCGCCAGATTTGCGCGATCAATCCTATCGATTAATAACTAAATTAAAAGACAGCTATTCAAAATTTTATAATTTGACTAAGTGGTCAATTTTATACAACTTTTGTTAGTTGAAACTTAATCAACATATATAAATTTAGTAATTATGTTTATTATAGATAACTACAATAGTTCTTGAGATGAAAGATAGTGTAAGTCTACTTAAAATAATTGAAGTATTTAAAAATGTAGCTGGTGTTTTATATTTTACTAAACAAAACTTTTGATTTAATTGTTACCTTAATTATATTGTTTTGAAAAAATTAATAGAAATGTTCAATTATTAAGTTCTTCAGTTTATTGTTTTTTTTTTATTATTAATATATTGTATATTAAATTGCACTAACTATTGTTCATATTTGCGCAAACCAAAATTTCACAGTTTCTCTTTATAATGATTTATCACATATTTATTATGAATTTGTATAAAATTTTCTTTTGAAATCAGTTTTAAATTTAGATTAATTGAATATTATTAATAAAAATTAAATTTGTTTTTATTATTTTATTTAGTTCATCAATATTTAGTATTATATTAGACATGACTTATATTTAATTCTGTATAAAATTGATCTAAGTTGTATTATAAAACGCGTTGTTTATAGATAAAAAGCAACAGCCAAAATATGCTCACCATTCTATAACATTCACTCACTGTGCAGGTCAGACTGATTTTTAACACCGCATCTGCAATTCCCATTTCCCATTTCCTCATCCCGCCACATTTTGATGTCTCTGTCTGGCCTTTTGATCTCGGCGTGCTCAGAGCCAAGGCATACACCTCCTCCACTTCCCTCCGCCTCCCTCCCCCCTTGCCACACCACCTCATAACCCACTCCACGCTGTCGTGTCACTTTTAGTGCGCTGCGAGAAACTTTAATGACTTCTATTGCGAAATGTGAAAAATGGATTCCGCTGCCGGAATCGGACTAAAATTGGATTGCAACGTTTACTTTTTGGCCTGTTGTTAAATATTTAACGATTTGTACTTAATTCACATGTATGTGTATGTGTGAGCATATGATGTTTGGCATAAATTACTTAAATATTTAAAATGCACATTTCTCATTCGGTTGGCTCGCGCTGAATGCGCATACGCCCCATGTGGCAGCGGCGCATCAACGGCGACGGCAGCCACATCAAGTGGCAGCCATCACATGCAATGTGAGAAATCATGCATAAAAATTTATTATGTTCAAGCGCATGTTGCAACATCATGTTGCCATCCCCGCCGCGTCTCCCGATCTGCCCCCCTCCAGACCCTTCTGCCATTGCCTGCGCCTGTGCTCTGCCTGCAACCATCATAATAATATCAATGGCAACACAGCGCACGGGCAAAAAAGACGAGAGAAAAATAAAAAATGAAATCAAACACGTAAAACAAAAACACATTCCCCACGAAGTCGATTTACTCTATTTGAATAACAGCATCAGCAGCGGAATCAGAATGAATTCAGGAAAGTGAAAGCAAATTATTTGAATATGCAAAATGTGAATATCATATTTAAATTGGACATAAGATATTCCACAATATAAGCTGTCGAAGAGGTGGATTCTGTATTTTCAGGAAATGTTATTTATTACTTATAAATCTTAAAATCAGCAGAAACAATTTCTTATTATCATCTTACTTATGCTTATTTATAAATTTTTAAATTGTTCTGAATCAATAAGAAAACTATATATTAATTATTTATTATTAGTATTATTATTATTATTATTTTTTTTTTTATTATTATTAATATTATTACTATCATTATTATTATCATTACTATTATATTTATTTATATACTATATTAATAAACAACTTGCAACCTCTTGTTGCCACAAACTGCATGAGAAAGTAACCATTGCCACACTCCCTGACAGTGTGCTGTGGCATTTGTTTGCCGGCAGAGCGCAAAGTGCAGCAATGCAGCAACTGCAGCAGCTGCGATGCTGGCGTCGACTGCGGCGGCAACATCATTTGAACTGTCATTAAACTTTGACTATCATCCTTTTATTATTTGGAGCTACCGTTGCTGCTGCTGCCACAGTGCCACAGCGATGCTGCAAGCCATTGCTGCTGCTGCTGCTGCTGCTGCCGCTGTTGTTGCTGTTGTCAATTGTTGCAGCATTTTATATATTTTTTTCTGCATTGCGCCTGCCTGCATTGTTGTTCTGTTTTGTTTTGTTTCACCTAACACGTGAGCTCACCGCAGCGCACGTTGCAACGTTGTTGTCGACGTTGTTGTTGCTGCTGTAAGCCTTTGTGTTGCAGGCTTTACAACAGCAACAAGAGCAAAAAGTGCTGCCTGTTTACAATATTTGTGTTATGAGCATGCATGTGTTTGTGTGTGTGTGTGTGTGGTTATTTTTTCAGCTTCCCCTTGCTGTGCCTGCCTCACTCTTTGCCCCTTCTCTTGCGCTCCATCATGTGCCGTAATAGACATCCTTTATTATGGCCAGTTGCATTTTGTAATATGCATTTGTCAACACAAAAGACGCACTCGTTCTCTCTCTCTCTATCATGTTTTCTCTCTCTCTCTCTATCTATCTATCTATCTGTCTGTCTGCCATTGAGTGTTTTCTCTGCCACAGTTGCTTTTGTGCGCGTTGGCAAAATTCAATTGCAGGTGAAATGTTGCCTAACGAGCAACTCAAAAGGCAAAACAAACCGCTTCGCCCCCAAATGCTGATTTGTCCTCAACTGGCGATTTATGAGCCAGCAAAATGGGACAATAAACTGTGGCCCAACTCAGTTAATGATTCATAGTTGCTAACTTAAACATGATACTATTATTAATCTATTATTTATTGGAACAACTCCTTGAGATATCAAGCTTCCATTAACTCTTAAATTAGTTTACTTTATGTGATTCCAGATCTCATTTAGATAATGCCAGACAAGAGAAAAAAGAACTCAATTACTTTTAGAATTGTTTAATACAATTTTGAAACTCTAAATAAATATGCCAAGAAAGCCAAGGAAGAAGCCAGGAACTATTGTCATGATTTAGGAGGTTTATCAGCAGGTTTATCAGCAGGTTTATCAGCAGGTTTATCAGCAGGGTTATTAGCCGGCTTATCAGCAGGTTTATCAGCAGGCTTTAACAGCAGGTTTATTAGCAGGTTTCCCAGCACTTTTATCAGCAGGTTTATCTTCATCCTCATCACTGTCGCTGGATCTGCGCGAGTGTTCACTGGGAAATGTGGATAGAGTGATGAAACTTCCCTTGCTGGTGCGTGGATCTCGAATCACAGCGACCTTGCCCAGGAACTCAATGACTTCCTCCTTCCGCTTGCCCTTGGCTATTTCCTGGGCATCTAACAGCTTCTTGTTGCGCGCTATGTAGGCAGCACGTAGGCGTTGCTCCAGCGTCTGATGCTCGAATTCTTTCATATCGAAGTGCGTGTCTGCCACAGGATGTGCTGGCTTGCCACGTTGCAGGTAATTCGAAAGTTCCTCTGGCGTCATATTGCGCATCTTGATGGTCTCCGTGAACTTGGTCTTGGCCTCCAGCTGCTTGGCCTGCGATCGCTTCAAACGGTAGAAATCCTCGCGTTCGAACTCCTCCAGTTCGCTGCAGATATATGTGTGTGTGCACATCAGTCGGGGCAGGATCACATACTCGAGCGCATTGACGCGCATGTTCGTCTGCATGGAGGCTTCCTTCAACATGCGCTGCATGTACTCCAGCGAGGCACAGTCGATGATCTCGCGCAGTGCTGTGAGGAAATTCCGGCGTATATTTTGCACCTGCTCGCCGCCGCAACTGAGGCCAGTGTTGCGAAACGATCCGGCCGCATCGGCCTCCAGCTCGAAGAAGTTCAATTTGACGCCGACAATCTTCAGCGATCGCTTTCGCAGATTCGCCGTGGCCACACGACTGTCGGCCACAATCACCGGCTTGAAGTCGGTGCCCAGCAGATTGGCCTTGGCCACCGAGAATATGGCAGTGCGCATCAGATCCACCATGGAGTCGTCCTTCTTGCCCATCTGCTCCCTCAGCTCGCGTCGCTTGACTTCGATGGCATCGCGCTTACGCCGCAGCAGGCCGACTCCGCGCTTGGCCCCCGCGATCAGCAGCTTCATCTGCACCTGCGTTGCCCGCGATGGATATACGTCCAGCTTGTCCTTGGTGGCCATGATGCGATAGAAAGAATTCCGGAGTTTGCCTGCTCAAATTTAGATAAATTTAGAAACAGACAGTTGAAACAATTCGAAAATGAACCCTGCCTGCCTTCAACTAGTGCTGCAAATTGTGTTGCAACTGATGTTACAACAGCAGCAAATGTATTTGCCTCATGTTAACACACATACACTCATAAAACTGTTTGCTTTTCAATTCGTACAACGGCTCTTTCAATATTTTCATTGCATTTCAGTTATGTTTTTAAGTGCAACATGCAGAAAGCAGTTTCCCTGCTGCAAGCCGGGCTTGTTATGATTTCAACTTGTTGCACGTGAAATGCATAACATAATTTGAGAGGAACTCGCAGTGCGCTGCCACTATGCAGTCCAGACACGTAGAACCAGTCGCAAGACACGGAAGTGAGCAGCGAAGCGTAGAGGCAGCCTGAGGCGTGGGGAGGAAGAGACAGGAGAGAGAGAGAGAGAGAGCGCCCTTCTGCCGCCTAACCAAGGCTGTCTCAAAGGGTTCTCTAATGCGATTTTTTAAGTGCAAGTGCCTCAGTTGTGTGACTTTAATTGGATCGATATATTGCTTGTGGCAACATGGCAGCAGCATCACGTAGCACAAACCATATGCAACGCAGTCAAAGCTAAGGTGGAATATTCAATTTTCCGATTGGAAATTAATTTTCCATTGATTTGAATTAATATGGCACACGTCGCATCTGTCATATTTTCCAAACGCTTTTCTGCCTATGCAAATTCACGAGGGAAATTGGTTTACCCACGCGGAAAACAAGAAGAAAACTCAACGCAGACAGCGGGAAAACTGCTGTCAATGCTGGGGCCAACTTGGAGCCCTGTCATCTGCATTTAATTGACTTCAGCAATGGCAAAGCACAAATCACAACGAGCTCAGCGAACTGCGAATACACTGAAATTAAAACTCACCTAGATAACGTAATGTGAAGTGGGAAATCGATTCCAGTGAGAGAGCAAGAGTGAGAGATAATTTTAATTTCCGTTAAATAATTCAATTTTTTTATCACCTAATTAAAAATCGATCTGCCTGTTGCGAGGGTGTGGCAAATTAACTGACAATTGGCCCACACGACACGCCTCCCGGGCAGGCTATAATATCCGGCTAGATTAAAAAAAAAAAAGAAAATAAAATGCAATGAAAAAACTGAAACCGAATGGAAAATATACTTGAAGCTATTAAACGCAACTCAACAAGAATCGTGTGAGAGAGAAAAGAAGAAAAAGGAATTGACTTTCAATCAATTAATAAATGCAAAAATAAAATAATTGCCCAGCACTTTTGCGGCAAAAGGCGTTGCCAGCTAGTTTCAAACTTTATACTGGCAATTAAAAAGAACCTCGAAGAGATTACTTTAATTGCTATATAAGTCTAAATGGATTTGGAACATGTTGAAAATAAAAATATTAAAAAGAATGCTGATTCAATTTTGGTTTTTAGTTCAATTAAGTTATGAAGTGAAAGAAAAAATTAAAAATCTCACGTTGGATATCGGATGAATCTTTTTTAACAAATTATTTAACATTTTTAGATCTAACCTTGTTTTTTGACACTGCCTCCTCACGCGATTATTAAGAACTTCATGATCGATAAAACAGAATTGACGTAGTGCAGAGCTATGAATGTTATGTGTTCATGTTTTCGTCTCTTAAATGAGTAATTATAATTTGTTATATACTATATTATTGCACTCTTATCAATATATATTTGTGACGCATACGAATTGCCAGAATATCTTATTTCACCACGAAGAATGGTGCTATCGGGAGCCCCGACCTACTTTAGTTATATAGTGGCTGTGAATTCAAAATGTTTTCCTAGAAATTAATGAATTTATTAGCTTCCATTGAACGAACGATAACCGATACTCAAGTGCCAGCATATGGTTTATATGAGCTATGAAATCCAACTCACGATCAGTATAATATCACACCCAAATTCAGAATGAAGCAAACACCCATCTGGAGCTTAGCTCTGTGTTGGGCTATAGCTCTAAAGCTTACAACAGCCACAGATGTTGGTAATGCAATCGTATATATATTACATATTTATAAAAATATTTATAAAAATATTTTTGCATTATAAATCGTATTTTATAGCTCAAAACATAGATAAGGTTTCTTGTATTAGACGTGATGGAAAAGCCGGATATTGTATGAAACCTAATAATTGTACACAAATTTTGAATATATTAGCAGAAAGAAAGAACAAAATTTACAAAGATGAACACTTTGACTACATAAGGAACTCCAGAAGCACCAATTGTTCCCAAGTAATAAATGTTGCATATAAATACAATTATGTTGTGATTCCATTATCTTTACTCCCACTTTATCCACAGGGATTATTTTGCTGCGAATTCGACCTAGACGATGCAAAGAGACAATTGCTAAATCAAGATTGTGGCAAATTTGAAAGTTATAAAAGCTACGAGGACAAGGAAATTTAACTAATGTCAAGACCTTGGATGACTCTTCTAAAGTTTAGAAATAAATACAACGGCTCCATTGAGTATTCATGTGTTGGATCTTTAATACATAAACGTATGTATAAACTCTACAAAAAACTAACAAATTAATCACAAATTCAATTGGAATCACAAACAGGCTTCGTTCTCACCGCTGCACATTGCTTTACTGATAAAGAATTGTGAGTATACAAAATAATTAAAAAGCTCAAAACTAATTTTTTTTTATGACAGAATATCAGTTCGCTTAGGCGAATATCGCATGAGCACCAAGTTGACTGTCAAGGCAGGTTATGTGCTCCGCCTGTAGAAGATATAGACGTAGAAAAATTTTACATACACGAGGAATTCAATCTATATAATGACATAGCCCTTGTTAAGTTAAAAACAGATGTCGATTTTAAACGTGAGTGTGACTTAAATATATATATATATATAATAAATAGTTAATAAAATAAATAATAATAATCTTCTTAGCAAACATAAGGCCCATTTGTTTGCCAGTTAAGGATGAGCTTCAAGAATACGGCAGCAAGATTAAAACCTTTACATTAACTGGCTGGGGAAGAACTAAGCACTCCACCTCTTCAGATGTACCAGTGGAAACAGACATTCCTCGCCAGGATCTCAGCAAGTGTAGTAATACTTTCGGATGGGAAATAAAGTCAACTCAATTGTGCATTGGCAGAAGCGATAAGGCTGTTTGCAACGTCGACTCTGGAGGTCCCTTGACCGGTGTGAGCTCCTATGATGAAACACCTAGGTTTGTACAGTATGGTATTGTCAGTTTCGGTTCACAAATCTGTGCCCTCGGGGTTCCAGGAGTCTATACGAACGTTAGTAGCTTCATTCCCTGGATAGCCAGGATAATATCCACCGAATAGTGACGACTAAGTTGTCAAGATTAGATCATTTTGTAGTATAATAAGTTTACTATAAATAAATAAATATAAATGTTGATCATTACCAGTTCCTGATTTGATATAAACTTGATCTTTGAATGTTAAAAAACTGAAGCTGAAGACTTTTATTGACTATTTAAGGAGTAAAAGAGCCTAAGACTTCCTCTTACTTTCAGCTTCACTTGGCTGTGTCTTCGAGATCTCAGCTTGTTAGTTGCTGGCGTGCTGCGTGCTCCTCCACCGATTCACCTGAGTCTCGCGCTCAGCCCTCGTCTCGTGTCTCTGGCTATTCCCGCGTGTACTTAACAACATTGTCGGACTATTCTTAAATATTTAAATTTGGCATCGTGCGTCGAGGGAGAGTCGACTTGCCCGCTTACAACTGCGCCACAAAATCAACTGCAAATCACGACTAACCAAATGCTACATGCAAACATACTGCGAGTGCGGTTATATTTATGCCGGCTGCCGGCACAGCAGCAGCAACAACAACAACTGCTAGACAGGCAGCGGGACAGAGGCGGACGGCAGACAGACAGAGAGACAGAAGCAACTGCAGCGGCAGCGGCAGTTCCCACCGAGCGATGGAAGCTAAACAAAACGTGTGCAACAAACTAAGCCATTTTTGTCGCCGCCCGCCTAAATACCAAACTTGGCTTTTGCAGCAGCGGCAGCAGCAGAGACAGCAGCAGCAGCACCCAGCAACAACAGTCGGGATAACAACAACAAAGACAACAACAAAGTGAAAATGTCCTGCGCTGTTGGGGAGAAGAACAAAAAAAGAATCTCAAATAAATCATGATTCATGACCAAAAGCCACAGAAATGCCAAAAATAAAAGCAACAAGAGTGGGAGAGCAGCAGGCCCAGGTCGCACACTGAATACCCTACGAATATATGTGATAATAAATACAAAATGAAAGAAAAAATAATTAAAAAATACATTTTAATAAAATAAAAATCAATTCGTATCGTAAAACTAAGATAAAGGTTAAGAATTTTTGAGTTTGAGTTCCCAATTCATAACCAACTTTCTATACCCTTTCCCCTTCTCGGGGTTGTCATAAAACTCACTAACTAACCCGAAGAGCAAAAAAAGAAGAAGAAGAACCAAAAGCCAAACGTTTTTTTTGTTGTTTTCGGAGGAGGCGACGACACAAAATGTTCGTGATTCGGTTGCGGCTTTTGCCGAAGCTGCGAACGAAACGAAAATAATGCGGAATATTTTTTCAAAAAATACACAAGAAAAAAAATGTGTCGCCAGTTTCGGCGCATTTCGGCAGCGGAAGAAGAAGAAGAGCGAGAGTTCCTTTTGGCTTTTGTTTTATCTCTCTCTCTCGGTTTCCCCTTTTATTTTTTTTCAGTTTTGTTGCAATCTTCAGTCATGTTGGCCATGTTTACAAAATGCGCCGTGTGCTAAGCATTTTTATCACGCAAACCCCGCAGCACCCGCCCTCCCCCGTTAAAAACAGGCTCCTGCTTGAGTTCTGCTCTTTTTTTTGTGCGGCAAGTTCTTCATAAAAAAATGTCATGTCGTTTGGTTTCGTCTGTTGTCTCCTTGCGAATCGCCTTTAAACGATCGTTTTGTCATAATGCGACATTTAAGGAATTTTTATATGAATTCGCTTAACGATCTGACATTCGAGAGAGCGTCAGCGTCGATCCCGAGCTGCTCCGACGTTAAGGTGTGGAATTGTTATTATTTATGGAACTGTGGTGAGTAGAAGAATTATTCTTAACTGAAAAATCGTAGAAAGATCAAAAGGCTTAGCGCAGAATTGAACAAGTTTACTGTTTAGTTAGTTTTATTTAACTATTTCGATCATTGATCGATCAACCTTCTGCACAAGAACCTTTCAAACGTTGATGTTTCTTAGAACTTTAAATTGACCAAATATTTTAACATAAAGGATCAATATAAAAAAGTTAAGAACTTAAAAAATCAACAAAATTATTAATAAATCAAAAGAACAGCAACTTCAAGAACTGCAATAAGGAACCCTGCACAATCTGAGCTCACCACGGGTTGTCAACTCCAAAATCAGCTCATTTTCAGGAGTGTCATCGTTAAGAACTCGACCAGAGCGCCCCACTGTGCCCCACTGTGCCGCGGTGCGCGGTGTCAGAAGACATTAAAATGGCCCAAGAACAAGTCAGAGCCACATTAACAACCAGACGGGAACATCAACAACTTACAACTTTGTCAGGGACTCGGAGACTGCGAGTCGAAGATGATAATGAAGCGCATGATGTAGCGACTTTTGATGGGGATGAGGATGAGGATGAAGATGATAATGATGACTGCTGGCCACTGGACACTATGTGCCTTGAGTCGCTGTCGCTCTTTACTTCGTTCTTTATAACCCTTCACTGCTCCCCCTGCTGTCCCTTGGCTACCTTCGGGAGACAATTAACTTGCTCGCTGACTTTTAAAAAGGCATCGGCTGACATTTTTACGCGTGTACATGATTTTATTTGCCCGCTTGTCCGCTCAGGTAATTATGGCACGTTAAAGTGTTAATGTGCCACGTTAAGAGCCTGTCCCCAGGATCTCTTCCTCTCTCTCCCAGTCTCTCTCTCTCTCTGCATCTCTCTCCCCCTCTAAGCAGCTGATGAAGCCATTTGTGGGCACAAAGTTCCTAGTTGGCTTCCATATTTTAGCAGTTTTTAGTAACATAACCAATTAGCTGGAGCATCGTCAGCTGTCGGCATTGCAGAACTGGTTGCCAGCCCCAGAAAGTCAGCTAATCCAACTGTAACTAACCGTAAGCCTGCGCTGACTACTGTCACCTGCTCCGCATTCGCTTGCGGATTCGAATCCGCATCAATTGACGTTATTGATTCGCAGCCCACAATTTGCCGCTGCCACCCAATGGCCATAAGTTATTATGTCTGGCCAAACGGGTTCCCATCCATGGACATGTATAGATTGCCATGACGGTTGTGCCTTCTGCCTTGTGCCATGTGTGTGCCCGCCTGGCCTGGCCTGGCTTCATTCCTCATACTCAGCCTGCGCCTGGGCCTCGGTCTGGGTCTGCGCCTCATCCGTGCAGCTCGTGCGCCTCTTAAGGCGTTCGAGGAAAATTGCATGACAAATAAGTTTTGTGTGTCGCAGACAGTTGACATTTTTTATGCTGAGTTATATGACGCTGTCTGGCAGAATGGAGCATGCAACGGGCAGGCCACCTTCCTCCACCCTGCTCCCTCTCCCTCCTGCTGCCTGCTGCTGTCTACGCATCCGACAATTGCCTAGCAAAATATTGATTTTTATAAATGCGAGCCACATGCAAAGTTGGCAGTTGTTAAAGCGAACCAATTGCCCCAGCTGAGAGGGGGGGAGGGGACACCCCTTGGGGCAGCTGTGAAAATGATGGGAAAGTGCGGAAAAGTGTGGACAGGAAAACCTTAGTGCAATTGAGGCAGCAAAGGTGAGTTGCTGCTCATCGACTTAGCCATTTATGGCAGTACTTAAGGAGCTGCAACTAATTTTCCAGCCTTTTACTGACTGACCCAAACACACACACACACACACACACACACGTACATGTAACTGTCACTGTTGATTGGCAAATGTTTTCATTGAGAGTATTTCCATTGGCTCGTTAGTGAAATTACTTGAAAGGCGTTAAACAATTAAATGTTCTATGCGAATTTCTTGCAGTCACCCAAAAGGGGAAACAGTTTGACTGTATGATAGTAGCAAAATGTGTGTGTGTGTGTGTGTGTGTGTGTGTGTGCCGACCCTGAGTAAGAGTCTAGGCATTTTAATTGAAATTAATTAGCCAGCACATGAGACATGCCTGGCTTGCTAGCTAACAAGACAGAGAGAGAGAGAGAGAGAGGGGGCAGAGAGCGTGCTGTTAAAGACAACAATAAGCTGCAACTACTTCACGCCAATTGTTGACAGACAGAGCGAGAGAGAGAGAGAGAGAGAGAGAGAGACGTTGCATATGTGAGACGCTGCTGCCGTTGAAGGTGCGCCGGCATTTTGTCATACGGCGGCATTCGTTGTATGTCAATCAAGGGGGCAACCACACACACACAACAGACGCCACATACCACACACAACACACACTGACACACACACACTCCTTACACCACACACTGACAACATGTGAATCTTTTCCACATGAGCATTAAAGGCGCTCAGCTGGAACACAGCCGCAGAGGCAGAGGCTGAGCAGGCAGGCAGCACTGAGGCCAACTGAGGCGACGCACTGCATTTGCCATTTATGACAGTTGAAATGTCAAAAGAACAACAACAACAACACGCCAGGCAGACAGACAGACAAAGCGACAGACAAAGGCAACATTTGCAAGTGTTAAGCGTCTTCCTTTGTAGAACTCTCTGACGTCGGCGACGTCGTCGTCATGTGCGCGCAGCTGTTTTTGATCTGCCACGGATGCGCTTCATTGCCCCAAAAAGGGGGGTGACGTTGACCCCCTCAAAAGCCACACACACACACAGGCACACACAGGCAGACACACACTCTCGTGCAGCAAGTCTTTTTGAGCTGCTCTCGCGTGTATTCATGTTAAGCATCTGTCGAAAGACTATCTCGAATTGGTTATTAAATTCTGTGACGCAGTGTAAAAAAAGAGGGAAGGGTATTTTTTAAAGGTATACATTTTTTAATTGTAAATAGACGAGGGAAAATAAAATATAAATAAATATAAATAATTAAATTAATAATTAATCAAATAAAAACAAAGTTAAATTGGTAAATTTAGTTACAGAATTCAACTTTTAAATTCTTTTCAAAATTTACTTAGAGCATTTACAATTCGTTCAGCTTCTTTTTAGGTGTTTTATTTTTTGAAGCTTTTTAGCATTTTAATTGTGCAACGTGTGGAGAGATTTGTTGAAAAGCTTGTTAAAAACGCACTTTAATGTCAAAAGAAAATAGTCGAGGCGAGGCAAGTGGCAGCGTGTCGTGCCCACTCTCAGTTCCAGTTCCCTGTGGCAGCTCTAACACATTTCAATGTGTCATTTGAGCAATGAGCGAAAGGCGTAAAAATCTGCGTAATTAAATTTTATTTCGGGGCTACGCACACACACTCACACAGAGAGAGAACGGTACACAGGGCCAGCTGGCAGCGAGTGTTGGGGGATTGCTGTGGCATGCCACGCTGGCTAATTAGCTGCGCTGCTGCTGCTGCTGCTGCGTGGCGACAAAAAGAGAGAACATCAAAGCCAAAAGGCACGTGACCCAATCCAACCCTGGGCACAAACTGCTAGCGCTAACTGTAACTGGAACACCTTGGCAGCGGGGCAAACGGGTAAGACGAATCCATTGACGGCTGTCAAATTAGCAACGCAAATTGCAAAACGCACACGGAAGAAGAGTGCGTAAGGGAAGAGGGGGAAGGGGCAGAGGGGAGAGCGGGCAATGCATGCATAAGTATCTGTGTATCTGTGTGGCGTGCTGCGCATCTGTGAAGTTGTCTATCTGTCGTCTATCTGCACATCTGCATAATTTTCGCACACATATTTATGGCACTCTTTATCCGGGCACTTATTTAGCCTTGTTCTGGCCTCCTCCGCCTCCGCCTCCACTCTCAAGTGCCACTCGTTTTGTTTGCTTTTTCTGTTGCCCTTTTGCCAGTCACACCCCTTCTGCCTGCCCCACTGCCACCCCCATCCTTGTTTTCCCCATCATTGCTCTGCTTATTCATATCAACTCACTCAACGTCAGGCGGCATTGCGCTTTCATCTGCCGCCGCCTCAGCCTGTTACTCTGCCTGCCTCACTCCTTGTCTCTTTCTCCTTCTCTCTCTCCTTTTTTCTCCCTGCCTTTTGGCATCATCGTCGTCGCCTTGCACTCAATAATCATACGCCTCGCGATCATCGCATTGAAATTGCTTGTTAGTGCTGCGTTGATTGGTATATATCGCATATGGCGTAGACAACTCGACTCGCTGACAATCAAAGCTGCATCGCGAATGAGTTCATTCATTATGCTGCAAACGGTGTCTGCAGAAGGTGTAATCATTCAATGGAATATTCATACTTTGGACAGTTGTCAGTGACTTTGAAGTTACAATGATTGTTAAGTGATAAATATGATAACTTGATATGATATAAAACTGCAAATGAAACAAACATTTTAAGAAAGTAGAATCATTAAACAGTTTATTCGCATTGCAAGTTAAGATTTATTGGAAATAATTGAAATGTTCAGAGTAGTTCTTGAGAAGCTGAAACTTTATAAAAGATCTGGAGGAACAAGTTACAAATCCCACGAAAATATTTTTTTTAATTGAAAACATATATACGAGGGTCGTTTGATAAGTCCGTGACTTTTTGTATTTGCCGCGCACCTGCTCTAAATACAACACTGTCCTTGCAGTTATCGATTAACAGCTGACTGTAAAATTTTAAAGCTGCGTTTTTGGTTTGCGTTTTATAGGCATTGAAAGCAGACGATCTCGATCTCCATTTTCGTTAAAATTCACGAGATATTTCCTACTTTGTTGTATTTAGAGCAGGTGCGCGGCAAATACAAAAGACTTATCAAACGACCCTCGTATTTTGAGGGCCTTGAGATCGTCTGCTTTCAATGCCTATAAAACGCAAACCAAAAACGCAGCTCTCAAAATTTTACAGTCAGCTGTTAATCGATAACTGCTGACAGGAGCAGTGTTGTATTTAGAGCAGGTGCGCGGCAAATACAAAAAGTCACGGACTTATCAAACGACCCTCGTAATTGAATCACTTAAGGGTGCTCTATAGTTATATTATAGGTACTTTTATTCTGTCATTCTTTATTTATGCTATTTGTAGATTTAATTTTAGATAAATAAATAAATTAAGATTAAATATATCGCATAAATATTTATTACTTATCCTCATTTATTTCATTAGAATTGCAGCTTGATATTGTAATTTTTTAGCAACCTAAGCATTCTCATTATATTTAAATAAACTGTGCACCTACTTCAAGTGCCTACTTATAATCACAGAAACCTTTATTACTTATTCATCATATATTTATTTAGAATTGCAACTAAAAATTGGAATATTTCAATAAAGGTACTATTAAGTACATGTGCCATACCTATACATCACTCTAAAGAGATTCGATAATATGTATATCCTTTCATTTAAAGAAACTTTCTACTTCCAGTACATCTCTGATATTATAGCCAGCCATCACTTCTCTTTATTTCCTGCAAGTTTTTCAACAGCAGCTCAACTATTTCTCCACATCAACAGCTCGTAAATTTGAAGTCTGATTAAACCTAGCCGGAAGACTTTATCGTGGCCACACCTCGTTTTGCCCCATTCCACTTGGGAGGCGTGTGAAGTCAACGATGTGAATGTCCCATAAAAACGGGCCGCATTGACAATTTCACAAAAATAAGTATAATACATAATATTCCGCTTGGGGATGCCGCGTATTCTAAGCGAACGAACGAGAGTAATAACAAAACAACATTACAGAGTGTGGGGGGAAGGGGGAGGGGGACAGACATTTATGGCAAGAGTTTTCACATCTCCAGAAAAAGATCAAACACAAGAAATCATAAAAGTATGGACTGTTGCCTGTAGGGAACTGGTTATAGTGTAGGTACCACGGCCATGCCGACGACCACGCCTCATCATGTCATATAAATTCTTCCAAATCCAGAAACATAAAAGATGTTCCTTGTTCGTGTTGTTGTTGTTGTTGTTGTTGCCGCCACATAAGAATTTAACATGTTTTACAAGCAATCAAATTGCATTTTTCACATAATACACAAACAGAGAGAGGCACGACCTGAGCCTTCGACTGAGTTGTGGGCGTCATAAATAGCAAAAGGGGGAGGAGGGAGAACTTAAGAACCAAAACCGAAAGGAATTCACAAGTTGCCGCTAAAATAGTTGAAGAGATTAATAAGCAACAAAGCAGCGCTTTATGCAGCAGACGAGTTGAGCGAGAGAGCGCTAGTGGCATCTCTTTCTGTTGCCAAAGTTTGTTTACCTCTCGGTCTATTGGCTGTCTAATTTGCGCTGGAAGAAGAGGTTGATAGGGTGTCTGGGTTGAAGGGTTAGCAAGGTAAATATTTTCTTTATTTACCAAAGAAGAAATTTGTTAAATATTTCTAACTTTCTGTATGTTTCCTTTAATATCTTCTAATAGATTTTATAATAAAATATTCTATAGTCATATTGTGTGTAAATGTCTAGGGTATTTCCTGTTCGTGCACACTCGTTACATTTACAGCTCACTTGGCAGTTGTTTATGATATGCTCCATCGACATTGTACGGTTTGTGTTTGTCTGTCTCTCGAGTGTTCTGTTGTTGTTTTGCTCTGCTCTGCGACTCGTTGGCGCTTCATTCCGCGCAATTTGACAATAGACAATGACGATTGATGGCAGTGCGAGATGAGACTGTGTACAGTCTGGCAAGGAGTCTCTGGCAGAGGCTGGAGAACGGGGCAAATGACATGCATTTAATCAAACGCGTTCGAGTTTCATTTGTTGGCTTTGAAAGTTTTCAGCGTCGGCAACTGATAACGAGTTTTGTGCATTAAGCTCTATTATAACGCCCCGAAATTACAGCATGTGGATTCCGGCTGAATCCAGGCGGAATCCTGGCCGAATCCTTGTCGTTTATCTAGCATAGCAGGCGGGCAGGCCTTCTCTCTCGCCTGGGGGGCCTCTGGCAATGGCAGTGGGGTGCGTTCTCTGTCATCTGCGAAACACTCGTTTAGTGTAATTGGGCCAATGGCGCTGCGAGTTATACGCACACCAACTCACACACACACACATATACAGGCAGCACACCCGCCCAGACAACTAACGGCCAACAGCGACAGTAGCCAACAAAAGTCTGGCAACAAAAACTGCCAAACTTTTCGCAGCAGGCTGGCAAAAAACCCGCAACGAGCACAACAGACACGACTCTACATAGAGATACCTACACACACTTACATACAAGTATATATATATATTTTTGGGGTAAAGTTTTATATATAGTATTTTATGACAGCCAAGCCCAGCCAGACGCCCAGACAGACAGACAAATGGCAGCGACATTTGAGCGACACTTGCAGTTTAGACAGAGATGAGTTCCCAGTTCCGAGTTGCCAAGTTGGAGTTTGACTTGGGCCTGAGGTTGGGCTCGCGTTGGCAGACACATTGGACGTGCCAGACAGTCGTCTGTTTATAATTACAGCCTCAGCTTACACTTTCACTGGAGTGTGGCCGCCATATAACTTCGCTTGCTCCAAGGCAACTTCAAGTGCTCGCGCTGACCCCAAGTTAAAGTGTTAAGCCTTTGGTTTTTAATGTGAAAAGTTGATTACAGTTTGCAGATTGTTCAAATAAAACTTATATTCAGTTTAGAGAAATAACTTAAAAGATATATGTATGAATTTATATTTTTATTAATATGTTGATATACGATTTACCTTCTACTAAGGCTTCTCCTGTTTGCCCAAGGCAATTCTTTTTTAAATACCATTCTTGTTTATTTGCCGATGCACTGTTTAATAATATTTCAGACCAATAACTGAGAGTTATAAAAACCTTCTAAATAAGGTTTTAGTTCTTTAAATTAATGGAAGGTCTTCCAAATCATACTTAATATGCATATGACATATTAATAGATTTTGTGGCCAAGCTTTGTAGCCATGGCTTTCATATTCTCTATGGTTCAGATGTTCATACGGACACACAAACGAAAATGGTAACATTGTATAGATGCTGATCAAAAAACAAGTATTTTGTGAGGTCAAAGAAGCTCTTTTCTTTCTTTTATCTCTTAGTTAACGATAAACCCAAGTAAATTGAATTTCTATAAAGTAAATAAATCACAATTTCAACTATTTTACCTTCCCCTATCAATGTATTTCTCAGTTATTCAGTGCCTTTCACTGTTTCTCTCCAGCTGAGTTTGCAAATCACTTAAGTAACCCTACTTAAGCCTGTTAATCCCTTAAATGCAGCTCAAAGCGAGCCCTAACGAGTTGACTGACCCACTCACTCACTAATCGCAATTGCAGCGGGTACCTTTCGCTTTTTTTCTGGCCTTTGACAATGCACTTTCATCAGCCCTTGGGCCATAAAGTGCACAAGCAACGCAAGTTGTATGCGGGCCAGAGAGCAGTGCAGAGAGAGAGAGAGGAAGAGGGAGAAACAGAGAGAGAGAGAGAGAGAGAGGGTGAGAAGGATGCTGGTATGCATTACCAGGCAGGAAGAGCGCATAAGGCATAAAAGATGTTTTGGCCATTTGAATTTTTTGTCAACTCTCGCCTCTGCGCACACACATTTTATTCAGTTGTTCAAGGACAATTTAATTATTCAGCTGGTATTCCACCCCCTCCCCCTACTTCTCCTGCACTTCCGCTTCCGCTAGACCGCTTCCCCCCTTCCCCCTGCCTGCCCAAGCTTGCTCTCATTGTTTTCCTTGTCTTTGGCAGCAGGCTGTTGCTGCCGGCGGCGTTAACGAAATGCGCACAGAACTGCACTGCAAAAGTTTTTCCATTTCCTCGACGCAGCGTTTTCCTTGCAAGCAGCCCCCTTCCCTCCTCCCTCTTGCTCACAGTGCCACGCAGCAAGGGGCAAACTTCGCTTGGCGCTCTAATGGAACTTTAAGCTAGATTAATTTTTTAATTAGTTCTTTTGTTGTTGCGCATTCGAGTGCCGTCTACCAAACCAGCGATCCCCCCCTGCACTCCCTCTCTCTCTGGCTCACTGTTGCCCCTCTCTGTCTGCCTAAAACATCCTTGGCAAGTTTTCTGCGAGCTGCGCGCTCATTTGTAGTCGTATCCATTACACGACGGCGCATGCAAACTAATTTTTACAGCACTTTTCTTCTTATACTTCTATTCCATTCAAAAGTTTGCGAAAAAAAAATGCTCGAAAACTTTCTGTAATCAAAGATCGTCGCATAGTTAATATAAAGTGGAATTTTGGGTTAATTGAAGTAGGCAGCAGAGATCGGCTGGGGAATTGAGAAAGAGAAATGATATGCCTCAGATAAGAGGATATATATTATATGTATAATACAGAACATTATAAGTCAATTCATTATTGAACTAGTCGAGGCCCGACCAAAGATCGTATACAGTTGAGGCTTTACAACACTAAAATACATACAAAGACCAGTTCTACCAAAGTCCCCAGAGTTGTGGATGCTTTAAAGGATACATATAGTCATATATAAAATATTAAGAGTCTAGTCATTATTGAGTTAATCAAAGGAAGATCTTAATGAGAGTTGAGATTATTGTAAGAAATTCCTGAAATTTCATTTTGGTTGCCGTATTTCCTGCGAAGTTCTCTCCTCCTCCGCTGATCCTTTACGCACAACATGTGAATCTCTATAAAAAGATGTCTGTCTGTCTTTTTGTGTGTGCGTGTGTGTGTGTGTCGCCCAATCAGTTGGCTTGCCTGCCACGCAGCTGTGCCCGCTTTAAGGCCGCGTCCTGCTATAAAAAGCGCAATTTTATTGAAAAAATCCTTAATTAAATTTCCGTTTCAATGTGTCAAAGTGTGAACAACACAATAATTTGCTTCTTTATTAACTGCCGCTGTTGCTGTTGCCGCTGCTGCTGTCGCCGGTGGGCGTGGCTGCTGTGGCGGCAACACCGAAGGCAACAATCTAGGCAGCAGCTGCACGAAATCCTTAATAAAGTTAAACAACGCGAGTGAGTGTGAGAGAGAGAGAAACGTGTGAGTGAGAGAGAGTGCCGGGCTATATCCTGCCACCGGAGGTGTCAATTTAAAGCCAATTTAATTTGTGCGACCGTCGGCGGCTACGGTGGCGAGCCAAGAACTTGCAACACGCAGTTAAAGCCGCCTGCAACTTGCAGCGCACAGAAAAAAAAAGAAACAGTTCAAACCGAATTCGAGCCTGCGGGCGGGTGGCAAGGGCGAGGGCGAGGGCGACAGAGACGGCTGCGAAGGCGGGGCAGGCTTCTGGCAGCAATGGAAATTACAATTTTTAACTGCGTCTGTCTTGCCATGTTGCAGTTGCTGTTGTTGTGTACGTTGCTGTTGCTGTTGCTCTGCATATGCCGCTTTCAATTAAAAGGCGAACTGGACATGAGCACGGACTGTGCCACATGAGCGCGTTGTTGCTGCCACTGCCGTTGCTGTTATCGCTGCCTGTGCTGCAAAGCTGCAACGCACTCGCAAGCAAATGTGACAACAATGGCAACAACATGAGCAGCAACAACAGCAGCAGCAGCGACAACAACAACAACGACGACGATGAGGACGAGGAGTGCGACCTAATTTGAAAGCCAATTTAAGGCTCTTGCGAAATGCCGTCAGAGGGAAATGGCTAAAGAGAAGGAGTGCAGAACAGGGAAGGGTAGGGGAGGGCAAGAGGAAGGTAAGGGGAAGGGATGAGGAGAGGAAGGGGGAGGGGGAGGACGATGAGTACATGCTGCAGTTACCGGAAACTGCAATTGAAGGCAACGGTAAACGAACCTGTGCGGACACTTGAGAGAGACTTGTTAGAGGAATGAGAGCTATAAGGCAGAGAGAGGGAGAAAGAGAAGGAGATATAGAAAGGAGAGAGAGAGGGAGAAAGAGAGAGGGAGAGAGCGACGTTGAAAATTGAGTTGAAATTAAGATGGATTCCCTTGCAATCATTTGTGCTCTTAAATCCGATAAATTTTTAAGGTGCTATTGAATGGAGAAAGGAGATAAGCAAAGGTATTTATCAACTTATATATACCTTATCTTCAGTTATTGCAATTACAATATAGTTCTTGATATATGCATATTATATTCCTCAACAAAATTAGCCGAAATAAATAACAGCAAACAGTGTTAATAATCACATTGAAATTTGATTTTAATTTATAAATTTTAAAGAATATTATTGATTTCGTTTAAGGAATATAAACTGAAGGAATATAAACTAAATCAACAGTATTCTTTAATATGTAAACTTATACATTCAAATCAAATTTACCCCTCTAACTTTCTATTACAAGCAGCAAACCAAGCTCAGCTACGTCAACATTAATCCCAAATCACCTTCCCATTAGCTCTGCTTCCATCGATCTACTGCAATTCTCCTGCCAGTTGACCCACAAAACTCAGGACAGCTGTTCATCATCGTAGGAATGAGTTCATATGCTGCAGTTCCAGCTTAGCCCAGTTACATTACTTACATACTGCCCCCTTCCCCAACAAATAAACCCTTTGGACTTATTCGCTTGTCATGTTAAACACAAAACTTGCAGCTGCCGTTGCAGTCAAATGGCAAATGCCAAATGGGGAATGGGAAATGGTAAAAGGGCATAGGGCAACTGCGAGTGGCGACAAGTCGCCGCCTTTGCACATTTGTAAGGTACTCGCAGACTAGTCGAAACCAGGTAAGCTGCCGAAAACTTTGCTTCTCAGCTCGGTTTCGCTAAGGTAAGACAAACTGCCGTGTATTAAATTCTATCCCAAAGACAAAATGCTGCGACACGTAAATGGAACAGACTGGAGAGTTGCCCTTTCCTGGATTGGATTTGCTTCGTTTACTTGGCAGCAAGTTACCACGTGGGGGAGAGGGAGTGGGAGTAAAAGATGCCTACTTTACCTGCAGCTTCCCCAACTCCAGCCTCACTCCTTCTCCTCCTCCCCCCCTTGTGACACAGTTTTTCGTTTCCCGAGTGCGGGTTATATTAAAATTTCTAGCCGGACAGTTTTATTTTTATTCCCTGCTTCTTCCCACTGTCACCTCTTTCAATGTGCTACAGTTTACTGCAGCTTCTTGCAGTGCTTTCCCCTGCCTGCACTTCCCCCCTCCTCCTGGCCGTGTTGGCGTCATATCCCAGGAAAAAGCCAAGTCGCCGGGCTAACAAAAGTTGTGCGCAGTCAGTTGACATAAATTTTGTTAGCCTACTTTTCGGGCAAAATTGCTTACAGACAATGCACAGGAGCAATGCGCTATTATTATCCCTTTTTCAGCATGGGCAAGGGAAGAGAAGGAAGGGGGGCTCTGCAGTTGCCAAAATCCGCCATTAAATGCAGATAATTGTAGGCAAAATTTCACTTTTTATGTGCTGCGGTTGTGCAACTAATGTGAAAGTGGGAATTAAGTTTTGAAACAAGTGCGCAAAATGTGTGTCAAGGGTTAGGAAATTGCATCTCTAATGCGCAATAATTCAAAGGAAAATGTATGCTTTATAAGCCAATTATAATTAAAATAGAAATATATATTTATATTTAATTTCATGGAACATCTTTAATTGCAGACTTGGTAAATTAAATTGAAAGTGAATTACAATGAAACTTAAAAGATGTTCGCTTTTTGGCAGTGATGGCAATGTTTTATTTAAGTCCCCACGGCCGTATCATCATTTGTACATGCTTGAGAGAATAACTTCGACCGTGCCAGCCATTCCAGTAAATACAGCCCCGCTGTCCCAAACTGTGTGAGTTTTTCAGCGAACAGTTGAAGTTGTAGCCGTTCAAGTTGCTAAAATGTTTAAGTAAATATAAAATCTATAAGGAAAGTTAAAATTCCAAATTCTTACCTATCTGCACAGTAGAAATACCACCAGGCGCCTTTTATGGTATTTGCACAGTCTCCGCTCCAAATATCGTTGTCCTTATCAAAGGTTGAGAACTTGTATCCCTTGTGGAAACTCATCGAATCACCCGCAGTTCCAGTGTAGTTGCCAACTGAACTAAGCTCGTATTTTGTTGCCTCGCTCTGCTACTACAAAATTATCATATCTAGCATAACGAACTTCATTCGCTTGATCGACTAGATGTATATACAGTTCATATCTCTGTTCTGTAGTCATAAGGTGTAGTTTTTCTAACCCCATGAAGAACTCCCCACCTACATTCCCGAATCCCTCTTTGTAATCTGACCAGTTCCTCTTAAAGTCAACTGAGCCGTTGATGCGTCGTTGAATCACAGTCCAACCCGAGCCGGCCAACTTGGAATCACAGGAAACAATAAATGGGTCCAGCCTACTGAGTTTTGTAGTCAAAGTACCTGAATAATCTTTCATTCCTTCGCAACTGTTTGGAAGGTGTTCAATTAGCTGCGAGTATTCTCCTAACTTTGACTGTTGATTAGATAACTGACTCTTTAAGCTCTCGACTGTTTTGGCTATCTCACTATTCTCAACTAAAATTTTGTTATTTATTTCCTTTACATCTGATAACTCTCTTACTGTGCTTTGCAGAATCATTGTTAAATTGGATATTTGATCAACCAAAGACTCAAGTTTCTCTTCAAAACTTTCTTTTTGTTCTTTACACTTCAATCTCTCTTCAAGCCTGATAATTTTATCATTCAGAATTCTAGTTTCTTTTTCTGTTTTCTCATTTTTTTCTAATTTGGCAATTTTTTGATTCAAAGTATTCCATCATCGGTTTAATAATTTCGTTTGTGTATTTTACACATTGATCGTCCATCTGTTGTGAGCTGTAAGACTATAAAAAAAGCTGCTGATTGGAATTTACTATAATTACATTCCAAACCTACTGAACTGGCTCTGCTCCATGATGAAATTGCCAATAAAATTACACATAGACTTAAGATTGCTGTCATCTTGTGCGAAGCTTTAGAACCTTGCTTTTTCAATTATGAAATGGAACTGATCTTTGTATTTTGTGCTAACGAAATGTGTATAAACAGCTATAGTCCAATCAGCCAATTAACTCGACACGTTGATACCCAGCTAATGATTTCTAATTATTTGCAAACATATTTTCACTTTAAATACATGTCCCAAAGCGTTTGTTCAAAATGGAGAATATTAAAATTTAATGTATATTAAGATTTATTTCATCTCAAGTGTGTCCTGAATATGCCCATATTGCTACAGTATAATGGGTAAAATACAGCATATTTTGGAATAACCGTACCCTAATCTGTCTGGTGTCGGGTGCTTTTTGAAATTCCCGAATAATGAGCGATAACCTTTAACCAAAGACTATAGAATACAGAAGTGTGTTGAATATAGAATAAGGAGAACTGAGTTATCAGTTAAAAAACGACAAAAATTGTGACGCGTCTCTTTGAGATTTTAGCTACTTACAGAGACGACCCCAGCATAATTCATGCTAAACACTGAACAAAGTTTTTCCGAAGCTCTTTAAGTATCATACGCAATATCATATTTTATTTATAAACAATTGTCCTCTGTTGAATAATATTATTTATAGTTTAAGTATATCATTCAAAACTCAGTTACCAAATGAAACCTATTTATTTAGATATCAGGTACCTGAACAAAATTTATTTAGTTCCTTATGTGTGTTCATGTATAATTGTATATCAAAATATTAAAATTATATTCTAATTAATTAAATTTAACTTTTAATATTTATGTATTTTTTAATTTTTTTTTTTTTAATCTAAATATTAAATCATATTATATGTAATCAACCATGAAGTGTGTTAATTGTATGAAAAGCCAAAACTCATGTGCGGCTACCCTATTATACCAAAATTAATCTATTTTTGTTTTGACTTAAATTTTATTTTCAATTTCGCGTGTCTCTTCGCGCTTCGTTTTCGTTATCAAAGTAGCGCATCTCGACAGTCGACTAGGCTGTGGCTGAAAACAAAAGTAGTTTTAATTAAAATATTACAGCTACTTTATGTTGGCCAGCAACAACTAACGGTTAACAGCAGCAGCAGCAGCAGTAGCTGCAACTGTCCGTCGCGTTGCATGCAACTCGAGGTAGAAAAAAACACAAAAATACAACAACAAAAAACTAAATTTAATTATGCTAAAAGTGCGCTGCACTCGGCGAACGACGTCAGCCTCGGCGTCGGCGTCGGCGACCACTCGGAGCCCCTTCACCCGCTGCACCACGCTGCCTCTCTGGGGTCTGCTCCTAACTGCCCCTGCTAAGAGGGCGCACGGAAATTATTTCAATTGTATGCACTTGAAGGCGAGGCAACAAAAAACCAGAGAGGCAGAAGGAGTGCGAGAGAGTGAGGCAGGATGGTCGAGAGAGAGAGAGAGAGGGGGGGAAGGGAAAAAGGAAGCGAAACGAGCATTTCAAGAAGACGTCGAGCGGCAGTCAAAGCACCGTCCAGAGGCAAGTGCCGCACTCAGAGCCAGCAGCAGCAGCAGAGTGGGTGGGGGGAAGGGGGGTCAGGCATTCCTATGCCACAGTTGTTGCACACAGGTCGTCGACGCGGCCATTTGAATGAGGTGCTGACTGACATTCAGGCCAGGTCCGAAGCGGAGCTCCCAAAAAAAAAAAAAAACACAGCCACAACGACGACAGAGCGAAAAAGTTGGCAATGCCAAGCAGCGATTTTCAACTTCAAGTGGCAAGTGGAAGAGGGGTGTGGTGAAGGGGGAGGGGGTGTAGAGGAGGAGGGTACCTGCGAAGAGCAGTTGGCGGTTAGGCTACCTTTGGCTCTGGCTGAGTGGCTCTTTTCGGAAATTCAAATTTCCGATTCTTGATGATTTTATTTAAATTTGCGTATTCGAGTGTTTGTCGGAGGCACTTCAACTGCCGCCTGCCCCCTGCCCTCCCTCACTTCTCTTCTTCCTCTCCCTCTCTGCCTTTGTTTTTTGGGCGCAAATTGTTTAAATTGGCAGAAATTTTGGTGTGCTCGAAATTGGCCTCGTCTCTGCGGCCAATTAACATAGTGCAGCTGAGAGCATGATTTATGTTCCAACCGATTCCCATTCCGAAACCGAATCCGAATCAGAACTCAAGAACGAATGCGAACCCTCATTATCATATCAGTCTACGGCAGCTGCAAGGTCATTCTGCAACTGCTGCAGCTTTGCAGATAAGAGAGCCACAGCCAGACAGAGCGAGACTCTGGGAAAGAAAGAGAGACCGCACTCATCGCACACGTGTGTGTGGGGTGGGCAGGGGAGGCAACTCTCTCTCTGTGATCCGCGCGCGTGCAACATTCCCATTAGGCAAATGCACAGCAGCTGCCCCAGCTGCCTCTTTAGTCCAAATAGGCGTGGACAGTGTGGACCAAAATCTACATTTCGAGCGTTATTTATTACGGATTCGGATACCCAAACTGGACTGCGGACTCCGGACTGCTCACTGCGATTCGCAGCGTGGCTAACGTACTCGTAGATTCGAGATAGTCTTGTGTTGCATTAGAGAAACCTTTTGCGCTGATCCCTAACTTGGCTTGCCACAAGCTGTGGGCGTGCCAAGCGTGGAGGGGGGTGGGCGTAGCACACACAAAGTCAAATTGTTGTACCCATTGTTATTGTTGTTGTTACCCTTGTTACTTCCGTTGTGCACGAGTGTGTCTCGTATTACACGATACTATAAATTTCCCATTGATGCTTATCGTGTCGCTTGGTTAGCTAAGTCGATTGGCTTGGCCGAAGAGTCTCATGTGAGCCGGGAATTAAACATGACAAATTGCCGGGGAAATGCCCTAACTATGCCAGTTCCCAGAAGCTGTAGAAATGCAATGAAGTTTGGACTTTCTTTGTTTTCTGATAAATGATCTTCATGAAACTTTGGGGAATATGAAGAGAGGTATTTTATGATATTTTTAATTGATAATGAAAGTATTTCCGATGAATTATTAAGTTTTATATAGATTCTTCGTTCATCTTCAAACTTTAAATGGGTTTTCTGAGGTTTTGTCTGGATGTGAATTGAAACTAAAAACTGTAAAGTTTTAAATTTTATTTAATTATTGTAGTATAGATAGAAAGTAGATCTAACTTGGCTTAAAAAAACGTATATTTATATATACTATAGATATATAGATACTATACTATAGATATATAGATAAAGTAGATCTAACTTAGCTAAAAATACAGATCGTATATATATATACCATATTTAAAATGCCTTCCCTTCCCTACCGACAATCGATGCTCATTTCCCTAACATTGTTGCTCCTCTTTAATCTCGCACATCTCTGGTATCTGCTGTTTTATCACGCATTCCTCATCAGCATGCAACATGTTGCAGCCAAAAACGGGCAATTGCAATGCAAATGGTTGCCACTTAGACACATTTCGAGTTAGTTATGCCACGAAATACCCAATCAGAGTCGCACTGAGCAACAGCTGAGCCCAGCAACTAGGCAGACACCGACTAACCCCACGACTAAGCCACCACCAAGTAACCCACTGACTAACCCACTCATGTGACTGCCGGCACAAAGAATGAGACAGAGAGATAAAGAGAGTGGGATGGAGCTGAAGAGAGAGAAAGAGTGGGAAGGGAGGCTTAGCAGCACACGTTTAATTGCGGCTGTTGAGTGGCTTAGTGTGTGTGTGTGTGAGTGTGTGTGAGTGACATAATATAACTGAGCAAATTATACCACTTACTCCAGACCCCGCCGACGCCGCCGCGGGGCTGCAGTTAACAAGAAGGAAGCGAAGCAAGGCGCGAAACCCAAATCCGAATGAACAACTCGCCAAATGTGCGACAGCCAAACAACTGCACCAAATTGTTGTTCTCCTTGTTGTTGTTGCTGTGTTGCCGTTGTTGCTGTTGTTTTCGGCACTTCTCGCCTTGGCGTTGTCAGCATAGTTAGCACAGATCCAGATCCCCAAGATAAGTTCAGCCCCAGCCGCAGTCGGACGCAGCTGCGCCGAAAATTGTTGGCATTTTGCGCATGCGTCGGCAGCGGAACACAACTGCACAACACAAAGCAGCAGCGGAGGCTGCAGGGAGCGAGGGAGATAGGGAGAGAGGGCAGCGAGGCAAAGAGAGCGCCAAAGGCCGACTAACAATCACAGTGCACAGTGGAATAGTGTGTGCAAGTTAACATATGATTTATGACTTAATGAAATGAAATAATAAATATTATATATTCATTTATTAATTTATTTATAATAGATAAATTTATTTAATGCGAACCGAAAATAAACTAAAAGTATAAAAAATTTGCATTAAAATTATATGAATTAAATAAATTAAACTTACAATTAATGTTGAATTTACAGGGTAAAGGTTAAATAGCTGCCTACATCTCCGATTTTTTTTAAATTTTTTTCACTGATAGGACTATATTTATCATGAATTTAGGAGATCGAATTATTTGGCGGTCGCTTCTAGTTTTTTTTTTAATTGAATTTTGAAAATAATTAATTTTACATGTATTTTGTTGTTGGCTAATTCTGAGTAAAACGTCACAACGATGCGCACTGTGTCCCACAAGCGATTTAATTCAAACGAAATGTTGTTCATACACAAAATATATATTATTTTATGAGTTCCCTACTGGGTGAGAAGTTCGTAGCATGCAACGAGAAGTCGTTGGTCGGAAAACTGGCGCCAACGAAGATGTTTAATAGCTCAAATACTTTGAGATAATCACATGTGTGAGGCAAAGAAATTTTTGTAAAGTTCCGGAAAAGAGCGCCGCGATTTTATTTTTCAAAAATTTTTCGCCTGCAGCGCACTTTTCTAAACACTTAGTTTTCATTTCAAATGAATCGGTTTGTAGGACACTGTACCGTCACAAAATGTTGCAGGCAGACTGGCGCCTTGCACAAAAAGGCAACAACAAAATACATGTAAAATTAATTATTTTCAAAATTCAATTAAAAAAAACTAGAAGCGACCGCCAAATAATTCGATCACCTTAATTCATGATAAATATAGTCCTATCAGTGAAAAAATTTAAAAAAATCGGAGATGTAGGCAGCTATTTAACCTTTACCATTTACAGCTTATTTTTTTGAAATCCATAATATTTATACCCTTCAGTACATTATTTTATTTTTAAGTATTCCATCTTTCCACCTTCCATCCACTGTGCAAGCGAACAATTTGAATTTTGTTCTCCAAGGCTTAAGCAGAAATTTTCAGCACCTCGAGTTGAAGATTCGAGTGGACACCGTGAGTGGCGGAGAGTGGTGTGTGGAGTGTGGACTGCATACCTGGATTGTGAACGGTTTGTGTGGACTGTGGAGGGCAGTGTGTTGGTGGTTAGGGAATGTGCTTGGAAATTAGCTGAAATAGTTGTAGGTACAAATTTTAGGCGCTGTTTTTTCCGTTGTTTTGTTTTGCTTCTTTTTTTTTTGTTTGGTTTTTTGTTGGCTGTTAAGTTGCTTACTTGAGGTCGATCGTGTTGTAGTTGTAGTTGTTGAAGTTGTTGGTGTGCGTGATGTCAGGCACCGTTAGAAAGGCTACAGCGTTCGCCAGTTGTATGTGTCAATGGTGTCGGGACGGGTTACACTCCAAGTTGTTACAGTTGTTAGCGTTGTTACACTTTTCGATGTTGTAGTTGGCGTAGAGTGTGTGACGTGGGCGGGGCCGGAGACGGAGGCGGAGGCGTAGCAACTGAGGGTTAACAGTGGAAAAAGCGATATTTGCAGCCGGTGCGCATAATTTATTTGACTGTAATTACAATTAATTATGGTAATTATGTTGTTTTTAGAGACCAATGCCAACTCAATTATTTGAACGCACAGCACTTTCCGTTTGCTACATGAAAAGTTTGCGGTTGGAAAATATGCCCCCACATCTCCCCTTCCCAGGGCTCCCAAAGTGAAGACAAAATAGAGTTGAAAATAACATTTGGCTGTGGTGGCAAAACTTTTTCCACGTTGTGGCAAAAACTCGCGCATGTGTGTGGGTTGCTAGCACGCCATGTATGTGTCTGTTTGTGTGTGTGTGCTCGCACGTAGGTGTGTGCTGCTATCTCTGTGGGCGTACGACATTGCAGCTTGTAGGCGGGGCCGGCAACACGCGTCGTCCAGGATCCAAAATTGCAGGAAGCACAAAAAGTTGGCGGGCGCTGTACGTACATAAAAACATCCCAGCGGCTCACAACGAGTGTGTGTCTACGTGTCTGTGTGTGTGTGCGGCAACCGCAATCAAAAGGGATATTTAATTGTGCCTAATTAGCTAATTTATGTTGTTGTTGTGTGAGTGGCAGCAAAGTGTTGCTCTAAGCATATTAACCTCCCTCCTCCACCTCCATCCACCGTCCTTAACCTTGTGCACGTCCCCGACATTGTCATGTGTGCGAAACACTGCAACGTTCATTTGACTTGCGGTTTTGCGAAACGAGCTGTTTGTGCAGGAGCTGAGAAGTTCAACGACGCCCGCCAGTATGCAATAGTTTTGTGTACAGTTGGGACTCTGTTTCCACGAGGGAACTAAAATATGAAATCATAAAGTTTGCTTTCACACTTCATTTGCATAATATTTCTGTTGCACTGCAAACCGATTATGCCCACTGTAACGAGTGTGATATTATAACGGCATTTGTTTTCGCTCTCCTGCGTGCTCCTCTTTCATAAGAATAGCGAGAGTGAGCGCTGCATCTCACTCCCACATGACGTGTGTTGAAAACAGCTGCACTCTTCTGGCTTGTGGCCTTGCAAAATGCAGTGAGAGGATCTTAGAGACGCGCTCTCATCGCATGCAAGTGAGAGCGTAAGCACAGTTGCTCGCTGCGAGAGCAGTGAGTAACTGCATGTGTGAGTGAGGGCGCAAGTGACGCGTCCTTACTTAACCTCAAATTCACTTTGCTTGCGCATTTTATGCAAATTGACGAAGATTTTTGTTTGTGCCTCAGTGCATTTGCCTGCGGCTGCTGACAGTTGCACGTCAGTGAGACTGGGACAAGGACAGTCAGTTCTTATAACTCTGTGTCGATGAGCCTGACCCAGTTGCAGGCAGTCAATTCGGATGGGCGCCTGTCAAAGCCAAGCCCAATCCCAAGCAGCAAGAACAACAACTAAAGCAACAATGCCCAAACGCACATAATAATGACAGGCATGGCAAGAAAAAGCGGGCCAGGTCGCGGCTGCGGCATATCCTGCGCCCTGTCAGTTTAACATAAATCGATAAAAATAAGGAAGAACGCAGCAAGAACTACAAACAGGTTTAAAGAGACGCCCATTGACAGCGGAGAAGGGGCAGGGGAAAGGAGAGTGGGGTGCAGGATGTGCGCACTTCTTGGCCATGTCCTGGCCTAATGCGTTTAATTTTTCTTGTGCTACAATTTGCAAGCGCTTCCTTGCCTCCTCTTCTTCCCCTCTCCCGCTCCCACGCGCATTGTTTGTCGTTTGCACGTCGCCTGCGCATTTTTTCCAAGCATTAAATTTTATTTCGCGTTCTGCATTTGCATAGAAAATTCATTAATTTTGTCGCGCTGAGCAGCAGTAGAAGCAGTAGAAAGCGAGAGAGAGGGAGAAGAAACGAGCGAAAATAAATGCAAAGAATTGCTAGACAAATTTTTGTGGCTGCCGATGTAATAAATTCATTCAAGTGCCAACTCGGTTCAATAGTTCTCTATAGAAAGTGAACTCGGCAACGTTACAATATTCACTTTGTATCTGCGATTACACTGCGAGAAAATTACCAACAATTTGTTAGTTCATTTCTAGCAATAATAGTTTATTATATTAATATTTAAATTATTACTTAAACATAATAAAAAGTCGAACAAAATGTACAAATTTAAATATGTGCTAAGTATTTTAGCTATTTTAGACAGTTTTAGCTATATTTTCTATCTTTAAAAGGAATTATCTTTATAATAAAGGCTCACAAAACATCATATTTTGAACAGATTTAAATACTTTTATTATATTGAGAAATTTTTTTCTTTTTTATGCTATTTTTATTGTGTTGAGTTTGCTTTACATTGAAAATAATTAAAATAAATATTACTTTACCAAGAAAATAATAACATAGTACAAGAATTCTGTCTTAATCTTTGTTTAACAGCTTTATTTCTGTAAGTTTTTTCTACGTGTACTTAATTTGAGTTAAGACGCTGAAATTTGCTTATCATTGCTTTTCTTTCTTTCTAACTGTCTGCCGGTGCTCGGTTCGTCTGTCCGCCGTGTCCGCCTCGTCCGGCTGGTCGGGCAGTCTTGCCAATTGACTTGGCCATCGATTTGGCTGGTTTCTTTCTTGACTTGTCATTGCCCGTGGGGGCCTTCTGCTCGCCTCAACTCAACATAAACCCAACTCCGTCTGAGGCTCGCTTCGATTCGATTGAACTGGAGTCGCCTCGACGCGGGACACACACATGCACTTCAAGCTGTCAGTTGGCGCATTGTAATCGGCGTCTGACCCGCATTAATTATAGCTCACTGACATGTGATATTCACACTGCCGCACACACACACACACGCACACTCGTACACACACTCGGTCCACACTCGAGTCCAGTGCTCTGGGGCACTTAAGCTGGAGCCATATAGACAGCCGTGACTTGAGCTGCCTACGAGGCTCGTTAATCGATATATCTTTTTCCTACTAGCAACTCTTTCATTTCATCTGTCCGTCTCTCTTTACCCACCTCTCTCTCCTCATCCTCTACCCTTCACCTTCCTCTGTCTGCTGTTGAAATTGAGCCGTGTCCATGTCCAGAGCTCGTCAGGGCATCAGCAGCTGCTCAGTCTTCAGCCTCTTTTCCCATTTTCTCAGTGAAATCTTTTGTTATTTTATTTTTCTTTTATTTATGTTTATTGTTATTTATTTAGCTGTGAAAAAACGAAAGTTGTTTCACACCTTTGAAAGCAGTGGTGGTAAGGGGGTACTCGGCATATACATCATTTGCTGGCTCGTATTTTTCACAATAAACTGGGTTAAGTTCAATAGCCAAACACTCAACTGAAGACTGTATCTGTGTCTTGGACGCTGGAGTGGAGACTGCGAGTATTTATCAAAATTGTTTGTCTTCTAATGGATCTCGCTTTACTTTCTATTGTCCGAGCTAAAGAGTCACATTGACACACATTTGGGGCCAGACTCGTCAAGTTGCTCGAGTTTTGAGGCGTGGGAGCCGACGAGCTGACTGAGAACTGTTCCACAAGTGTCCATAAAAGGTTTGCTGTTAGGTTGATAGATCTATTAATTTAACTGGAAACTGTAGCTAGCGTAATCATATTAAGCTAAGATTTTATAACTGTTTCAGCAGATAGCAAAAGCTTCTGAAGACTCCGCGAACGTTGATTAATTGTTGACAGCGCTGAAGGTTAATGTGGTCATAAATTAGGGAGACAGTTAGGCTGAATTGGAGGTTGCTATAGTTTCTTATAGTTAATTGAACCAATAAATCGTGTGATATTGGCCATACTGTACAGGTCTTGTAAAACTGTCTTTTCACTTTTGTAAGGTGCAAATTGTATGGCAGAAAATGAATAAATTTTTTTGTAAATTCTAGAAGGGAATCGCACAAACTTGCACATGAAATGTTCAGAATTCAAATATTATATTGAAATGGTCTCTTAAATTTAAGTATTATAACTCCTTAAAAAACCTTTATCCTGAAGTTGTCTTCATAATAACCGAGTTAAAACTCTTGATTATTATCTAGACATCAAGTTTCTCCATTTACAGTAAGATGTTACTCCTTACCCAGTTAATATTTCATAATGCTAGCATCATCTTCATCGTTTTGGCCCACTTAGTATTCCAAGCCACTTGTTGATTCTCCGCAAGCTTATTAATTTGCAATTGGGAATCCTTTGACTCGAAGAATTTCGTAGAGAATCAAAACCCCATTCGACACTAACGTCGTATAAGCAAACCGAGCTTCATATTCCGCTCCGGCAACGAATCCTTGCGCTAATCTCAGCTCAAATGCAATGCAAATCTGATAAACCAAGAGGGTGGAAGGATGAAAGAGAAAAAGAAAAGAGAAAGGGAAGCGAAAACAACAGCGAAGGCAATAGGGAAATTTTACCTTGAGGGGAATGTTGATGGCAACGGGAGGGAGCGGATGGAAACCTTCAACTTGAAGCATTGAACATTTCTAGCATTCGCCAAGCAATTTTCCAACATTTTCCGCTGACGAGGAAAGTCATTAGATTTGCAAGCTAGCAGCGGCAGCACACAAAGCAGGTAAATAACTTCAGATAGCTGGCTAGATGCGATGCGAAAGCTAGATAGAGATATATATACAGATATATATATGTATCTGCAGTAGGTAGATGGATAGTCGTACGTATATATGCCGAGTAGTCCTTGCTACGTTTTGTCGTTCAGTAGGTAAGTAATCTCATTATAATAATGGGAACAATTGATTTCTGTCTGGCCAAGTTGGAGCCACTGAGAGACTGACAGACTGGCAGACTGACAGACCGACAGACGGAGGGACAGACAGAACCGACTTGCCTGACTGACAGTCGATAAATGTGGAGCGAAGCATGCAGCAGGCTGTTTCCGGCGCTCCATCTTCACTTCATTCCGGACCAACCACAGAGGCTGCTACTGCTCTTCTGCTCCTGCTCTCCTGCTCCTGCTCTTGCTTCTGCTCTCTTGCTCCTGCTTCTGCTGCAGCTTCCACAGTCTGCCAATGTTCCTCCCACTTTGCTGTCTTCGACATGCCAGCGATGATTCTTTAGTGTTGCCGCTGATGAAATTATAATCAAGGGAATATATAATTTCTTTCACCTGGTTACATTTGCCCTCCCATCCCCTCCTCTCCTTCTTTCCCACAGTAGCTGCTGCTGCTGCTCGACGAGCTGCTGCTCCTGCGGGCGGCTCCTCCTTCGGGTCCTTCGAATGATATGATAATTTGCTTTTGCTTTTGTTTGCTTGCCAGCAAAACTTTTGCCTGCTGTCTGTCTGTCCGTCCGTCCGTCTGTCTGCCTGTCTGTCTGTCTGTGTGGCATGTGGCAAGCAGCGTAGCAAGCTGAGGTGTGGTGTGGTGAGGTACTGCATCGATTTCGTTACGTAACTGTGCCACACACACAGACTCAATCTTGCTATTCCTCTTCAGGTTCAGCAGCTCTGCTAGGCGACTGCTCAACTTGAGTTCAGTTGCTCAGCCCCGCGGCACATTGGACCCTAGACCTACACACACACACACACACACACAGAGAGAGAGAGAGAGAGACTTTGAGATATTTTGGCCCGTTTCTTATCTTGTTTAGCAATTTCCCAGCTCGAAAATGACATTCAAATGCAGAAAGAGAAGGCGAAACTCTCAAAAACCCAAATCGACCGCATAATGTGCCACAATTAAATTACAATAAATCATACTCAGTTCTCCCCGTTTCTCTCCCCCTCTCTTTCACTCGCACAATGCTACTTCTCTGTCTTTTCCGTAATTAATCATTTCTTCTTGTAGTATATGAGAGTCTGTTTTGTGCATTTGTTTCTTGTCTCTCTTTCTTTTTTCTACCACTTTGCTTTGAACTTATGAAGTTGCCCTCTTGCTCCATCCCACCCCCCTTGCTAGCCATCAGTAGTTGGTTAGTTGGCTCCTAATTAATACCTCATTTACAGTTTCATTTTGGTTGCCCTTTGGAATTTCGATTCTCATTTCGTTTTGATTTATTTGGAATTTTTGGCATCTGCTTCTTGAAAATGTGAATAAAGCGAAAAGCTCTTCTACGGTTTGTGGGGCTGAGAGTCTTGGGAAAATGATGAGTTTATCTTAAGAAAGATGATGATGGTGTTTAGTATTAAACAGTTAGAGATAAATGAGCTCAGATGTTGTTAAGTTAAGTGTATTAAAGCTAACCTAACCTAAACTTAAAGAACCTATTTACCCTATTTAGAATTTTGTTTTGTTGATTTATTAGTAATCTGCTTATTTTATCAATTATTAAGCATAATATTTGAACTAAAGAAATGTGTTAGTACTTTATTATTGTATTTCAAATGTTTACCTATGCATAAAATCTAAAATTATTGAAATAGGTTTAGTAGTTTTGGAAGATACACGTGGTGTAACTTACACGTTTTCTTTTCTTGACATATATATAACGTTTATAATAGTATTTGATTCATGGTAGATTAGTAAACGACATTTAACTTAGAAACCCTATTAACCCTATGTAGAATTTATAAAAATCATTGAAATAGGTCGAGTTACTCTGTTGTTATCGGTGGTAAAGCTAGCACGTCTTCTTTTTAACAATATAAATCAGTAATGTTAATGTTAGGTTGTTATTATTTAAATAGATATTTATATAATGGACTCTAAATTTCTTATTTCTTTCACATTATTATCAGAATACTTTTGAATATTCAATATATAATTTTTATAATATATATTTTTCGTATTATAAATTATCAACTCATTATTATCATTTATATTCATATTACACACACCCCTTCCCTGCAGCTGTCCTTGGTTTATTTCACATAATTTTCCATCATTTAATTTCTTTACAAATTCGGACAAAGCATCGCTTCAACGCCTCATTATGTGCAGCAGTCGAGAGAGCGGAAAAGCGTTTTCCGCCCCGCACGAAAAATGAAAAGCAAAATTAAACACATTCAATTAAATCGTGTGCAATTTTTCGTCGGCAAAGACAAAAGGCAAAAGGTATTGCCAACCACCTGCTCCACCTCCCATCACCTCCCGTCTCGCTCTCCTCCGCCCACCTGCTGGATCGCAGACACAAAGCCCTTCAGGCTGCCACGGGTAGCAGGGGGTAGCCAACCCCCAAAAGGTGAAAAGTTATACCGTTATAACGGTATTGCTGAGCGTACAATAAGGTGCGTGTTTGCTCGACGTTTCGACTGCTACTAATGTTGTTGTTGTTCTCGTTGTTGTTGCTGTTGTTGTTGTTGTTGACCCTCGGCGCTTTGTTGTAATGAGGCAAGCTGAAGGGGGACGCCAAAATATGGAAGAATAATGCCAAACATCAGCGCTGATAACTGTGCAGATTATGAAGTTAATTTATCAGCAGCCAAGCGGATGAGCAGACACTCCAAGGGAGGAGAAGTGGAGAGAGGTAAAGAGAGATGAGAAGGTGAGAGTAGGAGTAAGGGAGCCGGCAAAGGTGCTTTGATTATGAAGCCCTCAAGTGTTGGCTGGCTTAGCTTTTTGGCTGGCACTTCTTTATTTCTCTGACTGCTTTACAAAGGGGTGTCAGCGTGGGGCGGACATTCATTAAGCCATCAAATTGCCTAAGACAAATTTGGTAAGTCAAATGAATAAGCACCTTGTCGCTGTGCACGTTGAGTTAAAGTCAATGAGAGCCAGAGATGAATGCGGAAGTTAGGGAATATTTTGCATGATATGCAAGGTGAAGATTAAATGAGAAGGTGTATAGTACAATAACTAAAGTATATAGAGTGCAATTAGTATCTATAATATACGACGATATATATTAAATAGTATTTTAAAAGAAGATATAGTATTCCTTATAAAGAGCTACGCCATGAATCTTCTACAGTATTTTAGCTTGAAAACATTTGCTAAGTAAATAAAAAATGTGAGGTGAAAATTAAATAAGAAGGGGTATAGAAAATAAGGTATTAATTCTGCAAACAGTACAAACAGTTTATAGTATTGTACAATCCAAAGTATACAGATTTAATATAGCTTTAATATATATATAAATTAACAAAGAGTTAAATCGTCAATCCTCTACAGTTTCTTCTCTTAAATCCTCCTCATCATCATCCAAATTAAATACTTAAAAATTCAACCAAAAATTTGTTGTATGCTCTTGCGGCTGCTGCTGGCTTAAAGCTGCCTGCTATGGCACCGCATATGGCGTGTGTCTGCAACAAGCAGCAGCAGCAACAGCAGAAGAGGCAGCAGCGGAGGCAGCGGCAGCAGCTGGCAAAGTTTCTTGGCAACTTTTTAGCCCGCGCGGCTGTTGCTGTTGCTTTTTGCGCACTTGCAAAAATTCCGGCTTCAATTTACTTTCAACATGCTTTTTCCTCTCAAGGAGTTTTTCCTTTTTCCCCCGCGTATGTGTGTGTGTGTGTGTTTGTGTGTGTGTGAGTGTGTGTTGTGCAGCCTTAACGATATGGCGCACGCACACGATCCAAGTGGAGGGGTGTGTTCAGCTGGAGTTGGGTTTTTGTGGGCAGCAAGTGGATGAGGCAATGTGAGACGTGAAGGGCAGGGAAAGAGGGAAGGGGAAGGAGAAGGGAGAAGTAGGAGGGGAAAGCAAAAGGCACAAGCTAAGGCAGGGAGGAAGCTAGAGCTCGTCTACAGCGGCGTAGACATTACCGCAGCCACGCGCGTGTTTTACGTTCATCTGTCTACTTAACGTTGCTCCCCATCTTACTCTGCCTGCCTTCCCTCTCTCTCCTCTCTCTCTCTTTCTCTCTCTGTCTCTCCTTGGCTCAGCTTCAACTGCAGCATCATCTCCTGCTGGCGTCGTCTGCGTTTTAACGTACTAATCCTTGCTTTTATCTCTTGTTTGACTTTTGCTTCGCGCACTCCATGCCCCGCTCATTTAATGTCATTGTCGCTGCCCGAGACGCACACACACACACACACACACACACGCGGGCGCGCACTCTGCTCGTCTATTCTGCAATCCTTTCTAAATATTTGTCAATTTGTATGCGCGCAAGTTTCTTTCAATTCTCGCTCTCGCTAGCTCGGCGCACACGGCGTATGCGTGTCATAAGCGTTTCTTAAAGTGTTTGCCCGCCCGAGTTGTGCTTTGATTCGCCAAAGTGTTTGCCAGCCCCTCCTCCTGATACTCTCTTTCTCTCTCTTATTTCGTGTATTTGCTTTCACTTATTTGCCTTTCATTTTTCATCATCCCCCCTCCCTCTACCTCATCGCGCACAGTTTTCATTAATCAACGGCACGTGACCAAGTTTCAATTTTTAACCAATTCAATTTTTCCATTGCGTTGCGTTTTTCTTACGGCCAACGCGGCGTATGCGCGTTGTGCAAACAAACTAGCGAAGGTTCTATTATTGTGCGTTCTATGTGTGTGTACGATGGACTGAGAAAGGGTGTTGTGGGGGGAGAAGGCGAGTGCCAGTTGATGGAGTTCTAAAATAAAATATTCAATTAATTTTCAATGGCCCAAACTGATTGCCAGCGGGTTTGAGTGGGCGACATAGTTTTCTTTTTTTGGTGGAGTAGGGAATGTGAAAGAGGGGAGCAGGAGGAGAAGGTGGAGAGAGGGCAGAAAATACTGGCATAATATAATTTTATATATATAAGTTAACACAGAATATTTGTGACAGTTTTATAAACAAAACAAACAATTTAAGATACTCCAATTATGAAAAGGTTCTATAAGCAAGCAAGTCTAAACAGCTGAATATATTCATGAATAACAAAAGTTGCATATGGCACTATAGCTTCCTTCTATACCTTCCTCCCCCTCTTACTCCATTCAATGTCAGTCAACACCCTCCACTCTTGTTATTGTTGCACACACGAGAAGCAATAAATTCAAATTAGTCCGATAAGAACGACAATGACAACCTGACCGGGCAACCTGAGCTGAGCCGAGGCAGATGACTTCCTTCATTCCTCCCCTCCTCCACAGTCTCGTATTTATTATAATTAGCCAACATTGAAAGGGCTAAATTGTGAAATTGTGCTTACAAAGTAAATGACATTCATTAAGGCAAAACAAAGCGCAGAAAAGAGCGAGACAGAGAGAAAGAAAGAGCGAGACACATGGGAAAAGTGCGCAGCCTCAACTTACGCTACACACTCAGCGGGTGTGCGTGTGTGTGTGTGTGTGTGTGCGTCGCATAATAGACATTATCAACGCTAATTCAGTTATGTCTTAATTATAAACTACTTAAGCGCGCCTCGCTGCGAGCGCATGGCAAATTTTCTAAGTCGCGCTGGGAAAAACCGAAGTCAAAGCTTAACTTACACTGGGAGAAGGGAGAGTGGGGGGAGAGAGGGGGGTGCAGGGTTATTGTGTAGTCGCCGTAGGGTTGTCGTGGAGTCTGGGCACGTGTGACATTTACTTCGCTGCGCCTTGGCTCGTCGCGCTGTCTCAGTTACAGTTTTTCGCCAGGCCAAGCTGGCTGCATAATTACCAAAGTTCTATGTGTGTGTGAGTGTGTGTGAGAGAGACTAGTTTTGATAGCTCCGATTACGTCGCATAACTTTGGACAGCAGTGTGGGAGAAAGAGAGAGAGGGAATGAGAAAGGGACAGTAACGTTAGAAGCAGCCACGTTGGTCGTGCAGTTAATTGCCAAACCTAAAGCGCATCAGTTGGCAATGTCCGCGCTAGAGCTGGCAACGTGTCGTGACACGAACTAGCGCAGAAGCAAAATTAAAGACAGAATAAATATATATACTCAAGATATGCTCTAAAACTGTAGCAACTTTATGGAAGAACGCAAGAAATGCTGCGCATTGTTTGTCTTAATTTGCTACGTACTTTGACTGCGTGGGGGGAGGAATGGCTGCTACCCCTTTCTGCTGAGCTGAGCACCCGCAACATGGCAGCGAACTTTGATTGAAAAATACAATTTTAATGAGGCAGCAACAATGCTGGCAACCCTGGCAGCAACACAGAGGGAACTGCAACACAATACAAGGGAATTTTTCTTTATTGAGACGAAGTAAACAAACAAACGAAATCAAAGTAAAGTCGCAAAGGGAGAGCAGCAGCAGAGAAGGGAAAGAAGGAGGGGAAGGCAGGGGGAGGCAGCTTAAACAGGCAGGTGCGCAGCTACGCAGACTGGTCTCGAGTCTAGACAACTTGTGCGGCATTTTAAATGAGAACTCGCAAGCTAAACAAATCAGATTAAGTTCGAAGAGAACGTCAAAGAAAACACTTTATATTCCATATTAAGGATCTATTTCTGAAACAAAACAAGAAAATATTTAAATAACTCAAAAAGGAGTAAAACCTCCGCAATCTTTGCACAGCTGAGCAGCCATTCCCCCTCTTCCTTCGTTCCGTAGTAACCCGAGACTGTGCAAAGCAAGAGTTCGACTAGTTTATGGCAAACGTCGGCGATTAAAATCTTCAATGTCGGGCAGAAAATTGTCAAACGACGCCAAGGCTCTCGAGGTTGCCAAGGACAACGATAGCAAACAAATAAAGATGCTTCGAAGAGGCAGCTGGAGGGGGGAGAAGGATAACCGAATGAAATATGAATCTGAAACAGAGACGCGTTGACAAAAAACCGCGTTGACAAAGACGATGCCGGCCAGAATCAAAGAAGCTGCAACCTGCAATTAAGCGACAGGAAGCGACAGCGGAGGATGCTCCTCTAACCAGGAAGGGTAACCAGCCAGGACACGCCAAAGGGTGCGTCGCCTGTTCTCTCTTTTGCAATTCGAGGCAATATCAAGAGCAAACAAACAGCACAAGGAGCTGTTGTGGTTGCCGCCGCCTTGTTTTAGGGGCGAACTCCGTGCCGCATAGGCGCCTCCCCTATCATGCCGAGGGGTGCATGCAAAGCAGCCACGGCACATGTGACGCACTACAAGAATCGTGTACAAATAATTCGCACGAGTAAATCAACAAACAAAAGCAAAGAAAAAGAAGGAGAGGGAGAGTGAGAGAGGGGCAAAAAACGAAAAGAAGGCAACGCACTGCAAAGGGAAATAGGGGAAAACTTCATCCGTGGCATCCTTTTTGGCCGCTTACATCCTGTGCAGCAAAGCTGAACAATTTTACGGTTTCAATTATCAAAGAGAAGCAGCGAGAAGAGCGAGCAGAGCGAGTCGAGGACAAACGGTGACAAAGCAAAAAGGTAAATGACGCTGTATGCCATCTCTGTAACCTCCCCTCCCCCTTCCCCTTCCACTGGTTTACTGTGACCCTTTGTTGTGCCAAAATAAAGGCGATTAGCATTTCTAAGCTTTAGATTACCTGAAGTAGTTTATATAACCGAATGCGACAACGCAACCCAGCTGAGCCCCTGCTCAATAACAAGATTTGCCCAGCCTTTTCCGTTTGTTTGTCTCTCTGTCTGCCCCTCTATATATATGTGTGTCCGTCTGTCCGTGTGTATTTGTTTGCCGAGTGCGTGTTATGGACGATTTGCTGTCGGCACTCCTAGTTCCTACAAGCCTAACCCCCTCAAGCCATAAAGAAAACCCTCCCCTGATTTCATATAACGCCTGAATGCATCGCTGCACTTTCCCTCTCTCTCTCTCTCTCTCCCTCTCATATCTGGTTAATTTATGTCCTTGGAATGCCCATATTGCTTTTTATTTTCCTTTATTATTGAATGCCATCACACACTTTTATTAACCGCAAATTCCCAGGCAATTGAGTCTCCAGTTGAGCCAGAGAGAAGAGAAAAAACAGAAATAGAAACAAGCAGCGAATGAGCAGCGGTTACCCCTTATAGGGATAAAGCATCCACTTAGAGCGGCCTCAACTGCACTTGAGTTTGGGTTCGCTGGCGTGGAATCATATATGGGTAATAAATTGAAATTGAAATTGGCACAAAAGGTACAAGCTCGAAACATTTCCCGAATTGTGCTTATGACTTTAAATGATATTGCAATTTATAGGTGAACATTGCCAAAAGGAGTCTGGGAAAATTTCAAGATAACATATATGAACTGATTTCATTTATTTTTAAGGGGCTTAGATTGTTTTATTTCGATATTCAATGATTACTTTAGTAATTGAATATGTTTCCTTAAAGGTTCCTTAATTGAAGTACGAAATGCCTAATTCAGATGTTTTTTATATCCTTTTATATCTTATATTCAGATTATATTATCAATGTATCTTTGTTGAAATAATCAGATATATTTATCTACTATATGTGTATATTCCCTTTAACTATCTCAGTTTAGTCTGAATTACCTTTGCTACTCTTCAGTTTTTTAACGGTAGAATTAAGAAACTTCTTCAAAATTCACTTCAATCAATTAAATCGATTCAGTTTTTACTTATAACTCTCTTTATAAGGCCTGCTCTCAATTTTTGCTCTCCATAACTAACCGATGCTTTGCTGCAATTATCTGAATGATCATACTTAGCTTTCTTAACACTCGACGCAGTGCTGGGCCCTCGATGTCTTCGAGTTCGCATCCATAAAACATCTTTGAAGTTTTTGGTTTTTTATTATTTTCTGCACACTCATGTTGGGCCCGCGAATTGAGTCTGTCCGCTAAGCTGTGCAACGTCCTAATTTACACGACCCCACCCTGGGAGCGAGCAGCAGCAGCAGCTTAGAGTGAGCGAGAAAGAGAAAGAGAGAGAAAGAAGGGAAGAGAGTGAGAGGGAGATGCAACGCTGCAACCGGCTTATTCGAGTGAAAAAATTAACGCAGACACAAATTATATCTGGCGCTGATTAATCACTTAACAAGCCTTGTACGCGTACGAGTATTTCGCAGATATTAACACACACACCATACACACACATACCAACACACACACACATGCAGCCAGACACATTCACAGACGGCAGACAGCCCACGTTCCGGGCAAGCAACCAGTTGACCTACGTCTCAGCACTAAAGCCAAACAGGCAGCGGGACTAAGGTGAGCTAATGGGCTGTCAAGGGGGAGGGGAGGGGAGAGGGGCGCACAGTGCTGGCCAAAATAAAAGCCACGTCAATTTCATGCAAAGGTGCGCAGTCGTAAATTTAACTGGACGCGTAAATCCTGCGCGCAAATGTTTCAAGTTCGCGCCGACGACGTCTGCGTCCATCCTCGAGTCAAGCCCATTGCTGTCCAATTGTATTTATTTAGCTGCCGTCTCTGGCTACCCCTCCCCCCTCTTGTTGCCCTTCTTGGCCTGCCTTGGAGTCCGTCTGTGCTGGGCCGCGCTAAAATTTAAATTCATACACGATCGTTGGCCCCGAAAAGACTAATGAGCACAATTATGCATTATTGCAGCTCGTTGCATCGAAAATGAACTTTAACAAGCCTCAACGAACACTCACACACACACACAGGGTACACACACACATGGCACACACACACGCGCCTGTGATGTGCCGAGGACTGAGCACCGGCGTCGGGCACATCAACTGGAACTGGAACTGGAACTGCAGGCACAGTTGGCTTGCAGCAAGGCATGTGAGAGCGGAGGGGGCGGGGCAACGTGTCTGCCGTTTGAGTTGGGTAAGTGCAAAACAAAAACTAGTTTCATATGAGTATTTGTTGTTGTTGTTGTTGATGTTGCTGCTGTCGTTCCTCTGGCTGTTTTCCTGCCTGCTTTGCTTTTCTCTCGGCTTAGTTGAACTTTTGAATACAATGTTGTTTTTGTTGTTGTTGTTGCCTTTTCAAGGCTTTTTAAGTCAATTTATTGCGCGGTAATTTCAATTAGTTCTAACTAAAAGCACGTGAGACTCTGCCGAATTGCAGATAATTGATTTTATGTGATTGCATAATGAGTATCGTTGAGAGGCAGCAGGTACTCAAATTAGCAATTAACTCATTTGCAATTAACACAACTGAGAGTCACGGTTTGATTTGGTTACGATTGATATTTTGTTGAGTGTGTTAAGTGATCTTAAGTGAGTGATAAGCATATGAAAATAATAATAGTATAATTATAAACCATCGATAATATATTTCTGGCTTGAGATTGAAAAGAATTGCATATAAATTATTTATACTAATACATCAAACTGAGAAGTGGATTTTAGGAGACTTCTTAGATGCGTTATATGTATATATGAAAATTTCAAATACATTAATTTTAATATTAAATCTAGTCATTTATAATTTAAACGTATACAACAAACATAAGATGTCAAGTTACCAGTCAACTTTGAATTAAAATATTAAAAATGAATCAGTTATTGAAATTTGAAAACAAATTTTAAACAAGAGCTGTAAGAAATGGTTTAAATAATTTGAATTGTTTTTAAAAAAAATCAAAAGGCAAATACTAACTAAAATATTAACACAATATTAATGTGTGTTAACTGTTTACATAGTTAAATATATATTAAATTTGAAATAACCCTTCTTAGTCTAATGAAAATCTTACTTTGTTTAATAGAAGCCGCCAATAAGCCACAGAGGTGAAGAAATATCGATGTTTCCTAAGGATTTTCATACGAATCGATGTTTCTCCAACTCTTATTAAGTCATTCCCTCATCCCTTCCCAAGAACTTTGCCATACGCAATGGCAAATTAATTGAGAAAGCGAGAAAGCGAAAGCGAGCTTGTAACTGCATCAGTTGATGTCTTCGACAAGCGACTGCACAAGTATTTTCGGACAAGCAGATGAACAAGATGCAGCAGAAGAAGAACCAGAAGAAGAAGAGGAAGAAGAAGAAGAAGCAGAGCTAACTGATGAGCTCTCATAGCATGCGAGTTGCTGCTTGAGGTTATCTTGTCTTAGGGCAACCACATCTCAAAGTTGGCCAAGACCAACAACCTGCAAGGGGCAGGGAGGCACTTGCCAAAAGTGTAGCAGCATAAAGAAGAAACAAGGGGCACGGGGAAGGTGCAGAGGGGCCGGGAGCTTGTCTGGCCTGACAAATAAGGCGGTGGAAATTCACTTTTTTGCTGCTGCTGCCGCTGCGTGCACATAAAATTCAAATCAATGACAAGACGACGACAACGCGCCAGAAACCGCAACCAGAATGAAGAGACACCGACTGAGGGAAAGAAAGGGGACAGGGGAAAGAGAGGAAGGTTGAAACGACAAGCGAAGGAATTGAGAAACTGAAGAAGGAAGTTCAACGTTGCCGGCAACATTTGCGTTTCATTGCCAAAACGCCAATTTGGCAGCCGAAGTGCGCCAGAAGAGACCGAACAGATAACAGGAATTTCTTTCTCGTCCTCGTCGACGTCGTCTTGACTTTTTATGGCTTATAGATATTGTCTCAAGATGTCTGTGGCGGATAATCTTGTTATCGCATTCGGTTGCATTTAATTGAAGCTGCGAGAGTGGTCGCTCTCCCTCTCTGCCCCTCTACCCCTGCAACGATACCGATAACGATTGCCAAGTTTGAGAATTAATTGGTTTATCAAAAGCATTTGAATTTTAATGTGTTTTGCGTGGTCAGCGAATCGAGTTCGGAGTTTTTCTTCTGCTTTCGCCTTTGTTAATTGGGCAGTGGGGAGGCGTGGCACTCATTTCCATTCAATTGCACTTGAGTTCTGTGAATTTTTCCATTCTTTCTTTTCTCACTCGCAGCTGCCTTTGACATTTGCCTTGCTATGCGATGCGAGTTCTAAGCACATCGAAATGTTATTCAATACTTTTTGCTTTGTAGGCCCCGACGCCATTTTCTAATTTAAGCGAGAGCCAAGAGAGTAAGATGGGGAGGGGTGGGGGCAGCAAATTGCCGCATACTATTACAAAAGACAAAAGATTCCTGCTCGGGATTTTTAATAGAAATCTACGCCCGTATTTCGTTTGACAAAATTTCATGCCATTTACATTCGATTTTTGTTTCGGCCTTCATTTTTTTCTCCACCCCCCACACTCTCTTCCTCTCTTCTTCTCTTTGTGTCGTTCTTCTTTTTCTTTTGTATTCGAGCCCAGCTTGTCCGGGTTACGCAGTGCGGCGCTTTGATTTCGTACTCCTTGTCGCATATGCAGATTGAATTACAGCAGCACTTTCTGCCTTTGCCTCGGCCTCTGCCTTTCCCTTCTCGGATACCCCCTTTTCCCTTTCCATGTCGTATTTCGATTCCTATTGCTCTATTTCTACTCCATTTGTTCTAATTGTTTTGCTGAAATCTGCCAGCTTGATGATTCCCAGAGAGTAGGCAGGGCCTCTGCCCAGCAACCTCCTTCTGACTGGTTCAGAGTTGCTTCGAATGCGTGAGTTCATTGTGATTGGAAGGAACATTCAATGAAAAAAACGCGTTTATAATGGCTGCTTGTATATGGTTATTTATTTGCAGATATTTTTGTTGATTTATTGCAGCTTCTTCTTCTTGTCCGTGAACTGCGAAATTCCAACAACCTTTTCTTACATATTATTTTCTTCACGTTGGCTTTAATTGCAGCAGAGGCTTCTGCGTCGGCATTCCCCTTTGCCATAAGGAAAAGAATACCATTCTAACCAGACTTGGCCCCAAAATACTTTTGCCACGTTTAAGCGATGCCTTTAGCGAGGCAGAACTGTCATGTCGTTAGGCCGTTGCCGAGCGAACAACCAAAAAATAATAATATTAAAAGAATCTGCAAATGACGCGAAAATGTTTCAACACTCTTCGACAGGCCGACAAGACGACGACGAGCAGGAGGAGGAGATCGAGGAGGAGAATACGTAATAATAATAAAAAAGAAAATTATTGCACTTCGGTTCACATTCAGACTCGGATCGGACAGTACCATCTTTAGCTCGGGGCCGTCCTCAGCCTTGTCCGCGTTATGAAAATGCAACGCGCAAACGATCGAACGAGCTGCTACGTAAAAGAAGAAAAAGAAGCAAGGAGTGAGAGAGGAGAGAGTGGAAGGGAGGGAGAAAAAGAGGAAGAGGAGGGGAGAGAGAGAGAGACGAATAGCGAATGGCGCTGCTCGTTCTAACTAGAAGGTGAAATAAGTGGTTCGATTGTTGCTGCCGCCGCCATCGCACAGTGAAACAAGTGGGCACGAAAAGGAAGAAAAACTTTCAGTGTAAACAAAATGTAGAAATGACCTTAAAATAGAGAATAGTGAAAAAGGAAAAATAGAAATAGGTATCTTGAGTTACACAGTTAAACTTACTGTTATGAAAAGATTTTATAATAAATATTTTAAACAACATATGCTACCATAAAAGTTATTAATTTTGATAAATGAAAAATCAACATCAAACTTTTTTGTCTTGAGAACTTCATACTTTTCCGTATTTTCTTGTTCATCCATGTATAATACATATAGTTTAAATATATTATAGTTAAAATATTAAATACATTTTCTTTATATTAAATTTATTTATTTACTTAAGCAATTTATCAGCAATAAATAATACTTTTTCATGTGTTTTATTTTATTTTGTTCTATTTTAATATGTTTCGACTTGATAATAAATAAAGATATTAATACAATAAATCATTTGAATTAAATCTAAAATTATTATAATATTTATTAAAATTATAATTGGTTTATTAACTGCTTTGCATTTATTGTTGTGGATTGTAAGTAATAGAGATAACTTCTTTTTTTGATGCAATTTGATTGAAAATTTACAGATTTACAGCTTTTTTATATTTTAGTTATTTATATATTAACTTATTACATATATTACAAAATATATTTTATAGAGCAAACGAATTAGACATTTCTTCTGTAGCATATTAAATGAAATCTAACACAAAAATTTCATTAACTGCTCCTACTGCCTTGCCCCACTGTGCGCTTGTGCTTGCAGCGGACAACGAGCTGCAAGTCGGCGGCCAAAGTCAGCGGCGCGTTAGCGCTAATAAGCAATTGCCAAATTACATTCGCGTGAGTAATCTCGCGCCGCAACACAGTTCCCTCTCCCCCTCGCCTGCCCTGCTCCCCTCACCAAGCTGCACCCCTTGGAGAGAACGCCTCTGCCACGCATTTGACAGCCCGGACGAATGCAGTTGCATCGATGGCTTTGGTGGGCGGAGCATTTGCTGTTCTTTTCTTCTTTTTTCTTTTCTGTCTTTCTTTTTCTGAGCTTGCACCGCAAGCGCAGATACTTAAGTGATGCCCGACCACCGTCCGCTGTCCAACAGATCCGGCGGGGCATGCCACTCACTCACTCACTCACTCGTACACTCGCTTACTCGCTCACCCGGGCCGTCATTCATTTCGGAGAGGGGAAGGGGCAAGCAGCTCGCGGCTCGCTGCGCAGCTCAGTCGAGCTGCAATGTGCGCCTAAGTCTGTAATTTAATTTTTTCTACTGTTGCTGCTGCTGCTTCTTCTCCTTCTTCTCCCTCTTCTTCTTCCCCTTCTGCTGCTGCTTCCTCCTCTTTTTCTCGCACTGCAGTCAGTTAGTTAGCGCTGCGCGATCGCCATTTCTGCCTCTGTCCCTTTTTTTTCTCTCTGTTGCCAACTACAAAGTTGGCTGCCTCGGCTTTTCGGGCCCGGGAATGTCTTCCCTTTAACACATTTTGGCATGCAATTTGCTGAAATTAACTTCAATTGCAATTTGCCGTTGTTGTTCCTCTTCTTGTTGCTGTTGTTGTTGCTGCAGTTGCCTCATTGGTTTATCATTGGCACATCTGACGGGCCCAACTGACACATGCATGTGCATTAGATCGGCAGCTTGTTTACAGGGTGCCCTCGCCTGCGATTGGCTGGCACCGTCCGTCCCAGCCCCAGGTAAACTAACATAACTGTTAACGGCAACTGCAATGCGAATGTACTCAACGTTCCCCGACAATTGAATGCTGTATTCATGAATACTTTGCATGCAGGCTTATTACGAACTGCGAATCATTTTCTCGGCTAATTGGAAAAATTATCGGGATGTAATCATTCAATTATGTTATATGAAGTGTTTTGTTTATTGATATAATTTCGGAAATGTTTAATATTGTTTTAACATAATGAAAAACGTACTTCGTCTTAGACTTATCATGACAATAATAAGCTTCAGCTTGCAGGCATAGTAACCATCGACCTTACTGAGTTTTTTGCATAAAAAGACAGAAATACCTTACCCAAGCTCTACTAACTAAAATACTTGTATTATAATACCCCAGATAATCTATCTTTATTTCTTCATAAATTAATAACTATTTCTCATCAAATCATCAGTTCAATGTGGCAATAAAAAATATATATACAGCAAAAGGAGCTCCTTTGGCTAATAACAAATATAGAAATACCTTCCTTTAATGTTTATCCCTTTTCCTTCTCCCTAGACGAGCTAAAAGTTAAAAAAAAAAAAATATGCCACACATAGAATAAGGTTAAATTTTTGTAAGACTTATAATATTTCTTTTCCTGTTTACTTCTGCTTGATCTCTGTACTTTTATACAATATTACTAAGGATAACCTTAAAATATCAATTTATTTCCAAGCTTTTAAGTCTCTTACATAAATAGAAATAGATTGAATAGAAAAAGGTTAAATAGAAATAGGTAAGGAAGAAAATAAGTTAAATTTATATTAAAACCATTCAAATTTCGAAAATTTTTTTTAATGCTTATTAAAAATAAACAATAAATGAATAATCTTAAAACAAAATCCAACTAAAATTCCTCGAATAATTCTTTAATATTCTAAAAAGTAAATACTTTATGTAGTGCTGGTCAACTTACGATCAGTTGAAAAAGATGTTCAAGAAAGATACTTCAAGGCTCTAAAAAAGAGTTCGTTTATTTCTTGCATGCTCAGTTTGCGTTGTGCTTACATCGATCTCTACTCTCTGAGCACTCCACTCTCAGCACTCTGTGCTCGGCACTCGGCACTCTGCACTGGGCATATTAACTTGGCAATCGCAAAACAATTTCGCTCCATTACGTCTATTTTGGAGGCTGTGCAACATTCCGGGGCAGCGTTTGATTTCAATCCTGCCATTAATATGCCACTTGTGCCCCCAAGACTTGCCACAGTTCAATGGCATCCAAGCAACAGCAACAGCCATGATTGCCTGCTCTGGTCCGGCAGCGAGACTGGGACCTGGACCGGGACTGGACCGAGACTGGACTCCTCGAGTCTTGCCTAATATGAAGCAACGCCATTAACAGCATGCAAATTAAAAGTACTCAACAACATATCAACTGCTGCGCTACCAGACTGCCAGACCCGCTCTCCTGCCCGGTGTGCCCGGTGTGGTACCTGGTGGCCAGTCTGCAGTCTGCTGCCTTTGCCTGGCCTGCTGTCGAAACAAAGACTAAATGCCTAAAAACCTAAACAGGGCTTAAGCCGCCGCAGACACAGTGGGAAGCGGGAAGTGGGAACAGACACGCAGAGGAACTGAATACGCCTGTGCAGGGCGCAGCTATCAAAGCTGGCGATGGTAATTGCAGGTTTTGCCGCAAACATTTTGCACCAAAGGAGCTGCTGCTGCTGCTGCACCAACTCGAACCTTGCCTTGCACCTTAACTGGAACTCGCTTTGGGTCTCTGTTGCAACTGCGGCTGCTGCTAAACGCGTTGAATGGTCGCTGATCTTGACGCGCATGCGCGGCTGCTCATGCCTCCGCCAGGGCCATCAGTCAAGGCAGCAACAGAGCGAAGGAGAGAGAGAGAATGAAAGAGAGAGGGAGACAGTTGCAAGTATGACAGACAGACAGACGGATAGTCAGACGGGTAGACAGCGCGACTCACTGACTGACTGCTCGAGTTAATGATGGGTCTGGCCAGAGTCAGAGCCAGAGACCAGAGACGCTCTGGAGAGTGCCACAAATTGTGCACTCAATGACACTGTGAGTGCATTTATTCGCACTCGAGTTGAGCGACTGAGTGACTTGAGTCTCTCTTTGATTTGCAGTCGATGATGACGATGATGATCTTCCAGGAAATGTGAAATATACAGAGAGGTGTGTGTATTGATGAAGAGTATGCAGAGGTTTTTTTAAAGAGGAGACTTTACATAGAGAAAGAAGGGTACTAGGCAGAAGGAGGAGGGTTGAGGCCTTAGATAAGGTATGTACTATATATACACGCATATGTTCTATTAATTTAAAGCAAAAACCTTTGAATATTCTTTTAAAATATATTCTATAAATATAAAACAAGAAACTAACCCGTTCATCCTTTTAAATCAGTCCGCTTATCCTCAAATTGTGAAGAACTGCTGAGCAATCAATACAAATTTGTTTAGTTGCATATCTTATACGATACATAAAGAATATAGTAAACAAAGATCAACATGAATAGACCATTATATATATAAAAATATGATGAATTCAACTGCAGTTAAACTAGTCAGAAATCTGTCCAAACAGGCTGAAAGTGAATCATGTTCCAGTTCCACTGCATCACTCCTGCCTCACACGTGAATAGCCAAATAGACTGCAGAGACAGCAGGAGAAGAAGCAGCAGGAGAGCGCAAGTAGAGTCTCTGTCTATGACTGAGTGTGCGTGTGTTGGTTACCTGCCGCCTGTTTGTCTTTAGCTGTAACAGCTACCGCACAATTTCCCAAATGACAAACATGCCAAAATGGTTAGAGCCATAGACAATGGCAACAAAGGCAGCTAAAGAGCAGCGGGCGGGCAGGAGACAGCAGCAGGAGAGTGGAAGGAGAGGAGCAGTAGAGTGAAGGAAGCAGAGTCGAGGGTAAAAGGTAAAGAGGAGCTGCAAACCGGCAGCACATTAATCACAATGCTCCAAAAGAGCTTGACAGCCGAGTTACATGGAACCGGGCTGCAGCCCGAGCCGCTCCTTGGGTGTCTCCGAGACTGCCGGAATGTGTCTCTCTCTCTCTGTTTGTCTCTGTGTGTTGGTGTGTGTGTGGCATCCTTTGGCATAATTCTTATTCAATCGCTAAGGACAATGCCATGTTGTAGTTTCAATTTGCGGTGGGCATGAGATTTGTGCCAAGACAATTGCCAACAGGAAGCCAAGTCTCCGTCTCCGTCTGCGTCTCCGTCTTCGACTCCCGACTGTGACTCCGACTACCGACTCCGACTCCGAATCCGGTGGCCATCAATTTAAAAAATGAAAAATTTCCTTCTCGCTTTGGCGGCGTCCGGAAAATGGAAAATTAAATTAACCTTTGGGAGCTGCTTCAACTGTAGCTGCTCTGCTCCCTCTGCCTCTGTCTCTTCCTCTGCCTTGCCTCCTCTGCTGGCTGGAAAAACAATGTTGTTGTCTGGCTGCGATAGCATCTACTGCCGAAATATGTTAATTTTCAATTTAGTAGTTGGACGGACAGTGGGACAGTGGGACGGACGGACAGTGGCTATTTCAATAGATGTTTCTTTTATTTTCGGGCTGCTCTTCTTATTAAGCGCAACAGAGCGCAACGGTAATGGGTGCGCTATATAGCTCAAGTCTATCTCCATCTTTATCTAATTCTATCTCTCTCTCTCCTCTCTCTCTGGGGTTCCCAGTCAGCAAATTATCACATCTGCTAATCTGCTGCATATCATTTCATGCAGCCCACGCCCCTGAAGAGGAAGTGTCTTCATGTTAGTCGTCGAGCTCATAAACAATTTGTTGACCACATTTCGAAGTTAAGGAAATAATTAAGACATTATAAATTATTTACTGCGCAGTGTTGATGCCTCAACCCAAGGGGTTCTCTTTTATTCTCCCTCTCTCTCTCTTTCTCTCTTTCTTTTCGCGCTGCTAATGAGCATAACAAAATATTTTCATTCCACATTTGATATGTATCTTGTCTAGTTTTCAACAACTTCTTCTAACGGTTGAGTTATGTCTTGGGCCTGCTTAGGATTGTACGCACGATGCGATAAGCTAAACGCCGAATGATATCTCAGAGCTGTTAAAAGTCAGTTGGATATATAATAATGCAAATGGAAATATAATTGGCAGCAAGCAGTTTTGGCAGTTATGCATACAAATGTGCAGCAAGTTTGTTTTAATTAATTTCAGTAGTTATAAACACATTTAGGAAAAGCAAAGCAGCATGTGAAGTATTTAGAAAGAACATTTAATTTAATTTAAACTATTTTTTTATTTTAATTATTTTTTTGATACTATTAAAAACGTTTTGTTATCATACATTAATACAGCAAGAAACGGCTCGTGTAACATTTATAAAGTACTGAAGAAATTGTTGTTTTTGAATAATATATTAATTTAATATACGTATAATATATATAAATAATTTAGTTTATTAAACATAATATAATATTAATAGTATAATATTTAAATTAAATATTATAATTATTTTTAATATAAATTATGTAAAAACATATACATAAATTGATTCATAAAGAACTTTCATTTTGAATGATAATTAAATTGAATATTATAATTATTATAAAAAATATTAGTGCATAAAATCATACAAAATTATATAAAAATATGTACAAAATATTATATAATAAATTAAATAGATTTCTTCTCTATTTTTCTCCGCTGCTTAGCTCGTTTTTCTCCTTCTATATTCATACAGACATATGTAGAAATATCAACTTACAAGTTTGAATAATAGAACTCTCTCTTTTAATCTCTCTCTTTTTTCTCTCTCTCTATATACATACATGTAGCGTAATCTATAAGCTTCACTTGATTACCGAATTCCTCTCCATCTATTGAGCTGCCACACACTGTCCATAATCGACCAAGTGGCAGGCACAATCGTAGTTACATCCCTGCGCACCACCCCGCAGCCTGTGGCAGCACACTCCCGTGGCACTCTTCTCACACCCCCTGCTCCAATCACGTTGCCTGGTAACCTAGTTTAATAAATAATTTGCTACTTTTTCTGTGTCTCTCCCTCTCTCTCTCTCTATATCACTGACTCTCTCACACTTAACGTGTTTCAGCCGCTGCTCTCTTTTTGTCTTCGACAAGTCATTCATGTGTGCAATCTGTGGGCGTAACTAATTCAATTACAACGCCCAATTGTGCATGCCTCGCCGCATGCACGTCGGCCTTCCTCCACCTCCTTCTCCTGCTTACTACCTCCTTCTCCCTCCCCCTCTCTTTCTCCATTTGCAGCGTGATTTTTCATTTCCATTTTATGCTTTCTCTCGAATTTTAGGAATATGTGTGAATTTCATTAGCTCTGCTTTGGCTGCAACTCCCCCAAATCTGCCCACTCTCCCTCCCTCCCTCTCTCACTCAGACTCTCTCTCTCTCTCTGCTACCATGTTCGTGTCGCTTTGCCATTTAATTGTTTTTTGTCACACGAGTTATCCTTTTCGGGGCGTATCGTGTTCAAAACTGAAATTAACTGACAGTCGACTCTGATTCCGTTCCTGTTCCTGACTCTGCGCGGGGTAATCAACATGATTTGCACTGTTGTGCACCAGTAGCAGGGGGAAGGGGAAAGGTAAGGGGCAGGGAAAGGTTCCTTATGCAACTGGGTGTTTATGACTGTGACATGGGAAACAAAGGTTGCCACAGTGCTGCATTAGCAAATATTTGTCCCAGGGGAAACATGCGAACCTGAGCAAACTGAAATGTTGCACGACTAATGCGATTCGAAGAGGCATAAAAAAGGTAATGAATGGCATAAATCACTGTGGGAGTGTATAATGGAATGCAGCATTATCTTAATTAATTGAAATTAATAACTTTATTTAATTAAATACTGAGCACTTTAATATCGTAATAGACGAGCCATACAATACTCTCATCATCAACAAAGTTGTTTAGATAACTAGATAATGTACTACGAAAATTTTAACTTCTTCACTAATCACTATATATTTTTAAAACTTTCGATTGCGATATTATAAATGAAACAAGAATTTTTTTTAATTCTTTAACCCCTTATAGACATTATAATGTCTTAAAGATCTAGCTGACTTAGATTAAATAAAAATGGTTTCAGCTTTATCTGCAATCGTGGCATTTATATAGAATTCTATAACTTATACCAAACCTTTTTAATAAGATATTTCCATTTTAGAAGTGCATAGATATCACCAGACATAATCCCTTAACCTCTTTGTACATTTTTTTTGTTGCAACTTCAAATTAAAGTTTAGTTCAAGCAATACATTAAAATATTTACAATCCTCTCACTCAATAAATCATATATTACATCAAAACCCCAACTTACCTTACCATATACCGTCGTTGCTCTATCAAATCTCTCAAAGATTCCTTCCAGATTGTATTCCCTGAACCATTTCCCAGCTCTGCTTGTCGCAGTTGAAATTTTCTGGCATTTTCTCACAGGCAACGAGAAGCGTCAAGCGACTTGAGGCGTCGTCAGGCAGCTCGTCATGGAGCTGTTGCTGTTGGCGGGGCTATCAACGCGCGGGCATCTTGATGATCGGCCCCAGAGCGTATACATTGCGAAACGTGATTTGTAAGGTCATCATTCAAAAGGCATCGACCAGGAGCAGGCACAGGAGAAGAAACAGTAGGAGCCGGAGAAGAAAGGGAGGCAGACGATCAACGGCAGCCGGCAGAGAATTAAAATGGTTATACATTCATGTAATTTAACGAACTGGCCACAAACTAAACTAAACTAAACTAAAGATGCAACTGCAACTGTTGCAACATCTTCTGCTGCTGCTGTTGCCGTTGCTGCTGCTGCTGCTGGGATGTTGCTGCCGTTGCTGCTGTCGGTCTGTGGCGATATTGGCGATGCCAAGCGTGAGATTATCGACGATTGTATGCAGCGATGATGATGCTGATGAGGATCAGGATGAGGCCAGACCAGGCAGCAGGAACAGCAGCAGCCACTGCAGCAGCAACAACAACAACTGCACTGGCAATGGCAATGGCCATGTCGATGCCGCAGCAGAGCGAACAATGCAACGCGCTCAAGTTCACTTTTCATGGAGGCAGCTCCGAACTGCAGCTCCAGTCATTGACTTGGGTTATCGCACGCCAAAAAGACAAAACAGTTGCATGCACAGACAGAGAGACAGGCAGGGGGATGAGGGAACGGGGAAGGGGAGGCAGCTCGACAGGCAGACAGACAGACAGGCAGGTTGGCAGGCTGGCAGGCAGGCCCCAGTGAGGGCCCTCGCCGGGCTTATCTGCATGCGATCAAATTTCCAGGGCTTCTGTTGTTGTCGCAGGGACTCTGCGATCATATTGAGAGTCGCTTTTGACATTTCGGACACAATTTGAACCTTTTACATTTTGGGGCAGCAGAGTTGCCACACGATTTCCAGCTTAAGCGCAGTTCCCGGAATCGCACAGAGTAGCTTCAACTTCCCCGTTGCCTCTTTACTTCATTCTTTCTCTCTCTCTCTCACTGGCTCTTTCATTGCCTGACATTGATTGAGAAATTGATTCGAGAATCGTTTTTGCAGAGTTGATTTCAATCTCCAAAATGCGCGCACTTCATTGATTGATCCATTCTGTACAGCCTCTACCCGCAGCCCCCTCAATCCGCTCCTGCTTTATAAATTTTGCAACCGAAACTAAATCAATTTAAAACCATTTCAAGAGAGAGCAAGAGGGAGAGAGAGGTAGACAGTTTCCCTGTGCAATTTAATGCAAAACGTAATTTACAAAATTTTATGAACTTTTCGCCCACAACAACAACAACAACAAGAAGAAGGGGAAGAAGAGAAAAGTCAAATTGCAAAATGTTTTGCCCACAAAAAGTTTAGTTTGCAGAAATATTGTTATAGAAGTCTGTCCGGGACAGATGTCATTATGTTTTGAGGCACATAGTTGGCCAGATCGCAACTTTTGATAGCTGCCAAGAGGTAAAGTGTTGCAGGTCATCGAAAGTTGCAACAGATTGACCCCGTTTTGGGGGCACTTTATGGATTTCTTCTTCCTCATCGGACTGTGCAGCAATTGTGTTAAGTGAATGATGAAAAAGTAATGTGCAATGTGGAAAGAGAAGGAGAGAAAGTGAAATATAGGTTATGTTCTAGTGTATTGAGAAAGGATTGCGCACTTAAGGGGATTAAATGAATTGTTGAGGAAGTTTTAAAGAAAAGAAAGAAAGAAAAATGAAGGAACTTATTTTGAATAATTTAAGTCGAACCTTTAATTCAGAATTTGGGGAAGTTATTTAAAGTGATTAGACCCAAGTATATTCATGTATATAATGATTTAATTGATATTAATAATATATTATATTTATTTATTTTATTTTGTTTTAAATATCTTATAATAAATTTATTTTTAATGATAATAATAATTAATTTAATTTTCTCTAATATTTTTCTTTTATGCAAATTATTCTTTTCTTTAAATTGAATAAAAATCTTAAATATCTTCACTTTTCCCAAGCCGTTGATATCTCATTGATTGCGTAATTCGGAACACGCTTTGCACCAGTGTGCAGCAACTCAAAGTGTCTCGCTCTCGCTTTCGCCTGTTCTCTTAAGCTGCCCCAGCGCCCAACTCCCACTCTTAGCTATTGTATAGTTTATGTCTCGAGTGGTTTGCACTCCCACTCTCTCTTCCTCTCTCTCTCTCTCCCTCTCTCGCTCTGGCCACTAAGCCGCTACTCAAGTATTTGCTCACGTGTGTGCAAACACTGCGAGGCCAATTTGCATAATAATCGCGGCGACTGCAGCGAGAGAGAGCAGCGTGCAGCGTGCGGCGAGAGCAGTCACTTGACCTTGTGCCAGCGGGCAGTGAGAGGCTTAGGAGGTGGGAGAGTGTGGCCCCCGTTTTTCGACTACACTTTCTCGAGCACTTTTTTCAGCGCCGCCTAAAAGTATGCTTTGAAATTTGAGCCGGGCGACGTTAGTAATTAAACATGTGCGCCACAGGCGAAAGCAGAGCGGCGAACTGCGGCGAAGCGAAGGTGAAGGCGAGGGCGAAGAGAGCGACTACAGCAGCGGCCACTACATTAAGGTTATTTATTGTCGAGTGGAGGTTGGTGCCGCTGCTGCTGCTGCTGCCGCTTTTGTAAATGATAAAATGCATGTTGACCTCAACAGAAAAGGAGAGAGAGAGAGAGAGAGGCAAGTGGCAAGTGGCAAGTGAGAAAAGCACTCAACGTGCCACACTGTAATAAAATCCAAAAATGTGTTGCCACAAAAATGTTATTTCCTAAATAAACACACACACACACACACCCACACACACACAGAGTCTCTCGCTCACTCACTCAGTAGTGCTCGAGTGGCAGGTAACACTCCAGAGCGAGATAGACGTCAGAGTGAGTGAGCGAGTGAGTGAGTGAGAGGTAAAGATAGCCTCGTCCTTGCACGGCTCACTCATCTAGGCGAGGAGTCACTCATGCGGTTTTTACTGGTAATTAAATTAAATTTATTTAAGCCGAGTTACCCGACGCCGTAGCACAGGAGCGCACTGCGGCCAGTGCAGGGAAAGGAGCAGGGGCAGGCGCAGGGGCCGGGGCAGGGCTCAGCTAGGGCCAGGCAGCTGTGCGCCTGTCTTGGCTTTGGTTACGTTGGTTTTCGGCAACAATGTTGTGGTGCGGCAACCACAGGACTTTTCAATGGGCTTCAGGTTGCTCCAGGTGCCATTCAGCTTGTGCTCCCTTTCTTTATTGCTGTCCACCCCCCTTCCCCCTTTCTTTCTCGTCTCAGAATTTTGTATTGCATTTAAAGTGACAGTTTTGTTGCCTTAAATCGTGTAATCGGAGCTGATAAAAGCTTCTGCCATTAAGTACGCCCCACCAAACGCCCCACAACGAGCGGAGCAGAGCGAACCAAGGTCGGAACTGTCTGTCCAACTACGAGCCAGAATGCCTCGAGGGGCAGCCAGTGCCAGTGCAAAGCTCAGCAGAAATAACCGAAATTCTTTGTTTTATGATATATGTATGCATTGCCCTGCAGGCCCTCTCACTCACACTTTTGCTCTACATCTTCCTCTCTCTTTCTATCTTTTTCTATCTGCAATTGTGTTGCGATGTGGAGCACTTGTGGGTTTGGTTTACGAGCTGAGCCCGCTTTGCACTTGTTGAACTATTGTAGTTGAGTGCAGGAACATCAATAATAAAGTAGGGGAATGTAGCCATCTACAATATATATACTTGCATATTCCAGATATAACTTAGTTTACATATTGAAAACTGGAAGTATCAAATTCTTAACTCCTTTTTAACTCCCATTTAAACATATGTATTCATAAACTAAGTTGGAGTATGTAAACATTATTTGAAAATCATAAATAAAACAATATAACATAAATGAACCATTAATTTAAAATGTACATTAACGATTTTAAAATAGAAAACTCGATGAATGTATAAAAAATCAATAATTTACATTAAAGATTCATTTCCTTTATTAATACCTTAATTAAATATTTTTTGGGATTATAATAATCTACATAGGAACAAAATTGATTCTTTTTTGAATATTAAAATTTATTTTATGATAATAATATAAATATTCCCTCCCGATTATTATGATATTTACTTCGTACACACCTTAAAAACTACCAAAAACTACCGAATATCTGCAAATCTAATCGGAGAAATCTATTAAAAATAAATAACTTCATAATTTCGTTGAGCTCACAATTTCCTTGGCAATTTGTTGCCGCCCCAAAAATCGCATAAGTTCAAAAGGTCAATCGGCTGCTTGGTCAATCGAAGAAATGCCCAATTGAGTAGGAAATCGAGAGCTTGTTATTGTTGTTGTTGTTGTTGTAGCGATTATTATTTGCGGACTGTGCGCTTTTATTGCACAATTTTCGCTTATGCCGTTTTCGGGGCAGAGTTGTTTGGCTGCCAACTTTATTTATAGGTCGATTACCGACGACGAGGAAAAGCAAAAGCCAGAAGGAAAACTGAAAACTGAAAAGCAACAACAACGGCAACAACAGCAGCAGCAGCAGTGCAAGTAAGTATGCAACTATTGCGCACAATACGAGTATACCACACAATATTGTTGTATATTATGTTTATCTGCTTTATTTTGTTTTTCACAATTTTTCCAAAAACGGCAACAACGACGACGGCGACGACGACGACGGCGGCGGCAAAAAACTATTTTGTATTTGTTCAATTGCTGCAAATGCTTTCAAAGTATTTACAAACGTTTTCAATTTTGTCTGCAATGCCAGAGACACGAATTGCAATAAAGGCAACAAAAGCAACAGCAGCAACAACAACAACAGCAACAACAATGGCAGAAGCAACAGTAAAAGCAACACAGGCAGCAAACAAGCAAAGGCGACGAGTGAAAATTGTCACATAACGATCTGTGAATGCCCTAATTTGAAAGGAAGAAGGGTAGTATAATTTATAATATTATAAATAATTCGATTATTACATAACTTATTATAAGTATGTTTAATAAATTGATCTAAGAATGTCTTAGTTTTATAATGATCTAAGAATGATTAATAATAATGATTATATATTATTTTTTATAGTTACAATTTTATACACATTTAAATTTTAAATATCTAACTTTCTTATGCAGATCAAGTATATTTTTTTTTTTTTTTTTTTAACATTAATGTTTGGCCCGAAATTATAAAAGCTAATAGAAAAAAAGTTTTAATATTTTACTAAAATATATGTTTAATCTGCTATTAATGAAATTGCATTAAAATCCTTCAAATTCACTTTCCACTCACATGTCACATGCTGCCTTGCCTAGTCGAAGGTACCCTGCACTTTCCCTACACGAGTAACCGAAGTGTTGGCGCTGCCAAAAGCATTTCAATTTCAATTTCTATGCTCAGTCAGCAGCAGCAGCAGGAGCAGCGGCAGCAGAAGGCAGCGTTGCCAACCGAAATCGTGCCGTTAATCGCTTTAAATATGCGACAGGTTGCTGCCAGTTTTCGACCCAGGGCATTGCCAACATTGTTATTGTTGTTGTTGTTGTTGTGGTTGGCGTTGCCAGGCAGCCTTCTGTTGCCAAGTCCCTCACTGTCTCTCTCTGTCCTTCTATCTGTCTATCCGCGCGCGCTTCTGTCTGTCTGCGGCGGCTTCCAGCGGCGCGCTGTGAGCGAAGGATTTCATAATCCGGCTGCATTTGTCTCACTGATTATGCAATTTGGCCCGTTTGCTTTTTAGTTGTTGTTGTTGTCGCAGTTGTTGCTGTTTCTCTTTGTCTGCTCGTTGTGCTCCGCTGTCTCTCTCTCTTGTCCGCCCCTCCGGCTGCACACCACAATGCAGGAAGTCATTTACTGAACCTATTTAAGCCTTTGTACAAATAAATGTTTATTTAAATTAGGCGCCCCAAAATAAATACAAACACAAACACGACTCGAATACACGAACACACGAATACAAATACACGGATACACGTGCAGAGTTGCCAATGCGAATGGGAATGGGAAACGGTAGCGTTATTTTTCCATTCGATTTTCACTTTCGACGTTGCTTTTGTTAGGCGTGGTCAGTTACTGATTTGCTGCTCTCTCGTGTCATTGTTGTTGTTGTTTTATGCAAATCTAGTAGCAGCAGAAAGAGAAGCAGCAGCATTTCACTTATCTCTCGCATTGTTGTTGTTGTGCCATGACATTAAACTGTGAATTGATTGAGCTGACTTTGACTTTGCAGAGTAACTTTCAAGCAACAACAAAATACGCGCAAAGCTAGGGTTGCCATGTATACTGATTTATGATAAAATCTAATGATTTTGAGCCTGTTTACTGCTTTACTTACTCACAAAACCCATGTGACAACTCTACGCAAACCTTTCGCTCTCAGAGCACAAGGAACCAATCTACTTGCTCGCTCTCACACACTTGCTTAACGACGCGCTGTCTCACACTGAGGCGCTCTCTAATTGCCGATTTCACAAGAGAGCGCCGTTAGAGATCAAAGCAATTGCGCTCTCTTATGTTTATGCTAAGAGAGCACAGGCACGTGTGCCCTAACATGAGTCACTCACTCTGGCTGTTGTTCTCTCTGTCCTTCGATTCTTACGAAGAGCGCAATTAAATTAAGCAAATCTGTATTTTAAGAGAACATTTCCCTTCATGTTTAATTCAATTTCAACAATTAAAACTGTGCACAAAGGGCAGTGAAAAGGCAAAAGATAACTGAAATAAAGATTGCAAAACGAGGAAAACTGGAGACAACAGAAAATGCAATTTCAATCAAACATATTCGCAATTGATTCAACACACACTGAGCTCAGCTTGTGCCGCCCGCTGCCTTTTTTGAGGGCCAACTGTGTGGGCGGACAATTGAGAGACATGTCCCGCCCCACTTGCACACTGTCCCACACACACACACACACACACACACACACACACACAGAGAGAGACAGTGCATGCATGTTATTGTTATTTTTTGTAAATATTCTGAAATTTTGCTGGCACTCGTAAAAATCAATTCGTGCACAAAAATGCCAACATTTTAATTAAATTTTCAAGCAATTCAAGCAAAGTTGCCACAGTTGACAGTGGGGCGGCACAGGGGCGTAGACTGCAAAGGGGGCGAGGTGGGTGCTGGATTGCCCAGAGCAGGTGCTATGTGTAGGTGACTGCACTTTTTGTTGACTACACACAGAGCGAAAAGTGTGCAGAAAGTTTTCGTTCTGTCCCTCTTCCACTTCCCCTTCCTCTCTCTCCCTCTCCCTCTCTGTGATTCTCTTTAGCCGGTCCTATGCAAGCCATTAATTAACTAGAAATGCCATTTTCCACAATTATACGTTCCCGACTATATAGAAATGTAAAAACTAATTACATTGCAATTTGCCAGCGTAATAGCCCGCGCCGAGGCTCTGTCTCTCTATGTGGGCGCGCCAGCTGACGAGGGGGCGGGCAGCTGTTGCAGAAAGACCAACGGCAGGGGGTGGGGGAAGACCAGCAGAAAACTGCATGCAAAGCAATTTATATGCGGTGAATGGGAGAGAGAGAGAGAGAGAGAGAGAGAGTGATGGGGCGGACGCTCTAACAAGCTTCCGCGCGACTTCCTTGGAAATACGAAATCAATGCAGCGAAAGGACGAAGGACACATCCTGCGAACTTAAAGTTTGCCCGCGCCCAGCTCAGCTCAGCCGGGCAAGCAACTATGTTAATGTGTGTGTGTGTGTGTGCGAGTGTGTGTGTGGCTTGTTTGTGTGTGCTTTGAAGGCGTAAGGCGTGGCGTAATATCATAATTTGCATGCAAAGCCAGTTACCGCCAACTTGTCGGTCGCACAGTGGGCTTGAGGCACACAAAATGTAGATGGAATTTAGGTTGTTAAAGATTCTCCCTGGTCACAAGTTAAATTAAATAGGAAAAATATGGAAATATTATAATAGATATATTTAAATAAAATATATATATTATAATAATATTTAAGCAAGATTTTAGAGAAATAAAGTAGTTTACATACATACATATATTGTATATAATAGTAAAATATAAGTTAATATAAATTCTTAAGTATTTCCGTTATCTCAAAATATGAAAATAGTCAAAAACTGCAAAACAATAAAAGAGGAAATATTTGTTTGATAAAACTGTCTGATTAAGGTTAAATTTCCTTCAAATATGTACATATAACAAATATATTTTTTTTTCTAAAATTTCTATTAGGAATTTAAAGTAAATATATCAAGAAATAAATAAATAATAATAAAGATTAACTTATTCAGATATTTACTCATTAATGTAACTTTAATATAATATATACTATAAATATTTATTTAAATACAATACACTTACTTATATGTGGAAGAATAAATAACTGTATATTTTTATTACTCCCCAATGATTTCATAGCCCAATATATTTTTATACAGTACAATATCACCCCAAAACATCACTTTCCCATATATCCCACTTTACTTTGCACTCTCGTCCCACTATGTCAACGTTGCCACAGTTTACCGTTGCTGCGGCACATTGACGAGGCCGTGCAACACAAGCCTTGTGGCCCGATTGAGTGGCCCCAGATCGATGGGCGCAATAATTCGAGCCTTGCCATGTTGTCCTTAGCGGTTATTTAATCTTGGTTTAATTTTGCTACAGGTCAATTGTGGCACATCGAGACGGTCAGCCAGGCCGCCATGTGCCAGCCCACTGTGAAGCCCAGCATGGGCCTATTGTGCAAATTATTGTTGTTGCTGTACGGCGTAGCAGACAACGCACAATTTGATTGATATGGGATTTGTGGCACTTGGCAACTCGAGTGGGGCCTCGCACTCGGAACATCCTCATGGGGGAAATTCCAATTGCAGTCGGACTAAACAGTTCCACGAACTGCAATTGTTGTTGGCTTCGATTGTTGTTATTATTGCTGCAATTAAGAAAACATTTGAATATTTTATAATCGAATCACTGAAAGTTTTGCAGCTCAATTTTTCTAGGAAATACGTTAGAAAAGAGAGAATTTGAAATTGTGGGAAAGGGAACAATGGAAAATTCTTAGAAAATATTGCAAGTAAATAAAATCGAACTGATTTACTTGATAAATTCAATAACGTGCTACCAAATGTTATGAATAACTTGTGAATACTAAGAATAAAATAGGATTCATACAAATTTGTTTTAGGTTTACAACAATTATTAATCTATTTCGTAGATATTTTAAAAGTGTTAATTTATTTATAATCTTCATATTTTTTTACTTTTTTTATTTCTCTCTTTTTTATTTTCCTAATTTAAAAATTACCTTAATAATTTGTTGGCAAGTCACAAGCCAATCATTTATAAGCTCTATTTAAGAGCTGACCTTACGCTAATAGATGCCCCTGCAACAGCAGCTCTGCTCCCCCCTTCTGAGCGGGGGCAGAAATTATGGCAACAATTTGCGCGAAAAACCAAACCGAACAATTTGTGGTCGCCTCTAATGCACTCACATATAACCCTTGCGCGATGCTCCACTGTGTAACCGAGACACATGAACAACAACAACAACACGAGCAACAAGAACAACAACAACAACTCATGAAGCTGGCCAATAATTACACAGGGGCGGCGCAAGCGTAGGGGGTAAATTATGTGAGCAAGTTGTGCGTAAAGTTGCGACGATGCTAAAAGTTTAGCACCGCCTGCAAGGACATCTAGGGGAGGCACAGCCGAGGCAGCGAGGTAGGAAGGGGGAAGGGGAGCAGAGGTTGCCAGCCTCAGCTGCGGAGGCTGCCAACTGCTGACAAAGTGGCGGCTGCCTACCCAGTTACCGCTTGGCAGTTCCCATTGACCAGACGGCGTTCATAAACTTTATCAGAGGAAGCCGCGCGATGCGCAGCTCCGCGATGCGATGCGACGCGATGCGACGCGTTTCTTGCCCATTTTTGGGCTCCATGGGCGACTGTCTGGTCTGGTCTGGCCAGGTCTGTCCTGGTCTGGCCTGGTCTGGTCGGGCTGCTCCTTTGCGCTGCTTTCCTATAGTTTATGGCATATTATTGGCATAAACATGGCGACGTGCACGGCAAGTTGAGGGTTCCCAGCTCGCAGCTCGCAGCTCGCAGGTATGCAAGGTGCACAGTGTTGCCCCCCTCCCCCCTCCCCTCCCTCGCTGAGAGATCCCTGCTTATGTGATTTATGCATTGTGTCAAACAAAGCGTTCAATTAGCGACTTAAATTGTGAGCCAGCAGCTGCCTAGACCACAACGCTGAGCTCCTTTTCTGAGCGCGTGTCGTGACACGAGAGTAAAGCACAAATTTATCGATATATCAAATACGAAATGATGCTTAATTTGCTCATAATTTGAACCATTAAGCTGCTATGTATATAACATATATTTATTTAATTCCTTTTTCCGATTGGGCTCACTCACGCTGCCATCTCTAGCAGTCCTGCCATATGACCCAATTCGGTTGACAATAAAAAACGTGCGCGCAAATTATATGAATTACGAGCTTATGCTCGGCTTCAGCTTAAAGTAGCCGAAAGTGAGCAGAAAAAGGCTAAAGAAAAGGCCAACTAATGATGGCCTACATGCGCATAAGTCATGCGTGCGAGCCCAAAAGCCCAAACATTTTGCACAATTTGTGCCTCATTGGGCCCAATAACAATACTTCATCTTCGGTAAGGAGCAGCACCAGGCAGGAGAAGGAGCAGGAGCAGCAGTCAAAGGCGAAGCTGAAGCAGTTCCAGTTCCAGTTGTGAATCGCAGCGAGCATAATTGATGATACCGAATGCCACTAAATTATCAATTGACCATAAATTTGCTCATTACGTTCGAGCTCGATGCGATTCTTGGTTTCCATGTTGCTTTCCAGCTTGGTTTCGGTTTCTGTTTGCTGTTTGCTGCTTAGTTCTGCAGTACGTTGCATTCTGTGTTTGTTCTGTTCTGTTCTGTTCTTGGCTTTTCATTCAAGTGAAGTCTAAACTGTTTTTTATGAACGTTTAGAGCGGGTTTCTTTTTTCGGAACGAGCTCATCATCATCATCATTTGCCAATGTGCTTGGCGTTTTAAATAACTTTTTTATAAGAGCGACGGATCTTGGCGAGTTATTGGCATTTTCTCCGTTCGGCCTGCACGTTTTTCACCATCTCTCCTCCTCTTCCTCCTCCTTCTTCTTTTGCTCCTCGGCTGGCAAATTGTTGTTTACAGCTGTCGGGTGTTGGTATTTCATGGCCCTAGTTCACTCTCGGAACCGCTATAATTGCTGTTTATGCTCTGGGAACTGCCTGCCTGAGTTAGAGTTGGCCATGTACGAGTACTGCCACGGCTAAGTCCGGCTAAATGTGGCCGAAATGAACACCGATTGGTTTATGATTGAAACCCGGCATAAGCCAGCGATTAGCCAGACTTGAGTTATATCTATTGTGGCAAGTGAACGAGCGTCGGTCATTTTGGAAGTCATTTAGAAGAAGGATCATTTGAAGCTGGAAAACTTGCGGGAATTTCTAGAGAATATTCTTCAACATGTGCAGTTATGTATTCTGTTAATATAAAAGATTTGTTTAACATTCATTTAGTATTGCTTTTCATTTCAAAATCTGATTCAAATTGTATGAAAGCCTTGAGTCTTGGGTATCCCTTGGTTCTGCCTATTTCTGAGGTTTCTCCTACCTGATCTAGTATTCTGTTATCTGTTTTAAAGAAGTTTCTTCACTTAAGCGTATCTATTTGCACTTTATATCTTTATAATTCTGTATAATTCATTCCTTCACTCCCTCTTCCTGTTTATCTTTAATTATTTATTATATTATTCTATACCTTTTACTTATATTTTTAATAATTACTTCCTCTTCACTTTCATGATAAACTTAGTCTTAATGTGTCTTGATTTCCGTGTAAAAAACTCTCTATAAATCTCTGTTCATAACTTCCTGTTTTATTATCATATTCTATCTCCTATATATGCCTCCAAGTTTCTCATTCCTTTTATATATCAGTTTATCTCTACCTATCCTTCTATCTCTCCCTTAAATTCAGTTTCACTATAGTTTATCAGCTTAAGTTTACGACTTTAGACTTTCAAGAAAATTTAGTGCGATTTTCCTTGACCTTTGCGCACCTACATGTGCCAAGTGAGTGTGTGTGTGTGCGTGTGTGTTTCTGTTTGAGTGTATTGGACAAGTGGTAACTGTTTGACATTTATGTCTTGCCACTGCGTTACGTGTCCCCCCCTGGCAGTGGGGCAAGTGCCTTGGCTTCAACTGGAGCCACATCCGCATCCTAGACGCGCAGCAGACACGTTCGCTGTGGCCGCCATGATTAACATATCACGTAGACGTTGCCATAACATTTCACAAGCTGCACAACAAATAAACTGCAGCTTGAACTCGTCTCCCCTTTCCCCTTCTTCCCCTCTTTCGCATGCTCAGCTGACAGACGAACAAGTTGACTGGCAGCGGCGAATCTGAGCGAAACCTTTAGCCCCGCACGAAGGAGGAAGGGAAAGACTGGGGAGACGCTGGCGACGCTTGTAATATTTAACACCAGCTGAATTTTAATGCGCTTTACAGCTGACGAAGAGACAGACGGACAGACAAAGGGAGAAAGAGAGAGTGAGAGACTGGGAGACAAACAGGCTGTCAAACTGAGGAACTGAGTGACTGACAGACTGCTTGACTGACTGACTGACTGACTGAAGGAATACACTGTGCGCCTAATGGGCAACTAATATGCGCAAAACGACTTGCAGGCGAGTCGCGAACTGCCAACAGATCGTGCCCCACACAGACAGACGGACAGACAGACGGACAGACAGACGGACAGACAGAGAGACAGGCAGACCTATTGCAACACCTTGTGTGAGAGTTATGGCTCAAGTTAGCTGTTGGTTGGGAGGGAAAGAAGCTGGAGCAGGCACAGCTGCCTCCCTCAATGCACGATCTGTGCGAGGCTCCTGTCTCCTCGACTCTCTCTTTCTCTCTCACTCCTGTCTACTGCTGTAATACCCTATGTGTGTTGCGTAAGGGGAATATGGATTTGAATAGCAGAAAGCTCATCCCAGAGCCTGTTCGAAGATTTGCTCTCTTCTGGTTAGTTTTCCAGAGAGAGAGAATTTTCTCAACTAGTAAAATATTATTGACTCCTAACTGATACTTCTTCTACCTATCCTTCTTCTCTCTTGTCTTCCGCTGTCCTTCTCCATCTCCTTTTATATATGTATGTATATCTTTCTTACTCTCTCTTATTATATCTACTTCTTTGACTCCCCTTCTTTTTCTAACCTTCCTCTTGCTTCCTATCAATACCATACTGTCTCCTTCTCTAACTAATCAACACTTTGCCTTAATTACAGAGCATCTCACAGTCACTCCCTCTGCTGTTTCCTCACCTCTCCTCCCCATCCTCTCCCTCTCAACCTTGTTGCCAGCCATGTCGTAGGTGTCAATAACTTTCAAATGCCCCGTCCAAGGATGTGGCTTATATTATCACAGTTGCCGCATGTATTGAATCGCCTTTCCCATTCTCCTGCACCCTCTCTTCGATACCCTACCCCAACATTCTCCTCTTCTGCGAAATTTATGCATTTCTGAAGTTTTAATAATGTAGCTCGTTAGCCACGGTTTGTTAAACTTTGTTTTCATTTTCACTTCACTTCACTTCAATGCAGGCTCCACATCCCAATCCACATCCAGCTCCAACTCCAGCTTCAGCTTCGGGTTCAGCTGCTTCAGCGCCAGCTCCACATGCTCCACCGAAAAACCCGTCACGTGTTGCTCCAAAGCCTTTGCCCAACTCCCTTCCCTTCCCCTCTTCCTGCCTTGTGCCACAGAGACTGCCAAACTCGACTCCGGCTGCAGTTTTCGGTTTCAATATGCGCGTCGTGCATTTGCTTGCGGCACGTTGTTGTTGCCGTTCGTGTTGCCAGTGCTGCTGTTGTCGTTGTTGTTGCTGTTGTTGTCGCTGTTATTGTCAGCTATTTGTTGCCTTTGGTCATATTGCAGTTGGCCATGTCTCCTTGTGGCGCTTAACAGCCGCCTAATCCCCTTCCCACTCCCCACACGCCGCACAATCGTTTGATAAACGTACAAAAGTGAAAACACATTTTGCATTCGACCACGTTGGCTACTTTGCATACCATTCCCCCTCCTCCTCCTCTCTACTACCATGTTGAGCTTGTTATGCGTTAGGGAGGCGTGAGGGCGTGGGGAAGGAGGAGCATAAACAGCGAGTGCGCATTGTGAGTGCGACTAAGCTGGCATTGCCACGATATGATCGGCATCATTAGTAATCGCGTTGTCCCCACCCCCGCGCCGATCTGGCAACGCTTGGCGGCCTGTTGAGCTTCTTTTGTCAGCTTTGCGCGATGATTTACCGAATCCGTCTCAGTGGATTGTTAGTGGGCACACAATTGAGGGGCAAGCTCTTCTTTCCCTTTCCTTTACTTTATTTGGATAATTTTGGCAACTGTTTTTCGTATTTTCCGGGCTAATTCTTAAGTTATGCTGAATTTTTCGCGTATTTCCGCTTGAGTTTTAAAATTTTCACAGAGTTTTCTTAGTTTTTCTTGTTCATTCTGCTGCACAAAAGCATTTTCCGAGTATTTTTATATAAAAGCTTTGCTACTTGTTTAGCCTTTTGCTTTCTTTCCTGTTTGCCATTACTGACATAAGTTTTCTTTTGTGATTTTGCATAGTTTGCTCTCTCTTTTAGTCTCTTTTTATTCCTCTCTCTCCTCTTCCTGTCTCTCCTCTCTTTACTCCCCTCTTTTCTTAATGCTTTCTATGCATATTTCCATGCCACGCTGCCTTCCAGCTAAGCAGCTTGCTCGCCTCCTCTTGCGACCCCTTTGCCAGCTATGCTTACCTGCTCATTACCTGCCTCTGTCTCTCTCTCTTTCTCTCTCTCCCTCTCTCTCTTCTCTCTCTGTCTCTGTGTGTGTGCCTGATGAAGTAATACAATTAAATGTCATATTACACAAAAGAAAAACATGCAGAGAGCCGCGCGCTGGTCCAGCTACAGGCCCAGGTTCAGCTCCAGGTCCAGCCACATGTCTGGGCCATTAGGCAAAATGGCCAAGTCGTGCGCTGGTGTTAACTACAAACGAGTTGAATTCGTTTTCATTTGTTGGCCAACATAATAAATAGCCTTCATTATAAGCCATAAATTAAAAAAACTTTTCGCACCCAGCATTTTCCCGCTAACAACAACAAAACGAAGCTGCAACTAATTCACATTTCTCACTTAAATTACGCTTTAATATTGTTCAACACTGGTCAAGTTGCGGACAAATAAAGCGTTAATAAACCCGGTTCGGGCCTCATCATTAGCCCTCAAAATTTGTGGCCTTTTTCGGGGGCTAATGAATGAAAATCACTCGAAAGTTTGCCCCGAACTAATAAGACATATTGTGTGGCAAGCTGGCGGGATATCGTGGAAGTGGCAAACGATAAAGACCTCAGCGTCCTGTTACCTGCAGCCCCCCAATGGATCCTTAGCTCTTTTTTCGAAAGTGCGGACTAAGTCAACCTGTTGTTGTCGCAAGTTTGGCAACTTGTTAGCCATGAACCCCGCTCCCCTCCTCTCTTGGGCGTAGCGCATTACAACTAATACACTCAGACGATGATGTTGTAGCCCAAAAGTTGTTCGTTCTTTGAATTTCACAAAGCGCATAATTACCAACAACATGGTAAAAACCGAAGAGGGTACCAAAAAAAAGAGATGAAGAGGAAGGTAAAGGAGGAGAAGTAGGAGCAGCAGGAGAAAACGCACATAAGAAAACGCGCTGAGGATGAAGAAAAATGGGAGACAAAGTTTTCGACAAAATTATTTGTGGTTGTACGCAAAAGCAACGACAACAACTAAAGACAGCACGACAGCGAGAGGGAGACAGAGAGAAGGGGAGAGAGGAAGAGGGAGCGAGCTGAATAGCGAGTGGAAAACTTTCACATAAAGAAAAGTTTGCGCAAACCAACTTAAAGAAAATTATAATTACACGCACAGTCAGCCAAATGTTCCAGTTCGGTCGGGTTCGAGCTGAAGAGAGAGGAGAGAGAGCGAGTCCAAGTTGTACTCGGGTTGCGGTCGTCTGAGGGCTGAGGTCTGAGGGTTGTTGCACAAGAAAATACTTTAATTGCCGTTAGTTTTCGAAGTTTTCGATTCGCAATTTGTGTGTGTGCAGGACAAATGGCAGACAAACAAGCGCAGCAAATTATGGAAAAATATGCTAAAAATTGCTATGAAGCATGAAAATTCTACTGAATAATTAGAGGAACCACCTGACGCAGTTCCTCCCACTCCCTTTACCGCTTTCATAAACGCAAACAACAACAACAACACAAGTTGGCAAAGGGATACAGACGGAGGCAGGCGCAGCAACATTGAATTGCCTGGATTGAATTACGTGCCGAGCTTACCCAAGCTGCCTTTGGCTTTTTCGTAGTTTTCCGTTAGTTTTCGGCATGCTTCTCTCCCTCTCTCTCCAACTCTCTATCTCTCTCACTCTCTCTCCCATCTCTCTCTCTCTCTTTTCCCCCATTTTCCACAAAACTTCATAATTGGCTAAGGCAATTAAAATGAATTCAGCATTCCAACTGACTGAGGCCGAACGTAGCTTGGCAGCAGTTAGGGAGGTGCTCCCTGCTAGACTATATTATTGCCATACCGAATATTTTTCATTAACATTTATTTACACTTCATAAATCAAAAAGCCTGGAAAAATATAAAATTATAAGAAACCCACCTGAATGCTTCCATCTTGCTATTTCTTTATGCACATCCAGCTGCCCCAAACAAGCTGACCCTATCGAGTGACTCTCTCTAGCTGGACTGGGCTCGTTTTCATTTGCTTAATGCATGCACAATTTACTCGGACTGTATAGGAAAGTAATTCATTAGGAAATTTATTATGCTTTATCTCAGAAAATAATCTGCAATTTCTTGTTTTATTTTTGCAGTAAAAATCTTTTATAAATTTTGGATTAAGGAAGGATCAGCTGGAAAAGCTGAATGAAAATATTTAAAAGAAATTTTATTTGTAGAAGAAAATATATTTGAAAATAATAATAAACATATTTATAATGAAAATATTAATATTTAATATATAATTTTCATTAACTATGATTAAATAAATGTTGAGAATTATATTGCAATCTTATACTCGTGTTTTTTTAAGGTTCCTTAGGTCTAACTTAAATTTGGTGCTTTTAAATATTCTTTCAAATAAGATAAATCAAACAACTCATTTTTCAGAAGTTCTTTAAAGTTTTCATCTATTCACAGTTGTCTATTCAGTTGATATTCTTCTGTTCTCCTGTTCTTCTATTCTCCTGTGCATTCCCTCACTCTCCAGAGCAGCTTTCGCTTTGTTGAAATTCTTGGAATGTTTCGTTTGGTTTTTATTTTTTTGAACATTTTCATAGCGCAACTTCAACTGGTGCTTCATCTACAGCTTCTTCCACTCCCGACCAGGGTTATGTCCAGGGCCAACCCCTATTTGTGCCGCTGACCAGGGTCACTTTGTCTGCGAAGTGTTTCATTTATTTAATGCAAGCGCAATTTTCTAGACACTTTAACTGCGACTTTTGATTTCCACTCTGCAGTTTAATAGGGTCGCTGGCCGGGTTGGAGGAGGTGAACGAGGGATATACCCCACTCCCTCAGCCGTCTGACTGGGGGCTTAGGGTTGTTTGGGCTGCTCTGCCTGGCTTTCTTCTTATTTTATGGTAAGCAAAGAGAAATAAACAGCAGGCGGCCATATAGACAGCGTCTACTCGCAGTGCTAAAACAGAAGGCCAGACGAAAATAAAAACACGCAAATAAAAGGATTTTCGCGTTTTCTCTTTGCTCAAGGAGCTTTTTTTCCAGCTCTGTAGCTGTTGCTTTGGGAGGGTGGGGAGTGAGCAGAGGGTGCTCTGTTGGCTTTTCAGCTCTGCGGCGCTAAGATTGCAGTTTTCCGGCTGCTAACTTTCATTAGAGCCGCGAGCCAAGTGTGCATGCAAAACTCAAAGCCTGCGCACAGCTTGGCTGACTAGACAAATTTGATTGAGAATTATGGACGGGGAGTAAACTAAGTGGGTGGAGAGCCTTAGTCAGTTACAGAGCCTTGAAGTTGCTGTAATATTATATATTTAATATGAACATGGGAAATCTTAGATGGATGTAAAAACAATATATTTATATTTGGAAACATTTAAAAGTGGTTTAGAGATCTTTATAATATCTAAAGTATATAAATATTGTTATGAAATAGATTAAAATTTGTAGAAAATTATAGAATTACAGGTAAACCTTGAGTTAAATGAAAATGCTCCATAAAAGATGGGAGATCCTTAGGAAATTATGTAGAGTTTCTCTTAAAATATGAATAGAAGAATAAGAAGTGTGGAAGATAATATAAAACAAGAGTATTTTCAAGTTCTTGACTTTTATATAAAAGAGAATTCAATTTTAACCTTATTTTAAATGGAATTTTATTCGAACTTTATACAAACATAAAAAAAACTAAAAATATAAAATACAATTTAACTTGAATCTTTCACAAAATACATTTTAATTTCAAGAAAATTTCAAAAAAACATTACAATTTAAATTTATAAAACATTCAAATAATACAACAAACTAAAAAATTAAAAATTGCCCAATTAAGATATATGGTAGTTACCCTATTCATAAACCGTTACTTACCAGCATAATACTCGTAGCTTCGATTATGCAAAGGTTCCCAATGGATTTGCATTCAGTAGGCGCGGCCGGGCGTGGCAGGAAGAGAAACTCCGGGATTCAATTGAAAGTCGGTTAATTTGATGCCGATTGAGGACGTCGACCAGTCGACCATAAGTCGCAGGGGGGAGGGTGATGGGGAGGAGATTGGCTCGAACGCTGGAGCTGAAATCAATGACAGAAATATGAAATGAAAATATAATTGGTAATTTATTGTGTCTACAGATTGTTGCACGAAACGCGAGCAAACCGAGTAAAATAATAAATGCACGTACAATATACGCATGAATATATATACCCAGGCCATATATATATACACGTCGATCCGTCTGCTGGCTCATGGATATGCATTGCAGTTGTGTTTACAGCATCCAGCACTCCCCCCCCCGGGCCCCAGCCGGGCTTCACTCCACGCCAACTCGACTCGAGTGCGCACCAATAAAATAATAAAAACAACAATTTTGCCATAATAAAAAGAGCAGCGCGGGTGAATAAAAAGCAACAACAAAAGCAACGCACACACACACGAGCCGACCAAATAAATCACACAACTTTTCAGACATGGGGCCCGCCAAGTCGCTGTGCAGTGCCTTGACTGCCCCACTCCCTCTTCCCCTCGATCCCATTCCCTTCCACACCCTTGTGCAACGAGTGCAGTCTGGAACAGACGCAACTGCAACTACTGCGTTGGATGGGGGGTGTAGGTTGTGCAAAGAGGGGGCTGGAGCAGAAAAGCTGGCAGGGTTCCGTCTGGCTGGGAATGACAAACAGTTAGCGCTTAGGCGGACAGTGTCAGTATTTTATTTAGTAGAGAGAGAGAGAGAGATAACTGTGGGAGCTGCAATGAGTTGATTATTTTATAGCAACTGACAGCTTAACGATCGTTCCCAAATGATTATATAATTTGAACTAATAACCGAATTGGATTGATCGAACACGAATTGGGACTGTCTCAGATTGGATGCAAAGGTTTTTGCAGGGCATGTTGTGACAGTATCGCTGCTGATTTTATGGCACAGGTATACAATGATTGTTTGTGTATATTTTATCACGTTGTGATAAGTCAGGTAATATTATTCTTATGTTTTCTTAGGGGCTTCTTGTAAGTATATTTATATTCTAGCTTATATATGTAGCTAGGCTTGTATTCATTAGAATTAAAATGTTCCCGATTAAATTATTTATAAATAATCATTTTATAGTACAGGCAAATGTTCATAAATACCCTTATAGTTTATATACAGCACCTATAACTAAATTGCCTTATTGGTTTGCCAGTTAATCAATACGATATGTTTTACGAAAATTGTATACCTGCTAACAACTTATGATTATAGCACATAAAATTTATATTTATAATATATTTGTATTATTTGAGTTTATTCATAAGTAATATAGCATGTTCTTAGCATATTTATAGCAAGTTTATAGCATATTTATAGCATGTTTATAGCAAATTTATAGCATATTTATAACGAGTTTATACCATATTTTAATCATTTTTATATCAAGTCTATAGCAAGTTTAAATTCTGTAAAATATAGCTTCTAATGAAACTAATATGACCGAATTCACAATCGTTGGTTTTAAATCGATTTATAGCACGCGCTTTTCAGACATTCTCATACACACACACAGGCACACGCATGCACCTACACTCCAATTTGATTCTCCCAATTGCATTGCAAAATGATTATAGCCGATCATTAATTATGCGTTGCAAAGGAGCCGCTGCTTGCTCAACAACAAGAAGGAGAGAGAGACTGAGAGAGACAGAAGAAGAAGAGAAGAAGGAGAGACAGTGAGACAGAGATAGCAAACACTCAATGGCAAACAATGGCCGTTGGCATGGGTTAAACGTTCAGTTTGATTTGATTTCTATAAATCAATTGGCGGTACGCAAACTGTCACAAGACCAGACTCGACTTCGGGCGAGCGAGCGGGTGGGGGAGGGGGCAAACTTTCCATTTTGTTGGCGGCGTTTTGTGGCATTAGAAAACGCCGTTGTTGCGCCACAAATGTTTGAGCCAGAGACAATAAATCAGCGTGTCGCCGACTTCAAAGTCGCCACAATTTGCGGCACAACCACGCGCAAGTTCGGAGGTATTCCAGCAATGTCAGCAATGAGCGGACAGGCGACACGCAGGCGACACTTCTCAGCTGGCCACGTTAGCCAGCTGCCAAATTGTGTTGGCCAAGTGTTCCTTCATTAACGCCATTAAACCAGTTTTGACATTTTAATTAAAGCTGCAGCTGCTGCTGCTACTAGTGCCACTGTTGCTGCCCCTTGTGCAACAGGACAAGGTCAAGATCATAGATCATAGGCGAGTGCTTATCGGTGGCAGCAACAGCAACAGCAACAGCCACAGCAAACAGCAACAGCAGTAACAACAACAGCAACAACAACAGCGCGTCTGGCTTATCGCGCATATCAGTCGACGGCATCTGCTGCGATGCTGCCGGCGCATGTCCTGCGCCACGTCGCGACGTCGGCAGCGCGGCGACAAGACACAAAAATTTGCATTTACCAGCCTGTCGCCCACTTAATTACGCAGCGACTGCAACGCAACAGACGACGCTGCGACGTCGTAGTCGTGTCGGCGGCGTTGCTACAACATGTTGCACATTACACTAACAAGCCTGCCACAGTGCAGCAGCCACCAGACAAAGTGCAACTAGTTCAGCATGCCACAGAGCTTTGAAAGGAGCTTGAAAGCTCAAAGAGAGATTCTTTAGATCATTGAAAATAAGAAAAGTACTATAGTTGTCGGTTTAGCTAACTTCAGTTAATATTTAAATATTTATTTATATTGTTATGTATTTTATTTTGTTATTATTTATATTATTATTATAATTATAATTCATAGCATTATTATGATTATTAAAGAATAAAAATCAAATTTAATCATACTTAATGAAGACAATAAGAAAAGAGATTGAAAATAATACAAAAATTCGATCTATTGTATTCCTAAGGACATACTTTAGATACATATATTTATATAATATATCTCGACAGTATATTCTCAGAGGAGATTTAGTTAAAATAAAAAAAATTATTGGCATAAATCTTAATCTAGTAATCTCATCAGGTTCTTATGCAGATCAGAAAGGAAAAAGTTTGCTGTCATTTGCTTTTAGAATCTCTTCGACAACATCTCATATATTCTATTAATTAGTTCCCCCTTGTCTTAAAAAAAGTAACTCATAAAAATGAAAATAGAGAACCCTTAACTTTTTAATTCTTTTCAACAATCGACACTTTTGTTGGGTGCACTGGGCGAAACGGATACGAGTGCAACTAGAAATATTTCGCAACAAATTATTCAACACTTTGCATGCACAGCAAGCGACGACGACGACGACGAGGATGGCAGCTCTGGCAAGGCGACATGCGGCGACCCTCAGCCCCTCCATACTTAGGACCCAAACGCAATGCACGCCTACCACGCCCTGCACCTTCATGCCACGCAACAGTCCGCCCCCCTTTCCCCTGCCATGCCATGCGGCGACTGTCAGCATCTTGTCTTTGCTCTTTGGGCTGTTGTTTGTCATTTCCTTTTTGCAATGGGGCTGCGGCTTGTTGAATGTCGTTGGAATTTGCCACAGTTGCAGAAGTCACCGGGATGTGATACAGAGAAGGGGAGTGGGGGCGTGGCAAGGCAGCTCCGTTTACGTAAATCATGCCAATTTAAATGAGTGAGATCTGCAGTGTCTACCTGGGTCGCGTTTTGACACTTGTCATCGTGGCATGCGGCATGTGGCATGCAGCATATGGCATGCCGCTTGTTATGTTGCACTTGCTGCACGCTGCTGACTGCAGACTGTATGACGACCGTCCTCTTCGACCGGATGCGCTGCACTTGTCGACAACGTCTGGGGGCTGCATTAATCAGCCAACGCGCGCTGATTGAGTAATGTCGTCCCACTGTGACCCGTTCCCCTCCCCCTCCCCACGCCACCATCCTGCATCCCCTGCACCCCTTGCGCCTGCAACCCATTGGCAAATCCCAAGCAGCTGCAGCGATGCGTTAACATGTGCTAAGCCGCGTCGCGAAATGACCATTAAAATGTTATCGCTTATTTATCGCTCGAAGATTCGAACCAGTCTCGCTGCCCCATCCCATCTCCCCCTTCACTCTTCCTCTATTCTCTCTCTTTCTTTCTTTGTCTCGTCCCCACTCTCTGTCTGTGCTTCTGCTCCCACTTAAGCCTGAGTGCCTGCAGTCCGCAGTCTGTTGGCGGTCCCTCGACTAATCCGCGCACGCATGCGATGCTCTACGCTGCGTCGCGTCTGCCACACTGGCAACATTGTTGACAAAGTGTGCTGCAAAATGTTGCAGGCGCAGCCTCGTGCACAAAACAAACAGCAACAACAATCCAACATTATTGCAAAATTATTGTTGCTAATGTTGCGTGTACATTTATGGCTCGCGTACGCGCTGTTCCCGCTGCACAGTGGTGCGTGGCTATTTGATTGGAGTTTAAATTTGAATCCTAGAAAATTGGCTAAATAATGGATATATTTCTCTTGCAGATTGTGATGCAAAATAATTTATAATTTATTTATATTTATATATTATATGTATATCTAGAGTTTCTTCTTTCTACATAAAAAACCAAGATATTAATCATATATTATATAGTATTATATGGTTTCTATTGCTTTCTTTATAAAAAACAAGCCAAATTTATTTTTCCAATTCTGAATATTGATATTTCTTTGATGGCACTCGAATTCATTTAAATAATGCCTTGTCACATTTGTTACTGGGCTGTTAATATAAAAATACATAATATATGTAAGTTTAATGTATATAATAATAATATATGTACCTTTAAATATTATTATAGGGTTTTAGCAACCTTTGTTATAATAAATTTTATTCTTATCACAGATTCATTATATCGGTATAAATCTTTATTACAATTTTAATATAAAACTTAAATCAATGCAGTAGATTAGAGATTATTCATCTTAAAAATACGTATATATTCTTGATCAGTCAGGACTTTTTATAATAGCAGTTTTTTCCATTTATTTAATATAAATTTATAGAACAATGCAAAATATTAGAAATAATTCTATATACTTAATTCTACGTATATAATCCCAATCAGTCTCCACCGATAAATTGATTTCACAGAATGTTAAACTCTGCGTCCCACAGTCCACTTGTGCCTCACTTTCTTCTTTTCTACTACTTCCTCCACCTCTACCATCCCACTCAGAGTGCAATGAACTCACTCATTATCAGCCACCAAATTTGGCATAAAGATTTCAGATTCCATTAGCCCAACCCAAATAGTAAAGAACTATCAAACTATCGAACAATGCAAATGGAATCGAATGTTTCTGGCGATAACACACATATTCATAAATACGATTCGAATCTATCGATTGAGCGAGTTGCATTGCCAACCCCGACCCACTGGGATGGCAATCAGAGCGCATCTAATTTATTGATTAGATGCCTTCGCCTGCGCTAACCAACTTGGCACTTCCACTCAATCTTCCATAATCCGCTGCACAAGTAGCTGCAGTCCGACCACAACTTGTGGCTGTGGCCCAGCCCAGTTCCAGTTGCCGTTCCAGTTGCAGGGACTGCAGCATTCCTGCTGCAGCCTTTCGCTATCTCTGCCATGGCCCACTGATTGGTGGCCTGTTGAATGCTAAGTTGACGCTTTGATCTTGTCTAGCGCGTAAATCTGGCGATGCGCTTTGAGATTAAATGCCATTTGTGTGGCGATGGGGATGCCGGCACTCAATCTGACCACTATGTGGGCCCCCCCTCTCCCCTTCTCCAGCACTCTCCGTACAGTCTCCACCCGCCTGTGTGTGCACTTGGCAAATTAAGCCGGCTCGCCTTGTCTGGCCGCCGCTTACCTGCGGCCTGCTGGAGAGCACCTGTTCATTAAATGCTCGCTGGAAATTATTGTTGGGCGAGTGCAGTAAACAAATGCAATCGACATCCTGTCTGAGTGTGTGCAGGCGCTCAAAGGAAGCCGCCAAGCTGCTGTCGTCGTCGTGCCACAAGGTCTGCGGCATTTGACGGGGGCGCCACGCAGCAACAGCAACAACAACAACAACAAGGAAAATGAACTAGAACGCAAAAACAAATAATAAACACAACAATTTTTTGATTTACCATGAAATTTCAATGACCCAAAGCAACGCAAGAGAGAGAGAGAGAAAGGGCAGGCTCAAGAAAGGAAGAGAGAGAGAGGGGAGAAAGAGGGGAGGGGGGGTTGCAGCGCGACTTCATCTTGCGTTTTATTGTCAAGGCGCGCAAATATTGTCAAAAGACTTTGAGCTGGCGCTGGGCAGGGGCTGGGGCGCATTTGCATCTTGCAACGGAAGCGCCAGCAAGATATGAGAGAAGATGCCGACAATGGGACAAGAGTGGAAACTTGTCGCTGTCTGGGAGCGAGGGACCGACTCCGAGGCCGAGACTCGGGGACCTGTCGCAATCCTGTTTTTGTTTGCGCCGGCGCTTCAAGTGTCCCTTAGCGAGTGCCGAGCCGTGGCAGCTGGGGCAGCTCAGGCAGCCGAGGCAGCTGAGGCACTTGTTGGGATTTATAAATATATTTTTCGGTTTGCTTAGGACGACAACGTCGCCGGCACTTGAGCGTCCGAGAGTGCCAGGCAATCAAAAACAAATTATGAGTGCTACAATTTGCTCAGCCAAGGGAGATAGTGAAGGCAAGATGGAGAGCAAGAGAGGCAGGGGGGGAAAGAGAAGTGGACAAGATATGCTAATGGATGCCCAAGTTATCGTAACGTGCAACAAGCTGCAAGCAATGCGAGGCGGCATTGAACTTAGCTAGGAAGCGAACAAGCCAGAGAAGGAGAGAGAGAAAGAAAGAGAGAAGGAAAGAGAGAGGTAGTGAGAGGAGAGAGAGCAGGCAGAGCAAGTGAGACAATGGGCCCCATCGCACACTCCACTGACCCAGTTGGCCGCGATAATCATGAGTGCAAATCCTATATCAATAATTGACTTTCGAGCCAAGCAATTTATGGATGACCTAAGCCCAGAAAACAAAGCACAACCCGGAGAATGCCGCCAGTCCGTCCGTCCGCTTGTCCGGATAGCAATAGCAACAGCAGCGTTGCAAAAGGGTGCGGTAATCAAAAGGAATTGGCCAACTGATTTAGCCAAACGGATAACGGCTCAGTCAGCGCCAAGACCTAAAAACTGATGACGTTGTTATTGCTGCCTCTGCTGACGTCGTCGTTGTTGCTGTTGTTGTTGTTGTTGCTGGCGATGATGATGCTGATGCCGAAGCTGATAATGTACTCGATGAACGATAGAGCACGCCGAGTGCACTGGGTCGGGTGCGGGAGGAGCCGGAGTAGGGGCGGCAGGCTGAGGGATAGAAACCCACGCAAAACTAATGTGAAAGTCAAAGAGAGGCTGCGGACAGGCAGCAGATGAACGGTGCACTGAGAGAAAATAATTATGGGGTTTACGTTTTCTGTGATTTGTATTCCTTATATATTTACACATTGAAATTATTATTCTAGTTCGCATTGAATAGAAGATTCCATATAAATTTAACATTATTATATTTTATTACATATTTATTATATTTAATTATAATATACTCAACATTTTACAATATATATATTCAATTATATATTTGTTAATACTTCTTTCTTAAAGTGCAGCAATATTTTGATTTATAGATTTTATTTCTATTGTTAAACACATTTTTTTATAAATTATTTACTCTGTTAATCAAGAAGTAATTTTGCAATATTATTTAAAGCCTATTTCATTAGAATTTCTATTATATTTTCTTCTTCTTTATATATTTTAATAATTATAATATTTTTTATATATTTAGAATAATATCTTCAATCTTCTAATCACTTACAAGCAAGCCTAGCCAAGTTTGCCTCATAATAAAATTCTAATTATAATATAATTGTATTCATAATATATCAATTTCAACTTTGCCCTTTTGTAGAATGCATACTTTCTTTTCTCGCCGTGCAGCCTTCGCCCGGGCTGTCGATGACGATGACTGGCGCGAGCTGCAGTGTTGACCTTTGGAGCAACTCTCTGAAAACATCTTTATGCTGACTTAAGAGCAATAAATAGCAGCGCCAAGGAATTCAAGTGGAAAAGCATGGCAAATAAATACGAATATGTTGCGGATAAATATTGTTTGTGGCGCAAACTACCCAGCATAGATATCTATGTACAGCGTGGCCAGGCAGGGCAGACGAGACGGGCGGGACGGGGCACTGACTCTGACTCTGGGTCTGGCTGTGGCTAAGCTAGTAGGTTAGGCCAGGCTAGGCTAGGCCAGGCCGGGGCCAAAACAAAAGGCCATGGAGGCGACTGGCCAACTGGGTCAGCAAGTCAAGGACCAGTTAAAGAGCGCTCCAGGGATTTGCACATTTCCATTTATGGAATACTTCAGACGCAGCATTATGGACAGTAGCAAATAAGTGCATAAATTGTTCTGCTCTCCAGCTCCTCTGCTCGTCTCCTCAACTACAAATCGAATCAAAGTAATGATGACTCGTCCAGTTTGCGAACGCACGAATCTGCTGCTAGTTGACTTATCCACATCCACATCCGCAGCCAGAGCCTCTTTCGGCTGACTCACTTATGTAATAGGAAAATTGGCATAAACATATGTATCAGCGAAGTCTCGGGAAATGCGTTTCGGGTGCTTCGCTTTCCCCAAACACGACTATTGCTGGTGGTCCACCTTCCCCGCCCCCAGTTTCTCCTCTAGAGAACTGCGCGGAAAGTGCCTTGTCACTTTTGGCGAAGGGTAAACCTTATCGAAGTCTCTGGATTCTGAATGAACTTGGAGTGAAATTGAACTGCGAGTGCTGCCTCACAAAGTGGGTTGAGAGTTGAGCTCGAGCACACAAAACGATTTCGATCATCAGGTTAGAAAAAAGTTTGAATTTATTCCAACTGCAAAAATTATATAATTTATTTAGATCTTACACAGCTTTTCTATTGAATTCATGGCACCAAAGCTAAATATTCTGTAAGTCATTTTTCATTTATGTAATTAATTAAATTAATCTTAATAGTCATAATGCTTAATTAACTGTTTACTTTAATTTGAAGAGTCTTCAGTTCAATATTGATTTATTTTCCTGGATTTCTCAAACTAAAGAGACACTGTCGCGTTCTCTTCCTGTTATACATTGCTATTTTATCGACTGAAATATCTACAGGTTTATCCATAATTAAATAGACTTCCGATAGGGTATCGGCTAAGGTTTTATAACATAACAACACCTAACATAGAATAACATAACATAGAATGACATAATGTAAACTAAGACCTTAACATACGTATAATTATAATAACATAAGAAAATCTTTTAACAAGAAATCTTTTAGCTTTGTATGTTTTTTTCTAATTGAATTGAATAAAAAAGTGAAGCCAAAATCAAAAAAACTTCTTAAAACTAGTATTCTTAAGTTTTAAGATCCCTTCCCTTCATGAGTTAAAAAATGTTGTAAGTTCTTTTCCATTTCAACCTTCAACTGCGCTGGGCAAAGATTATCTTTGGCCATCCAATTGCCGGACTAGCCAGTCCACATTAATTACGGCTATTTTACAGCCAGATGGACAAGGACTGTGCCACCAAATTACTAGAGAACACAACAATGGACAAGAGAACGAGACAGAGAGAGAGAGAGGGAGAGAGAGAGAGAAGAAGAGAGCAGAACATGGCTAATCAGTTCTAATGCCGAAGCCCCAAAGCCGCAAACCGTTGGACAAAACTTCCATTGTACCGTACGGATTGACAGCGTTAAGACCACCGCAATGGGGGACAACACTGAGGAGCAGGCAGAGCGCATCCCAAGTCTGAGTCCTACGTATGGGCAGCCACTCGACGCGGCTTAATAACCCGCCAAAGGGAACTGAAGTAATGGCCAAAGGGTCGAACGAGCAGGAAGGGAAAGGAAGAGAAGAAGGAGGAAGAGGAGAAGGTGGTGGCAAGGGGCAGGTGGAGCGTGGTTGCTGCCACTGCGTAGCGCCACTTAAGCAAAGACGCTGTGCGTCAAGCAGACAGAGGCAAAGTCTGCAGCCAGTCGCCACGTCCGACACTGGCTCCGACTGCGGCTCCGTCTCCATCTCCGTGTCCGCCTGCGTCTCCAAGCTGACGCTGGCTGTGCTTGTTAGCTGTCAAACTCGAAAATTTGCAATGACAGCAAACATTGCCAGCGCCGACGTCGACAGCAGCAGCGACGGCCGGTTGCACAAACTAAAAACTCATTGTCAGGCGCGCTGCCTCTGCCTGCGCAACCCGATCCGCATTGGGGGTGCGTTGCTGCATAATAAACTGCAGCAGAGCCAGCGACGTCTGTGCGTAGCGAAGTGGTGCATATGATGGGGGGTGTGGGGGAGCGGGGGCAGGGTCTGGCTGTGCAAGTGCAGAAACAATAGGCGCCAGTTAGCTGCACCGGACAAGTGAGCAGCAGCAGCAGCGAACGACGACGACGGCGGCGGTGCTGCGCAAAGAAACAATAAACACACGAAAATAATGTAATGAGTGGCAGCGATGAGGCAAGTGCGGCTTCCTTGGACCGAGAGTGCAGCGACAGTGGCGCAAATTGTCAAAGAGTTGAGCAAAACTTTGCAAAGAAATTGCTGAAGAGGAAGAAGAGCCACGTTCCGCTTTGTGAGAGCAGTTGAGAGGAGAGATGAGCAATAGCGTTATGCGTCTCGTTTCCTACTTGTCTTTCGTTCGTACTTGCATGCGTGCAAAGATGTGTGTTAGAGTGGGACAAGGGGATATGCATACATGCATGTGTTGTCATCCCACTTCAACATTTGAGTACATCATTTTAAAGAGGCTTCCAGCATTCTAGCTGCAAAGTATTAAGAGAACAAGAAAAGAGCGACATTTGATGGGAATCATATTACCATAGACTTGCAAGGTCATCGTAGACAAAATACGAACAGAGAGACGGCATGCAAGAAGCCATTATTTACTTCTGAAAAACACACGTTAATTAAAATTGAATATAATGTTAATTTATCATAAATATTTTTTAATTCATAATTTTTAATTTTAAACTACATATAATATTAAAATTTAAAATTTATAATTTTTAATTTATATTATTAAATTTTTTATTTTTAATTTTGAATTATGAATTTTTAATTTTTAAAAATACACATTTTTAATATTGATTTTTAATTTTTTAATGTTTTAATTTTTAGTTTTGCAGTTAAATTAAAGTCGGAGGCTCTCGACTGTAGCTAAAATTCTTCATCATGCCATATCCTTCTTCATATTCAAGATAGTTTTAGTCTTCACTATTTGAGTTACTTAATGGTGGTGATCTGAATAACATAAACATATCTTACAATAGGTAACAGGTTGCAATAATAAAAATTCGTAGAAAGTAACTATATTGGTTTATAAAGCATACACAGCCAAGTATATTATTTCAACTTGTCTGATATTTATAAGACATTAACTACTCAAGTGAACCATAGTATGAACTCTTGTAAGTTGTACATTCCCCATCATCAATGCAGACAATTGCCCATGCTTAGTTATCCCACTTTATGCAGCCTGCCCACTGTGCACTGTGGTCAGTCTGAGCTAAAGAGCTGGATTAAAATAGTGCAAAGAGCATATTAAATTTATTTTAAGCATGCACCGTGAGAAACTCACCGAGTGGGCGTGCAACCCTGTCACAGAGTGCAGAGAAAGAGACAGAGATAGAGGAAGAGATAGGGAGAGAGGAGAAGAGGGGAGTGCATAACATTCATAATTGATGCGCCCTGCATTACTAGACACAAAAAGACTTGCCACAAAATGTCTTGCGTTGAGTGGCAGCAGCAAAAAGGGCTGCAGCAAGGGCACATGCAGCCGCAAATGTGGCACAAGAAAGAGTCGACAACAGCAGCAACAACAGCAACAACAATTGTCATTCTGCGCCGGCATCTTCTTATTAATTACGAATTATTTTAATTAACGTAATAAATTTCGCGACAACAAAAAAGCGCAGAGACGCGCTGCGCTTTCGCGTGCAGCAAGCGCGGCAACGACATTGGCATTGGGGCACGGCCGAAATGTGCGAGAATTTATGTTGCATGCGATTTTGTTGACTTGTTTGCAACTTGTTTGCCATGTTCGATTGGCTGCGGCAAGCGTCGGCCAAGTGGGTCAGCATCAGCTCCAGCGACGGCGACTGTGGCTGCCCCTGCCGAATTTCAATTAAATGCACATAAATTTAAAATTAGTAATAACTTTGCAACGTGCAGCAGCGGGGCAGCAACTGCAGAGAGGGACAGAGATGGAGAGTACAAAACGTTGCCAGACACGCAAGAAACGCAGGCTGAGGACACAACGCAGCTGCTGCCCGCATTGTTCGGCCCGACGACGAGACGACGTGACCCGTTGCCTGCCTCCGGTGCCTCCGGTGCCCCAGCTGCCCAGTTAAAAAATCTGTGTGCCTATTAATTAGCCAAACTTCAACACCTGCTGTGTGTGTGTGTGCGAATTAACTTGACAACACGCCTGGCAAATTTCAGACTCTCTCCCCCTTCTTCCTCCCCCTCTGCTGCTTCGCTTGAGCAACTTTGCGTCCTTATTTGGGCTGTGAATTGGAAAATAATTGTGCGACGGCCATTAAATTACAATGCCCAATGGACACACGGCGTGGAGTCGATTCAACTCGTGGTGGCTCGTCTATTTTCGGCCAGGCAACGCCAGGTGGCGCGCACAGTGGGCACGGCCTGGTCACGTCCCGGCAATTATTGCATTATAAATAAACAAGAGCAAATAGTTATTAACTAATAACTGGCACGGACCGGGCAGCAAGTTTCTTTTTCATTCGCCTCGTCAAATATTTATGCGTGCGCCACCTGGCGGCAAAGGGTCAAGGCTGTTCCGGCAGCAACAGCAACAGCAAAAGCAACAAATCACTGAACTTTGAACTTAACTCAAGTTAATTGCTCTAATTAGATTTCCAAGCGAGTAACTTTTGTCCACTAAACGCCCGATTCGGGGCAGATATCCCAAAGTTTCTATTGACATTTATAAGCCTTAATTGCCACGCACACACAGACAGACACAGACAGAGAGACAAATACAGACATACATACATATACAGACGACATTTCGATATTTACATACATATTTTTAAAGACCGTTCAGGTACAATTGGGTTTCCTTGTTTATTCTTACTATTAAGATATGCGATCTTTGGCTTGAATAATAGGAACTTTATCGGGGGTATATTTTGGTGTCGTAATCTTGTTGGGAAAAGGCTGAAGCAGACAGCTATATCCAAGAATAAATATATGGGATAAGATATAAATAATTGAAGAGGCAGAAATTATTAAATTGAATGGATTAGTTAATGTTATTTCTTTATTTAGTTATTATACGAGGGTCGTTTGATAAGTCCGTGACTTTTTGTATTTGCCGCGCACCTGCTGTAAAATTTTGAGAAAGCTGCGTTTTTTGGTTTGCGTTTTATAGGCATTGAAAGCAGACGATCTCGATCTCCATTTTCGTTAAAATTCACGAGATCGTCTGCTTTCAATGCCTATAAAACGCAAACCAAAAACGCAGCTTTCAAAATTTTACAGTCAGCTGTTAATCGATAACTGCTGCAAGGAGCAGTGTTGTATTTAGAGCAGGTGCGCGGCAAATACAAAAAGTCACGGACTTATCAAACGACCCTCGTATTTTGAGGGCCTTGACATCGTCTGCTTTCAATGCCTATAAAACGCAAACCAAAAAACGCAGCTTTCTCAAAATTTTCCAGTCAGCTGTTAATCGATAACTGCTGACAGGAGCAGTGTTGTATTTAGAGCAGGTGCGCGGCAAATACAAAAAGTCACGGACTTATCAAACGACCCTCGTATATATTTCAAATTATATATCAATGTAATAGATAAGTTTTACCAATTTATAGATTATTAAATTTATAAATTAAATGTATACCCATTGAGAACCGTAACAGGAGATACTAGCTTTGTGCAGAAGCTTGTAACCGGCTTGGCATATATATTCTTGTTCAAGATCATTAGATAAGCTGATCGAGTCCTGCTTCTCTGTCTATCTCAGTTTTTATCAAAGCTGATTAATATTAAATTAATTAAATAGTTATTTTAATTTAATTCCAATAATATTAATAATCAGCTTCTTTATTTGTCGTTTAAGAAATAAATGAAATAATGAGGTATAATGTACCTTTTATTTAATGAGCATGAATAAATGACAACTGTGAATTAATCATCCAAAATAGTTGAAAAAAGTGAAAAATAATTATAAATAAAAAAAAAACAATTTTGCTAATAATTAAGAAGATGTAATTTCTAATACCGCGTACAAGAATATATAATATATATACATACATTTTATATATCTGCATGAGTAGCAAATAAAACGCATTTGAATATAGAAGAAATGAAGAAAGTTTATTAAATGAATATGTTAATGAATAGCCAACTTGGTTTGAAATAAATGTGTACGACTCAGTTACACCAAAACCCTTAAAAATCAAGGAAATTTGGCTTGGATTTAATTTTACATTTAATTTTATTTATAATCTAATTTAATTACAATTATTCTCCCTTCTTCATTAAATATCTTACATGTTAAACTGTAGAAGTGCTCTCAAGTTACTTAAGTTATTACATTCATATAAGATAGCGTCTCCTGCCTGCATTCGCACTCACACTCAGTACACATTGCTTGTGCACTCGCCCAATCTCTTGCCGATTCACACTTACTGCTCGAATGCGCGTTGAGCCCTTAACCTTGTCGAACTCCAAACGGGTATTAGCAAGCCATGGCTGGGAAGATGGGGGGAGAAGGATTCAGGGACTCGGCCTAATCGAACTAATCAATTTGGGTAAATAAACTGCACACGGTTTATTATCGCGGCAGGTGGAAAACGCGGCACGTGCCACCGTGCGACATAAATCTTTATTTAGAAAGTGTGTAAACAAAAATTACTCATTCACGGGCATTTAAAAGAGAGAGATGGAGCGAGAGAGAGAGAGGGAGGAAGGCAGAGCGAGTCAGGCCGGAAACAAAGCAGAAGTGAAAACGTGAAAGAGGAGGAAGCGTGAAAAAGGCTAAAATGCGAAAAATCAACGACTTCGACATGGGAACAACAATGGGGCGCCAGCTACGAATGTGTGTATTAGCATGTGTGGGTGGCCAGGGAGGGGAAGGGGGAGGTTGGAGTATTGAGCCAGAGAGTAAAAACACCAGGGCAACCCCCCTGGTGCCTGCTAATGGCTCTCCAGCGTGTTTGGCGTCAGTTGCCGTTCGAGCGCAGCCAGCACTCACTCTCCTACTCTCTCCCACTCACTCTCTGTCTGTCTCCCTCTCTCCCACACTCTCTTTGGCGGCGTTGAAAAGTCAACGATTGCCGCGTTGCGGAAATTAACGGAAAATCAACGGAGCAGGCGAAAAAAGGGCCCACGCCAATTCGAGATGCGCCACGCCACGCGAAGGATGCCAAGGATACGAAGGATGCTTGATTTAATGTACAAAACTTTTTGATGTTTTCTGATGCTGACGGGGTGAATGATGAGTGGGAGGGAGCAGGAGAGAGAGAGGGAAGCGTGGGGGCTTATCATCAGGCAGACATTTTGCTTATTTAAAAGTAATTATGGGCAACCCGATGTCGGCTCCCAGGCACCTACGACGTCTCAGTGTCAGCTCCCTCGTCCTGTTTCTCCTCCCCTGCTGTCAGCTGCGTTGCCAACTCATTGAAGCAGAATGCGGCAAATCACGCACCCAACTTTGGCACAGTCTCTGCCTGTGTGTGCGTGTCTGTGTGTGTGCTCACATTGTGTATATATTTCGTATAAATGTATACAAATTATGCGTATTTATCAGGAAAATTCAATGAACTGTAAATGGTGTGGAAGTTGTTCATGTGAGCTGTATGCGTGTGTGTGCTGGTGTGTGTGTGTACAGGTGTGTGTGTGTCTGCAAAGGTGTGTGCCGAGGTGTTTTGCCCCACGACCCATTGTTGTTCTGCGGTTGTCTGTTACAACATTAAGCCAAGGGGTCGCCCTGAGAATGCGCACAGGTGTGTGTCAAAAGGCATGCAAAAGGGATAGGTAAGGGGGTGGGAGAGGGGGATTAGGGAGTGTGGGGTGGGTAGGGAATATTGCTGGGGCAGCATGTGATATGAGTCTGGGGGTGCCAAATAATGAACAACATAGCGTAGCCCAAGAAGGAGTTTGGGTTTCATATTAAAGTTAAGCTCGGATAAAACAATAATTAAAGGGGGGACAGAAGAGAAGCAAGGAGAGAAAGAAGGTGAGAGAAAGGAAGTGAATTTTCGAGATCAAGGAAATTGTTTGGAAGTACTATTATAAAGCCGAAAGGTCACAAAATGAAATATGTTTATTAACAAACTCAGGACTAAGAGAGTTGTAAAAGGAGCTAAGGCAGATTGGAGTAGGGAAAGTTATGGAAAGAGGGAAAGTTCTTTAAGTAAATTAAAAAATCAAGGAATATAAATAAATTATATATTTTATTATAGAAATATATTTCAAAATAATGAGGAAACAGTATTGAATATTGAAAAATATATTATGAAATATTTTAAATATATTTTCTTTATATTCTTTCAAGAAATATTCGTAGATTATTTAATTATAAAAGATGATAAGCACTTTGTACATGTTTTGGACGCTCTAAATATATATTAAAATATAAGTATATATCTGTAGTATATGTATATATATGTATGTATATCTGTAGTTTTATACCTCTTTATTTATACAATAAGTACAATGATTTTCTACAGTTCGAGGTCAGTGGCAAGATCTACTCTTGCTTCTTTGGCTCTAACAATGGGATTTGGTTGCGAAATCCAGTATCTCTGGCATCATTAAAACTTTGGCTAAGCAACTGCATTTTCTGGCTGTTTGTGCTGCTTCTTATGTTCCAGCAATGTGACAGAGCACAAGGGGGATGCAGTGGAGTGTGGAAGGAGGGAGGGAGAAGGGGTTGCAGTGGATAGCGCTGCTTGCCACTTGGCAGGCGAGTGGAAAACTTTTCATTTTACAACAACTGCCAGCAAGTCCCGACCGGAAGTGTAGGAGTGCGAATAGAAGAGGGGTGCTGGAGGGGGGCTTGTCTCGGGCAAGTGTAAAAGAAATAAACGGACTTAAAATAGGAAAAGTCAACATGAGCTGTGCGTTGCCTTCGTCCTGGGACAGGACGTTGCCTCTGCCCGGGACGACTAACTTATTTTATTTCAGGGCAACGCTGGACAGGACATGGCCGGCACAAGGCACTGCTAGGGGCTAAGTGCAAACACAAAGATGAGATTTCTTGCTTGCCTCGACCCCCTACCCCTCTCTCCTCTTAGTGCCTTTGAGGGGGGGGCACGAGAGCGTAACGGCGCTCAAAATGACTGACACGGCTTGCTGGTCACATGGTCAAGAGCGTGAAGCGAGCCACACACAACTAACTTACACACACACAACAAACACATACACCACCAAGACACACACAACAAACACACACAACGAACACACACACACACACTTACACGGACAATGCGAAATGAAATTCCAGAGCTGATGTCCCCCTGGCAGAACATTTTGTATCTGGCTTAGTTGTTTTAAACTTTATTGTTTACGCTTGTGATCAGCAGCGACGCCGACTGCGACGGCAACGGCGATGGCGACTATTTTGTTGACTGCCGCCATTGATGTCGCTGTTGCTTCGTCTGCCTTGTATGCTTCGTCGGCCTCTGCTTCCCCTGCTTCCCTCGCTTCCTCAGCTGCTTCTTCGGCTCTCGCACTTTCGCCATTGTGTGGCTCTAAAACATAAACGGAAGCGATTTATGGCGCAAGCACAATGAACGAGTCAGCAGACAACAACAACAATAGCAACAACTACAACAAACAACGGCAAACAGCACATAAGAAAGTGAGGAACAACAACAAGACGCACAACAAACACACAAAGGACACGGATACGGTCAGACCAACAATTTGTGTAGTGTTGACCAGCATCGTATCCCCCCTGCTACCCCTCCTGCTACTCGTGCTCATCGCACTGTCCCTACCATCCCTGTTGCTCCCACGCAGACACCCTACCTCCTTTGTCATCCTTCCTCCCTCTGCCTGTCGTGGCAGCTCATAAAAAACACAAACAAACGGACGTCAACTAAGCAGGGCAGAAAGTCTTCTCAGTCAGTCATCAAATTTGGCCAAAAAGAAGCTGAAATAGTTGGAAAATTTAAGGAATTATTTTCAGATATAAATGATAAATTAAATTTAGCAATTCATTTGATTTATTTGAAAAATTTAATTATTATTATTGAATATTTATTAAACATAAAATGAAGAACTTCAGCTTCGATTTAAGTGAATAATCACAACAATTAATTTGGAATTTACTTAAAGTATATGTTTACTTGATTAATTCTTTATTAAACCAGTCTTAAAATATATCAATCAATAAATATTAATGTTTAATTTTTTTCATTTTTTAAATAATTTAATTCATATAATATTCATTCTAAGTTAAATTGATTAAACCCATTTTTTTCTTGTATATATTTTTAAATAATTATTTTCTAATTCTCATTCGACCATTCCTTGTTGATGTTTTATTAAGAAATACAAAATGCAATAATTAAATACATTTTTGAGTTTCACTTGCTCATTAGGCACATGCACAAAAATACTCTAAGAAATCCCAGCCAAATAACCGCTAAACTGTCAGCACTGCGTCGCATTGTTCGCTGGCCGCAACTAAAGTGCTTGTCACTGGTCACGGCCCGGAAGTATCTTTATTTTAGCTTTGTTTGCACTCGCACACACACGCACATACACACACACTCTCACGCACTCACACACACACGCGCCGCAGAGGAAGCCCAAGTGTTATTATCCTGCTTAGCCATAATACGTTGTTAAAATGTTGAGTCTGTCATTTGTTGGCCCGACGAAAAATCACAAGAAATTGAAAAAATGCTGCCAAGGGAAGAGGGAGGGGGCAAGGGGAGACTGTAGTTCAAATAAATACCAAGAAGCTCTCGCGCAAATTCCATTCGAGGTCCTGTGGGAATCGTTGACAGCCTCGCGCGCGTTTATAGTTCCCTCCCGCTCCCTTCCCCCGCTCGACCATTTTGTGTTTCGACTTTATTAACTTTTCAGCGCCGAGCAGGAAATGCCTTTGATTTGCGGCCATTTTGTGAGCTTGTGCGGCGCGTTTCCGTTTTGCATATTTTGCTGGCTGCCTTTGTTCATCTTCCTCTTCTTCCTCTTCTTCTTCTCCTTCTTTTGCTGCTGCCTTTGCTTGTTGTTATTACCTGAAGAACGCGTCGCTCAAGCTTCGCTGCGTTCAGGTTCTTCACAATTAGGTTCATTAAATTTCAATTAATTTGATTAATTGAAGCAGAAATATGCGTTTCATTTGATTTGTTTTGATAGGCAGTCAAGCTGCGCAGCTCCCTCTCTCACTCTCTCACTCTCTCTCTCTCTCTCTCTGTCTTTGCTCTCTCTCTCTCTCTGGGCATCTTGAATTGCAATTAATTACGGTAGCCAAACCACAATTAAAATTAATTTGCCTGTCTAGCTGAATCCCGAAAAAACCCACATACACAGAGCGAAACAAAGAGAGAGAGGTAGAGAGGGGGGCTAAAGACAAAGGAATTTACGAAAAACACTGAGGCAAACGCATCCCGGAAGTCGGAAAAGCTGCGCGAAAGTCCTTCTCTTCCGCATCCGCAGTCCGCGGCGGGGGCAATAAAAATTCTCGACGTAATTAAAATCAAAGGATTTCGCGTTTAACAATTTATGTGCGCTATAATTTTCGGGGCGATGCAGACAACTCGAGCAGCGTGCCACGCCCCCGCCGTCGCCGCCGTCGCCGTCGGCTCGTAAATTTCGCCCCATCCCAGCGGCGTGCTGGCAAAAACGCTTTATGGCCGTTAATTTGTTGTGAGTGAGGAGTGCAGGGAGGGGAAGTAGGGGGAAGTGGAAGTGGGAGCTGTGTGCAAATGATTTGTTTCCTTGACGCCCGTTTGAAAACAAAAGCTGCTGACCAGACAACGCACTGCTGCAACGAGCAGGGGTGGCAGGCAGTAGAGGGAAGGGGAGACAACAGTGGCAAGAACGTGACTGCATGCCACACATGCCGTTGCACTCACACACACAGAGACACACACTGCGAGTGGACACTGGCAGATCTGCATAGCTGTGTGTGCACGCACTGCCAGCCTACACCCCCTGACTACCCCTCCTCCCTAACCACCCCCTCTGGTCGAGCCTGCATGCATCTGTCTCTGCACGTTGCATTTCATCGCTAATTTAAGTTAATGTTCATTGTTGTAAATTACATTAATTTTAATGCGATTTAACACACGCGCATGCACCGCAATCGCCTTCGTCTGCAGCCAGTGTGTGTGTACATATGTGTGCGCATCCCTGTGTGTGTTTGTGTGTGTGTGTGTGTGTGGGAGTAAAAGCTTTTAAGTGTGTGATTGTTTGGCCGTTGCACTTTTATGTAATTACCGCACTAACAAATTACATCAAGTGTCACAAATGAATGCATTTATGATGCGCATTTTAAAAGCCAGACCCCAAAAGAACACGCCCCCCTCCCCCCTTTCCCTGCCTTCGCACTCAGCGTAGGCTTATGGGCGAAAAAGTTCGCAGCTTGGCCAGGCGCAAAAGCGCGTCGGCAAAGTGGCCTAAAGTGCACTTGCAAATACGTTAATTAAAAAGTCCTGCACGGGTCACAGATTAAATCTTTATTGGCTGCGTGCGGCATGCCTCGTGCGCCTCTCTATGCGATTCGCACGCAGCAAAGCTCAGGCAGAAATTAAGAGAAAGAGAGAGAGAGAGCGCATGAAAGTTTTGCTGCCCGCGTTATAAGAACAATAAACATAAACGCTTTTTTATACGATTCTCTAACAATTTGATATAAAGTTGATGGCACAAAATAATGGAATTTTAATTGGCATTAGCTGCAATCAAGAACATGAAATCAGTTGCAGAAGCACGAATAAAATATGCCTAAGAATGCCTTAGATATCATTAAACTCTAGTTAATAGCAGAGCAGAAGCAAAGGGGCAGCAACTGTCGCAATATTTGCATTTATCTGAAATAAATTCCCTTCTAAGAACTCTCTAGAAACAGCAGCAATCATAAATAGCTATCGAATTCTTCTACATCGAGAATCATTGGCAACTGTGGCTGCTGCTTTATAAGGCATGTTGACACGCAGAGCTGGAAAACAACATGAAACACATAAAACAAATAATGCAAGTAAAACCCGACTGACTTTGTCCTTGTGTGGGCACTGGGGTAAACATGTAACGGTAACTGGCATGTGGCAAGGGGGGTTGGGGGCGTGGCACACACACACACAGAATGTTGCTCCTGGAACAATATTTGGCTTCATTTGCATAGAATGCAGCAGCAGAGCAAAAATGTCAGGTGGCAAACGCGGCGTATACGCAATGCGGACAACGAACGGAAGCCGGCCCAGCTGCAACAACAACAAGAGGCAAACAAACAAGGCTGTAAAATTGAGAAGGCCTCGCTGCTCACTCCCACTCTTTCACTCTCTCTCTCTCTCTCTCTCTCTTGTGATGCTCTTCTCATCTCATTCGCATAAACTGAACGACTGATTGAACAGCAAACATGTCGCTTGCCTCGCCATGTAAAACACATGTTGACTGCTATTTCTTTTGCCATATCCCATCTCTCTCTCTCTCCCTTTCTCTTTCTCTTGCTCTCTGGGGATACCACAATGTCCATGGCGTAGCCAATTTTAAGCAAATATTATTGTTTGCATTTATGTTTGTGTCTGATATCGCACAGCCGATAATATACACAGCTAGGCCGGGCTAGGCTCGTAGATCCCAGAGATGCCGGCATGAAGGAGTAGAACGAAACGAAACCAAACTGAATTTGTTCAATTACACTGTGCTGCAGGGCATGAGAAATGTAGAGGAAGGAGGTAAGGGAAGAGAACTGAAGGAAGTGCAATAAAATAGGTATTAAGTTAATGATGAATATTATATGATACAATGGAAAGTGTGTTTTATATTCAGATTTAATAATATAATTTAAAATGATACTTTAATTATCCAGGAAAGATATTTCTTAGATCAGATCAAACACCGATTCGCATGTCTGTATGAAGATTTTAAGTGATAGATCCTTGAAATTTTGGGAATATGTCAATGTCTTATCGAAGCTCGCAGAACTTTTTTGTTTAAGTATTTGCCACCTCGTTCCTCTTGCGTAAGTTGAAAGGAAAGAAACTGCAATATTAATGTAAAATGAATGCAAAATTATGCAAATTAAAGTCCTGAGAGTACTTAACACTAGCGTAGTATGTAAGCTACTCAACTTGCCATAGTTTGTAGCACAGTGTAAGTTGTAACTGGATGAAATTATGCGGCGAGGTGAACGTTTCCTCCTGCACTGCCTACACTTGTGTAGTGCCCAGCTTGTTGTTGTTTTTGTTGTAGTTGTTGTTATTTTTGCTGTTGTTGTTGGTCCTGGTGTTGTGTGACTTGAAGCGTAGAGAGAAGGCATGTAAACATAACCTCAAATTAAAATATGTTTGCTAACGTAGAGGCAACTAAACGGTAAACTAGCTGATGCTACTGTTAGTAACTGAGCAGAGGATGCAGGACATAGACACACACATTCGCACACACACACAGACATGCACACACACTCACATACACGCACATACATATGCACATCAACTCTCTCCTTCTGTCCCTCCTTCTAGTCGAGGCATAAATTAAAAGTTTTTTGCTGCAAAAATTGTAAGGGGCAAGTTTCGTTGCTGCTGTTATTGTAGTTGCTGTTGTTGTTGTTGAAGCTAATTATGCATAAAGCTGCAAGCCGTTGCGGAGTTTATTTACCTTTTGGTCTGAAGCACACGCAAAGATTGCACGACACCCCTCCTCCCCCTTTTGGGGAGCTACCTTACCTTCTGCGATTGTATTATGACAGCTGCTCTGACTGACAGACCGCGGTTGGCGACTGTCGGCAGCGGAAATTAAGCGCCTCAATTCGCGTGCTCGTCACGCATAAATCGCTGGCAACCTACCTTCCTCTCCCACCCCTTCAACCCTCTCTCACACGCCCGTCACTAATGCCAAACAAATTGATTAGAGCCTGCAGTTAAGGAGCCTTCCAACGCGACTGCTTATTAAACTAAATGCCCCAACTGCAGCCCAGGAAGTGCGCCCAACTCAGTTAGTCAGTTAGTCAGTCAGTCTATCAGTTAGTTACTGAGTTAGTTAGTCAGTCAGCTTAGTCGGCACTTCAGTCATGTCAAATTGCTTAACAAGCAATTACGGGCCTATCAACGGTGTCTGCGCGCAGACAAAAAGGGCCCAGACCGATTGAGCCTGCTTAGTGCTAATGCCACAGCGACACAGCGACACATATCTGCATCTGCATCTGCATCCCCATCAGCGAGGCAACCTGATGATTATGATCACTCTGCTGCTGCTGCTGTGCATGATGATCATGATGATGATGATGCTGTTGATTATGGCACTCTGCGGCGAAGCTGCGATGCAAACAAATGACTTAAGTGAGCAACTTAGCAGCCAAGTAGCATTACGAACGGGCTTGTGAGAGGCAACTGACGGCACTCAGATTGGCATTATGTATGCATGTATTAATATATAATATAGTGTTTTAATTTACAACATTATTCTTTGCTAAGTATTTAAACTTTGATGTTCTCTTGATATTAATCAATAGTGTTTAATATAGATATTGTACGCCTAAGTTGTGCCAAGAACCATTCACAAAAATATTTTTATGAAGCGTTTGGTTATTTATAGCAATTGTAAAAATTATAAATTAATGTTCCTTAAATTCATTCCTTTGTTTGCTTTTATTATTTCTAATTTAATTAGATTTTTTGTTTTATTTATTTATTTATTGTTCTCTGCGTTCAATTTTAAGAGATATTGTCATCTAATTCAGTCCTTGCTCTCGTCATACGAAAACATTAATAGTCATGGCTTTATTGTCTTGTCTTTTGATGTAGATCAGGAATATTCAATTTTGTATCCAGTATGAGCTTTTTCTTACCGTACAGACACTTATTCTAGTCAAACAAAGCCATCTACGCTATGGAAATCAGTCACAATTAATATTTTACAACATTAAATTGATTTTATTCTTGTCGAAATTCAGTGAGGTTATAAAAAGAGCGTAAGATTTAAAAACTCACTTAAGAGATTATAAAAAAAAGCTAAAAAAGCCGTAAAAATTTTACCATATATTTCTAGACACATCATATAATTATTTGTGTCATTAAATGTATTTAACTATATATTATACAATATGTAATGGGCAAGTCACGTGAATAAAAACTTGCTTTTCTATTCGATATAAATACAACTGCCATTTCACTAATCTTTCTACATTCTCTCTCTCTCCCCACTCTACTATGTCCGCCCACTGTAGACAGACTCTCACATACAGACACAAACACATAAATACATATAACCATGTACAGACAACATACAGACACACACAGGCAATGCCCTACACTCTGATTTATGTGACACACATTAGAGCGCGCTCGTTTGCGGCCAACGCGGGGCAAATTGAAAGGCCCCCGACGAAAACAAAACATATTGCCGCATTTTATTAAATTTTAAAATTAACAATTTAAGACTAGTGCAAGGGGGGAAGGGGGATGGTGCAGCCGAGGCTGCGCATTCCAATTTAATGCAGTTTCAGCGCCGCGAGCCAAACAAATTACTCAAAAATGGTGCATAAATTAATGAAGGAAAGAGCAGAGCAGTTTGCCAGAGAGGAGGGGGGAGGAGGGTGCACAAACTAGACGACTGACTAGCAAAATTAAAACATTAATCTGCAGCCAGCTACGGCGTGCACAATAATTAATGCAGGCCTTAAATTTATTAATTTATTTATAAAACCAAAAAAGGGCGCAAATCAACGAAAAAAATAAGGCACAAAAAGAGGTGCGAACGTGAGCTTAAAGACCTGCTGACCAGTTGCCACACCCCCACTCCTCTCCCCCCTCAACGTGCAACTTAACGAGCAGCAGACAGAAACAGAGACGGAGACAGAAACAGAGCTCGAGATGGAACTCTGAGAACACGAGCAGAGACTGTCCTTGGTGCCGGGTTTGGGGGCTGAGGCAGCGCCTTTGTTGCCCGCTTTTTGTGTGTGTCTCCCCTCTCTCCCTCCCTCTCTCTTTCAGTGCCTCTTCTTGTGAGCTGCGCAATGCGCAGTTTTTAAAAATGTCCGTACGCCCTCTAGGGACAGATTAGCGATTAATCTATGGGGCATGGTCACATGCACATCCTACACCATGTCGTAGTTGCAACGTGCTGCGCCGCGGTACGCGCGCGGTACGAGGTAACGATTAAAAAATCTCCACAGTAAAGACTGAGCACTTAATCAAAGAGGATTTAGAGAGGAATAGAGCCAAAGCTCCAGCTACAGCTACAGCTCCAACTCGAGCTCGAGCTCCTTCTGCAGCCCAGTTCCCTCTGCCAGTCTGCCAGTCTGGGGCCGGGGCAAGCAAAGCGTTGATGCGGCGCTTTGTTTCTAGCTGACTTTTTTCCACTTAAATGATGTAGTGAATATCCTGCAAAAAGCAGTAGATGGGGTATACTGGACTGCCAGTGAAGCTAATGTATTTAATTCTCTGATTTTAAATGAATTTATTTATTTTAAACATCTCTTATCATCAACTAATTTGTATTACTTTCTTCAAGCTTCTTCTGTTTTGTTTGTGTTTTATATTACAGGGTATCTGCCAGCACATAGTGCATTACGTACAGCTTTTTACTTGAGTTTTTACTACATATTACAAGCAGTTTTATTTCGCTGAACGTTGTTCATAGTTTCTGCTGCGCTTTTTCATTTCAGCTTCTGCTCTGCCTCTCTCACTCCCTCTCTCTCTCTCCCTCCCTCTCTGTCTGTCTCTGCCCCCTCGCGGCGAGCTGTTGGCTGCGGGCAGAGCTTCCAACTTGCAGCAACCCACAGCGCGCACTCGCAACTCATAAAAGACCTTAAATAGTGGCAAAGACATTTCAGACATTGCCGCGCGTTGCGGCAGCGGCAGCGCGCCGCGTTGCATTTGTCAATTTACTGCGAGTCGAAAGAGGCGTGGCAGCGCATAAAAATGATATATGTGAGCGCTGAGTTAGCAATTTTCGTATGAATTGGTAAAACGACGCCGACGTCGCCGTCGCAGTCGACGCTGACGCTGACGTAGTTATCGTTGCCATTCGTTTTATGAATTTCTTTATGGGCGAACTATAAAATATTTTGATTGTGTTTCACATGAGCTGAAATTAAATGCTTGTTGCACTTTACTTAGCTCGTTTGTTGCATGCCACAATCGACATCAAGTGGCCCTCTAGCTGTTGCTGCTGCTGTTGTTGTTGCAATTATGGGCGAGTGACCACAGAAGAAGTGAGGAGGAGGAGGAGCAGCAGCAAAGCGATTCTGCATTTTTGGCATTTCCCCCTTAATCCTTTTGTGTGCTAATTGGACCGTTGCTAGGCCATAAATACCCCCCCCCCCCACTCACACTCCCGACTCGACTGTCCAAATATTTGCCATAATACCCATGTGCATGTACACTATATACGAGCATGCATGTGTTATGTATACGTGTGTGGCTATTTCTGGCCTAAACAGTTGCCGCCGGGCACAGACAGGCGGACAGTGAAAGCGGCTTAGAGCGCCCCCAAAATGTAAATGTTCTTTATGCCTTTTAATTGCCGTTGCCGTTGCCATTGCCGTTGCCCTTGCGGTGAACAGTTAGAAACAGTTTGCTGCCGGAATTAGTTGCTCTTGAGGCTGCAAACTAGTTAGAAAATCATTTCGACTAGCCCCCACAGCTTGTGGTCTGCGCCGCAAAGTCTTCATTAATTACAACTTCCAAATGGGGTAGCCAGTAATAATTTCATTGATTGTGCTAATCTCATTTGAATTTGGCAGAGATAATATTTAGTACTTGTGAATATCATAGGCAGATAAACTGATGCTTAAAATGAGATATTTGTTTCCTTTTTCATTAATACAATTTAACAACTTTGTGCTAATATTTAGGTTTAACAGTCTTTCATTTGTGCTTAGTAGAGTGCAAATAAATTCGGCATACATTCCAAATATCTTTTGCTGATGTGGAAGTGTATTTAATACATAATAAGGCAACCCTATCAAGGCAGACAATGTATATTTCCTGCACCTTCCATCTTGGGCATCTTGCTGGCACATTCATGCGGCACTTGCCAGATTTATCAGCTCTGCAAGCAGTCCTCTTTGCCTCTGTTTGTGTGTGTCTCTTTGATTGGCCAGCCAATTTGCATATAATTTATTTTCAATTGTTGTGACATTTCGCGCAATTCGCAGCTCGTCTTTCGCTGGGGCACAGGTTGCAAGTTGAGCCGTGGGAACCTGCTGCAAGGTTGTCTACAGTCGCCTGCCCATTGCCAGCGACAAATCTCAACTGACTGGCTCTGGCTCTGTCTCTTGGCTCAGTCACTCGGTCAACTTTCACTCGATGGTGCATTGTCGTAATTAAGCCATCTTGAAGTGCAGGCAGAGTCGAGTGAAGCCACTCCAGCGACAGCGTTAGGTTTATCTGCCTGCAAACAATAGTTTCATCTAGTTTTTAGCTGGCAACTGAGGCAACTGGCGCTCTGGCGCACCTTCAATTAACGATGCCAGCTAATGTAGGCAAGTAAAAGTTGGGAGAAGTCTCTTCGGACTTTTCTCTAAGCAGTTTGTCAATCTTTTCTTCATAACCTTAATAAATCCGCAACAATATTTGTTTTATGTATTTAGCTTGCTTATCATAGAGCTGATTCTGCAGAAACCTGCTTATTTTTGGCCATAAAACTGGCTTGTTTCTATCAGAGCGCTTTGTCATCTTATCTAAGCCAAATAAGAAACCGGTTCAATATTGCCCGTCACAGATTGAAGCTGCGACGCTCATCTGCGGCCAGTGTGTCGCAACTTGCTGTGCGTGTAGGTACTGCGGGAACCTCCAATCAGCTGAACCGTTGAAAATACTGTAAAGCACTTCAAAATTATCAACAAACTCACTGCAAAACTTGTAGGAAACCTTAAGTCAAACTAAATTTACAGTAATAAGAAAAATACTTTCGGTTTATACTTGTAGTGTAGTGTACTCCGACCATCCCCATGCCGAGTCGAATGTGTGTGATCGTGTGATGAATAGCGAGCAATTGTGAAGTGCTGCCATGGCAGTGTATCCACCCACAAAGACTGCGGATCCGATCATCTCGCACATCGGAGACTTTCGCCGGTATCAGTTCTTCTTCTGCATGCTGGTGTTCCTCAGCAAATTCGGCACTGGCTGGCACACCTTGGCACACATCTTTCTCGCCGCGCCCACGCCCTACAAGTGCACCAAGGGCAATGCCACCGATGGCTGCGACGAACAGTGCGAGGCGGCTGAGTTCGACAAGAGTGTCTTCGAGTCCACCATCGTCACGGAATGGAATCTGTCGTGCAAGAGCACGTGGTTGGCCAGCCTGTCGCAGTCCTTTGTCATGTTGGGCGTCATGTTCGGTAGCATGTTCTTCGGAATGGTTGCAGATAGGTAAAGTCTGCAAATCTCCAACTTATCTTTTAAATACTTTGGAGTTTGATACTTCAGATGTGGACGACGCCCGGCGTTCTTGGGCTGCTGTTATATGCAGCTGATCTGTGGACTTTTGGTTTGCGTTTCGCCGTTCTACTGGTTTTACGTATTGTTTCGATTTCTCACGGGCTTTGCCACGGGTGGCACTATGTGTACAAGGTAATAGAAAGTATACAAACTCATCAATACTTGATCAGTCTCTAATCGATTCGTTTACTCTCTTCCCTTCAGTTTCGTGCTTATAATGGAAATAATTGGACCGAAGAAGAGAGAACTTGTCGCCATACTGTATCAGTTACCTTTTAACATAGGCCACGCCTCGCTGGCCGTGTTCGCCTACTTCATACGCAACTGGCGAATGTTTCAGTTCAGTGTGACCATCTTCGCCTTGGTCTTTCTCATCTACTTATGCCTCATACCCGAATCTCCTCGTTGGCTGCTTACCACGGGCAAGACAGAGAAGGCAATTACGATACTGGAAAAAATAGCCAAGTGGAACAGAGCGCCAACAGAGAATATCAAGACGGAAATCACAGCTGCCGCCAAGGACATTGCCGAGAGGGCTCCAGTGAAGAAGGGAAATGTTTTCGACTTGTTTCGTACTTCCAATTTGCGTTTGAAGACAATTTGCATGTCCATCATCTGGACAGTTGTCTGCATGGTGTACTATGGCACGGCGCAGTACATTTCCAAGTTGGGTGGCAACATATTCATGAATAATCTGCTTGCCGCTGCACTGGGCATACCCGGCACATTTCTATGCGTGGTATTGACCAAGTACCTGGGAAGAAAGCTCTCCATGGTGCTGACTAATGCCATAAGTGCCGTGGCCCTGTTGCTGCTCGTCTTTGTCATTGGACACAACCAGACGATTGAGGTTCTTTGTGCCACGCTGGCACTGTTTGGAGCCTCGATGACCTTCCCGAATGCATATCTCTGGGGTGGCGAAACCTTTCCCACTGTGGTGCGATCCAATGGCATGGGACTCTGTTCTATGCTGGGTCGCGTAGGAGGCCTGCTGGCGCCGATGATCTGTGACTTGGCGCAGATCAAAATTTGGATTACGCCTCTGATATTTGGCATTGTCTCCGTCATAGCCGTAGTCGCTGCAACTTATCTGCCCGAGACCAGAGGATTTCCCCTGCCAGAGACACTGGAGGATGGTGAAAAGTTCGGGAAAAAGTAATGTCATTTTTAATATGTTCACCCTTTGGATAAATTTGTGCAATTTTTTTAATTTTGTGATACTAAATTGTTGTTTTATTTTTCATTTAAAGGCAGTGGGAATCAAAAGGGGAAGTGTCAGCAAGAGACCTTCACAGCGGCGGCCTGATAATGTGTCCACTCAAGGTTGATATCATTGTCAACTCTTGACACTTTATTCATTCATATGCAGCGATGCGTATAGCTCTCGCTCTCTCTCTCTTTTTGCTCTCTCTCTCTCTCTTCTCTGTCTCGCCTCTGTCAGACAGCAGCAGTTGCCGTCGCCGTCGCCATCGGCACTTGGCTACATGGCGCTTCATCTCTTTACTCTGTTGATGCAGTCTTCCGTCCCCCGTCTGCCGACTGCCTTCTCCATCGCCTGTCTGGACAGTCAATCAGTTGGAGTGGGGCAACTGTGGGCAAGTTTTTAGCGTCTTCGTACTGGCAGCTTGTCATGTCAGCGGTACGAAAACTGTCAGAATTCGACTTGCCATCGAAGCTGTAGATATTGTAGACGAGGCCCGGTGGAGCCAGACGCCTTACTCCTTTGCCAATATATTATATTCCACTGTAGAGTTCCTTAGTCGCATTTTTAATCAACAGCGGCGCGTTCTACTGATAATTACTAGTTACTAGCTACCCTTGCTGTGTTTAATTAATAACAAGGGCCCTGCTTGTAAAGCTCATGAGCCATGGCTCGGCGCTTCAGAAAATCTAAGACCAACAGTCGATACTAGATGTTTCTGTAATTTAGTTTAACAGGCAAGCAAAGATACATGATATATATAAGTATTATAATATATATTATCTATTTATATAAGTGCAGCAACTGCGTTTTTTGCCGCATTGTTAACGCGTCACACAGCGAGTCCTGGCAAGGCAATGTCGGGCAACCTGACACTTGACTCGAGTTGCGAATCGAGCAGCCAAAGCAGTTTGCCATTTTGCCAGCATATGGCAAATTTGCCCACTGACTGCATGTCAACAACAATAACAACAACAGCAGCAGCAGCAACAACAGCAACAAAATCCATTTAAGTTCAAAGCGCGACAACCGCCAGCCTCGACCGGTTGCAGTTCGAGTTGGAGCTGAAGCTGGAGCTGAAGCTATGCAGAACTCAGCCAGTTCGGGTTGATCATTATCTGTGCCGCATATCTTACCTATTTGCCATTGCGGCTCCCGAGACAGCACACAGTAGAGGCGGCAGGGAGGCAGCAGGCGACAGGCTCGGGCTCGGGCTCGGGCTCAGGCTCTGGCTCAGCCTGTCAGTCGTGGGAGTCGCGGAATTGGCAACGTGGTGGCACAACGTCAACGTGGGCGCATTAAACAGACAAATGTCAAACTGACGCGCTTTGTTGTTTATCATATTTACCGCAAGCAGGTCTCACTACCTTTTGCTCCCCCTCCCCTGTGCCCCCTCCTGGACTGCCCCAAGTTGGCTACATGCAATTAGTATTCAAATGTGAACGCGTCAACGAGCACAAAGCCAAAACGAGTCATCATCTTGCCGACTGCTTCTTGGAGCTGCCCAGACACAAAAGTCTTTTGCCGACAAGCCTGATGATGATCAAGAGGGGCGTGCAGGGAGGGGGGTGGCCTGCTGACACGTTAAAAAATGTCTAGGCTTTAGTGCTACAGAATTCGTTGTAATTTAGCGCACGCATTTTGCATTTTAAATGCCTCTTTTCCCCCTGAATAATTCCTCAGCTGGACGCTAACAATTTGTTTGACTAATTGTGCTGCGGCCAGGAGGGAGAATAGAGTGTAGAGCAGAGGGGGGAGAGTGGGACTGCCCCGCTCTTGCTGGATTCTGTGGAAGTGCACACCTTATCGGCGGCAATTAAATGCGAACAGTTGTTGCTCGGCCAGTGGAAACGATTTAATGTATGATTTCTTTCAAATCATCAAGACGTGACTTTGCCTTATCAGAGCAGGCCCGAGTCCGCTCGGGTTCGATGAGTCAAACTTGGGTGCTCTGCTTGCAGCATATTAAGCAGCCAAAGTGTCACCAATATGGTTCGTGTAGAGCGCTGCCAGGTTGCGTTATGGGCGCCATGCGAGTACTCCGTCTCCCTGCTCGTTATGACAACTGGCGGCAATTAAAATTGACAATTGATGCGACAGTCAGAGAAATGTTATTTGCATGAAAAAGAGAGAGGACAATGAAGTGACTGCTAGGCGTGACTGCGTTGCACGTTCATGCGTGTACAATACACAAAAGTGAGTCAACGAATTGGATGCGATACAATGCGATACAGTATGACAAATCGAGCATTATCATTAATAGTAAAATGCTTATAACAAGGGCTGTGGGCGTGGATGGCAATATGAAATATACTATTTACCTGCGTCTTGAATGTAGGAATGAGTATGTTTAGTTTGATTTCTCTAGCTGTTAACATTACAGAGATTACTGCGTTCATACAGACATTCATTTAAATTACAGGCGCGGTGGGCCTGGTAGGAAACATATCAAACGAGCTTTATCTGCGTACGAGGTACCAAAAAGAAGATGCTTAGTTTGGTATCTCTAGCTGTTACCATTACAGAGATTACTGCGTTCATACAGACAAAAATATTAGGAACTTATCCACACAGTACATACCAACTTAGTAGATAGTGTAGCCAGATGGATAGATTGTATATTCTGCCTTAAAACTAAGTTCACGATGTCTGCACCACGTATAAACATGAGGACTACAATAAAACCTCAATGCCAATGTTGACTAACGTGATATAATAAAACTGTCTCATTTCCCGTTCTCCAGCATTGCTTACACCTTTTTTCGGTACGTTAGAAACACATTTGCGTCTCTCATTTCTTTTTATCGCACTGCTAGTTGCAAATTCACGGAAACTAATTGCTGGCACTGCTGCAGAGTGCACACAATAGCAACAACAACAACCATTAAAGGGACCCTCTCACTCCGAATGGGTGACCGTTTTTGCTGGGCAAATATGACAATTGGCGGTAATACTACGTGCGCTAAATCTACCGACATCAGGAAGAGGCAAACAAAGCAAGCGGCATAAAAAGACAGAAGGAGGAGAGACAATTGCAGGACAGGTGAACGGAACGCAACAGAAAGGAGCGAAATTTACTGCGTGTGTGTGTGTGTGTTTGGGTGACTGTGTGATGGTCACCCTTGCCCGTTTCCCCCCCTCGTCGAAGTGGACAGATGAGTTGCCATGACAGTTGCTGATAGCGCACACTCAATTTGCATTTTCGGTCGTGAGCGAACGAAAATGTGAAAATACACAAAAAGAAAAGCTACGCAAAGGAAAACGTAGGACAAAAATCGAGAAAGAGGAAAACGGGTGCCAACAATTACTTTTTATAACTTTCTAGCTGGCATTTCAATCTCAGCCGAAAAATTAGTTTCCCCGACGCTGATTTCAGCTGAAACTAGACAGAAATAAAGTGAGAAGTTTCAGGCAGCGAGGGGAAGAGTGAAAGAGCTAGAGGGGAAAATAGAAAGAGAGAGAGGGAGGGAGAGTGGTGGGCAGCGAGGGTCGCCTGGTAGTTTTTCAGGTGGTAAGCAAACATTAACATAATATTATGAAGGGATTTTAATTAAAAAACCCAAAGCATTTGTCCGGGCATGCTCAACAAAGTCGTTTCATATTGGACGTGTGTGCACTGCAAGAAACTGCGGGTGGAAAGTGAAAATCGAAGAAACAGAGATCGAATATAGAAAGATTGCAATCTTAAGTTTTCTATATACGATTTTATGGAGATAGTGTTTTATTTAATGCTTAATTTATTAATTTCTCAAAAAAAAGTCAATCTTATCCTTTACCGTTTATATAATTTTCTTTAAATATAAGGTTCTTAAACTTAAATTATACAAGAACATTAATTAAGCCCATACAACTTAATTATCTGAACCTTATTTCTTTGTTTAACTCACATTTTTTCCAGTGTACCTTAGGGTGCTTGTAGCATCGTGGGGCATTTAAGACTGCCATCCGGCACAGACAATTAAAAACCCTCTGCAGTTTTGCCATTTGCCGTTTTATAAGCACAGATTACAGCTTTACGTAACGCACATGGAGACAAGGACACAAAGAGAGAGTGAGAGAGAGAGAGAGAAAAGAGAAGGCGACAGAGACATAGCGGGACACAGTGTTGGACAGACAACGTCCGATAAGCGACCACAGAGACAGAAATCTAGGGCTGGGTAACGGGTGGGTCTGTGCGTGAGTGTGTGTCCGTATAGGAATGTCTATACATGTGTGTGTGTGTGGCTGTGTGTGTTGTGATTTTATGTTGGTCATAGTCATCGCCAACCTCTTGCAGTGCCCGTGCTGACTCCACGCCTGCCCCTCCTCCTCAGTCTCCTTCTCCTCGTTCACGTGGCTATGCTCCAACTCGTTGTCTGCTTGTCTACTTTAATGACATCGCATTGCACTTATTTCTTTTTGACTTTTTACACACATATTGTAGTCGAGTGTCTTTTCACCTTTGCCAAGTAGAAGGCAAAAGAGAGAGAGAGAGTAGAGAGAAAGAGATAGCGAGTTGATAGCCAGCTGTAAAAGCTGATGATAGCTTAATTTTAGAGTTTTTAAATCGTTTTTGCATCTTCCACACGACGCCGTCTTCCACTGCTGCTAACAATGTGATTTGGGCACCAAAATCAGTTGCGAATTTGCATGGCAGAGCGCACAAAATGAAGTCATTGACAAGTAAGAGAGGGAGAGAGTAGGTCCCCTGGTTAATATGCATCACACGAACAGCAGGTGATCATGCCACGGCTGCGTCATCAGATTTTTACTTGGGTCTTCCCTGGCGAGCTGCTTAGCAAAACAAATTTTTACAAAATAAAAGGGAAAAATCTGAAAAAAATGCACATGAAATGTATAAAACAGTTTTTAAAATAGAGATTTTTTTTAAGTACGATAAAGAAAAAAAGATTTCAAGTTATAATAAAATCATCAAATTATCTTTGAGATTTTACTAAATATCTAGTTCATCTTTTTCTCGAAGTGCAAATTCAATTTTCCTATTTATTTGCTGTTTATACTTCGATTTCTTTTCCTCGCAAATGAATTATGCAAATGGAAATAGTCAAAATTATTAGACACATATAAAGCCATTAGTGAGGCCAGTAAATTGTAATGTAAATAGAATGAAACGTGTCCATAATGTGGCATAGTTATGGCAACATTTTTGTCGGTCTGCATAATTTGGTGCTTCATCAATGCGAGGAAAACATTTAATATGCTAATGAAGCGTGCAGGCAAAGACGCTCAGCCAGATTGCGAAACCCTTTCGCAAGACATCAACACATGATAAACGAAGAGAGAGAGAGAGAGAGAAATTGAAACCGTTTATGGAAATTGGAGAATTACGCGCAAGACAATCGGACAGAAGGCATAAAAAGAAAATAATAATGAACATCAACCGAGGGCAGACATAACAATCTTATGTGGGATATGGCGAGGATGTCGTAAATGAACGAAATCTGCGCAGCTAACTGGGCGACAAATGAGCGAGGGAGGTCGGCCAAAGGATATACGCATAACCGGAAACGGAAATCGCAATTGGCTGCTTGTGGGGGCGGAGGCGTGGCTGTTAACACATTTACAAGTCTCTCAAGGGCGACGACAATGAAATATCACCCGAGATTATCTGGCGGGGCATTCACTTTGCATAATAAGCCAGATTATGGAGCAGTCCCGACAAGACCAATGGATTGCCCTGCAAAGGGGCGCCTCGAGGGGGGAGCAAGGAAAACACAGTGGCAAATATATGTTTGTCAGTGAGTAAATAAGAGCTCGTCGCGATTTAGTTTCAAGCAGAATATAATAAAAATTTGATTACAGTCCGAAGAAGTTCGCGCTTCGCCGCATGCAACTTTATCATTAGCAGCTCGGTCCGTCTGTCTGGCAAATATGAGAGATATATACTTTATTTGTGCTGACTCTCGCTCTCTAATGTGTTTTATGCCAGAAATCACTTAGAGTTCTTTTGTCGGTCAGCGGAAGTGGCCATAAAATGCTCATGCCGCCATTTTTATGCCCATAAATTCGGCTGTGAAATTGAAACTTAAAATGCGTAAAGTATACGCCCCGCAGACCAAGAGAGTAGCGCGCAAGGTTTCAATTTTTATGCACATTTTATATGCCTACTGTAAATTGCTGTCCGGCCAGGCGACTCCCTACCCCCTGTTGACTCCAACTTCAGAGACTCCAGAGCAGAGTTCAAAGGCCACAGGCGCACAAATGTTGCGACGCCGTTTTGCGCTTTGCCCACTTTGTCTATGGCCGCTGTCGAAATTCCACGTTCGCAATCGTCATAAATCTTATGGCCACATCTTGAATTTATGTGCCAGCCGCCCCCACCCACACCCCCTCATTCCCTTCCAGCATCTTCTTGGCTTGCTTGCTACGCATTTTGCGGCTGTGTTTTGTGGCTTAGATTACTTAGTCTGCGGCACTTCGATTGCCGGCGAGGCAGCTGGCGATTTCATATTGATTTTTGCTGTGTCCCGCTTATTGAATTTCCCCGCTGTTGTTGTTGTTATTGTTTCTGTTCCACAAAGTTTTTTAATCAAAACAGAATGTTGCGTCCTGCTTAAAGCCTTCTGTTGCCAATGACCATCAGAGAAAATGTTTTAATTCGCAGCGTCCACATGAAGCCAGGACTCAGCCCCTTTCATTATCCCTGTCTGACCAAAGACAATCAAAGGTGAGCAATGCCTGCAACGTGCAACGATTGTTGGCTTGGCTTTCTTTTTATTTTTCACTTGGCTGGCGCACACGAATCACGTGGTCAGCCCCCGCTACCCGTTTGCCTTGCAAGGCACTTCAAGAACGCGACCAGACAGGCCACACCAACGGCGCATGCATCCCTTGGTTAGTCTCTGTTCAAGCCAAAGGCAAAGCCAAGCCGCCGCCATGAAAATTGGCGTCTGCCAAACATAAATAAAAAACGAAGGTAGACAAATCCGGAATAAATAACAGCGTTGTCTAGCGCTCTCATCTCACCTTGCTCTTCCCTCCACCCCCCTCCTCAACCGTGCTGGCCCACCTGCCTCTTTAGCGTCTCCGGTCGATTGCAGGCGTCGCCACGTCTCGTCTTGTCGCGCCGCTGCTGCGTCAGCGTTATGGCAACCACACCTGTGCGTCCGACCCTGCTACTCGGCTGAGAGTATGGGCTGCTGCTGCACGTTACGTATACGCTCAGTTGCACCGCAAAATGAGCGAAAATCGCGTCGTCTATTTGCCATGGCAATTCCATTTGCCTTTGCGTCTTTTGTAACAGACTTTTAATGAAATTTATACCGATTTAATTGGCGCCAGCACATTAATGTCGTCAGAGAACAATTCAATTTGAAAAAATTCTGAAAATTAAAATTCATTTGGGAATTTTTAAGTTCTCAACAATCAATGCAAACATACAAACACATTGAAATTGAGATTATATATTAAATAGTATATAGAAATACACATATATAATCTATATATACTCGCACCAAGCGAGCGATAATGTATTTGCTATACAACTGATAGGAAATTCTCTCCACATTTGTTACGCGCGAGCTACGAATGAGTCGAGTGTGAAAGCGGAACAAACCGAAAACTGTTCAGTATGAATTCACTTAAATTCATTGTGTTTCTATTGTCGCTGAGCTTAACCAGATCATTGAATAACAATGAAAACCACGGAAAACCACGAGATAAAGTTCACAATGTTCAAGTCGCGATCGAGCACTACAAAAAGATAATCAATCTCTACCGGAATAACACAAGTCTAAGAGCTGAAAAATTCGAGTTGTGTGAAAAGAAGTTTGTTTGTGTCGCGCATGAGAATGGACACTTAAATGAATCAATTGGATTGCTTAACGGCAAACTTACTGTTTTGCAAAAACTAAATGTACAGCTAAATTACAGTTTAGATTGCAAGACGCAAGCATTTCACAAACTGGAAGCACAATTCAACATTTCTCAGTCAACAATCAGTGAGCTGGAACAGCTTTTGGCGGGTAACTTCAGCGAAGTGCAGAGCAAAAACGAAGAAATTGTACGAAAAAATAAAGAAATACAAGAATTAACTAAAGTGATTATTGATAAAAATACAACAATCGATCAGTTAGAAAGCCAAGCAAAACTAACTTCTAAGCAGCTTGAAGAACAGAGTGAGAAGATTCAGACTTTGCAATTGAATATTACCAAATCTACTGCGAGCATTGCCGAAATGTCTCAAGATATTGCAAATCTTAAGAAACGAGAGAACGCGGATAACGAAAGAATAGATAAGCTCAACAAGGTGATTGCCGCCTACGAGGCTGAGTGCGAAGTCAAGAGTTGTGAGACATTTAAAACATCGACTGAAGTTCATCTGATCACTGTGAAGGGCTTGGGAGAGCGCATCAAAGTGCGTTGCGATGGCCAGATGGCAGGACCCGGATGGACTGTGATCCAAAAACGCCAGAATGGCACTGTCGACTTCTATCGCAATTGGGAGGATTACAAAAATGGATTCGGTGATCTTGACAGTGATTTCTTTATTGGCTTGGAAAAACTCCATCACATTACGAAGACCGAACCCCACGAACTCTACATATATCTGGAAGATTTCGAAGGAGAGACTCGCTTTGTCAGATACGACAACTTTGCGGTGGGCAGTGAGCAGCAAATGTACGCCTTGATCCAACTGGGTGAAAAAACGGGCAGCGTCAGCGATGAAATGAAAAATAATAAAGATCAGAAGTTCACCACTTTTGATCGCGACAATGACAGCCACCAAGAGATCAACTGTGCCGAGAGCCTGCAGGGCGGTTGGTGGTACAACAAATGTGGACAAGTGTAAGTGCATTCTTATCGGCTCTGGGTTTTTATATAACTTTTTAAATTGTTTAAACCATCGTTGATATTTTTTTAACCCTCTATTATTTAAATTGCAACACCTTATAAGAATTTCATCATGATTGGAAAACTAAACATAAAAATATATTGCATGAGCTCTGAGTCACTGTTTCATTAGAATTAAGTCTATAAAGCCTTCATAGATTACTTGACCTATTAATCTATAATAATCTATTTATTTAATATTACCTAGTATTAATTATTTCTATGTCATCATTTTACAGTAACTTGAACGGTAAATACAAGAGCGAATTTGAAAATGAAGAAGAACCAGCAGACGGCATTTACTGGGCAGATGAGGCAGAGTTTCACAATTATGATTACTCCCTTAAAAAGGTACAGATGATGATACGCCCAGCAAGAATAAGCAAGAACAGCACGATGTGATTTAATGTTTCAAATTCCCACTCATTTAAATATTTCTTAAAATGAATTCTTATTATTAAGTACAAAATCATTGACTTGTTTCTTAGGTTTCTCCTTATCACCAGATTGTTTTTTTTGTTCCACTCAAAAAGAGCAACAACTTTTTAAATTCTATTTTTTCTGCGAAGTCTTAAAATTATGTACATATTTTTCAGTGGAATTCTATTAACATTGTGTATATAAAAAATGTTTCTTTAAAACCATATAAAAAAATAAATTAATACCAAATAATATTTTATGTTGTTATTTAGTTGGAAAGGAGGGGAAAAAAAAAGAGCTAACCCTAAAAAAAAAAAAAAAAAAAAAATTTTTAAAAAACCCCTTTTTTTGTTTGGTTTTTTTTTTTTTTTTTTTTTCTCTCCTTTTTTTTTTTTTTTTTTTTTTTTTTTTTATTTTTTTTAATAAAAAAAAAAAAAAATAAAAAAAAAAAAATGGTAAGACTCATGAAATATATATACATTATTGATACTGCTGCCAGGCAGCAATCGGATGTGGTTCCACTCCGTCAGACCTCGTCATACCTCGTCAGGCGAATTTAGCAGTGAAATAGAGCGGTTCCAAACAGAAGCAAGCGACATGACTGTAAATCTGATTCTGTGTGCCTTCCTTTTCACAATTTCGCCATGGATTTTAAACTTGAGCAGAGCTCATTCAGTAAGTATCTAAATAAAGGTGTTGCCAATGAATGTTATCAATTTCAACTTGTTGTTTTCTAATAGTTCTGCAGTTACCAAGAACAAGACGAGCAGTGCGGAGAACATTCCTATCAAATAATCAAACCGATGTTGCAATACTTTGAGCAAATTAATTTAAAAACTGCCGAATCAGATCAGAAGATATTAGCTTATGAAAACGAGAGAAAAAAGAAAGTAGAAACAATAATAACCAAGAAAATAGCGAGCCTAGAAGCAAAAGTTGTCAGATTAACGAGAGACAGTGAATATAAAAAAGAAGTAATTAGTTTGCAAAAACAAGCAGAGTTGAAGGATGCTCAAATAGGCAATTTCCAAATATTGCTGCAAATCAAAAGAAAAATAGTGTCAGACTTGAATGAAGCAAATCGAAATAGTATGATACAAATAAGTGAAATGAAAAATAACATCGAGAGCTTGAAAAATCGAATATTACAGCAGGAGACTCAGTTAGGAGATTACTCTACTCAGATCTCCAATTGTACACTGTTGATATCACAGCAAAAGGCTAAAATAGGAGAATACTCTACACAGGAGTCCAATTTTACCACAATCCTTCAGGGCAAAGAAAAACAAGTTTCCGATTTTAAAAAAGATTTTGAACAAATAGAAATAGCAAATACCGAATTGAAAAAAACTGTCAAGAGCTTGAATAGTAAAATATCGCAGCAGGAGACTCAGTTAGAAGATTACTCTACTCAGATCTCCAATTATACAATGTTGATATCGCAGCAAAAGGCTAAAATAGAAGAAATTGCAAATCTTAAAAATCAAGTTGGCGCGGATAACGATACAATGGTGAAGCTCAACAAGGTGATTGCCGCTTACGAGGCTGAGTGCAAATTCAAGAGTTGTGAGACATTTAAAACATCGACTGAAGTTCATCTGATCACTGTGAAGGGCTTGGGAGAGCGCTTCAAAGTGCGTTGCGATGGCCAGATGGCAGGACCCGGATGGACTGTGATCCAGAGACGCCAGAATGGCACTGTCGACTTCTATCGCAATTGGGAGGATTATAAAAATGGATTCGGTGATCTTGACAGTGATTTCTTTATTGGCTTGGAAAAACTCCATCACATTACGAAGACCGAACCCCACGAACTCTACATATATCTGGAAGATTTCGAAGGAGAGACTCGCTTTGTCAGATACGACAACTTTGCGGTGGGCAGTGAGCAGCAAATGTACGCCTTGATCCAACTGGGTGAAAAAACGGGCAGCGTCAGCGATGAAATGAAAAATAATAAAGATCAGAAGTTCAGCACTTTTGATCGCGACAATGATAGCCACCCACAGACCAACTGTGCCGAGATCCTGCAGGGCGGTTGGTGGTACAACAAGTGTGGACAAGTGTAAGTGCATTTTTATCGGCTTTATAAGGTTTTTATATAACCATTTGAATTGTTTAAACCATCGATGATATTTTCTTTAACCCTCTATTATTTAAATTGCAATACCTTATAAGAATTTTCATGATTGGAAAACTAAACATAAAAATATATTGCATGAGCTCTGAGTCACTGTTTCATTAGAATTAAGTCTATAAAGCCTTCATAGATTACTTGACCTATTAATCTATAATAATCTATTTATTTAACATTACCTAGTATTAATTATTTCTTTGTCATCATTTTACAGTAACTTGAACGGTAAATACAAGAGCGAATTTGAAAATGAAGAAGGACCAGCAGACGGCATTTACTGGGCAGATGAGGCAGAGTTTCACAATTATGATTACTCCCTTAAAAAGGTACAGATGATGATACGCCCAGCAAGAATAAGCAAGAACAGCACGATGTGATTTAATGTTTCAAATTCCCACTCATTTAAATATTTCTTAAAATGAATTCTTATTATTAAGTAAAAAATCATTGACTTGTTTCTTGGTTTCTCCTTATCACCAGATTGTTTTTTTTGTTCCACTCAAAAGAGCAACAATTTTAAATTTATTTTTCTACGAAGTCTTAAAATTATGTACATATTTTTGTGGAATTCTATAAACATTGTGTATATAAAAAATGTTTCTAAAAAATAAAAAAATAAATTAATAAAATAATAAATAAAAATACAAAATACATTATCATGTTGTTATTTCATGCTGAAACGATGGGGAAATACAATGAGCTGCTCTGATAACAGTTCAGGCATGTGTTTGATTAGCGCTCTCTGCGCTTGGCTCTCTCTTTCCTTCTCTTTCTCTCTCTGGATCTCCCTGCCTTCCTCTCTCTCTCTCTCCCTCTCTTTGCTATTTAAGGTTAACACTTGAATTAGAATCATAAACATCACGCATTTTAGTATGTGTCGCAAAATCAAAATGTGCAGATATTTGTTGCTCAGTGTATTTACCTCGACGCTGTGTCTGCTCTCGAGTGCACAGTGGGAGACAGAGACACAACCAGCTGAGCGCATCGAAGAGCTCGAGGCACTGATAGCAAAAAACAATGAGATGCTGCGGAAGCTTGAGACGGAAGTGGAGAACGAAAGAACTGCGGACATTTCAGAGTCAACTGAAGCTTCTCTATGCGAGATCTACATGCAGGAGAAGCAGGCAGAGTTGGGTGTCTGCCAGAAGCAGCTTGAGGAGCAGAGAACTCAGCTCAAGTTTAGCAATGAACAGATTTCAGGGCTCAGCTTAAACTTGACCATCTGCAGAATCAACAATCAGTTGGATGAGCATGAAACTAGCGATGCTTCAAGCAGTGCACTTGCCCTGCAGATCAGCGAGCTGAGCGAACAGCTGCTGGCCAAGGATCGACACATCGAGCAACTGCAGCAGGAGAGCAGGCAGCACTTGGAACTACTGCAGGCTGCCCAGAGCAAGCTCAAAGCCTACGACGAGCAGTTGGATCAGTTTCATCCGAGCAGCTGTCTGCCCTTTGGCAGCGTCACCGGCATCTATCGCATCAAGTTACCCGGCCTGAAGTCCTTCTATGCACCCTGCGATGCGCGTTACGCCGGTGGAGGCTGGATGGTCATACAGCGTCGCATGGATGGCAGTGAGAACTTCTATCGCAATTGGAGTGACTACAAGGCGGGCTTTGGGGCAATCAATGGCGAGTTCTTTATAGGCCTGGAGAAGCTGCATCGTCTGACGGCGTTGCAACCACACGAGCTGTTCATCCACCTCGAGGACTTTGAGGACGAGATGCGCTATGCGCACTACGATAACTTCCGCATTGGCAGCGAGGCAGATGCCTATGAGCTCTCCTCGCTTGGCAAGTACGACGGCAATGCGGGCAACTCCATGGGCATCAATGTGCTGCAGAAGTTCTCCACGCTGGACCAGGACAACGACAGTTGGACCAACGGCAGCTGTGCGCGGCGCTATCACAGTGCCTGGTGGTACGGAGGCTGCGCTGCCTACTGGTAAGTTTGATCACTGGTCCCTACCCTTTCCCCTTTCTCCTTATTATGCTGCATTGTTTCATCCCACAGCAATCCCAATGGCAAGTACTTTAAGCGCCGTCAGCTGAGTGCGAGTTCGCGCGGCAAGGGCATCATCTGGAACAAGTGGCACGGCTTCGACGAGGCGCTTCGATTCGTGCAGATGATGATAAGGCCCATTTCAACAACTGATTACTGAGAGAGTGAATCGTGCTCATGTATAGGTTGTATATATTGTTTATGAGAACGTTTGTTTGTATATCGCAAGCTGAAATCTTGTTTATGTATAGGGGGAATAAAGATTGTTTAATCTTATTTACATTCAACTCAATATTCAGTTGAAGTTGCGCTGCGAATTTACTTAACTTAAGCATGAACTGCCTGGAAGATACTCTGCTTACTGCTCTGCTCTATAAAGTCTCCGACTGACTAAGCAGCCACAGTCGTTGCACTGCAGTCTTGACTGTCTGTCGAACAAGTTCTTAATTTCAATCAACCAATATCGAACACGTAAAATAATTAATTCAAAGAGGGGCGCAAATAATCACACCAGATGTGCATGACGGAAGCACAGTGTTTGGAGGAGGGAGGAGGGAGTCAGGGGGTTGCAGAGTAGACAACGTCGATGCCTAAATGGCTGCAATCAATTAACAGGCAACAATGTCCATGGCCATGGAGCATATCGATGTCCATGTCAGCAGCTGTGATAGCTGCGAATGCCACAACAGCATTCCCGGCCAGCGTGTCCTGCCTGGCCTGCTCTGGCCCGGGCAAATTAATGAACAACGCAGCAATCCAAGTAAATGGCAAGAGTGCTGCCTGGGGAGGGGGAAGGAGGGTGGAGCTGGCTAACCACCTCATATTTGCATATTCATGTGTCAAGCTCAGTGGACATGGCTGCAGCTGTGCTCGCTCTCTCTCTCTCTCTCTCTCTCTCTCCGTTGCTGCGGTCGCCGCACTGATTGCCGGTGAGGCAGCCGGATCAGTTAACATATCAGCCGCATCGCTATACCTCTCTCTCGCTCCGCTCTCTCTCTCTTTTTGTCTGTCACACGCATCTGCTGCAATTGCTTCCGCCCAACTGACCAACGAAATTTGTGTGTAAATGTTTTCTCTTGCTTTACTTTAATTAGTTGTTTTAGTTTGTCTAGCTAAGTGAGTGTCGACTGACAACAAAAAAGAAAAGAAACAGCAGGGAGAGAGAGGGAAAGAGACAGGGAGGGAGAGCGAGAGTGGCTGCCTCCCTTTCTCGCCTAATGGAAGTAAACTTTGAGAAAATGCGTTTGCCTTCTAATGGACGGTACGCAGCTCATTAGACATTCTCTTTTCCATGCTAATATGCATGCACTCAATGTGCAAATAGTTTGAGAGCCAAACTACAGACGACCCCTTGGCCCCTTCCCTTGGCCCCCTTTCCCGCCCATGGCCATGGCAAATAGTGTGCACTGTGTACTGCGCTGAAAGCCCAGTAGTTTACCTAACGGCATCGGAGGGGACAGGGAGGCAGAGAGGGGAGAGTCGTGGAGACTGTAGCTTGAGTGTCTCCCCGAGGAATGACAGTAGTCGCTGCTGGAGTCTGGCAGTTGGTCAGGCCAAGTGTCGTCGTCTTTGGCTCTTGCGGCATTTCTCTATCGCTTGAGGTTTTCAGAACTTGCTTAGATTATGGCACAGAACACATACTCAGCATATAAAGGAAGTCAAGCAGTTGAGCAGAGCAGAGCTACAGGGAGGAGTGACAACTTATCTAGATTAAGATTTTTATTCATTTTGAAATGTATCTTAAGAGATTTTATTATAAATTTTATATGCAGTCAATGAATATAAGTATGTAACCTATTCCCAAAACATTGACAATTAATTGTCCTTCTTCCTTCCTTTATCAAATTGAAATTTCATTACTGAAGCTTCACTGGTGTAAAAAGCTGCGCTTAAATCTTTTGTGTGTGTTCTGGGCTGAGCTACACTGTGAAAAAATTTTGCTAAAACCGAGAAAAAGCCGAGTGAATCTCCGTGCTATGACAACGGAATTAATAAAAGCAAAAACAAATGTTACAAATATTGTCACATGCATAAAAGGGAGCTCGCAATTTAACGCATGAATGTATGAACAGCCGTCGACATGAGCGAGTGTCAGCATGTGCAAATGTGTGCGTGTGTGTGTGAATGTTCCAGTGTTGCGTATATGAAAGTTTTTAATAATACTTGGGTAAAATACCAAAGGAAAAACTTTTATTAATAAAGTTTCTTTCTTTCTTGCGACGCGAGCATCTCCAACTCGTGCTGGCTCTGCATCCATCTCTCGCTCTCTCTTTCTCTCTCTCTCTCCGTCTTGCTCTGCAACTGCCTGCAGGCTTGGTTCCTTTTTGCTTCGGCAGCTACTAAGGTTTAATTACAGCTAGAGAGAGGGAGCGCAGGCGGGTAGGAGAGGCAGCGAGCAGCAACGCCTTGAACTAAGTAGTGGTAATACTTTTTAGCACATACGCATACGCAAAGAGACGCCTGGCGACACTTGAGCGTTTACACGTGCACTCAATACACGATAAACGCAGCTGCTAATGAGTCTCGCTTGCTTGATGGCTGTTTTGCAGAACTTCAATTGTGTTTGTACACGAGAAAGTCGTTGGCAGTATTGAGTTTTCAAAATTAATAAAACTAAGAAAATACTTGGGAATATTATGAGTTCGCTATGAAGACTACGATATTGCCTTTAGTAATTCGGTAATATGAACTTATCCACTGACAGTTTGTATGTTTAATTTTTGATGATCTAAGGATAAATGTTAGTCATGAGAAGCGAAAAAACTCTCTTAATGAAAATAATGAATATTACAATCAATTGATATAGTTTTGTTCTTAAATTTTTAATTCATATTATTCACTCCTTATTACCTTGTTATAATTAGAGTATATAGTTAATTTATACTCTGTGTATTGATACTCTGCTTTTTTAAAATAAATTTTTGATAACATATTTATCACATGTATCATAGTTTAGCATTAATAAACTGTCCATTCTCTACACTTCACCAATCTTCACACTTCCCTCGCTTGTTCGCGATCTGCGTGACGCGCATGAACACAGCAGCTGCTCGACTCGCACGCACACAGCGACGCATTTGTCGCCTCGGCTACAATTGCAGGCTGCAGCATGCAGCATGCAACATGTTCCCTCCGGCGACAGCGCCTCCTTTCGGCAACAATATTAAAATTGAAGCTGAGATGCTATCGAGCGAGTGGTGGCAAATGAAAGGGCCGGAAATAGTTTTCCCTATCTTTGTGTGGAATTTTTATTTAATTTCTTGCCTTTTTTTGTCTCTTTTTTTTGGTGTTTTTGATTTTGTCGTATTTGTCTGCTGAGCGAAGCAAGAGCCGCTGGCAGCGCCGCAACTTTTGTCGAAATACTTTTAATTAAAATTTCAAATTATTTTCGGCGAGCGAGAACGAGAGCTAGAGACTGAGACAGAGACAGATCACGAAGATGAAGATGAGCAGAGAGGCAGAGGCAGAGGCAGAGCAGCACTTGTAGAGGCACAAGTGCAATGGCGCACAAGATGGCGGCGACGATGGCAATGGCAATGGCGATGGCGGGCAGGAAGTGCTCGCAAAATGCGAAATGGTAAATTGCGAAATGCGAATTTGCAAAACGCTGAAAATATTCAAAGCGCATTTTCAATTTAAAAGTTTTTCGCCCAGGCATATTTATTTATTTTATTTCGCAATTTTTGTTTTGGCGCTCATCATTGAGCCACGACGCGAAAGGGGCTAGGTGGGGAGAGAGGAAGGGGACTCTTTGACCGAAACTTTGCGCCGAAGTAGGCAATGTCATTCAAGTGGGCCGCGGCGGGTGAATAATCTACAAGCAACAACAGCAACAAGAACAACAACAACAACGACGACGACGACGACGGCAACTTTAATGCAATTTCGCTTTAGCAGATTTCATTTGTGTGACAAATGGGGGGCGTGGCCATGCAAATCGCAAATAAAAAGAACTCATTAAAAGTTTATGCCACAAACTTTGCCACCCGCTGGCCCCCTCCCTCTCTTCATCTCCCCCCATATCATTCTCTCTCTTGCTTACTCCGATGCCATCTCCTACAGAAACTCAACAAATCGCTGCAATGCCACGCCCCTCCCTCCCGCCATGCAACTTGTTTTGCTTGCTGCCTTATGTCCGAACAGCCAAACAGCCTCTGATTGCATTTGTTCGCCCATCAGCCGCCAGAGGGAGGTGTTTTTGTGTTTTTCGGCTGTTTTTCAATAGTTTCAGCAGCGCACTATCAATTGCCGGCAAACTTTGCGATTCACTTCAATTCAAAGCGACTCACATTCGATGAATATCTGCAAATGAATCACAGAAGGAGTGGAAAAAGTAAAGAGCGAAGAATATGTTGCTTAATATTCAAAATTTTTGGAGATATCAGTCTGCACAATAATAGTTAAATGCATTAAAAAGATGCATTTAATACTTCTAACTTATCTAAGCTATGCTAGTATTTTCTATGCATTGTAAGTTGACTTTCATGCCTCTGTGGGGCCACCAATGAGGTTGGCAATCAAAATTGCAATTTTCTCATTGTCGCCAGAGATCGGGCACGTGCACAGTGGTTCCATTGGCTTCATTTGCGACACGTTTACGTCAAGTTCAAGAAGTCAATTCGAATTAAACAACGCATTTGATTGCCATAAAAACGGGCGACCGCCCATATTTATGGGCCACGACTCGCGACTTGAATTCGCGCTCTGCCAGCTCAGCAAATGCAGTTGCCAGTTGCCAGTTGCCTGAGTTGTGAGTTGCCAGAGTTGACGGCACAGTTCTCGTTTCCCTCGAGTAAAACGTGGCCACACCCCGAAAGCAAATAAATAAAACTGAAATAATTGTCTAGAAAAACGAAGCTGAAAACGTAAAAAATAAATGCAAAAACCAAAGAAAAATAAAATATAAAATAAAAAAAACAGCGCAGTTGAAAATTAGTCAAGACGGGCCTTGAGAATGCAATAAAAAAAGAGGAAAAAACATTTGAGAAAAACGAGTAAAAACTGAAACACAAAACCGGGCGGCGTTTCAATTAGCCATCAGATGTTTGTCCAGCAATTAGGTGTGTTGGACTTGGCTAAAATGATTTTAATCGCTCGCTGTTCTAACATAGATTCCGTTTTTCGCTTTTGGCCACATTTTGTTGTCATGTCGTCGGTGACATTAGCGAGTGCCCTCCCCCGCCCCACACACACACACACAATCAGACACAAACAGCCGCAGTTAGCCAGAGAGAGAGTCAGACTGAGGGACAGACAGCGAGAAACATGCAGAATTTGTTAGATTAAAAACCGCAGATATGACAATTTTAATTAAGGCTAATTTCAAACGAGCTTACGGCTGTTCTACATCATGGTAGGGTATCATTTAATAGTGGATTCCTTAAAGAAAGAATCTTTTATATTAAACTTCATATGTATTTAAAATACAAAGCAGTTAAGTTGTATACTCGTACACAAAAGACTAACGAGTTTATAGTTAAATTTGTTTATTTGATTGAGGGAATTATAAGAGATCTATTTGTAAATATAATACAATTATTATATAATGTCCAATGTTGTGTATTAAATAATATTTTTATATATTATTGTTGTTTTCCAGCTTAATATGCATTTAGACATATATTATAGAACATATACTAGAACTTCTACATACTGTAGAACTTCTATTAATTTTTTTCTAGCTTCTTTTCTCCCTAAGTCTACTTTAGCTGAAGTTTTATTTAGCTTGCACTTCCCCTTTCTCTTCTTTAAGCATAACTTTATATACGTTAATAATATTCTTCATTTGTCTTGAATTATACTTTCTTTATCCTCACTTCTCTATAACATAAGTAATGTTTTGTTTTTTATTTATTTATTTTTATTTATTCACTTCTTTGTTCTCTACAGGGTATTCCCGCTGCCATCAGCTTAGCAACTCTTTCTTCCTGCATTCTGTGCCTTGTATTCTTTTGTTTATCTAAAATTGCAAATCGAATGCGATGCATTTGGGAGAAGGGCTGGCCATGCCCCCATTTGCACTCTGTGTGGCTCTGTGCGGGAAAAGGTCAAAGCATTCGATTAACTTTAATTTCGAGAGCGCTGTCTATGTGTGTGTGTGTTTGTGTGTGTGTCTCGCTGTGGTGCATTGTTTGCGAGCGTTGATTTAGTTAGCAGCAGTGTTGATGTGTTGCCACAGTCAGGCAGAGTTGCCACAGTTGGCATTATTCAGGTGTGCCGCTTGCCAGTCCGCGACCGGCGTGAAAGCCAAACCCCCGTCAGCCTGCCTGGCGCATCGTTTGCTCCTCATCCAGCCTGCTTACAATGAGCGAAGTCGGCTCTTATGATTTATGCCGCACTCCCATGACCATGTCATAGTTCAATGCGAGAGCAGGAGAGCGGGAGAGCAAGAGGTGGCCAATGGACAAAATGCTAATTGCCGTTAGACGAGGCACGCGTCATCGAAACGTGGCCAAAATGTCACTGGCAACTGAGGTAAGACTCATGAAATACATATACATTCTTGATACTGCAGCCAGGCAGCAATCGAATGTGGTTCCACTCCGTCAGACCTCGTCATACCTCGTCAGATGCCGTCAGACATTCAGGCAGTCGGCCAGTTAGCCAGGCTGTCAGTTAGTTTGAAATTAATTTGCACAGTCGAGCAAAATAATTTACAGTCTCGCCCGGTTCCGCCGAGCCAAATCTACTGTTGATCCCCCTACCCACTGCCCCTACCTCTGCCCGTGCCGTGCCCCTGCCTCCTGCCCCTGCCTTGCTCCTCCAATCTCCGCTTGCAGTCTGCTTCAAGCTACGTGGGCAGGTTTTATGGCTGCAGCGTTTCTTATTTCTCGTGTTTTTTAATGCACCTCAGCCACGTGACATATCACGAAATTCTGTTAACAGCATTTGCAATGCCCAACCTCCCCCCCCCCCGAGTACCTCACCACCAGGCCCAAGCAATGGAAGCTGTCAATTAGTTGTAGCTACATCAAGCGGACACGTCTTTTGCAGTATTCAGCGGTGGCTTGTAATTGACAAAGTTAAGAAAATACAATTTTATTTATTGCAGTATTTTATTATTGCTGGGCAGATTGGAATTTGTGCAGTTCGAGCGACAGTTCATCGTCTTTAGGTAAATTATACTGATGAAATGTCAGTGATTGCATTGGAATGATAAGGGAACGGGTATAGAATAGGGTTTATTGGCTACAGATAGCGACGTGCCAGTAATTATTGTTATTCAATTTCAACTGCGGGGTATCGAATAGTCAAGTATGTAAAATGCGTTGGTCTTCAACTATGATAGTCATTGACTAAACAAAGAGCCTCCCAGCACAGTATAACTTGAGAAGTGAAATAGAGCGGTTCGAAACAGAAGCAACCGACATGACTGTAAATCTGATTCTGTGTGCCTTCCTTTTCACAATTTCGCCATGGATTTAGAAACTTGAGCAGCGCTCACTCAGAAATGATGATTCGCCGATGGGGAAATGAATGAAACATGTCACTTCCCTGTAATCGAACAAGACAAGAGGATATTTGTTTTGTTATGTAACACTTGAATTGCTTATCTGTTTTTATTTCGCCAAGTTTTTAATAGTAAATGTTCTATGCAAGTCATACAATGCTCAATCTCTTCTGTCTCTTCTCTCTTGTCACTCAAGGCATCAACAATTCGAAACCAGAAGAATCCGCATTGTGAATATGCCCGTTGTGAATATTCATATACATATATTATTTATATTTCTTATCTCTCGAAGTGAATTCATTGTTTACTTGGAATATGTTCCTTAATGAAAGCTCGTGCGAAGGTTAGTGGCAAAATCATAACAAATCGCTGCGATGCTCGGTTCGGTTATCAGTTTGTGTGTTGCAAGCAGCTTGCAGCAGATAACACTTGTGCCACACACACACACACACTCACGCGTGTGCTCATGTGTGTGTACTGATTGCAGCCGCAGTGCAACGTTGCTGCAGCCACAAATCTTGTCGAGTCCAAAGACCGCCCGCAAAATGCAAATATCTACGCAACATGCAACTAGGCCGGCAACGGGCAGCAGGCAGCAGGCGGCATGCAGCATACGGCAGACAGGCTGCGTCGGCGACATTCATTCCTCATTTGATCTTTATCGCCTAGCAACATGCAACATGCGGCGTTGCATCTGCGCTCGCTGGCTCTCCTCCCATCTCCCTCCCTCCCTCCTCGGGCCCCAACGAGTGTCGACTGATTGTAATCAAGATTGGCTTTTTGCATGCGCCCGACTGTGCGAGGGGGGGGCAGAACGAGCGGACTGAGGCGAGTGCTGCCAAAGCGATTTGCGGCATGGAAAACTGTTTCGCTGCGTTTCGTTTATGTGTGCGACATTTCAAGGTTTTCATTTTCTGTTTGCGGTCACTTTGCCTGCCTGGGGCCACGCAACTGCAACCCACTCCCCTCTCGCCCACTGTCGATTCCCGCCCAGCCGCCGATTTGCAGCCGTTTCGCAATTTGCAATTTGTGAGCTTTTAATTTCCACTCACTCACTCATTAGTGTGTCATGCTCCAGATGGCCAACGAACCGACTTCAGGGACGAAGCTGCACGAGATAAGGTAGCGCAGCAATGGATGAGAGCAGAGATTAAAATGGAAACTGTTACCGAGATGCTTGTTTAGCATAACTGCAGTGATACCTATGAGTAAATGTTAATAATAAATAAAGTCAGCATATTATCTTGTTCTTCATCAATAATATATATATATATATCAGTCTCATTTAATAATATATCGCGATATATTTCATTACTTGATTGATGATATTATGATATTTTGCTGGCTACTGTTAAAGTGGATCAGTATTATTGCTATTTGGAGAGCATATAATATATTCTAATAAGACATTATGTATTTTTATTAAACATATATATGTTCTAATATAAATATATATCAAAGATGGGAAATGAATAAATGAGATTAATATTAAAATACACAATAGTGCTTAGTACGTTCTCGCTAACTTATTCATTAGATAAGGCTCTGGTTGTTCATAAATTTGTCTATTGCCTCATATGGTCTAAGCACTTTACTTTCATCATATTAAATTATTTATATAATATTATTTTATATTATTATTTAATGTATATTTCCCATGCGAATAGACAAACCTCAATTAAGCATCGAAATATTGAAACAGTTTCGATGCCTGACCTTGGAACCACGCGAATATGGGTCAGCTTTAAATAAGTAGTAGCTGCTTATCTCTTCAACTTGCAGTACCTTAGCTTACTTACCTACAATATTATTGTTGCTGTGGTTCGTGCTGTGGCGTTCGAGGAATATTCAGAGTTGACTTTTCGCCTCTTCGCAGAGAATATGACAATGGCGGGGTGTAAATCATGTTTGCGTAGCTGCTGTCTACTTGTCTGCCTCCGACTTGACTTGTGGTCAATGGCTTGCACATAATGGCTACCCCGACAGCAGCAACAACAGCAGCAGCAACAGCAGCATTAGCAACAACAGCAACAACCCCAAGCAGCTCCAACAACAACAACAGCAACTGGCACTATGGGGCATTTGCAAACAATGACATTATGCTGACGTTTATTAATCGCATTTACGGAATTAATGTCGTGACATTTTCGGTTTAATGTACTTGTAATAAATAAATGCGGTCTTTAAGCGAGAAAAGGAAAAAAAAACATAATCAATAGGCCAGACTAGACGAGCTATAGCTCAAATGCTGCTGCAATTGGTCAGCTCGTTCCGGAGATAATACGAAAATTATGTAAGCCAAATTTGCATTTGGTAAATGAGCTAAAATTAAGCCAAGTCACGTTAAAGTGGCCCAGGGGTTGCCAAAATGAATGAAATACTCAGACAGGAAATAGATTTTTATGGTGTAAACTATACAAGGAATTAAAGTAGAACTTTTATTGTACCTGACATATGCCAAAAACCCGGAAAGAAATAATATATGTGGCATAATATAGAAATAAAAAACACCATGACTTTACAATTTATTTTAAAATCTTTTAAATGCAAAAACCATCACTTTAAAATTTGAGTGGCGTAAGAGAAGAAAAGAGATTTTTTAATTTATATTCAAACTCAATTTAAACACATATGTAAACGTTTAAATATTATATTATTATTACTATTATTATTAAAATTATTATTATTATTAATATTATTATTATTATTATTATTATTATTATTATTATTATTATTATTATTATTATTATTATTATTATTATTATTATTATTATTATTATTATTATTATTATTATTATTATTATTATTATTATTATTATTATTATTATTATTATTATTATTATTATTATTATTATTATTATTATTATTATTATTATTATTATTATTATTATTATTATTATTATTATTATTATTATTATTATTATTATTATTATTATTATTATTATTATTATTATTATTATTTTATTATTATTATTATTATTATTATTATTATTATTATTATTATTATTATTATTATTATTATTATTATTATTATTATTATTATTATTATTATTATTATTATTATTATTATTATTATTATTATTATTATTATTATTATTATTATTATTATTATTATTATTATTATTATTATTATTATTATTATTATTATTATTATTATTATTATTAATTTCATCATTATTATTATTATTTTTATTATTATTAGTATTATTTTTTTTATTTTTATTATTATTATTATTATTTTTTTATTATTATTAGTATTATTATAATTATTATTATTTTTAATATTATTATTGTTATCATTACTATTATTATTATTATTGTTATATTTATTACAAGAATTAAATAAATTGCATTGAATTTCATAAATTTGAGAAAGCTTGCTTAATAATAAATATCGATAATATCTCTTTAATCATTTTTGATTTTTCAGTCTTGTTTCTAAGCTTGCAATCATAAATACAAGCAGAGATCAGCAATGCAATCGAGTCGATTATCGATTGACTTGCCCCTTTTGCCACACTTTGTTGCATTTAGCATGTGGCGTGTACTCAACTTGTTTGCTTTGGCTCGGCAGGGGGATTGCAGCTCTGTTGACTTGGCATTTGCCGTTAGTCTTAAGAGCTCTTCGAACATGGCTTAATATCGATTTCAGGCATTAGTCGCAGCGGTTAAATGGCAATCAGCGATTTGATGAGCTGTCAAAATGCCGCTTGACATTACGAGGAGCCGCAGCAACGACTTGAGCTGAAGGTGGAGCTGAAGCTGGAGATGGAGGTGGGTGGGCCTGGCCCAGACCAAACCCCAGTTTCGATCGTAAATTCACTTTCGCCCGCCAAACGAGATAGAGTGAAATATGGCGAATTGCTTGTGATGGAGATGGAGGAGGCAACTTTGTGCTATTTTCAGTTTTCATAAAAAATTCCACAGAAAAGTTTGCAATGTTTTTGGGTTTTTTTCATTTGTTTTATGCTGCTGGCAGAGTTCACAATGTGCTCAAGGTTAAAGTGCGATAGTGAATGAGTGAGAAGGGGTGAGAGCGGGAGGGATGGCTTGCCTCATCATTAATGCAAATTCATTGTTGTTGCTGTTGGGAGAACAACGCGAACTGCGCGCATTAAAACAATTCGTGTTGCATTTTTGATATGCAGCATGCTGCAGCAACAACTACAACAACAACAACAACAGGGATAACTTTCCCACACTCGCACAGGCTGCCTGAAAGGGACATAAAACGAGCACAGTTTGCTGTGAAATTAATGACGAGTGCTGTGGCAAAATGTAGGCCAGGCCAGGCCAGGCCCAAAGAGGGGAGTGGGGAGAGGCGGGAGCAGGGGCATGGAGGCAAAAAGGCAAAAGGCGCAAAACTAAAATAGAAAACCAAGCGGAAAAGCAGCGCAACTTTATGAGCGCATCTCTGGCATTTGGCTTAATTGAAAAAGGCTCGCAATGGCATCGAGGGGGGCGCCTTAAAAGGATCTGCACAGTCCCTACTAGCCCAGCAGCGAGGCAGGCAGCTAGGCAGCTAGGCAGGCAGCGAGGCAGGCAGTTCATAAAGCTGACAGTGTCAGCTATAAAAGCACATGACCAAAGTGAGGCAACAGCTCAGCCCAAATAGACCGACAGGCGAGAGGCAGCAACAACCGGCAGCAGCAGCAGCAACAACCGGCGGCAACCGCAGCCAGTTGCAACAACAATAAACAACGTAAAACAAACAACGAGCGGCGAAAAATTATCAACTCAGATTATGTCGAGATTAATTACATACGTTGAGCGCCATTGTCTTGTCAATAAATTGTCGTCGTTGTTGTTGTTGCTGCTGTTGCTGCTGCTGTTGTTGTCGTGTGTAGCACAGATAAGAGTGAAAGAAAGAGCCCGACAACGATGTGCAGCACGGCTCGAAATGTTAACTGACTCTTTTTTCCCGCTGCTGCTGCTGCCTTCCTTTTTTTTGGCTGCTTTTCGGCTGATGCTGTCAAAAATTGCTGCCAAGCCTTTTGCAGCTAATTAATTGAAAATGTTTTGCCAACATCCAAGGGAGCGCCTTGCTGGCAATAATGAAATGAAATGATATGCGATGCGATGCAGTTTGGAGCTCTCTAGGCCCCCTTTGGGGAGTAGCTCGGCCAGTTTGCAGATGCAGAGCGCACGATAAGAATCTTCTTCGGCTGCCGGCGCGTCAATTAACTGGCAAGCCAAGCCAAAGGTAAAGCCTGCCCAAGTTCGGGATGGCTTCCCCCCCCCTCTCTTTCTCTCTCGTTCTCAATTTAGTGCATGTTTAGCGGCAAATGGTCAATGTAAATTTAGCCGGAAAGAAAAAGGCAACAGAGCAGGAGGCCAGCAGTGAAGAAAAGGTCTATGAAGATGTGCCTTCAACAGCAGCAGAGAAACGAACAGGAGAAACGAATACATATAAGTATATTACAGTTAATATAGACTTAGACGTGTGTGTGTGTGTGTGTGTGGCCTGCTTCAGTGCACACATTGAAGCAATAATCTATCTCTGATTTATCTTAGCTTATACTGCAACTTGAGCTCTAATTCGAACAGTTTCACATCGCAGTTCACACTTGGCAGCAACTGAACCGCAAGACTAATGTAATTAACAAATATTTACACACCCATTACTCATCATTAATAACAAATGTGAATCTATGAGGTTTCACTTGGTCGAATGCAGTTCGAATTGAACAGAAATTTACCTGCTATTTTGCACTGTGACCTCAAATAATTACTTCAAATTAAAGTTTATGTTCAGCCTGCCTGGTGAATGAATGAATTATGTTGGTTATAAACTAGTTGAAGAGGTGCTAGAAGAGCAAAGAGATAAAGTTCTTAGACAATACTTATCATAACAAGGAAGTTGATGAGATTTAAATATATTTGATGATCAAATGTAAAAGTATTTTCAAGACGGGGTTTATAGTATTTTTATCTTGTGCTCAGCTGTAAAGGAGACAGAAGTCCTGACAGGCAACGTTTTCAACTTGTCTGTTCGTATAAACACCCTAATCTCAAAGATATTAAGAGTAAGGTCTACTAAATTTGGTGACAGTTTTTTTTTTAATAGTGTAGAATTAGTTGAAGAGAAGAAAACACTCGTTTATAGTCCTGCAAAACGAATAAATCAAGTATTTAAAGTTACAAATTTCATAATTGGTTATTTTATTAATAATTAAAATTTACTTAAGACTTGTTAATCTAGGATATATCACAGTCCAGTTACTATTCAATTCTTAAGCTTTTAAACATTGTTTAGTCCTACATTAATTCAGTTTGTTGACATGTGGGCAGACATTAGTGAAGTTCTTTGGCTTGCCACGCACTTCTGCACATACACATACAAACACACACACACACACACACATGCACTTGAAGCTCTTAATTTCCCAAGTGGTCGCCCGGAAATGCGCCGTCGCCATATTGCTCGCGGCCATTTTTCGGCATCGCGTCGCGTGCTGCTTGAATAATTGATGCCGGCTGTCATGGGTTAAGAGTGCTAGGCTCGCCTTGCCCAAACTCCACACCCCCCACAGCCCACACCCCCGCCCCTGCAGCAGCAGCCTGCACGGCAGGCGCACTTGCTATTAATGAGTTTCTGCTGCCTATGTACATAATATACGAGCTGCCTGTGTGTGTTGTGTGTGTGTGTGTGTGCACGCTTTCACCCCTTGTAGTTGACAAATAAGCGCTTAAGTAATTTGCCACCGTTGACAACAGCAACAACAGGCGAAAATTTCAGCCCGGCTTCATAAGTGAATATTAAATAAATTTTCCAGTTATTGCCGCCGCACTGAAGAAGAGTCAAGTGAGAGAGACAGGAGAAGAGGGAGACTGGGAGAGAGTGAAAGGGGCTGCATACAACTTGTAATTAATGTCAAATATTTACACATTCGCCAGAGATCAAAGGTCTCGGCCCAACAGTCGCGCAGTCTCTCGGCAGCGCTGCTAATTAAATGAGTATTTATATTTAAATTACACAAAACTACTTAAAGGCCTCCCACCTCTCTCTCTCTCTCTACTCCCCTCTCTCTCACTCTATCTCTCAGTGGCACTGCGTTCTCTGGCAACTGTGCAAAGATGCCGCCAGCAAGTGGCGCAACCCTTTCGCTCGACAAACAGGGCACATCTTCACATGGCACAGACTCGAGTCGAGGCCATTTTAGTCAGTAAATCTGAAAAGTTTGCCAATTGGAGTCCCGTTGCTTTTGATCTTGGCAATTGAGTGCTTAGTTAGCCAGGGGTATTGGTTAGTGTAAACACTTAGTTTTAATTACAGGGCGGCAAATACGCATATGAATGCAAAGCATTGCCTGGACTCATGTGGGCGTATGCATTTATTTATTTATTATTTGCTTTTATTTGTTGTTATTTTTTTAATTATTTGATTATGTATTTATTCATATTTATATGTGTGTATTTATTTTGAATTTTTTTTATTTATTTTTATTTTAGTCATTTATATTATCATATACTTAATGTCAATCTAAACAGGCGACACAAAGTTGAAGAAACTATTATAATAAAAAATTTTTAATAACTCTTATATTATGAATAAATTAAGTAAATTTTGTCTCTTTATACATTAAAGATAATATTTGATATTATAATGATTGATTATAAATGAAATTATAATTATATTTGTAGTTTATATATTTTATTTAGAAGGTTTAAAGCACCTCCTGAATCAAATGAATCCAGTTTGCTTGCCATATTTTGGCTGTTTGAGCTAGTTCGAATATTTTCATCCTTCCAGACTTAACTTTCGCTCTCGTCTGCTCAAAATATGCACAAAGTTTAGCGGCGCCTACCTCCCGGTTGCATTGTCACTCCCCACGTTGCATGCTTCAATTTGCCGCTCAATTTGGCGAAGTATTCAATTTGTCGTCGAAAGTTGACTCGACAAAGTCTGACAAGTGTTTCCTTTGTTTCACACACAAAGGATTTTTGCGAAATAGAAAAGGAAAATTGATTTTAAATAAAAATGAATATATTTTGGAAATATTATAATATATACTTCGTCATTTGGCGGGAAAAGCGTTAATTATGTTTTTGAAAATGCACTTGCTGCGTATGCACTGCGCGCCTTTAGCCTGGACATGAACCCAACATTGGCTTGGCCAGCCAAATGCGAAGCTCTCACATGTGAGTTAACCGTTATGTGCTCGTACGTGCAAGTGTGTGTAAGCGAGGGTGTGTGTGACAGGCTCTCTCTGTTGTCTTGACCTGCATCGGAAGCCAGGCAGCTGCTGCCGCTGTTGTTGTTGCTGCTGTTGTTGTGCTCTGTTGTTACTCTGTTAGGCAAACGGAAATGTCGGCGCACACGAGAAATGCATTTGTAACCCAATTTCCTACTTCCGTTATCTTGCTGCCAGTCACCTCACCACAGCCCAGCACAGCATGCCGAGCTCTGCTCACCTCACCTCACGCGCTCTCTGCTCAGTTCCGAGAGAGAGAGAGAGAGAGAGAGCGTGGGAGCATAGGCGGAAATGAGCTTAAACATGTACAATGTCCAGGCAGCAACTCAACATCAACTCACACTCACAAAAGCTTTTTTCCCACACGTGTCTCGGTCCGACCGAACGAGTGAGTCGAGTGTGAGTGCGAGTGCGACGGAAGCTTCCTGTGGTGCTTTCGCAAGCTTCGCACTGGGCTTTCGCTGCTGGCCGAGTGCATTTGCCGCTGCATTCGTGGGCGAACTTTCGGCTCGTTGATGTTCGTGCTGTTGTTGTTGTTGTCGTTGTTTGGCAAATTGTTTGGGTGCTGTGGGCAACTCACGCGTGTCTCTTGTTGTTGTAGTTGTCGATTCGATTTGATTTGATGAGTTATTATAATGATTGCAATTCGTGCCGTTGATTGATTGGGTAATAAAGTTATTAGACAGGTGTGACTGTCAGTCACAGAGGTGTGTATGAGTGTGTGTGAGTGTGAGCCCCGAGCGGATGTGAGTGCAATTGGCGGGCCAATTGAGTGGCGCTCATTAGAACGGGGCGAAAATAATATTTAATAGAACGCGCGACCCCCCAGGAATATTCCCACAGTGAGTCGCATTGTTGCCTAATCGTGCTGTCGGTATACTTATGACAGGCACTGCTGTGGCTCTGCTGCTGCTTGTCACTTAGCCTGACAAGGTCACATTGTCAACGTCAGTGCGCGTGCGTAAACCAATAAAATTTGTCTAGCAACAGTCATCGACGGCTGTCGTCGCTGGCCAAAAAAACAATGGCCAAATAAACAAAGCTAAACGCTTGCCAGACCACAGCGGCTCGCAGTTTCAGTTGCAGTTGCCGCAGATCAAGAGGAGATCAGCTGGGAGGGGGGAGAAGGGTGGCCAAGGTGCTCAGGTGGCTAGAGCATGAACTGGCTTTAATGATTCAATCCAAATATGGGTGTCAATAAGTTAACAGACAGACAATGTTGCACTTGCCGCAGCCATAAACCGGGCAATGGTCAACGGGCTAACCGTAGCTGGAGAGCTTCCAGCCAGAGCAGCCACTCAGCCATGCACTGTGAGAAAAGAGCGGCTGATATTGCTGCTACAATCAAAGTAAAAATAATAGTCGAAATTGGTCTAGGATGTTTATAATAAAATCAATTTATTTCAATATTTTAGTTGTGTTTGAAAATTTCTTATAAAAAAATTTCTAACAGTTCATAAAAATTAATGAAGTTAATATAACTTAAGAATCTTCATAAATTTTATTTAGTAATAAATTAATTATTGGTAACGAATATATATTTAAATAAATACTGTATGTTCATTGTACCTTATTGAGTTTTTCGATAGTTTATAAAAATGTTACTTGAATAAATCAAGAAGAATATAAATAAATTATAGAATAATTTATAGTAAGAATATAAATATCATATCACTTAATATTTTACATATATTCTCATATTTTCATTATTTTTAAATTAAAGCATAGTAAATAATTAATTAAAATATTTAAGAAACGACAAATCTTTATATACCATCAATTTCTAGAACTTTGAGGTTAATTTATATAAATTTGAATTTATTTTCTTAAAAGGTTTAAAGCTCCCAGATAATTTTTTACTTTAATATAAATATTTTTAAAAATTATTTATAATCTCAACCTTTTTTTGCGAGTGCATCGACCCGGCCATAGCAGGGATCCCGACTTTTACTTGGCTTCTAAAATTATGAAATGCATTTAATTTTGTTGCGCACTTTTTGTGCGGGCTCCGCGAGTCTTTGGAAAATCTATAAAAATTCCATTGACCATATTTTAAGCCATTGGCATTGGCATTGCCAGTGGCCGTGGCAGTGGCAGTGGCAGTGGCTTGGCGACTGCGGCAAGCTGGCAACGTTTGGGGTTGACTGTTTAAGGAAGCAAATGTTTCCGTGCAGCTGCCAACTAGCTGACAACTTGTATGGCCAGTGTTTTATGTGCCAGTTGCAGCAGTTTGTTGCACAGTTTCGCTCCGGCCTCTGCTCGTATATTGCAATCTGTCTGCAATCATGTCACATCATTGGCCATAACTGGTTTCAGCCAGCATTGGCCAGCAAACCAGGCGAGAGAGAGAGAGAGAGAGAGACGCCTCCTTGGCGAAGAGGCCTAATGAGCGTTTGAGGGCGTTTGCTGCACTCTGCCCTCGTTTGGATACACTTTGATATCTTCAAGAGGCTCTTAAGGGTTCAGTTCAGCTAGAAAGGGGATCTATTTCTTCTGCAACACAGTCAACAAGGACGTTGTCATAACTTTTTTAATGGCCCCGCACAGCAGACGAAACTGCAGTCGAAGTCAGCAAGAAGAAGAGGGAGTTAGGAAGGAGGGGAATAAGAGACCAGAGACAGAGCTGACAGTAGATAAATTCTAAGCAAGCAAGTTTTGTTTGTGCAGCGACATTGCGTCCTGACAAATCGCAGCAGCAGAAAACATACGAAGGGAGGGAAAGTGGGGAGAAACAATTGCAAAGAAGACGTAGAAGTTGTGATGGAAAACTGCTTAGTTGTTTTAAGGTTCGCTCATAAATCGCGCTGGCTACTTAATTTTTTAGCAGCTTCAGTTTTGTTCAAGCGCATTTCATTATCTCCCCTTTGGCATCTGGCATCACATCCCTCTGGCTTTGGGCCAAGCCAAGCAGCGCAGTCTGCAATTGACAGTTGACATAGATTTTGGCCTTTGACATGACAGACAAATGGCAGAAGATCAATGCTCTAGTGTGGGATAACTAGAATTGAAACTGGCAAGTTGAGTTCTCATTTTTATTTCATTCAATTTTGAGAACTCTTTACAGCGTAGAATATTGATAAGACCTATGGGAGAAGAGTATGACGAATCGTTATCAACGGCACAAGCTCTCACAATCATTGTTTACTCTTTGTAGTCAAAGGGACGGATCATCATCTGGACGCGCGAGAGAGACTGGCCGCGGCCGTGCCAACTTTTCCAGTAGATGCAACCATATTCCTCGATTTTCGGGGCTTGTTCTGGAATTCTGCAGTGGAAGCTCTTGCCATTCAGATTACTGCAAAGAGAGAATCAGCTCATTAGAGTCTGTTACTGATAATGTATTCAAATTGTTAGTTGGCTTACCAATGAGCACAGTCGAAGAACCACCAGCCACCCTGGAGCACTTTCGCACAGTTCCTGTGGCTGTCCATATCGTTGTCGCGGTCTATGGTCGAAAACTTACTGCCCACATGAATAGAGAAGGAATCTCCAGCGTTTCCATCGTGTTTACCTAGCGAGCTCAGTTTGTAGCCCTCGTCCTCGGACTCGACTACGAAATTGTCGTAGGTCGCATAGCGAATCTCGTTCGATTGATCAGTCAACTGTATATAGAGCACGTACCGCTGCGATTTGGTCAGCAAGTGCAGCCTCTCAAGGCCAATGAAGTACTCCGTGTCGACATTGCCAAACCCGGCCTTGTATTCCTTCCACTTGTGATTGAAGTGGACCAACCCAGTGTGGCGTCGCTGAATCACAGTCCAACCCGAACCATTCACCTTCGCATCGCAGGCCACACGGAAATCATTCACACCCGGCAGTTGCAGTTGCAGATGTCCCGAATAGTTCACACTTTCAGCACAAGAGCTTGCACCTCCATTGATCTTGGCCTTGTGCAAGTTGTTCGCCTTGCATTCCTCATAGCTCGATTTGAAGTTGGCACTCTCGTCAAATAACAAATCATATTGAATCGTCTTCTCCTCATACTTCTCCGTGATCTCCTTCAGCTTTAGCTTAGTACTATTCAGTTCAGTTTGCAAGTCGAACAGTTTTTTAGTGGTGATTTTCTTCTCAACGTTCAGCTCATCAAAGTAGTCAAGCATTGGCCTGATAATCTCGAACGAGTGCTCAGCACACTCCTCGTTCTTATCTCTCTTCGCCTTGCAGTACTATGGAGAATTCAGAAAATTAGTTTACCTATTAACCAATCGCAGGGGCTATTGCACTTACCCCCTCATCCTGCCCAACTGTTGAGCCTATTGACAAAATCAGCCACAAAACTGAACACAATTTTAAGGTTTGTAACATCATCAGCGGCTCTCCAAAGCGAACTAAATCTTCGAACCGTAAGAAGCAACTGTGGCTGAGCTTCGAATTCAGATTTGAGGTAAATTTGGCAGAGCTTATCAGAAGAATGCTCTCAAAAAAAACCCAGCTATGAAAAAATTGATAGGCCTCACATGGAAATATAAGATGAGTAAAAATACCAATCATAAAAAGTAGAAATGGAGCAAACAAAAAATAAATACAATACACCTATTATTAGTTTAGTCTTTTATTATTGTAAAGTTCAAACGAACTAGACACAATGGGGCAAGGTCGAGTAACGTCTGATAGGGGGGATTATATAGTCATTCACGGAATTCCCCATCGGCTTTGCTGTTTCCCCAATCTTAGCTTTGTCTCTCTCTATATAATCTCATTGTATATAAAGAGAGATCATTCTATATATAAGATGAAATCTAGAAAAGAGATAAGAGGTAAGCTTGTTCAATCGGTTCTCTGTTCTCTTATACTGTCTCTCTTCAGATTGTCACTCTTCTCTCTCTTTCGTATAGTTTCAATCTTTTTCTCTTCCCCTTGTACCATCAATAAATTGTTTTCATATTTTTATACAGCTTGTCAATATTTCCCTTTAATAAAAACCGTTTTCGTGCCAGACAAACTAATTAAAAATTAAATATAAATAAAAAGTTGGTTAGTTAATTAACAGTTTGATTGATTGCCTCGATTGTCGTATTGATATAAATACTCTACTGCATATGCCAGACAAGGTGGCGCCCCACGCGGCTGCATCATCACAATTGCAGCACGTTGGACGATATCAACCGAAAATCACGCACACAATAATTACAAATTAAACACACGTTCAGCAATATATAGAGAATATATGCAGATATGAATATAAATGTATATAGATTTTAATTACTGCATCAAATATTGAGCTACGCTCATTATTCTGCAGCAGCTGCAGCAGCAGCAGGCACTATTAGAAACTGTTATAGGTGAAAATTGTATAAAACCCTAAATAAACATTATGAAATTGATGGGCTTACCAATTACAAGCCAGGGCGGGGTCGGGTTACGGGGAACAGGCGTGTGCATGCATTTTCCATTGCAATTTTCTCGTTTGCATTTTCCACATTTGCAATTCAATTATAATTTTGTTTGGCAATTATTACAAACAACATCGATTAACAGAGAGAGAGAGTGAGAGAAAGAGACTAAAATTCGAGTGCCAGAAAACTAATGCTAAGATATGTTAACAGGCAGTATCATATAATATAAATCATTATCTTATTTATTAAAAACATTATGAGAAATATGTAGTTGAAAAGTTTCTTTTACTCCTTTTACATTTACAAAGTAAAGAAGATCAAACACAGCTCGCAATTATTTCATATGTTCAGGCTCGTCCACTCGATAAGGTTGCAGAGTGTCCTTCTACAGCTACAGAAATGTCGTCAGTGCTGCTGCCGACGCCAGGTCGGGCCAGATAATCAACATTAGCATCGAAAAGAAATAAAATATAATTTATTATCGGCTCGCTTGTCAATTGCGTCGAGCCAGTCGAGCCGCCTTTGCCAATTGGGTGTTGATGTGAAATTATTAATTTTGTCGCATTGCCGAGGACCTGCCCTGCCTGGGCTGCCAGCGTGTGAATGCCCATAGAACGAGTGTGCGAGTGCCATTTGGTCTTGCGTCGCATCATTACGATAACAATCGCAGCTAAACGGCGACTGGCAGCAGCTACCTCCAGACGTTGATGATGATGACGAGCAGGAAGAATGCTTCCTTGGCTGGTTCTCGTCTCTCGGTCTCTCGCTCTTCATTTGAAATTCCAGACGTTGCTTAATAAAATGCAAGATGCATGTCGATATGTCAATGCGTTTGCGCGCAATCGATCATTTTGGCGATGCAACCATGGCTGGGCTTACTATACGTATGTCTCGGATGCGTCGCGGATCGTGAACATATCACAGTACACGGCTTAGGAAGCAGTTCTTGTTTGACATAATGTCGTCAGATTAACACAGTCGATAAACCGAGCAAACAATCGAACAGTCACTCCACCGGCCACAAGGCAATTTGATGGCGTAACGTGCAACACGTTGTGGTCACGGCTAACGAATGCACTGATAAGCCCCACTCAAACACACACTCGTATTCGTTTTCGTATTCGCATTCGTTTTCGCATTCAAACAAAAAACAACACGCTCACTTATCAATTAAGACAGACGATCTTGCTGCGTTCCCTCTCTCTCTGCTCTCTCTCTCTCTCTCTCTCTTTCATGCTGCCTGTGATGGTCTGTCAAATATACCATAATTTATTGTCAGATCGTTCCAGCAAAGATCGCTCAGCGAAGAGTACGTCAGCCAGGCCACAACAACAACAGCAACAGGCCTTGATTTATGTTTACCTGTCCACACTTTTTGTGACACTCGAACAAAGTTGTCATAAGGACAACAACAACAACAATATGAGAGCAGCAGCAGCAACTGATCAGACAAGTTGCAGTTGTCGTCCCTTATCCAGCATTTTTATTGTCATTTTATGATAATTATTGTACCTTCGCCTGCACCGAGCGCACTAAATCAAAAACCCTCTTGAAATGCCTCAAATTATTCTCAATCATTTTCAAAACTCATCATTCGCAATGCCATAAGTTCTATTTAGTTGTTTATATTAACAAAACTGAAACCTTAACAAAATATTCTAGCTTAGTTGAATAAATATTCTTTTGTTCGAAATAGACATTCCTTATTGTTATGCATGGTGAGTAAATGCACAAAATTTCATTATTTTTCAGGTGTCAAATAATTATGGATATTGGTTTGGGGAATTTATTTATTTATTTTTTACCTTTCCCCGAGTTTCTCTGGCACATTATGCAAATCGATTGGCGTCACAATTAAATTTGGTATGCATTTTTTTCCAGTTTTTTTTTTGGTAATTATGATAAGTGAAAAAGTGTGTGAGTTGTTTGTTTAATGAGGCACAATGGAGGGAACAGTTCCAAGTACTGGGTGCTTATATATATTTAAAAATTATGTAAACTAAAGAACGCATAGTAAGAAAAGAGAATTTCAAAAATATATTCAACTAAGAATGCAATTGAGTTACCTAAATATATTCAAATTCATTTAATTCAGCACAGTCACAAGTCAAAGGCAACTCGATAAGCACGCCAGCAACTTATCGATAAATCTATTCACCATATTTATATTTTGTTCGGAATGTCGCGACGTGATACTCAGTGGTGTCACCTCTGGGCCATGTGTCAGCAAGTACTCAACCTGTTGACAAATTTTCAGAGCGTATTATTGCCGTATTAATTTGTTCGCGTCGTTCGCATAATATTCACATAAATCGACTAATCATTTTCGTCGGGCGTAGCCCACAGCTGGCACAGAGCCGCGGGGCAAACGCTGCATATTAATTTGCACCATAAATAACCGAAAATAAAATAAAGTAAAATGAAATAGAATCAAAAGAGTTGTTACATGTCCAATGGGGAGGGGGAGAGGAGAAACTCAGCAATATATACATATATGGGACTCTGCACGTTGGCCCCAAAAATTCTGAGCGTGTCTATAAAATATTAAAATTATATTTCATTTGCAATTGTCGCCGACAGTTTGCCAGTTTCTTTTCGCCTTCTCGTTTCTATAATAAATGTCTGTGCCAGGCGTGCTCACTGCCACGCCCAGCATATGGGGCCCGCATATAACTGAAGCTGGCCAGAATTTATGTGCCATATGAGTTCGCCGTGTCAGCAACTAAGCGACAGTTTTCACATTCCAGGATTATATGCGAAGCATATTCTGATTGTTTCAATATTGGACAGCAGAAGAAAGCACAAGTTGGGGATAGTTATGGCCTTAATAAGTTTTACAATTATTCGTTAATATAAAAGTTTAAATAGCAGACAGGATAAGATATGACACTTTGATATGGCAGTCTAGAAATACATAAGTGCGCATATGGCATAAAATATCTGATACTGAGAAAGATGAATGAGTATTGAAAAAGTGCAGTAGATGAACTGATTAGTCTTTTGCTTGCTAGCTTGACTTTTATTTATATATTTTATATATATTTTATTATATCTGGCTCAGTATTAACTGCCCCAATAAAAGGATACATATTAACCTAGTTTAACTCACATTGGGGTTTGTGCTTTCAATTAACTGCCAGACAAGAGTATTTATTGTCTTGAAATGGCTCACTGAACCGGTTCGACAGTTGCCGTGCCATGCCGATTGGCATATGTCGAACTGTGATTAGCAATTGATTGCGACTATATATCCCAGCATTCCCAAAAGTTGGTCATAAATCTTCCATCTACTCGCTTAGTGCTTAGTGCACTTCACTTTCACTTCTCTCACTCGTTTCTTTTTTTCAATTTTCATTTCGAGGCAGCTTCAAGAGGTTGCCAGATCTGATAAGGTAGCCGACACCTGGCGACACCTGCCGCTGCCAAGCACCAAGCACCAAGCACCAAGCACTGCCCAAGCAATGTCTCGCCAATCAATTAATTTGACATGCAAGCCAGCCTCGAAGCGGCCACAAAGCAGCTACTAAGGGTAACGAAAGCAACAGCAACAGCAGCAACAACAACAACAACAACAAGCAACAACAATACCTGTTGTCTATAGGAAACTTCAATTGCAGTCGATTTGCGGGCCTGGCCATGTAAATCCTTTCACTTTAGCCGCTTGCCAATAAATTTGTATCGCCAAAATGCCCGCGGTGCGATTTGAGTCTTGAGATTATTCTACACTCTCGCAGGGCTATCTCGACTTCCACATCAGATGTGAAGCAGGAAAGTGGCATAGACATATAGTATATTATATACAATATATATATGTATATACTTCAACTTAATCATAGAAAACATTTTCTTTAACCTAGTTTGAACCATTACTGTATGCCTAAATTTGTCATTGAAAAATTAGTTCTAAATATTAAATAATTAAAATTCAGTTAATACAATGAATAATAGTTTCTTTATATTTAAATACTATTGTTCCATAAAATACAATTATAAATAACAAATAATTTCATTTAATTTTCGTAGAGTATAAACTCTACTTCACCTTATTCATTCCACGCTTGTTTCCATAGATTAGCAAATCGTGCTGCGATAGTCCGCTGTCAGCGCCTCAGTCGATGATCGTCGATCAATCAAACGTCAGTCAATGTGAGTTTAAGTCAGTCGATATCGGAGCTGCAACCGCTGCCGCCGCGGCTACTGCACATTTCACAGCGAAAATCATAATGGAAAATTTTTGGAAATTGTTGGCCAATCGTCAATGAAATTGCAATGAAAAAGCAGCTAATAAAACGCCCGAAAATTCAATTAAAATGCCCTCTAAGCCGAACAGACTGCCAGATTGTCAGACTGCCAGACTGCTAGACCATTGAACTGGTAAATCCGGCCAATCTACCTGATAATTATATTTGCCAATTTGATTTGCAATCATTTTGGTGCGTTGTGCGTTCTGCATTTTTGCGCGTTCGCTTAACGTTGTGGGTCCAACGCGGCGTATGCGTGATTTTCGCTTGCAAAACTGGCAGCAAACAAGCAACGTTGCTGCTGCATGCAACATGGCATATGTGGCATGCATTTTTATGTTATTACCCGACACTGTTCAGTTTTTGCAGCCAACCAAAATTGATCGCTGCGCGGACAGAAACATTTGTTAAACATTTTAATAACCATTGACAATAACAATAACAACAGCGCAGAAAACGATTATATACGAGTATGTATGTGTATGCTGTATAAAGTATGTTGCACGCTCGGCTGTTTTGCTTGCTGCCCCGGGGGCATTGCGAAAATCCCCCAATTGTTGCAGCTGCTTTGCCAATTGAATTTCTGATTAGACAATTTTTGCACATTTTATTTGAGACTGAAAATAATTTTTGATAAACAGTCGAAACGCAAAACGTGATCGGCATAAAGATTGCCGATTAATAGCATTTTAAAAGGCCAACTGAATAATAACATATTCTTTTCATTGCGAGAGCTATCAATTGCCAACTCTCCCGGCATTGTTTGATCAGATTGCGAATGCGAATGAGCGCATAATGAGCAATGCCTCGAATTTAAAATGGAATAAACCCAAAGAAATGATATGGCATCGATGGGAAATTTCCAGAATTTATTACTGGGAATATTTGAGTATGAATATATATATATAATTTCATTATAATGCCGTAAGGAAGCCATGCTAGCAGTTTATAGAGCAGAATTTGCTCTTGCTTGTGCCTCATTAGCCCGCAGATACTTCTCTCATGTGCTTAGCCCTTAACCCATAAGGGTCTAGAGGGGGGCCACAACTTACTGCGGAACTTGTGGTACTTGATAATGTTGCAAGATGTTTTATTACTTCCACCTATGGCAACAATTAACATAAGAATCTCAAGCGAAGCCGAGCAAACTTTTGGCCAGACAAGTGAAAACTTATCTCAGAACACATATTTCCTTGTGGCCAAGCAGCATCCCCAACTAGTTCTCCCCCTCTCTCTCTCTGAAGTAGCTATGCTATCGTTTACATATTCAGTTAGTTGGAGTACTCCTGGTTGTCGTCTCTGTCTGCGACTCCATCTCCATCTGCAGCTCCTTCTTCATGTGCATCGTCGTCCTGCGCTTGTGACTTCCTGTCTGGCACGCAAAGAACTTTTCACTTTTCGCATACCCCGAAAATTGTTTAGTGCTCACATTACGTGAACTTCTGCAGGCTGTTTTAAATTACATCGTCTTGTGGCAACAACAACTGCAGGTGCAACACAGTCGCAGCAAGCTAACTGGCGGCATTTCGGCAATTGCCAATCAATTTGCATGCCATAAATAATTGCAAGTTCAATTAGGAACACTGGGCAAAAACATGACTTCAGCCAGCAAACAATTGCCAATTATCTGCCGCAGCAATGGCAATGGATGCTGGCTTCCAAGAGGGGGTGAAGGGAAGAGGGAGGAGAGTTAGCAAATATAACTAATCTTTGTGCGGGAGTCAAGTAACAATAAGAGGGACGAAATGTTAAAAGCAAATCAAAAATGAAGGTAAAATACCTTGAATCAAATTGTAAAGAAAATTTACTTAAAAAATAAATAAAATAACAACAAAGTGTTTGTGATAATAAAAGATTAAAATATTACTAAAATATTAACTAAACATTTTAAATAAATATTATTTTAATTGATATTTAGAAATCAAATATTAACCACAGAAAACCTTAGTCGAAAGATTTTCTTACTTCAAAGATAGACAAATAAAAAGCACTACAAAGAGTTTAAACTTTACCAAATATACTCTGCTATTCCATGCCTTGTCTAGTCGTGCATACCCTATACTTCAAACTATCTTTCCCGCCCGCACACACAACAATGGGAAATATCACTCAAAACTGCAGATGGAAAATAAAAGCAAACGGCAAAACAAAATCAAACAACGACGGCGATGATTGTTTGTTTGTGCAGAGGGAACCTGGAGGGGCAACAATTGCATGAATATGGAAGGGGAGGGGGAGTGCTGGGGCAGACCAGAGGCAAGTTTTGTATTTGCGCTAGTTATAATTGGCATTTTAGAACGTCAAGGTTTCGTTTTGGTTTGTTGATCGGGCCTCGCTTTGGGCCTCGTTTCATTTTGCTTTACATTTTCATGTTTTCGACTTCGACTTTTTGTTTTTCCGCGCATTGTTTCCTATTTTATTTTAAACTTAATTTTGATTTAAGCTTAGTTTTTTTATGTTATTGTTCGGCGGTGGTCCGAGGTCGCCAGCGGGTTAAGCTGCGGCCGCGACGGGGCGTGGCAGCTGCAATTTGCATTGCATTATGTAATTAGACAAAGTCCGCGGAGTGTTGCACGCAAATGCAGCAGAGACGACGCGCCGCGAGGCCTCCTCTTCTCTGCTCTCCCTCTCTCTCTCTCTCTCCTAATGGGCTTTCATTATGTCCGCGGCAATCTGGCTCGCTACGATATCCCCGACCGGCATCTGGGCATCTGGAGTTCATCATGGCAGCGGCATCTCTTTCACTTGTCGCCGCCGCGCCACATGTGCTCCACACGCAGTCCCAGCCAGTCCAGTCTCCAGTCTGCCAGTCTCGAGTCTCTGTGCTGTCCTGTCCTGGCACTGGTCATGCATCATAATCAGCGGCGTTGATGGCCACGGCGGCTGCCTACACTGCGCGAAATAGCCGCTCAGTTAACACCTTTCAGCATTTATAAGCTGAAATAGTTGCGCTCTATGATTTCTCATTCCATTTTTCTTTCCTTCTCCCTCGTCGGCGATTTCCAGCTGTGCTGCCGCAGTTGCCTGCAGGCGGAAGCGTTGGAAGCTGCCGACGACGCCGACGCAGACAGTTGAGACTGTCTTGGCCAACGTCGCGCATGCGCACGCTGCAAGATTGCGCGATTTGGCGAAGCCAAGCCAGAGCAAAGGCCCAGACCGAGAGGGAGTGAGATGAGCCACAACGAAGGGCGAATGCTCTTGTTGGAGAGATCTTTCGAGTTGGGGATAATATTGATATAGTAACTCATAAATGTGAAATCATTTCCTAAATTTAGAAGATATTTTGAAGAACCTAGACAAATATACTATTTTCATAATTCTTCTTTCTTTTCCATTTGATTCCCTGAAGTGCCTCACAGCCATTCTTAAGTATCTCTAAACATTTAACTTCTTTCTATTTAGAAACCCTGGCAAAACCTTTACAGCTCTCTGGCAACCATGACTAGCCAATTCTACTTACTTTATAGCACATTATGCGTGGCTTGCAAGCAGCTTCGTCTCCCACTTACTGCCAATCTGTTAAGCGAGGCCTAAATGCCGCTCTTGGCCAAGTGTATTAAGTCCGCAGGCACAAAACTGCAGTTTAAGCCAAGCCATTCCCCCTCGCCTTTCCCCTTCCCTTTTGCCTGTGCTTGCGTCCGCAGCTTGGCCACGTTTCGCATCAAGTTCAAGGCGTTTGACCTCCTGACATTTGGCAGCAGCAGCAGCGGCAGCAGCGACAGCGGCAGCAGTTGTTGCCCCGTAAATGTAACAACTCGATTAGCGCGAAATATTCGAGGGCCGCGGGGCAGCAGCATGCAAACTGGAGCGTTAGAGGAATCACTACCAGGCATAGGCTCTAGGGGAGTGATGGGGGGAGGGGGAAGGTGCTTGAGTGAGTGCTTCCAAGAGTTCTCTGCCGACTTGTGCGCCATCGTCAGTTGGCACTTTCCTCTCTAATTGGCCTGTTCGCTTGCTGAGTTTTTACTGCATATTGACTGGCATTTCCTGCCTAGTTGCCACCTGCCCCTCCCCCTCTGTGTAGCAACCATTTACCGTTCTGATGCGCTTATGACGATGATGCGCTAGGGACTAACATAGTAGGAGACAGTCAGGGGGAGGGGGTCAGAGAGGGAGAGGGAGCGGAGACAATCCCAACATGCATGGCCACAAACCAAAAATCGCCAAATGCTCTTTGCTCTTGTTGTTCTTGCTCTCGTTCTCATTCTCATTGCCGTTGTTGTTGTTGTTGTTGCTGTTGTTGTTGTTGTTATCCACAAGGCTGATTGCAGCGCATTCGTAGGCACAATAACGGGATTACATCGAAACTGACGCTGAAACTCTTCGGGCCGAAATTGCCAAACAGCAAAACAAAACACATTGCGAATATTCCAACAAAAGAATGAAAAGAACTCAGCGAAATGCGCGCCAAAGCAGAGATGCTCTTAGTTTCCGGATTGTGCAGTACGATGTAGTACAGTTTAGTACAGTATAGTACAGTATGGTATAGTGTAGGGTTGTCAGCTTGTTGATCATAATAAGAACAGTAGAGTTTCCAATGAGATTGCTGCAAATGTAGAGCATATTGTGTATTCGGTATATTTAATAGATCATTTAAATATTCCTGTGACATAATATGGTATATCTTAATTATTTGCATATATTTAGTATTATATATTATATAGTACAAAGTATAGTGCTCTGATCAGAGTTGTAAATGGTATAAATTGCAGTCCTGAGATTTATCTTCCACCTTGAATACACTCATTATGCTACTCCCGAGAGACTTTTGCTATACTTATTTATTATTCTAATAGATTATAACAAAATATAAGTAAATTGAATAATTTTCATTATTAAATATTATAATTTAAATTAATATATTAATAAAATAAATATTTATATAAAGAAAACTCTACTCACATTGAGAGTAAAAACTAAACACTAATTTTACAGTCTGATATAATAATTTTCTCGTGCTGGTTACATATTCAACAACAAAGTGAGTGTACCTTCAACACAACCTACAACAAATCGCAGGGCCCATTGGCGCCTCACCTGACGCACGCATTCGAATGCAGCGGCAAATAAAAATCCCTTATGCATTTGCATTTGCATGGAGGCCGCAAAGCTGAGCTCACGCAGCAGCGGGAGAATTGTTCTGGGGATTGACATGGAAATGGAAAATAGAAGTGGCCACGATGAGGACGCAGCATATGCGGCACAAGTGAAAGGTAAGCAATGAAGGACGCGCCAATATTGCGGTTTCTCGCCGCCGGCAATTGCCGTTTATGCGTCCAGGGATTACGCGAAATAGACAAAAGCAAAGGGAATACAAAAAGGGGCAGCAAAGAGAAGCACTAAGAGTCAAAACCAGACTGACATTAAAAGAAAAGGACTGTACTGACAGTAAACTTCATGAAGTAAACAAAGTATTTTCATTTGTTAACTATTTGTTGAAGGAAGCTTAGATTTAATAAGAGGTAATCTATAAAAATTTACATAGAATTCAATGACTTAAACTACTTTTCGTTATTTAAAGCACTAAGGAAACTCAAGAAATCTTAAATGTTTCTTTGCAATTTATTTGGGCTCCGATTGCAATGCAAACTATGCATGCGGGGCGCATAAACAAACGCATTTGTAATCATTTGAGCCGCATTTGGAGCAGTGTCTGCGACAGACTGGCAATTTGGCTGCCACAATTTGCAGCAAGCGCTGTGGAAATTGTCGCACAATGCGCACAGGAAGCCCGAAAGCAGCTGCAGGTAGGTGGTTCAGGTTCTGTCCGCGTAGCCGTGTTAGAGCCGGTAGCCAAAGCCACCTACGCCACGTTAATTGACTTGGCTTGCGGCGCGAAGGAAAGGAGGCAGCAGAGCAAGAGAGAGAGGCGAGAGACAGGGAGGGAGAGCAGTCTACACTTCATCATCTGCTGAGCGGGAAGCGGACTAATTTCGTAAACGTGGCCAATCAGCGAGGACGTCTTGGCCAAGTGGCACAGAAAGCCATTTGCAAATTAACTTGAGGCTAGACCGAGTTGGCCGGCTAAATTGTATTTAGAGCCGCTTCCAGCGCCAGCCTCCCCAGGCCGGCGGGTTGGGCGAATTAAATCACGTACTAGATTAAAAATTGCGCATGAAATTAATAATTCGCTTCTCTTCTACCCGCAGCAGCGGCGTCAACAGCGACAGCGAGGGAAACCGGTTGCAAAACCCTTTTTCATGCCACTTGGGCCACAGATAAATATCAGCAGAAACAAAGCAGGCAGCTTTTGTCACTTCATAAATCGTGCATTGTAAGTCGAGAGCCTGAGCAGCGCTATATATCCACCATATACACTCGTATATATAATGCATATCAAGAATTTATGGAATTGTCGGGCAGGTATCAAGCTGTGCGCGTTTCAATAAAAATCAATCAACGAAATTTATAGAACTCGCCGGACAGCTGTTTAACACCCAATACCCAGTACACCAGTAACCCATACCGAATACCCCTTACTCCATACCCCTTACCCTGTACCCCATACCCCGAATGCCCAGGCCTATCGATCCTCGCCAGCCTTGTCGGCGCGTAGGTGTTGCAAAATGCCTTGCAAGCGCCAAGAAACAAAAAGTCAACGCAGCAGGCGGCAAGCGAGTGCTGAGTCACACCCCCGCCTCACTCCCACACCCACTCACACACCCACATCCACAGCAGCAGCCACACCCACTCCCCAAGACACTCTCAAAGCCCGCAAGGTGCTGAGAATGGATATAATAACCACTTAACCCATGACTGACCAGAGCAGCCACGTCGCAGCTGACACTCTGCGCGAGTACGAGGCGTATGCATATTTCACCAGCTTCCATATAAGTCAGCGCTGTCACATCGACATATATATTTATACTATATATGCATGCACTCATATTGATTTATCATATTTCACGCGATTTGCAATTGACAGACAGCGATAGTTGGGCCTTAGAAAGGCTCGCCATGTTCCGTCTCTTTGTACTATTGCTTTATATTATGCACTGTAGAGAGTATATTTAGAAAGAATATGTATTATAAAGAATAAAAGTGAATGCTGCAGCACTAAAGATAATTTATGTCATTTAAATATAGTGCAAGACTTGTTCAGCAGCTGATGTAACACAGTAGCAACTTAGTTAAGAAACTGTCAAGTTTCTAACTTACAGACTTTGAAGTCATTCATGATTAGTTATTCATATATGGTAGAAGATGATAAGTATATAAACACGATGTTCTTAAAGGTACTACAAGTTATATAGATACCAAAGGTGTAAAAAATATTTTACGCTTTATTCGATTAGTAACTCATATTATATCTTATATTATATTTAGGAGCCTATCGCATTCATATATTAGAACAAACTCAATTCAATCCTCAGGTTCATGCGCATAAAAACTTATTAAAACTACACATATAAAATCTCCTGCGTTTCGCTGTTTCGATACGCATTACCTATATTTAATACAGAAAACATTACAAAATAAATTTCAAGAAAAGTTCTCCGCTTTTAAATTGTAAGTGAAAGGATTGTACAATCACATTATTATAAATGTTTCCTTATACCATACATATTATTTATCTACAACAAATAATTATAAAATATATTTCAAACCCAGTTCTCTGCATTTCAATTAAAAAAAAAGATTAAAAAGGTATCTGCTCGTCGTTTACTCGCAGTCCCTCCTCATCCAAAGTGCAATGCATTCATTATTCATTCAAATACGAGTATGAGTGATTCAAAGGCCACGTTTTGCACTTTAGTTTCTAATTGGATTAAGATCTCAATCAGTCGTGAGCTGCAAATTGAAAATGGTCTGAGGTTCATAACTTTAAATGGAAATCTATAAACCGAAAATATGGACAGATAAGCTAGTCGAAATACGCGAAATACGCGAAAATACTAAAATACGCGACTCTAATTAGGTTTTCTGTGAACCATTTGTCAGTCGCATGCAGTCGGTGCGATGCCGCTGTCGCGATAAGGTTAATTTGTCACGTATGAGCCATAAACTGCGGTCTCCCCTTCCCTCTCTCCCTCTCTTTCGTCCTCACTCTTTCTGTCGATGAAACAATGCATTTAGGTGTATTAATAACGCTTTGCTGCCGCGCTTAAACAATAAAATTTGTCAAATTGCCACCGAAGTAGTTGGAACAGCAGCGGCAGCAACAATTGCTGGCATTGCGAGTGGCAAATTGCATTTGGAATTGGAATTGGACGATGGGTGTGGCCCAACAACAACAACAACAACTTCGACAAGGCTCCCGCGCCATATTTTTTCGCAGTGAATGAGCTCGCGCAATGTTAACCACGTTAATTGCCAGTTAAAAGGGTGGAAAGGGCAGACAGGTGAGGGCAGGTAAGGGCAGAAGGTAATCGAAATCAACTGAATGGGCCGCGCAATAATCTATTCGGAACTGCAGTTAGACGAGGACGTGAGCAGCGCCAGTGGGGCATACTTCAGTGTGGCATTTACAATTCTGGCTTCGATTGTGTTGCCAACACAGTCAAGGGAAGGGGAAGGAGGGGAAAAGCTTTCGCTTTTCGAGCGCATAATGAAAACATTCCACAAACCAATTCAATATTTCCGCTACGCAAATTGAAACGCTTTTTCATGACCTTTTTGAACGGTGCGCAGGGGGAGGTGGGGGCAGGGGTATCTACCCCACGGGTCGGGTATTTTCAATTTAATTTTTGGGCAAAATTGTCCGTCCATTTGATCCGGTTGGGTCTCATCTGAAATGCACATGAATTGGGTCCGGACTTCATGCTTGGAATTCGTTATCAATGCCAGCGAGGGCGGACTTTGGCTTCGACATTAAGCTGCTGATAGCGCCTCCACAGTAGTTTCCTTCCTACCCCCACCCACCCCGTACTCACTGCTGGAGTTCAATTTTACCGCAGCGCATAAATTGTTGGAAAGCGGCGATAAAAATCGAGGCAACTGCAAATGGGCAACTATTAATTAGAGCGGCAGCACGAGCCAAATTATGGCGCAACAAATGGCCAGAAAATGGTCAACGGCAACAGCAAGTCACAGCTGTGCCGCCAACTGCAACTGACCCCGACAACAGCTCGAGGCGCCCCAAGTGACACATGCGATTGCCGGCAAAGAGAGACAGATGTAGGCTGTCCGAGAGGGAGGCACAGAGATATAGACAGGCCAGAGAGAATGACATAGCTTGGGCAACGCCTAACAAAAGTGCAGATAAAGCTGTCGAGCTGTGGGTCTAGTCTAGTCTAGTTTGTCTCTTGTTAACCCATTGATAGACATAGGAAATCCTAGAGTGAAAAGTTAACCCATTTATAAACAAATATATCCTAGTAGGAAACGAGGCCAGGCCGTTGAAAGTATAATTGATATTACTTGTCAGGTAACCATGTACCAAGAGACAAATGAATAATCAATTCATCATTAGCTAAAGAAGTTTACGATAATTTTATATATTTACTTTCACTTCTTTTTTAACCAATTTTATTCTTTTCTTTATTACTCCTAATTTTATTCCAATACATCTTATTCCATAATTTACATTCTACTTCAAGCGATAGTCCATCCTATTTCCCATTTCATCCCAAATCTATTTCATCTTATTCCTTTGCATTCTATCTAAATCCATTGAGTTCTATTTTATTCTATTCAACTTCATTTCATTTAATTCATATAAATTAAACTTTATTATATTTCTACCTTATTCCCTTACATTTATATTCAATCCTTGTATTCTATTTTCCATATCGTACTTCTTCATTTCATTTATTTCCCTTATTCTTTTTCATTTCATTCCATTTCCTTTGCTATCTTCTCATAAAGTTTTATCAAATCTGTAAGCTATCTTTCCACTTTCCTACCTACAGCAAAGATCCGAGTTTATCGCCTCTCTTGACCAACTTTATATGGCCCGAGTCGAGTTCTGTCATCGTTTCCGGCTGCGTAATTAAACCAGGCACGAGCTGGAAATAATTTTGCCACCCAAAGTTGACCCATTTTATATGCTTGGACTAGCGACAGTGTCTAGTTTGGCGCTGCTGAAAGGCAGTCTCACTCACTCGCCCCTCTCTGTCTCTCCCTATCTCTCTCTCGGTGTTGCTGTTGCTCTCTCCCTGTGTCTGTCACTCGAAGGCTTGGCAAGCAATTTGCATATCAGTTGAGTGTGTTGTCTGGCCTGGGAGAGTCTTGTGATAGGCATGGAACGACATTTCCAGTTACCAGGCTGCAAACTGAAAACAGAAAACTGAAAACCGAAAACCGAAAACTGACTGCTCATTGTCGTTCCACTTGGCCATATTTTGGCCCGACTTTATTGTGGGCCAGTGCTGTCTGCACTGCCAACAGATGGAGTGAGGGGGTGGGGGGCGGTCCGATCTTGTGTGCACGCCCAGCCGAAAAAGACCAAAAATATCAACGGCAAATTCAGTTGAGTTGCACTGATGGCGAACGCGTTGTTACGCATAATTTCAAAGTGTCCAAGTGGAGTCCAGAGAAGCAGAGAGGGCGAAGAAAACAGAGAGAGAGAGAGAGTTATGATGACCATTTGAAAATCAATTTGTGTTATCAGCTCAAGCAAGAGATTTCATTCCAGATACAAGGTGAAGTTCCTTACTTGATATTGGGAAAGAGCATTGCCAGTTCGCTGCAGCCTGCCACAGTAGCAGTTGCCAAGCCACTTGGCAACGTTTTTCTTGTCAACGGCAACGGCAACTGCGACGGCAACAAACTGCGTCATTGTCGCTTTCGCAGCTTTGACACATAATTCTCAGTTACATAAATCGCATAACTGTGTCATGTCGGACAAGCGACGGCCCACTGAGCTCTGAGCTGTGAGCTGACTGACCCCTTGCCGGCGATGCTCGTCTATAGGTGGATACGATATGTTGGGGCAAAGCCGCAGTCATTCCGGGCCAATCTACAGCACGTAACTGGCGAGAATGCGCGTGACTGAAATGCGTGTCACACTTTTCGGGCCACTTACAGTGACTACAGCTCCTCCTCCTCTCTGCCTCCCCCTCTCGGGAGAGCGTCACCCATTGATAGCTGCGTAAAAACTGGACAATTGCCCCGCTGACATTCGCAGTGGAAATAAGTTTACAGGGATCGCTCTCATTGTTGAATTTCAATTCGGATGTGCCGACTACTTGCTGTCTCCCTCTCTCCCCCCTTTTCCCTTTCTCCACCTCGAGCATCCTTCCCCGCTTTCCTTGGCTTTTATTATGCTAATTTTATATTCCCATTGTTCCAATGCACGCGCATATCACTTTATTACCAGCAGCAGGATAAAGTTGGATAACTCGATAAGAAGGCAATGGCAGTTGGGTACGAGGGGAAGGGATGCGGGGGTACGGGGCTCTCATTTGCATGGCGGCTGCCATTTTGGGGCAGCAAAGACCTCAACCTCAACTGTATGCAAATTGTGCAGCTCAACTCGAGCAGTAAGTCAAATCACAACGTCGGCCAGCAGCTTTGGAGTTTCCTTTGTGCTGTCAGCGGAGAAACAATCATCAATAAACCGAACCGAAACGAATCCGAACGGACTAGAGCGGACCAGAGCGGGAACAGCGGTTCACAGACACAGGTCCAGTACGGTCCACTCCGCTTCGCTCTGCTCTGCTCCGCACTCCGCAGTCTGCTGTGCAGCCCAGCGAACAATGTCGAAATCAAAAACCCAAAAAACCATTAGCACAAAAGTCAATGACAGCAAACGGAAACAAACAACTCCATAGATACCCTGGGAATGGGCACAGAAGAGTTGAGAGTAATAATACTGCGGAGAGAAAAATAAGTTAAGAGGGAATCAAAGGTATAAAGAAAAATAAGGAATAAATAAATCACCTAATAAATAAATATACATGTAAGTTAATAAGTAAATAGGTACAAAAAAAAATAAGTTAATAAATAAATAAATTAGAAAATAAATAAATTAGTAAATAATTAAATAAGTAAATAAATAAATATATAAAAAAATAAAAATCTAATATATGTATAAATTAATAAAAACAACAAAAAAAACTTTTTTAATTTAGTAATACTATTTTTTTTACTTACAAAACACAAAATTTTAAAATAATATTAATCATTCAATTCTTAAGTCATATTAAATAAACAATTTCAATTATTTTCTTCATTTTTTTTAAACTATTTTTATTATTTCAATTGAATAGTAGACAAATTGTACTTTTTTCAATTTTGCTGTGGCTTTCACTTTTCATATATTCAAATTCATATATCCATATATTCTCTTATGTTGAAATCTATTTCTTTGATTACTGGACAACTTGAGAAAGTTTACCTTTTGAAACTAAATCAATTTCTTCTAAATTTCCATTAAAAAATTTATATTGTTTTATATTTAATATTTTTCAAACATATTCTTACTTAATATATTGCACATTTTCTCTTCGCACTCTATCTAACATTCCCAACTCAATTTCTGAATCAACATACCCTCACCAGCTGCAGAGTACAGGGCAAACTTTACATACTTTGCGGCAATTGAACATTTGTTTTCATTCAACGCAAAGTTGCATTGAAAAGCGTTAAGCGAAAAAGTGATTGATGTCGTTGTTGCTGTGCGCCAATAAATTATCAACGAAAGAGTACAAAAACTAAAAAATCAAAAGGAAATGCGCCTGCGGATGAGGGGGAGGCGGTTGCCAAGGAGGGAAAGGGGAGGCAAACTCTTTGCTGGCCATATGCTCGAGTGGTCGAGTTAATGATTTGGCAATAATGCAACATTTGTATCGGTGCTGAGGGGTGCTGGGGGGGGGGAAACATTTAAGTGGCAAGCGGAAAATTGCACACGAATTCCACACGTTGCACGCGGCGTATGAGTAATGCGGCGTGGCTGCAGCAACAGCAACAACAAATCAATTAAAAGCCAAACGAAAAATACAGCAATCCTTAACAGATTTCCCCCGTCGAACATATCTCAACGCCCACCAGGCCCAGCATTGAGTTCAAAGCAGCGCAGCAGTTTTCTTTTCTTTTTCTTTTTCTTGCCATTTTCCAGAGTGTTCCGCTGCAGTTTTTGGGCAAACTGAGAGGTTTGCTGCAAGCGAATTACACGATTTACACGCTGATGGCACCGAGGCGACAATTGTACCGGAGTTCGAGTCCCAGTCCAAGTCGCAGACTGCTGTGCAGTTGTTGTTGTTGCTGTTGTTGTTGTTGTCCTAGTCTACCTGATGACTGGGGAAAGGTGCGCCTGCGCAATTTTCACAAGCAACACGAAGCGTTGTTAGAAGAAGTCTTCGCCTCGTCGATTGGTTGCATGTCGCCAGGTTGCTGGCACTGCCAGTGCCCGTTTGCCGTTACTTTCTCGGCCCGCTTGCCACATCCGCTTGCCGCCTGTCAGTTTGCCCAAATTGCGTATGCGCGCTGGGACAAAGGTGCCAGCGAGCGAGGCACCAAGCTGCCTGCAGTCGGTGCCTGTTGCCAGTTCGATGGGAGTGCTTGGTTATCTATGTATGTGCATCTTAATTGTCAGCTGGTGTGTGTACGAGTGTGCATCACTGTGTGTCTCTGCGTGTGTGTGTGTGTGTAAGTGGGTAACTGGGCATGTTGCGCTGTGCCACAATCGAGAGGACCCAGTTTACAGTGCAAAGGAGATGTTGCCTCTGCTGCAGTCACAATTTAGTTGTGGCTCAGTTCATGAGCTGTCATTAATCGAGACAACGACGGCGATGATTTAGTGCTCCGATATGCCCTGCAGTCAATTACAGATCAATGAGAGAATGAGAGAACGAAGCCAACAAATTTAGTTGAGAACTAGCGTGGTTCCACCCTGGGAATGAGGTCGACCAATTGCAAAGAGAGAGAAATGCAAAAGCACCAAAAGTCGCGTAGTTCTAACGAGAATTGTGAGAAACCAAGGCAGAATGTAGCAGGTTATGGTGTAATCTCATTTCAATATAGTTTCAATAATAATAAGCATATTATCTGGATATCGATATAAGTATCGATAATACACTAGGTATGGAGAATTTTGAGAGCGATAAGAAGACCTAGGCAGATTATATTGCAAGCTCATTTCTCTATAGTTATAGTAAGCGTATATTCCTGATATCGAAACCAGTATCGAGAATCGATATCGATAATTGTGAGAATCTTTACCAGTAATAAAGCATAACTAAGCAGATAAGGTTGGTATTTCATTTCATATAAATAGTTTCAATTATAATAATTATATTCGAGATATCGATATAATGATAGTTAAATTCTGATATCGATTAATGACTTTCGTTAATTGTAAAGAACTAAGCAACGAAGAGATTATTATGTAACCTTATTGTAGTTTAATGTAAATTATAGTAAGCATATTTTCTTATATCGATACCAGTATCGATAATCGATATAAAGAATTGTAAGAACCTTAACCAGACCCTATCACAATATGTTGCAGTCTGAATTCAGTATATTTAGAGGCATAATTTGCATGTATCGATATCAGTATCGATAACAAGTATCGATAATTGTGAGAACCTTTATCAGCTCTAAGCAGATTATTTTATTATCTCATTTCAGTATAGTTTCAAATTTATTAAGCATTTATTCCTGTTATCGATATCAGTATCGATAATCGATATCGATAATTGTGAGTATCTTAAGTCATCAACCTGACCTTATCATATTATATTGGCTTCTTGTTTTAATATAGTGTCAATTCTATATGTACTCCCAATATCGATATCGATATGATATCGATAGATTGTGATTACAATAGGGTGCATTTGCTGGCTTGTTAAGTGTAAAACGAATACGCCTCCTTCGGGGGCGAGAGGTTGGGCTTGCATACCGAATTGTTGTTGCTGCTCTCGGAGCTGGTCGGCTCCGGTATGGGAAGCAGAGCCGATTCATGCAACTTGAAGCCGTAAATGCTGAAGGAGAGAGAGAGAAGGTAAGAGAGATACCGAGAGAGACATATTCGAGTGTGTTGGGCCTCCGTACTGACCGTGGCGTATACTTCTCTATGGGTGGCTCCGGCAACAGCTCCGGCATCTGCATGAAGAACATGTGTGGGAAGCTGCGTCCGAACATGGCGCCATCTAGGAGGGCGCAACGATCGTGTGGCTGATAGACATCCCGGCAACGAGGGCAATACACCTTCACGTGTGCCTCGCCAAAGCTATCCGTCAAGCCGACGGGCAACATCAGCTGCCCATCGCAGTAGATGCGTGGACAGAAACCGAAGTCACCTCGCTGATACTTCACGCACATGTCCTCGATGCCGCGGGCACTCATTATGTATCGCGCATGGATGTGGCCATAGAGCTGTGCCGATGTCTCCGTATCTATCTCCGTCTGATTGAAACCGTATTCCGTATCGAACTCGCGATCCAGTATGGCATCCAAAGCACTATGAAAGTTGGGCACCAAAGTCTCCAGGCCCGTCAGATTGAATCGATCCCGCCAGAAAATCGTGCGGCACACGGCAAAGGAAGTCGTTCACCTGCAGATTGAGAAACCAGCCGATCCATGTGCCATCCGACATGCCGCTGCAACTGATTACATATATTTTATCTATATATAATATATAATCGCGCAGTTCACTCACTTGTGCGACATTTTCACACCGACTCTAAGCGGACTCCTCAATGCGAGAAAGCCCTCGCATAAATAAAACAATTCGAAGTACTCCGTGACAGCTCACAGTCTAAACAAAAGGCCTGCTTTGATGACTATAACTAGGGCATTTTTCAACACTGAACATATGTTGCTTTACAGCACTGACGGGCAGTTAGGTTGTTGATGTAAATGAATTTTAATTCTGTTTAAATTTATTATGACTCTGTAAAGAATAATTGAAACTATTTAATATATTTGAAGAAGTTGGTCGAATTGGGCGAAAATAGAAGAACTATATACCAGAAATAAGAAGGATTTTTCACTTTACTTTTAAAGGACAATAAAGATTAATATCCACAACATCCAAGATATAGAGATCTTACTTAAACCGAAGTAAATAAGTTAAGTTGATCAAATAAATTCCTCATTAAAGTGAAAGTCTTTTTTAAAATTGCCAAACAACTAAATATATTTCGTAAGTGTGCCTCAATTTGTAGCATATTGTGGCTTTATTTCACGCATTGCAATGCCGTTACAGCAGTGCCACGCCCCCAAGAAGGTGCCCACGAATTGTACAAAGTAAATTGTCCTACTTGAGCTAATTAATGGACCTGTTTATGCCAGTCAAAGGCGAAGGCGACACACAAAAAACAGACAGACAGAAACGACGCCCCCTGCCTAGGGTGTGTTCTCTGAGTGTGTAAGTATATGTTTGTGTTTCTGTGTGTGTGAGTGTGACGCCCAAGTAATGGCCAGGTTGGGCAGAAGAAGAGGCGACTGCAGGACAACTTTAATTAGGCCAAAACCAAACCCAAACGAAGAGTCAAAGTCAAAGCCGAAAATGGGTGAAATTCACTTATCGCGATGGCAACTCTCACGTGTGTGTGTGTGTGTGAGAGAGAGAGAGTGTTTTGTGCGTTGTGTGTGTGAAGCTGATTATTGATCGCAGCAGCAGCCATTACATTTCCGCTCTTCTTCTGCTTGCGTTGCAATTGGAAAGCGCCTGCGTGCACCTTTAATTTCAGGTGTAAGTTCTTGGCAAGCGGAAGGGGAGGGGGAGTTAAGCTGTGTGTGTGTCGCCTCCTTCTTACCTCGCGGGGGGTGTAAGAAGAGGGCCGGCGTTAAGGTGCAACATGCGCGTCATTCATTCATGCACTCATTCGACTCGAACCGAGTCGAGTCGAAGTTGGCCAACGCCAACTTGTCATTTGATTAATGAGACCACGCTCAGCCATCGATCTCCATTTAGCAGGCTCAAAAGCGGCTGCTGCCTCCGCCCATGCCCCCATGCCACATGCCCCCTTGCCCCTCGTCCCATAAGCCTTTGCCTGCCCCGGCCAGCTGCAGCCTCAGTTGAACAACAGTTGTTGGCGAACTGAAGGCATGAATAATGGGGGCGTTGCCAGTTGGGCTACAGGTACGAATATTGGCGGCAGCAGCAGCAACAACATCAACAACAACAGCAGCAACAACAACAACAACAGCAGCAGCAGCAACAACAACAATAGCAGCAGCAGCAACAACAAAAGCAACAACAACATTGTTGCCCCTTTTAATGGTGTTCTAATTGCGCGAGTTTCGTGCTTCTCCTTTCGGCCATGTTTGCCGCGCTTCAAGCCGCACAACCGATGCGTGAAATCTTTCGCATGTGTGTGTAAGTGTGTGTGTGTGTGTTTGTGTGTGTGTGTCAGTCAGTCAGTCGAGAGAGGGCGTGCCCAGTGACATGTCTTAACTGACCAATATATAAAGCCGATGCAGCGCAGCGCAACGCGTCAACGTGCCAAGTCATTTGCCCCACAATGTTGCATGGCCTGTTGCAATTGTTGATCCCCGCATTGTTGTTGGTGTTCTTGTTGTTGCTGCCTGTGTTGTTGCTGCTGTTGTTGTTGTTGTTGTCGTGGCTGGGAACAGTTTCAGCGTCATTTGAGCTAAGCGACCAACGGCCGGGCAGCTGCTCATTGGCTCGTAACGGCCGCGTTTAAACGCTGCATACATTATACGTGGTGAAAGGGGGAGAGAGGGGGCAAGGGGATAAGGGGCAGGCTGACTAGGGAAGGGTGACAAGGAACAGGGGGACAATGAACAGGGGGACATAGGTCTCTCGACTTGAGCCATTTCTATGGCTGTGTGTACATGAATGTAAAGAATTAATTTTGATCAAATGATTTTTACTTTAAATAAAATTTAGTTAACTAAACTAGAAGTATAACTGAGTATTTATACCTTGAATATATTGTTTATTTATATTTGTAATAATAATTTGTGTTTGATTATAACTTATAACTAAACTTAGCCTCTGTTTTTTTGCTTCATTCTTTATGTTTATTATTTCTTTTTAATTTCCAATTTTCTGTTTACTTTCATATCTTTTCTTCTCTTCAATGCAGTCCTACAACTTGCGCTGCACACAGGCTGTTCCCATGGCCACTCTCCTCTCTCCAAATAGAACACCCCTTCCAATTGGATGTTTTCCCTAAAAAGCGCCATCTATCAGCATTTTCTCACTCTCCTTTTGCACTTGTTGCCGCCTCGTTTCGAACATTTTCCAAGGCTTTCAACGAAAAATGAAACCAAGAATTAATAGGCGAATGGACGGGCTACCCCCTTGTGGCCCTCTCTCTCTGTCTTTCTCTCTGTCCATATGGAGCCGCCTGGCCCCCTGTGAGAAGTAATTAAAGCGAGGGGAAGTTGGGGACTGGTTTGGACAACCCTATTTGGGGATTGCCAGTGTCGCAGAGGGACGACAAATATTAATTGCATATGAGTGCGAGGCAGACACCGAAATGAGGCACAATTAATATGCGGGGTATCCTAACATACGATTCCATTTCCCGAGGGAACGAAACTGTTCTCGCCTTAAACGAAATCTAATTTACAGTGTGGTGCATTGGAATATATATCCCATTATGTACTGTGCGCTATATGGTTACTCTGTTGCCGTTGTTGTTGTTGTTGTTGCTGCCATTGTTGTAGGTGGTAAACAAATGCGACGCGGGCATATCAACGCTGAGTGTCATAAGTTTGACAGCGCACAATTTACACGTTGATGGAAAAGGATACTCGCTTGCAAGTGAGAGACAAAAACAGCAACAACAACAGTGAGAGCAACAGCAACAACGTGTTATAGATACATCCCGTAGATAGAACGTCGCACGCTGATGTGTAGATGCAGATACACTCGCATAGAACGCGAACGCGAACGCAAAGTGTGAAAACTCATTTGTATCAAATTTCTCATACATGCCTGGAATGGCTACGCAGCAGTTGAGGGGGAGAGTGAGGGGGGAAGGAGAGGAAAAGTGAGGGAACTCTCACACACTCACGCACACCCACACATACAAATTGATGTAATAAACTCTACGCGACTGCGGCGCTGACAGGACAAACTTGTCGCTGTCGATGAGAATGGGAATGGGAATGAGAACAAGGAGGGAGAGAGGGAAAGAGAAAGGGAGAGAGAGCGAGAAAGGGAGAGAGAGAGAGAGAGGGGGAAAAAGAGGGAGAAGGAGAGAGAGAGGGGGAGAGAGAGTGGGAGAGATGAAGGATGAGCAGCAGTGTGGCTGAGGGAGCGACGACCCTTCGCTGCTGCCTTGCGGGGGTACAAGTCCAGGGCCAATGCGGGCAGCAGCCCAACTTCGATGGCACTGCTTGCTGTATACCCTGTAGTGGCGCAAACAAGGTGATATAAGCCTGTTCAACAATACAGGGTATCCTTGCAGTCTGCCCACACTCAATCTTGCATTCAACGTGTTTTTTTGGTGCTTCTCCCATAGCCAGTCACTCACAGAGTTTGACATTTTTGACATGGTTTGTAATTGACACTTGCACTTGCTACAACAACAACAGCACAACAACAACAACAACAGCACAACAACAACAACAACATTAACAACAACAGCAGTGGCAGTGGCACAACAACAACAACGCAAACTGTATCTGTGCAGCACATCTCCATCTCATCATCACGTGTCTATATCTCATGCTGCCACTCTGCAAATGATTTATTTCATCACTTGCGCTGCCTGCCTCGCCCCCTCTCTCCACCCCCCTTCTTCCTACCCGCCTCACGCAGTGCAAACTCCATGCGAGGGTGCGAAATGTCAGTCGAATTCGCTGCGAATGAAAAGTAAGCAGCGCCATTACAAAGCTACACTCGGCCCGTTATTATATTATGCCCTGCCACATGCCGAAAGATTTGTCATTCCTCCCCCTCCCCCTCTCTCTGGCACTTTCTCTGTCTCTGTCTGTCTGTCTGCCTGTCATTGACGCCCAATTGATGGCTACAAATTGTGCGTGCTGATTTTTATTAGATTTGATGTGGTAAACAAGTCGCACGAGGCGGAGTCGGGTAGGGGGCACTGCCACTTGCCTTCTAGCCGGGGGCGGAATCACAGCATTGCCAGACCATCTTGCAGATAAATCTATCGCTGGGCAATTTCTTGTATGCATAAGTAGCTGGTATAAGAAATATATAAATACCAAATACTCAAAAACAAATAGAAGTGAAGAGAAATAGAAGAAAAGTGCAGAACTTGGTTCTACTTCTTGAAAGATAATCCCCTTAATCGATATGATTGTAAGGGTATCTAGTTGTAGATATAGCTGTTATTAAGTTGCTGGTATTTTAGGTATATTAATACAAATATATATCTCTGTTAATGCATATTCTTTCTGCATTCAAAGAGTTCAAACATATTTCCGCAATCTTGCTCTTCATATTCTTACTTCTTTATTCATTGATAACATCGTAAAACAATCAACTTGTAAGCCTATCTGACTCTGAATACAACATTATATTATTTGTAGGTATATGTTTTATATATTACAATCTTATGTCTTCATTCTAAGAGACTCTCCTCTGTCTATTTGTCGAACTGCATCCGTCAGATTCCCGTTGGTCGTGCAGTTCACAAAGATTATTCACAAATTAACACAAGACGCGACGCAGTTTGGCTCCGTTCTTGCCCCTGCCACGTCTGCATCTCAGTCAATCGGAACTCATAAATCAGACAAAGAGAAAAAGAACTACGAAACAGAGACACAAAACAAATGGGAAAACAAAACAAAACACGCGGAGAGCGCCACGCACTTTCACACACAATTTTCTGCACGCACTCAGCCAAAAAGCGTTAATTACACTAATTATGTGTTGTTCTTGTTGTTGTTGTTGTTGTTGTGGCCATGATAACGAAAATAAATATGGAAAAATAACTAAAATATCATTTCGACAAAGGGAGAGAGAGAGAAGAAGGAGCGGGCCAAAGCGGAACACTTTGAAGTGCTCCAAATAAAAATGCAGACACACCTCGAGCCGAAGAAAACAAAAAACTCTTTCAAAGCAATTATGAAAAGCAAAGAATGCAAAGAGAGAGAAAGAGAGAGAGAGAGAAAACATATTAGGGATTGAAGTGAATACATAAATCTTGCTTAAGGTCTCTGTCTGCTTTGGGGCCAGGCCGGGTTTCAACGGAAACCCTCGGCCCGGAAGTCGAACTTAGATAAAACACAGAGGGACAGTGGGCTGCGCTAGTCATGCCTAGTACAATGGGCTCAATGTGAAAAATTGCTCAATTCGATTAGGCAAAGGCCTAAATGATGCCCGCAGCTTTATATATAGGGTATGTATGGTAGTGTGTATACCCCGGGCAAGGGCAAGGCAGGCTAATTTTAGCCACGTCCATTTGCCGGCTAATTAGCTTTGTTTTTTCTGGCTGCTAATTGTTGTTGCAAGTGTTTCTATATTAATTATGGCGAATGTATCTGCGATACGTATCTGGCAGAAGCTGAAGCGTGCCTAAAACAACAGGCAGCAGCAGAGACGCATCGGTTAGACAACTGTGCAAATAGTTGTCACCATTTGTGGCAGCCACATGTGTCTCGCAGTGTCGCCCAGTGCCTCCTCTCTTCCATTCTCTCCTCCTTTTTCTCCTTCTCTTGCCTGCAGTGTGTCTCGCTTGGCTCGCTCAGAGATTTTACGTTAAATTATACGGTCTGACTGAAGTGATAAAATGTTGCACATGCGGCATGCGACATTTAGTTGGCAGCAGCAGCGGCAACACAAGCCTGCAACAGGCCCGGCCAGAGCAGCAGCAACGGCCTTTTATCGATGCTACCGAAAAGGTAAATTCCAGAGATGCCACCAATGCGATAGCTCCAAGAGGAATCTCCTACGAGGCACAGATCTAATTCGATTGGCTACGAAGTTCCTCAAACTAACAACAGGTGGCGTGGCTGTTTACCTATTGGAAATCACAGACCAATTAGAATCGCTATTCATTTCATTGTTTATTCAATTTTCATTTATATTTTTCTGGCACTGATCGATTCCCTGCACGCACACGGTCACACTGTCCGTTCCAATTGTGCTGTCAGTTGCATTTAGAGCGTTCCCATATCGGAGGCAGAAACAAGTTCACAGCTCAATTTGGTATACAGAAATGAGAAATGCTGCGATTATGATCAAAATGGGCGCAACTGAGCAGAAAAACGCCGGGCATTTCCAAAACTAATCCATCATAATGTCGTCTCATCGCAAGCGGGACCCCGCCCCCTTGAGAACCCAAACGAAACGAAACGAAATGAAACTTTCAAAAAACTTGTAAAACAGCGCATGAGTTGACAGTGAGAGAGAGCGAGAAAGGGGGGGAGGGTTCTTCTGGTCATCTGTCATGAGTTAATTTTTGACATTTGAAAAGAGCACAAGCCTCTTGACCATGCGAATGAAACCGCTTTCAAGGGGTGCCTCCCCCATGCCCGATAATATTTGTTTTGATGCCTCAACTCATCTGTAAATTAAGATTTATTATGTAGGCCTTTGCCACGCCCCATTGGACGCCCACGCAATGAGTGTTGTTGCACTTGTTCAATTGAATTCAATTTTGTTGCATGTTGTATGCATTTGAATTCTGTTTGACTCTCTATCCTCCTGTAGCACCGACAGCATCGCTGCTCATTCATCAAATGCTGCTGCAACTGCAGCTGTATCCGTATCTGTATCTGTTGCTGTAAATGTATCTGCATCTGGGTTCGCCGCATGCTTAATTTGTTGCAGTTGTTTCCCTGCTTGTTTTGCATTTTGTCGGGACAAATTTGTGCGTGTCATCAATCAAAAGTTTAACATTTCACAATGTGATGAAATAATTACGCAGACAAGCTGAGAACAGAATCTGTTGCATGTTTTTCTCTTTTTCGGTTTAATCGACAAATTACAAATGCAATTGACCTCAGCAATCACAAACAATTGCCATTTTGTGGCGGGAAATAAAAGCGGAAAATGTAGTTACAAAATGAAAAAGTATGCGATAGATTTTTTATTTTATTCCTTAGCTAAACCATCTTTAAAAATATATTTCGTATCTACAAATAAATGGAAACCTCCTTGATTAGTTCTCGTGATTGCCGTACCCCATTCGAGTTTTAATGAACCGAATAAGGAGTTACAAACGAGCAGGCAACGCCTCGGGGTTCATTAAAGGGGAACTGTACCCAAGGCAGGTGTGCAGTCGCTGGGAACCCTGCAAGGACATCGGTAGCCAACACCTGCAGAAGAAGGGCTACCGAACAGGAGTCATTCGAATGCCAAAACAGGTCGTAGAAGGCAGTGGCCGTACTCAGATATTGTATATGAGATCATAAGCAACGAGATAGTGACTGTCAACACGCCCACGACGCGGAGTTATGGTCTCCTCTATGTGTGTGTAAGGTGAATGTGAATGCGATTGTGCTTGTAAATGTGCTTGTGAATGTGAATAGCAGCGTGGCCGCGCCTAAGCATGTGCTTCAATTTATTTTGACAAGCGCCCACTGTGCGCATAACGTGTCCTTAGCCAGGACAGCCTGACCAGAGCCAGAGCCAGTGCGGAGGACAAATGCCAGTGCGGGAGGAATGGGGGCTGATCAAGATACGAGATGTGTGTCATCATTAGTACGCTGCCAAGTCAAGGGTTCCATCCAGGCAAAGGTCCTTATGCTGGAGTTGGGGAAGAGGGTGAGGAGGGACCTCCCTGCTGGCCACCACAACAACAACAAAACGATTCTGTTATGCAATAAGAATTCTATTCTATTCTCGGTATTCCATTCTTTCGTTGCGAGTCGGAGGATTAGAAATAGAGCTCAGCGACAGAACGGACTTGCTGGCTTACCTGCCTCCACTGACTGTGGCATGCCACAGCATAGACACATATTTATTTATTATTGACGACAGGACGGCACACAGTTCGAGAGCCAGCAGCAACTGGGCGCAAGTGCTTCGTTTGCGCTACTTATGCGATACTTTGAGCCACAGCGCGTGCAGCTATTTGCCAGGCAAGGATTGGAGTAAGAGGGGGAAGTGCTGGAGCTGCTGGTCACTCACATGCAGCTGGCTGAGGCTGCATATTAAAGCGAACCGTTGAGCAGCCATAAGTCATTGCGGCACGTGTTGCATGCTGCACGAAAGCCTTCTGCTCTGCCCGACTAATGGTATCGATTTCCAGCAGTACTGTTAGCCGGCCCCACTGAGACTTAGTCAGCAGCTTATCGAAGGAGCTGATAATATGCAGCGATAAGAGGCTTCGCAGTTTCCCTAATTGGCCAGCAGATGAGCAGAGGCATTGATATCACGAGCTGCACATGAACAAAGGCATAAATGGGAAAGTTCACAGCACAGTGCTCTAAACTTTAACATAGTTAGGATTGCTACAAATCTGAGTATATGACAGAGGTTCTCTTGCAGCACAGCTGCCTGTACAGGTAATTACCCCGGCTGATCTTAAGTTTCACAAACAATCGCAAGCCGCGACAGCTGCTAAGCTAAATCTGGCGATGAAAGAGATCCGCCAGGGCTCGATGTCAGCCAAAACACTTAGCTGATTGCAGAGATACGAGACTGAGAGAGAAAGGGAGATCACTTGGGCGTAGTTCGAGGCGTAAGTTGATAGCTTGCACGCTGGCATTGATGAAATGATTCCACAATTCTAACCACGTTCGACGACAACTCTGACAAGAAGAAGAACAACAGCACAAAACAGAGAAAAGATGACATAGAACAGCAGTCGAAAATAAAGAGAACTCAGTCTCACTCTCTGTCTCCGGTCTCCGATCTTAATCGCAACTGCAGCCCTGCCTACCTGTTTCGACAGATAACCACAAATTGTTTGCTGCCTTTCGTGTGTGTTTTTTAGATTCTCATCAGCATGCGTCTTGCTCTCCGCTGTCCGTTGTCCTTTGTCAACGGCTCTTTGTCAACCCTGAGGCTGGCTCACGTACTCGTTTGGGTTGCCCTCAAATTGTGCCTCAAGCCCCGCGACCTTCTCAGTCTCCCTCACAGTCTCCTGGCTCTTTGTTCTAGCTGATATCGATCATTAGATAGTTGCCCAGCCTGCCTGGCTACCCCATTGTTTGTTTGCTCTCAGCCCCACACACGAACGCACTCATCGCACACACACATTGCGACATGTACTACGTGTGTCCTCTGTCATCAATTATTATGTAAGTTCTCCTCAGCTCTGTGTGTGTATTCGTGGAATCTGGCCAGTTCAGGATAGCGAGACATGAGACATGATTAACTGGAAGTATTTGAGGCGTGTGTATTTGTTTGCTTTTGGTTTCTCTATTCTTCGTTCTCAACAATGTTTTCCTATCTTGTTGATACTGAAAACTGTTTGCTATGATAACGGATTAGTTAGGAGAACTCGTACTTGTTTGCTAGTCAATATTGTTAAGATGGAGCTACGCAAGATCGAAGTTCTTTAACTGATGATCACCTAGACTTGAACTTAATACGAGTATGTTGAGGCCTTTCTTAGGTAAAGAATGATATGATATATGCTAGTAAATGCCCGCTTCACACTTCGGCTTCGGGATCGTAAACATTATTAGCCTTGTATATGTATAGTAACGATATTTCAGGGCATGTGCTTTAATTGCCCGCCGGCGCCGTATCACAGCGCGAGGAGCACTTAAACGGAGACTGGCCAAGGATATTGCGGTATCTTCAACCTTTTTAATTAACCGACAGAGCGAACCTATAATTTCCGAGCGGGACAGACAACAGAGAGAAAAGGAAAGAAGGAGAGGGAGATTTAGCCGAGAGTGTTGCAGCTTCTGTGGTGCGGACCAAGGTGGCAGTTCCTGCTGCGTTAGCCAGGCCAACGAATTACAGTTAACGCCTAGCAAGTGTTGGCCAAGGGCGCCGACTCACGCGGCGTTAAATGGCCCCCAATCAGTCGGACTGCTGCACCTGCAGACGGAGTAAGAGAGAGGGAGAGAGAGAGAGAGAGGGAGAGGGAGAGGGAGAGAGCAGCGTGTTGTGTTAGAAATAATATCAAATGATATGTTCTCGAGAGTTCTCTAATTCTTATTTATAGCTTCCTGTTCTCGCTTTGTGAACCCGAACCGAACTGACTTGCAATTTGTGTGCGTGCAACGCTCGCGCTGTTGCAGGTGTAAACTCTGCCGTGGCTGCTCTTTGATATTTTGGAACCTCTGCCACGCTGCGAAGGTGTGACTGTAAACATTAATCAGCGGCTCCAGGGTTTCTCTGGGTCAGTTGGATAACGAAGCGGACGACTGGGAGAAAGTCAGCATTGCAATAATTGCAGATGCCGACGCGCGATGCAGGCAGGCAGGACATATATAATAAACTAATAAATAATAAATACATACATAATAAATACATAAATAATAGACAAATAAATAAAAAATACAAATATAAAAAAATAATAATATAAATATTTTTTATTTAATTAAAAATTAATATTATTATACTAACAAGAGAGAAAAATGCAAATAAATATTATAAATATTTTTAAGAGTGAAAGTTGCTTATAAAATATGCTGAGTAGAGTTGCGAAACCCTTTGGCTGCGAAACCCTTACGCCCTTGGGACTGTGCACACTTATCCGCTGCTGCAGCTGTGCAGCCCTCGAATTATACGAGCAAATTAGGCATCAGTTTTGCGAAATGAGCCCAGCCGATTCGCAGTCGGCTCTCTCGGGGCTGTCAAGCAGCCAAGTGGCCTGTTAACAAGCCAATGATAAATGAAGGAGTTCGGCTATCAACTTCACACTTGCTAAATATATTTTGGGACTGCATTGCCTCGACTTTGACTGACTGATTGCTTGACTGACTGCCTGACTGACTGTCTGACTGACTGACTGACTGAGCCCTCGTAATTAGTGTCGGGTCGGACTCCTCGCACCGTGGAGCCTTAGTGCCTTTGCCGTTTTGCATGATGCATCATGTCTGCGCACAATTTGACACCGACTGTGCAAGGTGTTGACTATAATTACCATTAATTGGCAGACGCACTGGAAGACGGCGCGAAAGCTCTGGCCGTATTCAAGCTAAGTAGGCGCCTAATTATTTTGACACCTGCCGGGGCGGCGAGCTGCGGTCCATAATTACAGGTTGAGTTGAGCTTCGTTCACACCTCGAGATCAAGGCCAACAGATTTTCGGTTTGGCTTCCTTTTCGGTTGTGAGCAACAACTGTTGCGGCAGCTGCTTCCTGCTGCTTCCTGCAACTGCTGCAAGCCATCGTTGATCGAGTTGAATGCTTATCGAGCTCTTCCCATCTCGAGCTAGTGATCTAGTCGATACTACGCGATAAGGTGGCATGCATTGTCCCTGTACGCGACCACATGAGCGAGTCCGTGTGTATGTGTGTGTGTGAGGGTGTATGTTAGCCCATTGTCAACGCCTTACGCATTTGAACAACGCAATTTGGGTTTCACATGTGCCATGAGAAACTCTCAACCCTCAACCTTTCACCGGCAAGTGGCGTTATCGAGATGCACACATACTCAGACACACACACACACGCACTGCGGATGCCGATCGGAGACAAAGATACGAACTCAATACGATAGTTGGTACACTCTCAGCGCCTCACACTCTCCAGCTTCCTCCGATCTGCGACATGTGCAGATCTCGCAGTTGAAGGTGTCGACCACACGACGATCCCTTCGATAGGAATCTTTACATATGGCTGAGGTCAGCTCTTGTGGGCATATCGATGGGATAATGCGGATTCTTCAGATCTCCAGCTATAGATTCATCGGTACCTAGGAAACATATTCAAACGAAAGAACAGCATTGTTTCACATGCATAGTAAATCTTTAATTGAAGAATTTGTTCATTGAAACTTATTTAGTATAACAATTTAACATCTCCAACTGATGACCCTTTTGTGTTGTCCTTTTACAAAAAATATATGGCAAGCAAGTGCAATGCTTCATTCACTTTTCCAAGGGCGAATCATCATTTGTACGTTCTTGAGAGAGTAGCTCCGACCATGCCAATGATGCCAAAAAATGCATCCAGTCTGCTCTAATATATTTGATTTCTCTTTCATGGCACAGTCGAACCTTTTACCGTTCAAGTTACTGAAATGACTCAGTGAATGTTTAAATGTAATTATACACGTATATTGCACACAATCAAGTTACCTGTCAGCACAATAAGAATACCACCAACCGCCTCCTCTAGTGGTGGCACAGTCTTGGCTATGTTCATCATTATCCCTATCATAGGTTGAAAACTGATTTCCTATGTGAAACACAAACGAATCACCAGCATTTCCGAAATATTTTCCAATAGAACTAAGCTTGTAGTTGCTCGTCTCGCTTTCCACACTGAAATTATCGTACCGGGCATAGCGAACTTCATTTGCTTGGTCGACAAGGTGAAAATAAAGTTCATATCTTCGTTCTTTAGTCAATAAGTGAAGTTTCTCCAACCCAATGAAGAACTCCCCTTCAACATTACCAAATCCCTGCTTGTACTCTTCCCAATTGCGTTGAAAGTCGACGGAGCCGTTAATTCTCCGCTGAATCACAGTCCAACCCGATTCGGCTAAAAACGAATAACATGAGGCAGTAAATTGGCCCAAACTGTCAAGTTTTAGGGGAAATAATCCCGGATAGTTTTTCACACAAAGGGAACTGTTCGAAATCTTTAACTGCTCACTTAACTGCGACTTTTGATAAGAAATTTGACTATTTAGGCTCACTATGGTTTTTTCCAATTCGGTATTTGCTATTTCTTTTTGTTCAAAATCTTTTTTAAGATCGGAAACTTCTCTCTCTTTGACTTTAAGGATCGTGGTAAAATTGGACTCCTGTGTAGAGTATTCTCCTATTGTAGCCTTTAGTTGCGATATCAGCATTGTATAGTTGGAGATCTGAGTAGAGTAATCTCTTAACTGAGTCTCCTGCTGCGATATTGTACTAATCATGCTCTCTATGGTTTTTTTAAATTCGCTATTTGCTATTTCTATTTGTTCGAAATCTTTTTTAAGATTAGAAACTTCTTTTTCTTTGCCCTGAAGGATCGTGGTAAAATTGGACTCCTGAGTTGAAAGGTTAGTTTTACAAATGGATATTTCAGTATCCAGAAGCTGAGCATTGTTTTCAAATTTATCTAGTTCTATTTTACACTTACTGGTCTCCTTCAGTACGTTCTTATTTTGTTCCCCTAAATCAGCAACTTGTAGTGCTTGAATTGTCAAATTCCCTTTACAATATGATAACTCAGAGTCTAAGAGCTGCAGTTGGTTCTCAAATGCGCTTAATTCCCTTTTAAACTGACTTGTCCCCTCAAGAATTTCTCCTAGTCCACTAACTGTTTTACTAACTGCACTATTTTCTACGTTAAACGACTTAATTTCTTCTTTTTTCTGCTCAACACCTTCAAGGACTTTAGTAAGATTCGAAATCTGAACTTGTAATAAATCAAATTTATCTGCTTCCCTTTTTTTTTCAGTTTCATCATAGGCTAAACTTTTCTCTTCATATTTTTTAATTTGTTCGTCTCTTATTTTAATTTTTTCGTTCACTTGTCCGAAGTATTCCATCATTGGCTTGATTATAATATAGGAATGTTCTCCGCACTGCTCGTCTAGTTCTTGTGAACTGCAGTACTATTAGAAAACAACAAGTTGAAATTGATCACATTCACTACTAAACTTTGTTGGTCAACTTACTGAATTAGCGCTGCTCAAGCTTAGAATCCATGTGGAAATTGCCAAAAAAATTGCACAAAGTCTCAAGACTTCTGACATGTTTGAACAGTGATTTAAACTATGCTCATTTAATGGCAAAATTAAACTGATCTAAGAATTAAAAGTACACTGAAACTATACCTTTGGAGAGCTTACACAATCTTAGCTCTACAGGTCAACGTCATTATATATTGAATAACATTTTAATCTCTGAAATAATATCAGCTCGAAATATACTCATTCGTACTAAGAGCATTTTTTCGCATATGTACAGGGTCCGCCATCTAACATTGGTAATACTGATGATACATCTGATCTGACAGAAAGTTAGTTTTATCCTTCCGCTGAACGAAAATGGTTGTGTATACGATTGAGGAACGCGTTAAAATGGGCAGATGAGCGCTTGGCCGAAGACCCCGAATTTTACCAAAAAATCATCTCTTCCGACGAAGCTCATTTCCATCTTGGCGGCTACGTCAATAAACACAATTGTCGTATTTGGGGACGGAAAACCCGCACGTGATCGAAGAGAAGCCAATGCATCCTCAGAGAGTTACTGTTTGGAGCGGAGTATGGGCCGGCGGCATCATTGGCCCATTTTTCTTCGAAAATGCGGCAGGAGCCGTTACGGTCAATGGCGAACGCTATCGCGCCATGCTAACGGATTGGTTCTTTCCGGAAATCGAAGAGGAGGACTTGGACAATATTTGGTTCCAGCAAGACGGCGCTCCGTGCCACACAGCCAACGTTACGATCGATCTTGTGGGCACTGTTTTAAAAATAAAAAAGTAACGTGGCGGACCCTGTATTTCATCAGAAGTCATCTCTTTCGGGGCTGAACAATTGAAACGACGAGAGCCGAATTCAGTTCATAAATATTCTTATCTCATTATATATATTTGCTCATACTCTCTCTTTGTCTCTCTTTAAAGCGAAAGTTTTTTCAGCTCGCAGGCACTTTAAATATCAACCGCAAAATGTCATCGAGTTGGACACTTGAAGCGAAACACTTCCAACTTCTCCCACATGCGACGTCGAAACATTTCCCGACTTTTAACAATCAGCATTCTCCCCGACAATTTTGCTAAAATGTTCTTCGAACGCGACGGGCCATGCGATAATTAATTGCTTCATTACCAGTGCCGAAAAGTAAAGGCAGAGGCAAAGTCAGTGGGAGAGGGGCCAAAGAGGGGTTCAGGGCCAGGTCCAGGAGTTTAAGCTCGTCCGTCCCTTTGTCCACTGATGGACGGAAGCAGAGGAAAAGTTTGACAGGGCAGCTAATTGAATTGTCTTTGCCGAGCGAAGAAGACTTTGAGAAATCTAAGCAGAAGAGCACGGAGAGTACGCCGTCTAGCAAATGCTCTGCACGGAGATATATGTACATATATATATTAGTATATATGTCTGTTCTATAAGGTCTTGCTCAAAGGTCTTATCGTTTGGTTTCTTATCTGTCAGGGAAACGCATGTGACCTTTTGACAGAGATGCGATTTTTTAATATTTTCTGAATTATTTGTTGTATGGTTTTTTTGGTATTTTGATTTGCTGTTTCTGAGCAAGCAATATCTGCATAGAAACGGATGTAGACGTTTTGACAGAGATAGGATTTTTTAATAATTTAAGAATTGTTTGTTCGATGATTTTGTCTGTTGCTGAGCACGTCACATCGCCCGCTAATAGTGTCAAAAGTTTAATGATGTGGCCTGCCTGTCATTTTTGGTGCCGTGTGCCGTTAAGTAGTTGGCAGCAGACACCCCATCCTCTCTCTCCATCCTTCCCCAGCCACATTCCTGCCATTGCTGCCTCAAACCTCAACTCCAATCCCAACCCCCATCGCCATAGTAGGCCCAGTTTCAGTTCCCCTGCCATCATGTCTGCCATGTTCGTGCAGCGAGCAGCTGTCAGAGGCAAAGTGACAGCGCCTGGCTGCCATATTGCAGATACGCAACAAAAATAGGGTTATATATATATATATAGCATATAAGTGCATGCGAAAATAGGGTTAATTACGCGCAGAGTGTGGTAAACAATGAGCTTTATAATAAGAATGCAGGAACTTGAGCTAGCACTGCTGACTTGACAGCAGGTTATCTATTTTTGTAGAGATCTTCTGACTTCTGAATTTTCGATGAGTGAGAAAGAGAGATTCAAATGCCGCTGCACTTAAAACAAAGTGCATGCAACGGCGAGACAATTAGCAGGGACTCGAGAATTAACTGGACACACAGAGCAGGGACTTAGACAGAAAGAAAGAGAGAGAGAGAGGGAGAGAGCGGAGCTAGAGAATATGTGGAAAGGGTGAGGAAGGGCTAGAAAGAGAGCGAGTTACAGAAAGTTTGTTTGTTCGCGCATTGAACTGCCGCTAAATTTGTGTATAACATGAATTCTTGTGTTACCTTTTGTACTTTTGCCGCACACTAAAGACAAACAACACTCCCGACAGACGGACGGCTCAGAGTGCCGCATAGACAACGGAAAAGTGAACCAATCCTACGGGATCTGAGGCAGCGAACAATTCTCACAGTTCCACCGGGTTCGACCCAACAGAGCTAGCTCAGTAAATGCTTAACAGACAGTCAATTGCAAAGTGCATGAGATGCCTTAGCTACAGTGCTTATCAGCAGTCTGTGGCTGTATTAAGAATGATTATTTGTTGTCCCACAGCACCCACATTGGCCCACTCCACACTCCCCCTTAAATTGCCACGCACTAAATCATCTCATTGACTTGTTCACATCACCGTCTCCAGCAGCGTCATTGCGTGGTATCTGTAGCCCTGTATCAGCCCCTTGCCAAGACTGTCTGGAACTAGCTCAAGTCAAATTGCCAATTTGTGGACGCCACGCGGCTACGACGACCGATAATTGTACGTCTCATATTTGCTACAGTGGGCGGCAAGTAAAACTGATCTGCCCCATGAGCTAAATGTGGGTAGTGAGATTCAATTTTAATTAATCGATAATATATCGAATATAACATGTTTATCTTGCACAAATTGTTCATTCGTCTTCTGCAAATCTAACTTGTCTTTATCTTAAGTTTGATAAATTTTGAGAGTATTATCGATGTTTCCAACTGATTAAATGTTTAATTCTCGTATCTAATTTAAAATTGGATTTATCGATATTATATCGATATGTATATATGTTTTATATTATATAAATATATATTTTATTTCTTGTTTGCCTCGATCAATTTGTTTATTCATGTATTTAAAGTGAATTTTGGCTTTAGCTTTAGTTTTTGATTATTAAATTCAGACACAGATTTATTCAAAAGCTTTTAATTAAATAAATTATTTAATGAATATATAGAAAATATGTATACAATATGGTGCTGTAAAGTATAGTATATACATAACCATCTTTAAACATATATAATATTTAAACTACAGCTGTAGGTACTGCGATGGTATCAAGCTTAGGTGCCTCTTCATTGAAGTCCTCATTGACTGCTTTAGCCCACTGTAACGTATGTTCTATCGAGAATTAGACTACTGCTGTGCAGTTCTCCCTTCTCTCTTTCTCTCTCCCTCTCTCTCATTTACACTGTTAATATTGTTGTCTCCATTCCTTCAACTGGCCACCTTTGCCTCCTGCAGTTGCTAGTTTTATGACTTTCATGCAACAGCAGCAGCAGCAGAAGCCACTGGGTGCAACTTTTTGACATTTACAATTGCAGGCGTTATAAAAGTGTGTGTTGTTGTTGTTGCTGTTGTTGCTTCTGTTGTTGTTGTTGCTTCTGCTGCTGCCGCTGGGCTTGCAAAATTGTCAGCTCGTTAGGTGGCTTCAGTTGTTTGTTGTTTCCATCATAAAGCAACAGGGCATAATTATGCCTGCACTAAGCTGGGCTCCCATAAATGCCACTCCCACATACTACAAGCTACTCCCCCTCCTCCCCCCCCTCTAGTTCAGTTGCTATTGAAATTAATTAATTAAATTATGAAGCTGTTGAGGGAAGAGCAGGATGGGGGAAAGAGTGAGGCATGTCAGTGTTGAGCGCATTGCAAATGCAACAAAAGCTGCATAGAAATTACAGCTGTCAGCAAGCAACGCTCACACTCACACTCACACACACACACACACGCGCACACACACACTGGTCTCGTTATTGGCCTGACTGGCTTTTGTTTTGCATTTGCACAAATGGGTCAAACCCCAAAAACAATCAAGAGACGAACTGTCCGTCTGTCTGTCCGTCTGTATGTCTGTCTGTGGCACTGTCGCATCGAGCGACGCGTGCTTTGGCCGCGCAATGAGCTGGGCACTAATTAAGTGGGCGTTGCTGGCCATGTGGGCGTATGCATTGCACGGTATCGTGGTTTTCCATTATAGTCCTGACAAACCTTTTTCCACGACGTCAACGTCAACGCGGGCAGCAGCAGCATTCGCCTGCCTGCCTGACAAGCTTTTGATTGAACGCCGCAACACGTCAACTGGGCCGTCAAGTATACGCACAGTGTCACGCTCTATTGGCAGCAGAGCCGCACGCGGCATGTAATTAAGGCTCCCATTTGAGCCACCAAACAAGCCACAGCTGACCAGCTCTCTTGCTATGCAACATTATGGAAAATATGCCAAAGATTTAAGGCGGCTTCAACTTACTGAACTTCTAAGCAAACTGGCTTCAAACTAGGCTATACTTTGGCCAGGGAAGAACTCACGTGGCAACCCTCGTACGTACGTGGGACTGTCAAATGGATGAGCAGTCAGCGGGCCAGCCATGCACACATATGTCACTCAACAAAGCAGACCCGATCCCCGCCCCAACCCAAATAGAGCTCGCCCTCTTCCATTGTAGTTCTTTGTTGTTGTTGTTTCTTTGTTGTTGTTGCTGTGTTGTGTTTCTGTTATGCCAGCGCCACAGATTGTTTATTATCAACTGGGAGCGATAAAAGTGTCCTGGCCTTATTGTGTGTCATTTATTTTTGGCCATCGTGTTACCTTCTTTTATTGTCCTCCTCGTCGTTGTAGTTGTTCGCTTTGTGTCCAAAGATTTCTTTCTAGCACTGCTTGTCAACACAAAATGGACATGTATCAATTAATCTTTACTGCCAGAGAGGGGGAGACAGCTCTGGTCAACAGTGGGAGCCAACAGTTGTTGTGCGCCTTATACTCCTCATTCTTATGCTTATCCTTATCCATATCCATATCAAAATTCAATGTGCTTGCCACAGCGCACGCTTCCCGGGGCAATTTGTTTGATGGCGCTGCGTGTGCCGTGGCCCCGCCCCCTCCGCGCCTTTCCACGGGGACTTGCTCCCACTGTGCGATGACTGCCATTAAAGGTCATGAACATAAATTACCTAACAAGTCAGTGGAGCGAGGGGCAGATTCGATTCCAAATGCCACAAGTGCAACCAAAATAATTGCTCAAGTTAAAGGGAGATAGAGAGAGAGATAGACTGTCTATCTATCACTCTCTCTTTGTCTCTTTCGCATGACATAGTGTGCGTGAGAGCTGTGATAACTCATACAAGCTTCAAATACTTGTTGTACGCGTCCTTGCCTCTGGGTTGCAACACATTGTCGGGCATATGATACGAGGCCCCTTGACACGTACTTGGTTAAAAGGAAACGTAAATGACGAGCATATTGATGAGGTGCGTGCCCGCCTTGCATAGATCCACTCGTCTGCTGTACAAACACAGATCCGTCGAGCGAGACGCGTGCACTCGATGGCCGATAACACGCTCTTAGCCATCAAAACACGCTCGCAAGGCCAGCATAACCTCAGAGAATGTCATGCAGGCCGAGTCGGTCATGGGAAACGAACATGCGGGAAATGGGCACGAAATCAGTCCAAGAATTGCTAAACTCGTTTCAGTTAAACTATATATTCTTGTTCGATCGTGTTCCCTTTATAAAGTCTTGCATCTGCTCTCGGCTGTGGCACCTGCGCCGCCTTGAGTGACATGTCCTGGCCACGAGTTTCACACTCGTGCAATCGAACATAATAAATCCATCAAATGCGTCTTTCATATGCTTATCATAAAATAATACGTCATGCCGGGTACCCCTTTTTGACAGAGCGGGTCTCAGTTTCCACATAATTTGATGTTTATCTCCACGCAGCAATTATTTCATTTTCCATTTCATAATATTGTCCGAGAATATGATGCATTTTCCCCATATCATTATAGATAATTTCTTCATTAGAAACAGAGACTGGAAACGCAGAATGAAATGTGAAAAACAGAACTGAAATTACTCCAAACCTGTCAGGAGTTCTCTGTCCTGTCCTCTGTCCTCTGTCCAGTGTGACAAGTTGTTATCGCAGTACTCGGATCTGATGGAAAACGACAGTTTTTCCGTTGAAAACTTCGTTAGGTGTTAAGTGCATTTCGTTGGATTTTTCGGTAAATTTCGTGTGTCTCTCTCTCTCTCTCGCTCTTTTAATTGCAAAGTTAAAAACAACACGCGGCTTAGGCAACTTCTCAGTCAATGCGATTACAGCGCTGCGTTGATGCGATTTTCATATTTTCCAAGCGAAATTCCAGTGAAACTTTTGCGATTGCCACGCATTGGGGAGGGGGGAACGGAGTATTAGAATGCGGCTTTATCGCTGGACGAGACAAAGACGAACCTGTTCTAATCTGATGCAGCTCGGTTGCACTTGAAAGGATTTGCCCAGCACACTGTGCACTGGTGGCAGACAAAAGCCCATTAAGGGATAAGCGAATGCACTGAGAGAAAGCAAAAGAAAAGTGAAGCAGGTCCCCTGTTTTTCCTGCTATGATCATTGAAAGTATTCTGAATTTGTTTCTCTCAGTGTAACGCACGAAAGGCAGCTGCCAAATCCTCAGCCTCATCCTCATAAACTCATTCGTGTCGCGGTTTCTGTTCGTCCAGACCGCAAAAACTGGGCACAGTTCGTCGGGTATACGAGACCGGAGCGCATTGTAATGCCATTAGGGCTTAGCGTGACAGGCACTTTTGCGTGGGCCGCGATTATCGATCAAAGCCGCAAAATGCGCACAGGTAGCAAACAAAAGGGAAGATACAATTCAAAATTTTGGTAACACATAAAGCCATAAAACATGGCCCAGGTAGAGCCTGTCAAAATGCATTTCATATTTACCTTACTCCTCTTCTTTTTCCTGCTCTTCTTCTTGTTCTACGTCTACTTTGTTGTCTTCTTTGTGTATTTTGACAAGTGTGTGTTTATTGTTATTGTTGGCGAGCAGATGAAGAGATTTTCACAAGTTTCCTTTGCATTATATAACAATTAGTCTATGCAAACCCCGAACCCAGAACTAAACCGCGAACTGAAACGAACCTAACCTCAATTAACATCTCGCGCCGAGTTCGCGTTCTAATAATCCAATATTTTCATAATAATTTGTACTTTTGCTCGGCATTCGGCATGCGCTCTAATTACCCAACATTTCTCCGGGTACCCCTGCCCCGTCTCCTTACTTGACCATTTAATTTGTTAATTATTTTGGGGTTAGTGTAACTAATGTGCTTCATTTGTGGTTTCGTGTCTCTTTTTTGTTTGTTGCTTGGCTTTTTCTTGCCATTGTAAACTTTGCGTGGGTCACTGTCAAAGAGAATGCCGCCGACGCACCTGTTCGACCATCGGTGTAATTGCCACACTTTGTGGCACATAATCGTTTAATTGTGCTAATCAAAATTCTGTTACACTTTGATTGCAGCACTTAAGAGCAGCCAACCACAAGCCGGGCGATAAGACAGACGCACAAAGACATATCATTAGGGTGAACTACAAAGATATTAGAGATATTTCTTTATTTCTTCCATTTCATTTGTTATATTGCATTACATAATGTCTGTATGTGCTGTGGCAATTATAGAACTCCCCCTTCAAGGCGTCGTAATTGAAACACCTTCATGTGCTGTAAAACCTTCTCTCTCTCCCGTTCTCTCTCAATTTCTTTATTTCTATCTCTCTAGCTGCTCGGCCTATCTACACGTAATCTCTTGCTCCAATTTCGGATTCAAAAATTAAGTTTAGTCACATTCTAAAGACACTCGGAGGTATAATTACCGCGAACCCGAGCACGTGATTAAGACCCAACAATGCCCACAGAATTCGACCGCACGCAGCAGCAGCAGTGCAGGGGCAAATAGAGTCATGAAGGGGCAGGGGGAAGACTGAAAGAGAGTAAAAGAATCTCAGTGAAATTCCCAGGAAAGCACAAAAACATAAACAAGAAAACCTCGCACAAACAAAGCAAGAGATAAAGTCATAAATAAAATTGGAAGTGTGACCGTTGCACGTTGGACAGTTGGAGACGGTGAGACGGAGTGACGGTGACGGCGCCATAAACCGAATCCCTAGACCAAGACCTAACCCAACGTGAGCACGCATCCTTTTTTGAGTGAAATGGCCCGAAATGGCCTGAAATGGGTTTTAGAGCCAGGAAGCATTTGATTATTTTTTACGGCTCTTTGGGGCGGCCGCACGCTCGCAATTACAGGAAATAATTCGGTCAGGAGAGAGAGGGAGAGACAGAGAGAGAGGGGGGGGAGTGTGGTACACAGAGGAAGGCAGATAGATATAAATATTAAGAAAGAAATGTCCGTTGCCGGAGGCTGATAAGACGCTTGCGATAAGGAGCTGGCAAAGTGAAAAGACACACACACACACACCCTCACACACACACACAGAAGTAGCAGCAGCAGCAGCCACCTCATTGATAGAGCAGCGAGATGTGACCGGGTTCGGATCACGTACGAAGATGATGCGTATGGAACAGTGCGAGACGCGAGGACGTCCAAGCGTGAATGTCACGTACCGAGAGAGTTGTGCAATGCTCCCGCTGTAAATAAATAAATAAAAGAGAAATGCTTGCTTAGGAGGAGAGTCCAAGAAAGCGAGAGAGAGCGGGAGAGAGAGAGACAGGGAGAGAGAGGGAGGGAAGGCAACCTGGACATTCACACGGCAAAATATATATCAACGATAATTTATGTGCGTGCTGACATGCGGGACCCCTTCTGGCCAGGGGTCGTCGCCGGTGTCGCGCAGTGTACGCCCCAACTGCGCAGTCGCCAGTCGCAGTCGCCGTCGCAGTCGCAGCTTCTACCTGAAGCCGATGCTACATGGCAGTAGCTTGTACGCTTTGTTAACAATTTAATGGCATAAACATTATGATTTCTGTTATTTCAATAAGCGACAGACACATGCGACAGCGACAGAGACAGCGACAGCGACAACATGGCTGTCCCCGGGTACACGGTCAATGCGTACACTGTGAGAAAAAAGTAGCGGACTGTATGTGATTCACTGATAAGAAGAAACGAGCGCAAAGCTTAGTCAAATGTTAGAGATAACTTGAATAAAGTAATTGAAGGAAAAATAAAAATAAAATTAAGTTAAAGAAGTTTTTTTTTTTTAGTCAAGTTTTACAATTCCTTAAATATATAGGGTCTTAGAACAAGTATGAGTAAAATTCAAAAACTTAAACCATCAATTGTAAAAAAACCTAAATAAACTTAAACAAAATTGATTTATTTATTATTTTTTTATTTATAGTTTATTTTACAAGATATTTTTTTCATTCTTTTATTTTTCTATTCTTATAATATAGTAGTAAAATATAAATAATTAAATGAATTGTATAACAAATTGTAAAAATAACAAAATAAATAATAAATAATTATTTTTATTTTATTTTATTTAGGTCTATTTTATAATTTAGTTGAAATAAAAAAATTGAACTTAAGTACAAATTCAAATTATATCGAATAATTTTCTGTTGTATAGTCTAAAATTATCTCTTAGTGTACTAGTTAACTACTTTATAGCTAAATAAATAAACAAACTAAAATAAATGCTGATGCCAAATGAATCAAATTTATGCTCTTTTGCCACTTTATAATCACTAATTTCTCTCAGTGCAGCAGCTTATCAGCTTGGTTTTGTCTCCTGCTCTGCGGTGCGAGCGTGAGAGATGCGCACTCCAAGATAAACCACATGCATTTGATGATCAACCAGGCACCAGAGTAGCTTCCCCCTGCCACGCCCCTCCCCCACAACACTAACAGCTTTGAGAGTACTGTGGGCACATTGGATGGGGGAGGGGGAGGCAACCGTTGAAATATTTATGCGAGTGCGACGCACTGCGAAAATTATTATGCGTAACACGTTCAGTTTGTTGGCTTTTTCGGCGACGACGACGGCGACGACGCAGCGACGTCGACTGCGCAGCGCGAGGCCCCGCAGCAGGCGGTCAAAAATGTTAACAAGCGCAATTTGAACGCCTCACGCTGCCAGGGGCAGGAATGGAGAAGGGGTGCAGGGGGTCAGTCCATACTGGGCCTGGTCACTTACACAGCCAGTTAGTCGGTCCATTCGGTCCATCGCCTTGCGCCTGCTTTTTTTGTGTGTGCAATTGATTTTTGATGGCTGATAAATATAGTTATGAATACGTTAACTGGGCCTCGACCTGGACCAGGACCAGGGCTGGCTAGCAATGATTTTCGTCCTGCGTGGCCATAATTATGCCAAGTTATCATTCATCTGATGAGTTTTTAATTAATTTCCAACCCGAATCGGGTTTATGTTGCTGGCAACTCGTTAGCGATGCCACTTTTTGTTTGTGGGTCAACTGCACATATCGATGCCAGAGATAACAGATGCAGATACTCCAGACTGCACTCCATATATATTCGTGTATCTGCATCTGCATCTTTTCTCCTTCTCTGTCTTCTCTCTGCAATCTCACTTTGTGCGCGTCAGCGTCACTCAAATGCCCCAAATTAGCCACAAATGGCGGAAATACGCTTGGCAGAACAACACGAATATTGTTGCAATTGCAGCCCCAATGCTGCCACGTCAGTGCCACAGTCGCTGTCAACACGAATACGAATCTAATGGGCCGCGTTCTCGACGAGCGTTTGAGGTGTTAATTTGCCAGGCGAATGGGCCAAATGTTGTCAACGTCAGAGCCAAAATTAAAAGGCCATCGGCGATTGGCAGCAAGATTGTAACTGGCACTAGTTCTCCTCTACAGATAGAGGGAGGGAGGGAGGGACTACGACTGATTGCAGTCTTCGCGTTGGTCGATTGAGACATAACTCAAGCAGAGGCCTAGAGACGCGTCGCCTGGCCTTTCACAATGCCGGCCAATTTAATTACCACTTTAGAGCGTTCAATTCCCCAGTGCTTATTACGATCTCTCTCCCTCTCTCTCTCTCTCTCTGTCTATCTTTCTCGTCTGGAGCTGTTTCCTTTGTGCTGCCGAGCAATAAAAGTGTCAAAAGTAACACTGTGTTATGCTGCAAGACATCAACATCGAGAGGAGCCAGCAAATCCCTCAACTATTACACACAATAAAACGAGAGACGGAGCACTGAGGAGCTGCGATCGCTCGAGTTCCTGCGGGATTAGGCAACAGCAACCATAAAACAGGCAATCAGCCCAGCCAGGGCAGCGTCTCCAGCTCGGACAAAGGGTTACGTATAAATAAATAAAATTTCATCAATGCGTCGTCAATAAGTTAAAGGATTAGGCATCGAAATGGAAATGGAATGGAACTCCAGCTCCAGATGCAGCTCCAACTCGAGCTCAGGGCTTATATCAGGCAAAAGCGACGCATTTGACTTGCTCACAAAGCAAATCACACGATTTAATGGGTTCCCTCAGCTCGAAAATAAAGCATTGTGTGGGTTACCCCTTGCACTGCCCCTCTTTCTCTCTGCCTCTCTCTTGCTAATGCATTTCCGTTTGAGCCCGAACCTAAGTCGAATTTATTTGGGCATTCAGACGGTCATAAAATATTTGTGGCCTGGGCGCGTCTTGGTATCTATTGAGCTGCAGCTGTCATAATTTAAATTCATTAAACTTGTTCCACAGTGTCACAGTCCATAACTGGCAGGGAGTGGAGCTCTAATTGTTTCCCTGAAGCAGTAAAAACTATTGAAATGCTACTCAAGTAGTTCACTATATCAAGAAGGGGTGAGGGGGGCAGCATCCAAGTTCGAGGAATGCTGCTGGCCAAAGTGAATAAAGCAATTTGTGAACGACTACTACGTGAATCAGATGAGTCTACTACGCAATCGTTATCGTTATCGCAGCACAATCACGGGTACCTTCCTCCTCTCCCTCTCACGCACTCGCTCGAGAAACGCACTGAAAATTAGTGGGCAATTGGTTGTATGAAAAGGAAAGAAAAAAGGGAGAAATGTGGAAAAAAATTAGATTTATTAGGCATATGCCAGAGATCTGTGTAGCAGAGATTAAAGCGCCTGCTCGCCCGCTACGTGTTGTGCATCGGGAAGTACCTGAGTCCATTCACGGACACACAGTGCCATGAAATGAGATTTATTCTAATACTCACACATGCGGCTTACCACACTGGGTAATCTCGTAAGTGAATATGCCATCAATTTCCTGACAACTTTGCGCATAATAAACAAAATCAAAAGTCCTAAGGCCCAAGGACTAATGAAATTAGGCTGAAAACCCAAGCGAATTTATGCTCCCACTCTGCTGAGCTCCTTAGGGGTATTTGAATTGTTATAAATATTTTATTATATTATTTGCAATAGTATGTATATGCTAATGTATTTGCGATTATTTCTAATGCATTTAGCTTGATTATTGTGTTTATTTTATTGCTATAAATGAACTAAGTACATTAAGATAGCTTTAGATTTATTTTATTATTATTTTTTATTCTTTGGATTTTGTTGTTCGTTTTCTCTGAGTAATGAAACATTTGGAATTCTGGAATATAAACGATATTTTTTTCTTTCCTCTAGACTATATTATTTAGCTCTCTTATCTCAACACTTGGTAGTGCACTATATCATCTTTTATATACGACATTAATATAACTGTCAGAGCAAAGAACTCTAGACTCATATGCTCAGCTCTTTATGACCCTTTACAGCTGCTGATTTTCGAATACTAGATCAGACAGCACTTGGATCTGCCAAACTAGTCTACACACACTAACACACACAAAGAGAACTGCCTACACACTACGCAATAAAATGGTAATAAATGTGCGAAATATGAAGAGAGTGCAGAACTCGATTATACCCTGCAGTGCTGCCAGTTCATAGGCAACGTAAGCAAGTGTTAACGAGCCTAGGAGAGATCACTGATGACTACAGGGTATAGGGTTGCACTTGGTGCTGCCAGTCAGAAGTGGAGCTCAGGTTAATTTACAATCTCACACACAAAAAAAACTCATTCATTTGGAGCAAACACCTGCAAGTAGCTTGATGTGTGTGTGCGAGTGTTTGTGTGCGAGTGTGTGCTCGCATATTGAAATGCAGCAGCGTGTATGATTTTTGATTTATGATCTGTCACAAAAATAGCAGTCGGTACACCCTACTCTAGGTGCGGTAAGAATGCGTGCAATGCAAAAATGCGAAAATGCTGAAAGGCTTCGCCTCGCAGCAACGATGCGACTGAGGCTGAGACTGTAGCTAAGGCTGAGGGTTGCGGATGGTAGGATGGCAGTAAAAGATATTTACGATGGCCAAGCCAAAGTTATGCATAAAACTTTCTATAGAAGTCTCAAAGTTGAGGCCTGGCCAGGTTCTGCTATCTTAACACGATCAAAGCCAGCCACAACAACAGAAGCAATCAATTTTCGTTGTTGTGATAGCCGCGGGTAGTCAGACAGCACCGGATCCCACCAGGGCACCCAAAACCGAAGCCAAGCCAAGCCAAGCCGAGCAAAGCCAAGCCAGGGAAGCCAGTCAAGCGACCAACCTGTCCCGGGAAGCAAGTCTGGTCCGCAGGCGATGCGGCTGCTTAATAAATATGATAATGCTCTGGACGTGGCCAGTAACCAGTAACAGGCTGCTCTACTAATTAATGTAACAACTGCATGGGCAGTCGTAACTGAGCCCGAGACTAGTTCTCTTCTAGTTCTCTCCCTCTCTCTGTCTCTCAGTGTCTCTCTCTCGCTCTGTTTACCCTGTGTGCTGTCCCAGACTTAACCCTAATAATAATAAATAGTGTCAGGATTAATTGAATCGTTCGCACTTTGCGCCGTTCCTGCAACAACGACAACAAGCCAGCAAGTGTCGCCTGCCGCTGCGACTCATGATATATTGTCGTTATTCAACTTTGCAATTTATTATAAATTCATTTCGGCCCGCCATCCTGGAGCTGCCTTTCTATCGACTTGGCACTGGCATTTTATAGTTCATTAATGTGGCAACTCTGGCATGATTTACGCCACAAAAAAGAAGAAAACAGAATCACAAGTACAAGCGACAAAATATAAATCAATAAGGCGACTCGTTAGAAGCTGCCTGACAAAGTCGCCACACTCAAGGTTAGAGCTTCAGTTCTTTGGGAATTTAGATTGAGAATTAATTTATAATACATATTATAATAAATTTATAATTCTTTGTGCACTTAAATATTGCAAAATAAGTGAGTCACTTCATTTAAATCTTATCTTTAGTAGAAGTAGATCGATTTAAATTTTAATTTAGAATTGGGAAAGCCATTCAAGATAATGAATGAGTGAGATTTCTAACAATACACCAACAAATAACAGAATAAGACTGTTTTATATTAAGTGTATATGAAAGATCTTTACTAAAAAACAATTTTAATAAGCAAAGTCAGCTATTAATGATCTTCAAAGCTAAATAAACTGAGGTATAATATAGAATCATCTTTGTAAACAACTGAAATTTCCTGCAAGGTTATAAAATAATAAGAAAATAACATATAAATAAATTTAATATGCCAAAAAAGGAAATAAAATATTATTTAACACACTCCACGTTAATTAGAAAGCGCATTTAAGATTTATGCCACAAGGCATTAACTTGATCACTGGCAAGAGGGAAGAGGGAGGAGGGGAGGTAAAATGAACTCAAAACGGCGGCAACAATAAGTCATATGCCAGGAGCTACCGTTAAGCCGCAAAAAGATGCAAAGACGCTTAAAACAACGTAAGCCAAATGTGAAATCATAAGTTGCACAGCAGCAGCAACAACAACAAAGGAAGTGTGGCAAGTGTGGCCCAAAACGAGGCACTCAACGTGTCGCCTGCTCAGCTGATTGCTGCAGCGAATCGCTGAGTGAAATGGAAGTGCCCAATCCGCTGTGAATCAGCGAGTGAGCGCGAGCAGACAGATAATGGGCAGCAGGAGGGAGGGGGGTAGGGATCTGGACAAGGGGGGGGGGGTGCAGGCACATGTGAAAATAATCGCAAGCCTGCGCATAAATAATGGACTTAAGTGTCAAAGGGGCACATCATCAATTTGTTTTTCGGCGGCCAACCCCACTGCAACAGCAACAACAAAGCGTCTGCTCCCCTCCAATGCACCCCTCCCCCTCGCCATGCACTATATCTGTATGTCAGTTTTAAAAATAAACCCCAAACTGAACTGGAGCGAACGGAACAATGCGATGGCATTGAAGGAGCCCAGTTCGAGATTTTCAAACAAATTCTCTGAGTGCTTAAGTGCTTCCGAAAGTGAAACAAATCTGTGACATGTGTTTCAGTTTCTCTGCACTCCGCTCCCCTCTCTTCTCCCACGGCCCACTACTGCAGGAAAGCCTGCCAGCTCTAGAGTAAATTTGCCTAAAGTGTCTGCCTCGCTCTGCCCTCAATCTCCGTCTCTCTTCCTCTCGCTCTCTTCCTTTCTATAAAGAAGCGGAAACTGCAGACTCCAACTGCAAAAGAAAAATGTGCCACCGCTTGCCCCCGTGGCAGCATCAGGCCTCTCCACCCCTGTTCCTCCTTCTGCAACTTTGTTGCATTTTAATTCAGTTTTCTTCCCGTTTTTGCCGCGTCTCCTACAACGCGGTCGCTTGTTTAAGCGGATTTTGAACGCTGCTTCCGAAAAAAAACCCAAACGAAATTGGCTAAGAAATATTGGAGAGAGAAACAAAAGCTCAAAGAGTGAGAGAGAGAAGGAGAGAGGGAGAGAGAGATAGAGGGGAGGCAGGTTATTTATGTGAGCTGCTTAGGCGATGCATCCATAGAATGATATGTGAATGCGCCTACAAATTGACCGAAAGTGGCAGAAAGAAGAGTGGAGAAACTGGAGATATATAAAGAGATGTTTGGCCAAGTCAAGGCAGTTTTCTGTTATATAGATAGATATATAAAATAACAGAAAGTGAAATCAACAGCTTAAGCAGCTAACTTCTAAGAACTACTGGAAGAATAATTATGGAGTCTTATCGAAAATATTTCAAAGAAGAAAGGTAATCAAAACTAATGAAAATACTTTAAAGGCTTTTTCTAGAATACTTGAAGAAAGAGTAGAAACTAAATGAAAAGAAACAGACTATCATATCAGAAGTGTACTTTAATATAAACTACGTTTACTTCTTTATAAACTATACAGCACAAGAGCCCAAACTATTAAGAAGCATCATTTACCAGCTTGCTGCCACCTTAAGCCTTCTACAATAATATTTGCCTAGCCCTCTATTAATGTCCAAACTTGTTGGTTCAGTTGTGTTTTGATTATCCTTGCGAGAGAGGGAGAAAGAATCCCTAAACAAAAGCCATTCTAATGCAGCTATTCTAAAATCTCTTGGGTTTTAGTCAACTAATCAAAAAGGAGATAGCGACAGCGTCAAAGGAAGAAAGAGACAAAAGACAAAAAAAGGACAACAAAAAACTGGGAGAGCTGCTGCTGCAATAACAAACAAGGCAAAACAATGAGCTGTTCGGGGGGCTTAATGCCACAAATTGAGCAATTCTTGGCATATGTGTATCTGCGTCCTTTCTCTCCATTCTTTCTGTTCTCTACACTCGCTCTCTCTCTCTCTCTCTGTGCTGTAATGCAGCTATTTGAAAACTAATGAGTGGCATGGAATAAAATGGGCAACAACAACAGCAAACATGGCACAAAAAAGCAGGCGGCAGTCAGAAATCCGCTTACAGCGATGAGAAGACCATGAAAGAGAAGCCTTACAGCGGAGAGAGAGAGAGGGCAGCAGGCAGAGGGAATTGGAGCTATAGAGGAGCGACGCGAATGACGACAGAGCCGAGTGCAAATGAATGCGCATTTGAAATTAAGCCCTAATCCTTTTACAATTGATGCTGTGCAGTCAGGCAGATACCTGCCAGATGCACGTTGCTGCACACGTATGTGTCCTTGCCAGCAGGACGAGCAACTGCAAACGACAACCTATTCCCCTATCCCTGTTGTTGTTCCTCTTGTTCCTTTCTTTTTTTTGGGCTATGGCAATATGTTTGTGTTTGTCCGGGCTTAGGAGCACGACTACACTCACTCTCGGCGAGGTGTGAGGGCTGTAGGCTGTTTTGGGTTCTCTCCCTCTTTCAGTCCTTCCTTAAGCCCATCCTCGACAATGCTGACCTACCGCACAACAATTATAAAGCCAGCCAGGCAGAGCCATATACAAATCGAATTGTTATCATAGCTAAGCCAGCTGCTTCCTAGAAGCGCAAGCCAAAACTTACTTGCCAAGTCAAAGAGTTCGGGAAAGATCCTCGGAAATATGCGTTATAGTCGCGTGTTTATACAGACGTCATTATAATCCTGGGGAAATTTGTTTTCTCTTGGCAACAAGTGGCATTATGCGCTTGAGAATGTTTATATTATGAAATATATTTTGGTAGCACGCAGACTAAGATTAAGATAACCTGCACCTTAGAAAAACAGTGACCAGCAACTAATGATTTTCTGTTTTCTCTTCATTACGCTATTATTCTTCTTCTATTTATTTTAAAGAGATGTAGTCAGAGATTGTAGAGGAAAATTCGCTTTATTTAAGGTATTTTAGGTGTGTTTGGTATTCAGAAAATTATTTGCAAAATTTTAAGATTGTTATTACTATGATAGTAGAGATTAGTATTAGTGTTTAAAAAATGAATGGACTAGTGAAATATATTCAACTGTAGATGCCTTTATAATCAAAATTTACAGGCAATTAGGTTTTTAAATTAATTTTACTTTTAAACAGTCGACTGACTATAGTTAGACTTTAAATAAAATAGAGTTAAATTATAATATCTATCTAGTTATAGATAACTTAAGTTAACCGATAATTTCATAGGGTCTGTGCTAATTGTCCCCTAGTTCGCAAAGAGTTCCTAGGCTACCTCGTGTGCCGCAGGAAATTAATCAATGAGTATTAATGCATTATTATAATAAATAACTTTTTATAATGATAGGATATTAGGAGAGGTACATTATATATTAAACTAGTTTATCATGCACCCATTAGAGTGTTAAATGTACCATTGATATAATATTCATAAAAAAATAAAACATACATATGTTTTCTATACTCTAACCTTTAACCTGTTTATCACTCTCCCTCCTTTCATAAAGCTAGCATTTTCCATTGAAGCCTGGCAAAACAGTTCCTAGTCTCCTCAGGCATCTTCCCGCTGCCGTGGCACCTTCCCGTCTGGTGGCACAGTCGCCTGCTCCCATCTGCCTACCGATCCTGACTGGGAGTACATGTGTGCCAGCTCCGGATACACCTCGTTAGTGTCCAACAGGCAAATGACGCATTGTCTGCGACAGGCAGGCAGCTGCCCTGGCTGGACAGGGCGGAGCGGGCAACTACTTAGGAGCGTTTGAAAATCGTAGAGCGTTGCGAAACGCTTGAATTTGTAGCCGCTGTTGCAGCCACTATTGTTGTTGTTGCAACAAAAGTTAACACATTGTCGCGAGCGCACAAAATCAAATAAGAAATTCGTTACAGGCGACGCATGCAACGAGTCGCAACGCACTTAATTTCAAACAGGATTTACGAGGTCGACACACACAGAGAGAGACTGCATGTTGCCATCTCTGTCGCACTCGCTGCTGCGCCTGCGCAGAGCTGCTGAGAGCAAATCGCTTGTGACGAAAGGGAATTTTCAACGCTCCGTCGAGAGCAATGCGACTTAAGAAACAGTTGCTAATGAAATTTCCTTTTTTTTGAGTGCAGATCCGCAGATCCAAATCCGAGTTGCAGTTGCAGTTCCAGCTCGAGTTGCAGCTGTGCGGGGGCATGGCGAATGCTGCGAGAAGAGAGAGAGAAAGAGAAAATTGCTCGCTCGATTGCACTCTGTGAAAGAGCAGAGGGAAGAGGATGCTCCTTAATTTGTTGCATGCAACGCGTTGCAGGGCAATTTGCCTGGCCCACCTCAAGTGGAAACTGTCCGTCTGTCCGGCATTAATATTCAATTTTCCGAGTGCACTTAGAGCGACTTAGAGACGCAACTGTATCTGCCCCAATTAGCTGCAATTGTTGCAATTCGCCTCGAGCTCAAGTGGCCTGGGCTTAATCGTGTTGCAAGCAATCATGCAACATTCGAAGCAGCTTGGAATATGTCAGCATTGATGGAGTAGCTGCATGGGAATTTCTCTCTGTGTATTTATTGCTATTTGCTCTCAGGAATTTTCTTGTTTTGGAAAAGTTTTAGTGGAAATTCAGCAGGGCGATCCGCTGCGAGGAGCAGCTACTGCAGAGGCAGCAGTGGCAACTGGGACGGAATATCCTGGAATTGCTACTCGAACAGGGACTTTCTTCTCTCTTCAGCAGCAGCAGCTGCACCTGAGCAAAACCACAGACTGTGCAAACAACAGTTAGCTACCTTTAATTGATAAACAAAGCAGCAGCAGCAACGGGAACAGCGCACAGCACGAGGCTGCCACATGCCAAGTCGCAGCTTGACATTTGTTTGCAGCAAAATATTTGCAACGTATGAGCTGCAGATTTCCATTGTGCTGCATTTCTCCAGAAGCACACAGCACACTCGCACAAAAGGATGCAGCAGCGGACTACCGAAACGGCAGCAGCAACCTTGAAATTGCATTTTATGAGGCAGCAGCACGCGGCAAGGCCGAGCTGATTGCAGCGCGGCTCAAGCGTGGCGAATCGAGCGAGTGCAGCAAGGCCAGGTTGACATTTCTAAGCTACTAACTAGCCAGCAGGATGGCCTGTAGCACTCCCTTTCCATCTCCCTCTGCCTCTCCCTCTACCTCTTCCTTACTCTTGCGCATGCGTGGCCAATCGGGGTACGTGTGTCCAGCGAGCTGCCTTCGCTGCACGCGCGCACAAAGCGCCTTTAGTCACAGCAAATTATGACAGGAACTGCAGCCCGAACTGCGAACTGGACCTTGGCTCACCTTGAGCTGCATTTAGTACACCCACCTGGTAGCCCATTATCCTTGGCCAACAAAGGGCATTGCTAGCGTGGCTAACGCGGCTAATGCGACTGCCAGCCTGACTGACTAGACAAATGTCGCGTGTTGCAGCGAGCAGGCGAAAAGTTAAGGCAGCTTCTGCAGGATGCCAAAGAAGAGCGTGTCTAAAGGTGCTAAGAAACAAAGTGAGAAGCAGTGGAGAGAGAGAGAGAGAGAGACAGACAGAGCGCAGGGGGAAGATGACTTCAGAATTGGCTCGTAGTATTTTTAAAAAGATTAATGCAGCTACTGGACAATTGCTGATAAGCGTGTCTAAAAAAGATAACAGGGGAAAAAGAGAGATATATACAGACAGGTACAAAGACAGAGAGAGAGGGATATGCACAGGCAGGCAGAAAGACAGAAAGAGAGATATAAGAGCAGAGAGCAGCAGGTAAGGTGGAATTAAGAACTTCATGAGACTGCATACAATTTTAATGGAAGTACAGAGATTTAATTGAGACAGATAGAGGCAGAGAAGGTGCAGTAGAGAGAGAAGAATAGAGAGGAAGTGAGAGAGGGAAGAAGAGAGCAAGAGTAGCTTGTGTTATTATTACTTGTATTAATCAAGTGCTACAGCTTTGGGCATATTCCCAGAGCGAGTTATCGCTTTATATTAATTACGAAAAGGGCTAATTGCGCACAGACAAAAGGCCGCAAAAGGCGTCAGCTGTTCAGCTTTCAGCTGAGCCCCTTCGGCCCTTTGTTGCCCACTTGGCCAATTTGCCACATTGACGGCTTCACACCTTCGCGTTGACCGACAACTGGCGACGGCAGAGGGGGAGAGAGCTCAGCCTGAACTTGACAGCAAGGATAACGTTCGGCAAAGGCACCCAGATCGGCAATTACAAACAAGTTTTTAATGCGCGTAAGCTCGTATACGTATATAGTTTGTATATATTTATAAACTTTATAAAATTGCGTCTTTTTAAGCGGTGCACGCCTAACTAAAGGTAAAGCAGTGGAGCTTGCTGCAAGGCAGCTGTCGTGTGGCAGCAAGGCAGTTCAAAGAGGGAAAGGTAAACTTCACATACTCTTCGAAATGATGTATTGATCTTATGTAGAATAAATCTTGTAGATCTTTGGTATATATTTAATTGAAATATCTGTTAAATATGTGATAAAGATTTACTATAAGCATTTAACAGTTAAAGGAAGTCAATGCCTTGGTAAGATGTAAGGAGATGAGCAGATTAAGCATCGACTTCGACTTACAGCAAGACTAAGATGAGTTGACTTACTCTGCCAAGGCTTCTCTCGCTCCTTAGCTACCCCTGGAAAGAGTATATGGAAGTAAGCCCGCACAGCTTAAGGCCCAGCGAGCAGTCTGCTAAATGCTGTTAAACTTCACCTGCAATGAGGCAATGTTATCATTCATAATTTTACACGCTTGTGATTTTATTGCCGTGAAATTGCCAATAATTACGAGCAAACGAGGCACAGCGAACTGCAAGAAGAGCGAGAAGAGGCAGAGAGAGAGAGTGAGCTGAGGCTATATAAGATTCTTCAGCTGCCTTAACCCGTTTTGCCCTTCAATGTTATCGGCTTAATCTACTCACAGAGAGAGAAAAGAAAGAACTGTTCTCATTATGCGACAGGCATTTGTGCTTAAGCCCCTCAAAGGGAGAGAGAGAGAGAGACAAGCAAACTTCAATTGCAACTTTAATTTGTCATTTTGCAAGTTTGTCGCCCACCGCTTTCGATTCAGTTTTCTCTTTTTGTCTGTTTCTCTCGCTGATTTTGGCTTTGGCTTTGGCACAAATTGGCTTAAGCCCGCACAAAACGTTTTTCATCAACGTGGAAAAAGTTTTCCGGCGCTGCTTTTCCGCGCTTTTGTCACAAGTTTTGCTTTCGCATGGCTTTTGTGTGTGTGCCATCTCTCTCGTGAGAGCTATCTCCCCCCCTCTCTCTCTCTCTCTCTTTCCTGCTCTATCTGCGTGCGTAATTGCATTGCATGTTGCGCTGCATTAAACATTCCATAATTTTATTTGGCTGCCTTTGTCATTGGCTTACGTTTGTTATTTGGCAGTTTTCCACAAAACTTTTTCATCATCGTTGGCGTGTTTTGGTAAGCTGATCAAAAAACTGAATATATATATGTGGTTTTTATATAGTATGATTTTGGTAATGCAGCGAAAGGTAGCCAAGGGATCTGATTTATTTTCAGCATTATTTTACATGAACAAGTTTGGTTTTCTAACGCAAAGGAAATAAGTGAAATGCTGCGAATTTAATTTTAATTTGTTGATTGTGGTAAAAACTTCATTGGACATCCCTCCAACAAAAGTGTCTCTACTGTCGAGTGTGATTCACTGGCATATACCCGCTACCCTACTTATCCAAACTAACCTCCTATAAATTCACACTCCTTTGTTCTCGTTTACAGAGACGGAAGGGGGCGTGGCACATTTTTTAAACAAGCTTTATCAGCCGAAAACATTAAGACATATTGTCTCCAAATTTAATAGTTCTAGATCTTATAGCTTCTGAGATCTTTGCGCTCATGTGGAAACGGAGATGGATAGGTCTAATTGACCTTTATAATTGGAAAATATTTGGCTATTATACCCTGCTGTTTTATTGCTAGTGGTCATAATAAATTAAAAATATCTAATAATAAAGCAGAAAAGAAGTTTGATATGGGCAAAAATATGAAGAGATATTAAAAGCTCCTGGAACCATTATTCGATAAACATTTTGCATACTTAAATCTGTCTCATTTAATTTTAATAGATTGGAAAAAAATAATTGAAAAAGCAGATGCGTATATTAAACATTTCACGATATATATGTAAGTGTTAAATACCAAACCTTAATATGCTTAAAATATTTTTCGATTTCCCAGAAATATTTAAAAAAACTCTTCTCAGTCTTAGACCAACTGCAATCCCTGTTGGGCACTTTCTTCTGACCGCCACTTCAGTCACAAGCAACGAGTACAACGTGGGAAACCGAAGAACACTCGACAGTTGCAATCTCAACGGGATTGTTCTGGCTGTCAAAATATTGAAAGAACTAACTGAAGAACTAAACAGAGAAACAGAGAAAGAGAGAGGGAGGCCGAACTTCGATCTCTGTGCTGGCGGCACATGAGAGAAATTCGCAAACTCATTGCGCAAAGAATGAAGAAAGGAGAGAAGAGAGATGAAAGCAAGCCGAAAATAGAAATAGAACATCACACAAGTTGGCGGCAGCTTCCCACCTTTATTAACTAATTTGCTAAGGTTGAGCAGCGATCGTACAATGAGGCAGTGTTAATGTCTTCTAATTGCTACAAGCGGCAGCCACACACGGCGACCGTCGGCAAGGTGAGTCAAGTGAGAGGGCGGCGGCGACTTTCATATGTGTCACCTTAATACGATTTCCAAGTTCGAGAACAATTAAAACCCAAAAACGAGAGGAAAAAATAATGTCAACGTCATCGTTGAGGCTTTGCGTGTGGCGCAGTCGAGCTACCGAGCTGGACAATGGGAGCGGCAGCATCTTGGGAAAAATGTCGCACACGTCGTCGTCGCATTGTTTGGGCGAGGCGAGCCGGGGCGAGGCAAGGTTGTCATTGTCATTGTCACCTGAGCGGTGCCCCTTCTTCCTTTCTCTCTCCCATTTTGCACTAGCATTGTCCTTTTCTTTGCCATAACTCCCTCACTCTCTCGCTCTCCCTCTGCTTCTGTCTCTGTCTCGCTCTTCTGCAACATGCCACAACAAGACGCTTGCGTGAGCGGGCTGCCTTTTGATCCTTGGACTGGGCCTCTTTTTCTGCTGCTGCTGCTCTGCTTGTTGTTTTGCCGCTCGATTTGCTTCCATTTGAAACTCATTTGGCTGCACTTGCGCATCCCTAAAGTGTTTTGCCAGCAGCAATTTAGGCCCGACTCAGGTGGGTCGCTTCCTCAGGGCACACATTGTTCGCATATGTGCGATTGTTTGCGCTCAATTGCCGAAAATTGTTGCAAGCGCCCTGATTGCGAGTGTCTACAGATGTGTGTGTGTGTGTGCGGGTGTGTGTGGTCCTTGGCTGGGAATCAGTGCAGCTCAAAAAACATTGCATTTCGGCATCGACTTTGCATACACTTAAAATGCAGTGTGCCTGCTACCGCTTCGGCGAACTGCAGATGCACTGTGGAACGAAGGGCGAGAAAAATGCAGAAAAAAAGAATATAAAAAATATAATATTAAGGACAATAAATTACACTTTACATATTATAAGACAAATTGATCACATGATATAAAAAATATCAATTATAAATATGGAATTTGCTTTTAGTATTTTATTTGCGCAACTTATTGCTTATTAATATCAAAAATTGGTCAAAAAAGGTCAAACTAACTTTGTGCAAATGTATATTACAGGCAGAAGTAGGCGTGGTAGAGCCCCATAAAGTATATATATTCTTGTTCAGCAACACTAGACGAGTTGACTGGTCCATTTAGGGTCTGTCTGTTGATGTGAATAAGAAGATCTCAACTGTTATTATAGCAAGAGATCCAAATTTGGTATGAATGATGCGCAGACCAAGTTTATTTCAAATGTTGGATGCCACGCCCATCGCTTAGCGTCCGGCTTATATATATCTGTATATTTGATTTAATATTTTGTGTCATTTACTTGCATTCAAATATAACTGAACTGTTAACCTTTAAGCTAACCACTTCTTCACTCATTTGCTCCACTGTGCCGGCGCTCGTTTCTCTCTCACTTGGCACCCACTGACGATGGGCCTGAACTATTTTGCACGATTGACTGTTTGACATAATGAAACGCATGCAGCAGCAAGCAGAGGCGAGCAGCCAAGCAGCAGACGAGGCAAGAGTTGCACTGGAAGGGAGGGGAAGTGGTGGAGAGGGGGAGTGGCAGTCGTAACCCCACATCCGAAAGGCCGAGAGAGCTGCAGAGTAACCAGATTTGGGGTGCCGGCCCACGCAGTGTTGCATTTCTCGTTGTCGCTGTTGTTGTTGTTGTTCCTGTTGCTGTTGTAGCTGCTGCTGTTGTTGTTGCTACTAATCAAGTGCAATGTTGCTACCATGGTTTCTGCCCTGGCTTGCTGCAGTGCCTTCCTGTCATTGTGGCAGGTTCAGTATTGTGGTTTGCCCCGTCTGCTTTTCTTTTATCAACGTTGGCCCAGTCGCCGTCTCCATGATTGCCTCAGTTGTTGTTGTTGCTGCCGTTCTTCTAATCAGTCAGTGCACAGTGCCGGGCAGAAAGTTGGTCAGTAGTCGGTTATCCCCAACTGATGATGAAGCAGGCAGACGGGGCGGGGGGAAGAAGAATGGGGCGACGGGCTAATGAAAATGAAAATCTGTGTCAATGTGCATTGTTTGCATATTGAGCAGCATCGGGCAGAAATTGAGTTAGAGTTTCAGCTGCAACTGGAGCTGGAGATGGAGCTGGAGCTGGAGATGAAGCTGCAGTTGGTGTTGAAGTTGGAGTTTCCCTCGTAGTCGGAACTTCTCTGGTGCATCGCATTTCCGAGGCATTGTCAACAGATTTTGAATTTTCTTTTGGGTATCGCACGCAAATTAACTGCGACGCACGCTCCGTTCCTGTTGTTGTTGCTGTTCTTTTTGTTGTTGTTCCTGTTGTTGTTCCTGTTGTTGGTGTTTTTGTTGCTCGTAATTGCAGTTCAGGTGTGGGCAGATCTTAAGTTCACTTCAAAGCAGTCTGGCAAGGCGGTGTTTTACATGTTTATAAATACCCTGTAAATGGTAAATTGAGAACGTGATGAACTTTATGAAATCATCTGTTTAACCTGATAAAGCTACTCGTATTTTGAGGGCCTTGAGATCGTCTGCTTTCAATGCCTATAAAACGCAAACCAAAAACGCAGCTTTCTCAAATTTTACAGTCAGCTGTTAATCGATAACTGCTGACAGGAGCAGTGTTGTATTTAGAGCAGGTGCGCGGCAAATACAAAAGTCACGGACTTATCAACGACCCTCGTAGAACTATATGTTTGAGATTACTGGTTTATAATCAAAATAAATATTTACTATATATAAAGAAACATAATATATATTCTGCCTATAAAATAAAACACATTTATATGCCGTATCTCATATAAATAGTAAATAAATCATATAATTGTATACTTTTCCATGCAAACCTTATGTTCCGACAATGATTGAGCAATAAAGTATAAATATCTGTATTATTTTTATTATGTTTTATCTTCACTTATAGCATATCTCTCAGTTGATCATTCTAAATATTTCTCTTCATTATTTTGGCGCTGTGTCACTTGTAAAACTTCAAACGCGCCTCGCTGCATATGATGTGTGCATGTGTGTGGGCTCAAAAGCCAGTTCCAGTTAGTCAGTATTCCCGAGAGACAGTGCGAGAGAGAGTGGGAGACAGTGCGAGCGGGAGTGGGTGCGAAAGAGACAGAGCGGCGAACTATTAAAACAAACGCCCACCGTTTGTCAGCTCTTCAGTCGGCACGGATGACATGCATTCGGTTTTGGGCTGACACTGAAGTGATGAAAGTGTTTCACAATCAACGAAGACATCGCCGGCGGCGGCAGCATCACAAGCCAAGACACACAAGAGACGGCAAGAGATCCACTGCAAAGAGACAGAGCCACACAAGAGAGACAGAGAGAGAGAGAGATGCAGACACCCACACACAACAGGACGCCGGCATGTCTGAGGGCAAAGGGAGCGACCTCGACCTCGTTCCCGACCCTCTCCCTCTGCCTCTTGCTCTCCCTCTGCCAGTGCCGCTCTCACAGGGCGTTACTAATTTGTGTCACATTTTCTTGTGCTCGCCTCGAATTTGCTACACTTGTTACACGGTTCACACGCCGTACGCACCCGAATCCCCGTCTCCCTACCATCTACCATCTTCCGGCTTCTGCTGTGTCTCCGCGGGCATTGTTTGAAGAGTCAAAGTCAGTGTCCGACTCTCTTTCTTTCTTTCTTTCCTTTTTTTGGCAATCATTTTTGCGGTAGGTCGACATCATCGATCGAGTGTCGAGGGAACTCATTCATCAGCCCCGACTGGCATTACTAATTGTCGATTCGTTACAAAAATGTGCGACTTCTAGCAGCCACAGGCGGCCGCTCTGATGCCTGCAGATTGCTCACTGTGTGGGCAGCATAGACCACATATTAGACACATAGAGACAGGACTCAGCCCGGCACAAAGATGTGCCGCTCCAGCGCTCAGCGTGCTCCTTGCACATGCAAAAACTTCAACTTGAACGCGCTGTGTGTGGGATGCAGACAGGGAGACCTCCCAGAGAAGTTGGAATTGGGAAGTTAGCTTAGTAAAGTATTAAATTATTTGAATATAAATAAATGTTTGTTTTAATTAAGAGAAAGCTTTGCTTGTGCAATATTTATCATGTTTGTTATTAATACTTATTTATTATATTTATAATTTCAAAATAAATTTCACTATAAATGATATTAATTTGAATTTTATTGGGGGCATTTTTAGTTAGCTCGAGATAATAACTCTCATTAAAGCTTATCAATCTAACTTATCTAACTGAAATATTCTGCCAAAGAAAATTATAAAATACAATGATATATATGATATTATATTAAATAAATCACCCACAAACTTAGTTAGATACTAAGCTTAAATTAATGAAATTCAATGCAATAATATTGTCTATAAATTTCAACAAATGAAGCTCATATCTGCTCGAGATAATTATCCCTGAATACAGTTTGAATTCCGATAGTTGAGTTAAACTTGCCTTGTATTGTTCGCTCAGCTTGCAAGATTTGCTGTAATTCACATTTAATAAACATTAATTAAATCACGTCCGATTAGCCCGCTTGACCTGGCATTGCTCGTTGGCTGCCGACTTGAGCAGCAGACATCCTCCACCTAGCTCCCTTCCCCTCCTCTGCCCAACAGCAGCACTTGAATGTTAATCACTGAGAAATTGCAGGCAACGCACTCAGTTCGCGTTGCACCCACTGCAGAGGAGTGAGAGAGGGAGAAAGGGGAGAAAGAGAGGCAGACAGGGGAAGAAGAGGGAAGGTAGATAAGAGGCAAGGTGAGAAGCGGGAGGCATTCGCATTGTGGCGTAATTTAATGTGCGTCTTAGAACGCTTTCGGCCATGATTTGGCGTACGCCATTTAATCTCAGATATCAGCAACACCTGCCGCAGTTGCAGCAGCAACTCGCCAGCAACTGCAACTGCAACTGCAACAGTGCTTGGCTCCTGCAGCGGCAATAAATAGATAAAGAGAAGCAGAAGTCGATGCCGTGCTGCACTTCCTGTGCGCTCTTGGCCATCGGCTTATTGGCCTTGGCTTGCATGCCACGTAACTTAAATCAAAAATCGAAGCTGCCGCTGCCGTTGTTGCTGCTGCTGCTGTTGCCACTGCCACGTTGCAATGTTGCAGCACTCGCTGTTGGCGTAAAAATTAATTAAGTTGACTTCTGGCATTGGCAATGGTCAAGACAACTTCGAGAGCTTCCCCCTTCCTCCATTCCAAGCGGAAGTCGTATGTTTTGTTATATTTGGTTTTCCGGGCTGCGGCAGCGCTGCCTTCTTGCCCCGTTGCCTCCTCGCTGCTTGTGGCAAGTGTGGAAATTATGAAAAATGAGCCAAGAACGACAACTAACGAGCTGACTACCTCTCTCCCCCTCCATCTCTCTTGCTGCCCCACTTGGCGCCAGTTTGCAGCAGCTCGAAGCTGCCCCATCAGACGCACATGTTGCAAATATGTTGCCATCGCCCTAGCCTCCTTCTGCGCCTAATTGATGAACAGTTCTTGACTTTTCCGCTCGCATTGCGTAGGCGCTGAAATATTTTCCACAAAATTGATGAATTGCGCATATTGAAAGTCATCTTGAGTGATAAATTAACGAGCTTCCAACTATTTGTTGCGCTTGTGTGGCCACAGATCTTATCACTGAGACTGCCTGCCACCCCCTTCCTCACACACACACACCTCAAATGCAATCACAGCTCACAGTTGGTGCTGGAATGCGGCCCAATAATGCTTAAATGTCAACTGTGCCGCAGATCAAATAACAAAACTGTCCGCTAAACTGTCACCGACAATTGGGCACGATATGAGTGACGCTTGTAATTGATTTGGAAAACGCTTAGCTATAGATTACAACACATTAACAGGCCATAGAGCACATAGAGAACAGTCTGGAGGGGCTCCTATCCAGGGGCTTGGCTTGGTGTCGGCTCAGGCTCAACTCCCAAGACAGTTGGGCTTGACAATTGTTCACTGGAAAAACTGTGTGACTTCAAGTATTTTGTTTTTGTAGGTCATGACTAGCTAGATCTGATCGTGAGTTATAGAAATACTTTGGCCAAAGAAGGAGCAGTTGAAATAAATAAGTAAACTAAATAAAAGATCATAAATATATAGATATCTGTTGAAATTTATCGATAATATCGAAGAGTAATAAACAAATTATAATAATGTTATCACTCTGCTCTGCTTTATTCCCCTTCTTCACTTCAGTATGAGCTGTGTTAAGTCCCTCTTCCAACCTGATATCGTAAATCAAATGCAAAGGCTTCCCCAAAGTGCTTTCGCTTGTTGCCTAATCTTATCTGGCCTAGGATTGTAGTTTGATGGCCTCGAGAGCAAGCCGCGAATGGTTCAACTATTCAATTCATTGAGGAAAGTAAAACTTGGTAATAAAAATTAAAATCAAATTCGATTTTTATGACGGACGCAACGCGCTGAGGCCACAGAAATTGCAGCTGCAGAGAGAGAATGATAAAAAGAGTGAAGAAGAGTGGAAGAGAAAGGGAGAAAGAGAGGGAGAGAGAGGGAGTGAGCAAACAGTGAACTAGCGACGCGTTTGTGGGGCATTTGAAGGAACGTAAAACGACTGTTAAGGCCATCATTAACATTATCGGCTGAACGTAATATGGGCAGGGCCGTAGATAAGACCAAACCAGAGCACAACTGGGAGGTCAACAACAACAGCAACAACAAGAAAAGCAGCAACGCAGACAGCAAAAACACTTTTCAACTTTCCTTTGACGCCCCAGAGAGTGTCGGAGATTTCGTTTTATGGACTCGAATTAAACGCGATTTGTGTTGTTCGACAATCGTTGTTGCTGTTGCTGGTTTAATTAAAAGTAAAATCAGGTTAAGTATTGAGCAAAAGCGCAGCATGAGTCGCCCGGCTCTGGCTTTGTTTGTCGTGCTTTGGGCCTGGCCAAAATCTGGACACCAAAGTGCCATTAAAATCGCGTAAATCTCTGGGCCTACATACACAGGGCGGGCCATCAAATAAAAGTTCATTAGTTGCGCATAAAAAGTGAAAAGGAAAAACATAAAAACAAACAAACAGAAACAGACAAAGCTCTATGAAAGTGTTAGCTAATTTCTAGCTAGAAAACTAAACTAAACAAATTATAATTGAAAAACTCTGGCAAATCTGCAATCGTCTGGCCAACAATTCAAACCAAGCAGCACAAATTGGCCTGGCCGAAACGAGAATTTGGCAAATGCCTTTGCAGCTGCCAATGGCACAGAAATTATGCTCGCTGCCAGAGCAACCAGTTGGCCAACTGCACTGCAACACCTCGTCTCCGTCCTCGTCTCTGTCTCCGTCACCGTTTCGGTTGCGGCCAAATCCAATTCGAAATGCGTGTCACCTACGGCTGGAACGAAACGGCAGCAGGACAAATGCTGAGCGTGAAAATCCTTTTGGGGCATACTCACACACACACACGCACACAGACAGAGAGTGCGTGTTGGAAAATTTCAAGTGTGAAAATCGCTTATGTTTCGGCATTCGCATCTGCAAAATGTGTTGAGGAAGAGGAAACCCGCCAAGACAATAACACAAAATTCCTATACAAAATTTGTGGCTATTTCCTAATGGGATTAAAGCCGAGAAAAAGGTGCAACAGATATGCAGTTTATATACTGTATGCAGTATATGCAGTATTTTATATTTTTTGTATTTTAATACTGTCATTTTAGTAGAGATAAAGTGCAGTTTATAAAGGTGTTTCTCTAGTCTACGTTCACGTTCTTATCAAATTGTAATTTCAGCTTCGAACACATATTTGCCAACTGTTGATGAGTTGTCCAAGTGTTCTTTACACCTTAGTATATTGTTTTCTTAATGTAAGTACAAAACATATGTTGCCTATGCAATTTCACACCTCCTTCAAGTATTGAATACCCCGTTCAATCTTTGTGCAAAATTCCTGCGCAACCTTCAGCTTAATTTAATAATAATATAAATAAACTTTTAGTTGGCCACTCGGTAAATGGGTCAGAGTCGGGGCTCATTTCATTATAAAAAGCAAATTATTGTTGTGCCACAGATCCGGAGTCCGGACCACACCTTTGGCACGTTTGCGGCACAATTGAAATGGCTAAAACGAGCAAAAAAAGGCCAGAGAGCAGCGCCAAATAATGCAAAATGTGAAACTGACGCAAAACTGAACTGAACCGCACCGACAACAACAAAAAAGTGATTTAACAAAGCGTTGAAAATGTATTAAACTATTCATAGCTCACACTCAGAGCAAATGTTAATGAATACTCCCCGTCGTGTTAATGAGTCAAAGCGCTGAAATTGTTCGCATTCACTTTTTAGCACTCACTGTGAATGAATTTATTGTCGTGGCATGCGTGAGTCCAAACAGAAATGCGCACAGAAGTCTAAATAAAAACAATTTATTAATATTCATATTGCAACTGCAACTGCAACTGAAGTGCGGCTTAAAAGGTGTGCAATTTGGAGAGACTCGAACTGTATATACACTAATGGAGCGATCAATAAGTTATTTATAAGCTTTAAGGAAGAATCTTTTGTTCAGTTTAAGACCTTTAAACCCATTTGGAATATTTGAAAGATTCAGCTCCATGCCAAGAAGTTTCTTCTTGATAAAAAACTTTAAAATGTTAAATAATCAGGCAATAAATATTATAGAAAGAACTAGGGTAGAGTATATTTTAGATAAATAAACTATTATATATTATATAACGTGAATTTATTATATACCTTACCTTCACTTGTAGTACATCACATACTTGGAATACCTAGCAAAACACTGTATACTCTATAAAAGTGCATAGAAGCCTCGCCAAATGCTTTGCAAAAAAACGAAATGCACTTACAATTAAGCTAAAATTAATTGACGCCACTTCCAAGGGGTGGCAGAAAAGTGGGAAAAATCAAAGCTAAACTGGTTTTTATTTTACTTTGTCGACGGCTAATTGAAAATTGGAAATATATTTCACGCGCCACGCATGCCACGCCGTTTGGGGCCTTTATGCAGATTTCTAGTGTGGTTCGTGTAACTGCTGCAAGTGTGTGGGGTTTGTGTGTGTGTGTGGAAAGTGGTTCAGTGTGGCAATTGACCAAGTGGAAAACTGGTTAACGTTGCAATTTATTTTGTTTTAATAAAAATGTTGAAAAAACTTCGCATATAGTTTGTCGATTTTTTACGATTATTATACGGATGGCAAAGTTAATTAAAAGTCACAGGCAACTTTATTAAAATCCTTTTTTATCGCACTTTGATTTTTTTCCTGATAAAATAGCTTAGTAATTGAACGCTGCGATTTGATTTATGCGAGAGAGTTATGAATTTCACAATTTGCCCTGAAATTAAATTAGTTATGATACGATTCGCGTTTCATTTTATCGAGAGTTATGCGATCAATTGCAAACATAACGAGAGCTGTTTGATTTTGTTATTAGGTTTTAATTGTGAGTAATGTGCGAGAGTTATTCAATGCGAAAAAAGAGAGTATTTTTCTATGAAAAAATAGTCTACTCTTTTTTGCAGTTAGTGAATGAAATGTCTAGAATTTTATGAGCTTGCAAATGGCAAATGTGAAATTTGCATTTAATTAATTAAATTTTCTTTTTTTTTGGTCTGTTGACACTGTGCAAACGTGTATTGGAAGCTATGTGCAATGTCATAATTGTATTTCCTTTCCATTGCAACTGATTTGCTGTTTCTGATTGTACTGGGGCAGTTCGGTGCATGCCATGGGGCAATCTGGCCAGATGCAAGGCATTAGCTCCATTTGCCTGGCATAATTTCCTGTTGGGCAAAACACGCTAAATTTACGAGCACAAAGAAATCGCAGCAAGAAACATGATCAATTATAGTGCGAAATGCGAGAAAAATTGCTGGCCCAAAACAAATATGGTACGGCAAGCCGGAAGGGGGCAGGGGGGCATGGTGGGGAGTTGGCCTGGGATGCATGCAGCGCATTTGTTTATGCGGATTGCGGATTGCGGGCGCGGCTCATGTGAGTAATTCATTTATGCCATTGGCGTTGTAATTGTTGTTGTTATTGCCATTGTTGCTGTGGTTGCTGCTGCTGCTGCTGCAATTGAAGTTGCTGCTGCCGGTTGATTAATCGCGGCTAGTTACGAGCGGCAATTGCAAAATTAGCCTGATAGATAGCAGACAGAAACCCGTATCGCAAACGCGGCCAGAGACTGTTCGACGGCTTTCAACACCTACAAACGTGAGTGAGGCAACAGGCCAAGCACTGTTCAGTCCGAATCTGAGTCCAAATCCGAATCCGAATCCGACGAAGCTCGACAGTACTCGATGTGAAACAATTATGCAAATGCGCTGTGTGAGAAACAATGCAGAGAAATCATTGCGAGACGCAAATTAATTACCAACTAACTGCCACATGTGCATGCAGCCATGCATGTGGTGTGTGTGTGTGAGTGTTGCAAGGTTACTAAACTTATGTACGTGGGCGGGGCACACACACACAGGTGGGCGGACAGCAGCTTGTGTTCATTCTGTCACGCTAATGAGACAATTGCAATCGTTGCCGCAAAACTTTCCTCCACTCGCTACGTGCAATGTGTATGAATGTGTGTGTGGTGTGTGTGTGTGTGTGTGTGTGTGTGTGTGTGTGTGTGTTTGCCTAGTGACTACCTTGTTTGATTGTCATTAAGATGCAGCTTTGGAGACAAACGGTCTCCCCGCAAGTCTCTCTATCTCTCTCTTTCTCATTCAATCTCATGCAACATGTGGCACTGCCTGTACTTACAACTGCAACATGCTGACGTGAACACACTGACTGACCCAATTCTCAGCATCAGCATTGTCATCGCTTGTGGTAATGTGACATAAGGTGCAGGCAATTACACTAGACAACAAGCTAAGCACACGCATCGCGTGCGAGACTCGTTGCAAGCAGAGCAACAATTGAGATACTGAAGAAGAACAGAACAAATTGGGAGAGCTTTGAGTAGGAAAAAGAATATTTAATAGTCAAAAATCTTTGAATATATTTATATATGTAGATATATATTCTTATACTATATGATTAGGTAGTATATATTTTAATATTTGTAGAGTAAATTCTATGCCAAAAATTTCATTTCATACTTTTTATTTATGATAAACAGAATAAGTAATTTTATACTTAGTAAAATATTATAATATATAAAAGGAATTATACAGATTTTATAAATACAAATTACTATCTAATTTAACAAATTAAATTAAATGATTTAATTCTATAAACACCTCACTATATCTTCCTTCTTGTAGCACATTTGTTGTCTGGTGTTGCTCGATCACGTGTAGCAAAATAGAAATGTCTGTCTAGGGTTGCATCTTAATTTGTTTCATGTGCTGCTGTTGCTATTGTTGTTGTTGCTGTTACTGTTGTTGTTGCAGGTTAGTTGAGCCGCATTGCCTGAGTGTCTGCCTTAGTTAAGCCAACTGTCATCATTATTTTTTCCAATATGCATTTAGCGTTTTTATGGACATGCGTGCTGAGGTTTGAGGCATCGATTTCGGCTTGAGACGGCAGTCGTCCGGCTGCCTAATCAGCATCTCATATTGTGTTGCCGCTGCTGCTGCTGCTGCTGCATGTGGCACGCAATTGCCGAGCATTGTTTTGGTATTGTCTGCCGGGTATCCTTGGCCATTGAACTTGCCAGTGTCGCTGACCAAGCGTTGAGTGTTTCGTGACAGTCGCCGTCGCCTAGTCAAAGTCGTCATTATCGAGGGGGCTTGTTTATACTACGAGTGTGTGCTGGTGTAGGCAACTCTGGCTGGCAACTCTGCTGGTCAGCAGCGGCAATTGACGTCGCTTGACGTCTTAATTTTGTGGCTGCTGCTGCTGCAGACGCTGCTGGCGTCGCGCAGCTCGACGAAACACTTGAAATGAAAGACTTCATCACAAAATCTTCAGGCGGAGATGTTGCTGCAACCTCAAGTCCCAACTTGCCACTTCATGGCGATGTGTGTGTGTGAGTGTGTGTGTGTGTCGCCTGCCTCACACACTTGACGGCGTCTCGGGACCGCATCATCCCATGGTTTTTGGTTACTTCCCATTAATTGCAATTGCGTGTCCAAAGCTTCGACCATTGTTTGTTTTTCTCTCCCCCTCTCGAACCTTCTTTCTTCCTCCCTCTCTCTCTGCCTTGGGTGTCTCTGTCTGCATATGCTGCCAATAATGCATTTTTGGCCTACGCTGTGTAAATAAACATTGATCTTGAAAAATTATATTTACCCAACTCATCAGCAGCGTCATCAGGCAGCGGGACAAGCGATGTTTTCTTTGCTGATTGCTTTGTATGATCACGCAGATGAACCTGACACTGACACTGCATTCGCACAATGCATGTGGCCAGTGCATCTCCCCCCTCCCTCTCTCTGCCTCTCTCTCTCTCTTTGGGTCGTCAGCTTTTGCAAGGTGTTGATATTTGCTTATTAAACACGAGACCTTTTTTTTATGAGCTTTGGTTAAACAGTGCGAATGCTTAATGAGCCCAATCACGTTAATTTCTTGTGCCAACACTGAGTTCTCTCTCTGCTCGTGCGTGAAGCCTCAACCCAGACTGTCAAGTCCAAAAAAAAGGAAAAATCTGACAGGTGTTTGGAGCCAGACAAAAGGATAATGAACTGATTATGTGGCAAGGTGACTAGGCAAATTGCCGAAGGGGCGAAGTCATTATCATCATTTAAATAATTTATTAAGAAAATAAATATTAGTTGGCATAAAATAGCATTAATTAATAGAGTTATTTGCAGTGCAGTTGGGGAAGAATGTTTGAAGAATGATGACAGATTTTAATGGTATTTTTAAGTAACTCCACAGAAATCGTTGCAAGAGATTAAATGTAACGATTGAAAAGACATTTGTTGAATTTTTAAGCATATCAAAATATATAACAAAAAATAAATATAAATACTACACAATACATATTAATGTAAACTTATAAACAACACTAATTAATGTGCCTTATAAAATATAAATAAATATATTTAAAACTTACCAAACATACTCTACAGAAGTTGATGTTCTAAATTTCACACAAAAAGTTCCACAGCAAAGTGAAATTCGTTGCAAGGGCAAAGCAAGAAAATATTTTCTGTAATCAAAACTCGCTGACTAACAAACCAGCAAATGAGCAACAGCAGCAACAACCACAGCAACAACAGCAGCAACAAGAAGAGTAACAACTCTGACATCGATCTTGTCTATCAACAGCAAGCAAAATGCTGTAATATCGAAGAGTAGCATAGCTTTTCTTCTATTCATTTTTTCGGAGTTGTTTTGCAGCACGTGAGGCAACAACAGACACCCACAAAAGTAGCCTGCAACTTGTTGCAGCACAGCAACAACAACAGCTGTGCAAAAATCACTTCCGCGTATGTGACCAAAGCGACCAAAGCAAAAGAATACCAAGAGAGATAGACAGGGAAACTAGAGAGAGAGAGAGAGAGAGCGATAGAGAATGCGCTTGGAAAATGAGAAAAACTTGAGCTGCCTTTGCTATTTTCCACTTTGGCACTGCAATTTGGCGCGCTGGCAAATTTAATGCGAATTTAAAATGTTGTCGATGATAATCTATTAATTATGGCTTCGAACTAACGGCAGCCCAAAAGGTGTTGACTGGATGAGCTCCGAACAGATGCCAGAAACCGCTATACAGCAAAAGAAAAACATTAGAGGGAAATTCTGAAGAATTTCGACTTGATTTTGGGAGCTGAGAAACTTAATGGGAATATTAGTGAGCTCTAGAAATATTCTTTAATATTCCCCGATGAAGAGTTTAGTGAATTTCAATATATTACTTGCTTAATTACACATTTTATTTATAGTCTTTGATTAATGTTGTAATATTTATCAAGAGCGCATCTATTCAAACTTCTCTTCTGAAGGATATGAGATCTTCGGTGCTGCGGAAACTTGCCTCGTTTTTCTAGTTTCTAACTGTTTTGAGTGACGCCCCTTAGCAACACCTCGACACAGCAACACAGCGTTGCAAAGGCAACGGTCAGGGAGACAGAACAGCAACAGCATCGCCAGCGACAGCCAGAGCAACAGCAACAACAGCAACGACGGCGGCAACACTGGCAACAACTTGTCTAGCAACATGGCCAAGCAAATTAAGTTGGCACTCTTTAATAAGATGATGATGGTTCGGCTTTGATATATCAAGCTTGTCTGGGGCAGCGCGTTGCAGCGTGCCGGGGCGTTGCAGCAAGCACAGACACAGTGCAACAGGCCACAAAAAAAGGTGTCGTGCATGTTGTTGTTGTTGCAGCTACGGTGTGGCGAACGGCATTGACAGATTGCAACTGAGCGTGAAAATAGTTCCCATGTCTGCAGTGCTGGGTATTTTCTGCAATTTTTTCGTTGTTGTTGTTGTTGCTCTTGCAGCTTCTAATGCGCGTTGGGTACTTGCCGTTATTGCTGCTGCTGCTGACCGGCAACAGCAACAGTTGCTGGGTACTTGAGAGGGGGGGGCAGAGTTGTTGCCTGGCAGTCATTATATGGAATTTTTGGATATATCATCTTTTGGGCTGACTGACTGGCTTACATGCAACACGAAGTTGCCTGCCTCCCTCCCTCTCCCCGTTCTCCTACACCCTCTCTATCTCTCCCACTGTCTGCCATTGCCGGCGGTTAATTTTTATGTTGTTGCTGTGTCTGCTGCTGCTGCGGCTGCTGCCTCTGCCCGGTGGACACGTCTGCCAAAATGTTTCGTTTTATTCTGTTTCGGCGGGAGAGAGAGAGAGCCAAGTACTTTTGCTATCATTGCAATTTATCACGGAACGTCGGCGCGGCGGTCCTTTTTGCCAGGGTTGCCTCCTCGCGCGGCGTACGTGTTGTTGTGCGTACGTGTTGCTGATGCAGCTGCTGATGTTGCCGCCATCGCCGACAATGATGACGACAACAACAGCCGCAGCAGCAGCAACAGCAGCAGCGGCAACAGTGCTGGCGATGACGTTGCTGCCCACTAACAAGCATTCCCCACTAATCATAAAAATTATGAGGTCGTCGCCATCGCTGTTGTCCCTGCCGCGTCGCCGTTGCCGTTGCTGTTGCCGTTGCCATTTGACACATTTTCAAAGCATTTTTTGAGCTATGCTAAAAATAATTGCAAAAATCAATTACGCTTATCAGTCAGTTGCCTGGGTCAACGCTGGACACGGACACAGGCAGGCGACGATGGGCATGTCTCGCATGTTGTTGCTACACGTGGGATAGACACACGCACACACACACACACACAGGCACACATACTTAGGTATTATGGGTTTATAAGGTACTCGCTGTGGCAACGACATTTCAACATGCAAATCAACAGTGGGAAAAAATTGGTCAATTAGTAAGCAAAAGCTAAAAATATTTTAAGTAAAGTTATTGTAAGAACAATAAATAACATTTAATAATAACCAATATGAGTTTGCTAAAAATAGAAATATATAAAAAATAAATTTTAAAATATTTAAAACATGAATTTTTTATTTATTTAAATCTAATAATACAGTTTAAACTAATAATTTATCTTTTTTTTTAATTTTAAAAATAAATAGTTTATTAATTGTAACAATAAATAGTTGAGTAACGAAGTGATTGAATATTTATATATTAATATTTATAAATTTAAGAATAAATGGAACTATAACATTATTATAACAATTTATTTATTTTTGTATATATTTCATATAGTGTAAAGTCGACTTAATGAGTCACCTGTATTAGAAATAAGTTATTAATAAGTCATTTATAAACATCAATTTAAAATAGTAAAGCAACAAGGTGAAAATAAAGAAATTTTAAATTATTTATGTATAAATTTTATTTAAATCAATTTATTTCAATTAATTTTTATTTTTACATAAATAATTTGATTTAAAAATTAAAGTAAAAAAATGTATATACATAAATTTTCTATCTTATTTTTTCTATACATAAATAAAAGTAGTATTATTTTTGCAATTCTGCCCACTGTGCCTGTCGACATTGCTAATTTATGCTACGCATCAGTTAACATACTTTATACGCGCCCAGATAGTGCACACTCACATTCTCGTATTCGCATTCTCGTTCTCATTCTCATCTCATCTCATTCTCATTCCCATTTCGATTCCCATTCGCGTTCTCTTGCTGGGAGTCTCATCTGGAGATTGTGTGTTGGTCGCGAAACTTAACTCGATTTCATTTCCTTATCATTATCACCTTGGCCCGAACACAGCGCATGAGACTTTTGGCTTGGGGCATCGCCATCTACATCTGCAACGGAGTCTCTGCTGACTTGACTCGCCACTTGGCTTATCTCTGGCCCTGGCCTTAACGTAATTCAACATTTAATCTTGTCTCGGCTCTTAAGTGTCTGCCACAATTTACGCGCTGAACCCGATGCCGCGATGCGGCAAAGCAGCCGCTCAAGGTTGACTCCACTTGTGATTTGTGACACGCTGCCATGTGCAAAATGGCTGCCACTTGCAACAGGTAGAACAAGGAATCAAGTTGAGCTAACTATGCTATATATATCCATATCTATACCCCTATTCATATCTATATTCCTATCGATGCGGATGTTAGTTAGGGAGAAAGGCACGCGCCGTGTTTCCTGATTTATGGCCAAGTGAGGGCTGCAGGGACTCCTGTTCCGCTTAACTGTTCAGGACTCGGCTCGAGCATGACAAATTGCTGGGAATTCTTACCTGTGACTGAACTCATTTGCACGTCGCGACACACGCTGTCCAGGCGGTCAAACCTCCCGTCAAACTTTCCCCGTCTAAGGCGAAATTTTCAATTGACAAACTGACTGAATTTTATGACCCGCTTCACGCCGCGCTTGGTCAAGGTCGAGCGAGTCCACGGAGGCGAGAGCGCGTGTTCGGTAAGCGTGAAAAATCAAACGGAACGTGGCAGTTGCAACTCGCCTAGACTCGAGTGTGGACACCTAAGCTGAAGTTGCACTCTGCATATGGCCATGAAATTTATGACACTTTCGGTGCGAAGTGCCATCAACAGCTACGCTGGAGCATCATCATCATTATCTTCAGCACCACGATCATCACGATCGTCATCATCGGCAGCATTTGATTATTTTGGAGCTGCACTTGTTGCAAGGCCCACGCGGCATGCCAGCAAATGTTTACACATGGCTGCCAATCCAACTGGGGGACACGCCAGCTCCCCCTCTCTTTCACACTCTCTCTCTAGCCTTAGGTGGGTGTTGCACCAAAATATTTGTAAAGTGCAGTGCACAGGGGAGTATGATGGGGAGAGGAGAGTTGGAGGGGGAACACACGCTGTGTACAAGTTGCTCGACGGCTGCCGCTTGACAAATGCAACCGCCAACAATGACGCAGTTGGTGGTGCATTTCTTTCGGCATTTCTTTAAAAATAAATTTATGTGATAATTCCTCGTATTGAAAGAGTCCCCCTTTTCCCTCTCTCCTCACTTTGCCCCTTCTTCTATCAGTCTCTGTGCTGTGCTCAATGAACTTGTAGTCCAGTTTTTAGTTTCCAGTTTTTATGCGCCTTCTGCCGAACTAATTGCGCAGCTCACCAAAGCAGGAGCCCGCCAAGACGTCGAAGAAGATTCCTTCTCTGCTCTGCTTCACTGCCGGATGCCCCGTTTACGTTTTTTCGTTGTTCCCCCTTCTCCTCCTCCTCGTTTTAATGGTCGCATCCAACGTAACGCTTCGCCTTAAATTTCGATCTAATGAAGTTTAATGCTCGCATTTGCCATAAATTATGAAAACTTCTGCCTTTTGTTGTGCACAACATTGCATCGCTTCCTTCCTCTCTCTCCTACTCTGTTTCAATTCTCTCGTCCAGAAGCAGAAGAAACCCATAAAGCGCGCCCGGCTTTGTGCCGTACCCCGGGCGAAAGTTGCCCGGTTTATGAGGCAGGCTTCGTTTGGGTCTCCTCTTTGTATCTCTCGGATTTTGAGTTTGTTATGCGTTTTTAATATTACTTTTCTTTTCTTTATGGCCGATTTTGCATAACAATAAAGCGGATATCGGTCAACGTTCGCTTGTTCATATTTAAATAGTCGTTAGGCTCGTTGCTTATGACTCATATGGGAAGAACAGCAACCGAACAGACAGCCGGGCGACCTTTGGATCTCTAGAGATATCAATGAAAGAGAGATGACCATAGCAACCACAGAGGAAAGAATATATAATACTTATATTCCATTCTCAAAGTAAGAATCTATTAAATTTATATTCCCTTCTCTTCACATTTCCATCTGCTTTATGTTTTCTATTGAATAAAATGCTCTGCCATTTAGTTTTTGCCACTTAACATTGGGAATTTATTTGGAAAGCAAACAAGCAAAGTACTCGGAATGAAAATAAATCTGGTGCGTGCCGAAATATTGAAAACATCAGCAAATAAATTTCATTCATAGCGCGGCGCGAGTTCTCTTTCTGGCAAATGAAACAGAGATCCCCAGCAGATACGCTGCACAGACTCGTCTGATGTCATGTGCCACAGCAGTTCCATTTAAATGGCAAGCTTCTATACAATATCATGGCTTTATGGCACACTAATCCGTACCCAGACGATAAACCACAATCGGTTGGGACATTGGTTTTGGTTTTGGTTTCGTTCGCCGCACAAGTGTCAAATGCTTGTTGGATTGTGCTGCGATCCAATTCACCACAAGTTTGGGTAAACAGAAACAGAAGAGAGAGAGAGAGAAACAAAAAGAAGAATAGATGTTGCAGCAGAGCGGGGCAAAGAACATCTGTCCGCAACATGCTAAAGTTTATAATGCAGCAAATGCCGAGAGTTCTGTATCATTTTTTATGTGACAAGCCAGTTGAGGGGCACGTACTAAGCTGACACAATGATGCAATCATCACGTGCAGCAGCAGCAGCAGCAACAACAACTGCAGCTCTAGCATTTGTTTTCTGTCTCTATTGCTTCTTTTTTTTCTCCGTTTCCTTTTCGAGCTGCAAATATGCCACAGAATATGCATCGGACATTCGCAACGCTCGTTGGCTGCGATTCATGGCGAGGATTTGGCTTCGTTGGTTTCTGTTAGATTACTGCGAAACTGTTATACAATACAGGGAGGGCGAGTCGAAAACCCTTTCATATTTTAATTGTTGCTCCCTTCCTCGTGTCCCCTCCCACTGTGCGCACTGCCGGACAGCTGCCTTTCGGAGGCTTAACCCGGGCCCAGGCTACGTGCCGAGGCCACACGCGCGCCTATTACAATTACACCGTGCCACAAGTTCCTACATCATCTGTTTACATTTTCTCTCCCTTTGTTGTTCTCCAACAGTTGCGGTGAACCGGAATAACCCCAAGCTCGGGTAATTATCAGTATAATGACGATTTTTCGAAACGAATTTGTTTCAGAAGTGCAATTGGATGCAGGATATTATATCAAAGAGTAAAAAAATGTTAGAAAAATAGTAAATTATAATTCTAGAAATTCTAAAGAATATGGCAATGTTTTAAGGTTTTTATATAATAATTTGTATACTTAAAACTGAAGTTTATTTAGATGTATTTAATGTATATTTCAGGATGTCAGCTTGAATATTAGGGTCTTATAATTATCTAATTTTAATGGATTCAATTTAGCTTATAAAAATATTAATTATATTCTTTTTATTGTAGACAATTTATTCGTTTCAATTGAATTATTCTATTTTCCTTGTGTGTTTTTTTTCTCAATACTCTTTTATTTTTAAATTTCTACTAGCTTAATTTTGAGTTCCATACCAAAACAAAGTCAAGAAATAGTGAAGCTAAATTCCTTTGCGCAGTGAATTTATTTTAGCCACATTTTGCCTGCTGCCACTTTGGCTTGTTCGGCTGCCAAGTGTTGGACAGCAGGAGTGAGTGATGCATCGGCGTGTGGCGAGTGAGGATGAGGAGTGCATTGACTTGGCAATTAAAATTCTGCAGATATGCGATACATTAATTACTCGCTTCAATTGAAATGCAAATACCGAAAGAAGAAACGCAAAACAAACGAAGAAAGGAAGACACACACAGGCTGCTTCAGCTTCGACTGTTGGCCTGGCCTGGCTTGGCTCGCATGTCTGGGCCAAGTTAAGCATCTGGCAGTGCCGTCAGATCCGCGAGAGCTGGACGAGTACCAGTTCGAGTTCCGTGTCCCTTTTCGGTGAGTGGCTTTCTGACTGCCGTCGTTGCTGCTTCTGCTTCTTCTTCTTCTGCTGCTGCTGCTGCTGCAGCTAGTTTCCCGGAAAGTCGGGCGAGAATGATTTACAGCCAGAAGCGGGTTTTATTTGCTTCGCTTTGCACTGAGAGTTGACACTTTATTGATGCTCATAAATCGCGACGTCTGGCAGCAATTAAAACAGCATGTCCCCAAGGACATGGCCTCTGTCTCTCTCTATGTCTCTCTGTAGTACCACGCCCTCTGCCGCCCACTCTTGTGATTTGTTTACTGAGATTAGCGTGCGAAAAACCAGAAGCAGCAAAACATTCCTTTTTGGTATCAGGTGCGCGTCCAGGTAGGCAGCAACAGCAACAACAACAAGAAGACTGCACTGAATTTATGTCGCTGCGATTTATGATGCCAGTTTGAGGACCAGTTCGCAGTTCCCTCCTCACTGAGCACTGTCCCTGTCCCTGCTCTCATATCCCATTTCGGAGCTCCCTGTTCGACCGTTAGTTACATAGAAATGAAAGTCGTATTTTTTGACCAAAGAGTGAACGGCAGCGGCAGCGGCGGCGCATGCCGACGTCAACGCCTCTATTTGGGTTACGCCCACAGCGGCTCAGCTTGTCATACGCCTACAAAACGAACGATGAAAACAAAACGTAACAACTGCGGCAGCAACAACAACAAGAGCAACAGCAGAGAGAACATCATATGAGAGATGCCAGCGCTTTGATTCCCGAGCCCTTTCGGTAGCATTCGCCGTTTTTCTGACCATGTGTGCCCCGAGTGTAGTGTGTGTGTGTGTGCGAGTGTGTGCTACATGTGAAGTAGAAATTTTGCCATAAATATTGAAATTTATGTAGTACACGAAAGGGACTCACATGGCGCTCTCACACTGCGATCTCTTGACCCAACTTTATTAGTATTTATTTGTATTGACGGCAGCTCACATCGCCCATTGTGTCCGAGGGGTTTCTTTTGCGGGTTCAGTTTTTGATGTTTTATGGCAGCACAGCGCACAAAGTTGCAATATTTTTTTTATGGTAGCAGATATTGTCGGCACTCTTAGAAGGAATAACTGCAGAGAAGGCTTCTTCTTTGAAAGAGTTTGAAAACATTTCAAAAGAACTGAGGAACTGAAACTCATTGATAAGATCTAAGTAGTCTATATAAAGTGTTGCCTTTGTATGATTTTGTGGGATATATATTACTTTATATATATGTAAATTATATATTTATATATTATATATTGCATATTTATCCTTTTTAAACTACTCAAAGGTAGCCCAACAATTGCAAGCCTCACGTCCATCAACTTCATACTTTGCACATTTGAATTTCCTCGAATTAAACTTTCTACTGGCCAAAAGGTCGAGGTTATCTGGGCGACCACAGGCTGGGGCTAATCATTTGTCAAAAACATGTCATTTAGGCGGAAAACAATTTAACAACATTTAACCATAACACGGCAAAAAGCAAACCAAAGTCGAGCAATCAACATAAATTTAAAGCGCATTCAGCCAAAATGCCCAAATGGCCATTTGGCAGCCAAAAAGTGAAAGTCGAATGTGCAACTAAATTGCGGACAACGTTCGCCGCCTCCTGCCCCCACTCACCACCCGCAGCAGTAGGCAAAACGATGCCCACCACCACCAACTGGCCACAATTCCACGACGAACACTGCCCAAAAACTCAACCCAGTGCCAGGCAGAGTCCAAGCCAGGCCGGGAACGGGCGGCCTCCTTGTTGGCCAGTGTGTACACACTGTACACATTGGCGCGCTCTGCTTGTAATTCCGGCAAACAAAACTTTTATTACCATAGGATATTCGGGCAATGTTGCCCATGTTGGCCTCTTACCAACAGATCGAAATGCAAATGCCTGAGACAAGCAAGTTGAGCATTTTGTTAGACAACGCAGACCGCGTCTAAATCAGGTTGCCTCTGCTGTCCCACTGCCTGTCTGTCTGTCTGTCTCTGCCTACATATGAGCGCAGCCGCGTGCCGAAGCAAGCCACAGCGCTCCAGTTATGTCAAAACTTTTTGGCTTGGCCGAAAAGTGCAAATAAAAAAGGCGCCAAAGCCGCAGCGAACATGCCGTGGTGAGGTAATCCACAAAAATGCATTTTGCCAGCCAGGAACTCTCAATAGTTTTTGGCAATGCGGTCGCGGAGTGGGAAGGGCAGCCCCACCCAAATCTTTGGCTTGTTAAGCAAAGTGTTATACACGGAGCGGCTGTCTACCAAATGTTTCCCCCAGACGAGGTCTGCAAGCAAAAGAAGAGATCAAAATTCGCTGATAAATAAACAGAAGAATTTATATTTTTAACTAATTAAAATGTTGGACAGTTTTGAAAGGGAAAACGGTTCACATATTTTGAGAGAATATTATCTATATAAAATGTGGAATTTTTTAAAAATGTTGTAAAAAAATGTTCCGAATTAGAAATATACAAAAAGAAGATCTACTTATCTAAGAAAGAATTGAAAGCAAGACTTGAAGATTTTACTTGTTTGTAATGATAAACATATTATATGTATTATTATAAACTATTAAAGTTATTAAAGATAATCATATAAAATATATTAAATATTGCTCTTATTTAATATTGTTATGCAATATCTAAGCAGTTAGCCGCTAAACCGCTAAAGCACCCCTCGTTAGCTGCCAACACAAAGTGCCGGCGATAAATTCAAACTCCGCCAGGCAGAAAAACATGTCCAGAATTTGATTTGACATATCAATAATTTACGAGCTCAACTATACAGTGCACACACACACTCACACACACTCGCACACACTCTACCTGTACACTCACAGACCGGAACTGCTGCTGGCTGTAATTATAGGCGCAAAATGCTGCACACAAAGTGTCGATCGATGTCGATTTCACAGTCCGATGATGGCGATGGCGTCGCTTGTTGCTGCAACCCGCGCCCGGCTCAATGAGTTGTCTAAGCCAGCGACACAGTGTCGATTAAAATCGGTGTTAAAATTTATGCAACTAAATTTTTACGTGATTTTTATCACAGCCAACAAGAGTAACAACAGCAACAACAACAACAACAACAACAACTGTGCAAGATTATTGCAATTGCCGTGTGCTTCGGCTATGGCCATTTTCGGTGGCCAAACAAGCGATTTATTAGCCATACATTGGGGCACCCAGTAGGAAATTTATAGCCATAAAAAATAATATATGCCGAGTAGTTAACTGTGTTATCACAGGGATTTCGAATATTGAATAGTTTGCTTGTTAGCACAAGTATTTTAAATTTAGAAATCTCTTATCATCTTTCAACTTTTTGACTCAGTCGCAGTTCATCAATTTCTTGCCTAATTCATTAAACTTTTGAACTGTTTAAATTGATGAAGCTTTTTTTTGATAGATTAGGCGCACAGTTAAATTAATTATTTAAATTTATGTGTATTTTTGTCAGTTTTCTATTCCATTTTTGACAGTTGTTGTAGAGGGTTAGAGGCCCCTGCAAGTCATCAAATAAATCAGAGATAACCTCAAGTTAATCAGCAACGACGATCGAAGTAACATTGTATATATTTTATTTAATTTTTTATTAATATATTGAGTATATATTTATTTCTTTTATTCCGCTATGCCTGCTAGAATTCTCTCAATATTTTTTTCAATTGTCGCTGCTCAAATTTCCCACTGGGCAATTTCTGCATATGCAGTGCGAATAATTGCATTGAGCCTTTTATTAATAGAAATAAATCAAGTTTTGTGCACTGACATCAATTAGCTGCTGCAGTGGCTGAGACCGGCAGCCAGCACACACTCACACACACACACCACCATAGACACACTCGCATACACACTCACACTCAGCGACACCAGCTTCCTATCGACTGGCGTCAGATACAAATGTATCTGCAGCCGAGCGCAGCATGTTGTGGTCGTGTAAGAGTCGCCACACTGCTGCACACACATCTAGATGCAACACACACACACTCACATACACACACACACATGCGAGGGTATGTTAATAATTTGCAAAATGCATTTGTCTGGCGATAACAAGCAGCTGATACGAACCGCAAGCAGGCAACGCGGGCACCTGGAAGCTGCGCGGGCCACACCCCCTCGCACGCCTTGGCCGGCCGGCGCCTCGCATGATTTTGCTGGCAATTAGCGTTCGAATTCGGCCTTATCAGCAGCTTATGAAGCTATCAGAGCGCAGCCGAGCTGAGCCGAGCTGAGTCGAGCGGAGTCGAGTTGAGCTGATAGAGGCGCATGTCATAAGTCAGCATTGAAATCGGAGCCAGATTCGGTTGCCGCCTGCTGTGCGGCAGCTAATCAATGAGGAGTCGCGCGGCAGACGAGCAGCAGCAGCCATTAGATAAAAATGCGCTGCCATAGATAAAACTTAAACGCAGCGATGCATTCGCCAGATAAGGCCCCCAAAGAGGGCCCACTGAGAGTCGCGGGCAATTCATAATTCTGTGCCCGGTGTCCGGAGAACTCAACAATGTCGCGCAGGCGTAACTCGATACCCGAAAGGGACGCTTGCCACATAAATTGCCAGCACACCAGAAACAACAACAGCAACAACAACAACAGAAGGAGGAGAAAGAACCCAAACAGAACGAAAAGAAAACACATATATCTGGTTTTTATTTCGTTGTTGGGCATATTTTTTAATTTATATTTCGTTAATTTTTATATGAAGAGTTGACATTTCGGTCCAGAGGACGTCGAGGCCCAAAGACGCGTCGCCTCGTCGTCGTCGTCGTCGTTGCTGCTGTTATCGCCCGTTTAGGCAACACTGTTGGGAGCCCCAAGCCGCAGACTCCCATTATGATAAATCATTTTTGTTTTTGTTTCTGTTTCTGCTTCTCGTTCTCTTTCTCCTTCTTCTGCACGGCATGCGTCGCGGTCTTTTGTGGCCCCGTCCGCAGTTAACTAACTTAAACTTATCGCTCTCTTAGCCGTCTTGTGTGTGTTCTACCGGAAAAGAGCATATCACATATATAGTTTTTTATGGCACAGGATGCGCCTTTATAATTCCCGAAATCTTTCACAACAAAATTATATACACTAATGCATCAAGTTTTAGGGGACCCGAATAAATTTTAAACATTTATTTGATATATTAGCTGGGCTGGGAACGATATTCGAGAAGCCGAGAAAATACTGAAAATACTTAAGAAATCTCCAGAAAGGGAAGACGAGATTTTATAGAAATTTAATGGATCTTGTTTTTGGTAAAGTGTTAGATATATTACTATATATATAAGTAGGAACTTAGATATATGTTTAGTACATTAAAGATCTCTAGGCATGAAATGTAAAACTTTAAATTGAACTAAATTATCAACAGTTGTTTTCAATGATATAGATTGAAAATATACATAAGATATAATATATAAAAATAAAAATCTCTTCATTTTTTGGCAAAAGTTTTTTATATTCCCAAGAAACCGAACTTCAAATATCGAAAGATAATAACGAACAAAACAAACTGTCGTTGCGAATACCTTTATGAGTTTATGATTCATGCAATGAGTCGCTGCGGCGACCTGCACAGATTTTAACGAGCCAAACTGGACAAAAGGCAGCTCCAAAATACAGAAAAAAAACACAGACTGATAACATCGCGAAACAAAACGAAATGCCATAAAAAATGCAAAGCGCCAAGTACGGGAAATAAAAGAGGAAAAAGAATCAAGAGCAGCGAGGGGGAAGCAGTTGCAGAAGCAGAGAAGGAATTGAGAAACTCATAAGTTGCTTTCTGTTGAAACATTTTATGTGAATGTGCAGAGAGAGAGAAAACGCTGCAGGTCATCCAGAGGAAGATCCGATCTGATCTCGATCTGCAACTGGGCTCGGCAGCAGCTGATGAAGCGATCTGTATAACAACTTGTTGACTGCCGAGGCTATAAAATATGTTATACTTTATGGTACTTTATATACTGTATATGAATACCTTCGAATTGTCTCACTGATTCCAACGCCCCCACACAGCTGACAGAGAGAGAGAGAGAGAGAGGGAGAGGGGAGAAGGAGAGGGCGCACTTCACAACAACGCTAATGTGACACTAAACTGATGTAAGAGTAAATCCGCTTAGTGCGCTAACAAAGGCAGCACCAAAAATAAAACTAAATACCATCAAATACCCAGCAACAAACAGAACAGCAACAACAACAACTGGAACAACTGGAACAACAACAACTGTGATATGAAATTACAAACCCCCAAAGTCGGGACCGAATGAGAGCTCAGCTTAAATGCCCACGAAACGAAACGTAGCAAATGCCAAATAAATCAAATCAAATTTCAAATAATGCAACCAAAATAATACTAAACTCAAGGCTTGAAAGAGGAGAAGAGAGAGAGGGGGGGGATGGGAAAGGGGGAGAGGAGCAGAGTAACCTCAAATAACGTGACATACACACATGACAGATACGAGTCGACTTTGTCGCTGTCAGGTGTCTAATTCGAATGTCAATGTCGAACAGAACTTGGCCTCATATGGAGAACCCAAACCGGGAACACACACTCACACACACTCACACACACTCACACACACACACACTTGCACACCAACGCTGCAGCGTCGAGAAATTAAATAATTATGCTCTCGCTTTGGGTCTCATAAAGTCTTCACTCTTATGTATATATAGTAATTTCGCCAAGCACTTGGTCCACATGGAACCCGTTTCGATCAAGTGCCAAGGAGTGAGAGAGCATCGCATCGCATCGCCTCGACTCGACCATCGATCAAGCTGGAGTGGAGCGTACTTCAATTATGCGTAATTTAAAAGAAATTAATGTCGTGCAAGAAATTACTTTTCGCTCTTCGATTTTTGGCTCCATCAACCAACACAGAAAAAAAGGCCAAAAGACCGCCATAACATTTAGCGGCAACGGAGCGCGTAAAATATATAACTGCCGCCATGTTTGGCAGTGCGTAATCATAATATTTATATTATTGGCATTAAAAGTTGGCAACGCCCCACAAAATAACCAAGAAATATTTTGGTAGATGGTAAACACATTACAATACGAAGTTGGGAAGGAATTCAGAGGAAATGGCACTTCAATTTGGTAAATATAGTTTGCAAAGGAACTAAATGAGAGGAAGAAGATGGCCAATCATATAGAAAACTCCTCATCGCATCATCTCCAAGAGAAACTATGCAAATTAATGCATAATAATGATATCAAACTCGGCCAAAACTAAAGTGATTAATGCGATTTCAGCTTAAGCAATTTATAAGCCACAATTTCTCCCCCAAAATTGGAACTCCTCATGCATTCTCACATATTAATATGCGCCCACAGGGTGCTGCAACTTGGCACACACACACTACCCATAAGAGTATCTCAATCCTGAGACATTCCACAGCCAACACAACGAACTCTCTTGGTGTCTGGGTCAATTGCTTTACTAACTTTGGTGCTGAGAAAAAGTTTTGTACCGCAGTAGAGAGGAACAAAGGGGGGCGAAACAAAGCATAACCCTCAATTATGATATATATTTTATGAGAGCACTTTAAAAACCAATGGCAGACAGACTGAGTTTCAGTTTCAGTCCCAGCTCCCACTCTGGCTCCACTTCGAGGAGCTGCAGGATGGATGTCTTTGTGTGTGTGCGGCAAGGCGACGTATTCCTCTGGGCACGGGCAACGTATAACAATAAAATAAAGTGCAGTTAACACATGACTTGGCGCAAATAGTGTCACATTTTGATAAATGACACTCGTTTGTCAAACAACACACACAGTCTTCCTCTCTCTCCCTTTCTTTCTCTCTGTGTCTCTCTTTCTCTGCAGTACATGCCTGAAACTGTTCGTCAGCTCAACAAAAGGTGTTCGAAGCTGCCCCAGAAATGTTGCCAAAATGCTTGACGGATGACTGAGAAGCGCTGCCTCAAACCCGAACTCATCCCTGGCACAGCTTTATTATGTCTTAATTCAAGACTTTGGGCGATTTAGGCGACAGGCTCGGAACACTTCGCTCCACTCCGCAGTGAGTCAACTTTCCCTGCGCTGCGTTTCATCGTTGGGCTCCTTTTGCTTCCTTCTCCTCCTTGTCTTCTTGTCCAATATGTTGCGGGGCGTGTCCGAGGCTGAAAATTGAATTTAATTTTCGGCATGCGCAAATTAATATTTTCATAATGCGTGGGGCGCGAGTTTCGTGTAATTTCTTAATCCCGACTGCACCCAAAAAAAAGCCAAAAAACAAACAAAGAAAACAGGAGGAGGAAGCGCAGGCACTTTCCACTTGGCGGTGGTCCGCCTTTGGGTGGGCGCGGCGTTAGCCAATTCTTTATTTACCGCTAGAATTTGTGCCGTCCCCGATCCGCTATCCGCAACGCCGCTTGGCGCTGGGCGTGGCCATAAAGTTCGCGCTTGCAGGCGGCTTAAAAGTGAAAGAACCCGTTGCAAGCAAGCCTCTGCCGCTGCCGGCCAACGGGGCGTGGCTGCCTGTGTCATAAAGGCGTGTGCAGGGACAGAGAAAGAGTAAAAAAAAGGGAAGGGGAGGGGGAACAATACTTTGTTGCATTTGGTGTGCTGCATTCTCGTTTAGTGGGGCAAACCAATGCAGTAGGCACTAAACACAAAAGCCACAAGCATTTGATAGTCAATAAATTAAAACATTAGCTTAGCTCAGTCAGTGTGCCGGTCACATGCGGCGTATGCGCAATGCGGACGTGTTAAAAATAAACAGTTGTAAAATTGAGCGCAACTAATCCAACAGCACATGATAAATTATGACTTAAATCAGCTTTTGTTCAATTTTCAACTCATCGTCAGCGCAGGTGACGCAGGTTAAATGCTCCCCATGAATGCCAATGCGTGTGTGTGTGTGTGTGTGTGTGAGTGTGATAGAAAAGGTGTCACCAACACAAACAAAAGACTAAATGGATAAAAATAATGATGAGGTTGCTGCTGCTGCTGCTGCAAATGGAAATGGAAAATTTTATATGCAAAAGCGCTTAACTAAATGCCGCCTGAGATGCAGCTAAATGAATGCAGGGAGGGGTAGGAGGGGTCTCAGAGGGGGGAGGCGGTGTAGGGCAACAGCTGAACTAAGGCCGACTGCAGGTCGCACACAACTTGGTTGGCATTCAAACGTGCAACATGATATGGCAAATGTTCCACTGTGGGTGGGAGAGTGCAACACACTCTGCAAGGCAGCACTGCGAAAAAGAAACAAATGGAGTTCGACAGATTAGAAATATATAGTAAAAAATATAATAAGAGTGCAGTTCATATATATATATTATGTTTTCATATATATTAATAAAGATTCTGCAGATTACATTTTAGAATTATATTAATACAGAAATATAAATTGTAATTAGTTCATTTTAATTTTTGAACACAATTTCAGTACATATACTTTTTTCCCCATTTTATTTAGCTTAAGTAATATGTAATTTATTTAATTTAATCAAAACAAACTTTAGTAATATTTAATTTATTAATTTACTGTTCTTTCTTCACCCATTTCTCTCAGTGTTCTCGCGCCATTCATAAAAAGCGCAGCGTCGCAGTTTAAGCTAACAAAACGATGCATTTTCCCATTCGTTGCCAGCCGCCAACGACATAATTTAGATTTTTCGCCTTACATCTGCCTCTCCTCCTTCCTCTCTCTCCCTCTTCCTCTGCCTCTCCCCCTGCCTTTGCCTGGCAGCGTGCATCTCTAGGTGAGAGCTAAAAGAAAATGCGCCCAGCAGCTTTCCGGGCTGTTGTCGGTTGAATTAAGTGCAAACATTAGCAGCGCACAATGCCTGCCGTGCCCCACCTTGAGTCTGCAGACCCAACAGAAGCAATGCTGATGATGATGATGATGCTCTTGCTGTTGCTGATGATGATGAAGATGACGCTGCTGCTGATAATACCCTCGAGTCGAGACAAGACTTTACACCTAGCAGAACCGAAAAGAGAGGAAAGTAAAGGAAAGGAACGGAACGTGATAAAGCTTTTTCTACGCGCCCTGCAAATGATTATCAATCATTTTGGGATTAAAATTCCTTGTGGTGTTTTGTCACTCATTTGTTGTTGTTGTTCCACACACACGTGTGTGCGTTTGTGTGTGTGAAGAGGTGTGCGAGTTTGGACCAAGATATATCACATTGTTTTCGATGCTGTTGTCGTCATCAATAAACTGCGGAGGTATTTAGCATAAAAAAGTCTTTCACTGCAGCCCTCACAGATCTATCGCAGGTGTCTTGCAACAAATCTTGGCAAGAGCCAAAGCTGCAGTAGATAAAACTGAGCAGGGACAGGCGAAGGGAAGGGCAACGGGAAGGGAAAGGCAGAGAGAGGGAGCAGGAGTGTTGCCGGGTTAAAGTGTCGCCCTGACAACATTTTCTCGTTGCTCGATCTGTTTGCCTTTTGTTTTGTTTTGTTTTTCAGTTTTTCAGCTTTTTGTTTTCCATGTTTCGATTTCGTTTTGGCTTTTTTTTGTCTCGCTCTCTTTCGAGCGATTCTCACGTTTGTTGCCCTGACAAGTGGATTTAGCGGCATTGATGTATGAGTTTACAGATAGTTTCCACTTCTTCTACAACTTGCCATGCAGCGAGGCATCCATTGTTGCTGCACATGTTGCATACGTTTTAGTATTGAGTGATGCCGCTAATGGCGGGTAATTAATATTGTGTGCAGTCGAAATCAGAGCGAGTCGCGAATAAAGTGAGTGGATTTCATGCTTGCAACATGCCTCGAATTGTGCCTTGAAGCTTGTGTGGGAAGCCAGCGCGGGCTGAGAGCTCTCAGCTGTCTGTTGTAACGGCAAAGTTCTTAATTAAAACAAAACTTGGCTATGATTAATGAGAGCGAATATGAAGGTTCAAATCCCTAGTTAATATTTGCATCTAAGGAAGTTGAACAGAGTTGCCTCTCACTCATTGTCTTTCTCTCTTAGTGACTCTCTTCAAGGTTCTATCAGGGATTATCTTCTGGTTCAATATCAATGGAGTTTTATCATAGTACTGTTATCTCATATCTTTCTCTACCTTTTCTCTCCTTTTCTGCTTTATTTCATCTTTCTCACATTACTCTAAGCTTTTCTTCTTCCTCACTACATGAAATCTCTTTAAACAGGCTTTCATCTTGCCTTGGCTTAAGTTTTACCCACACTCTCTCGAGGCGTGCGAGACCTCCCGACTAGGTGTTATCTATGCCATGCACGTATTCGACAATCTCGGCAACTCTCTGTATTCGTTTTTTAGTACTTAATGCAATTGCCAGCTCCAGCTTTACTCATAGTCACAATTAAGCTCATATCGCAGCGACTCTTCGGGCCAGTCCGCTGAGATTCGGAGATCTCGTCTACGTTTTTACGACACTTCTAATGAAGCGTACACAGGTAGACACAGTTAAAGAGAGATACACTGAGAGAGAGGGAGGCAGACAGGGGAATAAACAGAACTGAGCCGAGCCGCTTTGCCGGTTGACACTGACCGCAGATGACTATCTCAATATTTAGGTTGCCAAAGAAATAAAACAAAGCCAAGCGGAGCGGAGCGACAACGACCAAACACTTGAGAATAAATCAAAAGATGCGAAAAGCGAGTTGAAAGAAAAAGACAAAGACAGCAAGAAGAGGAAGAAGACGAGCAAGCAGCAGAACAACAGGGCAGCCCTAGCAGCAACAACAGGCGACACTTTTAGGCCTCGCAACGCTCTAAAAGGCGCGCTCAGCGAGATCTAAGCGAAATGATAAATGCTCGCGCCGTGTATCAAGTGTGAATTTTAAGTGAAAATGTGTTACATGAAACGTTTCCAGCGCTCTGGGAAAATGCGTTTGCAGCTTTCGGCAAGTTTTCCACTTGGCTTTTTTTTATGCGCTCTACGTGAGCGATGGCCAAATCAAGCTTACCTAATGCCTATAAACAATTTTAATTATCCAACAAGAGAAGTGTAAAAGCAAAGGTCAAAGTATCTATGCACTATATAAAGCTGTGTAACTGATTATCTCTGAGATATAGAAATACATTTGGATCAAAGGATACAAGCCAGGTCTGTCTGCCTGTCCGGATGTCCGGATGACATGATAAAGACACAGATCTCAGCTATTATAAAAGCTAGAGACACCAAATTTTGCATGAAGGTTTCTGTTTATCAGGCGGAGATCAAGTCTATTTCAAATGTTGGGTGCCACAGCCACCGCCCTCGCAAAATAATAATTTAATTTTTGGTTGGTTTGTGAGCGACATTTATAATATACAACATCCTGAATAAGACCAATACTTAGCTAATTATAATACCAACATCTTCCCATTTCATCTTTACCTCTACTCCCTACTATATATTGTTTGCATAGATTTGCATAAAAGTTTCTTTGTACAATACTTTTGGGAGTGTTGTATTCGAATACAGTCAGTCACTCAACTAAAGGGGTCATTTGGTATGGCAATTGCACGCCGGCCATAAAAGCCACACATAAAAAATCAACGAACGCTCAAAAAAAAAAAAAACAAACCAAAAGTCCGACAAATAAAAACTATGCTTAAATATTTCTCGCTTACTTAAATTCCAAATAATTCTCAACCGATAGAACCGAGCCGACTCGTAAAAAGTGCGAACTGTAAATCATGACAGTTTTTATAACCCGCTCAGGCCCGAGCCCGAGGCCTCTTTAAGGTAAGGTATTACCTGGGCCAGGCCCTGAGCCCGCGCCTGAGCCTTTTGCCTTTCGCTATGCTCGCCAGTTATCTGGGCTACCTGTTGCCCATTTCTCGAATGGACTTTTAAGCAGGCGGAAATGTAATTTTGTTTTTCATTTATTTTAGTTTTTTTTTTATATATTTCTTAAGCGAGAATTAGTATTAACTTGATTTTAATGCGCCTCCGGATATTACGAGTGCGGGAACTTGAGCCATTGCCGCCTTGGCACAAATCTCCCAGACTTAGTCAGCTCCGCACTCCCCCCTCTCAGCATACATAATCCCATCAGGCGTATACTTTACTTAGGCTGGGGTCATAAATCGATAGGAATAATTGCTTATGGAATCGTTCAGTGCAGCTTGGCCCTGACTGCATTGCACAAGGCGACGGGGCCATATTCATTTATGGACTAATTTATAGATATTTGTGGGGGCCGGAATAAATAGTTGAATTTATGTGACGTGCTGCTGGGATTAAATCAAACTTCCAATTGCTCTTGTTCAGTTCGAACTGAAGTACATGAAGTAAGTCTTAAATAGACTTGAGTATTGCTAAATATGTCATAAAATCAAGTTAGGCACTAGAAAAATATGTTGAGCGCAGCTTAATGAAGTTAAGTCTTGAGGGGATTGTAAGATATTGACTCTAGAAATGTTTGTTTGCAATTCTATTGGGAGCTTCAAGAGGCAATAACTAATTGATATTAAAAGTACAAAATATTATAGGAAACCTTAGCTTTATTGCCATGATCAGGCACAAAGAAATTCTACAGAACTATTAAGTATAGTGTATTAATCATTCTGAAGTAAAATGTAGAACCTTCTCGGCGAAATGTACTTTCATATGCGAAGGTATCCAGCTTGCTCCACATGCCACGCCCTGCAACCAAAAGTGAGTCATGAAGGTTCGTTTCAATTGTTTAAACAAAGTTGTCGTAGTACTGCAATCGGTTAACCGAAATATACCGTTAGTGAGGCTGCAGCTGGCTTTTGGCTTTTGGGTTTTCCTTTTATCAATTGTTCAATTGTTGTTGCCAACGCAAAGTATGACAAAGTGGGCAACATTAACGCTTTGTGTGCATCAAAAGACATGTAGAAAACCCGAAAAAATTATGACAATTTCATTCGAAGAACCACTTCGTCAATGTCAAAGCTGACGAGGCCCCAAACAGAGAAGTCGAAGAAAAAAAGACACCGAAACAAAACTTTTCTTGGTCTCCAACGCGGCTTGGTTGTCTTGTAAAGCAAGTTCTGTAAAGAGGCAAAAAAAAAAGGGGGAACTTGTCGTACGTCTCTTTCTGTTGTTGTTTGTTACTTGAGATCTAACACAAAGCCCTAAGCTGCTAGAAAAATGCGTATAACTCTCGCATTGGTAATGTACTCGTACGACGCCTGAGCCTTACAATGCCTAATTTGGTTTCCATTTCTGGGGAATGGAAATGGCCAAAAGCGATTACAGCCGCGTGTTGCTGTAAAACACAAACTGAATTCTACGTGTTGTGCAACTTTACACGAAGTACGCATTGTGTGCTCTATGTGTGGTCCCCGAGATCAACAGGCGGTGTTTTTAATTTATGGGGTTGGTAAGAGATGGGATATCTTTATGAAATATGAGTGTGAATTGTCATATGTAATATGATAAAGATAACTAAGGAAAAGGGATTTTAGTGTTTTATATATTTCCTGATATGCGAAGCTATTTTTATATTGATTCTAGAATATTCCTACTTACTTATTCAAATTGTAAAAGTTCCTTTGGGTTTTAATATTTCAATTTGAATGGAGATCAAGAAGATCAACTGGTCTAGCAAAGAACTTATGAGTTTATGTTAAACGAAGTGATAGATATGAAAGAATAAGGTATCAAAATTTCAGTACCCAGATATTGACATATTTTATTAATATATGTTACCTCTCTGCCTTCTTCAACCTCATTTATATAAATATTCTCACTGTCTTATTTAAGTTCTTCAACTTTTGCCGATGATCTCTAACTGATCTAATTGCAATCGAAATTTTGCCTTATTTCCTAACTCATCTTCCTCATATTCCCCTCAATTTCCCCATTGCATTTAGCTTTTGCCCCACTGTGCTTACAAGTTAACTGCCAAAGTTGTCACTTTGTTCGCTTGTCGGCTACTTTTTGGTAACAGGCTTGGGCAATACACTTCGCCACGAGCAGCATCCACTACAAACAGTGTGTGCCTCTGCGAGTGTGTGTGCGAGTGTGTCTATGTGTGTTTGTGTATGACTATCAAACTGTCAAAATTATGACATTTGAAATTTCACGTAACGCAACATAACCGGACAAGAAAGCTGCCAGTCAGGCCCAGGCCAAAATATATCCGTGAAAACCCGCGCCGCACCAAAAGAAATATCGTATATACTTGTATCAAAAGCTATAGACCCAAAGCCAGAGCCACAGCCAAAGCCAAAGCCGAAGCTATAGCCAAGTGTTTCAAGTGTCAAGCGCGCTGTTTGTTTGTCGGTTTTAGTTTTTGGTGGAGAATCGTTCAGTGTGCGGGGAGAGGGGGGAAATTTTCAATTACGGTTCGTGCCAAAATGCGAGAGATCAAATTTTTGTTGTGCTCTCATACGTGTCTGTCTCGCTGTCCGACTGTCTGCCTGTCAAGCAACACACACAGACACACATGTGTGTGAATTTGTGTACTTATTCAAATTGTTCAACATGAGTTGTGCCTCTTGTTACAACAATAACAAACACAGAGTCTCAGTTGAGTTCTGCACGCGCCAAATAAAACGAAACAAAATGAGAACAGCAAAAAAATTCGCGACGTTTTTTGGGGAGAGCGCAAAAAAATCTTCATCTTGGGGCTTTGTCAATGAATGAAACTCGAGTTTTTATTACACATTTTTCTGCTGTTGTTGCACTCACTGTTGTTGTTGTTGTTGTTGTTGTTGTTGGGACTGCTGTCAGAGTAGATTGTCGAGTATGCAGAAATCAAAAGGTAGAAAATTTTGGACAGACTGATTTGCTTGCAGGCGAAAATAAATACGAAAGCGAAATCAAAACGAAATGAGATTTCCGAATTGTTGATGTGGCGTCAAAACATTTTTGTATTTTTGTCATTTTATTGAAATTGAATGATTTAGCAGTTTTACATCGATACGTTGCGTGCAAATAAGCCACGAAGCTTATGGATTTGGCTAATGCAGCTGCCAGAATGATGATGGCTGACTCATGCGGACTCCAGACTGTCCGAAACTGAAGTCTAAGGACAGATATAACTGACAGATATAATCCTAATTGAGAGATGCCAATGCCAGAGAGATCTTTCGCAGAATATGAATGAATATAATTGATGAATAATCTGCAGTGATCGATGCACTTGAAGAGGTTCAAAGCGAGTCAAGAACAGATTTGGAGTAAGTTGGAATATTTCTTTCTGTTTCTTGACTTTGAAAACAGTCATGGAATATGCCAAAGTTTACTGCTTGTCCACTTGGTTTGTGACTGTTCAATTTCTTATATTTTGCTCCACCGCCTGCAGCGCATTCGTCAGTCGTTGTGGCTCACTTCCGTCGTTGATTTGCCCACTTTTGAAATTCGATATTCACGAAATTTAGCGCTTTTCAAGCACATTGCGCGTGCTTTTCGAGGAGATGGCTAAGAAATATATACATATATATGTGTGTGTGTGTGTGGCTGAAGAAAAAAGCTGTTAACTAGGCAGAAACGCAAACACTTCGCTGGCTTCGCCTCGCAGCTCGGCGCCTATGCTGACAACGCAATTTCACAGGCGAAAGGTGCCATTCAAATTGGTTCATTGTGGTCCAAGCCACAGCGGGGTGGAGCCAAGGAGGGAAGGCGGGGGGACTTATTCAATTGATTTATTTGTTTGCGCAGAAATTTGCATACACATAAGTGCAAAATAATTGATTAGAAAGTGGAGTGGAGTGCGAGCGATGCTGGAGCTGGAGCTGGCGGCGCTTTTTACTCTCGCACTTTCGCTGGAAAGAAGCCGCACACGCACACGTATTTTCCTCAGAATTTTCACAGCAGCGGCAACAAATTGCTGTTGCCATTGTAGTGGCGAGATGAGGAAAAACTTGAAATGAAATGCCACAAAATGGTATATTAAAAGCGACAGAGGCCGCACCGCAGAGCGCGCAGCTGTCAAGCACTCGAAATAATTTTCGTGGAAATGTTTCAAATAAAAGACAAAAACAAAAAACTTTACACTACGTTAGGTTCTTTTCTCTGTGTGTGTGTGGAGGAAAATGTTGTGGTGTGGGGGCCGGACAGAGTAGGCCAGTTTTCGACACGATGAAGCAGCAGCAGCAGCCTGTCAGACGACATCAAGGCGAGTCGAGCCCAGTCGGCCCAGGCAGCCAGCCAGCCAGTCAGTCTGGGCCAACCGGGACTGGCCAACAATTTGTTTTCCTCACTTACACTTTAACCTTTTTCTTCTTCCCCCTTTGGTTTTTCCTCACTCACATTTCGAGGCGGCATAATTTCGGCAACTGTGTAAAGTGTGTAAAGCGGCGGGCAGCGGCGGGGAAAACTTGTCACTTGCTTTTCTTATGAAATACGTCAGCGGGCAGACAACACACAACACACACACTCACTCTGCACACACACACACACTTTCGAGTGGTTTGTCAGCAACATTTCAAACAAAGCGTCAGCAACTGCAGTGACAGCATCGAGAAGAAGTGCAAGAAGAAGAAGAAGAAGACGAAGAAGAGACGAGCCGAAAAACGAAAGAAAAACTTGTTTGCATCCTCTAACGACGCTGTGCATTTTGTTCACACATTGCCCCATTGAGCACCAGCCCCGCCCCCTCCTGGCAGCAACACTGTGGGAGGGGGGCACAAGTACTTAGAACACTTCGACATTTCAGTTTATTGTCGGGCTGCAGCACATGCAAAAACCAAGAAAACAGAGAAGAGCAACAGAAGAAGAAGAAGCAGCTCGTAAAGTTCCTTGATATGCATGAAAATGGGATTTACTTTTGCCGGTGGCCGAGCGAACATAATGCCAACTAACCTGGTTTTGCATCTTAGCACCTTATGCAGAGTACTCTGCTACAAAAAAGAGTCTTCTCAGGCAACTTTAAATTGAACAGCAGAGGCTGGCAAAAAGGTTGAGAGCCTTGCAAAGAGATGGATTTATACAGATTGTCAGAGAGTTGAAGGCGCAATAATTAAGTAATAGTCGGTACTATGAAAGAGAGCCTTGGGAGTGGTAAAAAACGGGAAGACTTCGTTAGCACCTCAAGTAGTTAAGAACTAATCGAGGTGCTGGAGTCGAGCTAAATTAACTATGATGAAGCACAAATAAGAAACTGAAATGGAAATACTTTGAAATATTTGTTGAAATTACAGATTTATAACCGTCAAATGTTTAATGTACATATAATAATCAAGCACACATGTATTTAGTAAGCAGAAAGTCATGTGGTTGACTTTAAAAAGTGTGTGTATGGTTGATTTAAGCGTTCCTGTCTGTATGATCGCGCTGATCTCTGTTACTGTGATAGCTACAGTCATCAAATTTGGCATACACATTCATGTTGATCATTCGCTGCATAATAGTACTTGAAATATATGATACCACTACAAACGCCTTGATAATTCCTACCTAAACTCAACAAACTGCAATATAAACGTACTATAAATCGTTTGTAACTTTTCTTATACGTTTATAATGGAATATTAAAAACATAAAATTGAACTGTTTCATTAGATTTTTCTCTTCTTTCACATTCTCAACATATTTGGCACCTCTTTCCTACATAAATTGATCAAGTATATATAAAATATAAATATATGCATATATTCAATATAAACCTTTTTCCATTTCGTCTGTCATAACTCATTAGCCTGTTCATTCCCTTTGCAACCTTGCTTGGAATCATTCAAAACAATCATCATAATAATCATTCCTCAAGCGAAATTTATGCAGTTGCCTCAACTGCAGCCCATTTGCTTGCAACACCTGCAACAAGCAACATGCTGCAGCAGCAGCAAAAGTTGCGAGACAAATTTTTCATAAACATAACCGAGCACCATCCATTTTGATGATTTTAATGGACAAAAGTGCGCAAAATGATGGCCGCAAAACGTGTTGGGAGCACCCAGGACAGCACAGAGGCAGATGCAGACTAGGATGGAGAGGGGAACGGGGGGAAGGGAGGCCGTAGGACTGGCGGCAGTGCAGACTGTGCCGACTTGGCAGTTAGCGGAATGTGTTGCCAAGCACCTTTAGCATTCTGCATTCTTCGCTCTTTCGAGTCGCCTCTTTCTCTTTCTCTTGCCCCTTTCCGCGCATCCTCGCGCCTCGTGCAACAATGCTGGGGCGCGCGCCCATTTAAAATGCAGCAAGTGTCACCATTGACTGAAACGAGGCGCAATAAATATATGTATATACAGATATATACCTTCAGTTGAAGGGTCAGTAGGGTGGGGGGAGGTGAAAGAGGGGCGTTAGCTACTACTATATAAAAAGTGCCAGTGGCTTCGGCTTGGGCTGCTGCTGCCGGTCTTGGCCAGGCTTTTTACGGGCAAGGCATGCGCTGCATATTGGCAACAAATGCAGCAAGGCAGGCAAAAAGAAAGTACGAGACTGGAACTAATGAACTGAGAGATACCCTGTAAGGCACAAGAGTGATGTTAAGAGGAAGAAATATTGTGCCTTACTAACTTCATCAACACATAATGAGTAGGAACTAAGTCTTGATTTGTAAATCACCTTTAACGGGATATAAAAACAAGTAGACAACCCTTCCTAAGTAAATACTAATTCCTAAAATCAATTCTGCCATAAGTTAGTTAAACAATCCAACCACCCTTTGCCACATCTCTGTTTTTACAGGGTACAACTTGACTTCCACTGCAGCTCACACTTTGCATGACATTTTGCTGCAGCGTCGCCGCGTCGTAGCGTCATTTAAATAACAATAAAGTTTGATGACAAACTTCATGGCGAAGCGCTTCCCTAGTGCAGTTGGCACTCGGCAGTTTGGGGGACCGGCAGCGATTGGCGTTGCCAATATAATAAAGACATTCGATGCCTTTTTAAGCGTTTCACTTTCGCACGTAGACGTAAAAAGTTTGCAGCGTGTCCGGTTGTAAAAATAAATATTATAAACTTCTGCTCAATCAGCACGGGAGGGGGAGAAAGAGAGAGAGACAGAGTGAGAGAGGGAGAAAAAGAGGGAGAGTGGGAGCTAGTGAAATAGAGACGCTAGAGCGACGCAAGTTGTGCGCTGTCTAGCCGAGCCACCCAACCACGCAACCAATCAAGCTGCCACCCACTTGGCAATTGACTTTCCATTTCTGCCAGCGCCACGGCAAGTTTTAATTAAGAAAACGTGCGCGCACAGTGAGTGCGCTAAGTATGCAGACCAGCTCAAGCTCAGTGTGTATTAAAGAGCTGCAGTTCATTAAAGAATATGCCAATCGAGCTAAACTTAGCAATTAAAGCATTTTATATGATTTATATATAATGTTATTGATATTTAAATTATTGATTACCTTGCAATCTTATGCTGCACTAAATGTTATGCAAAGTAGATGAGTGTGTATTTATTTGTGTGTCTGTGTGTGTGTTTGAGTGTATGTCAGTGTTTGGGCTATGATTACTCACTGCACTGCGCCGCTGGCAAATGCCACTTTGCTGTCTTCGCTTTCCTTTGGCCCCAAACACGCCCTCCGCTCGACTTAGCCAGCCTCCCTTCGTGCCACAACGCTTTGTCTTGCACAAGTTGCAGCCGCCAAGAGCTGACGGAAATGCAACACAAGCACGCAACAAGCAACCAGCAACAACTAACAACGGCCAGAAAAGCCTTTGACGCATGCGCCAAATGGGCAATTTGGAGAGCGTTCGGGCTGATTATCGGCATTACTTGTGGAACAGTGTCTACCAGAAAATTAAGTGGGAAAATCAATCACTTTCACTAATTTTAAAGCGATTTTCCCCGCGAGCCTATTATCAAGTGTTGAACGGGGCGGAGAATCGACGAGGAAAGAAGAAAGAGATTTTTAACTGGAGGAGAGAAATGGAATTTAAATGAATTAGTAAAGAAGAAAACAAGTCGAACATCGTGTGTGTGTGTGTGTGTGTGAGTAAAGTGCAAATTGATTAATTACCCATCCGCAGTGTAGACATTTTTAATTTGATATACCCGCCGATAGATGGCGCGATTAATCAGTGCGATACGCATTGAGGCACTTCGCTCTTCGCTCTAACGGCCTCTTTTTCTAACGGTTCGCAGGAGCTCTCGAATTTCGCCAAACGGAAGCTGCGCATGCGTCATGCATGCAACGTGCCCCACTCCCTCTCTCTCTCTCTCTCTTTCTCTCTCAGTGGCTCTGTCTGTCTCTCCCTGCTGGAACTTGGTGCGTGCTGGGCCAAAACTTGGCAACGGGTTCGTGTCTGGTTCAGATTTCAAGCCTCTGAAAATTTCTTATTTATTCTCATGTTAATTTCCACAGCGGCCCCAGCACTTTCAGCACTTGCGTGACTTGATCGTTTTGGCCTGATATTATTTTGTTACATTAAAAAATAATTACCGCGTTTGCCTTTGCCTTTTTTGTTCAACTTCTGCCTTGCCTCTGCCTCTCTCTCTCTCTCTCTCTCTCTCTCTCTCTCTCTGAACTGACTATTTCGCTTCTGACTCTGTTGATTTGTAAATAACTTTGTGAAAATTAGTTCATTTATGGCTTAAACATTTCGAAAACATTGCCTGACTCGTCGAATTTCATTTTAATGTGCAAAACGATGTGGAAATTGGTTTATTTTTCGAATTTTAAACAAGAAGCTGAGTTTACTGAGTTTAAGGTTTGGTTAAGTTATGCAAGACGAGGCTGGGATGGGAGAATGAAGAGATTTGATTGCATAAAAGTGCTTAACTATTGGATAAAGTAGGAAATATTACGAAATTGTCAGAAATGCCAAAGGAAGCTTCAAATAGTTTACCAAGAAATTAATATAGAGAGAAATATAGTTTAAATAGAGTTTAAAAACTCATAGATTCTTTTCCAGTATATCTACAGTTATTATTATTACTTTAATATAAATTCATAACAATATCATACAACAAATTATCATCAGCAGCAACTTCTACAAAAAAGTGAACTAACTAAACTTCTGCAATTGTTTTCTAATCACAATAAAAGTATTTTAATATGACAAAAGTGTTCTTTATTTTGTGCACAGTTTGCAGTTGCAATTCTATATGTTTTTCTGATTGTGGCATACACCCAGTTGTTGCACACACAGTTGTTGCAACTGTTTTGGAAGCACACACAAAACGCATGCAAATTGCATGCTAAACAAAGTCAATTCCCCTTCAACAAGTTGACAAGTGTTTGAATCGGGCCCACTCGGGCAACTCTCAGCTGTTTAAACTGACTATACTACTATATATTCTGTATATATGTTTAAATTCATATGCATGCGATATATGCGTATTCAATCTGTATTCAAACAAGCGAATATATCCACAAACTTTCGGCTGGCAGAAGGTTTATTTGTTGTTTAGGGGGCGGTGACAGGAGGGGGCACAAATAAAACACTCGCTTTGTGTGTGCACTACAAATTTGCATAAATACCATGGCAACAGTATACAGTAACAACAGCAACAACAACAATCAGAACAGCAACAGCAACAACAACAATTGGCACAATGAGCTGCTAACAATGCAACATGTTGTCGCTTGTCGTTTGGCATGTTGTGAATTATGTTTGGCATTTTGACCAGCTCTCAAATAAATTCAGCCAGCAACAGCAACAACAACAACGTCAGCAACAACAGCAACAAGGAGGGTCCTTTGGGCCAAGTTGGCTGTCTAATACGCGACATATGCTGCCTGCACCGTATGGTTTTCATATTGCAAGCAGCGTCGAGCCGAGTCGAGCGGGAGCCAAGCAATTGCAACATGCAACGTGGTCAGTGCAATTTTTTAATTGCCTCGCTCGTTTTTTCAGCCAGTTGCAATTAGCTTGTGCACTCCATAGCGAAGACTGCTGAGTGCTGTGTGGGGTCCATGGGGCTTACTGTGCAGTTTGTCCACTTGAAATTAGGCAAAGTTGAGGCTTGAAGATGAAATTGAGATTGAAATTTATTTAAAATTAATGCTTGAGGATGATTAAACGAGTCTTCTGTTTCTGGAAGCTGCTCTATATTATCTTGCCTGTTCATTCTTTCTTTTCTTTATCCTCTTCTTCCTCTACAAATGACTCCTTCTATTTTGATTCTGTTCTTATATAGTATATGCAATATATTCCATCACTTTCTCAATATCTAGCTACTGCAATTCTCCTCCTTTTCTTGCATTGATTTCTCTACTGATTTCTCTCATGTCTCCTCTTCTCTATCTCCATTTCACTGTCCCCTTTTTACCTTTCTTCGCTCGAGAGAAAGGGCTTCCACTAGTGACCGTTGTAAAGTTCCCTTTGGGGCCTTTTCATTTTTCAGCTATTTATCGATTCGCCTGCCGTGTCCTCGTCACATTAAGAGCTGCTCAACTGACCCACCGTGCTACCCACTGCAATCGGTGGCGTGTCATCGCGTCAAAATGTGTTAATCTTTGGAATTTAGTCAAACGTTCGCTTTAATCATAAATATTGCGGTCGAAGGGGAAGGGAAGGAAGGTAGGGGAATGGGGAGTGGATTATGGGGTTGTCCTAGAGGGCTGAATGGGCCCTGGCTGCAAACGTGACAGCTGGCAACGCTGGCAGCGCATCCACTCGAGTGGCTGAGTGCGTGGCACACACACACACACACTCGCACACACACAATGGCACACCACAAACTACAACTCGGGCACGCAGCGAACGCACAACAGCAGCAGCAAATTGTCGATTGCATCCCGAAACTCCGTCAAAATGTCAACCAGAAGTGTGGAGAGAACGACAGTAGGGATGGGGCGGAGGGGGAGGGGAAGTGTCGAGTGCACTTGAGAGCTGCATTGGCGACACAAATGCAGTTGCCGAGCGAGCCAGCAAAGTCCACTGGGACGTCGAGTGCGCCTTGAAGTGCGAGCGAGGGCTGCAGCAATGTAAATCAATGCAATGCAATAATTAAGCACATTTCTTCTGCCTCTTCCTCTTCCTCAGCTTCTCTTTGCCCAATACACATGCGTAACGCACTCGACAATGCATGTCCCACACTCTGCCCCCTTTGTTGCCACCCCCGCCTAGTTGCAACCCTTTTTTATTTTGGGGTAGCAGCATGAAGACTGCAGCTCGTTAGCATAACTGCAATTAGGCAGGCTTGCTCCCCCTCCCTCTCTCTCTCTCCCTAGACAAATGTGCGTAAAAGTTCATGAATTGTAATTGGGGGCGTGGCATGTGCAATGTGTATTGTTATTGCTGCCCCCACTCAGCTGCTGCTGCTGCTTCTGCTGCTGTTGTTAATTAGTGAGTGAGCCGAGCTGCTGCCTCGCTTTGTCTGGACTTCCGCAGCGACGCCGACGACGACGGCGACGACGGCGCTTACTTCTAAGGAGCCGCACCGGGAGCGGCAACGGGACGCCGCCGTTTCGCACTCAAATGAGAAATTTCGTGTAGTGTGGCGAGTTTTCATTTCCCATTTTCCAGCGAATGTTTTCAGAACGTGCAGCAAGTTGGTCACGTCCAATGGCCTCTCAGTCTGTCGTTCCTCTGTTGTTTCTGGATCTAGATCTGGATCGCAGCATTGCTTTGTTGCCGTAGTTGTTGTTGTTGCAGTTTATGCTCTATTTAAATGCTTTTTATTTGCCATGTCTGGCGTTTGAGTGTTACAACCACGTTGTGGCACTGCCATAAAAGCAACGTCTAGCTGAACATGTTGTACGACCAACATTTTCTCTCTTTCGCAGTCCCTTCCTGATCTAAGGCTAATGCACTTTGACCTGAAGAACAACAAAAGACGGCAGAGGCTTATCAATGAGATTCTCTGCTGTGGCAGCTAAATATTCAATTCATTTTTACCTCTTTTCTTGGACACATTAAAACAGAATGCATTAACAGTGCTGATTGTTTGTGAATTTAACACAATAATTCAACATTGCAACTGAACAACAAATAATGTAAGGTAAATATTATTATATCGCACTCTGTGTAGTGTAGGAAAAATGTTACAAAAAAAGGCAGTCCCCTCCCCCATAGATGAAATGCTATTGACACGCAATTAAATGAAATTAAATTAAATTGTGCAACGCGCTTTTGTAATGCGTTCACTGTAATTTATACCCTGTAGATGAGGCACAAATAAGCTATGATATATATAGAATTAACAACTAAAACAGTGCAGAAAGTATGCAGTTCTACTCAGAACATATTTGTTTACAGGGTATCCCCTCTTCGAGTTGCGACTTCCACGCACTGCCCGCCAAGAGGTAGACAACAACAAACTTATTAGCATGATGCTTATTAATTAATTGAAAAAGTGAATGAAGCATGAAATGTGCAATGAATAATAAAAGAAATAAAAGAAAATATCGCACACGTTGTGGTTGAAAAAAAACAAAGAGAAAAAAAAAATACACCACAAATAAATGCAAGTAACATATGCAGCAATTCAGTGCGAGACAAAAACAGCAACAGATAAATAAACCACGCATACTGATTAATTTATGCACCTCAATTGGGGAGCGTTTTAATGCCGCTAAGAGATTACAAAGCGTTGCCACACTGCAAAGCTCGCAATCAATATCAATTCGCCACGTTGTCAGTTTATCGAGTGGCAAATCAATCACATTTAGCACTTTATTAACAAAGATCTTTGCATTTATTTAAATCTGATTTCATTAGAAGAATATTCAGACTTTAAAGACAAATTAAATATTCAAAGCATTTATCGAAATTTGAATTATATCAACTAAAATGTTAACAGCATTATTTTATTTATTTATTTAATATTTTTAATGCCTTATTATTTTATTTAAAAGGTAATTTCTTAATTTCCTTTATTTCCGAGCAAGGCAAAGCGCAGTTAACCTCCAACAATCACCATTAACTACATCATTAAGCTCGGTTTATCTTCACACAATTTGCTTGAGTAAAGCCCGATTAAGCCTCGACACTTGCACATTTATGTTTCGTTAACAATTTCCATATAATTTTTAATTCCTATGCGATGCGTTCAGCTGAAGAATGGCAGCAAATTTGCACAGGTTCCTTTGGCAAAGATAGAGAGAGATATATAGAAAGAGAGGGAAGGAAAAGGTACTCGTTACCCCTCAGTGCGCGTTACTGGGTACTCACCTGGCAAGCTGTGAAATTTATTAAGCGCAAAACTATAATTAAAGCAAAGTAAAAATTATTAAAGCAGCGGATGAGTGAGAAGACTGCCAAGTTGGGAAGCAACTGCAACCGGGCAGGAGAGTGCCAAGGGGGGAGGGAAGGAGGCAAACTAGTTGTAGCTCTGGCTATGGTTATCAACCTGTTGGCTCACTGAGAGAGCGAGCGGCTCAATAGAGCGACGCAGTTCGCGCAAAACGTTTTAATTTTATGCAGAAATCATAAAAACGCGTCAGGTAACAAGATAGTTACCGTGCACGGTTAATTGTATGGACTCGGGGCCCTGAAAAATGATGCAAAGTCGAATATTTTAAACAGAATCTCTGCCGCCGAGCCTCGCCCTCTTGCGCTGCTCTGCTCGCCTGCCAGGCGCATGCGCAATTACGCTCGACTCTAGTCGAGCCAGACGCAGAAAGGGAGCAGGGGAAGGGGGGAGGGGAGGCCTGGAAGTCGTAAATAAGCCGACTCGGGTATTGTTTATAGTTAACACCTAAAGATGGCTTAAAGTTTAAACAAGACTTCCTGTGCAGGTTCAATGCACCAAGCTGCCTTCGACTTCAAGTTCGAATTCGAGTCGACTGCTCTCTTCTTTCCCATAAGCGTTGTGCGATTAATCATCGGCTTGGCTGAGTGTTATTAGTACAATTAATTGGCATTAACCGATCACAGCGCTTTGGCACACATTTCCCTGCTCCGGGGCTACCTCAACAGCACCCGCATTGGCGGACCTTCAATGGGAACTGTTGGACAAATGTTCCGAAAGTGCCATAAACTGGCAGTTAAGAGCGACTCCTAAAATGTTTATAAATAAAATTCTCTGATTACATATGTGTGATAAGCTGTGCAATACCCTGTAAACGTAGCTCAAGATACGAACAGCTCGAAGAGGTTTCCTTTCAATGATTAATGGATAAAGCAAGACTTCCACTGTGTTCTATATTTCTCTTAAATATCTCTAGGAACATCTCTATAATATCACTTGAATATCTCTGCAATATCTCTAATATATCTCTTGAATATCTCTACAATATTTCTAATCTCTTTAAACTCATCTCAGTCACATGTTTAACCTCCCTTTCTTTCAGTCTTATATACCCCACAATTGATATACACATGAAAAAAGCACTTCATAACTATTCAAACTCATAAGCCATAATGAATTGCTTTATCTAGCATCGCAGACACACACATACGCGTATTATATAGTATGCTATATAGTGCTGTACTGGCTGAGTTTGGTTCGGTCTGGATCGCCCGCTGCGTGGCTTCAGCTGATGAAGTAGTTTCTTCAGCGCTCTGTTCGCTTCCCGCGCCAGATTCGCGTGTCCAATTCCGAATCCCCATTCAAGTCCACGTTCAAGTCCAAGTCCAGGTCCAGCATGAGTAAGTGTTTTGCTTAATTGCCTATGGCTTATTAGGCACCACAAGGGAGAATAGTCAAATTAATTTCGATCGCAGCCAGAGAAAAGAAGAGAAGAGAAGAGAAGAAGGCAGCAGCAGAGTCGCGTCAATCGAAGTCTTTGATTTCTGTCTGTGCGTGGTCCGTCTCCCTCTCTCTGCCTCTTTCTCCCTCTGTGCCTCTCTAATGATGATGGCGTTACGAATTTGGACTGGCTGCATTGGTAAACAACAACAAACTTACAACAACTACAAACAATTACAGAGACTCAACAGCGACTACAGCACAGGGCGCTATTGTATGGCCACAAAAGAATTTTGAGCTGTGGTGGCAATCGAGCGAACAATGCACAATCATTAATTAAATTTCTTGCCAATGCTGAACTATTTGACCGAATGTGTCAGCCCAAAGGGAAGGCAAGTGGGCGGGGGCAGCCGGGGGGCGGCACTGAAGGTGCGATGTCCAGCCATAATGAAACCACAAAGTGAAAGAGCCAAAATGCCATTGCAATTGATAGCAACAAAGTGTTCTGCCAAATGGAATAAACAATCGCAAGTGGGGCAAACAATTTCAGAAGACTTACAAAGCATTTAACTTTTTAATTTTAATGTTCAATCTTTGATATATGATATATTTTTTATGAAAGAAAGAAACGAAGATCAACAAAAGTTCACTTTATATTTTATTAAATTAGTTTAACTCTTCTTAGCACAAATCACTTTCTTCTAAATCAATAATTAATAACAACTCTAAGTTCCTGTTAGAGACAACATTCATCTCCAGATCTACACTTCCCAGCAATTATGTATTTCAATCTCCTCTCGAATGTATAAATTGGCGGATTTGAAAGGCGGCTGCCTTTCTATTGCCACACAAAACTTCTGCCAAATTGGAAAAAAAAATCACATGCTCATTTACCAAGCGTGGTTCCCAGCCAAAGCTACAAATGTATCTCTCTCTCCCTCTCTCTCTCTCTTTCTTTCTTTCTTTATCTCTCACTCTCTGCTTGTCTTTTTCCGCTCTGGTTTCAAAGTTTTGCTGCGTAATTCACACAAAAGCCGCATAAAAGTGCATGAAATTAGGCGGAAATTGAAGTTGGAAACGAGCAGATCTGGAGCGAATATATACATTTATATACGGATGGTATGCTATATATGCTAGTGTGGGGAGTACGTGTTGGAAAATTATGAATGGCTCGACGGGTGCGAGTGCTTTTAAAAACCAATTAATAAATTTTTAATGTATGCGCTGCAGGTTGCCCCACAGTCGAGGTGTGGAAAAACGCTGCTGCCTCTGATGTTTATTATGCAGCCGATGACGACGCAGTGCGCTCTGCATGGGGCGGGCCAGAGAGAGACAGAGAGAGAGGTACAGAGAGAGGTAGATAGAGAGAGGCAGAGAAAGAGGTGCAGGAAGAGAGCGAGAGAGCTCCGCTGGGGCCGCCACAGCACGCGTTGTCAGTGCATCATTTTTCTTGAGCTCTCGCGGGCTTTGCATTGTTTTCGTGAAAAATTAAGTGTGAACAATTTATTGAGAAATTTGTACAGGTGGCACCCCAAAAGCAACAGCAGCAGCAACAACAACAACAACAACAATAGCAACAACAACAGCAAGAAGAACTAACCAGAGTCATTCCACGCTGCGTTCCATTGGTTTGTTTAATGGCTTCATTTGCCATGAGAGAACCAGATCGTTTGGACTTAATAAGCTGAGCTTGGCATCCAACTAGGCACAGGCTGGACGAATTATCTTGGTAGTCACTGTGCTGTTCCAAGCTGAGCAGTCGCTAAATCTGCCATATAAAAAGGTAATCAAGTCTGGCAATTGTCACTTTGATGCGCTTTCAAATGAGTTCGGCTGCACGAGTTGACTCAGATCGATGAGCCGAACAGGCAACCACAGCAACAACAACTGCTTGCAACAACAACTACTTGCAACATTGTTGCCTGGCGTATGTGGAGCACAGGCTGATCATGTCACAAAAGTTGATAACGGCGATTACTTCACTTGCCTGGCATATTGTCGAAGCAGCCGCGATGGCACAGGTACTCCTGCCCACTAGAGGGGAGCAGGGTACAGAGGCGGGGAAGACATGCGGCATGCGGCAGCAGGACGCTGCAGCAACGGCCGTCGCTCCACATGACACATGAGTAATGGCCACGCAGGCAAATTTATGACAAGTCACATTTCTGATGTGCTCGTTTATCAACGGCCATAGACAGGCGCGCTCTCGCCATCTCTCTCTCGCTCTTCCTCTCTCTTTCTGTCTCTCTCTGTCTCTTTTGCCTGTGTGACGCGTGACAAGGCTGCTTGCCAGTTTTCCCATGGACACGGGGCGGCTCTTGAGTTAATTATAAACGACGAGAATGAACCTCGCTCGTTGCCAAAGGAAGCGCGCTAGTCAAAGCCGTTAACTAATCCTGTCTGACTGATCAAAAGGCAGCCGTGACATGGCACACTATGAGAGCGAGAGGGAGAGAGAGAGGGAGCAGGAATACCCTCTGCCTCTATTAAGTTGTAAGCAAGGTCAGACTGACCGCCTGGCATGGCATACACGACTTGAACCTGGGGCCACATAAATCGCCTGCCAGCAAATCACGTACAAATTTTCTTTGCCTAGCGCCAATCAGCAAAGCAATTCATTTTGTACGCCTCAAAAGTGGCAAAAAAGAGTGGCGAAGGGGGCAGGGGGAGTGGCAAACAGAAGAGCAGGCAAAGCAGGAGAAGAAGAAGGCTGCTCTGACCTTCACACATTATCGCAGAAAAGTCGCAGTCGCAGTCGCAGTTAGAGTTGGAGTTGGAGCTGGAGTCGAAGTTGGAGTTGCTGGCGGAGTCTCGCGGCGCAGTTGGATGACAATTCGCGGTAATAAGAAATGCAAATGGCAGCTGCAAATACTCGTAAATGCTTAAAACCAATAATAATAAAAATACATGAGCGTGGGGGCAGCACAACAACTACAGCAACAACAACAACTGCAGGAGACAAACGATTAGATCACAATAAGAAGAGAAGAAAGAAGAAAAAATTGTGCAAATTTTCTACTCTTCTCAACTTCTGCCGGTTTCGTTTTGCATAAACTGTTTGTCGAGTGAGAAATAAGCAGAGTCCGAGAAGATATAGAGGCTGCAGCAGGCGAGCAGGAGAGCTAAGGAGTGCGAGCTAAGGAGTGTACAATGGGCAACATAGGCGAAGAAATGAGAGTTGAAGAGTTCATAAAGGGATAGGAACTGAACTTATAAAAATAATAATGAAAATAACAATAATGATATTAATTTTAATAACAACAATAATAATAATGATTATAACTATGGTAGTAAAATAAATAATAATATTAATAATAAAAATAGTGATAATAATAGTTATAATAATTTCAAAAATATTATTAAATCCAATATAGCAGCTACCTCAGCTCCTTTGCAACTAGTTGTAAATTTAAAAAGATTTCTTGCTCTGTTTCTATCTTGCTCCGTCCCACTGTGCCACTGGACAGTTCCGTTGCTTCCATGCGTTTTTCAGATGCCATCGTTCTGGGTAAAGAAAGCAGCCTCGTCCGGCTCTGTCCGGTCGTCCGGCAGTCTGTTATATATTGTGTACGACTCGGGTTGGCGGACTCCTACGTAGTATGACAAAAGTTTGCCACACTTTTGTTTGGCTTTGGCTCAGGCCTGGCTGCGGCACTGCGGACTCTCGACGCTCTACTCTCCGCTGTGGCATGTGGGTAACATTGTCGGCCATTAGCACGCACGAACTACAAGGCGTGGAGAGGGAACAGGAGCTGGGCTGGGGCAGTGCTGCAACTGGCTGGCAGCAGAAAGAAACCCACCTCTTGCCACACAATCATGATCGCGCCTTGACAAATTCTGTTGACTTGCTTTAGTTTGCTGCCACTCGTTGTCTGTGGCATGCAGCACAGACTGTGTGGCAGATCTTTAGCAGCAGATCAAGAGCCGAAAAAAAACCTTATATGAAATAAGAGCTCTGAGTGAAAATTTCAATTTGACTTGCAACCGAAAATGAAATCTGTTGCCTGAGAAGCTCCCACGCTGCTGCTGATGTTGCACGCTTGTGTGGCTTTCGTTTCAATATTGCCATACAACACACACTCACACACACACACACATTAAATTACATTACATTACAGGTGGGATGCGAGGGAAGCTGGCACCTGGTGGCGCCGCCGCCTCATCAAGTATGCGGCACAAATGATATGAGAAAAACGCCGTGCAACTGACAACAGCTGCGAGTTTCACGCTTCACTGACAAATTGAATTGACTGAGAAGGATTCATCCATTCAAAAGTCAACGCCCACAACGGCGGCATGGCCACGCCCACTCTCTCTCACAACAGCCCCTGATTTTCATAATTCAAATTGAGCGTGTCCGGGGTCGCCCTGAACGGACTGACTCTCCTTCCCGCAGCATAATGAAATTCGCTTTGTTTTCCTTGCCCATTTCGCAATTTCTTCTTTGCCATTTCTTTTTGCATTTTGTTTTTTTGCAGGCAGCATTTTTTTTTTTTTTGTATTTTTTGCTCGTATTTTCTTCCAAGTGCAAATGCCATTCAAGCAGAATAATGCAATATAAACTGTTGCAGCTTGAGCGGAGCTACTCAGCCGAGCATGGAGCAGCACCAGGAGCAGGAGCAGCAGCAGCAGGAGCAGCGTCAGCAGGCGTTGACAACCCCAGCAGCAGGTTGAGGACAAGAAAGGAGCAGCGGTAGTGCAGGGGCTGGACAGGGATGTGTGCAACCCGAAGGCGTCTAGTTAAATCTGAAACCACAAAAGAGTTGGGCCAAGGAATCGTTCATGTCAATTATTCCAGTTAAGTGAGCAACAAACCAAAGGCGTAACTTCTCAGCCCCAGCCCCCCTGCCCCCTTGCACGTTTCTTTGCTTGCCTTTGATCAGCCACTTTTTATCTTAAGCGATTTATTGATGCCCCATAAAGTTGAGCCACGAAAATATGCTCGGCATATGGCGGAGAGTGCAGTAAATTATCCCCAACTGCAATAAAGCAAAGGACTGTGTTAGAGCCTCATTTATTGGAATATCTTGCTGAAATTTACCATAAAATTGCCTAAGAATATTCTCCAACTTTTTTTGAAATTTAACTTGGGTACAATGAAGGTTAGAGCATCTGAGAGTCGCAGATTTGCACTTTATTGTTGTTTTTTAGCTGCATTCCGTGCAGTTTTTCGAAGCCAAATGCTTGGGCTGGCAAAAAGTGTAATTCAATATATATACGAGTCTAAAGACGTTGCAGAATTCTACAGAGCGGTCTGCATAAATTGCACTCCACATTACGTGGAACTCACAGCAACAACAACAACTGATACAGGAGCAACAAACAAGGCAAAACATTAAGGGAGAGAGAGAGGGACATTGACACAATGAAGACGCCCAGCGACATAATAAAGCAATAAAGTGCCCTTAAGGACAACAAACAGATATAAACATCTACGTGCAGACGGACAAGAACAACAACAACATGAACTACACTGAGTGAGGAGCATCTCGGCGACTGAGACTGCAGCTGATGCTCAAATTTCACATGCAATCGATGAGATGACAAATTTATGACTTTCAATGAGAGTTTAGTTTGCCTCGTCTCAGGGTCCTCGACTTGGGTCATATTTCTGTCAATTTGTTGCATGCTCTCCTGCCCAACAACAAATTGAGTTATTGTCCAGGCAGGCCCCAAATGCAATTCGTATGCCCCGAAATCCAGTGAATCCTGCATCCTGCAGCTGCAGCTCGGCGAGTGCGCAGTCGAGTATCTATTTCAAGCATTTGCCAAAGATCAAATGCGTCGACAAGTGCTCGACGATCCCGAGTCCCACTTGAATTCGTTGTACGAGTTAAACTCGAAAATTGTTTCCGCTTCTCTTTCAAGCGTTGTTTCCGCCGAATTGGAGGATTGGAAAGGGAAATCCTTAAGAAAGTGGATCCCAATTTGTTCCACCGAGAGTAATTTCACAGAGCAGTATATTAAATGTGATCTAAGTGGTGCCTTAGGGAGATTAGGTACAAAAATTAGAAATTATTTGTATGTTGAAAAATATCTAGGATATAAGAAAGTAATATTTTATGTTTTTATGTAAGATATGTGTAAGATTAATGCAAGATATATATATCAGATATGTATATAAAATATATATAAAATATATTTCCTATGCTAGCCTCTTACTAACTCTTTTTAACATATGTTAAGTGATATTTCATCAATACTGTAATTAAAATTTATAAATCACAGTAAGTCGCTCTTAAACGGTATCGACCTCTCATCAACGGACACTTTAAAATGAAGTTCGTGCCTGAACAAAAGAGTTTTCAGTCTATAAAGACACAGAATACATTTTTTCATGATAAAAATACTCTTAGTAGATGAAGAAATTGGATATTTATAGCTTATATTTATCTATATATAATTCTACAAGTGTATATATAAATTAGACTAATATATATAGTACGTTATACTGTGTTTAGTATTTCTAAAATCCTGTCCGCAATCAAAGTGCGTCCTTATCAGCCGGGCACATCGAGAGACCCTTTCTGAACCTGTCGCCTGAGCCTTTTGGAATTCCTTTCATGTGAATTTCTTGTTGGCTGAGTGTTTTCCCAGCGATTCGCAGACGACTAAAATGGCTTTTTAACTCCACATGCCACGCCCTGTCAATTGCAGTAGTCCGTGTCTGAAGGGCGCAATCAGTTGGGATCTAAGTGGAAATGCATTTGCACAATATTGTACACGTTGCTGCGAGAGGGCAACAACAACTTAAAATATGCAACTGCCAATGCAGTACACACACGCACACACACACACACACACAAGCAGGGGAGCCCTTGTGGCAACAACAACAGCAGTGGCAGTGGCAGCGCAGGAAAACAAGTAGCAAATAGCTCAAGACGCCACAAAACGCTAACGAAGTTTTTGCCGGACTTGACTCGCTGTTTTTGTAGTTCTTGTTGTTGTTGCTGCCACTGGACTGTTGCTGCGGCTGCGGCTGGGACTGTGTGGCTGATAAAGCAGCCTGATAAGCGACACGCGACCGTGCCTCCAGACTCGCGGTACACGTAATAACGGAGCGGCCGGCACAGGTAGAATGGCATCGGGTACAGTTTGTTTTATGCCCGCAAATTGGTTTCTACTTTGGCTGCCGTGACTGTGGCTTGTGGCAGGTGCCGTGTCCAGGACAGCTCCACTCCGCACCCGCACACACGCTTACACCCACACACACACAGGCACAGCAATGCGACTTGGCGCTGTCACTTAGACGCCACACACGGGATGTCTCACGGGCTCTCGCATATGCCACCGAAACACGACCAGAGAGACAAACTTGCCTAGACTAGACAACCACAACAACAGCCACAACAACTACAACAACAACAACAACTCAAGCAACATCGGGGAAAACTAACAAACAAAACAAACACGAGAAGACCGTGTCTTAGGCCCCAATGTCTGCAGTTCCGTTTGGTGTACCTCTGTCAACGATCCACCTCTTTACCCCGACCCCCGCTTCCACCTCTCCCTCTGGCTGGCAGCGACAAGTCTTCTATATTAATTGTCACGCATATGTCTAACCCTACGACGACCCGCAAGAGTCCCAGACCGCAGTCGCAGTCGCAGTCGCGCATATTTTCGGGTCTATTGAGAAGCCAAAAACCACAAGAATGTTACCAAAAGTGTTTTTCAGCTACGCCAGACACCGACAACACACGGCATAAGTAACAACTACTGTGTTGCTTGTTCTATGACACCCTAACAGCTTGGGGTATGCTAGAATTCGTGGGGAACTTGGACTAGATTAGATAACAAAGGAGTTATTTTATAACTATGAAATTCGTTTGCATTTTAAGAAACTTCTAGCGACACTTGTAATTAATCAATTATAACTTGACTGCTTTTTATATAAAACAATTTATAAATTAATAATAATTTATTTATTTTAAAAATAAATTAATTTCTATATTTAATCGATCTATATGTTGTTCTTAAGGACCTACAAATATTGCTGATATTTATAAAAAATATTCTTTACTATTTCAAGGCAATAAAAAATCTCTAAAGGCGTCAGCTCAAATTTTAAGTATTCTTTGAAGTAATTTTGAATTTTTCCAACATTTTCAGCATAAATTATAATACTGAAGTTCTTTCTTTTAAATATTATCGATTCTTTCTTTTAAATATAGTATATTATAATATTATATTAACAATATTTAATATATTTATGTTCACTATCATCCATTTATCATCTCCTAGTACAAACCATATTAATTTTTATCCCAACTAGAGCATCATCTATTCGTCTTAGCTCTACAGAGCCCTCGTCTATGTTTGTGTTACCATTTTTGTGTGTCATTTGTAGGTGGAGGGGGCTGCAATGGGTTAATGTGTGCGCAGTAGCCTCAGCCTGACTTCAGACTCGTTGTACTTGTTGTTGTTGTTGTTGCTGCTGCTGCTGCCGCTGCTGCTGGTGCAGTTCGTGCCGCGTCCGCAATGTCTGCGGTTGTCTGCTCTACTTGACAATTACCTTTGGTACATATGTTGTCCTATAGTAGCTATCACTGTTGTTGTTGTTACTTTTGTTGTTGTTGTTGCTTCTTTCTTTACTTTCTAAATATTTTGTTTTTGCTCTTGTTTTTGTTTTTTTTTTTCCTAGCTTTTTATGCACGAAGGCAAAAGGCAAAACTAAAACACTTTTGTGTACCTTTTTGTTGTTGTGTTTTCTTTTCTAATTGAATGAGACGAGAGGGGGAAGCGCAGCGCGGGGCATCAAGTTGAACAAACAACAGGAACAAACAGGGCTGCAGCAGAGATGTCCCCCCTTTCCACATATCCACCTCCTCTCGAGTGGCAGCTCGTTTATTAATGCAATTAACATTAGCATTGCCTGCTCCCCCTGCCCCTGCACCCAACTCCCTTTATGGAAGCCCTTAGTGGCACAGAGATTAGATTAGATCTTGTCTGTCTGCGCCTGTCTCTATTGTCTCCATTGTCTCGGTCCAATTATGTGACAACCAGCCTGCTCCAGTTGCAGTTGCAGTTGCCCAATCCACAGCTCCAAATATTGACAAGCTGCGCCAGATTAGTCGTGTTCCAAACTTGTGAAATGTCTTTTATCTCGAGGCACCCATTTTGACAATTGACTTGCCAAGTGTTTTCCACGAAAATCAACGGGCTACGGCTTGCAGCAAGGCAAACACGGTTAGTTCTCGTTGGCGCCTAATTTGCATGTTTAGTTTTGACTACCTCCTTGACCCTATCCCCTTCCTCGTCCACAGCTGTTAAGTTGCCCCGATGGCTCCTTACAAATCTGGTTAAATAGGTAAATTAGCGCAGCCAATTATCGTCCTGCTCGGAATGCAAGTGTATGTCGTCGTCTGGCGGTATATGGAGCACTGGGTAACTGCGATTACGATATGCACTCGGCACACGCGAGTAGCTTTAAGAGGGTAGAAACATTAAAGGAAATTGCGTTTGTGCAGTGACAGATTGAAAAAGGGAAGTCAGTGAAGTCAGTATAAGGTAAAATAGGAAACTAGATGTAGAAAGTGGGGCAGGGAAAGATAGAGTAGAGTAGGTTGATAATATACTATTAAAATATCTGATCTCTTTTATGTTTCCATCATCTTTAAGAGTAACTTTTAAAGTGCTAGACTTGACTTCCATATTCTTCTTTACTTTATGCTACGTTACACGTGAAAAATCAGAAAGAAACTCTTTGACTTATATACTTTAATTAAGAAAAGTCTAGGTTGGGCATAGAATTAGACAGTTAAAATGAGGAATAGAATAAAGAAACTTCAGTAATTGTAATGTGCAATCAATTCAAATGTTTTATACTATTATATTATGTTTTATTATACTATTATATTTATTATTATATTATACTATTAGTATTTTTCCAATTACCTAACTCTACTTTAATTCCCACAAATAATAAACCTTCTCTAAGCTTTCCATTTATTGTACTTCTCTATAAACCAACACGTGTAAACCCCTTGTCGAAGTCTTAAACCATATTACGTATACCTTCTAGCATATACACCATATACCACTACTTGCCTTTTGACAATGTGCCAATAACTTGTGCCTTAAACCTGCTGGACCCACTGACGCCCTCACGCCCCCACTCCACTGCCCCCCGCCCGCATCAGTCGTCGTGTGATTCCATAACGGAACAGAAAAAACCAAATTTGCATGGTTGGCCCATAAGTTATGCCATGTTAGCAGTTGATTTCGAGGCGGACCTCGGCGCTGCACGACAGGGCCAGGCAGCCTGGCAGCCCGACAGCCAAGCAGGCCAAGTTGCGTGTCAAATGCGTTCAGGGCAGAGGAAAAGCCGAGAAAATATACAAGTTGGTCGCGTCGGGTCGCGTCGGAGGCATGAAAAGTTGTTGAAAGATTACAAAAGAAGGCAAAAAATTGAACGGAGCGAAGTGACAGGCCTGTTAACTTGGCTAAATAAATAAACAGCGAGCCTTCTTGCAGCCTTAACGGCATTATTGATATAAATTGTAAGCACTTCCTGTGGTCTCATAATTCTATCACACACACATACACACAGCGCTTAAGTGGGCCGTGAGACCTTTTAGGCTCCATAAATATTAATGACAAAATGTAGGGAAGGGAAAATGGGAGAGAGCGGGGAAGGAGAAAGGTGACAACCTTCTCTTCTGGGCGGCTTCCTTTTGTCCAGCAGCGGCAGCTGAGATTTGCATGCCGAAATTGGATTAGTTATCTGGCGTTTTATCGCCGTGCAGCCCATAGAGATACTTACTTCAAAGGAAGAGACGTGTAGAGTTACTCACTGGACCCGCCGCTATCGACTTCCGATAGGATCCTGAGACTCCTGGACATTTCATGCCTAGTTGGGACCGCCCTCGTGGCACAACAAACAAAAATCAAATGCTTCAGATACCTCAGCTGCCTGCGCTGCGATTTTATGCATCATTTGGGAGAAACGAAAGGTGAAGGCAGCTGAGGAGGCGACTGAGAAATACCCTGTGAATGTTATCTGAGACAAACCTTGAAGAAAAAGAAAAGAATTTAAGGGTTACTACAGTAGTTCGTGAGGGAATATTAAAATACTAAAAATATTTATTTTACATTTAATTTTTATTTATAGAAAATAATTTTTAAACAATTTTAAGAAAATACTTTCTAATTTTACGAAATAAATTTCCCATTAAAGAAACAAATTTAACAAATTAAACCTCTTAAATTCGGCACAATTCCTGCTGCTTTCACAGTGAAAATGCCTGTCTTTAAAACTTCTACAGGGTATATCACAAACTCAAGTGCCCAACAGGATGCGCGTGTGTATTTGCGCTGGCGGCGCCTGGCGCAGCGATCTGCGCGACAGACCGGATACATCTTATGTATGAACGTCTGTGTGTGTGCTTGTTGTCCCATGGAAATTCAAACAAGTGCAGCTGCAACAACTTGAGTGGCGTCTGGACGTGCAACCTGCACCCTGTACCCAGTACCAGGCACCCTGCACCACTCAATGCGGCAGCGATAGACGCGGCAAATTAAGATATCAGCGACGCTTTACGGTCTTAGGAAACCCATTCAGAACTCTCTGCTCTGTATTCGGTAACTCTGCACAGTGGCACCTTTTGTCGGCAAAGGGGAATAAAACTAAGTGTCGCTAAACATAAAGGGGAAGAGCGAGGAGAGAAGGGGGAAGAGGAATGGGAGCGAAACAATTCTACAGCAGCCCGCGCGTTGCACATAAAAGGCATCATCTAATCGCTACTTTCTGTCACATTGATGATAAAATTTGGGTCAACTTTTAGTGGTAGCACCTTTTCCTTCCCCTTGCCCTTCTTCTACACTCTTCTTCTTTTCTCTCTCTCTCCCTCTCGCGCGTTATCCTTGGCATGCCAAGTCAAGATAGTCAACTGCACTCGCCTCTAATGGCCTAGGCACTGAATCTATATGTATCTATTTCTCTCTGTGTGTGTGTGTATGTGTGTGTGTTAGTGTATTCCTTTTCTTCTGTTTTTATGTGCCGTCCCTTAACTTGCGCGCCGACTTAGCTGGCTGATAATAAAAACGGGGCGTGGAATAGAACTACAAAGTTTTAAAGGCAGCCCAGACCAGTAGCCGAGGCCAGGCATATCCTTTTTATGTTGTGGTTATTGTAATGGCCACGTACACTGCGCACCACACCACAGCACACCACACAGAGCAGAGTAGATACCACCATACACTGCGCTACTGGGCTCCGTGAATGAACTGAAATTGAGATATGCAAATTATGCGGAAAGTACAGGCCGCCCATGGGAAAAATCGTTGGGGTCTCTTTTAATGGACGAACCAAAGACTAATGAGTTGGGCACGGCATCAGTTGGAGTAAGGTATTTGCTAGTTATAAGGTGTTTCTTGGCTTATATGATATATTATTAGGAGTATTATATGTTATACCTTGAAGATTAATGTGAAAAACCTAATTAATGTTGGTTATTTTAACAATCTTCTATTAAATTCTATGTTATTAAGCTTAATTTATATAAATACTTCAATAAATGTTGAGATATATGCATAAATAGTGGCTAAATTATTAAAGAATATGCAGAAAGTGGAAAAATAATACAAAGTTGATAAAAATACGATAAAAACTATGACAATTTTCAGTAATATAAAGATTCTATTGAATATTGAAGCAAATTAAGGAAATATTTAAAAAAAAACATTTTGATATTGCTTTTTCTTGGTTTCTTTTATTTAAATTAAGTAGGCATAATGGAGAACAGTATATACCAGTACGATTAATAAGAAAGCTTCAAAATTAAACTATTTAACATAGGTCTTAACTTATCTTCAACCTATTCTGCATAGCAGCATGCGTGCATTTGAGGTTAGGTTCAATTTTAAATACTACAACTAGTTCAAAACTTACTAGAGTTGTAAGGGAACACTCTGTATACGAATAAAATCAGTAAGAAGTAGCTAACTAGCTAGGTCTAAAAGGAACAAATGTCATATTGATGTTAGATTCAATTTCAAATACCAAATATAGTTCCAAACTCAGTAGAAGTATAAAAGAATATAATATAACGTAAGCCAGCAAGATCAATATGAAAGTTTAGGAATATGACTAGCTAAATCTAACGTAAACTGAAGGAATGTGTGTCCTATTGAGGTTAGGTTCGATTTCAAATACCATAAATACTGTAGTACCAAACTCCGCGTTTAATTGCCCAAAGAGAAACCCCAGAATGGGCTCGCTTGAGCCACGAACTCATTAAAACGATCACACTTAAACCCTGAACCGCAACTCTTTGCCCCGCGAAGCGAACCTATAATTTTCTCTCAGTGCGCGACGGCTGTTTCTCCTGCATATCCTCCTTGAGTACTAGAGCTGTCGGGCAGTCGCGTCGGTTCGTGTAACAGATAACTGCTACACTTTCTGCTCGACGATGCATAAAAAAGGTCCAACAACAGCAGAGCAACAGCAACAACAACAGCAACAGCAACACTATCAAACCGCACAAAACTCTTTCACAAAGTGTTTTTTATGACAATGGCCAATTGCATTTGGCCTCAGCTGCAGCGCTAGAAACTGCAGTGTAGTGGAAGGAGAGAAGGGGGAGTGAGGGAACTCGAACTAACACGCGAGCTGCAGCTGTAAAATGAAATTTCATATCAATTGACATTTGTTGGATCGTCGTAAAAGGCAAAAATTAAGCGCAGAACGCGCGAGTTTTCTCTGTTTTTTATGGCATTTCGAACAGAAAAAGGGAGATGGAAACTTGGCAGGAAAATAACTATCGAAAGCAGGGGGAAAAATTCATTGATAAGGAATCCAAATACAGCTACCAAATTCGGCACTTTTGAAGTGAAAACTCTCCAAGTCTCTCCCGCACCTCCACTCTCCTCCATCCTCACCTTCTCTTCGTCTTTGCGGGGCCGACACAAATTAGGCTCGACGATAAAAAGAAGGAATATGTAAATCGCGCCCAAAACAATTTGTTATCACTCTCAACTCGCTCAGGGTCGTTCCCAAAATAGCTGCCCCCCAGCTACTACGACTATAAATAAATTGCTACTATATCATTTTTGCGCCATGATGCGGCAACAATTCGATGTGGCTACACTCGAAGAAAAAGCACATGCAGATCCATCAGCCAGACAATGGCAAGGCAGACGTCGTGATTGGCATAATTTTAAGTGGATTCGAGTTGAAGGTGTGAAAATAATTCAAAATAGTCGAGCCGAGTCGAGATCGCCAGCTCTCGCCGAAACTCAAGGTTAGGTTTAATGAAACAGCTACAGGGTATACGAGTATATAACGACGACAGAAATATACGATTATTATGCTGCTGTTCCCGCTGAAATTAATTGCAATTTATGATGACGTTTCAACAACAACAATCGTAAAACAAAAAGTGTAAGTTCAACAAAAACAAAAGGCTAAAATGTTGTAAAAAAAAAAAAAAAAAAAAAAAAAACGAAAAAAACGGAAACTGAAAAAACAAAAACAAAAAGCACGCAGGTAAGCACAATAAACGTGCGGCTCTTAATTAAGTCATGGCCTGGTCCGCTGAATTTGTAGTGGGCTTCGAGTGGCTACAGTGGCTCCTCCACTGGCGGGGAAACGGGGCTGGAAAAAAAAAACCAAAAAATAACACACACACACACACAGAATTGGTTGAGGAATAATATTTATTATACAATATATATACAGATACGAGATGGGACTCCATAGAGGCATCTGAAGTGCTCGGGATGCTACAGTAGCTGCATGGATGGATCCGATGCTGATGCTTCTGCTGCTGTTGATGCTGCCCTCGAGTGTAACGAAAATATTGAAATGAATTTGTAAAGTCGACTCAGTGAAGAACCAAGTGAAAGCCGAGTGTGTGGGTCGTGCCACAGGGCAGAGGGGGGCAGAGAGCAGATCCAGTGTAGTGCAGGCTACTGCGACCTCATCATAGTCTCATTAAGTAAAATTACAATGAGTTCCAGTCACATTAAGACAGTCTTAATGCCGAGTTACAGATTCTTTGCTCGTTTATTCTTATTTGAAACATGTGTTTGCTGTGAAGATCAGAGTTTAAAGACAAAGAAGTGAAATAAAGAGCATACATTATGAACTTAACTTAATCTTAGTACTTTTCTATTGGGAGTAAGTGATTTTCTGATGAGCATACAGATTCTTTAAAGATTTATAGAACAATTTAGAGTCTTTCTTACTTAAAAGATTCTAATTCCTAAGCACATTTTCATAACTATGCTAGATCATTTTTTGATCTGTTTAGTTTTCTATTACTACTCTGTATATCTGCCTCTTGTTCTACTCTGTTCCTTCTTCTTCTGTTTTATATTTTAAGAGATTCCCAAAAATTTCTCAGCATGAATAGAGATTCATATTGTTTCCTTCAAGATTCTTACTGGAACTTGCTTCAACGCACTGTCTCAAGCTTGATCAAGCAATTTTGCTGTCTTGAGTTTATGTTTCGCAGCCCACATATGAAGTTACCCAGCTGCCATTCTATACCCCACTCCTCCCTCCCCCCTCCACCTCTCCCCCTCGCTCTCTCTCACTCTCGCTGCCATACCCTGTTGCTGAACATTAAAAAATCAATCAGCGTTGAAAACTTGCATGCCACAAAACAAAAAAAGCTGTTGCGATTATGTTGCTGTTGCTGTTGCTATTGTTGTTGTTGTTGTTGTTGCTTTCTGGCGTCTACGCTTTCGCAGACTTCCTTCCCAGAAACTTCCTCCCGCTTCGGCAGCTCCAGCTCCAGCTCCAGCTGCTTGTGCCTCATGCAAGTGTGAAATTTGCTGTAAACCACAAGAGGCATAAAAACAAAACGCCAACAACAACAGAAGGGGGCGCAGAAGGGGAAGGGGGGAGTGGGGAAGGGCGGGGGCAGGGGGGAAGTGAACGAAAAGAGCTGCAGAAACGAAAATACCGCAAAGAGGTGCCGGCCATAACGGACGCAAACGACGCTTGGAACACAACTTGATTACCGGCTCATTTAGTTTCATTTAAGCCAGACCAACAAAAAGTACATTGTAAAATGGCAACAACAAATGGCAACAGCAACAGCAACAACATGAGCCAAATGAGAGCATTTTGTGTGTGCTGTAAAACGAGTTAAGCAGAACGGCGACAGGCAATAAACGACAAAAGGCGACAAAGGTAACTAAATTCGCTATGACGCCAGCGAGAAGAGAAGCGGGACAAGGCAGAGGCAGTCACAGAGGAGAGGGTGTGGTAGGGAAGAGGGGGGTCAGTAGGTGCCAGCGCTGCCCTCGAACGATTCCATTCAGAGATCGAATTTCACATGACTCCGATTTTTTACGATATTGTCTCAATCAGCTACGGGATTCGGTTCACACAGCTAAAAAAAAGGGCAAGAATTTGCCGTAGCACCCCTTTGCCGTCGCTTGTGAATATTGTGAATATTTGCGTCCGGATTTGGGTACTCATTGAGTATGCGCAGGCGCGACTGTGAAAACAAATGCGAAAACGTTGTGCAAAATAAAATTGCAAGTGATAGCGTAAAATGTCAGGCATTTAAGCTGAAGTCGAAGAGCCGCAGCCAGCGTAGCAGTCAGCGTCGCAGTCGCAGCTGGAGATACAGATAGACAGGGCGAGCGAGTTACAGATATAAGATACATAATTGCCTGGCTAACCTGCTGCCGCTGCTGCGTGTCAATGACAGCGCTGAGAGAGCACAGAGAGAGCAGCCAAACCAAAAACTCCAGAGAGGGAGACTGAGAGAGTAAGCAAAACGAGAGAGGGAGCGCGCCTGCCTGCCTGTGTGTGCGTGAGAGCGACACCAATACAAGCAAAGCAGCGATCGCAGCATAAATCGTGCAAGCGAGAGACAAGATGCAGCAGCAGGCAGCCAAAGCGAGAGAGAGCTAAAGAGCGAGCGCTGCTGAGAGCGAGAGAGCGCACTAACACTCTCTCTGTGCTGTGCGTGTATTGGTGAGCAAGAGAGCGCGCTGTTGCAGCTGTGTGCGTGCGGCATTTCCCCTGCGCAGCGACAGCGCAGTCGGCTCTGCTACCTGCCACACGAGAAGAGATCAAGAAAGAGAGAATGAGAGAGTGAGAAGGGGAGGGAGAAGAGCAGGCTTAGGCGCGTCACTGCTAAACTGTTTGCTGAAACAACAAGACGAACCAAGCTAAGGCAAGGCAAGAGAAGACGAGCCAAGGCGAGACGAGGCGCGGCGCAAAGAAAATATTATTTTTCCCCTTTTCCCGCCACAAAAGGAGGATTTTCACTCATTTTTGGCAATTAGTTTGCGGCTGCAAAAACATCGAGTAGCTCTTTTAGGGCTAACTGAGGCTGTGCAAACACAGCGAGCACTGGAGTTGGCCAAAAGAATAATAATAATAATAACAATAATAATAATAGCACAAGTTAAGCTGTAAAAATAAAATTATAGACCAATTTATAAACATGAGTCGCCCGTTCTGCGTTTCGTTTGCTTTCGTTTGGTTTCGTGTGCTTAATGAAGGGTTCCGATAAATCTTTTCGAACCGTCTCTGAATAACTTCGGTTTGTTTTTCTCTGTCTGCCTCGGTCTCTGTGAGGAGCTTAGCAAAATGCTGAAAAACTGCGACCGAAATAAACCTGAAAATGAAACGAAATCGGCAACTCGCGAGGGCCCCTGACAATTAGAATTGTCTGGTTAGCTTTTTATGCTTAGCCATGATTATGGGTTGTGCTCGCAATTTTTCGAATATTTCAGCGATTATGAAAATATTTAAACGATGGGAAGTGAATTATTATCACAATAAAAAAACGAGACGCGTCCAGTGACTGACGATTTTGGGCATGCAAATCGAGGCACAGGCAGAGGAACTTGTTAAATGAGGTAGCAGCTGAAGAGGAGGTAGTCGCAGACTAGGCCTGTTCATCGACAATTAGCTCCCGCTGGGCTACTGCACCGGGGGATGTAACACAATCCTGTCGGGCGAGCAAGTTGTGCATGAGAAATGGAGCTCGTTAGAGGAAAAACCAATTAAAAGTTACGTTTATCATGAGTTAGACGGGGGAAAACTGCAAAAAATGTATGTGTGGAGCTTAGTGAAACAGGCAGATATTATGAATTTTAGTAATATTTTATATATTATATATGTAGGTATATTATTATGTATATTATTACTTGATGATATGATGAATGATAAGCTAGAGTGTTATTTTAAAACTATGCTAACGTTATACTAACTTTGTATATCCTTTAACTTTCAGAAATGAAAGGCTATAGTAAATTGATAAAAATATGCAGAAGCAGGCGTTGGAGAGCACATATAGTATATATATTCTTGTTCAGGTTCATCAGTTGAGCAAATTTATTCATGTTCTTCTGTCTGTCCTCCTCCAAATTTCATTCCAACAAAAGTTATACAAGAAAGTAGGTGCAGAACATTTATAGAAGGGATATTATGATACCACTGAATTTTATTTAATATATTATTTACTACAGAAATTGGACTGTGATTCTATTATATCTATTAAAGGCTAAAGAGTATCATACAGTTCGATACTTTTTACGGTAACATAGTTTGAAGAGTAGCACACTATTGCCGTCGTTTACCCTTTAAATTTCCTTATTTCTTTATTATCTTGGAACATAACTTTCCATTCCATACTAGATGCCTTCTTTGCCTCTCTGAAATCGTAAACAAAACTCTGATTTAGCTCAGCCCAACTAATAACTTACTTATGAAAGTGTATCTTGTTCAATTAAGGTAACCAGAATATTTTTCTTTCTTCTCGCTCTTTTTCTACTCAACAGCACGATCTTCGTCTAGTTCAGGCTTGAATGAAAGTAACGCACTGTGATCGGTTAGTCACAGTCTGTGTGTTACGCTCTTTAGTCACAGCAGGTAGAAATCCCCAACCCCATCTCCCCCCTTCTCCTCTAGCCTGCAACTCTCGGGCAATTTGCAACAAGAGCTTTTCCAACTGCCACACATTTTGGGGCATCGAGTGAGGCGCCCGTGCACGTGGCCATAAATCAAAGGCGGCCAATGCATATTTGCGGCTGGGCCCGAGATACTCGCGATACTCGGGATACTCTCGGCGAGCGTGGGGCATAAACGCGTAATTAACCCCGTTTCGGGCTGCAGCCGAAAAGAGTTTATGCACATTAAAGCTCATATATCAACCCCTATGCATCTGTGTGTGTGTGTGCACAATAGGCAAGCACTCCGACCCACTCGATGCGGCACTCAACTTGCGCGACTCCACAATGCAGCAAAAGTATCTTTAAGATGCACTTGAGCGGTCGATGGCAGCGCGATGCAGCGCGTAGCTCGTTACTCACTCAATATGCATGTTTCATCATGTCGCCTGTTCTCGCTGTTGTTGCTGTTTGCAGTTTGTGTTTGCGTTTTATTCCTATACTTAGTGCTTTACTATATGCGAGTATATATATAAAATATCGCATGGCACATACGATATAAGAAATGCCTTGCATTGTTTCAGCGCCTTCGTGTGGGCGCATTGCTGAGCCCGCATATCAAATGAGCCTGATATCACACAACAACACAAGCAATAAAGACCAACAACAGCAGCAGCACGAACAACAACAACAACAGCTACAACAATAACTGCCAAGCTGTTCAATATCAGAGCACACTGTGCAGCAAAGGTTGCGCAGGCACGCAAAATATAAAGGAGAAATTATAAGAAATATTTTAAATTGAAAGGGGCAAAGTTTGAGTCAAGTGAATTCGTGGTAAAGAGAAATGATAAGCTTATTTATGAGTTGACTGTTATTATTGAGTTTTTTTATAAATTAATGTATTGTTTTTTTCCAAATAAAGCAGCTTATGGTAAACATTTTTATTTTTGAAGTGATTTTTATATGGTAAATAAATTTACACAGAAATCCAATTAATATATTATGCAAGAGAATCTTTTACTTCCATTTCTATAAAATAAAGTACCAATAAAGTAGGTTATATATATTTTATAGAAAAAATGAGGTTATATATTCTTGATCAGCGTGAACACCCCAAACAATGGTGCCACATTAATTTGTTGTCCGTAAATGTTGTCCGTATACGTTGTCCGTAACGCTGAGATCTCAGGGAATAAAAGAGCTAGGACTATAAAACATAAAATTATATTATAGATCCATAAACCTAAGCAAAACAATTTTAATTTAGAAATGCAAATACTCATATTTTTTATTATTTATCTAAATTTCGCATAATAGTCTTAGAATCTAATCCAATTGTATAATAAACATGGAAGTTACTTAGAAATAAACAGTCAAACTTAGTATTAATTATCACTGACTGACTTCTTATTTATAAGTATAAAATAAACTTATAATTTATAGAAAAAATATATATACAAAATATTTACAAAAAAATCCTGTCGCATGTTGCACAGTGTAATCGCAATGTATGCTGAAGTGCTCGCTGGCTTGACAGCTGCCAGGGACTCTGCCAAGGAGCTGCTCCTGTCACACGCACTTCTCTGCATTTCGGCTGCGTCTCTTCACTTTGCTTTAGCATGCAGAGCAACAGCAACAACAAACCAATAACAACAGCAACAACAACAACAACAGCATTTCGCATCCATTTGGGCAGGCCACGTTCAGTTTCTCCATATCCATAAGACAAATCGAGTTGTCCTCCTCCACCTTCCTCCTCCTGTTGTTGTTGCTATCTCTCTCCGGTATTGGCTGAGCTCGAGGCCTCAATTCATTAAAATCCTCCAAATGATATTCATAATTTGTGCACGCTGCAGCAGCAAGGCAGCAACAGATCGCTGCAATTCTCTAGTTGGCCAAAAGATTATGAAAATTTTGGCCTGAAAAAATTGGTAAGCGAAGAAAAATCAGTTTCAGTTTGTTTGCCAACATCGAAACTTGAACTCGACTCGAGTCGAAGAAAGAGCAGGCTGCAAAGAGTTGAAAGAGGGGAACGGGGAGGGGGGGGATAACAAATAAATTATGCATTACAAACGTGCTGCTGACCCATTGCCATTTTCTAATTCAATTAAAAAATGTTTGCTTTGCGCCGCATTTGAATACAATTTCCCAAGCGCCAAGCCAAGCCAAGTGGGAAAGTTTTTTGGACGCGACTGTAGCCTGAATACGCCACTGGGAAAGCTGCAGCACACACTGTGCAACACACACACACAGACACACACATACTCAACGTGGATGCGCGCTGCACAGGCAGACACTAATTTGACATAGTTATGCGAAGCGAAATGAAAGCTGCGACTTGCTTGCTTGCAACATGCAGCCTGCAACTTGCTGCCTGCGACTTGTGGCCTCCGCAAACGCGGCGTATGAATAATATTTTAGCTTTGCCTTCAGCCAGGACTTTGCTAGGATTCCACTCGGATTGCCTGTGAAGCTACCCAAAGGGCGATAGCTCTGACTCCGTTTCAGACTCCGTCTCTGACTCCATCTCAGGATCCTTCTCAGGCTCCTTCTCTGGCTTTGAACTGGGCTTATGTGGTCTCAGAGGCGCAGCCAGTCGTGAGCCATAAGTTAGCGACACTTCACAGAGATTCAGCTGGAGCTGCAGCTTATTTTTGGCTAAAATATTGGACTATCTTAGAATAAAGACTAACTTAAGTTGAGCATGAGAAGAAATTAAGAAATAATATAAAAATAATAAAGCAAATATTAAATTTCTTTGATCGAACTCTTCAGTACAGTAAGCCTTCCACATAACGGACTGTCAGCTTCAATATTCATTAAAAATTCAAATTTAATGCCTTTACTTCATTCACTTTGTTTCTTTTTATAGCCAAAACCAGGTTAAGTTACAATTCGGCTAACTAATTTCAAGTAATTTGGCCTGTGCCGCAATTTTGTGCCCCCAAAATTCAGTGCAGAATTTTAGATATTCCAACACACACACACATGTGCTGGCTTGTGTGTGCCTAATAGCCAAACACTTTGACTGCAGGGGGTCGACGACATGTGACAGCAGCCACAACAGCAGCAGCAGCAGCATCAGCAGCAACGTCAACGTTGTCGGCACATGCCACATGCCACAATAATGAAATTTAAAAATTCATAAAATATTCGCACCACTAAACAAACAAGAAGCAGCGGCAACAGCAACAACAACAACAATCGCAGAGCAAGTGTAACTCAATTAATTAATAACAATATAGCAGCAAGAACAACAACAACAGCAACCGGCAACCAGCAGCAGCAACCAGCAGCAGCAGCAGCAACATTAACAAGAACAACAAACAAAATAATTAAGTAACAAAAGTTTCATATTTGCAACGCCGCAAAACAAAACGGCTGAAGAAAAAGCGAAATAAAACAATGCAGCAAAAGCAACAACAACAAGGGGAAGAACTATGAAAGAGCAAGAAGCAGCAGCAACGGCAGCAACAACAACAGCAGCAGCAACGGCAGCAGCAACAGCAGCAACGAGAGCAACGGCAGCAGCAGAAGAAGCCAGTAGAAAAGTCCCAAAAGCTGCGCAAAGTTTGCACTAGGCGAGAGGTAATGCAAAAGAGAGGGGGAATGGTGAGAGGCAAAGAGAAGTAGGGAGAGAGAAAGGGAGCTGTTGGCTGGGCGTGGGGTGTTGGTGTTGGGCTACCCCGCTTGTTGCTGCTGCTGCTGCTGCTGCAGCTACGACAGAAGTTTTTTAATGTAATTTTAAGTGGCATAAGTCGACAGCCGAAAAACATAAGTACTCACATATCTGCCCCTCTCTGCATGTGTGTGTGGGTGTGGGTGTGTTTGCGCCTTTATGACAGGTGGGCGCACGGGGGCGTGTTGCTTGCATGCAACAGCTACAACAATTACACGACATTACAACATAGAATGCCTCCTGCCTCTGCCTTTCTCCTGCCTGCCTTATGCCATATTCAGTTTGGTATTTTAGCATGCTGGTATTTTTCCATGTTGGTATTTTAATTCTTTTCCAAACGAGATCAACATACGCAAATTAGTGCAGTAGAAAAGTAACTAAAAATGTCATTAAATAATCGTAGTAAGTAATATTTAGGGGTATTTCAACTGTAGGGTATGCACGAGGATTGAGTGATCTGTAGAAATTAGGAGGAGAAAGAAAAACGAATTTAATGAGTTTTATGTACTATAAAAGATATATAAACTTAGTAGAATTTGACAAATAAAGTTCAGTGAGGTTTAAATTCTACTTAATGCCTTATAATTATTTAATAATCATAAATAGATCAAAATTTCGAGTTTTTAACTTTAAATTTTACACAATAATATATAATAGTATTTTTAATTATTCATCGACTACATTTACATTCTTTAATTTCATTTAAAGCGCTTTATCATCTTGAAATATGAGCTCTAGTATTTTTATAGTATTAACATTATTTATTAACTGAATTAATTTATTTTGATTCGCTAAAAAGTTCATAAACTGAAACATATTTGAATATTTCAACCTTCTCTTTATCTTTATATAACCTCTAATATTTTTGTAGTATTTTACAGTATTTTCATATATTCCTTGACTGATTGTCTCCTATGTTAAACATATTTTAATTGAACAGATCAATCCCATTCGCATCTCTATATAAACACTAGTATTCTTATAGTATTTTCTAGTATTATATTTCCACTTCACTCACAAACTTAATTTTCTGCCTACCCTGCTACATTGACCTGTTGCAGGGTATTCAAAAACATTTGCCAAACGAAGCAGAGCATAAAAAAACGTGGCACACAAAGCAGCGACGCCAACTGCGCAGCCAGCGGCGATGCCAACGTCAACGCGACGCGCTGTCGCTGCCGCTGCCGCTTGTTGCGCGTGAATGTAAAAGGCATTAAAAATGGCATAATAATAGCATTCAAACTGTAATGTTGCCAATGCTGGCGATGCTGCCGCTGCTGCTGCAGCCTGATGTTGCTGCCGTTGATGCTGGCAGCGACGATGTTGCCGCTGCTTTCGGTGCTGCTGCTGCTGCTCGTTAATGTGTGTTGCTGGCGTTGCATGCAACATTCATATGCAATATTTCAAGCTTTGCCGTGGCGGAAAGTGCAGCAGAGAGTGGAAATGCAGAGAGGGGGCGTGGAAAGGGGGAAGGTGGAGGGGGGGGCCGCATGCAGTAGTTGTTTGTATGACATAAATGGGCACGGTAGCAACTCGTAAATTCGCCAACTCTCACAAAGCGAAAACATATTTCTATAATTCTCGCACCAGAGCTAAGACTCAAAATGATGGCGCACTGCTAATGCGCTTGCAACATGCATCGCCACTGCCCGAGTAACTAACCCGACTCGGGGGAACCTTGTAAAGTTGCAGCTTTAAGATCGCACAAAGCATCCGCAGGTTAAATCTAAGCGCTTTACTGTAGTTTATAGTATCAGTAAATACAGAAGAATTGGAAAGAACTAAAGAAAGTTGCAGAGATTACAAACTGGGGTCAAGGTCTTCTTCGAATCGAGAAACTAACCCAACTTGAGGAACGTTGTAAAGGTTACAAATAAGTGATAATCTTAACTGTGGTTTATAGTATCAGTATATAATGTGAGGTGGGAAATGAGATCTGTAGAATTGGAAAGAACTAAAGAAAGTTGCACTTAAAAAAACCTAAGGTCTGGTAAACTGTTAAGATCATCTCCAAATCCAGAAACCAACTATTTATACTGATGTTTAGAGTTGTTACTCTCATGACTTATAGGTAATATTGAATTTTCGAAACTGATTGGGTTTTTTCGGGGTTTGTTTTTAGTTCTCTTTTACTTTTTAAGGATTTATTGGGATACTTAGGTGCGTCAACGAGCTCTAAAGTCTGCGTAAAATGATGAGACACATTGTCAACAAATTTAATAGACCTAACTTGTATAGTCTCTGAGATTTGGTTGTTCATACGAATATATAAGTCTATATCGCATATTCTGTTTACACTGATCAATAATATATATGTCACATTAGCTCGGAGAAACCCTTTTTCTCGTATCATATAAAACTAAAATACTATTAAATCAACTTAATATGATTATCATGCAAACTAATATGAAAATTCCTCTTCCATTCCATTAATCCTCAACAGAATCAAGACTTAAGTTACTCTAGCTCTTTAATCTTATTACCTTTTCCTTTTCCACTTCAACTTCAAGCAATCCTTTTCCTTCAACTTACTCCTACTTGAAATATCTGCATCGCGATTTCCTTTTCCACTTCCACCTTCTTCTTTTTTGGGGGGAAAGATATCCTCTTTCAATTACGGAGCGCATAAACGCGTCTCAATTTGCCAAATTGCCGCAAGAAGAAGAAGCAGAAAAGAGAAGAAGAAGATGGAGAAGAGGAAGACGCGTTGCCAGCGCGACGTTTGAAGGCCGCAGCAACTTGCAGCACTTGGGTGCACATAAGAAATGTGGCCTAAGTACCGAGGAATATTGGACAGACGACAATAGAATCGAGCACTTTATGAGGCGAATCAGGCAGCTCTGGAAATGCCACTGTGGCATGCAACACGGCAATAGCAACATACTCTCAATGTGCGGCCAACTCGTATGCAACACACACGACTCTCGACGTCGTCGTCTCTTGCCTCGCTTGCAACGCGACGTTCAACGAGTGCGATGCAGCCAAAAAGGGCTGCACAGTGGGAGGGGAAAGGGGGGGAGGCAAACTCAGAGTCGGAGTCGGAGGCGAGCCGACACGAAATGTTGCAAGACGACAGCCTGTTGACTGTCCATGCCGGCAAGTGCGATGTGCGAAAGAGAGGCAAGAGTGAGAAGCAGGAAACTATTTATAATATTCAGATGTTTTTATAGCAAATTTATATTGTAAATTAAGTTTTATGGCACAATTATAGCAAAATTATTCAACACATTTTTCTATAGAATGTGTAGAAAATTTGCATTAATTAATTCTAAACTAACTGCTACATTTCCAGAATATGTTTTATTTTTATAGCATAATTATAGCATAACTATACCACATATTCTACTCTTCACAAGCCTATTTTAATTCAAATTTTGCAAGTAAATACTCGAATAAAGATTTTTAAACCTTTATAGCACCCTATGTATAGCATTTATAGCAAACTGTAACCCACTTTCAACCTAATTCCCAATTGAATTCCAACCGAATAATCAAATCAATATTCGAACCTTATCAGTTTGCGCCAGACTGGATTCCACAACAGATCATAACCCCTAATGCTATAATTTGACATGTTTGACGCCTGAGCTGCGCTCGTTTAACAAATCGTTTGGCGATTAGCTCACTATATTCATGAGTATTTGAATAATCACGCTCGCGCAGCCGAGATAAGCTCGACCCATTGCCTATAAATGATGTTGCTAATCTCAGCTTATATATTTTTTATAGCTCAACTAATTAATGTCAATCGTTTCGACTACGACAACAAAAACAACAACGAAGAGCGAAAGAAATTCGAATTTGTTTTCCGAGACGAGGCGATCGTTTTGCAGTTCCAAATCTCGGCAGAGAAAACAAAAACAACAACGAAACGAAGAGAGCAACGGGTAAAAACACAGCATGTGTGCGTGTGTATGACTAAGCATGTGTGTGCAGCATTTCCCCTACTTTTTGAGAGAGTGAGAGAACAAGCACACACGCTCTCTTCAACACGTATGTGCATGCACACGTACGACGTGACGACGTGTCCGTGTGAGAGCGCAGGCAAGCAACAGTAAGTAAGTGAGAGAGAGAGTGAGGGAGAGCGCGCGTGCACATGCATGTTGCTGAACTGCATATGCTCTGCCTATGCGAGGCGACGTCGCAGTCACCAACGACGACGACGACATGCAGGAAATGCACTGCGCTACGTCGACGCCGACAGTGACGTCGCCTTGCGCTCTTGCTGCTGCTGCTGTGTGGGAGAGAGGCAAAGAGAGTATGTATGTGAGAGCACAAAATGCATGTGCATGTGTGAGTGCAGCAGCAGCAGCAGCAGAGCACGAACTAGCCAACAGACACACACACACACACACACACACATGCAGACGGGAGCGCACACACTAGCTTATTTTTGTCTGTCTGCCTTGCCATGCTGTGCTGCCGCCGTCGACGTCGGCTGCCGGCGTCGCGTCGTCGCTCGTAAAAACATTTTCAACGAGCCAACGGAGTCGACTGCGTGCAACTCCAGCAATCAGTTTGAGTTGAAACGCGAGGCGGTTAACATGTTTTAAGAAAACGAGCTCCGGCCACAGAAACAAACGCAAAGAGCAACAAGCTACAAAATAAACGCAAACGCAAACGATTTTCAAAGTGCCAACAACAACAACCACAACGAAGAAGAACGAAGTGAAGTGAGAGAAGAGAATCGAAGCAAAGCAAAAGAAATTAATTATTGCAAGTGCTGATTATTATTTATATTGTATTATTATTATTCAAACAAATCGCTGAGTGCACGCAACGACAAAAACTCAACACACACACACACACACAACTACACACTGCGACACAAGGATTACGGTTACGCGTAAAACAAAAAGCGATCAAATATGAAAACCAGAAAGTGAATTCAGTTTGCAAAACAAACCAACAACAAAATTCCCCCACGACACGAGAAGGAGAAGGAGAGAAAGTCCTCAGCAAGGAAATTATTTTCTGCAATCGAGAACGAGAGAGAAAACGAAGACAAAATGTCAACAACAACAAGAACAACAACAACACAGAACTGGAGCTGCCTGTTGCTGCTGGCGCTGCTGTCGGCGCTGCTGGCAGCGACGCATGCGCAGCAGTGCGCCTGGGAGTTTGTGCGCACCACAATGGACATCAAGTGCAATGTGCGAGCCCTGGACAGCGGCGCCGGCGCCGTGCCACTGGACCTGCAGGTGGCGGAGACAGCGAACCGCTTCGAGCTGCAGTGCAGCGCGGATCTGCTGCACGCCAGTGAGCTCTCCACGGGCATGTTCCGCAAGCTGCAGAAGCTGGCCGAGCTGCGCATCGATGCCTGCAAATTGCAGCGTGTGCCCGCCAATGCATTCGAGGGTCTCATGTCGCTGAAGCGCCTGCAGCTGGAGACGCACAACGCGCTGTGGGGACCCGGCAAGACGCTGGAGCTGCACGCGCAGTCGTTCCACGGCCTGCGCGAGTTGCACGAACTGCATCTGGGCGACAACAATCTGCGCCAGCTGCCCGAGGGCGTCTGGTGCAGCATGCCCGGCCTGCAGCTGCTCAATCTCACCCAGAATCGCATACGCGCCGCCGACTTTCTTGGCTTCTCCGAGAAGCTCTGCCTGGGCGCACCCAATGGAGCTGGTAGCGTTGGTGGCGCTGCTGGCGCCGTCAGCGGTGGCAGTGAGTTGCAAGTCTTGGACTTGTCGCACAACGAACTGCGCGCTCTGCCCGACGTGTGGGGTGCATCGCGCCTGCGCCGCCTGCAGACCCTCAGTTTGCAGCACAACAACATCAGCTCGCTGGCCCCCAACGCCTTGGCGGGATTGAGTTCGCTGCGCGTGCTCAACCTGTCGCACAATCACCTGGAGACACTGCCCTCGGAGGCGTTTGCCGGCAACAAGGAACTGCGCGAGTTGCATCTGCACCACAACGATCTGTACGATCTGCCCAAGGGATTGCTGCACCGACTGGAGCAGCTGTTGGTGCTGGACCTGAGTGCGAATCAGCTGACCAGCCACCATGTGGACAACAACACCTTCGCCGGCCTGATTCGCCTGATTGTGCTGAATCTGTCGAACAACGCGCTGACTCGCATTGGAGCCAAGACCTTCAAGGAGCTGTACTTCCTACAGATCTTGGACATGCGCAACAATTCGATTGGACACATCGAGGAGGGCGCCTTCTTGCCGCTGTACAATCTGCACACACTCAACCTGGCCGAGAATCGCCTGCACACGCTGGACAACCGCATCTTCAACGGACTGTACGTGCTCACCAAGCTGACGCTGAACAACAATCTGATCAGCATTGTGGAGTCTCAGGCATTCCGCAACTGCTCCGATCTGAAGGAGCTCGACTTGAGCTCCAATCAGCTGCTGGAGGTGCCCGAGGCTGTGCAAGATTTGAGCATGTTGAAGACCCTCGATCTGGGCGAGAATCAGATCTCGGACTTCAAGAACGGCACGTTCAGCAATCTGAATCAGCTGACGGGACTGCGACTGATCGATAATCGCATTGGCAACATCACCGTCTCCATGTTCCAGCACCTGCCACGCCTGAGTGTGCTGAATCTGGCCAAGAATCGCATACAGAGCATCGAGCGAGGTGCGTTCGAGAAGAATACGGAAATCGAAGCGATTCGTCTGGACAAGAACTTCCTCACCGACATCAACGGCATCTTTGCCGCCCTTGCCTCGCTGCTCTGGCTGAATCTCTCCGAGAATCATCTGGTTTGGTTCGACTACGCCTTCATTCCATCGAACCTCAAGTGGTTGGACATACATGGCAACTACATCGAGGCCCTGGGCAACTACTACAAGCTGCAGGAGGAGCTGCGCGTGAGCACCTTGGATGCCAGTCACAATCGCATCACGGAGATTTCGCCCAACTCGGTGCCCAACTCCATTGAGCTGCTGTTCATCAACAACAACATCATCAGCCAGATACAGCCCAACAGCTTTGTGGACAAGACCCGCCTGGCCCGTGTCGATCTCTATGCCAATGTGCTGTCCAAGCTGACGCTCAACTCGCTGCGTGTCGCCCCCGTGGCCCTGGAGAAGACTCTGCCCGAGTTCTATTTGGGCGGCAATCCCTTCGAATGCGACTGCTCCATGGAGTGGCTGCAACGCATCAACAACCTGACTACGCGACAGCATCCGCGTGTTGTCGACCTGGGCAACATTGAGTGCCTCATGCCACACAGCCGTCAGGCCCCACTGCGTCCCCTGGCGACGCTCACTGCCGCCGACTTTGTCTGCAAATACGACACACACTGCCCTGCCACATGCCACTGCTGCGAGTACGAGAACTGCGACTGCGAGATGATCTGCCCCAACAACTGCAGTTGCTTCCACGACGCCAACTGGTCCAGCAGCATTGTCGACTGCGGCAAGCAGGATCTCATGGTGCTGCCCTCGCGTCTGCCACAGGATGTGAATGTGCTCTACTTGGATGGCAACAACTTTGGCTCCCAGCTGCAGGCCTCCCACCTGGCCGGACAGCGCAATCTGCACACACTCTACCTGAATGCTTCCAATCTGGTCTCCCTGGCCAATGGCAGCCTGGCCCAGCTGCCCAATCTGCGTGTACTCCATCTGGAGCACAACAAACTCACCTCGCTGGACACGGACACGTTCCGCTCGCTGTCGCTGCTGCGTGAGCTGCATCTGCAGGGCAATCAGCTGGCGCAGATTGGCAATGCCACCTTCGAGCCGCTGGTGTCGCTGCAGCTGCTGCGCCTGGACAACAATCGACTGACTGTGCTGCCACTGGAGCAGCTGGCGAATCTGCAGTACCGCAACAATCTGCAGGGATTGACGCTGGGCCGCAACACGTGGAGCTGCCGTTGCCAGCAGCTGCGTGAGTTGGTGCAGTTCGTCTCGGACAATGCGCTGGTGGTGCGCGATGCCGCTGACATTTACTGTGTGGATGCGGGCATCAAGCGGGAACTGGAACTGACCACGCTGCCCGGCCAGGCACAGGAGAAGCTGCCGGCTGGAGATTGCTCTGAGCTGCTCGATGCCAGTGCCAGCAACATTAGCTCGGCACAGGATTTGGCCAATGGCTATAGGTTGCCACTGCTGGCCGCTGTGCTGGTGCTAATCTTCCTCGTTGTGGTGCTCATCATCGTCTTCGTCTTCCGCGAGAGCGTGCGCATGTGGCTCTTTGCCCACTACGGCGTGCGGGTGTGCGAGCCACGCTTTGAGGATGCGGGTAAGCTTTACGATGCCATCATTCTGCACTCGGAGAAGGATTACGAGTTCGTGTGTCGAAACATTGCGGCCGAACTGGAGCACGGTCGTCCCCCGTTCCGTCTGTGCATACAGCAGCGCGATCTGCCTCCCCAGGCAAGTCATCTGCAGCTGGTGGAAGGTGCACGTGCCTCGCGCAAGATCATCTTGGTGCTGACCCGCCATTTGCTTGCCACCGAGTGGCAGCGCGTCGAGTTCCGCAATGCATTCCATGAGGCACTGCGTGGTCTGGCCCAGAAACTGGTGATCATCGAGGAGACGTCCGTCTCCAGCGAGGCTGAGGATGTGGCCGAGCTGGCACCGTATCTGAAGTCAGTGCCATCGAACCGGCTGCTCACTTGCGATCGCTACTTCTGGGAGAAGCTGCGCTATGCCATCCCCATTGAGCTGTCGCCACGTGGCAACAACTACACCCTGGACCATCATGAGCGCTTCAAGCAGCCCGTCTCGCCCGGCCTGATCTTCCGTCAGGCTCCTCCCCCGCCCGCCTACTACTGCACCGAGGACATGGAGGCCAACTACTCGTCGGCCACCACAGCCACGCCCTCGCCACGCCCCATGCGGCCCGTTGTGGAATCGATGGCCATGCGGCCACCCTCGGAGCACATCTACCACAGCATCGAGTCGGAGTACAGTGCCTACGATCAGCACGAGGCGCTCTCGATGATGCCCGGCGCCATGTTGCATCATCCACATCCACATCCTCATGCGCATCACCAGCAGCAGCAACACCAGCAGATGCAGGCTCATCAGCTGCAGCAATTGGCCAGGCAGCAACAGCAGCAGCGTCTGCTGCAGCCACAGTTCCGTGCGCCGCCAGCAACATCGGCAGCGGCAGCAGCAGCGCCGGTGCATCTGCGCAGTGGCAGCGGACTCAGCCAGGCAAGCACCAGCACTCAGTCGACGGCTCAAGCTTCCACTTCCGCAGCTGCAGCACAGCAGCAGCAACAACAACAAGCAGCTGCTGCTGCCGCTGCTGGCGTCGACGCGGGCAGCACCAATAAGAGCGGCGGCCAAGCTTTCCTGGTGTAAGCAAGCGTTCGCACTCGCTCTCCTGCTATCCTGCTGTCTCCCTCACACACACACTCGCTCAACAACGGTTCCTGCGCAGGGGCGGCCATCTTGAAGCTGTTCGCTCGCGACGTCGCAAAGGCAAAGGCAAAAGCAAAGGCAAAGGCAAAAACAAATTTATTTAGAACAAAAAAGACTTTACGTAGGCATTTCTTTTCACATGCGCCTTCGGTGTTCAAAGTGTCGCACACAAACGCACACTCACACACACACACATAGCCACACATACATATATTTATAGCCCTATTATTATTATTATTATTATTATTATGATAGTTACGATAATTATTAATTGCATAACAATTACTAGAAATGTTGCAAAAACACTTTCAAATTCAATGTGATATATTAATTAAAAATACTAAATATACTATATATATATACTACTATACAAAAATCACCCCTAACTGTAATTGTAGCTATTAGACTATTAGCCAGGCAAACACACCTACATGATGAAAGAGGAAGAGATGAGAGAAAGATGGATGGAAGTCGATAAACATTCGTAAACTAAATTCGTCAAGCTAATTAACTAAATAGAAATCAATATAGAAATATATGTGTATATAGCGCTCCATTATATAGAAATTGCAAATTATTTAGCACACTTAATGTATTTATAAACGAAAGCCTAAATTAATTAAATTAACTACAAGAAATGTATTATTAAATTAATTAAACTACAATTACCAGAACGCAAGAAAAAGCCCAATATATATGAGAGAAAAATAAAAAAAAACATTATAAAATATAAATGGAAATTCTAAAAAAAACCCGACAACGTTTTTTTACTTTAATGCGTTTACACGTTCGCAAAAAATACGTGTTTAATTTCAGCATTTTCAGAAAAACTTCAAGCAAACTTCTTCGGACTGATGTTTGGATCGGGAAATATCGAGCAAAATTCTTCGAAGTGAAGTTTGGCAACAGGAACAGAAAATAGCAAGCAAACTGCTGCGAAGTGAAGTTTGGCAACAGGTGATGCAGAGCATGCGGCGCTTACAAGAGGAGAAAACTGTGAGATGTTTGATTAAAATCTAATCATAAATTTATACATGAAAGAAATGTAAAATAAGGTTATTTTCATTGTAATTTCCATTAGATTATCATTTCCCACATTTGTTTAGTTTGTCGCAAATTAATCAAAATTTATTTGCAACAATTTCACAAGCCATTTAAAGCGGCACTTTGTTATTCAAATTAATTGGCATTTTGTGCGCTACGTGAAAACCTCAAAAACCCCAAAAATCGGGTAACTTTTGACTGAAAAGTGTAAAAGAGAAAAACCTAACTAAATAACGCACTGAAAACAGAAAACTGAAACTGCGTACACAAAGTTAATTGCTTGTAAATAATTATTTATAAATAAATTAATGCCAAATGCACTCGAACAAATACAAAATGCACTCGAAATATGCTGAAAAAATGGGCGCACACAAAGATACACAGCAAATATAAGTGTGTGTGTTTATGTGTGTTGGGCCCTATTTAAATTATTATTTGCGAAAATGAAATTACGAAATTGCATTTTTCGCACATAAATTTCCATTTCAACTTCTTTTTTTTTCGTTTGCGTCGACAAACCGCACACTGCATTTGGGGAAAAAGATCAAATAAAGCGCCGAAAAATAAGTGAAGAGGGAAAACAACAACAACAACAACAATAATAACAACAAACCGCGAACCAACTAAAAACTAAATCCATTATTTAGCCGCATGGGTAATTTTATAAATTAATTACAAGCTTTGCCGCCTATTGTTCCAAATTTTTTGAATGAACGATAGAGGCGAGAGAGGGCAGTTTGAACAGTTATCTAATAGCTGTATGAAGCTTAAGTTTAAAGTGCTTGTGCTGCCCTTGCAGTGGGAAACTTTAAAGCGGCTTTCAAAGCTGACCACACAAAGTCCGACAGAGTCGACAACCGTCTGCGAATCCCGCCCCGATTCCCCCTCTCTCTCGCCTTCTGGCTTGTTTATGGGCCCCAGCATATTGGCATGTGTCTATTTCTGGTCTAACCCTGACACTTTTTTGGCAACGCGCTCTTGCCAAAGTCAAGCAGCAGCAATCGCTGGCCAAATCGCTGGATGTGCTGTGGCAAAGCAAACAGCGAATTGCATATTTTATGAGTACAGAACTTTAGCTCATGTAATTCACTCGCAACACACACACACACTCACGTGCAACACACACGCGGACTTCGATGGCAAATTAAGTATGTCAATTTACAGTGGGAAATGCGCAAGAAAATGGCAAACAGCAACTGCAAAAGCCAGCAGAGTAAACCGAAACCAAAGCCAAAGCCAAAAGCCAAACGCGGCAGCGGAAAACGAAACAAACTAATTGAAAATCAATAAGTAGAAGAGACAAAAGAATAAAAAAAAGAAAACAAGTGGACGACAGTAAAGAGCAGAGACGAATGGCGAATTTAATGGCAAAATAGCGCGGACAGCGGGGGAAAGAGAAAGGGGTAGAGAGGCAGACACGCCTTCTCGAGTACCTTATGCAGCAGGTCATTGGCACAAGTTTTGGTTCAGCTGAGCGCGATGGACCGACCCGAGCGTATCTTGACCCCCGGTGAGTTCTGAGAAATCAATCACAAGAACTTCAAAAAAAAACTGCTGGAAAAACATTTGAAAGAGTTATAGAAAGCCATAAAGAAGACTTGAGCTTGACCTTGAGAACGGCACCAAGAAAATTACTGAAAATGCAATGGAATTTGCATTAAAATATTTTGTTTAAATGTGAAATACATGAATTAAAATTAAAAAAAAAGAAATACGAAGAAAATAAATAAAGAAATAATAAGAAAAAAATATGACTTCTGAAAAAAAATTTATTTGGCAGTTTCTAACAAATTCTGTAATGTTTTATCAATTAAATAGGAAAGAAAGTTAATATAAAATAATTCGATTGCAACAAAATGCGCTTCGTAATTATTTAAACATTAAACATGCACCTTTAATCAAAATTTCCTTTTTCGTGCCACATCCGGTTGCATAATAAGTGGAAAAACAAAGGAAACCTCCTTAATGACCCAAGTGAACTCGGCTCAAGTTGAGAAAATCAGCGCACAAAAATTACGCGAGCATTATTAAAAATGCATTTATGCAAATTTAATTGACTGGGCGAGCACTTGCGTTAGACACTGTAAGGGGAGCACGCTAAATGGCCAAATGGATAAATGCCATTAAGCTGTTAGAAGCATTGGGCACCAAGGTGTAGGGGGGAGTAGAACTGCTGGTGCTCAGTGTTGGCAAATTGATTTGTTTAATAATTAAAACATGCAAACGGCAAATCGCAGTGCCATAAAAGGCTCGGCCAGACATAGTTGCGAGTGAGCAAATATCTGTGTGGGTGTGTGTGACATACATATATGGCATACATGCTTGTGTATGTGAGTATGTGTGGACAGCGGGAATTTGCAATTAATGTCGGTTGACAGCGCTAGATAAACCTGGGCGAGTGCGTGTTGTGCGACCCCCAGAGGCAAATGGAACATACTACATGGGCTAATCTAACATATTTTACATGAGTTGCCCCAGGGGCGGTGGCGGAGGAGGGGCGTAACTATAAACTTTAGTTTTTGATTTGACAAACTTCAATAAAAACATTGCAGAGGGAAAAAGAGAGTGGAGTGGGGAGTTGCCCTCGGGGCGAGTGCAAAGCGCAAACACAAATATTTATGCTTTATTAAAAACCAAAATTAATACACTAAAACAACAACGATTATGCGTGTGGCACAAACACATGCTACAACGTTGTAGCTACACAAACAATAACAACAACAATTACAACAACTAAAAACAACCCCACTTTGGCTTATCGCCGTGTTGCGAGCTTGTAAGCGAGTGCGACCCGACGCGGATCCCTACTTCGACACGGTCCTCCCTGCTCCCCCACTCCTCACCTGAAAGGGTTTTTCATTTATAGCAAATATTTTGCATAGCCCTTTTCAGTGTTGTTGTTGTTGTTGCAGTTGTTGTGTTTTTTATTTGGCATTTCGGCTGTTTGTAAATAAAAAATGCAAACAAAGAGGGTTGGTTCGCCGACGCGACGGTCGATAGCGTCCGAAACTGGTTCACTGTGGCAGCAACTCGAGGCGTGGCATGGGATGCAGGAGGGGGAGGCGCAGGAAGTGCCTGCCTCACTATTTGCATACTCCAGAGGGGAGGCAGGGAGGGAGAGAGGGGGCGTGGCCCACTGCGCACTAAGCGCATAAATAGACAAGCAACTGCAAAACAAGTTGGACCGTCGCTTGGTCAGCTCACTGCAAGCAGCCAAGTTTGCTGACCCAACCACACCCCCTCGCTGCCTTCTTTCGACCGATTGCATTTTGGTTACAACTACTAATTTTCGTCTGGCCCTGAAAAATAGTTGCTAGCGGTTTTTATCGCAAACTCGAAACACTTAATTCGTGGGCGAATTCATTTCGGGAGCCAGTCGAAAAAGTCGAAGCCGCAGCAGCAAACCCAACCGAACTACGTTAAAAACTCTTGAAACCAGTTGGCATTCCATTCATAAATTATTAAAGCTTTTCCAGCTGCAGCGACTGCATTATGTTTTCAAATAAAAACAGTGGGTTTATGGTAGCTGCAACAAAATAATTGCAAAGTTTTTGGAACGTTTTTTGTTCTAAAACTAAATCAGTCAATGTTGAAATGATGACCAGATTGAATAGAAGCGTTATATTAAGATACATCTGAAAAAATATATGACGTGAATGTTATACAGTGAAAAACTGAAGGTAAACAGTGAAAAATTCCAATAACGGACACTTCTTGAAGGCGATAATCTCTTTTAGGCGGACACGTGTTCTAAGAAATTCGTTTTGAAATAAATAGAACAGTAAAGTCTCTTAAGAATGTACTTTTATATGATGAACAGACATTGATATGTGAAGAACACACAATAATTCAATCAAAAGTAAAACCTCTCTTCGCCGGACACACAGCAGACTGTTCTTTTACATTACAGAGACAATTTATTTGAGTTTAACAAATTTAAATAAGCGAATATTTAAATATCTCTAAACCATTTGAAAATTGACAGACATTAGCTGTCCGTCCAAGAGAGGTTTCATCATAATTTGATCTGCAGATATGTTGCCTTTGAATGCCAATTGAATGGTAACTGTCTGCTCTGCGCATCCTGTCAAATCAATCACTTTAACCTGATCAACTTATTTATCCCGTAAACTTTTGTCGATTTTCTCGCACTCGAGTTGGCAGTTGCCGGCGAAAGCAGCTTCGCTTTGTTGCTGATTGTCAAAGGGAAAAAGGAAGACAGAGAGAGAAAGGGAGAAAAGGGAGTTCGCGAGCGTTGCAATTTCTCTGAGTGTACTCTCTGCTTTATATATATTTTATATTTATTTCTTTACTTTTTATTTTATTTTTCTTGTGTTGTTTTTTTTATCTTTGCTTTGGCAATCTGCGTGAAATGATTTATTCATATTCAAAGCTTTGTTGTTGTTGGGAGCGCAGTTCCATTCGCTCGCTGACTGACTGTCTGACTGACTGACAGAATGAGAGTTGTAGTCGCTTCTTTCCCCAGTCCCCCTCCTGCTGCTCCCCCTCTCACGCAGTTATTCGCTTTCGCAACACATGCGCCAAGCATTTCCCACGGCATCAAATTGTTCTTGTTGCTGTTGCTGTTGCCGTTGCTGCTGCAGCCTCACCTTGTTTTATGCAGCACCAGAGTGGCACACACTGAGAGGGAAAGAGACAGAGAGAGAGAGTGCGATGCGCACTTCCTTCATTTGCATTACAATGATAAACTCCAGCCAAAGTGTGTGTCAGAGAATTTCTTAATTCTTTTTCAGCTTGTGTTCTTTCTAGTTGAATTTTGCAGCTAGAAAACAAACAAAACTGACTTCTGTTATTTATGGACTGAGCTGACATTCTGCTTGCGTAGTATTTCGACATCGACACGGCAGCAGAAACATCATGTGGAACAAATGTAGCCTCATTCTCAGTTTGTCGACACAATAATGAGTTATCAAACTGAGCGCTACGCTCATTAGGCATAAATTTGCCATCGATCTAGACACTTACAATACTGTGGACTACCCAAAAAAGGCTGCACACTCACACACACACACAGAGTCGCAAACACGCATAGTTTCAAGTTCCAGTTTGAGTGCCACATATGGCACAGAAAATACTGCCTAATGAAGCCATCGAATCGAACACGAAGTCGAATTTTCAGTGAATTATTATTTGTGACTCTTTTCGGTTGACTTTGTACAATGAACAACAGCAATTTCTCAGCTAATTGTTATGCAATGTCCATCCGTCATGAGTCTGTCCTCTGTCTGCCAACGGAAATGCCAACACCATCCGAACAAAACAGTCCATTGAACTTGATGCGATACATCGCGACGTCATCGCGCAACACACTTTTTGGCAGTCGCTTAGACAAGCCATCAGCAGGCCATCATAACTGTGTAGAACTTGAGAAGCAGCCGGATGATGTGCGGGAAACTTCAAGTGCAGTGCAGTACAGTAAATACTCGAGAGACGGGCAGGTGAAGCTTGGCATACATTAAGTAAATTTTATATTTTATGCAGTGCAATCTTTAGACATTAAATGAATTTGGAGATAACTGAAATATTATATATATTATCTATCATTCTCGAACTCTTTGAATTTACTTAATGACATTTAAATGATAATAAATTAACGTTATCTTATATCTAGCTAGTACTATCTATTTCTTATTCTTAATATACTTAACATACCAAATTTCATAACTAAATCTCTCTCTGTCTCCCTTCTTACCATATGGACTTCCACTAATATATATCATATTGTACCACATCTCATTGCTATCTCAAGTGACCTTGCCTCATGCCACAGAACTTGAGAGTACAGTTCAATTACCATCACTATCTTTTCGTTAGTTCATTTGGCTTTATATTAAGATATTGAAATTAGTTTTTATTGCCTTGCGGTTCAAGTGTTTCTGCTTCGTTTCCCCAACTTCTTTAGTTGGTCACAGTAAGGCAGCACTCACTGTACTCACTTGCAGTGCAGCAGACACACAGATAGACACACTCACACACACACTGGCACCGTGAACAGCAGCCACTTGTGTTTATCATTTCTCTCGTCTCCTTTTTTGTACAAATCATCAACTTAATTATGCTTATATTAAGGTTTTTATCTGCGCGGCGCTGAGTTTTCACATGGCCTCTGGGCGAGATAGTCATGGCCGCAGGAAGGAAGGGGTGGGAATGGGGGGAGGGGGACTGAAGACTGGAGGCAAGTGCCGGTAGCTCGAGTGCAACAACTTCACTTATTTGTAACCAGCAACTGGCACTGTGTATCTCCAGCTCTATCTCCATCTCTATCTGTATCTGTATCTATGAATCTGCATTTGTATCTGTATCTATAACTCTGTGGCCAGCGGGCACACACTTGTGTGCGTGTGCGAGTGTGTGTGTGCGTTTGTCAAGTGCACTTGTGGCTTATTTGCATATAGTAGGCACTTTGGTAATTGAATTCAGTTAGCCGCCGGTTCGAACGCAAAAAGATGGAACGACTCACGCGCATGCTTGATTGGGTAGACCCCCTCGACACAACACACACACACTGCTCCTCCTGCCCCCCTACTCCCTTCGGAGCATGGGCCCTTTCCCGATCGGGCATGGGCCCAAGCTGCTTTATGATTAAGTTGAGTTGTGGCCACAATTAAGCAGAACCTTTCTAGGCCCTCGAAGCGAAAAGAAGAATATACAGTTACCAAGCCGAGGAGAGCCAAGTGCCTGGGCCAACAAAGCAATATGCAAATGTCCATTGCATGAATTCCAATTAGGCAAAAAGAAGCAACAACAACAGCAACGACAGCAGCAGCAGCAGCGACGAGAACAACAAAAACAAACACCAGAAACGGCAGTCAAGTGTGCGTGAGTGTGCGCGAGTGTGCGTGTGTGCGTGTGTTTGCATTCACAAATAGCACAGAGTCATAAATAATTTTTTCCCAATCAAAAATTACTAACGAAGTTCCACAGCGTGCACTTTGGGCAATCAATGACTAAAATTGTAAACAGTTGCGAAAGACAAAGTCAAAAACTATGTAAAATGTAAACAAAGTGTAGCCAAGCAGGGCAACAACGACTACTGAATGTCCTTTCAAGTGATTAAATATGGGGACAAAAGATCAGAATTAAAAGACGAAATTGATTCTAGAATTTGATAAGTTATTTGTCGAAGAATGTTGTCGGGGATTCAATAATCAGTATTAAATATATTTTTAAATACTAAATACAGTTTTATTTACAAGTTTTCGTAATTATAGATAATACAAATTTTTGTTATATTTGATATTTATTAATTTATTTATATAAATATTTAATTTAAAGTCAACGATGGTCAGTCGACTGTTTAAAGTAAAACAATTAATTTAGTCTGTAAAAATTAGAATTAATTAAAAAGAAACTTAAGTAAAAAAATAATTTAATTAGCACTGGGCTAAAAAATAATAATAATATTTACTAGATTATTATGATATATTCTAGGTATTTTACAAATTATAATTGTATATTATAGATTATCTTATATTTTCTAGATTATTGTTATATTTTTAAAATATATTAATAATGTGTGATTGTAATTTCTAACTTATAGTTATATTCTGTTGATTATAATGATGTTTTATAAATTATTATAATATTTTGTATAATTATTTACTTATTTTCTTGCAAATTCATTCGGCTTTCCCTCCAATACTAAATATATGACTGCCATGTGTAGAGTACTTTCAGATTCGTTGCTTCCCCAACATTTCTCTAGATACTCGATAATTACTTCATGTACTTATCATCTATCTCTTTCCTCGACAAGTGCCTGCCCTGTGCAAACAGTTCTAATTGGTTCCCCCGGCTACCAACCTAGTCAGCATTGTTCTTTACATAAAAACCAAATGTAGAATTTGAATAGGACACGTTATGACTTGCTGCACGTTGCACGTTGCACGTTGCATAAGAAAGTTATCCTATCCAGTGGGCTATAACTGAAATATGACATAAATTATGCATGCCACTGTTACAGGTGACTCAGAGAAGGGAATGGGAAGAGGGGGAAGGGGAGGGGGAGGTGACTGTCTCCAGGCACTAATTGTCCAAAAAGGACCACCAACACGTCTTTATGTCATTAGGAATGCCCTGGCAGGCCCTCAGCCTCGGCCTTTGTCCGGCAACGTCTTTGTCTCTCGCTCAGGGCTTGTGGCATGTACAATACTATACAACAACAGGATGACAAAAGTGCAACGTGACTGCAGTTGCACGTGGGCGTCTGTTGTGCATATGTTCGTTTGTGTGTGTGTGTGTGTGTGCCGCACAACACAGTCGACTTTGCATTGGCTTAACAATTATTTGATAATATTTGACATGGCAATTGTGTCGTGCGCATAATTACACTTGTCAATATAAAATGGGTTAAGATTTCATAAGATCTGAATGGCTCTCCCCCTTTCCCTCCCCTCTCGGTGCCCCCTTCGTTCCCTGCTGGCTGCCACTCACAGATAAAAGTTGCATGGCTGCAGTCACTTCCTTCGACATGACAAGCTAATTGAAATTTCATTAGCGTTGTGTATTCTCTATCTCTACATCTCCCTCTCTCCCCCTTTTTCTCTGTCTCTCTTTCTCTCTGCCTCTTCCGCACGCCTCTCTGGCTATGGCCCCCGCAATAATTTGTAATTTATTATTAATAATTCATAACACTCCAAGTCAGTTTCTTCGGCCTCATAAGAAATGCACGAGAGCCGCTTTTTGTTGCTGTTCAAGTTTGTTTAAGATTTCATTGGAAAAATTATCTATGATCAGCAGCAGGCGCAGAGGGAGGGAGAGAGAGAGAGAGAGGAAGAAGAAGGCAGCAAGTGCAATGCATAAAACAAGCTGGGGGAAATGGGTAAAGAATCTGTGACCAAAATGGAAAAGTTGATAGGAAGTACGAGCAATATTGCTGCTAGACTGGGGAAGTGTGACACAACTTGATGATGTTGGGTGGGAGGTGATGTAAGTTAGTTAGGGTGTTTTACTATGCATAGTGTGTTAAAGTGTATAGTATTTTAATATAAATAGTATATTATATAATGTAAATAGTATGACTAATTTTCTTTGTATTTAATTTTGTAGTTTTATTTAATTTAATGTCTTATTTAATTTACTGTGTCATTTACTATATAGTCTATAGAATTTTGTGGATATTTTTTAGCAATCAATATAATTATGCCCTTGCAGAGGGTATATTTACTTTGGCAATAAATTCGGTACGCACCTTAGGAGTCATCTCCACCCCCCAAAAAGCAGATACATATATACTGAATCAGCAGCTCGAAAAGCTTCGTCTGTCTGTGCTTCCGTCTAAAATGCAGATTAAATATATCTTGCATTGGAACAAATGGAGAAGATAAGAACCTAAAAAAAAGGATCTTCTCCTTATCCACATGTCTGTTTCTTTCTCTACATATACTTGCGCAACATAATTATTCTAAATTCAAATACCTTCTTCTTCATAAATTTCGCACTCAGCTTTCTTGCATTGGAGTTTAATAACCTCTAGGAATATTCTGTGTTTTCACTCGGGATAGAAGTGGCTTACAGATGTTGGCAAACACGAGTGTACGATATGTTTGTGCACGTATGTATGATATCATGCATGTATGCGCTGTCTGTCATTAGGCGGATAATCAAATTAAACTCTTGCAAATTAGATAGACACGTGAGGGCTGCAGCGGAGCAGCGGCTTAGGCCTGGTGTCATGAGTCGCAGCCACGACACAGCAACACATGCAGCACATGCAACAAAAGACAATCAGGCGCGAAAGGGAGTGAGAAAGGGCTGCGAGAGGGGGTAAGGGGAGTCAGAGGGGTGTGGTATGGTGGGAGAGGGACGACCCAAGGCAAACTAAAGCCGAAAACCAAAGCCGAACCCAGGCATAATGAAAACCAAACCAAACACCCGCAATCTCACACACGTCGCAGAGCTATTCAATTATGGGTGCGCCCAGGGCGGGCAAACACACTCATACACACACACGCATACAGGAGACTTTCAGGGAAGTGTGAGTGCAGTGGGGGAGGGGAAGGAGGAATGGGGGAAGGGCTTCACTGAGAGGCGAACAGGACCGACGGAAACGACAGATGTCATTTGGCTTTTGTGGCACAGTATTATGATTATTATTATTGTTATTGTTGTTGTTGTTGCTCTGCTCTAAGGAGGGGGGAGGGAAAAGGGGGGTTCCTATGCATTATATGGAAATACATTCTAAATTATCAATGCAGGTAATTGCAGCTTATCAGTTATGCTTATGGCTTAGAAAACAACGCACATGTCTGCGTGCATGTCTGTGCATGTCTCTGCAAGTGTGTGTGCCTGTGTGTGTGTGCCTGTCTCTGCTGCCACACGCCCTTTTTATCAATAACAATAACAACAATTGTTATTATAATGTACTTTAGATATGTATGTCGTGTGCCTTGCCACATACATACATGTATGCACTGCATCAGAGGCAGACTCAGAGTCACCTCACTCTCTCTCTCTCTGTTCCCCCCTCTGCTTGTCTAGCAATGCATTTTCAGTAATTGCATTTCATTGATTTTTATACTAAGCTGTCTGTCTGTCTGTCCAACTGTCTCTCTATCTCCTGACTTGGCCAAGCTCTTAGACTGGCTTTTGCACATTTTCATTTTCCGTTTTTCACTCTGCCGTAAATAAATACAAAATACGAAATACGAAATCGTTGTCCATGTGAAAGAGTGTCAAATATGTCATAATACTTATCTAAATTGCAAACACACAGAGAGAGAGAGAGAGACTCCTTGAGATCTGACTACGCCCACGGCCACAGCCACACAGCGCCTCCGACTTGGCTCCGACTGCTCTTCAAATATTTATCGTTTAAGATTTTAAGCCTGGGCCACCCAACTAACCCAACCAATCCGTTCGGTTCCGACAGCCATGAAGCAATCTATTCAAATGGCAATTTCATATCGCACTCGTCGCACTCGCTCGGCATTTAACTCATTGATTTGCCAAGCAGCTGCCTCGACATGGACTGGAACTTTTATTATGATTGCAAAACTATCGAGGCCTTCCCTGCTGCAGTTCGTAATTGTCTGGGCATTGTTATTATATTATTATTGTTGGCCAGGCCGGGCCTGCTATAAAACTCACATATAAAGAGGCTCTAACGATCTGAATAATTGAGCAAATTATACATATATGAAGTATCTATAATCATTTTCTACGCACAACTTGGAGTATCCTGAGTACTTCTAAGCCCGAGCAGGGTGTGCTCTAGCTCTCCCTCTCACTCTCTCTCCCTCTCAGCTATCGCTGCCTAAATTATCTCTTTGATCTGTGGCACGTAACATGATAAGTGGAAATTGATAACAAAATAAATACTGGCGATAATCTGGCAATAAAAAATAAATATAGGTCGACATGTTGATAAAGCATTAAGTGGATTATGAACAAGTTATTTATTAGCTATTGATTTAGTCGGCAAGTAATTAGGTTATACAACAAAATGGAGATTTGTTCACAACTCTCCCGAGAGAGGAGCCAAAAAAAAGACATTTATTTCATATTATCTTGCGTATTTTTCTTGCCTATTTCCCCCCCACGTTGCACTGCTTGGCTTGGCTCTCAGCCTATAAATTCATTTAAATTTTAATTTATGTTCGCCTCTGTCAGCATTTCTTGGCTCCCCCTTAGCTCTATCGATTTATTTAGCTATCTAATTGCCTTTTGCAATACTCTATTGATAATGTTAATATTGCACTCTGAATTATGCAGTGCCTTCTGGTTCTGGTCTCCGTAGGGAGCCCCAATGAGAAGGCGAAATCGGTGGCATTATTTATTAGAGCTACACGCAGGCAGGCTCGCACACACGCACACGAATATATACATTCACATATACACATACGTATACATATACATTTATTGCTTGCAGTTGTCGCTTTGCTATTGACTCTGCACATTAGCAGAGAGTTATGAAAAGTTTCCCAATTTGATTTTCACAGGGCGATGAAATTGAGTCATAGAAACACTCACATTGCTGGCATTCCTATGACTTTGAAATACACTTTCCTGTACAGGGAATCATATGATTGTGTGCCAAAAGTTAAAAGATTTTTCGGTTCTCTTACTTGACCAAAGTCAGCAACTTCTCCTATGCCTTAAAGGGTATTCAACTGACGTGGAAAAGTTCTTGACAGACTCTTTCATATGCTTTATCTGTCCGCTTGTCTGTCTGCCTGCCTGTCCGTCCGTTCGTTTGTCCATCTGTCCGCAAGTATGTGCAGTGCAATCAAAGTATTGTGTTTGTTTATTGAATTCGGCCCTCTCTGTTTGTTTATCTAATTTCGGTGTAAAATGGAGCTGTCTGAGCTGACAGTTCCGTAGCGAGGCCAGTGTACATATTGTACATAACATAACATACATAAATATCCGTGGGCCATTGGTATGGCATAGTATGGTATGGTACGGTATATGGCCCTGTAGACATTGAGGCGTACCCACACTCAGGTCGGAGCAGCAAATTCCAAATGCCTGCCTGTCTGCATAATTGTGTGCTTAACGCGTGCGTTTCTCTCCCTGTATACACATCTATGTGTGTGAGTGTGTTGTGTCTATGTGACAACTCAAACAACTGCAATGTGAAAAAACAACAACAACAGCGAGAACATCAACTATAATAACAGCACACGGAATCGAAGCGCGAGCCGCAGCCCAGCGCAGATTGCTGCACTCTCAATGGGACTTCTCATATCGCATTGGACACGAATCATATTATCAGCAGACGACGGACAACGACAACAGCAAACAACAACAACAATAGCAACAAATCCCCAAATGCATCTGACAACAACGGGCGAGTAAGCAGCGAAGAACAGAATACGAGCTTCAACGAATTTCGAATGCGCTTTCAATGGCGATAAATTAATAAAGATATGGAATAAGACAAGATCTAGTTGAATATATACGATATTATCGATAAATACTAAATTTAATCAGCATATAGCTTAACTAAATTCCCCATTTATATTCATATCAGATTAGAGATCAAGTCTTTGGCAATATCTCTCAAGAACGAGCTGAGCGAAACTCGTTTCGGCTTTGCAAATCACTCATTACCATCGCGAAGTATTGACAGCACATTAAATAAATCAAGCCAGGGCTGCGCAGTATTTTTATAACCAGTTTGCTATGAATGTTAATATAATAACAACATTTATCTATTATAATGAACGTGTATTTATTCTTGGGTTCTCTGGTTCTCTAGCAGCTGCTCTACTTATTATGCAGAACTTATCTGCACTTGGGCTAGCTGCATTCACAGTTCAAGTGATACTCCCCTTAGTCACCCCTTATCCACCCCCTGGCGACTCTCCTCTGCGATTCTCATTGACTTTCCTCTCCGTTCTGTGCGTCATATCGCTGTAATGAGTTATGTACGCGATCTTATCCACTGCACCGCAAATGCAATGCAGGAAAATCAGTTATGGACACACACAGACAGCGGGCATTTTCTTTCTGACTTTTCGTGGCGTACAGAGGGGGGAAGGGGGTGAACGGGGGAAATGAGGTTGAAGCAACAACTGAGGCAGACGCGAGTGCGCCTCGCCTGTAATCAATGCGTCGACACATCGAGTGAAATGACGACAAATGGTTTGTTTAAGTTCGGTTCACTGTTTATTTATACATCAGATTGTTCTTCTTCCTCTACTTTCGGCTCTTGCTGCAGTAGGGCAGATACACACACGCACACACACACACACACACACGCGCGGACAAGCGGAAATGCAGTTAAACAAAAATTTATGAAAGGAAAACGAGACTCGCGGAAGCGAAAGTACTTAATTGGCCTGGTGTTCAATCAAAACAAAAATGTTGACTTGCTTCACATCGAACTCAAGTTAATGATATGGCATTAATGCTCCTTCACCTGCAATCTGTGCAACTGCAACTGGCGGATACGTGCGTGAATTAGCGGGAAATAGTAGCCGAATTCAAGCTGAATTCGTATCTACATTTACTATGATTTTGTATAGAGTAAAATGAATTTGCTCGCTTGAAATGCTGAGTTATTTTAAATACGTTATAAAATTTGCGTTTAATGCCGCCATATTGCATGTTGCATGTGCCACATGTTCGTCTGTTTGCCAGGGCAATTATTGACGCAGGCCCAGGAGATTTTTGTGTACTATGAGCAGAAATAAAAAAACCTTTTTGAGTTGATATTGATGGCAAATGAAAGGCTTGACGAGCGCGCAGGGAACTGGGTAAGCGGGCAAACTGGCCCCGTTGGATCGGTCAATATGTCACAGCACTCGGTACGGTGCGTGGTATATTTGCTATAAACAGGGCGGGGGAACTGAGACGGGAGCGATAAAAACCACGAGAAGAGAAATCAACTCAAATAACGCTTGCTGCAACTGCTACGCGAATTGCGAATCCATTGAAATATAAATAAATATTTAAAATCCACGTTGAACAACGATTTGTGACAATATATATTTTTTAACGATTTTTTTTACAGTTTTCTTGTTTTCTTTTCGGTATTTCTGTGCAAGCAGTGATAACAGATTGCCCCGACGGAACGGGATGGGATGGGATGGGCTGGCCCAGCGACTGGGCTGGGGCAGGCACTGAAACTGGGGCTGGTCTGGAACGTGTGCAGGGGGGAGGGGGCCATCAAACTAGGGTGAGAAAAAAGTCACGCAAACAAACAGAGCGACGAGTTGGACTTACGGGGGGAACAGGTGAGGTGGGAGACGAGAAGAGGCCTGTCAATTATATAGACAGACAGTTGGCCTAACTGAGTTCAGTTCTCCGCCTCCTCTTCCTTGTTGTTGTTGTTGCTTTCCTGCTTTTATTGTCATCGTATAATAGAGGCAGCGTCAAAGGTAGAAAGCCGCCAACGCCGCCGCCGACGCCGACGCCACAAAAGTAACTCACATCGGCGAAGTTGACACTTGTTGCGTGCTGCACTTTCAGCAGCGTCAGGGGAGGAGGCGAACTGATTTGCGTTTTTTAATGCTTTCCATTTCGCTGGAAGACGCCACCGCAAAACGGCGGAAGACGGACAAATACGACGGGCAAATGTTGCGTCTTATTGTTGTTGTTGCGACTTCAAAAGGCCGAACGAATTGCAAAGACAACAAAGATCAAAGTGGTTAAATGACGGAAGGGAAAAGGGGCATGTGCAGGGGGGGAGGGCCACGCCCAGCCCTTTGGTCATGACTCACCACGTGAGACAAACAAACAGCGAAGAAAAAGCAAACACAAAAGTGACAAAACACTTCAAATTCGACACTTTTCTCAAGTGGAAAAATGCAGCTAAAAAAGCTAAAAAATCGTGGCCATCGTAAGTAAATAACTGAAATTGTGCATAATAAGGCTAATTAGCTGGGAAGACGCCGCCGCTGACGGCCATTGTTAGCTTAGCTAACAGGTGGCAAGCTGGATGGGGGGAGAGGAGGAAGGGTGCAAGCAACTTAGGATGGGAGACTGCAGCTACAAACGGAAATAAACAATAAAGGCAAATTTGTGTGACAGAAATTATTTAATAGCTCAATTTTTATGACCAAACCTTATAGCGCCACCTGGTGTGACGGAAAACCTATTGCACTGAGAGAAAAGCACTTGTTAAAATAAAATTTCCTTAAGTTTTTAAGATATGTTGACATATGAAATTTCTGGTTAGTTGTAAACTTTCTTTGTATGAGTAAGTAGGGCAAATAAGTATGATGGAATAGGATATTTATAAATTTATTTCTGGATATATTTGTAGAATATATTATGTATTTTAATTCACTTAAATATATAAATTTCAGTTGATTTGATGCTCATTCGTATTAAAAACTAAGCAAATGTTAAATCTGTTTAAAAACTAGAAAATTTAATTTGCTTTTGAATTGTTTATTTCATTGTGGTTTAAATATATTCTATGAAGTATTTTAAACCTTTTATGTGTTTTAAAATTTATATAGTTGCATGTTAATTATTAAGGAAACATTGAAGTTATAAAAAAAAATTAATTTTAATTTCTTCTTTGATATCTTCAGTTTTTTTGAGCCTTTGAACATATCTATGAACCAATTATTACAACAAATTTTAATATTTATACACGCGGTTTGGATAATAATTAAATAAATAAAAATAAAAAAAAAATGTGTGATTTTCAATATTTTGTAATATATACATAATATTAATATAAATAAAAAAACTTTTATCTGCTTTATTTATTATTTCTAAATCTCTTTTCTTAACTTTCCTATTCCCTCAGGTGTAGTTAACCATTGCGTGCTCGCTCAATTTCTCACAGTGTAGCTAGCATAGCTGTACGTGCTGCGGTCGCAACCGCTCGTTCGTGTGCCCCTTCTCCGAGTATCTTTCCCTCTGTGCGTGTGTGTGTGTGCCTGTCTTCGAAAAGGCATCGATTTGAAGTCCGTTTGAAAGAAAATGAAAAATTAAAAATGTATGAGCCGTATTGGGTCAGTTTGTGGCTTGGCAAAGCTGCAGTTTCCGCCCGGTAAAGCCGTAGTGAGTCGCACTGAGCCGGAGAGCTTCGAGTACGGCTTACTTCCGCTTGTCATTTGGGGTTTCTGTGGCTTTTGCTCACCAACTGACTGGCAGCGTAAAGCGGACTTGACATTAATTTCCATAAATGCTTGGCCGTCATCGTCGTTCGTCTTAAGAATTTCGACTTTAAATTTTAATTTCGTTAAGATTTTCTGTTTACAATTAACTGTGAATGCGAATGCGATGCGGGCGGCCTCGGCTGCTTGCTTGAGATTCCCTCTTGCGTTTTTCGTTTGCGTTTTCAATTTCATTTTCATTTGTATTTTCATCGGCACTTTTCGTTTACATTTACATCTGAATTTCAATTTTCATGGTCGCACCGGATGCGTTCAATCGGATTTAATTGTTTAAACATTAAAATGGAAGATGGGGGAGGGGTAGAGAGTGGGAGACTGCAGGGCGACCTACTGAGAAAATGAGTATCTTTGAATTGCATTTGCCACACAGTTTTCTACCCCCCTCTCTCTCTCCATAGCTTTCTCTTTCTATTTCTCTCTCCCTCCTCAGTTATTGCTCTTAAGTGTTTATCTTGCGAGCAGCATTTGCTTATCATCTGGCCCACTACAGCAGCTAATTAGCCGTGTCTTATCAGCAGCTGCAGCCCCTTCCCCGCGCCCCTACGCCCTGCCTGCCTCTGGTATTGCATTACATTGCTAATCAAGTGCATTGTTTACATTTCAAGCATTTCTTTCGACATCTTCTAATGAGTTTCGCCTCATGATAAGCACGAGTAGCAGCTACTGCTGCTTGTGGGTGACTGTCTATCTCTGTCGCTGTCTCTGTCTATCTTTGTCTATATGTGTGTTTGTGTGTGTGCTTGTATGTCATAGAGGCACGTAGAGGCAACTGACTAGCACTAATATGCAATGATTGCTTTAGAGTTCTTTACAAAATATGTAAATTGTAAGATAAATTTAAGTAAAAACAGAGCAATAATATTAACAAAACACTGTAATAATATTCTATATATATTCTAAATTATACAAGTAAATATATTACTTAGTTTTTTACAATTCTCTGGCAATTAATTCCAATTCAGGCACAGCAAAACCTGTTGACAATTGTAAACTAGTTTCGTGCAGACTACGTTGATTTTTGTTTTTGGTTTTTAGTTTGCAATTTCATCATTGAGTCACGATCAGTTGGAAACCCCTTTGCAGGGTCACAATATGGTTCAATATGCTGATTCATAGTCGCCTCTAGAATCGAAAGGGAATTCGGGCAAAGTAAATAAACAGATTTTGGCTACTGTTTGCCGATAGTTACTCTGTGCATATAATTGTGCAGCGATATATCGATTACAATGTAGCCGAGATCATGTGCAGGCTTCAGGTTGCCTTTTGTGGTGGCCAACACTCGAGGCAACAGTGCCTAATTGCCACAGCAGATTCGAGTGCCGAGCGCGGAGGCGTTTCTCATCGGGGCTGTTTTTTGTTTTTGTGGCTTTTTCTGCTTTTAATAATTATTATGACAATGTTTTCGGGGCCTGCAGTTGGGCATGCAAACAAAACACCAGTTCCAAATCGAAATGAAAATGTTCGAACAGCAGCTGGCCACCAGTACAACAACAACAGCAGCAGCAGCAGCAACAACACGCAAGTAATCAAGTCCGAAGCACTCGATTTATACAAATGTATCTGCAAGCTATTCAATGTATCTCTGTGCAACTGGTTACATGTGTGTGCGCGCTGCGTGTGTGTGTGTGTGTTTGTGTGCTTGTGTGTGTGGTGGGCGTCGGGGCTGCCCCACCTCAATTACGGCTGCCGTTGCCGCATGCCACATGCAATCTGCATCTAAATTGATCGTAATAATTATTGTATCTGTCGGTTGTTGTCTTGTTGCCCGCCGTTAAAAGTAGCTCAAGTGGTTTTCTATTTGCTGCCACCGACTCGACCTGCAGCTACCCAACCTCCCTCCTTCTCTCCACCACTTCCCCCCTCCCCATTGGGTTTGGCTTTTTGAAGTCAAGAGAAAAGTGAAATTTTTCATTAACGCTTCAGTCGAACGCTTGCAGCAGACACCGTGGCACGCAGTACGTGTATCTCACAGATACGTAAACTGGAAAAATTACATTTCGATTTGGCTTTTGATTTCAATTGAATTTGTAATTGTTGCCCTTCTTACGTTTGTCTTTCATGTGTGTTTATCTTAGTGTTTTTGCCCCTTCCTCTTCTTCGACATTGTGCAAGTTCTTCAAAAAGTTTGTTTTTGATTTTTTGCTCTGCCTCTTTGTTTAGATGTTTTTAGCTTCTGTTGAGCTACTGTGCGTGTGTGTGTGTGTGCGTGTGTTAGTGTGTGGTTGCATGTTGGTTTCCCGAATTGCCATTGATGTGGAAAACCGAGGCAATTTTATTTGCCACACACGCGCCCTTCCATTGAACAATTTCAAGTGTGTTTTTCCATTTAAATAGACCGAACCAGTGACCCAAATGTTGCCCCCCTCTCTCCCACCCCCTCTCTCTCGCACTCTGTTGCTCTCTATCAGCTTGTGATTTATGCGAATTATTCGCTTTGAATAACATAAATTCTCGATTTCCTCTCAGTTATGTAGATCGTATCGCACTTGAGTCGAACGGAAACAGGATAAATTAGCCTCGCATGCACTTAAGATACACTCGATGAACTACACTGAATGTTTACACTGTGGGAAAAGAGAGTTGTAAAGCAGAAGAAGAAGAGTTGCCTGAACAACTGACAGATTCAAATGATATGGCAATGTCTAGTTGAATGGAAAGGGGCAAGCAAATTGACATTTTCATCTGCTCCAAATTAGAATTCTGTCTCTGGCAGCGATTGCAATTTGTTATCTTCGCCAGATTACACACACACACACACACACACAGACAAGACGCACGTCTCGGCTCAGCTTACAGCGCAACGAGCACGAAGCACGATCTGACAGGCAGAACGTTCTTGGCAATAGATACACACGCTGCGGATACATTTCAATCTCGTGCGCTGTCCATATCTATCTCAATCTGAGGCCGGTTGTCTAATCAGCCGTTAATCGCCAACATGTACGCAACTCAAAGCAATCATCCAAGCCAAGTCCAGGCAGCGACTCAGTCAACTCACGAGCCTCACGCGACTCACGCGTCTCTCAACGAGGCAGTTCTAATGACGTGCAACGTGCCGCATAATTGCACGTACTGCGTTTTCCTTTGAAGTGCAGCAGCAGCAGCAACAGCGGCAGCCACAGCAGAAGCAGCATCCTGAAGACACTTTTGAGATACATTTCAACTGTTGCACAGATCGACTGAAGTTACAGGCGAACCTGACTAACTTGATTAGGGTTCTTATAACTGAACTGTGAGTATTTTTGAATGTTATGATGAAGTCTAGAGAGTCTATTTGATATGCAACTAATTTGTATCTGCAGTGGGTCAGTTACTAAATGTAATTTGTTGCAGGTTTGAATCATATTCATATATTTAAGGGAACTATCGATAATACTTACTTATTTCTTTTTATATCGACAACAAACTTGGCTCTTTTAATGCTTAAAATATCCTCTTAAAGTCATGAGAATTTCAACTATATCAGACTGCTTTAACAGTTGACTGTTAAGCTTAACAGATCATTAACATTATATTAACATTCAGTATAAATCATTTACCCCTTAAAACTTTTACATTCTTTCCCTTTGACAAGCTTCACTGTACTCTTTCAACAGTTGCAACAGTTTTTAGTTAATTTCAGTGTCCCTTCGAACCTGCTGTGATTCAATAATGGTGCAGGGGGGATCTCGGGGCGCCCTCAATGAGATCAATGCACGAATACGTGTGTGTGCGTGTGTATGTGTGGAAATAGCCGGTATAATTGCCGATGGCGCAGAGCAAAGGAAACTCGAATTGTGAATGTCAGCGGCACTTCTGGGCGCTTCTCACTTCACGCTGAGTGAAAACGAGAGACAACAAGCCAACGCGCGGGTGCAGGGTACAGGGTGCAGGGTGGGGAGGGAGGGTATCATTGAAATTGGCAATTTGCAATTGCACAGGTGGAAATTTATTTCGATGGCGAGTGCGATAATGTCGGGCCATTTATTTGCACCGCCTTCGGGCCGGAGTTTTATAGCCGAGCATTTCTTCTTTTGGCATTTCTGGCTCGCGCTGGCATTGACTGGCCTGGTCGATGACATTGCGGGCTGTCGCACCTTAAAGCACAGCTCCCCCCCCTTCCCTTTACCCTTCCCCACTCCCTGCTCGACACTGTCATGCGAAAGTTTAAAGTTCATTCGACTGCATATGCGACATGCGGACAGCGGACGAAGGACATTGGTTTGGCTTTGGCTTTGCAGCTCGGACTCGCTTTTAAGCTGCCTGCTCGCCGTTCTGTCTACACGCTGTCAATGCGCTTCGGTTTGATTAATTACAAAAGCGCCCGCACGGCAGTGAAGCTGCAGCAAAGTTGACTGCGGCGAGGGCTGTCAGAGAAGTTGGAGCTTCCAAGGGAGGTACAGTTGCCAAACACTTTGATGGCAATTCAAATTAAGGCAGAGTAATTTATAATTTTAATATTTCAATATTTTTACAAAGTTTATTGCGATGTTTTAATATGTTTATTTATTAAAATAAATACTTAGCTATTACAATAAATTTTTTTCATATTTATTCAAGCCATTTAACCTATTTATGACATTAAAATAAAACTCTTTTTGTTCATAGAAGGTAATAATAGAGAAAAAGTGAATTTGCTTAGTAAATACCTTCAAATTTAGTTTTAGAATATATTATATTATTTCTTATTACTACATATTTATTGTAAACAAATTTAAATGTTTAATGAATATATTTAATAGTTAAAACAACATATTTAAAATTGAACCATATTTACCAACTACCTTGGCGAACTAAAAGCAATTTGCAGCTTCATCGAGCTACCCACTTGCCCTGTAACCAAGCAACGACTTAGTGCGCTTGTCTTACAGCCCTGGCATGTTGCATGCAACCAGAGCAGCAGCAGCAGAGGCAGCAGCAGAGCGGCAGCAGCTGGCATCCGAGACATGTTGTTTACGCCATTTTACACTGATTGACAAATAAACTAAGCCCGACTAAGTCGGCGTCAAGTCGCACAGGCTGCGAGCTAACTTGCATTGACATAATTAAATTAATTTACGTTGCGCCGCAACTGGCGCTGTCTAATTGGCAGCGCCGACATATGACCAACTTGCATGATGGGAACGGCCTGCAGCGAGCCCAAACCAGAGTCGAAGCCAGGGGCAACGGCAACTCGTCTCTCATGCGGGCAGCCGCAATTAAAATGTCACTTGCGAGTACTGCGAGCTAACAATGCGAAGCGCAACTTATGCAACGGCGACAACTTTTTTGTGCATATTTGTGACATTTTGCGGTGTCTCAATGTATAAATCATACGCACCGTTGTCGACGGGCAGAGCTCAAGCAGCAGCAGTTGGTGCCTGTTCTTCGTCGTCGCTGCGGCGTTGCGTGGGGCAGGCAGCGCGGACAGCTGCAAAATGCCAAACTTATCGCACACCTTGCCAAACTGTCAACATTCGTTGGCTGTCTGTTTGTTTATTTGCTTTGCCCACGGGTTGCATGACCTAATTAATACCCCAGCCAAACTACAGCGGGGCCCCCAACTCCCCACTGTCTCCTACTCTCGGTGCTGTCCCTACTGCGCCAGTCTCCCTTGTTGGCGTTCCCTGCAACTCTTCAGTTGCGGCTAGAAAACTTTTTCCTTTCGCTGCACACACACGCAACATGCTCACACTCAAACACACACACAAACACACACTCAAATATACACACAAACACTCTCGCATTTCCACACTCAATGTTCTCCCGATGCTCGACTTTGACATGTGGCCAAGCGTCGACGTCGCTGCTCTGCCTGTCAGCCAAATTCCGGTTGCAGATGACTCACATGCTAGACGAGAGAGGTTGGGGGGAGGGAGGGAAGTGGAGCCCATTGAGTGAAAGCCGCGCAAATTTAATTTGCTGTGTAAAAGTGGTGTTAAAGTGCGACCAACAGCAGCAGCGACAGCAAAGGTTAACATGCCCTTTGGCTAATTTTAAGTGGAATTTAGTTAACACATTTAAGCGTGCAAAGCAACACTCAAGCGAATCTACCCAAACGAGACAAATAGCAAGCGAAAGTTCTGGCCAGCAAACATAAGAGCTTAGATTAGAGTTGAGAAACTAGCGATATTAACTTAGAAATGGCAAACTGTCGATATTAACTCGGAGTTAAGAAATTATCGATATTGTTGGTCTGCCTATTAATTGTTGATATCGATGGTGCATTAAATGATCTTACAATAAAATATATATACAACCATTATATTCAATTACGAGTATAACACTAAAGAGTTTGTTCTCTATCGATGTATATCCATAACTGTAATCGATGACTTGCTAAATTATCATATTTAATTTTCAAATGGAATTTGTATTACTCCATCATTCATTCCTTTATATAGAATTATATCAAAAGGGAATCATGTTTGTTGGAACTTTTGTTGAAAACTATCGATAGTATCGCACGCAGTAGCTTCCATATCGATTATTTCTGACGTAGTGATGGAACGGAAACTTATGTTGTAGTACCTGTAAACATTTCCATATTGATATTCTACGATGCTATCGATAGTTCCCCAACTCTAATACTCATCATAGTTTTAACCTTCTATTAAATCGATTACTTCTTATTCACTTAAATTTTCCGATAGTTGAACTATATCTGGAACGCACTCGAGTCGAATCTAATTTTCAAGTTGTTCGACTGAACATGACTCACACGGAAGGGGACGGGGGCAGGGGGCAGCATAGTTGGCATTGTGCGGCGACAGACAACAAACAGCTGTCTGTCAGTGGTGGCATTAAAGTTCGCCCCAAGGAGCGACGACGCGTCTTTTGGCACCTGATGAGCAGGTAGCACACGCCGTGTGAGTAATGCTCCGACTCCAATGCAGCTTCGACTTTCATTCATGGGAAAGTTCGGCATGTGCGGAGTGTGTGTGATTAATGTCGCATAGAAGTTGCAGTTGACCCACTTCAGGCAGTTGTCAGCTAGCCAAGGTTCACTTTCGGAATCACCAACAGAATCGGAATCACATTCAAATCGAGACTCTGATTATGATTCAGATTCAAATTGGAATTCGAATTAGCTGCAACTAGTTGGGGCAACCTTGTCGAAATCAATTTACTGCAGCCTCTCTCTGTCTGAGTCTGTGTGTGTGTGTGTGTGTGTCTGTTGGCAACTCAGCAAGTCAGACACGCACAGGCTTGCAATCTGCCTGCATCGACAGACATGCAACGTGCGGCTTTTCGTATCTGCAAGATACACATATTTCAAGTGTCTCGCCGACAGCTGCTTATTATGGTTGCCGATGCCGATGCTGATGCTGCTGCCGATTACTGCCTGGCCCCCAAAAAGCAGCAAGAAACGTAAGCGAAAAACGAAAAAGCGAAACTTCATAAATCTACGCGGCAATTTTAACACATGCCGCAGCAACAGCAACAACACAAGTAACAGCAACAACTCAAGCAACAGCAACAACTGCTTGGCTGATGATCAGCTTCGACATGTGTGGTGGGTGGCTTTCTGACAGGCATTTTGACACTTGCGGCTGAGCTGTCAGCGCGTGTTTTATGGCCACCTGATAACGGACTGGAGCCGCAGCTAGATCACACTTTAATTGCAACAAGTTTGTGGCAAGTCAACATAAGTGCCTCATGATCGACAATCGTTTGCTGCAAAATGACTGCCGCACGTTTAGCACATCAGCAACAGCAGCAAAAACAACTGCATCAACTCCGACTTCGAATCTGAGTACGACTGTGATTGCAACTGCCTCAACTGAAAGCTGAAAGGATCGTGACGCGGGTCGCGTTGCATGATGAGCACGCATGATGCGAACGCCGCCTGCAACAGACACCGCTCGAAAGCAATTAAAAAACGCCGTGGAAAGCTTTCCCAGCTAATGGCTGCCATAATAGAAATGGTAATGGCAATGGCAGCGGGCAAAGCCATCGGAAGAAAGCAAATGAACCCAAAAGGAAACAAGAGATAAAGCGCAGCAATGCGCAGCATGAGCGCCAGGCAAGTCGCACTCTGTATACCCTAACAAGTGAAGGAGGAGCACAGAGAGTAGACAAGAAAAGAATTATGTTATTGGGAATGTAGGCAACAAACTGAAAGAGTCACGGTAGACCTCATAGAGTGCACACATAACTTTTAAGCTTGCTTCGTATCAGTAGGGGAATCAATTAAACCAACCAAGCGCATCAGGTTGTCCGTATGAACGCGCAGATCTCAGCTATTATTGAAGCCAGAGACATCAAATTTGGAAAAAAGGTTGCTGCATACCAGACGCAGAAAATAAACATTTAAAACTTTGTTTACCATGCCCACCGCCTATACAAATCGTTTAGAAACGTTAGGACTTAAGAAACTTGTTTATTATTTTACACACATTGATTTGGTTTCGACTCATCTATTTGTACTTCTGCATGAAGTCTTTGTGGAATACACTCCACTTCTCCAACATCAGCTTCAGTTCGTCCTTTTGGGGCAGTATGGTGCTGCGAAAATGGTAGGTGCCAGGCAACTGACCGAATCCGCTGCCAGGCACCACGCAGATGCCTGTCGCGAGAAGCAACTGATGCACATAGAAGAAATCGGGCTGCACTTTCTGGGCTTTGGCTGCTTCCATCGCCTTGGGCGGTAAATCGACCTTGGGAAACACATACATGGCACCCTGTGTACGATTCACGGTATATCCTTCGAACTCTTTCAGTTCTTTGTACACCATTTCGGCACGTTCGGCCAGAGATTGGTTAACAGCGCACATTTCCTCGTTATAGAGTTCATACGATGGTTCGCCAGGCTTGGGCGGATTAACCATGGCGCTTATAACAACTTGGCCCGCAGTGTTGCTGTTCACCAGCAGGCATTTGCTCAGTATCGCTTTGACATCGGTGCACATATTGCAAACCTCCATGTAACCGCCTCGGAAGCCGCATTCCCCTATGCAACCCTTCGACGCGGAGTTGAAGCTGACTAGCTCCTGATCGTCGTGGGGTGCGCCCATCTTGTACATGACCTTCTTGAATGAATGGAACTCGGCCTGCTTGTCGTACATATTGCATTGGTAAACCTCATCGACCAAGAGTAAGAGCCTCTTCTGGTATGCAAAGTAGATGATCTCTTCTATGTTTTCGCGGGACAGAACTTGACCGGTTGGATTTCCCGGGTTGATGACGAGCAGAGCACGCGGAACGCATTTATTCTCGGCCTCGTCGTGGGCTCGCTGCAGCTCCCGGCAATTGAGGCCCCACATGTGCTCCTCATCCAGATAGTAGTCCACCTGGTGCATGCCGAACTCTGCTATGGTGGCCGAGTACAGTGGATACTGTGGTATGGGCACCATGATGCCCACCTTACGGGATCCCTCTGCGCTGAGCATGCGCAGAATAGTCCTGATGCACGAGGTTGCGCCGTCGCTGAGGTAAATGTTATCAGGGTCACTGGCGACGCCACAGTCACGGTTCTTGATGTAGTCGGAAACCTGTTTACGAACTATTTCCAGGCCAAGGGAATCCGTATACGCACCCAACGAACCACCTGGACAGCTGTCAAGTATGACGCGTGCACGTTGCTTCACATCTTCCGGATAGTCCGGTGAGTTGATTAGCTTCGGATCGATACACAGCAAAAGCAGTTGCCGCACGAATGTAATGGGCTTCTGGCCCATGCCATGGGAATCACCAATGTTGGCCCAAATGATCTTGTCGAAGGGTTTCTTCACGCCCTTCTTCAGTTCCTTCTCAATCTCGCCAGCCATAGTAACAATTCCCCCACGTATCGCATACTCAATCCTAGTGAAGTTCGTATTAATTTTATCCATGGTCAAGATCTTTCCATCGCAGCTAATAAAGCGAACAGGAATGCAGAACCTGGCTGGAAATTTTACAGTCTCTGTTAACTTCGGCGCGCTGTTGCTGTTAATGTTGCTGTTGCTGATTCTGTTATGTTGCGTCGATCTATAGCGATGCTTTGCTGCTGTTGTCAGCAGCAGCTGATGAAACATTCTTTTCAACTGCTAATTTTGAATGTTTATTAGACTCAATTAATTTTTAAAATAACATTAGTTTAGTTTACGTTAAAAGCTATGGCAAAATTATTTGATTAGTTCTTTCCGAGCTGACAATACAAACATTCTTTGAGCGGATTTTGTTATATGCAGAATATTAAAATATATCAATTAAAGGGAGACACCTATCGTCCATTGTATATATGTTTTATATACTATATATATTCTTGTTCATCATGAACATTAAAAGAATTATGGCAGTGCTAACTATGTGAGCAGAGAATGAGAAAGAGAGAGAGAGACGAGAAACTGCTCCCTTCGTTGGCAGGCAAATGGCATCGGCACTGCCGGTAGCAACTTGTGCACTGTCGATTTGTTGCTACTGCCACCACGCCCCCTAACGGCAGTCCCCGCCTCCTCTCTTTCGCTCAGAGTCGCTGATGGACACAAGAGCTTCGTTTGAGTTACGCGCACAGTTTGAAATTCATTTATCATTTCATTGTGCAGAAAATAGATACTGCTATTCCGAGATACATTCGCCTAGTCGACAGTCACACACACACACAGACACACACACACATGGCACATGCAAATGGTAGCAAGGAGAAATAGAAATCACAGAGTGGCCCCTGCTGGTTATTAACTCCAACGATTTTTAACAGTTTGCTACCACAAGCAGCAGTTGCATTTAATTTGCCATATTAATTTTCCACAGAACTGAGCCCGATTTGGACGGGTTCCGCCTTTAGCAAGTCGTTTGTATAATGCGATAATATTATAACTGAAACGAGAGGAGCTAAGAATTCCAGTTCTATGATCAAGTTAACTTTTAAGTAAGTTTTAACTCGGAAAAGTCAGTAGATTCTTAGGGAACTAAATCAAATGCAGAAGAGGAGCAATAATTGATTTGTTTTTATATTGAATAAAATAATAATATGTGTGAACCTTATTTGACACTCTCTCATTTCAGTTAAGATGCTGGCACTTCTTGCTTACTCTCCTTGACCTCAATTGTCTCTATATCTTCCCAATCTATTTGCTAGTTCCTAGCAGAAGGCGTATTCCCGGCAATTGAGTCTTGAGCTCGACACATGATATTCAAGATTTATATTCAGCATAATCGCAACTTCCTCAGAAGTCTGGCAAATCCTATGCTGCTTCCTAGAGAGCTGCACCACATGCGGTCACCCACATGAATGCAAATGCCTGACCTTTTTTTTTCAGCTCTTTTGTAGTATATCGTATGTATCGCATATATCGCGCAGTGCCTTGCGTTTCATGCTTAAATCAGTTCAAGGTTTTCCACCAACAGACACAATGCGAATCGTAACTCACAAGCTCGCGCGAACTTCGGTTCAGCTCAGGCGAAACTTCTGAGAGTTGTTTGCGCTTTTGTTGAATTAACGTTTTGTAGCTGGAAGTCTTAATACACTGCCAAAAGGGTATTGCAGTGTTGTCAATGAGAGGGTAAAGTAAAGGAAACTTTCGGGACAATCATCGTATCATATTCCTGCAACGTAAGAGTTGAATCATTATTTGGTTTCCTTGATTTCCATTCATTATATCACTCAATTTACTCATTCGTTGCCTGAGAAGGGCATCTATGCTTCGGCTGATGCCTCCTCGAGACTCTGCTGCTCTTACTCGACTTTTTTCGGGTGGCCGCATCTTAAGTAATTTATTGTGTATCGGAAATTTCGAATTTGCATGCCGAAGCCATAATTCTTAATTTACTCATTCCTCAGCTTTTATTATGAATGCTGCTGCTTGCGGACAGGCGGGCGGAAGGGCGTCAGGGGGCGTGCTCTGGGCTGGTCTTGGCTGCTGCTGCTGTTGCTGCGTGTGACCGCAGCCAGGCAGCGGGTCTGGCTGCCCCCCAATTAACTGACCCAACCGCAGCGCGGCTGCCCCAGCTTGAGGCCCAGGCTGGCTGCCTGCCCGTGGCCAAGCTGACGCAGCGATGTCATGCAGCTGCAACAGCAACAAAAGCAACAACAACTTGAGCTACAGAACACTTTCGGTTTTTAGTCGCAAGGCAGAAGAAGATGGAAACGAAGCGGAAAAGGGTAAAAATCAAATGCACACTAATTGCTATGATCAGAGGCACAGTTATAAATTTTTAAGTTGTTATTTCTGCGTTTTAACGGCAGCTGCCTCTGCCGCTGCTCTGCCTCTGCCCCAGCTGCTGCTGCCACTGCTGTTGCTTCTTGCATACCATTCCAATTGGATCGTGCATATTTCTTATGTGCAAGTTCCTTCAACTGGCTGCTGAGGGGGTTCGACGCTCATAAACTACAAATTGCTCAGTTTTTATTGTCTTTTTGGCAGCCCACTTGACTCTCCGTAATTACGGGCAATTTAAATAAATTAAAAGCACTTTTTTACGATTTTCAAAATACATTTAACTTCGGAAATTGCAGTTAGTCTAACAGTGTAAAAAGTGTTGTGGGAAAACTTTAAAAATGATACGATTTAAAAACATTTAAAGTGATGAAATGGATATAAAATTAAAGAATAGTTCAGCAAGTTTAAAAAAGCTAAAAACATTATAGAGAAACCCATACTGCCAACCTAGCTCCATAAATTATAAATCTAACTAGATAATACACTGTCAGCAACGGTTTTAAATGCCGTCGGCTCTCAAAGAGTCGTTTAATGGAAAACAACCCATTTAATTGACTTCTAATTGCAGCAACGCAACATGCAACATGCAAATTCAGGTGCTGCTCAGGGGGGAACCGAGCAGCGAGCACCCACAATAAATCAATTTAATTAAACTCAATGTTTAACATTCAAATGCGAGTGTAGAATTCGCATAAATAAGCCAATTTGCACAACACGACACGATGCCAGTGTGCAGGCGAATACGAATGCGGAGCCAGCGATCAATGTGAATCAACAAAAGTGTCGAATGAATATCGAGCATTATATTGATCGACCGCTAGATAAACACGAGATATGTCTGCGAATGTGCGGCAAGTTTTGTTTGACATTAGAAACTGTCAATTTTATGGCCATTAAAGGTAGAATAAAATCGACAGCGATGCTTGTTTGAACACAGCAAGCTGCGATCATTTCGATCTGTAGATAATTCGAATTTTAATTGAAACAATGCTAACAAATTGTCAAACAATATTTGTGGTCACTCGTATATCATTTGCTAGGGTATTTCGCCTGTCAATTCGTTTGTTTTGAAAGCCGAAATGAATTTACGAGTGAACACTCTCGATAACTTGTTAAACTCGGAAGGGGGGCATTGTCTTATCGCCAATATTTGAATAAAAATCTATTTCATTATATGCGGACATTAGTGTGTGTATATTGTATATGGAAGTGCGGTATTTATGGTGCGCTCTCAGCAATAACATGATAAATGCTTGTACGCAATTTGTTACCTCATCGCGTAGAGAGGCAGCCACAAATTTTATGCTAATTTGGACAAAACTAGATGTCCATATTGTCTAATTGAGCCAGCCAGGGCCCCGGCAGTCTGTCAGCCAACCGAAGAGTCAACAAATAACAAAACACACAATTTTAATTAGCATATTATGAGAATCGACTCAGGTTGACGACGACGACGACGACGACGACAACGATCTCGGAGCCGAGATAAACCTGCAAATTTATGAGACTTTGAACGGTCGAGAGCGACACGAAATGGCAAAGTCAACACACAATTAAATCAGTAGGAAACATTAACAGACACGCTTGAGTGGCACGACCCACAAATACCCTGGAAATACTTGCACAACAATAAAAACATGAATTCAATTTAACTTAATTATTCTTTAATACATTCACGCAATGTTTAGCATCTCTACAATTTACTTGAGCTAGGCAACTCTATTTGGTTCGAGATTCCCTTTTTAATTGCGCAACAAAACATCGAAATGAGCTCGTTGGCGGGACAACAAATTGTTATATCAAAAATTATGGCAGAATGCTAATTAGGCAAATAAATTTCTCATCAAAATTAATAAACAATTTTGAGAATGAATTTTCAAACGACTGACTCGGGTCGCACACTGATTAAATTTCACACTCACTGGGGTGTGTATGGAGCACAACAAACAAGTTGTCCAAACAGAACGACACAATCGACTTTTTGCATTAATTTGGGCTCTTTGATATGCCGCATCCCAGCTGCACTTGCCACAGTTTCTTGTCAATTCGTTTGCTAATTAAATCGTTAAAAGTTCGACTGCTTCGACTTATAGCGACACTTAAAAGGGCAGCCAAATGAGGCTGTGACTGCGGCTGCTGTTAACTGTTTTGCCAAAAGTAACAACAGCAACAGTGGGCACAACAACAACAATAACAACGGCAACAACAAATCCATCAAAATAGCACGTTTTCAATGTCCGCACAAATACAATGGGCAGTTAACAGTGGTTTTCAGTTAATTAATTGGAAAATAAAAGCGCCAAAAACAAAGAAGGGAAATTTAAATTTGAAACCTCACAGCAAATCATGTTTAATGCTCAATCAGCAACATGCCCCAACAACTACAACAACAGCAGCAGTAGCAAAAAATAAAACTTAACATTTAACTAGCGACTGTAATTAAATTGTCAGCTACAAACAGAAAAGGCAGCGTTTCTGTCGATGTTCACAGTGTGCGCTCGATAAGGCCAACTAAAGCAAATAAAATTGTAAAAAAGAAATAAAATATTTAATCATTTTTCGTTAGCCATAGCTTATTCTCAGTTAATTTAGTTCACTTTGACATTATCTCTTGATAGCATTCTGTCTGAACTATTTGAAGAAGAAGGAATGGTTCAAATTATTTCATAGAAACAAATAAATAAAAGTATTTCAAATATAAAATTAATTTAAAATTCCTTGAAAGATTTGACAATTCGCTGAATAACTGTTCCAATGAAATCAATGTTAATACTTCTTATCTTGAATAGGATCAATCCATGTTTACTTAAAGCTCAGTCGAGTGCGTTGATCTTTAACTTGCATAATATAAAATATATTGTTCATGATAACGCTTAATCTCTAGTATAATTCACAGAATTTCATTCAGCCTAAGGCTTCGAGATCAGTGTTATTTTTTGTTCGCTACTGAACAGCAACAGATCAACAAGCTGCAAATATTGTTTTACACCAATCAAAATATGACAAAAGTTCTTAAACTGTGCACAGTCTTGTGGGCGATACTGCCATTGGCTTTATCCTTCGTCAATGATAACTCAGTAAGTAAGCCAAACAGAAAAGTGAGTGCGAGCAACATTTATTTGTGATTTTCAAATAGTTGTGCAGTTCAGAAGCCTTAGACGATCAGTGCGGGACCCATTTACACAAAATAATCAAGCCGATGATGTTTTTTTTTGGACAAGCAAATGAACAAATTAGAGTAAAAGATGAGAAAATAGCTGAGTTAGAAGAAGAGGTAGGTAGAGTGCGTAGAAAGGAACGTAAGCTAGAACTAGATACATTTGAGAGAAAGATGAGCTTAATGGAGGGTCAGATTAACAACCTAACCAAGTTTATTGAAAATGGACAACACGAGGTGGCTGACATGAAGGAAACAATTGAAAGAGGTTCGCTTAGGCAGAAAGCATTGGAAACTTCGTTGGAAGCGTCGAATAAAGTCATAACCAACCTAGGCAACAAAGTTTCCAATATGGAAGAGAATATCACTTTGCTTAAAAAGGAAAGCAAACAGCAGATAGATAAACTGGGAGCACAAGTCGCTTCTTTGAATAGTCAGCTATCTAGTTTAAAGCCTCTTGTGGACACTGTAGGGCAGTTAAAAAATGACATAAGGAAATCTAATCAAGTGGTTGGAGAACTCAAGCAAATGGTTCAATCGGACTCAAACGTGCAAACCAAAGTCAAAAAAGATGTAGAGGGTCTGAGTAGTCAGATATCCAAGCTCGAAGCTAGGCTCGATGACACGACTGATCTTCTTAAAGATCATCCTAACGGCTGCGCTGATGTCCAAAATTATTCGGGTGTTCTTAAAATAAAACCAAACGGCTTCAGCCCATTTCTGGTTTCTTGCGATTCGAAGGTAGCCGGTTCGGGTTGGACTGTGATACAGCGACGCATTGATGGATCGGTTAACTTCTATCGTAACTGGTCCGAGTACAAACAGGGATTTGGAAACATAGAAGGGGAGTATTTCATTGGGTTGGAAAGACTGCACAAGTTGACCAAAAATAAGAGACATGAACTGTACATAAAACTAGTCGATCAATCGAATGAGGTGCGTTATGCGCGCTATGACAACTTTGTAGTCGAGAATGAGGATAAGAAATACGAGCTAAGTTCGGTTGGCAGCTATGCTGGAAATGCAGGTGACTCATTGAAGGGCCACAAGGGAAGAAAGTTTTCGACCTACGATAGCGATAACGATACTTATGTCAACAATTGTGCACTGGATGTAAAAAGTGCCTGGTGGTTCTTCAACTGTGGCGATAGGTAACTGTTTTCAAATTTACATAATGAATGAACCAAAACTTAAGGTAATCATATTATTCACAGTAATCTGAATGCCAAAAACTTCACCTGCAGCCTGGAAGGTACGAACAGTTTGGAGAACTATGGCTGCATTTACTGGAACTCTTGGCATGGTCGCAGCTATTCCCTGAAGAATGTGCAGATGATGATTCGGCCTTGGAATCATCAATGAGAACTAAGGAACATTATCAATACTTTCACTGGATTTGCATGTAGAAATTCGTAATGTTTTGTTGTATTTAACTTGCAAGATGAATAAAAAGTGAAATAAGGTTGTAAATGCATTCACAATCCATGCAGGTTATTATCTTGTTTGCAGATCTTCAGCTCCTCTGCGTACATTGTATTCATCTTCTGGCCAATTAACTGCCATCAAAATTAGCTAAGACTCCAAGCGGTAATGGAGCCAGCGTCAAGTTGAGAACAAGTCGAGAACATCGACTCGAAACACCACATGGACATAAACACATGGGCGTATGTGTATATCTTCTATGTGTATATGTGAAGTGCATCTGTGCATGTGTGCTGCTTGCTTTATTAGCTGACAGACGGAGGCCAATACTGACTGTGGATCTGGCCATGCTTTTGCCATTTGTTTTTATTGCTTATCAGCAATTGACGGCAGCTCGGCTTCCTCTGCTGCCGGAGCGTAACAATGTCGCGTTGTTGCTTGTTGCTTGCTGCTTGTAGCGCCGCGTCGGTGATGCGTCAGTTCGTTAGCTGCTCAGCCAGCGACATAAGCAACCACACAGCGAGAGAACAATCCAGAAATCGAGAGAGAGAGAGAGAGAGAGATTGAAAGTGTGGACAAGAGCCTCAACTGAGCATCGCACAGTGGGGAAAATACACGAAGTTGATGGCTAATCTGCTGTGCCATTTATTATTTATTCGTATTTAAACAAGAGTGTGAGTTCGCCCCACTGTGCATCAACTTCAACTTCAACTTGAACCTGCGCTTGAGGTTGGGACGAGGCGACGTCAACTTCATGTTCGGTATGATTATGCCCGGAAGCACTAATTACCTTATTTACACTTTTATAGCGCGTTGCGCATGCTCAGGGATCGCATATCACGGTGGGCAGATCAGCCAGTGTAGCTCGTTGTTGTTGCTGTTGTGGCATGTGGAAGCAGCGCGCTTGCGCGGATGTTGTTGAAAAGTGAAAATTTGCAACAATGGGCTGGCAAACAATGCGATACGATACTGTGCTCGCACCGTGCTTATGCTACTAGATTGGCAAAAGCGAAAAGCCCCCGTCTAATTAAGTCCTGCAGTTGTAGAGCAAACAATCAATTGAGCCATGCCCCATGCCCCATTCTCCGCGTACCACACACAAGCGAGTGGTTCGTTTGCCTGCCACAGCGACAGCGACAGCGACTGCCTCTGGCCACAAGCCACTCTCGAGTTGATAGAGCCGTTCGCTGCTGTTTTTTTCTCATTATTCAGCTTTTTTCTGGCTAGCTTTTTTTGGCTTCTTTTTTTGGGTGCAGCCTGGCTTTGAGACGCTGCTACCGATTGCCGGTGATTAAGTCATGAATCAGTTGCAGCTCTGCGCCAAGTAACGGTTAAAGCGGCTCTAACTATGAATTTCGGTGGGCGTGTGCCTTGCAGCAAGCAGCAAGCCAAGCATCGAACGAGCCACCGAACCACCGAGCCACCGAACTACTGCATCGATCGCTCGCCCGAGTGATTGTCATGCTTAAGCAAAATCAATTTTCTGGCAATTTTTCTATTTTGCTCTTTCTCCCCCGATTTTTAACTGCCGCTTGGTCTGGTCTTGTGCGAGCCTAAAATACGAAAATTTCATTTCATTTTACCAATTGCAATGTCAAGTAAATTTTCTATAAGTTGCCAGCAAATCAGCAGCGAAAGCTGACAGTGAAAATTAACATGTTCAGGGCAGCTGCACAGTGGTTAGAGATGATATAAAATTAATTGATATTTGGGAGAAAAAAGATCGATTTTGTATTTTATTTTATTTATTTAATAATATACAGTCGGCTATGCTAAGTTGTTTGATTACAAATTTAAAAATATAGTTCTAATTATATGTAACTTACAAATTTAAAAATTAATTTCATTACAAAGTAAAAGTGAAAGAAATCATGTTTTAAAATTTATTATGTTCAAACAAGAAGTGATTTAATTAAAATAGTTAGTTAGTTTTTAGCGGCTCTATTCATTATATTGTTAAATATATGTTCATTGAAGAGATCTATGTTCTACTTTTTAATATTAAGACTGAACAAATTGAACTTTCAAAACAAAAGTGTTGAATGTTTTTGAAGTAATATTAAATTCTTCAAATCTTACATTAAAAGTGACTATGCTGATTATATATAATATTATAAAATATCATTATTAATTTTATTTTCTCTTTTCTCTCTATTGCAATAATTTATTAATTCTATATGCTTACATTTCCAGTTCAAGCCACCTTTACTCCACTGTGCGGCGCCACAGCGTAGCAAACAAATCTGAAGCCTGAGCCTGAGTCTGAGTCGAAGCCGGACCCGGCGAGCCTCTTGGGCACATGCAGGTGCCCACTTGGAATCTGCATCTGTTGCAGCAGTTGCATTCCTGTGCGTCGCCAGCAGCAGCAGCAGCAACAACAACAGCAACAGTTGTTGCGGTCTGATTGAGGATATTTTTGGAGGGGGGTGGAGGCTCTTTTCAATTATTAGCAACGCCTAACGCGAATGCCAATTTTCAATTGTGTTTGCCCAGCAAAGAAGAAAGACAGAGAAGGAGAGAGTGAGGTAGAGAGAGGGAGAGAGAAGGAAGCCAACAAGAGTTCTTTCTTCGCACGGAAGTTCATGCGGTTTTGCAGCATGCAGAGAACGTACCGAAAATCCGTTCTAGATTCGGTTAGCCCGGTGCGCAATGCGCATTGTTTGCTCTGGACAGGGTCAACAAGTTAATCACATTGTGTGGCATGGCGTATAATAGAATTCTTATTTAGCCGCTGCTCAAATTGCTGCTTAATGTTGTTGTTGCTGTTGCTGTTCTGTTGCTGCTGCTGCGGGAACTGTGGCAAGCAGCTTGGGCACGCGTTGGGGCCTTAATAAGACAACGGCCCAGTTGTTGTTCTTGTTGCTGTTGCTGTTGCCGTGGCACGGAAATTGACGTTTAAAGGCGACTCGCCAGGCAGTTTGCCAAAGCAGCCGCAGCAGCCACAGCCGGCCCGCTGTCTGGCCTTTTTTGGCCAAAGCAGCCAGAACGCTTTAGCCTTTTGGCGTTCAAATTGGCAAATTAAGTCATACGCCTGCGACGGCGTTGTAATTTATCTCTCGACTCCGTACTCCGAAAAATACTGGACATTATTTTGCAATAATTATTGATTTATTGTCTTGTTCGCTGTCCCAATAAAAGCAGCCGGGCCAATGCATGTAATCACGTATGCACAGAATGCCTTACATATGTATTTGTGTTCGTATGGAATCAAAGCGCCGCCAAATCGGTCAGTTCTCAGTCATTAGTTAGGCCGGAGCTAATGATGCGACGCTCTCCCAGGTCTCGACTCTGACTTCCAATTCGACAACATAATGGGAAAGGCACGCACATTAGGGCGTTGGCATTTTTACGGCTAGAAAGTAAAGCGAGTCAGCAGGGGAGGCAGAGAGGGGGCGTCGCTATACGGGAGCAACCAATTAATTTGAAGAGCAGCTGGAAGCAAGAGACCTTTCCCTTTCCCTTTTGCCTTTTTCCTCCTCCTCGCAGGCGTGTTCAGCGCATTAATATTTCACGCCTATTAATCGAAAGGTAAACTAGTGCAGAAAATTGCTTAAAGGCCTTTTTACGGCTAGATAATGACGAAAAAAGGCACCGAATTGGGTTGAATTCGGATTTGGTAATTGGGCGAAAATAGTGAATGGAACTTTCGGAAAAGTCAAAGTTTATTTTCCCAACTTGCCACTAAACAAATTTAGTTGTAATCTGAATGAAAAATATCACCGACTTTTCAATCGTTTTTCACTTGCATCCAAACAAGTTGAACTGGTTTCCGTTTTCCCTGCTCGTTGATATGGTAATTTTCCACAGAGCAGCGAAATAAATGAAATTGCAAAATATTCTTAACGCCTGATTATGGAAAATGTGCTACACATTTGTTGGCTGCCTGGCTGCCCCTTGCTGGCTTGTGGCCCGTTGCACACACAGCCGCATTCAATGGAAAACAATTTCCATTTCCTGACAGGCTTGCAACTTGCTCAGTGCCAGCCAAGCTCGTCTCGATGCGCGGACAATTGTTGGTTTCGCTTGTTGCTGCTGCTGCTGCTCTTGTTGTTGCTGCTGCTGCTGCTGCTGTAGTTCACGGTTTGAGGCATGAAACCCACTTATCTAATTGCGATTCCGGGAACTGGTTTTCCTTGATACATTTTTCTCAACTCATTAGAACTCAATCATAACTTGGCCGTTGTGTTCTCGTTTGCTCAAGCACTGGCTGCGTCTGCTCTTTGGCTCTCCCTCTCTCTCTCTCTCTATCTCTCTCTGTCTCTTTTATACTCTTCTGCCTATCTCTCTCTCTCTGGTTCAGCTGGTCCCGGCAATAGGCAAATGTAATCGTTGGCCACATATTTTTCAGACAAGGCGCGCAATTGTTGCCGTGAGCAATTTTTAGCCAACCAACAAGACAACAACTACAGCAACAACAACAACTGCAACAACAGCAACAACAAAGCGAATAAAAACACGCCGGACGTGTTCCATAAACAACACTTTGATTACGACGACGCGGGCGCACAAACGCAAATCGATGTTTTCATATGGAAATTGAATCAAAGTCAAGTCAAGGCGCTGCCCACCAGAGATGAGCGCGTGACAGGCGTGACACGAAGTTAATTTAAGGATGTACTGAATGTTTAAACTTATTGTTGAGTATTTAAATAATATGAAAACCTAACTAAGCTTAGGTTATCATTCTTTTAACTGTAGAAAACTAATCTCTTTATATACAGCTCCATCTCTCTCTTTCTCCTTCTTCCTCTCGCAATCTTACTATACTTGGCATACATTACTCATTGCTAGCTGGAATCTCGTGCTCTTGTTGCTGTCGTGTCTGACACGCAGTCAGCTCTGTTGCTCTGCTGCCAACATGACTGGACGCAGTTCGCCAGTCGGCGGCGAATGTGGAGCACAGCAGCAACAGGAACAACAACAATATCAGCAACTGTTGCTGCTGCTGCTGCTGCTGTGGAGCATGTGTATCGACTGCTGCGCCCAGGCTTACAATTGCCGCACAGCCAACGCCGACCAATTGGCCTTGGTGAGCCAAGAGAGAAGGAGACGGAGACGGCGATGGAGACGAAGAAGGAGGTGCAGACGGAGACGGAGACGGAGGTGGAGACACAGAGACGGAGGAGCCGAGTGCTAAAGCTCGCGCATGGCGTCAGCGCTTTTACGGCCACTTTTTGGCCAGAAGCCTCAGTCAGAGTCGGTCCCCGAGTCGTAACTCGACTCGACTCGACTTGAATCTTGGCTCAGGCATTCAGTCGAGCTGCTCTTTTGTGGTTTTCGCTATGATTATTAATCAATTCTTACATATCATTTGGCTTGAATTGAATTCTCTTTTTGAATCGTTTAAAAAAAAAACCTCTGACTGCGGCTGCTGTAGCTGCCGTTTATCCGTCTATCTCCCTCTCTGTCTGTCTGCCTTTTTTACTCTAATTAATTCAACAAAAGTTTCTGGGCCATCTATTGTGAACAGTTTTCCGATTGCTGCCGTTGCTGCTGCTGCTGCTGCTGTGAAAGGTAGCGCTCATTATTTGCATGTTTATGTTTATTAAATTCCATTTAATTACCACAATCACACACGCACACTCGCACACACACACGCACACTCATAACGCAATTCAAATTCGAAGCGAAGGCAACAGAAGAAAAAGTATTATTAATTGTAAATTAATGGAAAAATATTTCAGTGTTTGTTACGTTTTTTGTAAGGGGCCAAACACGCGTTTGAATGGAGCTCCGCACTTGAATGTATTCACGAATGTTCACATTGTTGCCGTTCGAATAATATTTAGAATGTTTCCAGCGCGATACAGTTATAATTGAACTGGCCGGAAAGAGGCATAAAGATGATATATGTATTCAGATTGTCTGAGCCTTGAATAAATCTGTATTAATTACAGACTCGGCTTTGCAATCTGTTTGAGCTTTTTCTATGTGAAATAAATTTAATTAATTAATTGAAATTGAACTAAAGCTATAATTATTATAATTGTTATTATCTTTATCAAAGAGTTAGTTAACATAGAAGTATTTTTTATGCAGTTAAGAAAATATATTAATGAAATGTGAGTCTGTTTTTAAATGATATCATTTCCCATTAATTAAAGTCTAAGTTTATATACTCCAAATTAGTTTGCATATAAAATTAAACTATTGAAAACAATTAAGAGCGCAATATTGAAAGATTGCTGCGTGTTGCCGGCGTAATTATAAAGCCAAGGAGTAATGATATTTCTGCCCTTAAATAGCCGTAATGGGAGCATTCGCACGAGCAGAGCAGATCAGAGGAGATGGCACCCCACAGGAAGTGCAGCCATGTCTCTGGACAACTTGCCGTCCTGTCTGTGGCAGGTGTCGAAATTGACAGATGGAACAAACTGTCGGGCGCTGTGGCAAGCGGAAGTTTCGTGGGGCGACTGACAACGGGGCGTGTTGACGGTGCCACAAGAAAAATGACTTCGTCTAGAGAGGTGTATATACACGTAGTATGGTATACTGGTTTACTGTTGCATGCTTCATGCTGCATGCTGCATGCAGAGGAGGCTGCTCGACTTCAATTTAAATTTTAATCGCATGCCTAATAGACAAACTTAGAGCAAATGTCAGAATAAAGAGACTAAGAGCGGGCTTAAATCATGCCAACATTTACAAAGTACTTGGCCAAGCAGCAGCAACAACAACAACAACAACACTAGGAGAGAAGAGGAGAAGGGAGAACTCTGGACTGCGGAGTCACGGACACGTCGTCGAGGCTGGCCAAGACAAACTTCCGATCACGTTGTAAGCCAAGCAGCGAAATTGCAAAAGGCAGCAGCAGCAGCAGAGGCCTAAGCAAAGGGTCTCCCCAGACAGAGACAGAGAACGAGAGAGAGTGAGAGAGGGGAGAGAGGGGGCAACTTAATGGAGGCAAATGCATCAAAATGGTTAATTGGATCTGGAACAGCAAATGACGAACACTTTTAGTGTTTATGGCAGTAGCCACCTAGAGCAGGCCCAACTGCAGAGAGAGAGAGAGAGAGAGGAAGAGGGGGAAGTGGCACAGCAGATGGGGCAGCTGATACGCAAGTGTGTATACGTGCTGCAGCAGCAAGCAGCAGAAAAAAGTAGTACCTGGACGCAAGTCCGAGCAGCTCAAGTGGCAAGCGTGTTGTACACGACACGCATTAGCGTGAATGAAGTAGTTGCTGCATGTTGCTGCCTCTTGCAACTTTTTTAATCGAATTCTCGTCTGCCTGACTCTCTCCTCCTCTCTCTCCATCTCGTTCCCTCTCTCTCTCTCTTTTGGTGTGTCTGCAATTTCCATTTAAGCTAGCTCAGCTCCAAAATCCAATGTTGCACTTGTTGCTGCTTCTAGGAGTCGTCCATTATGGCCAGGCTAGGGTTACTTCCGTGTGCCACCTGACCATGAGAGGGAGACCCGGTTGCGTCATTAGGGTTACAGTAATACTTGCAGACAGGCAACCCTATTGCAGCTGATTGATTTCTTGATGGGTTTTAAATTATTTAGGGGCAACCCTAATGCGACAACTCGCTCTCCCTCTCTATACCCTCTTTTGGGTTTCTCTACTCACTTTTCCTACTCTCTCTCTCTCTTACATTACCTAGCAACATTGGAATATATCGAACTAACAAACAGTTATTGCCGCTTGTTGGGCACAGCAACGTTTAATACGCGAAATCGATTCCATGGATCTGGACTGTAAGTTATCCCACTTAGACTGCCTGCCTACTCCACTGTCAGCATTTATGTGAACTTAATAACTATAGTTAACAACGATTTGGAGAAGCGCATTTCGGATGCTTTCTGTGTTTTCGATCATCACGGCGATAAATTGATCGATGTGCGTGAAGTGGGCACCGTGCTGCGTCTGCTGGGCTGCGTGCCCACCGAGCAGGAGGTCAACGAGGTCATCTCGGCCACCGAAACGGAGGAGACCAGCGGCGTGGTGCATCTGACCAAGTTTCTGCCCCATGTCTCGCAGCTGCTCATGGAACGCAAGTGAGAAACAGATAGAGAAAGACTAGTAAATATTAAATTAGATTCACTAAGACTAACTTGATTCTCATTAGAATGGAGCCAGCTCCGCCTGAGAAGATTTTGGAGGCCTTCAAGATCTTGGACGTTGAGAACAATGGGTATCTGACCAAGGAGAGCTTTGGCAAACTTATGATGGAGGAGGGCGAACCGTTCACCCAAGAGGAAATGGATGAAATGTGGCCAGTGGCCATAGACCCCATCAGCGGACACATACCCTATGAATTGTACTTGAATCAATTGATGGTCTGTTATGAAAATATTTTAGACTTTTAATGGAAAGTAATTTTAATTTCTCTTTACAGGTTTATCTTTAAGGTGCTGATTACAAAACTATGTAAACTATTTTTATAAGTTTTTCAATTAGATGACAAAGTTTATGAAGTTCATGAGGCGAAATTTTTTAAGGATTAGATAAATTTCAAATAAACAAAACTTGCATAAACAATCATCGAAAGATAGGTTCCTTTATTTATTTATTTAGCTTTTTTATCAAATCATTATTATTTTTGAGGTTATGTCATGAAGACATTTAAATTACTTTCCCGCATTTGCTCTACGTTGTCAGTATTTCATTTAGTTTTCGCTCAGTGTTGACTCACTGTGCTTGCTGTGCGTCTGCCTTTCCCCAGTCACTTTGGCTTTGCATTAGCCCACACACACACACACACACACACACGCACGCACAGAGGGAATAAGCCATGGCAAAGCCAAAGCCAACTAACCAGCGAGCCAAATGCGTTTCAAAATAACAAACTAAGTCCACACGCCCAGCAGACAGGACAGTGCATTGGCAGAGTAGTTAGCCAAGGACAGGACACTCTCCAGCAAGGAAGAGAAGCGGGCAGAGGGGCGAACAAAGACGTAGACGAAGGAAGCTTCTTCGCTTCGCTCTGCAAGGCAAAGCGGCAAGAAGGTGCTGGCTGTGGCGTGGAACGCGGCAAAGTGGGTTGCGCATCATTAGCACAACTAATGGATGTTCACTTTTCTCGGGCCCAAAGTCGTGTGCGCCTTGGCCAGAGAGAGAGAGAGAGAGAAGGAGAGAGAGGAAGGCTGCTGCTGCTGCGTCCACTTGTCCACCTGTCCGGCTGTCCGGCTGTCTGTAAATTGCAGTTGGTAATATGAGCGGATAGAAATTTAAATAAATTAAAATACCTCGCTGCAGTCGCAATCTGTATATAGCTCTATATATATTCATGTATTTGCACAAGTGTGCCTGTCAGTGTATGCCAGTGTGTGTGTTGTGTGTGTGTGTGTGTGTGAGTGTTTGTAGTATATGCCATTTGCAGTCGAGGGACCGCGCTGGCTCGCTCGCATGCGTCAAAGGCAAAGGCAAATGCTGCTGCTGCCCCGTCCGAGGGGCCCGAGGAGTCGCGAGTCGTGTTCGAGTCGTGTTCTCGCTTCCGTATTTATTAAATACTAAATACACGCTGATGGATGCACTTAACTGCATCTTTCGGATTAAAATATTTCATGTAATTCAGCCCCCATTCGTGCGGTTGCCATCTGCACGTTCCGGCGCTTTGGCCAATTTGAGTGATTGCATTGCGCGCATTTAAATGGCCGTTCCCCCCCCCCCCTCCCCTGCTCCTGCCAGGTTGCTGGTATACCCGCTCCTTCTCTCTCTATCTCTGCTTTTCTGTGTGTGTCTAAACAAGTTCTACGTGCAGTGGCCACGGCACGCCTAATGGACTTTTAATCTTTACAAACTTGTAAAAATTTTTTCATTTTACAAAGTTGATTGCAAATTGTCAGCGCCATAAGAAATAAAGCCAATTGCACTGAACTTTTTGACATCAAATGACGGGCAATTGGACCAGAACTGCGTCTGCGACTACACTCTGATGACTTAACCCATTAAGGCACGTTGCTCGAAAAGTATCTCGGTCATGGGAAAAACCTGAAGTTTGATAGTTAAATAATTGAAGAGTTTTGTGAGGAATAAATGATAATTGAAACTTGTAAAAAACTGTTAAATATTTAGATATTGATAGAAAAGAAAGCTAAGACAGCTGAAATCTAGTATTATAATAGAATTTGAATTTGTGAAATATTGAGATATCGATAAAAATAAAAAGGAAAACAGTTGAAATCTTGTATTATAATAGAAAAATTGGGATAAAAGCGTGCAAGGAAAAAACTTAATGTTATTGAAGCTGGAAATATTTATTTATTGAACTAAAGTAATATAGAAATATTATTCAAGGGGATGTTTGCCAAATAATGGTGTATAAAATCGAATAGAACTATTCTCAGCTTCGCAATGCAGTATAATAATGCATCAAGCTAACGGCCCACTTTGGCTGGTTTTCCCACTAACTATAAAGCATTTATCCGTTCTATCTCCTTCTCTCCTCCCCTCTCTTTCTCCTTGCAATTTCCATTCTTTTATCTCACCTCATTTGCCTTCCTTATTACTTTTCCTGTTTGCATTTCCAGTTTGGCGGCCATCCACATTCGGTTTACCATCCGCAATCATGCGCCATAAAAGCCGATAAAACGAGGCCCAACTAGACGCGCAACTTGAGGCAACTCGAGGCGAACTTGATGGGTTAAAGTCGTCGTCGTCATCGTCGTCGCAGTGTCTGTGCGTCATAAAATATGCACCAACAAGAGAAAGAAGAGAATGAAATGAAAACGCCGCCAAATTGTCAAAGTTCCTTTACGCTCTCAAGGCATCACAACATGCTCATCTTTCTCGAAGAGGAGTTTCGGGCAAATTTGCTCTGGGCATGAATCAATTTCGCCCGGCAATGCTGCGGCTGATGATGATTTACGCTCGACGGAGCGTAATTAAGATTTATGCGGCGTACTTGCTTACAAGTAAGGCACATACGTGAACACACACACGCACACACACACAGCCAATACATATGCATATTGTGGTTAACTTGCAATGCGAGCTTAATTGTTACTTATGCTGTTCCCTGGGGGGCAGGGCGGGGCGTGGCCGGGCCTGGCTTTGCTGTGGCACATTCAGACTAATTAAGTAGAAAGAATTCCTATAAGATTTATATGCTTCAATAACTGCATTATAATTGCATTTGTTTTTGCTGCAAATTACGTCAATTAGTTACACTCAACGACAATGGAAGCAAAATTACAAAATGTCCTCAAATTGCGAGGTATTTTCTGACATTCCCTCAGGGGAATGGAGAGGGGGGAAGAGTGAGGGGGCGTGGTTGTAGGTGCGGTCAACTGGCGTAATGAATGAGTTGAGTCTGCTACGGCAAGAGATTCCTGATTGCTTTTATTAATTACGTAATTAGAAGAAAGTTGCGGTTTTGCCCCAGTGTGTGTGCAAGTGTGCGAGTGTGTGTGTGTGTGTGTGTGTGTGTTAGACTGAAACACATTTTAGAGAGACAATTGCAAAATTAGGCAACAATTTTGCATTCTATTTGAGTTGCCTAAATTAACATAGCATAATTATTGGGGCTGGAGTAATCAAATAACGCGAGTAAAAGAATTAAAGAAAGGTTTATAAAAGCCTTAAAATAAATCTAATATTTAAGTCTGATATATATTTAAACATGTAAATATAATTAAAAGATTGACTGCCAATGCCTTACTGACATCGAGCAGAAAGTTTACAACAAATAATGATTTGTACTTAATTTACTTGTTTCTTCTTTGCTTTTCTTCTCTTTCTACTTAGTTTTAGTAGCGTGCCTAACAGATAACTAAATTGAACATGATTCCGTCTGTGTTCGCACTTCACTTGCTGCATTCGCAACTGTCAAATCGATCTACTTTATTTTAATAACTCGAACAAGATTTCCCCCTAATTGGCGACAACTTTAGCAATGATATCCCGTTGCATGTACACTGTACATCACTCTTGCAACCTGTTTCTCATTTTATCTGTTAGTCTCCCCTCTTCCCCTGCGCCTTGTCAACCTTGGCTCCTACACATCTCACTCTCGCTGCGCCTCACCCCCCTTCTCCCCGAGCACTTCTTCGGCTGCACTTTGCTGAAACTTTCAATCAACTTTCTGTTTACCCACTCGCAGCAGCGGCTACTTGTTTGTTGATTGCGCCGACTGAAGCCAAGCCGAACTGAGTGGAGTCGGAGACGGAGACGGAAGACTTAATGGCCTCATCTCGGCCTTAGCCAGCTGAGAACGAAAGCGCAGCGAGCGATTCGCAATGCTCTTGCTCGGCATTGGCCTTACCGTTAATTGAATTTAAGCAATGAAATGTAATTTTGGAATTTTGCATGTGCCCAAGTCGCGTAGCACGCCACAAAATCATCATAAAAAGCAGCAGCTAAAGCAGCAGCAAAAGCAGCAGGGAAAACAGACGAACACGAACACGAAATTGCAAAAGGTGAACAACATACAATGGGACATGGCCAATACAAGCACAAATAAAAGGCGAAAACAGAGAACGGAAAACGAAAAGCAGACGAAGGGAAACAAAGAGGAGGAGAGAGCGTCGCCAGCAGTGGCATGCAGCCTGTGCTTGCGTCTTTATTGTTGCAGCACTCGTTGCCGCATCTTGTACAACACCCAGAGGTATCAGCAGACAAAATGCTAAAAATGTATTTACCACAAAAGCGACGCGATGCGACGCTGCAAGCAGCAGGCAGCAGGCAGCGGACAGCAAGCGGCAACTGCAACGTCGAGGTAGCGTCGCGTCGCGACGGCTGCTCTCTGCTCATTGCTGGTGCCCTTAATGGATCTGCAGCACTTTGAGTGATTTATTTCACACGTTGATGAAATGGACAGCAATGGGCCGCATTTTGACGTTTATTGCAGCAGTGGCAAAGGGCAGCAGCAGCAGCAGCAGCAACAGGAATAACAACAGCAACAACAACTGCCCACGGCATGTGTTGTGCGCATGCGCAGCTCTGCAGCGACGCAGAGACGACGGCGACGACGACGACGACGACAGGGCCCAGAAGGACGCCGCTTTTATATAGGCAAGTCAACTGTTCAGTGGCCTACACTGCACAACATAATGCACTTTGTTACTTACTGTAGGAGATTAAATATTTGTTTAATATTTTGCATTCAATAAATCAATTATATAATTACATTTTAAAGAATTTGCAAAATGTATTTGAATTTTTATTATTAACTGCCCTCAATTATTATTATTATTTTAGTGTATTCCGGTATTCGGTTATATGTATTTCGCTACGTCGGCCAAGTTTTAAAATTTCTGAAAAAAATGTCTGTTCTTTTTTTGCAATTGCGTTGAAGAGTCTCTGCTGCACGTCTTTTGGTAATAGCCCCACAGACCGTGCGCGCTTTAATGAGGCGCGCTCCTCATTTGGACGCCACGCATTTTGTGCTTTTATACCTGCAACGAGCGAATGTACGAAAGGGAAATGGCAGAGGGTCATGAAGAGGGCAAGGAAAAGGGGTAAAGCGAATTCAGAGTTGGCTATTAAAATATTTAATTGCAACTTAATTAGCTGATGTGCTGACATGGAAGCCCTGACTAACTCTAGCTGAGTCGCTCTCCCATTCTCTCTCTTCTTCTTTCTCTCTTTGTCTCTCTTCCACATCCTCTATCACTCTCTATTCCCTTCTCTCTCTCTCTCTGCATTCAAACGATCCCAGAGATTGTCAAAAAGCGCCCGAGAGCAAAGTCAATTTAACACATTCACAACGCCTCTTAAAATGTTGATATTTTAATTAGTGACGCTCTAAAGGATTTTCAACAGCCCAAGCCATCGCAGCACCCACTCCCCAAGAGTAGAAAGGGAAGGAGGTGGTCTACCACAACGACGTGGCAAGGCAGCTCGAGAAAAAAGTGCCAAAGGGCAAACAAGGCATCGAGTGCGATTTGCTTTTTTTTGCCTTTTGTTCCAAGTCAGAAAGGTATTACCTGCCATGGGCGTAGGGAAAGGATCAGCAAATGGAAGATGCAGAAGTGTAAATAATCTTGTCACTCTCTCCGCCCCCTCACAGCAGGAGGAGTGTGAGCTACGCCCCTGGCACTCTGGGAAAACGTTACCCATATGCCAAACTGTTTTTTTGTGCGCCACAACCTACAGAGTTTTCCCCGACTGCTTTTATGACAGCGTGCCCAACTGTGGCAATAAGTTCAAATGTCAGGCCAAACCGAAAGACTCCTCCAAAGGCCTAAAAGCCCCTCTTAATGCGCCACAGACTGAGTGCGAGGCAGAGAGAGAAAGGGAGAGAGCAACTTCCACTGCAATTGCAACTGCAACTCAGCGTTGAAGTTCGACTTTGACTCTGACTCTGAGTCTGAGCATACAAAAGCAAAAGGTTCCCTTGGCCAAAAAGTGGGTGTAGCGGCACCAAATGCCATTGCCAACATTACCTTTTTGGAGGATCGGGCCGACGGCAAAGACTTCAGCAATGGCAACGGCAATGGCAACTGCAACGCCAACGCACTGACACCGGCTCCAACTCCGACTCCGACTCCGATCCGTGCCAGGCTGTAGCTGGAGCTCGTGAGGCTCCACTCCTCCGACTGCTTTGTATGGAGATGCTCTCTCTAGTGCTGATTTCTACTAATTTGATTAAACAGATTGAGTTTAATAAGGTTTCTTTTTCCTGGCTGCAACCTGAACAAATGTTGCCTAATTCAAGTGCCGCATTTATTTTGTAAACATTTCACATGCAACACACACTTCACTCGACACACACACACACATACTGCGGCAACTACCCTCACGATTTGTTGTGATACAAAATATGCCGGCTGAGCAGTGATAGCACTCAAGAATTTGCCCACACAAAAGGCCTAAGTCACCACATCCGTGGACGCGGACGCGGACCAGGAACAACCCAATCAATGGCCCCCAGCATCAGCTCCGCATCCCCAGTTTCCCACTCCCAAGTCCCTACTCTTCAGTCCCCAGTCGCCATGCGAGTCCCATTCTCATTCGCCAGACTGAACTGCAATGTGCGTTTTGTGTGCACTTATGCGATCATTTGTTAAGTGTCATCGCGCCGGCATATGGGCAAGAAAACAACTCAAGAACAAGCACAACAAACAGCGGCGACGAGTTGATTGTCAACACGCCGACACTGTGATGCTCTTCAACAACTATGGGAAATTCTCAGAATGGTAACAAGGCATCAAAAATGAGTCTCAATGAGGAGGCACACTGGGCTGTTCAAGTATGCAAAGTTGCATTTATTAATATTAAATAAATGAGTTGAAGTATTTCTAATATTTGTTGCTAATTCATTTTTATTTATTTATTATTCATTTACAGTTTAAAAGAAAGCAAAATAATGTAGACTTAGCTGTTAATCAACGCATCGTTTAACAGTGTTGCTCATCAGTATTTAATTCTCTGTTAATTAACATTTCGATAAGAAAAACTGCAGCTTAACAGCATTTCGATAGCTATCGCAAGCTTGCCAAATGTAAATTTAACAGAAAATGGCAAACAGCACATATCTCTGTTAGCTAACATTGCCAGCAGTGCTGCCAGATCAGAGATTCAAATGCTTTGCAAAAATTGAGCAACTTTTTCTCTATGAGTGTATAACAACAAAGTGCAGCTCGTAAACAAGCAAAATGTTGTTGTTGTTGTTGTTGTCGTTGCAGTTGTTGTTTTTGTTGTTGCTGCTGCTGCTGTTGTTGTCGTTGCTGTTGTCCATGGTCATGGTAAATTTATGCACAATTTTTCGCGCTTTCAAAAAATATTTGCATCATTAATCGTTGCACAGTCTTCGCCTCATGGCGGCATCGTATTGTTGTTGTTGTTGTTGTTATTGTTGTTTAGTTCAAGGCGTTGTCTGCGCCTAAAACTTCCTCAGCCTGAGCGTGTCAGCCTGTGCTGCAACGGCAACAACAACAACAACAACAGCAACTGCAACATCAACTTCATTGGCATGCGGGCGCTGGCGTCGTTACAACGTTGTTGAAATGTTTTGTCAAGTTCGCAACGCCGCAGCCGCTGCAAGAACAATGTGGCATTTGCCCTCTGCAGGGGGGAGACAGAAAGAGAGAGAGAGAGGGAGGGCGAGAACATTGCCTGCTGCAGGCGAATCTCTTACCCTATTTACTCTTTAACCACAATGGAAAGTTCGAAGCGCGCCGTAATAAACTTTTGAAATTCGCTAAAATCATAACACCGTGCAACGCATTTTGTAACCGCAAAAGTCGTAAGTCAAACGGCAGACAAACTACACTGCACTACAAGCACTACAACCGCAGTTGGCCGATGCCACCCACAAGCGGTCGTCGATGTTGCTGCTGCTGTAGATGCTGTTGCACTGTGGCAGCTGCTGCCGAAACAGCCGCTGGCTGCAACTCAAATAGAACAAGCTGAGCAAGAGCAGCGAATGAAATTATCAAATCTTTAATAGACTCAACGAGCCGAGCAGAGCAGAGCAAGCCGGGTCCGGGTCCGGGTCTGGCAACAAATGATGATGGATGAAGCTGCTGTTGCAGTTGCAGTTGCACTTGCAGCATCAGCAGCAGACTCCGAAAAAGCATCGCAAGTCCGGCAAAGAACTCCAGCAGAGTTCAAGCTGTGGCTCAGCTCTGCTTAGCTCGGCTCAGCTCTCAAATGAACTTGTAAAATTTCAGTTCTCTACCCCTCCCTCCCTCCCTTCTCCTCTTGCGGCTTGTGTCGAAAAGTTTTTCGGGTTTTAGTCAGTGAAACTTTAAAATTTACAACTTGCACCTAGCGATGGCAAGCAATAAGTCGTTGGTGGAGGTTGGAGAGCAACAAGTAAAGTAAGTAAAGTTTTCAGCAAAATGCGCTATATTCATTTCAATTAAAAGTTGCTTAAAGAGCAACTCCACGAGTTCCTCGAGTTGGGTGCTATATCAAATCTAGTGAACTTATCGCTATTTGATGAGACTGCAGACATGTACGAGACTAGAAGGCTTAAACGTGGAACTCAAATATCTAAGAGGGAGCATATTAACAGAGTCCTGCTAGATAACAGTCTCACTTTATACATAACAGAATTAGGTAGGTGTTTTAAGGGATTCCTTCCTACATAGCATAAATAGGTATGTGTTTCAACAGACTCCTGTTTGATAACAGTCTCACTCCTCACATAACATAATTATGCATGTCTTATAACAGCGCTGGCTTAAATAAAGTGACTGCATTGTTTAAAAAATGTTATTCGTTATCTGTTTAGAAATATGGCATGATATGGTATAATTTCAAATCAATTACTTGCTCAGCTAATAGATCAGATCAGCGATGTGATCGGCTCAATTCTCAACAACTCGAGAGCGCAATAATTACCTATTAAAGCAGCCCAAAACATTGGCCACATTTCCTGTGTGAGGCGCAGAGAGAAGAACGCACAATGAACTCATAAATTGACGCACCCTCCAAAACCGACAACATAATCGGCCACGCCGCCGGCAATGGCAAAGACAACAGCAACAGCACAGCAACAGCAACAACGAGTAACGATAGCAACAACAACGACAACAACAACGACAACGATAGCGAGGACTGCAACGAGAGAAAAATACTTGATATTGCAACGCTGTGGCGCGCACTTGTAAATGGCATGTTGCAACATGCCTAAATATGCGCCACACACAAGCACACACACACACACACACCACTAACGGCACATGGGCCACTGCCATGAAGATGAAGAAGAAGCAGCAGCAGAGGCAACCGCAGACATTGCCGTCGCAGCCGCAGCCGCAGCCAAAGTTGAGCGCGGGCGGCGGCGACTCCTACGCACCATCTAGCGACATTGGAGCGACGGCGACGACGACGACGACGACGCCAGATTGCGAGCCAGCCTCTATTTAGCTACGCCAAAGCCTTGACAATGATCGTCATTAATTGAGAGGCAGACAGTGCTCGTCGCACGCTGCACACGTTGCAAGCACCACTGCAGCACTGCCGCACACTCCCGCCCCATGTCGTTGCACCGCTGCACCGTCCAACGACGCAACGGTCGATGTTGGCGTTGTTCGATGAGTTCGGTTGCCATTGGACGCTGTTTTGGCTTTGCATTTTCCACCTACTGCCGTGGGGTATATTCACTTTCAACAGCTGTTTGGTGGCACAGGAAGAAAATAAGTTGAAGGGCAGATTATTCAGTGAGTTAACTACATTATCAAATGATAAACTTAGTATTTATTGTATGGAATTATTTAAAATTAATTGTCTAGAGTTTAGGAATAATTTAATTTAAGTTTGCTTTTGTAATTTTTGTTGAGATTTTTTTGAGGTTTTTTGTTGAGGTTTTTAAGAAGCTATAGGCAATTTATTATATATATATATATAAGCTAAAAGTTGTGAGCTGTTCTGAAGATTCCATCTAGAGGATATAGATATATTCCTCAAATATTCAATATGTACATCATTTTTCCAGGGTATTCCAAGTTCAATAAATTGCACATGGTTTTATTTTTTCTGATTGTTTGGCTTTTTGGCCATGCGAATTATGAAAATGTGGGCTTGGTGCTGCCATTGGAACCGGCAACGACAACAGCAACAACAACAACAACAAGAGCAACAACTGCAACAACAACAACGAGGACAATATTGTCATCGTCCAAGGCAAAGACTTCAGACTGAGTTAGGAGACTTTGGGCGCAGGCATGCGATGCATCTGGGATGAGTTTCTCGATGTTGTTGTTGCTGTCGCTGCTTTCTAAATGCGTAGCGTATGCCACAAGTACCATGTGGCATGTGTGCATGTATTTGTTTTGCTTTAGCTATATGCGAAAATGTTGACCTTTCGCCCAGCAAGCTGTGGCAAGGAAACTCAACGAGAAATCTGCCGTCTAATGCGAAAATCTACGCAGATTTATCTCGGAGGACAGTTTCGAGAGGCGCTGAAATTTAAGCCCGACAAAATGTTATATCCCAAGCTGCTGGGGGTTATCTCCGCGAATGTTGTGATGAGTAATGTGAAAATTCTCTTCAAGATGCCACACATAAGAAGCGAAAAAACAAAGCGTATAAGATATGCTGAAAATTCTGTTTCAAGCTGATTCACAATCTGTACGCCGTGCCTCGTTTAAGTTGCACTCGAAACTGACGCCAATTTTGACCCACAAAAAAGGAAAAAAAAAAACACAAAGAAGCGTATAAAAAACATAATGATGACAGCTACCGATATGCAGCCTCGCGCACCCCACGCTCATAAATTACAGAGCCATAAGGCACAAACAAGATCGAGAACAGCAGAACACATCAATGCAACGATGACCAAGGGAAGGGGGTGGCTGCAGTGCGGCAAGCTTATGAAATTATGCCGCGAAATTCTTAGCATGCCTCATAATTTGTTGGTAGCCGGGCAGTTACAGCTGTTCTTGTTGTTGTTGCCGCCACACGAAAAAGAAATCACAATCTCATTATGGCATACACCTTTTGGGCAAAGCTGGCCCCAGCCTGGAACCACTGGAACCACACATACCGACACCATAATTATAAAGAGCCCTTAAGTACTTGTTAACAAGTTCGATATCTGAGCGATTTACATGCTCCACGCTGTTCTGTTCTCGTTTGGATCTGCTCTCTGCCCGAAAAGAAAGTGCAAAGCCGCCGAGCAACGGCACATTTTGTCTGATCTGTGGTAAACGATAAAACCTTGGGGCATCAACTGCACACGCACAGTGGACACTGCATGGGAATATCAAATAAATTATCAAATATGTGTTGGCAATTTTTGGGAGTGAGGAAATATATTTGTTTATTGAAAATAATATTTAGAGTAGAATATTATGTTTTATCCACATAAACATTTAAATAATTAAATGAACTATTATTTCAAATACTTAAATGAACAAATATTTCAAATTTAACATGTCTATTAGCAGAATTATCGAAAATTGCATTCGCATTGCTACGTTCTGTTATATCTAACAGTTTCTGGCAAATATCTAACAGAGGTAATTAAAATCATGTTAGAATTATTGCCAACAGAACGATAACATTAATATGTAATTGCATAACATTTGCATTACATAGCTGCATTTCTTTATTTTTAAAACCAATATTCCTAAGTATGTAAGTAAATATCAAATTTATTAACTGCAACTTACAAAATGGCCTTCATTTTAGCCAGTAAACCACTGTGCAGTTAGCGGCATTTTTGGCAGGTAACCCGACCAAATTGAATGGTTATGCTTTATAACTTATGGAAACCGGCAGCTGATTTGCGCGCTGCGATTTGCCGTTTAAATCGTTTGCCATAAAAATCGAATGCAGCACTAATTAAAGGCAGACAGATCAGACACAGAGGATGATGGGAATGGGAGGAGGAGGATGTCAGAGACAAAGAGATGCAAGAAGCGGCCGAGGTATGTGTGAGATAAGCCTCCCGTTAAGTCGAGACATTAACTATTAGCCGTGGCAATGCTGTGGCTAACCATTAGCAATTAATTAAAAAATTAGAATATATTACTAGGGAAACTGATAGGGAGCGATCAGATGTCTTATCTGCGGACAACCAAACGAATTAAATAAATTGAATATGGCCCGAAGTGTGTGTGTGTTGTGTGTGAGTGAGTGAGGCAGCACGACAGTGCGTGTGTGTTTGCTTTGTATGTGTGTGTGTTTGTGGCTCTTCATCTCCTCTAGCTGCCTTTGCCGCTCGCATGAATTTCAATGAAAATTTGTTCTCATATGAATAGATTCGTAGCTATTCATATGATGCAGCCAAGGCAAAGCCAAAGCAGAGAAGAAGCCAACAACAACAAGGAGAAGACGAAGAAGAAGAAGAAGCAGCACAAACTTGGGCAAATGTTGCATATTTACGAGCTATTTATGCATATTAAAAAATTCTCCAAACGCTCGAATCAAAAACTAGAGATAACAGTAGCTGGCCCTGTCCCAGTCTCCCCCACCTTCATCTACCTCACTCTGTCCGCATCTGTCCCATCTCCCTTTTTCATACATCTCTTTGCTTACCTGCACTGAACCCTCACAAAAAAAATATTTTGGTTCTGCTTTTTAATAAAGAAAAAAATCCCAGTTCAAGTCGAGGCATTTTCTAGAGATTCTTTTTATTCTTATTTTCATCTTGTGCGTTGCTCTCCCCCTCATTCTCCTGCATTCCCCTGCATTCTACTAGTATAGCATCTCGTTCGGCGATGCATTTACTGATAAAGATTTGTCTGTTTTGATTTTTATGACGCCACAAAAGGTTGGCTGGCTTCAATCTACCAAATTGGTAGCCAGCATTCTGCATTCGATATTGGAACTTGGACTCAAGTGTCTCCTCTCTGGCACTCTTTGTGTGCGTGTGAGTCTGCACATAAAACTCGCATTTAATCTTTCGAAAATGCTATAAAAAATTCGCCATCAAATTCACAAATATGCATAAGCAATTATACTTTATCCTGCTTGTTTTCTCCACAACTTCTCCTTCTCCTGCTTTCCTTGTGAGAAGAAAGCGCAGTGAACGGACTCGGAGAGTTTATGGCTCGACTCACAGTTAATATTTATATTACTTAAGTGCTGAATTATAGCACTCGGATTATACTATCTCGGCCATAAGGTGTTTGCTAAGTAGTCGCCGTATCTGCTTCCCTTGTTAGACAAACTCCTTATGACTTTCCTTTGAGTATTCGCTTGCTAATTGATTTTCATTTGTAATGGAATTTTTATGGCATAATTTGTTAAGTTATACTTACAATATTTTAAGCCTAGTTTCAATCAATCTTCGCAGAACTTTTCCACCTCGCATTCCCATTCTAATCAGCTGTCAAAGTGCTGCTTAAATATCGCAATTCTATTTCGAGTTCTAGTTCGCTTCCTGCTCGCCCACTGCTCAAGTCGCTTTTGTCTTTAATTCAGATCCTGATTTATGAATATTACCATAACAGACGCCGCCACCGAGTCATCCATTTGGCTGTGCGATTCGGGATCATTACTCATAACGAAAATCAATTAGTGCGACCCACCCAATGAAGAGCAGGCCCAGGCAGCTCCAAGTCGCAGTCGAAGTCGCAGTCGAAGTCGGAATCGAAGAGTCGGAACAGAGTCATCGTCAAGTCAGCGAGTTGATGAATTGGTTTTAAATCAATGATAATGCAATAACAAGCCCAACTCATAGTCAAAGATACTTCTGCAGCATGACCGAGAGAAAGGGGGGCGGGACAGGGGCAGAGGCAGAGGCAGAGCAGCAGCGAAGCGAACCAGTGTTGGCCAAGTTATAAATTCAAATCACACAACCACGCAAAAAAGAATTCATTCAGAGAAAGAGAGAGAGAGAGAGAGCGAGCCGCATGTGGGTTGCAAGTCCGACACGAGTTGCTTGTTGTTATCTGGCCAACTTGTGGCAACCGGCAACACGTTGCCATGGCTCTTGCACTTGCCTTACCTCTCTCCCTCCATCTCTCTCCTTCTCCCACTCTCCAACGAGAACACGAAACAAAAATATCAATTATGAGGCAAAAGAAGGACGCCAAGCAGCAGCAGCAGCAGCAGCTCGTATCATATTTGTCGGACAAGGCAGTGCAGTAGCAACAGCAACAGCAGCAACAGCAACAGCTGCAACTAGAGGAGAAGTTGCTGCTGCTGCTGCTGCTGCAAGTACACATGTTGCTACCGTGTTGTGCTGTCGTTGTCGTTGTGAGCGCCATTGTAGCCAGTTTGACATTTGTTTTAGCCGCTTATCGCATTGCGCCAAGCCCAGTCGACGACTCTCGTTGCCTCCCACTCCCCCCTCTCTCTCTCTCTCTCTGCACATCCCACACTCTGTGCCTGATTATGCGCTAAATTCCTATTGAAGCTCATTTATTACGTTCCTGCGTTGTAACAATGTCTGCCATATAATTTGGCCTGACTTGGCCTGTCTTGGTGTAATTGATGCATCGGGGTTACGACTCAGTTGCCGATAAGGCCCCTGCGACAACTCACTGTACTCTCGATTCCACTTTGAATTTGCAATAGGCCTGAGCAGCCATTTGCCTCAACTTACCTCGGCCTCCTCAGCAGGCTCAACTTGTGGCATGCTGTTGCTGCGTGTGGCAGTTGCCAGTTGAAACTTGATAACTAGTTCAATGCCTCATTGCATTGGAAATTATCGAGTTAGATTAAGTAGATTATAGAATGTATATCGTGATCTGAATAATATTGCCTAAAAGTTTAAGAAAGTGAATAAGGTTTTATAGAAATAAATATTTGATGTATACGAAAATATTTAACAAACTATTTTACACTGTGAAATTATAAAGTAATTTTCCAGCTGATTATAGATCAATAACTTTTATAAACATCTTTCAATCCACTCGGAATTTTATTGTAGATCTCTGCAGTCTCTCTCTTTAGTTTCATAACTGTTTAGTTAGCAATTTATTTTAAATTATGCCTTCCCCATTTGGGGCCACTCACGAATTTGTTCAGCAGACTTTGCCCCATTTGGCGTGGTTGCACAAATAAATCTTGTAACTGGCTTTGCTCAACCTGCTGCAATTGTGACAGCTGTCCAAGAGACAGTTAGAGAAGCTTAGGCTTAAGCTCTGGATCAGTTCGTGTGTGAGCATGTGTGGCTGTCTGCCTCTGCCTCTGTGTGTGTGTGTGAGTGTGTGTAGAACACGCCTTTAAACCCAATCCAATTTGGGTCAGAACTGTAAGCACAGTGGCGGGTCGAAGCGAGTACTCGCACTCGCACTCGCACTCGATTCGACTCGTTATCCATTTGCAGAGGCTGTTTGACCCACAGAGCAGCAACACACTCACACACACACACACAGATGAACTTCATGGCTTTGACTGCGTCTCAACAATTTCCCTTTCAATTTCAACAGTAATCAAAACTGTCCACTTTGTGTCATGTCACACGCGACAACAGCAATGGCAGCAGCAGCGGTGGCAACAGCAACAACAGCAACAACAGCAACAACGTCAACTGCAGATACTTCAACTAAACAAAGGCAAAGCCCAACAAGCAACTGTCCAGACTGTCCAGCTGTCAAATACAGCTACACACACACACACACACAGACAGACACTCACTCACACACTCACAGACACTCACTGAGTGGAAGCTATTCAATCAACTTTACAACTTTGCCCAGCGACAGTGCGTTCAATTGTACAAACGGCTTGTGGCGGATTATGATTTTGTGTGCGCGCGTATCTTATAGATACTTAGGCTTACACGCAGCCATGGGGCGTGTCTAATTGCGGGCACATGTCTGTAGCCCTTACTCGGTTGCTGCCCCCCTTACTCCCCCCAACTGTGCTCTTTGTTTCGCCTTGTGACCCATAACTACATGTCGAGGCATCGCTCGATTGCCGCTTTTGAGTGATTTAACGCAATTTATTGCGCTCTGTCCCCGCCCAGAATTAATGCTTATTAAATGTTATACCTCATTGGAATTGGAATCTTTGAATTCTCAAGAGATGAGCCAGATAAGCTGCGCTAAGTGCTTTGTAAGGTGAGGTAATATTTTACTTATTTATTTCAATAAGATCATCGAATAAATTTATTTAGGCAATATTATCGTTTACTGTATTTTAATAAAGTACTTAACAACACTGGAAAATAATGTAAGGTATTTTTGGGATTGGGCAAAGATGAGCCAGACAAACATTTAATTTCATTTTATTTAATTCAGATTTATAAAAATATTTATACTATTTTTTAAAAATATATTTAAAATCAGAATCTCAGCATAGCTGCTTATTACTACAACTGCTTTCCAACACTGTTATCTTGTACACCACTTTAAATCCTTCCTAGTTCCCTCCTTTATGGCTGCTAAAAAGCCTCCTCAAGGAATTATAAATTACAAGCTAATCAATTGGAATTATATTTAATTAGCATTCAGATTTAATGAATACTTTCGCCTAATTCGTTTTCATATACGTTAAAATAATAAACACGTTGCGGGGCAGCATTTATGGTACTGTTCAGTTATCTGAATGCATTAAAATCACTTGGCATGGGTCACGGCAGTCCGTATTCGCTTCGTATTCGCTTCGTTTCGAGTCTCGTTCGGGTTTTTCGTTATTTTTTATAATACCAATAGGGTTTATTAGCCGCACAACGCCTCGGAAGACACGTCAGAAAAAGCTTTTAAGTAATTTTGTAGCCATAAAAATAAATATGGCCTACGGTAATGGGCCACAGAGAGCACAATAAAGTGCGTATAAAGTGGCGAATCGCATAAGCACTGACCACGCTAGGATTCCCCCTCTCTCTCTCTCTCTCTCTCTCCCTCTCTCTTTGTTTTTGGCATTAGCCTCGCTCACTCATCAGGCATGCAGAGGGGCGCCCGTTTGGCAGTCGAAGTGACGCCAGCGGCGTCGATAGCCGATCCTGTCCAGCTGCAATAATTACGCATGCAGGCGGCGCACTCCATTGAATAATGCGAGTGCATAAATTAATTAAATTACGTTATAAAGTTGGCAACGCCAACAGCAACGGCAACCGCAACGGCGACGACGACGGCGACGGCGATGTCGAGCTGCGAGTGCCGCACGCATTTGTCGCATAATTACGGGGCGCGAATTGTGCGATTCCTTCGCGACGAGCCCCGAATCGAATCGAATCGAATCGAATCGCATTGAATCGTTGCTCGAGCTGGAGGCGTCGCAACGTTGCCTGGCGGCCAAGTTGTTGCTTTGATTGGAAATCGTTGTTTGGTTTTAATTTTTGTCGCACGGCCACCCAGCAAGTGGCCAAGGCTGGCAGTGGCACGTTGCTGGCTCCAGGCATGCAAAGGGGCAGGTGAACCGTGGCAGAGGGAAGGCAACTGTGGCAGGCAGGCAGCAACCTGCCACGGCAAATCATTTGCATAGCCGATGGAGGCCACAGGCTGTGTCGACCAGTTGCAGAGTCGGTTCCACTGTCGATGCTCCTCGCTGGCTGCTCCAGTCCACTCTGCGCTGACTTTGCTCTGCTCTGCTCTGCTCCCTTTTCGTTTTTGGCCAACATGTCGTCCAATTACTCGTTTATTCAATGGCGTTTGCATTAAGTGGACGCGTTAATTACGACCGACGACGACGACGACGGTGACGGTGACTGTGACGAGGACGAGGACAAGGTTCGACGCAGGCGAAAAATGTTAATTAAGTGATATTTTCGGCACCAGCCCAGCACACACACTAAGCGAGCCTGGGAGGGAGAGAGAGAGAGGAGAAGGGGAGGTAGGCATGCACGGAGGGAGTGCGCAACATTCCCAGGCAGGCGCCTCCTTTTGGCAGCCACTGTAATTAAGTTGTACTACGAACTACGTCGCTTTGGTTTCAACCCCAGCTTCAGCTCCAGCTCCAACTTCAGCTTCGGTTTCAGCTTCAGTTTCAGTTTCAGTTTCAGTTTTGGCTTCAGTTTTAGCTTTTCTTTTTAGCCTTTTGTGCGTGTGCAGTGGGCAAAACTTTTTGCATCTCAACTTGTGGCAGCACCAAAGTTGCAAGACAAACCACAAGAAGAAAACACACACAAAAAGCTGAAGAAAACTTTTCAAGGTCAACGCAGCGTAAGGTGTGTGTGCGAGTCTCTCTGTGTGAGTGTGTGTGTGTGTGTGTGGGGCGAGTGCAAGTGAAAGAGTTGGAGAAAGTGTTGACGTTTTATAGCAGCTGCATTAATAATGAGCTGACTTTGGTTTTGTGCTAACAGAGCTTGGGAATTGATAAAACAGGCACAAGAGGAAGAATGAAAAGGTTGATAAGGTAAAGAGTAAGCTATAAAATTTTTAAAATGTTAAATAAAAATAGAAGATTTAAAAAAATATTATTTAATTTATAAAAATTGATAGGAAGAATTAATAAAACATTTTAATCATGATTACTAGGTAAATATTAATTCAACGTGAAAATCACACTTTGAAATAATTCAAAATAAATAAAACATACCTAATATAAACAATAAATAACATAGAAAAATTTACTAAATGGGAATATTCTTTAAAAAAATAAAAGAAAAAAAAAATGAAATGATATTAGGTTAAGAATAATTCATTTTAATTTTATTAATATATAAAAATAAATACCTAGCAGACTTTAATTAGATAGTGTTCCTCCTTGAAGATAATATTATATAATTATAAACCTTCAAATATTAAAATAAAATACTTAACTTTAATACACTACATTATACCGCATTATACTATATTACTTTATATATTAGTGGCCGGCTGAGCATCTTTAAATGCATCATTAATGTGCATTTGTTGGCTTAGATTCTGCACTCGGATAACACACGCATGAGAATCCGAATCTCGCCAAGCAGCCCTGGCCCGCAACATTAGAGATCTGCCCGGGTAGAGCAGCGCATTCAGCTTGGCTAAAAAGCAAAACAAATAAAAATGATTTATAACGCAATGCGTTGAGGTTGCCAGACGCCGCCAAAAGCGCCAAGTGGCGGCCCTCGAGGCGAGTGCGCTGGCCAAATGGACATTGAGATGGGGTTCCCTTCGCCTTTGCCTTCGCCTTCGCCTTAGCCTCGTCTGCGATGCCAGCGCGATCGCTCGATCTTTCGCTCGATCTCGCTCCCTTCTTCTCTCTCTCTGTCTCTTTCATTCCCTCTCCATGTTTGTGGACTGCGCAGACTATCGCAGTTCGCAAGCTAAAAGTCTATGTTAACTTTGATAAATCGCTGCACTACTAAAATGCGATAAGCGTGCGAGTTGCTGCCGCTGCCGCCGCTGCTGCTGCTGCTGATGAGGACAGCATTGCCCGCAACTTGGCAGACAGGCCATAACCAGGTCCAGTCGCTCGTCTCCGTTTTCCCATTCCAGGCAAGCGAGGCCCGGCAACGGCTACTGTGAAAGGGACCACGACGACGACGACGAAGGCGACGGCGACGATCGGCCGTTGTAAACGCATGCGCTGATTGCAATGCGATAGGCGACTCTCTGGACGAGGTGCTCGACTGCGCGGCCACATTGCTATATACATCTATATACGATACACATATCTCTCTGTCTCTCTCTGTGTGTGTGTGTGTACTCCGCTAGTGTCCAGCGAGTACTTGCCACAATGATATCTGCATGTCTATCTTAGATGCTCACACACTCGCACACACACGGAGGGAAAAGGCGTTGAGTGGTGTACGCCTGCGTGGCAGTGGCAGTGGCAGTGGCAGTGGCACAGGCAGTGGCTATCTGCGCTGCACTGCCAAGCCTCCTTAGCCGGCCCATTGCGTGTTGTGGCAAGTCAAGTGCAGCAGCAGCGGCAGCAGCAACGGCAACAGCAGCGGCAAAAGTTGCAGCTCTGCAAGTGTCGCACACACACACAAAGACAATCACCCCAGTTGCGAACCCAGCAAGCAAAATTCAAGCGACAAAATTCACAAAATAGATTAATAAATTAAAAATTATACAAATTTAATATAGTTGAATAATATATTTATTATACTATGAATATATTATTAAAAGGAATATTAATCATATATTATATGTAGATTAATTTACTTTGCATATTTTTTAATCATTTTTTATTTTTATTGTTCTCAAAGAATATTTAAATTGTTTTTATAGAATAAAACTCTGATTTGACTAATTTATATAGATGTAGATAAAATAGATAGAGGTATAAAATATACATATGTTTTAATCGTTTTAAAATTTTATTATCTTTTATTAATTTAGATGTTATAAACGATACTTTACTTACTAATTTTCATTTGGTTTCCTTGAACAATTATAACGTATAATGTAGTACAATATCATTTCTCGATTTATATTATCAATATATAATATTTTTTACATTGCATTAAACTCATTAAATAAGATATCTACAATATTCCCAAAATTATCAAAACTTTTTGTACCCATTTAAAAACTTCATTGCTTCGAACGGATTGTCTATTGGGTTACCTTCGCTCGTTGCAATGTTGTCGTCTTCGTCCAAGATCTTCTGCCCCGCTTCGCACTCGCTCCCTCCTCCTTCCCCTCGCTGCCTTGCAGGGCGATACTTAGTCAGCTCTCGCTCTTATCTAGCGCCTTGAACTTGTAATGTTGGTTATTTTGTGCAAATATTGCGTTAATTAAAATATTTTAGTTGCGCCTCGTTGATAATGGACGTCGTTGACGGCCTCGCCGCACCCTTGAGGCAAGCAGCAGCAGCAGCAACAACAACAACAGAGCAACTGTTGCTGCTGCTACTGCTTCTGAGGTGCCTTTGCCACCGACACCTTTGGCTCTTTAACGCGGCAACGGTCAATGGTAAGTGGCAAGTGGCAAGTGCATTTGGCACTGGGCTGAGGGGGCAGGCGGCACCTTCCTGCTGCATTGATTAGATTAACAAGTGGCATCTATAGGAAGTTATTGAAGCGCGGCGCAGCAACGCGTTAAATATTTGCATTAAGATGCCGGATAAATCTGAATCCCCAGCGAGCATTATAATTACTTAACGCATCTTATCGACACCATCCTCCCCTCCCTCTTGGTCCCCTCGCAGCTTTTAGCTTGCTGCTACTCACAAAGCGCAGCGGAAAATAACTTTGATAAAATAAACTGCACTTCAAAGTGCCCGTTACCCATTTCAATTTCCATACAACCTTCCTTCCCCCTCCTCCCCCCACAGCTTTGGGCACTGCACGCCCCTGGGCCAAGTCAACGAACCCAAATCGAGCGTAACAATATTCAAAGTGCCATTGAAGCCGCATTCACATGTCTTGCGCCTGGGTCCAGTTCGTGCAAAGTTCACTGCGAGGGCGGTACAAAGAGTACTGCGAAAAGAGATTGTGCACTAAGTGTTGCTCCCCCCACAACTTTGCTGTCTACACTCGCTTTTGTACATATGTTTTTTATTTTGGGTGTAGGAAACTCTCACTGCATATGCAAGAAAGAAGCACATTTCGAATTGCACCCACGCATTAGTTGTAACAAATTTGTAGCGCGTTCTCTGTGGCACGTGACTCGGGCAGCTTCGATCCTGTGCCCCAAACAACACGCCCGGGCGGAAGTGTGAGCACATTTGCCGAGAGTCGAACCCCCGACCCACGCCCCATCACATCCGCGCTCGCACTCGTTCACATTGTAGCGAAAGTAATTGATTTCTTTTATAGTTGAGACAGTTTCGAACCGAAATGGCTCTGCAGCAACGTTGTGGCATGCTGCCGTTGGCGTTGCACACGTTTCCTGTCTGCGCTGACCTGCTGCAACCATGCCTCGCCTCGCATTGATCCCTGTCCGTTCTATACCGTTGCGAGCTTAGCTTGCCGCACGTGTGAATGCTTCAAACATGTTGCGGTTTCGGCTCTTACACAGTCCGGCAACAGCAGCAGCAACAACAACACCAGCAGCAACAACAACACGAGGCGGCGCAACACTTTTCGGGTGTTTTATTGTTGCTGCCGTGAAATGTTTTAAATAAAGATTTTTTATTGTCAATGGGGAAATAGTGTTGCGGCTTTTGGCCTTATATCACCTCCACCTCCACCTCCACCTCCTGCACACGGACACCTTCTGCAGCGGCGGCAATTCGCTTTAATGTGCTGCGGTCGCCCGTGCTGTGCAACGTGTCAAGGGAGCCGCAACGGGGTTAACCATGCGGCAGAGAGCTTTTAGACTGCAAGACGCCACATTAGCGGACACTTTTGTAATAGATAATACAGATGTGGGATGCCGTAGGATATGAAGATAAATACGGCAAGCAATTAGGCCTGACAGGGCGACAAAAGGAACAGAGTTAAAGTAATTGATATAGATTTGCAGGGTGTATTGAAAACGCATTAGAGGAACTCTTTAAAGAGTATATAGCTTTAAAAATAAAGCATGTACTTAGCAATAAACAGCTAAAAATACCAGTTTGGTTCTCGTCTGCCTTAAAAATTAATCCGACTCTTTAAAATGAATGTTCTACCTTGAAAAATTCATTAATTCTTTATCGAATTGCAGGATCAATAATGAGCGTAGTTAATTTATAGTATAAACTTTATCTAACTGCAATAATAAGACATATTCTCCTAAATTTTAATGACCTTAGATCTTATAGTCTCCGAGTTATAGTTGTTCATACATACAGAGAGGCAGATTTCAGTTCAGAGTTGACTTCTTCTGCCTGTTACTTATATATTTAGCAGTCCAAACACCAAGTACACTACAAGTACCGAGCATAATTATTCCCTTCCAGCCTCTACTTACTTTCATTATCTGCAAGTCTTCTTTAACCCATTTCCGAAAACAAATTCATTACAATAATCTTGGCAGACTTTCACGCACATTAGTTTTATGGAGCTTCTGATAACTATTACAAGCACTCGGGCCGAGAGAGTCATTAGGTTCAGTTATTCGCCAGATCTTCGTGTTAGGCGGCAACTACTTTCCATTTGTAACCCATTCCACTCTGAACTTTGCATGCTGATGATATACGAGAACTATAAAACAAAACTCGATTAGTTTGCTGCTTCTTCTGCTTTGGCTGCCAAGGCGCCTGCCGCACTGGACTTGAGGCGTTTTAAATGCCATAATCAATCTCACTGAAACTAAAGAGCGAGCGAGAAAGGGAGGGCGAGGGAGAACGAGGAAGGGAGACGGGAAATAAAATAATTATTTATGTATAATATATGTAAATCGCAGACGACGCATGCCAAATGTTTTGCTGGTGTGACTTCTGATGATGTTTAACATAAATCGAAGTGCTTATAAATATGATAGATATCGTTTTCGGGAATTGATTAATGGGCAAACACGCAAGGCAAAGCAGAGCCACCAAAAAATAGTTAAGGTGAAAACAGCGCGAGGCCATTAATGAGACCAATATGGGCTGAGCAGAGCTCTAGAGTGGAATACCCTTTCCCCCTTCCCTAGCAATGTGTAAAAATGCAAACAAACAGTCAACAAAAAATGATTTATTAGATGCTGCACTTGACAGTCGCAGAGAGAGAGAGAGAGAAAGAGAGAGGGGGAATGAAGGAAGGGAGAGAGGGGGAGGGAGAGGGACTCACATGAGCTGTTCAAGTTGAGGCCTGACTGACTGGCTTGCAACAGGCAATGATCATCGCGATGCTGATAATCAACATTATCAAGCTGATTATGAGCAGCAGGAAGGGTAAGAAAGCAGGGGGGAGAGGGGGGCAAGCTAAAGCAGGCAGTGATTTGATTTGCTTATGCGACGGCAGTGCAGCACAGCACATGTGGCAGGCAGCATTTATATGCAACATGCAGCCTGCCAACGTGTATTCTGCGGCTGCTGATGAATGCCAATGCAGCAGCCTCCGTTGTTGTTGCTGCTGTTGTTGTTATTGTTGAGGTTTCGCAAGTGCCAAATGTCTCGCTAGCTGCAGCGCGTCGTGCCTTCGCGTGGGCGTGGCAAGCACTCAGCAACGCGACTTGACTCCCACTTGAATTTGCATTACAAAGGCAACACAAATTGCGCGCTGCTCTTTGTGCAGCTCCAGCAGCTGCAGCTCCTCACAAAGTTCCTGCGCGGGGTGTGCTCGAGGAGTAAGAGAACTCTCAAGAGCATTGTCTGTTAGTTATTGCAAACTATTGAAGCTACCCTCGCTTGTTGGCTGAGCAGATTTGTTTGTCGTGGCGTAATTGAATATTGAAATGCATTTTTCATTAGCGCGTCGCAAGGGCCAACAGGCCCAGCAACAATATCAACAAACAGTCCAAGAATAACAACAACAACAGCAGCAACAACAGCAACAACAACTTGGTGAAGGCTAGAAAAATTGCGTATAATGAAAATTCAATTAAACTTTATTACCTTTGGCTGCACTTGCTTAACCTCCGCTTTCACAGCCTCAGCCTCAGCAACAGCCTGAGCAACAGCAGCCGCGTCGGGATTTGTGGCCCATTTGTAGCATTAATTCTAAAGCAGCTGCTCGAGGAAGACCAAGAAGAAGCAGCAGCAACATCAACTTTAGATTTCCATCCCGACCCCTTCCCCCATTTCGGGCTTTTGCAGACTTTTCCAGTTTGTAAATTGCACGCTTTGTTCACATTTTCCGCAGAAAGTTTTCCTTTTAAAAACGACGACAAGGAAGACGACGACGAAGATGAGGATGCGGACAGAGAGAGAGGGAACAGAGGGGGGAGTGAACCGAACACCTTCATATCTTTTAATGAGAATAAATTGATGTTTGGGGCATTTTGTGTAAGCTGCCGCTTGTTGCACAGCTATTTGTGTGTCATACAAACTTTGCCCAGCCAACTGGCTAAACTTGCCACACAGTTGTTGTTGTTGTTGCTGTTGCCGTTGCATATTGACAGCTACTAAGAGCGTGCAGCCAGCAAATTTGGTGTTAATCATTGTGTAGACGCTCGAGGGGAGCATTGAAGTGAAGCGCACAGAGAGGAGGCACTGAGAGGGGGGTGGGAGTAGATCGAAGTTGAAGAGCCTAAGTAGCAGTAGAAGTCGAAGTACTGCGCTAGAAGCTGTTCCAAAGTTGTTCAACACCCTTCTGAAAAAGACGTGGAGTGGGAGCAACTTAATAATAATGATTGATTAGCCAGAGGGAGAAGTGAATGCAGATCTGTGGAGTAGAATGTAGAACTGAAGTATATAGTAAGTACAATATATATAGGAGTTCTATATATGTGATGTATTTATTTGAAATATTTAAAATATGATTTAGACTGCAAATTTACTTTATATATTGTATGAACATATTGAATATATATCGTTAAGTTTATGTTAGGTTTAGAATTTAGTTCTAAATTTAATTTGTTAAAATAATATATAAATAAATATATATATCTGTTGTTCTTTACTTTTTCTTTATGTTGAGTTCTTACTTCAATTTCTATACTTTTTCCATTCTGATTACTGTCTTTAATGAAGTGCAGAACCAGATGAGAAATCTCTTCAAGAGTTGCCATGCTCTGTTCCCCTGCCTGCTGTACCCTATTATCAATGATTCAGGGCCCGTCAGATTGCACAGCTGAGAGCGCCATGGTTAATAGACGCCTTTTACTTACTTAGTTACCCTACTTAGTGAGTCCGCCTATCGACAAAGTAGGCAAATTGCCAATGCAAGTGAGCAGCGGCAGCAACAACAAGGTCGCGGCAAACGACCCTTTTAGCTGTTGCAAGTGCCATTAAGAGGGAGAAAGGGAGTAAGGGAGAGGGAGAGAGTGGGAAAGAGTGGGAGAGAGAGCGTATTACAAATGCAGTGCAATGAATATATATTTCAGGCATTGCAGACATTAAATAAATGACAGGCTGACTGACTTGCTCCACTTTCAAGGCAGAGATAACGCAACGATATTGACCCAGAGAGAGTGAGGCGAGCCCAAGTGGGAACTGTGTGCCACACAGTGTGCCACACAGTGCACAGTAACCAGAAAGCAAATTCAGAAATCAGAAATGTGAATGCAGCAGCAGCACCAGCAGAGGCAGCAGCAACTGCAAAAGTTGAAACTTATTATAATTTTAATGCAAAGCATTATGCGAAAGTATAAAATTATATATCTTTGCAACGCCAGTTGCCAGTTGCAAGTTGCCAGTTCCAACTGCACGTGGTGGCCATAATTTTAAATGGGCAGCAGCAACAGCAGCAGCAGAGGCAGTCGCTAAGAATCAACTGTCATAATGACAGTTCTCTGTTTACGCCATCAGCCACTTGGACTTGGACTTGTTGCCGTGCCACTTCCCCTATTCCGTGCCACACTCCACGGCCCCCTCCAGCTGTGCCTGTTCCTCTTGTCGTTGTTCTGGATCCGCTGCCGACTTCTAATGGAAATTATAATGTGCATTTGCTGCAGTTGCTGTTGCCGGTTGCTGCTGCTGGTGATGCCGTCAGACAGCGCGCCAAAAATTTGCTGTTGTTTATCAGTTGTACCCTGTGCAGCAGAGTCAAGCGGGTAGATTAGTTGGCAGACTGAACACACACCTTTAAGGAGCAGTAAATAAATAAATATCATAATAAATTTCCTGCCACTTTGTCTTGTTAATGCCTTACTTTCTTTGCAGGGTATTCGTGCGTCGTTCAGCTGCGTTCATCTAGCTCGCCGCTGCTCATAGATACCGTACATAGTTGCATGGCAGCCTGTCAGGCCGTCATTCAGTGTGCTCAACCAGTTGAGTTGATTAGGGGCCTGTCCCACTGTGCGCCTTCCTATCCGTCCCCTGCCTCGCGTTGACTGCGGCTCTTCAAGTTGACTCCTTTTGTTGGCCAGCCCGATAACGCGCCGAAATGTCAATAAAAACCAAAGCCGGCATCGCGTTTGCCACTCGACGAGAGCCGAGCAGGGGAAGGGGGGATGAAGAGTGCCGCGAGGTGGCCTCAAATTTCAAAAAATATGCTCAAACTGCGACCAAAGCTACAAACTCTGCGCAGAGCTAGAGCAGTTGAGTGACGTTGCGCTACTTGGCTGACTGCCTGCCTGCCTGCCTGACTGACAACAGCAACAACAACAACAGCAACAACAACAACAACAACCTTGTTTAGCCTTGGCCATTGTTGCCTAGTTTTTGGTTTCTTTGGTCGTTTTTTCTGGGGTAATATTTATTTTGATGTGCGATAGATTCGTTTAGACAGGTGAAAGGCTAAATTGTCAATTTGCAAGCGCAGAGCCGAAAACCAAAACCCAAAGAACCCAAACCCAAACCAGAGTCAACTCAGCAAGGTAGACAAAGAGATACCCTGCAGAGCAGCGCACAAAGATAAGGTTACTTAATTTAAGAAGTGAAGAATGATATACCATATATAAACAATCCCCACAGATCGATCACTTCTTCTTCTCTTTTTGCCACTCTACAGGGTATAACAATTGGAAGTGAATGAAGTGAGTGAGCCTGCTCCCTAGTTGGGTCGTTCGCTTTGCACTTGTTGACTTATTTTTGATTGGACCAACATTTTCATTTCACCTTATTGTTATTTCTGGGCTGGCGTCTTTTGTTTAGACCTGCACATGGAGCTCTGCACATCCAATCGTCGTGTTTACTCAGCTCAGGGAGAGAGAGACTGCTGAGTGATTGGAGAGTGCCAGGACAGCAATTGCAACTCACGTTGTTGTTGTTGTTGTTGTTAGTGTTGCTGCTGTGACTGTTAATGACTGACCGACTTTCATATGACCCTCTCGATTTGTTAGCCCTCGCACTCTTTCCCCCTTCCCGATTGCCAATGACAAATTTATGAAAATTCTCTGCTCAAATTCTGTTTGCTGCTTTATGTTTTTCTCTTTTCTGTTGCTGTTTTCAATCAAATTGTGAGTGCAAAATTGCTGTCAAATGCATTTTCCATAATAAAAGTCATAAACGGGTTGAACATTCTCGAAAATCGAACATAAAATATGCAATCAACATGATTTTAATTGAGCCGATCACACACTTGCCACTTGTCGATTGCATATCATCAATATTTTTGGCTTATCTCATCGATTGACAGCTTTGAATTAAAGGAAACTGCAAAAGAAAAGTCAAGTTAGCATTAAAGAGAATTTATAAAGTGAGTTTAGAGTTGGAAAAAGTTAAAATTGTTTAGGAAATATTAAAAAAACAAACTAAACCAGCTTAAGTTTAAAGAGTTAAAGAATAAAAGTTTACGAGGCAATCAAATCAAAGTTTTACTTGACAAAAGAACTAAAATTGATAGCAGGGAAATTATTATTTTATAAATCATAAAAGAAAACAGTTTTATACACTCACTACACTACACTCAGTTATTCAGCAAACCCTTTGTCATTTTAAGCTCATTCCAGACTCTCTTCATCTAGTTGCCACAATCAACGCGTGCACTGATCCAAGTAAATGGGGTATTACTTATCGGGTAACTCCCTAAATTCTATTTTTCTATCTATTCCACTGGCATTTAACCCACATAACAAATCTGAACAAATTGCGCTTGACTTTTGAATTTATTTTGTGTACATTTTCTATGCTGCTTATGCGCTGCCACTATGCATGTGTGTGTGGCAGTGTATGTCCCTCTCTGTGTGTGTGTGTGTGCACTGCACATACGATTAACGACCTTATAAACAAGTGCAGAGCAGAGCAGAGCATCCGCTCGACCCGCAAATGCGCAGCGAGTGCATTTTGTGCCCTTTTGCTGGCCACGTTTGTTAGTTTTGCGATGCATCGTTTAATTTTAACGCTCAATTTAAAATGTTTTATGCAGCAGCGCGAACGCACACACACACACACACATACATATAAACACACCCGAGTAGCACCCACACATATGAGCCTTGCAGCCTGCGAGGAGCCAACGAAGCGCGGCGCACAAGAACAACAACAACAACGCGCAGCAGAGGGACCAGCAGCAGCAGCAGGACCCAGCCAAGGACCCACGGGTCGCGTGGAGGAGCAACAACTGCAGCAGCGAGCACTACCAGGACTGCCAGGACCAGGCCAGGCTGGGCGGCGTCTGGTGTTGTCGTCCTTGTTCTGCATGCAATTATCTCATGGCATTGGCTTTTTCTGCATCTGCCGTTGTCCTGCATCTTGCGCCCTGCAATAAATTAAGCTATCAAGTGTCCTTAATGTACACTCCAAGCGCACCAGGCAGCCAAGCAGCCAGGCAGGCCGTGGGAGCTCGACTTAATTTATAAGCAACCCACACAACACACACAGCCTAACCCCCTTTCTACCCCCTTTCCCCAGACATAATAATAATGCAAAGTATCACACAGTCAGTCGGCAATTATAAAGTTTTTATTTACTCAAGCATTTCAGGCATAAAGACATCGCCAAGCCAGGCCAGGCCGGGCCAGACGAAGTGCAGCAGGTGTTGCATATGAAAATTATATGCTTCATAAATTTCGCTAGCCACAAATTTAAAACTGCCCCAGACTCCGTCTGGCATCAAGAGAGAGAGAGAGAGAGAGACTCAAAGACCCTGGCTGAGTCTGGGACTCAATGTAATTTAAGAAGTTTGTCAACCTTTTTCTCAAAGTGTGTCATGCGATACTTTTTATTCCAACATCTTCATAATGCCCCAGTCTCAGCTACCCAGCTACCTGCGCACAAATTAGTTTGACAATCTATTGAGCAAGACAGTGAGAGAGAGAAAGAGAGAGCGAGAGCGATATCAGCACAATCTCTGCTCGGATTCGGGATCTTGTGGGAATAAAATGCGCCGATGTCAAATTATTTTGAAGTGTTTGGACAGATTTTTACCTTATTTTTTTTTTGGCAATAATTTGATATGCGAGCCCTTTTTATATTTGGGGGACAATTTTATTGCAGGGCGTTTACTTCCGTGGCGACAGCTGCCAGGGAGGAGCTGTAGTGTTGAGCACAGGGGTGGATACAAAAGAGCTAGAAATCAATTGATGTCATGCAGAAAGACTTAAGAGATTTGAGGGGATACTCGTAAGGAATACACTAGGAACTTCCCTGTTGAATATACTGCAGGATATTGAATTAAAGAACATTGTTTAATTATAAAAACTCTAATATAATATGCATCTCTCTAACAAAAGAATTAAATTAAATTGATACTAACAATAAAAATATTATATAAAAACGAGATTCGATAAGAATATCCCATGTTATCCCCTAAAAAACCATTATAAAATAACAAAAATAAAAAAATAAACTAGAAATAACATAAATACTCCAAAAACATTCCACACATTTTATAATAAAAGAAGAAACTTTATTCTGATTACCCTTCACAGCATCATGAAACTTTGCACCGCTTCACAGCTCTTCAAACTGCCCTCGCTGAGCAGACTGTTTTTTTTTTTTTTTTTTGTTTACGCCCCATTCTACTCGAATTTCAAAGAGTTAACAGCTCGCGGTGATACGCAAATCAATGACCAAAAAAGCATAACAAAAAAAGACGTTAAACTCATTCTAAAGTTGCCGTGAAATGAAGACATTTATATGTTATGTGGCTATGCCCGTTCGAATGTCTATATCGGTTTTCAAGTTTTCGTTTTCGTGTTCGTGTTCGAAATTGGTGCTAAATGCGCTGGCGTTTCAATTTCCAACAATTGAGATAAATCGGAAGTTTCTTAATGTCCATACACATAATCGCCATTATGATGTAGATGAGGGCGAGACCTTAAGCCACGATAAAGACAAAGAGAGAGGGGGAGAGTTCTCAACTCAAGTCGAAGCTAGAAAGCAAACTGCGAACTGCGGCGTGCACCTTGCGGCGCCTCTCGCATTATCACTCGAGTCATAAATTTCTTGGGGCCATACTTGTTTCGAGTAGTCTCAGGGCTGAGAACCTGCGACCTGCTAGTGGGAAGAGACACGGGACGAGCAACGGTACCGCATCGGACTGTCTTAAGTGCCGTAGTTTCAGTTCGATTTTAACATGTTTTGATCGCGTTGCTGACAAACTTTAAGTGCTTTTATTTCTACGCTTTATGGCGGCAGCAAAAATTCTATAGTTTCGTTCTCTTGTATTTCCTTCAGTTTTTAGTGTATTTTATAAAAGCAAAATATGCCGCTACAATAATTTTTATCTCTTTTTCAGTTCGTTTATTGGCATTTGGTTTGTTGTTGGGCCTTGTTGAGCTTTTTTTACTTGCCAAGTTCACGTTTGTCCGTGGCGACCTTTTTGTCTCTCTTTGGTGCCTGCCTCGTTGTGTGGCATTCTTAAATTATAAGTAAAAAAGTATTCTATATACACACACACACACACATATTATATTAAGAAATATCGCCGCGACTTGAGAACAAACAAACTCGCCGCAGCCGCAGACACGAGCATATTTATGGAATTCATTTTCATTCTCGTTGTCTGTTTTCGTTTTTCTGTCATTGCGAATTTTTTCAAAATATGCGTTCAACTTGTTTAAAATTCCAACAAAAGCGAAAGGCAGTCGGGAAGATTTTCGATATATCAACTTATCAACTCAATATGCCAAACTCAAGAATATGCAAAAAAATCTAATTAAAATAAGCAATCAAAAAAAGGAAGTAGGAACGATCTAATCTAGATTATTGACCTCGAGTCAGCTAAAATGTTATTAAACGATGATGGTTATGCCACGCTTATTATAGTTAAATAATAAAAAAAATAATGACATCCATAAAATAAATAATAGTAATTAGATAACAATGAAACAAATAATAAAATAAGAAATTAATGAAACAAATAAATAAAATAAAAAACAATAATAATCGATATTCATTTGATTAAGAATTGATTACAGTTGCAGTTCCTTTTTTTGTTTATTATAAAACATTATCTATTAAGTTGTAATTTACCAATAATCCCCATGATGGAGCATCATCAGCTGCAAAGCTGACACCATTTTCCGCCAGTGTTTTTTAACATATTCCCAACTGGGAACGTTTTTTTACCGGGATACTTTATGGGTTAATGGAAAACGATAGTTGAGTTCGCAGTGCGCAAAAAGTTAAAAACACAGGTGCGCCCACAAGTCAAGCCTGGACGCCGAATCCGTTGGCTGTGCTCGTGAACCCGATATTAATTTCATTTAAATCACAGAGCAGAGCATAAAAAATTCACAATAAATACGTACAGCATATATATGTATGTAGCTCTCTCGCTGTCCCTCCACCTGCTGCTCTACGCCCACCGTGAGGCCACACAGTTCAAACTGGGTTAATGACGAGCTTAACGGGGCTGGCGGAAAATTAAAAAACTGCAAACAGTAAAACGTGAAAAAACACAGAAACCGAAACAGAAACAGCAACAGAAAAAAATGTCAGGCTAAGCCCAGGTGAAGGTTCCAATAGCAACTGCCGCGCGGCTCATAGAAAAGTATGAAATATTGAACAGAGCACAGAAATAAGTGAGAGAGAGGGAGACAGGGAGAGAGTGGGGGGGGGAGAGGGGAGGTGAAAAGCCAGGGCAGAATATTGTTTACCATTGCGACGCGTTGGGCTGCTTTGCGCTTTCCATTCTGGTCTCCATTGTTGTTGCCCGGGCTCTGCTAGGGAAAATGTCAAAAATGTAATTTAACAAGCATTCTGTAAGCCCTGGAAAAGCCCAATGGGAAATGGAAGCCAAAGCAAGTCAAATTTTTAATCAAAATTTTCGCATAAACCCCTAAAAATGTTAACTCTCGCTGGCGAGTGTAAATACACATTCATCAAAAGGCATCAACTCTCCATTCAAATGTATAACAAAGAATCGAGAGTAAATAAATGCGGGAATGAATAAATTGAATATATTTTCTCTATAGAACGAAATAGTCGACAGAGAAATCAGTGGCAATATTTGATAATCAAAATATGAAACAATCCGATAAGGTTTCGCACTCATGTCTCGCTGGCAGAAATACGTTCTCATAGTGCTCCACTAACTGGTTCTACCTCAAGGCCTTAGGAACATGAGCATATTCATTTCACTTCTCTTCGGCTTGTTTAATGACAAAGTTATTAAGACATAAATATTTCCTTGTGGGGAGCAAGTGTTGAGCGGAAGCATCAAAAGGGGTTAGAGAGGGGCAGGGGGAGGCCGCATAACATCGCTGAACCGACACTCAGCCGGCACCGCGATGAAGAAGAGCCCCCAAACATCATCGCAACATCTTCTCAATATGTCACGCGCCTGCGCCTGCGCCTGAGCCTGAGCCTGTCCCGGCATTGCCGGTGCGCATCAAAGTGATTAATTAAAACATTTTTGCATATTACAAGCATTTCGACTTTGAACTTGATGGCGGGCTCGACGAGCACACACCAGCACCAGGATGGGATGAGCTGGGACGGGATGGGAGCGGGGGGACACGAACGCGGACAGGCGACCCAACAACCAGTCGCAGTCGCATTACCAGCAGCAGCAGCAACAACAAAAACAGAAACAGCAACGGCAACACCTCACGCAACATGTTGTTGACGTTGCACAGTGGTGCGAAAGCAATTTGTAGAGGTTAAACTTTTATTTTGGGCGCTGTCTGTATTATCAGTAAAGGTTATAAGAGTGCCCTTAACCACCTAACTGTATTATATGTAAACTTTAAGAGTTGTTAATTTTTTAGCAAAATAAATGCCCTCGCCCCACTGTGCCTCGCTTGGGCCCCAAGAGCCTTGTCACTCAGAGCGACTCTTCGATGCGGTCTGCACATGTTGCAGAGACGCCGCCGCCGCCGCTGCTTAAAAGTAAAATTGTGTCGATTTCAATAATGCAAGGGGCCCATTACAACTCACACACACGCACACACACACACAGATACACACATGAGTGCCTGTTGGTGTTGGCATTTCGGGCAAGCATTCCATCAAAGCGCTTCGACCGCAAACGCCAGCAAGCGGGAGAAGCTGGCGGAGCAGCAGACAGGACGGTACCAGGACATGGGAACGAGAACAGGGCGAGGGCGAGGGGACGCAGACGCAGGCAGACATTGTCAAACATTTCATTAATTAAACATGCGAATGTAGCACATTTTAATTTCGCACAAGTAAGTTGCATGTTGTATGCACCTCGCCACATATTGTAGCAAAGTGTGCCTCCAACTCCGGCTCCGACACTGCGACAGTGCCTACCCTCGGCTTAGTTCTTAGCCCCAGGCCAAGGGCCTGCGTGTCAAAAGACATACATAATTTGCAACATGAGCAGGCGGACAGACAGACGGTCCGTCCGGACAGACGGACGGACGGAGAGACAAACAGGCGGGCGGACAGGCAGCTCAATTTTGATCGAAGCACTCATAAACTTCTGTTGCGAAAAATCTACATACGAGTGAGTGAGGCGAGAGCAGCAAAGTGCTACATGAACTTGGGTGTTGCACACACCTCGCTCGCACTCTGTCTCGCTCTACTACCTCTCTCTCTCTTCCACTGACAAAGGACTTAACTGGCCACTGGCCATTTCGGGTTATTATAGCGTGTTGGGCGCTTAAACGAAATGCAGGCAGCGTGACTCCTAGGGCTACACAGCACTGGCTCAGCTCTGATGCGATAATAATACCAGGTGAGCAGGTCAGTTATTAGGGTGACCAGCAAACAGCTTGATAATGTTATACAAACAAGATGCTACTAGAAAACCTTTCCAGGAAGGGCAACTTAATTGCCCATAAACATATGAGTTGCCAATCAAGACGAGCTTTAAATATACATATTTCTGCTAAGTTTAGAAATTTCCTAAAAATATTTCGCTTTATTTAAGTTTATCATTTCGTTTTCAGTTAGGTTCGGGTGTATAATTAAATATTTTTTAACCTCAATCATCATTTACATAGACAGACCGCAGGTTTTCTCTTTTGTGCTGCCCTGGTCTGTCATTCTCTCTCTGTGTGTGTGTGTGTGTGGTACCCTGCTCTGTATGCTGTAAGCTGTGCTTCATTTTAGCAACCTTTAAATAAATTAAATAAAAATTATACAAGTGCTGCAGCATAATGAGCGCTGCAAGCGCTTTTGCAGTTACTTTTACCTCACTGACCAAGCGGCTGCTCAGCTTGGTGGCAAAGGGGGGGCGCCACATGGTTTCCTGAGGGAACCTGTGAGTGTGCATGTGTGTGTGGGGAGTGAAAAAGCAACTGTAGCGGGGGCTGTCATGGGTTAAAATCGACCAGTGTGGCCACTGGGGCAACGGTGCATGTGGCACGCCTGACTGAGTGCGGCTGCGTTTGCGTGTGTGCTGTCTCCCTCCCTCTCTCTTTTGCTCTCTGTCTCTCTGCCTGTGTCCGGGTGAAATTAATGTGTTGTAAAAATTAATTAATTTTGCAAATTATATATTTTATGCATTATCAACTTTTTTGCGGCAACTCTTTGCGCACTCGTCGCCTCTGTGAGCTTGCTACATGCTGCATGCTGCTTGCCTGGTCGAGCCCGCCAAAGGACGCTTTAAACGCACAACGGAAAATGCTTGACAACAGCAGCTGTGCCGCACTGTGGCATGTGTAAACAGTTGTAAGTGTAGATAAATGTATCTCTGATTTCCTACTTAATCAACTGGCTATATATGTATGGCAATATATGTATCTATCAATATCTCCCTATCTATCTATGCGTGTGAACTCGCTTTTAAGTTAACCTAGCAACCATCTTCAATTTCATTGGAGCTGTCTGTTGCACAATGTATATAGTTATGTAGGTGTGTGTGTATTCATAGTCTTTAAGCGAAATTTAACTGCTTTTTAAGTGGCAACCAGTCAAGTTAGCATCAAATTAGATGCAATTATTAGGGCAGAAGCTTGCTTATGGGTTAATTTAGCAGTGTATGACAGATGGCAAGTCAGCTGAGAGGTGCGTGCAGAATCCTTCAGAGAACGTTTACTCTTTATATTTTACTTAATTAAGAATATAAATATAAATATATATAATATAAATATATATACTCTCTTGTCAACATTCTATATCAACCTTCTATCCTCTTTCCTTGCATTCAACACTCTTTATTCTAGTGTATGATGATGTTTGCTCTATATATTTAACTTAATTAAGAATATAAATATAATATATATAATATAAATATATACACTCTTGTCAACATTCTATATCAACACTCAACATTCTATTCTCTTTACCTTGCATTTCTCGCTTTATTCTAGTGTATGTATAATCTCTTTTTTATTGCCTTACGCCTTCAACAAAATCTTTGATTATGCCATTTCAATTAATTATGCCGTCAGATATATCACAAATAAATCGCGTTTATTTCAATTTACCTACATTATGTCGTCACATATATCACGCGAACATATTGATATTGCGCCATAAACACCGTAGTTAATCAGAAATACATATTATATATCATCTGTGCTGCTGAATTTATCGATACTTGCATACACATGAATAATAATATAATGTGTTCTATGATGTGCGCACTCAAAGTTGATTTAAACAAACTTTTTAATTTGCCATTAATCCCATACAAATTACACATGCACGTATCTATATCACTTACCCCATCACAACATATGAATGCGAATGCATGAATGCGAATGCAACTGCGAATACCCGTTTGAATAAGTATAAACTCATTTAGCTTAACGTAAGCTTGTTATAAAAATGTTTTTGTTTTCTCCGCATATGGCATAATAAATATAATTAAAAATTGTTTATAGCCAATGCAATTTATAACAAACTGTCTGCCAGCTGATCCCTTTGGCCATGCCATGCGGCTTATTGATAGACAGACGTGCTCAAAAAAAAAATAAAAAAAAGAGGAAATCATTTTGAATTTCGGCCAATTCCAACGCCAATGTCAATGGCCACTCGATGCTCCTCGATTCGGGATGGTTTAGTTCCACTGTCCGACAGATTTGTTTTAATTGCCCAAACCGACTGACTGTCTGTCTCTGAGAAGGAGGAATGCCTTGGCAAATCAGGCAACTTACTCACGCTTTTAAATCCGAAATTCATCCGAAATGAATTTGTATCTTTTCGTGTGGCAGGCGCAATCACATTCGAAATGCAAAAGGCAGCAGCCGGAGCAGCAGCAGAAGCTCTTTTGGAACGCTTCGTTCTAAATAAATTATAATTTCTCGTCTGCGGATTCGGCGAATAACTCAGCACAAATCAACTGCTTAAGTCAGCGCGAGATCTGCTCTGCTCCGGCTTCTGCTGCCTTTGGCCTTTGTGCGTCGAACGAGTCCATTTCAATTTCGGCACATCAAAGTCGCACGAAATAAATACGAGTATACCGTGAGCTACCTTTCGCGCGGGTAGTGCCGCACTTTTGCGGTGGCGGAGTGATTAAAGGTGTGGCCATATATCAAATGTGCAGCTCAGTCACAAAGTCTGACAGCGACCGCTGCTGATAAGTCCAGCAGAATAAAGAAATCCCGCAAAAAAAATAAAAGAACTCTTGGGAATTCCATTTAGAGAGAATTCCACGGTTGACTGTGCGAAACTCGGTTAATGCGAATATTATGCAATTATACAAAACAAGCTTTTGCACACTTATTTTAGATTTGATATTAACTTAGGCGCAGCCCCAGACTGATCAATCAAGCACTGAACTGAGCTTGCTGAAAAAGATTTACTCCTGGCAGGATCAGTTCTAGATAAGCTAAGAACAACTAAGGGAATATTAAGACTGAATTATAAGTATGTATACTATACATCCATATAATACATAAACTCATAGAATACTCAATTAAATTATAAACATGTCTTCAATTGACATTTCACTTTATTATTCCTCATTAATCTCAGCAACCACTGAACCAATCTGATTGAAATTTTGCAGATTTTTAGAAATAAGGTTTAAATTATAATTAAAAGTAATATTAAGACTTATTTCGATCGCCACTTTATAGTACATTATAATATTTCACCAACCCGTAAACAACCTAGTTATTTCAATAGTTCAAAACAAGCCTTAAACAGGCTCAGTAACTTGTCGCTGCCATTGCTCATATATCGCACATAATCCTCATTGAAATCGTGCTTGGCTGCGGATAATGCGACTTTGATTGCGACAACGTGAATCGAACTCATTAGCCAGAACTATCAGTCAAAACTGGCGACTCGAGCGAGTGCATTAAAGAGTTGCAGCTTTCCATTGCCAAAGCAGCGCAGAGTGGAAAATGTCAGTGTCACTTGACACTGAAAAGTGCTGCGGGATTTCGCTCAGCTCAGACAGGGAAAATTTATTAAGCAACATTTTTGTGTCAATGTCGCGCCAATGTCAAAAGCTTCAGCTGCTTATAGACCACATGGCAGTCGGTCTAAAAAACAAATTCGCGTGTGCCTGTCTGTATCTGTATGTGTGTGTGTGTTGGCTGGTTTTTTGTGGCAGTTGCAAGCAGCAGCAACAGCAGCAGCGTGCGCTGGCATAATTATAATGAAGTGCGCTGCAGCCGCGCGTTGATTTTGCTCGCTTTTTCTTCGTCTTCTTCCATGTGCTTGTTGCACCCCTAAGCGCGACACACACACACACACATACTGTATCTCCCCTCTCTCTCTCTCGCGTACACACATTTGCACTTGCCACGCTCGAATTGTCATAAAATGTTGAACGCTAATTGGCGTCTATGCGCGCTTCGGGAGTCGAAGTCGAACGACCGTTTCGCAAGCCAACCCCCCTCCCCCTCCCTTGCTGTGTGCGTGAGCAGGTTGCACGAGTGTGTGCAGGCGCCATTGCCGCTCAGTATGTGGCGCCTTTGGCTGGCACTTCTTTTGTTGCTGCTGCTGCAACGTGCAACATGTCTTAGCTGCCGCTGCTAACAAGTTGATGCCTTCTCCTTTCTATGGCCACCTTTTCAAATGGCTCATTCTATTTATACACGCACACACATACACACACAGAGAGCTCTCAATATTATGCTCTATGAATATGAATATAGACAGCTCCCTTCCCTCCCCCTCCTCCCCCTCCTCTATTTGCCTTTTCTTGAGCAAATTTGCAACATGGTCGCATTGAGCTGGAACTATTTGTTCACTTCAATGGGGCAGAGAATTCGCAATATCAATTTGTGAGCAAACAAATGGAAATTAATTGAGTTGCTGCCGTCGGTTAAAGAGTCCAAACTGAAGGATCGCAGAGCTTTAAACTGAAACTTGTCCGGCAATTATTGCCATTATCTTGGGGGGCATTAAAAGCCATTTGATTTCGATAAACACAGTGTCATTATGAGCTCATAATAGATACGCCTGCGTGTGTGTGTGTGTGTGTGTGTGCTATTGTCACATTAAATATAATAATATTATCCAAAGCCACATTTCAGCTGACAGTTTTAGCCAAATTGCATTCAACTAATATGGCCAAAATGGCAACTAACAATGCAGCACTTAAGCGCCGATGGCAATGGGTCAAGCGGGTTGAAGAGAGAGAGACCGTGTAGAAGTGGAACCAACAAATATTATAATATGCAGTTAGTTGGAGCACATAGAACATATTGCAGCGTATCTATAGATCAGCAAACACACACACACACACACAGAGACACACTCGTAATCCTTATGGAAATCCAATTTGCGAAGAAAATAACAATTAGTTAGTTTTGTGTGCTAATAAGAGAGCCGCATGTGGCAAATGCATTAACTTGGTCATATAATCAACGTAACGCACACACACAAAGACACTCAACACACACACACACAACTTCATACACACACACACTTGACTGTGTGCAAGCTTTGCCCTTTGGTTGTAAATTTTGGACAATTTTGTGAATCATTAAGGCAAACATTTTGCTGCTTGTTTAATTATGCATACACGTGTAGCAGCAGCAGCAGCGGACAAAGATACATTTGCACAGATACAAATACAGCTACAGCTACAGATATGGATACAAAGATACATTTGCAGTTCGCTCGGGGCGCGGCAGTCTCCTTTAAAGTAATTGCAGCCGCAGCATGGGCGCATTACACGCTTGACAAACATGCGATTAACAACTGCAACAACAACAACGACTGCAACAACAATTGCAACTGCAACAACTTCGATTCGAAGACATTACCACAAAATTTATAACATGACATCGATGCTGCTGCTGCTGCGGCTGCTGCTTGCCGCTTTCCCAAAAAGCCAGCAGCTGCTTTTCCAGACGTTGCACGTTGATTTGAAATTAAGTGTTAATTAGCTGGAAAACTGCAGGGCGTCCTCGCCGCAAAAGCCTTTTGATTTACATACTTTGTTATCATGGCAGGAATTTTCATTTCCCCAAAGTACTGGCCAGAAAGTGGCTATAAATAGCTAAAAATTGGTTATTAATCAACTGGCTGGCAATCATTAAAAGTCTCTGACAGGTAGCAGAAAGTGTTTTATCGCCGTGTCAGTCAAATGAATCAAGGTATGGCAGCCTCAATAAAGGAAAATACATTTGCTGATCAGTTGGGAATAGTTTAGAGAGTTTATATTTATTATTATTTAATAATTTGAGTAAAAAAGAGATAGTTTATTCCAAATAAAATATACATTTAGATCGCATAAAGAGTAAATATAATTTTTTAAATGATATTCCTCATTTTATACAAATATTTTCCAATAAAGGCCTTTAAAAATATTATTTTATGTATAGAAAAATATATCAATATATTATATTATATATTATATTATATATTATTTTATTTATATATATATTTTTATACATTTTGTCAGTCTTTTTTATCTCTTAAAATGAAAAGTAGCGTCAAATAGCTAACTCGTTCAACAGTACCATTAATTGATGACCAAGTTACTCGTCTCCTCTATCTCTCTCTTTTTTCTCTTCCAATTTTCTTTCTCCCTTCTTCACCCTCACTCCCGCTCTCTCCCCCCTCTCATGCTGACTTTCTTCTTTTCACACACTCGCACACACATCCTTAAACATCAATCAATCTAATGATCTTTTCCGAGGCGTTTTGATTGTGCACTTTTGTTTATGCCGCACCATAATCAATATCGAATTTGTTTTGTAATCGTTAGCGGGTTCTGTTTCCCTCTGTTCTCGCTGTTGTTTTCTGGCGTTTTCTTGGCGGAGCGCGCCCTCTTGATCCTGCGCCGTCATGTTGAAAGGATCGCAGCTGCCTAATGATTGCGCATCTTTAGCGCGTTAGAAATCACACTCTTTCGCTCGCATCATCAATCAACGAGTGAGGCCAACAAATTGTCTATAAAGTGCCGGCATTGTGTGGCTCCCCAGAAACATATGAAGGTACTCAAAGGTACTTCACACAAACTGACATACACACATACCTGCTGTGTACATATGTATGTTTATATCGATTTGGGCTGCTCCTTTTTGACGTCTTCGCACATAAAATCAATCAAATTAACTATAAACTTTTGCCAGCTTCTCTCCCATTCCCATTCAAGCGGCCGCCCTGTCTCGATATGAAGTATGCAAAATAATTTATGTTTAAGATGCCATAAATATTCATTAGGCCCCAACTGCCGGGGCAACACTAAAAATTGCGTACATAGTTTTATGACCCACCCGACGCTGGCTGGCTCTGTTAATGAGTCGAGGCTGGGCTTCCTACCGCATACGCAGAGATCCACAACATACTGTCTCACACTATCTGAGCCGAGAGTACCCCCAGACAAGCTGACACTATCTTCTTAAGCCTTGTGGTGTGGTGCACGGTAGCCATGGGGCAGCAGAAGCAGCAACATGTCTGTAAAATCGCCAATAATGACAAACATAAAACAAGTTAATACACTGAAACTTCCGATTCTTATGCAAATTTCCGAACCGAACGTTTTGTAACTGGTTTCTTCTTCTTCTCCTCTCTCAACTCGGGCTTATAATTAAGAAAGAGAATTGACTTTTTTTGCTCCAACAAAAGGGCGATGCCTTATGAGTTATCTGATTTTGGGCATATATCATTATTAGCTGCACAGCAGCCGGACGTATTTGCATGACAATAAGCCCGAGTGTACCCGGCCTGTACCCGCCGTACCCAGAACAAGCCGAGTAAATTTCATCGATGAGTTGCGTGCTCTTTCTTTATGGCAACTTGTTGCGTATTAAGCAATTATTGATGAGTTTTACGCCTTCCGAAATATCGTATACAAAAACATAAAAAATATCGATGGTTATTTAATTGGTTGTCACATCAGCTTTGGCTCAACGCGAATCGAGTCGGGTGAGTTCATGCTGAGAGATTTTCTATTTAGCTGAATAGAGGGATTTATCCATAGTTATTTTGGGAATATTAATTGGAAATATACTGAACAGTAGTCATGCGATGACTACTTCAATCTATGAATAACTCAATTTTTACAACTATTGTCAAGTTGGGCTCTTCTCTTATTGGAGATATTTCCCTCATCTTTTCACTCATTCTTTTTTTTTTTGTCTCTGATTTTTTATGCCAAGTAATTCGCATGAATTTTTAGCAATTATTTTTGGTTCGACAAGCCAAATAAATTTACATAAGTTTAAAATACGCTTTGTTGTTGCCAAAAAACAAATCCCAAAGGCAAATTTATTTTGGAATTATTTTGTGTTTCGAACAAGCTGCAGGCGACAAACAAGCAGCCAAAATAACAAAATATACAACAGATACGTGTGTACTATATATGTATGTATATACAATACAAGTATATATACATATTTCTATATAGTCGAACGTTGCATGAAGATGGTAAAGTCATAAAACTGTTGAATTGCACGTAAATCTCCAGGGCTTTGGATACTGCACTGTCCATAGGCAGAGGCAGAGTGAGAGAGAGAGAGAGGGGGGGGCAGTGGCAGGGGCAAAGTCACTCGAGCCTGGAGCAGCTTGGGACATGTGCCACGTCGTTGTTTCTATTCTCACTGGGTGTGTGTGTGAGTGAGTGTGTTGGAGATTTATTTTTATGCAACGCGTCTGCAGTTGCCCCGTTCCGTTGCACGTTGCGCAAGTGGCAGCAGCAGCAGCAGCAGCAAAAACAAAACCCAAAACAAAAAACAAACCAAGCTAAATAAAAACTGAAGGCAACTCTTCGTGTAAAGAGCAGAAAAATCATATAATCGTCAAAAGTCACAGGAAACATATGCAAATGCTGGAAGCTCACCGGCCAGACGGACCGACGAAGGTACACTCTGGATATCTGACGGGTCCACTGCTCCCCCCTCCCTCTCATCTTGCATCCCATCGCTCGTCCCTTGTCCAGTGTCCAATTCTGCGACCTGGTTTGGTTTGTTCTTTTGTTGCGCGCTGCTTTCGTTGCCGGCATGCAACAATAGCCACACGTTTGTCCGAAGGTAACAGAGGTAGCGATTTATACTCTGCAATATGCACGTGTGAATGCCCTTTCTGTGGATCCTTGCGACGAATCTATGAAGTTTGTTCGTTTTCCAACTCAGTCTTAGTTTAAATTAGTGCTTATTTTATTTCTTTGATTTATTTATTTTGAAGCTTTGATTTCTTTATTATTTGCTGTTATTAATTTAATCAGTTTAGTATATAGGTTCAGCCTTAATTCAAACTATATCTTTGTAGCTTATTTGCGTTGATTTCATTTTCGAATTTGGGTTTCTTTTATATAATATAATTATGTCCAAAGATTCAAACCAGGAATGGTTCTACAAGACATCATCTCTTTATACAATGACTACAACTTGCGATATATGTAAGTTTACCCTAGTGAAGATTGCAATCTGTTTAGTGCTACCCTCTGCATGGAATAGTGTATCAAAACTGCGTTGCACTTGCCTCTATTCTAAGCGATTCTTGCCACTGCATTCATTCATATTCGTACAAATTTTGCGCGCTTGACAAAGCTGAACAATGATGTACTTCATGTAAATTTCACTCGTCGGCTGAGTGACTTCTCCATGGTTCCCTCTAGCCCCCTCTTGCTTCCCCTTCGTCCCCTCTTTCCCGGCAGTTACCCTCCCTCAATCACTGACGTACACTGGGGTCGTTGATATGAAAAACCTAAAATGTTGCATATGTAAATGGATTGGCAGCGGGTAGCACACGTACGCCCGTGTGTGTGTTGGTGTGTGTGTGTGTGCAAGTGTGTGTATGTTTACATAACTTTATTGATGGCAACAATAAATGCTGCCAGCGGCTGCGCCAGCAGCATGGGCAGCGGGGCGGGCCGTGCGGGTGGTCTGCAACAGCAGCTGAAGTTGGCTCTGCGAAGTGGATTGCATATTTGTATAAATTTCAGTTTTAGATACGAGACGACGAGGACGACGACGGTGGCAGCGGCAGCGGCAGATGTTGCATAATACAATTGAATTTGTTAAAAACAAAGGAGGCAACATTGCAGCAAACAAAGCAACAGCAACAACAACAGCAGCAACAACGGGAACAGTGCTGTGGGAAATCTGCGCACGCGAATGCCAAGAATGGCACAAAAAATATGAACAGAAAAACACAAAAACAAATTGCAATTCAGAATTTTCATTTTTTAACAACGATATGCAACACCCCAAGTCGCAAGGCCCGCGATTCTCCAGCCCACTATACAGTATAAATACGGAAAATGCCAAAAATACATTGCAGTATTTTGACGAGTGCTGCAAATTGGCCCGCAGCGAAGGGCCCGAACCTTTCACAAACATCCTGAAGCACCGAAATTGGGCTAAGTGTGCGGAAAAGCTCGGGTTGATAGTTGAATAGTCAGAGATGGCTAGAGAGATAAATTCACGTTGCAGACTATCATATTATATTTTTAAATATTTATGTAACATAACTAACATTCCCAAAGCATTCTGCCTCAATTGGTATTTAACAGAATGTTAATTACCAACGGCTAATGGCATCTGCATCTGATCTGGCAACACAGTTGTAGATTATGTTAATTAACAGTGCACTCTACAGACTGCGCTTAAATTCTCTGTACATTATATGTATGTTATGTTAATTAAGCGAACACTCTACAGACTACTTACATTTACTCTGTACATGCAATTTCTGTTATGTTAATTAACAGAGAACTATACAGACTGCTTACACTTTACTCTGTACATGTTATTAATCATATATTTTCTGTTACATTCCTGCCGAACTGCCTTTTGTGTTCTGCTGGAATGTCATTCTATATCTTTCGATACTCTTCGAGCAACCCTCGCTCGCTCACATATGCATATGTTAATACCCGACACTGTGTGCACAGTTGCAAGCGTGTTCCCTTTGACCAATGTCCAGCAGGACAGGCAGCTGTCCTCCCCTTACACTTACACTGACCGCCCAGCTTCCCCCCTCGCTGCACACCCCCCCTCTCTGAAACCAAAACCGAACACCAGCGGCCTTTTGTCTCTGCTCTGTGTGCGTGTGTTGTTCGCCGTTTAGAATGTCACTTGATTTTTGATTGATTGTTGTGGGAAATATTGCAAAAATATTTTTGCATAAATTCGTTGCAAGAGGCAACAGCGAGTGCGGCCGTGGCAGAGGCAGTGATAGTTGTTGCATGGTTGAAGCATTCCGCAAGCATTTCGGCCCGCTGTGTTAACATTGTTTATGTTTTTATTAAAACATGAGCGCCGTCGAGGCGGAAACATTTCATATGCCATTTGTGGCGTACCGTGTAGCGAAACAGCAAAAGACCAAAAGAGCAAAAAGCAACAAAAAATTAGTTTTGCCTCGCCGCCGAATATTAAAATGTGCATTATTTAGTGGCACGGCCCGAACAGAACCGGGACTGTAAAAAGAAACAAGTTAATATAAAAGTGGGTGGGGGGGGAGAGACCGCAAGAACGACTATGGGAACTACCCTAGCAGATCGGCGGTTAAGTAGAGAACAACCTTAGCAATGTTGATCAAGTTAAGGGGAATAAACCATGAGGTATGTTAATAAGTAGTAGGAAAATTGTATAGGGTTGGGTAAGCTTGTTTGCTGGAATTAACTATTCCTTTTGAATACTGCAGGTACTTTTTAAATCTTCAATCTGCAACTTAAGACATAACAGATTCTAATAGTACCTTATATAGAGCCTCCCTAGTTCTTCATCTCTCCAGTTCGAGCTGTGAACTGCTTCACGCTGAGCAATAATATTGTAAAGACGTAAATACATAAATATCATCAACTACATATCGGGAATACCCTCGGGGAAGGGTATGAAAACCGCACAGATCGTAAAACTTGGCCATGGCTAAAAGAAAGCATAACTCTCCGTCTAGGCGAGCGAGACAGAGTCCAATAACGAGCCAAGAAACTTGCACTCGCTGAGCATTAAAAAATCAAATTATAATAAAATCGCAGATTAACTGTTGACTTTGTGGTGTGCAAGGGGGCGAACGCGCCACACTCGTTAAGCAGTCGCCGCAAAAAGTCAGCGTCCCACAGCCAGTCCCCCTCCCTCTTGGCCGCCCACCTTGCCACCGACAACTGCAACTGGTAGATGTGCAGCTGCTGTGGCTGCTGCCGTAGCTGCTTGCTGCTGATGCTACTTGCTGCCGTTGCTGGCAGTGCTGCCTGCCTGCCAAGATTAAGTCATCATCAACATTTTGCAGTTGTCAACTGCTGTGAGCTGCAGCTACTTAAACTGCACTCGGTGTGCGGCCTGTGTGTGACTGCAGAAACGGCACAACAAGGACTTAGGGATGCATGCAACGTTGCATTTCAACTTCACTGTTCACCGTTATTGCGATTCGCCTTCTAAACTCTTGTTAGATGGGGAAGAGCTCAACTAACCCATGAGAGGAGGTTACTATTTGTTAAAGTAATAATATAATTAATGGGTACTTATTAAATGCAAAAAAATATAAATAAATTTAATAAAGCAAGTAAAGCAAATATATATAATAAAATCTTTTAATATTGTCATCAACATTTCCTGAGTTAAGATAAATAATATCAACTATTAAAGACTGTCGCTTCCATTAATAAACGTTAGGTACAGAAACTATACTATGTCCCATTGTTACAGTATAGAATAGATATTGATTTATTAAAGTCAAGAATTTAAAAACTAAAAACAAAAAGATTCCTAAAAATGTTTAAATCAAATATATTTATAGCAAACCCTACACAACAGACTCTTCGACCCTATTGCACTTTGCAAATCAGTTTCGGCCCTGCACAAATCCCTGTTTGACTGGTAAGACCTTTGCAGCCCTAGTTTACACTTACTAACATACGAGGGTCGTTTGATAAGTCCGTGACTTTTTGTATTTGCCGCGCACCTGCTCTAAATACAACACTGCTCCTTTGCAGTTATCGATTAACAGCTGACTGTAAAATTTTGAGAAAGCTGCGTTTTTGGTTTGCGTTTTATAGGCATTGAAAGCAGCGATCTCGATCTCCATTTTCGTTAAAATTCACGAGATCGTCTGCTTTCAATGCCTATAAAACGCAAACCAAAAACGCGTTTTCACTGTTAATCTGGTAACTGCTGACAGGCATTTTTTAGGCAGGTGCGCGGCAAATACAAAAAGTCACGGACTTATCAAACGACCCTACATGCATATTGTATCATAGAGCCATTCCCGACTGCCCATTAACGAGCACTACCAAATTTATGTGAATGCGTACACTTTGTAAGGCGCTTATAGTCGAGGCCTCTGCATACTTAGTTGACAATTTGCGAAGCCAGAGACGGAGACAGGGCAAGTGGCAGAGGAAGAGGAAGGAGAAGACGAAGGGGAAGAGGAAGAGACTGGTAAAGACCGAGGAGAATTGCAGCTTCTGACTGGCTTGACTTGGCTAGCTTGGTGGCTGTCTGTGTGTCCGTCTTTCTGTCTGTCTGACTGGACCAACTTGAGGCTTATCTAAGTGCCCGAGGCACGACAAAAGAAGACATCGACGACTGATGATGACACATGCAACACATGTCGCTCTCACACACACACACAGACTAACCCTTTCGCCTTCCCCTCCCTCTCTTTCTCACTCACACTTTCGAGTGTTTATTGCATTGACACTCGAGGGAACCGACGGGTTCGGCACACTTTCAAATCATAAATTTAAAGTTTGTCACTTGTGTGCTGATAGGCAGAGACTGTCGAACAAAGCGAGTGTGTCCGGTCAGATGAGACTCCAGCCTCCCTACCCCCTTCCCCTCCCACAGCCTGCACCCAGCTGTGAGCCCTTCCACCAAAAATGCAAATGAATGATGCGACGGAACCGTTGAAAATTATAAGTGGAGCAGCGGTGACGACGGCGGCACAGCGGAAAATATATTTTTTAATTTTTAATGGTGTCAACGCTTATCGCAAAACCGAAAAAAGAAAGACCAAAAAACAAAAAAAGCAGCTTCGAAAAAGCAATGCAAATGCAGCTAAGTGCCGAACAAAACGTTTTCGAGATGAAGTCATTAAGGAGCGGGGGGCGGGGAGCGGAGCAGGGAGGCTTCTGGGAACGGAAATCGTTATCAGCACTTTGCCTCGATTTCGATTTCGTACATATTGTTAATTTATATACAGTTTTTGATTTTTTTTTGGGAATTTTTGTATTGCTGTAACAGTTTCCAGTGGGCTGCTTTAATTACAGCATCGGAAAACTTGACATTTTGAACTCGGCGCTTGTGCAACACGCGCAACACGAGCAGCAACAGCTCAACTCAATAAAACTTTTCTTATCTCTCGTAAAAGCATGGAAAACATCATCATTTTGTTGTAGTTCCCGAGAAATACGAAATACACATCGCACTTTTGGGGGCGCCCATAAAACGAGGGAACACAACTCTTTGGAGACTTGTTCCACTTTTCGAGGGGGGGGGGTGGAAATTGAACATTTTGTGTTAGAGAAATTTCTCTCGCTTTGCTTTTTATTACAATTCGCCATTTGTTTGTGTCATAAGCAATTATCATTTCTAGCTTTCTGGCTTTTATTCTCCCGCTTATTGATTTATAGTCACAAATCGTTTCGCTTTTTATTGTGGTCAACGGTTTTAACACCGCGTGTCTTTCTAATGATTTTCGCGGTTTCCTTCTTCCTACACAAGCTGCCATGCCACATGTAAAAACAAAAAGAAATTTTTCTTATTAATGCTGATTGCTGCGGTCGAGGCTAATGGAGAGTGGGAAGTGATAAGTTTATCTAGGAATTTCATTTGGGAATTTCTTTACATTGAAAGTTACAAAGAAGGCGGCAAACTCAAAAAATTTTTGAGAGATTTTTGTAATCTGTCAAAATTATTTGCCAAGTTTGCGAACTGATAAGACCAGTGTATTATATAAATATACTTGAATAAAGTTTACCTCTATACTCTCTTCAGCACTTTTATCTTCTTTAGGATATCTGGCTAACCTGTCTCTTCAGATTTCTCCAGCTCCATACGATATATCTCTATCCAATTCAAGCAATTTATGCTGCACTTCTTTAAAGAGGCATATTTATCGCCCGAGAGTCGCAAAACTATTTTCCGCAGGCATATCTATTGCAAACGTGAGCAAGCAGCAGCTCCTCCTCAATCTCAACATTCAAATCACAACAACAAGAGAAACAACAAACGACGTTGTCGACATTTACGAGCACTAAGCAGCTCAGACACACAACCGTCGTAGTCAAGACACCCACCATGCAGGCAGTTAGACAGACGGGGCAGCCAGGCAGGCAGACAGAGACAGGAGACAGAGAGACAGTGAGACAGTGAACGAGGCTGTGGCAGAGACACTGGCAAAAGTCACTCATTGTTTGCACTCCTGCTGCCGTTGTTGCTGCCGCAAGAAAGGCACTGCCACTGTTATTGTGCCTTGTTGTTTGTTTGCCTTGCTGCGTGTTGCAAGTGAAAATTAGAAAGTACGCACTTGAAAAGTGTCTGTGTTTATGTCTGCCAACTGCCTGCACAAAGGCTGCCTGCCTGCCTGCCTGCCCGGCTGCCTCCGTCACTGTTTTTGCCCAGGCCAACAGATCCACACTGGCTTCCCTCGTCCGACTCCCTCCCACCCAGCAAACGCATGAATAGTTTAATTAAAATTTGCCTTAAAGCCGTTCGCAAAAAAATGTATAAAAGAAAATTGCACAAGGCGCAAAAGAAAAGCTACAAAGACAACAACTTTTGGTAGCATGCAAAAAATAAAACTACGAAAACTTTTCTAATTTTCCCAGCTGCCGACAAGTGTTTAGTTTAGTTAGTTTTTTATCTAGACTCGGTACAAAAAACCCTTAAATCCGGCAACCTTTCATTTTTAAATGGCCTTTTAGAAAGTTACGAAACGCAAAAAGGCGGCTCGAATCAAAGCTCGCGGCCAGTTTAAAGTTATTAAAAATCATGTTTATTTTCTTTATTTCTTCTTCTCTTCTTGCTCTCGCGGTAGCCAAAATCCAAATCAAATGTCTTTGGGAGTGTCAAGAACGGGCCAGCAAAAAAGTAAAAGACAGTTAATAATAGCTTGTAATAAAGTTCGATTTGTTAGCGTGCTGCTAAAACGAACGAAGCAAGCCAATGGCAAATTAGGCGCTTATATGGCCAAAGCGATAAATAATGTGATTATTCGCGGGCCTAACCACTTCGTATACCCTGTATGCGTGTATAGTTTCTGAAGAGGGGTAAGCTAGACTTGCGTGTATGTATGTCATGGATATTTGATTGTGGAGTCAATATTAAACATTATGTAGAGTTGATTATTCCATAGATAGAATGTTGTTTAAGTTTTTAACACAGTTGTCAAGTTGAAGAAAGGGTATACATTAGTCAAATCACTTGTGAATCAATTAAATATGCAAACTTATTAACAAACTCACTTTTTGAACGGGATTCGATCATTTTTAGAAACTCAAAGCTGTCTTGCCTGATGAACTAGGTTGTATAATAGAATTTCAGCGTTAATTGTTTTAAAATTTATAGATTTTCAGAACGTTGAAATCATCTGGTAAACTTAAGTTATAAATATACCAAGAAACAAATCAGACCGGAATCGAAACCGTATATCAAAAAAACCCTTAAAAACTCGAAACCGAACACTTAAAAGTTTTAGAAAAGTTACAAATGTAGAATTTTGAATTTTGTTTTTAACTTGATAAAGCTCGTACTATAAGTATAAAAAGTCTTTCCAAAAGTGCTTGGAATGCAAATAAAAAATAACATATGATATAAAATGCCGCCAAAATTCGTCTGAGACTGCAGACAAAATCTTCAAAGCAGAAACACAAAACAGAGTGAGAGAAAACATGAATAACTGGAGCATTGTGTGGCACAGGCGAAGGGAACTTGTTGCTGCTCATGCCACTGCTGCTGCTATTTGTTGTTGCCTCAATGGCAATTCGCAGGTTACGGTTCGACGTGCGCTTATGCGTCGGCAATTAAAAGACACAAAGTAGTCATAAAGATGCTCTCCCCCTGCCGCAACTTACTTAGTTACGAGCTGTTGATAATAAAGGGAGGACCTGTGGCGCAGAGGGAGAAAGAAACACACAGAGAGAGAGAGAGAGAGAGAGGAGTCGCGAGGTGGGCAAAGTTATTTGTTTGTTTGCGGCGTTGCGGCCTCCGTTTTATGACTTAATTAGAAACAACAAGCTGCGCGCTTGTCCAAATCAGCGTGAACCATAACGGTACGACAGGCGGAGAGGGGGAACAGCAACAAGTAGGGAGAGGAGGAGGGGGAGGGTAGCATACGGGGCAGATAACCTGGCCAACACCTTTGACGCTGCGTCCGATCGGTTGGTAATTATGCACGCGACACATGTTGCAAGCACACTTGAAGAACGAGGCGGAGGACGGGGAACGGAGGAAGTGGAGCTGAGGCATCTGGCGGGCGGCATAGGTTAGTCGAGTTCTCTCATTATCATTACAATAATCACTTGACGGCAACGTGATGTTGTTGTCGTTGGCGGCGCCTCTTGATAGCGATCAGTGAAACGCAGCAACAACAACAAGTGGCACAGCCAAGCAGGAGAACAACAACATCATCATTGGCCACAACTATCGTCATTATCATCATCACCGTTGTCGTCTTCGTCGTCGTCGTCACCCCGTGCAAAAATATGAACGTCTCTGCTCTTCGGGGCTGGGCCACGCCCACTGACGCATACGCGTCATCCAACGAGGGCAGAGCCGAGCCGAGCCAGGCCAAGCCTCGCCTCGCCTTGACTCGCGCCTGGTGTTGTAATTGATCGTGTACTCCAGATAGTAAATCAAACATGTGAGTGTGTGTGTGTGTGTGTGTGTGTGTGTGTGTGTGTGTGTGTGTGTGTGTGTGTGTGTGTGTGTGTGTGTGTGTGTGTGTGTGTGTGTGTGGAATGCGCCCTCCCAGCGAGGAATATGCAATTTTGCACTTTCAGAACTATAATATTCACGCATTGGGGCGATCATAATAGAGCTGATGCAGCAGCGGTATATTCTCTATATATGGAATCATCTAAATGTACAAATATTGCCAGTTCCGCTGAAGAATGGGGTGGGGCAAGAGAGAGAGGGAGAGAAGAATGTAGTTATAGCAATAATGCCAGCTGTAATCACAGTAGAAAATGTAATGAAATGAGTTGTGATAATAGGATGATCAAGAGATGATATGCCAGTAATAATAATAACACGATCAACGTGTTATCAATGTTAATAGTATGTGAAATGGCAGAGAATTCTTGTGATGATGGACGGAATTCTAAATCGATTGTTATACTAGTAGAAAGAATGTTCAGTACGTGATTAGAGAAATATTTAGTACAGTAGGTTGTGTATAGAACATTTCAAATATATATTTAAGATATAGATCATATATTTAAACAGTTACAGATCACAGTAAAGTAGCAGGAATTAGTAAATATTGGAGAAAGTAAGAAAAAGAGCTTAGAAAAGAAGTATAACCTTAGTCGTGTCTGAATATTTAGTAATGCCAGTAAAAAACCGTAATGAAATCAACAAAGAGTATTAAAAGAACTACATTTATCTAGATCTTACATATAAATTTTAAACTTCTGGCAGTCCACATCTATAACTCCAGGGGGCGCGTCATCTCGCCTGATGCAACATGACGAATGCGCCGAAAAGTGCTAAAATATTTAATTGATTGCGCAGTCGAAATGGAATAGTCACCGCTAAGAGAGCAGTGAGTGCCTATCGTAAAATATACAAAAAGTAGTAATTGCCAGGCACACACACACACACACACACTCACACACACACGCACACTGGGAGAGACTCACTCAATAAACAGGGAGAAAAGGCAAGAACAGTTGATGTGAAAGCTTAACGACAACTCATTAGGCAGGCTACCCACTGCACACGTTCCCCTGCACGTCGCGGCGGGAAGATACCCAGCAAGCAGAGCAGCAACTGCCACAAAGCCAATGACTTCTTTCGCTTGGCAGGCAGAGAGAGAGAGAGAGGGGGGGGGAAGGAAGCAGGAGACAAGGAGGCAAAAAGCACGTTGAATGCAATAAAACTTTCATAACTCTGCAGCTAATGGAGTTCGAAATGCTGCCTCGTAAAATATTTGTTGTTGTTCTTCTTGTTCTTGTTCTTGTTCCTGTTATTGTTGTTCTTCTTGTCGTTGTTGTTGTTGTTCTTGTTGTGTTCTGCTTGTTGTCGATGCTATAATTGCTAGGACTGTGTTACGTTTTGGGCTCGCAAGTCGCGACGGAGCGCTGCAGTTCGACGGCAACGGAAGCGCCAACTTGGACCACAGGCTCGGAACGGGCCTACGCCGTTAAAATGAAGAAATTGTCATAAAAAAAACATAACTGCATAGTTTGTTGTAGTTCTTTTGCAGTTGCTGACTGAGCTAATACCCTTTAGTGTGAGCAGGGTGTTCAAAACAGTCTTGAAGTTACAAGACTGGAGATTCTAAGCTACACACACAGCTGTTATTTACAGACTGTTAGTTGTTCTTATGTTAAATGTTTTTTTATGTTATTATGGTTAATGTTATTATGTTATTATGCTGTAAAATGTTATTGAGATGTTATACTAAACAGTATAGAAGAACGTACAGTCTTAAAAGTAGCTAAAACAAAGTTACTTCAAAGTTATAAATACTCATGAAATTTCCTGAATTTAACATAAGTTGAGAAAAATATACATAAATCATAATAATTATATTTACAGGATATCCTTCAGTCAACTCTCTTCACAGTACCATCTCAACTAGCTTTTCATGTAATTTTGCACAGCTAAAAGTGAATCAGACATAAGAAGCGTATTGCAGAACTGGAAACTGTCTGCCGGGGGAAGATGGCAAAGGGAGTGGGGAGGTGCCCCCCTTCTTGGACTTTTTATGCGCATTTCGCTGGGCATTTTAATTGAAATCACAGACCGGCGAGTGCGAGTACGAGGCGAGAGTTATAAATAACGAAAACGAAACATTTCCCAGCTGCAATTATTTTCGGGGCCATCTTCGGGTCCGAGTTATGGAGCGGGCTCTGCCAATACGTTGGCCGACTTAATCACCGCGTTCGCGACTTCAGCAAATGCCAAAAAGTAACAACTACTTAGGAGAGTACAAACACATACACACACAAGTGTAACTTTACATATATATGTATATATACGATATATACCCGAGAGCTGAGCTGGCTTAACTGCCAAGTCTTCTTTTAGCCTCTTTGCTACCTTTTTTTGTTTTTGTAGGCGTCAACCTGCTCTTTAAGCCGCATTATTTATGCGGCTGTGCAGCGATAACGCGCTTGCAACAGCAACTGCCACAGCTAAAAAAGAGGAAGACACTCCACGACTGGCAAGTCGCAGCTTGAAGCTGCAACAGCAGCAGCAGCAGCATCGGCAGCAGCAACAGTCGCAACCTGCAAGCAACAACCTGCACTACTTTTAAGGGCTCACTTGCTGCCCGGACAGAGGCGAACAAAAATATGAGATACTCCTTATCAGCTGGTATGCATCTGTGCACCTCGAGCGATTCCAGCTCCAGCACCAACTCCAACTTCAACTCCAGCATCGACTCCAGCTCCTTCTGCTGCTGCTGCTGCATTCGCTTTCAAACATTTTCATTTGCCGCTGAAAAGAAGCTGCTGCAGATTTATTGTCTTTGTTTTCTTACTCGTCGCTCTTCCACTGTCCTGCAGCAGCATCATCCCTTCCCTCTCTCCTCTCTCTCTCACTCCATTCATCCTGCTCTGCTCTTGACTATAATAATAATCATAATATCAGTCGTAAGTACATTTGTTGCTGCCGCACTAAATACCAAGGAATTGGCTTATTGTAGTGGCCAGTTACTCTTCTGCCACCTCCCCCCTCCGTCCTTCTCCTCCTGCTTCTCCTTGTCCTCATTCTAGTTCACTGACTGCATCGCATCCAACTTAGCCGCAAGGGTCTTTCAGTTGTTTTCCATCGCCATGCACAGATTTCCCTTGCATTTTATTGTTGCCCAGTTTCGATTTCTTTACTTAGAAGTGGGCAATGAATGTCCGCCAGTCTGTCCGTCCGTCTGTCCGCCCGTCTGTCCGCCCGTCTGTCCATCTATCTCACTGTGCAAGGGGGCTGCTGCCATAGATTATGACAGCACAGTGGGTTGAGCTGTGATAGTTGTTGAATTAATGTTCGATTTAACATAAATTACTATGCAAACACAATTTGAATGTGATAAAACAATCTATAAATTGATTACCTCGATGAATATTTATTTGTTTGAAATTTGACCATCTAATAATTTATTTTTTTCTAATTCTAGAATATTATGCAGATAATTTACTCAATTAACGCAGATAATCAAATTAATCAAATTCTGTTTTGGCATTATGCTCGATTAACAATGCAATTTTAGTTAAATTGAGTAATTGTTTATATTAAATTATTTATAGAGGAAATATATCAAGAATTCAAATAAAACTCTCTTGAGCGGACATTGAAAAGGTCAAAGAAGGTGTCTACCTAGAACAAACAAAAAAGAGAGTGTGCTTAGAAAAGTTTCCTGGTAGGAAGTTTTACTGTATATTCATGCAGTCATTATAGGTTATTTATAAACATAGACATTGTTTTAAATAAAATACCCTCTTTAAAAATAAAATATATTTTTTGAGTGTTTTATAGTGCCAATTGCAACATTAATTCTAATATTTATTTGTATGATAAGGTTTTTAAATCTCAGACTTCAACTTTCAAACTTACCAGAAACTTTTCTAAAATTTCGTCGAATTTGCCATTAGATGTTCATGAGCTGCGCTCCACTGTGGCATGTGTGGCGCATGCAGCAGCTGAATTTTATGTGCTGCCAAGGTTACATCCCAGTTACACAAATCCATTGGAGAAACAAAACTAGTGCAATATTTGTACAATACGCACACATATTTGTACATGCAACAAGATTGCGCCCGTGCAGCCGAGTGGCAACAGTCACGAGTGCAAGTCCAAGTCGGACTCAGAGACTTTAACGGAGAGGCTGAGTCCGGGTCCGGGGCTCATTTAAATGCTTATCAGTGAAATCTGGATGAACAAAAGCGGCTGCTGCTGCTGCTGCTGCTGCTCGACTGCTAACCAAACTACTCACTCAACTGTGAGGCATGCCACAAATATGTGCGAGACCAGGAGGAGGGGAGGGGGAGAAGCACTGCTTAGTTTGGATAGAAGAAAAATGAGAAACCACTGAGATAAAGTGGCAGAGATTTGCAACATTCAAAAGCTGCTGCTGCCGTTGCTGCTGCTGCTGCTTCGACTGTGGCTGCTGCCTAGAAATTCCAGCAATGCAACATGCTCGTTGTATTTGCAAATTTTGGATTATTCATACTTGTGATGAAGAGGAGCAGCAACAACGAAGACGCTGCGTACTTGCCACAGCTTAAGTAGACTGCGATGCTGCCACATTTTCTTACGCAGTTGTCGCTGATTCGCCCTTATGCTGGTGCAGTGTTTTCCTTGAAATTGGCAAAACTAACTATGAAATGGTTTTCCCAACCCATTCGCCGTACTCCACTGCCTGCCTTGGCTGTCTTGGCTGCTTGCACAGCGCATCATCTCGCGCTTATCTGGCATCTGCTTGCGCTTGCACTGAGCCCACGGTGCGCATATTTAACTCGCGCGCTGCGTGTGTCTGACTTGCCAACCCTCCCTCTCCCTTCTGCACCCTTTCCCCTAGAGTATCTCATTGCTTACACACTGATTGTGTGTGTGTTTGTTGTCTGTGTGTGTGCGCGCTGGTTTCTGTTTTTGTGTGTGATGCATCATTTTGGCCTAATCAGGCCGCAAATCGTTGGCATTAAAGCCTGGCCGAAAGCAATGTTAGCTCTCCCCACTGCCCACTTGGCTCTGGCATGTTTGCATTTCGGTTTCTATTCTATTTGCATGGCCAGCATTATTCGCAGCTGCCAAAGGCAAACCATATGGATGAGAGAAGGACAGACAGACCTGGGCGAGGACGATGTGTGCAAACACTTGAGAGCAACCGGGAGTAATTCGATTATGATGACTGCACGGCAATATGGTCAAATTAAGAGCCAAGAGCATACATAATAACGAGATTATCTATGGTATATCAAAATTACTCTTAAAAACGGAGAATTTTTAAGTCTTGCATTGGCTTTGTAGACATTTTCAGCTAAGATTAATTTGAAAAGTCTCTTTCTTTCACTTTCACTCGTTGCCATTGTTCAGAATGTTCCACAAAACATATTTCAGTTGTCAAATCGACGACAAAACAGAAAATAGAAACACTTGAAAGCGCAGCAAGCCGAACTAATCAAACAGAAAGGCAGCGGGGCTGTGGCAACGGGTCCTACTTGACGTCGCGTCGGGGATTAATACGCTTTCATTAGGAAATTGAATGCTCGATTAGTCTGACAGTGGCCCAGGCTGAATGTGCGCCACCTTCGACACGTGTGACCCGCCACACAGCAACAACAACAACAGCAACAACCAACAAAGAGCTAAAAAGTAAGACGTGTGTGCGCCGTCAAGTGTGGAAAATTCGCCTTTTGACAAATGTGAACTTGGAAAATGTAGAAAAAAGTATATAGTAGTGGAGGAGGGGGGAACAAGCCTCAAGACAAACAAACATTTGTAAGTCATATGTTTGCTCAATGGACAATTCAATTGACGATGCGTAAAAGCCAAAGAGAGCGAGATGTGTGCACAGTGTGCCCGACGGGCAGATATGCTGTGAATTATGAGATGCATATATTGTAATAAATATACTTACATGTGGATGTCTTTATGATACATAAATACATGTATATCAATTATGAATATCGATTGAACTTTAGAAAATATTGTCAATTATCAACATTTTTCTTTTCTTCAGAATATTTAAATTCATAAGTCTTTATGCACCGATATCATCTACGTATATACGTATATATATTTTTAATTCTACGTATGTTTCATCTATTCTATCTCTGATCTACTTTCTTTGCTCTCAAATTAGATTACCCTAACCCTATTAATCCCTCTTCTACCAACAACCTCACAGGGTATACAAATATTATACTGCATATGTTTCTAAAAAGAGCTAAAGAAAGTCTCTGTTCTGCCTTTGAGCTATATTTGTGTTTGCATTTCTCCCGCTGCCGCTGCTGGCTGTCGCTGCTGCAACATGTTGGGAATTTATAACCGCAAGCGTCGCTCTTTAATTACAAATGACACAGAATTCATTTCGAGTGTCTCAATTTTGACATTATTAATGTTTGCCATGCCACCCAATATGCAAGCTGCAGCGGCGGGGGCGGGGGTGACGGCAGAGAGGGGGTGGTAGATGGTGCTGGTAATGTACGGCTGGCAGCTTGAGTCGATCCTGAGCCGGTTTGCTGCACGCTTTGGCCATACAAATCACAGTTTGGCCGCCGCTGCCTCGCCTGATGTACGATTTTGGCTTAATCTTTGTGGAGCATGTGCGTCGCAAGCACATTGGTGTGTGTGTGTGTGTCGGGGTGTGCGAATGTGTGTGTGGCACGTTCAAGATTTGCAGTTATAGATACGACTGCGCCACGCACCGCGCTCACAAGTGCACAAGGGAGTCGCCTGAGCAGCCTGAGAAAAATGCAAAAGAGACAAAAACAAAACGAAACGCAGCGCTACAAAAATCAAATCGAGTTTAGCCTAGACCGAGAATGGGCTACGCCCGACGCGTTACTAAAAACCATAAACCGTTTCGATATTGAACGAGCAGCGGGGCGACTGAAAGATACAAAGATACATCGCATCGCATCGCATTGCATTGCATCGCAGAGCAGAGCACAGCTGAATGCAACGTGGCCAAGTAACTGGAACACAGCAGGATGACATTTCCATTGAGCCACAGGCACGAGGTGGAGCACAGCAAGGAGAGCAGCAGAAGGGGCACAGGGGCAACTACTTCGACATTGAGTTAACGTAAGCAGAGACAAAAAAGTGCTTTTTAGGTAGGCGAAGCTAAGTTAAACGACTGCGAAGTTGGAGATACTCAGCATCAGCATTGGACAGCAACTATAGAGAGGTTCTTTTTATAAACCACATATAAATGAGTTCTTAATATATGAACTATAATATGTAACTGTGAACAACAACTACATTCAGCTATATTCTATATATAAACCATACTAAATGCCTGTGCTTCCTTTCTATAGAATCATAATAATAGCTCTGCATTACATTGAAATAAATAGGTTAACTAAAGGTTAACTAAGGTTGAATAGGTTAACTTAGCATGCCACAGCTTCGTTCCAGACTGCATAGTACCTTAATGCCCACTTTCAATAGAGTATGCCACCGGGAAGCTGTTGCAGAGCCAGTCGAGAAAAATAGACTTCACCCTACGAGGCTTAAAATCGCTTTACGCTCTGCCCTCGTCTGCGTCGCTGCCTCTGCCTCTGCCCCACTGCATATTTATGTGCTGCAGTCGCAGCTGAATTTATGTCTTAGAAGTGCAAAATATATAACACAAAACACGCGGCTTAGAGGAGGCAGCAGCACAGAAACAGAACGGAAACAAAAAGCGCGTCTATGAATGGAGCATTTAGTCGGGCGACAAATGGCCAAGTTTGCATAGAGCGAAATTAAGACTTGCCCCACCACGCGGCATTCAGCGACCAAATTCGTATTCAATAGCTGCGTGCGTGTGTGCCACAAAAGCGTTTGATCATAGCCGGCACGCACACACACACACACATGCAGAAACACACTCGCTCATTCACACACAGTCGAACAGTTGGACAAGTAATTTTTCTCGCGTAATTGATACTCTGCCGCAGCGCAGCGCATCCCATTGACTCGCTCTAGCTGTCCAGTCCGTCACCCAGTCGCTGTGCTAGCCGAGTCAGTTACAGCCAGCTGTCAGTCTGTCTGTCCGTCCGCCCTGTCCGTCTGTCTGTTACCGCCTGACAGTCTGCTGCCGCATATTAATGACTTTCTTTAATGCCTTTTCCTCATTTATTTCACACACGGACACTTCTTGAGCGCCTGCCAAGGGGTAGCTGCACTTACTGCTGAGCTTCGTAACGGAAAGGGTATTAAAGAGATTTGAGATTAAGCATTTTCTAAAATACTTTAGAAACTTCTCTCATTTTCACTATTTAATTTATTTTCAAAAATAGAAAAATGTAAATGTATTTTTAATAAAATCAGAAAAGTCTCAATAAGATTTTATTTTAACTTGTTCAAGTCATTTTCCAATAAGAAAACCTTAAGTTGTTTTAAGATCAGGAATACAAATTTATCATCCTCATCCTAGTTTATATTTTTTCGAAGCTCATTCAAACTTCGCTGAACATTCTTTAGTCTTATAGAGCATCAAATGCTTCGGTGTTGGCTATGCAAATCAACTCTCTGGTATAAATTTCGTTCTTGAACTTATTTTTAAGCAATGCCGTGTCGGCAATTTGGCGTTTGGCTTTTAAAATGCGCCATGCGCCGTGCAGCGGCCCACCCAGATCTGTTGATCAGAGCCCCCGACGACGAAGACTCGATACCGTAGCCAGCACCCAGCACCCAGCACCAGCACCAGAACCAGCACCACAGCAAGAAACAGAAGAATTTCCCTCAGTTTCCTTGGGTTGCGATCGCACTTAAACTTTACGCCGCCGCACGGTTACAGCAAATTGAGTTAGTATAATTAAATATGACATTGGCAAGCGTATATCCGGCAGTATGTGCCCTCCGTTCGTGTGTGTGTGTGTGTGTGTGTGTGTGTGTGTGTGGGTTGCCTGCCCTGACAATTGAAATGGAGTGTTGACGCTCTCTCGGTGTGTGTCGGTTGTGTCGTGCAGTGAGGCGACAAATGCTCGTATCATATGCATATCATGCTCTACAAGAGGGTCGGGGCCGAGAGGGCGTTGGGAGGAGGCAGAGAATGGAGACCACATAATGAGCGGCTGCTCGGCCCCAGTCAGCCTCCGCATCCATCAGAGAGAGAGACATGAACGCTTGACTACCGCACAGCCTCGCCGCATCCAGTTTTCAATTAATGCGCAGCCTTTCACTCATCCACTTCGTGCACACGATGACGACGACGACGACGGCGACGACGCTGCTGCTTCATATCACACATTTACTCTATTTGCCTGTAAATCCATTTGCCATATAGCATCATGAGCAGCAGCTCACTGCATTATAGGATTCCAAATTCATGCGTAACTAAATCAAAATTCAACGACAACAACAACAGTTGCTACAAAAGCAACTGCAGAAGCTGCTGCAACTGGCTGCATGCGTGAGGCAATGCTCATGAAATTGGTGCACAATTTGCGTGTGGCAGAAACCCAAATGGACGCACGACTATGGAGAAATTTAGCACTAGGGGTATTCATGCTGGAAGAAGTTAATGGAAAATACAGTATATATATAAAATATCTGCAGTAAAAACTCTCTTGGACGGACACTCGCTGTTGACCGTGGAATAACAACTTTTGTCCGGCCAAGAGGAGTCTTCGGACAAGAAAATCTATATTGCTTTACAAATTAAACGAGCGTCGCATGGTCGCATGTTCGCTTAAAAGGGGGATCTGCTTAGGGGAATCAAAATAGGGAAACTAATATAAAAATGAAGGCTATTTTAAACGATTTCAAGTAATTATTTAATCTCTAAATTAAGATAGATTTAGCTTTTATTTTACTTTTATTTCATATAATAATAATATAATAAAAAGTTTTTAATAAATTTACATTTAAAAAATATGCAATTCAATAAATATTTAATAAATTAAATTTCTTAAACCTACCTTCAAAGAGTTCAGATTTTCAAACTGAATTTATGAAATCCTTTAGGTTACTTTTTCTTCTTCTTTTTTTAAACTTTCATCTTTTATTCAGCTGCAACATATAAAACATTGAATTACAAAATAATTTTAAAAACCCTAACTACAATAACTAGTTAAATGATTTTAAATTTTCTTCACTCACTTGCCTTGAATACCCCTACTCTACGTGACAGAGCAACCAATTGAACACACTGCCACAGCAAGGCAAGAGTAGGGAGACGGACAGAGGCAGTAGTGGGGCACAGCGAGCGTCAGAAGTGCGTCAGCGAGTGGCAAGCTAACGGCCAGAGGAGCCCATCAGCATCGCGCCATCATCAGCAACAGCAGCAGCATCAGAGTCAGCGTCAGCATCATGAGTGAACGCAAAATACCCTTACAATTTGCACGCATTTTTCAGCGGGAATTTTGCCGCAGTTGCCGCTAATGCAGCGCACTGCATATGCTTCGTTGCAGCAAAGCGCCAAAAGGGAGTGTCAACGCTGCAGCAAAGGCAACGGCAACACCAACAACAATGTAGCATGCTGCATGGAGCCTGTGGAATAGGGAATGCAGGACGATGGATGTTGCATGCTGCAGAGGTTGGACGTTGGATATCGGGCGACGAAAACAACAACAAACGACGACGACGACGATGATGACGCCGCCGGCTGTGAAAAGTTTTGCTCGCCGGGGCGACAGCTGTGAAATATGCCGTCAGGCATTTGAATTTCGCATAATGCACGCCAGCCTGCCAAGTGGCCGACGCACAGTGGGGCCAGGAGTATTTGTATTTGCACAAAGGATGCGGAAGTTAAGATGAGAACAGAAACGAAGCAACTTTATTAAACATAAGATAGTAATCGAATAATTGAATTATTATTTTAACTACTTATATTATTGTTATTATTTAAATATAAAAATATATAAATAATTTAAAAATAAATGTTATTTTGTTTAATTACTATTATAATAATTATTTCAATACATTGGAAAGGGTCATTCATCATCATCAATAATTTATTTTTCTTAATTTACTCAAACTAAATTTTGAAATTGATTGAATATACCTAAGATAATGATACAATTACTTATGTACTTATTAGGTACACATGCTTTATACATAAAACTATTTATGCATTCAGAGTATTATATATGGACATATGTATACAATTTTCTGGCAAACAAACTTTCTTAATATAAATAATAAATATTTTTAATAATCTGTTGTGTTGTTATCAAATACATATTTATATATTTCCAAATTTTATATTCACAATAAACTACTTTCGAGCTACACAAATCACTTGATTTCGCCCCACTGTGCCGCGCTGTTGCCGCCGCCGCCAACGACGATGTTGCCTGATTTGTATGCAATCATATTTTTGGCTGCCAGAGCATGGGCTATGCTGCTGCTGCCCCGGCCTCACCCGCTGCCGCTGCCGCTGCTGATGCGCTCGACTTGATGATACTGTTGGATTACATTTAGGATTGTTTATGTTGTCATCTCCTCCGCAATTGTTGCCCGAGCGAATTGTGCATGATATACGATGGCGACAACGGCGACGGCGACGGCAGCGACGACGACGACGGCAATGGCAATGGCGACGGCGACAACGACAACTACGACGGCGACAATGATGCTGCATTTGTAGATTGTTGTTGTTGTTGTTGCTGTTGTAGTTATCGTTGTAGTTGCTGCTGCTGCGCGTACACGTAAAACGCCATTTAGAGCATAGTTGTTCCTGTCGCCGCTGCTTGCGCTCTGCCCACACGGCCAGCAGCGGCAGAACGAAGCAGCCGCATTTGGAAAATGGACCAATTTGCTGCCTACTGTGCAACGCTACCGTTTGCAGCAGAACGAACGCAGCATTCACGTGGGCGCACTTGCAACTGCAACTGCAATTGCAATTGCAATGCTGTTGCAGTGTTAGTGTTGTTGTCGTTGTCGTTACTCCTGTTGTTGCCAATTGTTATTCATAAATGCAATTCAATTTGAAAATTGCCTCAATTTAACTGAGTTTTCGTCACCTCTGCACAGCTCTGACTTCATAAACATGAAGAACAATTAACATTTTCTGCAGAGTTCTCATCGTTTACTTTCTTTTCTCCTCATCTCCTATTCATTCTCCGGCTTTTATTCAGTAGAATCTAGTTGCATGGCCGCAAGCAGAAAGCATTTTAAAATCATTTTTTGTTCGCACATTTTGCTCTTGCAAATCCAATAAAAAAATGAACAGCTGCAGCGCTCCACACAGCAAGCAGAAGAAAAACTGCAAAGTTTTTTTAGTATTTCCAATTTTTGATACCCTTTTATTGAACGTGGGAGAGAACGATGGTACCGTTTCAAGAGGAAACTGATTGAAAGATGATACTGAACGTTTGAAAAAATGAATTGAAACAGATTTTAAATCAAAAATTGGGCATATTTTATGCAGTTTCTTCTTCATTCAGTTTTCGAAATTGTTTTATTATGTCTATATCCTTGGGTTATTAGAGAATTTGGAGAGTTTACAGGAGTTTCAAAACCAAAACAAGTTTCATATAAAACTTTATTATTACCATCGTGATACCCTTCGATTTGCAGGGCAGGAATAATTTGCAATTGCCTGTGAAGCGAAAACTGTTTTTTTATTCATGTTGCATTTTTATTTAAACTGAATGCGTTAGTTTGCGTTAAAATTAACGGAAAATGCTTGCGTTGTGCTGGCATTTAGTCAATGGTCAATGGCCGAGGGCGTCGCTTGTGGCGCTTTCCTTTCGTACGATGCATGGCAGGATTACAGCGAATGCGTTGTGGCAGATCTGTATCAGAACCTGCAACAATCACAGTAGTTGTAACTGTAGCTGTGGCTGCCGCAGTTACTGTATCTGTATCTGGCCACTTACAGCTCAGCGCATTCGGAAAATCTGCATAAACGCACCGGAAAATGCCCTTCGCCCTCATCCAAGTGTGTGTGTGTGTCTGTGTGTGTGTGTAAAGCGAAAAAATTATTTTTCAATTTCACGCTTCAAATAATTTACTAATTAGATTTGCATTTAATTTTTCGAATTTTTCTTTTTCTTTACAGTTTTCGTTTTTGGCAAAACGTATGGGAAAAAGTTTGTAACTTTCGGCCCCAACCGCGCTGACTTTGCATCATTTCGACTGTGCCCCAGTGCGGCGGCGGCGGCAGCGCCAACGCTAGCAGAGCGCAGTAAAATTGATGTTGAAAGTTTACCAAATGGCTGTTGCAAGTTGCAACACTGTTGAACAGTTAGCTGGCCTCCATTTGGGGCAAAAACAACAACAACAACAACAGTAACTCGGCAGGAAAACATTTTGGGCGCACTAATTATTCAACAATTTAGCGGAGCTCATCATAATTTGCATGCGGATTTGACCGAAGTTAAGGCACTGTGCGATAGCTAACCACCAGGGCTGCAGTGGCGAAGGTAAGCAATGAATTTATAAAGTGGAAATAAATAAATACCATTTAAATACATATATTTACTATGCGGGCAACGGGCTCGTACAACACTCATCCTTTATTCAACTGATTTTAAATACTTCACAGTCATTAACATTTATTCCATTTTTGCAGCAACAATGTAATGACTTACATGTGTATGTTAAGCTGCACTTCTGTTAATGCATTGCACTGTTAACTATCGATGACAAGCTCAATCGCACGACCGCCACTTTCAGAATAATAATCGATAATTCATAAGCAATAACGGCGAGCTTGCTTTAGCAGGTATTTATGTAAATATACAATATTTGTAATAATACAGATATTTATTTGGAAATAATATCTTTTTGATTAATTTTACCTACTGCATTTATTTATTTATCTAACCCAGCCCTGGAATTCGGCAGGCACAAGAACATTTTGAGCCAATTTAATCAAAACCAAATGACAGACGGCGTAAGCAACAACGCCAGACAAAAAAGGACAGAGCAAGAAAGGGAGCGAGAGACAAAGAGAGAGGGAGGGAGAAGGGAGAGGAAGCAAAGGATCGATGCATTGGTAACTGGCCAGGGAACTGCTCGCATTTGCATATTGAGAATCTTGACAAGCTGAGCGTACCGCGGTCTGCCGACTTCTTTTGGGCAACTGGCAAGACAATGATGCGACTGTGACTCTGGTATCGGCATCGACTTGTGGCAACTGCGGCAACTTGCACAACTTGCAACTGCAACTGTGCAACTGCGAATCGAAGAAATTCATTTGGCTCTTTGTCTAAGCAATCGATCTTTCAATCAATGCCGAAAGCTAAAAGCGTGCAACCAACTGCGACGGCGACTGCAACGGCGACAGCGACAGCGACTGAGCAACTGAGTCACTCTGCAGAAGATTCTGGATCGGATTCGCATGCAAATTGCCTGCTCGCCTCTTGAATGCATCAAAATGCAATCAAAATTAACAAAAAACCTACAAAAACAGGACGAAGAACGAAACTCAAATGAAAACTTTGCATGATTCATGGCGGTCTCGTGACTTACAGAGCGTGCGGCAGGGTGAAGGGTGACGGGTGACGACTCCTGGTGGTGGTAGTGGTGCTTGTCTGAGTTGGCCGTCATTAGTTTAATTAATATAGGCAAATGCAAATGTGACTCAATTAGTTGGGGAGTTGGCCAAAAGAAATGTCACACAGAGCCAGAAATCGTCTGACATTTCAGGGCAATTTCAAGCGTTTCGCCAACAAATTGCGGCAACGTCAGCAGCAGCAGCAGCAGTTGAAAATCACAACGAAAATATCAGCATTGACCTCTTGACATATGACTCGACTGGCTCACTCTCTCCACCCACGCCAACCGCTTTCCCCCCGCGCTCTCTCTCTCCAGACTGTTGGCTGCATTGTCGTGCCTCATATAGGACACAGTCAAGAGTCGAGCAGACACACAGCGAGACATTTTACAAATGTTTTCAATTGAATTGCTCTGATTTTGGCCAAGCAACGGCAATGGCAACGGCAGCAGCAGCAGTCGCAGCTTTTGTGTTGCATTTTGGCCCGCTGGCAGCGCCGTTAAAGCCAACGCCGCCAGCGGCAGCCGAAAATGTCGTGATGATGGCAAATTGTAAATAGCTTAAATGGTCTAAATGGTTTAAATGATTTCAATAGCTCTCCTCTCCGGCGGAGGCGGCTCGTTTGCTGCTTCTCCTCGCTTCCCAGTGGCAGCAGCAGCAACAACAGCAACACGGACGTCGTCGACGACGACGACGAAGACTACGAGGAGCTGCTGCTCCGTTGGCTCGTTTTCAATGGTAACAGTTATCACACAAACTAATGACATGAAATTAGATATTGGCCCCGCTGACTGCCTGCCCGACTTGCCAGTTGAGACAAAGCAGAAAAGGCAACACGGCTAACTACAGCAACAGCAGCAACAACAACAGCAGCAAAGTGAGCACGTTGTTGTTGCGCCTGTGATATTTGGCATGGCTACCTTTGAAACCAAAGTTGAATTGGGCAATACACGGCAAGAAAAGTACTGTGGAAATACTAGAAAATAAAGTAAGTAACAAAAAAAGATTAAAATATTAGTGAAAGCTTGAAATTATCCTGTGGAATAAATGATTATTAAATATAAACAATACATACCATACCAAGGAAAGTATAAGAAAACTGTTAAGAATCTTAACTTTTTACTTACAAATAAAGAGCATAAAATACCAAAACAATATCATAATTATCTAGGACAAATCTTACAATGAGTAATATATTTCTCTAACTGCATTTTAGCCCAAAATCCATAACGCCCACAGCGGTAAGAAGCACCCCCAACCCCTTTCGCCACTCCACTTCAGCACTCCCTGCAGCAATTCAACAATGTTGCATGGCACAAACCGCTGCAAACCTTTAGGAAAACCGTTACAATGCGAAGTACAACAAGCGGCGCGGCTACCAAGCGATAGGAGAAACGTTTTGTATTGTGCTACAAGTATTGCAATATTTTCTCTTTGCCACATTAAAATATTCCTATTGGTTTATTGATTTGTGCTACCAAAATTATCAGCAGACAAAAGGCTTTGAGTTCATGATCTCTGAGCGAAGAGAGCGCGCGCGCAGACCCCAATAAACAAACAAATAGAAAATCTCAGACAGTTGTTTTCTGTTTTCTTGTTTTCTGTTTTCTGTTCGCCATTGTCTTACAATTTCCTGGTGAAATTTACCAATGGCACAAACAAATTTTCACATTTTTCTCTGCCAGCCATTCAAATTTGGCCTGGCAGTGAATTATAGTGGCTCATTAGGCCCTTTTACCATCTAACCGGAATCACGGCCAGTGAAAAACAGAAACAGAACAGAACCCAAACAGATTCGTACACAAACAGGGCGAAAACATTTAACAATTGGCCATAAAAGGCCAGAAGAACCGCGAAACGAACTCTAACTCTCTGCTCACCGAGAGAGAATCGAATCGAAATAATTCAGATCACGAATTTGTTGTCGTATGCAAATTAATCAAATGTCGCCGGGTAATTCAATAATGTCAAAACAGACCAACGAAATCAATTATTTAATCGCTGGAAATCGTTAAGTTCGCTGACTCCTCTCAGACTCCACTCAGACTCTTCTCAGTCTTTTCATATTAATTACCCCGCACAGACAGACCTAAAAATAAAATATAATATCAATATGTTAGATAAGGTTTCCGAAAAAAAAAAAAAAAATACTGGCGGAAAAACAAGAGAGCGGCGAAGCGACAGCGAGGAAAATGCAGCTCACTCAGGGTGGTCGTTAAATGAATTGAGGAGTATTATGGAAGGAGTATGGGGAGACGAGACAGCGTGTTCGGGTAATCCAAGACGGCATTTAACCAATTTAATATTATTATCTATGATCTTGTACGACAACAAAACAGCCTCGCGCTGTCGTCTGTCTCCAACTTGCAGTCCGACTCGCCTTAGTCGCAGTCACAGTCGCATTGCAAGACGAAGTCGAACTTGGAGTTGATTCTCAGTGTCGCTGGTTGTAATCAGAGAACCGAACCGAACTGAGCTGGGGTACAGGGTGTATTCTGTATTGGGCTATTGGTTACCCGCTCTGGCGGGGCCAAACGAAAATGAGTGAAATATTCTTGTGACTCGCTCGCTCTAATTGGCGCTTGTAGCTGCTTGTTGGAAAATCTGAGCCAAAAATCTACAGCGTTCTTATCTTACCAGAAATGAGCATTGAACACTGTGCACTGCACACTGAGTCAAAGAGCATTCCACGGCTGTCACAGACAGCGACGCCGACTGCAACGGCGACAGCGACGGCGACAGCGTCGCCTAACATTGATGCATGTTTATGTAACAGCAAATTGATTCTAGAGGGAGACTTAATAGAAAAGGAAAAGGAAGTACCCAATGATTGTATACCCTGTTGTGATTTATAGCAAACATTATTATAGTTTATTACAATCTAGTCAATATAATTTAATTTAGTTATCCACCAAACTTTAATCTTCTTAACTCAAAGGTACCCTGCTATAATGTTTTACCTGTACCCTTTCGAATTAAATACTGTTTAACCTCTTTTAGACGGACACTGATCTCAGACGGACAAAGGAACCTTTTTACATTGTTAAATAAAGAATAGCCTAGAGACAACAATTGTTTTAAACAAATACACAACCTTGCTTGAAAACGTGTCCGCTTAAATAGAAGGTTTACTTTAATGAGGTGTCCGTTATTGGGAGTTTTCACTGCATACCCTGCCTAAACTGTTGCAACTGTCTGTCGCCTCCGGCCTTCGCGACAATATTTTACGGTAATTAACGAAAACTCTCGCATAGTTCATAAATCTTGATTCGATTTGATAAATTCTACCTTAATTAATTGCTCAGTTGTGGTTTTATCTACAGATCTGACCAATATACTCGCCCATGTAGTGTCTCTCTGTGTATTGTGAGTTGTTTTTGTGATATCTATGCCTATTTCCCTTATGGTTTAATTGATTTCTGGTCGCCCGCTGCGTCTTTCACTGCTTCGCGGTCGCCGCCTCCCTGCGTCAATCTGGGTCATTCAGTCTCTTATCACGGTTTGGAAAATGAAATCACAAAATTTATACCACAACTTAGCAACAAATACTCCCCCCTGGCTGTGCGATTGTGGTTTTTGCGTTTTTGTTTTCGTCCAAAAACTTAAATTGATTTTTAGCCCGACCTTGCCCACATTTCAGTTCAGTTTAGTTCAACTCAATGTGGTTCGGCCCGGGGAGCTCGAGGAGTTCGGGGAGTGCGTTGAATGCAGCCCACACATGCAATCAACATTCAAGCAGGCCACAAAGCTGAATTATTCATTACAAATTGTTGATATATAGGTAATTTATAGAATTTGCACAAATATTTAACTATTCAAAAAGCAAAAAAATAATGAATTTCATTTAAATTTCGTTAGTTATTTGGTGTGAAAATGTTTTGGAATTCGACAAACTTTATTTTCGTGCTCAGTGAAACTATGCACCTTGCGAGAAAGGTTAAATAGTTTCGCTGTTGAACGAAGTATTAATACCCTAACTAGAATGTGTATGCTCTGTCTGAACCCAAAACTAACTCGTGACACACACAGAGGACAGCCTAAGCCAAACATCTGAACAGGCAATTGACAAGTTTTGAGGTAGTTGCCCTTCCCCTTCCCCCCCTAACCACTTAGTTACCCACTTCCATTTCCATTCTCATGCCGTAACAGGGAATTTAAATTGAAGCAAAAATGTGTGCAAATATTTAACATGCCTTGTGCCGTCTCTTTCCCGCCCACTCGCAAGGCCGCATCGAAAGTAAAGTCGCACTGAAACTGAGTTGCGTTCAATTAAAAGGATTTTCGATTTTACAAAGTGCGTTTTGTCAGCAGTCATGGGTGGAGCAGGAAGCGAGGGAGGAGACCAGGGAGAGGACGGGCGCCAGGAGAGTGGCAACTGTTTGGGGGCTACTGAACCCAACTGAACCGAGCTCAACGGAACTCAACTGAAGCGGGCAGGTAAATAAAAGTAGGCATGTTAAACGTTTTGTACCTGACAACTGACAAGTTAAAAAAAAACAAAAACAACAAAAAAATACAGCAATTTCGGCCTAGGCCAGCAGAAGTCTATAAGTGCAGGAATTTTAAAATAGAGTCGGAAAGACGAAAAAGAAAAATAGATCAAGCTGAACAGAAGTTCGAGGAAGAGGAGAGAAAAGGCAGCTGAGAGTGCTACGGATAAGCAAGCTTTGCTCACCCGACACACACAGGTCAGAGTGCAGTCTGAAAGGGGTAGTTCCAGCTAAAGTGTAGTGTATATAGGAGTATAAAAATCTATAGGATATATAAGATATTTTACAGACCGGAAATAAATAAATATATGAAATTAAAAATGGTTTTCTACTCGAAAGTTCTATCTTAGGTTCTATCGACATTAAGGTTCTATCTAGCATAAAATTCTATATATATTTAAAAAAAACACAGACTAACAATATACCCACTACCACTCTTGCTATAGGGTATGTCAAAAAACCACAATAAAGCCGAGAACAAAACAAAAATTTCAACTGAAATAGAAAAGTTGTATTTTGCGCAAAATTTACCATTTCAAAAATTGATTAGAAGCTTTGGCAACATTCGACGCATTTGTCTGGGAATGAACCAGGAGAGAGAGGTGAGGAGAATGCTGCTAGCTTGAAGGAAGAGCAATAGGTGGTAGGATGCAGTCAACCGTTGGCAGCTGACAGTGGCTGCAAGGCTGGCTTTGCAGCAATGTCGATGCTAAGTCGAGTCGAGTTTGATGCTCTCAAGGATATGCGGGAGCGCTTGCCTGTCGGCATCATGTCCTCGCTACATCTCTGTGCATGTATGTGTGTGCATGTATATACGAGTGTGTGTGTGTGTGTGTGTGCTCTGTGCTGTGTGCTGTGTCCTGTGTAAACGTGTTGCGGACAGGCCCTGGCTTAAGTTGCAAGGATATTTCTGTTTGTATGGCAAGTTTTCTCTGCTGCTTCTGTTGTTGTTATTGTTGTTGTTGTTTGTACCGCAGCTTTGTTGCTCAATATCGACTCAGCGCACACAGCACACACAAACTGGGTCAACTAACCCCGCCTACCTCCCCTTCCCCCCGTCCCTTGCGGCAGGTGCAGCAAAGTACAGCTGAAATAGAAGAACACGTAGCGGCAACTATCTGAGAATGACGCCAAATTACCAATGCAAAATATCCTGGTAGCATTCACCGTGAGCAAATATAACAACAATGGCAAAGGCAGCAGGCAGAAAAACAAAATGAAAATTCAAACATTGCGAGCAAAAGGAAAATTTGCAGCCATTTGGCTGCTAGACCCCGCCACGCCCCCACCCAATTGCTCTCCCGCTCCCCCTCTTTGAACAGCTGCTGCTGATAGGTATTGGGCCGCATCTTGAATTTGGCTCACACATTGTCGCACGTTAAGTTGGCCAGGTAAGTTGGCTAGGCATCACCGCCGGCATCGCTGGCAGCACAGGTGTTGCCGCCGTTGTTGAGTATGATGAAGTGGATTGCCAGGGCTCAGCACAGAATGTTGGCTAAAAACGGTTGGCAGCCCTGAGCCAAGGATGAGCTTGAGACTGCCGCACGACGGACTGTCTCTCCGTCTCTCTCTCTCCATCTATCTCTGCCCCTCTTTCTCTAGAGTATGTGAGAATGTTGCCAAGTGGCACAAAAAAGCGGGCAGATTGAATGGCTTGGCACAAAGTGAAGCATGTGCAACAGCATAGCAAATCCTATAAACAAAACCAAAACCAAAAGCCCATAGAGCTGAGTTCAATAGACATATATCTTGATTATAGTTTATTATAATATCAAATAAACAAATGAATAAATATAAGAAATGTTATTTAAATATTTTAAACATGAAATCAGAAATGAAAATTGAACAGTAAATTTAGTATACACTCTGACATTAATTAATCCTTCAGATCTATCGGAGAACTTAGATCTGTAAGACTTAACACATCCATTAATACACTCCCCATACACCCTACTTAATCTTTGCTGTACTTGTGCGAGTCTGGTTAACACATTGTCGCACTTTGTCACTCTTCTCTGTTAATTTGAATTCGCTTCGTTCTGGTTAATTTTTAGTTTTATTACCCGCCTGTGAATTCTTAGCTTAATTAGACCAAATTAAAAGTGCACAAAGATGCCCGACGAGCAGGAGAGACACTATAGTTAGTAGAGAAGAGGAACAAGAGGAAGCCAAGTGGGAGAGGGGGAAGACAAGCGAATGACTTAATCGCATTTGCGAGACTTTGTTGCACTCGCCTCAGACATTTGCCATAAAAATGCAAATGAAACATTGAAGAGACCTAAAAACAGAAGAAGAAGAAGAAGAAGCAGAGGCAGGGCAAAAGAAGAGAACTCAACTAAACCCAAGCGAAGTGAACCAAACTGAACTGAGCTGCAACTGCAATCCGATTTGGAGTTGGAGTTGGAGTTGCAGTCCGACTCCGCGTCCGAGTTGGACGAAGTGATGAAGTGCAAGAGTTACGCCATATCACGATGTTGCCAGTTGCCTGTTGCCCGCTGGCTGTTGGCTGTTGGTTAATGCCATGGCTAATCCGCGCCCGTTACGTTAATCCCCCGACAATTTTGTTAACAAACGAACATCAAAGGAAATAAAATGTGCAATAAATTTAATTTGCACGGCGTTGCGAGCCAAATAAAAATCACACCTTCTGAAGGGTATGAATGAGCTCCCTCTCTCACCCCGTCTCTTTCTTTCTCTTTTGCAGTCTGGCAGTTTGTCTCTCTGTCTGGCTGTGTGGGGAAGACTCCACGCTCAATAAGTAGAACGAAAAGAAAAACTCAACTGGTTACGTTTTTATCGCTCGCTTTTATCGCCGAAAAACTTCAAGTTGCCAAAAAGACTAAATTGAAGCGAAATTATACAAATTTGGCAACGCAACTGAAAGATACCCTGTAATTGGTAGTCATTCAAGTAGTTGAAAACTCGGTAGTCTCTTTAAAGTATTCTTCTTATTTATAGAATACAAGTATATTAATATTGTATTTTATTTTTGTTCTTATTATAAAATAAATATTAAATAACATGCGCAGAAATTAAAGAATCAAATGCAATCTGCGAAGAACACTAAAGACATATGTATGTACATTCTAAAATCAATTGATAGAAATGTATTTTATTTATATTTAATAAAGAATTACCTTATATTAAAATGTAAATTAAAATTATCTTTGAATCTACTTCCCTCAGTTTTCTTTATATAAATCATAGGAAGGAAGGTATTTAATACTTGTTCACCCAATTTAAGTTCAAATTTACAATAATCTTACTTTCATAAATGATATTTTCAAGAGTTTCTTCCATCTTTGATCTCAGTATTAATGAAACTAACCATTACATTACCATTTAATAACTTTTCCTAAATAAGTTTATAATTCAAAAAACAAAGCCCTTTACAAATCTCTGCCTACTGCCTGTTGAATCTGACTACAGTTCCTGGTACCGCCCTACAGGGTATAGCAACAATACAGTGCAAATTGTTAAGCCAGTGAAGTTCGGGCTTAACCTAGAGCAAAAGAGAGCTGGAGACCCCGCGAACTTGCCAGCGAGTGCAAAGCGAACTCAACACTTGATCAAAATGCCACAAAGCGATTTGCATATTTTAATTAAATTCGCGCTTTTGCCGGAACCCGACTACACTGGAGAAAAGCGCAACAAAGGGCGAGTAAGAGGGGGAGAGGGGAGTCAGGGGGGAGGGGAACTGTTGCTGTCTTTGCTATTTTTAAAAATATGTAAAAAAGCGCGCAACACATGTGACCACAAGTGTATTAAATTTTGTGCGCACTCGGAACAAAAAAGTGCAGGAAAAAAACAAAGTGTAGAGGGAAAACTTGGCTGGAAAACTCACTGAATGCTGGCTAAGTGGGTGGGTGAATGGGGGAGGAGTGTGGGGGTGCCAGGGCGTGCGCTTTCTGGGATTTGCGCCGGGCAAAAGGTAGAACCCAGCGACGACAGCAGGGCGAGCAAAAGAGTCGCAAAGTGAGTGTGACTGAAAAGGTCGACCCTATCCACTCCTACCTCAACCCCCCCCCGTCCCCCTCCTCTCCATTCACCAGCTAATACACTGAGCAAAACGAGCGACAACAAGGGACACAATGCGACAGCGTGTCGAGTAAACTAGAGAGAGAAATGAAAAACCCAACGAGCGTTGCGGGAATTCGCCAATTCAAGCGAAACTTGCGACAGCTGCAGAAATAGAATGTGGCATGAAAGATGAGGCAACAACTTGGGGGAAAAGTGCGCAGAGTATCGAAAGAGTTTCGCTTTTCTTTTCGCATTATTTCCTAGACACATTTCGTATATTTCCCCCAAGCAACTTCATCATCAACTCTGCAATAAGCCAAGAACTTTTAGCTGCCACTCATTTTGTGCAGTGTAGCTGCACCGGCCAAGCATTACGGGCATATTGCTGGCTCTGCTCCTGCTGCTGTTGCTGCCACAGCCTGCAACATGGTCAAAGCGCAGTGCAGCATAAAGTGTTAAATTGGATTAATCCAGAAGATTTACGCTGCGGGTGATATCAACATGCTAACATGGCCAACCAGCAGCTACAACAAATACAACAACAACAAGAGGAACTACCGCGTGGCAAGCTTAGCGCGGCTGCAACATGTTGCCGTTGCCGTTGCTGCTGCTGCTGCGGCCGCACTCGAGCAGCATCTGAAATTTTATTAAAACCGGACGCGTAGCTCGGCAACACCGGAAGTGCAACACCAACAGCAGCAACAACAACAACAGCAACGGCTAAGTAAGTGTGTCAACCTGCTTTGTTGTGGCTGCTGCTGCCTCCGCCGTCGCCGGACGTCATCGAGCATGCAAATTTCAATGCGAATTCGGGATTAACGACGACCGCAACTCAGCAGCCTGCAACGTGAGCTAGTTGCAGCACAGCCAGCGAACGACAACAACTGCAACAACAACAACAACACGAGCAACGAGTGACGGTAATAACGCCTTGACAGCAACAACAACGCGCGGGCTGCTTGCAACAGCTCAGCAAACGCGTTGATTATCCCAATCAGCAACACTTTACAGCGTAAATCTATTTAATTTGCCATTGGGCTCCATTTCAGTTCCCCTTCCCCCCTTCCTCCCTCTCACACACACAGCAAGCGTGACCCTGCCCCGTGTTGTAGCTACAAATCAGCTGTTTGCAGCTCTTGTTAAATGTAATTGAACCTGTTCCCCGAGTTCTGTTTCGTAATTTATTATTGGCGCATGAGAGAGGAAAATATGCAGCTAGCTTCGAATCGGAACGGAACGGAGCGGAGTGGAGTGGAGCGGAGGGAAGTGCATAGGATTGAGGATTGGAGAGTGGCATGGCATGCGAGGATCGCGTCAAGATCGTGCCTGACGCGTAATTGATTATTACGAGGCAGCGACGGCAGTGGCCGCAACAAGTTGAGGCAACAACTCGCAAGATGCCAGCATAATGATGTATTAGTTAAAGCCAGCACCGACCGAGCAACCGGTTCGCATTTCGGCCATGAAAAACGGTTTAGAATTAGGCGCTGTGATTACATGGCCACAGTGCGTCGAAATTGAAAAGAACCAAAGCGAAGCGCAGCTTGCAACAGTTGCTGCTGCTGCTCAGGCTGCTACAGAAAGTGGGAAACAGGTCGGCAAGAATGTTGCAAGCGCAGCGAGAAAAGAGAGCAGAACACGCTGCGGAATGCAACATTAAGTTAAGTATAAAGTGTTGCATAATTGAATTAAATCTGTGATTTGCACAGATTATAGTAAAATGCCATAAAGATAAACTGCGATCCGGCCGGAATTAGCCAGATGCGGCGAAAGACAAAAGTGTTGCTGATAATTTGCTGTAAAGCAACATTTGCCAGAATGATTAAAGAGTCAAGGCAGTAATCAAGCGAGGATTGCGGCTCGAATGATAGATACTCTGTAGTTGGTTTATTTATTGTTTGACAATTACTGAAGGAGGCTCGTTTTACTGCTTTTTACTCACATCATTGTCATCTTTTGATATGAAACATTAGGACATATTTAAATTGAGATTACGATAGAAACTCTCTTGGCCGGACACTCAACGTTACATAGAGCATCTTTTTTCTGGTAAAGACGAGTGTCCGCAGAAGAGGAGCTATGTGTATTGTTTAAAATATTAAACAGACGCTGTGGAAAGAGAGGAGTTTAAGAAAGGGTACGTTAAAAAGAATGTTCGTTTTGAAGATCTGTCCGTTAAGAGAGTATATTGATTTAAAAATAGTTTATTAAGTATGAATCTTACGTAACTAGGTTCTAGAAGTCTGCATTAGTTCACTTGAACACTACCTAGAAGGTGCTTTTGAACAATAAAGTATGCCTAAATCTTTAGGGTTTTTTAATTTACAGGGTATGATTCGAAACATATAAATTACATTTTTTTATAATACGTAAAGAAAAGATCAAACTTCATATTAATTTTGGTCAAGCTCTTAACACAGCTGAAATCTCTGTGTAGTTAAAGATAACCCAACCTAAGCAAATCGATTATGTTAAATAATACGAGGGTCGTTCGCGCTTATCAACACTGCTCCTGTCAGCAGTTATCGATTAACAGCTTGTTAAATTAATAGCACAGACGATCTCGATCTCCTCGTTAAAATTCACGAGATCCTCTTCTTTCAATACCAAAAAAAAAAAAAAAAAAAAAAAACTCAAATTTTAAAATTAAAAGAAAAATTTTAAAATATAAAAGTTGTAAGGTTAAATTTAGATTTTAGAGCAAGAAAAAAAAAAAAAAAAAAAAAAAAAAAAAAAAAAAAAAAAAAAAAAACATGCCTTCATGCCACACTTGCCGCGGCCCTTTAAAGCTCGTGTTCTATTTGAGACATGGCATTTCACACACTTTGCCTGCGAATTGCCATGACAACAATTGACTGCAGCTGAGACCGAGAGTCCACTCCCCCCACTGCCTCTGCCTTTGCCCCCGCCCCGGCCCGGCCCCTGTATAGATATGCTGTGACAGTGCAGAGCGTAGCACCATAACTCATAAAAAGCAACACATGCCGAACAACAGACAACTCCAATTTTAATTGCCCGACATTAAACGATCGACGGCGTCGGCGACAGAGCAGAGAAATCGAGCAGATAGAGCTAGAAATCGAATAGCTATAGCGATGGCGAAGGCGATGGCAATAGCTGCGGCAATACCAATACCAATACCAATAGCAATCGCAATACCAATAGCAATAGCAATACCATTACCAGTACCAATGGCAATGCGACTCCGATGCCGAATGAGAGTGCGACGGGGACTGCGGATGGGAATGGGACTGGGAATGGGATTCGCAGCGCCATAAAATATGCGCACGTTTGGTTTGTTTGGCCCGTTTGTTTGCATATGCGAAACCGAAGGCAGGCAGGCAGCAGCAGCAGCAGCGGCAGCATCGGCAAAGAATGAGAGAATAAACCGGGCATATGGTCTGGCCACGGTCTGGATTGTCGGCACTGCGTTGGGTCTGTCTCATGTCCTGTTCTCTGCCGTGCTCTGCTCTGTTCTCTGCTGTTCTGTTCGGGCCTGGTTCTGGTCTGGTCTGGCCAGACAGCATTTAGCGTACGATTTGGCGGCGCGAAAAAGATAAACTCATAAATTATGGCATTGAATGTCACTTCGACGACGACGACGACGTCGACGGCGGCGGCGGCAGTCGCCACCGACAATGGCAACTGCTGCCGGCTGCTGGAGGAGAACCAATGGAGACGGGCTGGAGCAGCAGCAAGAGCAAGAGCACCAGCACCGACACCGGCGATAATGAAGCCCATTTTAAAGTCAGTACCATTCAATGCGATTTGATTTACAATCCCATTTCGATTATAATCGATGATGATGTGTGTGCGCGCTTCGACCATGCCATGAACTTGCATATAAATACCAATCTGTGTCCCCGACTCCAACTCCAACTGCAACTTCAACTCCAACTCCGATTGCCAAGCCAAATGCTAAGCAGTCCAGCGATCGCGTCTCTAGCGGTTTTCCAAGGAAATCGAAAACCCGAAACGCCGAATCTGCCGGCTTAGCGAGCTGCTGCAATTGAACTTCGGTTAGGCTTGTCCCCTTCCTGAGCCCCGCCAAACTTGTCAGACAAACGAACGAACGTACACTCAACGACTCCCCCCGCCACCTCCATGAGCAGTTACTCCACCTCCGTCTTTCGTCTTCCTTTTTCTCCGTCTCCCACTTCTTTGGTGGCAATTGTTTTGATGTCCGTTGATAACTGCAACAGCGGGGTATGCCGATTTCACCAGGGACTGATGAGAGCCCAGAGCCGGGCCCAAACGAAATCAATACAAAAAATAACAATGGCCTTTATACTTTGTCACGTGTTTCGTCGGCGCAGCTTGGGGCAATTTTATTGCACTTTAATTGAAGCCGCAGGCGGAGTTATCCCTCGTCTTCCTCCCTCCCTCAACGGATTCATCACCCACATGTATTAAGCGTCGTGTAGCATCGCATCGGCGAACAAGTTCAGCCCACGCATTCCTGAAATTTATTGCAATTTAATTGTTAATTTTGTTGTTGTTTAATGTTTCTTCACGCCTTGTAGCCGCCATACACGATATGTCTTAATTTAATCGTAACGCCCCACCCCGTTTCAGTATACATATACACATAGGGGGAAACGGTGCCAAACCGGATGTACTTGCATTGGAGGATCTAGATTGATCTAGCAGATATCTAGAAAAGCTTGCAATAAAAACTTGCAAATATTTGCAACCAAACAAATACCACCCGATTCTGCTAATTAACATTAACAGCATTGCCGGACTACATTCATATTGCAGGTGCTTCAACAGATATCGTTTAACAGCGAACTGTTTACAGGACTCTCCATGATTTAGTATTTTAGTATCTGTTAATTGACATTTCGATAAGCTTTTAGCGTTGCCGGACTACAGTCAGGTTACAGGCACTAACCATCGATGCTGTGGTTACAGTTGCTTTAAAAGTTTTCATTTAACAGCAAACAGAAAACCCAATTAACGTCCATTTCTGCAAATAACTAAGCCGCATGCATATTCACGACTGTTCAATCGAAGCCCAAGTCGAGGCCATTGAATTGAAATCTGAACCATTTCGCTGGTTTGAAGTGCATTTTCCATTTTCCCATGGTGTCTATTAAGCACGTTAATGTGGCTGGGAAGAGGGCTGCCGCTCTTTCTGTGTGCCGCAATTAGTTCAAAACATTGACGGCGCGTCGCCTACTTGGATGCCCTGCCTGGGATGCCTGGTTGCCTGGAACTAAAAGCGCACTCATAAATGGCCTAAAATATGGCACACTGCACTCACAGCCATAATTTCATGAACGATTTTGGGACGCAACCAACGGCCTAACGAGCAGCGCAACGCACAGCCTTGCACACACACAGTGGATGCTTGCGAATGTGTGTGTGTGTGTGCAGTTCCAGTCTCGGTGCCCGACAAAGTGCAGTAATAAATCAAATTGTCACTTTTGTAAGTATGTGTATGTATGGATATGTGCATTCTGCGCCAGCTGACGACAGCTTCGCACAGTGCATGCGAAGAGTCGGAAAAGGCTTTTAATATTTCGGTTCGCCAAAATTGCACGCAGCAAGGCTTCGCTGGCTGGTGCAATCTGTAACCTTGAGTGCAATTGCTGCTCCGGCCGCACTCTATAATTATTATTATTTTCATTATTATTACTGCACATGAAGTATGAAATTATTAACTACATTAACGCGCGACAGGTGGTAAAACAAAATCAAAGCAGACACACAGAAGAAGCCAAAACACACGCAGCAGGTACTTAATTACTGACCGTCAAGTGGAATACATACATATCTGCTTGTGTTTACATACACGTTACATGTATTACATTATACATGTAAAGACTGCTATATGTAAATGGTTCGATTGAAATGCATATATTCGTCTGTTATCGGAGTTGCTTATTAGATTAAGCAATGTTGTAAGCACTTGTAAACTCGAGTGCTTTTCACGTGTGAACCAAAGGATAAATTTAATTAGTAACCTAATAAAAGGCTATTTATTAGCTAATTGCGCTCTCTTAAAGGCTTTTCAATTAGCACCTTAGATGCTTACATAATTGGCCGAACTTTTACTTCGGAAATATCTAAAATGCACTTCGTGTGTGATCGATTTGAGGTTAGGTTGCATGATTGGCATAGTCTCTCATAGGTAAGATTTATGAATGGTAAGCTTAAACATCAAACATACATATTTTTGTATCAACTGTAGTAACAGATATATATTATAAATACACATATATTTTTAATACATTTAACTTCACATGACACATTATCAAACACGGTCTGTACATGAATAACTGTATATCAGACGTTCTTCATTAGACAGTTCATCCCACCTAAAAAATCCTGATTGAGCATTCCAACTGTATATGCGCTAAAGGTTACATGCAATAGGATTTTGTAGTTGAGAGCTCCGTGAACTAAGTCAGTCTGCTGCCTGGCAATTCTCTTCCTGCTACAACTGTTCTTCCGAATCAATGCGTGCCAAACACACAGAAGGCGGCGAAGACTGTTCCACCAATTGGTACCAGCTTTCATTTTTGAGTTGTTCCATTGCAGGCCGATGCTTGTCGGGTAAATATCGCTCAAAGACGATATAGTGTGGATCACTGATGAGAGGCTTATCGAACAAATGATTCAGACTATAGGCCATGTTCCTCTTCACACGCATCGCATACTCCATGCGACTGTGGACAAGTAGACGCAACGCCTCCGGATTGTTCATTTGGGTTCGTGAGTATGCCGCCTCGAAGCAGACACTGCCCTCAGGATCGGCAAATATAAGTTGAATAGTTTTAAGAATATGCCAAATGTGATATTTTTCCTTATTCCACTCCCCGAAGAAGGGTGCAAGGTCAAGGCTGTGCGCCACCGGACAGATGTGCGGATGGAAGATTTCATGTTGAAAGATGACACTGGGCAAACTGTGTCCATCGGGAAAGTTTTCTGGCAGCAAAATGGAAAAACGAAACACGCTATTCGCGTACAGACCACTGTGTATGAAGACCACGCCGAACCAAAGCAAGGTGCTGGAGTAGCTGGGTATCACATAGATGCCTTTTAGGTGCATCTGTAGAATAAGCCTGTACTCGTCCAGTATTTTGTAGCCTTGAGTGATCAAGGACAACGTCTCGTTATTGGTCAGTGTGGTCTGCAGGCACATAGTAAACGGCTGTTGAAAACACAATAATAAATTAATAAAAATAGAATCAGAATTTAAAAGTTTCATTAAAGCTCACCTGGTTTATTGCAGTGGAATTTAACGGACTGTGTAGTGTGTGTATCTGTGAGTGTTGTGAGGTGTATCTGTTGAGTTGTGAATAACAAAACAAAATTTAGTAAAAGAATTTGACAACAAAAACCAAGGTATTGGGCGTTGTGGTTGTCCGTTAATAAAATGCCACTAAATTTGACCGAATGCTATCGGTAGCGTATCGGCTATCGACACTGCAGTAATTATGTTGTCGGTTCCATTGTGACCCGTATGGCAAGTATCGCTTTAAAAGCGCCATCTATCGATATCAAAACAAGATCGAAATTCCACCACAAATATCGAGCATTTGTTGAATTTTTGTTCACTTGCTGCAGAAAATAACGAACATTGCGCGCTGTGCAACAAACAACAACATTGTAGCCACTTACATTTATGCGGCATGTCAGCGTGCTGCATACAACAAGTGCAGAAACGGGAATTACCCACTGGGACCATAGAAAACTATGTCCAGCTTCAGCTACAGCAAGTGCAACAACGTCGACAAGTCGAAGGACGTTTAGAGGGCAGCGGGCGATGCGGCTGGACATTGGAATGGGTTGGCTTCACCGTCCGGATGCGGTCGCGACTGGTACCTCTGGTATATAGTATGTACTCAGCGGTATATTCAATCATGTCAAGTGTAATAATTTTGCGAATACTTGCAGTACTTGCAGCAGATACAAACAAGCTGCGCGCACGCAGCAGCACGACAGGGGCGGCGCGAGTGGCAGCGCAGCGACTGAGACCGAGGCAGATGCAGCGCAGCGGCGCATAGACAACGTCGCATGTGTTTGTGGATTTTTGATTTATGACTGCAATGTTCTGATGTACGGTTCTTTCACGCACTTGCAACATAATGTGGCATTATAATGTCGCATGTAGCACACGCACACAAACACTTGTAAGCATGTGTCGTCTGTGCGTGTGTCTGTCTGTGTGTGTGTGTGATTTGTTATGAATTTATTATGTGACGGAAGTACATAGGGGCAACCACTGAGAAGAGTCTCACTCCGCTCCGCCCTGCCCCGTCTCTGTTCGCGTCTCGATAAATACATATTTGCATGCCACTCGACCGCTGCATCTGCTAATTGGCAGCTGAAGAGCTGAACTCCGGCACAAGCACAGGCACAGGCGCACGCACGTTCCTGGAACGTTCCCCATATCTTTTGGCACTTTCAATATTTGGCCAGACATATCATAAACACTCTGACAGACAGTGACGCGTCTTTGATAACGAATTTCCCCCCGAAAAAAATATATGAGAATAATTGAACGGAAATACAGTTTTGTTGGCGGCGGCAAGAAATGCAACTCATTATAAGGTACGTGCGCTGATATGATATGATACGTTATGATTTGTGACTGTGGCTGACTTTCTTTCTGGCTCGGTTAACGCCAGTTGTCAGTGCATTGACATGGGTGCAACACCCAGGCGCAGACCCGGAGAAAGAGAGAACGGTTCGGATTCGTGGCCCGGGTCAGGTGAGTTGCGATCTGCTCGTTGCGTTCTGTGAGGCGGCAAATCCGATGGGATTTCGACTCGCCTCATTTTCACCTACCCACATTTCGCTCTGTTGTGGCTAACCCATGTCAAAATGTTTGCCTTGTTTTATAGCGCTAAGGGCAATTGCTAATATGTTCGCAATACACCGTTAACTTTAGCCATCCCCAGTCGGAGTCGGAGTCGCAGTCTGATGCGCGCACCTGTGGGGAATTGCTTGTCACCTGGGCCGAAACACATTCGCAACATTCAATTTCTGTTTCATTTTATTATTATTTTGCTCTGTTGCGCCTTTTATGCGGGCAGCAATTTCTCGTCCTGCCTTTTCAACATGCCTTCTTGCCTGTTGTCTTCTTCTCGTTGTTGTTGCTGTTGCCTTTTCGTTACTTTTTCTTATCAGCTTTCTTCATTTATGCTACGTTGCACTTTGGGTCGCTCCTCCATTCTCCGTTCCCCGTTCCCCGTTCTCAGTTGTGTTCTCTTTCCTTTCCCAGTTGTAATACGGTGGCATATAACACTTAAGTGCTTGTTGTTTTTTTATAAGATAAACTTTTTTCGGTATTTGGCAAGGCCCACATGTCTGTCCGCCAAAAAGGAGAGCCCCACAAAGAGCCACAAGAATAATAACGTGATGCCAATTTCATTTACTGCCACTTTCATTAACCAGGAAGGGGAACTGCGGCCGCGGCAGCATGTGGCATGTTTTATCTGCCCTCAGAAAGTTTTCGAGTTGAAGTTTTAGGTAGGTGTGTGTGCGCGTGTGTGTGTGTGTGTGTGTGTGTGTGTGTTAGGTGTTCTTAGTTCTCGAGGGAACGGAAACTTTTGAGCTGCAGCTGAAAAAATATGCGAGCAAGAGGGCAAATTAATTTAAGCTTTTCTTGCCACATATTTTCCAGCAGCAGCAGCAGGCCAAAATTGAGCAGGTAATCTTGCTGAAAACACTCCAGCAGAGTGTACATAGTATACCATAATTATAGCACTCTCGTGTTTAGAGAGTGTTCTATTGATTTATGGCGAATTTGTGCAAAAGAAATGCGAAATGCGCTTTGTGTGTGGCAATATTCAAATTGGGCGCAATATGCAAACGGAGCCGGCAACGGGGACTCTCTTTCACTTGCCGTTCCTTTTTGCGCATAGGATTACGGGAGTCCGGGAGTGCGAGAGCTCCGTAATATAATCCCAGTTATTTGGCTAGCAATGGAGTAGGACAACAACAATAACAAGAGGAACAGCAACAACAACAAATACTAAGATTTGCATAATCGCTGGGAGAGCAAACGGCAGAGCAATTATTTCTTTAAAAATAAATTGCATGCACAATTGATAGCAATAGTAGCAAAAAAGCCATGGCCAGGAGTGGACCACCAAAGCAAATGCTCGGCACAGGCAGTTGAGCCGCCACATGGGCGTAGGCAATGGGGGATAAGCATACGTTGGCCTGGTATCTATTTCACTGTCAATCCACTTTCCCCTCTCTGTGCTACGTCCATGGCAAGGAGCTGTAATAGCCACACAGGTATCTGCCGTCTTCTCTCTCACAGGTAACTGCAACAGCAACGGCGACGATCCAGCGACGAATTTGGTCAAAACGACTCCGCTTGCTCCACGGCCTGCCAGGGGGGGCGTGGCAACTCAACTCAGCTCAGCTCGTTTTGCGATTTGTGTGTACGCCTCATTCGTTGTAGCACTATTTGCATATCGATTTGGAGTTTTTAGACTGGCAGCAGAACACGCCGTTCGCCCGGCTTCGATTTGGTTCGGTTTCGATTTGGTTTTGCTTGGCTTCGGTTTGGTTTGGTTTGCTGTTTTTGCCACTGCTGCTGCTGCCTGTCTTTCGCCGCTTGCCCAAAAGTATTTGCATCCAACGGATACACTTGGCTTCATTTTATTTGCAGCACAAACAATTGCATAATTGCTGTGTGCGGGCCATGGAATTTGAATTTATTGGCCAGGCAGGCATTTAGCCTACAGCCATGCACGGGGAATGTGGAGGGGAAGAGGGGGTGCAAACTGCAAACAAAACGCATCAAAAACTCATAAATTTCAATTTCGAACCAATTTCACACGAGCTAAAGCAGAGGCCCCTCCAGCCCCGCCCCTGCCTTAAGATTCAATTATTATTATAATACTCTTTCTCTCTCTCTCTTCGATGAAACGCAGTCAATGGTGACAAAATGCTTGAGCTGCTGCTGATATGCTCGATAAGCACGTGCCATTAGCCCATGATATTTTAAGAGCTCGGCAAGCTGAGTGAAAGCAGAGGGTGGAATGGGAGGTGGGAGTGGCGTCCAAGCAAAGTGCTGCTGCTGCCTTTGAACAGTTTTAATTTGCCGCTAGAACAAAACTTGTCCCAAGTAAAATGTTTTTTTTTTTGGGACCACCAGTCACGTAGCCATAAGTTGACCCGTTTTGTTGTTGCAAGAAAATTGAAAACTTGATGTGCCCAAGTGCCTATAACATTGCGCTCAACAAGGGGTTAGATTAGTTGAGAAAGTGCTGGAAATAGGCACCACAAAGTGTAAAATAAAAGCAGAAAGGAAAAATACGACTTATATTAACCTCATTCTTTTAAGAATGTTGAAGACAGACTATTCTTTCATTTAATTACCTTTGAGTTATGCTCTATTTGTTATCGATAGTTAAGGTTGCCTTTTGAGTTAGAAGCATCTGTTAAATCAATTTCTAAGCAGCTGTTAAGTTTAATTTCAGGCAGCTGTTAAGTTCATTGTTCACTGTTCATTTTAAGGAGCTGTTAAGGTTCATTCCAAGCAGCTGTTAAGGTTTATTCTATGCAACTGTTGAGCAACTGTTAATGTAAATCATTTCGCAACACTGCATTGCCATTTCACTGGGTATTGTCAGGCTGATCAGGTGCATCGATTCACTTGCCTGCGCCTGCCAGTCCCGAAAGTGCCTTGGGAAATGTGTAATTAAAATTATGAGAAATGCTGCTGTTGTTTTACCAAAAACGTCAGTTGGGTGATTTTTGCACAACTTTAAACACGAGCTGAGGCACGAGCAGACGTTGCAGACCCTGGCAGACTTGGCCTGCCAGCTGGGAGTCCTATAAGTCACTCATTATGTCCGCTTTCGGTCGCGGTTTATCATGTTCGTGGTTGACATTCGCGCGGACACAAATGAAGCAATTTTCTTGACATGCAAAACGTGCAACAGTTGCAAGAGTCGAGTGCAACTGCAACGGCAACTGTTGCAGTTACTTCGTCTTTGGCTGCTGCAGCGACTGCAGCTGTAGTTAATTTTCGTATATTTAATTCGCCTTAAATTATTGTAAAACCCAGAAAATCTGGCCGCGCTTTGATGTGCCAGAGCCTGAGCCACAGAGACTCGAAGCGAGACTCCACACGGATTGAATTGACTCGAGCTGAGGCAGGCGACGTCAAAGGTAAAGTCGGAGCGCGCCTCGTGGAGCGGCATTTCCGTCGATTTGCAAGGCAAATCAAAGGCTTAATGAATTCATTTCAATTAAATAAAAAACAAACTGAAAACAGCAAACAGCAGCCGTGATAGACGAGCGCCAAGCAGAGAGGGAGAGAAGGAGAGAGGGAGACGGGGAGAGAGACCCGCCAGTCAGTCAGTTAGTCAGGCAGGCAACTAGTTCGTCAGTCAGTCCATCAGTTTGTCCGTCAGTCAGTCAGTCAGTCAGTCAGTTGGCCTTTAGCATTAATAAATAGTTTGCTGCAATTTAGATTAGCTTTTGCCTCGCTGGGGGAGCATATGAGCCGACGCTGCTGCTGCCGACGTGGCATTTGAATTGAAGAAATAAGCCAGCAACGGCAGCATCTGCAGCAGCAGCAGCAGCAGAGTCTGCTAATTGATAGCGATCTGTGGATAGAACCACAGAGAAAGAGAGATAGATAACCAGACAGCAGCAACAGCAGTTGACAACTGCGAATGAGACGATGGGACGATGAGAGACGAGCTTGGTATGCCAGGCCATTTGGCATTAGAAATTCCACTGTTCTACATAGCGGGGATTATGGTATGAAGCCGTGCCGTTTCGGATCTGCTCCTGCTACTTTCCAACGGGTCACTGACCCCACACGAATTTGCCTTATTATATTTATTTTTCTCTCGTTTGCAGACAGCCGGATAAGCGATAAGCCTTAAGCTGCTTAATCGATGACCAGAGAGTTGTCAAAAAATAATTCACAAGCCGCCCCGAAAGGTAAATACGACGACAGCTCGGCGTATACGTAATGTTATCAGCGCTGCAAATCTACCTGGGGAAGGGGGAAGATTTCTTTCCCTCTCTGTCTCTCTCTCTCCCTCTCCGATTCCCTCTCTCTCTCTCTTCTGCTGCACACAACGGAACCTGCTGGCCGCCAAATCAGAGTCGGGCCCTTTACATGAGAAATATTTTAGCGGACCCCAATGCAAAAATGGTAGCAACTCGCAGCGCGTTCGCTTATCAGCGGCAGACTGACGTATGCAGTCCAAAAAAAAGAGGAGAAGCGAGTGAAATAAGGTACGTGAAATAAGGCAGGAGTGCAGAGCGCAGAGATAACGCCACAATGAAGACAGCAGAACGCGCCGCAGTTGAAAAATCGCAGCAGCAGCTCAGCAACAACAACAGGCGAAGCGACGCATCAAGATAAATGAACGTGCGCCCTGATTTCTGTTCAGTTCTCGTTACTGTTGTTGCTTTTGTCTTTTATTTCTGCTTATTGACTTCTTGCTGCTGTCCAAGCCAAGCCGAATCAAAGTTATAATAATGCATAAGTAATTTGCAGCAGCGGCAATCGAACAAAGCCATCAGCAACAGCAACAGACTGAGGCAGCAACAGCAGCAGCAGCAGCAGCAGCTCGTGCCACGCAGTGCTTCTCTTGACAACAGTTAATCAAAGCCCAGGCCGGCCCGTCGCGTTCCGTCTCTCATGCCAGCCTGGCCCTGGCATCCTGGCATCAGGCATCAGCTCTCCATAAAGCTATCGCCTCTTTAGGCAGTTATTTATTAACTGAAAATCATATTATCGGCATATCGCTTACGGCTCGGACTCCATGCAGGCTTATTTAGGCGAGGAGTCTGCGGTAGCGATATTAAGTTGATCGCCCTACACTAAATACGTGGTACCCTACAATTGGGTGCCTACGGTTTGACTAAAGCGTTTGCGACAGGTGAGTGAAAAGGGAAATTGTGAAACTATATTAATATAATCTATTTCAGATAGCAGAAAGACACGATACAAGGAAGTTACTGAGCTTATTGAGGATATTGTCTTCTTTATAATATATTAATAATTAATATTACATTAATAATATATTCTTCGGCTTGAACCAGCAATCCAAAGAAGCTTGCCTAGCAAGAATGAAATGCATGTTTAATTAAAGCAAATGAAGGAAATTCAATAAGATTTATTATGTTTTTTAAAGTGAGTCAAAGTGTACCTTCTTTATTTATTTGTTAATTTTTATCACATATTAAACCAACTCTCCTTTCTATTTTCTAGGGCGCAGCGCACTGACCAAACCCAACTGGCCGCCACTCTGTCAATTTTCGCATCCTTCCGCCAACAGTTTGCGGCCAAACGGCAGCACAATGGCCTGACCAAGAGCACAGGCTGAAGTACAAGCACAACAAGCGCAGATCCGCGGCCCAAACCCTAAGCCGCCGAACAATGCTGCCCCGCGCGGCATGTAAAGACAAATGCCCCGGCCTGTGCCCCATTGCAGGGCCGGCATGCTGCGCTTGCATTGTGGACTAGATTTAGCGGGCAGCAAAAAACAACCGAGCGAGCGTGGAAATCAGGAAGTGTATTATATAATTTTATAGATACTAAACTCAACTTTGACACAAATCGACTGAGTGCGGTCTGTAAACATGACATTTGCTGTACACGAGCAGCAGATGCAGCCTCGCGTCGACTCGTTTAGGCTAACAGTGAACAGCAGCAGGAGCAGCAGCAGCAGCAGCGTCAGCTCAGGCCCGGTTCAACACAGCTCAGCTCAGCTCGGTTCAGGCAGCATCTTTACTCGCTGCTCTCCGCTGCGATGCTTATCGCAAAACGTTCAATTATTTTATTTGGTGCAGATGTGGCCGGCGATAAAAGTGCCTGATAGCAACTCGGCGACTCGGCACTGCAGTCAGCCAACAATGCAACTTGCAGCGGGCCAAGTTGCATGCCTTGTAGCACAATACACACACTGACACACACACACACACACAACGAGCCGAGAGTTTGCCCTACTCGTTGACTGTAGCTGCTGCTGCTGCTGCTGCCAAGCTTCTACTTTGTATATGAGATTCAATTAAAATCCGCAAAAAAGAAGTACAGAGGCCAACAAAGAAAGAGGGAGAGAGAGCAAGAAGGTGCAAGCGAGAGGGCAAAGAAACCAAATAATTGACACAAGAAAGCAAGCCGCAAATTTGCCGGCCAACAGCAGCAGGGGCAGCCTCCCAATGAGATTGGCACACACGAAAAAGAAAACAACAAAAAAAAAACAGAAAAAAAATAAGTAAGAAAAAAATTAAAAATAATGTCATGCTATAAATGTTAGTGCTGATCAGCAGGCTCATAAAGTTCGCAGAGGAGCTTCGACTACAAATTCCAAATGACATTACCGTTAGGTTCAAGAGCAGCAACTGAAGTTATTGTTGCATAAGAAACAACTGGAGAACTTATTGTGCAACTAAGATGTAAAGAAAACTATTTAAATGACTTTAATTTACTTTAAATTGTTAACTTTTATGTTATTGAGGCGCAAAATTGTTCTTAGCTGCATTCAATATGTATGTAATAATCTTAAACTGCAGTATTTAAATCAATTTATTAAGATTAAAACAAAACTCTGCATTGATTTCTGTGCATAATTGCTTCAATTTAAATAAACTGCATTTACTTTTCATTGAGGTTAGAATTCAATTTAGAAAACGAAATTGATTCGTACGTGATTTATGACTCACTTTTATGCACTCACACACACACACAGACATATCATATATATTTATAACTATTGCATAAAAAGAAAGTGAAGAATAAAAGCTGCAAGCTGTAACTGAAGCCACACACTCTACTGCTGCTGCAACACGCTACAGTGGGCAGCAAAAGTTACTGCATGCTCTCGCAATTAAAACAATCCGATGGCCAAAATCCTAAATCCCAATCCCAGCTGCTAACGGAAATTGTGGCCAATGATGCTGAGTCGCACAGCCTGCCCCCACTCCCCCTCCCTCTCTGGCAATTTGTTTGTCATTGTTTGTTGTTTTTGCAATTAAAATTATTGTAGAAAGAGAAGAAGAAACAGAAGCAGCAGCAGGCGAAGAACAAGTTCGGACTCCATCGATCGAGTCGACAGGGCAAACGGAAACGGAAAGTGTGCCATTATGCGAGTGAGGCAAGCGGATGTGGAGTCGATGCTGCTGTTGCAGTTGCAACTGCCGCTGCCACAGTGCAACAGTAGCCGGTGGCACGAGTGCTTCTGCTCCTGCTCGTGCTTCTGCTCAGTTCACTCTGACATCGGCAGTGTTGCCAAACCGCACTTTGTGGCCAAAAACTTTTCGGAGCGCGTTGTCGAGCTCATCGGGTCGAAGTCTTTCGGTTGCCGCAAGGACCACAGAAAGTTATACGCCCGTTGGTTGTGCCCCCTCTCCTGCCCCAACAGAACTTCCTTCTTTTTCCCCTTTTATTTTTGTGCTATATTTCTTTTTGTCGCGTTGTTAAAACTTTCCACGCGTAACGCCCCCTCTCGCTTTGGCAAATCAAATCAAAATCGCAATCAAATGCAAATTGGTATTAGATTAGTTTGTTTGCGGTCGCTCAAAAGGTGCATCACCCTCTCCCCCTCTATCTCTCTCTCTCTCTCTCTGTCAGGTGGCTTCAACTTCAAATTAGACAGACACACGGTGGCAGGTGGGAAGTGTGGGTGGGAGGGGCTACGCAACTGTTGCGAAAACTGCGACAGATTTTTTACCTCCCCTGACTGAAACTGAATTATTTTTGTGCTGCAAGACAAGCAATGGTAAAAATAAAGATGAGTTTGAATTGTAGAATGAGCGTCTGTGGAATGCTCTAAGAAAATGATTCAAAATAAACTGACTAAAAGATAATGTCGTATAAAGTTGGTTATGATTGCACTATGAGTCTTTGAAAGGTGAATAAGAACGAGTAGGAAGTTTAAAGAATTTAATTTTTAGTTAATATAATAAAGTATTTTGATAGTATTTTTTATGCTTATTTGATATATCAGATAAGTTAGTATACCTAAGCTCTAGTAAGTTCTAATAGTTTCGTTAATCATTTACTTTCTCATCAGCTTCACACATCTCCATTCTCCCTCTCCTTTGTAGCTAATGTACCCTCAGTTTGAAGTTAATAGAGGGTCGTTTGATAAGTCCGTGACTTTTGTATTTGCCGCGCACCTGCTCTAAATACAACACTGCTCCTGTCAGCAGTTATCGATTAACAGCTGACTGTAAAATTTTGAAAGCTGCGTTTTTTGGTTTGCGTTTTATAGGCATTGAAAGCAGACGATCTCGATCTCCATTTTCGTTAAAATTCACGAGATCGTCTGCTTTCAATGCCTATAAAACGCAAACAAAACGTTTTTACAGTCAGCTGTTAATCGTATTACATGTTGTAATGGAGCAGTTACAAAGTCACGCTTATAAAACTTCGTAAAAGATTTGCAAACCTTTCAACTTATTTATCCCTTTCACACATCTCTCCTCCCCCTCTCTTTCGTAGCTAATGTACCCTCAGTTAGTGCACAGCAAGGGCACCGCAGTTAATAACAAAGTGACGGAATATGCGACAGCAGCTGTCGCGTTTTCAAACAGCTTTCAAATGCCAAAAGGTACGACCTGCCCGCAGCTATGTCACAGCCAGCGACAACTGCGTCTCTCCATCTCCAGCTCCAACTCTCTGTCTCTGCCTCAGTCCTCTTCGCAGTCAGTTCGGCACTGCTCGGTCTGTCCTTCTGGCTGTCTGTGGAGTCATCCACTGTCCTGGCGCACACATAAATTGAGTTTGATGAAATTAGTTTGTGTGCGCTGGAGTGTTGAGCGTAGAGTGATGTTTTATGTTCCCTTAAATTGTTTAGCGTTTCGCATTTGCTGCAAAGTATCCTGCGGGCACAGCACATGCTCAAGTCAAGTTGCTGCTGCTAACTGCATTTGGATGTAATGCAGAGAATGCTAGATTACTTTACTAGCAGTAAGAAGAAGTTGAAGGCAGCACAAAGTTAGGAATTTCTTTCGAAATTGGAAAAAGTGTTGCCTTGATATTTGGCATTAATGAATCTTTAGCAAAGTTTATAAAAATACTTTATTAGGGTTACATTTTTGGTCTGCATGTTCATAAAGACTTCTTGCAGTTTTCGGATAAGAGGGAGAACTATGTAGTAAATCTACAACTGTTGCGGAACGCATCAAAAAAATTATTTAAAAATCATCGCTAAAGCTAATTGACTAAGTTATCGATATGAATTCGATATTAATGTTGACCTTTGAATCAATGCCTTTCTTGAAAATTTAACAACGCACAATCGCGCCTTTTTAGTTGACTATAATAAAGTCTTTATAATAAAATTATTTTCATACGCAACAGTCGCGCCTTTTTAGCTTGATATACGGTTCTACCTTATAAATGTTTAAGAATTTTCTACTTGTTACTTAATGTTATTTCCAATACAAAACAGCTAAAACATTTGCCTTTAGGGTGACCGTATGCGCAATTCCATGCAGCTCTTTTGCTGTACAGTTGCCTCTCTTTCAGTTATCTCGAAAAAATTCTGCACATTTTGGCCACATTTGTGCCGAGCTGCCAGTTGCCAGTTGGAAGCTGACGCTTGTCGACGCTATTTGCCTGTGTGCTGCTCTGGCGCTGCTCTGCTCTGCTTTACTTTTACTTGGCTGCACAAGAAAGGCCCGGACATAATGCGAGTACTACGAATACTGTCATTGACAAAATCAAAACAATAAGTTTGCTTTATTTGCGAGCAGAGCCAACCAAGCGTACAGCCAAGCGCTGTCAGGCCTCGAGCCAAAGTTGCCGGCACTGTTTGCTGTTTGTTTACTAAACTACCCCTCCCTTCCCCTCCCGCTCCCTGCACACACAATACTTAGCTTTGACAAGGTTTAATTGATTCGAGGCAGATATACATGCGATATTTTAAACGTATTAAGCTCGTTTGATATTTGTGCTTGTGCCTCGTCAAAGTCAGCAATTGTGGGCAAACCTTGAAACAGCCGTAAACAAAAACAATTTGCATAGTCAAACAGGCTGCATTTTTGTGCATAGCATTGTGACATTTGACCCGCAAGTTGCTGGCTAACATTTTGACATTTTTGGGCTGGCAAAATGAGATTGGGTAATTGTGCAACTTAACAAAGCAAGGCAAAGTATGCGATATATACTCGATAGCATATGTGATATATATTTGCTATGTGAGCTGCCCCTTGACCCCAAGCTACTTGACTCGCTGTGGGGCCAAATTGCTTTCGCTTTTGACAAGTGCGACGCTTTTATTGGGGCAGCAGCGCGTGGAATTTATGCAGCTTGCTGTGCGTTTGGCAAATTATGTTCACTTCATTTCATGTTCAGGCAGAGAAAAAGCAAATATGTTAACACACTCCCACACACACACGCACTCACACACACTCGCAGCAGTTCGCACCCCTCGTTAGGGCAAACATCAGGTACAGCAGCTGTGCGAGCTGCGTGTGTGTGTGTGTGTGTGTGTGAGGCACTGGGGTCAGTTTATTGTTTACCTAAAGCTGTGGACGTGCGAAACGACTAGTTGGCAGTGGGTGGGCCAGGGGCGTGGAGGCGGGAGGGGGGCGTACACTGAGGTGTCTAGTAAACTCGACAAATTCGACACAAATGCGAAAATGCGACAAGATTTATGCTAAAGTAATAAATATAAATGTGGTTTTGAGTAGAAAATAGAATTATAGCAATACACATGGCACCCCTCCCCTCCCTGGGTACTCCTGCCCCCACTCGCTCACTTCCTGCACACGCGCCAAGGTGCGTATACGTAATATGGGGTGAGTAGGGCTGCTGCAGTAAATCATTGTGGTCTGGCCAGGCAATTTATTGTTACAGCGCCAACAGCCAACGTGATGGCAGCCACGCCCCCTCCCCCCTGTCTCTGAGCTGCCCCTCTCAGCTGCGCATATGTTAGACGAGCGTGAATATTAAAAGAAGTCCAAGAAGTGGCAAATTCCTTGGCCAGCTGGACACTGAGGCGCCGGCATAAATCACACACAAAGCGGCCAACCGAGCGTATACGTAATCTATTTAAAAACCAGCATTTTTTGTTGCCCAAACACACTCCAATGTCTGCGTGTGTGTGCGTGTTTATCTATGCTGCATTTTTCTGTATTTTCCAATCACAGCAAAGTGAGACACAGAACGGAGGGCGGGGCAACTCCCGCCCACTTCATTGCGAGCAACGAAGGACAGAGTCTGCCCCAGAAATATGCAAAATTTGCAGCTTTTACCGAATTTATGGTTATTTGTGTTGCACTCTTAATGCTATTGAACTTGCACTTAACAAATGGCAGCCAGCTACCCTCCCTCTCCCTCCCCTTCCTCCGCTGTCCCATTGCGAGCTCCATTTAGACGATGAAATAAGCGCTCAGCGTGCGCTCGCTTTGCCTGCCCATTCTCTGTCTATCTCTGACTGTCTGTCTGTCGTCCCTTTTTGGCCATCTTTCAAAACATTTTCAGTTACATTTTGTATATTGCAATTTCAATATGCGTTTTTGATGATACCGATTCGGTGAAATTGGAAAACCAAACCAACAATGATGCAGCTCATGAAGTGCCCCGGCACGCAAATGCAAACAGGGAGCGAGAATTACTGAGAATATTCGTATGCAATTACAGTTGCCGTTGCTATTCCGATTACAGTTGCATCCTACAGTCTGCAGTCCGCAGTCTCCAGGCAGGCAGACAGGCAGGCAAAGCTAAATACCCCAAGTAGCTTTCGTTTCCTGGGTGACTGTGTGTGTGTGTGTGTGCCGGGCCTGCAGATTACTAACAGAGTGGGAGAGGAACTCTAACTGCAGCAGCCGGTTATCAATTTGAAACAGTCTCAGATCGAATTAAAGCACAGTTTTCTGCTTAAAGGGGTGTATTGGTGCCATTACTTAAATAACGTGGGGGAACAAATATTGCCAAGTTTACTTTACGCAATTTTACTTTAGAATTTCAGCAATTTGTCTGGTAAATTTCTGTAGGCGTAACGTTTATTTTCACTTACCGCAAATTAATGAAAATGACAGAGCAGATTATGCAGAGCAGGGAGAATGGGGGGGGGGGGGGGTCTGTCTAATTAAAACCCATATGCGCCCGACTAACTGACAGTAATTAGCACACAAACGCGCGGGCGCAAACAAACAGACAATTAAAACTGCATAAATATGCAAGAATGTGCATGTCAGCCAAAGTTGACGAAAGGTCTCACTCCCACACTCTCTCTCTCTCTCTCTCTGGGGAACTTATTGACTTTGGCATACCTCGCCTGGGGCAGGCAGGATAGAAGGGTTGCTTAATGTGCAAGGTATAATGATGACAATCGGAATATGATCCTTTATTTTATGATATGTCTTTCAACTTACTCCACTTGAATTTCGTCTAAATTGCGTTATTCAACACGCCCAGCTGTGCCGTGCTTAGCTAGGTACAATTGCGGCCATATCTATTATGAAAATGAAGCCCCTGCTGCCCCCGCCCCTAGCGCTGAAATCCGAACTGAGTCCCTTAGCGTACTCACATTTGTATGCTCTTTGAGGTGAAGGGGTATAAAAACTAAGGGCATTATAATGTCAGCAGGCGACAGGCAGCTAAGGCAAACACTCATACACCCACACACAGACACACACACCCCTCGCTCGCGCACACACTGCGCAAATAAAGTGAGACCATAATTGTTGTGCTTGGCAACTCTAGTTGCCTCATTTTTGTGTTGCAGTCAGCACTGTCGGTTGAGGCCATAAAATATGAATAATGTTGGGGGGGGGGCAGCTCGTAATTTGATGTGCGTAGTTTGCTAAACCCGTTTAATGTGGTACCCCTACCCCTACCCCTGCCCCTGGCACACACTAATTTCGTTTAATTCGCCGCCAGCGGGTGGCAACTGGATTCCCGGCCAGGTTGACTCGCTGCCATTTCGGGTAGTTTAGACTTGCCCCCCAAAAATGCTGCGTATTCATTTTATGTCGTTACTGCAAATTGGCGACAATCTCTCGCTGTGGCGACTTTCTCTTAGCCATTTGCAACTCGTTGCCTGGCCTGCCACGTGGGCGTAATTAAGCACTTAAGGCTGACTCGCAGTCGGATCGGGTGGCCTGTTTTGTGGCTGATAAAAAGATTTGCAGGCCTCAATGCGAGGCTCATCAAATGTGAATTGAAGCTTTTACGAGCGGCTCAAGGTGTGTTATCGCAGACCATCTCCCACTCCTCCCTGCCCCTGCCCCTTGCCCGCACTCGTCTCAGTTACATTTATTTTAATGCGTTTTTCAAACTTGTCAGCGCATGTCAGCTGCAAGAACAAACATGTCAGCGTCACTTTTAATTAATTTTTGCAAGAAAATATTGCCAAGTTATTTTCCACTCGAAAGTAGGTTGGACAATTTGTAAACAAGTAAAAGAGCAGGGAGGAGGAGGGGGCGGGGCAGGATAAATTTCATTTAATTACAAAGAGCAGCATAAATTATACGAACTTTAAAAGTTTCTTTTTTCGTGCTCTGTTAATCGATTTTTTAATGCACTTCGCTGCGACAAACATGTGTAAGTGCAGAGTGCATGCTTAACGGTAAATATGTATCGTATACATAGTGTATATACTTCGAATTATAGTCGCGTAAAATCGATGACAATTATGCGCGCTTTTCCGACCGGCAAATTGTTCGACCTTAATTGCTTAATGACTTCAAAATGAGCTTATTGAAGGTCCTGTCAGTTTAACTTGTATGCACTGCGCTCAGCTGCGGCGCCCACGTTCCGCTGCTTGCTGAGCCGCCCCCTCCAGCTACGCCCCTGGCTCACCCTCAATCCTGCTGCACTGTAAGTAAACGCAGTGCAGCAGCTGGCAAAATGCATGTTGTGAACGGAGTTTTAAATTTTAATTTACATGCTCTTCGCTGCTTTTATGCGTGGAAATCGAGTGGCAGGCAAACGATACGCACAGCCTGTGTAGCCGACTTTGCTATACCCTACACATACTGAGGTTCTAAACAAGAAGTGTGTCGAATTATTGAACTGCATTTTATGAAGAGATTTATAAACAGCATAACCTCAAAATACTCATTCATTAGATAGGGCTGCCAACCAGGTTTATTAATATACATAGCTACGGATGCTAACGATACATATCGATACATTACGATTAAGCCTATTTAAGTTTAGAAAATAAGTAAATAACTTTTTTATTCAGTGGTTGAAAAGATATTTTTTAAATTTTCCGAAAATGCGCAATATTATATATTGCATATCTATATTAATCAATTATTTTTTGTCATTTAAATTTATAGACTTGTTAAAAAATTATTTGCTTAAAAAAAGAGTTAAAAAAATAAAGTTAGCAGGGCTGCCACCCAAATCTTTTTTAATAAATAAATAAGAATAAATAAATAAAATAATTTCCAAATTTTATCCTTTTACCATATTTTGAAGCACTTTGCATCTGAATTATTTAAACCACTACCTTTCAATTTATTAGTAATACTTATTTCATTGGATTGAAATCATCTTCTTCTATTTATACCAAATCTGACGACATCGAGCTCTCAACTGATTTATAGGGTATGCATTGCAGGCAAATATGTAGTATGTGCGATTACAACAAAAGGGCTTAAAAGTGCGCTGGCCGAGTGCTCTGTATGTTGTTTCATATGTACATAAATACAGCCACACACACACACACACACACACACACACACAAATTTGTAGTATATATGTACATACTTGAATGTGTATTGTAATGAAATCCCTTTAAATGTTTATGAAAAATGCATGACGCGTGCAAATGGCGCGAAAACAAGCTGTCTGCTTGGCAGTATGAATGCATTGCTCTGTGTGTGTGTGTGTGTGTGTGTGTGCGTGGGTGAACAGCCAATGGCCTCGGACAACTGGTCACCCAGTTTCCATGCTGCTCCGCTGCACTCATGTCGGCAGGAGGCGAAAATGATGGCGCCAAGCCTCCCAGACACGCAGCATTGCATGCAAAATATGTTATGAAAAGAATGCAGCCAATGTAATGTGTTGTTGTTGTTGTTGCTGCTGCTGCTGCTGCTGTTGCTGACTGCACACGTGCAACAACAGACAGTGCCCAATAAATGACCAAGTGCATTCAGTTGCTGTGCCGCGAGCTGCACGTGATCAGCGAAATGAAACCATTTGTTTGTTCTGTTTGTTCACTCATTTTACTTCAATTATGTTGCAAACAAAAAGTATTCAAATGCAAATCGAAATGGAAATGGAAATGGCAAATTGTTTGCCAGCCCTCGCAGCTCTGGCGGCAAGTCAAGAACGTGTTGCATACTTATGTGCGCGCGCGTCAAAGCGAACCAAGCGCACGTCCACAGGAGTGAAAGGGAGTGCTGCAGAGCAAGGATGGAAGGGAGAGGGGGAAGGGGAGGCGCAACGCTTATACAACTTTTGACCGTTTCAATACTAATGAGGCTGTCAAGTGTTTTGCATAAAAAACGCCAGGAAAAATGCGAAACAAAATAAAAAAACGAGCAAAACTGAAAGCGAGCGCCCGCGCTCTTTTTTATGTTAATGGAGAAGGCGCACGCAAGCACACACACACACACGTGCATGTGGCACGCACACACACACACATACATACAGAAGAATACACGCAGTAAATGAAACTAGGCGCCGCTTGTAGTGCAAGTCAATTTTTCGATAATTTGAAAAGTTTATTTAATACAAAACGTGATTCAATTACAAAACTGACCGAAAAACACGCACAGCGAGGGCGTGCGAGGAGAGCAGTAAAAGAGAGAGAGAGAGAGATAGAGGGTGAGCCGGATAGCTGAGCCAGCTGGCTGCCCTTTTGCCTGGACTCTGTAACATAATGACCGTTGTTGTCGTTGTGTCGTTTTTGTCCTGCTTGTTGTTGTCCTTGTTCGGGTGCAAAACTAGTTTTTGCTTGCAAAGCGCAGCGTGTGCGCCATTTTTGTTGTCCTCTTTGCTGTTGTCGTTGTTGTTGCCGTTGTTGTTGCTCTGTTTGGTGTTGTTCGTGCCGCTCAATGGCGCTTTGTTAATGTAACGGAAATGTAGCGAGTCGGGTCAGGCAGGCAGTGCGCACACAGCAGCCACCGGATGTGGCGCACGCTGTGATTGTGGTCATCGCCATCTTTCATTGAGCGCTGATTTTCTTCCTGCTGCGCTCCACACACAACACCTGACGCTGCCCTCCGAAAGCGCCTTTACCTGAGCAACTGAGAAAAGCCAGCGAAATGCAAGTTGATTTCTGCGAACCAAAGCAAATAACTGAAAGCAGGCGAGGGAGAGAGAGAAAGAGACAGAAAGAAACGGATCGAATGGATTTTTCTTTGTTTTTTCTTCTTTCATTATCAACTGTGCTTTGGTGTTAGAAAACGTCTAATTGCCTTCGATGTACACACACTTTAGTGCTGTATTACGCGAGCAAATCACATGTGTTTGGCAATCGATAACAACAGATGCAGTTATCGCTATCAATGAACGTTGCCAGATCTAGCTTTGCAATGGAAATAACAAAATAATGCAAGTCACTGCAAATTTAATTAAGTTGCACCCTCTGACATGAATATCTTTTTAAATATTTCCCATTTCCATTCCCCCATGGCGTGACTTGTCTCTGCACTGATAATCCCTCTGTAATAGTAATAAATTATTCGATTTACTTGCAACACAATTGTGCTCCCACAACATTGCTGACAGCAAGGAGGGCACAGTGGGAGAGGGTGGGAGGAGAGATTACTCAAGTTTTCACTCGGCAGCCTGTTGGCTCCTGCGTTTTGTCAACTTGCCGCATAACCAATGAATTTTTATGCAAATTGCAATCGCCTTGCAGCTGACAACATGGCAGCACTCTCAACTTTTTTGCGGCATCCTCCCCCCTCCACCTCCTGCCACAACACCGGCCATGAGAATTGTGCTCGAAGCGGTGGCCATAAATCTTTGAGCAGCTCTTGCAGGTTGTTCTCCGGAGTTGGGCCACTTGTTTACCTTGTTAGCTCCTTAGAGGAGACGAAGCAGGGCGAAGGATACTGCAAGCTTGGGCATGGGAGTGTCTTAAAATGTACTTGGCAATCAGACGACATTTGCATAATTTGACAATTGTTTTCAAATTGCAATAACAATTTTAGCTTAATTGTTTTGCATTCGCAGTGCTTTAATTTCCATTCATTTTATTACTGCCCCCAAAAAGTTTTGCCGCCTTGTTTGATTATTTCTCTGTGTTTGGGGCGAGTGCCACACACAGAAACTTTTTCAATTCAATTGTAATATAAATATTTTACAAATAATTGCTGTCATTCGCTGCAGAAAAGCGGAGAGCACACACACACACACACACACACAAAAAAAATGTAAAAAGTTTCTATTTTATGTGCCATTTTTTTAATGGCCACAATTTGCTGCGTTTAGCGGGGCGAACACAGGATGGGGCGAGCCGGGGGCGGGGCTAGATGAACCGCAGCTGCTGCTCAATTAAAATGCATGACTATTGTCAAGGCAAATTACCAAGGGCGGCAACTACCCCCACAGGGAAAGGCAGTGGAAGGGGGGGGAGGGATTACAACTGACACTGGCAACTGGAACAATTGAAATTGAGTTGATGCTACTGCCACTTGCATGTGTATGTGTGCCTGGGTGTGTGTGTGTGCAGCTGTGATTGAGATTTAGTTAATAGCAAACTTTGGCGAGAAGTGGAGAGTGGATTGTGGATCTTAAGTTATCCACTCAACATAAGAACTTTGCATAACCAACAGCTGCGCCAAGCGAATTCATCGTTCGCAATTGCAACTGTCGAAAAGTTTTTGGGAAAATCCAAGTGATAAACGCGCGTGGAATGGGAAAAATATTGCATGCATATGAAATGTAAAAGAAATAATAAAAATTTTGAATTTGAACAGTCAATAAAAGTGTTTTAACTGTCGGCGTAATATGAACTCCAGAAGGAACTGAACAACTTTAAAATGATCTGGTAACTTTAAAGAGGTTGGACTAACCAAAGTCTGCTTCAGAACAAGAACTTTTTAATACCTTTAATTCTTTTAAGACACTCCTCCTTACATTTGTTCAACTCCCCGAGCTTATCGAGGAGTTCTTAAAAGGACGACAAGGACAACCTGCAGATGACTTGCCAAAAACAACGATGCAAAATGATTTGCAATTAAAATGTTGAACTGAACACAAATGCAGATTGCATATGTGCAAAAATCAAAGTCATGCGACGTTTAGGCCGCCAATTTGCATAACAACATGGCAGGTAAAGGGGAGTGGGAGGAAATAGGTGGAGTTGTGAAGGGGGTGCAAGTAATTAAAATGCTGCAAAATTATACATTAAATGCTGCAACTTGGCAACATCCGACGGCTAAACAATGGCCCAAAACAGCTGGCAACGCGATGCACCTGTGCAAGGCCAACAGCAATTACAACAACAACGACAACTATGTTAACAGCAACAACAACAACAGCAACAGCAATAACAAGAGCAATTGGTAGCCAGGAAGACAGTGTCGAGTGCTTGGTCGGGCTTGGCTAACCAAGCCAACGAGCAACTTCCTGTTTTACAGTTTTAAGCTGCCGGTACAAGCACACAACAGACACACACACGCACACACACACACACACATATGCAGAGATGCACACGCATGCAAAGCATATGCAAGTCAGAGATGAGCCTTGGATGATATATCGTTTGAGTTTTGAAGATGTTTAAGGAGAAAAGTATAAATAGGATTTATTTGCGATTTATGTATTGAAATGTAAATAAAATAAAATAAAACATTATTTATTATTAGTTACTAAGAAAAACTTGGGAAAAAAAAATTATTAGTTACTTAAGTTATTTTAAGAAGGTGAGATATTTATTTATCAATAAGTATTTAATATTAATGATTTAAAAATACATTTTGTCAGGTATATTTCAAAATAAATCCCCTTTTTTTTCATTTTTTTCCTTTTCAACACTAGCATTTAAACATCTTGTGCCACACACACACACACACACCGGAGTGCATGGGTGCCTCCTCACGCACACATCCCCAGTAAGTGTGCACACAGGAGCTGCATAAATTTTGCGCACTGCGCCTCGTGCTGCCAAACTCGACAGAAGTCGAGAGCATTTTGGTAAACGTTACGAAATTGTTGTTGCCAGCAGCGGCAAATGGCAAACGACGCCCGCAAAATAAGGTTTTTGGGTTAAACTGCAAGTTTTTGTTGACATTCAAATTTGCATAGTCAAATTTTGTGCCAGGCGAAAACGGTCGCTGTCATATTTGATGTGCTCAAACCGAATGCGGAAGTGCAGCCAGGCTAGCGCTACCTCCCTCTCCCCCCCTTGCCCAGTGCTACAGACATGAAAAGCCACGTAATGCACTCACATATGGCAGTGTCTGCTTGTGAGTGTGTGTGGGTGTGTGTGTGTTAACTGCTTTTAAATTTGTTTTAATTACGGGGGAATTGCACATTGTTGCAGCTCGTCGGGCACAGAACTCGTGAAATATGCAGCATATTTTTAAGTGCTCGGCGCGAAAAATGCGCTGATCCTAAAAGTATGCAATGAAAATGTGCCCCATTCCCCCTAGGCGGCAGAGGTTTTTCAGACGGATTTTTTCTTAAAAAAAGGCGAGAGAAACTAAAAAACTGGCCAGAACTCTGGACTCTTCTGCAGGCTGAGCTGAACATTGGAGACTTACGTTTAATAAGAACAACAAAAATTTAAGATTTACAATTGAAAAATGAAAAAAGGGACGATTTCCAAACGAAAAAATATTGCTTGTTTTTCCCTTAACAGAATTCTGTTAAGTCAGCAGTATTCATGCCAGTGTTTATTACAAACCCGCTGTTATTTTACAAAAAGCCAGAATTGACAAAAAGCCGAGTTGACAACACTGTGCAGCAACAGCGCTGTAAAAATAATAATGATAAAAAGAAACGGCCAAGAAAAAAGTCCCTTTTGGTCACTTTGCACTGAAAATATCCAAGGAAAATTGCAAAATGCCTTTACACATTTTTTCAAGTCCAACCGCGACCCTCCCTCCACCATCCTCTCCCAGAGTCCACGGCAAACAGGAACATAAACAGCTGTTTCCGCTAAGTGTACCTGCTACTCTGCCGGAAATGACAATGCACCGTGCAAGTGTCTGCGTGTCTGCGTGTGTGTGTGTTTGTGTGTAGTTGCTTCCTTGTGCAGCTCCTTGATGGCAATGGCATGCAGACACACTGGACAAAGGAGAATGGACAAGTCGCCCAACAAAGACAGCAACAACAACAACAGTCGATGGCATCGTCAACGGCAACGCCATCGCGCGACATTGTCCAAGGCGGAGGCGGATGAGGATGAGGATGAGGACATTGGCTTTGCGCTCCACTGGCGCTGCAAAGTGGTGTCAAATGTTAAAGGAAGCCGCCAGAATAGCTGGGTTAGCTTTTCACACATTTATGCAGTCCTCCTTTCTCATGTGTTTGAAAATTCTGAACAATGTTTTCAGTGGTTTTTTCTCTTTGTGGAAATTCTTCGGGCTCAGATGCCAACTAGCAGGGGAACCTTATACATCTTGATTGCATTTACTCTGAGAATTCACCTGATTGATGAAAAATATATTAAGCTCTCTGTGGCACCCTTATTTAAACTTCCTTAATCTCTTCATCTGCCTCTCCTCTTATAACTCTTTTTTAACCTTTCTAGTTCCTCTTTCTTTTTGTCTAACAAATTAAAAAGCAACTTAGTGGGTTAACTTCCATTGAGTACATCCCAGAATATTAATCACTTCATTTCCTATAAAGTTAAGTTCAATATTCCAATTAAAGAACGCATTACACACACGCGCCCCCATGTCCCCATGACGCAGCCCAGTCGAGGAGTTTTATCGCCAAAGTGTCGGATTTTGCCTCAGACTTGGATAACTCTGCCGATTGATTTGAGATCCTATTGCGTTTGTTTACGTTAAACACCTCAGCAACACATCAACAAGTTGATCCACATCGCTCTCAGGCGGCGTCTAATTATAAGAGAAACAACAATAATAACAACAACTACAACAACAGGGCAACGGATACAATAAGAAAATGTACACAATATCGTATCAAAATCTCTTTCCCTTTGGAATATTTACCAAAATAAATAACGTAAAGAATATATGGGAACGGGGGCGCGCGCGTCTTTTAACAATTTCGAAACTTAACGAAGACGCAACGCGATTTTCGTTTTCGAAAATAGATTTGTGTTTTTGTTTTTGTTTCTGTTTTCGTTTTTTTTTTTTTGTTTTTAGCATATTGAAGGAATTAGTTTGAATACTGTCAGTCGTTACCCAGACGCGACGCAATGCGGCGCGGTCCGTTAGCGCGATCCGAGCGAACTGACTATATAAAAATAAAACGATACGAGGAACAGAAAAAAGTTGAGAAAAAATTAAACAACACGCTGTGCCAAAAATTTCAAAATTAGAGTGGAATATCGTAATGTGTTTTCGTTTTCGTCGCACGCTGTAAATGCGACAGAGAGCGAGAGAGAGAGAGAGAGAGACAGAGTTTAGATAATCCCGAAAGATGTCCACAATGAGTGCGGGACGCAAGGGAAGCGCTCAATTGGAGGTCATGCAGAAGGCAGGCTGGAAGATCGACGAGAACGAGAAAGGTGAGCCAACGGGGCCGGGAAACGAATGTCAACAAACAAATTAATGTTCTCTCTCGCTCTCTCTCTTTCTCGCTCTGTCTCTGTCAGCCTGCTATATAGACATAGATAATGACGACGATGATGAAAACGAGGAACTGGATGAATCAAAGCGCGTTTACTCCAGATGGAACGAGTTGCCCAATCTGGTGCTCGAGGAGATCTTCACATATCTCACGCCGCGGGAACGCTACTACGCTAGTCTGGTAAGTGATCACCCCTCTCTCTCTCGCTCTCTCTCTAATTTTGACTGCTGCTGATCCCTCAGGTGTGCCGGCAATGGTACAGCGCCTTCTATCTGCCCACAGTGTGGGACAACTTTGTGGTGGATGATCGCACGCTGACACGGCCCAAGTACAACTACTACTCCGGCTGGCAGTACTGCCTGGATCACATGCGCACCCAGAACTGCCTGGCGCGCATTGGCCGCCACCTGCGCGGCATCGAGTTCCGGCCCTGGCACAGCTTCAACAACATCTACCAGTTCATGACGATGCTCTCGTGGAGCATGGATAAGGTAAGTTGCCAACTTGGTGCAGAAATTGCAACCTGGTCTCACATTGGACTCTTGCAGGCCAGCGAAGCGAATCCTCAGCCCGACCTGGCTGGCATGGGTCGCCGCATACGCTCCCTTGTCTATCACTTTCCTTGCAACATGTCGCAGCCTCACGATCCTGAGGGCTTGAAGCTCTTCGGCACCGGGGGCCAGCTGCTGAAGGGACTTAAGGAGCTCATGGTGCGCCTCACAGATCTGCACACGCTGAAGCTGGTGGACTTTGTGTTGGAGCGCTTCGAGGCTAATCATCTGCTAGACGAAGTTGTCTGCAGTTGCTGCACCAAGATGCGTGTGCTGAATCTGGTGAATGTGACCACCACGCATTGCCCAATCTTGCACGTGGGGCTCTTCCTCAATCTGCAGGTGAGTGGGGGCAGACACAGCAGACGGCATCGATGGTAACTCCCTACTTCCCTCCAGGTGCTCACCATTTCGCCGCAGAACATCGACGACGATGTGCTCGCGCTGCTGGCGGACACCAAGCTGCGACACCTGCACTTGCTGCAGAACTGTTATACGCCCAATCACCTGACCATCAGTGCCTGCGGCGTCAAAGCGTGGCGCAATCTGAAGGCCACAAACCCCCGACTGCGTGTCCACTTGCGCATGGAGAACCTCGTGGACGGCGAGGTGGTGCTGCAGCCAGAGGCACCGGTCCACAGCATCACCTACAATGCACCGCAGGCGCGCATACGCCCCGAGCTGCTGATCCGCATGGTGGACCATTACAAGAACAGCCTCGCGGTCTATGGCCACGAGCTGCTGCCGCGCTTTACCAGCCCTAAACCGTTTCACGCTCGCATCGACAGTTTGCTGCTGCTCATGTGCCGGCAGTGCTTCAACATGGATACACTGGTGAGCATGGAACTAGTTTAGTTCTCTACCCAGCATTATATAATGTCCGTACTCCGCAGATCATTCGGGAAAAGGTCTCGACCTCGACGCTGTTGCTGATCGCGCGCACTGCGAAAAATCTGCAGAAGTTGCACGTGCGACGCTTCGCTGTCATCCTGCGCTGCGATTGGCCAAGGCATCCAGAGTGGAGCGACGAGTTCCATCTGTGGCTGCGACGCAACTCGCGCTCCTACGAGGCTGTTGAACGCGAAATCTCACAAATCTTGGGCTACAAATGGAATCTGCTGAGTGATCGTGAATTCAAACAGCTCACGGTGAATGTCAAAGCTGGCGCCTGAGAACAGCCTTCACCCTACCCCCGATCCACCTTCCATAAAAGAAACTGCAACTTGTGATAAACGGTGTAGAGCTTTACTAGTTTTGTTGCCCATTTACCTTGTGTGTACAATATATATGTAACTATGTCATATAATGAAGCAGAAATATTTATTGAACTCACGAATTTGCTCTGCGCACGGGGAAAAACATTCGCCGCAACGATCTGATCTGTTAATTATTGGAGAAATTCGTCGCAGAGCGGCGTATATAAAACAGGTGCTAACTACGCATAGTCAGCTCAGTTGGTGTGCGAATCTCGTTGGATTAATATGAAGTTCTCCGTGAATCTTTTCGCACTTTTGTGCCTTCTTTGTGGAGCATTTGAGACACTCGCGGCGCCTCAATTTATCACTGTGGGAATTCCGCTGCCTGGGATAGCTCCTCTGCCGTACTTTGGATCTCCGTCTCCCTACTACCCCTATCAATATCATCATCATCATGGGCATCATCACCATGATCACCATCACGATTATCATGGATATTATGGGCCAGAATACTATTAACAGCAGGCAATATACCTCTATTTCTAGTTAATTATTTATATTTATTTTTTGTATTTGCATGTTGATTGTTAACTGTAATTATATTAGTTACTTTTTTTACTTGTTTTGTTTTATTTTCTTAATTTCATTTCACTTTTTTATTTACCCCAAATTTCTTATTTTTTCACCTATCAAATTCTCACACCAAGACGTGCTAATTCACCACCCCGTGGTTCGTAATTTGGCTTAGCCGTGTTGCAGGCTGCGCATTTAGCACAGCCGAGTGCCAAACCATCGCAAAAGCTGTGCGCATCTACAATTTCACCTCAATGGCCTTGAAATGCGTCAGCTGCAACAAGAACAACAACAGTGGGCGGCAAATCAATGCAGCCACTTGCAGCGCAGTTCAGGAAATTCAATGTCAGCGCCGCCGCAAAGCTTTGTACCGTTTGCCGCTCTCAGCGTCAGCAGTTGCATACTTTCAGGCGGCTCATTACGACACACAACGGCAGCAAGTAATTAAAAAACTATTTAAAAATAATTTAAAATTTAAGTTATATATACATAAATACAGAATTTTAAGAGTGTTATCAGAGCAAAGAAGATGCCGTGTGCTCAAGAGCATTTCAACACTGTGTGATGAGACAATTTTAGATGTGGCGCATTGTTTTTGGCGAACTGAGCAAACTGTTGCTGTATCTTTTTTTCGGGCCACTTTTGTCGGGGGTAGGGGCCCCAGTTCAGTGGGTGACAGTGAAGGCGCCGCATGCCAAAGTTTGATCATGACCGCTTAAACAAGAAATAAGCAACAAATACAGCTGACCGACTATTTGTGTTGAGATATTTCGATATATGTATCTATAAACAATCAAAATACGTTCGCAATAACTTAATGAAACATTGTGTAACGACGCAGTTCGTCCAAAATGAATAAGACCATACTGCACTGGAGCTATTTGAACTTCAAGGACGTCCCCATGGACCTGTTCCTTTACGAAGACCTTGAAGAGGTCTATCTGAAAGAGAACTACATCTCTGTCATACCGAAATGGCTGCTCAACATCACGACGCTCAAGTTTATCCATCTGGCTGGAAACAATCTGACAGAGTTACCCGAAGATATTTATTTGCTGGAGAACCTCGAGTTTCTGGACGTTTCCAACAACGAGCTGACCCAGCTGCCCGGCACTTTGGGGCTGCTGCTCCAACTGCAGCAGCTGAACGTCAGCGGTAATCAACTTACTGAACTTCCCATGGGTAAGTGAGGAGACTCCACATAGTTATTTCCGTTATGAGAAATGAAGCTGTCCTCCTCCTTCACACTCCGCAGAACTGAGCAGCTTGCGCAATTTAGAGCATCTGAACATTGCCAAAAATCAGTTCCGTCGCCTGCCCCTACAGCTCAGCGAATGCATCCGCCTCAACGAGCTGAACGTGAGCGACAACGAGGCGCTGCTGCATCTGCCCGAGCGCATCTCCAATCTGCCCATGTTGCAGTCCCTCGCCGCCGATCGTGAGTAGAGCAAACATAAACAGAGAGAGAGAGGAGAGAGAGCAAGTGAATGTGGGAACAAAGAGCGAATACTTGTATTTTTCTCTGCAGGCTGCGCTCTTATCTATCTACCGGCTGCACTCTCCAAGTTTATGAACCATGTGCGCATATTCCACAACACCTGCGTCAACTATATTCCCATGATCTACGAGCGTTTCTATCAGACCTTCTACGATAATCGTCAAAAGGTGACGTCCATGTAAGTAACTCTGGCTTCGTGTACAATGCACACATGTAAATATGTTCCAACATGGCAGTCCCGTCTCGAAGAAGGGTCTCTTCTGGGTGCGTGAGCTAGAGACACAGCAGCGCTTGCTACTGCCCGTGGGTACCCGGAAAGTCTTCGCTGTTCCCTCAGCAGAGAATCAGGTCTCACTCTACGATGACTGTCTGCATGCACTGCAGTCGTTGAATCGACAGGTGCCCATCTACGAGAATGCTGCACTGCATCGACTGCTACCCGAGCCGTATATGAGTTCACACATCAACAACGGACCCATCGCCCGCTGCACGACTTCCACCTGCTTTGGTTCTCTCTACACGTCGTACTACTTTATGGTGGTCAAGCGGTGAGTCATCAGAACCGGTTGAGGTTTCTAGACCTATCACAATAAAGAGAGGAAGTGTAACCTAACTAGATCACTTGAGACACTAATGTAGATTTTACTTCTCCCCATTTACTCTTTAACTTGTAGGCGTGGCAGCACCTCCAAGCAACTCTTCACCTGCAACTTCTGCACAATGTACTGCGCCTTGCAGTGGCTCTCGGGCAATACGAAGAAATACTATCAAGTCGATTGGGAAGTTTCCGATGACGACGATGACCACGACGACGACGTCGAAGACGGTGACGGCGATGGCAATGAGGAGAATGAAAACGAGAATGACTAAAACTAATAAAAACTAAGTCTAGCGCAACTGTGTAAATGTTTGTACATAAAATTAGCATCATTTAATTAGTCGATAGTTTTATAAATGTTATCAAAATGCTTAACCTTATTGTGGAGATTATTAAAGTGTCCCAATAACCAATGGCAGCCGGTGCGCGGGGTATTCTTTCCAGGGGATGCAATAGTCTAACTTAATAGGGGTGAGCTGAGAAAGTATCGTATGTATCGATTAATTATTTTAAATACTATCGTTTGTTCTCTTGTATGTATTAGTAACAACACTATCGCATGTAGAATAGTTGGACTATCGTGTGTGTAATCAAACATACTATCGCATATTTAACATCGAACTATCGGCTGCGAAACCCTATCATATCATTCTTTAGCAATTTGTAATCTTAAAATGGCCAAGAATTCGATAGTTTCGATAATTTTACAGTACGATAGTTTCGCAGCTCATTCAGGTAACTTCAAACGTAGCTTTGCGACACTCCCCGCTCATGGACATGCACATAATCGTCCAGCACGCAGTATGAGGCTTTAGGATAAGCACTGCGACAATTGACGCGATGTTTGCCCATCGTGAAGGCATCCACATAGGCCTGGTCCAGAGATTTATGCGGTCTAGATAAGCAAACAACCGTAGCTACAGAGAATCTTCCAGCATACTCCATTACTTCTACCACTCACCTGAGCAATCTGTGCAGTAGCTCAGCGTAGAGTCCACTGTGTTCGTCCACCTGCGCGTTCTCGCAGATCATGCGCTCCAAGCAGGCTCTTCCCGGCTGGCCGCGTTGGTTCATATACTCCACAGCGAGTTCGTAGAGCAGCTTCTGTGGCTCATCCACCACGGGTAGCTCCAATTCCTTCTGTTTCGCCAGCTGCAAGTGCTGACGCCGCTGCGCTGAGCTCAGCTGCAACGGACCCTTAAGATCACGACTGCTGTTCCACAGCGTCCACCAATAGATGGGCGTCTGAGGCTCGGGAAACTGATAGTGATAGTTCATTAGCCAGACCAGCTGGCGCCATGGATTCTTCTCCTGGAAATCCACGGGGAATGCGATTCCTGTGACAAACTGTTGAATGAGTTCCAATTAGATTCGGATGTGGTAATAACAGACAAACTGTATGCGTGCCTTGACTACGCCTCCGTTTTGGTAGATCAGGAAACGCTTCTGTCGCCGATGATGCCGCCAAGCGATCAGATTGGCATTCTGCGCCTGCACAGCTTCCAGCGCCAGCAAGTAGGCGAATATGACACTGCCAAGATAGGGTAATAATATGTTTAATCGGTTCTCCCATCTGATATGCGATGTTAACTCACAATAATTTCATTTCTCCGCTTTTCCTATGTTGACTGCTCAAGCGGTTGTCCGCTTCTGTCTAGCGAGCATCGCTGGCGAGAGTAAGTTCTAAAGACAGACCGACCCGGGTGAGAGGTGTAAGAAAAACTCACGTGCTTTGGACGGGTTTCCTACTTTTGCATGGCCGCTTAATTAACATGATTCCGTCTGCACCGGGATCGCTCAATAGGTGGATAGGCCTCGTTTCGTGACTAATTACGGTTTGGGCCTGCTCTACACGACTAGATTTCTTCAGTTCATTAGGTCGTGAAGACAATGTAAAATAATAAAAATAAAAAAATTGGAAGGTCTCGGGTATTAAGAAACCCGAGAAGACCAAGAAATGAGGAATGAAAATTAAAATTAAACTCTTTTGATTAAGTTTGTTCAACGATTTTAAAACAATAAATTGATGTATTTCTCAATAATAATAATAATGATATATTTACTGTGTATATCTATAATTCGAACATGAATATATATATATCTAGTTACATAAATATAACCAAAGGAAGCAACCATCATGCAACATTCAACGTGCATGCAGTCCCAACTGAAATGAGTCGAATAAGTTTGAGGTCTAGTCATCTTTAGAAAACTCCTTTACTACGCAACCACCTGACCACAAAGGGCCCCCTCAACCCACCTTCCGCCTTTCGCGGCAACCAGTTGCTGACGCTGTTGTCGCAACCATGGCGAACGGCGGCATTGCCATAGAGCTGTTTGTTCCATTTATCGAACAGAATTCCGAAAAACTACACAAATTAAATTTACACTTATTTTCTTTTGGCAAAAAACAAAACAAGACATTTCAAATTGAGCAAAACATTTATCTAAATTTAGTGGTACCTTAAATTAGAAATTTAAATCAATCAAAATTATCCGTTTAAAATGCAGAGATTGCCAGGAATGCCGCTGCTGCCAGGTGCACAGTTCTATGACGTGAGTATCCAAGAGAGAACTAGACTGGGCTCACCAGATTAACACCTACGATATCCCTGGGCTACGCAGTACACCAAACGACGTCATCCACGACGACAGACACTGATGCATTACCAGGGCATACACATGCTCTCCGATCGCCGGGAGCCCGAGCTAGTGGAACCGAACGGGCCGCTAGTCGACCCAGTGTGTCCCGTGCCCGCACCTTCGGATGTGAATGGCTTCTGGGAGCCAAGGCCGACGACTAAGCTGCCACCTTGGCTCGCCTACGACAAGCAGGTGCTGTGCTTCAACGCCTACTTCAAGGAGCCGCTGACCGAAATCTATCACGCCCCATACCAGGTGCGCAAGGTGAAAATATACTTCTACCTGGAGGATGGCACCATGCAGATCACAGAGCCCAAGGTTGAGAACTCTGGCATACCGCAGGGTTGTCTAGTGCATCGCCAGCGCATACCCAAAATGCCACCAGGCGATCGTGAGTTCATTTCCATCTTCGATCTCAATGTGGACACCAATGTGCAGATCTTCGACCGTGTCTATCACATTAGTGGCTGCGATGTCTTCACCCGGCAGTTCCTTCATCGCGCTGGCATCGTGGTGCCGGTGGGCCTAGTCGAACCAGAGTATGAAATCCAAACTAATATCGATCAAGACGGTCTCTAACTTTCTTTTTTACTTTAGCGATCCCACCACGGAGCTGCGCAAGCGTTTGGCTCTCAAGCAGACAGCGCGCCCAGAGACAAGTGCTCTGCCAAAGCGCCACGCTTTCGCGCAGTTTCTGGAGTTCGATCGCCGAGTGCTCAAGTTTCAGGGCTACTGGGATGATCGCTCAGAGTTCGGAGATGTGCGTAAGCTCGACGTTTGCTACTACCTGGCAGACGATACCATTGACATTAAGGAGAAGTTCCCACGGAACTCGGGACGCGAAGGACCTAGCACATTTCTGAAGCGCGGAAAGCTGCCAAAGGAGTTCGTGGGTCCCGCTCTGCCGGGTCAGCAGACAGCCGTAACGCTGCTCAACGTGCTGGGCTCTAATATGCGAGACATTCGCTATGTTGCTGATCCGCTCAACACGGGCCAGAAGCAGGAGCTATACTACACCGATCAGGATCTGCAGATTGGTGCCGCATTGAACGTATTCGGACGCAATGTAGTCCTTACCAGCTGCGACCAGTTTACCCAGCACTACTACAGGCAGAAGGTACAAAGGCAGAAATAACCGGGTAAAGGTAGTCCCACTGATTCCCTTTTGTTTCCCATTTCAGTACGGTATACAGGAATTTACACCGCAACCACTGCCGAAGAGCAGCGATGAGCGTCCGCAGTATCAAAGTCGGGTTCGTCGCTTGCCTCCCTACAATGGTTGGGGCAGCTACGAAGACTCCGAAGGAAATTGCATTACTGTGGAACCTAAGCCACCCCAAGCGGACTTCAAGAAACTCTTTAAATACGATGGCTGCATCCTGCGCTTTGGTGCCAAGCTCGTGTCCGTTATCCGGGAGAACTGCGAACGCAGCTTTGTCATCAGCTACTACCTGGCCGACGACACACTGCAGATCTACGAGGTGGCGCAGCGTAATTCGGGCTTTGTGGGTGGCGAGTTTCTCAAGCGGGCGCGGGTGCCGCTGCCTGGTCAGGAGAAGTTCAGCTCGTCACGGCCTGAATACTTCCGTGCCAGCAACTTTTATATTGGTTCGACGGTCAACCTCAAGGATCACATATTTTATATTGTTTCGGCCGATGAGTTCACACTGCTCTACATGGAACAGCATCCCAACGAGGTAGAGTAAACGCCCTACTATAATCGTCTTTTGCATTCCACCAAGACTAACCTTTATCTTCTCTAGTTCCCCGTGGCCAACATATCGCTGATTGTAAATAAGATTCGTGAGGCAGTGCGTCCGCAGTATAAACAGTTTGTGCTGCGCTGCAAACCGGATGCCGATCTGGGCGACAACGTTACCATTACCTACGAGACTCTCAAGTCCACTCTGATGTCGTACTTGCCCAAGGAGTCGCTACTCAATCATGAAATTGTCACCGTCTGCCGTTACTTCTCGGCAGAGCAAACACCTCCGCCCAGCTGTGATCGAAATTATGTACGCGCTGCCGCACAGCTGGAACTGAAGCGTGCTCTCTGGGACAATGTAGAAGAGTTGACTGAACACCTAAGCCACATCAACCCCACGTGCAAGCCGTACATTTCAGAGGCTCATGTCCGGTCCACTTTACGTGGCTGCCGATTGCCATTTAGTCTGGAACTAGTCGAGGACATACTCAAGGTACTGCATCGCAATGCTCAGGGCGAGATTGAGGTGCGAGATGTGCTGGCTTTCTTCAATATGAGTTCCGATCCCTTGCCAGACATTGCGCCCCTCAACATCGCCTTTGAGCTGTGCCCCAAGTTGCCGTTCCTGCACAAGGGTCGCCTGATTGATCTCAATAAGTTCCTACACTATTTGGGACTGGAGGAGCAGATGGTGCGAGACAACTATTGAACGAGAAAGGAAAAATTAAGGTGAAATTTGAGTAGATTTACTAGAAATTTAATCAATTCAAATAAGCTATATTTGACCGGAAAAGAGCTGATTTGGCATCACTGAATAACTTATATTTCTGTCTCCGAAGGTTTGCTATAATTAATTCCAAATAAAAATAGAATTTTCTCTTATTCTACCAAATTGCCCTTTGACATTGAACCTAAGCATAAATTTATATAATATCGATTGGTTGACGTGATTCATTAATTTAGAAAAAGGCCACCGGTTCACGCTGAAAATAGATTGCGGTAAATAATTGGTTAATAGGACTCCTACGTCTAACTGCATGTCAAGTGGATTTTTCTCATATGAAAAAATAATCCTTTATCGACATGACGCATTTGAATTTCAAGAAATTCTATAAGTACCGCTCTTCTAACACAACATACATAGATTAACATACAGATCCCATATTCTACAATCGGTTGCTTTATAAAAGTTGCATTATTTGTGTATATACAAAGACAATATCGTGACAAATGCGTTTGAAAATCTTCAGGAATGCGCGTAAATTTGTGCCTTAATAACTAATCGTAAACGTTGCTGCTTATAAAATCGTGTATTGTGTTGTTAGTGTGTTTGTGTGTATTGTGTGGTTAGTGTGTGTGTGTGTGTGTTTGTGTTTGTTAATTGCTGTGCCTTAGAGCTTTGACTCCGTCAGCCAATTGAATGATTGCGGCTTGCGATCAGATGAAGGGCTAATTGCAACATTGATGATGGTGGGCTTATCCGTCAGTTGGTTGGCCTCCTTAATGGCCTTCTGCAGTTGTTCAATCTCCGTACAGAAGTAGCCCTGCATGCCAAACATCTTCATCATCTCTTCGTAGCGCACTTGAACGCCCAACGCTGATGGTGGTGTGCTAAAAGGTAATTATACAAGTGATAAGATTAGCAACGTGTTACGGCAGTTGATAAGATTGAATTCGACTTACATTTGCGTTAGATCGCCCTCACTGCGTATGGCCTCGAAGGTGTCCTTGTCGAAGCCCCCGTAGATGCCATTGTTATTCACAATGACAATGGTTACGGGCAACTTGTAGCGGACCATTGTTTCGATTTCCATGCCCGAAAACCCAAAGGCGCTGTCACCCTCAACGCACAGCACTCGCTTTCCAGGTGCAAAGTCACGACAGTAAAGAGCGGCAGCAACTGCAAAGCCAGGTCCCACGCCCATGGTGCCAAAGGTGCCAGCATCGAGTCGATGACGTGGTTGCTCGTTCAGCAGCATAGAACGGCCAATGTCCATGGTATTGGCGCCCTCACTAACAATGATAGTATTACGCGGCAGCAGTTCGCGTAAATGATGGAAGACCGCGTAATAGTTGAGCGGAGTAGATGTGTTCAGGGACATTTGCTGTACAGTATCGCGATTATGTTTACATTTAGCCGCCAGCTGCTTCCACCAGTCCTGTTCGTAGCCAAAGCGGAAATTCACAGCGTTCATTTGCTCAAACAATTGCTCGGCAAAGGGACGGATGTCTGCCTGAATGGCCACTGATGCGACAACCGAATTGTGCAGCTCCTCAGGGCAGATGTCCACCTGAATGAACTTCACATCCTTATCATATCGTGGTGCGCGTCCAAAATGCAGAATCCAGTTAAGACGTGCGCCCAGCAGCAACACTACATCGGCCTTTTGCAGCGCCAACGTGCGTGCCGAAGACACACACTGAGCAGCCGTGTCAGAGACCACACCCTTGCCCATGGGAGTCGGCAGGAAGGGAAGATTTGTGTTCTCAATAAAGTGACGCAGTGTGTTTTCCGCATGAGCATAGGCAGCACCTTTGCCGATTATCACCAGAGGCCGCTTGGCTTGACGCAGCAATTGAGCGGCGCGTATAACCTCATCATGTGGTGGATAGACCAATGGAGGAGCCGGATGCGCTAATGATTTGTAGATGCGCGATTCCTGAGCCTTAGATTGCAGTATGTTTCCGGGGAAATCCAAATATGCTACGCCCGGACGACCATACGTGGCATATCGCACAGCCTTCTCCACATGCAAAGGTATCAGGGCAGCAGTTGGCGGACGTGCTGCGTACTTGCAATACGGACGCGAAAGCTCAACTTGTGGGCATTCCTGAAATCCGCCGATGCCCTCGTGATCCTGATTCGTTGCACCTCCAATCACAATCAACGGCCAGCAATTGACCTGAGCATTAGCCATGCCACCTGTCAGTACAAATTGTTTAGAAGTACGTTCAGGTAATGTGTTATATTTAAACAAATACCTGTTACGTGAAGCAAACCAGGACCGGAAACTACCAAACAGACGCCGGGCTTGCCTGTTAGGTAGCCGATGGCTTGCGCGGCATAGCAGGCTGCCTGTTCGTTGCGCATTCCAATGTACTTTAGTCCGGCAACTTGGAACGCCATCGAAAGTTCGATGACGGGAATACCGATGATGCCAAAAACATACTCGATACCCTGTAAAATTGTAATGAGAAAGTATAACATTAATTAAAGCAATATGTAAATGCAGATATAGCTTCGGTGACTTGAACATGTTTTTAAGTAAATAAGCTTGTTTACTTTTGATTCAAACAAGTTGAGTTGAATATGCACGGAGGTTAAAGAAAATCCTATACGAGCTCGTTTAAAGTTCACATTTCTTCATTATAATATGAAAATTGCTGTGGGGCCTCTGTGAATCTGCTTATTGATTTTAATCGGGGGTACTCGTGTGATTTACTGCTTAACTCGCTGTGGCAGGTTTTAACACCTTTGGAATATTGGGGCTATATCAAGATCCGTTCGTATCTATATCGGTTATTACCAGCCACCGGCTAGTAACAACAACAATGTTAATCAGGGGTACACATACGCATGCATCAATACATACATACATATGTTTATGGGAAACAACAGGCAATAACAATGTTGGGCCACTTTTGAATGCTTTTGACCTTTGTTCAACAAACAGTTGGCAAACAGATAAGCGAATAAGGCACAGTTAAATCTACAGTTGAACGCTCTTCATGGGACAGTTCTCCCAGCCTTTAGATTGCACGTTAAAAGTGCATATCACAAAGAACATAAGGAGAGGTGGAAACCAAAAGAGACGGGCCATCGGCAGCCAGTTGTCTTACCTGTTGCTTCAATGATTCCGCAATTATTTGAACAGCTTCCACCTCGGCCATTTTAATGTTACTTTTGTGCTAATTTATAAAGTAATGTGCGCGTTGCTGCAAAATTACGTTTATTTTATAACTTTTTACAAAAAAAATCGACAACAAAACAGAAATGTTAAGTTTGCGTAAATGTTAACTTTAGCATTATGTTACACTCAAAATGGTTATGTTATCAACGTGCAGTATTGCCAGACATCGTGAATAACACCTTTCTGGCAACAAAGACCATACTGTGTTATCGAAAATAGAGCGGCGATAACTTGTGTGTGTTTAATCAAAAACATTTAATTAATGGCTTATATTCATTGACTTGAACATAAGCAATTCAGTTTAATACTACAATCAAACCTTAAAATGTCAAGTAGGGATTTGAATAAAGCTTAAGCTGTTACGCCACAACAAAATAGTACTTGTAAATTTCAGAAAGTCTTCATGATACGGCTATTTCTTAGGTTCAAGGCTGTGTCAACACAAAAGCCTGCAGTTCTGCATTTTGATTAACATTTAACTAATTGCTGTGTCAACTAAAGGTTTTTTTTTCAATGTGCAAAAATTAAGATCAGCAAAGACCGCAACCAGTTTGAGGGGTTTCCTCCTCTTTCAATCTGTAGCTATTGATTTTATAGTCTTGATTAAACAGACCATTCTAATAAGATATAAAAACAGAGCTTTAAAGCGAAACGGGAGCAAAGATCTTGACTTAATTTATTATACTCTTTGTCTTATTTAAAATTCAATACATATTATATTTCAAATTTTGTTTTAAAGATCAGAGAAAAACAATTTTGTAAATAAACTGAATGCTGTTAATGTATAGATCAAGCGTGCTTTTTTTAATTAAATCAAATATAGACGAACAATATATATGTTTTTAAAAATATCTAATTTTATTTTTTACTAATTTATATAAAAATATAAACGTTACGGTTCCTAGTCTGAAGTGTAAATATCTACATACTCAATGTTCTATAACTTTTACCGAAATTATCATGTCACTTTTCTAATTTGGTAAAAGATTAAATTATCCAGTTGGTCTAGAACTGTATCACTGACTTATGTACATCGATTACTTCGCATAGGTTTTCGAATACTGTAGCAGCATAAGTTATTTCGTCACTTTTTTTTCCCCTTTGTAGGTGCCGATGGTTCAGGGTCTGGTTTAGGCGCATTCAGAAGTTTACTATAATCAAATCCCCTGACCATTTTCACTTTCCCCTTCACTGGTTTTGTAGGACCAAACATGCCCCCTTGTTCCACTGATCCGCGTGGAGGAATTTTGTAAATACTTCGCACCGAGAAACGTTCTCTGGCCATATCTATTTGGGCCTGGACTTTCTCGTTTTTGTAAGATGGTAACGTAGCTTTTCCAATCCTGGTACCCTCAAGAACACGTTCCTGCCCCGGATGTCTTCTTACCCATGTGGATGGCTTGCTGTCATCAAACGGTTCGTGCCAGAGAACTGGCAACATCCTACCCATGTAACGGAGATTTTCAGATCCAAAGAACTTCTTTTTCTTCGGCGGTGGCGGCGGCTTCTTAGCCGCTTTTGGAGGCTGATAACTATATTCGGGTTCCGGCTCCTCCACTACTGGTTTTTTTGGTTTTTTTGCTACAGTTTTGTTATAAAGCTTGTCAATTTTCTTTATGCTCTTCCTATCACTTAAAGACAATCCTTGACTACCACGTCCATCTCCATTACCATCTTCAATCCAAACTCCATTCTCATCCCAATATCCACCACCTGGTCCACCACCTGGACCACCACCTGGACCACCACCTGGACCACCACCTGGACCACCACCTGGACCACCACCTGGTCCACCACCTGGCCCACCACGTTGCCAACCACCTGGCCCACCACCTGGTCCGCCACCAAATCTACCACCAGGTCCTCCCCCAAATTTACCGCCATAAGCATCATCACCGGGTCCACCAGCACCTCCGCCATATTTTGTCGCAACTCCTCTTGGCGCTCTTACAACCAAGTCTTCATCTGCATTGCCTTTCTTCGTTTTTTTTCCACCAGCCATTCCAGATTCATTAAAATCATCATCGGAATCATAATCATCAAAATTAGAACCAAAGCCAAATTCATTGCCAAATTCTTCTCCAAACTGTCCTCCCATTCCGTCCAGTCCTTCTTGTCCAAATAACCCTCCGAAACCATCTTGTCCTTCTTGTCCTTCTAGTCCATCTAGTCCTTCAAGTCCTCCTGGCCCTAGCCCACCTGATCCGCCTGGCCCCCATCTTCCACCTGGCCCCGATTTTCCTCCTGGGCCCCATCGTCCTCCTCGACCACCTCGCCCGCCTCTTCCAGCCATGCCTGGTCTAACACACCGTGAGTTAAATGGGTCAAAACACGCGTCTCCGCGACCAGTAAAGAGATCATCTTTGTCTGGACGACCCTTGTCGCATGGAATATTCAAGAAATTATCCATTATAGAAAGAAGCAATCGCATTACAGTCGGATGCATGGGTCGTCTTATATCACCGTTTGGATCAAAAATCCCATCGTATAAGGCACAACCGTCGGGTCTAACGAATGGTACTCGGTAACGGTTCCATTGCGAACATTTCGGATTCAAAATCTCTCCAAATTTCTTCAGGGTCAACTCGTACATAAAGATACAGACCTGTTCGATAGTCTTACCCAGCAATTGTGCTAGAAGTGCCAATTGTTTACCGTTACGTAGACACCAGCGTCTCTCTGGGGACTGCCAGAAACGATTGCGATATCGACATCTCAGCTGTGTTTCCAATACAGCCGCGCAGTTTATCAAATGCAGGGTATCACTATGCGAAATACTACAAAAGGGGGCGCAGTACATTGCAAAAAACAAAACAAAATATTTAAAATTTTAAACTAAGATGTATCCTACTGAACATTTTTATTTTTGTGAGCATGTATACAATATCTCAATAGAGTCGGTGACTTATTGAAATCTCAAAAATTCGGGTTGCTTGATTGAACTTTCTTCCAGTAATTCGTTATGCAAAAATGTTTGTTCTAATTCAGCTTTATTAATTAGAAAATAGTATATTCCAAAATTTATATTTTATGTTATATAATTTACACTACACTAGTAACTAGATAAACTATTTACATACTCAATATATACGTATCTAATACCAAATTTTAAAAGCGTTATCCGAATTTGGTAAAAATCTGTTGATTAAAAACTGTATCACTGACGTATGTAAATCCATTAGTTCACATTACATTTTGCATGATCAAGGCACCAGAAGTTGAGCTCTTATTCATTTTGCTTTTTTACCCTTTTTCTTGGGTGGAGGATCCTCCCAATCGGTAGGATTCCTAAGTCTATTATAATTGAAAGCCTTAGCCATGTTCGATTTCCTGTCCGGTACTTTATCATGGCCAAACATCCGCTGTGTAGTCAAGGATTCGCGATCCGGAACCTTATACATACTACGTACCGAGAAACGTTGTCTAGCCTGTTCAAGCTGGGCTTCGATAGTCGGACGTTTATAGTGAGTCACCTTAGCTTTTCCGATCGTCGTACCATCAAGAACACGATACTGCTCTGGATGTCTTCTTACCCATGTCGAAGGATTGCTGTCATCGAACGGCTCGTGCCAGAGAACTGGCAACGTTCTACCCATGTAACGTAAGTTATCAGATCCTACGAATTTCTTTTTCTTTGGCGGTGGCGGTGGCCTTTTCTTCTTAGGCAACGGCGCATAGTCCTCTTCCTCTTCCCATTCCTCAACTTTCTTCCCTCTTTTTTTTGATACGGCTTTATTATAATGTTTGGAAAGACCTTTCATGCTTTCTCTTAAACTGCCAGAGAAACGATCTCCTCGTTTACGACGACCCCGTCTACCACCATCTATACCATCATCTTCATCATCGTCATCATCGTCCAAGTTACCACCATACTTTGTGGCAACTCCTCTCGGGGCCCTAACAACCATATCTTCATCGGCATTGTTTTTCTTCCTTTTTTTAATACCAATTCCGAATTCATCATCTGAATCTGAATCAGAACCATAACCATCTCCATGAGCACCATAACCGAATTCACCGCCATCTTCGCCCCAAAAATCTCCTCCTGTACCTCCCAGTCCTCCCAGTCCTCCCAGTCCTCCCATTCCTCCCATTCCTCCAAAACCATCTGCTCCTTCCATTCCTTCCATGCCAAACATTCCTTCCATTCCTTCCATTCCTTCCATTCCAAACATTCCTTCCATTCCTTCTAGTCCTCCTGGCCCCCCTGGCCCCCCTGGTCCTCCTAGTCCTCCTAGTCCTCCTAGTCCTCCTAGTCCTCCTGGTCCTCCTAGTCCTCCTGGCCCCCCTGGTCCGCCTAGCCCTCCTGGCCCCCCTCGTCCTCCTGGTCCGCCGGGCCCCCAACGACCTCCTCGTCTGCCTCTTCCTGTGCTTCCTGGTCGAGTGCAACGTGTATTATATATGTCAAAACATATTTCTCTGCTACCAGTAAAGAGATCATCCTTTCTCCGACGACGCTTCTTAGGTCTTTCGCAGGGAATATACGTGAAATGATTTATCATTGAAAGAAGCAAACGCATTACAATCGGATGAATGGGTCTTTTAATATTGCCATTTGGGTAAAAGATCCCATCATATAGGGCACAACTGTCGAATCTTACGAATGGTACCCGGTAATGGTTCCAATGCGAACATTTTGGATTCAAAATCTCTCCAAACTTCTTCAGAGTCAACCCGTACATAAACATGCAGACCCGTTCGACTGGCTTACCCAATAACTTGGCTAGAAGTCTCAGTTGTTGACCATTGCGCAGACACCACCTTCTCTCTGGGGATTGCCAGTAACGATTGCGAAGTCGACATTTCAGCTGTGGTTGCAATACAGCCTCGCAATTTAGCAATCTGAGGGTGTTACTAAGCGGAAGACTACAGAAGGGGCCGCAGTTCATTGCAGATAACAATGCAAACTATTTACAATTTCAAAATAAGATCTTTCGTATTCAACATTTCATTTGTTATGAGTACGTTAAAAATCTCTCAAGCCAGTTGGTGATTTTTTTCAAATTATGCCTGCTTGATTTGTTCTAACTATAATGATCCTGAAAAAAAGAACCCCACCATGTTCACTCCTGTTTACCATCGAAACATTACTACAATAATAAGTCAACATGATTTAAACAATAAATACACAGCTTTATTAGCTTCAGGACTCGCACTGTAAGTGCAATTACATACAAACAAAAATATATCATACTTATATGGCATTATTACTAGAACATCACAGCATTAACTACAACTTTGTGTTGACAACATCCTCTCGCGGCTCAGTGGTCTCCACCTCGTTCCATTTTTGAATTTTCCCTGAGCCAAAGATCCAGAAAAATATGGCGGGCAATATGTAAGCGGCAGCACCGATCAAGAATACCCAGAACCAATCATCGATGGTGTTCTGTTGAAAATTATAAAATCATCATGAAAATCAATACTTAGTCCTTTTTTAGATCGTCTAGTTAATCCTACCGAATCTTTCGTAAATGCAGCCACAATTAAGGGTGAAAATATGCCCGGAGTGGTGCCTAGACAATTGATAATTCCGTACATAGTGCCTGCAAAATTGGGTGCCAAGTCCTGCGAGTTAGCCAAGTTGGAAGACGTGGCAGCACCGTTGAAGCCCAAGGATATGGTCATAATAGCCACGCAGACGTACGGATCCCGACCGCAGAAGGCCAAAATAACAAGCATAATGCCAGGCACAATGTGAGCTGGAATAATATAAAATTATATTATTTAAAAGTTAATTTATTAAAAAAATCTTCATACTTACAAGGCAAGCAGAACATCTTTCTGGTAAACGTCATCGTCCACCAACCCTTGCGACGGATCCAGTCCGCAACGGAACCGAAACCAAATGCAGCCAAGAGGCGAGCAATGTGCGGCAAACTGGACAGGAAGCCAGCCTTTGAGAGATCAAAGCCAAGGACCTCGCTCAAGAACTTTGGCGTTGCCGTAATGAGGAAGAATAGACCCCACATGCTACCATAGTGCAGCAATGTTAGCGCCCAGAAGGGCATGGAAACAACCAGCTGCCTGTATGGTGGCCATTTCTGATCATAAAAAATACGAAGAAGAGGTTATCAAAAAGTTCCATAAAGGACAATAAAAGTAAACACTCGACCTACCGCCTTTTTAGCCAGCGTATTTCCAAGACTATTCTCAATGAATTCGCGTTCTTTGAGGCTTATGGTGCTGTGCGTGGCCGGCGTATCGCTGACCAAATAGAACCACAAGGCCACAATGACTAGCACGATGAGGGCAACCACATAGAACGCCCAGTCCCAGCCAAGACTCTCGATGATGAGCCCGCAGAGCGGCCATGTAATCACAGTACCGAATGTGCCGCCCATCAGTGAGGCAACAAACTTGCCCTTCTCCTCAGGCGGCGACCATTTGGAAACCAAATTGTGACAGCATGGATAAACCACACCAGAGACAAGACCAATCAGAAATCGAACAGCAAACACCGCATATTTATCCCAGGCGGCGGCCACTGGAGTCAAGGCGGTTAAAATGGCGCCCAGAAGGCAACTGTAGCCAGCGACATTGCGACCACCGAGCATCTCGGCCAGTGTGCCACCTGGCAATGAAGTTATCATATATCCATAGAAATATCCACCTAACAGCAATGCCTGATCCGTCTGCGACCAATCGTAGCGGGGTCCATACTAGAATTTAATTAGAATATAATATATTTTTTATATTATTTCGTACATCCTTTTCTCCGGCTTATACGCACATCTGGACTTTGTACGATCGTATTGTTCTCGTCCCGCTGCTCGACCATTGCGATAATATTCAGGGACAGATTCACGCGCATCATGTAGTTGATGAGGCACATGAGGAACAACATTATAGCCACATTGACGCGCTTTGGCACATAAACTGCGAACGAAAACAAATATTGATCATTGATAAGTGCTCTTTCAATATGTTGCTTATTTTTAGTGCTTTGTATCTATATTTATGTGCGACGATCTTGAGTCTGTCAACCCGTCAACTCTATTCAGGCCGACGAGTGTTTAATTAACGCAGCCACGCATGCGTAATTTCCAATAATTCGGGGATTTTGCGCATCGACCTCACGTGAAATTTATTAATGCGCCACTTTGAGTTTTTTTTTTTATTTATGTTAATATATTTTATTAATGTTAATCTTTAAAATGCGTGTGTTTATTTGGATACTTACAACAGGGTATAACAGCCATCTTGGCGTGTTTTTAATTTTCTTCGTGCCGCACGTCGATGTCAACTGAATAAAGAGAATAACAGGAAACAATAAGATATTGGGGAAGTTGCACTCATAATAATTACTTATTATACAGTTGAATTGAGTTTATAATCCCATCCCATCGTTAAGCGACGCAGAGAATGCGGAGCTGTTATTATGTCAGCTGATCTCTGATTCAGGTTTACGGTTGGGAATTTATGCGATGCTAAGTAGGCAGTGCAATCAAATTTCTCGGGTTTGTGAATGTGAATCAAAAAGGGAACACTTCAACTTTAACGAATTTGCATTCATTAAAATATGATAAGTATTTGGGTTTTCTATATCTCGCATCTATATTGTTGTTATTTGTTTAGCCGCTGATTGTGACTAATTTTAATGTGTTTCAAGCAGCACGTGCAATTGATTTATGTGCATCGAATGTATACATTGTCATCCAGTTTTGAATTCAATTATAAAGCACACTCATGCCTTAATACATTGCGCACACACATAGGGTATTCACATTAAGTTTACGTTTTATTCGAGTCACTCGGTAAGTAAAACAAATTTGGATAGGTTAACGACCGCCCAAATCACGGGATACTTGGCATTAGGACATAATTCAAATCTATTGACAGAATGCAAATACTTAGTTATAATAGACAAAAAAATATTATTTAGGTCAAGCGCGTGTAAAAGCAGGGCTTAAAAGGTTTGAAACTATTAATAAAAAGTTTCTTGAGCGGGCTAAAAATATTTATCCGCTCGTTTGTTTTTAATCATCTGTTAGTTTACCGAGATACACGTGCCATTTGAATGCATTCACCATGAACATGTCGGGCATGCGAGTCTTGTGCACGTTTATGCACGTCTTAGCGGGATTTCGAAATACGCACGTGTTCGGCACTTAAGCTTAATTGAGTTATGAACATGCCAAATGACAATATCAAAAGTCTCTCGTGTACTGTTTAAGTGGTTTCTATTTTGATATAATTTTATTTTGATATACTACAGCCGGCTATCATTGCCTGTCATTTTCGCTGGCAACCTATTGATAAGGTAATTGCACCGCAACACGCTATACGAATTTTCTAAAATTTTCATAATATTTAGATTAGTAATAGCGGCGACAAATAGGCTGCTTCCTATAAGGAAGTACGATACAAATTCGATAAAACGAACAAGCCAAATACAAAACGGTTTTATAAGTAAAGCTTAAGGATGACCCTCTCGACTGATATAGCTAGATAATTGCGGATATAGATTTGATTGATTCCTTGATTTCATTATAGATTAGTTATACTGTTATAGCATCGCCCTTGGCACGTCGATATCAAATATTGGATTTGATATTTAATTTGGACAGCTGTTTAAAAGCCATTCACAATGTTGCACATGCAGTTCACCAGGCTGTCTGGCAGGTAGCCTCGTGTGGCTTACGTGAATTCGCTTGACAGGCTTAACTATTGCACTTGGGTATATATCATATACGAATTGAATTATGTACTTCTGTTACCTACATATGTACAAATTTACACATTTCAATCATCTATAGATGTTAGGTGAAATCCCAATTAGCGCCTGTCGAAGTATTTTTGAAAAGGAAAACAAACTGTTGGCAAATTCAATTTAGGGCGAATACCCAATTAGTCACGATCAACTGTTTTCACAAATCTCAGTCTAAACTAAGCTAAATTTACGATACATGTTCACATGATTCAAAGTTAACGAAGGCTAATGATAACAGACTGGCTCTAAATCATTTAAATCGAATTAGTTAAGTACCTCTTCTATAGCATATCGTATGGGCGATTCCAAGAACAACTTGAAGTATATTAGAACCATAAACTAGTGATAAGCAAGGGTATTGATTATGGCGCAGTATTCAATGAACGGAAGTAATCCAAAGCAAATAACGCATAAAATCGAAAGTTATAGCAGCTATGCACAAAGTATCAAGTATACAGCCCTAATATCTGTACAAAGTATGTACATTTTTGTGTCTGTGTTAACCTTATCAATATTGCAGTTCGCATGCGAAGAGAAAAGTGAGGCAACAACTCAATAAATTAATAACGCGTCTCAGCTTAAGCTCTGCGATGTGTAATTTTCCGTAGGTGAATTAACGCGACCGGTAGTTAAGCTTATATCGTACAAATGGGTCTTATGAGCACCTCCTCCAAAAACACTTAGTACGTGACATGCATATTTATATCACGTAATATCATGCGAAAAAGTTTTCAAAAAAAGGCACAGCACCAAAAATAGATTCACATTAAAGATATCACATCACAGATTTACGATTTCAGATAGCTCAAGGCAGAGGGACGTGAAACGTTTATTTTAATAGAGAAAACTAACCGTAAAATTACAAATATAGAACGCGAATGATAAAGTGAACCCTGAAAACAAGGCAGGAAGATTAAGTATTTAATTGAAGCCAGAGAGATAGCTTAATTATAGCACTTCAGATCGTGTGGACGGCATAAAAGGTTTTTAAAACAAGCAATACAAAAAAACAAGCAATATAAAAAAAAACAACAAATTTGTACATGACATAACAATTACATACATGCCCCAAGATTTTTGTGCACAAGCAGTTTTCAAACTGCAATTCGTTTCTTTCTAAGTATTGGATTAGATTATTGGAACTTAAAAACTTCCCAGCGGGGAAATTTTTCGCAAGCAATTTAAAACTTGTTCAAACCGTGTCAGCTGAGGCAGAGTTTGATGTGCCAAACGGTCTGTTACTATTTACACATTTTATCTGGCTTCATTAGCTACATAGAGAATGTGGGCAAATTACCAGAAGGCGCGACAAATATAGACGGGTATAACCCACGGCTACAGCCATATCTTGCCACGGAAATTAGCCCGTAGAGAAGAAATCTGAATGTTCTCCTCTTCCAACTCCGGTAGTGGGTACCATCAGGTTGAGAGAATGAGAGCTGTTAATTAAATTGCCCGGGCACACTTTTTTATCAGCGTCATTGCCTGGCGCTGGCTTTAATAAAATCAACTCAAAAATTTATGACTTTATACGACGAGGGCAAAGAAAAAATCGTTATTGTAAAATATACGAGCGTATTTGCCATCGTCTGATAAACACCAGGCTACTAAATGGTTCTCATTAAAGTTAGGTTAATCTTCAATTACGGTGCCGTAAAAAAAATATGAAACACAGTATCGGACTCGATGGATTTCAATGTTCAAACTATGATTTGATTTATTATCGAGAGAAGCATAAAACTCACAATGGAATGATATCGCGATACGGACGATGTTCGTATCGGCATACCGAAAATGTACCGTTACGATGTACATACATATGTATGCATACATGCATATAGAGATGTATTATATACTCATAGCACGCGTGCTGGGAGGCATTTACATAAGACATGAGCTCACAATTGACATGGTTTGGTAGTTTGCATCAATCTCTGCCCCGCGTTTTTTTCTGCCTTTGTTGGCCTGGCTTTTGAAAAACATTTAAACATTTCGGTTCGGTTTGAGTCAGTTCGTCAGTTTGACTGGCAATCTGAGTGTTTTGTTTTTTCTCGTGTTACGTTTCATTTAATTTCAATATGTTTTGTTTAGTGCCTCTGAAATTCTGCAAACTAATTCCAATGGCAATGAACCGTATATCACAATAGAATTGAATTATGTGTAATACACACAGACTAAATTAGTAGTAGTTTCTAGTGGTTGTACTCTATATCATGCATTGTTGTGGGGTTCTCAGCACTTAGCCCCAGATCCAATTCGTAACAAATTCCCACTGAAATCACATTTTTGCACGTTATACTTGACTTTCGAATATTTTTATAAGGAATCAACAAAAAACACATTTAAACGAAGCGCAATTACACGAAATCTGAGAAAATATAAATACATTATAACAAACTCTTATAAGTAGTGCAAATAATTATTCATATAATTAGCAGCTCAATTAATGCGAAATCAATGCGAAAAATTGCACGTCAAAAGTTAAATAGATCTACACAAAGAAAAAAGGCTAAAAGCCTAGCTTGAAATAGCTGGCAAAAACTATAGATATTAAATAAATCAACAATGCTCGATGCGCGAATTATAAACTAATAGCCAAGCAACAAGAAAACAAAAGAAAACCAAAAGTCAAAGGTAAAACCATCTAGAAATATCTACAAAACAAGAAACTTCATTTGGGAATAGCCAAAAATAAAATCCAACTTTCATAATATTCTAAATAACTATGCATAATTTCATTAATATTATATAATTTTGAATGTTTACAAAGGCATCCCGAATAATTTTATGGAGACGATTATCGATATTTCGTAGCTCATTAAAACACGCCCAACAACCGAAGCACAAACCAGTTGCCGCTCAGTATGCCAACTAAAATGCATATTTTAACCCAAATATTGAGAAAGAAAAGAAAATCACACAAAACAACGAGAAAGTTTCACTGTGGCCCATATCCTCATCTAGAGGATGCTAAACTCCGAAATATTCCACTAATTTGTCCGTTTGTCCGTATTTTTCTTCGGTTTTTAACACTGCACATCTTAAAGCGCCAATCTGATATTCAAATTAATATTCACTTTATCGTTTCGCCTTGTCACGCTAATCATGTTCAAAATCATTTATGATATGCAAGAAACTTTTCCATAGCACTATGTGACACGGAGTCCTTCCGAAACATTCATGATACTCTACACACACAAACACTCACATTTAAGGTACGCGATGTCGGGCACCCGATCTGCCACAAGAACGCGGTAAGAATTTTTGGGGTGGCCTGGGTGAGCCGGAGCGAAATCGGGGAACTGTTGCTACAGCTGAGAACGCCGCGAAACGAATGAAGCCAAATCGCCAACTGCCAATGGCATATAAACTTAACTTACTTATGTACTACCGCTACCTACCTACTACTACTACTACTACTAATACTGCCTCAGACGACGACGCTTGCTGTTTTTTTTTTAGATTTTGAGCAAAAACCTCGGGCAGAGCGAAAACGCAGCGCGCGCAAAAAAACGCAAACAAACAAAACGGTTAAAAATTTGTTCAAATTGTTGTTGAGCAGTTTCGAGATTCGACGCTCAGTCTCTGCCTCCACCAGCACCAACACCGACGCCTGAAAGCGTTTCGCTCTCTCGCTCTAGCGCCGATAGCTGCTCGCTCGCGCCTCCAAATCAAAAATCGCGTGCGATTTATTGCACATCGAGAAATTTTTGTAAATTGACAAATTCGTGCTAAATCGAATGCCAACAAAGACAATGACAAAAAACAATAACAACAACTACGCCAGCAACATATTAAGTAAACATAAAAAAAATGAAATATTTTTTCTCCAATCAGTCTTTGCTTACCGAACCCATTGGCGAACACGCGCACACGTGTTTTAATTATTTATTAAAAGTTGATTTACAATTTTATGCATATTTTTGGCATGTGCATAAAGTAAATAGGAAAATGTACACGTCATGTAGATACCCATTAGAAAATGGAACACTCTAATATTTTCATTGTTGTAATTAAGGCAGTCTGCACATGACGAAAGAACATTAATCATCGTATGAAATACATATTTTGTGAAAACATATGTTTGTACATCACTTTTTTTGAGCAGTGTATTATTATATGTACATATGTTTTTGATTGTTATAAAAAGCCTACATACAAAAATACACGATTTTATGGTTACAGGGTATAGGTATACACAGCCAGCTGTAATGATTGGGATGCTAAATATTTTGTTTAATTAGCGCACTTGGCAATTCGTAGGCAAAGTGGTAGCGAAGCGCTAAAGTGCTAGATAAGCTCAGATGACTTTGTTTCTCTGTGAATTCAAACTATATTTAAGATTTGACAAACTGTTGAAGATATATATACACATATATCTTCAGCTCGTCGGACAATAAAACAACCAATTAGCAAATACTTGTCGCACTAAAATAAATAAATAATAAATAAATTTTAATAGCAATTTTATTAACTGGTAAGTTTGACAGGGTACTTCAAGGTCGACCACTTGCAAACTGCCACTGTCAATGAGGTGCTAGAAACCCCTAAACACCAAGTACTCACACATGCCAACAGCTTCCTTACCACAAAACATGTAATAATGCCGTGAATCTGAGCAAGTGGCAATCACTCGTGATCACTCACGGCAGCTTCACCGTGGCGCGAGTCTGTTGTCAGATAATTATTTTTATTGATGCATTTAGCTGCCTGTTGCAGATAAGCAAATGCGATTAGTGATAACAGTTGTTAATTTCAGTGTCGTTTTAGTTGAGCTCTCATGTGCATGTTATCTAAAAGGTGTTTATAGTTGATTACTCTTTTGCGGCAGTTAGTCGTTTCGTTAAGTATCATAAAATCGATATTCAGACACTAGAACATTTGGTTTCACAGTTTATGCGTTTATTTGCTAAAGCTCAATTAAAAAACATACATATATTTTATTATATCATCTAGTCTCAACAGCAACTAATTAAACAGCATTTAATGACACAAATTTTAAATATTTAGCTAAGGATTTGCACTTAAATGAATTTTTTTGTGAGTTATGTTGCATCCAGCAATTTTTAAGTTACAGTTGCTTAACAATGTATGCCAATTTATGACGTGTTCACGTACAGCATCCGCTCCGCACAAACTCTACCGACAAGATTACCATATTCCAGAATTTCATGACTATTGTTGTCGTTACCGGTTATCTTTAAGCAGAGCAAACCATTCAATTAGAATGATAATGAAAAACTCTTGAACATATATAAAACTGCATTTACCTGCAAGTATTGTCTGTAACTTACGCATGTCTGCGCACCTATGAAAAGCTTTACATTGTTTAAATGCTCATTAGAAAACCTATTCACATCCACATCAGTTTCATTAGAATTTAGGCGCTGATACTTCTTTTCATCTAGCTTGGCGCGAATGTCTTTAACAGAAACAAACGAAATTGTTTTATTTAATATTTTCATCTTCAATTGCTTTCACCTACCGTCAGTGAGAGGCATCCATACATAAGTCTCCGGGCACAACAAATACGAGGCAGACAATTTTCCCTTATATCGCATCTTGGGGCACGAATGTATATAAAAGCCCATGTAATAATACTTTAACGCGGGCACACGCTCGGCAATTGTCTGCACCAAATCGATTTCCCTAAAATGATGATTTTTTAATAATAGTACGAGGTAGTGCGAACAAAACTCACCTTAAAGAGCCATAGGTGCCCAGGGAAAGGAAATTATAGTCGGGATCATAGAAAAAATAAACAGAGCTGACCGAACCGGGCAAAATGTCAATGACGCCGACGGCAATTAACTTGTCGTCAAGCCAGTACTGCTGATGGAACGATCCGTAACCCATGAGTGGACCACCCTCGGGTTTTTCGTGCTGTAAACGATTAAAACACTGTGATTAAAAATAACTTCGGTTACAAAGAGATTTGAAATGAGTGAATCATTTGAACAATGGATATTCGATTATTTCCATTAGCAACCTTCAAGGGTGTTTTTTGCAGATGATCCTTATAATCTTCACAACGCTTTACGGGATCGTTGTGTATGGTTAGCTGGTACTTGCAATAGAGCTCATAGCTTTGTGGTAGCGTACGTTCAAATTCCTCGCCATGCACGTACACCAAGCTCAACTAAAGTTTTAATTAAAAAAGAAAAAGAGAAAAAACAAAATCGATCATTTATAATTACCTTTAGGGGTGATTTAACCAAAAACCGCTGCATACTAGCTAGTGTTAGGCGTGCGGGGTTATCATTGTGAATGGCTATTTGATATTTTCGATACAATGCGAGCACTGCATCGTCACAGGTGCGCTGTGTATCTGAGGCAGCGACCAAAACGATCTGCAACAAATAGCACAAATACGATGTGTGTACATAAAGGGACATACGGACACGCGACAGAGACAGTAACACAAAACAATACCCATCTACCCTATTGGTAGCTGGTATAACAAATAAGGCAACTAATTTCGTACGATTGGCAATGAAACAATTGATTATAGTACTTGCACAGAATGACAATGAAAATCTTATCATTTAATCGAGCGTGATAATGAAAAGATTAACCTATTAAATATGTAAAATCACACTCTTATTTAACATATACAGTTTGTTTCGAATCAACTTGCCAATAAACGAGATTTAATTTGATCTACAAACTACAATTAATGCTGATAAAAATTTATATATATATATATATATATATATGTATATATAGGAACAAATATATATATATATATATATAAATGAGTAAGGTTTATTTTCAATTTGTGGCTTTCTCACCACATAGTTCATAGTTCATACCTTAAGCTGATGTTTGTTATTTTCGCTTGGTGTGGTCAAAAAATCTCGTAGGGTCTTCCCCTGATTCACAGTTTTGCTTGGTGGTTGTTCCAAAGAGGCACCTAGCTTGGCTTGCCTACGCTCCAGACGCATTTGCTTAGCCTTCTTACGTGGCGGATTTAAATTGGATACCAATGCTGTTAATAACAATGAATTGATTATTATTATTTAAGAGAAATAGCACAAGGCTCATGCTTACGTTTTTTAGAAGCTGGCGAGGAGTCACAATTATCACCATTTTCTGCTTTGGCATCCTGAATCTGTAAGGTTTCAGTGATTTTCGCTTGCTCCTCTTGAGCTTGTACTACTAGCGACTCAACCTGTTCCACATCAATAACAAAGGGCTTCTGTGTGGGCAACTGTGGCTGAGGCTCTGTTTCGTTGTCTCCATTGCCTAAATCATCGTCATCGCCGTTTTTTGATTCACCCGTCTGCTTATGTTGTTGCTGTTCATTCGGCTCTCGCTTGCCATCACGTAAGAACTTATTCATGCGTCGCAAAATTCGCTTGTGTGACTTGCTAAGCTTGAACTCCAGTGCATCACACTTGATGGTGTAACATGGACAACAGCTGATATTGTTTCGCGGTTTATAACAATAATTGCCGCAGCGCCGCCAACCGCGATCAATCAGTTCCTGGTAGTCTTCACAGGACAAACGGTATGCGTGCATCCCTGAATGACGCATCCGTGCATACAGATAAAAATAAAATGAATGTAGTGGAGTGCAATGCACTTTGTTTTGCCTTTTTTGAAATGTTCTTACCGTGCGACCGCGAGCAGTTGGTGCCGGCGCAATAGCCACATTTACTCGACTGTTGTCCAAAGTACTGCACAATGCTCAAACTCATTTTAGCTTATTTATTCTTCCTTAGCACAATGTAGACATTTTCAATCAAGATGTTTAGGTCCCAACTTGATTCCTGCGTTTATGTTGCGAAATATATCTGCTAATAGAGATGCGCATGAATCTATCGATAGTATAAAGTAAGTTTACCGATAACATCGATATTACAAAAAGTGTTGTAAATAAGTTGCAGTGGTTAGCTACACTGATCAGCTGTGCCACAGCTGACGAAGTTAAATGAGCTCATATTTCACTTTCTTATAAATATAATACAATATAAACTTTATATTATTACACTATTGCTATTGAACTTCATGATAGCTTGGCCACGTAGGCAATAAAATAATAGTCAAATAAAATTTAAAAATGAACTTGTTCTTTTCGAAGAAACAAACTCCTTAATCAACACTACTACAACTATATCATAATAGTTTTATATATCGACAGCCGACAACCGACTTTACTAAGCTTTTAACTATGCATTAGTTTTACAATGAATTAAACGATTTTCAAAGAAAGTATTAGATGTAAGTTATAAGGGAAATCAAAGTGCAAAAAACAAGAAAAATCAAGTTAGTCGCACTGATTCTAATTTTTAAATATTGAAGTGCGTAGTACAAAGTGAAAGTTGTTCGATCGAGAACCTATTAATTACTGTTAACCTTTGGGTTGTGATGTTTAAAACTCAATATAAAATCAAGAAACACCACTACTGGAAATCAAAAACTTTTGTTTTAACCCAAACAATAATTTATAATTAGTATTACTAGTTTATAATGAAAGCTTATAGTAATTATCTTAAATAAATACTGATTGTTTACAGATTGCAATGATTGCGGCGGCAACAGCCAAGGTTGAAAACCGACCTCTGGAGGCCACAGCCCATTTTAAGGAAAATCTCAATCTGACACAGGCAACGACCGAAGAGTTCAATGGAAAAGTGACAGCCCCACCCACACCAACGCCTACGACACCCGTTATACCCGCCGAATTGCAACCCGCCTACTCAAAACTCTATAGGGACTGCCAGGAACATGCTGAGCACTTCGCCAAGGATCACACAGAATACGGACAACGTCTGCATGCCGCACACATCGCCTGGCAGGATTTTATAGTTCTAGCCAATCGTCTAGTTCTTCAAATCGATTCCTTTGCCCATGAATACGACTTTGATGCCAGCACGCCGGGCAACGGCTATCGGAGCTTCATTTATGTGACCAATGCATGCATAACCCATGGAACCAACATTTGCCAGCAGCTGTTGGCCACACGAGCAACGCTTTTCTTTCGAAAGAAATTCTATATGAAGGAAGTGGAGGCTTGCTCCCAACTGCTATGCTCTCTCTGCACTTGTTTGCAATATCTATTGATTTTGCGACAATGGTCAGCAAATTCAAACGGAGATCTGTTTGCCAGTGGACGACATACGGCCGAGCAGCTGTTTGAACTTGGTGACACCATCAATCAGTATTGTTTCTACGGACGCTGCCTTGGCTTTCAGTATGGCGACTCCATACGTGGTGTACTCCGCTTTCTGGGCATCGGTATGGCTAGCTATTCGGAAACGTATTACTCTCAAACGGACGATCGAAGTAGCACCCTACTGAAGACGACTCGTAGTCTGTGGTCCAGTGGAAAATATCTTATGAATCCAGAGTTAAGGGCCAGACGCATTGTGAACATTTCGCAGAATGCGAAAATTGACTTTTGCAAATCGTTTTGGTTTCTGGCTGAATCCGAACTAATGCACAAGTTGCCCAGTATTGTGGGCACCGCGATTAAGGTGAATCGTTTGATTGAGCTGCCTGCGGAGCCATTGCAGTTGGGGGCACGTTGCAATGAGAATGAATTTGTTGACATCGCTGTACCTAGTGCACATCTGGGGCCTGGACTGCCCGTCTCTGTTCGTCTGCTGAGCGCGAAGCGACGTGCTGGTATGCTCGGGGAAGGACGCTATCGTGGCTGGCGACGACCGGCAGCACCATCGCAATCCATACTGTTTCACTGCCACGGTGGAGGCTTTGTAGCGCAGTCATCAAAGTCCCACGAGTTATATTTGCGCGATTGGGCTGTTGCATTGGATGTGCCTATACTTTCAATTGATTACAGTCTGGCGCCGGAGGCACCATTTCCCCGAGCCCTTCAGGAAGTTTACTACGCCTATGCCTGGATGCTTAACAACGCTCAGCACTTGGGAACAACAGCGGAGCGTGTGATATGTGCTGGCGACTCAGCAGGCGCGAATCTTTCTATTGGATTGGCTCTGAAGTGCATTGAACAGGGCGTCCGTATACCAGATGGTTTATTTCTAGCCTATTGTCCAACTCTGGTTAGCTTTGTGCCAAGCCCAGCGCGTCTGTTGTGTCTTATGGACCCTTTGCTACCTTTCGGCTTTATGATGCGTTGCTTGCGCGCCTACGCAGCACCAACGAATGAAATGCTGCAGGAGAATGCTAAACATGTTGAAGAACTGGAGCAGATACGCAATGCGCAACCAGCTGCAGTCGATACAGAAAAGTCACTGATGAGTATTAATTCTAGTCGACGCACATCGACAGCCAAGAGTCCACTAACGCCACTGGAACCTATAAACCTATCGGATGCCGATGAAAGTAGTGATACCTTTGCAAGTGCCTCGTATCATAGCCAGACGGTGGAACGAACTGATCTTCCCAACACAGAAGGCAGCGATAATAGTTCTTGTGTCTCATTCGAAGAAGATTCTCAGCCCATTGAGCATTATCCGATCGAAATCTCAGCCGAAATACCAAAAGATGCCGCTTCAGCAGCCTATATTGATAATTTCCTGGACAAATATCTCATTGATACAGCTACGATGGAGGCAACAGAAGAAAACACAACGGCGCCAATGCCTCTTATGAATGGCCAGGCGAAAAGCAGCTCGGAAGAAAATATTCTTGTCGAAACGGGCCGTGATTTAATTGCGGTGGATACGTTGCCGGGCCGATTACAGGAGGCAGTCAACAATATTATCAATCGATACACGCAGTCCTATGAGATACATGGTTCAACTATGCCTGGTCAACAGGATGTACGCAATATGGATGCACTGATTGCACGTAGCCCGAGTGAAGAGTTTGCATTTGATGTACCCAAGGATCCGTTCCTTTCTCCCTATTGGGCCAGCGACGAGTGGCTCTCGCAACTCCCAGAAACAAAAATACTTGTAAGGCCACATAAATGGGTCCAGTTTGAATATTTTAGCAATTTCTTTTTCTTATTTTCTCTTAGACGCTCAACATGGATCCTTGCCTTGATGACTGCGTTATGCTTGCCAAGAAACTGAAGCGACTAGGTCGCCAAGTAGGTCTGGAGATACTTGAGGGCTTACCGCATGGCTTTCTGAATTTTACAATGGTATGTTTCAATCTTAAAAAAATGAATCCAATCCAAAAACTAAATTAAATCGTCGTACATAGCTTTCCAATGAGGCAATGGATGGTTCCAAGCACTGCATCAAATCTCTGCAGGCTCTGCTCCAGACTCCCATGGTTAACAACGATGATACAACTTGCTACGATGATACATCTAGCCCCAGTGTGAGCTCTGCTACATCTGTAGCGCCTTGAATAGATATATATATATATATACAGATATTTTTACACCATTTGTTAAATGCAAGAGCAACATGTTGTTTCTTGGGCACATTTCTTGCTTTTTTGCATCTCCAACGTTTTGTACACTTTTCTATGTAAGATTAATATTGCTAGCTTAGCTTTTTATGTTTTGTAATGGCAAGTATATACTATATATATTTATATAAATATATAGCTAGACAACAGCTATATTAATCAAGCCAATTGTTAAAGTATTTAAAACATGCACACGCTATCTTCAATATACAAGCTTAACTCATTAAAAGGAGCAGCCAGAGCTGATTGTAATCGGCCGGAATCTGCTCGAATATGTGCCTGTTGTGGAGTACTTACGAAAATGTAATTTGTAACAATATTTATACACATTAGGCTTAAGTTCTGCCCGCTTACCAGTTTGGACCTTGTGGAGGCTTACAAAGTTAAACAGTTCTAAACCTGATTTCGAATTTCCATATTTTACTTTGATTCCCCAGTGTTTTAATAAATGGTTATTGCCATTAAATTTACTTTGCGGTTTCATTCACTTTTATTGATCGAAGAAATGCTGAACTGTTGAATCTTAAAATATAATTTATGGGATGTCTAGGTGGAGAATTATATGGTTTAGGGCTTGTAATAATGTAAATAAGAATACGATTGAGCATTTTGAGACGCGTCTATGTCTCGTTATCCTCAATCTTTGGCGCCAAATAATAGCGTATGTGGCCCAGATCCTTGATGGCGTATTCAACTACCAGTGGTACATCGGCACACATGGACAGCTGGACTTGTGTGGAGAGCGGAGTTGCCTTCGTGAAAGCATTCAGGTAACGACAGGCGAATGTTAGGGTGACTGGCTCCTGCATGTCAATGATGACGGCCTCCTCCTCTTTATCTACAGAGCCAGTTTGAGCCAATTTAATGTTTGCGGTTCCAACATCACCGCTGGCTGAGAACTTTACGCCTTCTTTTGTGCAGCAAATAACAACAGATTCACTGAACTGAGCCAGATCGCGACAAATGCGAGCAAACTCCATGGCGGGCATACGAACCACGCACGAGTAATCAGTTTCTGGAATGCCCAAATGCTCCTGATCAAGATTCATAAGTTTCATTTCGTAATCCGAAACCTTCTCCTGGTTGGCCGACTCAAACATGATGGTAACTGTATCGGCGTTGTCTTGCGCTTTCATCGTAACATTATCCTCGTTGTTGGCACACTTTAGTATCTTGGCCATGCTACCAAGATTCATACCCATGGAGAGATTACGATCACAGCGGAACTTGTCAAAACCATCAGATCTCAGAGTTAACGAAACCAGAGACACATGAGAATTATCCATCGCTTGGAGCTAGAGTAGTATCAGAAGAATCAGTATAGTTAATTGTTGGAAGAAACAAATGTGTTTTGTATGTCTTACCTGTATACCCGAGTCGCTGCAATCAAAGGTGCCTTCATTAAGCAAATCCTTGATGGCATCCAGGATTTTCTTCAGTATGGTTGCTTGACCCAGTCGTGCCTCAAACATTATTACTATATGTTTCTTCTACTTAAATGTTTATAAGAAATTAAGAGCGCTTGGTAGTTGCGTACCGCTGCGATTGACTACAATATTAAGAATGGCTCTATCGGCGGCAAAACTCGCGTTTTGGCGGGAACAACAGATGTGAATTTGGCGCAAGTCCACAGCGATGCCATACTCAAAAAAATAGTGTTGTTTACTTTTGCTAAATATCTTGAATGCATCCCTGGCAAAGTATTCAGCCGTGGTTTTATTATAATAATACACTTTATACTTTAATACATTATCTGGATATATTCCTTTAACAATGACAACTGCAAATAATTTATCATAAAATTTAAAAACTATTTAAACTTTTTTAAGCCTCTCATTTACCATCTGTCGCAAGTCGCTTACACACAGTCCTGAAATTATAATATATATGGTAATAATATACTTAAAACTAAGCCGAGTTATAAAGATAACTTATTTACTTATAACCTACCATGGACAGTTTGTATCTCTTCAATGCCGCTTGGATCTATGCGTAAGAAATAATCTAATAAAGCCTTATGATGTCGCAATATTGCTACACAAACGGCGGGCATAAGGGAGGACTTATTGAAGTCCTGGTAGGTACGATGTCTTAACAATTCCAAGATTAATCGTAAATTTCCTGCATAGGTGGCTAGAGTAAGTGCGTTTTGTCCACAATAATTAATAGCGTGAATATTTGCTCCAAAGTCCAGGAGAATGCGAGCACATTCAAATTTGCCCAAATAACAAGCCTTGAGCAGTGCCGTATTACCGTACTGGTCCAGTTCCTCTATGTTGGACGAACGGTTGCGTGATAACGTGCATATCATACGCAATGACACAACATCATCCTGGGCTACATAGTCAAGTGCTGTAATATTTATTTATGACAAATGTACTTATCAAATTTCAAACAGTTCATTTAATACATACCACTCATTTTCGCTGGTGCGCTCATTTCTAACGGCACTTCCATAAGAGCTGCCACTTTCAAATGAGCGCAGCGTTCTGGCAACGCTTACACATTTTGAGGCATTTACAAACACCGTTTTTCGAAATGTCAATGTCAAATGCAATAAGAAGAAGCACATCCGCTTTCTTTTTCGGCTGAATATTTGTCGCTTAAACAGGGCAAAATGGTGGGTCCATTTATAAATCTTAAAAACTACATTCAATCAAACAACAAAATCAACAAAATGGTCTCGAATTATGAAATACATACCGTGATGTAAACAGACAATGTAATTTGTGGCATTTAAATATTATATATAAACTGTTTACTTCAGTTGCAAGCTATAAGCGGAAATGCAATTCCGGCTTTTGTTGTTATTGTTACGATTGATATCATATTATTTTATGAGGATTATATTAATGTAAAAAAATGTATTTGGTTTTGCAGTCGCTCGTGATCCCAGAGAAGTTCCAACACATTCTTCGTATCATGAATACGAACATCGATGGTAAGCGCAAAGTTGGCATCGCCATGACTGCCATCAAGGGTGTGGGTCGCCGTTACGCCAACATTGTGTTGAAGAAGGCCGATGTCGATCTCACCAAGCGTGCTGGTGAATGCACCGAGGAGGAGGTAAGTTTTCACTCTACACAATTGTCGGTTCTTTTTGTTTACTATTTCTAAAATTGTTTCTTTTTGACAGGTTGACAAGGTTGTGACCATCATCTCGAACCCACTGCAGTACAAAGTACCCAACTGGTTCCTTAACAGACAGAAGGACATCATCGATGGCAAATACTCGCAGTTGACTTCCTCCAACTTGGATTCCAAGCTCCGTGACGATTTGGAGCGCTTGAAGAAGATCCGCTCTCATCGCGGTCTGCGTCACTACTGGGGCCTCCGTGTCCGTGGTCAGCACACCAAGACAACCGGTCGTCGTGGTCGCACCGTTGGTGTGTCCAAGAAGAAGTAAGCCCTCGACTGTAACGGGTTCTGGCTCCAGGCTAAAGCTGTTATTGCTTATGGTTCTACTTTAACATCAATCCAAAAAAACACAAAAATACATAAAAAAAAAACCCAAAACTGGAAAAAAATGTGTTTATGTGCAAGTGGATAATGACAGTGTGCAATGTTTTTTAACATTTGTGTATACAAATCATGGCGGTTTTATTGTAGTATGCGTATAATGCCAGCAAAGAGCTGTTTACAAAATTTAGAAGAATATTCTTCGTGTTCGTATGTGTTTGGTGGTTTCAAACTTTTCAAATGTGTTTGATTTTTTTATCAAGAATTTTGAAAGCATTTCACCTAGTTGGTTATTTTCAGATTATTGTAACACGGAAATTTATTGAAGAACAAATTCAAAGGGTATTGCAAGGTTGTAATAAATATATCTAGGAGTGAGCCAAGAAATAATATAAAATTGGTTACCCTTTTTGGGTATTATGGATGCGTGGATTCTCTATTTGATTTGCTTTTTACTTCATATATGTCTAAAAACTCAACTAAATTAAAATGTCGTCATCAGTATCTGATTTGGTTCACAATCTAACAACATGGCAAAAATTGCGTATATTAATTCAAAAGAGCTTCCATGTGCAGACGTCGCATCATTTGACCATATCAATCGTTATTCTCGGTCCAATATTGATATTTCTTTATTCCCAGCTCAATCACATTTTTACGGATAAATCACCGACTGTAATCTCTGAAACCAATTATCCTCCATTAGATCTTACCGCACCTAATGTAACGTATGTATGTTTCTCCTGATTGAATACAATTTGACGTTTAAGTGTTTTAGTGGATTATTTTATTCCCCGAAAAATTATATCCTAGACGAGGTTATAAATGATGTGGCGCTCAATTTGGAGACCCTGTACCCTAAAGGATACATGTATGCGTCTGATTTGGAACACGCACTAACGGAGAAAGATGGTTTTGTCGGCATACAATTTGAAGATCATCTTAGGAATATTATTCGTATCCCCGCAAAAGTAAAGGTAGCATTGCGTTTCCCACAGCATTTGCGTTCGCAGGAAGATGAGGTTTGGCCGAATAGGTTATATCGAAAAATGAATGATGAAGTTGAATGGAAGGCTGATCCATATGAAGATGAAGGTTATCTGATCGTACAAATGAAAGTATCTGAGGCTCTGATAAGATATAAAAATTTTAGTGCCCAAATACCTTCGGTTTATCTTCAGCCATTTCCAGACAGGCCGCATAGTCTATATTCGTATTTGATAAACCCATTTCGGCATTTAATTACGGTGTTCCCTTTTCTTTTTATAGCTTCTTCTTTGTTTATTTCCGAGGTGAGTACATTTCTCAAAAAAAAAACAAAAAACAAAAGACCGATGGGCATTTAATTTATTTTAAACATTTTTCATTTGTTTTGATCTGTACTTGTTCTTAAATTTCAGAAAATTATCAACGAAAAACAAAGGCACACGCGAGAGATAATGCGTCTAATGGGGCTGTCCATTGGTTTGAACTGGCTCTCTTGGTTCATTGTGGTCTATGTATTAGTTTCGATACCCATGGTGGTAATTGGGATCCTCATAAAGATTATGCTATGTCCCTCCAGCAGTGTCATTGTCTTGCTGTTTATTTGCTGTACATACGTATTCGGTTTAGCGAGCTATATCTGCATGGTTACCGTCTTCATTGCGAACTCCTTCTTGGCCATAGTATCAATCTGTGTCTTTCACGTTCTGAGTTTTCTCCCCTATTATTTGATGAGCGATAGTTTGACTATACCAAAATTGGTTGCAGTGTGTTTTTTCCTCAACAGTTCCATGCCTTTTGTGCTGATTCAGGTGCTTGGATTTGAGCTAATTGGGGAAGGAATTTCCCCAACTAATATGTTTACGCACCCCCATCCTGAAGACATCCTCAGCTGCGGAAGTATATTGCTCCTGATGTGGGTAGCTGGAATTTTACGTATGATATTCTGTCTTTATGTGGATCAGCTGTTTCCTGCACAATATGGCGTGCGGAGAAAATGGTATTATCCACTTAAACGCAATTATTGGTGCCCCTGGCAAAGTCCACATTTGAATAGCATCAACGTTGAAAATGAATTTGATGAAGGTCAAAAAAATGTTAAGGAAAACGTGCAGGTAACAGATAACAAGAATGCCATGGTTGTAATACAAAATCTCACCATGGTCGTGGACGGGGAGACTGTAGTTGATGATTTTAGCCTCAACTTATATGATGATGAAATTACTGTTCTTACGGGCAACAATGGATCCGGTAAAAGTACTATTTTCATGATGGTTGCCGGTATGTATGCACCGACAGAGGGCACCATTTGGATCAATGGCAACAACATGGCCAGAGAGTTTGCTGTGGAATATGCTCGCGCATCGATCGGCATCTGTCCACAGCAGGATATTTTGTTAGAAGGGCTGAGTCCATATATGCACATTATTTTCTTTAGCCAGATTAAAGGATATTCTCGGGCAAATGCCGATGCCGAGGCGAGGAAATATTTGGAAAAAATAAATTTGCTGGATAAGGCACATATAAGAGTAGCATTTCTTCCGCATTTTATGAGACGAAAGCTGGCTTTGTGCTGCGCCCTATGCGCCAGAAGTAAGGTGAGAGAATGGCCAGTGATAATTAAATCAATACGAGTATAGCTGCCCTTCTATTACCCGTCTATCACTATCTGTAGGTGGTTTTGCTTGATATGCCCACCTCTGAGATGGACTCAACCGCACGTCAAGAAATGTGGGATTTACTTCTTTCGGAGAAAGCGGGCCGCTGCATCTTTATATCAACCATCTACACGTCAGCGGCAGATCTCATAGCTGACCGTATAGCCTTTATTTCCGATGGTAAACTTATCGCCTATGGAACTCGAGATTTTCTATTAAATAGTGTCGGATCGGGATATAAACTGGTACGTAAAACTAGCCAAAATCTGTTTTTGCTTCTATCTTTAGTATGTATCTATAGAGCACTCCTTACTGCTGTTGTAGGTTTGTATTGTCCAGGATAATTGCGATGTAGAGAATCTTACATTGTATCTGCAAAAATTTAATATGATTTTGCATAGCGCACTGGATGACGAAGTAGTCTATCGTATTCCCAAAGAGTATGAAAAAAAGTTAAGTAAAATTACTCTTCATCTAGAGAAGAAAGAGAAGAAATTGAAGCTAAAAAGTTTTGAAATTGTTTCCCCGACGATAAAGGATCTTATCTGGAAACTCAGCACAGATGTATTGAAACCCGGATCTATACATGGTATGAATACAAAGTGTATAACTTTTCGACCAATGATAATGGTCAAGAAAGTTTATAGTAAATTTGTGCAAATATACATAGATAACAGGCAAAAAAGGATTTGGCATGGCACATAATATACACATATGTAAATGTCTGTCTGTCCGTTCGAACATCACAATTTGAGAAACTTTTAGAGCTAGGGAAACCCGTATGGATTGAAGTTAACTGTATACCTGATGCAGATAAAGCCGATATTCTTTCTTTTATTATTTTTGTGTTCTTTTCTTTTATGCCCAGAAAGAGCATCTTCGACAACAGGATGGATGAAACTAACAACTGGACCAAGCAAAACCAGCCGACTTACACGATTTATTAATGGTTGCCATGCCCTGTTTATCAGCAAGTATCGGCACACGGTTAACTATATTTATTTCATATTATTCCTCACCATGCTTCCAATCATATTGTCACTGTTAATGTTTGTAATGAAGTTTTTTGATGAGGTCACTAAAATGGATCCGTACAATTTAAGATTATACCCGGAACCGATAGTAGTGACCCACTGGATGCAACCCAGGATATCGAAGCGTGAATACGGTATCAGGAACACTGTATATGCATATAACGAAGTGGCCAGTACAGCTGGCGCCACTGTAAAAAGGTCTTCTATAGACATGGAGAATTATTTGATAAAAAATGTTAAACTCGAGAAATCTCTAAGTTATGTGTCCGCATGTACATTTCACCAAACAACTATAACAGCTTGGTTTAATCGACATCTATACCACGGATCGACACTGTCGTTAAGCCTAGTCTATAAGGCCCTGGGTAAGGCGTTGGCCGACATGGATATTGATGTAGTTAATCTGCCGCGAGCCGATTCGGATCCAGATACGTTTATAACAGATACTGTGTCTGGTTCAACCAAACCCGCCACCCTTATAACGCTATATCTATGCTTAATAATGGCATGTTTTACCACGTACATCATACAGGAAAAGGTGAATCAAATGCGCCTGCTGTATTTAATGGCTGACTTTCACAGTGCGACATATTGGCTATTAAATCTGCTTTTGGATTATATTTTATATTTAGTATGCATGATATCAATATTGATTTCATTATACATGATAAGTTTGAGTTCACAATACCCGCGAACTGGCGAGACGATGTTCCGGGTGACGGTCCTTCTTATTGCATTTGGGTTCTCGGCATTAACTTTTGTATACTTGTTGTCATTTGCCTTCAATGATTCCAACAGTGGTCTGAGCTGCATTATTTTTATCAATTTTTCCATAGGTAATCACAAATTATTATTTAATTGCAATTTACAGAATATAATAACTATCTTACCTCACAGCCATTATTGCATTTTATGTTCTCCCAGAACCAGATCAGAAATCTATTGTTCATTTCATACTTCTGTTTCTACCATTTTATGCAATTTACTCTGCCTGCGTTTCTGTATTGAGGGAAACCAATCTAGGTGGATACTGTGAATCTATCCATCTTGGATCCGTTTGCGAGTCTTATGCTGAATCTAAGGGTTAGGTTAACTTCAAGATTCATATTTGTATACCCGCTACCCACAGGTTAGAATTCCATTATAGCTATGTTCAAACCTTAAATGTATTAATCGGGCAGACAGAGCCGTGGCAGACCCCACATAGTATATATTCTCTTGAATATGATAACCTAAATATAATATACTATAAGAGCTACCTCTACTCAACGCAAATAAAAGGTGTTAAAGAATTTGGAAATGATCTCTTGTCCTCCATAAATCGATAAAAATCTAAAAGCTTGATGGTTTTTTTTCGTCCACGCTAATTGAACTTAACCATAGACAGACAAAGGATAAATACCAATTAGAACTAGCATTATTTTTATTGGAAAATAATTTTAGTGGATAATCAGGGTAGCGGGTAATTGACAGTCGAGCACACTCGATTAAAGTTTTTTTTCCCCTCTTTTTCTCCCAAAATAGCTTATGCTCCAATTGATATTTGGAATGAGATTATCTGTTTGTTTATAAGTGGAGTAATTTTTTTAACACTCATTTTATCGGCCTCATATCTGTGTCACTTGAGGAATTTACTCAAAAAGTTTGGTTTGGTTGCGATTGCTTACAGTAAGAATCCATTAATTATATTCCAACTCTCACATAGGGACGATACGACGTGTTCAATTGAAAACGAGGATCCTGATGTGAAGGCGGAACGAGAAAGTGTCAACGAGATAGTTAAAGACTGGGATAAGCTTAAGGAGTGCGATCTGTTGTTACAGGATGTCACAAAGAGATATCACATGAATTTAAGTGTAAAATGCATATCGTTTAAGATCATGTCGTAAGAAAAACCCTCCGTATATTCATGCTTACAACTTTTAACAACATTCTGCAGGTCAAAGATAACCCTTTTTTTATTTTAGAAACGAATGCTTTGGTCTGCTTGGACAAACTGGTTCTGGAAAGACGACTACGATTAACATGATCATGGGCAGTAATACGATCACACAGGGCAACATCTATTCAAGGGGATATAGCATCAGAACTCATCTGAGAAATTACGGACAAAACATTGGGTTTCTCATAAACCAGAAAGCGTTTAGAGCTGATATGACTGCACGTGACATGTTGAAGATTACATGCCTCATAAGAGGCATACAGAAAGGTGATATAGAATATGTTACAACTCAACTTGCAGGAAGCTTCGGCTTCACGAAGGATCTAGATAAAAAGACTGTTCACTTTAGTCCCGGAAACCAAAGGAAACTGAATTTAGCTATGGCGGTGATAGCCAGCACTCTAATTTGCCTGGATGAGCCCACATCCGATATTGATATATGTGCGCGACAGGAAATTTGGGTGGTGCTGACTCAGTTGCGGCACCTTGGCAAGTCCGTATTAATAACGTCATCCTCCAGTTCAGAGTGTGTAGAGCTTTGCTCCACCATGGCAATACTGGTCAATGGAATGCTTTATTGTATCGGAACTGTACAGCATCTTAAGAGCCGCTTTAAATTGGGCATTACTGTCTATTTTGAAATGGCAACTGAAAGTGAATTTATTCAAATGACAAAGTATACCTACGTAATGTTATTTAATTTATTAATATTCAATACAACATTATTTGCAGATCACAATACGACGAAAGCAGTGAGTTGACTCAAGGTTAGTTTCTGTTAATTCATGGAAAATTCAAGTGCCCCGCTGTAAGACAGACTTCACCCAATTTTAAAAGCTGTTACCATCACTAACATTTTTTAATAACATTTGTTATTTAAAGTCAATTTGGGGTTAGTGTATTTGTAACGGTTTCTTAAAACTGGGCAGAGGGTATCCTACTGTCGGGCATATCCGATTAATGCGTTCTTTTAGCTTTTATTTTATCATGCCTTTTTTTTTATATTAATATGAACAATCAGAGAGCGAAACTGATCATGATTCTGAGGAAGGCGAAGATATATCTGGTGGAAAAAAGGGTACTCTGACGAAACAAGGAAAGGAAAAACAAGAAAAATTATATCCGCGAAGCACACTTCGATCACATCAAATAACTGACCCAAAGAGGCTGACCCAACTACCGACACGCCAAAGTACAATGATGAAAGGAAATCCAAGAATAGATCAACGGCGTGCGTCAGAAATCTCATACTACTCACGAAATTCGTTTACAAGAGACACCCTCGTCGCAAGCCAACTGAGCAGTGCAAATTTTTTTATGGCTAGGGCACTAGATTTGGAAGAACAAATGAAGATGGACTTCCCCTCTCTCTATGTTATGTATGTATGTTAAAGATTTTGTCTGCCATTAGACTATCTAATATTTGATCTGATCGTCAGCGAAATACATATCAATAGTGGCTGGGTGACTGTGAGAATACCCGATCCAGATCTAAAGTGGTCTACGTTATTCAATTATATAGAAACAAATCGGATTGATTTGGGCATAAAGAACTATTATATGGATAAATCAACTCTCGACGATATTTTAAATGATTTGACCAAAGAAAAAACTAGTCCACTATAATGGATGGGGATGGAGGTTGTTACTATAAGAATGTTTCGCTTTTGTTATTGCCGTGTATGTATGTGTGTATGTATGTATGTATGTATGTATGCATGTATGTATATATTGGAAGACTTAAGAAGATTTTCAAGAGCCAAGTTTGCGCAGATCATCCATCTAAGTGACTGAAACGTATAATTTCCAGAAACCAATAGCTTTACAATTGTAAATTGTATGTTTAGTTTTTACCCGTCAGAGAAGTCTGAAGTTTATAAAAATAATAATAATTTATGTATGAACATATGTATATTCTTTATGCGATTGAAGGTGTTTTCTCATTTGGCTAAAATTAATTTACCCTCACACCTTTTTATTTAAGATGCCCGAACAAATGTTGTAACACACATACGCTTGTAAATACATATACACATGAATACATTGGTGTGTTGATATTTAGTTAAAATGAAATGTTTAAATATAACCAATTAAGCAATAAATACATTTTCCTTAGAAATTATAAAATAATATAAATAAATTTCCAGAAGTTCACTCTACCAAGTGTGTACAGTATAGAAAAAAAAGAAGAACGAAACGAATGTAAACATATAACCATGACTTTGCTCTGTCGTCTCAGGTTCTTGCGGTTTCTTTTTTCGCTCAATTTATATGTATGTCAGACAAGAGTTTCGGTACTTTGAACTTCAGATTCGACAAAACTTTCCACACACATCGTTTAGACATGTAAATTGAGACCACTGTACATATGTACAAATATAAATAGACAAGCGCAATTGATGACCCGCCAATAAACATACAAATATACTCCCATGTTTGGTCTAACATATATATATATATATGTATGTATTGTATATGTATGCAAAACAATTCTAACAGTTAACCTTTGATCACTGCAATTTGAATAAATTTGTAGAAGGGACTTTGCCCCTACCGAGTGACGTACAAATGAAAGTTATGAAATTGCGTTGAGTAATTTTTTTCCGAATCACGCATAGGAACGTCACCCCATATTCATGGCTTATCACTATTTGCAAGTTTTATAGCATTGTTTGAATGTGCACGTGTTTGTATTGGTAAAAAATGTATGCTTAATTTCATGGCAATTTGATTTTTTAATTAAAACAAAACACTTGACCCTTTTCAAATGCAACAGTACTCGTTTAATGTTCAGCAAATGTTACTCTTTTTAAGTACACACAACAAAAATATACAATAGTTTTCGCCTAATTTAAATAATTATTGTTCATGAAGTGACATAAATATATAATTCTAATAAATTAGTTACTGCGCAAGTTTTGAAATTTTAACTTTAAGCATTGTTAATATCTGATTGACAGAACAGAGTTCCTATATCAAAAGCATATAACAATTCATTTAACTTATTTACCATATATATTTGCTTAAGGCTTGCCTCCAGGTGAATACAAATCTTTGCTAAAATTGTTTTTATGTCACCTGGAGGCAGGCATTTACTTGTAAAATTTTCTACCAAAAGTTTCTATAGTTATCAATGTATATAGTTATCAAGATCTTGGCTGTCAATCTTTTAAAAAAGGGATATTATTGTAGCAAAGTGATTTTGGCTGTCAATCCCATTGCTATTCCAATATTATTGTCTTCTCCTAGAGCTTATTGTTATTTGTGCTTGTCCTAATTTCTTACTGAATATATACTAGGTTAATTACGGCTACGAGGTATGTATGTATATGAGCATGCCCATTTACAATTAGTGTACAATTTGTTATTAGTTTTATGCATTTGCATTTTGGAAGACGTTGATCGGCGCCCCAAGCAGTAGATCCCTTACAGCTTTTACTTTATACAGGTATACAAATAGGTCACATTGTTTTCAAAGATTTAGGTACTGCTCCTTTGTGTTTGTTGTTGTTTTTTTCTGCGGTGTTATTCGTTGTTTTTGTTACAATAAAAAAATAAATTATTTTCGACTTATTTGATTTGCTGCAGTTGCTTGCGTTAGCTTTGTTAGAGACTCGTCTTGGCAGGTTTGTGACTCTTTTTGCTCATTTTGAAGTCGCCAGCGACGAGAGAGTGATGGTGTAAATAAGTCATAATCAAGATGCTTCTGGTATTTGTCCAAGTAGATTTGCGAGTTATCGGCCAAGTTAAAGTGTGACAGCACCAGACTGCCGCCATAGCCGAAGATGAGGGTGATCAAGAAGCCAAGCACACAGAACCATAGATAGGACAAGCGATATAACCAGAAGTATTCAGTCTTCTGATGAACTTCTGCCATCACCTCCGTCATCACACAATTGGCACATTGTGTAATGTTTTTCACCTCACAGCCTTCCGTACTGAAGGGTAGTGGAGTCGGTGGTGGCTTGGGACCACCAAAACCAATCCAGAAACAAAATACCAATCCTAACAAAAAGCCCAGCAGCACGCCACGTTGATTTGTGCGCACAGTGCAAACTCCCAGAGTAAAGATGCCCAGCAGTGGTCCTCCCACGACGCCAAATATTGTCAGGGATGCCTGCAGTACGTTACCCAATAAGCCGGCTCCAAAGGCCAAGAGAATGCAGAGGAATCCATAAATGCAGGCAATGATTTTGGTGGGTAGCGTTGATTCCAGATCAATAAGATTGCGCCGGAAAATAGTTTTGTACAGTGGCTTTAGATAATCCTCCAGTGTAACCGCCGACAGTGAGGTGACTGCAGAGGATATTGTCGATAGACTGGCCGAGAAGATGCCCGATACAAAGAGACCACACAAACCAGGATATTGACCTGCAGTGTATAAAGGCATTTATTAAATGTAAAGTAGGTAAGAAACTAATAAACTGCACGTGTATTTGCTTTACTCACCCATTGTGTCTACGGCAAATAGCGGCATCAGCTGCTCAGGGCTGTTAATGCGCTTGGCAAGCACAGGATCGCAGTCGTGATAGTAATAGAATATAGCCAAACCACTAAAGATGGTGCTAAAGCTAAGCAAGCCGAGGATCGGTAAATTCCACCAGAGTGCCGATTGAGCGCTGCTTAAGTTGTGCACACTTAAGAGTCGCTGAACCTGCGTCTGATTGACGCCATAAAGGGACAGATATGTGACCATACCCCCTATAATGAGTGACCACCATGTGTGACGAACTGTTAGATCCGTAGAAAACTCAAAGAATTCAATACGTCCATGCTCGTTGGCAATTTCCCAGATACCGCCAAGTCCGCCGGCTTTTATTGCGGAAACTCCAATCACAGCGAATATGGCGGCAAACATAAGGAACGATTGAAAGACGTCCGTGATAAGCACTGCTTTAAGGCCTCCCAGTGTGGAGTAGAACGTGCAAACCAGACCTAATACCAATATAGCGGTACCTTTCTGAATGCCGGTGACGGCTTCCAGAGCTAAGGCGGGTGCATAGAGAGCAATGCCCATGTATAGAACCATTTGCAATGTGAATGCTATCGAGGCGGCAAGACGTGTGGCATACCCAAAACGTCGCTCCAGATACTCATAAACGCTGGTCGTTCGCATGCGATAGAAGACCGGCAGAAAGATGTAGGCAGCGATCGGAGTGCTCAGGATATACGATATATTAATAACACCGAATAGTGTTCCAAACTGATACGATTCACTGGAGACACCCATTAGCGTTATTGCGGACATGAAACTGGCCATTAAGCTGAAGGATACAGGAAACGTTGTCATGCTCTGATCGGCCATGAGATACTCCTTTGTAGTTTTTTGCTGGCCGCCCGTGTACCGATAGTAAATTCCTATCATTGCTGAGATTATCAAAATGCTCGCCAGCACCAGTGCATCCCACACATCGAAAGTTCCAACCGTCATTTTAATGTATCCTATGTTCTTTACTTTCTGTTGACTACGCGGTGAATTGATTTTTCAACGAGACAATATATGTGAAAGCGCGTTTCTTGTTATGGCGTATTGACCTTTCTCGCAGTCAATGCTTCTTACAAATTATGCGCAAAGTTCACACATTACACACAGACATAACAAAAATAACACGCGATTACAAACAAATTCTAAAATGCGACGCGCACGAAAGCAGCTGCGACCGCAAAGCTTGCCCGTTGAATAACAACTGATGTTCGAACAACTGTTGGTGTTGCCACCTGTTGACAAAATTGCCACTTTGGATTTGTTCTTACGCCATGTATGCAGCTCTCGAGCTTAAAAAGCAAAATAAAAATGTGTTGCAAGTGCACAATGTACCCACATTATTAAATTACTGACTCAGATAAAACAAATATGATTGTAATATTTGAATAATATTTTTATTTCACCGTAAGCATTCGTAAGAACTTATTGGTATAATAGGGACAGGGGATTAAAACACTTTAGATTATTTAAAACCATAGCCAACTCTATTTACAAAAATCAGTTTAAGGATTATTTTTCAAGTCGTCGGTTGATTTATAAAAAGGTTTATTTGTGCGACTTTGATTATGAAAACAAAAATCAAGAAGCCAAATTATTGTGTTCACCTTAATAAGTGTATAACGACAAAGAAGTTAATTGTTTCACTGGAAGAAACTAGCTCACTTGCTGCTGGAAATGACATGCAGGGGTACATTACGAGTTTTCGAATACAAGGTCGCTTCCACTGTTTTCCAATTATAAAAAAAGACTAGAAACGCGTCAACAATTATTAAGAGTGTTATAAATAAATTCAAAGGGACAAGAGTAATTTTTAAAAATACAGTTTAAAATCGAACAAGTTAACTCGATGTTTATGCAGACGTACATATATATTATATACATAATAGATTCGACAGCGTAAATAAAATAAAATGTCTCAAATAACATTAATTATTTATAAGTTATAACTATCATTTTGCGTTATGTGTGCAAGATGATTGGTGTCGTCTTTTATCGCGACGTTTACAAACATCGCTGCAGTAGGAGGCACTGAAGCAACAATCGAATGATGCTTCCTCTAGACAATGCTGACACCATCTTTTGCGTTTCACTGCGTTTAGCTGCTCTTTTAGGTTATCCATCTCCGCCTTATTGCGAGAAAGTTGCTCATTCAAGACAAAGATTTCCTGAACCAGATCGTGGTAACCTGACATTGGCGCATGCATTTCAATAGTGGGTGAAGATGCCACGCTGACAGTTATTTCCTGAAGAGCATCTGGTCTCTGGGATATCGAACAGGAGCGTATTGGTTGAAAGCGCTGTGGAAATTTAGGCGTAGTTGCTCCTAATCTTGATCCTGTTGTTAATTTACGCTTTTTAGCCGACGACGGCGTTGATGCTGCTTCCATGCAGTGGGGCAGGGCACGATTAATGAGATTTTCGGCTTCAAGTGGATCAGCGTAAAAATTAAATAAATACATTGGCTGATGCATCAATAGCATGTGACATCGAAGCTCTAGCATTGCTGCTTTATATGTGCGCGAAACCTTTATCTTAAGAAGTGACCGATCCGCGTCAATGGGCAGAATATCTCTCGCCGAGATCAAAGCACGTGAATGGGAACCTCCAAAAAAACGTACGTCATATATGCTGCTCTTTTTGGTTATCACTCGAATAACCTAAAGGAAGAGGAAAGTAAACAATGGGTTCAATTATTTATATTATAATATGTATGCTAACCTTGGCTGGCCAGTGCGGAGAACCAGACTGCTTGGCGTAGACTAGTTCGTGCCGCTGCGTGCAAGGTTTGGCGAACCAGAACGCAGAGCGATTGGACTCGTTGGAATGACGATAGCAGTCAGAGCAACGATTAATTTCCCTTATATCATGAGTTATGTCCCGCAGCAGCCACTTCGTGGCATTGAACTCCTCGCTCGTGGTGCCAAAGAATACGCCAATGTTATGTTGCAGATCCAGCAGATCGATGAGCAGCTCGGACAAGTGCTTGTACTTTTTATTCTCAATACTGTGTGCAATGTCCGAAAGACCAAGGATGTCGTTTTTAAAGAGCGCAATTTTTACTAAATTCCCATCTTGTGTGTTCCAGTGCTTTGTCATATATTTCCGCACGTCTTTTTTCATCCAGCTGTGGTGTTTCTGCCAAGAGTAACCTAGCAAGCAGTTCAACTCTTCGACAGACATATGTGGCGGATTTAGTAGATCCGCCAATCTGGATAAACGACACGGTGTGCACAGTTCCTGTTCGTTGTTAATCGGTTCGCTGGGTATCTCCTCACTTTTTACAGGACTGCATCGTCTGCGCTGGCGAGCAGGTTGCTCACTAACAAAAAATATATCATCCGAAGAACTTTCCACCTCTCGTTTCAATGAACCCTGTGGTGTTACATTAATATTACTATTGTAATCAAGTTCATACGAAGTTGTGTCTTGTTCTAGAGTTGGTGGCTCATTTTGAATAGTTTCTTCGTTGTCAGCTTCCTCTTCCATATCAGATTCGTTGAGGGGAAATCGATACGTCTGACCCTTGTCCGAGGGCACCGAGTAGTTTGGACGCCGTGGGTTCTTGCGTATGCAAGCAGCATGAAAAGAACGTACACAGAACAGGCATTTTATTACTGCCTCTTTGCCAGCGAGATGACATTCGAAACAATACGGATCATTCTCGGCGGATATCTGACTCCCATTGAGTTTTTGTGAGAAACAAAGGGATATTCGTTTTCCTTTGTTGTATATTACTTTTCCTTTTGGCTCAAGAATGCCTATTTGAATGGCTGCATCAACAGCTTGGCTTGCCTCATCTGTAAGAATCATATTGTACACGTAAAATTCAAAATATATGTAAGTTTCTCGTACATACCGCTAGTCATATGGGAAAGCAAGCAACGCTCCAAAATTTTGTTTGACATGTATGCGCCATTTTTGAGCTTATTCATCCAAGTCGGCACAGCACAGGGCGGTAAGCTACTTACCATTTTACTTGAAATTTTAGTCTTTTATTGTTTTGATTTTGTTCAAAGAATGTATCAGCACTAATGCAACACAAGGATGCCACACAGTTGTTATTATTTGCGATTTACTTGCGCAGCTGTTTAAATTAAGGATGCCAGCTAGTTGAAATTTTAAAACCTGTGGCCGCGCTGAAGGCAAGACAGAGTTTCGAGTAATATCTGTTACTAAGTTAAAAATACAATTGTATAATCATTTTTTTTATTATTTATTTCAGATAATCCCTATTTTAGTTCAAGATAAAACATTGTTATTTTAAATGCGGTTAAATTAAAAAATCTGGCAACACTGCACATCAACTGAAAGTGTAGGTCCGTGTGTTGATTAGTTGAGATTACCACCTACACAGTTGCGCACTTGGTAGGCATCGACCAATGTTGACAAATCTAAAAATATAATTGAAAACAATATAAATCACTTGCTTATCTAATAAAAACAGTTACAGAGGCGATTTAATTAAATATTAAGTCTTCAGTTTAATCTGGATGCGGTGACACGGAATCTATGTAAGTCGATAAGCCAAACTCATGACCAGTTCACCGCGACTGACGTATATAGTTGTTTAGCCAGTGGTTATTCATCAATAATTAGCTCGAGCGTAAGATGGCGTCGGCATCTGTCATTGCCGATCTATGTATATTTCTGCTGACCTGGAACGTGGGGAGCCATTCACCTAAAAACTTGGAACTAGCCTCGCTTTTGGCCCTAAATGGCACCACGAATTGTCCGGACAATAAGCTGCCCGATATCTATGTGATTGGCATGCAGGAGGTGAGCACAAAACAAGTGCTCAACATATTCTATGATGATCCCTGGGTGCTCAAATTGGCCAGTGCACTGAGTGATCACGAATATGTGAAAGTGAAATCCCAGCAGCTGCAGGGTATATTAATAACAATGTTCGCCCAGCACAAGCACATACCCCATATGAAAAATATCGAGGCGGAAGAGACACGCACCGGCCTAGGTGGACTATGGGGCAATAAAGGCGCTGTCAGCATTCGACTCAGCCTTTATGGCACTGGCGCCGTGTTCGTATGTTCCCATTTAGCGGCGCATGATGACAAACTAAAGGAGCGGATAGAGGATTATCACCAAATTGTTGACAATCACAAGTTTAAACTGGTCGGCTATCGACACATTTTTGACCACGACTTTGTATTTTGGATCGGTGATCTGAACTTTCGTTTATCTGGTGACATGTCGGCTTGGGATGTACGAAATGCTGTAGACGGAGCCCGTTACGAGGAACTACTTAAGCTGGATCAATTGCAGCTGCTGCGTGAAACAGGAAATGCGTTTAGCCTGCTTGAGGAGGAGTCTCCCAATTTCGCGCCCACTTTCAAGTTCATTGAGGGCACAAATGAGTACGACCTGAAACGGCGACCAGCCTGGTGTGACCGCATCCTTTATCGCGTGCAAGCGAACAGTTATCCAGACATTACACTGAGTGCCAAGCAATTGTCTTATCAGTCCAATATGGACTATACTCTGTCGGACCATAAGCCTGTTTCGGCGACCTTTAGCTATAAAATTGAAACTAACAACATGACCTACACAGACGAGGAGCTGCACGAGATGACACACGGAGCGGCCAGCACAGTGCCAAATGTTAGTGGGCTTGCCCTTATCACTTTAATAGTTTTTCATTATTTTCAATTTTGATTTGCCTCTTTTCGCTTCTTTTATAGTTGTTTAATGCCGAACTAGAAGAATTCCAATGGTAAATGGAATAGACTACACATAAAGCAATCAGACTCATATCAATCAATCTTGAATCTTACGCAAGTAATCGTGATTACTCGTCATAGAACGAATCTCAGTAAAGCAATCTCAACCCGCAATGAATAATCCCAATGATTTGTGTACGCATAGTGTGGTGTACTTTATACTGAAACTCGATAAGAATATTAATATACAAATTCTGTCGAATTTTTAATTTGAATACTCTTGACGCATATCAACTCATAGAATACATAATGCTAAGCAAAGTCATATAATGTACAACTGTATAATTGTTAAATCTGAGCAATTGTTAATTAAATAAAGCAATATATTTTATTATACATTTTCCATAGGTTTAAATGAATTAGCTAACATGAATCGAAATGTTATGTGAAATACTAAAATCGATACGAATATATATGTACATATATACGCAAGTCAATTATCGAAAAAAAATATATAATATTGGACGGGATATCGAAAAGCTGAACACACAACTGCGAAAAGTATGAAAGACAATAAATTTGCATAAACTTGTTTGTTTGGTACACAGTATTTTGTTTACTTTTCAATTTGAGTATTATTGTTATTATGATCGCTCCCCTATTGATCTGTCGGACTGTATAAGCACAAGTTTCTTTTGCTCGGTGCTTTTCCGTTTCGCTACTGCTGCAGTAACACTATACTTTAGTATATATTCCTAATCTTTCTCCGATTTGCCACTTCTGTTGCATTAAAGAAAAAGGCTAAAGTGACATCTCTAAATGTGGGCGCATTTCATTCTAAATTCTGATTCGTAACTCATCGACTATCTTGCTAAACAGGTGTTTCGGCAGACTTTAAACGAAACTTCGCCTCAGATATTATTATTAGAGGTGACTGTCTAAAGCAACAACAATCACAACGATACGAAACAAAGAGCAATTTCTGGCTGCCAGCTGATATAACCTGTTACTTTTGGGTGGTTTTTTTTCTCTTTCAACACTGCCTTCCGACATTGGGCGCTATTCTCTTGATAGATAGCAATAGAAATTTAATACACCGATAGCTTGAGCTGTGTTAGCTCTGCTCTCATCGCTTGCGGGGGGTTTTTCGTACCTCCGTTGTGCTCGGTTTGGAGTGTTTGTCGTGGGTCTCGAGTATCGAGTATCGGGTTAACTCTAGCACAAACAGATTGCCATATCTGATTCAATAGATACACGTGCCGTCTAGTCTGCTAATATTCATTAAGAAAATTGTGCAATTATTTGGTTTAACGTGTAGTATGAGCACAATAATTATTTGATTTTCGAGTTTAGTTTTTGCCACCGAGGGCAGATAACAACTTCGAAAAAGTCCCCTGTCGGTACAGTAAATTGATGAAAAACGAACAAGTAAATAAATCAGTTAATAATACTGTAATAAAAGATAATGAATTGTCAACAAGTGAAACTGTAACACACTAGGATGCACTTCGTCTTACATAAAGGAACGTACACTCCCTCACTTCTAAATCGATTGTATAATGGATACAGATCATGTGTGTACATTAAATTCGGATGCCTAGTACAATGTTTACATACGTGTATGTAGATCAGATGAGTTGAGTATGTGTGTGGGGAAGGCGGGTTGGCGTTAGGGGGATCGTGTTGTTACTCCCAATCGGTGCTTTACCCCCAGCATGTAAACAAACAAATTTCTCTGTTTACATTAAACATTGTTCACCTCACATCATTTCGTCGGGTTCGTTTTGCCCTCCAATAGTGGAGAGCATTGTTATGTTATTTCTTCTCTCGTTCTCCGAGAAGTTGTTCGTGCGTTCGAAGCGAGAAAAGACGAAACAGCTGAAAGTAAAATGTATGTAAATTCATGAGAGAACGCAGAATGTATAAACATTCTGTATGTGTGTGCGTGACTGACGCGAGTATCAGATGTGCAAATATTATTGTTTATAAACAAACGGGTTTATGCGAGTAGGAAATGATTGCCAACTGTGTGCTGAATTATCACGCTTGGCAACTATCTCCGTAACTTTAAAGGGTATCCATCTATCTGAATTAATAAAGAATTGTAAAGTCTCCCAAGAATTGCACTATATACATATATATGTGCGTGTACATATATTTTTCATCTATTGTAGATCATAATTAGTATTACAATAAATAAGTTTTTATAGATGTTAGCTTTTATATGTAAGTAAACTCATGCAGAAATCAAGCATGTTAATATACATATGTACATTATAATTACAGATTTTATATCAATAACATTTATTTCGTTTATAGCCCCCCCTGTTGATTTCGATTTGAAATTTGCAATTACCTTTCCTTTATGTACATTAAGCTAGATAATTTAAAATTTATGACCCATACTGGAATCTACCAGTCAATATCAACAGGTGCTTAACACTGATAAGAAAACTTAAAAAAAAGTCACCTTAGAATTTCCCCAACATTGATAACATACCCGAAAGTCTTTAAAACAGCTAGGCCCCAGTTAGGCCCTACATGGAGATCCACACAAGGGTTGTCCAGTAGATGACACCGTATTAATCACGTCCGAAAACGTTTGACATCTTATCAGAGGTCTCCCCAGATACAAACCCCAACGGCGACATTGGATTGGTCGTTCCCCGCCCCCTCTGCTAGCGAATGAGCACTATCGCACTTTCCGTAACGTTCACGAACAAAAAGTCCCGCTGCCTCGGCTAGCTGTTTCGGCTGGTATAAAAGCAAACCTCTCGAGGGCGGTATCGGTCATAACACAACCGACGATCGCGCGGATAAGAGCGTAAAGCACGCAGCACACAAAACAACACAGCGCAGAGCAGCCGGGAGTTCCCCACACAAGTCGGAAACGTCATAGCACAAAAAATTTGGACGGCAACAACAATTGGATATACTCATACATACACACACACACACACACAAGCAAAGGCTAAGTTCGCATTGGCAATTAGATGAGGCAAGCAACAAGCAGTCAGAGCTGTAAAGACTAAGGCGGAAGAGTGACTAAAGAGGAATACGAATTAGGTGTTCGGTGATTTTTGCAAACGATTAGCATTGGAAAGAAGCAGTAATTCACACCAACACCACACACACACACACACACACACGCAAAATGGGAGTCCGAGTTGTAGAAGCAGATTCGGCGAGTGATTCGTATGATGATGAGGAATATTCGGCATGCGAGGCGCAACACAAGAGCAAAACAAGCAGTCCCAAGAAGTGCAGCACGGAGGAAGCCAGCAACACGAGCACCATTTACGCTAGCCGGGATTTGGTTGGCAACTGCAAAGAGTATCGCATCGAGAACAATTGCCGTGACTTACGCATCATTGGAAACTGCAATCGGGTGCGCATTGTGAACAATTCGGGTAGTCTGCAAATTATTGGCAACACAACCCGGCTAAAGATCCAACAGAATAGCGGACAGATCAAGTACACGGGAAACGATGGTCGCATCTATCTGGGCAGCGATTCGCAGCAACAGAGCGTCGACTATACAGGCTGCAATGGTCTGCTGAAGGTGGTCAAGTCCCTGAAGTTGCAAAGCAATAGGACCAGCAAGAGGACACGTGCTCCGAAATGCCCGACGGAAGCGAGCAGTCAGCCAAGCAGCGAGGGCATTGATATAGAAAATAACCTCACAATTGTTAATGGTGTTGCCGGGAATATCGTCATCAAGAATGCGATTAATGTGAGCATTTAGAAGAGCTCTGTCTCCCAACTCTCTCAAGTCCAAAGTCTAAGTTTAATTTGTAGTAACTTGCCTGCATACTGAATGGTTCCTATCGTTAAACTATAGTCATTATACATTAGCAACACTTTCCGACTGCTAACATGATAAGTCATCAGGCATGGCAAAGTATTATCAACCTGCTACCACCTATGTCATATATAAGTAGTTAATATTTTAACCATATAGCATATGTTCAAAGCCCACAGTGCACAAAATACTAACTGTACTTAATTAGTTCATTCTATGAATGAGCTTTATCATATGAAGGATATGCATTCATATGTCAATAATGAAACATACAATACAAACAATGAAACATACAATATCATCCGTTTATCAATCCGTGTCCCCAAGGTTCCGAAATTCCCCTGCGGTTAGCGAGTGAAAAAGCACTGCATTTTTCGCAATAAGTGGGTAAACTACCAGACACTTCTTCTACAACATAAGATGACCCAACAAGTGTTGGCTTCCGAGTCAGTTTCCTAGAACAAAAGTATTACTCACAACTGTTTGACTCTTACACCATTGTTGGATTTCACTTGGCTGTGACCCAGATTTATATAAGTCAAAACAAAAAATACCCTAAGCCTATATGTATGATTCTGTCGATAAGTACGCTGACTGATTAAATTCGCTTTTACTAATTGCGCCCTTGTACTTTTGTCGAAAGTGTCAAAAGCGGTCGAGTGCCTAATTTTAATTTTATTTTCGGGGGTTTTATTTGCCAGTGCAAGCACGTAAAATAACGAGCAAGGCAACAACAATTGGTGATATAATATTTTACGTTAGTTCGTTAAAATCAATTGGGTGATAAGAAAAACATTTACTATCTGTATACATATATACATGCACAGTATACGAAATGCTAAGTGCACATGCACTGTAGAACAATTACCAGAGTTCACGCGTATTTAATTTCCGGTGGAATTTAAATTATTTACATATGTGTATATATGTATGAATATTAGTAAAGTGGCCGTAACTCATTCCAATTTTAGAAATCGTAAATTTTTAATTGGACAAACTGTTGTTCGTTGAACAACATTAATACAAGGGTACTTCACAATATGGATATGTATATGTATATATGTACATGTGAAAGTATGTACAGAAATAACGCTATTGACATGTGTATTTATTTATTTTTTTTTACTGATGTGGTTATGAGCTCGTTACACACATAGTTTTATCAAAAACCAATTATATGGTAAGTTTGGTTTCAATGTAATTTCGCTAGCCACATTTTTTAGCTTACAATCATATACTGAATTCAATATTTTGCCAAAAACAGGAAAAAGAAGTCGTTCAATTCAGGAAGTTTGCAACATTGAAACGCAATTCACTATACATTTGACATTCATTTTTGACATTCTCTTTACGTTTACACTGTTTACATTTTTCGCTGTGAATGGCAACTATCGTTTCTATCCTTCGCAATGTTAACGCGGAAATTTATATATATGTCAAAATCAGCATCCGAGTTAAGTTAAAATATATGAATTATTATTAAAATATATACTTAAATATTTCGGTAAAACCTTTTTTTAAATTATGGCATTCACAACTGTATTGCCATCCCTGGTACTTTTTGCGCGCAAAGAAACTAATTCATTGTTTGAGGTTCAAACTGAATCAATCAATAGAATAAGTTCCAAGTTCTTTTATTCGCTAGGAACTTGTCACAAAATCAAGAGAAACACAAACATTTTGCGACATTTTAAAAATAAAATCATGTTTGGGGCCGCACAAACCACAACGAATCGTATGAACGACTTCGAGGTGGCTTCGCCGCCAGACGACTCCGTCTCTGCGCTGGAGTTCAGCCCAAGCACATTGCAAGTACAGAAGAATTTTCTCGTTGCCGGCAGCTGGGATAACAGCGTGCGCTGTTGGGAGGTGGAACAAAATGGAGCAACAGTGCCAAAATCAATGAAGACAATGGGTGGACCAGTGCTAGATGTATGCTGGTCTGATGATGGCACTAAGGTATTCATGGCCTCCTGCGACAAACAGGTAAAAGCTCTGGGACTTAGCCTCCGATCAGGTAATGCAAGTGGCTGCACACGACGGACCCATCAAAACATGTCATATGGTAAAAGGACCTAATTACACATGTCTCATGACTGGCTCATGGGATAAAACGCTCAAGGTAACTATTTAGTTTTATTGTGAAATCGCTTTAGACATAATTTCGTCGTTTTTTTAGTTTTGGGACACGCGCTCACCTAATCCAATGATGGCTATTAATCTTCCCGAGCGTTGCTATTGCGCTGATGTGGACTATCCAATGGCCGTTGTGGGCACTGCCGGCCGTGGCCTGATAATTTACTCGCTTGAGAACAGCCCGACTGAGTACAAGCGGCAAGAGAGCCCGCTTAAATATCAACATCGCACCATATCGATATTCAAGGATAAGAAGAAGACGCCAACCGGTTATGCACTGGGCAGCATAGAGGGTCGTGTGGCTATACAGTACGTTAATCCGGTTAACCCAAAGGATAACTTCACATTCAAGTGCCATCGGTCGACGGGAACATCGGGTTTTCAAGATATTTATGCTGTGAACGATATTGCATTCCATCCTGTGCACGGTACACTTGTTACAGTCGGATCCGATGGCACATTTAGCTTTTGGGACAAGGATGCACGCACCAAGCTTAAATCAAGCGAAGCCATGGATCAATCGATTACCAAGTGCGGTTTCAATGCCAATGGCCAGATATTCGCGTACGCCGTGGGCTATGACTGGTCCAAGGGACACGAATACTTCAATCCGGCAAAGAAACCACAGATATTCCTCCGTTCATGCTTCGAGGAACTAAAGCCACGTGTCAACTGATCCGAATCGTGTTTTAGTTTAAGCTTCGACATGTATTGCGACTAATAATATTAATTCAAATCACTTCATCTATAATTGTATCTAGCGTAGCATTAAATATTGAATCGCACTCCCATTTGCATTTTATTCAATTTAAAACAATCACTTAATGCTTCTTATCATCATGTCCATGCTCGTCGCCGTGCCCGTGTCCGTGTCCATGGCCACCCTGGCCCTTGCCGATACCAAGAGCATATTCCACTCCGATTGTGACCAGAAATGCAGCAAAGCCGACACCGAAACCGCGGAACAAAAACGTATTTAAACGGGAGGCGTGTGTGCCAAACTGTTTCGGTTCATAGCGCCAGGCCTCGTTCCTGCGGATATTGAATTCTTATTTGGATACCGAGTCACAGCTGAATTGACTTACCTCAGCCAGGGATCCCTCAAACCCTGTCGGGCAAGTGCTTCCTGCACCTCGCACAGTTGGGGTACATTCTCCACTTTGTAAATGGATGGATGTGGGACTTTGTATGGTTCTCCGTGATGGCCACCCATTATTTATGGCGTCTGATCTGAAATTGTTTTCTAATATTTATTAGTCTTGCAATTTGTTAAACCACTATTAACCTAGCCCTGTAAATTACATAAGTTTAATTTTTTAAAGAGTAATTCTTTTTGTACTAATGTGGCTAATACATAGCAAATATTCAGGTACTAAATTTATGTTTGTTAGCCGGGTTTATTGTTAATTGTACTTCAAATCAATATTTAAAGATCAGACAAGAAAATATTATGAAAATGTCACACACTTCTGTCGCTAAATAACAAATATGTTAACGCACAGTCCGTTTACACGAAATGTTAACCAATTCACAATGGTATAACAATACACTAAATATGCCAGACTGAGTTTGTTTACATGCAGCTTTCATTGATATGGCAACGCCACTTTAGTATCGTCTGTTGAACAGACAGAAAATGCTCGTTAGTGATGAGTAAATATACGTACATATATCGAACAACTTTGATATGGAACGTGTTAGCGATTAATTGAAAGAATCCCACGTATTGATATTGCAATTAAATAAAGAATTGCATTAGTCATCGGCCACTTCATGTATGCAGCTACGTATCATAAAATGTACAAAACTTAATCTGAATTAATCTCGAACCTACTAAGCCATCCACTGTATCAATAAGCACTGAACACAGACTGTCGATACATCATTTAGGTCATACAATACAAAAGAAAATCACGATGATAATTATTTATTTTTGATATATTTATTGATACTTTAAGATTATTTTGCAATTAGTAGAACATTTGTAATTTTTAAACGTGCTTAAGTGAAAATATACATTGTTTACTTCTTTTTTGTTTTTCTTTTTAATTTTTCATTTAATTCACTAGTTATACAATAAGTAATAGTAATATACATATACGTTATTAGGATTTTTTGTTAATAGCGTTTTTCATGCTCCTCACACTCTAGTTTAGAGTTTTGTGTGATTGCTAAATATAGAAAGGAAACAATTAAAGCAAAAAATATATAAGATATAACAAAATACTGTTCTTACGCTTTGTTGCTTTGTCATTTGCATTGTATTGTAAAAGCTAGGTATAAAAACGCACGGCATGCTTCCAATTAATTATTTAAAATACAATACATATAGTTTGTTTGCTTTTTTTCTCAGTTTAGTTCAATCAATTTGAATTTTCCTTTCTTTGTATTTTTTTTTTCATTCATAAGCGCCTGAAAATGCAGAAGCATGAACAATCTAAACGTTATCAATAAGCTGTTTTATCTACGTTTGGAAGAAAGAGTTCTAAATAAATTCAACATTGTTTTCGGTTTCACTTTTTAAAATGTCTGTAAATTAAACAATTGTCAGCTCTGCACTTCTCATATTGATTTCTTTTTTTTTTTTTTTTTTTCGTTTTTTAGACTTGTTTCCATTTTGTATTTTGTGTTTTTTTTTTGTTGGGTTATCTTGTTAATTGTTAAATAATTTGTTTTGCTGAATCACATTTCGAATTTCTAAAGATTAATTTCATAATTTAACACATGTTGCTGCAACAATTTAGGTAATTTTTTTTTGTTTTCTTGAAATCAAATTGTACTTTAATCTTATGTTTTCTATCCCTTTCCCCAGAGGTGGCCGCTCGCTGTCTAGATGCTTTCCTCGGCTAATATCTCATTGAACAGGCGGTTGAGGCTGTCCAAGCCAGTGAGAAAGCCGCCATCGGGTCCGTGGTGGACGGGCGCGGCGGCTGGAGTTGGTAGCATGCTGCCATTGCGTGGTACAAAGGCTGTGTGGGCAAAGTCAATGAGACGCACATCTACAAAGCAGGCCGAATCGTCTGTGGGTGGTGCAGACATGTCCAGAGACTTGGAACCGCTCAGCAATGCGCTGTTTCGGGTGACCACCTTAGGTTCAGCGTTGCTGTTATTGTTCGACTCGCTTTCCAGGGAGTCCAACAAGATACCGGAGAGCAGGGAATTGGAGATGTTCTCACAGCTGCGTTGAATTCCAGCCGATGTAGATGTGTTGCGTGATTTGGAGGGCGAAGACACCGCAGAAACGGGCGTCGAAGTTATCGTAGACTTCTTTGCCTCTCGAGAATCATCATGTGCTGCATAATGCTCATCGTCGTCTTTGCAGCGCAGTCGCTTTACGGCACCCTTCACTGACTTCAACGATGAGGCGCTAGATGAGGCGGGTGACACCAGTGACTTGATGGTTGCACTGTTGGAGACGCTCGAATTGCCAGCAGCGCCATCAGCGCTACCAGCTGTTGTCGCATCGAAAGATTGCTGGGACTTGTATCGCTTAAACATGGCCTCCGTGGGTCCGATGATGCTGCTCTCGTAGTCTGAGCTGCCGTCATCAGAGCTGTTGTTGCCTGTACAATCAATCAAAGCGCATTATCATTAGTTATTCACTTCACTGTGTTTGATTTAATTTCTTACCTGTCTGACGACCGCTGGCAACAGCTTTGATTTGCTCGGAGAGCCCAGAGAAGTCATCACTGCTGTTGCTGCTGTAGTTCATCCAGGAGTCACCGGAATGTGGCGATGAAGTGGTAACACTGGGCAGCGCTGGCTCTGGGTCCAGAAATACTGTCTCTTCGGAAATTGGAATGAATGCAGGTGTGCCGTTGTTGGCAATGCCTTTAACACCAGCCACCGATTTTGTGGGGAGCACACCACAGCTGCGTGGCGGGGGCATGGTGGACAAGTGCGAGCGCTGGGATTTGTTCTCATCGTCGTCCTCCTCCTCCTCTTCATCTGTGGTGGTTGTGGAGTTGTTGGCCGTCTGTTTGACGCCACGTGCCGCTGCCTCTGCAAATCCGCGTTTGTGCAGATGACGACGTGTTGCCAGATTCAGACGTGAATTGGAATCATTAGAGGCATCTGCATCATAATTGCAGCCATCGGGACCAGTACTGCTATTTGTGGCCGATGCATTTCCGCTGTCCACGGCAGCAACCAGCTGCAAATCCTCATCCGTGTCGTGCGGTTCCAATTCATCGCCCGCCTCGTGACCTGCCTCATCGTCCCCGATGTCATCCTCGTCTATGCTATTCTCAGGATGATAATCAAACACGCCAGTGGTCTGTAGTGTGGCCGATTTGGGAGCTTCCAGCCAGTCGTCCAAATCCATAGAAGGCGGATGGGCCATAGGATTCTCCTCGTAACCCTCGTATACGATAAGCAAAGAGCTACACACAGAAAAAAAGGCAAAAATAGGTAAAAGAAAGTCTAAATGAATTTACAGTTTAAATTTATTACCAGGAGTAGAATCTATAACTGGATTGTTTCTCAATGACGCGTCGCAGCTGCAAAAGTCGCTGAAGTATTTTGCGAATGACTCGAATGCGCAACCGATAGCCATTGTAGAAGAAATCATGCAGTGCCGTCTTAAAGCCCGCCTCGTTTAGCTCCCTGCCCCAGTATTTATCCCGCTTTGCGTACTGTTCCAAATCAGCCTGATAGGTTTGCATGCCGCACAGTCGTACGCCCAAGGAGCCAGAGGTACTTGCCGCACACTTCGCCATCTGTTTAGAACGTTTCTCGGCGGACGCATCATCTCCATGCTGTCGGGTGCCCATTTTAAGGTCCAAAATGCAGGGATTACGAAACTGTGATGTGATATTCTCGAGCATCAAGAAATCTACAGAGTGAAAACAATATAATAATAGATTATTACAGAGACTCGTTTGTATTGCTGGTAAATATATGTTGATATAAAATATATTGATTGTTTAGTTTATAGTTTTTGTCCATGGTGGCAAACCAGGGCACAGGATACTAACATTGCTTATTGGAGTTGTCAAGTTGCGAAATGCTCTTGATAACATCGGCCGCATTCCCGTTCTTGTGCACCTTCATTCTGCAAATAATCCAGGCGAGATGTGTGCGATTAATATGAAATCAAGCGGACTACGAGTACTAACAATGCATTGCATTGCTGCGAACCCCATTTACATACATAGATGCCACAAATGAGTCACCTAAAACAAAAATAAGCTGCAAGTTTTCTTTTTCTTGTTTCGTCTCAATTGAAGCATAATCTGTTCCATCAGAATGTTAACCAGCATCGAAAGTAATATACATATATCGAATGATTTTTTAAGTTTTTCAAGTTTAAATTATATTTTATGTTTATTTTAATTCTGCATTTCGATGGAACAGATTATGCTGAAGTATTTCCAGCTGGATTTCTTCAAAGTGTTATAGTATGTATACTCATACGATGTATGATATGTGTGGTTGTTATAAGCATACCCAAAATACCCGTTATGTCTGACAGTGGCGAGTGCGTGTTTGTTTTTTGTATGCATTGCACAATCTAAAACAAAAATAAAATTCATTTCTATATGCTTCTCTCATTGATGCTCCAGTTATACATATAAAACATATTTCGCAATTATAATACAAATCAATTTACTATTTGGCAAGATTACTAGTTGGTCTATGAAAATGATGATACTAGGGATTCCAAAACGTGTACATACCTTAGAACATCGTCACGCTTGCGCTTTGAGGCGCTCATCTTGCGGGCGGGCACCGCGGCTGCATCGTCTCTGAAACTGGGCGAGTATCGTTTGTCCAGCTTGACGCCGCCCATGGTGGTTGCTTGCATAACGCCTGCAAATAGAATGGGACCGGCGAGCGATAAGTTTAAAGTTCATTGTGCTTTCGATAATGCTTTATATTATATCTGAATGTAATCAAAATTTTCTTATTGGGAATAAGGGATTAAATGAGTCTCAAGTTGTTAGACATTAACAAAACGTTGATGGTTAGCAGACGATAACATTAAACAATGTATTGAGGACAGACAAACATATTTATGATGTAATTCCCGTAATAGAGATTGAATTAGCTGCAAAAATATCGATTCAAAGCGAATTGCATAAACTATCCGAAAAAATAGAAGTTCTATTAATTTATTACCAGTCTTATTTCGGTTACTATCGCGAAACTATCGACTGATAGTACTATCGAGAGTTTTGCAGCTGTAGCACATGCATTAGCCAAATTCGCATGGAGAGAGGTAGTAATAGAAGAGAAGAACACAGAGGCGCATGACATTCATGACATTTTAGAGTATGACTTATGATTATTAGGCCTAAGCTACTTGTGATAAGGGTGCATATTGAGACTTAGACAACCGATAGCGAAAATAGGTGCATAAATTCGAAAATTTATGATAGCTTCATTATTTATATATTTTGATTTTTGTGTTTTGTATCCTACACATATCTTAAAACCATACAAAAAATATTCTTAAAGGAACTGAATAGCTTAGATCTAGTTGGAGAATTAAATACTCGTAATTGTAATTGTAGTTGATAATTATCGTATGTATATAAAATATATATATTGTAAGTATATATAGTATAGTATAGTATAAGATGTGCTTGATTTTCATACAAACCCGTATGTTCTTTTGGCTTGCTTGCATTTCTAATCGGCTTTCGTACTGTGAGAGTCTCGGAGACAGATCAGTTCCAGAGACAGACAGAGCAGAGCTGAGCTGAGCACAGAGAGAAGAGCTGAGATCCGATTAGATCGGCAAGGCCTATGGAAGACGACGAGGGGCGGGACGGGGGGCAGCACGTTGTGCATTCTGAACAAACACATAAAATAAAACACGATCTTTTTGTTTTTTTTTTTATAATACATTTTACGCTTTCATTTCTCAACTGTCGTTGCCTTTCGGTTCGTTTGGTTTCAGTTTCAGATTCAGTTCTGTTTGGTTCTCCGAACTGGTTCAATGGTTCATTGATTCATTATGGTTCAGCGGCAGATCACGAGCGGGTCTGTCAGTGGGCACATCGAACCTTTGAATAATACGAGCATAGAGCGTAGATATGTAGTGGGCAACGTTTACGCCCCCGGCTTTAGGCCTTAAACATTTTATGGCCTCTTGTCCAGGGGCGTGCAAAAACAAAAAAAACCAACCAAGAAAATTGTAGAATTTTTGCAATAAAAATTGTACAAATAATTGGATAAAGTTTTATTTTGTTTCGTTTTTAACTAGAGAAGATTTTGGTTTTGGTTTTTTTATGGTTTGTTTATTGATTGGAGGTTGTGTGTTTGCGACTTACCCTTCGTTGTCACTTCGCTACTAACTAAAAGAGTTCTTATCATAAAACGTATTGTGCGCGGGTTGAGCTTTTGGCCAGGCGCTTGGACTACTTCCACGCGTCGAGTCAGACAATAATTGGGCATGGCGGCTATAATATTTTTATTTTCCGTTTTCGTATTACAAATGTTTAATGCTATAATTTACCTAAGGATTACGGTAAGGTTCAGTCTTTTGTTTTTATTGTTTTTTACGTCAGTTTTTGTTTATTTATTTTATTTTTGTCTTTTCTTTTTCTGTTTTGTTCTTTTTTTATTTGATTTCTTTGAATTTAGAAACTTACGGACTAGTCATTTATCACATATGTATTTATATATTGCAATATATATTATAATACTTAAATTAAAAATGATTTTTGGACGATACAGTGGAGCGCATTAATTAATTTTTTCGAGATTAGTATAAAACAAAAAATTTGAATACAGCTTCAGTGAATTTGAAAACACAAGACAAATGGAAGGGTATTCATAAATCATCATATCATTTTTCATTCTTTCTTTTTTTTTCGATTTTTTTTTTTTTTTTTTTTTTTAGTTTATTGTTTTTGTTTTGAGTTTTTTTTTTGACTGACATTTTTGAATGTATGATAGAACAAGCAATTAAGTCGAAACGAATAATAATATATCTTATGTGAAGCGCTTCGAAGGAGAATCGTTGGGAGTGATTATTTAGAAAATATAGTCGGTATCTTACCTTTGTATTTGGGCACAAACTTCTGTATGTCCTGCGGAATGTTCTGATAAAAGTCCAATTCGCGTAAATTTAGCGGTTTTATCACCGTCGACTGGTTGAGCAGCAACAGGCGCGTGTGTCCTCCAACCTGGAAAGATGGGTAAGATTATGAGTCATAAACCAAGAGAAGTTATCATCAGAATAAATCTTCCAGCCCCTGAATCTTATCTTAACTCGACACAGTCAATGACAGTGGCACTCAAGGCTTATAATCTCTGATAATCTTTTAAAAATCGCTGTTGTTAGAAGGCAAGGGTGAGCTAACTTGAGCATAATTTCTTGTAAGCCACACAATATGATATGATATTGATTTTTTTTTGTTGTTTCTTTTGAACGTATGTGTTAGGCTTTAAACTTCAGTTCGCAACATGCTCCCAAATTTAAACAGTAAAATTAAGTAAAAAGAGTGGTTATGCCCTTCATATGTTCTGACCGACATCTGGACTTGTGCCGTACACGGTATTGTCGTATTGTTGTAACAGAAAAACACACATTTCACACTTTTTGACATTCCGGTTTCGGTAATGAATACATTACGCAAGATAACACATGGTACAAACACGACGGCTCCGCCAACTGTTCCGGGTCCAGGTAAAAAGCCAAAATCGAGTGCGTTTGAAACATTAAAGAGGGCTTTCACCAAGAGGCCGTCCTCTCCTAGAAGATCAAACAGAGTATCAGGGAAACCAAAATTTGACAGAGAATGTCTATCACCAAACAGTCTATCACCAAACAGTGATACACCTCAGTTTTGTTGTGATGTGCAACATGAAGGACGCCTAGTTATGAAGGGTAAACTTGGAAAAAAGGTGGATCACGTCTATTATTTGATATTTTCCCCAACATCGCAGTTTTTGCGGGAATTCCACGAAAGACGCAAAACCACAAACTTAAATTTGGGAACATGGCAAGTAAATACTAACGGGGATCTTCAACGCACTGTTAGAATGACCGTTGCGATAGTTGCGAATATTGGTCCAAAATCGGCCCACGTTACAGAACGTCAGATACAGCGACGCGCCAGCATTCCTGGTAGCGGGTATGCCATCGACATTATCAGCGAAAATGAGGGTATACCCTACTCCGATGTCTTTAATATATCTATACACTATTGCCTTCGGAGTATAGGGGAAAATGAAACAGAAATTCAAGTCTTTGCTCATGTAAATTTTCTAAAGTCCACCTGGGCAGTTGTGAAAACATTTATTGCAAAGAACTCGTACGATGGGTTAGAAGAATTCTTTCATGACCTAAGGCAGCAACTGGAATTAACGCAACTTAGTCCAACAAAATAAGAAACGAAACCAGAAATTTTAAATCATCCCAAAAATGTTGTGTATTTTAAATTAAAATGGAACCATGGAATTATGAAGAACTGGTAAAAATAAAGCAAAAGATTCTTTGCAGTCCACGATAACGACCGAATGTTCATATAAAATTACAGGATCTACTGATCTGGTTCATTTGAAATGTTATTGGGCAACATCTAATATTGTACATAAAATTTGAACAGTTAAGTTTCAGTGAAACTAACAATACAAATTTTTTTTTAAATAAACCGTCACTATACACGATTGTTTTTTTGTCGTGTTATAATGCTCCGATTTTAATGAAATCACCCGTTGAAATCCTTAAAACTTCAATGCGTAAAAAAAAATTTTGTTAAAAGAAAAAAAAACATGGAAGAATCACATTTTTCATTTATACTGCCCTGTTGATGCTAAAGATTATACGAGTATGTATGTATATATATTTCTGTATGTATGCTAAGTCATTGAATCTTGACTGGGTTTCTTAACTTCTCCATGGTTCTGTAATGTCTAGACTCACCTGATTGGAAAGTGGATGCAGTGCCACCTCATCTTCGTTATCTAGGAGATCCTTGCTGAGCTGCGGTGTCTTTGCCTTTCCGCAACTATCAGAAGCGACGGATGCCGACTCGGAACATTGACGCAACCAAGACGGATGAACTTTGAGAGCGGCTCCAGAGTCAATCTGTTGCTGTAGCTGCTGCTGTTGCTGCGACTTGGTATGCGTGTTGCAACTGCTGTTGTTGTTGCCGCTGCTCACCGATAGCTGCTGTAGATTGGCGGTTACCAAGCTGCTGCTACTGCTAGGATTGCTGCCGTTGGTGCTTCTGGGACCAACAACATGCTGATGATGCTGAGGCGATGGGGCGGGGGACTGTTGAAGAAAGTTCGAGCCGCTGGCGAATTGCAGCTGAGGTTGCAAAAGGTTTAGACTCGTTGAGATTTGTGCAACCAACTGCTGTTGTTGTTGTTGCTGCTGTTGTTGCTGCTGCTGTTGTTGTCCATGGATGTGTTGGTGTTGCTGCTGCTGTATATTTGGAACATGCTGCTGATATGACGACAAGTCAGAATCTCCCATGCCCCAATCCCCCAAGAAATATACCATTCCCTGCCGCACGAAACAGTTTAACGAGTTCTCGTTGTAGTTGCTTTTTGTAGTTGTTGTTTTGTTTTTAATCTGCACTTTGCAGTTCCGTTTTTTCGTCGCGCGAAAAGGGGGAAATCCTTTGCTTGTTTTGTATCTGAAACGACAAGACGAGAATTACAATTACAAATGGGTAAAACAGGTGAAAACCCCCCACCTAATCTATGATCGAACCGGTTATTTCTACCTCGTAGCTCACTGCTTGAAGCTCATGAGGGTTCAATGTCATTTCCTCATTTCAGAACACGGAATACGCATTTTGTTCCGGTTGCGTTTGTGCTTAGCATGCAAAATTTCTACCCGAACTGATAAGAGCTCGAGAGATGATCGACAATTGAACATTACTAAAGAGACCCCCTTGTAAAATCACTTATATTTGGTAGGTCGGTATATCTCTCATCAATTTCCTACTAGTCATAATTAGTATTATTCAGCTATCACAAGCTGAGCAATCTGCTAACATGCTTCGCTCTGTCTAGCAATTATCAGTGGGTGATGCATGTGTGTGGTGGCATCGCATAGCTATTAAACGATCCATTCAGCCGTCTATCTGCGCCACAATCAAAACGATCTGTGAACCATGGAACGAGTATGCGAGTATAAATATTAGAAGCATCTAATGAAGCGTGTCTCTACTTATTTAATTGAAATCAATTCCGACTTGCGATTGTTTCTGAGGTCAGTCAGGCGTGTGCCACGTGGGGCATTGTCAGCGTACGGTCATTGATATTGATTGCAGCAACTTGTCGGGCAGTTGGAAAAGCTCAAATGTTAATTCAGTTATCGTTTGGCGCAAATTACAATAGATTTGCGAAAATCACACGATCTAGAAATTGCGCATTTGTCTGGCGACAACATGCGATGCGACACGCCTCCACAATCGAAGCCCCCTAGGCAAATGTGTGCAGAGACAATAGACGTCATATACAGATAACTCTTAGAATGCCTATGCAAATTTAAGTAGCTGTAACTCAAAGAGACATTCATAAGTATATTTGTGTCTGTATCTTTGTTTAAACACGTATTTATCTGGCAAATAAGCAGTGCAGACAGCGCGCGTTATAATCCTTTCTAAACTACCGACACTTTCTTGGGCAATTTACAATCATCAATAGTGTTAGTAATGTCAGCAGCATTTTTTATTCAACTGGTTTACAAATTGATGAATAGTTTTTTAATTTACTTTACTTTAACGATTTGACTTAGGGGAGTCACTTGACAATGGCGTGAATGACGACGACATTGTAATGTCAAGTTATTGTTGTTAGGGGGGTCATCTCCTCGATAAGTCCGAGTGCGTAATCGGCAAGTCATTAACTTCAGGCAGTCAACGATCGGGCATTGCTCGCGCATATCTGGCGACTGATCCAAAAAGCTTTTTTGAACTCAGCGAAAACGCATCGCTTATCGTTGTTGCTGCTGTCCAAATCCAAACCAAGCTATTCAATTCCCCCAAACTGGCGATCGCTCATCTGTTTTTATTTTTGTTTTCGCAGTTTATTTTTAAATAACACTTGCAGTCACAGAACACTTGTCATATTTATAGCGCGACGCAAATCGAATGCGACACAATAATCGAAGGAACACGGAATACGTACTCAAGGCTAGGAGTGATCTATTTAAGCACTGACATTTCTATAAATTGCCAAGTAATTATAGAAATTATAGAGAACAGCAAACAAATACTGGTGAACTTCAGACAGTGAACACCTCAAATCAGCTGAGTCAGAGTCAAGTAACAGACATTTACACCCATCGTGATTGTAGATTAAAAACCGATGTTAGCACACATCAATACAGTGTAAACTAAAATATTGGAAATGGAAATGTTCATTCGATTATATTTGCAATAGTTCAACAGCCTTATCAGACCTGCTCGCCTTCTGCGAAACTGGGCCACACACACGAATTTGGATTCCCCATCCCAAAATGAAAGTAAACAAAGCCGAAATTTCCCATGGTTTGCTCACACACGCTTTATGTAAAGGCTTATTTATATATGGCCTGAAAGTGGGTCAGAGCATAGCGGGTATCTACATATAAAACATATGTACAAAAATACATGTATAAAACGAAACCTCGGAACAGAAACTCATTGCAAACTGAGCCTATTGTATCAATTGAAGAAACTCATTTAGTAATTAACGCTTAACTGCAAGTTGAATCCACATTGAAATCGAAAGCAAATCAAAACAAAGTGTTTCCTTCTAAAACAACAACACACAAACTGAAAACAGAATAACAACTGCAACAAGACGCAAAAAGTTGACACTCAGTCAAAGACAACAAAGCGATACATTTAAAATACACATGAATATCTGTTTTAATTCAAGCGAAGATCGGCCTGACTGCTAGATACCAATTAAGCAGTTCAATTTACTTATTACAAATATTTAGATCATATGGATTTACTACTACGTAGAGCATATAAAGAACGCAATATTCACTTTCATCAGATAAAACGCAATTTAATGCATAGTATTATATTTACAACATACATATAGTATACTATATTGCCCCAGTAAAAAACCGGAAGCATTCGCATTGCCTTGTTCATGGCCAAGACAAAGATACTTCTGTTTTCATTCGAGGCATTCGTAGTTGCATATACCATACATACATTTTAAATACCCTGCCTTACTTTTTCGCAATATTCAGTTGGCATTTGGAGCGTCTACTTTCACCAACAAAAGAATTGGGTAAATTGTTAAGCTAATGTTTATTTAATACATTTAGCATATTGCAATAAGTATCTAAAGTCCAAAGCCTTCTCATTTGATTGACTTGTCAACCATAAAGTTGTTGTTTATTATTTTTTCCTTCGCTTATTGGGAATAATGGAAATCGAACACTTCGGAAAATTTTGAAATTCAAACAGATAGCTAGCGAAAAAAAGGCCTGGCTGACTGAGGCAGTTACTGATAAGTTCTGGTGATAATTGAGAATCGAATGTTGAGACCCCACAAAGCAAATAAGCAATTATTGTACAATAACCACATGGCAACAACAAAGTCCACAGAGAGGTAGGGACTGTGAGAAAACGAGAGTACGATGTTATTATTGTTTGAAATTTAATATTACAAAATAATGAATCTTTCAAAACAAACAAATATGAGTAAAAATACAAAACTTAAACTATAAATACACTTTGACGTAAATATTGTGGAAAACAACAAACAATTCATTTCTTATGAATAATATTGCAGATAAGTAATATTTGTTTTGCTAATATTTTGACGCTTGCTGTATATCTTATCATTGAATTAAATTAAATATGACAATGGAGTGGACTTAAAATAAACCTGTCTTTATCTAGACTAAGAAATTAATGTATTATTCATGAGAAGCTCACAGACTGACTAGGCCTACGTGAAATTTGTGAATATAAACAAAAAGAAAGTCATATCACTGGCCATATACAAAGCGCAGACGAGATAAACGAGGCGAGCCACTTCAAGTGGAACACAAAACAAACTGCAATAAGTAAATATAATCGAATCATACAATTAAAACGGCTATTAGTCATGCACAGAGAAACAATGCGAATTATAACATCATAACGGACTCGGGGAATGACAACATAATAATATAAGTAACTAATGGAATATTGCTGTTTAAAGGGGGAATTCGCTGAAATTCGCATAATTTACATGCGCTTTTCAACAAACGACACCAGCTAAAACGAGTTTTTGAACGTTTAAGAGTATTAATAAATTATTCACAAGCAGACACACCGACATGCACATACATACATACATGTACACACTGATAGTCAGCCACACGCTCGCTTGATTGCGGATTTCTCATATCAAAACAAAAAGCAGCTGTGGCACAGCAAATTTACGTGAAATAACAATAAAAAAACCCAAGAATCGATGTTGACGAAGATGACGATGACGACAAAACAGCAGTTTAAATGCAGATAAACTACACGTACTCACAATGCAAAGCAATAACAACAAGAACAACAACAACAGAGAAATAACCCTATTCAAAACAAAAGATCAAGAAGACAAATAGCAAAGCAGCAGGAAAAAAAAACAACTCGCAACGTTACTCTCTACTACATTCTCTCTCCTTCTCTCTTTGATTTATACTCTTTTTTACTCTCCCACACTCTCTCTCTTTTGACTGCTCTGCGTGGCGTTGTCGTTGCCATTGCTGCCCATTTTTTCAGCTTTGTGTGCTCTTTCCTCTAGCTATTTTTACAGCACACACATCAAAAAAATTAAATAAACTTCACTAATACACACATCCACACACACTTTTACAAATACAAATGCATTTACAAAAGGGCACGCAACAGAAAAAGTTTCTATACGTTTTGATTTCTTGTTGGAAAAATTTTTAAATTTACCTTTCTGAGACACTTTTAATATTTTAATTAATTGAATTGTGGATTTGATTTAGTTTTCATTCATTTGCATGTGCACACAAATTTCTCAATTCAATTTTCCACATTGAATTGTCTGTGAAAATTTCTGTGTTGTAAAAAGCACACACACCGATACACTCGCGCATACGTATATGTATACTCGCTCTGGCCACACAGTCTGGGCAGGAGACCAGCACAATTACACTTTAGCTTCTGCTTTTCTACTTATATATGCGTGTATGTACGTTTACATATACATTTAATTTTTGCTTCTCAATTAATTTTCTCGCACGCGCGTTTTAGGCTTATTTTGCGCGACTTGCACTTTATCACTAAATTTTTCAGTTTTCGTTTCTAAGCGTTGAGCACGTCCGGTCCGAACGAGTTGAGAGGCTAAACTGAATGCAAAATACTTCTCAGATGCTCAAAACAGCGCAGGCAGAATGTAGTTGCTCAACGCGTCGCCAATAGCGCCAGTGCCAACGACCCAAGCATTACGTGAGTGTGAGCGAGACAACCCTATGGCACCGCAACACTTGTTCGCTCGCCTCGCTATCCTAGCTGTGCGAGTGAGCAGCAGCAACACATATGTTACGAGTACGCTCTCTCTAAGATACTTTTGAGTAACAGCGACGGTGCTCCGTTCTCAGCAAATACTATTTCAGCATGTTCTCTTTGCTTGCTCTCTTTGCTAACAGGTGCACTTGCATTAAATCCTCACTTGTGGACTGGACTGGATTGGCATTAGGTCGGTGTGGCCGCGTTAGAGCCAGGCTGAACTAGATTCGCACTCAGTATCACTTTATAACGGCAATTGGCCAAGGCACGCGCGAAAAACCCCAACAAAATACAATGATGAATGCAGCTTAAGAAATTAAGATTATGTTTAATCGCATTGAAATAAAACATATTGATTAAATGCCACGTAATCTAATCGTAGCTCAAATGTTTCCTGCACACTGTCATTATTTCTATTTACTTGTATAAATTAAAATTCCATGGAATATTTTTTTGGAGCTTGCATTAAAAATTATTGTAAATTTCTTTGCAACTTGTTTTTTCCTCCCCAACGGTTTGTCATCCGCAAATATTTACCAGCGGAAGCTAACGAAGCCCCGAGACGCCTTAAATGTTGCCCTCTCCACGCCTGCAAATCTTCCGCATCGGCTTTCGTGAATGGAAACTAATTAAATTACGGTCAAACAACAGAAAACAGCTGCTATTGTTGACTAAGCAGCTACGGCTACAACAACAACTACAACTGCGACCAGACCTTATCGTACACATCTTATCAACCTTACATTCGCCTATCTTCAAGTTGGCAATTCACACGAAGATCGGGCAAAAGTCGTATCAGCAAAGTGGGCAGATTCCACTGTGAATTGTATATGTATTTTCTACACTTGATAATCAGTAAAGTGGACGGATTTGTGATTATATTGCAAAGCTGAAGTAATTCGCACCATGGATAATTACCCTAATGCAATAACAGGAGAATCATATTAAAAACAGCTAAGTAAAGAGAATTAACTTTGATTGTTGTGGCAAGAAAATAATATCAGACATTTTTAATGATACTTCGTTCTCGAAGTTTCCAACAAGAAAAACTCATTAAACTGTCGCGTCTTTTTATAGAACTTATTTGCTGGCTAAAAATGTCAGAGTTTTATTGGAAAGTTCACACTAAAATGGGGAAGTACTTGCAAATAGTAGAATTGCAATTGCACGGTTAGTACTTCAAGACCCAGACGGGGATATCGCGCCAAATAATGCCCGAATCGCGTGAGCAGATGTCAGACAACTGACAAATAACGCCCAACCCGCCCTCGTCGTCTCTACACGTATCTACACTTTATGTTTCGGCACGTTCCCGGAATAAACTTGATGGGCAAACGTTTGTCCTGTCATTAAATGTCAACGACTATGGGAAATGCTAAATAAATGACGCAACAGTTTCATATTTTTACATCGAAGCGACCGAAATAGACGCACAGGGCGAGCCTACAGCGACCAGAACGAGACGACGCGTGGGCAGCCTCAGCTGTGCTGATAATGATGATAGTGAGAATGAGAGACAACGACAACAGATATGACGCATATTTATGAAGAACTCTCAAACAGAGCAGGTAGACCTATGGCCTGAGTTCTGAGCAGATAAGATGAAAGAGGAACTGAAAACATGAATATGCCTGTTCAGACAAAAGCAATTTTCAGCATTGGTACTTTCCAGAAATTTTGTACCAATCAAAATAGTTTACAGAGATATACAAATTACATTACAATTATATTTTATACAATAATAAAGAATCGAAATAAAATATATTGTGAGAAATCTCCAAAATTTATTAAGAACTGCATATACAGTGGGCAGACCCAACTATAACAAAGGCAACTACCGACAGGACGAGATATCATTATACATACTATATGTATGGATGTAAGTCGGTTCCACTGGGTGCCATAGGCAATGGCGTGGCCTTCATTCGAGCCTGCCCCATAAGGCCTGTTGCCATTGTGTCTGTGTGCCCCGCGCTGCATTATAATTTATTCATTTCAAGGCACTGAGTTGACTATGTGACCCGGACAGGGCTAGGCAGGGCAAGACTGAGCAGGGCAGAGCAGCCAGCAGCCAAGTGGGCGCCACATGAATCGCTCGCTTCCATTGTCGCTTGAACATGACATCCTTGACATTGGCATTGGCTTTGAATGGAGGCTGCTGCTGCAACAAATATAAAAGAAAAAATATAAAGGACCCTTTTGCAGGCACAATGCGACTGCAAATTGAGCACACAAAAGTGTGGCTAGCGATGGCACACGAGCGTGCTCCAGCACGAATAAACTGAAGAACACGAATCCAAATCTAAAAACGTACTTAAGTTTTTTTAATCTTTTATTTGTATAAGTATCTTCAAGAAATGCAATTATTTATGCACTTGTGTAATAAATAAATAAATTTAAAACAAAGTAAATTTGTATTAAATGTTATTTATAGATTAATCTAATCGGAAACGTATTGTTTTCTAATCGAGTGGTTTGCAAATAAGTTGACAGTTAAATAACAAAAGTAAGCTAATCATTTCAAGCTAATCAATTAGCAATTTTAAATAGACATTAGGGATTCTCGAAACGTGATCGTGATGCACGTGACTCACGCGTGTGAAGCACGCTAAGTCGGCTAGTTGACTGAATATCATTAGCTATTTACCGGGCAAAATAACAATATTTGTTTATTTCTGGCGAATATTAAATATATTTGTGTAGTATATTCCCAAACACACTTGCCTCTTCATTTTATTTGCCATGTTCTCTACGCTTGTTTGGCCATGGCATCCGACGTTGATTAGTCAGCCTACAATTCACAGTGGGCCAATTCCGCTGACAGCCGGCAAAAAAGCGCGAAAGAGTTAGGGGAAGCTGTCACTCAAAATGGACATGGAGACGTGTCTGTCTGCCTCTCACTGTGTATATGCTTTGGGGGAGGGCAGAACGGAAATCGTGTCAATCTTTGAAACGACTTTATTTTTGTGAGATTATATATAGTTTTAAGACGACAGACTTATGCAAACAGCAACAGACTTGAGGGCTGCGCCCTTATTAGCCTCTATATAAGCGTAGCGTGTAATTCACTCCGATTAATGAGACCTTAACGGGGGCAACACAGCATGTGATTGATGAGTGGCCTCATGCCTTGGATGTCACTGTCAAGAGACAAGGCACAAAGGGAGCGGCTTAATAGGTCAAGGGGGTGGAGAGATTTTTATATGTGTAAACTGTACACTGTGGAGCCAAACCCCTTTGGAAAGATATTCGCAGCTACGCCACTGCCCAAGGCCGTTGTCAAGCTGCGGCAAAAGCTCAACCAAGGGTAACTGCCTGCAAGGCTATGCTGCAGGAGCAGCTTCCTTCCCGCTCTCTCTTTCTCTCTATCTTTTCCCCGCTGTGGCATTAGCTAATTGAGGCACAGCCTGATCGACATTGACATTGCTGCCGCTGCTCCTTCTCCATCAGCAGTTCGAGTGGCACAAACCATTTGCGTGCAGAAGAGCAATTGCTTTGTTTGTTTTTTTCGCAAATGATTTTAATTTGTATTCGCATTCGTTTTTGTATTTGTATTTAAATTAGTATTAGAATTTCAATTTGCAGTTCCACTTTGTGCCTGCCTATCTGTCTGGCCCAATACGCTTTAGTTCTAGGCGGCACAGACATTTATTGAAAACACGCGCTTGTCGCCCGTTTAATTGAAAACAGACGGCGACGCGTCGAACGCGCAACGTCAGTGTAGAGCGGCAATTGAAATTTGCCATAACAATGAAGGTTTTACCTTTTTGTGTTTAGCCAATAATGTGACTCACAATGCGACAGCAGCAGTAGATTGGGTGAACAAGCGTCAGCTGCTTTTATTTATAGTAGTTTGCTCGCCCCACTTGACAATTGTCGGCAGAAGCCGCCGGCTGATTTGCTGTTCTGAATCTCTCGAGCTGATTGATTTGTTGCCGTTCACACGGTGAGCTCAGCTCACGAACTATAATACAACTTTATTATAAAGGGCATAAACTGTATTCATAAGTTGCATGTTCTCTGAGAACCAAATGATTTTCAAGCTTTGTCTAAAATATGGTGTTTTTAAATATTGTATTTATGTCTAACTAATGAGTAACTATTAATTTAAATTGTTATATACATACATATATATATATCATATATTAACATATTGAATTTAAAATTTTCATTCATTTTGTTAAATTTGCAAAACAAACTGTATAATAAGAACAAAAAGAAAACGTAAAGCAACCTGTAATTTTTTTGGCAAAGGTTCTGAAGCATTTTCGAAATTAAATTAAAATACTTGCGAATAAATAAATGCTGAAATTTATACTATACTTTAAGTAATAAGGCGTTGACATTTCGGCATACTTAGTAGTACAATATATCAAGATGGGAGCAAACAATGGCCATGACATTGAATACAGTTAATACAATGAATGTGTGCACACATGGGTATATATTGTATCATATGTGTTGAAAGAAAGGTGGCCAAAAATACACGACGAAAGTATTTGCCGATTGAACATTGCGAGAATTCAAGTTATGCTGCTTGGGATCTCTCGGCTACACGGCGAGAACAGAGCTGAACTATCATGATTATCTGGTTGAGACGTCACTTGTTACCGGAACAATGGCCACGCGCTGAGCCCGTGAACAGCTACGCCAGACAGTCGCCAGCCCGTGTACGGGTTCCGCTTCTATATTGGCGCGAGAGGCGGGGCAGGGTTTGTTTGTGTTGTTGCGTTACCCGCAGACAGGAGCAGGGAATTGCCAAGCGCCGGCACGAGGCAGGGCAACGATATCTTTAACCATTGGCAATGGCCATCATTGGCAACTCAGGGCCAACAACGGATTTCGATTTAAATTTAAATACCACGTTATTAATTGTGAAAGAGCCTGACAAGGGGTTTCAACTATCTGCAGTTGCATCTAAATAATTTCATTAAATTCTTGCAAAGGTTCGCCCCACAGTGCGAGAATAAAACTTAGATTCCTGTTACACTGTGCGAACGTATGTAAACTTATGTAGATATCATATGTATCTTTTGTTGTTAAGTGGAAAAGTTTTCTACAGTATTTATGAGCTGTTTACAGAATATGTTGCGGTCGAGCAGAATAAATTCTCAAGTTTTAATTCGCCGTAGCTATAAAAGAGCTCAGCGGCAAGCGAGCAAATGAGCACTGACCATGCCAAAGGAACTTTATTAGCAGCTGTTGCCAACTAAGCTGCCTCAAAATCTGTGGGCGGTCTGGCGAATACTTGGAAACGTGCCAAAAATTTCCATGGCATACCCATGTGTGCCTGCAACGGCAAGGGCGCAATACTTAAGAAAATATGATAAATGTTTTGTTGATTTGTCACGCCCCCTAAAGCTGCTGTAGTTGTGGCTATTTTTGTAACCGCAGGCGGGACAATGAAAAATTCCAAAATAGGCAGTCGGCGTCGGCCCAAATAAGTATGCTACGCAAAATGAGCACAAAAACAATAACATTTTTGATATATTTCATGTTTTATTTATCTTGGTTTTTTTGTGGTTTTGTTGATCTTAATTTCCACTGCAATCTTGTTCTTTCTCTCTCTTTCCATTCAGTGCTCATAATCGCAGCCAACTTCAAGTCGACTTGAACATCGATTACGCTTCATTGGAATCGATATGCAAATTTGTCGCAAGTCGAACAAATGTATTTCTTATTCAAAGAGAAATAAAAAAGAAATTCATGACCACATGAGTCAATGTCAATAGCAGACGCCAAACGAGAGCGAGTCGTGTGTCCCATATTATGCACATAGAAACAAACACACACACAGATTCATGCATGCACAAGTAGCCAGGTATTTTTATTTTTATTTGTTATGCTTGTATTTATATAATTCCTTTTTTATATGAACTCTTTGGCAAACGGAAACGATATTGCGACGCGAAAATACATTTTATTTGCCAACTAAAAATACGGCTGGCGAATCTGCAGCCAGACTATAATTACATATATGAATTATATAAATATTTGCCTAGCATTTGTCACACACACATGCATGTAATTCCCCACATGTATGAACATGTGCAAATGCATGTGTATGCGCACTCAAGCATATGTAGATCAAGTTTAATTTAATGCCAACGATAAGAAAAATAAATAAGCAAAAGAAACCAATACAAGGCAGCAAACCAATAGTGGCGACTTCTGCATGCTCTATGCAATATAAATTGTCGGAGGAAAATGGATCAACAGTGCAAATTATGCATAATCCAAAAGCCCTGGAATCTAAATGTCAGGAAAGCTTTAATTCTCAAGTTCCCATGAGTTGTTCGCGTTTTCTAAAAATAAACAAAAGACCATTTTTAGGTTTATTTTAATTGTTGCCGACCACCGTATTGGATTTCAGAGAACTGTTAATATAAACAAGTTAAAGAAAATATTCTGTATTAAATATACCATTAGCAAGCCCATATACCTCACAGTTAGCTAAAATAAAACGCGAATCATAGTGTGAATTGCAGAATCGTGATTATACAAAAGCGAAAAGGAAAATATATATTTAAACGTGTCTAAAATGACGAAAAATACGAGAAAAATACTACGTACATTTGTATATACTCAATGTGCGACTAACACAAATGCATTTGACTAAGTACACGTATAATTGTTAATGCCGTGAGTTTTAATATACTATACGACGCCAGACCTCTAAAGAGTCAATACTTTGTTTTTCTTTTCAATTGCGTCAATGGCGAAAACGTAGCCAGTCCTCTCTCTTTCTCACTCTTTGTCTATGTGCCGGAGAAGAAGGGGCGGGACTGTGAGTGTGCTTTGAAATGCCGTCGAACCAGAACCTACATCAAACGATCCGCATATGCACACGCACACGCACTCTATCGTTCTCATAAACGAACTAATGCTCGCCCCGCACCATCTGTTCTCAAATGAACCGAACCGATCCGAAGTGAGCTGAGTGAACTCAAGTCGACGCAGTGTAAACAGCTTTTCGTTCGCTTTCGTTTTCTTCCGGCAAGGCAAGCGTTCTGCTCTCGCCCGCCTCTCTGCGCTCATAATGACATAAACAAATCGAAAATTTTGCTTAGTCAGACGCTATAGGGAGATTACTTATGTTTTTGTTATTTGTTTTGAAATTTACAAAACGTCCAAACAGAAAACAGCATAAACATAACAGATTGAAGCAACAACCCCATTAGTCGGCCAGGGTATTGTTCCCATATATTTTCGGTATTGGAATGATAACACAAAAATATTTTAAGTACCAATTTCTTGTGTAATGTAAATAATTTATTTCTAAGTTTCCCATGCGTAATAAATCAATAAAAATCCAATTGGAAAAACCCTTGTGGATCGGGCTTAAATACTTTAGCAATTTTCCGCCCATTTATCATGCATAAATCATGTTTTGATTTTCCGCGAAAAAACCCAATGAATAATTTGTGGCAACGACTACGCCACTCTTGTGACGTTGCTAATGAAAATGAAAAAAGCAAAAAATAATATATTGATATTTATTAATCATGCTCGCCTTTTTGGCACGCACAAATAAAATATGTATTTCGTGTATATATGTTTTAAATAAACTTGTTTAGCATTTAATTATTGAGAATTTTCCCCATGATGTCGAAAAAAATATTTCCCCCTCTAGTTGCAAAATTTTGCAGTCGAGGCATATCAATTAAATTTGATGTGAACTGGCAACTGCGGCACAAACTTTAAAATTTACTATGCTCATTATTTATTCAATTACACATTGCGCACATTTATCTAACATTCGCTGTATATATTCTACATACTATAAATGCGAGAGATATTTATTTTAGCACTCGCACAATTTGTTCTCGTGCCCGGGCAGAGACATTTTGTGGTGGGTTGGCCGTGGGGAAGTAGTGGGGAGATGGCAGCCTGAAAGTTCAAGGACAAAGCAGATTCCATTTTGAAAAGCATTAAGGAAATACTTGAGCAAACAGAGAATTGTTTTTCTGAGCTATTTTACGAGCAAAAGCATTTCAATTTATGTGACAAAAAACTAAAAAATAGATACAATCTAAAGAATGTATAACTGGGCCAAAACTTTATGAGGAGGTGTGAGTCTATATTTTGTTTTAAATGCTTCTACTGCCCTGCTTATCTAGTGGATTCTGAGACATCCCCATATAATTTCAGTTTCAGCAGAATGTTAACTGAAAGTCACGCTAAATTTTAGTAAGGGAACTATCCAATTCCAACCTTTTTGCATTATCGATTTTCCGTTTTACCTTTTTGCCAACCTACTTAAAATGCTCATTAATAATATATATTCGTTCATGCAACAAGCCATTATTATTTCCGACCAAGGGATAATTATCAAGTAGCTTTACTGTTACTGTTGTTTTTATGGTCCTTACACTTATCGCATGGAGCTTTAAGAGTCACGCACCTCAGCTATCGGGCTACCGCAAGCGTTAATTGTTTTATTATTCAGATCACGAACAGGAATCACGGCGGCCTATCTAATCTTACTGTCTGTGAAGGGGTAGCATGAGATAGGCGACAAATGTGTCTCGAATTATATGTTGTTATTAATAAACCGGCGATTTTCGATGACAATGCAATGAATGGATTCGCCTGAAAAGTCGCCACTAATTAATAACAGTTATCGAAATTGGTCAATAATATTGACACTAGTAATCCAGTTTATAGTAGAGTGTGTGCTATAAATTATCATATGTTTTATTTATAAACACGAATTGACATTCATGTCGTCTTTCTGACTCAACCAACAAAAGTTCCTGCCCAAAGAGACAGGGACAGAGCTGGTGGCGTATTTAAATTGTAATCTCATTATGAATTACACGAAATTACAGAATTGCGTTGTGGGAATTAGGTCGAATGGGCTGTCTGTCTACTATCTATTATCCACTGCGCATTATATGACGCACCCGCACATCCCCAGAGTCCACAGAGTGCTCCACTTGGCTACGCTCGGCAAACACAGCAATAACAACCAACTGGAACTTCCCACAAATATTTGATTTGCGTCTTTTCCTTAGCCCCCAAGCGCCGTGCAACGCAAAAGGGATCCCATTACGAACGGTTATGCAGCCCCCGTTTCATATTTGAACAGATTTAGCGTTCTACTATGGCAATAAATCCGATACAATGTAGATGGCACGAAATCAGGAATATTGCCCATAATAAACTGAGGTGAGTCGTGCAAGTTTTGAAATAACTACTAAGTGGCGTATAATTTTAAAAGATTTTAATGTTTCAACAATAATGACCACATCAATTTCCGATAGCACCAACTGGAACTGGCACAATCCCGCCTAATCGCCAGTCAACTAACTGTTCAATTACAACATAATCCGCAGAGGCTTTGCTGCTAGGCAGTTCGACACGTGCCTTGGGGGAATCGATGAGCGATGGGGACCTTGAATTGATTGCTGGTTCTCCCGGATCAGTTATGCTTTGTTTGTTTTTATCGGGGGTTCTCTGGTTCACATCCGCCATGCGGTAATTGTTTGGAAGAGACAGAAAAGAGAATCGAGAAAAGCGGCTTACGAAAGCAAAGAACACGCATAAACAACAATTTAAGCCATAATATAGTTATTTAATTTTATTTGCAGTTATAAACAATTTGTTTTTATTTTTCTTTAGTAATAATAATGATCAATGCCCAACAATGAAAACCAAGCCGAATAATTTAGTCTAAAGATTCCAGTTCGATATCCAACATAAACTGGGTATATTTCTGACACCACGAACACTGTCGGTCGAATTTGTTCCATAGCCACATTGTTATAGTGTACATATCTAGATTAAAGCATCTAAACTTACGATCTATAGTTAAAAGTATATTTATATCTAAACGGCCTTTAGTTTCTTTTGTAATATACAAGTTTTGCCGTGCACAAAATTCGAGAGTACGAGCGATGGAACTACTACGAACAAGCTACAATGACAATGGACAACTAGGATTGCAAATGGGATGTGCTATATACGTAGACTATATTATATACTAGACTGTATTAAAGTATATACAAATACAAAGGCTATAAGCTAGTATAAAAAATATATATATGTATAAATTGGTAAAACTAGAGAGCGATAACTCCCGTTAGGTTTGTTAATTGGAAAGTTGATACAATTTCTCAATATATTTTCATTATAGACATTTTGCCACTGTATCGGACCTACATGCCGAGCAGACATTCAGGATTACCGATAGCGGCAAACTGCGAGGGCTACGCCTGCGTCACAAAGTACATTTCACCGGAGGATCCAACGACAACAGCGTGTGTATCACCAGGAGCCCCTCCGGCCCCGCCCAGTGTGTTCGGTGTGGCGGCTGCAATCATGTTGGACATATCGGTGCCATTGCTGACAATGCTAACGGCTCCACTGAATGCGGCACTAGAACTAGTGGCTATTAACTGATCATTGTTGTTGATCCCGATATTGGCATGATCAGTATTCTCCACATGCTGCTGCAGGTAATCGATGTTGTCGTACAATGTGGAGCATTCGCCGCATTTATAGAACGGCTCCACGCATTCCGGATGCTTGCGTTCCACGTGCCAGCGCAGATTGGCCGCATTCGAGAAATTCTTTCGGCAATTGGCAATGCCACAGCAATAGGCGCGTTGCTGATGCGTCTGTCGATGCCTGTAGAGTATCGCCTTGGACTTGAATGTCCGATTGCAGATGTTACAGAGCGGTGTATTCGTTTCGGCATCGTGCGTCTTCATGTGCATGCGCAGCATGCCTGGTCCCTTGAAGCTCTTTAGGCAAATCTCACACTGTGGCTGCTTCTTGCAGTTGGCGCGTATCCAGTTTGTGTGTGAATGCATATGATTCTGCAGTCCCTTGAATTGGCGAAACTCGGTGCTGCACAGGTGACAGATGTAACGGCCTGAGCCCAATGGCGATGTGTGCTGCTTGATGAACTCCGTCACTAGATTCGCATCGATCTCGTAATTATCATCGGCACCCGCAGCGGCAATCACTGATGCGGTTTGCACCAATTGCCTGGAATTAGCAGCTGCCAATTTGCTGCTTATTGTGGGCGGACTGTGTTGGTGATTGCAGGGTTGCTCCACCAGTTGATTAGACTGTTGCTGTTGTTGCTGGTGACCGCGACGAGCACGTTTTGCCGCACTGGGCGTGGGACTGGGTGCAGTATCCACATGCAACGTGGGCGCTACCAGTGCATCCTGACTGAACTCAACCACTGCATTCTCCAGTGAGATGCTATGCAGTTCCACAGAATGTTGTTGCTGCTCATGCAATTGTTGGTGCTGTTGCTGTTGTTGGTCATTGACATCAATAAATGCCTGCTCAATGTCACTGGCGCTGACATCTCCATCGGGTGGTTCCATTATCGCATAGTGCAACTCATCATCAACATCATCGACACCAGCCAGACCCGTGTGATCCTGTTCGTCAGTTATATACTCGCAATCATCCACCGGAGTCATGCCATCCACATCGCCATCCGCTTCAGGATCACCATCGTCTAGTAATTCTTCTTCATCTAGCTGAATCTCCTCGATAATAAAATTATCGTCGTCGTCATCTTCGTGCTTCACTACACCATCCTCGTGTTGCAACAACTGCTCGTCAAAGAACTCATCATGATCTTGCTCGCGCTCTTGTTCCTCATCCTGCGGTAGTTCCTCATCGATGAGCACTTGATTATGATGATGTTGCTCCTTAAGAAAATCCTGCTGTTGTTCTTCGTCCAAAACAATAGTCTCGAACGTATGACCCTTTCCATCGAGTTGATCATACACCTCATCCAGCTCCTCATCATCCATTTCCGCATCGTCTAACAGCTGAACATCTGCATCCGCTAGTGAAGCCCCACTACTCGTTGTGGTACACATGTCTGCAGTGCTGGTTGCTGTGTTTACTTGCGCCAAGCTACGCTGCGGCACAAGTTGCACCAGCTGCAGCGTCTGTGTTCCATTTGGTTGCTGGACAATTTGTAACGTCTGACCATTGGGTGTCTGGAGAAGTTGGGGTAGAAATTGCGCCTGTGCCGAAGCAGCTGCCGTTGCATTTGTCGTTGTTGTTTGCGGGCCTGTACTGATGATCTGCGCCAGCTGCGGTGCAACAATTTGTGTCGTTATAAATTGACCATTGGGCAAAAGGATCTGCTGGGCAGTCGTCGTTGGCAGTAACTGGGCGGGAGCTGGCTGAAGCGTGGGCAATTGAATTTGTTGTATCTGCTGCTGCTGGTGCTGTTGCTGATGCGGCTGTGTGATCAACGGCGGAGGAGGCGGCGGTGGCGCTGGCTCTTGCAGCAACTGTGCAGCCTCCAGTTGTTGTTTTTTTGACTGACGTGACCCCTTTCGTAGCAGTGGTTTCATTTTGTTTTTAGGCTAAAAAATATATGTTTAATGCATATTTCAAACTTGAATATATAATTTTATTGGCACCTTCTGTTGCTGTTGTTGTTGTGGTTGTTGCACCAGGAATATTGGTGACTGTTGTTGCTGCTGCTGCTGTTGTTGTTGCTGCTGTTGCAGTTGCTGCTGTTGTTGCTGTTGCTGCAACTGCTGCTGTTGTTGTTGCTGCTGCAATAATTGCTGCTCCAACTTCTGTTGCTGTTCCTCAGCCTGCTGCTGCTGTTTGAGATGTTTTTGTAATAGTTTTTGCTGCTTACGCTCTAATGGTGTCAACGTCTCATCCATGACAAGACGCACTGTCAGGCCTCTAATATATTCACGCAGTTCCTTGTCGCTGCGCTCAACAAGCGTTTTGAATGCATGATTCCGACTGACGGCATGCACACACTGAACACATATTTTATCTGGCCATCCTTCGGTATGCTCCACACGAACACTAGTGCAATCCATAAGCATTTCAGGCACCTTCTCGCTGAATAGGGGACGCATTTCTTTGCGCTCCGAAATGCAGACGCGACAGATTTTATCCAATTCCAGTACCTTCTTTCGGTCCATCATAACGAAAGCTTCAATACTTTTGTTCTCCTTTCTACGAACATATATAATATTTAGCACTTGCTGCTTGTTTTTACCGAAAACCGTAAGAAAGTGCAACAATTATGAGAAATCTACTGATAAGCTTCATTTAAATTTTCCCGCTATAAAAACCATGTGGCAGCACCATGATTTTGCTTATAATCTGGCAGCCCATTTAGAATAGTGCAAGTGAGACAACTATATTGTCGCCACGACACGACGACGACGACAACTAGTTATACACAATTTACCATCCTGGTATTGGTGCGAGCGAAAAATCATATTTTAACTACTTTCGCAGCAAACCACAGAAATTTATTTGCTATTATTTACTGTATTTTTAGCGTTTAGCTTTATATTAACCGTAAATTTCTCATATTAGTTGCACTTGATGTCGGTTACCCTAGTAACACATTATTCACACGGTTCCCTTACCTAGCAGTATTTAGTATTTATATAATTGAATAGGCTCCGTTTGCTTTAACACGATATTCGACATTAAATTATTTTAAATATGGCCGCGTCACACGAATTGCGGTCGAAAAAAGCAAGAAATTTCACATTTTAAGCACTAAGCATGAGTTTGTTTTGAAATGATGCGAAACAAAAACAAATGCGGCACCAGTTGGTTATTCTGGCAAGTAAATGAAATAACTAGATTTCGACCAGTGCCAAATTAATAAAAATTCGATGAATGAAATTTCTGTGCAACCGCAATGGTGCTGTTTCTCCTTTTGTCTTCTTCTGTCGACTACAGAATGCGCGAGGCAGCTGAAACGACGACTACCCACACAGGCGTGTTACACATATATAGCTCTCTTTTTTTGTTTCGCTCCGTCCTCTGTTTGTGTGAGTGAGATATGCATATGTGGCGTGGCCGCTGCACTAGTGCTGCCAACTCGCTCATATAAATAAAACACCACATTTCACCCGAAAATATAAACAACCTACTAAGTTATTGTAAAATTCACTGTGCTGGCACAAATAATGTATTACATTTATCACAAAATTAGAAAATTATCAAGCTAGTGTTTAAATTGTATATGAATTAAACAAACTATCCTACCTTTATGTTTTGAAGAGGCACAACAGCGTTGGATTATCACTGCACACACACTTTGACAAATTTCACTGTGCCTTACACTTTTTCGACTTTTTGTCGTCCCGTTTTTGTTTTTTAATATAATAGGCACATTTAGTTAATTTTTGAATGGTTTAAAACACACAAAAAACGCGAATCACATATTTTACGACCACGTAACAGCTGCTCTGGGTAGGGGATATTTAAGGACTGTCATGCCATGGTGCCAAAAACTAATAAGGTAACGCATGACAGCTGTGCCTTTCAACCGGCGTAGCCAATTTGACGCTTCTAGCTCTGCCAGCATAAACAAGAAATTCCCAATTGGTTAGAAATATCTTAATAGTTTAAATATGGTGTTATTTTCAAAATCATGGCTTAGGAGTACAAAATAGTACCTTCCATGGCTGTAGAAATCCTTTAATCGATGCAAGCATATGAAAGTGTTGGCGCCGTGAGACTGATAAATATGATTTAAAACTAAAATATTTGTTTATGCCCATAGGCAGTAGACGCCTGTTAAACTAGTTATTTATTCCATATGTTAGTTATAATTTTATGTTTTTTCCCAGATAAATAAGCATGTTTAAAGATGTGTTCGACTGTTATCGTTTCAAATTCTAATAAGAATTAGAAATCGATGACAATTTTTGATTGAAAAAGTGGATACATAAATCATAAATTTATCTGTAAAAATCAAAATATATAAAAAGTTGCCTAAGCATTTGCTTGTGCGTTGCTGGTGTTGGCAAGTTCGTATTTTTGTTTTTGCTTATTCTTTTTGTTGTAGACACGGACTACGCCATAAACTACAACTATCAGGACAACGCCAATCAGCAGGCAACTAACAACAAACCATGGATAAAACGATGATTCTTCCTCATCTGCGTCCCATTCACTGAACTCCGAAGAGCCATTTAAACTCAGCCTGGCGGGCGCTGCATCCATGTCCCGGAATAACGAGGCCTTCGCCAGATTATCCGATTCTGCTGCTTCGAATGCCGGCTCCGTGCCGTCAATCCGAACAAATGTCAGCCTGGCAGCAATAATTGGCATTTTGTAACGTACCAGACCGTGTCCGTAATACTCAAAGATGTCGGCATTGAACTCACGATGCTGATCCATCCATTGGCCAATTATCTGGACTTTCACTTCACTGTGAGCGTCCATAGTTCGACCGAAATATGCCTGCTCGTGCACATCGACACCACCAATGCCATCTGCATCTAATTCCAGCACAGAGTCACGATGCTCCAGCAGAAGCGGTAACTGTTCCAGTTGCCCCTGATTGAACACGGTGCTTGTATTTAGGCGAACCTTCTCCACAAACGCATAGTTAATGCTACCGTAGATGGGCTTACGTTGTGCACTGGGATTCTTTAGTACTCCATTGCCTAGGTGCATCTTGTAACTGTTGGTCACATTGCGCCATGGCATATAGGTGACATTGCGCAACTGGTACATCAATGGCTCCAGCTCCACAAGCACATTAATATTGTCCTCAATGCCATACTGAGAAAGTTACAACAGTGGGTTAGTTAAGAGACTCATCGAAGCAGACATTACTTACAAAGTTATCCTCGAATATCATGACAACGCAAGTGAAGAGACTGTCGTTGACTGCATTGACCAGATCTGTGTGCCGGAAGTGACACATTTCGGTCTTTTCACGTTCCAAATTCGTAGCCTTGGCCATATAGCTAAGTCTCTCCTTCGGATTCAGTTCGGAGGCATAATTCTCCAGCATAACATTGTATGGTATCCATGCGAGCATGGAGCTGGCGTTAGCCTGGCATATATCATCCTGGGAACCACGTCCACTTAACTCACCATTGTACAACTTGAAGAAATGATGTTGACTGTTCCTTATTGTCAGCGATCCGTGATCCTTGCATAGGGTATCAAAGAGGCTTGCCTGGCGGATTAGTCAATGATAGGGAAAACTTGATTTGCCACTTGAATAAATCAAGTTTCTTATCTGTGCTTGTGTACATTATCTAACGAAAGACACTTTCCTCGTTTCCCTACTGTCTTTATCTGTCTATAGCTTAATTCAATTGAGTCAAGACAACAAAAACTTCACTGCAAATTGTCGAAACTTGAATACTCTACTAAATTATCTAACTATAAACCGAACGGCTATTTTTACCTATTATACATATAGAATTATAATCTGATATTGTAATAAAACTAATCTTTCTGTTCGACCACTTGAACTCAGACAAAAGCGTGATTTACAGTCTGTTTATAATAAAAACCTTTACAATCTATATGCAACTGTCCATATTTGTCTATAAAACACGTACCTTGAGCTTGGCATTTAAGGATTTTTAGGCTACGCAACTCGTTGCCATTGAATATCAACCTCAATTGAAAGCTATATGAGGAGTGTTTTAGAAACAAATCACTGAAATATATCACTCTATGGATTCTAAGTGCTTTGTTTTATTGTGCCCAGAACTTGAACCTTGAAAATACGTTGACTTAATTGAGGTCGAGAAAATTTGCATTCTCATCGGAGACACTCATAAACTGGGCTAGCGAACCCCCCTTAAGTGTACTTATATCTTGGAAGCATTCGCTTGTTGAAGTTTAAGTTGGACCCACCTTCTCCTTGATCGTCAGTGTGAGTGCCGTGATGGAGCACTTGGTGTGCTTTTCGGTGGGAACCACCTCACGGCGATCCAAATCAATAAGCAAAGTTGGTTCCGTTTCGATGCAGAAATCCGTGCGCTCCTCAAACGCCTGGCAGCACGTGGCCCCTAAGGCAATCAGTACACCCAATGCAATGTACACATACATATCGCAGTAACTGTGTGTGGTGCTCTTTTCTTCTATTCGTATTAACTGTAGCTGTCCGCTTGTGATATGTGCGACGCCGATGACAAATCGTAACTAAAATTCGCGATTTAAAATGAAAAGCTATTTCGGTGCTTGCTTCAATCAATCGCATTCAACTTGACCGCAAAAGCCGATAAACACCGAACCATATTTATCTATTGTTGAAGGATAAACTTGAGAGATTCTCTCGTATATGAGCTGAACCATTGCAAACGGCCAAGCAACTAAACTGATTAAACTGAAAGTCCCAGCAACGAATACCTCCGGTCTACGCGTCATTTCCCAACACGAACATCAGATAAGATAAACACCAAACAAAATCCAAATAAAAAACGAAAAATTTTTAATGTATGAATATCGCACAAAAAATTCATTTGGATTCCGTATCCCGTAAAACAGTAACATTATATTTTTTATATTACAACCGATTCAATATATTGGATTGGGATTTAAACAGCTTAAACATTGAAAAATAAACTAGTCTTTCTTATATTTTCATAGAAAAGTATATAATTTTTAATAAACTTTGTACAGATGGAAATTGTTGAACAATTTTTCAGTTTTTCTTGATTGATTCTTAACAGTTTGTTATTTTACTGCATGTTGCATTTTTACATAATAATTTCTCTTTTACAAACTTCAACGTAAAACATAATTTAATATAACAGATTACAAAACTAGATGCGGCTATAGCTATGTTTTTTCTTTCTTTGTAAAGAGGAGGAGGGAGCACTTCCAGGAAAAATGTGGAGTAGTTGCGCACAAGAGCGTTCGATGAAACGATCACGTAGGAGTCGGATACGGAGTCGAGGATAGATAACTGGGCTGGGCTGGGCTGAGGTGGTTGCTCAATCTGAGACAGGAGAAAAGACAAGACGGATGCGTACAGATGCCAAAGAATTTAAGCTTATATTTCTACTATTATTTGCATTACCATCGCTGCTGCCATCACCAAAGTCGAGATCGTCGACATTGGAAATAATTTCAATATCATCGTCATCATCATCGTCGCCATCCTCCAAATCGCTATCGTTATCGTCGTCATCATCGCTTGACAAATCGATAAAGTTGCCATTGCGATGGCTGCGCAAGGGGAAACCCATGAAATTCGGACCAATTGCAAATGCTGCAAGATTCAGGGAGAGAACAAGCGATTAATGAATCAATTGATATATTCGAGATTAAGTCTTGGGGGAGATCGCTCACCATTATCGGAACCCGTATCCGATCCCGTGTCGGAGCCCTCCTCATTCGATTCGGGCACCTCCTCATCATCTTCCTGCAAGCATAGACATAATATTAAATTCAATATCATCCATCTGCCGCATGAGAGTTCTGAGATCGACGGGCGCACCGGCACCGGCCACGCCTAGTGTACGTGCTCGCCGTCGCACGCCAACAATTGAACTATTGGGTGCATGCTGGCGAGCTAGATTTGAATTTGCATGTAACGATTGCCTAAGCCGGCTCGGACGACGAGCGACGTCAGCAGCACCAGCGATACCACCATTGCCATCTGCATCTGCATTATTCTCTGCATTAGCCTCTGCATCCACATTGGCATCGGCGTCAGCATCGAGCAGTGCAACATTTGGCTCTGGCGTATGCGGGCGTACTGCCTCGACGATGCGAATTAACACCGAATCACCGTTTGGTGCATTCAAAGGCGGTGGCGGTAGCTGTTCGTCGGACGATGAAGCTTGGGCGACGCCTCTGGCGACACCCTCATCGATGGCCAGATCCTTAACCGCACGCACCTCTTCCGAGCGCTCGCTCTTCTTAACGCCAACCGCATAGATCTTCACATATGTCTCCTGCTTCGAATCGTAGCCGCTGTGATCCTCCACAACTGCAATCAGGCTACCATTTGCGCTCACACTCAGATCGTTAATATTGCGCTTTACATCGATGGTGGCAATGCTAGAATAATCATAGGCATCTAGTACATTGAAGCTGGTATCATAGGTTGTCGTTTCCATGTCATGATCTCGATCGGCACCCAAGCTGGCGCCATATATCACATGCATCGGAGAGAAGGTACAGTTTCGTTGGTCCAGCACAGGCACAGTCTGCAGAAGATGAAACGTGCGCAGATCCCATACCTCAGTGTTGGCAATTATCTACAGATTGTGAAGCAATATTAGCAGTTCCCCTAACACATATATTCTAAACATCTCTCACCTCCAGGCAATTGGGATGGAAGACTCCTGAAATGCACTGATTGAACTTATCAAACTTATGTATCTCTTTGCCGGAACGCACATCCCAGAGCACGCCATCTGCAAGAATAAGCAATCCAATTTAACAACCATATATAGTTAGCTACAACATTCATACTTACCCGACAACAAGAGTTCGTCAGTGCGACAGAGAGTAGCGCGATTTTTCGTGTACTGATTGGGTATGGTGGGCGTGAAGGTAGACACTTTAGAGCCTGTGTTAATGTCGTACAATACAGCGCACTGAAGGAAGACACCAAGGGCATTAATAAAAGAGTGAGTTATCTACATTATAACTTACATCTGTGTGCGTTCCCAGCAGACGATCCTGTGTGGTCTGGCTGAACTCACAGTAACCCACTACGGGCAGACGCAACTTCGATCGGAACTCGTTATCGCTTATCGACCACAGAACTGTGGTGCGTAGACGCCACAAGCTGGTAGTCAACACCAGATCCCCAGCACGATTCGCTTTAATTGCATCCACACCATAAGTATGACAGATTGAGGAGAACTGCTCGACGCCATCGTTCATGTTGAAGACCTTACTCTCGCCCTGGTGTGTGCCCACAATGAGGTAGTTGCCAACGACATCACAGCACGTGAACTCTAGGTCATCATAGTCTACGGAACGTATCGTTCGCCATGGTGCAAAATGTGTATGTACGTGACGGCGATCGAAGCGAGCTGTATTGAATCCAGCTTGAGTACGAAAATGCCGCGAGGTCAGGTTATAATTCGAGCTAACCAGACGACTGGGACGGGGATCGGGGCATTTGTGCGGCTCATAAAGGTCGAACTGTGGACAGGTGGTAACCGGATTGTTGCACAAAGAATGCTGATTCGTCAGATATTCCGTCACAATGCTGTTCAGTGTGATACGCTTGGGATGCAGCGCCGGCGAGACTGCGAGTTCATCCGGTAATCCCGTTGTACTTGTTTCTCCTGCAGCACCCAAACTAATCTGCTTCTGCAGTGATCTACTGATCGAAGATGTTGAGCGATCCGTTCGACGTAGTTTAATTGGTGTTTGTGCACTAACAAAATTAAAATTCGGCACTCCTTGCGCAGATGCTGCGCCTGCTGCAGTCGATGAAGATGATGTGCCAGCAAGCGGAGCAAAATCGTCAGTCTGACCGCGTGCCTGCGAATCTCCACTTGACATGATGGCAGCGTTTACATCCTGCATTCGACTCCGCAGCCGACTGCGCGACATCGAACTAACTGCAGAGAAGCCCTTGTAGTCAAATGGCGATTGATGGAAGTTTCTTATAGTTGTCCTTTGCAGCGGCAGTCCCACCTCCCGCTGCAGCATTTGGGCCGTCTGGCTCAATCCTTTGCTCTCCAGATGCTCGAATATGAGCTGATACAACTGTTGTTCATTGTACTGAATTCTTGTCTGGGCAATAACGTTTGCCTTGTGTATATTGGTAAGCGACGGATCTAGCGGATTGTTAAGCGGCTTTGTCTTACCCGAAATCCTTTCGAGTAGTTCGAGTGCATATTTCTGAAAGATGACATGCTCCGACCGCTTCTCCTGCAATATGGGATCACGCATCAAAGCCTGCAACTGCCCGCTGGCAAACAACGGCAACTTTCCGACAATTTGTCGTACTCGATCGGAACGCGCGAGTCCGGCTAATGCACGACAAGCCATGCCGCGTATACAATCCGCATCGGTAATGGGACCTTTTGTTTGCATTAGGGAGAGCAACACCACGATGCCATTGTTGGAGCACACAGATTCCCAGACCTTTTCAATCAGTTCCTCCGCGTATTTCTGATTCGCTTTGTTTTTGCGCGATGAACTGGCGAATTTTATTAGACTTGTCCCGCTATCTTTGCGTATAATTGGTGAGCAGACGCAATGACAGAGCACGGCAAGCGCAGATTTTATTACCTCGGCATCGGCTGTTATCTCTCCGGCAGCTGCTCCAAGCACAGAACAGAAACCCGATGTAGTTGTCTTGTCCAACATTTGTAGACGCTCGCAAAGCACCAAGTAAACACGTGGTATCACACAGCACACACTGAGAACGTCCAGCGCTGATCGTACAGTCTCCGATCGTCCACTGTTGACCCATTCGTAACTAAAGGCAATTATGCGCAACAGCATGGTAATTCCGCCCAGTTTCTGCAACTGATCCACTGGTTCCCAATGGGCACGCACTGACGTGTGCTCCTGCAGTGTGCGGATTTGTTCATGCAGTTGGTCGAATGTCAGCTTGGCCGCCACCGTTGGATGCTGACTGAAGTAATGCGCCGAAGAGGATGAATTCGTATAGTGCTGGCATAGAAAATTGTTGTACTTGTAGAAGAAATGTGCCTCCATATAACGTTTAAGGGCCACACACACGTGTCGCACCATCTGCCGGGAAGCACACTCCACATCCTCATTGATGACAGAGGCGTTATCGCTGTCATTGTGACTGGGATCGAGTATCTTTAGCACCGATATCTGTCGACAAAACAGGAAATGATATGAATTTATAGTTTTATATATATCTCCTAGTAGTTGAGTACTTACAACATTGTAAAGCTTACGTAGACCATCCTGGGCATCAAACTCATCGAGAATGACCTTAAACTGGAAGCTTAAACTGAAGAACATGGTCGCATGACATTTGGAGGAATCGTGACAGCGTCCCAGTATCCAAAGTGCGTAGCGAACAAGATTAGATATAAGTGGACGCGGCATGCTGCAGATGCGCTCCATAGCGTCCTCACAATAGGCTAAGTAGTAAATGGCTATCGAGACGCCAGTGGTGGCCAAACTTGGACGCGGCACATTTAGCAGCAACTGAAAAATATGAGTAAATTTTGATATGGAACTATTATAAATTAAAACGCAGTAATTAACTCACCTCAAGGCCACCATGAGAGATGAATTCTAATGCGAATTTTTTGTGGCACAGAAGCGATGCAAGGTATTTGAGCACCTCGTAGGCGAGACAAGTATCGCGCCTATCGAGTTCTTCTAGATGCCCAAAGATAAGCATCATCACATTGTTGCCAAAGGCCATGCCCAAAAACTCCTGATACTCGCCCAGGCTCGTTAGGAAGCGCATGATAAGCATCTGACTTGTGTCCGCCGTTGGAGGATGTAGGGGTATATACATACGTTTGTAGTACCGCGACAGGGGAAATGCGTCGCGGCTATTCTCAAACAGTATCGACATATTAGATGCACTACCGCTAGCGCCGGGGTGTTGAGGAGATTGCGGTGCAGAGGCAGTGACAGCACATGGCATCCAGCTTAGCATCCCAGGGGAGAAACTGCTGTCTGCAGAATTATTGTGCGAGCTACTCGGTGCTTCACTTGTGGAACTTTTGCTCATCCTGCTACAGGCGAGCAGCATGTGCAAACGGTTGATCATTTTTGGAACCAGGCGCATATTTTGATCCCGGCAGCTTATCGCAATGTCGCTGACCTCCATGGCGGCTGCTAGAAGTCCGGTGGCATAGCTCTGCAAAGGCTCAATACTGTCCTCAGCCCAATTGTAAAGCCGATTTATGATGCCATCTTCCTCGGCGGTCTGGAATACGGCGGTTGTCTCCAGGCCAGGCATTACAACAAGTATCAGCCTACAGGCTATGATATTCAGCTCCAGGGAGCTGCGACTCACATTCTGGCGGCTAAAGTAGTTCTCCCGCAGATAATCGTTCAGGAGCTAAAATCACATGCTAGTTAGATATCATTTCATTTTGTAATCTGTTTTAGTCATATTTACCTTGCCCATGAACTGATCTTTGCGAAAGAGAAGCTTTAAAAGAAGTCCGTACTGACAACTAGGATCGGTGCGATAGGGATGTCTCAGATCTAGGGGGTCGGGATCCTTGCGCATATAAACATCCTTTTCACGCTCAAAAATCTCAGCCAAACTGAAATTTCGTTAATTAGTTTCAATTATTTACCTATATAGGCTCTTAACTTTACCTTCGTATCGTTGGCACTGGATCGTAGCCACTTTGTGTTTGTTCCTGCTCCCATTTATCAATGATTTGGGTTAACTCTTTTTTGGCTGCCGAACGTCTGTCAGCCGCAGGGTCATCATCGGCATCCGCATTAGCTGCATCATCACCATTGCTATCGTCTTCTTGAGCAACATCATCGTCATCTTCACCGTCACCATCACCATCACCCTCGCCCTCTGCGTCTATTTCTACAGAATTTTCCTCGCTATGTGCTGCGGGTTCAACATCCAATCTAAATAGCTCATTTGGTGATGCTTCTTCCATTTGAATTTCACCATCATCCTCCTCCTCCTCTGGCGTAGCGGCATTTCCACTGCCATTATCATTTGCATTCGACATTCTCAAAGCGGCCCAAAAGGCAAGCTCTTTGTATGCGTCAAATTTCCAAATTAGTTTTGATTATGAACCGAGAACCCTTACTCACAATAGTCGAAATATTACCAATCCAACCGATTTGTTAGGTAAATTGAGTGCCGTAGCGCTAAAATAAACTAACCACGCGCTTCTCTTTTTTGGCAAGCGAAATAGTGTTACCATGTGTACACTAGAGAGGAACGATAGTTGTAAGTGAATATCGAAGAATGATCACAAATGGTTCTGACTTGTGATACTTGATGGAAAGTACTTAAACATATTCAATATATTAAAAAAGTTAAATACAAACGATATAAACAAAAATTAAATTAATTGAATTAATATATTTGAACTTGTTTACTTCACACATTCCTGGTTATACAGACAGAGTGGCAACGCTAACAACGATAAGCGCCCTTTATCGCTTTTGTTATCGATGTGTCGCGTCATTGTTTTGTTTTTAGCACCAAACTACTTTAGAATATTATTCACATTTAAATTATGGGTTTCCTATTTATACTCAGTTGGATTTCACTAACAATACAGATCATCTTTATTACGCTTTCCATAGGTGAGCAACTCTGAAGTTATTCATATTGATAGTAGAGCCTAACTTCATCTAATTATTCTCAGTTTCCGGACTTTACTATTTGGCTGAACTGGCAGAGGAGTACACAACGTCAGCACGACGATGTATTTTGTTTATGATAAGTTTTACAATATTCGTATATCTTATGCTGATACTTTTTGAGGACTTCTCGTGGAGCCTTCTATTATGTGGTCTTTTGGCTCAGGGATTTTATTTCAGTATTATGTCGAGTTTTCCCTTCATACAATTGATTTCGGTGCCTTTCATTGGTTCAATTGCCATGCTGGTGATTAATCATGTGCTGGCATTCCAGTATTTTACCACCTTCTATGTGCCCTTTACACAGGTGAGCATGTCAAGAAGACACCAAAGTTTATTCAAATATTAATTGGAGTTATATATATTAAGGTTCTCGCCTATTTTACAATCTGTCTATGGCTGGTCCCCTTTGCCTTGTTCGTTTCGGTCAGCGCCAACGACAACGTACTGCCCACCACAGTGAGTGCCAATGATCGTCGTCTGGGCAGTAATAATCCGGATGTGGTCAGCAACTACTTTTCGGGGAACAAGAAAATGGGACTGCTTTCGTTGTTTAGCTATTTAAAAGAGACGTTGCTGCCAGGACGCAGCAAGAAATCATTTTAGAGAAGCCACCAAAATGCTAATCGTGTTTACTTTTAGTTATTTATTTTTTTATTAGGTATAAATGTAGTATAACTGATAAATGTTCGTGATCTTTTTCTGCTTATTTGGTCTGCGACGTGACGGTGCCATCGGCCATGCCAAAGTAGCATTTTGTTGCCATGTCCACAAACAGGCCTGTCTCCATGACGCCTGGTATCATTCTTATGGTGCGATTGACTTCATCCCAATCATATTCACGCTTGGTCACAAATTTCCAGTCCAACAAAAAGTTGCCGTTATCAGTAACGATGGGACCAGCCTTTTTTAGGGCAAGACGCAGGTGGGCCTCGCCACCGAAGAGCGCCTCGATCTTTAGTTTAACAGGAACATGGGCCATTGGAATGACCTCAATGGGCACCCCCTTACACCATTGTTCCCCGAGACGCAGCGATTTTTTGGTGTAATCTCCCATGATAATGGTTTTCTTAGCACATGAAGCAACAATCTTCTCCTGCATCAGACAACCGCCTCCGCCCTTGATCAGTACCATTTTGCTATCGACCTCGTCGGCGCCATCGAGATACACATCGATCACTGGATTACGATCTAAATCACCCAAGGTGAGATTGTGTTCCAGTATTAGCTGACGCGCCTGAAACGATGATGGCACACAGATCATGTCCGCAAGAGTACCTTCCTTCCACACGCGCTCCGCAAGACGCTCCACGGCAGCCACAATAGTTGTCCCGCTGCCAATGCCTATAATTTTGGTTTCCTCAGTAACCCATTGATCGACTGCAGTGCGAGCAACTAGAATTTTTGCTGCATTTAATGAGGCTTGGTCGTTCATTTCAGCAACTTTGCTTTGAAATGTTCGTACGGATTTGATTTCACTTGTGATCAATTGTGGTAAACGATTGGATCTGAGAAAATCTCGGCGCAGTAACAATGTCTTCAACATGTGCCTCTATAACTTCAATGTCACCCGGCGTCAAATTCACAAATACACAAGTGACACGAGCTGAAAGTTATCAAACGTATGATTAATTAAATGTTTGAAATAAAATGTATTGATTTTGATTTATTTGTTGTACGAATTAATTTTCTTGAATACAACAATTTATATTTATTTTGTTTATAAATTGTGATAACGCTTATCTTTTGAGCTTTGCTTACGGATTTTTCAGCTCCTACTATTAAGCCTTATATATCGACTTCGAAGTTTTCTTTGGCTTATCGATATTACTTTATATAAAACTATCGGTGCTGCCAACCTGCTTGAATTAAAAGTATATTTGTTGGCGGTAAAGTTTAAAATTCAAGCTCACTTGCTGTGAGAAACCAGTTTTTGATAGTTAAATAAAAATAATTAAATACAGTTTTGCAGCTTAATCGCTGTCGTTATATTTAAGAATTATATTTTAAATTAAATGGCATACAAAGAATTATTAGGCAACAACTTTTTTATGGCTTCATGAGATTCTGCAGTAAATTGTATGTAACAATCTTAGGGGCAAAGTAACCGCCAAAACCTTTGCGTCCTCGGTGATAAATGCCCAGCCCAGAAAGCGGGACAGCAGGATTTGGTACAACTTCCTGTATGTCAATGAAAGGCACCGTATTCTGAGCAGCATCTTTGTCCACGCTGGAGCTGGTGAATTCCATATATTGATTATCCGTAGACAAGGGTCGAGAGTTGAGAGCCGTTTTGGTGGACACCTGCGGATCGTATAACATTAGCTTCTGGCGGGGATTGTCTTCGCTTCCCGTTGTCTTATCGTTGCTCAGCCAAAAACTGTTCACATTAGGATGGATCAGGCGTCCGGTGGAAATGTTAAAAGCACTAAAACGAACCTCTAAATTGATGTGTTTCTCTTTGACACGAAATCGGGCACCAGTAACAACTAAAGAGTCATTTGAAGTTGAAATCTCATCCAAATCCATTGCACGGCTATCGTAGGTAAGCTCATGATAGTCAAAACCATTGCGAATATCAACATGGGTTACATTATACGAATCCAATGGAATCCATGCCAGAGATGACTGATTAATAATGCCACCAGGCAGCAATGCGCCCTGTTGCAGTTGCAGATGAAAGACACGTTGATCCTTAACAAACTTTGCTCCAGTGACGATAAAATTATTTTCATAATCTGAGAGTGTGGGGCGCAAGTTGAAATAACGATCGGAGAGTGGGCCAGGTTCATCGCACAGACAAAAACAGTAATTACAACGCCAGAAAAGGTAGCTGGACCAGGATTCCGCACGCTGAGTGCTTCCAGCACAGGTTTTTTGCTGTCCATCATTCCCAAGAATACGACCGTTGTCAAAGTTGATAAAATCATATCGCCTCCAGCGATCTGTCGTGCTATTCGAGGGACAAACGGACAGATCGGCAGAAATGAAGCGACAGCTGTGAAGCCGTCCAGAACACTTTGGTTGCTGCTTACAGAACTGATCTTCGTCGGAGCAGCTCGTTATGACCGCATCGTGATAGTCTTCGCAAGTATCAAAGCAACTCTCCTTGGAATTAAAATTTATCTCGTTCGTCACATATCCCTGGAGCAAACGTGAAATATGATCGTAGCTCTTACCTAGGCCGGATTGCCAGGGTTCGGGATCACAGCGTAGGTAGACGCGTCTGCTGCGTGCCACTACATTGGCAAGTAATCCCTGAGAGTGCTGCACGCGTGCTTCATGTTTGCTACGCATCAAAGACAACTCCTTTGTGAAGTTACCCCTGCCCAAGTTGTGAAGTGTCATATATGAGAACTCCATCATAATGAAGGCCTTGATCTCGACCAGAGCTATTTTCGTAAACAGATCGTAGGCAAATTGTTGCGATGAAAGATGAACTGTGCACACCTGAACCTCGTCTGTCTCAAATTTGTTTACCATTTGCGAGAAGAGCGTGCTGTTTTCATTGTCACCGGGATCTCCGAACACATGGAAGTGCAGCATCTCAACCAAATAAGCCAGCGAACTAGAGTCCGTCTTGACGCCCCACTCGGCAAAGCTCTCCAATGTGTACGGCTCCATTTTCTCCTTAGAGATCTGATAAAAAGTCATGTCACTGTAGTGTGAGGTTATTAATTTGGTCACATCGTTGACATCGTTCAGCTTCTGTGCCAGCAGGGATTCAGTGAGAAATTCACGCTTCAGTGTCTCGATGGTCAGTGCAAAGTATTCAGCTTGAAGCTCTTCCGTATGGCGAACTCGTTCATTAACCTGATTTATTTGCTCCATTATCTTATCCTGCTTGTCCGGTAAAATATTAATCTTGTTATCGACAACGGGAAAGTCCTCAATTAGATCCCACACTTTGAGAACCATTTCGGACACATCGTGGATAAGTTTAATTATGTTCACCGAAGTGGGAATTATATTTGCGCCATCAGTGTGAGCCCGAAACGCCATAGTCCACAACAGGACCACCAGCTGTACCTTAAGACGCATCGTTAAATCACTTTAGTGCTCCAGGTTATCTAGAAATAAATGAACAAATTTAAAACTGTTATAAACATATTATATGTATATAATAAGTACATCTGTTCATCATACTGTTTTAAACATATGTTCATCATATGTGCTTGCTTACTCCACACAAAAGGAAAACACAAGCCTGAATTCAAATACATACATACATAATAAATACGTATGTATGTAGGTATGTGCATTTGCACAATACATTTGTAAACTTGATCGCAAAATTTAAATATGCGTATGTGTTTATTTGTGCATGTATCTGCTGCACGACTTATCACAAATGGCTGCGCAGGCAGAATTTGCAAATGCTTACTATAAACATATCCACAGTTTAGCCAAACCCGATGTGACTTACACAATTATTTTTAAATTTTTTCACATTGATTCACTCTGCGTTGCGTACGATCAATTCGGTTGTCTGGCTGGAATTGATGTTAGCGGTGCTGGCGCAGTCCGCTCAATACGTTCGTGCGATACACATGTTTACAGTGCGAAAATATCGATAGACATCGATACATAATACATACATACCGTTTTGTGCAAAGAGAAGAAATAGACGAATCTGCGAAAAAGCGCCAAAAGTGCAAAGTCCACAGCACTTTGTGCTGTTTTTATTATTGTTGTGGTGCTTGCAGTCGGGACAATGAAACGCGTTTAAGTCTTAACAACAACAACAAATTGAAGAACGCGCAGACCAAAAGCCACAATACAAAAGTCGTTTAAAGTTAAATGCTCGCCTTGATAATAATAAGAAATGGCTGCGGGAGAGCATTAAAAGCATTCGTTTACGCCTTGGATGGGCTTGCCGGCACGATGATGACGTCGTGCCAGCGCTGCTGCTCATCGCTGACCAGAGCAACATGAAAACGAGAAAGGGGAATCCCCCAGTTTGCCAGGCCGGCAGCTATGTATGTATGTATATTCTGTGCAGACGAAAGTGCTCGGATTATTTTTGTAGTATTTGAAGAAATTTAATACTTTTAGTGCACAAAGCGAAAACTGTTGAATGAAATTGCGATAAAGCTGAAAGGCAAAACACACAATCACAAAGGTGATTGCAGATTTTTTTTTCTTCCCTTTTTACCTGCAAAATGGAACAGCAACTGAATGCAGTTCAAAGCGAGAGCAAAGAAGAGAAGAGCAAGAAAATAGTCATAGTGAGTAGAGAAACTTCCTCGAGATTTGTGCTAATGAATTTCTGTTTTCAAGATTACACCAAAAGCATCGCCATGATTATAGAACATTCGATCTGAGAGAGAGCAAATAACCAAGTTTCGATCTGTGTACGCACCTAAATATGCATACATGACATGGAAGTCTATGAAAACGTTGCCTCAGCTGGCAGTGCAAACAGCAATTAAGTGAAACAAACGCACAAAAGAACAGCAGATGCAAATAGTTAATTAAAGGAATGCATTGTTTAATATGCCCCTTGTGGATCACTCTGCAACACCTGCGCGGCTGGGGCAGAGCTGCTGCTGCCGCAGTTGCGAGTGCCGCGCAAAAAAGCCCCTGTGCATTGGACGCTGTGTAAATGGAGCCGCGACCCAGTTGCCTCGCTGCGCTACCCCCCGATGGCATTTTCCATTATGACGCCTAAATAGAGAGCGCGTGAAAAAACACGTCTCGTTTTTCCGAACAAGAATTATGGAATGGAGATAGTGAGACAAAGAGAGAGAGAGAGAGAGTGAGAAAGGCAGATCCCCGTGGCCAGGCTGATGATGACAATGTCGGAGCTCTGCTCTGAACGACTTGCGCCATTGGGGAACAATTTATAATTTGATTAGCACATTGCTGACTGCACACGGGAGGGAGGCAGGTCAAAGAGGTGGAGGAGGTCTGCGTTAAAAGTCAACGGAAGTGCATCTGAGTGCAGCCTTGGTAGCTTTGTCTCTTAGCCTTATCTCATCTACATACCGATTGAACATGCAAATGCCACCAGGGCGATGGGCACTGGGTGATGCTGTGCCTGCGAATCACACTTCGTTAGACGCCTCTGCCAGCGCCGACAATGACAAATGATGATAAAGCATAGCAAGCTAAAGAAAATTGAAAGCACCCTACTACGCCTACAGGCGCCAAGCCGAGTTGATCTGAGCAAAAGTTTATCTTTAGCTTTCAATTAATATCAGAAGTGGCGTTTTTATTGCATCCCTAAACAAAGGATATTCCAGCCCAGCCATGATAATCAGTGTGTCGTCACCACGAGCACAAGGAAAATTTGCGAACTGCACAACACACAAAAAAACAGTTAATACGTTCAAACGCGACTGTAAGATACCCTATAAATTAAACAGAGTGGACAAATGTCGAGTTGTTTGTATATTTTCTAGATATTTTTTCCCATTGTAGTATGATTTCCTATAAACTAGTATATTCATAGATATCATAGTCCATTAAATTTTAATTGATTTCCAAGGGCCTAACGGATGCAAAGCTAAGTTAGAAAGATGCTTTAAAAAAAACAACATAATTAAAAGTAACTACAAGTTAAGCTTGGATCCTCCAAGTCTTATACTAACGTATGTTTATACTCTTTATACCCCTTATCGTATGAGGTATGCGAACTCAAAAGCACACAAAAAACAAGCTAGGCATTCAAAGGATTCTGGGGCCAAGAAACGCCCCCAATGAAAATGCGAAGTTCCTTTCATTCATTCATTAAACAATAAACAAACCAGCAACGCTGCAGGCTAAGGGGGCGTGGCCGCAAAATAGATTAATGACTTCAAATCCGCCTGACGAAATCAATTTATTACGCTCGACCGCACACAGAAAACAGAACAACATTTAGAGAGCGGACAACATATTCGAGACAGTCCACGGCGAAGTGGGGCGTGGAGACTAACCTGAATATGTTGCCTGCTCAGTTGGCCCGGGATTTCAATCTTTACCTAGCCCGACGATGGCATCCCGGCAGAGCACAGCAGTGGGGTGCCGGAATGGATCGTAGGCTCATTTTTAGTCGCTTGAATTCCACACGCTCCTGTTCCCATTCCCGTTCGTAGAGATCGCGCATGTATTGCTGCCGAACGCGCAGCAGTAGTTTCTGACCCGTCTTCATCTCGAAGGTCATGGGCTGCAGCAGGCGGTGCACAATTGATGATCCTCCACTGGCTACTTTCGTGTAATCGCGCGAGGCGGCGAGGGCAAAACTGGGAGGGTGAATCAATATTGATGAAAGACAGTATGCATTACAGGGTATTCTTACTCACATGTCAGACTTCATTGATTGTACGAAACAACGCGAAGTGTAAGAACAACAAGAAAATAAACATGTACGTTTGATGAAAGAAAAATCAAATAATGATCAAATATGGTATTCGACTAAATACTAATGAAAGGGAAGAAGGGGTAACCCAAAGTTGGCATTCAATGCCAAATGCCATCAATTAGGAGACCACACAAAACGCACGTGAGTGACACTGCCGGAAGGAAGGAAGACACCCCATGTGGAACAGCATTCGCACTTAGGATCTGCATGTTTGCCACTTCCGCCCTATGGGAAGGTCATAGGATTGTGCTGGGCGGGGGAGGGACATGCCAGTCAGGTCAGCTCCGGTTCATTTTAATCAAATGTCAGCGCATTTTGTGGGCTTTTAAGTGCAAACACGAGTCCGGCAATCAGAGCTGATTGGAACCTGGAAAACAGCACTTGGAATTAGGTAAGAAGCAACCAAGACTTTTCATTAAGTACATCTTTACGGCGCAGTCTGGCTAAAGGATTCGTTTCGACTGGCCAAACAGTTTCCTGCTCGGCAACAGAGTGAGATAGAGCGAGAATGAGGCTATTAGACAGAGAAGGATAGGTAGTGGCGCAAACATTCGAAAAGCCAACACAAATCGTTGCCCGACAATTGCAGTCAGCTTTAGTGATGCCAAATTAGCTAGTTGCCTGAGAATGACAAAAACAGCAAAATAAGAACTTCAGATATTACCAGAGAAGGGCAAAAAGGCTAGTTTTCTCCTCTGCCGATCCACATCTGATTTTACTCACGCTCTTCTTCATTCCATCTTCCTTTATTCCGCCGCTGCTCTCCCGCACTCTCTCTGCTGCTGCCTCGCTTATACACATGCACGGGCTGTGTGTGCAAGAAGAGGAAAGCAATAGTTCGTACTGTGGCTGTGTGAGATTTGTGCTCGCTGCACTTATAATAAGTAGAAGAGAGGGCAGTGCTGCCCATGTGAGAAGAGAGAACATATTGCAGCTTTTTGTGTTTGCAGTTCGATTAATATCGATTGGAATCGATTAACATTTGTTGTTCTCTTTTATATTTCAATATTCGGAGTTTAGTTCGATTTGTAGACAGTTCCCTTATCCAGCTAAAAATTTATTAGCCGCAATACAGTTAGGCCCTCATCACTGCTAGTCGGCCACGAAGAGAGAGAACACTCAGGTGTGTAATTGCAATTCGAATTGGTCAAGTGTAACAATGTAAAGACGCCACTGCACACGAGACACAGCACCAGCAGCAGCAGATAGAGCAGATAGAGAGAGAGAGAGGAGGAAATACACTTACAGTTGGCACCTACACACTGGAAAACACATCCGAGAATGGGAATCAATTGGATCCATGAACTTATGCAGCCGAACAAGAGGAACTTTGTTGCCGGCCGCTCGAGGAAGAAAATCAAATTGCAAATTGCAGCCAAGTGTCACGTGCATGGACACATTTTTGGGGCCGTTGCCAGCAAGCGATGCCACTGTCGCTGCCACAGTTGCCGTCGCTGTTGTTGTCGCTGTCGCTGCCTTTAGTACCCCGTAATGTCGTGACATTTGGGCGCGCTTGGCCTCACAAGAGCTAAGGTTATTGCTATCGCCGCCAAGGCAATCAATGCCAGAGACATGAACTCCCAAAGTGCATGTGTTATAGCTACACACACACATACACCCACACAAATACGCACAGTCTGGGGCACATGCACCTGCGCCCTGCTGCACTTTTCGCTGCTCCTTTCCGGGGTGGCAACCATTCATTATGTTGACCACGCTGTCACATTTGCTACGTGACATTTTGCTAACTGCAACGAGAAGCAGCAAGGGAAGGGGGACAGAGTGCCGTTACATTGTCTCGCCCTATGTTCCTCCCTCTCACACACTCACATACACACACACAGTCAACTTACAAGCAGACTGCAAAAACTTCAACAGCTGCAACTGCAAATGCGCTGATCCCGCATTGTTCGAATCGCAGTTAAGCCCCATTCAAATTCCAAGATAAGAATCGATATTATTTATATTTTAATTGGAATTCATTGTATACAAAAGAATTGATGAACTCTTCTAAAAAGTCATGGGAAAAACTCGTCATTTCTTTATGCGTAAGAGGAGGTTACATTTAACATCCAACTATTATGGTATATACTTTATTTTGTATTTCTAGACTCCCCGTAGTCACCTTCCACTAAGTTGCTAGGTTTATAATCTCAAATCCTTTAACAGTAGTTTTAAAACAATTTTCTCTTCGCTTATTTATGCGTTAATAATGGAATAAATTGTTTCTGTTACCTGCTGCAGTTTATTGCAAATCTTCAGTGATTTGCTTCACTGCTCCAAGACTGCTTGCCTCGTGGTGTAGCAAGCGGGGGGCGAGGATGAGTGAATCCTTATGGTCAATCGTATAGCCATTACAATATACAAAGTTATGGCAATGCTTCTCGAGGGGATTCGTTTCATTGGCGGAGCAAGTGCCTTTTGAGCTGCGCTGGATTTGTATCGAGATGCTCTGTCCGAGATTACAGCACAGCAGAGCAGGGCAAGAGCTTCAAATTACAAGTAAATAAAGCGAATAGCAACACGCCCCGGCATGGACATGGACCTGGACATGGACAGAGTTGAGTTATGAACGTGCTGGGAACAGGAAGTGCAACGAATCGAAGCGAAGCCAAAGGCAACAAGCGCATGGGTTGGAGGGGAAGTCAAGGGGAGGGAGCACAAAGTAAATGTGCAAACATTTATTTATGTGCTGGCCATGGAGTACTTTAAAGCACTTCAATTGCCCTGATTCACACACACTCACCCACAGCCTGGAGGTGTCTATGTGAGTGTGTGTGTGCGTCTGGTGGGGAGCAAGCGGAAGCTGCGTTGCTCCGTAACCCAAACAAATGCCCTTCGAGTGGACGTTGGACAACGCTTACAAATGACACTAGGCAAGCGAGCCTCTCCGGCTGCCAGTTTGCATGTGCCAGCGTCTCCATCTCACCCTCTCCCATTCTATCCCTTCCTCTCCCTGTCTGTCTGTCTGTCTGTCCGTCAGGTAGTTTTGCCAATTCAAATTTCAAATTTGTCGGGAATTTGCAATTGCATTTTTGCCCCGAGTGGAATTCGGAACAACCTGCTGGCATTAATATGCCAGCCAGCCAGACAGCCCTGCAGGCAGCCTGTGGCCCATGTGGTGAATCCTATCCTTCGGGCACGCGGGCCTGCCAGCAGACCCTGCAGCTGTTGCTGCATTTTCACAGTAATCGAAAATGGAATTAAATGTTTTGCAAACACTGTACGATGGGGAAGGATGGGCAGGGAGAAGGGTGGCAGCTTTGCCGCCAGCATATAAATTAAATTTTATTGCCAACATCGGTCCGTTTGCGCTGTAAATTGTGATGGATCTGTCCGCCATTTGGCTTGGCCTCCAGTATAGTTTTAACGCTACACTATAAAGGCCACAAAAATATGTATTGTACATAGTGTGCCATGCATGTGTGTGTGTGTGTTTGCTAACATACGCTTACACACAGATTAGTGTGTGAACACACACACGCAGACGTGAATAACAATTACCCTTGCATTTGAGTGAGTGGAGTAAATAAAGCTTAAAGCACTATGTAAGCTCGACTTGAACTTTATATGCGCGCTCTTAATTGTTAAATTTGCGCATTTACGTGATCTTCTTTTGTACTCTCTTTCTTCTTCCTCTCTTTGGTAGCATAGTAACTGCTTTATCTGTTAACTTTGACATCATATAGTTGTCTCCTTCTAACCCAGGCGGCAGATCAATAGAGTTGAGCCAATGACAATTGACAGACGCGCAGATTGCTGCTGCTCCTTGTGCTGCAGCAGAGCATTTCAATTAGTTAATAATAAAAGAAAAATACCTCTTGCATCATTTCGAACACATTTCTCCGCACATTTCTCTGCAATCTTGATTTTTTCGAGCCACTGACCAGCTTGACTTTTCAATTTTAATGAGCTCTTGAGAGTTTTTCATTTTTCTCTGCTGCTTTAATTAACAAAAATGAGTTCCAACAAAGCAAAAAGTGTGCGAGAGAGAGAGAGAGACGAGGCAAAAAAAAGTATAAAACTTGCTGCAGCAAAAGGCGACTAAGAAGACACATGAGCCCCAGCCGAGGCACATTTCAAATGGAAGAACACAACAGCAACAGCAAATAAAATGTCGCCACTAAGTAGTGTTTTCTTTTTGCAAATGTCCACTTCTTTTCTTGTGCGCATATCCTGTAGTTGCGCCACAGCAGGCATGATATGCGGTAAGTAGACAGAGAAATTTAATAAATTTTTTGTAATCAACAAATAGTTAAATATTTTCTTTTAGCTAAAACTTTAGTATATTTGATTTGAAGTTGAATAAAACTTTAACTGCAACCCAGAGTACTCGGACACGATACAGGGTGCACACTCGACTATCACACGTCCACATCTCGCATAGCTACTGCATTGGGGGGCTACGAAGTTGTTGCAGTTGGCGTTAAAAAAGCGGAAAATCGCAGCACATTTTTGCTTTTTAATTAAGCCCTCCATTTTTTATGTGCCTTTCGAAAGCGACACGGCGTGATTCCGTGCGCGAAGTGTGAGCATAGTTTACTCTGAGAAAAAGAGAGAGAGAGGAGCTATGCCGTGCCGAGAGTGCCGAATGGCAAATATAAAGTGCGTGCAGAGTGGCAAAAACAGCTAAGGGCGGGGCGGGGTCAGAGGGGGAAATGCAACTGTTAGCTCGGGTCAAATGGGACTGTGAAAAGCGTTGGATAAATTTTTGTGAAAGCAGCTGAAGGGAAAACTGTGAGAACTCTGCGGCACCTCCAAGTGGGAGGATTAACGACGGACATACCAGGGAACTAGACCAGACAAGCTGCTCCTGTTCCTACCTGAAAGTATCTCAATCAAGAGGCAAAATACGCACCCTTTAAAGCGATACAAATATATGTGAATATATATAAATGCATAAATCTACACATATGTATATACGAGTATACGTATATTTAGATGGAAATGCCATGGTAAAAGCGTATACAGCTTAGGTATTCCAGAATTCTGAGGCCTTGCAACCATCTACCTGATATGTGTGGGTATATAGGGCTGGGTGAGTTGACGCGACCGGCTTAGTCAAGAAGCGCGTCGGGTTTGGAGCGGACGTGTCACGTGATTTATCAGTCACTGAGAGCAGTAATTTTTGGATGCTTGCCACGATCGTCGGCGTCAGCACGTACACTTCGAAAACAATAACAACTGAAACAGCGATAAGGCCCTCCCACCTCCCGCTCTATACCAAACACAAAGGTGAGTGACGCTGCCGGGCTAAACGGGTTTCTGAAGCTCAATGATCCGATACTTTAACGTTACGGGACTGTAGTTGACCAGCTTGAAGCCGAACACTTTGTAGAAATCGACCAGCCAGTCGTGCGTCTCCAGGCCCAGCTCAATGGCCAGCGTCAGCAAAAATTCGCCGACAATGAGTCTCTGTTGGAACGGGGACATTTGCTCCGGTATTCGCGACTCCTGCAGCATCTGCCTTGTCAATTTTAGCATCTCCTCATGTTCGTTGCACGTCGCAAAGTCGCGCATATCACGGAGTCCCACAAACGAGAGTCTTACATAGACAAAAGTGCGTCCGTCCGTGCACTGTCGTTGCACAGCAATCGGCCACACTTGCCACAGGTGTTGACACTCGAAGCGCAGCAGTTTGCTGTAGTCACCTTGTTGGCTCTGAGTCAATCCGTATATCTCGCAGGCGCCTCGATCCGTGCAACAACCGTGTATGGAGTTCCAATCGGCCTTTTGCACTGCCTTGATAATCGTCGTCGCCGCATGGCGAGCTCCCAACATAAAGTCAGACTCATCGAAATCTGGCGGCATCAGCTGACGCAGCTTCCACATGCAATAGCGTGTCCGCATCCGGCTGATCCAGTGCAGCAAGGCCAATTTAAAGCCACTACGTGGTGGCAGTTCAACCATATGGCTGCGTCTGCGTTGTGGCTGATGTTGCGAGCTGACGCTGCTACTTTTCATTAAACAACAAGTCAAATCTATTGACTGCACACTAAGGCTGCGCAAAAATTTATACATTTCAATTACTATAAAAACAATAATAAGAATCAAAGGCCGAAAATATTTAAAAAGCAGACGTGTTTTTGAAATGACGCTACGACGCTACCCCATGCATACTACATAACGACGCGTTGTTTGAATACCCTGTAAACATGAGCAATATTTTCATGAAGTGAAGTTCTTATGCAAGAAATCAGTAACTAGGGAAATGTTATACATGTCCATATAGTAGAAAATTAAATAACGAGTGAGTTACTTAATTATTAAGCTTGCAAATAACTCTTAACTTTTCTAAAGTCTATCTCACGAAACTTTTATTATTAAAAGCCACTGCGAATATAACATAAATGAAAGTAACCTACTAAAATCAGTTTTTACCTCATTTTAATGAACCCAACAATCCCATTTTGGAAAATTACAGTATAGTTTTTATATGTCAAGAGCAAAAAAACATAGTATCGCTTGTTGTTATATGTAAGTGCATTTGTCGGGATTTACATATGTTTCTAATAACAGGTTTAAAGATTGAATATTATTTACTATCGGCAATTAGCCCACAAAACTAAGTATAATATATCATTTTTTAAGGCACTTGTTAAAGTCAAAAAGAAATTTAAACACAGGGTAGCTCCAATTTTTTTTGGGGTCTACAAAATAGTATAAGAATATTTACAAACGCCAACTCTAACCTTACTCATCTTCTTTTTATCTTTCGAAAACAGCATGCAGGGTATGCTCTATTTCGTCATACTGATCCAGTTATGGATGCTTGGAGTGCGCTGCAGCGATGATAACTATCGTTTGCCCATGATCTATAGGCCAGAACATTATGATCTACGCATCTTAACCCATCTAAATGGAGTTGATGAACTGCGTTTCAAGGGTGAGGTTAAGATTGACTTCCGTGACCTCGACCAGACGAGGAACATCACGTTGAATGCGAAGAATTTGACAATAGACGAAACACAAATCACTTTGAACTCGTCCAGAGGGAAGCATTGTCTTGCTGGCTTTGAGGTGAACGAGGATAAGGAGTTCTTTATCGTAAAACTGTGCGAGGATCTACAGCGTGATGAGATCTATGAGTTATTCATGCCTTTCAAGGCTCCATTGAATGCCAATCAGACGGGTTACTATTGGAGTTCGTTTAATGAAACGGGCAGCAACCTGACCAGGTGAGTGAGCGTCTATATATATATCACGAGTAATCATTTAATCTTTATTCCTTTCCACTTAGTTATTTGGCTGTCACACAGTTCTCCCCGACCTTTGCTCGGCTTGCCTTTCCTTGCTTCGATGAGCCCTACTTGAAAGCCACATTTCGTGTCACGTTGGGCTACCATAAGAACTACACGGGACTGAGTAACACGCCTGTGAGAAAGTGCATTGATCAGTAAGTGGAATCTGTATATTATTTTCATTTGGTCTAATCCTAGTTTCGTTATAGCGAAACCTTTAAAAACTACGTTTGGTGCGAGCATGAACCACTCTTGCGTACCTCAACTTATTTGGTGGCATATGCAGTACACAACCTGAGCAGTGTTGCCACCCAGTCGCATGACGTCTCCTTTCGCAGCTGGATGCAGCCCAAGGTGCTGCAGGATGGAAACTTCCTAGCGAACTTTGCACCCCAAGTGCTCAGCCATCTGGAGCAGCAACTGCAGTTGAAATTTCCCTTGCAAAAGGTGGATCAGTTGGCGGTGCCCACACACAAGTTTTCAGCGATGGAGAACTGGGGTCTGGTCACCTTTAAGGAGGCCAGATTTACGCACAATGATAGCGAAGAGACGCAATCGAGCAAGGAACTAAAGGCGGAAACAATGGGACATGAATATGCTCATCAATGGTTTGGCAATCTGGTGACCATGAGTTGGTGGAAGGATCTCTGGCTAAAGGAGGGACCCTCCACGTACTTTTCATACTTGACGCTAGATGCACTGCAGCCCGAATGGGAGTGTGGCGAGAAATATATAGCTAAGGATTTGGCTACGTTCTTCCGCCAGGATGCGATCAACACGACAATTGCCATTTCCCAGGAGGTGCAAGGATCGGCAAGCATTTTGAAACAGTTCTCTGAGTACGTCTATCAAAAAGGATCCCTTACAATGCGTATGCTGCACAAGCTGCTTGGTGACGATATCTTCCTGGCTGGCATTCGCAGTTATCTACAGCGACATGCGTATGACAGTGTAACACAAGCGGATCTCTGGGATGATATGCAGCAGGCGGCAGATGCGCAACATGCTCTATCAGTTGACATACCACTGGCCAAGGTCATGGATTCTTGGACCTTACAAAAGGGTTACCCTCTGGTCAGTCTGCATCGGGATTACGAGACAAGCACAGTGAAGATAAGCCAAACAAGATTCTGGATGGCTAAACAAGACCATGCCAGCGATAGCTGCTGGTGGATTCCTCTCAGATTTGTTACCCAGCAGCTGGCAAACTTTAACGAAACCCGACCTGAGTATTGGCTTAAGTGTCCGACCTCGGAACAAGGTCTACAACTGGCCGACAAAACTGCAATTGATCAGTGGATCATACTTAATCCGCAAGTGAGCACGATTTACCGCGTCGACTATGATGAACGCAATTGGCGCATGATCATCGCCACACTCAACTCTAGCCAGGAATACGAACGTATTCACGTACTAAATCGAGCGCAGCTGATTGATGATCTCATGGCACTGGCCGGACGAGACTTGCGTAGCTACGAGCTTGCGTTCAGTCTGATTGAGTATTTGTCTCACGAATCGCATCCCTTGCCCTGGATCAGAGCTCTGGGGGTGCTGCAAAATCAGGGCATTCTACTGCGGGGCGAGAAGAAAAAACCTTTTGAGGTAAGTCAGAATTTTTGTGAACAGAATCCTCGATCTATAGCAGACACTCCCTTGCAGCTTTTTATGCGGAAGTTTATCGCTCCACTCTATCAACGTTGCCCCAAACTGGACTCCATCGGTACTCCAAGCAGAGTATCGAGCCAAGCATTGTCTCTTTATCGCTTGGGCTACGAACAAGCCTGTCGCTACGGACTGGCGGACTGCATTAGTCAGGCTATGACTTTGGATGAGAACAAGGTACCAGTTGACCTGCGGGACATTGTGTATTGCACACAAATCGCCCAAGGAGACGAAACAACATTCCAGGCTATGCTGCAAAGCTTCCAGAACTCCAGCAGCGTACCAAAACAACAAGTCTGGGCAACTGCTCTCGGGTGCTGTCGCAACTCCAGTCACCTGCAGCAATTCTTAGATTACCTATTGACGTCGAGTCCGAGTAGCCTAAGTAATTTCTATCTAGAAGCAGCAACATCCGCTCTGCAGCAGCGGCATGTTGCATTGGAGACCAGCGAACACATTATCCAACATGCTAAAGTACTCAAGTAAGTGTGGGAAGGTTCTGGTTAAATGATATTTAATATAATATATACAATATCTATATTAATTACAGTGAAAAACTCAGCGCCAAGAACATCAAGTTGCTGATGATATCAATGATCAAATACCAACCCAACTTAAAATCACAAGAGTTCCGAGGACTCAAAAAGTTTGAGGACTCCCTGGAAATGGTTATTGAAACGCGGGATAACAACGAGGCGTGGCTGCATCAACGAGCCGACGCGTTTATCGCAGCTTTAAGGAAATACATTTAAGACTAAGAATAAAACGTTCTCAACGTGTGCTCTCCATCTACTGAATAGTCAAAGACAGCCATGAATAAATACGATATATATAGAGCATACACATAAGCAAATTCATTTATGCTGCCTTTATGAAAGGTGTGACAGGTAATTGAGAAAACGCTTTGATTTTCTCGGAACTAATCTGGGCAGAACTTTGCACTTCGCCCTGCCCCACACTGACTGCCTCAAGTACGCCGACATCTCGTGTCTAACATCTACGGTATTAATTAAGCCAATGGTGATGAAATCCTGGAATCAAAATCGAGTGGAATGAAGACGCGTCGACTGTGCTGACGCCCAAGCCCAGGATGGAATCCGGGGCATCTCCTGCTGTTTTGCCTGTCAGGAACTTGCCTTGGCGTGCCTTTGACTTGTAAATTGCTTGACACGGGCTGCGACATGACACACACACCAACACACTCACATCACCGCAAATACACATGCACACACCCAGGCACACACATACACCCGCACAACCCCTGTTTAGTCGTGATTTGCTTTGTTTGAAATGCTTCTTCACTTGGCATTTGACGTGTACACAGCGTCGCGTAGGATGTGTGCTTGTGTGTGTGTGGGGGTGGGGGCTGTGCTCCCTGGGCTTGACATTGCGCTCCATGTGTAGGGTGGGCTAGACAACCGACTGACAGTCACTTAGTTGATTTGTCCTTTCAAGCCCGCCCCGCATCGCTGGCAAATCACTTTTTATCACTCGCCAATTAGGCAAATTAATCGCACTTTACGAAGCTTATGCCCTCGATACTTGAACGATTAGCTAAGGCAAGCTCCAACTGCATCGGCTTGGTTTACCAGCTCTGCAATTGTTTAAAACATACAAAACATAAACAAACATATAAACTGCAGCAAGGCGCATCAACAAATTGCTTTCAATTCCATTGCCAATGCAGCAGGTGATTTCATGGATCTGCTAAAACAACTTGGGAACTTCAAGTGTATAGTGAAAAATGCAACAAAGCGAAAGCATAGCTTAAATTTTTACTGTTTAAAAGCCGAAATTTATTTATGCATTATGCAGGTCACCTGGAAGTCACATTTCATTTCTTGTGCAAATGAAAAGTGGCCCAATCAAAAAATTAACGCTATTAATGTTGTTAAAAAATGAATTTTTAATTAATTAAATGCGATGTCAGATTGGCTGCCCGTCCTTGTGTGGGTGTGTCTGTGTGTGTGTGCATGGATGAGTTAATGATTTTAACACACATCGACACACGAAATTATGAATGCTCCTCATTTCTCATTTCACATTTCGCTCACTCTTTCGCTCTCTCTCTGGGCTATTTATTTATTATGCATTAATTGAACGACAACACGTGAATGTGACACTTTGATATAATTTGCGACTCGCATTACCAGTTGGCAAACACACAAGGACATTTACATTTTTACTACATTCACAATATTTTCACTTGCTCAAACTGAAGTCGAAGCTGGTCGTGTATGAATTCGAAATCCAATGCAAATTTGTGTTTGTTATTGGGAAGCATAATTAATGTTGAAGAGATTGTGTTCTTTTACAATGAGGTCGAAAAGGTTTTGAAATCGCGTCACTTACGAAAATATTTAACTGTCCAAACATACACAAGAGAAAATTTTTGTAGGACAAGTTGATCATTTGACCCGTGCCCGGGAAAGTATGCTACGAAAACATTTCATATTATTTAACGTATACATACGAATGAAATATGTATTTTTTAGCAACGGGTCATGATAGATGATGCTTAAAGTTTCATTTGCAAAGACAGTAATCTCATTCTGCCATTTTAAGTCAGATATGTGTGAACACCTTACAATAATCATGTCTGTACTCATTCTTAAATATTCGAGCAACTTTTATAACTTCTCAATGTTTTCAACCCGTCCAGGGTATTTGCAAATGTGGCTTCATCACCATTTCCAGCCATCTGATTGTCTTGCTCATATCCTAATTACCCATCGAGGGTATTAATCGATATTGCTTGGAGTGCAGCTAATTCTCGAGCTTGAGTTGAAGTTCTCTCCTCTGCAGGGCAAAGTTTTGTGTCTAGTCAGCCCTTTTGGCGGCGTCTGCAGTAGCCACGGCAAGTGGGTTGCTCGCCTGGCTCAACTGCATTATCCACTTTCCATTCGCCACTTGCCACACAGTGCCGTTAATTAATATGCATTCGCCGTCTGCAGCGATAAGGATCAAATTATGTAATAACGCATTAAAATTGAGTTTCTCGATGCGTGCCTCGTGCCTCGTGGCTCGACTCGATTCGAATTCTGGGGCAGCTCCTTCAGCTGCTCAGGGAGGTGAAGCGAGGCGTCTCCATTAGAAAATTGCCTAATTAGCTCTAATTGAATATGACATGGAATATTGACTGAGGTCGACCATCTGGCCATTTGGCCATTATTTGTGCTAGTTCATTGTAATTCAATTGGGTCGTACGATACTCCAATTGCAGCTATCCTCATGTACATCTGTGTGTGTATGTAAGTCTGTGCATTGGAGATGTTGCCTGCTGTTTTTGCTTTGGCCCTTCTTGGTTGGGCAAAATCGCGTTAATTTCAATTATTGCCGCACCTGGATTCAACTTTTGTTGTAAATTTTCAGCAGCTCCGGCAGCACATTCAGTTGCATGTTTATGTTCCGCCTTCCCTTTGCTTGTCTTACGTTTTGTTTACGCCGTAAATTCAACTGGGAAACGAGAGCAACAAGAGAAACGTTGCCTCTGTGTTTTAATGGCAGCAAGAAAATAAATTCATTAAAAACTTTTCGAGTAATGCAGCAAATATTTTGCATTACTTTTGTAATGCTCATTGCATAAATACACACATACATACGTACGAGTATTGTAACTATATTTATGCATACATATAGTACTATATGTATTGGGGAATCGATTCATAGTTTCTCATTCGTTTTGATTTCTAGTTCTGCCGTTTTATTTGCACTGTGTCCCTTTATCAACGTCATTAGATGGAAAACTTTGCATTGCATTTATTGCTTCCTTCCAGTTCGCAGTTCCCCGTTACCAGTAACAGTTTTGTTTGAATTCGTAAGATGTGAAACTATTCCTTGGCTCCCTTTGTGCTGTTGCTGCAGTTGCCGTTGCTGCTGCTGGTGCCGCCAGGCAGAGACATTCGGAGACCGAGAAAGTTGCCAGCAATTGCCACAAAAGCGGCAGGCAGGCAGCAAAGAAACGAATCGAAAAACTTGCAACTGGCCGGACCTGCTGAGAGAGAGAAGAGAGGATGAACAGGAACTGAAAGAGGGGGACAGGGGTAGAGGATGAGGTTGAGCTGCAGCCAGAACCTGAGCCAGAACTCCTGGCAAACTTACACATTTAGATTACAAGCACAATTGCCACACATGTTTGCACAAATGCTGGCAAGATTGTTTAATTTCGTTTAATTAAATTGCAAATATTTTATAGTTGCAGCATTTTGCTCCTTAAATTGTCCGGGTGGAAGCACCAGATTGCGCCCAACTGCAGTTGCAGCTGCTGCTCTTGCTGTAATCTTTTCCGTGTGCGGCAACTCGAAGTGCACAATTTGTCTCTTCGGGCGAGGACAGTGTACGCTCGCTTGGGCAATTTACGCAAAGAGATATAAACAACGTATATTTCAATGTTTTAAGCTTACACAATGCAAATTGTAGCGATTAATATTGCCTGCTTGCAATTCACAATGGCTCAACCCGAATCGTAGTTATCGATTAATGGCGAACAAGTTTCAATTAACATAATGCCATTCACACACACGCGCAGCCATATTAACCTTTGTTGTGGTCAACATTGAAATGCAAATTTCAATTTGCAATAGATTTGCGAATTGGATTGTGCCTGGGGAGGGGGTGCAGGGTGCAGAGTGGGCAGAAGTCCAGTCGACCACTTCAAAGGCACTTGGAGGGATGCACGCTCTCTGAACACGACCTTGAAACTATGTACATACATATGTATGCATTGTATATACAAGACTGGAACAAATACCCTCTCTGGCAGGTTCTTATCCGCCCGCTGCGTCAACGGCCACAAACCATCAACCTCAGCCAAAAGTGCCTGGCAGCGTAGCAATAACATTGGCAACAAAAACACACAAGCAGCAACAAGAACAGCAACAGCAGCAGCAACAACGGCGACGTCAAGTTCAAAGCGCCAGTTTTTAAGTGCTTGTCAACGTTGTTGTTGTGGAAGCTCTTGTTATTGTTATTGTTGGCGCTGTTGTTGGTGCTGTTTACTCAGGTTTCTGCAGGTTTTCGTGCAAGCCCTGACCGTAGCCACCGCCCACACTCCCAAAAGAAAAACACTTTTAGCACGCATCGAAGGGGAAAACCAATAGAGCAATGCTCCAGCGGACGCGAGACCAAGTTAACTCGAGACCATCTCTCGAAAGCGTTTCGACAAGAAACAAAACAGAACAGAAGAGAACAACAAGTAAAATGAGTTGAGAGGTCGCGCGGCGGCACAGACGGACGGTGCAGGACATCAGCTGCCAAGTAAATAGCTAGTTAAATAACAAGCGAAATAGATAAGTGCTTTTTGTATTCCGAAAGCGGGGGGACAGCCGAAAGGAATGTGGACCACTCAGGTGACACAGACAGGAAATTGGGGCAGCAGTTTTCCATTTATTTGGCACGCAGTTATCTAAATATTTATCAATTTGTTTGTCAATCATATTTAAAATGCGAATATGAAATGAATTTGCTTTAATATTAAATAACTGTTGCCCACTAGGCTTTTTTCAGCTTCTTTTCAGATAATCTGGCTTGTTTCTTCGCTCGAAAATGCTGGCAGCACTGGCAATGATACACGTTGCGTCCAAAAGCATGCAACACTTTTCCACCAGCCCTAAAGTATGTGATAAAAAATGAAAAAGAAATATTGTTTTTCGTTTCCCAAGACACGATCCTATTTGCGTCCCGGATGACAACACAGGGTAAGCAGGAAACTGCTTTTCTTGCATTGCACGATCACATTTGGCGGGAAAAGGCCGAGTTGGCAAAATTGTTCTATTTTTAGCTTTAAATCAGCCAGTTTTTATGAAATTTAAGATGGCGGATTCCAAAAAATAAGCCCAGCTTTCACTGTTTAATTTTCCAAATACTCCTTTCTCTCCCGATACGATTTTATTTGCCGGCACACTGTCACATCAAATTTGATTGTCTGGCTGCGGCCTCCCCGTCAACCTCCCCCACATCCGAATCACTCTCATTTGGGCAGGCCACACGCACTCTGCAGCATCAGAGATTCTATTCGGGAATGCATATGCATGAAACGGCATTATTTCGATGCTGCAAACAATGGCGCAAAGATCCAAATCTCTGCGACGCCCCCTGCCCCCGACGCAGGCTGCCGCATAGAATGAAACAATGCGTCATCCTGGCATTGTTCCTGCGCAGCAGCCAGCACAGCGGGTGGCCCAGAGTAGGGCGTGCAGGGGGAGGGAGCGGATGCATTTGCCTAAGCGCCAAATATTAATGATGCTGTGCGTTGTCTGGAATACCATCAACGCGTTCGCTCTCCTCCACTAGGCTTTGCGTATTCGCATTTGATGCTGGTGTTGATTTTAATGAGACGCAGTGGAAACGTGCTGCGAGAGGCGGGGGAGGCAGGGGAAATTTCTTTAACCATTTCTCAAAATTAGGGGTGTTTATTATTTTTGATTGCCGGCACGCGCCAGAAAGGAGTAGCCTGGCCAAAGTCTGCCTCTGCCCCGTTGGGTCCATTGTTCCTCGTACAAATTGATAGCGCGTGTGTAAATTTTTGCCTCCTTTTCCTTGTTTTTTTTTTGCACTCTCTCTCTCTCTCGTCCTCTTCATCAAGTGCTTTGTTTATTGCTTAATGACTCATTTCTGGAACGGCCCCGTGACAATTGGTCTGCTCTGAGGGTCCTTTTGTCACGCTCCCAACACCAAAAGGGAAGCTAAAAAGTTGGTGTGAAAAGCCAAACAAACGCACAGCAATTTCGGGCCCATGAAATATGAATGGAAATGGGTCTGTGTCTGTGTCTGGGTCCCATGCGGGGTCTGATTCTTGGTCTGTGCACAGTCTCAGCTGTCTGGCCATTCTTTATTGTCTAGCCCCTTTTGCGCCGAGAATCGCGCATATAACACGTTTCAATTCTTCACGGACTCCTTGCGGCATTGTCTCTCAGCCACTGATGATGGAGCAGTCACTGTTGTGGGGTTGCAAGGGGTAAGCAAATTGGCAGAAATTGCATAAGCGCAAATTAGAGAGGGTTTTTTAAAGGTTCTTTAAGGATTGCAAAGCCTTGTTGCCCGTTAAAAAGAAGGTGAAAAATCCTTTCCATCGATTTTCGTTTGCACTCAAAGTAAAAACATTTGACTTAAGAACTAAAGGAACTAGGATTTGGTGGGGGAGGGGCAGGGCCAAGGAGGGGAGCTTCGTGCAGTTGCATATTTTGAACGACTGTGCAATTTTAATGCGTTTCCACTGTGAAGCACTGTTTGCTGTTTGCTCTTGTTGCTGTTATTGTTTATTTACTTCATGTACTTCATCTTCTCGTTGCGGTTGCCGTCGTGCTGCTGTTGTTGTTACTGTTGTTGTTGTTGTTGTTGTGGCTGCTGTTAAGCATTCTTATCGCCGTTGGTAGCATTTCCGCTTTTCTTTTTCGTGCATTTTTCATTTCCGCCTCAGCGTCGCGGCATTTCCTTTCATTTTTCACACGTTCCCACCCCCTTTCGACCCACAGCCCTCGACCACAAGGCAAATCCCTCTCAGCCTCAGTCGAGCACTCCCAGGCGCCCTTGCACGGCGCATACACTTATTTTCCATTTATATTATTTTGTAATGTACATTACAAGCCTCGAACCCTTTCTCCTCTTTCACCCCTCCTCTCTCTCTAGCTCTTGCTTCCCTTTACTTTGACATCTCTTATCCTTCCCCTTTAAGAAATTGATTTTTGCCCAAAAATGAATGTGTTCTTCTTCGCAATCTTTAATATTAAAGTCGAGGCATAACGTGGTCATGCATCATCAGCAGCTACCCACAGCCACGCCCACTGCTGCCTCCCCTTCTAGTTTGCGTGTAGGAAATATTGTCTGGTCTCCAAATTTCTGGTACGCAGAAATAAATGGAAATGGTGCCATTGTCATTAGCCTGGCCCACTCTGCAAAGATTTGAGCTAGGATGCGTGGTAAGGGGCGTGCCGTGAGGTGGGGTGACGTGCCAGAGGAGTCTCTGCTGGTTGCCTGGACACGAGGCAATCCCAGAAATTACTATTTGCATTATTCGCACGACAATGCGGCCAATTCGTGTCCAATAGATGAAACGGAATGGGGCCACGTTGCCCATTGAATCGACTACGCACACAAGGAAGTATCGAGGGCGAGTCGGAGAATATTATTAAGAGGGGGGAGTGGGAGTCGGAGGGAAGGGAGCCCAGCTACAAGTGACTGCGGCGTCTGGGGAACGATGAAAATTGATTTTAATGCCGAAAATTATGTTATTTGCGCATGTTATGGGCTCGAGTGGGCTCGGAGTGGAGAGAAACTGCATGAAAGGCCGCCCAACAAAGGGAGAATTGTGCGTACTTACGGTGAATGTCCAGGGGGAGATAGAGCGAAGGGAGAGGAGGGGGCAAAGAACCTGCAAGTAGTCTATTTACATAAACCCAAGCAAACACACGCATACACACAGTCACATACTTTTTATAGTCAGTGTTGTATACCCTGTAACTATGGAAATGCGGGTTGATTGGATATTTCTTGATATACCTTTCGTATGGACTCTTATCTTAACAATAAAATAATGTAGAAGATTTCGAAATAATTTTAAATAAATTGAAACCACTAAATTATTCAATATTTATTAATATTTTTCATTAAGTAATAATTAAAATAAGTAAAAAAGTTGTAATTATATTTAATTTATAATAATTGAATGCATAGGGTATTTTGAAGTCGAACCTACCTAAAGAACCTCCGCCTTGCATTGTTATTATTATGAACTTGGCTAAATTACAAACGACTTACGTGCAAATGGAGTCGAGCCATTGACTTGCCTGCGACTAAAAGGGACTCCATTTCCACTTGATTTTCGCAGATGGAGCCAACCCAAAGTGTATCAAAATGAATAAACTGTCAAACAGCAAGGGAATTTCTTAAGTTTTAGATAATAAGCCTCAATTAAGAATACAAACTTTGCTTTTTATCCACGCAAATCAAATGCAATTAAACTAAATGTATAAAAACTGAGCGAGTTGCTCAATAAAATTCAAAGGACAATGAAGAAGTATAGAGAGAGTATAGATGCGACTACAATATACCACGTAATGCGAATAATATCTTAGGTTTTTATTGTTTAAATTGGTAATTTACAGATAGATAATATATATACATAAACCATATACTATATAGTAAAAAGAGTATTAATTTTAGAAACAAAGCAGATATAGAAATTATACATATAAAGATAATTGTAAAAATAAAGGATAATAAATTTATCGATTTATATATATCTATATAGAACAGATTAAAATACATCGCTGCAAATTTATAAAGATACAAATATATGTATTTATAATATGATAAATAGCCCGTCCATGTCAAACTTGTACGTGGTATTTGGAGACATCAACTTCAGCCGCATCATAAAATGCTGGGCAATCTGTTCGCCAGGATGTGCCGGGTCCGCCAAGTCGGTGCTGCTGCTGCTGCTGGTGCTGCGGACTCGTGCGGAACTTTTGCAACTTTTCGAAAAGTAAAATTGCATTGGACTGCGTTTAATTTATGTGATTTATTTGGCCTCGACTTGCGGCGACTTTGGCTACAGTTGCTGCTTCTGTTGCTGGTTTTTATCTTTGAGCCGGGACGATAACGATGACTTTGATTTCGATACGATTCTATGCTGTGCGATGTTTCCATGATTCCGGGTCATAAATCAAAATAAAACTTTGTCACTTGAGCTTTTCAGTTTGCCATCCTGGCTGTTCCTGCTGCTCCTGCTCCTGCTGGCTAATCGATTTCAAGTTTATGTTCCTGCGAGGCGGTGGGGGCTGGAGGGAGGCGCAGGAATAACAATAAAAATTGACACCGCGTCGCCGGCGTCGCTCATAAAATTTTATTACAGAATTTCGCAGGCAAAAGCGCCGGCAACATACGTAAAATGATTCGCGCCTCTGCGAATGTCAAATGCGAAATCAATGTCGCAGCTGCTCCTCCATGCCAGCCCTGACTCATTGCCCCACTGCCACAGTACCTCACTCCCACCCACCCCTCTACGACTCCCACTGCCGCTCCTGCTTCGTTTGTTCTATTTGCATGCTGCTTTTGTCGCTGCTGCTGCTGTTGTTGTTGTTATTGTTGTTGCTGTTGCTGTCGGTTGAGGCCGCACATGATTTGCCTTTCAGGCGCGGCAGCGGAGGCGCCACCATCAGCGCCGCATGAACTCAAACTGAAACTTAAACTCGAGCATGGCCTCCGAAGCGCTTGCTCGCGGCACACTGCTCCAAAAATGTCAAAGTGCCGCCGCTGACACCGCTGGGCCCGCTGTGACAGTGGCACAGTGAACATAGCGAGCACAGTGCACGGTGGGCGTGGCAAGGGCGCCATTTAACATGCTCGACTGTGACGTGCTGGCTCCCAGCTGTCTATGCGAGTGTGTGAATCTGCGACTGTGTGTGTGTATCTCTTTGTTTGCTCTTTGTCTGTGTGTGCGTGTGTATGTTTGGCTGTGTGTGCGTGTGTCTGTCACCCGCGAGAAATGCGGCTCGTTTTTTCTCATTTTGACCCACTTTGCTTTGCTTTTCGCTCTCCCTGCGCCTCTCCTTCCTTACTCTTTCGCCCAAATTGGGCTGCTTTGGCGCTTTGTGCAATATTTTCATAAACATAATGCAAAGCGAATTGAATTAACCATGCAAAATATGAAGCAGCTATAGACACACACACACACATACAGATACACACAAATTTTGACAAAACAAAATTAAGTTGTTAAAACCGGCAAAAATGATGGGCAAATTGGGTCAGCCAGGACAGAGATAGAGAGACACGCGCTGGGGGGCAGGAGGGACAGACGGGACACATCTGCTAACACGACCAATTTTATGTGTTCTGTCCGCGACACACATTGTATGCACGTGTGTCTGTGTGTGTGTGTGTGCAACTCTGTGCCGAGACGATCCCAAGAGCTGAAAGCCACTCCAGCCAAAAGCCTCCTCCACCTAAATGACATTATTATGCATGCATTCGGAACAAGGCTGTCTGGGCAAGGGCTTTGGCTCCGGCTTCGGCTACGGCTCCCGCTCCAGCACCAGCACCAGCTCCAGCTGCGGCTTCAGCTCCAGTTCCAGCTTCGGCTAGACCACTTGCGTGTGTGCCTCAGCTACCTGTGTCTCCTGTCTGCCCCTCTACTTTCTCCTTCTCTCTCTTACTCACTCTCCTGTGCGTTTCACTGTGTGTCGCCATTCCGCAGGTTGGCAGCACGACACAACCGACGGAGCCACTTGTCCAAATTTGCATAATAGAAATTAAAATGGATTTTTAATTTTTGTTGTTTTTTGCCTGCTGCTGCCTTGAAAACTCTTGACGCAAAGCTAAAAATAAAGCTGCCAGGCAGCGCCGTGGCACGGACTAAAGATAGTCACATATGTAGGGGCTCTATTAGTTATACTATGCGGTTCAACTTTATATGCAAAACTAAAGAGCGAAAGTGAATTGAGAGTATGAAAGAGTCGTTAACAAGCCGCCTGCAGTAGGTTGCCAGACTTGAGTTTTTGTGCTGTTAACCGGCGACACTGCATTTGCATTCATGTTAGTTGCCTCAGCTGCTAAAAGACCAATTTGCAATAAATAATAATAATTAATCATTTATTTTATAAATAATAAATTTGATTTCTTTGTATATATTTAATTTAATTAAAATTATTATTTAATTCGTTTAGCCGAACAATCCACCTATCGATAACTATAGTAAGTCAGGACAAGAACTAGTTCAAATGATCCTCAGTGAACTTTCTTTGACCAATATGCGCACACAAATTTGCAGTGCTGGAAATTGACTTTATTTTTATCTTTGCAGCAGTTAAAGCAAACTTGTGCAAGGAGTTCAAAGTTGAAAAAATGTCGCAGTGACCTACTGAAAAATGCAGATCAAATATGAGCGCAGCTCAGCTACTGCTTAGTTATTTACTTATGCAGGACTTACTCACAGCTGAGACGCCCGAAAATAAAATGGCATTAAGGCAGCATTCAATGATTTAAAAGTGAAGCACCACACACACACAAACATGCAGACAGACAGACAGATAGCGAAAGAGAGCGAGAAAGAGATATATTATGAGAGACAGAAAGAGCGAGTGAGAGGAAAGACTCGCAAAAGTTTGCTTAAATACTCGGCTCGCATGTGGCACAAGTTGGCTGGAAAATCAGCTTGGCATAAAATTGCAGCCAATGTCGGTCAGAGACAAAAAGGCAAAAAAGGATACACTGGGAAGCCAAAGGCACACACATACACGGATATGTATGCTTGCACGTGCATGTATTTGCTTAAACTTTAACATGTTGTCCTTTAGCATTTGCAATATTTGCTGCAGTTCTTGGCCTTGTAACATTTTGTTGCAAATATTTTTGCTGGAGCTAAGCCAAAGAGGGGAGGATGAAAAGCGCACACAAAGTGAAATGGGAAAAAAACTCAAATAAATAAGCTTCCCAAATTGTTTTGTCATACGTGCGGTTGTTGAGCGGAGGGGTAGGCGACTCGCTATCTCTGTCTCTTTCACTCATTCTGGGTGTGTGTGTGTGTGTCAGCAACTTGGTCCATTTTTCTTGAGCAGCTTAGACTGCTTGCTGTGCGAATGGCTGGACATGTTTTGTGCTTCCATGTGCGGACTTAACCTTTTTCCCGACTTTCCAACACTACTACTATACTACACACACACTTGCAGGCGAACATATAGTTTACGAGTGGACAGCAGCTTAGCCATTTGCTTTGTTGGCCTTTATTGAATCGCCTGGGCTCTTTAAGTTGCTCACTTATGGCCATGTGAAGTACATTATTACGCCCGACTGCTTCCGGACTACGACTACAACTCGGACTCCGGCTGTGTCTGCGGCTACGGCAACAGCTGCGACTCCTTGCCAGTCTTTAAAATCAAAGTGCCGTCGAATTATAACTCCTCTGCTCTGCCTCGGTCTGGCAACGGTCTGTCTAATACGAGCTAAGTGCGATATTTAGCCTTGAACTCTTCTCAAAGACGGCGAAATTCCTCAACTTTGCAACTCTTGATTCGATTTGGTTTTCCCTTCTCCTGCAACATTTTTGGCGCGTTTCATTGCTCTCTTTTCCTTGCCCTTTGCCGTTCCCTTTCGCTCTGGCGTGGCGCTTTTCACAAGCAATTTCAGATCCGTAAATTAGTTTTATGTTTCTCGATTTTGCTTTTATTAAATTACCTTTTTCATGATTACTTGCAAACTTCATTTGGAAAAATGCCTTCGAACGGAAATGGCCAACGCCGCAACGTCGGCGCGTCGCCATCGCCATCATCGTCCTCTGCGCCCAACGCCATTTTGTAATTTCAGAACGCAGCGCGAAAGCGGAGGCTCGTCTCGGAGTGCGCCCATTTCTGCTTCCGCTCCACGGGTCGAAGGCCTAACAGAGTGCCCAGTGCCGGCAGATACCAGCAAATATATATATAAGTATATGTATGTATGTGTGTTTCTATCTGGTGTATATATCTTGATATGTATGTAGTCTATACAGTCTACAGGTTAATTATGTTTGCCGTAATTTAGTGGTCGTTGCGGCGGCGGCGGCTGCCGAAAAAGGCTTTTCATTTTAATTTATTTGACCAGTAAAAGGATTAGATTAGATGCCCTGATAAATGGCCGTCAGCGAACGCGAGCGCGAGCTCGAGTTAACTACTAGGCTATGACCCATGGACCCACTAGGACCTCATCCCTCTCGACCTACTCCTTCGCAGCGTGCGCTAATTGTGTTAGGCCCCAAAATTGTTGCAACTTTCATTGAAGTTTATTTACCCATCTGATGTGTTGATAGCGCACCTAATGCGCTTTCCCCCCAGGTAAGTTAATTAGACCAAGGCTTTTAGGAAAACAAGCCAAAGATGAAGTAGGATTTATTTACATGCACGATATGTATCTAGATAATTAACTAATAGCTATTGCTTGCATAATATCATAAAGATCTACCTTGTACACAGAGATCTTCTGGTTTTGGATGCTGTTTTAATAGGTACTCTCGATCAAAGTTTGTGCCACGAGTTGTGCGAGTAGTACATCATTATTGAATGTCTCTCGATTTATTGTTTAACAAATATGTAATTAAGCTGCAATTAAATAGAATTATTTATTACCCAAGGTAAAACAACGCCGACAATTTGTTTTCTCATAGGTCGACATGAGGATACTCTTTTAAAAGATATGTTATTTATTTTAGAAAAATAATTGTTCTTTATAAAATATGAAAAGTTCTCCTTTTTTTCAAAAATGGTAAAACAATAATTTAAAAAATATACTCTTTAAAGTGCGCGTGGAGAGAGCATTGATTGTTCGAACACGATGGCTTGTCGATCGTTTCGGCTGATCTGTTGCTAATTTTTGATGTCAAATGTAAACTTGTTACACATAATTAAAATTATTAACACGTTTCGAAAAATCACGAAACTGTCCAAGAATATATAATAAAAATTGGATCCATTGCTCATCACGAACTTAGTTCATATTTAATTTTAAACGAGAGACTCTGGCAAAATGAATTTTCCATTGAAAACTTTTTTATTTGTGACATCTGTGCTGTTCTCTGGCAGTTTGGTAATAAATTAACACACCCAATTTCTATGTCTAATGTGTGTTTCGTATATATTTTAATATTATAAATCTAACGTGTATTGTTCTCTTCTTATATTTCCAGTGCGTTAAGATGTATAATGTGTATTTAGAGCAAATCTCAGTCCGTTGGACGGGCAACGATATTTTAGATGCAAGCAACATTAAAGTAATGGGGCGCGATCGTGTGATCAATGGATCCTGTGAAGTTAAACAGGAAATAGACAATAATTTTAAAGTTAATGTTTCGTTCTACACCGATACAGCTGGCACTGGTGACTGGAGAATGGTTCTCTTTCAAGTAAAAAATTATTTGGTTTGCGCTGCGCTAGTTGATTTCCACACCTTCTTAGAGCCAAGTTTAATGCAAGGAGTGAACACAGACTTTCCGTACAAGGGAGATGTTTGCCCCATCCCAAAGGGCACCTATTCCTTTACTAATATTTCCATTGGTAGCGAACACTGGCCCGCTCAAGTGCCACGTGGTCCGGCAAAGGGCATTGCCTCATTTACAAGGTACGGTGAATATATCGGCGAGATCGAGATATATTTTAAGATCACGAATATCTTATAGTAAAGCTTCAACTTTTGAAGACTATGCATGTTATTTGTACTGCTTTTTAACTTTAATAATAAGTAATTATATCAGAAGAGCAACTGCGAGGCGGGTGAGACTGCAAATATCATTAGGAAAAATTGGATATGCAAAGAGATTCATGAGTAAATGTGAATTGCGGATGTGTGTCGTATATATTCGTACTATAAATCAACTGTGAAGTGTGCGGAGGAGAGAGAGAGAGAACTAGAGAGAGGGTAAGGGGACCAAGTTGTAGAAGGATACGCTCGCTCCGCTCCCAAATGCGATGTGAAATCCGACTGCTGACAAGTGTCACTGCGAGATGCTATGACAAAGTGTCAAAAGAATGTTTGACATGTGACTGTCTGTCCGTGCGTCCATCCATCTGTCCTATCTGTCTCTCTGTCTGTCTGCCTGTCTGTCTCTCTGTCTGTCTGTCCCCCCTGTCGCTGTCTGTTGCTGTCCTGTCTGTGTTGGCCTCTCTCATTGCCGCATCGAACATTTCTCATGCTCGTACGGATGCTGCTTTGCGCTTCGCTTTCATATAGCCGCTTTTTACGCTTTAGTATTGAATGCCTCATACACATACAAATGCACACATACATTCACACGTACGTATGTATATGTGTTTTTTCTATATATTGGCAACGACATGTGGATGAGACAGCCGCAGAGCCTCACACGTTTTTGTTTACCTTGCAAAAGGTGCTGAGTGCCAGCCGGAGGAGCAATTCGCTGTCGCGCTCTCTTACCCCCTTTCTCCTCATGTCTCTCTGTCGCGCGCTCTCAATAGATTGCGTTCAGCCTTTGTCACTTGCCCGTAGCGAGGTGTATAATTTCTTTTGTCAACTGCTTGTCTGGGCTTAAACGCCTGAATACAGATAAAGGGATTTAATTTAATTAACCTTTTAGAGACCTTAGCAGACCTCGAGGGCACGACAATAAAGATGATCAGATGTGAAACAAATTCAATTTGAATTCACGTCAAGTTCATCTTCATGTATCGATTGTTTAATATCGAAACGTTCGTTCTTGTGAACTAGCTTAGCTAAGCGTGGTTCGATAAATAAATAATCGATGTACCTCGATTTGTTCTGCTTGAAGTATTCAATTTAAAAATGCCAAAATACTAACAAGGGGTTATTAGGTATACGAGTGGAGATTAAATTTATGAACATAATTATATACGAGTATACCAACTACCTCGTCAACGAGAGAGATTCGCTGAAAGCCCAGTCAAACTGGTTTATAGCCTAACCAGCCAGCTGCGGTTGGGAGAAACAAGCCCAACGGGAGAGTTGTCAATGAATCGGCAATATTAAAAGGAATATCATGTTAAGAGATGCTGATACGAATAAAGCGAGCAAACGCCAATGCAAAAGAAATGCAAAATCGAAAAGAAAAATAAAAAATCAACGAGAAAAAATAATTTTTGCAGCTCGTTGCGTATGCGAAGACGGAGATTGAAGCAACGAAGATGGAGACGGAGACGGACTTGGACAAGTGGAGCACTTGCTGCGCCACGAATCCCATTCCACTTAACCAATCCATGGGGGCTGTGGCAGCTCTAATTGCCAGTTACGTTCCCGCTTGCCTGTGCATGCATAATTTCCAATAAGAAACGACGCATGCAGCCCCTGCGACTAGGGAGATTGCGGTACCCTTGCGACCGGCAACTGGCGACCGGAGGCTGGGGGCCTGGGAGAAGTGCAACTGATTGTGGAAGTCGGGCGAAGTCAAAGGCGAATGTAACTCGTGGTTTAATTTGCTTTTGCATATCGCGCCGCACATTAATTAACGATGCATTTAAATGCGTGTCAAAGGTCGGGCCAACACACACAGCATTAAAAGGGTCGCTCAATTGGGTCACAAAACACGGCGACGTCTTTCATCTTTGATGGGTGGCACTCAGCCCACTGGGGGCACTCCCAAGTCCAAATTGCTGCCAACTTACTCAGAGTCTTGTTGCAGACTGAAGCCGCGCTGCAGGCGGCCAGAAAACTGAGCCCCCAGTCTCCCATTGAAGCGCCAGCATTAACAGCGGCGAGAGCGGATTGTGGAACATGAGTTAACAGCGGAAGAGCGGAAGCAAAGCCTCACTCTCAATGCTGTTAATCTGTGGACTGCTGCTTAGCATTGGGCTGTGGGATGTTTTAACAGGCAGTTAACTTGTTGCCTGCAAAGTTAACAGAACCTACAACGGATCTGCATGTAGCCCAGCCCTCCCCTGGCGACCCTTTGGGCGTTTGTCATGAAGTGAGCTTATTAAAAAAGTCAAAGAAACTGGAAAAAAACGAAAACAAAACATTGAAGGCTTTTTTCCAGGGGGACTTTAAGAAAAGAAACGAACGAATAGATTTATAATAAATGATTTATGGCTATATCCTCAGGCTTGGTAGCAATTTCCCGGAATAACCTGATCGCATCCCTTAGTGCTCGATATATGTATGTACATTATTATCGACACTGGCTGTGCATTGTACCCTTTTTATTGGTACTATTGGATATTGGTAGAATACATTGCTGGATCAGTAATAGTAATCAAGTACATTTTGACAATTTCAGCATTTGGGAATAAGGTAGAATGCGGATACAAAATGTGCCATATACATATGTAAATAAAGTTGACAATCGATGAATGTATCGCAAATTTACTTGACTGCTTGAGGCAAAGACCGGTCAAGTCCCTTTGCCAAGCCCCGGCATAAAACGCCGCAAATTAAATAAAAACATTTTAGACATATTGAAATCGATGCATTTGAGAATTCGATTTGTTTGCGTTCCTTGACATCTTGGAAAATTTCAACTTTTCCACCATACCCATACGCACACTCACGCTCACACACACACACAGAGCCTCGGGAGGTGTTTGGCAAAAGTAACGCAACGAAAATATGCAAATGAAATATTTGCGGGACCAAATTTATGCAAACCGCTGGGCACAATGACGGACAGGATGAATGGATGTATGAGTGAGTGGTTCTATAACACACGCACACACACACACTCCATCTCTCAGCCTCCATTTATTGTTGGTCCATTCGCCTTGTCGGTTAATATTAGTGGTAGTTGACCAAAGTTAGGATCGCAAATGTTTGCTCAATATTTTGACATTTTATTTCGATTTGGGTCAGCTGTCCATCTTCCTTATCTTCGTCTCTGCTCCCCTTCCCTGCTCAGATTATGCATGCTAAAATTAGATAGACTAACTCAATCTTTGCGAGTGCTCTCCTAGGCAAATTTGTTCCCGCGTTAGACTGACCAAAAGAGCTGAGGACGGACGAGCTTCGTTCTTTGACTTTTTCTATGTGCTTATCCTGTGATACACATACATACATATGCAACAGTTGTGCAACTGCCTATCTTTAATCTTTAATAAATAAATAAATTGATTTTTCGAAAAACTTGCGATTCGGTACAATGAGATTTTCAGTGTGAAATCGTGTTGAACTTTTCATTACATTTTTATACAAAATATTTCTATGTTTGTAGTCGGCGTAGTAACATTTTCTTTAACCTTCAAAATCAAGAAAAATGTATTGGTTTAATAACTAGAAACTTGTGTTCGTCTCTCAATTCATTGTCAAAATTGTATTGTTGTTTTATTTAAATTCAAAATTTTTTTTTAAATTTCACTTTCTCATAGGATACGCAATACTTTAAGGTTCCACAATGTGTCACCCAATGCCCCAATACATCTGCAAGATAAGGACGATGCCCTTATCTGGCGACAAAGAATTGGACGACCAGATTAAAAATTGGGTCAAATGGGATCACAATGCAGACACATTGTGCCAAATCATGGGTGCAGTCGAAAAGCAGGACTGGAAAATGTATGTATTGCACAGAGATTTGACCAATCCTAGACTTAGTAAGCTATCAACTCTTGGGAATAGATTGCGAATTCGTCTGCTTAATCGAATCTCCTTTGGCACGGCGGGACTGCGTGCGGTAATGCGGGCTGGATTCGATTCGATGAATGATTTGGTTGTCATACAGTAAGTTCTCGACGGTATTATTTACTGTCTTCCCTACTTGAACACTGTACTATTGTGTAGAACGACGCAAGGACTAGCTACGTACTTGATGGATCAGTATCCGGAACCGTCTGAGTGGGGGGATCGAGGAGTATGTGTGGGATATGATGGTCGTTATAATAGTCGTCGATTTGCCGAGCTAACGACAATCGTTTTTCTCAACTGCAACTTCAGAGTGTTCCTCTACAATCGAACTGTGGCCACGCCCCTGATACCGTACACCGTGTTACGACTCAATTGCCTGGCTGGTGTAATGATTACAGCTTCGCACAATCCAAAACAGGATAACGGCTATAAGGCAAGTATTTTGTCGTGCCTTGGGTCTGTGTTAATGGAGTTTCGTATTGTTCTAATGTTGCAGGTTTATTGGAGCAACGGGGCCCAAGTGATTGCACCACATGACGATGGCATTCAAGATGCCATCGTGAACAATCTGAAGCCGATAGAAGGTGCCTGGGATGATACTATACTCTGCGCTAACGAATGGCTGACCGATCCCTACGAAATTGTGGTGCCGGCCTACTTTGATGCTCTGAAACGCCAGATGACATGTGCCACTATGGAGGCGAACGGCAAGTGTCCAGTGCGCTTCACGTACACGGCTATGCACGGCGTTGGGTATCCGTACGTAAGGATGGGATTTGCGAAGATCGGTCTAAAACGGGTATTACCGGTATGCGAACAGGTCGAACCCGATCCTGAGTTTCCGACAACGCCCATACCCAATCCAGAGGAGGGAAGATCAGCCCTTCAACTAGCTATAAAAAAGGCCACCGAGAATAAGTCCGAAATCATTTTGGCTAACGATCCAGATGCCGATCGATTGGCCGTGGCTGAAATCGATGAAAAGAATGACTACAAAATATTTACCGGAAACGAACTGGGCGCCCTCCTTGGCTGGTGGACACTGGAAACCTACAAGCTTAACGAAGCTGACCCTGACGTGAGCAAAGTTGTCATGATATCCAGCTCAGTTAGTTCGAAAATTCTTAAATCTATGGCGGAGACAGAGGGCTTTATTCATCACGAGACGCCCACGGGCTTCAAGTGGATGGGTAATAAAGCGATCGAGGAGGCGAATGCCGGCAAGAAGGTACTCTTTGCTTTCGAAGAGTCTATCGGATTTATGGTGTCGACCACTGTCTTCGACAAGGACGGTATTAGTGCTGCAGCCCAGCTGGCCACAATGGCCTGTTACTTACGCTGCAAGAAGTGCATGACCCTAGACGAGAAACTGCGCGATATCTACGAGAATTACGGCTACCATAAAAGTTTAACCACCTACGTAATTAGTCGCAATCCCAAAGTGACCGAATGCATATTCGATAAGCTGCGCAAGTTCGATGAAGATGAGGCCAACTCGTATCCTATGAGCGTCTTAGACGGCGAGTACGAGGTCGAGAAAGTAACCGATATGACAACAGGCTACGATAGCGGCACACCGGATAAGAAGACCGTTTTTCCACCTACACCTGACACCCAGTCGATCACGTGGACCTTCAAGAATGGCGCCACCGTCACATTAAGGGCCAGCGGAACTGAGCCCAAGATAAAGATCTACACGAACATGAACGGTAAACCAGAAAACAAGCGCTGGGATAAGATCGATGAAACTGTGGATATATTAACGAACGCTGTCATCAAGGAGTTTCTGGAGCCAGAAGAAAACGGACTGCAGCGTAAACCGGAAGATCCTCCAGCAAAGAAATGCTGAATGCTATTCTAACCTATCTTTTCATATACTCCTGGGTTCTTTCTACGATCAAAATCGACAAATTTCGACAATAACAGTTTCGATAAAATAGACAAGAACTTTCGGTCTTAAATTTATAATCCTGATATATAATGTTAAAAAAAAAATGCGGATCAAATCCACAACTGTCTTTTATTAATGTCGACTTTGACTTAATTTTCCACCGACTCAACTGAATTCCCTTCGAATCAAAAAATTATACAGCATTGTGACAGAGCCTTAGTTCATTCTTGACCTACTGTTGATAAAGTAGTCTCAATTTTAATTTTTTTTTTTCTTTCTAATTCCAAAATTGAGAATTGTTCAAATTATTTACCATAGATATGTCGCCGCGGCTGATGCCATTGCTGAACGTTACTAGGCGACAGTTGACCATCAATCTGGAGCGCTTCTGCAAGCTGCAACAGAGGCATTTCATGATGCCGCCCAAACCGATTGAACCCAAATTGAACATGGTGAACAAAACGTATGTGCCGCAGCTCGTCTTCAAGTACAATCGTCTGCACTATTACCTGAGCAAGCTTCGCATGTTGAAGCTGCGCTGGAAGTGGGATCGTCACTTCCGGGAACGACGTTTTGTAGAGGACTCCAAACTGGCTGCCATCCAACTCACTGAAAATATTCGCTTGCATGATATGAAGAAAATGGATAGCTTCGCAACGTCAAATGTCTTTTACCAGATGGCCAACGAATCGATTCACTTTCCCCACAAGTCTTGCACGGAATTGCTGCGATTTCGTGAACAGGACCTGCGCTTGGCTGTCCCTATCAAAGTGCAATTGCAGGAAGTACTCGGATTGCGCTATGCTTCCATCGATATGGCAATGCTGGGAATGCGTCATGCCACTGATTATGATTCGGCCGATGATCTTGAAAAGATGAAGAATGCGCTGATTGATATGGAACCGGAGCTTAAAGAAAAGCTGGCCGATCCCAACTATCAGTGGCCGTATGTCATCATTGAGCTCTTTTTGCGATTCCGGCGCAACTATTCAAATGCTGAACAAATTGATGGTCAGGAGCTTATAAACCATACAAATCGTTGGCTTGTGTCTGTATACAAAATATGCAGACTTAATATTTTTACTGTTCCGCCTTCAACATGAAAAATGTAATTAAGCGTATTGTGTGATATCAAATGCAGCAATTTCTAATAGTTATTACGGCGTGCGTTTTATTCGAGTTCACTGTGGTAAGCTATCGATATGAATATCTTGCCATTCGCAGGGAATGACTTGTTGCTCGTTATCGATATTCCTCAAGATATCGAAAGCAATAATTGTCAAGTGTGTGTCAAATTGGTATTTCAAACCAGCAAAGCTTGGCAAAAATAATTTTAACTAAATAGAATCATGTGGGCTGTACGTTCGAAGCCATCAGCGGAAATAACTGCATGCAAGACGATTATGAGGCATCTGTTTTCGAAACGATACAAGCACTTGGCCTGGATATTCTATGACCCAATTGAGCCGGAGGTATTGGGCCTGACCGATTACAATCAGATCGTTAAAGAACCAATGGACCTGACCACTGTAAAGTATCGTCTCAATTCCAATTTCTATTTGAACGCAGTGGACTTTGCTCGCGATATTCGCCTCATGTTCTACAACACCTACTTGTACACCAATCCCGGTCATCTGTGCTACGACATGGCCAAGGAGTTGCAGCTGGTGTTCGAGGATATGTACGCCAAGATACCGCTGCCTCAGCATGAAAGTTGCGAGTGGTCCGACTCCTCGCACGACCTGGACGTGGAGAAGGTCAGCAGCATTGGCAGCCCCAACAGCTCGCCAGAGCAAACCAAACAAATCGTTGTGGCTCCAGTGATGCGAGTGGAGCACAGTGTGTACAGTCTGCACGAATGGAATTACGAAGGGGTCGAGCCGCCGATGACCAGCGAAGAGGACTTGGAGCTGCACATACGAGTGCAACAACTGGACGGTCTTATGCTGCTCAACGTTATCCACATGATACACCAGCTGGAAGGACTCAAGTTCAAGTATCCCAACAAGGAGCTGGAGTTTGATGTGCGCAACCTGAAGACGCACACCAAGCGCTCCATTCTAGCCTACATGGCCAGCAAGGGTATAACGGGCAAGCGGGTATCCCGTCTCAAAAGAACTTACAATTAAAGCAGCAAAGTTTGCGAATTTTGATAAGATAATTTTAATGTATATCGTAAACAGAACATTTAACAGCAATTTATATGGTTAATTGAATTATAAAAATCAATTTCATGACTGTTTATAGCTATGCGCTTGTTTATAATTTAATCGGAACTGTCGATGGTTCCGGTACTCGCCGTTCCACACCTTATTGCGCATTATATCGCGCGTATTGCTGGACATATAGGCAAAGAAGATCTTACGCGGCGGGCCTCCGGGGCATAGGTAGTTGCCCATGGCATACCAGCAGGCATTCACGTGTTGCATGTAGATGTCGTTGAGCTTCTTGTAGTAGGCCGCGCGCACTTTAGCTGCCTGTGAATTAAAGAGAGGAGAATATAAGGCGGAAGGTTTCGGAGAAATTAGGAAAGTAAAATATAAAGTTGCGTATAAGAAGGTTGTGAACAAGAGAGTTAAATGAAATCCACTGGATTTACCTGTGCTTTGGCTTCCTTGGCATAGCCATAGTTCTCCTTCTCGGGTGGCAGCTGATCCATGCCCATGAGATCGGCTGACGGAGGGTGCGATTGGAGCTGGGTGATCAGCTCAAAAATCTTCAACGACTCCCGGATGCTCTTGTTAATCTCTTCTTCAGAGTATTGCTTGCCGTAACGTCGCTTTATCCACTCCTGCAGTACGGGCAGCTTGTGAGCACTTGGTAGGGAGGCGAGAACGTATCGTTGGTTCTGGCGCAATTTCCTCAACCCGTCTTCGAGCATTTTGTTCATAAGCACTGAATCATCGGGATCAAATTTTTTAGTGTTGAACGATAGATCTGAGCCTTTTTGTTCTTTTTCTTGACGTTCTTGTTCCTCCATTTCAGCTCGCTTTATGTTAACGCCCTTCATCCACACCTCCTTGGCGCAACGAACCACCGCTTTGACAATCTCTCCCCGATGATCCACCATGGGATGATCTACGTGGTCGCTGGTCTCATCCGTGGAGGTGGAGCTATCAGTCAGCCGACAGCCAGTAATTTCCGACACCTTTTTCTCTCCATTTTCCTCCGACGTGTCCATTTTGGAACTTCTGCTATCCGAACTGCCGTCCACTCTCAGGGCCTTGACACACGCCTTGGCAATGACGCGGTTAATGTCCCGAGGCTTCTCCAGGCCCGACTTTAAAATGCGCTTGTAATTAAATATGAACGGTTGGTTTGCAGTGGGTGTTTTGAAGAAGGTCTTCTTGGTCTGCTTGCCTTCGCAGAGCACCCTGATGCTCTTTTCCTTATTTTTTGCTCGAATCTCTTTCAACCTTTGATTATCCAGCAAGAAGGATATTCGACCCTTGCCCTTGACACTTGGATGACTGCAATCCGGCTTTATCGGATCCATTGGTCCATCTGGTGGCTTTGGCAAATTCTGGCAATTCAAATCCATCTCGCCACCGAAGTCCATTTGTTCTCGACGCAGACCGCCGCCAGTAAGCCGATTGCCCACCAATCTATTGGGTTCTTCTGCATGCTGCATCACGAGATCTTCGCCAACCAGAAGTCTTCCCTCCTGCTCGAATAGCTTTGGCGCTTGTAGCGAAACGTCCACGTCTTGGCAAAGTACACAGTCCTCTTTGGAAATAGTTTTTACCTTTGTGTTCTGCATTTTCCTGGTGAACTTATTCAGACACAAATCCACTTCGTGCTCAAGCTGTGAGATAAGACGTCGCCTTCGAAGCTTTGAATAGGGCAGCGTCACGTCCATCAGGTCGACGAAGCGGTTTCTCGCAACCACCGTCAGCTCATCCTTGAGCAGCTGCTCCTCTGCCAGTTTCCATTGGTGAAAGTTACACAGTTGACGGTCTTCCTGAATACTTTTGCGAACATGTTCCAAGACGGCTGTCGCCCGACGGCTCTTCCTTGCCTTTATCTCGAGTTCCCTAATTTGGTTCATATTGTTGAAGTACGTGTCGACGGCCTCGCTTACCGTACTCTTCACCAATCGAGCGATCGGGTTTAAGTTGTACTCGGCAAACCATGGCGGACTCCCGGGTGCGCCATAGTTTGGTGGCTTGTCCAGTGGCCAGAAGGGAAAGGCGGCTATGAAATTGGGCGGCTTGCTCTTGTAGTTAACAAGGATTTCCTTGGGTCGCGGCTGACGCTGAAAGTAGGGTGACTTCTTGGATGGTTCGCGGTGTGGCTTCGCTGCCGGCATAGAGAACTCTTTTTGATGTTTGTGCCGATTCTGGCGCATGAGATCTAGGCGACTAAGCTGCGGCGGCGGCAAAACGCGATCCAACTCACGCAACGTGGGCAACAGGTCGATCTTAGCCATTGCAGTCAATAGAAGCTTCTCATTTGTTGTGTATTCGCCATTCTTGCGGGTACTGATGTAGTAGCCCTCGAGTATAAAGAAAAGGAATGCCAAATCGTTGCCACGACTCAGCTGCACCATTGTTTTGATCTTCTTCTTGCCAATTATCGGACTCACCCCTATGCGGCAAAGAGCCTTCTCCACACGGAAGCTGGTGCCCTGCTCAAAGTCGTCACGCAGATCATTATTCAGTTCGACTATGGCGGCTTCCTGATAGTCGGAGAAGCCCAAATACCACTTAGGCACATCGAGGTTCTTCTGGAACTCCTCCAACTTGCGTTGAAAGTCCAACAGTCCCATTATTTTTAAATGAAAATACGCTAAATTTTATTTATACTTTTTCTAAGACTATAATTTCCATCCAAATTAACTAGAGCACACAACGCAGCAAATTTACTGAGTGAGAGTGTAAATTTTCCCAAACTTTTGACAAACAAGCATTTATAAAGGGTTGCTGAGAATCTTAGAAAATTAGAATTTTGGGAAAAACTTTTGGAGATTAAATTTAAATATGCAAATTGACACTCAACTGAGCTTAAAATTCAACTAGCATTGTACATTACTCGCAGCGTTTCCTTGGATACCCGTTAGAAAAAAACCAGTGCCCGTTTGGCATAAAAAATTTAGAGTCTTTGTTGTGTTGTCGTCTCTCCTGACAGAAGTAACATGTTTGCCTAAGCATCAAATTTCCAGTGTGAATCAATTGATTTCTGTATAATTCAGATATAATTGAATACTTGTTCTTTGTCGAACCATTTAATTGGTTAGAATGCCACCATTGAACACCAGAACAGAGAAAGGCAATAGTTGTGGATGTTTCCCCAAACAAGATGCTTCGTCGTGCAACCCCTACATTAAACTGACATGCTCCAACGAGCAACACCTTGTCGCACGTAGCATGCACTGTGTTGCGGGTTACCCGACGATGTATCGATATTTCGATATTCCTCATCCACCGCCACAGAAGATTTCCTGCTGTTGTCGCTGTAAGTACTGTTGCAGGCAACCGCCCAAGCAGAAATGCTGCATATCAGGGGAGAAAAGTATTCAAACAGATGTAAAGGCTATGAATGATCAGACAACTCAATGCCCAGAAGATCCCGTTCAAGTGGTAGAAGAAAAGTTGACCGTAGTGACCAAGACCAAGTCCGTAACGAGGGTAATGTCAATAACCGGATCGACGATGGACAAGGATGTACCGGAAGAAAGACACAGCGCTGAGGAGAAAACAACAAAACAAATCAAAACCTATAGTGAGAGTGAGGCCTTGGACAATCTCGATTTGATCGATACTCAAAAAGAAGAAATGGAGGGGTCGAAGGTTAGGACTAGTACTGACAGCAATAAAGATAAGAATCAGGGAAAACCTTCAACTCAAACAGATGTTAAGAATACGAATGAGCAGAGTCCGACTCCTCTGAAAGATGGAAAAGTGCACATGGAGAAGGCAATTTCCGTGACGAGATTCTACTCTGACGGCAAAATATCAACTGAAATGTATAATTTATCCAGCGGATCGGCGCTGAGCAAGAGTGTACCAGAAGATAAACCTATCGAAACCCAAAAAAGGAAACCAGAGTTGGCCACAGACGACCTTGATTTGGTTAATACCCAAAAAGGAGAAAAAAAGGAGGTGACGAGTGTTAAGACTGACAGCAAAAAAGACAAGGATACAAACGAGGAGACTAAGAATGCCAAACAGATAGATAAAAATAAGACAGACCATAAAACCACCCAGCCGATGACGAAGTTTTACCCTGCAGAAAATGTATCAACGGAAATGGATAGGACATCCAAATCGGACTCGGAGGATCTTGATTCGGGAAGAAAAACATCGGGAATGAGCGACGATACACCAGGGGAATTTCAGATACCTCAAATGCTTGAGAAACCAAAAATGAATCCCACTGATCTTCAACCTGACGACAATGCAGTCACACAAATTGACACTCCTTCTAAGTCTACTGAAAACCTCAATAAGTCAAATACCGCGATCAAAGACAGCAGCGGATCGAGGTTGAATCAACCGGATAATATCAGTGAGCAAAAGCAAGCTGAAACTACGGATACCTATCTATTGGATAATACTTCGAATGTGACCAGCGATAGAGAACGTGGCTACGAAGATTACGCAAAAGATACGGAATCCAGTGAAAGCTTCAAGCAAAACGATTCAACTGAAGACACAGAAACGCTCCATCCTACAGAAACTAGAGAGACTAATGATGAAGAACCTTTAAACGAAAGTGCAGAAGTGTCTAATGAAGAGAGTGGGAACAAAATAATTGAAAAATCGACACTTGAGGAATCAGACGGAGAGGAAGATCACAGGGAAGTGAGGCGAGAGAATTGTAGTTGCTGCAGAATGTTACCTCGCATTCTTCCCTACAATCCCTGCCCCTTTCATTGTAAACAATGCTTGTGCCGCCACCGAAACATTTACGGCTGCATGCCTTGGCAAGCCTATCCCGTTGGTTCGGAGAGCAATACGACGCGATGGTTGCCCAACTGCCCCCCTCAACGTCGTCAGTAACCTCATGAAAGCAGCAATATCCCGATTACAATAGCACCGTTTAAATAAATAGTACAACATGCACAATACATCTTCCTTGAGCCTTTTAAGCCATCAGCACTAGAGGGGGCAGTAGAAAATCCCAGCAAAATAATTTTCGAAGAACCACTTTGTTAAGCCTTCGAGCTTCCAAACCACTTGCGTCACCTGCTCCACTTTCCAAATTAAATTTAATTCGAGCCATGAGTAAACCGAGAGCTGCAATTGTCATTAACGGTGCTGGCCGAGTTTATGCTGGTGCATAAATAGTTCTCGGCTTTATCTGAAATCCAAGTGCTTTCCCGTTGTCCGATTGTCAAGTGCACCCAAAGCTCTCTGGCCGGGTGCTGAGGCTTACACGGACTGAAATATTGTCTCAGCTTGCCAACGAGGTTACAGACAGATTATTATATCCAGGCTCAAGTGGGACTAGCCTCGTAGTAGCTGGCGACAGCTGGCAGTCTAATTTGATTTCGACCTTGCTCCATGCAGCTGCCACGTACAAACTTATGTACATACATATGTTGCTGGGAGGCCAAACAGCTGCAATTGCTGCTTCTGCCATGTTTTTAAACTGTTTCTTACATTTGGATCGACGGGTTGGTTTAACCTAACTGAGAGAAATTATTTAATATGTATGGTTTAACTTAATAATAATAGTAACATATTGAGTTATCTGCGCTTGAAGCGTCTGTTTCTTACTGATTAAAAATATCGGAATTATCGATTGTGTCACGCGATTGCGAGTTGCCAGACCGGGCTGATATCGCTCAAGCTGATGAGTCGCCATACATATATATGCCAAATGTTAAAACCCAATTGAGTCAGTTTAATAGTAAAACAGATTGTATGCTTTTTAAATAGTTGTCGAATCCGTTAGGAACCAATATCCAGTTGACTGATTAGTTGGCTTGCACTGGTTCCGATAACAGTTCACTCGAAGGATTGCAGAACCTTTTGAGTTTGTCTAACAGTGCTGTCAAGCAAGAAGATCTTTTGCATGTGGCTGATTTACAGTGGTGTCCGAAATATTAATACATAGCTCAAGGCGAACAGTAAAAAACTTCAAATAAAATATGAAATATTGAGAGATAAATAAGTGCGCCTGACTCAATAATTGAATTATTGCCTTAGCTAATAAAACTGGTTTGGTTTGTGGTTTGGGGTCAGCAGGGTTTCGATTACATTGCAGCCAGGGCTGCGGATGCCCCTCGGGGCTGTCTAGGGCATCTCAGGTTCGCACATCTACAGAAGCCACAACAGCAGAAGGCAGGCAGGTACGATTGACTGTGGCTTGTTGCCTGTTGACTGTTGCCTATTTCCTAGTTTTGTCATGGGGAAATTGAATATTTTATTTACGGATATTAAATGCCTTGCCCCAGTTGTTGCCAGTTGCTAGTCGGGGACATGCAAAAACTTTTAACAAATATGCAGTTCAGATATATGCATGGTATACAATATACATAGTATATACTGTAGACATATTTTGCGATTTAATATTTTTGGCTGCTTCGATTGGCCTCTCGGAATAATTTAGACATTTTTGTGTGTTGAGGGCACCCGGAGAAGAGCAGAAACTAATCTAACGGTACAACAAGGCAAACGGAAGTTCACTTTTGGCCACTGAATGTATGTGTGGAGTTCCTGCCGCACTACTCCCTATCCCTGCCCCTCCTTTTCCTCCTCGCCCCGTTCAGCAAGCAGTCAATACTCTTAGCAGGCGGCTGACACTGTTGTTGTGCCTAGTGATTTTATTTCGTTTCATGTTTTATTCACCACTTCCGCCGGAAATAGACACACAAGCGTGCTCACACTGAGTAGTTGCCTGTCGGCAAAGGGGCTGAACAGGCGGGGGTGTGGCTATACATACACACACACACATTCACATGCCTCGTTTTTGGCCGCCGACTGGCAAACATTTGTTTTGCCCAACAACAGAAACTGTTTTCGCAAACAAATCCCACATAAATGCTCAATTTATAACAAACCGGAAGTTAAACTTAATCAAGCGTACTTTTTGGCTTATTGTTTAGTCTGCTCGCTGCTCTTGCAAGCTGCTCCGCATTCTTCCCCCCACCCCTCCGTGGCGCATGCCTATCTGCCTTTCCGTATTTACTTAACATATTTTATTGCGATACTTTTGTGCGGGTCTCTCTGTCGCCCGAAGGGAGATTACACAAGGATTTGCCGTGGCATATTTTCGTTTTTGGTTGCGACCTCTGCCATCTGCATTTGATCGCTGTGCCGTTAGTTTATGCATTTATTTATGCTTTATGCCCGTACTCGAATATGGCTTTTATTTCCGTTTTTTATTGTGCTTCATCGTTTATGTGATAAATTGTGCAGGATTCGAGGCGGGACTCTGTAAACAGTTGCATATTGTGTTGTCTGTACATGGCATTACGGCAAGGTTATCAAATAACATACCCTGTACGAACGGCAGAGAACATATGAGGAATATTGTTACCAAGTTGCAACCCGGGTAACTCTGTCAGGGCATCTGTGTGTCGTGCAGGAACTCCTGTTAACCCCACTTCATTGATTTGAAGTTTATTACGCATACGACACTTGGAAACCCTGACAAATATGCGACGTTTCCGGGAAACAATTCAACTACACGCTGATATCGCGTCTAACTTAAGTCCACAACTGGTGCATCCTTGAACTGACTTATGCCCATTGTTGTTGTTGTTGTTGTTGCCGTCGCCTTACATGCAGCTTCTTCAGAAAGTTGGAAAATAATTGAAATCGACATTAGACGAAATTACTTAGCTCGTATGCAAATTTGAGGGCAATTGCGAAGCAATTAACCCAAATGAAATAAGTTTGTAAGCATCGGGGTAGGGCGGCTATGTGGGCGTGGCATTGTTTGCATTCAGTTAGCAGAGCTGGAGTGCACACACACACATAGACACACACACAAACAAGCCTGGGCAAACAACAATGAAGATAAATCCCCTGAGATGGTGTAAGGAGAAGTGGAACGGGGGAGGGACGGGGTAGAGGGAGCTGAGTGCATACGAAATGCATATAGAAATGTAGACACAGCTTAAAGGTGCGTATGAGGGTGGGCGGGCATGGTAGGCGTGGCTGGGAGCCATTGCGATAACTACTACACATTGCGTAGTCAACAATGCTCCGGCGGGATCGCATGAGGCGGCATTCATCAACCGAGCAGGTGAATCGATTATCTAACTGTCACCGCAATTAGAACTCATTGTTGTGATAATCGAACTTATATATAGACACATATGATTGTGTGTATATATGTTTGTGTGTGCACAAAAGACAACTGTAAACGTGACTTCTCGTATTTACCGTAATTTTGCAGAAATAATAGAAGCAACAGCAGAGCAGTCAACGAGAGGAAATCAACCTCAAGGCGTGTCAAGAGTTCTCCAGAGAAATATAATTGTAGAACAAACAAATAAGCAGGCTGTTGTACTCGACGGTTAAATACCCTGCTGACTGCTATTAAAAGCTAACCTCATTATCCAACACTGATATCCGTTTGATTATGATATGAGGGAAAGTCATGTTTTAAAAATAAACTGCACTCGGTTTCAGGTTTATTAAATAGGCGACTAGCTCTCTGATACTGATTACAAACATAACTGTACCTCTGTACTCTTCTTCTCATACATACATTTTCAACAGCTTTTCTGTTATATTTGTAACTTTCCCTTTCCCAGACGCCACCTGGCGTTCATTGTCGAGGCCGCTTACGAAGATCTTCGGCTTACACGATCTATTCTAAGTTCTTAAGTTGGACTAGTGCATCGCGACTTGTCCGTGTGAAAGAGGTGGTACTCTGTGAATCTCGCCAGGCATATAGAACAAATGTTGTGGATACTCGTTTAACACATCCAGCCTGAGTAGCTTGAAGGCGGAAATCAGCCACTGACCCGTACGCCTTGTCGACGGCAATGAATAGTCACGTCGGAAGCGCACAAACATTTCAGCGTACACGAACGGATTTTGGGCATACAGCTTCCATGTTTCAGCATGTTTATTGATCAGTTTGCGTAATTTATGCGCATCACGCAGGGATTCAAAGTCATCGGCTCGCCGGTTGGCAACGAAGAGGACATCGATGAAGGCGAAGGTGTGCTCATAGTGGGGCAGTCGCTTGATCTGCAATGGAATAGCGCGTAAGATGTGCCGCTTCTCGAAGCAGAGCATCTTATGGGCATCTGTCCGCGAGCTGCTGATGTCGAACATCACCTGCTTGAAGCCCATGGGCGTGGTGCACAGCCTGATCTCTCGAGTCTCCCCTGCGATTATGTACCTAGTGAGCAGCGACAAAGCCAACTTGGAATTGTTTAGGAACTCCCGTTCGTTGAATTGCCAATCGCAGAAGAGCTTGAAGTTCCACAAATAAAGCCTATTGAGAATCATTTGCCATATAAACCAGTGAAGCGAAGTTCTTTCGTTTTCCTTGGCAAACTGGATGTTCAAGTTAAAGTTCCAGGTCGACGGCTCCTCGAAACCACTCGTCTTTGTGATTGCCAGATGGCGTGGGTTACGCGGCCACAGTGACATACCCCGCATCCAGATACGCGCCTGCTGACAGCACCTGAACAGGGTCCGATTGCAGCCCATCAATAATTTTACACTGGCCAGAAAAACATAAGGTTTAAATTTGAATTTCGAATAATTATTTCTGGCACATCTGGCAAATATATCAATTATAAATCACCACTGTTCAACACTGTCTAACTACTTCAATGAACTACATTATTGAAGGATTATAACCCATTAACTTCTAAAATACAGCACTGACAAGCAAATTGCTATCGGTCCTAGCTAGGTTCTTTGTGGCTGCGAAGTCCTTCTCCTTTGCCTGTGTTTTTCTTCGAATTGTGGTTGGATCTAGCCCTTCACTTCAGGATTTAAATGAGTGTCCCGAGATCAGTGCCAATTCTTCCTCAGCTTGATCGTTTGACCCGTTCCTCCAGTCGGTAACTAAGTGGGTGCAAATAGAATGAGGTAATCACAACTTTGTGTGTGGCTGGGCACCATCTGAAGATCCTTACAAGCAGACTCGAGAAGGAACGTCAGGTGGTGCCAGAGAAAGTTGCAAAAGAAAAACAAAAGCTGCAAAATGCAAGATATGTTGCCCTTCGCTTGCTTGCCCCTCTTCAGCTTCCATCTTAACTGCAGTCAACTTTGTTGTCTTGTTGATGAGCCGGCGACGTAGTTCATGAATTTCTAATGCCAAACACTTAGCTGGGGTTGCAACTGTAGGGGCAAACTTGCTGGAGGAGGGGTGTAAGGGATGGTGGATGCCTTAACAGAGCTACAGGTACAGCTAGACAATGGCCAAGGAATTTTCAATGGCGATAAGCAGCAGCGCTTGATGCTCAAGATATGTTTGCTTTAAGCCAACAACTATTTCTGCCCTGTACGGACAACGCACTACAGTCGTGTCGCGCAGATTAGTTACACAGTGCTCACCATGTGGTATGACACTGTTTGGCAACTGAGTGCACGCTTTGTCTACAGTGCCGTCCATAATTTAGCGAACGCAGCTGCACTGCATTGACGCGCCGCGTTCTGAAGCCCAAAGTCCTTTTGCCTATCAAGTGGCCATATATCTCTGTCCTTATCTTGCACATCACCTGCTACAAATTTTTGCACAGCCGCAGGGAATGGCAGGCAGCAGCCTGCGCAGGGTCTAACGGACCCAGTCCCTGTCCCAGTCGCCGCTTATCGCAGCACGTGCCACTGCAGCCTGTCGATAAGTTGAATTTAGTATGCATTGCGAGCGAGCGAGACAGAGAGATAGAGAGTGCGAAAGAGAGGGCAGGCGGTGCGTTACTGCAGACTCTGTGCGATATGGTTTCTTTTCTTCTTCGACACTTTGTGGCTGCGGTCTCTCCCTACGCACCCTTCTCTCACCCACCCACTGCAGGAGAAGCAGCTGCTACTGGTGCTGGCACGCTGCATTTGACTTTAAAGCGTGCAATTTTATGCTTTTAATTTTACGCTTAATAAATTTTGTGGCTTTGCGCAGAACAATTACCCAGCTGGGAGAATAATAATGAGTTAAAGCAGCGTTAAAACTTTAATGCTGTGAGGGGAGGGACAGTGCGAAATTGTTATAAACTCGATGGCTCAGGAAACACTTAAAGATGCCAAAACTGCGAGTGGGGCAAGCATAATTTTGGCAATTGAAACAAAGTTTGTTAAACTGCTCGCGAGCTGCCAAACTGCAATCCACACGCTCTCATATCATACATCATTTGCTGTCAAGTTTTTAAACTGCGAAGCGCAGCGCACTTGGGCAAGAAAGCGAAGGACCTCGCAGCGACAACAAGTTGGGCGTGTCGGAAAAACTTGAAATTGTTTTCCAAATTGCAATGTCACGCTATCCACGTCAACCCTACCCAACAATGTCGAGTAACTCCTGTAAAACAACAACAACAACTGCGCAATACCAGAAGAAAGAGAAACTTTTCACAAGGCGACAAAACAAAATTCGGTATAACAGTTAAGATATCTAAGAACTTGAATAAGTTTCCATTTCCTTTGTCAACGAATCCGTACACTCATCCTGTATAGCGAAGATATCCATGTAAGTATTTGCGCAAGCATATTTATCGATGTATCGTTGCCCACTGCGATAGAAATATATCGCAAGCGATTTCATTGTGCACGAAAATGAGCGACATTTGGTCATTCTTAGAAATAATAACTTTGTTTTGTCTTTGAGTGAAGGGAGACTCCCATCGAGCGTTCTCCTCGCCTGCTGATGACAATGACTTTTTAAATTGTTCCTCGAGAGTGTCAGCTACGGTCAAAAAGTTTAGCAGCTGCTTGAAAATAAATGAGTAGTGAAAAGAGAGAGAGAGTGAGCGAGAGCAAGGGAGAGAAAATGAAAGAAGCGCGTGTCCAGTTGAGCGGTAGTTAACGTCATCATCATTATCATTACCATTGCCAGCGGGCGGAGTTTACGATTTTATTTTCTTGCTTTTTGAGCAAGTAGAAATAAATATTTTAAAACGGATTAAAGCTGTGTATAAGGAATATCCTAAATCAAGAATGCTCTTCTACCCGCACTCAAATCTCTCCCAAGCTCTGGTTAAAACAAAACCATATTTTTTGGCCATTTTAATTGCATTCCTTGTAGGATTGAAGTTTCCACAATCCTCAAGTAATCCACGGCATTATAATGCCATTACAATCTGCCGTCTTGCAATTCCTTTTAATGTTTGCCAACAAATTGCATTGTTTATGGTCCAAAAGAGAAAGAGAGAGAGAGGGAAAAATAGAGAGATGGTTGAGTGTTGTGGAAAAATTTCGCAAATTAAAGTGCATCTAATCCCGGAGAATATTTACTTGAAAATTAAAGTGCCAACAAAATATGCATAAGGTGTTTATGCACTTACAGGAAAACCCACGTGCTGCACTTTATCGCACACAATGCAATTTCCATTCTTTGCTTTTGCCAAAAATGCAGAAATTAATTTCCACAGAGTTAAAAGGCAAACAAGGCAAATGCAGGAGCATAAACGAGAAACCCAACTCGACTCGACGCAACTCAATTTGAATTGATAAAGTAAATTTGAATTTTTGAAGTAAACAATTTTCCATGCAAATTGGGCAAAATTCAACGCATGCTTGGATAAGTCTGGCAAAAGAAGTTGCTAGCTGGATTAAAACTGGTATTACTCTAGGGGACAGTTTAGAGAGAAAACTGCTTACGTTAACATATTATGACAAGTAATGTAAGCGTATTTTATAAACTTTTTGTTTTACGTTTAATCATTTAATAATAAACAACAAAATATGTTTGATGTATAAATTTTTTGCCGTTGCTGGCATTTTTACGTAGGTGGGACCCAAGTTCATCTCTTCGTTTGGGCAATGTGCAGTGTGTGGGCGCCTAATCATACATATGTATGTTTGCATACGTTTATTAGATCACATGTTGTGTGCTCATGAATCGAGTTTTTAACAAGTCAGTAAAGTGATTCTGTATTTGCGGCTTGATTTAACCTTTTGCTAAAGCAACAATGCTACGAATTATCTCTGCAATGGCCCAATGAACATATTCGGGAACCATATTTCATGGGCTTAAAAGAAAAGTTGCAACAATCAAACTTTGTAATTACACGACGCACTGCTGCTTCACTTCTGCAGCAGGTCTGGTATACACAAACTCATACATATGTATGCATGTATGTATGTTCACACATATGACTTCCCTCTCATCATGTGTGCGTGTGTGTGCAGAAAACTTTTGCAGCTCGTGGGGCGAGTATGGAAAATATTTAAAAGAAAAGTTCGACTCGAGCAAAGGAAAATAAACACTCTAAGAGGACTCAGCAGGACTTGCAAGAGAAATTGTAGAGCAAATAATTTTAAAATAAAGAAAAACTCAAAAACTTAATCCGAAAATACACACATACACAATTACTTGGCAGTACGCTGTGAACGTGTGTGTGAGCTGTAATTTCGTTTTTTTAATGCCCAAAAAAGCAATATTAAAAGGCAGAATATTATTTTTAATGAGCACTTGCACGACTACAAATATATTAATGTACATACATATGTATGTGATGTGTGTCAGTGTGTGCTGTGCCTTGATGAAAAATTACTTTCATTTTAATTAGGAGCTGCAGCTAAAGTGAAGAGAGGGAGAGCGGGAGAAAAAGAGTGTGTGAGTGCAAAAAGACGAAAAATTAAATTAAAAACACTTTCGTGCATTTAAGCAAATAAAGAGTGACGGTCACGTGGGCGTCCTGGCATGACACACGTACGGAACACACACACACTGCGCTCACGCACACACACAGCTGGCTGCACTTTGAGGTTATGTAGCAAAATGCATGCGGTTTTAAACACGTGGCGCGCAACGGAGTTTTATTTTTTAATTAAGCTGTTTACATTTACTCGCAATGTTCTTGCCTCACGCCCCGCCGAGGTGCAAAGTTGTTTGTTTTCTCTGACCCAAGAAAACGCCTGTGGCTCTTGTCGCCATCGCAACAGAGCACAGCGCAGCAGCGCCCCGACCTCGGTCTGCACCTGCCCTCAGTCACCGTCGCCGTGGCGCTGCCTTTGTGGGTCAAGTGAGCAGCAAGCTTTGCCTTTGCCTTTGCTGTTGCTCTTCCACCTGTCGGCGGCACAATTAAAAAAGTGCAAGCAAGGATCTCACTTCGCACGACACTGTGCAGGCCAGCAAGATTTAATACCTGTGTCTTAATAAACATACGTACACACATACGTACATATTTACAATTATCCTATGTTTCTTCATTTATTCTCATTCTAGGGACTCCAACCCTGTTCACTCTCTGAACTGGTTCAGAACACCACGAAACATTGCCACACAATCTGATTAATTCTCGACCATTAGTCAACAACCAAATACCTAATTTAAGCGTAAGTCAATTAATTGCAACATTTTTGGTTGATTAAAGCCTTTGAAATATTTACACACATCTCTGCATAAAATAAGCGCTTGTAAATTGCGCTGTTCCGCGCAACATAATGCAATTAATTAAAATGTTGATATTAAACAGTCCAGTATACCCTGTAAAAGAGGAGCACAGTGTACAATAAATAAACAGGTTCATAGGTACAACGTTTTTAAGTGCGCCGTAATTTCTACAGCATATTTATTAGTCGAGCATATTATACTTTGTTGTCAGCTGGTCTCAGCTGAAATAGCATTAAAAATAGGATGTGAACGCCGTTAAAAACATGTGATTTAATTACACCATGATAAAATATCGATGCACATCACTTTTCCACTTGAACTGATTCGCTTAGCCGCCAATGCACATATGTAGATACAAATACATATATGTACATACAAACATACGTAGTTGACTTCAATATATTTCTGGATTGTGAAATAAGTGGCTCGATTGGATATCGTTCAATTTAATCGACCCCAGATGTTGGAAGAGAAATAATGTCACGCCAAACTGAATTTATTGCCATTCATTGGATATTTTTATGCTTATTGACTACTAAAATTAAATCACAATTCTTGACCTACTCTGAGCTGATCTTGCACCTTACCTGAACTTAGAGATGAACCAGAATTCGTGAAATTTCCTACTAGAACACAATATCGCAAGCAAGAAGGAGAAACTTGGATATTTTTACGGGATACAATGAGGAAATCCTACTCCTGTGTCATAGAAATAGTCTCCAATAATAGAAAAATTAGAAAATTGTTAACTTCTTAAAATAATTTAAATTTCCCTTTTACTGTCGCTTCAACATTTTTTCCGCAATAAGCCTTCAAAAGAAGCCCCATTTAGTTCATAACATTTGGGTATCACGACTTTGTCAGACTCCTCTTTAAACCGCTTATGTGTTTCATTGATTTCAATGCTCCCAACTCCTGGTTCCCGTTTTAAGCTCCGTGATTGAGGTTTGCATGTGTGCGTGTGTGTGCAATGTGCTTGGGCATAAAAAGTTGATTAGTGTGCCGCATGCACACTGCGAACGACGACTGACAATTGCCAAGCCCATTGGCCGTGGCCAACAACAAATTCCACGCTTTGTGCGCAAATTAGCCTGCAATCGGGCAAAGAATCTCATTGGAAAGAGAAAACAAAGCTGCACATGCAAAAATACCCGACCATCGAGCAGATAAATGCGGAACCAAAGGCAAAGCCAGAAACAGAACCACAGTGGGGCCAGCCGTCAGAGACACTGACGTCGATGCCGCATTGGTGGCCTTCAACAGAAGCGACGGCAGCCACATTAGCAGCTCTTGTGGTCATTACCTCGTTCTGTAGTCGTTGTGGATGTTCCTGTTGTTGTTGTTGTGTCCCGTGTCGATCGCAGGGACAACAAAAGAAGAAAAAGGCCGCCCGTGGTTTTTTGGCCGCGCGTGCCATCTGCGGCCTTTCGACGCGTTCAGCAAACAATGAAAACGCTTTTCAATTGTTGCTGCTGCCGCGCTGTGCATCGCTAACAGGCGCTGCCAATGGCCCGTCACGTCTTGTCATCTGCATTCAGCACCAACTCAATAGGTTCCTCCCCGAGCCAATTATCGACGCGGCAACGTCGTTGAAAGACGCGTATGCTGTTAAAACAGTTATCTACGCATGACTCCTTTGAACCACAACAAGTTCATATGAGCAGCTCATTGAAACGAACAACGGAGCTGGTTCAATGCATGGGACTGTTCGCAGTTCACTTTGTACCAATTAGGCGGCCTTACACGACAAGGTTTTGTGAATCACAGTTCAATTCGTACTAATTAGTCGGCCCTATACGACACTTTTCACGCAGCGCACACACACACAACCTTTCATTGGGATTTAATTTATGGAGACTGTCGGATAATATATTACATATAAATCTCGTACGAGGTGTAAGCTATCAATGTGCTAGTTAGGCGTCTTATCTGGTCGCATCTTTCGCGTCGGGCACTTCAAACTTTGCGCATTGATGCAAATCGATCATCAAAATTTACGAGACATTGCCCAAAGTACGTCATAAAATGGCGCGTGCAAACTAATTAAGTACATAAAACGAAGATTAACGGCTTTCAAAGTGCCGTAAAATCCACAGCGCAACAATTAGCCCAAAAGTCCAAGGATGTGCCAGAATCACAGAGCCGAGAGGGAGAGCAGATTCGAATGTAATGGAATGCGAATATGTTGTCAGCCATAAAAGCAAAAACGAGACTTCGTCTTTGGCTCGTGGTTCTCTGAGGATGTGAGGCTGTGGGGCTGGAGGCTTTTTGGCAATGAAAACCAATGCAAAGTCGTTAAAAGCAACCAAAGCTCTTCCTGGAAATGTAGAAATACGAAAGAATTTGACAGTGTCGCAGGATGCTGTATACTCTATAAATTGAAAAGTATATCAAGCAAACAATAAGAAGCCTAACCCGACTAAATAATACAAATTCAATTGAAAAGAAAATTATTTTCAAAAATGTTATATTGTGTTACCAAACATTTTAGAAATTCAAAATACCCCATTGTGAGTGCATTCATTTTGCGAAATAGGAAGTGTACAGAGAGGAATGGGGAGGGTGGGCATAGGAAAACAGGCGAAAACTTTTTAATTTAATGCATCGTCGTAAAAATTTGATACTTTGTTAGCGAGTCGGCTGTAAAAATAGTTTCGCTTTGCTTCTCTGATTCCCTTTTGCTGTGCTCTGCCTGCTATCGCTGTCCCTCTCTAGTACGTATGCATCTTCTGTCCCTGTCTCGTTTGATTCCCTGTCGCTGTCAGCCAAAGTTGACCCAATAAGCAAGTTGGCAAAAGTTTCCGTTTCAGTTTAGGTTTCAGTTTCAGTTGCAGCTTCAACTTTGAGCTGCCGCATCCCCCTCTCTTTCTCCCTCCCACCAATCCTGAGTCCATGCCGCCGTGTGCGTCCGGCAAGAGGATTAGGCCGGCTAACTCGCGTGGCCGTTTCAATTAAAATAAATTAAATGCGGCGCGCGGCGGTCGCAAATGTCAAAACTGTTTGCGGCTCAATTAGGCGCACTGTCAAAATTTGCGTACGGCCCCCACCCCCTTTGCTGCTCGTTCTCTGACAGGCATTTGGGACAGATGATGAACTGCAAATTGGATATGGCGAGGATAGAAAGAGGGAAAGAGAGAGAGAGGGAGATAGAAACACTTGTGCATGTGACGAGAGCTGCCCAAATCATGCTCCCTTGGATGCGTGTCTGTATTGGCAGCGCCCTCTTGTACTGCCCACTCTCCTTACCCCCCTCACTGTCACTCACTGCTGCGCCTTAAGCAAGCTTAAAAGTTGCTCGACAAAACTTTGGCCAACAATAAGCAGTAAAACAAAGGATTTGCCAGATTTTGAAACAATAATGTTAAGCGGCAGTGTAAATAGAATCAAGTGAAGGCGAAGTAAAACGAAACGGAATCAAATTAAATGAAACAAGCGCATTGCGGGACGCACTTTTACTCTCGGATTATGCTTATTATTGTTGTTGTTGTTGCTGCTGTTTTTGTTGCTTTTTCGGTTGTTTTCTTTTGCGTACTTTGATTTTTTGACATTGCTAAAGTAAAAAGCTTTTTTTGAGGCTTGCTTAGAGAGAGTTTTTAATTTCCAACTCACTTTTCACATTTCCCCTCCGTTGTACTTAGCCAGTGCTGCCTGTAATTGGGTGAGGCGCTAATGAGCAGCCCAATTTGAATTGGAATCGGAATTCAAAGACGCCCACACACGAGACGACTTGCAGTTGGCATAGACGTTGGCGCCACCTAGTGAGAGAAACATGACATTTTAATTGGACTGCCAGGCGCATCAACGCCTGTCGATTGAAGGAGGGAGAGGGAGAGAGCAATGGATAAGTTACTAATTAAACGGCAATTTCATTTGTTGTTGTAGCTGCGAGAAAAAGAGGGAAAGAGAGCGAGGGAGGGGGAATAGGGAAGTGGAATAGGGCATATTGGCATCGCTGCAGTCGGACTTCCCTTGTCACTGATCTAAATTTATGCAAATTGGCAGCTGCAACTGCAAGTGGAACTGCAACTGGAACTGAAAGATGCGTGTGCAACATGCGGCCACAACTCATTCTGCACGCGCCTCCAACTTCGGTGCCCCCTAATGGCGCTGGGCCGTAGCCCCATTCATTTGGATGAGTTGCAGATGCAGTTGCAGCCGGAGCTGAAGTTGCCACCAGTTGCCAGCAGTTGTTAGTTGCCAGTTTGGCTGATTATTAAATCACAGGGCCAGCAGGAGCAGCAGTCGGAGCAGGGCTGGGGGGCAGCAGTTGGGGCAGGAGCCGGTGCCGGGCAATCTGATATGCAAAATCTCAACTAGTTTAGCTCCGAGTCGCGAAACAACAGCAGAAGAGCCTGCCCCAGAAGAGCCCAGAGGAAGGGATTTAGCTCGTTCATCTTCAGGCTTCCTCCCTGTGTGTGTGTGTGTTTGCATGTAGCTGCCTCAGTGTGTGTGTGTGTGTGTATGTGTGTGTGTGTGTGTTAATTACAGCTTGGGCCAGCACGAGCACTGGCAAACGGCAACTTGTTAAAAATTTCCGCTGCCAGTTTATTAGAGGCCAGCAGACACAACAGCAGCAACTCCCTCTTAGTCCCTCCTCCCCCCCTCCACTCACTGCTTGCTTGCCTCTGCTTCGACTGCGCTTGGCAATTAATTGAAGCTTAGCTCAACCTGTTTTAATAAGAGCGCGAAACTTGCAGCAGCAGCAGCAGCAGCAGCAGAGAATGAACTTGAGACAGAGGAAGAGGCAGAGGAAGATGCTGAGACTGAGGCCGAGGCCGGGAGGAGTCAAGTGGCGAGTTCAGCTAAGACGACGCCACGCGATGCGCGATACGCAACGCCAGTTTCGGGCTTAGACTCGAAATTAGCTGCATTATGTGGGCAAGTTGTGAGCTCCTCAAGTTCAACTTAATCGCCGGAAATATTTTTGCAAAATTATGAGCCAAATAATAGAAGTGAAAAAGGTGAAAACATTCCAAGAGATTTGCTATCTTTCCCGGGATAATCTGACTGGAATTTTAAATTGAGTATATGTTGAGAAAATATATATAAGAAATGCGGAATATAGTTTCTTTATGACCTACAATTACTTTTTAGTTTAATTGAAATATAGCTATTAAGTTTTTAATTGGGCATTTTTATTTTTTTAATTTTCTATTTTTTTATTTTGACGTTGAATACAATGAATGTATATATCGTTTATGATTCTCTTGAATAGGGTATATTAACTTTGGTCACAAGTATGTAACACACTGTTGAAGAAATCTCCGACACTATAAAGTATGTATATACGATACACATGCCGGGTCAGCAACAACAAAGGAGTCGAACAAGCAAACAGTGCCTGTCCGTGTGTCCGTTAATCCGTGTCCGTTTGTTGCAACGCATATTTATCTATAAGATTGAGAGCTATCATCATGAAACTTGGCACACATGCTTCTTGTTCCTGCAAGCTATAAATAAGTGAGAACGAGTCGAATCGGACCGATATATCGTATAGCTGTCATATAAACTATCGGCCGATTCTTGTTATTCGTCAAGATATTGTAACCAAATTTACTACAGCGGACTTTTTCTTTATATATAATATGTCTATAAGATTTCACCAAAATCGGATTACTATAACATGTAGCTGCCATAGGAACAATCGGCCAAAATCCATATTTTCCTATATGAACCACTTTTGGTTGTAGAAATAACTTAATTTATCAGTGCCTATCAAAATGATACATCATTTTAAATATGCAATATATTGGAAGGATCGGGCCACCTGCATGAGCATTAAACTTCTGGCATGCCGAAGGTAACCTTTCCACTTCGTTTACTTCTTAATTCGATTTAAACTTTGAAAAACATTTCAAAATTATATAAACGTTTTCTTTAGTTTCCAAATTTTAGCATATGCAGCTGAGGAATGGCGCTGGCGGCCATAAGTGGAGTCGACAGGCTGCCCTTCATGCGGCGCTTCGACGCACTGCAGCAGGATTGGCAGCAGGAGCAGCTACGCAATGAGACAAGCAACTTGCGCAATCCTTACAGTCTGATGGCACCGCCCTTCGAGAACGTAATGAAACCATAAAATATAACAAGACACTTCGTCATAAATCGTTAACCTCGCCTCGCCTGCAGCCCGCTGTGAACCTGCCAAAGATACTGGAGCACTGCAAGGTGGGCATGGAGTTCGATCATGGCACGACGACGCTGGGCTTCCGCTACAAGGGAGGCGTGGTGCTGTGCGCCGATTCGCGTGCCACGTCGGGCCAGTATATCGGCTCGCAGACCATGAGGAAGATCGTCGAGCTGAGCAACTACATGCTGGGCACGCTGGCCGGCGGTGCAGCTGACTGTGTCTACTGGGATCGAGTGTTGGCACGCGAGTGTCGACTGCACGAGCTGCGCTACAAGAAACGCATGCCGCTAGATGCAGCGGCACGCATCATGTGCAACATCTCAGCGCAGTATAAAGGGATGGGCCTGGTGATGGGCATGATACTGGCCGGATGTGATGACGAGGACTGCAAACTGATCTACGTCGACTCGGAGGGCATGAGGTCGCACGGCAGCGTCTTCTCCGTGGGCAGTGGCTCGCCGTATGCTTTGGGCGTACTTGACACTGGCTACCGCTACAATCTGAGCGACGAGGAGGCCTACGATCTGGCACGGCGTGCCATATACCATGCCACCAGCAAGGATGCCTACTCGGGCGGCATTGTGCGTCTCTATCACATCAACGACAAGGGCTGGCGCAATGTCTCCAACACGGACTGCAATGATCTGCATGACTTCTTTACCGAACAGGCGCAGAGGCAGGGCATGGACGGGGCGGAGGAATTGCCCGGCACCAGTGTGGCCAAGATGGAGCAGAAGTTGGGCAAGGACAATGTGATCGCCAGGATTGCCGCGTGCACCATGGAGAAGCTGCGCAAGAAATGAGCTTCACTTTTTGTTTACGCGAAGGTAATAAAAATTGCTTTGGTTGCACATGTTCTTTGCCTCGCTCTCTCTCCCTCTCTTTCTTACGTTCTCTCCTTTTTTAAGCTGCTCATTTAGCATTCGCTGTTTTTCTCCGTTTCCTGGCAGATAACCCACGAGCTTGACCTCAAGCCGTAGTCACACAGTCGCAGTCGGAGCTGCTCTAGATTTTGCGCCTTTGGCTTAAGTAATTTTCTAATGAAACCGCAGAGGAAAAATGAGCTTGACGTCAGGGGTCGTTTGTTGTGGCAACTCTGTCGCTCCCCCCTCCACTTCCTCCTTTCTCGCTGCTCCTCTTTTGCTCGCTCTCTTTCTCTCTCTCCGACTCTGCCTTGTCCCACTCTCCTGCGGCCTCTTCGGCGGTGTTCATTAGATTAAAAGCAATTTACAGTGAAACTTTTGCCCGCAAAATGCAAACGTTGCCTGCCTCCCTGTGCTCATACCCCTCTCTGGCTTACTCTTGCTAGGCACACACACACACACACACACACATATAAATGTACACACACGTGCAGCAGATGGCAGCTCACATGTTCCCAAAACGCCGTGCAAATGTCGCCACGTCCAAATGGTGCCTAGGCAGGAGAGTGGAGCTGCTATTCTCCCTCTCTCTCCCTCCCTCCCTCCTGCTCTGTCTCTCTCTGCCCCTTCCCCCACTGAGTCATTTGGCGTCTTTGGCCTTTTTATTTTCGGGAATTCAACAAATTTGCGGATTTGGTTTGTAATTTATTAAATTTATCGCTTGCTCCAAGCAACTTGCTCGCTCATCGCTCTCCCATTCTCTCTCTCCCCCTCTCCCTCTCTCGCTCTCTTGCTGCCACTGTGGTTGCCCCATTCCGGCCAGTTGCCGCCTGTGTGTGTGCAACATTTGTTGATGACAACCCGAAAAAGACACCGACACCGACACGGGCACTGACTGCAGCCGATGCCATTGGGCGTACATACGTTTTGCTTCTACACCCCTTTCCACACACACACACGCTGCGTATACGTAATGCGTATTGTGTATACGCACAGGCGCACTCTCGTTCTCCATTTCGCAGCCGGCTTAGAAGTTATTATTTTGATTTATAGAAAAAGTTCGTTAGCGAGCGAAAGTTGCTCGTTTATTGTCAGCAGGATGTGCGCCCCCCCTGTTTCTCTTTCCCTCTCTCCCCACTCCTTCCTTTTGCCCCATCCTTTGTCTCCTGCTGCTGCTCTTGGCTGGTGCAGCCATTTGGCCAAAAGTTGATATTGTTTCGTGCATTGACGGCGGGTTCCCGCATCATACAAATGTCTGCAGTAATTAAGCTGCACAACATGCGTGTGTTGTCGGGCTTCAGCTCGGGCTTTGCTCAGCGTCATTTATCTCTTTAATGTGTTCGAGAAAGTTGCACAATTTAAACTCTCAATAACGGCCGAAAAGGATGTACAGCATGATTGATAAAGATTGTTGTATTGCCATGATGTGGGCAAACATTAATGATTTAAAGATGGTAAAAGATGAAGCCATTTCCAAGTTTGAAATCTGTATTTATTGCACTTTTTGATCATCGAAATATATATTAAAAAAATTCTAAGGAAATTCCATTTTGTATAAATGGAGATTGATATTTATTCCCTTTCTGAAATATTATTGCACATTTTAAAAATCTATTTTTAATAATTTATCAAACAAAATAAAGATAATGCAACCAAATTTATCGATATATGTTACATATAAAAAATTAACAGCAGCTTACAGCTACAGCTTTTTATGAATAATCGATTATATATACTATATATTAAAATACACATACAATTAAAATAAAATAGATACCATGTAGCTTCACATTAATCGATAGTTCAACAAATGCAGCTCTTCATAATTTACTCATATTCATGCATAGTTTATATACATATGTATTTAATAACCGTGAATTATCATTGTTCAGGCTCTGCATTCCTGCTCTTCCTCTTCCCCACCTGCTCTTCAATTGCCCCACATTATGTATTCTCTTTTTGTTGGCCCCAAATTAATCAATTGTGTCAGCTTGCATCACATTGAGTGACGTCATTGGCAATTAAATGCGACAACATTTATATTAGTTTACATATTTTCCCATTTGGGCGACGGAGCATTTTGCAAATTGTTGCATGACTTGCCCCTTGCTCCCGCCACTCCTACCTCACTCTCTCTCTCCCTGTCTCTGTCTCTTTCGTGTCTGTGCGAATTTGCATAGAATAATAATGCACAAGGACAGCCACGTTGACGGCGCATATTAATTGCGGCTATCATTTTCCACAAAATTAGCTGCTTCCACAGAAAAATGCTACCCATGCACACGATTTGCCCTCCCCCTTGTTCATTCCCCTTACAGTCACTCTCTCTCTCTCTCTCCCTCTCTTTCTCTCTATCTCTCTGTCTCTCTCTGTCTGTGTCTAATATGCGCTTAAAAAGCATGCGACGATAACGAAAACTATAATTTAAATTAATTTACAAAAGTAGCAACAACAACAACAACAATATCAACGGCAACACCTGTGCCGTGGCCAATATTGCTGTTGTTGTTGTTTTTGGTTGTAGTTGGTGTTGCTGCCGCTGCTGTTAGCGTGTTGCAGTTGTTGTTGTTGCCATTCCACTTTTGTCAACGAGCTCAAATTCAATGAAATTTCACACTTTGTCGTTAAAAGCCGCGTCAAAGGTGCCTGCGGAGCAGGAACAACAGACAGGGGCGGAGGGGAGGTGGAGTCAGCGAACGCAGAGCATTGGCAAAGATACAAGCGAGTGGCAAGTGAGCAGGGGGCAGAGAGAGGGGGGGGGCGGGCAGTTAACTGGCAGGCATAAGGATGCAAATATGCAAATGGATTTTGTCAAGCGAACAACGTGGAAGCATGCAATAGCCACGGACTGTGGGAAGGAGCAGAGGACGGGAGAGAGAGAGAGAGAGAGGAAGAGCGTGAGTGCAACACTCAAGGGGAGAGGGGGAGTGGTGCAGTTGGCGGGTGGCGGCTGGCAACTGAGAGTGTTTGACAAGCAAGCGTGACTGTTGAGCTGGGAGTTGGCAGCTCGAAAGAGGATGATGTGCAGCTGCAAGGCGGCATCTTCATTTAGGCCAGCGCCAACATGTGTGTGTGTGTGTACGAGTGTGTGTGTGTGTGAGTATGTGAGAGTATGCAAGCGTGTGTGAGTGTGTTGTAACTCCTGTGATGCCCTGCATTTAATGTTGTAAGTGAGTTAGACGAGGAGTGCGCCGTCTGAATGTGATACGAATTATATGAGTGAAAATTGTTAGTAAGTGATGTTTATAAACATTAGAGCAATGCAGTTAAAGTTCATAAATATTAGAAATAGTAGTAATAATAATAATTAATGTTCATTTTTATTATATTATTACTTTATATTTGGTATATTTCCCAGTTGCTTCGTACAATCTAGATATGAGTATAAAATCGCTTAGTAACAATAGAATTCTTAAGATACCTTCGAATATACACAATAGTTTGAGTATTTAATCGCTCTGCAACTTAGCTAACTATCAGATACTTTCTTCAGTATTTGTAGCCTAAGTATCTTCCCTCTGTAACTGTTAGATACTTTGGCATTAAAATACTTTCGCAGATACTGTTTACTTTGCCTATTAAAACTTTCTACTAGGTTTCCGCCCCGATAAATTGCACCTACCATGAACACATAGAACAAAATTTACTACAGTTCCCTCTTTACGTATCTTTACAGGGTATTCACTAGTCGAGCAACTGTTTTTGTGCTGCCATTTTGGTTATTGCTGCACATGTTGCTGCCTCTGTGAAGGAACACGTTCGCGCTGCGCTTGTACGCGACGCAGCAGCAGCTGTCATGGCGACAGCAGCAGAGGCAGCACCAGCAGCAGCAACAGGGGGCAACGACAGGGAGAAGGAAGCACTGGCAGGGGGGTAAACACGCTGCGGACGCACTGCGGACGATGCCTCTTGCCACGGCTGGCATTTTCATTAACAGAGCCGCCAGAGTCGCGACAGCGAAGAAAGCGACGACGACGACGGCAACGACGACAAATGCAAATGCAGACGCAGTGCCAGGCCAAGACACGCGCCCAGCAAACGCCAGCAGCAGCAGCAACAACGGCAACAGCAACAGCAACATCAGCAACGGCCACATTAGCAACTGCTGCAACATTACATGCAGCGGCAACATCTTCTGCAGCGCGACAACAGCTTCGGTGTCAGATGCACTTCCAATTTATCAGCTCGTGGCCCCGTCCCTACTCCGCCTGCCCCGCTGCCTCCTCGCTGTAATGCGAGGCAACTTCAAAGCGCTGATATTGTTGCTGTTGCTGCTGCTGTTGTCGTGTGTTCTCCATTTATTGCCACTTCGGAGGCGGCAACTGCACATTAGTCGCATATCTGCTGAAATTCACGGCAATTAGTTGCCGTGCTGCTGTTGCTGCTGCTGCTGTTGCTGTTGCAACAACAACGCTGCGAAAGGCAATAAGCAATTGCGTTATCAGGCAAATTAATAATGTGGTCGGGGCAGGGGGAGAGTGCGGGGTATACTTTAACAGAGGTCCCAACCATCAATTACTTGTGGTTCGATAGAGAAGGCAGCAACAGATCGATAAAGCTTTTGAAGTGAAGTCTTTAAAGTGAGTTCTACAACTTATAAGGACTATCTTGCTATTGATTAACTAAAGCGGAAATAGATAAAGCTTTAAGGTTGATATATATGCATGATGCGGAGTGTTAGAGAGTGACTGAGTTGAGATATTCTTGAAGGCAGGCGACCTTAACTTCTCTTCTCGAAAGTAAAGCTTGACTTAGTTAAAAATTCTCCTGAGCTAAGAACAATGCTATTCTCTCCAGTTAAAGTCATACTTAAGTATTAAGTATTCTCCTTCTCCCAAGTACAGGGTATCTGCTAGACTTTCTACCCTTTAGCTCCCAGCACTCTTAATTATGTCAAGCCATGCTTAATCAGTGTCTTCAACAAGGCGCGACACTTTGTCGCACTTCCATTTCCCAGCAGCAACGCCTGCTTTTATTTAACTACCCCTTTTCCCTCTTCACCCCCTCCCTCCCTGCTTCCCCCTTCTTTTAGTTGGCGACTTTCATCAACTTCAATAAGCCCAAATTGTTGACTTGGCTTTGTTTTTCTCATTCCGTTTTGCAGCTCATCGCGCCGCAGTCGTTTGTCATTTCTCATATTCGGATATATTTTTTTGGCCGTCATTGCCAAATTGTGTCACAACTATTTCATTATCCGCTTTATCCCCTTTCCGGCATGCCTCCCCCGCCAACCCCACAGCCGACTCTATGCTGCTGGCCCGCATTGTAGAATATTTTTGTGCAAATCCTTGCGATTGCAATGAATAATATTTTTAATGCAAATAACCGGAGGAGCAGCAGCACATGCGGGCAGCAGGGGAGAGTGCAAGGGGGAGGGAGGTAAGACAGAACGACAGCTTGACAGTCGCGTTGACAGCGACAACGATGGCAGCACTTGCAGCAGGACGTAGGTACGAGGGAGGTGGGGGATGGGTAGGCAACTACAGAATTGCAGCATGCAAGGGGGCGTGAGTGGGGTCGTCGCCGTCGTCGGCCTCATCGTCATCATGGCGAGCACATTTCATTCATTTTCTTTTCCATTTCAATTGTCGTCAAGATTGCAGTAAGTCCTGCACCAACTCCCCGCTTCCCCCCTACCCCCTCTTTACTTGCGCCACCCCTTTGCCGCAATGAATCGCTCCATGGTCCGGTAATGAAATTTTCCTCATTGTTTCAGCTTGTTCGAGGCTATTTTAAGCATATTAATCGTGTTCCCAAAGCAGACAAAAACAGCCGAAAAACAGCTAAAAACAGTTTTGGAGATTGGTAGGTTGCTGTAAAGAGAGTTAAGATTATAAATTGAAGATTAGATAATATCCTTATTTGTATTTACAAGTATGTTATTGATTTGTTAAAAAAATATATATCGAAAAGAATTTTTAATAAATTTGAAACTCTAGAAACAGATTTATAGAAGATTTCTTTAGATTATCGACACTGGAATATAGTTCCTATATATGTTATTAATCATCGACATACTTATATAGACAACTCTCTCCCATCTCTATCAATTCAAAAGGAGCCAAAAAAGAACTAAATTCCTTTGAAATTTAGTTGATTTCGCCTGCCAGAACGCACTCACAAATCTCTATATACACACGAATACGAATATATGTATATGTATGAAGGGTATGCAGATACATAAGTATGTGTGTGTGTATATATGCTAGTTATGCATGTTCAGTTGGTTCGGTGCTGTGCGCATCTTTTATGCTCATCGGCTTGTCAACATTGTCATCGTTGTCGTCATTGTCATCTGAAATTCATTACGGACTCTGCGCTGAATGGCCCAGAGAATGGGCATAGAAGGAGCAGCAGGAGCAGGCAGTTGTAGGCGTCTACCCTCCCCGCTCCCCCCTCTGTCTCTGGCCCAGTGTTGGCCAGTAACTGCACTTTATTATTATTCATGGCAAGTAATTTGTTATCTGTGCCGTCTCTCATTGTTTTGGCCTTATGCTATTAATTCGTTTGTTCCTAAATGAAATTGCACTTTTGCATGGGAATTTGGGTCAGATCCCTTTATAATAAGCACGCACACACACACAGGATACACACACACGTGCTAAGTACTCTTTCTGTGTATGTATGTGTGTGTGTTTACTCAGCTCGTTTTGGTTTATTTATTTTATTTTCCACAACATTGACGACATAACCTAATTTGTTGGCTCTCCCACAGTCCCCCCTCTTTTCCCTTTCTATCTGCTTCTCTGTCTGTCACTAATTTATGCAAAAATCGACCCTAACAAGCCAACTGGCCATATTTTAACTATTCAACACACACACACACAGACACACACGCACACACACGAGGTATGCAAATTTGTGATATTAGAACACAGGTTTACATGTCGAACATGAGTAAATTCACATCAGCAGGCAGCCCGCACACAACTGACATATGCCCCAAATAAATGTCCAAACAAATATGTGTGTGTATTTAGTGGGTATGTCTGTGTGTGTATTCCCTTCTTTTGTGGGTCATTTAATTAGCAAAAAGAGATTAATTTCTGTTGGTCATTTTAAGAAATTGCCAAAAAACCGAACCGAGATAAAACTTAAACAAAGCCGCATGACAACGGCTTAAAAGCGCTTGCTTAGCAAAGTGCTGGCCTTGCAAATACCCTGGCAAACAGTGGGTGCAAATGTGGGTATATGGGACGGGTAAGTTAAGTAAGATTTATAAATAATTAAAGTTTGGTTTATGCAGTAACTACAGAAGGTCTTACAAAGGCTTGATCGGACATTTTTTTAGCATTGTAAATAGTGTCGAACTCTATGAGTAACTTGCCAACTTTTGATAATAATAATATATGATATATATATACGAGGGTCGTTTGATAAGTCCGTGACTTTTGTATTTGGCGCACCTGCTCTAAATACAACACTGCTCCTGTCAGCAGTTATCGATTAACAGCTGACTGTAAAATATGAAGCTGGGTTTTTGGTTTGCGTTTTATAGGCATTGAAAGCAGACGATCTCGTGAATTTTAACGAAAATGGAGATCGAGATCGTCTGCTTTCAATGCCTATAAAACGCAAACCAAAAACGCAGCTTTCTATTTACAGTCGGCTGTTAATCGATAACTGCTGACGGCGTGTTGTATTTGGCAGGTGCCGCAACAAAAGTACTGATAAACGACCCTCGTATGATTATAATGCCTAAATATTTTACTTTAAAGGGTATCTTTGTTTTTTCTTTCCAGCCATAGAATGATGTGAATCATCAAGAAACTCCAATGGCAATGTGATATTAAACTGCAGTTATTTACACTCCTGCACGCATATTCATGCACTTGCACGCACACACACACACACACACTTACACACACTATCACACTCGCACACAGCTTGACAGACTCGGCTCGGGAATGGCAACAGGAATTTGCCAGTCAAAAGGTGTCAATTCAATAAAAAATATAAATTGCAATCGAGTTTTAAATTGTTTTCGTTTCTGTTGTGGTTGCTCTGCGTTCTCGTTCTCGTTGTTGTTGTTGTTGTTGTTGTTGTCGCTTTCTGTGATTTGCACTTGAATTGCGCAAATTGCGTTAGCTGGGAATTTAATTGTTTGACAATGCGAGAATGGAATTTGCGCACAAAACTTCTTAAATTCCACGCATACCCACTGTGCGCAGGGGGGGGAGACAAAGGATAATCTGATTCGATTAATATAATAATACAATTATAACGGTGACATAGTTCAATCGGCCGTGCCGATGTTGATGATGATGATGATGATTAGGCAGTGCAATCATCGATCGCATCGATGGCACATGGTGCAGCGCCAGCTGGAGGCGCAGGAAGAGGGCCCATTGTGCTCCCCGGTGAGATATTTATGCATCAACTTTGAACGGGAAACGGAAGACGGGAATGGGCAACGGGAAATGAATGTGCGCACTTCAATAAAATTTATGCACGAGCCACAGCCGGAGCATGACCAGGATATATTGTTAGTCACACACACACACTCGCACACACACACTCGCACACTCACAGGGAGCCTAACACGATGTCAGACATGCAAAGCATGTGGGAAATATAATAAAGAACTATTTTTAATATAAACCCAATAGACAGACCCACACACCCACACACACCCGCACACACACACACACACGGTTGCAGTGTAGCATGCTCATTTGTTTGCCGGGCGATATGCAATATGAGCGCGTCCCGCTGGGCCCTCTGAGAGGAGCATTAAGTGCGCCCTGTGTGTGTGTGTGTGAGCAAAAGAGAGAGTACTTGTCTACTTTTGTGTGTGTGGCTGTGTGTGTGTGCCTCTTATGGTGAGTTGTGTGCAGGTAAACTGCAACAAATTTCATACTATTGAGTGGTTTTTGAGTGCATTTGAAATAAATGTTATCAATGAAGTTGCATACTTTATGGCGCAACGTTGAACGGGCAACTTGCCCCTAGGGAGCGCAAAGGGACTCACGAGAGAAAGATGGTGAGAGGGGGGGGGGAGAGCTATATAAAATGAAACGTTTTTAAGTTAAGTGCAGGCAGCAAAGCCAAAGCCAAGCCAAGCAGCGCTCAAGCAGTGGGCAAGCAGTGGACAAGCAGTGCCTGCCAAGCACTAAGTGTTCCAATTTATTTGATGGAAAACCGATTGTTACCCCTCTGCAACTAACTCCCTTCCCCTCCCGCTTCTACACCAATGAGGGAAAATCACTTAAAATCACCATGGACAACATCTCGAGGGCTATTAAAGTGCAGCTGCGTTCCTGCGTTTGTCAATTTCCGATTAAAGTTCACTTTTAATTAAAACAACAACAAAACTTTTGCTGTACAAACCCATTTCAAGTGCACTCAGACCCTTTCTCCCCCTCTCCCCCTCTTGTTGCACGCGCAAATAAATCACAAAGAGCGCACTAAATGCTACGGCGAAAAAAATGTGTACGCAAAAAGTCGTCGGACGGGGGAGGAGGTGGGTAGGGATTGGAGGCACAAGAGAACGCAATTTACATGAAATACTTTTGTGCTGGGGGATTTTTGATGTGTTGATTGAAATGCCCCGCGCATTTCTGATATGCCGCCGGACTCTGGCTCTGTTTATAAATAAATGTTTCAATTTTAAAACAGCAACAAAAGCGCTGCACGCGAGAGAGTTGCAAATTCCATTTGCACAGCGATTGCAGCACGCACAACTCACGCGCAACATGAAAATGACAGAAAAAAAAGGAACAACAACAAGAGGAAATGCAACAAAAGCAATAGAGGAAGAAGCGTCACATTCCTCAATTTAGCAGCGCCTGAAACCAGTCGACCGACGCCCTGGTTAACCCACAGCTCCCACACACAGATACAGAGACACACACACAATCTCAAACAGACACAATTTCCCAGCGGCGATCACGTTGCTGGTTTTTGACTTCAACCAAAGTGTTTGATTGCATTAAATGTACAAAAAATCAATTGAAATAACCGATACCGATTTTTTGGCGCTCTAAGCGTTGATTTAACTGCGTGTGCTCTCTTTAACAGAGTATTAGTGCCAATTAAGAGGCAGAGTTTGCTGGTCCCCAGTGTATGCTCAATTTCGCTTCTTAAGAGCATTCTAATTGCAGTGATTCGTTGCATTTTAAGAGAGCAGTTAACCAATGAGCACCTAGCAGTTCATTTATCTCGTTCAGCCTCAATGTCGATAAAGGAGTCAAATGAACGAGCTACTATCTCAAGAGTAAGTATAGCTGCTCATTTAGTTCGATAAAGGAGTCAAATGAACGAGCCGTAATCGAGCTGCAACTTAACAATTAGTTGGCAACGCAGCACAAACGTTGTTAACAAATGTAAATTAATTTAAACCTAATTATGTAAAACCTAAATTTATGTGCTGGCACTTCAATAAACTTGAACTGAACAAGTTGTAAATGCACTAAATATCTGTCCGATTTGTCATTAGACCCACTTGACGAAGGCCAACGTCGTCGAGTTGCCAATTATCTGCGATTCCCTCTAATTAGGATGCTGGACTTTAATGTGAGTTTTAGCTAACAGGCACTGCCCGAACTGAAGTGAGCTCAATTAAGTTGTGACTCGGCGACATCTACTGCTTCGATTGAGCCACTCAAGGTGTCCAGTTGCTGCTTCTGTCCGCTTTTTGCGGCAACTTAATTGATGGCAATTATGGGCTTATCATTTCTCCTCTTTTTGCTGCCTGCTGCCTGCCTCCCTCCTCCTATTCCATTGTTGATATCACTCTGCCTGGCAATAATTAAAATGTTTCTGGTCAGCAAAAAGTGGACGAGGAGAACGCATGAATAAACACCGCCAAAGTGGGGCCAATTAAGTGAGTATCTTCCTCTCTCCCTCTTGTTGGCTGGACTCCACCTGTGGCTGGAGTGGGCACAAAAAAGCATTAAATCAATTCCACTGTCAGCGAGCTGACAAGCAACGCGAAGCGAACCCGCTGACCGTTGTCCACTCGTCCGTCTGTCCGCCCGTCCACCATCGTCCAGTGAAATGCTCAAAAGTCAACCGCCAGCAGCAGCTGCAGAGGCCACCGCCAGATGGATGGCCTAACCGAACGTGTGCGGGAGCGGGCAACAGTCGAGTGGAAGTGGGACTAGCGCTGGCGCTGCATGTGAAGCAATGCCAACAATTTAACACAGCGAAAAGGCCAAGAAATTTCAGCAATTCACTCGACAATGAGAAACGCGACGAGGTTACGCTCAATCAATCTCCGCTGTGGAGACAACTGTCGACTGCCTGTGGGCGAGTTGACCGCGCCAGACAACTGGCAACAGTCTGTGTGCTATCGAACGGGAACGGGTTAGCTGGCATTCTGGCCAGGTGTTTTGGCTGCGTGTCGACATTGTCTTACGGCTTCATCGACTTCCAGGCGAGGGCATAAATTATGCAGGTGAAATTACTTGATTTATTTTAATTAATTGAGCAAGTTTAGCACATAAGGTAGGATTCTTAATACGATGAATGTGTGCAGTGTTTATCAATTCTACAATTACCGATAAAAGGAACTAGTTTGCAATATGAACTGGAAACAGAAGCGCAACAGCTTCAAATGAATTCAAGTATCGATGTCACGGATTACTCATTGGAATTGAGGTGTTCCCTTACAGTTTATAAACATCACATCAAGTAAGCTATATTCCTCATATACTTAAGCATTATTTAAAGTACTCATCTTGCTAGACACTTTTGCTCATAAGCTGAAGGCAATTTGCCCTAATGGAATATTCCACTTATTGCCGCAATACGCAGCTCTTGCTGATTACGTGCCAATTCCTTTATAGTTGCTTAATCGTCATAGCTAAAGCTTTGCCGCATCTCTCTTTGTCCCCTCTATCCATTATCCGTTACACGCGTTCTTCTACGCTGTTCATTGTCTGCCTTCCCCTTTTCCCCATGTCCATCTTAATTTCCTCGTTATTTCCGCGCTGCTAATTCGCCAAAGGAAAGTAATTAAGCGAACTTCTTTTGCTGCAATTCCGATTTGATTTTGATGCGTCCACAGAGCGGGTAGAAGAGTGGGGAGCTTGTCCCTCCCCTCCTTGAGTTGAGAGTGTGGTGAGTTGAGTTGTTGAGTGGGGCGTGGAGAATTGCGGAGGGTGGGCCATGCAACAGCAATACATCATTCACACTTTTTCGCGCATCATTCGCTTTTAATTATTATTGTTATTTATGATTCGCTCATGATTTCAAATCATCCTTGGATATATGTATGTATGTACTATATATACAGGTTCTCAATATGCATAATTTGTAAATCCTCCAACCAGGGGGTCTACTAACTTTATGCAACTGTGTTTGAAATTAAGACCTTCACAAAATAATATTCCCGATGAAAGTCATGCACTGGGCGTGGCTCTGCTTGGCGCCGTTGCAGCATTCGCTGTCTAATTAAAACTCGTTTAACAGCGTTTTCAATTGCCTCAAGAACCTGTTGCCCGCCACCCGTCACCTGCTGTCCCTGCTCCCTGTTGCCACCAAGTTCCTTCTCCCTTCCTGCTGTGTAATCATTCCGCTTTTTGCTGCGCCCGTGCAGTGTAACAAGGTTTCCATTTCTGCTGCTGCTTTTTGCTGATTGTGTAATTTTAATGTAATTCGCTTTTATTGTTTTTTATTCCCTGCTCGCCCCGCTGTCCTTGTCTTCTGTCCTCGCTCTGTCTCTCTCCCCCACTGTGTTTGTGTGTGTCTGACATTAATTGCAACTGAAAGGGGAGCGAAATATAATAATTTATTTTCGCCAACTTTTTATGCATGCTTTATTGATTCAATTCCGCCACTACAAGCTCTCCACCTTCTGTTGTGGGTGAAGTGGACTTACCCACACCCTCACACCCCTTCTCCTTCTTCATCTTCTTCTCCTCTGGCAAGTGGAGCAGCCCATAAATCAAACAAATCGGTTTTCGGCCAGTCAAGCAACTGACTCTCTCGCCCTCACTTGCCTGTGCCCTCGGCTCACCTTCTCTCTTCCTCCCTTCCTCTCTTTCTCTGGCTAGGCGAAGAGCAATTAAAGTTTTTCAAGAGCTTGCTGCAATTATGGACATTACAAGAGAACTCGCAACACAAAGCGGGAGAAGAAGAGCCCAGTGGGAACAGGCGCAAGGGGAACCTAAGCAAAACCTTGTAAGGTTGGGTAAGTCACAGAATAATAAAAGAAATATATAATATTTAACGGGTGATAGCCTATGCAGGTTACTTTTCAGCTGCTCCTCACTTCTATCCTGTCTTCTCTAGTGTCCCACTGGGTGCAACAGACTTCATCAGGTGCTGGGCGCAAATTTACATTACAATGATAATTTATTGTGCCGCAAGTGGTGTGAAAATCATGCAGACTTTCAAAGGCAGCTCGATGCGGAAGGACATCAATGGGATTGGCGAGTAAATTTATCGCAAGCCGAAAAAGAAGGTTGTAAAATAATTGAAAGACAATTTGCCGGGCTACTGATGCTATTTTTAAAACGTCTGCTAACAGCGGGAGCTGTGCACCCGCCTCTCCCTTTGATCCCTGCCTGGTACTACATCAGGTCGAACACGTGCAGATGTCGACTAGCGATATAATTCTTGCCCGAACTCGAGTGAGCTAATCAAAGGCGGCTTTTGCTGGCACTGTCAATGTAAGAGAGAGAACATGGTACTATATTTTTAGCAATCACATTAAAGCAAGCTGAAGGGGTGGGGGGTTTGTGCCAAAGGGTTTGAGCGGGGCAACTGCAGACAAACACGAAAACGTCGAGTTCATCAAAAGGGGATTTCCAAATACAAATGAATTTTCGGCACAGAGAGACTCGGAGGAGACATGTTCAAATAAACACCCACAAGGCCGGAGACAATGAGGATTCAGGCCAAGGCAGAGTAGAGAGAGGGGAGCTGCTGGACTGGCAGACAGCCAATACAGGCCATGTGTACTGGTACACTGAGAGAAACACTGCAAGGATTACATGACCCAATTTGATATCCAGGCACAGCAGTTGATTTCTTGCGGTGTTCCTTGTACTCGCTGCCTGCAATCAGTCCAAAAAACTGAAACACTTGCCCCGCCACCCCCTGGCTACCCCCTGGGAGAGGTGTTGGGCCAAAAAACACAGCAAAGCAAAAAAGGCTTTTGCTTACTCTGCGAGAAATGCCAATCAACCCTTTCTTTGCCTTGCTCTGTGGAATATGCACGAACTGAGGGGCCAAATTGGGGAGCTGGGGAATAAGCCTGCGACAGGGGGAGGGGGTTGAGGAGACACGTATAACGTTGCTCGACTCATTTGTATTTCCTTGTCTGTCTTCGTCGTCGTTGTCGTCATCGTCGTTGCTGTTGTTGTAATTTTCCAAATCATTTCAGCGATTCAGTCGGCAAACTTTTCAAACGTTTAACTAGCCGACATTCCGGAGCGTAAAAGTGTAGCATACCGACAGGCGGCCAGGCCCGGGTGAACGCGCGAACGCGAAAGAGCGCAAGACTGCAAAGGAGAAAAGAAAGTAGAAACAGAAGCGACAGTGGCAGCGTGGCGGATTTAAAAGTTTAAATAACTTTTACGTATCTCATTACTCAGAACTTCCTGCTCGGCTCACTGTATACAAACTCTGCGTATACCCTACCAGTACTCTCTCCCTCCACTATCCTCCCCTCACTGTCTGTCTATCTGCCTGTTTGTGAGCTAGCCCTGAGCCCTGAAATAATCACAATAAAATCGCATAATTCAATTACAAGCCTCGTTAAGCCGGCTCAAGTGATTTTGTCACACTATGCCTCGCAGCTGCCCCCTCCTGCCTCCCTCACTCTATTCTTTGCTGCACGAGGCATAGAAAAAAGACAGAGAACTAAGTAAATGCTAGTTGTATTTACCGATTCAGCGAAAGCGATGCTCTGCTGATTTATGCGCAGCTCTCGGCCCACGATTATCGCTTATATCGACAGATAAACAAAGCGAGCGCATGATGAATGTCGTTGCCAAAAAGGCTTGTAAAAGGCGGCTTAGACTCGTGTTAAAAGTCAAGCACAAAGCAGAAAAGTAAACAACCAGTTCCACGAAGGACAGTCTAAAATGGAAATTGATATATTTACGGCTTAAAAGAAGCCTTTAACCACTAGGCACAGAACACACATTTGAGAAATTTACATGCTTAAGATACATTTGTATCTTTAAAATACATTTGTACCGCAACCCGATTTTTAGTTTTTGAGAAATTTGTATGCTAAAGATACATTTGTATCTTTAAGATACTTATGTACCGTAACCCGATTTTTAGTTTTCGCGAAGTTTGCATGCATAAGATACATTTGTATCTTTAAGATACATTTGTATCCTTAAGATACATTTGTACCGCAACCCGATTTTTAGCTTTTGAGAAATTTGCATGCTTAAGATACATTTGTATCTTTAAGATACATTTGTACCGCAACCCGATTTTTAGTTTTTGAGAAATTTGCATGCTTAAGATACGTTTGTATCTTTAAGATACTTTTGTACCGCAACCCGATTTTTAGTTTTCGCGAAGTTTGAATGCATAAGATACATTTGTATCTTTAAGATACATTTGTACCGCAACCCGATTTTTAGTTTTTGAGAAATTTGCATGCTTAAGATACATTTGTATCTTTAAGATACTTTTGTACCGCAACCCGATTTTTAGTTTTTGAGAAGATTGCATGCTTAAGATACATTTGTATCTTTAAGATACTTTTGTACCGCAACCCGATATTTAGTTATTGAGAAATTTGTATGCTAAAGATACATTTGTATCTTTAAGATACATTTGTACCGCAACCCGATTTTTAGTTTTTGAGAAATTTGCATGCTTAAGATACATTTGTATCTTTAAGATACATTTGTACCGCAACCCGATTTTTAGTTTTTGAGAAATTTGCATGCTTAAGATACGTTTGTATCTTTAAGATACTTTTGTACCGCAACCCGATTTTTAGTTTTCGCGAAGTTTGAATGCATAAGATACATTTGTATCTTTAAGATACATTTGTACCGCAACCCGATTTTTAGTTTTTGAGATTTTGTATGCTAAAGATACATTTGTATCTTTAAGATACATTTGTATCTTTAAGATACATTTGTACCGCAACCCGATTTTTAGTTTTTGAGAAATTTGGGTGCTAAAGATACATTTGTATCTTTAAGATACTTTTGTACCGGAACCCGATTTTTAGTGTTCGCAAAATTTGCATGCATAAGATACAATTGTATCTTTAAGATACATTTGTACCGTAACCCGATTTTTAGTTTTCGAGAAATTTAGGTGCTAAAGATACATTTGTATATTTAAGATACTTTTGTACCGTAACCCGATTTTTAGTTTTCGCAAAATTTGCATGCATAAGATACATTTGTATCTTTAAGATACATTTCTACCGTAACCCGATTTTTAGTTTTTGAGATTTTGTATGCTAAAGATACATTTGTATCTTTAAGATACTTTTGTACCGCAACCCGATTTTTAGTTTTCGCGAAGTTTGCATGCATAAGATACATTTGTATCTTTAAGATACATTTGCACCGCAACCCGATTTTTAGTTTTTGAGAAATTTACATGCTAAAGATACATTTGTATCTTTAAGATACTTTTGTACCGCAACCCGATTTTTAGTTTTTGAGAAATTTACATGCTAAAGATACATTTGTATCTTTAAGATACTTTTGTACCGCAACCCGATTTTTAGTTTTTGCGAAGTTTGCATGCATAAGATACATTTGTATCTTTAAGATACATTTGTACCGCAACCCGATTTTTAGTTTTTGAGAAATTTACATGCTAAAGATACATTTGTATCTTTAAGATACTTTTGTACCGCAACCCGATTTTTAGTTTTTGAGAAATTTACATGCTTAAGATACATTTGTATCTTTAAGATACTTTTGTACCGCAACCCGATTTTTAGTTTTTGAGAAATTTGTGTGCTAAAGATACATTTGTATCCTTAAGATACTTTTGTACCGCAACCCGATTTTTAGTTTTCGCAAAATTTGCATGCATAAGATACATTTGTATCTTTAAGATACATTTGTACCGCAACTCGATTTTTAGATTTTGAGAAATTTGTATGCTAAAGATACATTTGTATCTTTAAGATACTTTTGTACCGCAACCCGATTTTTAGTTTTCGCAAAATTTGCATGCATAAGATACATTTGTATCTTCAAGATACATTTGTACCGCAACCCGATTTTTAGTTTTTGAGAAGTTTGCTGCATAAGATACTTTTGTATCTTTAAGATACATTTGTACCGCAACCCGATTTTTAGCTTTTGAGAAGTTTGCATGCATAAGATTGTGTAAAACATCGAAGTTCCCAGCCGAGCGTGCAGCCGAAGTCTCTACTCTCAATGCTTCGAGCTCTGGGGTACTTCGATCGAAAAACTAGCAATAACAGATTTACCCCCTGTTTGAGGTCTCTATGTGTTCAGTGCTTTAACCTTCCCAAAGTTGTAAATCAATAAATAAAAGAAAAAATAACAAATATTGCGTAAAATGTTCTGTAATTAAAGCAAATTTAAACTTCAAGAGAACTAAAGATGAAAAGAAGATGGAAATATTTTTATAATTGCAGCAAACTTGAGTTTTCTTCTATCATTCGATTACAGTTCGAAAATCGTACAAACAATTCCAATTAAGTCACATTTAACTTATGTCCGACTTAGGTATTTCCTCTTTTGGTCTATTTGGCTTGGCTCTGCTTGTGTTACACATTCTCTTCGAGACTTTGACTTAATTGAGGTGCAACAAAAATGTATTTTATTGTTATCTATGTCTAGGAATGGAACAAGCTGGCAACGCTGGCGCAGCTCACTTCACTTCTCAGCTGCAGCAACTAATTCTGGGCCACGAGAAAAACCGCAACCACTTGGGTGAGAGAGAGAGAGAGTAAAAGAGAGGGGGGGAGATGGCAAAGGCGGGAAGAGAGGGAGATCGAGGGGGAGAGTAAGAAGAGCAACTCGCCAAATTGCTGCTTGCTGTTGTGTTTGCACCTTCGGTATTTCAGTTCGTTTGCATTTTTAGTTTCTTTTAAGTGAAATCTAAATGCTTTTACTGCCACTGGCTTTTCAGTTGTTCTACTCTCTGGCTCTCAGTCTTCGCCCGCCCCTCTTTCTTTCTCCCCTTAGTTGCTCTGGTCATTATCAGTGCAAGCATTTAACTTGACTATCGGAATTCGTTTCGCTGTCTCGCCCTTTTCACTCTCTCGCCTCGTTTCATTCTGGATGCTGCGCGCGGCGCGTGCGAGCGAGACAGACAGCAAAGGGGTCGCTTTTTGTGGAGTGTAAATAGCATTTGCTTGTTCCCCCTCTCTCTTTCTCCCCCTTCCACTTTCATTGCTCGCGCTGCCCTTAACTCAAAAAGATAAAAACACTTTGCATTTCATTTCGTTTTGTTTTGTTTCGTTTCGTTTCGTTTGTTTCCATTACACATTCTTCTCTTCGCTCTTGCTGACCCTGTGGCCAACTTAACGAAGGGCCAGAGAACCGAATTCCCTGGGCACTTGTAATTTTAACCAACAAGGCGTCGCAGCGCAACGCAACGCGTCACCAACAAGCCATGAACGGGCACATTCATTACGTACAAACTCGACTCCCCTCCGTACCTTCTCCCCTGCCCCTTCCTCTGCTGCCTGCGATCCTTTAGCATGCGTAAAACACTGCGAGGTCAACGCCGTCGCGACTCATCCAGAGGAGAAATGCGCATAAAATTGTATCACTTTTTCGTCTTCTCTATTTGAACATAAAATATAAAAAAAAGAAAGAAACGAAAAACGAAAAGCGAACGCACAAAACGAACGTTTTTTACGTTTCCATTTGCCATTTTCGCTTTCGTTTTCAGCATTCGCATTCGCTTTAGTTTGATTCCTTTGACAATTTCCGGTTTGTTGACTCCTTTCCTTTGTGCCCGTTGTCCTTGCCAGTACTGGCTTTTATGGCTTGTTATTTAAAAGCCATAAAATTCAGCACATGTCTTCAATTTGTGCCTCCCACAGCCGCCTGTCAAATTGGCCAGTTCCGCTGGGAGCCCCAATCCGTAGCCGGAGGAGACTGACAACTGCTGCCAGGCGCTCCGGCGCTGCATAGCTGCGTGAAATTTTGTGGGCCGTAAAAGCAAGTGCCCGAAAATGGACCAAAGGGAGGGGTAAGGAAGGGTGGAGGGCCCCAAATATCAGTGGATTGGCTAAATCAACCGAAATTGACAAGTGACGCGACGCAACGAAAGTCAGAAGGGAGCTGCATAAATGATTTTATAATTATGTCTTATGCGTAGAGTGTTTCTCTTCAAATGTATGCATAATTTGTATGTGTGTGTGACAGAACTGACTTTCACTCATTCACAATTGAGTAGGAATATCTGCACTGCTTGTGCGCATTTGCACTCATCTGAGCTGATTGTTTGCACTGCTTTCTACTCACGTTGATCGACTCCATGACAACACTACTTAAGAGACCCCTTAGCACTTAACACCACTGGCACTGCTTGACGAGTTCTTTCTCTTCTTTATAAACTGCTTGCAAATGAAACATTCGCTCATTTAAGTGTGTGGTTCTTTAAGAGACATGGTTAAGCCTCAAAGTTAAAGAGTGCAATTTAATTAAGCAACCTTTTGCATGGCAGCAATTGCTCTTTTTTGCCTCAGCATATTTATTTTGGACTACAAAAGCGCCAAAAAAGTCCATAAGAAATGCATGAAACATAAATTTTAATGGGCATGTATGCAGTTAAAAGAAAAACTTTAACAATTTCAAACGTGCCGTTTGTCGGTTGCAGCTCTCTTTTATGTTTATCAATCAATCAAGCAGTTTTTGCAGCCTACTCGTGTCCAGACTCAGCAAACACTAATTGCAATTCAGTTGCATACACAAGTGAGTCAGTGTAAGTTTTTATGTGTGTGTGTGCGTGTGAGTGTGTATTATTTCTCTATTATTGCAATTGAAATTGCAGTTTGCCGTCTGTGCTCCAGATCTTGAACAAAAGCATTTTAACAAGTGAAATAAATGGCGATTAAATTTCCACATGCCGCATTTCAACGAAAACCGAACTCACACACACACACACACACACACACCCTCAAACACACACACATACAGAGCCAGCAACTCCCGCAGACATGTGAGTGGCAAAGCCATTTACAAAGCAACAAATGTGCTGCAAAAATTTCCAGTTGAATGCACTTTGAACGTGGCACTGCCACGCCCACAAGCACACACAGTGGGCGGGAGTCGGGGGTCCGACTCAACTTTGCCCTCTGCTCAACACTTGAGCATGTGAATATGCAAATTTTTCATTAGTTAGTTGATTCTGCCCGACTTGAGGGGCCTTTGTGCGCCCCCTCGCAGTCCCCTCCTGCACTCCTTCTGCTCCTTCTCCTTCTCTAGATCTGCCTCCTCCATTTCCATTTCCTTCTTCTACTGGTCGAGATGATTGTGCGATTTTTAAATCAAATCGGGGCCCGATTATGGCGCAGGTTGAGCTACAGGAATGTTGAAACTATAATTCAAATAGCACCAGGAAGTAGAGGGGAGTAGGGGGGAAGGCAGCTGAACAATTTGTTCGCTAAAACAAACTTGCGCTAAAAAAGCGAGAGGGCTCAATTTAACACATTTCATATGTAAATACCGCAGGAACAACATCACGCATGGCACCCGAACAAGGCCCCAAAGGGCCAGCCGCGAGTCCCAGTCCCAGTCCCAGTGCCAGTGCCAGTCCCAGTGTTGAGTTCCCAGCGCCGGCGATCGGCGGCGATTCGCGGGCAAACTTGTTTCGCCACAAAGGCCAGTAAATTACCACAACACGCAGGGTCCGCGTTCCCTTCCCAGCGCAGGGCAGGGCCAGGGCAGGGCAGGCTGCTTCGAACCAGGCCATAATAATCGCCTTTAATAAATTATCGGCTTGCGCGGCGCGAAAACGCGAAGCAGAGCAAGCACCAACAAGGGGGACGAACAGGACTTGCAATCGAGGCGGATGGACGACCGATTGGAGGGGGAGGAGTGAGGGGTAGGGGATTGTGGGGGTTAGTTGCTGCATCACTCAGTGGTCAACAATGCAAACGGGAGCAAGTAAGCGCCCGGGACCAGACCAGACGCCGAAGCGGACACAGGCAATGGCCGACATTTAAATTGCACTGCACGCCCCGCAGACCTGGCTACACTCCCCCTCCCCCGCACTCGCACTCCCCTTCATCACCATGCGCTTTCGTGCAGTTTGGCACTTCAGTTTCAGCTTCAACTTCGGCTTCTGCTTTTGCCTGCTGCGACTGCGTTTAACTTGCGTGAAATTTCAATTCGCGGCTGAAGCAGCAGCAGCACAAGCAGCAGAAGGCGCTGCCCGCGAGTTCCGATGGGGCAATTGCAGTAATGAAGTGCTTGAATGCCAATCAACAGCGGCGGCAATGGCGACGGCGACGGCAGCGACAGAGGTGGCGGTGTAAGACGCGACACCTTGGCGAGGTCAGCTTGAAGAGTTGGTCAAATTGATTGCGTTGTGTCAATCACTCTTGAGTGGATTTTAATTTAAGGCATTAATGATGCAATAACAACTGGAGAGTGATGTAAGTACATCAATTAACTAGTGATAATGCTTTGCTAATACATTACTACAAATCATTGTGAGCTTAGTGATGCTTCTTCACTGAATTATTCCAAGACAAATATCGTTAAATTAAATAAAGAAACTATGAAGACCCTAATAACAAATAGCTTACTTATTTTTAATGCATTATTATAACAATATTTTTGCTTGTATGTAACATTTTTAATGCAGTGATAATACATGAAATTAATGAATTAAATAAATAACTCAATAATAATATGCAAACATATAACAAAGACATTATTATTGCCTTTTTAACTGTTAATAAATATTTATAATTTATTATATTATTTTATATAAATAGTTGTTTATAATTTTAAAATTATCGCATGATTTTTTCTACATTTCAATAAATTGTATCGCCCTTTGCAAACTGCTCGCTTGCACCTCGCTCGCCCAGGGTTAACCTTAACCCATGACAGCCAACGCTTGCCCCAATGTGTGGCATTGGCAAGCAATTTTGTCATAATTTTGATAAGTTGTTAACAAAAAGGCTGCCAAATTGTTAAGTAAATAAATGTTGATTTTTCGCGCCAGTCACGTAAGCGCAACCACATCGACGTGAACATGTTCCCGTACTCGGTTCACTTCAGTCAATACCCACAGACCGCAAGCCGCACTCCCTTCCCCCCACCACTCCTCTCCCTCTCCATTGCCTTTGGCCGATCCGCATCCCGTTTCGCAATTTGCAATTACTTTTCTCGCGGAGCACACGAAAATTGTGTAATTGTTGTGTGTTGTTCGCGTTATTGTAAATTTATGAGGTGATTTTTCATCAACTCGACCATTTTAGCATATTTCCCTGTGCTCTCGTATGTGCCAACATGTTCGAATTAATTTATGAATTATTTTCTTTAAAATACCAAGAATAAACAACACGCAGCGGCCAATTAACGCAAGCTGTTTCGGCCCAAAGTGCCAGGTAGTCCTCCCATCCCATCCCATCCACCTTGCACGGCAGGTGAAAGGCGGCACTGGCAATGGCAGCCGCAAGCCAAAAAACCAGCAGACTCACAGGCTTGCATTGGGGTGCCAAGTGTTGGGAATCGCTGCACTGATTTATGCCCGAATTGTTGTTCAAACTTATTTTAACATATTTGCTAGGAAAACAATGAACTGAAGATGGATAAGGGAAGATACATGCTTAATATCGAAGTTTACTTATCTTATATCAAATATTTAATTGAGTTTTAAGTAAAAAAGGGAAATCAAAGGGTAATAAAATAAATTTTATTATTATTATAATTATTTTAGATAAAGAAACTATTTAAGTAATTATTTTCAATACTATTTTTCTGTTAGTTTTAAATGTAGTTTATAACGGAATTTTCTTTATACCTCATTCAGTTGATTAACTATAACCATCAAACTTAAATCGAGCGGGCTCGATGTTTATCCTGCCAAGACTATTCCTAGTGCAAGACAAAATAATTAATCAACACTGAATGCTCTGGTGTGACCAACTTTCAATATAACTATTCATTGCCTTACACAAAACGAATGGGCTCATGTTCTATTCATTTACAAACAGGTCAGTTATTAATCTTTAAAAGCTCATTTGTTTCCCATAATTCATATCGTCATCAGTAACTTTATCTGTTTTTAGAAATATTGTGCCATGGGAAAATCAATCTATAAAGATATTATGCGCAGCATTTTCAAATTGAAATTTCATTATGAGTTGTGCAATTAATTTCACGTATCTGTCAATTTATATTTGGCAAACCTGCAACAACATGAATCATCACTCATGTATACACACTCACACGCACACATAAACACTTATTGATGGGACCAATTGACCCTATTCAATCGGAAGCTGGCAGGGAACTGGAACCGGAGCCGGTGCCGGTGCCGGGGCCAAAACTATCAGCAAATTGTCGATCGGTTTCACTTGATTGCGCATTAAATTGCAGCGCAACTCGTTTTGTTCGTGTAATCAATGTGCAAATTGCGTTTCGGCCAACAGATTGACGCACAGATGTGGCTGCCTAAGATGGCCGGACTGGAGGGCGGGGGGAGTGGCAGCTGACGGAGACGGCAATCTAAAGGGCGCTTTGATGTACTGCGTCAATCAGAGAACTCGGCTTGACCTCCATTTAAATCATTGACGAACTTGCCGCGTGACGACGCAGAGGAGAAGGGAGGAGCAGAGGGGGGGGGCTATTGGCAGAGCTTGAACAGGCAGGAATAGACTGTTGGCGCAGATGGAGGCCTGCAGAGGAAACGCATTGCGAACGTAATCAAGTAATCAAAAGTCCAAATCATGCCACTGACAGACCCCAACGATATCCGAGCGAAAGAGAAAGACAGACACGAGAGAAAGAGAACCAGAGAGAGAGAGAGAGATGGAGCTAGAGAGGCTGAGGTGTGCATTGCGTGCTAGCTGACAGACAGGCTGACAGCGAGGGAGGGGGAGGGAGGTAAGGGGCATGCAAAGATGGCACTTAACGAAAGCAGTCGACCGACAACTGATTGAAGTGAAACAAACCGACGGACGAGAGATTCTTCGACACAGAGAGAGGAGAGGAAGAAAGAGAGAGAGAGAGGGGGGGAGAGCTAGAGAGAGAGAGAGGCAAGTGTATACTGTTTAGCCGGGTGAAGAAAGCAGCTGCATCACTCTGCACGAAGGCGAAGCGAGCCGGCAATATCGACAGCGCTGTCCATGCGATGACATTAGCAACAAAATCAAGCGGCACATGGCGAACTTTGGCCTTTCGCCTCAGCCCAAAACATGCGAAAAAACGGCCAACTTGCACAAGTTGCCCGAGTTGGCTTTAAAGTTCATCGAGCGATTGAATACGCTCGAATCCTTGCGTTGGTATGCGGAGCGAGCAATGAAGTGCACCGAGTGCTTAGCACGGCTTATACCCTGTAGAAACAGAGTTGTTGGTTGAGGGGTTGCACGTAAATCGAGAGGGAGTAGAAGGAAAGAGGATTTATACTGCTTTTATTGTTTACAGTGAGCACTTTCGAACACTGACTTGTTAAAAAGTTCACTGCATAATTTTTTGATATTGTACAGAAAGATAAAGTGAAAGTTAAAGAAATGAAGAAGGAGAAGAAAGGCAATACTATTTGTTTTCCTATTATCAACTGCTCCCTTTTATTGAGAACTTCGCAACACTGCCAGTATAAAATTAATAACAATGGGTAAAAAGAAAGACTCAACATGAAATAATATTATGATATTAATTATATCAATGTGCATTTATCAACACTGCAATTGCAGATATTAGGGTTAATGCACCCTGTGCCAAATCTGTCAACTATTCATTTTACAACACTGAAAATTAGGCAAGCTGCAAACTAAATGTTCCCCTGCCATAATTGAGCTATATAGTCGAGATAATTTGATTATTCCTGCTGCTGTCACAGATTTAACAGCTGTAACGCAATCGGGCAATTGGAGCCCTCTTTACGGGCTCTACGAGTATCCGGTGAACATATCCCCTGCCCAACCCCACACACACACACGCACACTGTGACCCCCGTCTGACCTTGCCTCACCCATCGATTGCTCTGAACTTGCAACTGAAGCTGGCACGTAGCAAAGCAGCAGAGTAAGGTAAAGGGAGGGGAAAGGGGGCGCTCAAGTTGCGCTGCAGTCAGCAAAACTATTCGTCAAGTCGTGCGAAGCGTTTATGCTTGTTGTATTCGCTACGTGACGTTGATTTAGCTGGCAACCCTAAAGGTGACATCGCCTGCCTGGCCACGGACAGTGACTGCAACTGCGACACGGACACGGACTGGAGATACGGTCAGCAGAGGGTATCATAAACGGGATGCGAGTTGACACTTCTTGGCTCAGCTCTTCTGGTTCAATTTATGCCTTAACCGAGGCCAGCAAATTCCATAAAATGTTTATTTGATAAGCTTTATATATGAAAATAGATTCCCAACTTTATTTCAGTTTCTTCTTCAGTTTTATATTTCTGCTCTTCTCTTATTTTTGTCTCTCAAATACCCCTTGCCTTGTTTGTTTTCTCTCAGTGTAGCCCGTGCTGGCGTAGCTGTTTAGGGGCGCCAAATCAGTGCAAATCCTGGTGCAGTCAATCCAGCGTACTCAATCTAATTGGCAATGCAGACGGGGTGTCTCTCTCTCTCTCTCTGGACTCTGGAGTCGACTGCAGGCGAACGTGCGGCGCATTGAGGCAACGATTTGAGGCGGCGGCAGCTGAGAAAATTGGCCGCACGTAGCACGAATCACTTGGCCGGGTATATCAGGCTATAACAGGAGCTCTCTAAACGCTGCTCCTGCCGGTGCTGCTTCCTTCGTGCACATGCAAATGGCAAAGAAAAGGTCGAATTGAAGATGCTTATGAAGGAGTCGCGACGAGACAGGGGCGTGGCACGGGTTCAGTGTGCTTTCTTTTTCATGGCTGAGGCGTCTGGACCACAATCCACTTCGTTCTCACTTCTCCCGGACTAATTTAAATGCTCGCCTTTGGGCCCAAATAAAACACACTCGCACAGAGACAGAGAGAGGGAGAAAGAGAGAGACAGACACAGAAAAAAGGCCGAAAAAGCAAAGCCTGGCAGGGCAGGCGGCTAAAGGGGCGTATCTTCGTTTAAACTTTAATTTGCAACCTATTGACATTGGCCTCGGCCTTTGTCTCTCCTCTTTTACGTTTCGTTACGTTTGCATACCCTGTACACAGTATAGGGTAGCGTAGACGGGAAATAGAAAGGAATTGGGAGAATGGAAGTGCAATAAAAATGTTGTTAATAATAATAAAGTGATTGATATGAGCTTATGATGAAGTTGATAATGTATTAAAAATTCTGATTTAAAAAAAAAAAAATTATTGAAGACTTTTCTTAATCTAACTGGGGCAATTAATTACTTCCCTGCTACTTCCATTTATACTATTTTATTAAATAGAGTTGTAGCTTATTTTAAAATTTATCACTAGTTTACCCTTTTCTAGGGTATCTGGCTGTCGAGTAGTCGTCGCTTGCTTTGCCTTATTTTTAACGAGTTCCAATTTCTTTCGGTGCTTGCACAGCGCCCGCAGGTGCTAATGAATTCATAATGGCAGCGCGTATTTTTCCAGAACTGGGCCAGACCCATGAATTATGAACGTACAAAAAAAAGAGAAGAAGTAAAGAAGAAGAATCAAACGGGACTTTTTCTGCGTTGTTTCCTTCAGATTCAGCTCGCATAACTTTTGACGTGCCTGTGTTGCCTTTAATTTATGGCAAGCGAGCCTCATAAGCCGATTCATTTCATATGCGAATACTCACACTCACACTCCAAGTTCAACTCATATTCACACACTCAGGGAGTCAGTCAATCCGAGCTAAGTCGCATAAGCCGCCAGGAATCGTGTGTCTCGTCCGACTTAAGGCATAAACTAATTGAGAGTCGATTAATAATTCCATTTTCGCCTGCTGCGATGCGAGGTCAGATGCGATGCCAGATGGCAATGCAAGATGTGTTTGCTGACATGGGCACAAGCATCAGCATCAGAGGAATCTATTATTAATTGAATACGTATGCGAATTGCAAATCGGAATAGGAAAAATGCATTTCCAAGGACTTTTGCAAGTCCGCGCACCGCAAACCAATTTCGATGGAATTAAAATTCTAAATAAAATAAACAAAGTCGAAAATCGGACAAGCAACATAAGCAACGAACGAAGGAGGGATGTAGAGAGGGGGTACAGGAGAGGGGAGAAGTGGGGTAGGAGCTCTGCTTACGTCGCAACATTCGAGTTTTAGTTTTACTTGTGCTTTTAGTGCAGCAAATCCCCAATCCAAAGCCCACGCCCTAGTCCAATCCAAGGCCCAATCCCAGTCGCAGTCGCAATGCGCAGCGTCGTCAACGTCGACAGCGACGTCTGCAGAGATGCTAAAGCTGATCCTGAGATTGTGTTGTAACAAGTTAATTGAATTTGCACTCAGCCAAGCGTCATGCATCGGCATCGGCAGAGGGCGAAGGAACGGGAAGAGGAAGGGAAAGGGAAAGAGAGGGAGCGGGAGTGGGGAGGCAGCAGCTAGAACCGATACAACTTACTTAGCTTATGGCAACACAACTGCAATGAGAGGCTGCTCTCCACTTCCCGCCTCTCTCTCTCCCCCTCTCTCTCTCTCTCTGTCTCTCACACTGTCTCTCTCTGTTGCTCTCGAGCCTTGTGCGGATTCTGTATTCGATTTCAGCTTGCACTTGCTCTTTTACTGCAGTACACACGCATACACTCACACACGCATTCAGAGGCACACACACAGTCACACACGCATACAGCCAGAGTCTGTTGTATATTCACACCCGTCATGGCGCAGGAATTAGAAAAAAAAGGAATTTGATAATGTTTTTCGTATTTTTGACTAGATTTATAACAAGAAGAAATAACTTAAGTACTTTTCTTTTCTTGCAGTGTCGAATGCATTGTGAGAAATTGTAGTGACAAAGGGTTTTCAAACATAAACAGTTTTTTTTCAGCCAGACTTAAGTTTTTCTCAGTGCACACACACACATGAGCACACACACACATGGACACCTGTCGGGCCACCCTAGTTGCTAAAATTTTGTGATTTGCCGAGAGATTTTTGCTGCTCGTCAAGCTCGTCTCAAGTTCGCCCGATTTTGTAGCCTTTTGTTGCCGCTGCAACATTGTCGTAGCTGCAAAGGGAAGCTGGATGGAGGGGGGGCAGGGGTGTGTGGCAGGTGCGATGGCATGGGATGTTCATTAAGCGCATGTGAGCCAGCGAGCCAAACAATGTCGCACAGGGCACCAAACCTCCCCCACCCTCACGTTACTTTCACTCGCTGTCGACAAATGAGCCTGCCCTGGCAAGCAGAGGGGAAGGTGGACAAAGGGAGGGAGGGAAATGCAGAGAGAGTGGGTGACACAAGCTTTTAGCAGATTAGTTTTCATCATCTTAACATTCCTAATTAATGACACCTTTGTGTATCTCATTTTAGGTGTTAAATCAAAGACTTGCCACGCCTCCTGCACCGCCTCCTGCTGCTTGCATGCGTAATGTCTAATGAGCTGAAGAGTTGTGCCTGCCTTGCACTAACCCTTCCACTCCGTCCCCACTCTGCTCTTTCTACTTGAGACATGCATTTTCATTTTCGCATTTTTCCTCCCTCGCCCGGAGAAGCTCATTAGTTTTGCCCTTTGTAAGCCGATTGTAAAATTACAGAGTGCACAATGGAAAAATGCAACATGAAAACTTTCAACAAAATAGGTTTCTGCTTTCACTTCTTCTTACTCTCGGGGTACTACAGAAAATGAGGTTATGTTGCAGCTGATTAGATGCTCCGCCAGCGAAAATATCAATCAACAAAGAGTGCAGTCGAAGTAGAACTCTTTTCTAATCTAAACATCTTGAAAAATGTGCTAGAGTTTTAAAAATATGTTAGAAAAGGAATTTTAACATTTTTAGAATATTTAAACCCTTAAAAACTTGCTTAAATTTGTGTTTAAAACAAATTTTTACCCCAATAAACATTTATGAAAATCCCTTTCATTTTCACTAAAATGTATCAGCCCCAAAAAGTGTGCTACAAATTGTTGCACAGAATGTAATCAAATAATTTATAAATATGGTATATTCAAAATAATCCTTTAAACGTATTAGCAGCACTGCAAGTTAATTTCGGAAATTGCAAAAAGGATGTTAAATATTTTACACATCATTTTATGTCACTCATTATCTCTGTCTCACTCACTCTCCGGGCGCAAATGAAATGAAATCTGGCATATTCATTAAAAATGAGTGAATGGAACACGGCACACAATGAGTGCAAATGCTAGTCAGGTCATTAGGCACTCGCGGTATTCGGTATTCGTTATTCGCTATTCGTTATTCATTATTTAGGTTTGCAATTTTAATGCAATTATTCTACACTGCGCGCATTCGGATGCGCGTATTAACATCGCTCTTAATTACGCGTGTGCATATCCCATTTGTTTTAATCAGCTTCAATGGACGGACTCTCTATGCGATTCGAATACAGTACAAGCTAATCATAATACGAGCTGTATAGAGGAATATCTATGGGTTTATGTGCTCCATGGCTGGCCAACAATACCTAATTATGAATGGAAGGCGGGAAGGGTGCACAATAAAAACTGTGCACAAGTTTGTAAAACTAATTTCCTAGTGGGAAATGTCAAAATGTTTTTGACAAGTCCAATTTTCGGAAATTTTCAAATTTTAGCCGTAATTAACTTTCGGCTAAGGCAATTAGCGGCGCACAGAAACTAATTTATTTTATGTGCGCATTTGTTTGTGCTTAGCTCCCGCAATATCCCACAGTACACGCTCCCACGCCCCTTCTCCTTGCTCTCTCTCTTGCTCCGACCATCGGCAGCGCCTCCTTTGCGACCTTCTGTGTATTATGTCAACATTGTAAATAAAAGTTGTACAACAAGTGCATATTCTGCATAATAATTAAAGTGCGAACAAGCCGCACAGGAGCGGCTGCGGTTGGTAGGCGGTTAAAACAGGAAAAAGGGGCTGCCCTTCCTTATGCTGTAGATTTAATGCCTCTAAGTTGTATGGCAACTAGACGATAAATCGAACCAACCCTCTTCGTTCTGGCTTATTGACAACGCGCAGAATTAAGAAGTAGTGTACATTTATACTTATTTGCATTGCAACAGACGCACATACGGACAGGCGGACAGTGCTAGTTCGACTCCTCTGTTAATATTGATTGAGAATATAAATACATAATAAAGTTGTCTGCTAAGGTGCATTGTAAATTCCCTCTTAGGGTTACAAATAAACACTTAATTATTGCAGAACACTTTGAATCATCTCTGATGTAAATGCGCCCCTTACAGCGTTTGACTTGGGCCCCTACTTGACCGCAATGCGCTCCTGTGCCGGCTGTCTATGGAAAATAAATTGCAAATATCGAAATGAGCCGAGTGTCGCTTAGTAGCCAAGAGAGCTGACAGCATGTGAGTGGAGAGAGTGAACGAGTGCAGGAGAGTGAGTGAGTGGATGAGTGATGAAGCACGCGTCACGACAACAGCGAGCAGAAGAGGGAGAGAGAAAGAGAGAGGGGGAGAGCGAGCCAAAGGAGCAACAGGACGGCGTCTGGCTGACATTACACTTGTCAACGGGTATAGTAATTGCGTTGACGCTGCCAAGCGATGCGACGCGATGTGGATGAGATGTGGAGACCGACGGAGGCAGCCACATAACAACAATAATTGCCGACTAACGAGGCAGATGGAGAGGGAGGGCGGCAGAGTGGGTGACTGGTGGCGCATCAATAACGCGAGACGAGACGCTAACTTGGCCAAGTGGCTTGTTGGCCACGAAGCAACTGGCAGCAAGGCTACTGCCACTGCTGCTACTGCCAATGCGACGGGCGAGAAATCACACCCATTTATCAGTGGCAGCAGCAACACGGACAGCGACGTCGGCAGAGACACCGACAGCGACAGCGACAGCGAGAGCTAATTGCAGTTCATGCGAAAAACATCGTTAATCAACTCATTGACAGTTTGTTATTTGTTAAACAAAGCTAATGACTTAATGGCATAAATGCTGTGGCAAGGGGGGAGGCAGAGGCGACTGGCAACTGGGATACAAGCCAGGATATCCGACAACAGGACGATGCGAGCAGAGGCAGAGCAGGACAGGACAGGGCGAGGCACGGGCAGAGCCGTTGGCCGTTGGCTGCTCAGCTCGACGGCTGAGCAAATGACACGCCAAGGGTCGACGCTTTGGCAGCTCGACAGAATGTGGCCAGTGCTCGCCCCCGCACAGCTCTCTTTGTCTATTTTTCTATGTCTCTCTCTCTCTCTCTTTCGCTCTCTCTCTCGTTTCGTGTCCGTATTTATGTAGATAAACACTAAAATGACAGGCGAAGGTAAAATTAATTGTGCTGGCTGCAGCAATATATACACTTAGCACAGAGCTAGCTCTGCGAACGCCGCGCACCTGGGACCCGCCACAGCTCCTGGGGGTCAGGTCGGCTCACGTTATGCCCCCGGGAGCACAGAAATAGAAAAGAGCGAAATTGAACTCAATAATGCAGCTGCTTAGACTCAGCAGCAAATAAACCTATTTAAATACTTGTCTTAGTAAAAGGAAAGCCATGAAATGGTCAAAAAGGGGTTTAGTAACTTTGTGCAAGTGCCTGTAACAGGCACAAGGAGGCGTGGCAGTTTATATTTTTTTACTTTCTGTATATGATTCAGCCATGTCTGCTTGTCTATCCATTTGTTCCTACTGCCTGATTGTCTGCTTGTTTGTATGAACGTCGAGATCTTAGGTTTTCTAAAAGCTATAGACATCAAATTTTGTGTGAAGGTTTCTGCATTACTCCTTTTGCGAACGTATGTCTTTTCATTGTTAAACAATAGTGTTTGAGTCAAGATGATGAAGGTCTAAACATAAAAGAAGAAACACAAAATGTTCTTTTATGTTCTATTTAGGTTTTCATTCAAATTCATCGTAAGTCTTATTTCTGCCATCAATGTACAGGATTCTTCTCTCAGAATGTTTTAAAAAAAAGTTATCTTTGGCGGGAAACAAGCTAAGATGACAGCACTAGCAATAAAATATTTATGTGTTATTTATGACTTATTAAATTTGCTCAATGGATCGTCACCATTATCCTCATTATCTTGGATTAAAGCAGGCTCTGGCAACTAAATCAAAAGCAAAACTACAGAGATGCTCAAAAAATTTCCATATTAAGTTAGTTGATTCTCTTGAAGTTCAGAGCGAAAAACAAATTTTTTTTTTAGAAAAAAACTTGACCCCAAATTTGAAGTAATCGAAAATTTAAATTTAAATCAATAAAAAACTTTAGCATTGAACGGAAAGCGAAATGAATATCAACTATTGCCAGATGCCCTACGAAGCTGATTATGGCGATGAAAACAAGGTAAAGTGTGACGCTCATTCTCCGCTCTCTTCTCTCCCACTTGATCACATTCTCTGTCTTTCTCTAATAATCACAGCAGTCGCAAAGCATGGCCATGAATATGCCTATGAGTATGGCAGGAGGTGCCTCGGGCATGCCGCTGAACCAAATGCAGTTGCAAGCGCCAATGGGAAACCTGCAGCAGATAGCGATGCCGTCAGCGGGACAAATGCCCTATCCGCTGCAGGGTAGCATGATCCAGTTGCCGCCACGTGCGATGCAGTTGCAAGGGATGCCCGCCATGCCGCCAATGCAGGCGATGCAAGCCATGCAGCCAATGCAGACGATGCAACAGGCCCAGCCCAGCCAGATGGGCATGTCACAGGTGTCTATGCCAACGGTATCGCAGTTGCCACCTGGAGCCATAACCCCATTGAGCAGCACCACCATGATGCCCGTCATGGGCGGCATCGACGGTGGTGGCATGAATGTCGTTGTGCCCGATCTGCAGCCCTTGTCTGCCATGTCTGCCATGTCCGGCATGGCCCAGCAGCAGCCAAATATGGGACGCTTGTCAGGCGGTGGCTCTGCTGGCGGCAGCAATTGGATGGGCTACGGCAACTCGATGTACAATAATGCCGGCTTGTGGAATAGTTCCCAGAGCATGGCTCAACCGCAGTACCAACAGCAATACCAGCAACAACAATACCAACAGCAGCAAGATCAACAGCAGCAGGAACAACAGCAACAACAAAATATGCGCATGAAGTCCTCATATGATCAATCCGGCTACAGGGAAGCTCGTAACGGACTAAAGTGAGTGGTAACTGATCCTCAATCTTAATGAATCTAAACCAAAATCTCGCACACAGCTCGCCAACGATGCACGACTCTATGAGGTACTCAAGAAGTGCCATGGGTAAGAGATATTCAAGTTAAAGGAGTAACACCATTGTATGTTCGATCTTTTTCAATACAAAGTTATAAAAATCGATGTATTGTTTTTGAAAGCAGCATAAGCTTTCCAGCTGGGGATGTTTCTTTGTATACCCGTTTCCCATAGAATAAAAAGGGGCGTCGATAACAGAGTCGATAGTCATGTCCGTTCGAATGAACCTTAGTAAACACCTCCAGACTATTTGTTCTAAAGACGGCCTAGATCCTGTTGGGTATATAATAGTCGGTCAAACTCGACTTTAGCATATTAACTTTTTTTCTTATGAAGCAATCCACAAAACTCTCTTTTTCTAATCCCAATTTCATTAATTTTCCTTTGCAGCGAGAAAGACTCCAGTGTGGCGATGATTGGTTGTGTTGAATCGACATTTATCTTGTACGTTTACAAAAAAAATATATGTAATCATAATCATAATATCGATTGCCAAAGTTATCGATTGTATGTATGGTATTGGGCATGGCGTAATAGGCACAAGTTAATTTCTATGTCCATTAGGTACAAATTAACCTACCTACTCTGCTCTTAAGAGCGTGGCAGATGTCATTTAAGAGCAACCAGAAAAGAGAGTGCGAGGGAGAGAGCTTTATGTATAATGCGGTAGTTAACCGCAGCCACAAACGCCGCAATGACTACAGCAACAAAAGCAACATCGATGAAAAGTTTTATGATGTCGGTGAGAGAGGGGGGGGGAGGAGTGCTTGGGGGGGTCAGTAAAAGTTTTCAACAGTTTTCGCTGTCGGGCACAAATGCATTTGGCGTCGGGTTTTCACTTTGGCTGCGGATTTGGCTTGAAACGCTTTGATTTATGGCGTTCAGACATCAAAATTGGCAACATGTTGCAACAACTAGTCCCAGAGCAGAGCAGCGCCGAGCCGAGTCCAAGTCGGGCCCGATATCAAGACATTTGGCTAAAAAATGAGCCAGCGACAATGAAAAATTTATGCTGACCGCGCCACATGATGAACGCATAAAAAGTGCTGCCAACTTATGGTCGAAATGCAATCCAACTCGTTCGACCGAATATAAACAATGACTTTATCGAGCCAACGGCATCAGCTGTGGCATGACGAGGCCAGGCTGTATACGGGTAAGCGCACTCTCCCACACAGACATACGCACACACGCGGGAAAGGAGGCAGGAGTGGAACCGCAAGTAAGTCATTCTGCTGGTCGTTAGATTCTGGCAGTCAAGGTGTGAATATTTTATGTGACACTCTCTTCTGATATCCATAAATCTTTTAGTTGTTTATTCGACTCAGTTTTGCCATTGGCGCAGTTCGAGTGCTGACTGCAGCTTCGTTCTTCGCAGCTCTCACTACAAAGATGGCGTCGCAGTGTGGGAGAGAGATGCGTCGTGACGCTCAATTGGAGCAGAGCGTAATTAGGCAAAGAGAGTGCTAGGATCGTTGTTGTTGCAAGAGCTTCGACGCTCTCTTTATCTCTTTATTGCAATTCACACTTTGCATTACTCTTTCGAACAAGGTGGCATCGCCGTGCGTGAGAGAGCACGACGTAATTAACGCCCAATGAGAGAAAGGATCATTGTTGTTGCAAACAAATTTACGCTCTTTCTCTATTGCGTCGCTCAACTGTTGTCACAAATTGAACGCCGATATCTATTGACCGATTGGAACTCTATGCGAATTTATGCATTAAATTCAACAAAACATTTTTCCTCACATAACTAACATAAGTAAATCGTACGTGGGTTAGTCTTGTTGATATTTAACACAAGGGAATAAATAATAAATGTATTGTTTTGTCTATTAAATTGTGGGATAAGCGCACGATTCAATAGCCCAGTGGAAATGCCTCGGACAGGCAAAAATATACGGCATCCTGTTGAGGAAGGTTCCAGGGTTGTCGAGGCTGAATTACGAAACGAGTTGCTTGTGTTACATTTGCAAAAATTCCAACTATGCCAGAACTAAAATAATCTCATTTAAACTGCCATCCAGCTGCAGCCATTGCCACAGACAAACACACACACACACTCACACACACATACAGAGCATAGTCGTACACAGAGCCAAATGGAAATACTTTCCATGGAGTTCTATCTGAAGCTAGTCCCGATGCGCACATAAAATGCACATGCCCAAAATTGTTTTGGTTGAGAATGCTGCAGAAGCAGCTCCCGCAAGTATTTTACATTTTTTCGAGTTGAGAGGAGGGACGTGAGCAGGGGTGGCGGGGGAGTGTAGCCAGCTGAGGCATCATTAAAATTAAAAAACCCACAAAAACAGACAGCTGAATGGACGTTGAATGCTCCACGAATGGACATTTGAAAACTTTGGAAAACATCACAGAGCAAGAGAGACAGAGAGAAAGACAGTAAAAGTGCCAGAGAGAGAGAGACAGAGAGGGAGAGCAGACGGGGCGCGCCAAGGAAACTGACGCACACGACGACGACCCACGACAATGTGAGTGCGCCGCACAGTGCGCTCGGTCCAGTGGCGTCGTCTCTCTGGATGCGGAGGTGGAGGCGGGGGCAGGGGGAGGCAAGGAGTGCGGTCGATTTCGTTGGCTTGGCTGCCTTGTCAAAAGTTGCCTGTTCGTTATTCTAGCCAAAAATTTTATTCATGACGGAAGCAATACTCAAAATTTTGTCTATTAATATCTAGGCAATTGTCAGAGAGCGCTAGACGTAGCAGAAGTGAGGTTAGGGCTGCTGCTCCTGGCCCTTGCCTTGCACCCGGTGTGGGTCGCCATGCTGCGTCTGCATCTGTCCAACTGCCAGACCAACTGTCTGTTTGCCTAACTGACACACTCACACACACACACGCGAGAGAGCGTTTTACAAATGCGGTTGCTTGGATGCCGAGTGGGCTAACCCATCTGGAGTATAGGGACCCAGGCACCGATCTGCTTGGGCGCACATTGCCAGCATAACCTCAAATTGCATTCCTAATTCCTTTTATGCTCAGCATGCACAACACACACTGACACACACGTACACACACACACACAGACTCATGCAAAATGTGCAATTTCCGCTTGAAGACGAGCATCGGAATATTTCGTAGCAGAAAATTTATTAGAATCATTTTATTATTTTGCGGGCAACTTCATGTTAGCATCAACATACGTCATACTTTTGTGGCAACTACACTAGGAGCAGCAGCAGTAGCCGTAGCAGTTGCAGGGGCCGCACACAGCTGGAGACAGGTGCACTCGGAGATAGAATGTAATATTCGAATTGAGTTCGAGGAAAGCATTTGCATTCTGCCCAGGGAAAACAAAACATTTTCATCCTTGCAACTTGCCACACAGTTGAGGGAATTTCATCTGTGGCACGGATAAATTTGCAAATGAGAAAAGCCCCAACAAATTATCGAATTCGAATTCTCCACAATGAAATAATTATCTCATTGTATTTAAAGGACAAACGAGTTGCGACACTCGTACTCTTGTTGCCACAAATATGTGGCACAACCAATGCAGACACTTTAATTAATGAGTTCGTACAGTTCTTACAAGCAAACCAAATGTAACCTTCACTTCTACTAGTACAGTTTAATTAGATAATGACTTAATCTGTGGATAAGTTTGATTTTATGGAATATATTCTGATTAGAGGCTTTATAAAGGTCAATAAAGATCAAAAGATAATCAAACATAACCTCATTAACCTTTAGTTTTACCAGCTTATCGATACATCGTTGAGCTTATCGGTTTATTGTTGAATTCAATCAGGTTGATTCGATCGAAAAATTTTTATAGAACACCCCTTGATTAGAGAGCTTATAAAAGTCTATAAAGATCAGAAGATAACCTCTTTAACCTTTATTTAAACTAGCTTATCGATATACACTTATATTTTTATCAGTTTATCGTTGAGTTGTTTCAATTTGATTCGCTCTATAGAAATGATTCACAATTGGTTTACAATTCCCACTCAAATAAAGCTGACAGCTGCCGCTTCTACTGTTACAACAGAATTTGTCAGCTTTGTGAAAAGGCACTCAGAACCCTCCCCTCTCTCCTCTACCCCTCTCCTCTCTGCCTCTACCTTTCTGATTTTGGTTAGCCGCAACACGAGTAAGAAAAGTGCCTAAGCAGCAAAAATGAATTGAGAGTTTTGCCCCCGTTTGGGGCAACACGAAAGTCAACACGAATTTAACTTGTCGTTTGCTGCATTTGTTGCATGTTGTTGCCTGCTGCATGTTGCATGCGTCCTTTTGCAACTGCAGCAACAACATTTACAGCTTTGACATTGGTTGCCTCCTCTTCTCATCACCCCTTACTGCACCACTTGCCTCATGTTGCCTGGTTGAGAATTTTCACTGTGCAGTCTCGATTGCCATCTCCCTTCCTCACTTATCTTCTCCCTCTCTTTCTTTCTCTATCTCTCTCTCTCCCCCTCTGTCTCTTTGTTTTTTCAGTGTTGCATTGTTGTTTGCTAAAACTGTGCCAACATGCTGCCTTTGTTTTTGCCTGCTGCCTCTGCTGATAGCTCCATCATCGTCGTCCTTGCCCGGCATGAATATTCGCAATCTAAGCCAAAGCTCTCGAAAAAAACAAACCAGGCTAAAACTAGTTGGCCAAATGTTTTGTCATGAAGCGCGACTGAACTAACTGTTATCGGAAATATCGGAAAAAAAGCGACGCGACTCGATTAAAGGGCGACCGTGTGTATGCTTTAATGTTTTCCAACACTGCCAAAGGGACAGCTAATGACAAAGCAGGCAGGATTATTGAGAGTGGCTAGGGGGGAGGGGATCCACCTAAGCTAATGGCTTTTTGCTAGCTTTTTGAGTAATTAAATTTATGAGCAGGGGCAGGGCAGAGGAGGGCGGACTGGGGCGTGCAACCTGTTCGCTTCGATCTGCCCCAGTGCGACAGCCGCAGATGCTGCTCAAATGTTTGACTTTTTGGCCCATGTCCATAACTGTCCAGTGTGCACCCCCTTTCGCTACCCCCTGCTTGTTTTTACTGCTCCGGCCTGTTGGGCTATTAATTTCGACTGGTTGAGAGACAAAGTGGGTCAGGAAGAGAGACAAAGGGGGCAACTGGACTCGCCCGGAGCGGGGCCCATGTGTACACATGTTTGGGCTTGTAAAAATGTCATGTTAATTTGTGGATTGTCCCGACCAGCAGTGGACAGTGGGGCATGCAAATAAATGTCTCGCTGCCACCCACGCTCGCACACACGCCCCTGGCAATGGCTCATGCCTCGTGCAGTGGAAAGCGGCCTGTGGGGCAAATTCACTTCGAACGGCTCTTTTCCAGATTTATGAGCGAATCTGATAAGTGCTGCCAATAAATTTTGGATACAACAATTTGTAGAGCATGTCCGTCCACGTCTCGTTCCCAGAAGGGAAACTGGCTTAAGTATTTCGTTTATTTTATAGCCTCGAACAGCAATTAGAGATCTGTTTGTGGATTACCATAATGATCCGTTGCAAGTCGAGTGAGCCGACGAGAGTTTAGCAACAGCTTAGGCGAAACAATGAAACTATTTGCCGCCCCGGCGGGGCAACTCCAACTCGTAAACCAAAATAAATAAATTTATGCAGATTTTTCTAGTATGTTTAACGAGTTTTGTAGCACTGAAGTTTCTCCAACTGCTCAACTAATCTGCCCCTGGCTCCCTTCTTTACAGGGTATAAAGAAAATCTTTGAATTATTCGTGTGTGGGCTGCAATGTGAGCAATCGTTTAATTATTCCATTTGTACGTATTTCTTTGGGATTATGCTGCAATTCTCTAGCTGAACATCGCTCATACGCAATGTGCGCCCAGATTTCCAAAAGGAATGCAATCACACACAATCGCAACAGCACAAAATACAACAAAAGCCACAAGAAATCAGTGAATTATACAACATTTAAACAAACACAAAACTCGACTCGAGAGAGAGACGGGGGATGCGAGGTGAGGGGGAAGTACAACTGCGAGCACATGCATAGAAATCCACAAAATTAAGTTAAGGCGTTCACACAATGACAAACAGAACAAAGTTGCCCAAAACTTCAGAGAGCACAGCACAATGGAGTGCCAAGAGGGAAGAGGGGAAGAGGAAGGAGCAGGCAGTAGTGAGTGGGGAGAATGGAAGAAAAGAAACTATCGCAGGCGAAGTGAAGTAAGTTGAATGTAAGCAAACAAGTTGAACCAACAAACCGAGTCTCTAATTGTATTTGTGCATGTGTGCATACGAGAGAAGGCAGGGAGGGTAGAGACCTCATTCCCGCCACAGAAACCTCCTCCAACTCCTTCTGCTGCTCCTAGGGCCCTTGACTGGTCTGCGTTGCAGTGTTTTATGCGGCAGACCAGAACGCAGCACTTTGCCCCGGATCCTTTGCTCCCTTCCGACAAGCGCGCCGAACAACGGCAGCAAAAGAAAATATGAAGAAGCAAACCGAAGCCGTAGTCGAAGCCGGAGTTGCAGCCGGAGCTAACAATACGTGAAATGCAACTTTTTCGGTATGACGCTCCGACACAATAGCAGAGTGTATTACGAGGGGGAGGAGGAAGGAGAAGGGTTGTATGAAGCTCTTGCTAGGATAGAGGGGGAAGAGACTGTTGAAGGTGTATGCGAACAGTTAGTACCCTACTATATTGAAGGTGAGAGAGCTAGGATAGGTAATATAACATATAGGATAATATATGTGAGTTAGAGAGAGTAGCTAACTGCCTCTTGAGGTCTGTGCAAGGTTTCCAACTTAACTTTCATTGGGTAAGTTGCGTCTGCAGACGAATATTTTAAGAAAGCACGTGAGATACTCCAAGACACTTATAGATGAATGAGACAGGATGAAGCATCAATAGATAAGAAACAATAGAGAGAGAGAGAGAGAGAGAGAGAAAGAGAGAGATAGATGGAAAGATAGATAAAATCTGAAATGAAATCCCTTCTTCTTAAAATTTATGTTTAAATAAATGAAATTAGGACATAAAACACGTGCACACGAGCACTTGACACATACACACCTACGCCTGCACACACACACCTTCACGTTGTGTATTGGTAAGCAAGGCAAACAAATGATTTGACTCGTTACAGGAAAAGTTGCACTTGTAAATTCAAAATTCACATTTGTCTGAAATTCGCAATTACATTTCGAAATGGGGAACGGGAAGAAAAGGTGCTGGAGAAGCCTGGCACACCTGAGAGGAGCCCAATTGCCACGCCCAACGCCCACTTCATGGCTCATTGTCCCGGCAAAGGCGCCGCAAATGGAGCATGAGAGTTAAGGCGCGAGCGAGAGAGCGAGAGAGATGGGAAGAGAGATAAAAGATAAGTGTGGGAAAAAGCAGCGAGCGCGAGTCGAAAATTTCTCAGCTAACCTCCTAAAGCATATTGTAATAATCCAAATGAAATTAAATGTACCGTAAACATTTCGAATTACGACCACCGACTCCGAACTCAACTCGACTCGCCTCGACTGGAGTGGAGTGGAGTCGTGCATATGGCCCAGCGATAAAGGAAACGGGAAAAGCGGAAAACGATGGCAGGTGCAAGCGCCATACACAAAGCAGAGACAATAAAAACGGCCGTAATTGCAGAAGCGCGTCGACTACGGCGGACTCACAACTACAGGAGTTCACAAATTCACCGAAAATCGCACAACTACAATAAAAAGGGGGAACTCAAGTAGAACAACTAGAAACAAGAAAAGGGAAGGAACTTAGAGTTGCTTTTGGGTAAATCAATAGATAAGATAGACTGTTAAAGTTCTTTATTAGTATTAAACAGTTCAAAGAAGAATATAATATATTTACAATCTAAAAACAATAAGAATTTCAACGTCATCGAATCTAAAGATTATAAAGTATATATAAAAAAGGAGAACCCAAGTAGAACCACAAGAAAGATTAAAGACCTAAGAGTTCCTCTGGGTTAACCAATAAATAAGATAGACTGTTATAGTTCTTTATAGCTATAAAACAGTTAGTTGAAGAATTCTATATCTGCTCAGTTCAACAGCTATATGATTTGCAACCTCATCAATTCATAAAGATCATAAAATTTATAGAAAACAGTATTATCGCATCATCTTCAAAGCACTTCATGCCACAGGCAATCCTTAAATGCCTCTACTTTACGATCTATCCGCATCTACATTATCTTGATCGTATATTTTTATCTACATCATATTCATCTGCGGCGCATGCCACGTCAAATTATCTAGCCGCCCTCGCCTATTAAGAAAATTACCCATATTTCAAAAACAATCTGAACAAGGGGGGAACTATTCAATTGAGCGTCTTTACGGCTTGGCACCATTATATTAGAGGGAAATATGACGATGATCGTGGCTTAAGTAAAAGCCAGAGCAATAAAATTGCACAATTTACAAGTTTACGAGCAGTAAATGGGGCGGATAAAGCTGCAGCTGCAGGAGAATCCCGCATGGAGTTGGAGTTGCAGTTGGCCTTGAGGATAATTTATTGCGAAAACAACTCTATCGCGATCCTGGCCCATAAAGGCGAACGATTTATGACCGCGAACCGCAACAATTTGACAAGCAAATTGCTATAATTTCTTCTTTGCTCGAAATGATCGAAAACTATGCGGGCCAAACAAATGGAAACACAGCAATCTCTGCGGGCTTCCGTGTATGTGTGTGTAAATGTGCTTGTGTGTGTGTGTGCGCCTTGCTTCGGTCATGAGCAGCGCATTTTCGCGCTTTTATCTGTGAAAAATTTATGTAGGCGATAAAATCTCAACGACTACCGACCGAACTGGCCTGGACTGGCCCCTGGAGCCTGAGGCGCGCAGCGAGGCTGGAGTCCGAAGAAGGAGGATCGCGATCCGTTCGTTAAATTGCCATCATTTCTCTGGCATTACGAGCTGGCGATTCGCCCCCAAAGCTGGCTTATTAGGTGGCCACAGCTCTATTGCCAGTTGGCCAAAGACAAGTCTTTAAATGTATGTGTGTGTGTGCTTGGCGCTTATTGAATTACACGCTCATATAATGCTAATGGAAAATTCGAATTGCAGCATCCGCCACAGCATTTGCAATTAAAAGATGTACGTGTGGTCCCTCACACACTCACACACAGACAGGCAGACTTACATTTGTATATATAAACACAACATAATGATCGGTCAGAGGAAAGTCGCGTATAAATCAAAACAAATGACACGCAATCAGCATTAAAAAAACGCAAAAAGATCTAAATGATTTCCTTGCATTTCCAGTTTTCGTTTCCATCCCGTTCCAGTTGCAGTTCAAGGAGACTTGTCACATGCACACAGCAACAGTGCATACTCGATAGTTGCAGCTATCGCAAGTTTGCTGTGCAGCCAAAGTGTGTAATCGATAGTTTATATCGGTTTGGTATAATTACCAAACACAAGTTGAAAAATACTAAACAACTTCAAAGCACAGTTAGTAGTTGTATCGAGTGCTTACTGTATTTGTTTTGTTTGTTTTACTTTTCGGCGCCGCGCTCATAAAAGCAGCAGAAAAACTCTTTGCCATATGCCGCCGCATAAAAATTAAAAGAAAATCACAATTTTGCCTTTATTTGTTGAACAAAAAAAAAGAAGAAGACATAATAAATATTACTTTGTTGGCACTTTTACGAGTCGGCGGCGAATTAAAAAGTTCGCCGCGCGCATCTCCTTGCACTGCATGGGCAGCTGGGCAATTTTATAGCGATTTTAATATGCCACGTCGGACTAATTGGCCGGCCAGGGAGCACAGAGCGTGGGACACTGTGCGGCACTTAGAAAGCCGTTAATCCTAATTTTATGTACTACATTCGCCGCTGCTTCAATTTAATGCTTCACTTCGCCGCGACGGCCGAAAAGCGCTCATAACCTTAATTCCTTGTTGATTTTCCTAATTTTGGTGAGCAATTTTGCAGTTGGGTAGTTTTATTTATGTCCTTTCCAATGACTTCGCTGCGTTCTCTTTGCATTCCCATCACTATTTCCAATTGAATTCCAATAGCAAACGCCCAGGGCTGCATTGCAATCAACGGAATAGTTGCAGTCAACTCTGTTTTAATCGTTGCGGGAGAAAAAACGCGTGTAAATTAAAAGGAACTGCGCAAAATGGAAAAACAACGTGCAGATATTTCTTTGTGTATTTTAACAGTGAGTTGGACAAGTTAACAAAACAATAAACGAAACGCGATTAATTTATTTGCCAATTTATAGTTGACAATTGACGATTGCTTGGGCTGCAAACTGGTGGAAGTGCACTTCTCAAAGACCGACAGAGTTCATCTGCTGCTCTACAGTGCCAAGGCGACGACAAATGACGAGGGCTTGTCCCACAGCTTGGCAATCACTCCCGTGGCACGTGGCCTTCAACTGTTGTGCAGCAGGGAATACGTCAGCGCAGAGAGCCTGCAGCGCATGCCGCAACTACAGGTGGGCAAGGGGTATGTGAAGATGTCGTTTAGCCTGAGTCGCATGTGCGACATTATTGATAAACCCGAGAGCGATCTGGACATGGAGCCAAGCACTTCGCAGCAGGCCTATGAACGTCAACAGCTACGTCAGCTGCGTCAGCAGCAACGCATGCAGCGCGAGATCACGTACAACGTGAATGCGATGCGACGCTTCGACGATATTCATGGGCTGGAACGCGTCCGCTGGCAGGTCAATGAAGGAGAGTGGCGTGAAACGGCCATCACTGAGTTCCAAAGCATATTCTTTGTGCAGGAACTGCACAAGACGTCCGAGCTGCTGCGCACTGTGCAGGAGACATGTGCCGCCAACAACTGGCTAAAGGTTATTCAGGCCGATGGTTCTGGCTTTAGGAGTCTCATGTAAGTACATTCCACGTTAGTGAAGCTCCATTCTCAGTCTCTGCTTGCAGGGACAATGGCAATCCTTTCGAGACATTTGCCAAACTCTTTGAGCGCCAAAATTACGAGGACCGGGAGCTGCTGCACAAGCTGACCAGCGATTGCCTGTTGGTCAGCGAGACAACACGCATCTGCGAGCGCCGCTGTGTGCTGCAGATCTTCGAACAGGTGCGCAGCATATTCGAGAACATCACGGCCAAGGAGTACACGGTGTGGTTCTTTGTGCCGCGCCTGAATAGTTATACTACGCTGGAGCATGTGGTAAGTTCGTTTCCATTCCTGATTCCCCTTATTGCTTTGTTATCGCACTCTCAGAACGTGGCTGACTTCGATTTGCGCAATGTGCGCACCAAAATCACGATCAGCACGGACAGCAGCGATTTGCAGTGGACTAGCGCCGATCACAACATTATGGACATACTGCAGGTGGCATTCCAGCTGGCGCTGGCCAGAATTGCCAAGCAAACTGTGGTCTTTCTGGGCAAACTGGAGAAGGTATGTGCATATTAAATCAAATCATGCATCAACTAAGTCATCACCATACCTTACAGTTGGACGACTTCCTGTCCATGCAGTACATCAAGGCTTCCTATATGAATAGTATATATTCGATGGATGCCACGTCGCCTGTAAGAAACTCATCTGCACTCCAAGCTTCCCTTTGACCTTCTTTCTTTCATCACAGACTTGGATCTATCCACGCTACTTGCATCGCATCATTGAGGTCGCCGAATCTTTGGGTCTGATTGTCTTCATTGAGTATCCGAGTGGATCGTCAGCACTGCCGGATAATCGTCACGTGGTCAGGTGCCTGCAGGAGCAGGACGGAGAATGGAGAATATACCATGATGTTACCAAGTCAGCAACGTTCAACGTTGACTTTGAGTTCCTCAAGGAACTGGTGCCACTGTAATGAATTGTATGACTAGAAGAACTTGAATTGATTAATGATTATTCAATTCAATGTTGTTTTTAAGTTTGTCATGTACTTGAAATGTATTTTGACTTGTTTTTTAAACCTTTTTGAAGTTTTGTACGTACTTGAAATGTATTTTAAACTGTTAACTGAACAATGAACTGTATATATAACTGGAATTGATTAATGAATAATCGATTCCATTTTGATTTCAAGTTTGTCATGTAGTTTAAATGTATTTCGATCTGTTTTTTAAGCCTTTTTGAAGTTTTGTACGTACTTGAATTGTATTTTAATTTTTTAACAATATATATGTATTTATTTGCATAGTGCCTTGATGCGCTTTAACTATTATTTATAACTTTCCCGTCGGCGTCAATCATTTAACTAATTTCAGTTTTGTCCTATGCAAATGCGCTTCTACTCGGCTGGAGCGAGCGTTCTTCAGCTGCATTTCAATTAGTTTGCCGGCTGTCAAGCTCGACCGCTGCAAGGACCCGAATATGGCAGCAGCAGAAGCAGCAGCAGCAACAACAACAACAACAATGGCTGTCAGTCAATGGCACGCGTCATTTGCCGGCGAATTGCATTTTGCGCAAGCCAAAAGCACTTTTAGCCTGGCATCCGCAGCCCGCTTGCTCCTGCTGCTCCTTCTGCTCCTGCTTCTCAGACTCTCGTCACTCTGACACAGTTTAGAAGCTGCTGCAGCGAAGCAAAGGGATGCAGCTGACAGAGAATGTTTTCCTTCTTCCGTATCCGTAACCAGACACGTTGACTGACTGACGGACAGACTGACTGCTTGACTGATTGGTGGCTTGGTGGCTTGGCTTGCTGCAACTTTTCGTGCAGCATTTGTTTTGCATTTGCCACATGAATTTGCCAACATATTTTCAACGCCTCTGGGTATACAGGCTAGATATTGCGCATACGCTAGGTTGTACAAATGAATTAGCCTTAAGCATATTAATATTTTCCATGGAAATAAAAGACAATTAAAACTGCAATAAATAAGGGAAAATTATAAATTATTCTTGGCTTGTTTTTATCAATTGCTCAATATTTAAAATATATATACAGCAGAATTCCCTGACATATTCAACAGTTTTGATTTCCTTCAGATTTTGTTTTGAATTTTCTCAACTAGTTCGTTCGTAATTAGTTTTTCTTGCCGCGGGGCATACAAGAGTTTCATTCATTTAGATAGCGGGGTCAACAGTTACTCGGCCAGCAGCTCGCTTGGCAGCAGGTTTTTCTCTGTTGCACAGCTGCAGGCTGCGGTAGTTTTCACACCTCGGCCAGGTGATGCTGCTGCCAACTGGAGAATGACAGCTCGACTTCAGCTGCAGCAACCCCTCACACACCCCTCACTTTTAATAACTCTCAGGCGGAATAGCAAAGTTTCCATTGCATAAATCTGCAATATAAAAAACTAACTCTGTGTATATTTATTAGCTTAGTTATCTCTGCTCTCGAAATCGATGATTCCATTAAAGTTGCCTTAAAAATGAAATGAATATTCAGCCGCGCCCTAAGCAGCTGAGCTGATTAGCTCAAGCAACGTCGAGAAGGAGCAGAGTGAAATGTAAACCGGAATCAGAACGAAGACATAATGCTGTTGCTGCTGCTCGGCGTGGCATAAAAAAAGGTCAAGCCGTCTTTGGCATAATTAAAAATTAATAAGCGGCTGTTGGATCCCAGTTGGATACCCAGTCGGAATCCCACTCAGAATCCCATGCGGAGTGTCAGCAACAGAAGCCATGGAACAGCTGCTCGGTGCGGCGAACCGTGTTGGAATCGCAATCTGTAATTATGCTCCAGCGATGAATGCAATGACGGAATTTAACCCTTCGAGAAAAAATATGCTGACCCTGTGCACCCTTTGCTCGCCACCTTTCGCTCTCTCTCTCTCTCCCTCTGTTTCTCATCCTTAGCGCCTTGCCGACATCTGCTAAGAGCGCAAATGAGCATTAAAAACTCGTTTCAACTAAATATTTAAACAGTTTATTATGCTGGCACACACATGGGCATAGCAGACGCTAAAAGCCGCGCATGATTATGGCCACCTACCTGACCGACACGGAAACTACCAGCCCTGGCTCCCTTCTCCCCCTCTCTTCCTCTCCCCGTCCTTGTCCTCGTCTCGACAATGTAAAATGGCGCGTGCGATGCGCCAAAGGAAATTTAAATTTGAATTAGTTATGATGCTGGATGCCAGGGGCGTGTTGAGAGGATTGAGACGGGGACGGGGCGGAGGACGGGTCTAGGTCTGGTTGTAGACTCGCTGCCGACCTGGTCCTGCCACTGCTGCCTGCAATTAGTTAGGCGTCGCAGCTCTGCGGGCTTTGGCCCCCGCCTGGCCGCCTGTCTCGGTGTTAAATTTACCAAATAACAAATAATTGCACTTAACGCCCACTGCCAACAACAAAAAGGGGCGTGTGCGCCTTTTTCGGGCAAAACTGCAAACAAACTGCGCAAAATGCATTGGAGAGCTGCAACTTTTACGCTTTTAATTGCCATAAATGTGTGTAATGCGAGAGTTTTGAGTGGATTTGTTGACATTCGACTAAAAGGGGGAGAAAACGGGCTGTGTTGTGTATGGGATGTGTGTGTGTGTAGGACTTGAATTTTTGTAGCTCTTCAACTGTTGCGCATGTAAGCAGACATTGTTGTTGCTGTTACACTTGCACACAGTTGAGCGGCTCTCTGTATGCAAAACTGATCTCTTTACATACACACTGCAGCCCTTTCACACAGTTTGAAGTGTGAGCGTAACGTGCGCTCTCTTAGAAATAGTTAATACTGCTTGTCGTTCTTCCTGTGATAATGTGCGTTAGAACGAGATGAAGCATTGGCTCAAGTAGCAAAAACGAACACTGCAGCCTTTTCGTTCAAAGCGATGTTTGAGTGAAATGCAGCGTGGGCTCTCCCAAAAATATTTGGTGTGCTTAACGTGTGCTCTGGCAATAATGATGTTAATGCATTAGAACGAGATGTAGAAACTTCTCTCTCAAAGGTGCGCTCTCGCAGTGATAATGCTAATGAGTTAGAACGAGATGCGCTCTATCAAGTGCTCTCATAATTTAACTTCTGTGACAAGTGCAAGTGAAATGCAACGTGCGCTCAGCGAATATGTTATTCTTAAGCAAGCAGTCTTCGCACTGATAATGATATTCACATTAGCTAGAATAAGATGGAAGATGCATACATTGGTGATGCTCTCACAAAAAGTATTTGTCGTGTGCTCTCACACTGTTAATGTTAATGAGCTAAAAGAAGATGCAGAAGTTACTCTCTCAGTATTTGTAAAGGATTGGAGCGCATAGTTAGACTTCTGCCTGGAACGAAGTAACTGTTCGAGTAATTTATTTAAAGTGCTCTGCTCTTTCTCTCTCTTGCTGGCCCCGCACGCTAAACAGTTAATCGAAGGCAAACAGTTTGACCCCAGTAGTCAATTTCAAACGAAATGCAAACGACAAGAGCGCATGGCAAATAAAGCAGGGGACAGAAAATGAAGCGACAACAGAAGTAGATAAACCGTAACAGGAACAGTGCACAGTGGACAAGGTCATTAACATTTCAGGTATGCGAATGCGAATTCGAAATTCGTCAAACTGACCGCAAACACGAAAGGTGTGCACAATGGGGCAGGTGGGAGAGGCAGGGGAAGTGGAGGAGGGTGACAGGCAAGTGGGATGAATTGGAATTGCGTGGCTTAAAACGGCATCCAGTGAAATCAAGCATTCAAGTGTCATTAATTAGTCAGCAAACACGGCCAGGCACACCAACTCCAACACCAACAACAACAGCAACAACAACAATCGACCGTCGAGAGGCAGCGCTTTGGTGGTCAGTCAGAAACAACATTACCCCCTCCCATCCCCGTCCCTGGCGCTTTTACGCTTCATTTGGTCAAGCCGAAAAAAGAAAGAGTAACAGCAGCAGATGGGTGAGTGGGAGGCTCTGCTGTAGGCGTGGCACTCTGACGTCGGCCACTGCATTTGCGTTTAATTACGAAATAATCCACACAGCGGCAGCAGCAGCAGCAGCGCGAGCAACGGTGAGCAACGAAAATCGATGGCGATTGGCATTGGCGGCTTTTACTCCGCTTTACTTCAGTTCTCACTTTGTACGGCTGCCCTCTCTCCACGCACCCCTGCTGTTGCTGTGTTCCACTCCTTTTCGAATCGGCTCATGGCACGTCAGCGCCAATGATCCGACGATGGGACGCCCGTTGACGTTGCTAACCCAATTAAACTGTCGCCCAACCTACTCCAACTGCTCCGCACGCCTCGCGGGTCACCAGCGAAATAGACCCAGCCCCAATTGAACCCACAAGTTGCAACTGTGTTGCGCCGCACCCGCTCCTTTCTCCCGCTACCCGCTGGGACGCCACTTTGGCTGGCACTTTGCCCAAACCGCAGTAGCAAAAGCCTGGCAAACGCTTCGCGTCGCGGCGGGCTTCAATAGCAATTTGGGTAAATTCCTTTTTAATTTCAACCGCAGCACCAGCCCCAGCTCCAGCCCGAGTGCCGCCTATTAGAAGCGCTCGCTTAGCGATGGCAGCGTGAAGTATCGCCTGTAAAGGATTGCCTGGCTTAGCAGAGCGGATTGCGTTGCTTTGCGGTCTTTTAGAATATAGAATCGAGAATTTTACATTTCTAAAAAAAAACCAAAGTGGTAAAACCTCTACAACTTCAAACAAATTAAAAATATAATGAAATTAATACAAAAGACGTATGAAAACGATGAAAAGTATATCGAAAAAGGAACTATCGTTAAATATTGCTTTAATATTTTAAATATGGAGCGAGATTTGCGATCAACTCAGCGCTTTTAATGTGTTAACTCCTTACAGAGTTCCTTAAACTGTCAAAAACATTTGCGGCACACTAAACATCTTTAATATGATATGAATGAAACGATACATATCGCTTTAAATGATGTATACGTTAATGAAGCTCTGAACGACATTTAAATTGGTTGATGTTGATAATAAAATAACTTAAAATACTTAAATAAAATATTAATAAATTAATTTTTAATAAATAAATAAAATACACACATTCTTTATTTAAAATATACGATATTTCTACCATCTCTAGCTGAGCTTGCAGCGCGCTACGAAAGATGCGCCCACAAATTGAATTGAATGCTAGTTTTAGTTATCGTCTGGCTTTGCCTGCATGGAAAACAATTTTCAATGCCATAAAGCCTGAAATTTCATTAGCTTTACTCGCACACACACCCGCTCACACACACACACACACACACACACACACACACACGGCAGCGCAGACACTCAAACGCTTGGCTAGACATAATGAGCAAAGCGTCGTGATTTTTTGCTTCTTTGTCTGGCGACAAAATCTTATTTATTTAAATTTTACTGCGCTGCCTTTTAAATTGCAAAAATAAAGAAGGCAGAAAAGGGGCGTGGCTGCTTGTAGCTTTTGTTAATTGTTGTTGCTGTTGCTGCTCGCTGTAAAATGTGCCCGAAATTGCTTGGGGAATTCGCCTGGCAAAGTTGCTGCTGCCGCTTGTCCCCGTTAATTGCGCCGCCTGCCACGCCCACCAGCAGAAGCAGCGGCAGCAGCGCCTACAAGGCATAATCCCGTTCATATTTGATATGCGCAAACACATGATGAGCCTTTGCCTTGCCAAAGGAATTCTCTCCCTCTCTCTTTCTCGCTATCTGTTTTTCCCTCTCTGTATCCGTGCTTTCTCCTCCCCTCTTTCCCTCTCTCTTTGTCATGTACTTTTCTTTGTTTTCGGCTGCGTGTTGACTTTCAGTCAGAGGCGGCTTTCGGCGTTTTCCCCGGCTTCGTGTTTATCTTCAGCGCAAAAGTTGCCCCAATGTTGCACAGTGCATTTTCTTTGTGCTGCTTATGCAATTATCCCCATAGCATCAACTGTTGTGCCTCTTACTGCCGATCTGCCACTCCCCTGCCGCCCACCTAAAACGCTTTTGTTTATCTTCTTGAAAACTGTTTGCACAATTGGCAAATTGCCTTCTGTCTGTCCGCCCCCCTCTCTCTCTCTCTACCTCTCTCCTGTTGTCTGTCTGTTTCGCTCAGTGTATCTTTGTTTGTCGAGCATTTTTAATTAGCTGTGCATTAATTTTAATGCCGTTTTTTATCCTCCCATCGATTGATTTAAGCCAAAACAAACAGAAATCTATATAAATATTTTGATTTCATTATTTAACGCATTCATCGGAAGAGAAATCACTTGAAATGGGGCCGATGAAATGCAATTATCAAAGCGCTTTAAATTAGCTCAATTAAACATTATTGAAATTAGAAATAATATATATAAGTTTAGCAATTATAAACTTAACTTTTTCAGGATTGTTTCCGAAATTAAACCTTAATTAAGCTGATCAACTGTGCTTTTATTTATGTATGCATTAATGCTTTTTAATTAACTAATGATTGTGAGTTTGTTTATATTCAAAGCATTTACAGTGAGGTTCCAGCTTGCTGTTCAATAACAAAATTCACAAATATTTATATGTGCTTTGATTTTCTTTTAAGTATTTCTGTTTCTTTAAATTGAGATTTCAGAATATTTTGAATGGTTACAATGGTAAAATTGCAAAATTGTAAAATATCTTAAGTAAACAAAGAGATCCTCAGTATTTTTCAGTTATTTGACAGACGTATATCATAAAAATACCATATGTATACTAATAATTCGTAATCCCTTCCAACTGGCGCTGTAAAGTATGCAATATTTAATTACTGAAGAATTTGCGATGCTTTCGCATTGCGGAAGACCTTTTTTTTAAGCTTTTCTATTGTACTTGCCTTAAATACACGGGAGTCTCTGTCTGTGCCATAAACAATAGATAAATGTTTATTTATGCATTCGCTTTGAAAATGCGCGACAATTAAGCAGGCGAACAATGAATTTTAAATTAGTTAATTCAGTTTAGCGTGAAATCGGCAAATTGAATTTAAATTAAGTCTATGATTGCGTTGCAGTATTTAAATACCAACTAAACAGGCAGCGAAAGAGATGGAGAGAGGGTGGAGAGAGAGGGCAATATTCCACACACATGCGATATTAAAAACGTATTTGATGTTTTGCTGAAATTAGAAATCAAATTTCGCTCGAGGCGTCACATTAAATACGATATGTGGAAGGTTAGACTGCAGAGGGGAGCTGTGTGTTGAAGGGGGAGGGGGGTGTGGCATGGTAGAGAATACACATGCTTCGTTTCCTGTAGCGGCAGCGGCATCCTTTGTTTGTAATTAATTTCAATATAGCGAAACATTACAAGCGAAGCTCGGCAAATTTCAAAGTGTGCTGCGAGGCCAATAACTTCAGACAGACAAGGCACAAGCCGGGGGGGCTGGGCAGAGGGCGGTGTCGGAGGCGTTTGGAGTGGGCGCGGCTGCTGGGGAAAAACACACACACACACACGCACACACTCGGCGTGTACTCGCAGTCGCAATCGTGTATATTGCACACGCGAGACGCGTGAGATGAAAGGAAATGTGTCGAAATTCTCAACTGGAACCAGAACCAGAACTGGAACCAAGCTGAATATGCCCTGCGTCTCCCTCCCACTCATTCTTCCACTCTCTCTCCCTCTCTTTCCCTTTCTCCCTATCTCTTTCTCCTCCTCCACTCGTAGTCGCGCATTATTTCGCCCATAAAAGTAGTAAAATTATGTTGACTGAAAACAGCGTGCGGGCTTACACCCCCTCTCCCCGCCTTTACCTCCCTCTAGGGAGGTCGGCAAGGCTGCCGGAGTGGGCGTGGCTGATGTGGGTGCCGCGCAAATACGCGTCGTTCGCATTCGCAGCACAAGCAGCAACAGCAGCAGCAGCAGATGATAAAAGTAACGTTTTAGTTAAAATATTTGCCAGTCTCTCAGTCCCTCCGTCCCTCCGTCTCGCTGTCTGTCTGTGTATCTTACAGATACTTTTTGCTGCTGTTCATTTCATACGAATAAAAAGCGCTCGTTTATTGGCTGGGGAATTGTGTTTTTTGGCTGCCTTTGCGTCTGCGAATGCAAACATCGAGCGTTGCATAATTTCAATTTACAGCGAAACAAAGGGGGCAGCGAAGGCAAGAAGAACGAGATGAAGAGGCAAAGCAAGAGAGAGAGAGAGAGAGAGAGGAGGGAGAGAAGAAAGAGGATACTCTTCACAGATTACAGTTGGCATGTGCGAAGCGACAAGCAAATGAATTGAGCGGGGATTAGAAATCCGCTTGGATTCCACAAGCAGCAAAGGAGATCAACAACTTATGTGGACTTTAGGTGTGTGTAAAGTGGAAGGTAAGTTCCGGTAGGTAAACAAATAATGGATTTATAATAATATATCAGCGGTGGAATGCAAAGACAACACTGTTAGTCAAGTGGATTGTAACTTTAGCAGGGTGTATTTTAATTTAAAATTGAATATTTAAGTTCTTTTCACTCTATGTGAATTCAACACTTTATTGCGTGGATTACAATGGATCAATGATTTATATGCAGGGCTAACCAAAATATTTACGTAAATATTAAATATTTATTTAAATATTTTGGGCATATTTGGGAATAAATAAATATTTTAACGATCTGCGGCTTTTCGTAAATATTTTGGCCTTTTTACATAATTTAGTGAATTACATGTATATTATTTCTTCAAATCAATAGAAATTCCCAAAATTGATTTATCCTAAGAAATAATTTCAGGCAGATTACATGAATCATGTATCTATGGACTCAGGGAATTTTCTGGAAGCGATTTATTTACTTAAACTGCCGAGTAATGTGTTTTATCTGAAATCCTCGAGTCAAGTAAAGGACAGCGATAAGTGACTAAGCACTTTCCCGACGACGAAATAAGTACAATAGAGGTTTATTTTCATTTTTATCTATTTCTAACACAGAAACATGCAGTGTTTCACGAACCGATCAGTTCATAGTAGAGCTGGAAATAAATCGGTGTTCACTGAATCGATTTAATTTCCAAAAATTCAAGAAAAATCGATTTAAATCGATTTAAATCGGAAACTTGAAATTCAAGGATAAAACGGTTTTTTCATTAAAAGAGAGGGCTCATTTTCGGCTTCAAAGAGTACTGGGACTGCCGGCGATCTTTTACATTTGAAAATTTGCGAAGTCATGTAATAGTTCACTGTAATAATGTTGTTTGACTCATTGATGGACCATGTAATTCAAGAAAATAAGTTTTATCGTAAATATTTATCTCAAATATTTCGGTTGTTTTATCGTAAATAATAAATAAATATTTGGGTTTTCGTAAATATTTTGGTTAGCCCTGTTTATATGTATTTCAAATAAAATCTTCAGATACTTCAAATATATTAAACTCTTGCAAATTTAGCCCAAATTATATGTGGAACGTAACTTCGTGGCGTTTATTTCGTAGATCAGCAAAAACTGTTTATGCAAATAACCTTTCAATGAAATCCAACAATCAATACATTTCCCTCTCTATGTGTATTGCCATATTAGAGCCTGTGGCAAGTCTTACACTCAAGGTCATTAAAATATGTTCGCCATGCTTTGCACAACATAAGCCACACCAGAAGTATTTTACAGATCCCTCCTTAGATACTCCCGCATATTTCAGAGCACAGCCAAGAAGTTCGTTCGCATTTCTTTCACATTTCTCGCCCACTCAACTTGCGCTTTCTCCATTGGCATCTCTGCTGCAGCTTCCCTCGGCTGTAATCCTTCTGTTTTACACACTCGCGGAATATGTTCGTCCAGCTGAGCCATCACTCGCATCATCCGTGGAACGTGTGTGGGCCAAGTGGGCGCAGCCAAATTTCACACTTTGTCGCTTTTGCATGAGCCAAATTGAAGGCGAATGCGAGGCTAGAGACAAGAAGAGAGGAGGAGGAGAAAGAGTAGAGGGAAGAAGTGAGGCTTGGCTAGTACAAAAGGCGCCGCCATCGCATAAATGGATGGAAAACTGCGACGGGGCTGTGCGGGCTGAGTGCATCGCGTGCCAGACGCGATAATGAAACCGAAAGGCAGCTGGAAAAACTGGAAAAAACTTTGGCAGCTGGCCACAAGACGGCGACGAGGAGCAGGCACGAGCTTTGGCTTTGTTTCCAACTAATCAACTTGCAATCCGAGTCCGACTGCGACTGCGACTCCGACTTCGAGTGCGACTCGGAGTGCGATGCTGCAGCTGGAGTTGGCCAACGATGCGTGTAACTTTTTCAATTAATTTGGCTTAGACTGAGCGTGTGCTGAGCGGCAGCTTGGAGCTGAGAGCTGAGAGCTGCTGCCGAGGGGGAAGCGTATTCACGGCTGAGTTATTTCAAAAATGTTTTGCATATCAGATTGAGCTGCAGCTCGGGGCGCACTTAAACGCCTTCGTTCTAATTTAATAAGAGCTTGCCAAGGCAACTCGACGAGGCAGCCGCTGCTGCACTGCATCCCAAATGGATGTGAGCTACTGCAAGAACATGGCAGAGTTGGGGGAGTAGGAGGAGGGGCAGGCGAAGGTGGTTAGACAAGAACGAAAACACGAAAAAGCCAGTAAAAGATTCGCGAGTCGCGGCTTTCCTCTGCGTCTGCATCGTTGTCTTCTCTGTCTGCCTCTGTCTGTCTGCTTGCTCGCCTGCCGCCTGTCAAATTTGAATTTAGCTGCAATTTTTACAACTGTTGCAAGTCGCCTGCAACTGCAACTGCTGAATGCATCCGCATGTGGCAGGCGGCAGCATGTGAGGCAGCGACAGTCAGACAGTTGGCAATTTGCATAAATTTAGATTAGTGACATCTGACGTGAGTCTGCGATACGAGCTGAGACAGACTGAGGAGGGAGTGAGAGAGAGAGAGAGAGAGGGGGAGGGAGACGGAAGTATTAAGTAGGCGACTACGCTGCTTGCCACCTCCTAATTCCACGTCAAGATTAGCTTGGCAAGCTGGCAAACTCGGCACAACTCGGCAAACTGGCAATGACAATGCATATGATTTATGAACTTAACTCGCTCTGCAGTCCCCCTTCCCCTCTCCACCCACCTAGGCCACTCACCAGTCAGCAGCTCAAGTGGAAAATTAATCGCATGCAAGCTCATTATGAGCACCAGCTGAAAATTTGGGGGTAATTGTCGCCAAGCCAAGTCGAGGGAAGCCAAGCCGAGCCAGGCTGAGCCAAGGAGACAAGTGGATCCATTTAATTGTGGCTGCATTTGGCTGCATAACACGCGTCGCTCAGCAAGTGCTCATTAATTATAATAAATTATATAATTTAATTTATAATTTTCAAAAGAATTTCACTAAAGAGAAACTGAGATATTTGCGGGAGATGTTGAGGAGACAGATAACTTTGGTGGCTCACTGTGCAAGTCTTGTTTGTATGAATTTGTTTAAGTATGTTTAATATTGGCTTAAGAGTTTCAGCTATATCGCTCTAAAGTTAATACTCTCTGTATAGTTTATAAAGCAGATCAAAACTTAGTCTGTTAGTCATTATGTTAAGTAGATGTTATTATGTTAACTCTTCTGTTATTAAGTGTGACCTTAGCCGATACACTATTTAGTTAAGGATAACCATCTTGATATCTTTATCGATAGAATAGAGTTGACTAATGTTAAAACAGCGGAATAACTATCGTTGAATAAGGAAAGTCAATGTATTGAAACTAAATTAAAATAAATAAAATAAATTGAAAAAATTGTAAGACATTGATTAAATTACATTAAGAATAATAAAGTGAAGTTTTGGACACAACTCATACCTTTTTAATGTTTCTAGAAGCTTTGCTTTCTTCCCCACTCGTCCTCTCTTTCCTTCTGTCATTCTCTCAATTGCTATCCCTCTCCTTTCAATCTTACAGCAACAGACTTGCTCTGTAACTCTGTCTTTTCCGCTGTCCCTTTCTCTCTGTATTATTTTATGTTTCTCTCCTCGTTTCATACACTTTCTTTACTTCCTTGTCTTGCTTCATATCTGATTATTCTTTCTACTCAACGCTTATTCCTCTCTTTCTTCTTCTCGTTCTCACTCTGTCACTCTCCCCGTTTCCCGTTAGTACCTCATGTGCATTCTCAGTCTCTATCTCTTTCTCTCTCCCTTTCTCTCTCCCTTTCTCTCTCCCTTACTCTCTCTCTCTCTCTCTTGCTCTCTCTCTCTCTGTCTTCCTTTCTCTCCCTCATTTACTATTAATATCTCCGTTTTCTGCTAACTTAAGCTTCCGCTCTGCATGTCACCTTCTCATCGCTCCCACTGTCTCCCTCACTGTCTCTGTCGCACTTCCCTGTCCTTCTCTCTCTCTCTTAGTCTCTACTCCTCTCTTATCCTCCCACTTACTCTCTGGTCCTCCCATAAGCCTGCCTCGTTATATTTCGCTTTGAGTACCCGCTGAGACATTGGATAAAATAACTATAAATTCCGCTCTGCCATCTCCCTCTCTCTTCTCTCTGCAACTCCAAATTTCGCTAGTCCAACATTTGTCAGAGCTCCTCTCCCCTCCCTCTCTTCTGGTAGTAGAATTCCCTCAGTTGGCGAGAAAGATATTACAATTCAACCTATAATTTATTCAGCTAAATCCTTTCGCCAGCCACTTACAGTCTAAGAAAAGCAGCGAAAATAAATTAAATGGAAATCATTTGTCTTGCTCAACAAAATATCAAGCATGGCAAGCAGAAGGGCATGAGGGCGGGTGGGGTGGCCGGGGCAACTTGACAGTCACAATGGCAACAACAAGTGGCAGCGCAGTTGAAGAGAAGAATTTGCATAAAGAAATAATATTCATTCGTTCATTCCTTCATTCGTTGTGCCGTGTACGCGCCAAGGATGACAGCATGTCAAAATTGTCCTTGACAGCGCAAAGAGAGAGAGGGAGAGAGAGATGGTTGCTGCTGCTAGGCAAGCGCTTTAAGCACGCGCCAAGTATGCAATCGCTGCCAAAGGGGGGCGTGTCCACGCCCTACGCCTGCAAAACTATGCGAAATCTGAGCTAACCCAAGGCAAGCAGCGATTAACAAGATTAAAAGCGCCATTAAATGCTTTGATTCGGGCTACGCAAGTTGAGCCACGCAACCGCAGATACGCAAATGTTGTTGTTGCTATTGTTGCTGTTGTTGTTGTTGCTGGTCGAGCTTGAGCTTGGGCTACATCTGCAACAGCAGCGGCAGCAGCAGAACACACACCCAATAATTTATACCGAGACCGAAAGTTGTTTGGCACTACTTAAAGGAACACATGTTCTGCGGCTGCCCCACCAACGCCCCCCCCTCTCCCCTCATTTGCTGTGCGCCTGCTTGCGCTGTATCTGCTGGATACAGAGTATCTGCAGCTTGTTTAAACGCATATGTCGAATTCCTGGTTAAGACGTAAATTACGTTAAATTACTGTTAAGTAGAATTGCGCTGGCGGCCAAGCGCAAACACAAACACACACACAGTTCCCACACACACACACACACAGTTCCCACACACACACTTCACACACACATAGTATACACACACACACGCATAGCACACGCGCGCCCGCTCTCAGATACAAATGTATCTGTAATCCGTGTCTGCGTCTGATTTGCGTGCCAGCACCCTGCCATATCCTCGCTTTGCCCCTCCCCCTCCCCCCTCGCCTTGCCTTTCATGTACGCTTGATTGATTTAGGTTGGGTTTAGCCCCGAGGGGAGAAGCGTTAACGAAACCTGCACACTTAATCCCAATTTGCCAGAGTACAAATCAGTTTTAGTTATTTCCCCGACTCGGCCGGCAAAAACTAAATTACATATGTGCTACGCCCCTCTCCTTCACACTGTCCCGCCCTCATATTGGCAGAACTTTTAATGCGGGGCAAACCAAAGGGAACAAAGGTTAAGTGAATTTACCAGTTGAACTTGAGGCAGACGAAATGGAAATACTTTGAGGCAAGTTTGCCATTTATAAGTTTGGTAAATATTTGTGGCCTCTATAACGCAATAAAAGTGATTTTCTATAAGGGAAACTATTTTTATATGCACTTAAATATGTAAATAAAAGTGAGGTTAGGTTAATTTGCATGGGTTAGGTGCATTTAAATAGATTATATATACATAAACAGATAAATCAAATATATAAAGTAATATATTGCAAGATAGCGAAATTATTTTAAAGAATATATTGTGATATACTATGTCATATAATGATTTTTAATGTTAGTGATATATTCATAGGGATAAATACAGATATATTATGACATATGGTGATTCATCGTAATATATGTGTATTAACAAATAATATTATATTACATATAATTAATAAACGAATATTTTACTACTTTTATAATTCCTAAATTATTTATTTCTTAATTACTTGAATAAAGTAAGCTTTCCATCTCCTTTCTCCATTAAAATCATCCTTATTTGCGCCTCACTAATCCCTCAGCAACATCTCTTTCACACATTATTCCATAACCACAAAAAATATGATTTAAAACATAATTTTGATTTAAAACTTCAACACTTTCCCGCAGTAATTGTGTTTTCATTTCCGCAAATTCAATTAAAATTCAAAAAACAATCAACTTTTCGTCGCATTTTCATTAATATTGCTTAATATAATTATGTGAATTGCTCAATGAAATGCGCAAACTAGACAAAAAAGAGAGAGAGAAAACAAGCAAAGCAAATACAAAACAAAACACGCTGTTAAATCGCGTCTAATTTAATTCGTTTAACCTTTTCATCCCGCATGAAATTCAATACAATCGCATTCGTATATTCAATATTAATGTAAAGGTCGCCAAAGAATTGTGCTGAAATTTTAATTTTCTCATAATATATGCACTATTAATGCATGTGTGTGTGCGTGTGTGTAGATGGTGCAAAACAATGGATTATAGGAAAAAATAGCTGGCGAAATTGGAAAATTGGAATGAAATACACATTTGAAATGCATGGAATATTTTCAAGTGAAATTTATTGCGATTCTCGTGGCAACAATTGCAGGAGTTTAGCATTAAATGCAATTAAACCCGAAAAACAGCAACAATAAAAACGAAATTACCAGAGTAAAATTGCATTTACCCAAATAGCAACAGCGCCAGCAAAAACAACAACAACAAGAGCAAAAACAATGGCCAACAAAGAGCGGCACACACACGCTCTCTCTCTCACACACACACACACAGTTACAAATGCGCAAAAATAATTTTATGGTCAGTGCAGGCAGCAGCGGCGTTAAGTTGGCTGCAGCAGCGACGGCAGCGGCGACTAATTTAAATTGAAATTAAAATTGATTGTTTTTTAAACGCGTCGCATTGCCAACGAGGCACGTAGCCAAATGCTGACCACAAGCCAGCGTCCCATTCCCCTTCCCTCCTCCTACTGCTCCCCTTTCTGTCAGGGGTGTGGACTGCGTGTCAAACCAACGCCAGCGTCGACGTCGACTGCGACTGCGAATGTGGCCACGTCATTTGCAACAATGCTAAACAAAACAATACAACGAACAATGCGATGAGAAGCGGCAGCAGCTCGAAATGTGCAACAAGCAAACAAATTCGTTAACAAATGTTGCCAGTCGAAGGAGCTGCAACAGCAACTGAAGCCCAGCCACAGCAACAGCTTGTCCGGCCGCAGCCACAGTGCCTCACACACACATGCACACACACGCACACACAGAGAGTCAATTATGTATTTTGTGTGCTTGTCGCTTTGTTTGCCTCCGTTGTTGCTACTGCTGCTGCTGCTGGTGCTGCTGTCGATGCCGACACATGGCGGCGCGCCGCTTATTTATTTGTAGAAAATTGTTGCTAATTTTGCCATATACAATCTAAATTGAATTTGCAACAGCAGTAGCAGCAGCCGTTGCACGTGCAGTTGCCGCCGCTCCGCGTTCAGCATAATTGCCGCCATCAACAGCGACGCGCTAATATGGCCAGGCTGTGTTGTTCCGCTCTTGCTCACCCTCCTCCGCCTCCCTCAATTGCACATTGCATTCAATTAACTGACTCACCGATGACCAAGCAGCGGTTAATTTGCGTAAGAGTTGCCAGCTACCTAAAATAAAAAGAGAAACCGACAAGCAAAAGGTTTTACTGCTATTTTTACTTGCAGCGCTACGTTTGACATTTCAACTTGTTTACATAGGTATGTAAATATCTAAAAACATACTCAACAGGCAGAGCTGTGCGCCATCTTGAATATGTCTCTCTTCTTTATTTTGTTTTGATCACAGCATTTATACTTGTACATATATCTCACTCACTCTAACGCAGGCAAAAACATACAAAAGGATCTCTCACGCAGCTCTTACATTTCGTGCAGTGTGACCGTTTACGCCCACGTCAAAAATACTCATTTCGCTTTAATTAGAACTTCTTGTTGGTATTTCTAATGGTTTAAGACTTTTCTTGCTGTTGTTGCTCTTCTTGTTGTTCTCTTTGATTCACTTGCGAATATTCTCTCATTTTAAAGCAAAGCGTGGCAGAAAACTTTGCCCCTTTTCGGCAGCTGCAGTTACATCAATAGTTTTTTAATAATTAAAACTACGCTAAAGCAATTAATTTTAAATTTCAGCTGTTTCCACAGCGTGCTCTACACACCACGAGAGCAGCGAGAGGGCGGTTGCGGAGGCGTGGCCATGTGGATGTCGCTGTGGTTAGAAAATATTAAACATCGGTAGAAGTCTGGCAAATGTCACTTAAAAAATTGAAAGGTTGCGCAGTGCGCCCCCCTCGGAGTGCCAAGGCGCAAAGGAAGTCGGGAGTAGGGGGAAGGAAGGCGTATGGGGCGTATGCGCAATGTTGGCAAAGGCGAAACTTAATTAATTTGAGTAACTTGGCAGCCGACCGGTTGGACGCTCTCTCACAGCCAGTGGTGCGTCCACCCCCCGTTCCCCCTCAGCACCATCTCCACACCCCTCACTTGTCAGCTGCTGCCGCCTTGCCGCCTGACCCGTGGGCGTCTTTGTAGCGCCGGGTGTGGCATGAATTCTTAATGCATGCTGTGTGTGTGTGACTGTGTGTGTGTGGGCAGCTGTGCGGCGTGTGGGCGTGGCCGCTCGTTTGAAAAAGGGCTGCGAAAAGAAAGAAATAACTGGAACTGACTGTGTCAACATAATTAACTTTGAAGTGAGAGAGCAGCAACTCCACCACCACCCCCAACCCGACCGGGCCCAGAACAGGACCAGAGGCAGTGCAGGCGCAGCTCAAAGAATCCCTTAGATAAAAAACTCATACATAAGTAGCTACTCACATGATGTGTTCCTCTATTTCATGTGCCAAAAAATGCCAGAAAGGTGCCCAAAAAAAAAAAACAAGACAAATAGAAAAACTACTCGTGAAAGAGCACGGAAAATGGCAGCTCAGCAAATGCAAATTACAGCGAGTGTTGCACATTATTTAAATGCATTTGCAAGGGTGGCAGTCCTTTGCCAGGGTTGCATATGCATAGAGTGTGTGTGTGTGTGCTTTTTCTCTCTTAGAGCTGAGCGCGTTGTGTGTTAAAAAAAGGTGAGGCAGCTAATTAAGCAAGTAGAGATGAAAGAGTAGCTGCAATTACATTACAACTTGTCATAGATGCACATTGATATCGATATACTATATATTAAGAGGGATACTAGGCACTTGGTTAAAGCTCAACAAGTAAGAAAGCAACAGGCGTGTGTGCTTGACTGTTATATTCCCCCTTCCCAAAAAAACTTCAGCTGTTTACGTAGTAGAATTATTTCTCACATAACTCTAACGTCTTTTAATCTTTTGCAATTAAATTTAAAGCACTTCATTGAATGATAATAAATATTTTATAGTCTAAAAAAATAATGTACCGGCTTGTAAATTGTGACAACCATTTGATTTTAATCTATTTACTGCTTGAAAATGGTGCGTGTTCAAATTTTAAAACATGCAATATCTGCACACAATAATAAGATATATAAATACCAAATTGGGTAGTCCTAGCTTTACTAGACTCTGAAAAATAGATGTTCATACAGACATAAATCACTGTAATGTCTCTGCTGTTAACAACAATAGGGAGTTTACCCTTTTATGGAGTCTCCTTTGTCCAACATTTCCCGTTACATTCATATTCGCTAAGTCACAAGTCTATAATACCCTTCTACCCTGTTTACAGAGGGTATACAAAGCACTCTAGGATATAGCGAGAGTGAAGCTGTTTTTTAAACAGAATACTTTACAAAAATGTCACCTGCAAATGCAGTGACTGTGCTGCTCCTCAGTGCACTTACTTTCAAGGCGAACTGTGCACGAAACTTTGCGCAATTCTTCCGGTTTCCCTTCGATTGATTCCTCATACATGTCACCCGTCGCTTTGTTCATAAAACTTTTGACATATTTCCATGCGACTTTAAGCGCAGCAACAAAGTCTTCTTCAAAGTTTTTCGCCTGATGCTATCAGCTCATTTCAATTTACCTGCTGAAACTTTTTGATTGCCCAATTTGCAACAAGAATGCAATCAGTGTGTGTGTGTGTGAGTGTGTGCCACATGCCACGCCCACAGTGCAGTACGATGTTGTTGTTCCTCGAGCGAAACTTAAGCAGAGAATGCACTTAAAGTCCAATTTCATGGTGTCTGTGGACGACGCTCTGGATGAGCATGTGGTTACTGCTTGCAAGGCGGCAAGGAGCAGGGGAGGGGCTAAGCACTGACCACTGCACACTCTGCACTGGTCACATGTGCCTGGACGGAGCTAACCCCACATGTGCCTCAGTCCCTGCGCCACCTCAACAACTCACAGATAATGCGCAACAAAATAAATGGAGAAACTGACAACTCACTGGTTGGGCAGCGGGGTAGGGGTGGGAGATAAGAGATAGGAGGGAGAGAGGGAGGTAGCGAGAGGGAAAGAAAGAGGGAGAGAGACAGAGAGAGGGAGGAGGTGCAACGGGCAGCTCGGCAAATGTTGACGACGATGACTTTTAAATTGTTTTATTGAGGTGCCAGTGTTGGTCAGAAAGTTTAGCAAGTGCAGAATAAATGAGCATGGAGTCCATTTTAGAGCATTACAAGGCTCCCTCTCACTCTGTACTTCTCTCTTTTTCTCTCTTACTCTCTCCTCGGGCACCGTTCCAGACGGACAGGACAGACGGTTATCCTGAGCGCGTTACCATGTCCGCATGTGTGTCGGGCATATAAAGTCAAATTGCTTGCAGATTGCAGAGACAAGAGAGAGAGAGAGAGAGAGAGAGAGAGAGAGAGAGAGAGAGAAACAGAGAGAGAGAGAGAGAGAGAAAGAGAGGGGGAGGGGGCACATTTTGTGCCCGTCACGTTAAACTTTTGGCTCTTGCCTAAGTAGCCGGCGTTCAATATGCCCGCTGACACGTCCAGCAGAAGTTTTTCCAAATATGATCATAAAATGTCGTACTACCCCAAGGGGAGAAGGAGAGGGGGGGGCAGGAAAATGGTAGCTTAAGCTGCTGTCAATTGGCATTAGCTGGAACAGTACTCAGCCAACAGCAGCTGCACCTGCGCTCCCCCTGTCTGCCATACTGCCTCCAGTTGCCTGCAGCGTCATCCTTGTTACACTGCAAAAAAAAAGTATTAGTATAAGGGAGTTGTATGACAAATTTTATATATCATACATTGCTGCAAAATGTTAATTAGGATTGCAAAAGTTTCTATATAATATTTTACATCCTTTTTGCTTACAACTTACTCGAACTTTTCTCACAGTGCATGTGACGCTAGCTTCATGTGTGTGGCTGTAAAGTTAATGCTGTCGCCGTGCAGATTAAAACTGAAGCAGCATGAGCTGGCACGAGTCACCCTGTGTGTCGCCCTGTCGCATTACCGTTATGTCATATTAGCCGAGCAGAGATTTAGAAAGTATTCACTTCCGGCTTGACATGTGAAGGTCCTTTTAGAAGGCTACAAATTTATAGATATTATAGAAAACACAAGATACATATAGATGTGGAGGTGAAGGTGTGAATATACTTGTAGATACAGTTCATTGTAGAGTTGCAGATACAGATACAGTTAGGATAAAGGAATGGAATATGTACCATAGAAAGAGTTGCAGATAAAGTTGAAAATTAAAGCGCAATTTTAGTTGCAGAATCATTCATAAATACAGCATAGGCTGAATTGTATGAATACTTAAGATACAAAAAGTTACAGATAAAGATACAGAGAAAGAACCAGAGAAAGATACAGAGATAGATACAGAGAGATTCGGATATATTCATAGAAACTGTTGCAGATACATTCGCAGATGCAATTTAGCTATATTTGATGGATAGCTTGGATATTAAGGAATGCTAAAGATGAAGAAAACGATAGAAGAAGATACAGAACGGGAGCAGTGCAGATACAGTACATTTACAGCACAGATACAGTGCAGATACAGTGCAGATTCATGCATTGACACATTCATAGATGCATTCATTCATAGATACTTTATTAGATACTTGAGCTGCCATGCGCAGCTGGAACACGCATGAAACGGCAATCATCGAGGGAGTCGTCGCGCTCAATTAGCCGCTGTCCCAAATCAATAACTCGGGCAGAGTGTGCCGCAGCTAACTGCAGTTGGCAACTGGCAACTGGCCACTGGCAACTGGCATGTGGCAGGGGGCGTAATGCGGGGCTGTGGGGCTGTGGGGCACTGGGCGGCAGCGTCAATCGAGCGCTAACAAAGATAAATGGCTGAAGCCACAAAATTGATTTGGTTGACAGATGAATTCATGGAGTCGCTGCGCAGTCGGATGAATCCTCATGCTGGCGTACGTCAAAGCTGAAGAGTCGCAGAGCAACAACAAGTTAAATGACAGCAGCAGCAACAACAACAACTGCAGCAGTAGCAACAACAACAACGACAACAACAAAGGCAACAGTTGCCGGTCAACGACAATAAAATCAAAAGCATATTTTTCAATCAGCAATATTTCGCATAAACGGGACATGGGGGCGGAGGCAGGGGGTAGGGGCACTGGCACTGGTGAGGGCGTGCTGCGGTTTATTGTGGGCGTGGCTGTCAGTGTGACGAGAGCGCGCAATGCACAATACAATACTGGAATATGGGAATATTGAATGAAGCACTTAAACGCGTTTCGGCCCGTCGAACGTCCAAATGCAATTACGCATACGCCATGGCTGCCCAATGACCGAGAGAGAGACAGGGAGAGAGTGCGAGAAAGAGGCTACTGTAACTGCTACAATTACAACAACAACTGTCAGTGCAACTGCAACTGCTGCTGATGCTGCTGCCGCTGCTGCCAATTGACACTTTGACGCATAAATCAACTTTATTGTTTATTGATTTTCATATTTGTCCACTGTGCGCGTGTTTTTATCCCATGTGCGTGTGTCATTTTATTAAATCTTTGTCGGGCCCATGCGGTCCGCAAACCCGATCTTGTCTTCCCCCCACCCCTTTTTATTTATTTGAATTTATGTGATTTTAATGAAATTGGTTCATTGTTGGCAAGCAGAACACAATCAATCGGACGCGACTCGACCCTCCCAACGATTCATAAATCGATTAAAGATGTTTTCCAGTTCGATTTTATTTTTTTGCATTTTGTGTGTCTCCTTTTTACTCTACACACTCTCTTATTTGTTGTCCCTGTTGCTGCTGCTGCTTCTGCTTCTGCTGCTGTTGGCCACCAAAAATGTCAGGCCATAAATAAAAGCATCTCTCGTTTGTCCGGAATTTCAGTTATCTGCATGAAAATCTGTGCATGGTTGAGTTTTACAATTTCGTAGATTGACAGCGGCCTTTAAAGCGACAAACATGCTGCACGCAACGCTTGCAACATGCATATAATAGCAACAATTTAATTTTATCTAAATTCAAGTTTAAATAGAGATAGTCTTGAATTTTATTGATGTAACGTAACGTATTTATAATAAATATATATATATATATATATAATTTTTTCATTGATTTGTAAATTTTATTTTTGATTTATTATTTTTTTGCATTATTGATTAGTTTATATATTTCATATTTGTTCGATTTATCAATTTCATTCTTGATTAATTTATTTTTATTTATTTTTTAGTATATTTTTTTTTTTGTATTATTTATATTTTTTTTTAAGTTATAATATTAATGAGATTAATTCATTGATTTATTTATAGATTTACTGAATGATTTAAAAATTTTCGTTTTTTCAATGTATTTATATTAAATACTATATTAATTAATTTATAGTTCTTTCTAGTTATACTTTTTTTATTAATTTTGCACATTTAAGTTTTATTAAATTATTTACATGCTTATTTATTTAATGTTTTATTTTTAGTGTATTTAAACAACCGCATTTGCCACAACTCCGCTCCTGTCGCATTTGATAGTCGTCTCAGCTGTCTAGTTGCCCCACTCTACCGCCTCCAATGATTCGCGTACTCAGTGAAGTATTCATGGGCCCAGACAAACAGTAAACTGGCAACGCTTTGAAATATAATGGGAATTCCTCAAAAGTTTTCTACGCTGCCAATTCGCAAAACTTTTGGCCATGGCCAATGAAAGAACTGGAGAGTTTAGACGGAGTGCCGCCTCGCAATACAAATTAAAATTTAAATGAGCTGCCACGAATGTCCCTTCTCTCTCTCTCTCTCTCTCTGGACGATATTGACACGTGACAAAGTTGAACAACCAATAAAAAAATAAATATATATAGACAGTCTGCCGCCGGCCACGCCCACCTCACCTCCTGTCGGAAGAAGAGGGAGGTGGGGGAAGGCGTAAAATGTTGGAAACAATTTCAATAACCTCTTGCCGAAGCGCGCAGGAAGCGGCACCAATAAGTGATAGATGGAAGAGAAAGAGAACGAGCCAAAAGTTCCAGCAAGAAGAAGACAAAGCCAACTAATAATAGACAATGCCAGCAGCGACGCCGACGCCAATGCCAGAGGCAAAGGCAACGCCAACGCTGCGACAGCGTCAGCTGAGCATTAAATTGATAAAAGCAAAAATGTTGCATTTAATTGAAAAATGCTTTCAATTTTGCGCGCCGCGCAGAACCAAATCGATTTCGGTTTATTGAATATTTGTGTATTTATATTTGTTGTTCATGTATCCATTATGCTATTTGTTGTTTTTGTTTCTAGTGTAAACAGGCCGTAAAATTGAAAATGCCACGGGGCTAAAACATTTAATTGTGTTTTTATGGCAGAATTTGCAAGCTCGTTAAATACTCTTAAACATTTACATAGGTGAATTTCATTCAAGAAAAAAAAAGCCATAACACACAATGGAAATGCACACACACATTTAATTTACAATGTAAACAATTCCCTTTGCATGTGTTTGCATTTGTGTGCGGATCAAACTCAAATTGGACACCCTTTGGTATTTTTGTAGCTTGCGCTTTTGGTATTTATTAGTGCATAGTAAATAAATACGTCAGGGATGACAAGCAAAATCAACTCTACTGAGTTGCCAGCCCTGGCAGTGAGCGAAGAATGCAATTCATCACTCCCAACAACAACAGCCACAGACTGAGCAGACTGACGGCAAACAACGCAATCTGATGATCCTCGCCTGCCACCCACAGTGACCGCAAGTCAAAGTGGCAGGGGAAGGAACAACAACAACAGCAACTGCTCTGTCGCAGATTAGTCGCTGATTGCGTGAGAAGCGCGTGTGCAACTTGGCGAAAGAGGAGGAGTCAAAGTTGGCGTCAAGTGCTGCAGCATAAATACGCAAGCGGCAGAGGCGAAAAAATCACTTTAAAAGTAAAATTCGGCAGGAATGAGGAACGAGGAACAACAAGGATGCCCCCAAGTCCACATTCCATTCCACGCTCACAGTCGCATTCGCAAACGCATTCGTATTCGCATTCACATTCGCATTGGCCATCGCTGCATGCGTTACGCAAATTGAATTCGTTGGGCGAAATTTATGCACCGTCGCGTTTGCTGTGCCCCGAAAGGAGACGGCACTGAAGCTGCTGCAGCTGAAGACGGCGTCGAGGACGGAGGGACCGGGTCGTGGATGGGGATAGGACGACAGGCCACAGTTCGATATCAGGCACTGTGCGTTGTTGCATTCAGAACGCAGCGCAACATGCAACAAGGCGGACGGCAAGCGGCGGCAACTGGTAACTGAGAAATTTATGCTTTGTTTTGCCTGGCGAAACATGCAACATCAATTCTCGTTAACTTTTCATGCACGGCTGGCCCAGGGTACATACGCGTCGTACCCTGCACAGACATACAACATCCATATAGAAATGGACACAGTCGATTCGACGCGGAGCTGCCACGACTGACCCATGCGAAATGCAAAACAAAACAAAACGAAACAAAAGAAAAGCCAATTCGGGTGTGCCAAAAATTGGTATTGTATGTGCTCAGTTGTTGATAAAGCCAGTCGAAGGATTTAAAACAAGTGAAAAACAAAGTTAAAACACATTGTCAAAAATATTTAAGTGAAATAAGCAAGAAGGCAACAGTTGAGGGCACTCAAAACCTTTTTCTCTTCGCTTACCAACACTTTTTTTGCAGTCTATACCAGTTTTATCGAAAGCGGGCACACTATTCTATTCCAGAGCCAACTTAAGCTGTGTGCAACAAAACGTTATATCAACAGCCCTGAGATTATGGAGTATATACAGATGGACATGGCTAAATCGACTTGGCTGTTGATGCTTAGGGAGCGACGTTTCCTCCTTCATAAACAAACCTAAAGCCGAACCCTTCTATGCTAAATGTAGCGTGTATAATAAGCGAAGCAGGACAAATCTGAACGAAGAGCAATAATTATATTCTTAATATAAGGATAAATATACTACAAGTACAAATATATAAAGAACCAAGTGAGAAGAACGACGATCCCATAGACAAAGACCATTACTATCACGCTGTTGCTGGGTCGGGCTATCGGACGACCCCGTTTCGAGGGTGGATCGTTCCAGCCAACCTGGAGCTCGCGTTCCTCGTCCATGAAAAGGCCCATTTTGAAAAGTATGAACTTATAAATGTTATTGTATATAAATAAAAAATTTTGTTGTAGCACATTGAAGTCTAAAACTATGACTGAGCAGCATATATGTTTGTAACTTTTGATATGTTGAAATTACTTTCCGTTTCCTGCTGTGACAAATTGCTCAGGCAATACGTAATGAAGCGTTACGCATTCTATAAATAACTTCTCGAACTTGGCTTTGCCTTTTTTGCACAATCGAGCATTGTGTTTCAGTCGATTTGTTGGGAACATAAACCACAAAATGCTTTTGATTAAATTTCTCAGACATACAACGAGAAATGATACGAGGATGGAGGATAAAAGAAATGTTCTTTATTTGCCTGTTCGGCCCCCGGTACCGAAATAATATGCAAAACATGCCCCGACGACACCTACAACAATTGCGGGGGCCATTCAATAAAAATGTAAATTAACTTATCAATTACAACGCCAAACAACAATAAACTCCTCGAATACTACGGATAGGACAGGCACAGTGGGAGGTTTGGGGCTGCCTTCGATGTTGCTGGTGCTGCTCTGGCTGCTGCTGGTGGCGTGGCCCATACAAATTTCGTTGTTTGGCCGGCGACTTCATCTTGTGGCCACTGTTGAGTGCCGGCGTTGGGCCTCTTAACGGTTTTCTTATGCAAATCGCGACGACGTTAAAATATTCGTGCTCATAATTTTTATTTCCGTTATTCAAGTTTCAAGATTGTATTGCACACTTTCTGGCGTCGTTCCCTGTCGCCAGGATGCGCAGCGCGGCGAAGCGAAGCCAAGCGACGCGACACGACGTGAAGTTGCCTGAAGATGCTGACCAAAATTCGTTTCGTTCTGGACATGCCCCCCTCCCCTCTCTCTTCATCCTGTGCTTGTTACGAAATTTGCCTTGCTAATAGACTGATGCTGGTGCCCTGGCCTGGCCGAGGCCATGGCCTTTGTACACCGTCTGTCGCCGGGTTCAGAGTTCATTCTCGGTGTCCTCGTGGTGCTAAGATAGCGCCAAATACGACATAAGTTACGACTGTCGGGGGTGCATTTATTTTAATATGTAGCTGATAAGACCCCGCCAGATATCTTAATTAGATAAGAGCCCCGTTAACTGTGACCCAGCTGCGACTTGACGCCTCATCTCCGCTCCAGCAAATCCTCCAGGCCAGGAACACCTTTGGGCCTTGCTGCAAAGTGATTGTAATGAAAATGAGCTGGTATTTATTTTTAGCTTATGTAGATATTAAGATAACTGATATGTTAAGACGAGGCTGGTGCAGATCTGAAGATATATAAGGCACAGTTCTATTCTGCAAATGATTATGAAACGAGCTGGCATTTAATTCTAGGTTATGTAGATAATATGATAATCTTTACGGTTATTTTTATGTAAGAATATCTTAGAAACGTTATGAAAACCCTTTGTGAAAAACTTCATCATGGGCAGTGCAAAACAATGTTCTATTCTTCTGCCACGCTGGCCCAAAAATGCCTGCAAATGGCCATTTCTGTGCTCCACTTGATGGACTGCCTCTTGGCAGCCGCATCTTTGCACTCTGCCACTTTAAGCACTCGCTGCAGCTGCAATTGCAAGATATACTCATCACTTAAGCCGCCTACAGCAGCAGAGGCAGCAGCAGCATTTTCACATAATGCACAGCCAGCTCCCTTCCACTCGCTTTCCCTCCCTCCCTCCCCCTCTCTCTCTCTGGTTGAACACCTTTTGGAGTGGTCCAGAATTGAACCATCAGAAGGTACACGACCATCACATGAGCATAATCACAGCCAGGCAGGCAGCCAGACTAGCTTCGTAGGAGGCACACAGACTGAATAAGCAATGGGGGTGCGTGGGAGAGGGGGGTGGTGGGGTGTAGGTGAACTGTGGCCACTGTGGCTGGTCATGCAAGCGCAAATTTTCACATTCACACAGTTTTCGGGAAAGGCAGACAAATTACAGGCACGATTGCGACTACCGCAAAGTCTCTGCTTCTTGTTGTTGTTGTTGTTGCTGGGACCCTGCAGAGCGGGGGCTTGAGCTGTTACTGGTCTGGCCAGGGCGATAAGCATTTGCGTGATTAATGAAATTTGATGCCAGTGCCGAAAAAAGAAGAAAGAACGACACAGAGAAAGAGTTGAGTGCGTCCAGTGGAAAGGCAGGCGAAAGGCAGGCGATGGCAAAGGCAAAGGCAAACCCTGCGCACCTTTGCCAAACAATTACAACTAGGCTGACACACAATGGGGCATGCGGCAGCATGAAATATGGACTGGCAAACACACACACACACAACCGACACACACACAGTGGGCGGCGGCGGCAGCACCACATCTAATTGGCCCGTCCCGTACTCCAATTAGAATTCGTAATCGCGCACGCTTTGCCCATTTGAATTTATATCGAAATTTAATTTAATTAATAGAGGTGCCCCCTTGCTGAATTGCAGCTTGGCCATGCCTTGAGCTCGGCCAGGTGCCAGCGCGCGGCCAACTATCGCAGCTATCGCAGCGGGAAGTGTCAAAAAGTCAACTCAATAACTGTTTATTTTTCTGGCATATTTCCAATTTGCATCTGTGGCCCAGTTGCCAATAGACTGCGTCGCTGTCTCTGACTCTGTCTGTGTGTATGTATGTGTGTGTTTGTGTGTGACTCAGTCCAATCGTTGAGTTGCCAGCTCCGGCGAAATTTGAGCCTCTTTGCATGTTGGCCAATGTTTTCAGCTCTCTTTCAGTCTTTCTTATCTGCCTACACTTTATTTTCCTACTCAGTTTGATTTCCTCTTTGGCAATGTTTGCAAATCTTAATAGATTGTTGCACAAGCATAAATTGTTATGGCAAATCTGCACAATTTGCGCTTGAAGGGAGTCATAAGAACAGCTGACGACTTACCTCGGCTGTGCTCTTATCAAGCGGGGATCTCTTTCATTTGCTTAGCATGTTTCAATCATAGCGTATCAAAGAGAGCGGGAGAGAGGTTTAAGTGCGCGCGTTGCTAAGCATTGCAAATAGATTGCACTCATCTTAGGCTATTTGTCGTGCTATCCCTTTTCACCTTGCATTGTACTTTGTGCGCGTTGCCAACTACTTCTTGCAATTACTGGATTGAGCTTAATGCAAATCTTAAACTGTTTCTCTTTGCGGTCTGTTATGGAATAATTTGAGTACTTTCTCTGCTGTAAACAGCGTTGCCAGGCAGCAATGCAAATACACAAGGCAAACATACATTTGGTAAATTGTAGTTCATAATATTTAAGATAGTGCTGCATATCTACATAAATTCTGTACTACATTCCATTTAAACTTTAACTTTCTGCCAGGCTCAGCTTACATTTCACTTACCAGATGTCTTTCGTAGCCTTCACTTTCAATTTATGTGTGTGTCTTTCTGCCTCCTTATTCCTTTCTGCGTGTGTCTGTGTGTTTTTTGCGCACATTTCTTTGGCTGCCCCCACCTGATAGAGTGATCGATAGGCACAACTAACTGTAACGACTGGTGGCTACCTCTTACGCCCACAACTCTAAGCCTACACGCCCATTTGCTACCGTTTAGCCAGATTGATTTCATGCCAGCCGCTGCACGACTCGATGATCATTTCCATGTCGGCTGCTGCTGTTGCAGTTCCCTTGCCCACCCCTCTGGCCCCTTAAAAATGTGGGCGCGGCGCATTTTCCCAACGTTGGCCATCAATCAACTTCGAGTGCGAGGACGAGAACTGCACGCTGCACTTCACTTGCCTTTCCCAGCACACTGGTGAAGGAACAAGGGGAGCAGTTAGTGCCAGGGGCACGAGGGGAACTGAGCTGAGCGCTTTTGGTTGTTAAAATTGTTGCGGCATCATTTTTCATATCCGCGGCAAAGTCCACGGGGCAAACACAGACACAGCCACAGCCACAGAGCCAGAGCCGGCCAAAAACAAATGCCACAAAAAGCGGCAAAGGCAGCAAAGCAATATAACCAACTGGCGGACAGCGCGAGGCGAATCAATGTCGAAGCCATTCGCATGGAAATCGAGTAGCTCAGCTAACAGCGGGAGCCACTATTGTTGTTGTTGTTGTTGCTGCTGCTGCTGCAATTGGAGCCGGCGCTGTGGCAACCCTGGCAAGGAGAGTGGCAACGGCGACTGCAACTGCTGCTTCTGCTGAGTGACTACGTGATCGCAGTTGTTGTTGTTTGTTCCTGCGCTTCTCTTTTGTCTGCGACGAAAAACGCTTTGTTTTTGTACTAAACCAACTATCTCTACCCCGCCTCCCCCTTCTCCCCCTCCGTCGGCTTTGTGTGCTCAGCGAATGTTGCGCTTCGCGCGAATTTGTTGCAATTTCTCATTGTCAGCGAACGCGTTCGCCGGTAAATTTTGATTAAACGCTCCACGGGAATTCACTTTACTTGGCCCGTTTCGAGTTACTCCTGCAGTTTATTTCGCTCTCCCTCCCGCTCTCCCTCTTTGTCTGGCTCTCTTCTCTCTCTTTCTCTGTTTGTTTCTGGCCTTGCCCCTTTCATTTGAATTTGATAAATGGCGCTCGTGGCGGGGCGATATGTTATGCAATTTAGGGATTTGTTTTTCGCCGCGCGGCGAAATATAAAAAAAGTGTTGCCCAACTGTTTGCACATCTTTGTAATAAATGGAAGAAGCAGACGCGCTTGGCGAAAATCAATTAGAAGCACTTCCAATGGAAAAGCGCCGTTACTTTTTATCTACTTGTATTCGTATCGCTGATGTTTGCTGTCGTCGTTGCTGCTGTAAAAATAAAGAGGCAGACAAAGAAAATCCGATTAAATTGCAGCACAGTGAGAGAGAAAGAGAAAAGACAGAGACAGCAACAGCCTCAATAACAAGCTGTAATAATAATTTTGCTCCAATTAATCAGCGTTAAATCAGCGAGACGATGCCCCTTGTCCACGGCCCCCTTCCCCCACTCGAGACCCGACAACCCTATTGGCGCCTTTGTTTTTCCGGCCTGCCCTTTGTTGTGATAAGTTGCCGTTGCTGTTGCTGCAGTACCCGCTGCTGATGCGGATCAATGTCTGGGAATGAAGCAGATGCCCAAGTCGCCCTGCCGATTGCAATGTCGGGTTCCATTAAGCTTAAACATCATTAAAGCCAGAAACAACGAAAATGAATTTCGTAATTATAGCAAAAAAGGCATTGGAAAGCTTTTAAATAGGAAGATATGTACATTTTTAAAAGATCCTTACACTTGTTCTATACATAGATGATTACTAAATATAATACTATGTATATCTGTATATTACCTACGAAAATAATAAAGCCTTTTCTACTTATTCAATAATAATAATGCAATTAAATCTTTGGTAAGGTTAAATAGCTGCCTACATCTCCGATTTTTTTAAATTTTTTCACTGATAGGACTATATTTATCATGAATTTAGGTGATCGAATTATTTGGCGGTCGCTTCTAGTTTTTTTAAATTGAATTTTGAAAATAATTAATTTTACATGTATTTTGTTGTTGGCTAATTCTCAGTAAAACGTCACAACGATGCGCACTGTGTCCCACAAGCGATTTAATTCAAACGAAATGTTGTTCATACACAAAAATATATTATTTTATGAGTTCCCTACTGGGTGAGAATTTCGAGCATGAAACGAGAAGTCGTTGGTCGGAAAACTGGCGTCAACGAAGATGTTTAATAGCTCATATACTTTCAGATAATCACATGTGTGAGGCAAAGAAATTTTGAAAAAATAAAATCGCGCGCGCGATTTTATTTTTTCAAAATTTTCGCCTGCAGCGCACTTTTCTAAACACTTAGTTTTCATTCCAAATGAATCGGTTTGTAGGACACTGTACCGTCACAAAATGTTGCAGGCAGACTGGCGCCTTGCACAAAATGGCAACAACAAAATACATGTAAATTTAATTATTTTCAAAATTCAATTAAAAAAAACTAGAAGCGACCGCCAAATAATTCGATCACCTAAATTCATGATAAATATAGTCCTATCAGTGAAAAAATTTAAAAAAATCGGAGATGTAGAGTATTTAACCTTTACCAAATCTTTATATCTTCATTAACTTAAAATAACCCAATATTTATTTATTTTTAAATCGACATCGTCGTATGCACCTGGAGAACACACACTTTTGCGACCCACTGTATGCGAATAAATATGTAGATGATGCCCCGTTTGAGGTCTCTCCATCGTCTTCATCGGCGTCGTCAACAACATTGACATTTCTGATGTGCCTCGAGTGCTTTTGTTGTGGAACCTTTGACTTTTGTTGGGCCCATGTTGTCTTTACCTTTTTGCGCTTTTGTAAATACTTGAAAAAAAAAATAAAAAATTGGCCGAGTCGAGTTGGTTCAGGCAGGGCTCGGTTCTTGTTGTGTCTGCCTGATTGCTTTCGATGCTTTTAGCAACTGATTTCCCCAGCTTAATTGCTTCGTTGTGGGTCTATCTGTCTGCCTGTCTCTCTCCCTCTCTCTCTCTCTCTCGCTCGCTCTTTCATTTTCTCTCTGACTCTTTGCTGTCTGTTGCAACGCATCCAGCGAATCTTGGGGCCCGTAGGTGGTCTCATAACGAGCTAATGAAATGTGAGTTGGAACAAAACGGTTGTTTTTGTTGGTGCTGTTGTTGTTTCTGTTAAGTCGGGAACTGTCAAAACGAGCCGCCGTCCGACCACTTGCGAGTAAGAATAACATAAAAGACATGCAAATTGTGCGGTAATTGCTGTCATCGTGCGGGCTCAAGTGTTTCTCTTGTTGTTCGACCAATTGTAAATGCCAAAAACAAAAGAGAAATAACAATAATCAGAAGATGTTGGCAATAAGTGAAGCTGCGAAAACTCTTAAGTACTTTCAGCTCTTGTTTTTAGCCATATTCACGCCAACTCGACTGTCATTAAATACTGCACCGATAAATACGTTTTGAGTGGCAATTAAACTTGGTAATCGATTAAAAATGATTGCTCGATTTGGCGCAGAGTTTGTTATCGATTGTCGTGTGAGCAAGGATAGACATTAAACTCGGTAATCGATTAAAAAAGATTGCTCGCTTTGGCCCAGCGCTTGTTATCGATTGTCATGTGAACAAAGGGCGACAGCTTTGTAGCTCGATAGCTTTCGTGCAGCCCTGAAAAAGTCATCGCTGGCGTGCAGCAAACGAAAAGGAATTCTTGATTTTAATCAGCAATTAAGTTTGGGTTTGGGAACCTGCCTGGCGTATTTACTAATTAACACATCGGTAAGCTCGTGTTGCGTTTAATTAATGATGCCCATTTCAGATTTGCATACGAACGGTACGATTGCCTCCTCCTCTGGAGAACAGAACAGCAAATGGAACTGAACAGAAAACAAACTGGCTTTGGTTTATTTTTAGATTGCAGCTGCCACTGTTTAACGGCCTTTTAAAGAGCGCAAACTGTTGTGCCAAGAAACCAGTTCCGAGCACAACTCAGCGAGTGACCCTCGCAGTGGGTGTGGGTGTCATCACGTCGCGTTGCGTCCGCAGACTTAGCCCCGGCTTGTCAATATCGCTTACATCACACCCGGTCTAGGCCCGGCTACCGGTGTGGTCCACTGTACCGTGTCCACTCTCCCACACAGTCCCCACTGTACCCGCTGCCCACTGTCCCATGTCATTGGCCACTTGGCTGTCAGCCAGCGGCGCCTGCGGTTGACACTTTTGCGCGTCGACACGCCCGCTAATCCGCTCGTGCATATCATCATCAGGCAAGCTCTGCTCGCTGGTGACTTGCGCGTGAGACAGACAATCAGAAACAGCAAGAGAGAGAAAGAAAGAGAGCGGTAGATGCTGCACGCGTCTCTGCTGGAGGTCGCATCCCAATTTGTCGCACAGCAAAGCCTTATTCGAATTAGCCCAAAGCCCTCGACCTTTAAAGATATCGCTTACACGCTGCTCCCTCAAGTGGCAAATTCATTAATATTTAAACATATTTGTTTTCATAGAGTTATCGTTTGTTTGTTTCTCGAGTTTCTTGTCTCTTTTACAGCTCATTAGCACGACAGATCAGTCGATCACAGATAATTCTCCAAGATGTCCAAAGCTAAGATGGAGACCAAAAACAGGTAAACATATTGCTAGAAAAACACGCGTTTATTTGTGATTTAGATGAAGATAAATACATATGGCTAGAACTACAAGAGTCTAGGTTATATAATAACAATAAATAGCTGTAATAATCAGCCTTATATATATCTTAAAATTGAATAACAAAAGATAACATTTTCTGCTTGTTCTCTTGTCACTCCATAGTCTTCAAAAGGCAGGCTCAAGCAGCATTATGGTGGGTCTAATCTTCGACAGTGGTATTGTGGTGGCCAACTCGATGCTGGGCAACATTGTCTACTATCTGAGCGATAGCATCTAGTAAGATATAATACTATAACATATGCATAAATCTTTTCTAATCACTTTCCAATTATTCAGCTGCTGTGCGAGCAACTCGAGCAGCGATCGCGAGGCATTGCTGGAGGTGGCCACCAAAGTGGACGAGATGTCGCGCACGAGCAAGTTCATGCCTGCCACAGTGGGGCAAATACTAGATTTGTTGAGTAAAAAATACGAACAGGTCGAAGGTGTTGAAATGCTGCTGGCTGGCAATGATCCAAGTGGTCTGCATCTGCTGGAGCTGAAGTCGTTCGGCGTCTCGAAGCGGGTACGCTACTCAGCCTTGGGGGCAGGTGCAGAGGAGGCGTGTGCCTACCTAACGGATCACTACCAGAAAGGCATGAGCCTGCAGCAGGCTCAGCAACTGGCACGCAATGCGTTGCTCCGTGCAAATGTGCCTCGATCTGCAATTGATGTCTGCGTCATTTTCAAGTTTAACAAGAAGGCGTAAGGAGGCTTCTTCACGGAGAATATACATATGTTTATGGCATAGAGAACTTAGTAAATAACCCCATTTGCATGCTATAATTATAGCAACTTGGAGTAGAAACAAATTAATTGTCTATGTTCAGCTGGGACCGTAGCTGATAATGAAGCGCATTTGTCAGCCGCAGCCTCGGACTGCCTCGACGAGATTATCTCTGGCACAGGCCTAATAAACGTCCTGGCCAGATGATGACTATCGCAATCTGAGGTCGCCAGTCCGTGGCCGTGGACTGCAGCAGGTAACTGCAGAGTAAGCACAAATGATTTATGCGACCAGGCAGCATATAATTAATAATGATTAAAAGCTGGCGCCCATCAACAGCCCCAACGAACTACGCTAATCGCCAGTACGAGGAGACGGAGTCCCAGAGTGGGGCAGAGGCAGAGAGACCTTCCAACGAAATGAAAAGTGGTTTGCCATAGTCGAAGATCAAAATCCACTCTGGCGCCCGGGAGACGTCCCGCTGTGCGTGGATTAACATGAATTTATACGTGGCATTTGACTGGAATTGGAACTGGGCGCCGTGTGGCGGGGGCAGAGAAGGCAGGAGAGTACCGAAGGGGCACCAGGTTGCTCTGTGCGTGACCAGGTTTCATTTTCATTAGCCTCGCAACGACTGCGCTGCCGGGTGGTCCCCCCGAACGGACGTGTATTGAGGCACCTGGGTGGCATTATGTTGTCAGGCTCTCAAAACTGCCTAATTGATTTTTGCATGGCAAGTTGCAGAGAGATCTCTCATTGTTTTGCTTTGCTCTGCTACGTATATTCGTGCAGTGTCATAATCGCAATTTATTTAATGGGAGCTACTCTTTCTTCTTTCCATAGTGACAATACTCGGGCTTCAGTTCCCACATCTTCTTGTGCGCCGCGCTCTTGCTGTAGTCGCCGATCTCCTTAAGTATTGTCTTCAGCACCAGCACAGACTGCTTGGTAATGAACTGAAGATCCTTGAGCGAGTAGTACTGATGCTTCTCGAAGGCCTGGAACAGCATGTTCACTATGGTCTCCCTACTGACGGCCATCGAGGCGTTCTCCTTCTTGCGCTTGGCGTCATCGCGCTGCCATTAGAATCGAAGATTTAATATAATAATTTATATAATATATTCGTTGTTTATCTTACATTGTGCAAATGATTGCTGACCGGCTTGAAGTTGCTCACAATGTGACCGATTGCCTCGGCGGAGTGGGAGCAACGTGCGGTGCGGCAGGCCTCTTGCTTCATGCGCAGATACTCTGCGTTGCAGACGGGCAGGCACTCCATCTTGTACTTGATGACACCCTCCATGGCCGACTCCGAGTCGCTGTCGTTGGTGGAGAATATGCCAGTAGTCTGCGTATTCGATGTGGCCTTCGATAGCTTCAGCTCGTGCTCGGTGGCACACAGTTTCTCCGGGTCGAGCTGCAACAGTTGCTGGCTCAGCACCAGCTTCACCTTGGGCGGTGCCTTCTCGTCTGCCGAGTGCTCCATGCGCAGTGTGGCCACCTGCATGTCCGACGGCGACTTATCCCACAGACGGGCCACATATCGCGGCATCTTGACCAACCATATGCCTTGCGTGGCATTGGTCAGGTCCATCTTATGTTTCTTTGGTTTCTCTTCCGACATTTTTCATATAGACAAAATATTGAAAATGATTTCCAGTCAGCTCTATAGGAAAACCTTCACAAAAGTGAACACAAATAGAAGTTAACAAATTAACTAAGTTTGTTTGCTCGGTTGGCATGCTGTGATTGGGTTCAGAAAGTATATTATATAATATTTTTAATAATAAAATAAACACAGAGCTTTGTTTTGTTTGTTTCTATTGATATTGTCAGAACTGACATTTGTTCTTGCTTCAAACTGGTTCCAGGCTCTTCAAAAAAACTCACTTGTGTATCCCTGCAACGTTTATAGAAACGCAATATGGTCACACTGCAGTGAAGTTTCGTGTCATGTGCTTTTTAATTTCTCTGGCATATTCTCTAATCTTAGTGCAATCTATCAGGCTTTGCTATTCTTATTCGTAAATCTTAAACCGAAAAAGCTTCACTTTTTAGTTTTTAAAGTTCTTAGTCAGTCGCAAACTTCAACAATATGGGAAAAAGGAAGCCAAACCAGTTCAAGGTAAATCATTTCTGCGATTTTATTATAATGTTTTTCTTCTATGTCTAAAACTGTTCATGCAGCCTGCAGAGACCCAGAAGGTTCCTGAAAGGTACCCCTTGGCGATTTCAGTTCCAGCACAGGTTCCACGTAAGTTGGTGTGTGTGTGTGTGGGGTAGAACATTCTCGTACTAATCATATCGTCTAGGTGCTGCACCGTATCGCCCGAGTGAGGCTCCCCCGGCGCCGGCACCGCGTCAACGTGTGAGTTCCTTTGATTGACGTTCTCTTTTCTCTCTCACTTGATCTGCTCTCTTCTACTGCACAGGGCCGCCCTCGCAAGGTACCCCTGGAGCCGGGCTTTGCTAATCATCGTGAGAATAGCGTCAACAGTGGTGGCACCATAATGAAGGTGCTGCTGCGTCAGCTCAAGGAGAAGGACAAGCCCTGGATCACAGCGAACAATGGATTCGCCCGTGGCCTTAAGCCGGACATCATCATGGCCGGCTTTCGTCACTGCGATCAAATGTGCTTTGCAGTGCGCTTCAAGAACCGCAAGTTACCGGAGCTGATCAGTCCCATGGAGCTGAAACTACGAGCTCCGAGTCTACTCATTCAATACTACGTATCCCATATGGTTTATACCTACAATTTGTGATCAGTTAATGTATAATTTACAATTCACTAATTGTTCAAAGAAAGATTAGTTACTTTTTTTTAGGTCTTATCATAATAAATATACACTTGGCTTTGGTCAGATTTGAGAACATAACAGCTAATGAATTGAATTGGTATAATGGTTGATGGTTTATGAACCAGAATTAGAAATTCGACCTATTTAACCTTTTGCGGATTGTACTAGAAATAAAGATTATTTCCAAAGGTCACTCATGCATAAAATTTACAACTTTTGGGAGACTTTGACTATTCATGGACTTAAAAGAAGTTTGCAAATAATTGAGCAGGTTATATCATGAAGATGTGTAGCTTTAAGCTGATTAAAGTCTATGCTAAACTATAAAGATTATAGCACAGACGCACCAAATCGCTCTCCTATTAATTCAGCACCTTATCTCATCGATAAACTTGCCTTAACTCCCTGCAAACAGTATTTGGTGTCTGCAATCTGTGCAACAAGTGCCTGCCTTCGGTTTGCCTCTGCTTATTTGCTTAAAGCAAACAGATTTGCGAGTTTAATGTCGCATTAGGGTTACCATCGCCAGCACATGCACATAAATCTGCCTGCTGCAACTGCTGCTGCTGCTCGCATATTTTGCGACTCCACGCGCTGCGGCAGATAAATTTTCATGTTGTCACCTGCGACTCGCCAATGCACATAAATACAAACATATATATATCATTCTACACATGTGTGCGTGCGTATGGTTGCTCTCTGACGCGCCGCCAAAGGTGGCAACAATTTCGGGCGAAATAAGATATCAAGTGGAAGGTGTTGCAAGGCCCAACAGAAGAAAGAGGCAAAAAAAACACGAATCATGGCAAAATATTATTAAAACGCCGCGTTGTCGAACGTGTCGCCCAGTGGCAGCTGCAGTTGCAGCCGAAGGGGGAGGGGGAAGGGGTAGCAGCTGAGATTGAGAATGAGACTGGGCCAGCAGCCTTGCCTCTTCCTGGAACTTGTCGCGGCGACGCGATTCTCGAGACGCGCGTTTATTTATGGCGAATATTTGATTTTCGAATTTCGTATCTCGTGCTTCCTTCCTCTGTCCCCCTCCCCCTCTCTCTCTCTCTCTTTCCCCTCCCGTTGGCAATCTTCGCCGTGTGGCATTGACATTTTGACTGCGGTCCTGGGCGAGTTGCAACAGCAGAAGTCACTGCATAAATATTTGTTTATTTATGCAAGAAAGTCAACACTTGCAACACGCTCTGCACACAAACCGCCGCCGCCGCCGTGGTGCAGGTCGGGGGGAGCGAGGTGCAGTGTGCAACAGGTTGTCCCTGAGTTCGCGCTGCCCGCATTGCGATAAAAGTGTGAAATGCAGCACGGCGAATGATTAAAGACGCGCGATAAAGAGAACAGTGTGCAACATTGATTGTGTGTTCGCGATAAAGATAATGAAAGCTCAATAACTTATGGGGATTGAAGGCACACAGGGGTTAAGGAGGGGGTAAGTTTGGTAAGGTAAGGGAAAGTAAGGTAAATTGGTTTTGGAAATATTTAAAAATTCTTGGGAACGGTGAGAGTTTTGCAAATATTGTATTAAGAACTGTTGAGGGGTAGTATGAAAAATAAATAATAAATATAGAGTATAAATAATTATAATAATAAATAAATAAAAATAATATAAATATAATATAGAAGGAAAAAAGGTTGATGAAGGTACTATAAAGTTTAAATAGTCCTGATTAGCTTTAACTGTCTCGTTAAAATAGCAATTTCTATCTGTATGAACACCTAGACCTTCAAGACTACCAAATTTAGGGTGACCAAACATATTTTTGGTGAATTGTACAAATCATATATAAATAAATAGTGTAACTACAGAATTTCTAACTTCTAATTGCCTTGAAGCATAAATATAATAATAGCATAAACCTTAAAATAACTACATCTGTTAACAAGAATGTCTTTTGAGTTTATTGAGGTTAGGTTCACTACAGATATCGAACTGCATTGAAATGCTTTGCAGGGACACTCAATGGGGCGGCTAAACAGAGAAGATGACAATGCATTTCCTGTGCCACGCTGCCACTGTTGATGTCAATGAAATTTATTATAATAATATGTTAATAATTCTCTTTAAGCCTGTCCACCCATTGTCAGCTGGGGCAGGGCCCCGGCCTGGTGCAGACTGCATTGTTCGGGCGAAATTAAAAATTGTGCGCATCGCTTCGGCTCAGTTTATTATGTTATATGGCGCTGTGGTCTCAGCGGTCTGGCACGGATCCGGCTTGGGGCTTGGCGGGTGCGCTATAGTTCTCTTCACTGACCCCTCCTTCCATTCCACCTCATAACTCACTGGCCAGCCAGGATAATCGGCGATCAGGGGGGAATACGTGTGTTTGCAGGCACTCCCCCTTCTGCTGCCTTCCTCGTAGTGCGTCTGGGAGCAATAATTTAAAAAATTGCTCTATTATTTATTTGAGCATATGTCAATGAAATGTATTTATTTATTCGCAGCAGCAATAATAAACAAAATGCCTGCGAAGTCGGCGTGCTGTTAATGAGTAACAGAAGCGGGCACAGGGGCGGAGCCAGGGGCGCAGGGGGCGTGTGAGGCCACCGAGTGGGGGCAGCCGCTGTTGACGTTAATTGACCGCAACAATTTTTTTTTTGCAGCATGCAGTAAATTTTAATGAAATTGCTGCCGTGCGTTGCCAGTTGCCAACGGTCAGGATGAGAGCAGAGAGGGAGGGAGGTGGGGAGTGAAGGGAATGGGGCAGTAGGCGCGTGGCGTCTGCAACTGCAACTGCAGCCGAGGCAGCATTGGCTCAAAGTGCTGATGACACGCCTGTCAGCGACACTTTGCGCCGCTTGTTGCATGAAAACATTTATAAAATGAAATAAATATAAATAAAAGCAAAAGCAACAACAACAACACAACAGCAGCACCAAAAGCAAAGGCAAAAGCACAGAGAAAGATGCGAAATATAAAATCATGCAAATTGCCGGGGCTTAATTTTCGACGCCCTGTAAGGGGATAAGCCTGCCCTGTACTTGTTGTTGTTGCTGTTGTTGTAGTTGTTGCTGCTGCTGGGCAGAGCCTGTATAATGTTTTACTTGCCGCACTGGGGGCTGCCATTTTTGATGTCGCTGCATTTATAAATTAATTAAAAATAAATTACTTTATGTTGCATGTCGAATTTCATTAAACTTAGCAACGCTTTTGTTTCTCTGTCAATTTGTCGATTTTATTTATTTTTATTGTTGTTGTTGTTGCTGTTGCCATTGCGAAAAAATAAATAATTATGCTGGACATTTTAAAAAGCGCTCGAATGCGTTTCACCCAACAAAATTTATATTCGAAACATGCCCGCAAACGTTTTACAAATATTTAATTTTTCACCACTGTTGCACTTTTCCATCAATGTAATCCGCAGAACGCGGTCCACAAGTCAGATTGTCACATGCAGAGGATTAATGCAATCCACGTGCTGCTCTCTTTGCTCAAATTTAGAGCGCAGCTAAGCGAACAAGTGGTTTAGAATTAGAGTTGCCAATCACTTTGCTGCAGTCCACTTAGATTAAACACTCTCCCTGCGCTCTTAAATTAAGCTAAAACAATGAGGAACATCAAATGCATTGTGTGTAGTCTTGTAGTTTCGCTCTCTCTCTCTCTCTTGCACTTGCACATGTACGCTAATTACAGCCTGCAGCCGTATAAGGAGTGTGTGCTGTAAGTGCGTCTGTTAATAACATAATATGTACATACACGTACATGCATGCATACACTAAGAGAAGCAGCCTTGCATCTCACACTTTACAACCCACACTTCCTCTCCCACTCAGACAATAGCTACACACTCTGTCTTTGTGCTCAAAGCTGCATTGATGGCTGTCCAATATGCATAGCAACAACAATGATGCCTGCACTCTCCCTCTGTCCCACTCCCACCCGTACGAGGCATATGGCAACTCTCTGCTAAGCTCGAAATTGCCTTTTAAACAAAGAGATAATTGAACGGGATCGCAAATGCCTCTCGCAATAAATTCCAGACTGCAAACACACGCACACACGCACACACTTATGCCTTTTCTACAGCTTCTTTCAATCTTATTGAAACTAAGTCAATTCACACACACATATACACACACCCACACTCTGACATGCAGAAAGTTAGAAAGAATAATGCTGCATAAATAGCTGTTTAATTGACACACTTGCCAAGCTTGCCGAAGCCGAAGTTCACTCAGAAGTCAGAAGGAGAAGCAGAGATGAAGAGAATAAGAGAAAGAGAAATTGCTTCATGTCTAGTATTGAAAAGAATTTAATTAAGCACGCAGCATGGGCCCAGCAGCAGTTGAATGGCTTCTGCAATTTGCCTAAAACTAACAAACAGAGTTAGTTACAGGCAGACGGACGGGGGAGGAGGGGAAAGGGAAGGCAAACAGACGAATGAACTGCGAACTGAACTGAGACTTAGGATTTGCCGCAGGCTAATTTCGAATTTAATTTGAGAGACTTGCCGGGACTGACCCCAAAGGTTGCACAGCAAACAGAACTTATTAAAGTGTAGGTATGGGGGGGAAGGGGCTGGGGCTGGGACTGGAGGGCGTGGCGAGTTGGTTAAGTGGCAAAATAACAAAGACTCTCGAAACTGGGAAGGAAATTACAGACTGGACTTGGTTCGCAACAAAACCGCAAATTAGTTGGCTGCCTCAGCGGACCACAGATGGCACAGCAACAACAACAACAACAGCACCAGCAACAACAGCAACAACAAGAGACAGACAAACAACATGCGAGCTGCCAGTTGCCAGTTTGGCCCCAATGTCAAGCGCATCCACATCCCAAAACCGAAACCAAACAAAGAGACAAAATAAATAAGAAAATATTGTTGGAGCAGCCGACGTCGCTGCTGCTGCTGCTGCTGCTGCGCCGGAGGCGTCTTTCCTGGAAACCCAACAAGAGTCATAACAACAACAGCAACGCACCAACGGAGCAACAGCTTCTCACCCTCATCGAATGGCTTCCACCAGCATCCACAGCTCCCGCTGCTTATGTCCCACTTCAGAAATTGACGCGCGCGTCGCTCCAAATCGCCGTCAACGTTGTCATCGGCATTCGCTCTGGCCCAGCGCAGTATCGACTCCATCTGCAGCGGGATCTCTGGGTGCACTTAGATGCCAGCGCCAGATAAGCTCGGCCAGTTGCGCGCACTTCTTCTCTCCCTCCTCTCTGCCTCCGCCCCTCTGCGTGCGCACTTCACGCGTTCGCTTTGTTCATAAATTATAATTTTATGATCACGAACATATTCGTGGAATATGTTGGCGTTGCCAGCACCAACTCCAGCTCTGACTCCGACTCTGACTCCTTTGTCGCGTTAAATAATAAAGTGTCTGCGCGAGGGACTCAAAATTGGCTACGCTTCTCTTCTCTTGCCCCCTCTCTTTCACTCTTAGTATGCTTACACTAATTGAAGAACTTCGTGGACTGTCGTGGACAACATCATCTGCAACAACAACTTCGGATTCTAGCTCAATGTCAAGCAGCTTCCGTCGCCAGCAGCGCAGTCAGCGTCCGCGTCTCTCTCGTAAAAATTCTCGATGGCATCCGACAACTATCCTAGGCTATAATTACTCCTTCTTGCGCTCTTTCGCGCCTCTTTATTGAAACTCGTAAATCAATTAGGCTCGCAGACAGCTGAAGTTCAAATATTGCATTATTTATGCCTTTTAATTAGCATACTCCACAAACACTTTCAAATGGAAATTTCAAATTCAAAGTCGGCCGCCGACTCTCTTAAATTGGGGGCGTTGCCAGCCACAATAAAAGCGAGCCAGCGAACGGCAGAGACGAGATTAATGGCCTCTTGCAGCCAAATGTGCCATAACTCGCGGCTGCCAGCGTTGCCAACCATTTGCTGACCAACTCTCTCACTTTGCGGCCAGATCAATAGTGGGAATGAATAGTTATGGAACATCAGAACAAACGAAACTATATTAATTGTACGATTTATTGGCTGACCTTAAAAACTGCCAGTTGCCAGATTTATTTGGCAGTTGGAACTAACTAAAATATTTTTTTCCCAATTTAATAGCACTTTGCTTTTAAGGTGCGCAATACATCATATTGATTATTTATCTTTAAAATAGACAACAAAATTAAATAAAATGTTGTTTGTTGGTTCCTGGTAGATTTAAAAGTGCTGCGCACTCTTTAAAACCTTTCGCTTTATTAATTTGCGACAATTTGCTTTATGTTCGCCCTTTCGCATTGCATGGTTTTAATAATAATAAAGCAACAACAACAACAAACAGCAGGAACAGCAGGCGCCTTCATGAGCACATTTTGCTTCGTTTATTAAGCTTAATTTGAATTTGCAGCGCGTAATGAACTTTAGCATGCAATAAAATGAAAGTTAATATTAGCGAGTCGCCATAGCGAGGCCTCGCCTAATTAGTTCCTGGAGGAAAAAAAGGGGAAAACTTAAATGAATTTATTGTTGACTGGCATGGAAAACTAACGCCATGTGAATTTGTGGTATTTCATTCCGAATTTAAACTAAAGCAATTCCAAGGGAAATCAATTAAAAAGTGACGAGAATGCTCGTCAATCCTTTGGTAACTTTTATCCATAAATTCTCATTTGACAAAATCAGCATCAGCAAGAACATCTTCATTATCGTTATCCCTCTCATCTTTTTCCTTATCGCCAGCATCATCATTATCATCGTCGTCGTCGAGTTACAGTCGACTGCCGGTTTAATTCCCTGGAAATCCAAGTTGAAAGTTGAAGGCAAATTAGGAAAAGCGTCAAAATTGCGCCAGCGTGAAAATTAGAATTAAAAGCTGCAAAAGTTGCCAAGCAGCAAACAAGAAGAAGCAGCATCAGAAGCAAAAGCTGAACAAACTTTTGGTCTCAGCAACAAAATTAGCCAAAAATGGAATTACTCTTCGCTATATGTTTGCTCCAAAAGGGTTTCCCCTCTCTGCCATCCACATCCTGCCTGTGTTTGTTAGTGTCCCGCAGTGTAGTGCTTAAAATTTTAAATCATTTCAGAGCATTTTTCGAAAACGGAGTGAGGTGTGAGGGACCAACAGAGAGCTTCCCTCCCTTCTTCTTTGGTTGTTGAATAGGTTATGAACTTTGGCTTTAATTTAGCTAGAAATTTGCCAAATCTGTCGATGACATTTGGAGGCTGCGCGAGTGCACTCTGAAAAGATTTTGGGGTTATGGTTGCACAGGCGAGAAAAAGCTAATTTTGTCTTGAGGTTTTAACGAATTCAAGCTAGTACATTTTAAGAAAATAAGTGAAGAGTGTAATTTACATTGTTTAATAAAGTTTTAATAAGATAAAACAAATTTTGATTTTTTTTTAAAACAGAATTTTCGCATTACTTTTAAAAGAAAGGTTCTACAACCTTATTCTTCTTAGAAGTTATTACAATATTATAACAAAGGTTCACAAAATAACTTCAATTCAGCACAAGAAGTACGAAATACACTGCAAAGCCAGAAAGGAAGTTATGCAGAAGGTTAAAAAAGAGAAAAACAATCAGTTGGTTTCGTTCTTTTCAACTCAAGCTCATGGTTATTGAGAGAACATCATTTCCGCAGCAGCAACTGCAGCAGCAGGCCGCACTTCACACCTGAGCAACATTCGAGCCGGGGACCACAATGCAATCCTTGAGGACACTCCAGGACAGGCCGCACTCCAGCCCGAGCAAACCCATTTGCAATTTCTTGCGGTTTGCGTGGAGTACGCCGAGTACACTTGAGCTGCCCCGAAAGCTGCCACGCCTCCAACTCGAACTTCATTTGCGAGTGCGAAAATTTCGAGTAAATCTCGGCGGAAACGACGGAAGGAGTCGGAGGAAACTATGTGTTGCTGCTTCTGGGTAGTTGCTGGTGTAGTTCCCTGTAAATTGGCAGAGAAAGGGTAGATTTAATTGGTGTATAAATATATATTTAATCATTTAATAATAAAAATAATAATTTTAGAAATAAAACAATAAATAAATAACATAAATATATAATTAATACAAAATATGTATTATAATGCAATGTATAACAATTATTCTAGTCTAAAAATATTTAAGAGTTTTTCAAGCTTAAACACCGTCAGCTCATCTCTATGAACGAGAGGAGACAGAGACAGAGTATCCTTTCGTCAAGTACCTACGATTATCGCTTCCTTTACTTGCATTTTGATGTTGTTGTTGGTTTTGTGCACTTCGTGTATTTTATTACATTGCTTTATGAGCGCAAACGCCAAGCAAAAATCTGTTGGCAGCGCAGCGCAGCGAAATTAATTAAAAACGCCCACATTTCAACGATAAATCAGTGGCGAATGCGGCGACGACGACGACGACGACGAATACCAAGAGAGGGCAAGATTAAACGACAGCAGCAGGCGACGTCACACGGACACACACACACAAGAGAGAGAGAGAGAGAGAGGAGAGACGTGCGCGGAGCACATGTGCTTGTGCCGTGTTTGCTTAAGAGCCACTAATAATCCATTGTTGGCTTTTGTCCTTGCCGCTGTTGTTCCAGCTGCTGTCGACGTCGCCGTCGCCGTTGCCGTCGCTGTCGCTCTCTCAGCATCGTCGAACCGCAGCAATCGAACGCAGAAAGAAATTGCATGTTTAACAAGCAGCTTTGGCAGCAACAACAACAACAACAACTAAAACAATAACAGTCAGAGAACTTTTTTGGGAAACAAAAGTTTTTTGTCGTTGTTGTTTTTGTTTTTTATAAGTCGCAAACAGCTTTTATGTGTTCCCTTACATTCACCGTCCCCCCTCGCTTCCCCTACCCTGCAGAGTGCATAAAATTTCAGATTTATTTATGTTTCAGTTTTGTTGCGGCCTCTTCCGCCGGCCCCGCCTTCTCTCCTGCATATAAAATGTGTTTTAAATTAAAAAATTTTGCGATATTCTTTGCCGCTTTTTGAAAGCAGCAAAATTTATGCAGATATTTTTTTAATGCTGACAGTTCGCGGCTTTCCAGCTCCTTCCAGCGACTGGAAGTCTTCTCCTGGTTTTATTTTTTTTTGGCGCCAAGTGGCAATTTGGCAAGGCGTCCCAATGGGTCTCCCTCTCTGTCGCTCTCTTCACAGCGATCGCACAGTGCCTGTCATAAATATTGCGCCGCCTTCGCGCTTCAAATTGTCGACGTTTTTACGAGCGTCGCATCGCCGCCTTCGATCGCGCATTGCGGCTATGCAATTGGGAACACGAATGCAAATGGCATTACAATTGACCAACGCGAGCTGCAGGGTATTAATTTGGGCTGTCATAAAATAAGGTAATTTAGTTTAAGAGAGCAAAAGGCTGGCGACTTTTTAAAAGTCTTTCTATTGGAAATGATGGAGTAAAACGCGAGGCGATTTAGTTAAAGTTTAGATAAAGTTTTATTTGGAAAGGAGAAAGGAATGTTAATAATTATCTTTTAACTTTATTTTTAATACTGGCAAATATCACACACGTATTTTTGTGATTCGTCAGCAGGAATGTCCTTATTTAATGCGGTTTGCGGACCACATAAAAGGTTTAAAAGTTCAAATATAAAGTAATATATCTTTTCTTTATTCATTATAATATTATATTCGATAAATACTTTAAAGCTGTCCTGCTTTTTCAATATTTAACATTTAAATTCCATTAAATCTATGTTAAATAGTTCCTTAATGGTTTATCCATAACTCTCCATTACTTTGCACATTGCTTTCAATGAACTTTTGCACTTGACTGTCATTTGCCATAAATATTTTATCTATCTGCTACTTATACGGATTCTCTTAGACTCACACGCACCCACACATACACCCACACATCATGACTGAGATTATGTAATGAAAATAAAACGAGCTTTTGATATACGATCGATATGCATTTTAAATGTTGTGTTAAACGGCGCATTTAGCTTGTTTGCGGCCAGAAATTATGGGACAACTCCATTTGAGGCAGCGAAGGAACGCAGGAGGTCGGCGATAAATATCCAAGTGTAAATGGATACGCGGCAAGAGCCGACGCAGCCAAGCAATGAACTAATAAAGGACAGCAACAATAACAACGACAACGATAACGCTGCAGCGCTGCTACTGCCGACGTCGTTGCCGTCGCCGACGCTTTATTAGCTAGACTTTGTTATTGTTATTGTTATGCTCTCTCTTGTGGTTGTCGTTGTTGTTGTTGTTGTTGTTGTTGTAGCTTATAAGCGCACGCCGCAAATGCTTTGCCATAAATTTGAAGCTTTAGAGCGGCGTCGTCTATGAAGACGTCGGCGTCGACGACGTCGACTACGACGTTGGCCTCGCCATTGGCGTCGGCATTCGCTAATGAAGATCAACGATTGGCGGACGCAGCAGTAGCAGCAGCGGCGACGCGACTGCAGGCAGTGCGCTTCACCTGTGCGTGGGTGGGCACACTGGCGCATTTCTATGCGTTGCGCGCAAATAATTCATAAATTACATTCAATTCTTATTAAACGCAAGATGTACGAGCAAGAGAGTGTGAAGAAAGGAATGAAGAAAAGTAAAGAGACAATGGGAGAGAGTGAGGAGTGAAGAGAAGCAAAGAAGAACGTTGCGGAAATCCGCTCATTACGCAAGGCTTGTAATTAATCTCGCCATGCCAAGCAGCACAAAACAGAAAGGAAAAACTTATGGACAACAAAAAGAATTATATAAAAATGCTTTTGAACCCGACTTTATATGTTGGGGGTGTGGCAGGATGCGTAGGGAGTGTGAGGGGGGAGGGAGTTTCTCGTGGGGTCGTGCACCTGTTACACCGTTGGGATTTAGGGTTGCCTTACAAAAAGGGTTTGCCTCGGCCTCGGCCTCGGCCTCGATTTGTGTGTAAATATTTGCAAATGAGTTTGAAATTAAGCCGCTTGTATTATTTATGGGCAGGACAGGGGGCGGGGCAGCACAAGACACGAACGTGGACTTAGGATGCGACTGGCTTGCACACTGGTGCGACGATTGCGAAAAATGGCTAATAATCTTGATAAATTAGTTCAAGAATTGTTCGAATGCCCGAAGAGAGTTGAAATATTCAGGGTAAACACGTGTGAGTGTTGCTCTATTTCTCACACACACACACAAAGAAACAACTGCACGCGCTGCTCACTCTTTGCATTTCACGCTCTGCTTGGCTTAGCCTGAGAGAGCAAGAGAGAGTGGGAGAGAGATTTGCACGTCAAGTCTACGCTCCGAGAGAGCGCCAAGTTGTGCCGTTACTTTTGATGCATGCGGAACTATCGCATAGTGGGCCGATTGCGTGTGAAGGGTGAATCATTTTTGAAGGTATTAAAATGTATTTAATATGAATATAAATTAACAAAATAAACTTATATGTATTAAGCAAAATAATATTTTAATACATATTAAAATTAATTTAACTTAATAATGATTTCCTTTTTTGCTGATAAATATTAAAGTATACTATAGTTCAATATTTCATTGTTATATTGCACTGTCTTTAGCCCCACTGTGCATCGGCCAAGCATAACACGGATAGACAGGCGGACGAAGAGTGCATGCCACAGATTGAATGGTCCGGCCAAGGCAACAACTGAAAGAAGACAGAAGACAGAAAAAAAGGAATACATAAATTATAATAATTCTGTTGGTGTTCCTTTCTCTCTCCTTCTTTCGTTCGCTCATTCCTGCTGCTGCCAGCGTGTTTCGCATGTCAGCTCATGCCAGGGAACAGGACTCTACATAGATCCGGCTGTCATTTCATTCAAGTCCCGCCGAGATGCTGCTCCTACTGCTGGCCGCAGCAGCACCAGCAGCAGCTGCGACTTTGCCAGCTCCTTTGGCTGCACCTCTCCCTCCCCCTTCCCCTTCTTCATTCCACTTTGCTTTCTTCGTTCTGCTTCTCTGGCTGTTGCTTATGCTTCTAAGCTGTGCGGGCGACACTTGACTGACGCCTTGCTGGCGCCATCTAGCGGCAGCCGACTGCGCGTGCATAACTTGCGTTTCATTATAATGAGATTATCCCTTTTGCTTGTTGGGATTTGTGAGTGTGTGTGTATGTGTGTGTGAATCTGGCACATTTCCATCGCCAGAACTGCAACAGCTGTTTGTGTTTTCTTATTTAAATTATTTCTCCCTTTTGACGTGTTGTTATTTCCTTCTCCAATCCCTTATGCCTTACGCTCTGCCGTCGCCATTAGCTGCCCGTCAGTTCGAATCGCCTCGACTTAACCTAAGTAAATAGCTTTCAAATGAAGCAGCCGCCCTTCCCTTCGCCATAAAAAGCCTTATACCTTTCCAGTGGAACGTTATTTAAGAGCTTTAATCGAATTGCGTGAAAAATTTAAGAGATTTTTAAATGGATTACAAATTGAGGCATTAGGTTAAATGTTAAGACTGAAGTTCAAAAAATTATATAAAGCAAATTATTATAATCACGATTTCTAACTAAATCATTAACAAATATAATCTATTTTAATGTTTTTTATTACAAATTTGCATAAGGTTAGATTTTACGAAGACTCCTTCAGGAAAGTTTAAAATATATCTTAAGCACATTATAATATTAAAAATTTTTAAATAAATAATTAACATGATAACATTAACATGTTGATAAATAATTAATGATAACTTTTAATCACAATATCATTAACAATTCTAATCCATTATCAAATTTAACCTATTTCAATGCTTCTTACATTGACCAACTTCCTGCTAGGTCTCCTAAACGGGTGCTAATTATATTTCACATATCACCATATCCCTTAAGATCATCTGGGTTAGCTTTCCTCTTAGCATATTGATAATTTCTAAATAAATGAATTTCTATCGTTTATTCATCAATTCGGAACTGAATCTAATTGCGTGTAGCATGTGAAACATTGAGGGACCTCCAGGTAAGGAAAAACTTGTTTAGCATGTTCGAATTATTATGCAAAAACGTGTTAAACATGCGAACAAAGCGAAAAAATAACAAATCAACACAAAACATAACGAAATACATGGTAGGGTTGTTTTTTTTTTTTTTCTATTTTATTTTCTCTCTTTTGCTTTTCACTGGACTTCCACCAGATTTGAATCGATTGGGCGAGGTCGGACTCATGTTTGAAAACTAATTAGAGCCGAACGACAATGGCAACAACATCGAGTCGTGTAATGTGGCTTATTACAACATCATTTTGTACAAATATGTGTAAGCTCCACTTCAGATGTTGTGTTGCTCTGACAGCTACAACAACCACAACAACAAGGTGACATTTAAGGTGTGAGCGCAATTCAAGGTAATAAATTTCAGAGATGCCCGCATGCGGCTGAAAGATACAACGCGGGAAGATAAAGATAATGTTGATATATAAATTATGTTCAGCTGATAAAAATGGAAAACGAAATAAAGCTTAAATAAAAACTTCAAAAGTTACTTTAAATGGAATGTAGATGGATATATTGAAATGTGAATTATTAAAATAAATCTAAATAAGGAATACGAGGTGTGTTCAAAAAGTAAGGTGATTTTTCGAATTGTTCGTACCAATGTACTTTCGATTATTGATTCTGGGTCATTGTTGACGTCATTTAACAGCGCTTGAGCAATGCTCATGCGACGGTTCCTTTGGTCAAATTTAAATCTTTCGATCCCTTACAAGAAATAGTAATTAAGAGTTTTCTATCTCTATTTAATGAGTTCAAAGATATATTAACCATCGAGTTGATGCTTGGACTAAAAGATAAATGTAATGTATTAAAATATATACTAACTAATATACAAATATTGATTAGATGATAGTTTCAAGTTGCACTTTTTAATTTCAAGGCCATTTTTACTTGAGGATGGATTCCAAATGGGAGCCTGTGGACTAGAGATGAGCGAGAGGGAGCTACCTCTGCTTGGGATGCGGATTAAAGTTGAGCACATCGAAGGTGAGAATCTTGTAGAACGATACCGACCAGCTGGGATCGTTGATGCGCGCCAGTATCTTCTCCATCATAATCGCCGCCGCAGCACCATCGCTGGGCATGGCTGTTGTACTGTGGATCGATGGGTGAGCCATCTGAGACGTTGTCCGCAGCTCGGAGCTGAGATTCGGATGTTGATTCGGATGAAGTAGCGCGGATGAATCAGCCTTGCCGAATCTGTGGGCTTTGGCAATCTCCTTGCGCCGCCACAGAGCAGTATAGTCCCGTCGAAAGCGTATAAAGATCTCGGCGAAGACAATGCGATGCGGCACAGAGGTGACTCCCGTCGGCGTCTTCAGCTCATTGTCCATGCGCCGCAATATGTCGTTGATCTCGACCAGTTCGCTCGGCGAATCGAAGTCCTTCGTGTTGCGCAGCCCCACGAACAGCATGTCAATGAAGGCGTACTTGCGGCCATAGTTCTGTCGCGTTGCCACCCGCATGGGGATCGCTCGACGCAGGTGCTCCCGATCGAATCGCACCAGTTGAAGGCGAGAATCGTCGCGCGAGAGCAACATGTCGCGAGTGATCTGTTGGAACCCAACGGGGGTGGTGAACTCGCCGATCTTCTCGGCACTCTGCTGGCGTATGATGTCCGTCATGACGATGGCCGCCTGCTTGGAGCCCTCCACAAAGTCGGGCTCACTGAACGTGTAGTCCCACAGCCATTTCAGTTTCCACATATTGAATTTGGTTACGATGTATTTCCATGGATTGTGCAGATACACTAGTTTCGGTATGATCTTGCGCGTCTGATCGTCGAAGGCGTTCGGACGCTGCCAGTTGCTGCCGTGCAGTTGCCTGTTGATCGTGGCCGTGGCATTGATGGTGGCGACACGCGGGGATGGCAACTGCGACGAGTGGATGCAACAGTTTTGGAAGATCTTACGCAGTGCGCCATAGCTTAGTACTTTTACTAGCATCTTGGACAGCGTTCAGAGAGTGCTTCGCATTGTATCCGCACTTTTGTTGGATCCACAGTGGAGGCAATGGGATGATCTTTGTTGTGATCTCTATGGGCGATTTCTTAGCCAAATTCCAATAAAAATGCTGCCGAATATCAAGAAATATGTGTGCTAACACCAAGAATTTTGACAAACATCTCTTGCCTTAAGGCTCGAGTTCGATGTTGCTGCTGTTGAGGGAGAGAGAAAAACAAAAATACTGAAATTTCAAATGAGATAAAAAGCAACAACTCAAAGATCGTAAAACATTATTTGGTCGATACATAAATTATCCCCGACTGCGTGAGTGTCTGAGTGAGTGTGAGGGGGTGAGGGGTATTCGGTGAGTTGCGTCTTCGAGCATTTGCCGAGTATCTAAGTTTTTGCGTGGGACCCCACAGTGCACACTGTGTACGGCCCACAGTTCCAGCGACAAGTGGACTCTGCTTGCTGTCCGTCGGTGCGTCCGTCTGTCTCTCTTTTTTCCGGCCTTGCTGATCACACGCAAACGACAATAAAATGAAGCGCAAAGCAGCAAAGCAGCAAAGAAAGCAAGAGAAAAGCTCTTCGAGCTGCAATTGTTGCGTCTATGCGATGCGTTTTTAAACGGCGGAGCGAATTGAATGGAGTGTGTTAGAGAGGGAGGGTGAGAGAGAGGAGGGAGATTTGATGAAAAATTAAAGAGAAGCTCATTTGCGGTTGGGCTTACACAGCCGGCAGAAAATGTTAGTAGGGAAGTGATCATGAATTTGGTATTCATAAATTAGGATTACTGATATTATTTATTATGTATGAGGCAGTAGAAGTAGTGGTAGCAGTAGTAGTAATTAATGCAGTATTAGTAGTCACAATAGGGCTCAAAGTAGTAATAGTACTTATTCATATAGTAGAAGTAGTCGTAGTAGTAGTAGTAGTAAAAGTAGTGGTAGTAGTAGAAGTAGTAGTAGTAGTATTATTAGTAGTAGTAGAAGAATAAGTAGTAGTAGTAATAGTAGTAGTATTAGTAGTAGTTTTATAAGTAGTATTAGTAGTAGTAAAATAAGTAAAAGTAGAATAGTAGTAGTAAAAGTAGTATAAGTAGTAGTAAAAGTAGTATTAGTAGTTGTTGAAGGAGAAGTATAAGTATTAGAAGTAGCAGTAGAAGTTGAAGTATAAGCTTTAGTGTTAGTAGTCGTAGAAGTAATTATAATAGTATTAGTAGTAGTCGTAGAATTTGAATTATAAGTATTAGTAGTAGTAGTAGTTGAATGAAAACTATAATTACTAGTAGCAGAGGTACTTATTTGTTTAACAGCAGTAGTAGATACTTATAACGGAAGTAGTATTAATTGTAGTAGTATCTTTAGTTAAATAACTTATATAACTTACCAAAACAGAAGCCCCGATAGCCTTTTATCGTAAATAAGTAGTGCTGTTTACCGTCAAGATACCTCAATAAGCTGTTGCACTGGCTTATCACTAATCCCATTAATACCAACATTTCATTGCTGGCCTCACTCAAAATGGGCAATGAAGAAATGGCCAAACTGTGGAAACTCGCATGTAGATTTGCCCCTCGAACAGCAGCACTAACAACAACGACAACAACAACTCGAGCTAACATTAGTTTATCAATTTCCCATCCCGTTGACTGGTTGACACAAAATGCGTGGTCGTCTCCGTTTCTGTCTCCGTCCCCGTCTGCGTCGTCGTCGTCATCGTCTTCGTCTTCGGCTTGGTCGTCATCTCAGTCGTCATCTGAGTCGTCATCGTCATCTCTGGATGACGGGGCAAGAAAAGGCCGCCGCAGTGCCAGAGCTGGTTGTGTGATGCGATAAGCATCTGCCGTGGACCGCCGTGTTACAACTACTCGCAAAGAGCCGTTCGAGTTCGAGTTGCGAGTGTGAGTACTGTGAATAGATTCGAATTGAAATTTGAATGAAAATAAGTAATTCATTTGATGGAACAGTCGAGGAGAGAGGGGAGAGAGAGGTCTGCATCGTTTATCTTGTTGCTCATTAAATCATTCAACTGTCAATCAATTTCGTCTCGCTCTGTGTCCCTCCCTCCCCTCCTTCACTCTGCGTGCATCTATGTTGCAAGTCGATTGTCTCAGCTCGAGTGTAGTTGCGTCGGGTCCGAGGAGACGGAGACACACACTCGTCAATTGTCTTCGGCATATTTCGCTTTCTTCTCGTCTCTTTTCGACTCTGTCCAGCGTAATTATTCACATCTCCGAGTACTATTCGAAACTGCAAGCTTATTAAAGCGGTATCTATCGCTTTTCAATCATTAAACAAAGCTTATAGCGGTAATTTGGTTCTGTTTCTGATTTTCACGCAGGGGCAAAAACATGTTGAGTCAGCAGGGAGTCCAGATTTGATTGACAACTCGATTGAAAGAGAATATTGTGATTCATTTAACGGCGGGAAAATCTCAGTCTGTTCTGGATACTCACTTTATTTACACTTTTTGCAGGGTATACGCAATGCAAATTCCAAAGTCCTCGACTCTCGACACCAGGGGGTATTGAACGCACAAGTACCATATTCCTCCGAACAGATACTCGATACGAACATATACGATATCGAAATCGAACAAAGACAAAGCGATTTACGCGTATTTATGAATATGTATGCAGGTTCTGCATAACTTCAGAGTTCTGTTTTGTGGTTATCCCTCTCCCACTCTCTCTCTCTGTCTTTCTCTATCTCCCCCACTCTGATCGACAGGTTTTAGTTTCGAGTTTCCCCCGTTGCCTCTGTGCGCCTTGCGAACTGCGCTTAGCATAAGCATCGCTTTATTTCCATATCTTAAGTATCCCGTGACAGGGGCATGCCAAAATGCTCTCGTACCTGTCAAGCGATTCAGGTTAAATCAATCAAACGAGAGCTGGAAAAACGAAACCTGTCAACACGGTTCATTGTTTGCGTTTGCGTTTGCGTTTAATGAAAGAGCCGCCCCGAAACGAGAAACATGAACGGAGACAAAGCAAAACGAATATCGTAAGCCAAACTAGGCAGAACTAGGCGAGTGATAGGGGTGTACCAGGAGTGGGGGCGGTACTGCGGGGGGATAGCGGAGGCGTGGCTTAACATATTGTAGATTTATGCGATGTATCTGGCTGCACAGATGACAGCAGTCCAGCTGCACTCCAGCTCCAGTGCATTCTTAGCTGTGAAGCACATCATTTGGCAGTGCTTCCGGAAGGGAGAAGGGAAGGACCTAACAGATATATTTAAGTGGAATTTATATAACATATATTGTTTAAGATCATTTTAGTTAAGGTTTTGTTCCCTTTAACAGTATAAAAATGTTGCATTTTTAAAAGTTTTTGAATTAGTTGGGTTAACAACAAGGTAAGATGATAAAGAGAAGAATAGAGTAATAGAGAATAATAGAGTAATATTGTATTATGTTAAATTTTTAACATATGCATTATTTATTTTCCGAATTTGTGTGTAGTAATATAGAATAAGTTCAAATAATCTTGAGATTGGTAGTATAACTATATATTCATCATCTCATCTTTTTAAAAAATTTTTCCAACGTTTAGTCCCGTTCTTTATCTCCTTTTCTATATTGAAATATTATCCCAATTAATATGCAGTTATTTTATTATTGGAACTTAAAAACATATCTGAGGATATTAAGAGAGTTGAAATTTATAGTATTTATTTATTTTGTTAATCATTTTATAGGAATAATTTAGAAATTGCAGAGCCTCTTTCAACAAGGTGTATTACTCCTTTTCAGTTGAAGTCCCGCTGGGCTGTACTGCACTCTATGAATTCTCTCTTTCTCTCTCGTCGCTCACTGCATTTGGCATTCGTGGAGTCATTTGCATTTTTAGTCATTTCCATCTGGCGAACTATTGTCTGCTCTCGCATATTGCCCGCCTCGTGCGGGTGGTCATTTAGCATATTTTGATATTGAGATTTATTGACAAGATAGAAACGCGCCAGCGACGTGCCGCATTCTCGTTGTTGTTGTTGTTGTTGTTGCTGCTTTGTCGGCAACTGCACACAGCAAAGCTGAAGCAGGGCCGGAAACGTTGCCCCGCAACCGGAGGCGGAGTCGGCGCGGGGTTATTATGTCAAATGTTAGTCAGAGTTAAATTAATTGAGTTTTCGGCTTGAATGCAGATCGTATTACAAGCGTGAATCAGCAGGGGAGACGAGGAGAGTCAGGGGAAGGGGAGTAGAAGGGTCTGAAGTGAGGACGGCGCCCACTTAAACAAGTTGACCGCAGAAATCATGAGGCAGTTGCTGCCGTCAGGTGGAAATCGAGCTGCGTCTGCGGAAGAAACCTTGCAAAGCGCGGAATGCGATCGCGACATTGAAATGAGAGAAGCAGCAACGGAAGAGGGAAAGAGAGAGAGTGGGGAGGACATGAAAAGAGGCAGAACTAGCTGCTGCGGTCTGGCACAGCACCGATAGCCACTTCAAGGGTTTCCCTCCACCTCCCCCTGCCCAATTTGTCATGGCAAATCGATCGTCACTTTGCAGGAAACTGAATGAAACTGACAAGTTCACTTCAGTTTCAGTTCGAAATTGGCCCCGAGAGCGCAGCTCGATTTCATTTCCATTGCCAGTTGCCAGTTCCATTTCCATGTTCGTTTCTGCTCTTCAGCCGACAGCGAATACCCTCACGCATGTGCGAGCTGATCCTTTTTGTATGATTTGAGCATTTAAAATTCCAGTCGATGCTTTGGCTGCCAAACTGTCAGCGCGACACCTAGCGGCCAACACCTGCAACTGTCAACTGGCACGCCACCACGTGATGTGCCTACTTTATGGCCACTTAAGTCCAGCCACTGACAGTTGACACTCCACACGGCGTGGTCTCCCCTCCACTGCCCCCCCAGTCCGCAGTCCATCGTCCGTTGTCTCTCGTCCCTCGTCCGTTGCCCTCGTCCGTTGTCCGCTTGTGATGTGTGAAACCTCGTCTTGCGCTTCCAAGAAAATCGCCTGGGTGTGCTCTGAGTACATTAAGTCAACCGTTCCGTCCCCTCCACGCCCCCTGCCGCTTTTACCGCCCACAACGTGCCCCAAGTGCCGCCAGAGCAGACGTACGTTGCACCCGTCCATTCGAAACTGGGCGAATCGTCTAATTTATGGCATTAGATTTTCAAATTTTATGCTCTTCAGCGGAGTCCACTGCAGCTTAAGAAACCACAGAGTAAAGTTGGTATTTTAGTAGTAAGATTATGGGTATTATTAGCTTGAAAAGTAGTGTTAGTCTTGGTAAAAAGGTGTTAGTAAAGTAGTGCTAAATAACAGATGTAGAGAGACTTTTGCAAATTGGAAACAAGGAATAAATAAATAAAATAAATGAAATAAATGAGATAATATAATAATAATAATAATATATACTATGAAGATTTTTACAAATTGGAAAATTAAAATAAATAAATATAATAAATTAAATTAATGAAATAAAGATGTTTGCAAATTGTAAAAATTGAATAAATAAATGAAAATAAATAAAATAAATGAGATAATAATATAATATAAAATTAATAAAATAAAAATAAAATATAAGTAGATACAAAATAAATTTAAAATATACTAGTGAACTCAAAACAAAAAAATATACCAAATATACTACACTTACAATTGCAGTTCTAAAAGTAACAAACTTATAAAATAAATATAAGAAACCAAGAAAAGAACATCCTTTGAACATCTATAAAAAATGCAAAATAAATTCAGTGAACAAGCAAAGCGCATTAGAAGTCAACGGGAAAGAGCATCAAACTGTCGTTGTGGTCGCCTCGTCTCGTCCGCCGTGCACTTCTTGACCAATTTCAATGCAGTTTGTGTAGCTTTTGTGGCCGCGTCAGTTGTCAACGCGAGCTGCCACCCGAAAATGTGGAGAAGTTGTCAAGTCGCATGTTTACGCGGTGGCTTTTAATGCAAATGCAATTGAGTTGCACTGCAGCGGGAGGGGGGGGGACCATAGTGAACTGAGCGGAACGTCATCCATCAGCTGAGCTAGTTCGCTTTCCCCTCCTGCTCTCTCTCTTCTCTCTGACAGTCTCTTTGTGGACTGCATTACCCAGTAACCCAGATAGTAGACGAACTCAGGCATCAAAGCAAAGTTCAGGCAAGTGCGCGATGCGGAAGAGAGACGAAAGAAGAGAGAGGCAGGCAGAGAGAGGGAGATAGAGACTCATACTGTGTGTCAGGTGGAGTCGGGGAAAGCAGGATGCAAACAAGCTCGACAACAACTGACAGTAGCCAAAAATATGTCATAAAAAGAGATATGGTTTGCGTCAATATTGACTCGAGGGGGGGGAGAGAGAAAGAGAGAGAGAAGTTAGTTGGCACCATACACTGTTCACCTGTGTTGGCTAATAGGTGGCGCTGTTGCTGCTACTGCTGTCGTCGTTGTTGTTGTCGCCACATCGTCAGCAACGCTGTAATTTTCATTGTTTTGCGGTAAATGCCGCAGGCCAAGCGGAGCCTTCCGCATTTTATTTGCCAGCAACAATTGTTGCACAGTGGGATGAAGTGCGAAATTGGCAAGTGAAAGAGTAAGTTGCTGAATTATCCATATTTATATATTTTATATTATTGTATTATTATGGTATAATATATAATTATTATTTATTATATTGTATTATTTTTTAAAAGTTCATTTAGGTTCTTAAAATCTTTTCAGGTTATATTATACTGTATAGCTTATTGTCGATAGTATCAAACCATGTTTAACTTTAATTAATTAATGTTCATTTCATTTTGTTTGTAAGTTGAATATTTTTTTTGTTTTTCTGTATTTTTGCTCATTATAATTATTATTTATTCAATATCATATTCAATTGTGTTTTTATTATGTTTTCTACGTTTATTTTAGCTTTTTCTTAACTTTTAGACTTAATTAGAGCATTTCAGCTTGAAATTCGACTTCATTCGCTAATGGAAAGTTATTTAATATGTGCAACATTTAAATTTTAAATATAATTAAAATTGTTTGACCAACAGGAAGACAACCCGACACAAGCAACCCTTTTCTGGTCAGTCTGCCCCCATAAAATATTCCCCGCATTTGCCAGGGCGATACTATCGTTTGGGCTAATGTTAACATGGCTGTGCGTCCCCCTCCCTTGCGTTCTTCCTTCCCCATCCCCATTCGCTCATTCAACCTTCCCCCGTGCCATCTATTTTATAGCTCCTTTGACATTTGCACTCTACTATAGTAGCTCTATCTTTATCCGGTTCGACTTAAGTATTCTAAGCCACTTCCCCCTCGTCTCTCTCCTCTCCAGGCGATTCATCGTCTGCCCCTGCGCTTTCATCATGCGAACTGGCTTTGGGTTAACCAAGTTAAATTGCGCTATTTATATACCACGAAAATAACCCAAATTCTTTTATCGCTGGATAAATATTTATGTGCCCAACGAAACCGCAAGTAACCCCAAAAATTCGATACGCTCATAAACAATGAGGGGCGGAAGAGTGAGACAGGGAGAGAGAGCGGGAGAGACACATAAGTTGGGGGCGACGCCAAGTGGCAACTTCCCCTTTCGACAAAACATTTGCCATTGTCCACTGTGCATTACGGAATTGTGTCTCGTCTCGCTGGAAACTGGATGATGGAGGAGGAGGAGGAAGAGGGGAACAGGGCATACGAAGAGCAGATGTTGCCTAGAAGCAGACTGTGATATGCTAAGTTAGTCGTCGTCGTCCTCGTTGGCTTCCCCTCGTCCAGTTACTGAATTATTCAAATTATAATGTTGCCAAAAAATGAAATGACTTTGCGAAGGGGGAGAGAGAGAGAGACAGAGAGAGAGAGAGAAGGGGAGAGAGACGCAGGCCTGCTTACAGGTAGTTGGCAACATATCGTACATACATATATCTGCGACAATCTGTTGTAATTGCGCTAATTGCAATTCATTATTCAGACTCAGCTACGGCTTGTTTCAAGCTCATCATCATATATGCTATATATGATATACGTATGTGTGCGTGTCTGCATGTGTGTGTGTGTGACAACGTTGCCACTGCGAGCTGACAAAATGTTGAGCAAAATATCCGCAGGATATGTGCTTGTTGATTTCGCTCGAGACTTTGACATTTTATCTGCACAGACTGCACGGGGCCAGAGGCGTAGTCATGGCAGGGAGCGGAACTGAGGGGGGTGGGGAGAGGAGTCTGGTGTGAAACACGACTAAATACACAAACAAAGCCAGAAATGAATATTACGCTACACTTGCAGAGACAGATACAGTTGCAGACATACTACAGATACAGATGGAGTACCTTCCCCTACCTCCCCCCTCTGGCACGTTCCTACGCACCAGCAGATACAGATACAGATACTTGTTATTAATAATGAAACCGCACATTTATTATGTGCGTGTTTGTGCGTGTCGCTTGTTTATTTATTTTGTATTTATTTGCACTCTCCCTCTCTCATCCTCTCTCTCTCTTTCTCTCGCACACGCGAATTCCCGTTAATATAATCCAATATATGGCATGTACTCACACTTAAACATACATATAGCATATCGGCATGTGTATGTGTGTGTGAGTATATTGTCATAATATCATTTTTCTGTCATTATGCAATTTCGCTTGAATTAAATATGAAATTATTGCCAACTGTTTTCAATTTGATTAAGTGGCCTGCATTCCTTCTGATTCCTTTTTGAGCTGCCATTCCTTCACCCCTCCTCCTCCTCCTCCCCCACCTACTTCTTATCGTTTTCGTGCCATTTTCCGAATTCCGATTTTACCGATGCCGCATTATGCAATTCAATGTCGATTACTGTCGCTGTCGATAGGCGGATGCGCGATAATATTGCCACTTAAGAGTGTTCATAATGATATTTAATTTCCATTTGCAAACGAAAGAGAGGGAAAGAGAGAGAGTTGTTGATGTTAATTTAAACATTCCTTAAGTTTGGCAATTCACAGACACAATAAAGATAATTGGAATGTGCGTTAAATTGAATATAAAGAGCATAATTTGAAAAGAATTAAGCCTACATACATAAGTGTACTTTAAAATACCTTCTTAAAAATATTAATATGTATATAAATCTATAAATAAATATCTATAAATATATAATCTATATAACACATTGCTTACTCCTTAAAATCCTTCATATTACTTATTATTCAGTAATTAAGATTTTCTTTTTAAGAAATACAACAGAAATTCTTGTTAAACTTCTTATTCAACTTTAAGTTCTTTCTTCTCTTCTTATCCAAAGTAAACTTGCGCCTCAGAGTAAATTTGACATATCTCTCTTTTCTATCTCACTTAACTACTTGCCTTCCCTCTCATCTATCTCGCTCGCGCAGACAAATAAATTCTTTGGCCCAACTTTTGCTTGCAGGTGTAACAGGTTTCTTTGTCAACTCTGGCAGCACTTGACCCAATTAGCGCTTGCATGCAGAATTTAACCCTCATAGCAAACACACACACACACACATACCTCTGCACACACACTAATTTAGCCAGCTGAATAAATTTGGCAGTCTTTATGTAATCTCAGTAAAAGTACTGCGAAAAACGTAAAAGAACAAGCAGCTTTTGAGAGTGAGCACTGGGATAAGTGGCAGGCAAAGAGAGCGGGAAAGTAAGAGAGCGCACAGTAAGCATGGGGGCTAAATAGTTGTTACACTAACTTAACCTCATTTAAATATTTTGCTGCTGCTGCTGCTGCTCTTCTGCTTCTTGTGCTTCTTCTTCTTCTCGCTGTTCTTGTTGCTACCACATAGTTGTTATTGTTCTTACTGCTGCTGAGCATCATCTTGTTATTTTTTGGCTTCCACTCTCCCTCCCCCTTCCTCCCTTTGCACTCTTCTCTTCCCTTGGCTGCAGGTGCATCAACACACATTTTGCTTTTTCTTAATGCCCGCGCACTCTCATAAAGTAGCACACGAGCCGCAGGGCAAGAGGGGGGAGTGGGGTGTGCTGCATTTTGTATTCAAGTACAACGAAAATTGTTGTAAATTAGTAAAAATGTAAACACGCACACAGCAGCAGCCACAAAAAGGTGTGCGAAGAGTTGAACTGGGGCGAAGAGAGCCCAGAGGGAGCGGAGAGGGGAGTGGGGTTAAGAGTACGAAAGGTTAAGGTGTTCGGTTTGGACGGCAAGAGAGAAAAGGGAGGCAAGAGAGGCTCGCTGAGTGCCCAGTGAAGTGGCCGCTGAAGCACCGCGTCTCCACGGCTACCAACCTACGCAATTAAGTGACGATGATGATGACGGCGATGCCGATGTCGACGGCGACGGTGACTGCGACAGCGACGGCGATAGCAGAACAAGAACCTACCGCCAAGTGAAAGGCCTCCCGCTTTCTTACTTTACTCAGTCTCCCTTTCGCCCCCTGCGTAGTTTTAACCTTCTTTGTTTGCATTAAAGTCGCAACAGAAGCAGCAGCAATAGCAGTAGCAGACGCTGCTTGCCCCTCAGCGTCGCTTGTAGCACTTGAACGGCTGCTTCAGCTTCCAAAAGGCTTGCGTTAGCTTTGTTTTTGGGCAGCGCTGCTGGGCCAATACGCTCTCTTTAATGATCTGCCTAGTGAAGGGTTGGCTTGGCAGTTAGAAAATTCAGTAATCTCTTCACAAAATCATTAAAAAGATTCAATTATTAATAAATCAATAGATATGGCAACTCTTGCCTAACTGCACTGTGTTTTGTGTGTGTGTTGCCTAGCAGAGCTCCGCTTAAAGAGCAACTTGAGTAAGGGATTACAGTGCTCTGTTAGCGCTCTGTTATTAGCATTTGCAAGCAGTTCACTCAGCACACTTAAGAGCATTACAACTTCGGTTTGACATGAGCTGCGCTGCTCTGTTCTGCTCTGCTCTCTTTCTTGTTAGCTGCCTGATGTTTGCATTTACCTTGGTGGCTGCTGCTACTGCCCTGCTGCTGCGTAAGTGGGTTGCCGAGCCCTCTGCCGGATCTCGAGCAGCCAGTTGGTTGTCAAGAGAAGTTGTAAAATGCGTCTCATACCAGCAGTAGCAACAACAACAACAACAACATCAACAGCCACAAAAGTAACAACAGCAGCAACTACGACAACAATACATTTTGAGGCTGCAAGTGGATTTGCTCAGCAATGCGAAGAGAACGGGAGTGTGAGTGAGAGAGGGGGAAAAAGAAACGAAGCACTGCAGGCTGACAAAGAAAATATTTTGTTTGCCTTTATTTGATTATTTATTTAAATTTACAAACGCTCGCAACAACAAATAAAAGTATAAATAAAATGCAGCAGCAGAAGAAGCTTTGAGTAATTTCGTCATATGCACAATATAAATAAATTTCGTGCCCAATGAAAAGAGCTCAAGTACACACTCACACACAAATACACTCACACTCACATGCGCAAACATACTGGCAACTCCATATGCTGAGTCGGTAAAGAGTTCAAAGAGTTGTAAGCTGACGAGTTTGTTCTGCTCAAAGTATTCGATATAGAATATAAAATCGGTTAGTTTTTATTAAGCTTCCAATTGATAATCCCTAACAGTGAAGTTTTCATTGTATTCTCTCCTCCTCCCCGCATTGATAATCCCTTGTTATTTATGCTGAGCTTCTCACGATCTTCAGATCTCGCCTCATTTCACTCAGCGGAACCAACAACGGACTCTTCTTCTTCCTCTGTGGCATCTCTTGGTGTTATGCGCGCATTATCTGGCCTTTTTTGTTTGATTTTATGGTATCTGGCCTTTTTTTCTGCTTTTGGAATTCTTCCAATCGCTCCTAAGTCGCTTTATGTGCTGCGCTTTTGTCGGCTAATGCCACCGATTAACCCGACGCGGCGTGAAAACGAAAGTATCTTCTTTATTTTTTATCTGCCCGATAAGCCGCAGCCGTTAAGGCGATATACACTGCGTATAAGGCCAAGGTGTGCGAATTGCGTGGTCGATTTATGGCCGCATTTATGGCTGATCTCTCTCTCTCTCTGTCTCTCTGTCTGTCTGGTGATGCGATCCCAACAATGCGTGGCGACAGCTCGTAAACACCCACCGAACAACTCGTTGAGGTGTCAAAAGTGCCTTATCAGATAATCGAAACTGTGGGAGAGACATTGATGAGCTTATTAGGTAAGTGTCAGAAAATTAACTATCGATGATAAAGTATCGAGTTTCATTTCAGTTTCCGTCGCAGATGCTGCAAAACTAGCAATATATTATAAATTAAATAGTACGCACTCTCCCTGGGACTTACTGACTCTCTCTTCCTGTCGACTGGGGCTATAAAAAATTGTTCAATTTATGCGATTTTAATTTTTGTGCACATTTTCCAATTCGATCATAAAAATTGGTTGTGTGAGTGCGAGGGGACTGACACAGGTCGACCATAAAATGGTAAGAAGCCGAATAAATATTTCAAATAGCCATAAATATTGTTGATTATACAACGACGATGTAAGCGCAGCTGCAGTGGGAGTAGGAAGGGGGAAGGAAAGAGGGGGAGCAGGAGATGAAGGGACGCTACGTAGCCAATCTTTTAATTAAGGCAATAAAACGGAAATCGACCACGTAACCTAAGGAAAACATAAACTTTACATTAAATCCACTTAATGTTCGAACAAAGTGCCATGAATGTCTTCTTTATCGCCACGTGCCCAGCTATAGGTTCAGGTGCAGGCCGACGACCGAGCGACAGAGTCCATGCTCCTTTCAGTTTCTCTGTCCCTGTCTCTGTCCGTGTCTCTGTCCATGTCCGTGTCCCTGTCCCTGTTCGTGCTCAAGTTGTCTTGGGAGTTGGCGGTTGTGGCTACTGTCAGTGTGCACTCATCAGTGTGTGGTATATATAACTCACACACACACAGACAGACAGACAAAAGCCTTGCCACTCAACTGAGCAGCAGTTGCACCTGCTCAGCGACGGCAGCGTTGCCATATTTGATTTTTATTAGAAGCAGCGTCAGAAATTGGCGCCTTTAACGTTTGCTTTCTCTCTTTCACTCTCACTGCTCCGTCTGCGCGCCCTCTGGCGGACCATAAAAGCACTCGCTCAGCTGTTGATGTAAGTGTGTATAAATTAAATATATCTCAAACATTAACGCTCGAGTGTTTATTTTAGCTTGGGGCCCGAGCAGCTCAGCCCGAGTAGAAAACTCATTAAATTAGCAATGTCGATTTTAATGTCCTTGCAGAGTCCGGAAACGGGTGGAGGGGTTGGTAGGGTGGCAGGGGCTACAGTGAAATGAACTGCGCTACGACATGACAAGGAATTTTAGCTAATGTATTATTTACAGATACGTTGCTTGACAACTCTACGGCCGGATACGGGTCGCAGTGAAGAAAAGACTAATGCAATTCTTGCCGGGGAAATTTTCGCAAATTGTCGTTTTATTTATTTCTGAATTAGGAACAGGGTTGCCAAGGATACTTGCGAAGTGGGGAAGGAAAGGGAACTAAGATTTATTTTTTTTTGTTTATTATGAATTTTTTATTTATTTATTTTGTTTAATGCACTGTTAGATAAAAAAAAACTAAAATAAATAAGTAAGTATTAATAGAATAATTTTCAGATGAAAAGGTTTTTAAAAGGTTTAAATATTTATAAATAATTGGGAAATAATTCTAATTATCACGTAACTATTTGCAGAGTATGCAGCAGTCGTTGCACTGTCCTTTCAATGCAGCTTTACTGCACAGCGGGCGCCCTGCACAGGCCCAGTCTCTGCCTCAGCTTCGACCTCGGCTTGGACGTTGTGGCATCTCTACCTGGTGGGCAGCATTTCATCGTGACCCAATGACACTTTGACTAATTGAAAACTGTCAAATCGCAAGTCAAATGCTGCCGGGATCACGCTAGCTTCCCCTCCACTCCCCTCCCTGCCCAGCTCAAGCCTGTCTGTGTGTGGTTTTCTTAATTGAATTAACTCATTAGCAGTAAATATCGGCACAGAGAGAGAGAGAGAGAGGCAGAGACAGAGAGCGCATCATGTCCTTCTGCCTGGCGTAACTGTATTTGCAGCTGCCACTCATACAAATACGTTTATTTTCGGCCATTTCTCATGTGTGTGTGTGTGTATGTGTGTCATTTGTTTAACATTTGCAGCTCGTTTGGGATTTATTAATGACATTTCCAATTGAGGCTGGCACTCATTTCATTTCATTTCATTTCGTTTATTCCTGCTCGATATCACTCTAATCTCTCTCCCTCTCTTCTCTGCCTCCTCTCCGTTCAGCTTGCGCTCTCTACATATAGTGTGTGTGGTTTGAGTGCTCTCTGATTTTAAGTGGTTATAATTTGTGCATTTCATGTCCACCTGACAGCTGAGGCCTGTGTGCAGTTTAGATTGTGCCCGAGATACGCCGCAGTATCTTTGCTTATTTGCGAATTGCCTCTGCGATTATTGAATTAGTTAGTCCGAGCTTAAATTTACACTAATGCGCCTGTCAAGCCAAATGATATGGCATCGCCCACACTAAGAGAGGGAGAGAAAGAGAGAGCACAAGTTTTAATACTTACAGCGAGATAAGCTGACTTTGGTAACATAGAGAGATGTCACTCGCTTACAAGCAAACTCATGTACATGTGTCTGTGTGTGTATCCTACCGTGTTCCTTTTTTCTCTCTCATTAAGAGCAGCTTGGTTGTGTTAACATAACTTTGCATGACATAACAGAGCACATAACATAATGCATAACATGCATGTTGCAGTCCACAGAGCTTCCCATTTACTTTACGCTCAATTGGATTAGATTGCATTGCTAGAATGAGAGAGGGAGAGCCAGCGGGAGTGCCCCTTATTTAACAGAAAGTTGCGCTTAAATGTAAGCGGTGGGGAAGTGTGTGATTAAAGAGAGAGAAACGCAGAGTGAGGGAGTTTTCGTTCAAGCAAAGATCGCACAGTGGGCTACTTGCGTTTTTTTGCGTATACATATTTTAAATAAATTTTCAGTGGTCAAAGAAATAGAATGAGAGTCCGCTTAAAATATTTTAACTAAAAGATACAATAAAGTGAATTAATAAAATCAAAATAAGTAAATAAACATTTTACATCTCTATATTTCCCTTAAAATTTCTTCAATCAAATTCAATACACTTAAGAAATAAGCAATGTAGTCAGCTCTTACTCCTCCTCCTTTGAAGACTATAAACCCACAAAAAACAGTCCGATACAGATATTCAAATAAATACACATAAATACATACATACATAAATACACATGCGCGAATTTATATATGGACAATCTATTGAATTCCAATGTCTGTCATAAAATCTGTGCACATTATTCACATAAATGAGCTTTTCTTTTATTGCCAGTTGGCTGCGGATGTTCTACTTACTCTTTCCTCCTCCTTTTCGAGTTCCCCCCACGCCAGATGCCACAACCCTCAACATCAACCCGCCCCGCGACTTATGTCTTTCCGTCTGTCTGTCTTCGAAATCCCTTCAGCTTCGGCTTCAGCCTGAGTTCAGTGTAGTTAAGTGCGTGTATTACGGCCAGTGTTGGAATGGGAGCGATAACTGATGATGATGATTCCATTTGTGGTTTGAATAATTTTCATAATTTAAATAACAGCAAAAGCGGCTTCAATACTTTGCTTCAGCTTGCCAGACAGTCTGTCAGACAGACAGAGAGAGACTGATGGACGGACGGACAGACAGACGGACAGACGGACAGGCATGCGGCGAAAACGAAAACGAGAGTGTAAATCACAGTCGGGAGCCAGTGTGAGAAAGGAAGAGAGGGGGAAGAGGGGGCGAGCGATGATAAATGGAGCAGCGACTTGTTACGCATAAATTTCAGGGGTCCTCGGTGAGTGCCAAGTGGGCATTGGGGGACCTGGAGTAACTAAGTAAATCCTTGACGTCATGTGCGAAGTCGCCTGTTCGTCTTCTTCTTCTTCTTGATAATGCTGTTGTTGTTGCTGTCGTGTGTCCTTTGCCAGCGAAAACAATATTTCATTACATTTACATATTTTCACTCAATTTTCATATTTTCGCATTCGCTGAAGCAGGGAATGGCATGGTTGGAAGGGCAGCAGGGGAGGTAGGTGGCGCTGCAACGGAATGTATTTCGCATTTGCCTTGCGAGCCTTTTGTTTTTCATTTTATGGTAATTCGCGTCGTTGCCCCCTTGCCTCCTTGCGCCTCCTCGCACACACACCGTCGCGCGGACACTGTGCACAGTGTGCACTGTGGCGCCCTCAAGTGTTGAGCTCCGCAGTTCGCAGCTCGCAGTTCTCAGAGCTCTCAGTTCGGCCCGCTTCGCATTTCGTATGTCAGCATTTTAAATAGGCTTTTCATGTTCGAATTTTATTGTATTTTTTTATGCTCCGCATTTGGCCAGTTCTTTTTTTTGCAACTTTTTATTGTTGTACTCCGCCTCGTCTTCTTTCGTGTCTGCTGTGCCTTGTTGTTCTACGGCTCGGTATGTTGTGCAGGACCTTCCCCCGTGGCGTTGTCGTGCCATAGGATACATTAAATTCCACAAGTCGTATGCACAAAAGTCAAGCGACCCGTTGCCATCCACTTTGCCCGGACTTTATTAAATACAAATATTTTCCTTTTCGCTGGGGTTACGTGGGGTTAAACGGCGACAGGCGACAGGCGACGGACACTTGGAAACTTCTCTGGGCCGAAGGTATCAGTCGGGAGACCGCCTACGAAGCAAGGGGGCTTAAGTCAAGGACACTCCTCAAGTCGGGGCTTAGCAGGGGACAAGAGACTTCAGCTGGATCGCTTGAGGCACTGAGAAAATAAAGAGAGAGGATGAGTTGGTAAAAGAATGAGAGAGAGAGAAAGAGAGAGAGTCACGGCATTTTATAGCTGATATTTCTGGAATTTAATGTACTTCTCGAACGTTAATGTTAATTGAGCACTGACAAGCTTTTTACCTTCTCCATAACCTCGTCTTGGATACTCTTTCCTTTTGTGAATAAAAATAAAAAAAAAAATATTTAAACTTTAAATTCTTTTTCCCATCTCTACGTTATGCTCTTTGCAAAATCCTTGGAGTGTATTCATAATTTGTTGTGCTCATCAGCAGCCTTATAAGGCTGGCAAGACGGGGGAAGGTACTTCCATTTGGCATTTGCGTGTTTTATTTAAAACAAATAAAATGGCCAAAGGCTTAAAAATCACCATGACATCAGGATGGCATCAGAGCAAACACGGTCGAGTACGGCAATAACAACAACGACAACAACAATAACAGCCACAGCAGCACTGCGAACAATCTCGAAAAAAAGAGGAAGCAGCAAAGCGGAAACAGAAAGAGAGCAAGAGACAGAGAGAGAGAGTGAGAAAGACTGAACACTGAACAAATATTTCGCTCGTCATAAAAACATTGTGCAATAATTTTTGCATTTTCAGCAGCGCGAATGGAAAATAAGTAGATGTCGGCTGAGCTTATGACACACACACACAGACAGAGAGAGAGAAGGAGAGAGAGAGAAGGAATGAAGTGAAGTTCCACTGTATGCATTTCCTGCCTGCCTGTGGCCCACTGTGCGCTGTCCGAACTTTATGGCAGTTGTTTCTCTTGTTGCTTTAGCGCTTCCAGCCAGCGTAATCCTTTATAAGCTTCGAAACAGCTGACATACTACGGCAGCCAATTGCTCTCGCTTCCCCCTCTCCCCCTTCCTCACCTTTGCTTTCCTCCCCTCATGCCACCCCCGCTCTGTTCAGTATTTTCATCTCTTCGGGTTTCTTTTTTTGCGATAGCTTCATCCGGTTGGAACTTAAAACGCACTTCAGTTGCCATTACCTCGGTTTAAGTCCTTCCTCTGCCCTCCGCCTCCACCCCCTGTCCACTGCCCGCTGCCCACTGCCCACTTGACGAGGCGCTGCAGTAGCAGCAGCAGCAACAATTTCATAAATCTTGTTTACTACCGTGTTGGCCTGTCCGCGCCCTTTGTCTTTGGCCCCGTTAAGAAGCATCTCCCCGGTATTACAATATTTGCCCAAAACCCCCGCAAGACTCAGCCTGAACCCGAAACCCCCAAAGCGAACCTGAACCCGAACCCGAACTCAAATTCAAACGGAAACTGAAACTGAAACTGTTATCCAACGCAGCAGCAGCGTACTTGCCTACGCAAAGTCCTTATTCCCTCGTCTTCTCTTTCTTTTTCTTCTTCTCCTTCACATTTTTTGCTAAGTACTCGCTCCACATGAGCTCGCTTTGCTCGCCCAGCTTGAGTGTGGCCCACTGATTCGCACGCTGCAATGAAGGATGGTACGCTGCACGCTCAATAAGCTGGTATGCTGTGTAGGAAAACTTGGAAGAAATTCAAAATAATTAATGGTACGATTGATTAAATAATTATCATCATCTAAAGTGGTAAGATGTAAGGAAAAATTAAATATATTTTATAAATTGTAGATACTATAAGTATAAGTGTATATTATAAAATAAATATAAAATTATTATAAAAAATATATTTTATGTTATTATATAAAAGCGAAATATTATATTATGAAATCTTAAGCATTTTATAATATTGACTTATGAAATTTGGCTTAGAATTCCACTATTTCTTTAAAATTTAACTTGCAAATTATTAAGACAAATATACTAAAGGAAAAGATGGACAGTTGTTTATTAGAGAACCTACATATTTTTTTTAAAGTAAATAAAGACATTTTTAATACGAGCCACAGAGATTTGCTAAACACTCTTAAGTAGAAATAAGTATTTGGCTAATATCTTGAATTCTCTGTTAAAACTTCTAATTCCTTATGAATAAGCTGAAAATGCATTTTCACTCAAATTTTGCCCGTTTTTCCACACACTGTTTTGTTAATTCTCACAGAGAGTCATACAGAAGTGCACTCTGTAATCCAAGGGCGAAAACCGCAATGCAACGACGGGCGGAGAGAGAGAAGGATAGACAGCTCGTTAGAGGACAGCAAGAAGAACGGGAAGAATGCAGGGCGAGAAACCGAAAATCGAATGCGAACCTGAATGCGTCATCCGATGCGCCTAATGACTTCAAATCCCAGCGAGTAATAACACAGACCGATGCGAGGTGTGTCCAGTCGGGCCTGTCGCCAGTGCAATTTGGCACACAGTCGGAAAAGAAGGAGGTGGAGAGATGCCGAGAGAGGGAGAGACAGACAGAGGAAGATATGATCGAAAGCCGACACGGGGAACAGTGCAAATGTTGTGCCTAATTGAGGGCAGAGTGCGGTGCCGTTGATGCTCTTCTCCTCTCCTCGCTCTATCTTTCTGTCTCTCCCTCTATCCCTCTTTCACACTCTTTCTTTCGCTTGCTGTCCGCTGGTTTTTGTCTCTGTTCTGCCTTTGTGGCTGCTGTGCCACATGTCAAGCCTAAACAAAAGATTAGCAGCACTTTGAACACAGCGTGTAGGAGAGGGAAAGAGAGAGGGAGGGAGGAAGATGTGCCTGCACTGGAACTGGTAAACGGGAAGTGGGAAGTGGAAACTGGAAATTGGCAGAGTGGACACGCGTTTTAATGGCTGCAAACAGCGTAAACGTTGCATGCCTCCGCTCACATGCAGCGCATGCAGCAGGGCCGGCAAAAACAATTGTCAACAGACGTGGAAACGTGACCAACGAATTTTACGCACAATTTCACTTTATGCGGCAACATCAGCGGAACAAAGCGCAAGGCGAGCTGGCGAGTGAGCCTCTACCTGGGAGAGCCATCCAATCGGGCTCTCTTTGCACTCACTCGGTGTGCGGGTGTGTGTGTGAGTGCAGAGTCGTGCCATATTTATTGTTTAGCAGTGCCTCCTGCTGCTACTCTTCTACAGCCTCTCCCCTGCTCTCTCTTGCTCCCTCTCTCTCTTATGCTGACCAGCACGGCGTCGGGAAAAATCCAATTAGGCGTCGCATGTGCCGCGTTTGGCGCTTCAAAAATCATCGCTCTTTGTTTTTCCCTTTTGCTGTGTGTGTTGTGTGTTTCCTTTTCGTTTCCTTTTGCTTGAGCAGAGGAGGAGGGGAAGTGCGTATCGATAGTCGCCTTGCGTATGAATCATGCGCACTTTAAGTTGATTTATTCGACAGTTGCATTCTAATCGTAAAAAATGATTGTGCAGGCGCTTAGGCAATGACGGCTCTGACTACTTTAACGACTACAGCGAAAGATACTTTGTTGTGATTGCAATTGCAGTTGTTGTTGTTACTGCTGTTTATGCGCTAGGACTTCCGCAATGCCTGCCTGCCACAATTGCAATGCTCGAGCAGAGAGGGGGTGGCAGAGGCAGAGTAACAGAGAGGGAGAGTGTATGAATACTCGTTTAGCCCATCGTCGGGTACCTTTAATAGCGTTAACGATAACTGGAGTTGCAAAATCAGAAAACATTTATTGCCTGCGGCTGCATTCAGTGTCGGTTCGTTGAACTCAATCCAATTGAATCGATGTGAGTCCAGTTAACAGAATTATGCAAACTTAATTGCTGGAAATGGGGTGCTAATGGGTTAATTTCAGCTGACTAGATACAGTTGTGTAAATTATACATTTTTTGTGTTGGGTACACTTCTTAATTGCGATTGTATTTTGTTGCTTTAAGCAATATTCCGGTATTTGTATTAAACCTGCATATTTCATGCAATTAATTTAAGTGAATTAAATAACTTATGAATGTGCAATCATAATAATTATAATGTTTAGTATTGCTTTTAAATAATAAACTAGATTTTTATTTATTTAATTATATTTATTTTGATGAATTTTGCTAAGTTTTCCATTAGTTCTTAACAGAACTGTGTCCACTGTTAATTTTGACTACGCAATTAAAACTCTCTTTAAAGCCTTTCAAAAATGAAGATTAGAGCGAATGCTGGCAGTGCTCACTCATATTGACAGGCAGGCAGCAATGCAAACGAACGTAAGAGAGAGGGATCAGTTGCCTGCATTCCAAATGACGCCAATTAAATTTCTCTTCTTTAACTGTTACAGACACAAAAAAACAAAGAACTTCCGCACAACTAAATCGACTTATTCAATAAAGTCCACAGAGCTGAGCTGCAGGATTTACTCCACATTCTCTCTTGATGCTCCTCTGCTGCTGTTAAGTAGCTTTAGCTGTCCATTAACATTGCAAATGTGCTGAGCCATTGTCATACACATGTTTCTTTTAGCAATTCCCAGTGGCCAATAGAAAAGTCTCATTTCGATGACGTCTCTCCTGTTTTAGTTGTTGTTGTTGATGTTGCTGTTGCTGTTTGCTTTGGCCGTGTGTTGCTGGAATGTGTTGTTAATGATCATGTTGACACAAGTTGTTAGCAGAATAATTTATGCGACTTGTGACGCTTTAAAAGTTTGAGCGAAGCGTGCAAAAAGCGAATCTATTGCATATTTAATGACACAGGCTGCGGTGGCCTGTCCCCCTCCCCATCTTCTCCCCTTTCCTCTTCGTTTCCTAGAACACTGGCCGGATGCGCGTGCTGGATAAAATTAAGAGCAGCTTGCTCTCAGCCTGGGACCAAGCCGAGACTGAGCAGCGACGTCAGCGGCAGTGGCAGCATAAATGGACGCAACGCTGTTTTTTGTCATTTGTCAACGTCGCCAGTTCCAAGATTTTTCCAGAGACTAAAAAAATGATAAACGCATTCGCTTATGATGTGTAGAGTTTCATAAATCATCTGGAAGTTTGAGTTGCCTTCTGTTTTTGTGTGTCTGTGTGTGCGTTGTTGTGTTGGTGCAGTTGAGTTTACGAGCAGATCAGCCAGAGGTCGCATTGCTGGCTGCTGTACAGAGGCCACTGAGGTCGCCACGCGACAGCGTTTAGACAAACAAGTGTCACTGAAGATGATGAAGAGCTGCCAGCCCAGCCAAGTGGAAGCAACACGGAGTGCGAGAGAGAAAAAGAGTTCACAGAGTGAAGAGAAACTCAACTTGACGCGCGCCACACGAGTTGTTGCTGCGATTTATGCAGCGATTTGCAAGCACTGTCGATCCATGTGTGAGTATGTGTGTGTGAATTTGGGAGAAGGTTAAGAGAGAACTGTCAACTTTAACAGACTGCAGAAAATGAGAGTTTTTATGGCAACATTTAACTCAGCTGTAAAGCGCATTCTGCGCTGTTAAGTTAACAGCCTTTAAACAGCGCCTTGCGGGAACAATTGTTTCAGATTTAATTTGAATTTAAATTGAAATGAATTTGCCAGCTTCTTATTTCCTAGCGACGGCTGAGGTGAGCTATAAAAAACTACTTTGTCTCTCTCTCTCTCTCGCGCGCAGTCCTTTTCACAGTAATTGCCCCACAATATGTGCTTATTATTAATCAGCTTTCACTCGAGACGCCACTCAATGCTATAAGCTCCCCCCAGGGTTGGCATTTATTTTTCGAATGCCTGAGCAAGCTCGAATCGATATCGTAAACTTGAAAGGGCGTCTAATAATGTGCTCAGCATGTCAACTGTTGTCGCCCCATTAGCCCCGCCAGGAGCGGAGTGGGGTGCTCACAGTCAAAGCTCAGCTCGACTCAGAGTCAACAACGGACACCAGTCAACAGTTCCACCCCCCTCCTCTCTTGGCCACCCCTGCACAGTGGCACTTATGAAATTGAATGTAAACAAAATGAACGCACTGTCAAGCGTCCCTCAGCGACAACTGACGGGGCCTCCCCCCTCCCCCCTCTGACTGTTTGACTGACGTATCGGCGCCAAGCAGGCAATTAACATGCAATTGTCATAAATTTACCCAGTGCACAGATTATTAAACATTCATAAAATAAATTACAAGCCGAAGCGCATAAATTCTGAATTGATTTTAACGCATTCTGCGATTGACTCTGCGGACGAAGGACCATGAAACAGAACAAAGCATTGCAGGGGAGCGCATAGGCGAGGGGAAGGGGCACGGGCAGGGGAAGGGTATGAGGTCGTTTGGCGAGGGCGAGAACCAGCCAAGAATCTTGTTATTGAATTATAACAATTTCGACCATAATGGCTAAAGGAAGAACATAAATTTAACTGCAAAGTCTGCGAGTGAATGATGGAGGCGGGGGTGCACAAAGAGATGGGGATGGAAGAGGGAGGAGGGGAAGCCGCAACAACAATGCATAGAAATCAATTTCTGAAATGCGTTCAAGGGTTAAATTTCCTTCAAAGTGAGAGGGGAAAACCAGCAAATAAATATTGTAAATGCAGCAAGAATGAGAGAAAAGAAAAGAGGGGGCAGATGGAGAGTGAAATAAAGCCCTAGCAAGAAGAAGAAGAGGAATCAGTAGTGTAAAAACTATTAAGGGTCTGAAGGGCTTTCTACATCACTTGTGGAGGGGTGAAAATTGTGTTTCTATGAACTTAAATGGGGGAGAACTGGAACTAGTTCTTGTATGGCATAAAAGAAATAATGCAAATTGGAAAGCAATAAGAGAAAAAAAACACAATTAAAATCAGGTTCTAAACTAGTAAGAGAACTGGAACTAGTTGCTCTCTCTTAGTTCTTGCATAGAAAAAGAGCTCATATATAGATTGGATAGAGATACGAAAAATTAACTTAAAGACAATTTTAAACAAATCCTAAAGTAGTAGAAGAACTGGAACTATTGGTTCTCTGATGAAGATACGAAAAATAAACCTTAACAAAAATTAAAATCACATTCGAAAATAGTAGAACACCCTCTACACTCTTTGTAGACTTGTTCTCTTTTAATGTTTGAGATCTGCTTTTTTCAAAAATATAATCAACTTATAAAGAACCATATACTCGTATGTATGTCGTTCCATTAGTACTTTTCAGAAAACTTCCATATGCACGGCTCCATTTCGTGTCAGTTGCTCTTTCGGATATTGCATTACATTCAGGCAAAGGCAAACACAACATAACCTCACTTATGCTAAGGCTGCAAGCAGCTTTGTGAGCTTTGCAAATGCAATTACCAGCGGCTGCAGCTAAGAGATACAAGCTGCGACAGATACAAGATACAAGACACACAACTTCAAGATGCCGTCTGGGGGCGTCTGTCGTCGGCGAATATTATTGGATTACCGAGTGCTCTAACAGTATTTTGTCGCGCTGCGCTGCCAGGAAGTTCAAGAGCTCTAAGCAGATAATTTCGCCGCCATTAGAAATTCTCTCTCTCTCTCTCTCTGTCTCTTGCTCGGCTGCTTTTCGTCCGAAAATTGTAAATATATTTTGTGATGAAACAACGAAACAGAAATGAAATAAAACGAATGAATCCCTAAAAACAAAAAAGAATAACAATGATGATGACGTTGACGGCAGTGAAATAAAAGAAAGAAACGAGAGAAAATATTTTATGACATTGCTGACAATTTATGATGCAAATTCCTCGCTGCAAAAAGCGAGAGAAAGAGAAAGGGGGAAGGAGGCGAAATGAAGGATGCAGCAGGGGCAGCAACTGCAGCAGTTTTGGGGCAGATGCGGCAGCTTTCGGTTGCGCCCTGACGACAAATTGTCGAGAAATTGCATAAAAATACATATCAAAATAAATTGTTATGCTGAAATCTGTAATCTGAAGTAGTTGCGGATGCACTCGAAAGATATTTACGACAGAGGAGAGAGAGACCCAAAGATGAAAAACGAAACGAAAACGAAAAAACGAATCAAAAGCCATTGCGAATTGTTTTTCTGTTGATTCATCAGAAAACAAATTGAAATATTCTTGTTGACATTTTACCAAAAAGTTATGCTCAACATATAGACAGATACAGATACATTTCTGTGTGTGTGTGTGTGTGTGTGTGTGTAATGTGCATATACATAGTAGTAGAGTATGCCCTTTGCAGTGTGTTTGCCGAGTTGATTTATTTAATTTACTAAAGCTAACAGCATAAAATATTTGATAATAAAATCACGTTCACACGCCTGCGGCCACAAATCAATTGAAACCGTATCGAAGCGAACCAGAAATCGACCAACTGACCAACCGAACTAGTTCATTAAAACTTTTATTCCGACATATGTTTGACAAAATGCCAAAAACAAAAAAAACTCTGTTTTTGTATCCCAAATTCGTGGAACGCGGCAACCGCAACAGAACTTCAATGCGTTCAGTGTCGCTCAACGGGATGAATCCCAATCCGAATTCGAATCTGAAACCAAAGCCGAACCCGGAACCCCAAAACCCTTTGGCCTCGGGCTAAACGGACTGTTCCCATAACCTCTGCGTGTGCGGTCAAAACTTTACATTTGATGCGAATTTCAAATAAAATACGAGATTTTATTTATGAACATTTCAATTCACATATCAACAACATTTTTCACATTTGCTAACATTGTGTAATCAATTTTGTGGACGAACCGCAACAGAGAAGCAATAAAAGTGGATATCATTAGAGGCAGACACATGAGCTTGGGGGGTCTGAAATGGACACATAGTTTTGCCGATGACTAATGCGTGCTGTGGGAATGGGAACGCACCAGAGCTCAAATAAATAAAAATACCCAAGCAAATAGTTTCCAGGAATCGCATGAAACTAAACTAATAAAGTCATAAACAAAGGTTTCTTTATACGAATGCAATTCGAAATGTTTAAAGGGGAATTAAATGCAATGAAGGTACTGGGAATAAGAGTTATAGAACTCTCGGGAATTCTGTAAAGTTAAGCTAAAGTATTTGCTAATGAAAATGCAATTGAAATAATTAAATAATAAAGGACAATTTATTAGAAAAGGAAGTGATGTGTAAAATACAAATTTAAAGAAAATAATTATCTCTCTATTGAATTTAGCTATCTTTAGGATTTTCGCAAAATAATTGAAATAATCAAATGGAGGAAAAGTATTTAATAAATAGTTATTAATATAAACATTCAATTTTTATTATAAGTCTATTATATATTTTATTTATTAATATTTTTTTTTATTTATTTTTTTTTTTTTATTTTCCTTAACAAACAAATTCAAAAGATTTTGCCACAGTTTATACAAAGTTCAATACGCGTTAGAATATTTCTTAAAATATTAATAAGAAGCTCATTTCCATGCAGAGCACCCTGTGCACATTATTATTATATGAAACACACATTATATATGTATTTTATGTACATCTGAAGGTACATTTCATTGTTTGGAAATTAATTTATCGCCTTTCAATAATAACGAACCAAAAACATGAAATCAAAGCGCACGATCGAAAAAACGCAGGCAACACTTGAGGATCCCCTCGATCTGAGAGGGGTTCTTCTTCTGCGGGGTATGTCGAAGCGTTGCCTGAATTTAAATGGACAAATTAATTGAGTTTGTCATGGGGTACGGTTCGTGTTCAAAAAAAAAAAAAAAAAAAACTAAAAGAATAACACAAGGAGTAGAGAATAAAAACACTTGAAAAAAATGAGAATTAATTGCTTTTTTCGGACAGCGATTTAATTTGGCATTAATGAAGAATCCAGAAGAGAGAGAAAGAAAGAGAGAGACCTCGAGCCAAAGAGTGCCAATTGGAATCCATCCATAAATCTAACTGGCTATCTGTGCGATCGGCGTTGGGTCATCAAAGCGACCATTAAACAGTTGCAACGACCGCTCAGGCCATTATCCTTGCCTAGGGCTGAGGATCGGTCTACAGGTTACCCCCCACCAGGGTCGAAATACCTGACAGCCCATTTCGAATTCTCTGGACATTAATTATCACGCTGTTGGAGTTGATTCGATTGAATGACTCTCGGATTGTGAAGGAGTGAGGAGACACTATGCGATCGGGTTGGTCCTCATTCTCCTTTTCGTGTTCCTCCTTCTTCGCATCTTCGGTTGACAGTTTGATTGTGTCGCCTTTTGTGCATTAATTGAGACCCAAAGAGCCGAAAATGAAGTCGTCTCTCCACCTGGAATGTGAAGAGGGAACTCTCCCCACTGCCCTCTCTCTGCGCTCAGCTTTTGGACCACACAGAGAACGTTTCGGTTTTGGAACGAAGCAACCTTTCCCTTGGCCGATTAGTGCGCCCTGCGGGCCGCATTTGCCAATCAATTATAATTGATTAGCGATATTAACTGAAATTAACATCGATGATTATTCGCCCGCAGCCGCAGCGACATTTGTCGAGAGAACGAGAGACAAATATACTTCGATTGAAGAGCGATAGGGATGGGAGGGGGTGGGCGCGTTTCCATCATTTCGATATGTTTCGATAAATGATGAATGACTTAATTGCGGCTCTCGACATATTTTCGAAGCGTTGCAATTATCATTTCAACATGTATTTTGTGCCTATAACGATGTTTATATGCTAATTTAATTAATGCGGAATGCGAAGGGAACTATAGAGATGTGATAAAGGGAGAGGGAAGATCGAAAAAGACTGGGTGCAGTTGATTAATCTCTGTATAAACTGTTTTGTTATAAGAAGTTTAATGACAAATTGAAAGTGGCAACAAAACAATTTGGAAAAGGAAAGATAGAGATAAGAAAAAGTGAAGGATACAGATAAGAATACAGAGAAAGGGAGAGGGTGCAAGACAGAAAGTAAAGAAGTAAAGATAAAGAGCGAAAAAGTATGAAAAGTAAAGCTACAGAAATACAAAACAGGGAGAAAAGAGAAAGGTTAAGGGAAAGAGGAGAATACTTCGAGGAAGTGCGCTTTACATTTAGAATTTATTTATATAATAGATAAAAACACAATCCAAACAAAATAACCTTTCTTCATATCCACAATATATTATAATAAATCAAGAAACCCCAGCAACCTTTGCCAAACTGAAACAACTCCCTGCGAACTGCGTTGCAGCCCTGAAATCTGTCAGACATAAACATCGCAGTTGGCTTTGATTTTGGTTCCCATAAAACGAAAACAATCCATTGACGTTTTCGATTGTTATTTCTCTTTCAACTGTTTTGTTGTCTTTCAATCCAACAATGGGGCGTGGCCGCAAAGAGTCGCATCGATCTGACTCGTATTCCAGCTCAAAGACACGCGCTCGCTCCCGCTCCCGTTCGCAACATCGTCCGACCCGCTCGAGTGTGAAGAAGAGCGAACAGTTGCCGGCCAAGCGTCGCAAAGGTCAACGGATCTCGGGCTGGGACATTCCGCCCGTGGGATACGAGCACCTCACGCCCAGCCAGTACAAGATGATGCAGGCGAGTGGACAGATTGCCTCACGCATACTGCCCGATGCCACGCCCAATGCCGAGTCGGCGGCAATTGCGACAGTGACGCGACAGGCGCGACGCCTTTACGTGGGCAACATTCCGTTCAGCACGACAGACGAGGACATGATGGCCTTCTTCAACGGGCACATTCAGCGCGTCAACGGGACAGCCACGCACGACGGCAAGGCTGTGCTCTCGTGCCAGACAAACCTGGAGAAGAACTTCGCCTTTCTCGAGTTCCGCTCCATGGACGAGACAACGCAGGCCATCAACTTCGATGGCATCACATATCGCGGCCAGAGCCTGAAGATACGACGACCCCATGACTATCATCCGGTCTCCTCCGTGAACAGCGGCGGCACGATATCAATATCGCAAGTGGTGCCAGATTCGCCGCAGAAGCTTTACATCGGAGGGTTGCCAACGTGCCTGAACGATCATCAGGTGAAGGAGCTGCTCGGCACCTTTGGCAAGTTGCGTGGCTTCAATTTGGTAAAGGATACGTTGACATCGGATAGCAAAGGTTTCGCCTTCTGCGAGTATATGGATCCTCTGGTCACGGAACAAGCTATTGCCGGGCTGAATGGCATGCAACTGGGAGATCGCAAGCTTGTGGTGCAACGTTCCATTGCGGGTGTACGCAACATGGTTGCCACTCAGGTGCCTGTGCTGCAGGTGCCGGGCTTTCCCACTGAACTCTGCACTGGTCAGGCCACCGAGGTGCTGTGTCTGCTCAACATGGTGATGCCCGACGAGCTGATCGACGACGAGGAGTACGAGGACATCAGGGCGGACATCAAGCAGGAGTGCGCCAAGTATGGCAAGGTGAAGAGCCTGCGAATTCCCCGTCCACAGGGCGACTCTCAGCACGGCGGCTGTGGCAAGGTCTTTGTGCGCTTCGAGTCTGTGGAGGATTGCAAGAAGGCACTCAATGCGCTCAGTGGAAGGAAGTTTAGTGGCCGCATTGTCATGACATCGTTCTACGATCCCTGCAAGTACAAGCAGAGGGACTTTCAGTAACAGGCGAGTGGGGGGGTCTACTGTTGCTATAATTATTGTATATATCATTGAGTGATATAAATCTGAGTTACTATATAGAATTAAAATAAAATGAGGTTTATAAAATGGAATACGCGTTGTATACCCTGTAATTGCTTTGGTTAAGTTGGTTAAGCTTGTTTAGTTATATATAAAATTTACCTATATAATCTTAGTATAATTTCCAAGTAAAACCAAGTTATACCCTATGTACATTTTAATGTTTTTACGGCTTTCATTCATCTTTTTGTTTTGCCAGACTTTCTGTTGCCTGTTCCCCAGCTTAAAGCTCAGCACTCGCTTTAGATTCTCAGAAAATAAACACACTCTCAACCTTGTCAAAACAACAACGGGGTAAAGCGTATGGGGAACCTTTAAATACCCTGTAATGACTATAAACATTACTGTTCGTTTAATACGTCAAGTTTCATTTAAAGCTACTAAAATTGAGATTGAAATGCCGAACAGTTGAGCATACCCTGTAAATTACTATTGATATACAATGCTAAGTTAATTTTGAATATATATCACAATCAAACATGGTTTATCAAAAGGTTCTCCAGTATTTTACTATTATCTTAAGCCATGAAATACATTTAGGTAGTATAAAACTGTCTGCAGTGCAGTTGCGCATTCAAATGAATTATTTATTTATTTAAAATCGACTTTTTAAAAGTAAAAATAATTAATTTACCTAATTGTAAATTTTGAATTATTTTTTATTAATTTTAATATCCCTCTTCCCCTTCCCTACAGGGTATCTACACGCATGGCTGCATTTATCTCTTGCGCTTGATCGCCCTGCTGTGTTGTCATATCAGCGGCTTAATGCCCGACAAGCTCCTTTCGCTTAGCCTGATGGCCCAAGCCAGGCCACGCCCACCGCCTACCGTCTTTAATTTCGTTCATTTCTGTTGCTCCTTCGCGAACTGATTCAATTAGGCGACCGAGCGTCTTAGTGCCCCAAGAGCTGCTAATTAAAATTTTCGAGTTGCGCCTTATCGCCGGCATTTCTCACATATTCACACCTCGTGCCCAGACGAGCCGTGAAATATCTCAAGACGAAGCAGAAGCTGAAGTCGAAACAGAAGGCGGAACAGCAGTTGATGTTCAAGGAAGCGCGTAGAGAGGGGCCCAAGGGGGGAGGGGGGCTAAAGCTGAGCTTATCGCGCGCACTACGGTTGCATTTTCTCAGGTCTCGTCGGGGCCGTTTCTTATCTTTATTTTGGTCATTTGCCGAACAACCCGTCATCAATAATGAAATGCAACCGAGCCCCGACTGTGGTGCAACTGGACTGCAAGCGGGTTTCGACTGCGGCTTCAACGGGGTCTGAGCTTGGCTTTAACTCGGCTGCAACAGGGTCTTCATTGAAGAGTTTAATGCAGTTCAACGTCGGTTTCAATTGGGACTTTCTTTACTTTGAACTGCACTTAGTTTTTATTCAGTAGGGATGGAATTTCTTTGGCTGTTGTGCTTAGTTTGAGTTGTCTGAAAAGATGATCCCTTGTTCCTTCAAGAGCTTCTTCAACTTAGCTTTCTACTGTAGAGTCAACTCAACTTTTGGAGAGTTTCAATAGGGCTTCACTTGGGCTTCGACTGGGCTTCAATTGCATTTTACAAACCGGCTTCAATTGTTGTTTGCACTGCCAGCAACTTTGTCTTTTTAGTATAGCTTCAACAGTGTCTTCAACTGGAGTCTTAAAGGGCTTCAACAGAGCCTCATTTGAAGCCTAGTAGTCTTCATCTGCTATTGAATTCTGAATTTATCTTCAAGGTGGGTATGACTAAGAGCTCAATGAGATTAGAGAGAAGATGCTTCAAGAGCTCTTTAATCCTTCCAAGAGGAACCTTAAAGAGTTTCAATTTTAATCTACACTGCAGCTTGCACTGAAGATTTTACAGAAGCTCCAACAGGTTGTTCAATTTGGCTTCCGTTTTGGCTTCGAGCGAATATGGAAAACCTTCAACCTCAAGCAGCTTTAACGTCTGCCTCAACCTTTGTTTCAACTTCTGCTTTAACTTCTGCTTTAATTTCAGCTTCAACCACTACCTTACTCTTTGCTTCAATCTCTACTTCAACTGTAGCTTCAACCTCTGCTTCAACTTCTGCTTCAACCTCTACATCATCCACAGCTTCAACCTTTACTTCAACCTCAGCTTCAACTTCATCTTCAGCTTCAACTTCATCTGCAACCGAGACCCAACTGTGATTGAGTTGTACCTTGAACTGCGCGTCTTCCCACTGCGCCTCCAATTGCGTCAACTCAACTGGGACCTCACCCGGTCGTCAACTGTGGCCCCACCTGGTCTTCAACTGGTTGGCGATTTATCTGCGGCTTGGTCAGCTCAAGCTAAACGCTTTATCGCATCGCGCCGCTTCCACTCGGGACACAAATTAATTCAACGCGCTGGATTTGTCATTCGGAGGCTTTTAGGCAGCGCGTCGTGCGCGATTAAAGCGTTGCCGCCGCCAACTCCTCTGGGAATCGATGTGTCCAGGGGTAATTAATAAACGCCCATAAAGATGCGGATACAATAAAAATTCCAAGACGAGTTGAAGACTGAAAACTGGAAAAATCGTTGAAAAAGGGTTTCTTTCATCGATGTTTTTACGAGCTGCAGCTGCCCCGTCCGGGATTAACTGGATTCTGTGCGTGAGACGTTCCCCTCCCTGCTGCCTCATCTACTGCTCCCCTTGCGTCCCCCACGCACTGTTCTTTGAACGGTGTCTGAGGTTAGGGCCGACACGATTGTCGATTGTCGCCCGCAACGCGTTTTATGACTTCGGATCACGATCCCCAGGCGGATGGATGAATGTTAGGTAATCGCGGCGCGATAAGAAATTAAGAAATCAAATCCATGACTCTGATAGTTGAGTGAACTCTGAATGCACTGGAAGAAAATGTAGAAAAGATGAAATGAGAAAAACTCTGTCAGCACAGGGAAAAAGAGTAGAAAAGATCAATAAAGATACCTCAAAACAAATGAAATCTGATGCAACTCTGAAGATTATAAGTCTAAGGTAAATATGGTAAACTTCAGGGTTGCAGTGCATCATAAAAATGGAAATTAATATTATATTATATTATATCATATCCGATAGTACAGAAGTTGTCTCAGTTTTTATGGTGATGAATGAAGCAAACATGTTTCATTATTTGAAAAAATCGTTTTTTTTCTATGGCACTAACACCTTTAGTTAATCTCCTATTAATCCCTTAAATTTCTCCCAGTGTATATCGTCATTAATTGCAGTCTCATCGTTTGGTATGCCAGACTGGGCGTGAGCTTCGAGCTGAGATTTGAATATGATGTAGTAGATAATTATGGGTTACAGGATGAACTTGATGTTGGTGAGGGCGTAATCTTGATGATGGCCATTAAAGGCGGCTACCTGGCGATGTTTTCAGCTTCCAAAAATGAAGAGAGAACATACGAACTTAATTAGCTCTTGTTGTGCGACTGTTATACTACTGTTATACAGACCATTTGCCATTCGATAAACTACTTAAGGCAGCCCGATATGTATCTAAACTCGGCAGCTAAACAAACATATTAAGAGATCATAAAAATTAGTTGTTCTAATGATGCACGAAACTTGCTATCTGTTCCGATCTGCCATATCTGATCAATTTGTAAGGTCGCCTAATGAAGAGATATTAGACAGGGAGAGAGAAAGAGAGAGAGAAAAGGAAAACAAGTTTAAAGCAAAAGTCAGAGCTGTTTTTAGTCGGAACCAATTTGCATTTCGAGCTGAACTTTGGCACGACTTGGAGACCCTTTTTCCTCGTTTTAATCGAAACCAATCAACTTTTTTCTGTTTTCTGGGTAAATATTATAACGGGGGTGGTGGCAGTAGGGAGAAAGAGGGAGAGTTGAAAAGGCATATTCAATTAACTCTGAAAACCTGTTGCTATAGTTGCTTCCCTCCCCCACTTTCTCCTCCCTTTCTCCCTGCCTGGGTCACATTAACCCATTCAATTTGCATTTCCTGCTGGCTGCCAAATGAAATCAAATAAACAAATATTTCGGGGGCAAAAAAATACTGGGAATGTTTTGTAATTTCCTTTTGCATTCGGGTGAACAAAGGCGAAAACAAATTACACGCAAATACTCAAATAATTTCGGTGAAAATGTTTAACAGCAGAACGGCGGGCAAGTTTGGCATGACAGCGCGACGACGGCAGGAGCGGGGTGCGGGTTGCAGGCAGAGTGTGGCTGGGGAGGTTCTCAGCAGAGGGGAGGAAGGGGGTAGAGTTTGTCAAGTGACGTTGCTCTGTCTCCGACTACGCTTCGTTAATGGCAGCGCAATTAATTCGAGCAAATCGTCTGTGAACCCTTTTTATGACCTCCGCGAGAGTAGGAGCAGAGGCAGGAGGAGTGCCAGGGGGAGAACAGGGGTCGCCAGTTCGACGTAGTAAAGAAAAAATTCATTAAACGTTGCGCGCCGGCACTTTTGTTTGGCTTTTACGTTTGCTTTGAACCGCTCGCCGTGAATTTAACGAATATAACAAAATGCGGAATAGGCGCAGAGACGTAAAATTTGTCTAAATGCTACGCAAATTGATGCTCTACACGGTTCCGGAAAAGTGCTCTGCTGCGCTTTAAACTCAACTAGGGTTCTTAGCCGGAAACAGAGTTGTTTGCACAGCTCGGTACTTTCCCGAATTGAGGATGAGCGAGTGGGCAAACCGCATAACATAGATACTCTACTGAACGGAAGTGGAACTGCAGTAATGTAAATGAAAGAAATGTTAAATAACAGCATGTTAAATTAGGAGGAACCTGAGGGGGTAAATCTGATCTGAGTCTTGTACAATTTGGTAAGTATAAGAGCAATAGAATTATAAATATAAATAAAATATGTCCGTTAATTATGATAGACATGATCCCAATATCTATAAATGTTCTCAGCTTTATTTATTCGTTATTATTATTATAAATTAAATTAAAATCTTTCATTAAATAGAAACTGTTTCCCATCTTTATCAAAGTAACAATTTTACATTAATGGTTAATAGATATTCTTATTATGAAATTCAAAGTTAAACCTTATCAAATTCACAGAAATATTTCCCACTTTACTGTTTAAATAATCAACATCCTGTTAGCGCTTTGAGCTTCTCAAGAAGTTTCTTGATTTAAATTCCATTTCCAACAGTCGATTCTCATGAAATTCTCAGAACGTGCAGTAGAAATATAAATTTTAAAGCACCTCAAGCCTTTACCTCATTATACGCAACAAATTTGTAAGAACAACAAAACAAAGGAAGAGCATTGAAAATAATCCCAATACGATATGATAAATGAACCCATTGCGAAGGCGTCCGAAGATGCAGCAATAAATAACCAAAAGCGAAGCTGAGCTAACTGAGCAATTCAAGCGTCTGTCTGTGAGGCTTCGAGACACCCTACGGGGAAAAACCAATAAAATTAAAATGCTAAACTGAATGAATTTTCCGACGCGAAAACGCGAAGAAGAGCAGAGCGCCGGGACGCGCGTTTAATGAGGGCCATAAAATCGAAGGCGCCGGGCCAGTTTCAGTTCCAGCTACAGTTCCAGTTTCGGTTGGCAAAGGCACACGAAAAAGTGTAACAGGTGCGATAACAACAAAAACCACTGGACAGCGGGACAGCGGGAAGAGGAGAGGGAGCAAGACAATGAAATTATAATGCAGATTATGTGTAAAACAAAGCGCGCCCTGCCTCAGGTAGCTGCTGCTGTTTAAGGACATTGGGCAACATGTTGAAAGCACTTTAATGCCGGACAAAACATTTTCCAATTTTCCCTTACTTACTTTGATATTTTACCGACTCGTCGGATACCCTCTACTAAATCGGATGCAGTGAGAAAGAAATAAACCCAAAGAGGGAAACCGAGTTGAATCTATGCAAATGAACAGCAAAAGGCGGAGAAAATAGAAGGAGGCGGGGCGTGTCGGACTCTTAAGTGAGTTCTGAATGCATAATCTGTAGCAACAACAACAACAACAACAACGAGAACAATAACTGCAAACAGAAAAAAACACTTAAAAAGACAATGCAAAAACAATTTAAGCCGTTGCAAATGCTCGACTTCTGGACTAACCGAACGATTGTTGTTCCAATTAAATTTTTGGATAGGAAATTTGCCGAGATTTTCCTAAAAGGGCTTAGCACTCTTGTGGGCTTAAATAGTTATACTATGTTGTTGTTATTGTTGTTGTTGTTGGCACTGCTGCTTCTTCTTGCAACTGACTGGAACTGGGCCAAAAAGTTTCTTGCATATGTTTTGCCTCGAGCTAAGTTTCACTTTTGACAATAAAATAATAAAATTTCTATCCCAAAATAGCAAAGAGAAGAACTAGAGAGGTGCAATTTGCAGCAGTTTTACCTTGGATTGAAAATAAATAAATGGATTATATAGAAAAAGAAGATATAGTTTCGTGAACTGCTAAAGTTTGGTGTATTTAAAGTATATAAAGTATGTATTGTATATTGTAATATAGTTTGATTGTTCATATGATAATACAAATATTTCTAAAGAGTTCTTTACATGTATTTATGATACTATAATATATTTATTATATATATTCATGAATAGTTTATTGATCTTACAATATTAGATACGAGTATATAAAATACTTATTATATATATTCATGTACAGTGTATTTATTACAAATATGGAATATATACGTTCAATGTAGAGGGTAAAGCTGAATAATTACTACTACTTTTAATATATATATTCATGAATAGTAAGTCATCTTAAATATTATATATACAATACATATTATATATATTTATGAATAGTGTATTTATTTCGTAATATAGAAAACGAAAGCATCTATAGTTGAAGGTTAAGTCTGCATTGGTGTATATAGTTCCGCACTCTGCATATACATATATATTATTCTTATAATATATATTCTTGATCTGCAAACAAATCGAAAGCAAACCGACTGCACTGGGGCCTAGATCTAGTCTGACAGACAAGCTAGCTAGGCCCAGCCCTGCCCATTTCCTGCGTACTTTGCGCTCTATTCGATTCCCCCAGAGAGTCCACTTCAGCCACTCCTCAAGCACCGAGCCCGCCCCTGCCCCACGGGTGGCTTGTCAGTGGCACGATGACTGACAAGTTTATCCTGGCTGGCAGTTGCATCTTTTCATTACGGCAAGGCCAACATGCCACTTGCTTGGGCAGCGCTCTAATGGGTCAACGAACTGGCCAAAAGAAATAGAATAGTGCAGAGATATGCCAGGAGGGTGGTCTTAAGGGGAGGTGCAGGGGGGGGAGGGAGAGCAAAGGAACTGGTACAGTTCCAGTCCTTATTGTTGTTGCTGCTGATGCTGCTGCTGCTGCTGTTGCTGAATGCTTCGTAGTCATTGCTCTATCTTCATTCATTTGTCCTGGCACCCGCCCTCCTCCTCGCATCCCCCCTCGGGCTGTCCCTGTCTCTGTCTCCACTCGACCTATGAGAACTTCAACTTTTGATATCCATCTGAATTTGCATTATTTTCTTTCGCTCTTCATTTCGCTGCTGTTGCTGCTGTTTACTGTCATTCCGATTTTAATCTCCACTGCCCTCTGCATGGGCTCTCTCTCCCCCTCTCTCCCCTCTCTCTCCGTCTCTCTCTTTCTGTCTTTCTCTGTGCCCTGCCCTTTGCTGGCACTGCTTTATTTAGTTTTAAATTGTGCCTCGGCTTCTGCTTCTGCTGCTGCTCTTCCTCTTTCTTCTTTATTCCAACTTCTGTTGTTACCTGCCGCGTGCCCAGGCACACGAACAGGTTCCATTTCTTTGGGTTCCTTTCCCCTCTCTCCTCCTCTCCTCTCTTTCCCCCCTCATTCGATGCAGTTGCCCCTTTAGAGCGCATTTCACGAGTTAAACTCTGAAAAAGTATCCTAATTGGTATTAAAATCGCTGTTATTTTTTCCGCCTTTGTTGCGGGTTTTTCTTGTTCTTCTTGTTGCAGTTGTTGTTGTTGTTGCTGTTGTTGCTTTTTGTATTCTGATACTTTAAAAGGCAGATCAGAGCAGGCGTGTCCGCCCTTGCCTTGTGCCCCTTATCGTGGCACTCTGCTATTCAAATTGCATTCGAAACTAAACGGAGCGTTTCTTTTTTCACTGATTTTACTGATTTCATCGTGGATATTTCTGATAAAAATCAAAATGAATTCGCTTCTGTTTTTTGCCCGCGATTTAAATGTCCGATAAGCTTCGCCGGGAATAAAGCAGGGAAAAACTCTCAGAGGATTATGAAAAAGTACGTAGAGCTGCCTGCAGCACGTAATTAAGTGATTTTTACATCATTAAAATAATTTCTATAGCTCTATTTAATGACCCAAGTGGGGTCATATAATACGAATTATGAGTTTATTTACCTTAAAGATATGATAGCTTTAAATAAAATAAAATACCGCAGATATGGCATTTTAAGCGGTTTATTAAATGAAAATATTTTTTAAATATTATTCAATAGATTCTTGAATATTTGCAGTACGAGGAAAATAAATTATCAATTGCGCTGGTCAGTTAATCACAGTAAAACATATTTTATGTTGACTATCATTACAGAATACTAGTCCGAATTGTGGACATTAATATGCTTTAACAGCATTGTGGAAGCTATTACTCCGAAAATTGAATTCAAACTATTTCTGTAACTCGAATAAATTGCTGCATTTTAATATATTTAATAAAGCTTTACCTTATATTGAAGCCTTATTATAAGTTGAAATTTCACTTATACTTTTAATATTTTATAATTATTTTTAATTAATATGCATAGTATTTATTTCAACTCACTCGTCCTGCTCTCTCAAATTTCCCAACCGGTAAACATAACATCCACAAACTCTACTTCCACACTGAGAGCAAGTGATAACAGCAGCTGAGAGCGAGAGCGTTTAACAGTCCGAAGAGCTGTACAGCCTGTGGAACGCATTAAAGGAAGTATGTCAGTCTGTTAATGTTAGCAGCCGCATATCACACAAGGCACATTCATGTGAGTGGACAACAACAACAAATCCATCAAGCCTTATGCAAATCTAGTGCACTGCATGAAACTCGACTTGCTAAATGAGCCGCAATTAGTATGTTAATGGAAGCCAGGGACATAGTGAAGAACAACTAACGATTATGTTGATGATAATGAAAGTTTAAGTGACTTGTGTCGGGCTAATGATATGCATTAATTTAAACTCCATAAGTTAACGGCAATGGGCATGCTGTTTGCAGCACATTAACAGCGCAGTGCACTCTCTCACGCACTGTTAACCGACTCACTCAGCAGCGGCGCATGCGATCCACCCACCACTATCCACAGGTTCCACTGCAGGGCAGAAGCAGCAGCTGAACAGCTGCTGTTAGTTAACATCGATGCGCCTTCGCTTGTGAATGCGTGCGTTCAGTATTGCCGAGAGTTTCAAGCGTTGTGGTAGTCGTAGCGGTTGGCGCTGCCGTTACACACATAAAAACGAATCGCGTTCGTTCGTTCGTCGTACGTCGTCTTCGTTCTCTTCGTCGTTCTTGTCGTTGTCGTGGTCGGCATTCTCGGCATCGTGTTATAACACATTAAAAGGGACGATCGAAAGGGCAACCAGTTGATGAACTGCATCAGCTGCCGATGATCGTTTCGGGTTCTGATTCTTAAAAACAAGTTGAAACGCACAAAAACAACAACAGCAAAAACTTAGCGAGGAAATTAAAAATATACAGCAAGTGGAAGTTGCTGTTGAATTGAAATTGAAATTGAATGCAGATTGAAAGGACGCTGCAGCTAAGCACGCGAGTGTTTATCTACTCTCAGTGTCTGTGTGTGTGTGAGTGAGTGAACAAAGTGTAAAGTATCGCAGCATAATAAAAACATAACAAAGCAAAACAACAACAAGAGGATAACGGCCAAGGGATTACAACAAGGATTAAATAACAAAGTAATTTGCATATGCTGAAAATAAATTAAAATTATGAATGCCCTACCCCACCCCTTGCCACCAACTGGCAGAGCCTTAATTAAGCATTAATTTATGCTGCCTCAGCAGACCTGGGACGGATGTCCGTCCATGTCCATGTTACGAGTCAATGAAATTTTTAATTGTCCACGCGTGTCGAAAGTGAGGGTCCCCCCTCCCCCTGCTCGGGCAAGAGGGGGGTTACTCTCGTGCCGGAACCGCCCTCAACTTCGAGGGCAAAGTGCATGTTTTCCGCATATTTATCATGCGTATTGCGAAGTCAGCCTGCAGCTGGATTTCTAATGTAATCCCCTCCTTCCCCTGCGCCACTTCAAATGAAAACAAAAAGAAAACATCCCCAACAACAAGTGCAATCGGCTCAAGCGTCCCCACTTATTACACTCTGCTACAAATTAAGTGGAAATTGATGTTTATGGCGCAAAAGTTTTGGAAAACAAAATATTTGTTTTTATTTATTTACAAGTGAAAATAATTCCTCATGCTCTGGCAAAAGTTGAGATTGTGAATAAATAGAGCTTCATAAGTCATGCAACAAAATGTTTTTAAGTTTACAGATATATTTCAAGAACATTTTATTAAGTGCCTTCAAAGTGGGGCTCCTTGGGTTGTATCTTTGATTTGCGGCCAGGTGGCTTCAATTCTGAAAGGAGTGAGGTATTTTACGGATTGTTAGCAAAGCTTTTTAATTCATATTGTGAATCAAGGAAGTTTTCTACAAAATTACACGTTTGATATGTAGAAGTTTTAATTGTGGATTAACTTGTAAAAACTTTTGGTATATTTAGGTTGGTATGAAGAATACTGACACGTTTTGAAGAATATTAATAATCAGGCCCGTAGCGAGACGTGTGCAGGGCCTCCGCCTGCAATGGGGCCAATTAGACAAGGGAAGAAGTAGCCAAAACAAGAAAATATATACTTTGCGGGGTCTTTAACTTTTCCTGGGCGTAATAATTGCTTGAATTGATTAAATATATTATTAATTTGGAACATAAGGATCCGAAATATGGAAAGCTAAACAAATATTGATTGTTAAATCAAGAAATATTTTTATATAGTAAAAACTATTTATATAAAAGTGAAATGTTTAGAATAATTTAACACATCAGAGTGTAATATTAATTTTTAATTTATTCAAAGTGATTAAGTAAATAAAATAGAAAAATTTCTTAAGGTGACTGTTTGAGCTTGAAAAACATTAATGTTAAATTCATAAACATCGATGTTTCATATATAAACCCGAAGCAAACATTGATGTTTCTCCAGCTTTAGTTCCTTGTTGACTTATTTATCCTTTTCTCAATTCACCTGACTCCTGACTCTTTAATATATTCTATAGCTCCTCCTCTGCTAACTAGCAACTGCTTAGCTGCTTCACTAGTCAACAAGTTTAAGGCTAAATTAGTTGAATTTCCCCCTGCTCAGTTCTCTGCGCTACTGAGCTGCAATTAACATTAATATTGTTTATAAATCATTGTGGCAACAAATTGATTTCCCTGCCCCGAGCTGTGTCTGCTTTGCTGCTGCTGTGAGCTCTGCTTAACTCTCACATCTTATTTTCAATTTCGAAGCTTTTGCGTTTCCATTTCACTTCGCATCGAAAATCCTCACACCAAGAGCAGTTCCCCCATTCCCCTCTCCCTACTCCTGTTCTGCTCCTCCTCTCTCTGTCTGCCACGCTTTGCTACTTGGCCAGCAATTGTTGAGCCACTTGGCTGTGCCCGTTACTCCTCAACCATGCTTCACTCTCCACTCCGCTTCACCTCTCCCATTTCCCCTCTTCCTTCTCCCTTGTGCCCGCTGTCCTTGTTCGCTTTCTTTGCTTCTCATTTTTCTGTGTGTTGCGGTCAGTTTTGCCGCGTGCCGCGTTTTTTGGTTCGCACGTGAAAAGGACATCACCAGGAAACACACACACACACGCACACACACAAATAGAGCGTGTGTGTGCACACAAAAAAACCACAAAGTTGGGTTAGACAGAGAGAGGGAGGGAGGGAGGTAGAGAGGGTGAAAGAGGGGGGGTATGAGGATGTGGGGCGGTTCCACGTTGACCTCGCGTCGCCTGCAGCGTTAATTTATAATTTACTGTGCTCACTGAGACCGTCCTGAAACGCACAGTGTGCCCATCCTGCGACCCCGCCCACTCGCCCACTCGCCCACTTTTATTATTATTATTTTGCTGTGCGTTGTTCTACGCGCTGTGGCGCGTCGAGGCTTTTCCATCCATGCCATTTTCCATTTCCACAAGTTTTTCGACTTTTTTACATTTGCCGTCGGCGCTGGGACGGACGCGCCTCTCGTTCTCGTTCTCATTGTTGTTGTTGTTGTTGTTGCTCCCTTTGTTGTTGTTGTTGTTGCTATTGTTGTGGTGTCCCTTCATTTAGTGGTGCCGGTGCGGGTTCCCCCACGCCACCCCCCTCTCTGTGGCTCACTCAGAGGCGCTTGTGAAAATTGCCTTTTCAACTACTCAGTGACATTTGACTTGTTGTTGTTGTGGAGCTGCTCTCCTTATTGTTGTTGTTGCGTTTAGTGCCTTAATTTTGTTCGTGCGCTGTTGTTGTTGCTTTGTTTTTTTTTTTTTTTTTTGTGGTTTTATTTTGCGCAGATTTGTGTGACTTGTGAACCTGCCTGGACTCGGCACTGTTGCTCGTCCTTTTTTTTCTGTCGCCGTTTTGTGTTTGTTGTTTTAATTAATTTGTAAATTTACTTGGCTTAAAGCAAAGCACACAAAACAGACACCAAAAAAAAAGAGAAGAAAGAAGGCAAGCGGAAGGCAAATTAGCCAAAGTTCAAGTCCAAAAGTGACGGCACATCACATGCATAAATTCTGTTTAAGAACTTTTTGTTCTAAAGTTTTTCTGTTCCTCAGCCGGGGAGGCAATGTTAATCTTAATGAGCGTACTTAGCCAGTGCATTAGCCAGCGGGGAAGGTTTCCTGGAGGGTTTTTGTGAAGCTTTAAAAATTGAAAGTGTGCTAAGAATTGTTTTAAGATGGGAAATGGAGAAATGGGAAATATATTATAATAAATAGATAGGTAAATTAAATTTATTAAATTAATTATTAAATTTAAATTATTTAATAATATATTATTAAGTCTTAAATGAATTAACTGGAAAAAATATTCTGCGCATTATCAAATTAAATTTAAATAAATTAATAATAAAAAAGATAGGTCGAAAGAGATCTATGTAACTAAGAAAAGTGTTCTTCGCAATATCAAAATATATTTATGGAGCTTAAATTGAAATTCAATCAAAAATTGATCAGCAATCTAGTTGAATATTATTATTATCATTATTATTATATTATTATTATCAATTTCTTTAAATTTTAATAAGTAGTAATTAAATAAAGAAAGCATTTTGCGTTTGAATAGATTTGGTTTACCTGAAAACCTATTGAATAAATTTGTTCCAACCCAAAATGAATTTAACAAGCAGAAGGAGGCTTGGCAGCTCCTACAAACTTTATATATTCTTAATCAGTATCAACAACCCGATATAGCTATAAAAACAACGTGCTTCTTCTCCTGTTCAATAATTATTCCAAGAACCTAAAGCAATTTCAGTTTAACCTGAAATTATTAATCAAATTCAAAATTCAAGAGAATATTTTAAATATTTAAATTGAAATTAAGTTCCTGGCAAGGAAAACAAACTGCTGAATTTAGCCGCGTCTAGACAAACTTTTCTGCCTTGTGCTTTATTGAATTTTGAAAACTCTTCTTTGGCAACATTCACTCCCTCTCCCCCCTTTGTGGCAAGTAAAATCGTTTAAAAATGCAGCATAAATAAAGAGAGCGACCCTTGGAAGCAGCAGCAAGTGTTGCCATTGTTGTCTAAGCCATCGTTTAAAATAGCTCGTAAAATTCAATCATTTTCCTATGCCTTGGGGCCAGACCACAACCCTAATTCGTCTTCAGTGTAAGGTGGCCAGAGGGGCGTGGCAGGTTGCCTTAAAGCCACCGCAAGCTCAATAATTTCTGCTAATAAATTCAATTTCCTTATTCAGGCAGAAATATCAACAGTGGCAACAAACACGACCTGCACACACGCACACACACACACACTCACACACACGTACAGGGAAAATAAATTGAGGAAAAGCCGGCGCTGAGCATTTGCCTAAAGGCCATTAATCGCTCATTTTTCGCCTAAACAAAAAAGAACCTCCCACTCCCCCTCTTCAAAGACCATGTTTGCCCAGTCAAAACAAAAGCAGCAACAACTACAACAAGAACAGTGGGCGACAGCAGCAACAGCTGTTTGTTATTGTTGTTGTTGCTGTTGTTGCTGAAGTGTTTAACTTTTGTTTCACTTCCGAGCACCGCAAAAACCAAAATAAACTTTGTCATTGTCTTGTTACGAATCTCGAAAAATGGCAAACGGGAAATGGAAAATGGAGAATGGAAAATGTCGATGAAGTCGTTACGTTTTTGCATCGGAAAATGTGTCCTAATAAAGCAAAGGCAGAGCGAAACGTGCGCACGAATTTAAAATTAAATAAACAGAGAACATCAGCAGCAACAACAGCAACAAGAACAACAGATTAAAACAACAAGAAAAACCTCCCAAATGTGCAATTAAAAAATTTTACAGTCATAACTTTTTATTATGGAACATAATTCAGTCTCCGCTTTTAATGCCAAGTGCTGCTGGCGCGTGTTTTCCCTCCCGTTTCCATTTCATTTTATATTCTCTTTCGTCCTTTTTCCAATAAATTGGATGACGCGCTCTCTTTCTCTCTCTCTCTCACTCCCTTCTCCTCCTCTGGGCTAGAGAATTAATTTCATTTTCGCAAGCTTAATTGCATTAAATTTAACCGACTTTATGTTTCTTTTTCATAATTATTTTGTTGCATTATTATTGCGTTTCTCTTTTTTTTTGTTTTTATTCTGCCATTCTTTCTTTTCTGGGCCATTCCTATCGTTTGTTTGCATCTTTATCGCTTCGTTATGTTTCATTTTTTACTGTTCTAACTGAAACAGTTTGTGGCTTTATAGAGCTAGATTTATATTCTGGCAAAGGGCATTAAGCATTAATTGCCACGATTGAAATCTGCTTGAAATGCCTGTGGTTATATATTAATCCAGATTTAATGCGAATATTCACATTTTTTTTATATTTGAAGTATGCGTATATATGCGATATATTTGATATATCTAACGAGATGAAACTGCAGGCAGAAATTAATTATATTCGTTTTATTATATGAGTATTCATCATTTATCATATTTAAAATTTATATAAATATGCACTTTAACTATAAATTATATATTTTCATTTTTCATTCTAACAACGCCTTTATTAACGGTATTATAATTTTGTTGTAGATATTGATATATACTCTGAGTATATGTTTATTCATATTTTTCATAAGAAAATACTTCATTTATTTGTAGCTTCACTTTATTCACCCTATTCCCTTCATTTCTAACTTATTTTCAAAATATATCTAGTGTCTTTAGATATTTATAAATACTTCATTCTTCACTGCGCAAGCCAGCATATTGCCTTCTCTTTCACGCCCACATATTTCGAATTTTCTAATGGCTTTCCATGTCCTCCATTGTCACTCCATACACTTAAGTTTCCGATATGCCACTCGGGGGTGCAAGTTGCCTTTTAATGTGTCTGCCCCCGAAAAAGGGGTTCAAATGCCGCACCTCTACTGTCTGTCTGTCTGTGCATCCCTGGGGATTGTTGGGCGCCCCCCACACACACCTACACACATGTCTCGCATTATCCTGGGCTCATAAAACTCCCTAACAACCTATAATTGTCGTTTCGACTAAATAATGCATAAATAATAAAAACTCTGTCGACAACAAGCAGCAGCAAAGCCAAAACTGAAGCGCACTGGGCGGGTGGTAATTCATTTGCTTAAGGGGGGAAAGGGACAGACTGAGAGAAAGAGAGGGAGAGACACAGCCCAGGCAAAGGAGTCAAAACTGAACCGTACTGAACTGTGTTCGGGCATTGGGAACCCGAGAACTGCTTAGACTCAGGAACTGGGAACGTTGTGCCTGGAGACCCTTGGTGGATTTGTTGGCCAACAAAGTGAGAAAACCGCGACGTCGAGCATAAAAAATGCATAAAACGAGGACAAAATAAAGTCATAAAGTAAAAATTGCCGGCTAAACCGAAGGAACGGAGAACGTAGCCCGGAGACCCGTAGAAAGGCAAGAAAGACAGACAGACACAACAAAAACGAAAAAAAAAAAAAAAAAAAGAACAAACCGCAGTGAAACGAAAAAAAGGAGTGAATATGTTGCACAACCAACAAGCGATGAAGGGAAAGGGGGGCATGCGGGAATGAGTTACAGGGCGCGTAGGTGTTGTAATAGTCCCTCTGCAAGTGTGTGTGTGTGTGTGTGTTGCTTTGTTTGTTGTGGTGCGACTTGTTTGAGGTTTCAATAGGTCATAATTCACGCCTAGCCACCTTCCCTGCACCCCTTCTCTCCCCCTCTCTCCCCCCGTGACCGCTCCTGCCTTGGCGCCAGCTAAAGGGATTGCAAATGGCCAGCAACATGGAGGAAGGGGGGCAGGGTGTGGGTTGCAACAAGGGATTCCAACTAGGTGGCATGCACATGACGCTGCCAGGCGCCACACACTTCGCATGTGTGTGTTGGTGTGTGTGTGCGGGCGTGTGTGCACAACCAATATTATAAATGCAGTACAAGCAGAAGCCACTGTTGCACAGAGTGACGCAACACCAGCAGCTGCACAGTGGGTCAACATGTTTCAAATGCAGATCCCGTTGTAGGTCGTAAAAAAGAAGGAACATTATTCCATTTTAACTCTTTCGAAGGGAAGACAAGAAATCTTGTAGTGGGACACAGTCGTAAAATATTCTGTAAATATTAAAAGACATAAATAAGCTATATTTATACAAGATGATTAAAGGATGGCATATAATGGTATATATATATATATAGTACGGTGTATTCCATAGGGAGGGATATGCTCATATGGAAAACATGTGTATCTGTTGATATGTTTCTACTTGTACGGCCAAAGAATCAGTTAAGAAAGAATAAATTATATGATATATGATATACTCTTATTAATATGGAATGATATGTATAAATATTGATATATACTCATACAAAAAGATCAACAACACTTACAGGAAATGAGTAAAGATCGTTACAACAAGAGCACAGGATATTTAAGTATATTCTGTTTAAATTAGGTTTTGGCATAGGTTGTAATTTAACCTATACCTCATTCAAGCCAAATCAAACACCTTTTCAGCACTAATTTCATTAAATTTCTATAAAAAATTGTCAATAAAACTATTTAAAAAAGAATCTTTTATTTACACTTTTAAAATTTTGATTACATTTACTTAATTTATTGCTTTATTAATTACTTTCTTCAATCGATTTAATTTGCCTTTTCTTACAAAATAACCCTTGCCCATTTTACTGCTGCCCTTGCCCCACTGTGCACTGTAGTCGTTTGGCAAAAGTTTTGCAAATTAATTTCGCAGCTTTTTTGAACACTTCTTCAATGACTATCGCGCTGCAGTTTCGATTGCGAAGAGACGCAAAAAAAACGCGAGGACAACAGGCCCCAAAGCCAAAAACAGCTGCCGACAAAGCGAAGAAAGGGGTAACCGAGTGGGGGTGGGGGAGGCGATGAGTCAGTTGAAGAAGAACTGCAAACATATGCGGCAGTTGTTGCCGCTTGTTTTGTTATTAGCACCCGCTCTTGCTGCCTCTGATGGTTTATCTTGCCGCTTGCAGCAAGCTACACTCCTACGCCCCTCCCCCTTTTCCCCCTGCCCCGTTTCTTTGCCACGCCTCCGCCACTTGCCTCCTCCTGTTTTGTCCTGTGTGCATTGTGCAAATTTGTTTGGTCATTGTGTTTGTTTTTGCATTAGCTGCGGTCTGTCCACATCTACCTAGTGTCCCTGCCAGTGCTCCTACATAGTCAGCTCCTTTTCCTCCTCCCTCTCTCTCTTTCTCTGTCTCTCCTTCTGCCTCAACTGTGCCTCTGCTGCTGCTCGGCTAACCACTTGGTTGTGTTGCCAGCTTCGTTGGTTTTTTTGCCTTCTTTATGCCTGTTAACGATGAAAAATTTGCGCGCTGTGCGTGACCCAGCGCCTGTGGTTCTACCTCCCTTCCCCTGTTCCCCTCTACCCCCCTGACATGAACTCAGCTTAGCCTGCGTGCTGCTGCTGTTGTAGTTGCTGCTGTTGTTGTTGGGGCATGTTTCTGTGCATATGTCAAAGTAAGCCTTGTAGCCAGAGACACAAAAAGGCAATATAAATTGTGAACACCCTGTAGCCAGCGCTGTGTGGTTGTATGTGCTGTGGCTAATGTAAACTTTATCTTTGTTTTCTGGCATATCCTAACAGTGCGTCAAACTTCTGCAGGGTATCTCATAGTTAAGCCACTTATTAATGCCATTTGCACATGTTGTCGCCATTGTGGGTTAAAGTTAATCTCCATTAGAAGCACAGTCCGGGGGCTTGGCTGGCTCTATCTCCCTCCCCCACTCTCTCTCCCCTTCTCTCTCCCTCTCTCTCTGTCTGTTTAGTTAATGTTCAAAGTGTTATGTGTGCGTGTGTGTGTGTTGCAGGTATTGTTGGTGTTGCCACGCATCATAATTCATCGCACATTAGAACACTGCACAAACAGACTTTGCTAGCGATGTGACTTCACTTCGATAAATAAAATCGATAAACACGATAAATGCTTAATTAATGCTCTCTTAAACAAATGTTAATTGAATTATTGTGCGGAGTAGGGGCTTGGCAAGACAGGAGGGAGGGGGGGGCAAGAAAACCAGAATTGAATGTTAACTTTTAGCTGTGACTGTAAATTGTCGACTCTGACGTCTGTAGCTGTATCTCTGAGCCGCAATTAAAACGACGATAAAGTGCGTAAAAATCCAATTAATTTCACGCGGCAGCCAATTAACTTGACAGTCGGCAGTGGCAGCGACTGAGACACGCCCACTGCGCCCCCCACTCGTGGCACTATAAGTGCCCTGAAACAGATACATAGATAAAGGGAAAGGGAAAACCTAGTAAAGAACATAGAGAGCTTCAATTAATACGCACACACACACGGACAGTCAATACTCACAGCAACACTTAAACATACACTCACGCACTCACACATATACCTAGTCACACACTCACTCACACACACTCACACTCATACACTGGCACACTCGCACAATTAAGCAAACTTCCTTGTGGCACGTGCGTAGGCCATGAAAACCGCAGAACGTAAACGCAGCCAGACAAAGTCCTTAGGCCAGTAGCTTGTTACACCCCTTCCCACTACCCTCTCCTCACTCCCTTCTACCTTCTTTGCCTTCCTTGCCCCTCAGTAATTTCGTCACTTGCCTTGGCAACGCTGGCGAATAAATTTTTGACAACATGCGAGCGAGCCAATAAAACATGTTTTAACCACTGTCTGTGACACCCCGCAGCAACAGCGCCTCCCACTCCCCTGCTTCTCCCTCTCCTCTGCTGCTCCCTTTTCCCTTTTTTCTCCCTCTCCGCACCCCTTTGCCACCTGCCTGCGCTGCGCAAGTGAAAATTCTCTGGCGGCACATTTGATAATAATTTTCCAAGCATTTTGTAATCCATTTGAAATACGCAAAGGATCCCCAGAGTTTATACACACACACTGCATGTGGTGTGTGTGTGGTGTGCGTGGTGTGTGTGGCCAGCTCTGGGTGTGGTGTGGTTGTGCGTGTGTGTGTGTGTGTGTGTCTGGCGCACCTTTTGGCTCGTTACACGGCATTTTTCTCTCAAATCCCCCTCGAATTTCGTTGTGGCTGCTCTTTTTCCACCACACTCGCTCCCTCTCTCCCTCTGTCTTTCTCTCTCCTTCCTTCCCTATCTACCTATCCCTCTTCTACTTTCAAAAATCACATTTTTTTCTATAAACAAAGCAGTCACAAAGGAAGCATAGAGCGGGCTCGGGTCGAGCCTGTTGTGTGGGGCATTTCAAATAGAACATGCAACATTTTTTTTTAGCGGGAAAGGGGTGTAGAGTGGGGGGTATACGGCTCGATTTATATAAACAATATTCGTTATATTTATACTTATTTATATAGGCAACAGTTACGTGTACGCGCGCATGCATTTTTTATGATTTTCAGCTGTTGTTATTCAATATGCCCTGCCTTCGATCGAGCTCATAAAGGGTATGATTGAAGTAGGTAATGTGAAATGAAGGGAAGAGACCAAATTCGGAATGTTCATTAATTAAGTTGCCTTTTATGTATAATGAAAATGGAATAAATATTCATTTTATATAAAATATAGAATTACAGGGTATTGTACTGACAATTATAGTAAGTGAAATGAGTGCAATGAAGTTTAAAAATATAAAAAATTAATCAATTAGCTACATATGCATAGTTGTGCAGTCATTATAGGGTATGCCTGAGTCTAGCAAGTTGCAAATTAATTAAATATATTATTTTATCCTGTAAAAGTCTCTCTCTTATTTCTGCTACAGGGTATTCACAACGTATATCAGCTCTACTGGTAACTGTCAATATTGTCAAGCTGATTTCCGCTCTTCCATTGGCATTGAACTTTAACGAGCTCGACGGCCGCGTTCATTGTCTCCTGTGTGCCTCCTGTGCCGCGTGTGCCTCGTGACCCTCGTGTCCTGCCCCAAAACGGGCCGCAGCGCATTGGCTTTTCGCTTTTAATTAAAAAAGTGCACAGAGCAACAAAAAAGTCTCTCTGTATATTATAGCGTATATAGCATAACAGATATGGCTATAGCTTCACAAGGGCATGAAGAGGCAGCTGCGGGGAAAGGGGGCAGCCAGAGGAAACTGTGCATAAATTCCCCGAGAATTGTTTTTGTTTGCGCTTGCATTTTTCGCATCGCAAATATTTTCACACTGAAATTTGAAATTTGTATTTGCTTTTCATTTTGCAATTATGCGTGTGTGTGTATGTGTGTGTGCGTGTGTTTCTATATTGTTTATGCACATTTTAAGTTTGCATTCTGCTGCGGTCGATACGATCTTTGAATGGAAAATCGTTTGCAACTGATTTCGAAAATTCCATTCCAAGTCATGTGACATTTTTGTGGCTCACAAAATTCTTTGGCAACTTGCAGCAACAGTTTTTGGCTTTTCCTTCTTTTGATTTGTTTGGTTTTAAACGGAAATTCATTAGGTTAAATTTTTCCCCTTGAGCTAAGCGAATTTAATTAATTATCTCGCAGCATTTAAAGCTGATTTGTTGTGGTAACCACAGCAGGAGAGATGTGAAGATTACCGAGAATCGGTGGAGAAAATCTTATGAAGAGCGAGAGAAATGAAATATTAATTTCAATTATTTACAATGTGCCTTAAAACCAAATAAATTCAAAGAAGGGGGTGGGGGGGCTGAAATTATTACGCCTACAAAGCAAATGAAGGAGACGAAACTGAATGAGGGACTGCGCTGAGTTGAGCCGAGCTGAGTAACCTCCTTCAAAGTAAAAAACTTCCAGCAGACTCAAGTGGAAACAAAACAAAGAGTAAGTGCGCATTGTTGTTGTTGCTGTTGTTGTTGTTGTTGTTGCGAGTTTGTTACGCGAAACGAGCAAAAATAGAAGAAGATTCTATTATTAACAATGCGCCCCGCTCGAAGGCGACGTGCAGATATCCTGGCACTTCATAAACAGAAGGACGACGACGACGACGAAGGCGACGATGAGAAGAGCAATATGAAACAATGACAGCCAACAATGGACAGCAGCAGCAGCAGCAACAACAACAACGACAGCAATAACAAGGACAACAAGGACGACGTCATCATCTTGAACAAAGTGTTGACATCTTTTTGCCCATTCATTGTACGCCCCAGTCTGTCCGCCTCTCAGCCACAGTCTCCTTGTCCGTCTGTCCGTCCATCCTTCTGCTGTCTGCCACATTCTGCCAACAATCCTTGACTAACGCTATGCGTCCTTTTTAATTAATTTCACTTACTGCAACAGGAGCTCACAGCTTGCGCTCATCTCCCCCCCTCAGCCACAGTCTCAGCCTGAGCCCTAACTTGCTCAACATCTTGCTCGTCTACCTCCCCCTTCAACCTACTCTGCTGCTGCCGTGTCTCAAATTCATGGTGTAGTGCAGCAAATGCTGTTCATAAATTTGTTTGGCGTCACGTTGTCTCCACAACTGGACGCAGTTCACCTTTAGAAGGCGCCGCAGGATGCGAGCGAATGAAGAGATCATGTGAAGCGAGCTACGACGTGGAACATCATTCAGCTCGGTTTGCAGACCTAAGACAGCAAATCACTTATGCAAATTGGCTTGGCGTGTGCCACTGCTTGATTGAGAAGGGAAGGGAAGAGCAGAGCAGTGAAGCATAGCCCAAAAAGCAACCAACTGCATTGAAGAACTTGAGCAACTACATAACTAAAGTTTGAAGGGATTTAAAATATTAATAAATTCCTTTTTATTTCAAATGCAAATACTGCATAGGTTAAAAGGAAAATATTATGATAAAGTTGGAGAAACAGTGGGAATAGGAAAGAAATAAGAGATAAGAAATAAGAAAATAGTAAAAAACATATGAAATAGACCTAAATTAATAAATAGACCTAATCTTCTTGTTTAGAGTATTTTTTGAAGATCATAACTTGAGTTTAGACAGAAGTGGGCACTTCTGACTTTTATTGAATTATTATGATGATTTAGTTATGTTAATGAATAAGTGAGGAATATAAATTGGATGCAGATTAGGTTCATATCAAAGTTTAGCCACGCCCTCTTTTGCTTTTTATAAGAAATCTACCGCAAGAGACTGTGCATTAGTTCTAACTTATTTCACTTTCTGAACAAAACTAAAAACTGAATAGTTTCCAATTGAATACCTCTACACATTAGAAAAGAAGGTTTAAGTAATCATTGTATCAGAATAAATACAATATAGTATGCTCTATAGTACAGTTCCACACAGCAGCTCCAACCATTCGCACATAAACAATTGGCCAGCCATGCGGGTCGAAGGCAGTTCGATGGAGCCTGGCGAAGGACACACAACCGGCAGGTTTGCCCTAACATCTGCACTTACCAGTCTCACATAATGTTGGCAGCAAGCATAAACCTAAATTAAATACCCATGTGCTTGCCATGCCCCCTTCTCACTCTCCCCCTCCCTCTCCCTCTCTCTTTCACTGAATTATGTCTTGGCTGCTGCGTGGGCGTTGCAAGCAGAGCGAAACCCGATGCTGTCTCGCTGAATTTGTTTGTATTTACACGTGCTAGACGCGCAAGGGACCCGTAAGGTAGGCAGACAGGGAGAGCGGGAGGGGAGGCATGAAAATTAGATTTTCAGCCAACAGGTTTCCATTATTTGGCATCGCAATCCGCAGCCTCATCTCTACCTCTCTCGCTACTCCTTCGATATTGTGGATTCTACGCAGTTCGCTTTGCATAATACATAAATATTTTCTATTTGCGCTAGATTCCAAGGGGGTCGCGGGGTAGGGAGAAGGAGGAGCTCTGTAGGTGCGAAACGGTCCGAGGTCTTGGGGGTCTCAAGTGGCGCCAATAGGCACAGCATAAATAAGCAGACATCCTTGCCACGCCGCGCTGCTCAGCTCAGCTCGGGCTGCCACTCACACATTGCCATTCAGACATCATTCATGCGAATGCTCCGAGTGGCAACTGGTTGGAAGGGAGGGAGAGGGGAAGGCAGGAGAGGTGGCTGAAGGGATGTAGAGTGCGGCAGCGACTCTCGTTTTTATTATTTATGTTACTCATTCGGCTCGTATCCTGCTTGTTGATTGCTTTGCGTACACGTGTAGTTTGTGGCAGAGTCCTGCCTCGACGTCTCTGCCACACCCCCTCTCCCCCTTGCTCTGTCTATATATGCGTGTACATTTGTCGATTCGCTGTCGAGCCCACAACAACAAGGTCCTTGCACATGGCTCTGCCTCTCGTTCGTTGCCTCATGCAGCACGTCCTGTCCCGGCTCCTGCTCCGTCTCCGTCTCCTGCTGCTGCTCCTGGTTGCCATCGTCATCGCCTCGACGCGCTAATATTATGAATGGCAACTCATGCATTGTAGCCAGTTGCTAGTTGCTTTTTCCTGCTACTTTTCCTTTTTTCTCCCCAACAAAAACTGTGGCTCACCTTTTGACACACTGGCCGAGGCAGAGCGCAGAGGTCACTGTGGCCAGGAGCGGCATGCGGGTGCCTTGACAAATGGGCGCGTTGGAAGAGAAACTTGTTAAGATTTATACTCTCATTCTTGGGTTTTGTTTTTGCCAAATGTGTGTGCAATGTGAAAAGAAGAAGTTGTTTATTGCATGCCATAATAAATCCATAAATGGCATTTCTTCCTGAATTTGCAATTTGATTTAAGTACTTTAAGCACTTTCTACGATTTGTATTCACTTTTCGTTACTTGTCGTTACGTTGTTGAACATTATTTGAAAAACCTGTAATACAAAATATCCAATGTGATGGCCAGGACAATGGAATACATGAAAGAGCCGGACTGTTGCGTCTTCTGTCTAATGCCCAAGCAGAACGAGGTGAAATTGTATTGCAAGCATACGTTCTGTCACGATTGCGTTGAGGTCTATTGCCGGACAATACGATACAATCGACGTTGTCCGATTTGTCGCAGAAGCTTTTCATATTACGAAAGCATCTCAAACAATCCGTTGGTAGTCATTCTCGATGAAGACGAAGAAGATTCAGTTTGATGATCAATTGAGATTCAATGATATATTGGCAGAGTTAGACAATGACGAAGTTGTTTCTTTTTTCTGTTTATTGGTTTGTTTAATTGTTCAGTTTATTATATTATTTATTGTTATTTAACTGTCCATTTTTTAAAATTGTTTCATTCAAAATCAATCAACATTCAACGTTAATTACTTTTTTGTATTTGTTGGGGCACCCTCGATTTATTTGATGCGCTCCTGCTTCGATTGACGCCTGCAAGTGTGTGGGGTGTTTGTGTTTGTGTTTGTATTAGAAGAATTGCTCGTAAGCCCCTTAGCTAGAGAAAATCTTGCGAAATTGCTTCAACAGAAATAGAGGAAATAAACTAGAGCATGTAAGTAACAAGTCGCATGACAGGCAGCAGGAAGAATGCGGGAGAGAGGGGAGGTCTGCTCGTTGGAGCCTGATTGCTACTTAAATCTTAGTATTTACTTCATATTAAGCAATATTTCACCTGGCCACACTACACCACATGCACTGTGAGTGACAGGTGTGTGTGTGTGAGTTTGAGTGAAGTGTGTGTGTATTTGGTGTGCTTACATTGGGTACATTTGCTCCGTTTTCGCTCGACTTGACGACATCACGACGACATCCCGAGTATTTCTTATACGAAATTGAGGTCAATTTGTTTTGTCATGTCGAGAGGTTGCTATAAAAATTTCCCTTTCACACAAGCACAAGCTGCGCCTGTATTTGTGCTCAGCATTCCTTGTGTTTTTAATATTAATATAAATATTTACTTATTTATTATTTACTCTCGCCTCCGTTGACCATCAAAACGTGGTCATTTCCCAGTCAGCTCCCGGGTCCGACTGCAGTGCGGTAATCTATCAGGAATATTACTCCAGGCTTGGGTCTGTTCAAGGGGTGAGCCTGTTGGCATTTTTAATATTTAAATAGTTGACATCAAAATGATGAAGTTGGCATTGGAGAGAGTTTTGGAACTGGCAGCTCCTGCATGCCGAGTGAATCATTTTTATTGAAGGTTTTTCTCATTTTCCTTCCTATATCAGCTCCGCCTAAGGCATTTTCCAATTTTCCTCAGCTTATGTGCGTGTCGCAACTCTTTAACCCTTTTGCTTAGCACAACTTTAATGAGGTTTCAGCAGAGGGTGCCATTCGGTAAAGGGAGTAGTATCGATTAACTAGATAGAAGAGAGAGTATTCTTTAATAAGGCATAACACATGAGAAAGCAGAATACTATAAAATGCGACGATCTAGGTCTAATTGAAATAGGATATATATAAATAAAAATTCATCAATTGCATATAAGAAATTCAAGCACATTGTTTATTAATAACAATCTTTAAAGACTTTAATAACTACAAAGAAACAACAAAGATACTTTAAACTCATTCTGTCCGCAAAATGAACAATTTAAAACTTATCTAACCTCAATTCTTGCTCGATTTTGCCATTGTGTCTGCAAAATAAATGCACAATTTATGTAAAATGTCAGATTTGACAGCTGACACAGAAGTTCTCCGATACTGCAGTGAAATCTGATTGAAAAATCATCTGAAAAGCAAAGTGAAATTCAAAGAAGAAAAACAACAGAAAGCGATACGAATTTTCGCTGGCTAACAAAATGTTTAATAATTTTTTACGCAAGCGAGAAAGAATAACAAAAAAATACCAACAATCAAAGTGAGAGACAGAGAGACTAGAAGAGAGAGATGAAAAACATGCATTCTTTGATTCATTTCATTTGCAATTCAATTCCAGTTGTTCTAATTGTTGTTGTAGCTGTTTTTATTGTTCTGCATAAATGAAAACTAATTCGTGAAAATGTTATGTTTTCTGTTTTCTATTTACAGTGGCGCACAGCAAAAATCGAATGCAAATCGAATCGAATTGAATTGCCCGAAAAACCACACAAAACGCGAGATTCCAAAGAGAGACGGACAGCGAGAGAGTGAGTGAGACGGAGCGCGCTCTTGTGCGAGTGAGATGCAAGCAGAATGTGCACAATACAAACATCAACTCGTTGCAACTCGGAAAAGCTGCCTGACGCAATGAAAAACTTATGAAAAAACGTTCAATTATCGCGCTCGACCACAACTAAAGCGAGAACTTTTAAAGCGGCCCACGCACATTCGCATTCGCGTCCGCAGCCGCATCCGCACATTCGCGCACACATCCGCACCCGGAGTGGGGCCAGAGGAGCAGAGAGGGCCACTAAGACAAGCGTCGAGAATCGCACTGATTGAGCGTCCTTCGCTCTCTCTTAATATACCTCTTCCTCTCTCTCTCCCGCAAGTGCAATTGCCAGCATGTGTGCGAGTAGAACCAACACCAGCGAGAAGAAACAGAGGGAGACAGATAGCTGGTGCTTCTCTCACCTCTTTGCGGTCTTCTTCTACGCTCTGCTGGGACTAAGCAGCCTCCCCGGAGGATGGGGCGAACAGCACCCGGCGACTGCTGATGAAGGTGAGTCTGAAAAACATGCGTTGCAACAATCACACTGCTGATAGGGTTACCACCGCGCTATAAATAAAACATGCGAACCCATTGACGAAATTGCGTCAAAACCTCAATTGGAAAATAAACAGCGTAACCGCAAGAACACAAGTGGAAATGTTTTCCTGGAAATGGAAATGGGGAAAATGTTCATTGAAAAGTGCGCTTAGGGTTGCCAGCCGAGAACACACACACACACATACACCGCAACGCACTCAAACAACAAACAAATAGAAATAAAAGAGAATACAAGCATGAAAAGTAATTTAGACATTAGCACTTCGCAGGGGTTGTTCAATCTTCTGTTGCCCTATCTGGCTCCTGTTCTTTGTCGGTTCGATGGAACTCTGGGTTACGGGCATAACATTTTGACAAGTTTTTTCTTTGTTATCGAGCAAAGGTCGAATTAGGGTGCGGGTAAAAAAACATTGCAAAAAAATACTAGGGGATAATTCTGATATGCGAGTGTGACTGCGGGCATACCCTATAAACGATATTAAACCATACACAAGGTCCTTATGAGGTATTTTTATTTGAGTTTCAATAGAGGAACCTGTAATTTCTTCAAATTATATTCTAAATATGTACATGTACTATTTTATAATGTTCAACAATCTTAAGATTTACAAACTGTACACAAGGTCCTCATAAGCTATGTAAAGCTTAATTAACCAAATTTAAAGACTTCCATGAGTGGAACCTGTAACTTCTTCAATTAATATCGTAAGTTTCTTTAATTTCAATGAGCATACACTACTTTATACTATACAACTGTACACAAGGTACTTGTAGAGCACTCTTAGCTTCTTCAATAATTTTAAGATCTGCAAACTTTACACAAGGTCCTCATAAGCTATATTACAAAATCTTCAAATTTCCATAAGAGGAATCTATAACTTCTTTAATTAACAACATAAATCTCTTAAGTTTAATTTCAAATGTAATTAACAAAGTCTCAAGAGTAGCGTGCAAAACTCGGCTGACATTTACTTAAACTTTATGACAACATATCCCTTTCAAGAGTATTCAATGGCTTTGCAGCTTTGAAACTCCCTTTACTCAAGCTGCGACTCTAATGGCTTGGCAGTCTCAAGTAGAGTACCAGCTGAAACTGGATATCTCAAATGTTTATCCTCCCATAAATCAGACCCCGTAGATAGTGTACATAATGTGGTATGATTAACAGAGATATGTAGTTTATATATGTAGATCTACACAGAAAATGCGGGTCCTCAATATGCTAAGTATTTAACTGCCAAAGGTCAGCAGCACCTTCTCTCCCTCCCTCACTCACCCTCCTTTTCTCTCGCTCTGTCTGTCTGCCCTACAATGTTTTTATCCCTTCAATTTCAATGCGCTTAACGGAAATCAAATGAAATTCGCGAAAATGTCAATGGGGTTTTTGGTAAGGTAAGGTTTAGTTGTAGTTGTTGTTGTTGTAGTTGGTTCATTACCGCATACTATGATTATGTTGTGCCTGTGTGTGAGTGTGTGTGTGTGTTAGTTGACTTTGTCGTTTGTGATTACTGATTTTCTAAACGAGCAGGAGAAAGAGAGCGAATGGGAGAGGGGGAGGTAGGCGGAGGCGTAACCTTTCAGGCCAAACATCTGGCATCGAAATTCACTCGCCGTTAATTACAAGGGACTCTGGAAAATGGAAATGGAAGTGGAAATGCATTGCCAGAGTTTGCGCCCGTAATGTTTCGCTTCGATGGCAAAGCAAAGGGCAGTGAATGGAGGAGGGAGGGGGAGGGGGAAAAGGAATGCCGCTGATGCGGATGCAAGTGTGTCGAGTGCGTTTCTAAATTCACATGCAACGAATCGAACCCGAATTGTGCCGGGTGTAATTGGATTTGTGCGATTGGTGACAAACTGTGTGACACTCGATCGGCTACCCTCCTCGCCTCCCCTCACTCTCTCTCCCTCCCTCTAGCAGCATTCCCGCTGTTATCGATGCCAACCAAACTTGAGCTCATCATCGTCATTATCATCGGCATCAGCGTCAAATGCGATTTAAATTTGATTATTCTCAATTATTTCGTAACATGCATTTCATTTTCATTTTCAATTTCGTTTTCATTCCCATTTTTTTTTCTCGATTTTCTGTACTCGGAATGCTCAGCTTCAGTTTCTGTCTGAGTTTCTCATCCCATGCCATGCCTCATCCCCTTTGGCTTTGTGACTTTTCCTGTTCGGTTTCGGTTTCAGTTTGATTTCGATTCTTTCCTTCTCTGCTTGTGTATTTTTTTGTTTTTTATTGGTTCACTCGAGTGGATTCAGTGCTGACTGAGCCGGTCTCTCTCCTCGGGACGGTTGCATTTGTTTGATTGAAATTGATTTCTCGTTTCTCGCTGGGGATTTGAGACTCGACTTAAGAACCATTATAACCATAACCATATTGTATGGCATTGCATTGTATTGTGCAGTATTTTAGTAATATTTTCAAGTGCTCAACTTGACTTAAGGCTTAAGTGTTAAAGTTAGAGAAGCCCCCGAGACAGGGACAGAGAAAGAAAGAGAGGGAGGGACCTCTTCAATAAAGATTAAGTTTCCACTTATGGCGCGTCGCATATGAAGTTGTTATTATCTTAATTATAAGTGCATCTTCAGAGCGCGTCTGGCTTACCATATATAATCGTCCTAATGCTCTGGATACTTTCGCTTTTCGCTGTGAACGAGACCCAAGTCCATTAAAACACAGTAACCTAATGTTGTCCTTTTTACCCGTTGGAGTGTTTTCAACCTGTTTCCATTGGCTATCTCATCAAATATTCAACCTTTTTTATTTGGCCGAACTGATTTCATGACTGCGATAAGCAAATATCTGCCATTCCCCGACAAATTACTTGTTAACAAGTGCATTTTAATGCGAACCAAAAACAGCAGCAGCAGGAAATGGAAACGAGGCAAAAGAGAGCGAACTCACTTTGCTGTGGCGCCTCGATGTTCCTTTTTGGCCAATTTGTGGCATGTGCTTAGCGTTTGTGCGAGTGTGAGTAGCCGCAATTGGAATGAATGTTGGCCAATAAAAATAAAAACGGGCCTACAATGGTTGTGGTCTGCCTGCTTTCCCCCTTTCCCCTTTCTCCCCTTTCCCACTCTCACCTCGACCTCGTGTATGTGTTTGGCCAATTGGAATAGAAAATTGACATGGTTTTTTCTTTTTCTCTCTGTGTGTGTGTTTGGCCTTTTTTTTCGGCTAAGCGTAATGTAATTTGAACATGCAACAAACTATTTGGCGGGTTTTTAAGTTGCCGCAACTGCAGCAACAGGGGGGAAGAAGGCAAGGGAATTAGGATGTTGAACTGGTTGAAAGCGAAAGCAGAGAAGGGATTCCGTAAAATCAGGTAGAGTTCATAAGTTAAATGGTCAGTAAACGATAGTAATTATGGTACAAAACTATCGAAAGTAGATTTAAAAATATATTTATTGAAATTATTGTATTTATATGTTTATTTTTTTATTTAAAAGATATTTATTTCTAGCATATTTATGTGCAACATAAACAATCAGTTTAAACAGTTTAAACAATATGCAAATAAAGAAAAATATATATGTAAATAAAAACTATCGCATAAAATGGAAAAAACCAACAAATATTTAACATACTGTCCAGACAGCTGTGGGAATTATTGAAATACTCTCGAAAAAACGGTGTGAAATATTGCAAAAACATAAATATCTTTACAGGAGAGTAATCAATATAGTTCTTTTAAGAATATAAGCAATGTTTAAATAGCAACCATGACCCACTGTGACCTTTGGTATGTCAAAAAAACAAATAAGCTGCCACCCCACGCGATTATTCCTGACATGCTGCCTTCCTTTTTTAATAAACCGATGAAATTCAATTGAAATTCTTCGCATTCCCAGCGATTAAATGGTTAATTTCCATGTAATTATTTGCACGGACTTCGATAGCAAATACGGCTATAAAAGCAAACGAAACAAAAAGAAGAAATCGGCAAAATAATCGAAAAGGTATATAAATTTTTATGGCAAAAGATCGCATAAAAAACGGGCAAGTGAATAAATATATGGCCAGAAGCCAAAGTGTTTTGAATAAATAACAGCGAAAAGGCAAATAAAAAACCCAAAAACGACAAGGGAGAAAGTAAGAGGGAGAGGGATAGATGTTAGCGTAGCGTAGCGCAGATGTTTTGACACAGAAATAATCCATTAATTCAATAAATGCGTAGCGGGAATTTTCGCTGCCAGATTCGGTTTACAGTTTTTCGTGTTTTTCGATTTTCGCATGTTTTCTGTATTTTTTTTATCTTTTGTCATGTCGCTGGTCAAAAAGGACTTCTTTGCAAGGCAAATATTTGTACAACAATTTGTTCGGGAACATGTTGAGGCGTCTCCTCGTTCCCTGACTGCAGCTGGAATCCCGAAAAAACCCTCGACGGCGCTAAGCGCCAAGGCAAATACGCGCTCGAGTCAAGAGTCCTGGCGGATGTTGTTGCTCATTTTAATCCTTGATTTCGGCTCCCAATACATGTGTTGTGCACACACCGCACACCCATGTGTATTGGGTAAAAAACCCATAAAACACACGCATAGAGGAAATCCCGACCCTTTCGCTGTGGCGCAACAGAAGCTGCTGAGCAAACAGCGCGGAGTACTTGAAAAATTACCCGACTCGCTGTGTGAATGGATATGGATTGTGCGGCATGAATGGAAAATGCAGAAAAGCCGGAAAATATACATATATATTTTAAAACAAATACACCGTCACACACAGTGGGCACACGCAGTGGGGGGCCGGGGTAGGGACGGACGTGCTCAGCTCAGAAATCAATGGGCTCAATTTGAAACCGCTCGAATTTCATGTTTTATGTTTGGCAACCACCTATCGATGTTCCCACTAGCTGCGTCTCTCTTGCACGCACACACACGAATCTACTCCCTCTCTTTCTGTGTGTGTGTGCGTGGGAGTGTGTATGACATGCACGGCGTACGGTGTGTGTGGATGCGGTCAAGGCAGAGTCCTGCCTTTGACGGCACCAGCATCACCTCCACAGTCTACCTACCATTGCAGGGTTGACTACGCCACTGCTCTCTCTTCCCATCTCCCTCCCCTCTTCACCCTCTTGCTGCTCTGCCCAACCCCGTCTGCATTGAGGATTGCGCATTGGCGTCGGATGCCTTTTCGATTTGCAAATTGTAAATTGGCACTCGATGATTTTCGATTTTCAAAACTGAATGATGGCCGCCTCTGCTAGTGTGTGGCGAGGGTGGTTAAAGTAGTTGTGAATGCATGTACACAGACGATAAATGGTTTATTAATTTGAACATTAGGCAGCTTCATTTTCAAGCATTATACAAATTAGCTTAATAATGTTTCCCCTTCAGGAAATCAGCAAAAAATTTTAAACGTTTTGCAGAGCACATAAATCAAAACAAAATGCTTATTTACACTTTTACTTTATATTAATAAATTGCCAAAACTTTAATACACTTGGGGCTGAAATATGGTAAGTTTAAAAGTTCCAACAGCTTAAAGCTTGTTTCAAAGAGCTTTAAGTGCCGCAAATAAACTGCCAAGGAACTTTCGAAACTGCTTAGTCAAGCTTCGGCGATTTACAACAATTTCCTTAAGCGCTCACCACACACACACACCAAAACACACACCAGCATACACACACACCTATACACACACACACACAGCTTCGCATATTTGGCGAGCTGTGGGTCTCGAGGCAAGTTTAAGCACTTTTCCCTTATGTTCCGCACAGAATCCGCAACCAAATCAGACTCTGAATCAGAATACATACGTTAAGAGTGTGTGTGTGTGTGGGGATTCTCAACAAATTTGGCATTCGTTTTTAATGTACTTGACCCTTCGGCAATAGCAAAAAGCGAGAGCTGAGCAGCAGAGAATTGAGAGCAGCGCAGCGAGAACAGGGAACTGAGAACTGGGAACTGAGAACTGTTTGCTGCCTGCCGCAGTAAACTGGAAAAGTGCAGCTTGGTCCTTTGGCTTCTGGCGGCATATGGCCGTGACTGTAAGTGTGTGTGTGCGGGTATTGTGTGTGCGGGTGTGTGTGGCGGGTGTGTGTGTGGTATGTGTGTCACTGGCATGCTCCATTTATGCGCTGATATACGGAATTATGCTGAAATCACGTTCCCACACAGCACGAGCTGCCGTCGCGGGAAGCCACGGGACGGAACCGGGCTCGGTCTGCTCTGCTCTGGTCTGGTCTGGGTCTGTTCTGGGTTTGGGTTTGGGTTTGGGTTTGGGTTTGGGTACTTGGTTGCGCTCTTGGGCTCTTATCCTTGCAGACGTTGCTGTTGTTGTTGCTGCGTTGAAAATCTCAGCAGGAGCCGCAGCAGAAAAGTGCTTCCTGCATAAGCGATTTTCCCTGCTTAGACTTAGTTCGGTAAGAGACTGTGCGAGTGTGTGCGAGTATGTGTGTGCGTGTGTGCGAGTGTGTGCTGCTTCCTTTGATGTTGCTCTTTTTGTAGCCCACGTTGTTTTCGCCCAGCGCGCCGCCGCCTTGTACTATTTATTTTCACTTGAAATGCTTTTACTATTCTCGTTCCATTGAGCTGAACACCCTCCCCCCTCTTCTTCTGCCTCTTCCTGAATGAAAAACAAATTGTCTGCTTTGCTTACTTAAAGTAATCGATATTCTATAGGGTATCTGTGGGTTGGTGTGTTTGCTTAAGCCTCCTCCTGCTCCTCTTCAAACAAACACATTTGCCCTGTGGGCGAACTCACATGTTCGACTGATTTAAAAATAATTCCATTAAATTGAATAATAGAACACTTCCCCCTCCCCACCCTCTGCCAGGTATAATTAGCTGTATAATTAGCGAAATTGGAATCGAATTGTAAATGCTTTATTTTGTCATCTAATCAAAATCACGGAAATAACTCGACGCGTGTCGCCTTCAATTTACATATTATTAGTGCGATAAACCGCTAATAATAACGTGTTACCAGCTAAATTTAAACAAGCTGAAATAACTAACATTATCAGTTGCCTTGTTATTACATAACTCATGTGGAAAGGATTCCGTTTTCCTATAAATAATGAGTTAATTTCTGCTGTCGCCTCTGCTGCTGTGCTCAATCGTCTATCTGCCTTTGAAATAGGTTCGAACTGACACTTGAACTCAGCTATAAATCAATTGATGCGTCCAGGTTTTATTTGAAAACAATTGACAGCAGACACAGCCAGTCAGTCAGGCAGTCAGTCAGTTAGAGACCCCGTCAGTCATTTCCAGTCAGTTGAGGTCTTTTTCTTGAGGTCTTTAGCTCTTCATTCAGCTGGAAATCGGAACTTTATGACTTTTGGCGGCGGCAGATTTAACGATGACACGTCGCTGTAGTCGACAGTTTCATCGGTGTCATCGCTATGCGGTAACTGTGCATTTGCCTTCGCCTCCCCCTCCCCCCCCCTGTCACTGCCCCTTTCTCTGTATCTGCCTCTGGCTCTACTGGCATTAGGTGTCTGCCGTAAATGGGCCTGTGATTTGGTTAAAATGCCATTATTGATGCCAATCAATCGACTGTTTTATGGGCTCCTGCATTTTTTCCTAGTTACATGAAATCAACTCGAGCCACTGTCAGTTTGTCAGTGATGAGCTCAATAAAAAAGCTAGTTTTTTTTGAGTTAAAAGGGGGTTTGGCCATAAAAAAGCTGTGCGATTGAAGAATCGAAAAAAGGAAAGGAAAATAGAAAAAAAATGAAAAATGAAATGAAAAAATGTGTTGCATAAGAAAAATAGCCAGATTTGCATGGCTTTTTAAGGCTACCCTACCTAGCTTAATTCAATATTAATTTAATATTAGTTCAATATTAATTTTTGGCCACAATTTAGTACAATTTTTCCTGTTCATTTCATTATTTCTTTTCATTAAAATAAATATAAAAAATGTTCGTATAGATTAAACAGAGTTTATTTATTTTGTATTTTCCCATAAAATGTGAAATTTGACTGTAATTGAATAAAAATCTTCTTAAATCCATTGAAGAGTTTTTCCAGCCATGTCTGTTAGCATTTTTCTCAAGCCAGCTTCAAAATAAAAGCCAGATCTGACAGTAATTTCAAACGGGTTGTCATCACCATTCAGCGCAGGTTTACCTTCTCTTCTCGGGGTCATGACAAATGAAGAAGCAGTTTGTTGGCAGTTGTTTTGGCAGCCAGCTGCCAGTTTGTGCCAGCTTGGTGTCGAGGTGGGCGTGCCCACACACACACACACACATACACACAGACTGGGGGAATCGGCTCACTAAGAATGACAATGACATGGCCAAAATCAAATCGTTGTCATTGTCTCCTGCATTGCCTGCAAATTAACTCTCAGCGGATTGGCAGCAGGAAAAAGGATGCCTCGTCCTAATGGAGATTTATCAGTCGCATTATCTATCCATCAATCTTGTCACCCCCACACACACACACAGGCACACAAACACTGAGGCCTGAGACAAATGCGTTGTGAGTTGAGTTTGATATTTACAAATTACAAAATTTTGACACGATTGATGGGCGCCTCCACAATTAACTTGATATAAAATGAAATAAAATAAAAAACGCTCTCTCACACATATCAAGTTGGACCCGAAAGTGACGGCCAGGCAATAAAACACACACTATATATATAGTAAATGTGTTTTATATCTGCATATATATTTATAAATTAAAGTTTCAACTTGGGAGAGAAGGCAAATTTGATTTTCATGCATATTTAAAAGTCTCGCAGTCGAGAAATTTACGAGTTCAGCGAGTGTGTGTGTGTGTTGCTGAATATTCATGAATAACTCATGAATGCATACGGTGTTTATATGAAAATACATCAAAAGAAACGTATAGAAGATAAATTGTTGAAAAGCACAACTAAAAACTGTTAAACTGACTCGAATGAATCTCCGAGGCCCATTTGTTAATGAAGTTAACAGCGATTAAAGTTGGGCCACTGCTTGACTTATTCTCCCCCTCCCCCACACCACCTTCTTTTTGGTAGTCCAACTCTATTTGCATATTTGCTCTGCTCCCCTCGCTTCTGTTTGGGGTTTGCCCGTCGTCGTTTAGTTTATGTTTATTGTAAGTCCCCATAATCTACTTTTATAGTTTGTTTACTCAATTTTCTGTAGCTTTTTGACATTTCTCGCTCCAAATTAAACGCAAACAAAGCAAAAGATGCACATGGCATATTTTATGTACCCCTCTGGGTGTGGATGAGGGGTTCCCACTCCCATTTCCATTCCCATTTCATTCCCTATTCCAGACACAATTCCCAAGTGCAGCGTTAGGAGAAAAAGCGCGTGGCATCAGACCGAACAAAATCTGAAAAAACAAGGCCAAAACTTTGAGCGGAAGTGGCCAAAAAAAAAAAGAGGAAAAAGAAAGAGAAATTGAAATCAAAAGCGAAACAAAAGCAAAACGAGAATGCAACGAAACACGAAATAATAATAGAAACAAGCGAATACGCAAATGGGAAAATGCGGGGGATGGGAGGCATTATATATTCGGGGGTGGAATGGTGCTTGGTCACGGCAGAGAAGTGAAATGAAAAACCCAAAAACAACAACGAACAGGCATGTACAGAAAGAGAGGGAGAGAGAGGGGAAAATATGCACATGAATTTAGTTTCAATTCCACATAAATCGCCGGGGCTTAAAAATGCCATGGAGATCCTAAAAATACGCAACGATTTTCATTTTTTTTCAATGAGAAATAAAGTGGCGATTGAGCTGGGGAAAATTTGGAAAATTGAGAGTTGTCGACACCAAAGCGATTGTCTGCCAAGGATGCTTGAGTTGATTGAAGAGAAAACTTAATTCTCGTTATGCGTTTCTATTAAGAGAGTGTTGATTGAAGAACTGCAGCATAAATGAATTATTATATTTTTTAAAGTACTTATAGAAGAAAAGTTATTGCAATTTTTCTTCATTCAATAAAAAGCTGATTCGATGTGTGGTGGCATGATTGACTTGCATATTATAGTTGAATATTAATATAAATGTGCATTCAATCAACTATACATTCGATGAAGTTACTAAACAAGAGTTACTTAATTAATCAATGATTGATATTGATGTAAGTCGTGAGCTAGATAGAATTATAAATATATTTAGTAATAATAACATTTTTATATTTTGAATAAAAATAAGTAAATTGAATAGCTAAGACAAGATGAACTTACGAAACGTGGACTACATTGATTGATGAATGATTGATTTATAACTTGGTAACGAACTAGATATTATAATTTAAATATTTTCCTTAATTTATTGCTACTGAAGATAGACAAATATGAATATAGTATTTCATTACTTGCCTGCTGACCTTCTCCAGCATTCGATTGATGTTGATTGACATACCTGGCGCAGCATAAGTCACAGCATACGAATATGTTAACGCATTTCTATGCAGTAAATAATAGATTATTTTCGTTATTAATTTGATTGACAGCCTCAGTAATTGATCGACTTCAGCTTATCCAGATTTCAAATCTGTCCACAGGGGAAAAACACACAACCCAAGGGATTGAGAGAAGAGAAAACAGCTGATCTCATGTTGTGTTCGAGTCTATTTTGGGTATGCCGAGTGCCGAGTATACTCAGAGGTATCTCTAGGCGCAGCGATTGCATTTTTCATTCATTCCTCTCCTCTCGTGCTGTGATTAATTTTTGCCATTCCAATTTCTGGGCCAGCAGCGCCCGCACTGGGGTTCACCCTGGCATTTTTATTACGTCCCGCTGACAACTGGCGCGGGGCACGCCATGCAGTCCCACCCATTGCCAGTACGCCCCATTCACAGGGCTCCTAAGTGGCCCTTGTTGTTGTTGTCTCGCTCTTTCTCTGTTATTAATGATCTACAAATTCCCCAGACATTTCATTTCATTTGAAGTTGACACACAAAACGCATGACAACGCGAACAAAAGCGAACTGGGAATGCCAGAGGGGGACGAGGCGGGTGCAGTGATGTGTTTTAAACTGAAACCGAATGTTAAAACTGTCCAAACACTGTTCCGCTGGCGATCTATTCTCCGCACTACCTCGGGGGCCTTTACTATACAGTATAGCCAGACAGACCGAGGGCTGTTCCGTTGCGATAGGGAAATGATTTTGAGTAATTTATTTTATAGTTGCGCTGAAGTATTTATTATTTTGAAAAGCGCCGAACAATGCCATGATTAATTTGAAGGGCTTCCCCTTGCCACGCCCCCTCTTCCCACAGCTGACTGCGCGTTGAGCAAGTGTGGCGCACTAATCCCTTGAAAATTCCTTGCGGCCACGTCCCGAAACCGAATCAATTTTTTTTCTCTTTTTCTAACCTTTCCCCCCGTTCCCCTTGCTCCTCCTTTCTCCTCTTCTTCCTCTTCTTGCTGTTGGCGCAACATATTTGGTTTTATGTGGATCCGTGTTATTTATTCGAATCGGTTTCGTTTTCGCTTTCGTTTTGCAGTCGCACCCCCCTCGCCGCCTTCAAAGCATATTGCGGCAAAATGGCCTTTGAGGGCGTTACCATGCCCACCCCCCTTCCCTTCCCTGTGCCCGCTAAGCTGGCCTGGCTATAATTCAGAATCAATCGTTATGGTTTTGGCAGCTTGCAAATTTTTCTTTATTATATCATATTAATTTTATGAGTGTTGTTTTTGCCGCTCTTCACAAAGACCGCCGACCAACAGAGCTCCCCCGTCCCCTCCCCCGTCTTTACTTTCTACTGGCAGCTGCTTTATAGCATTTAAAAGATATTTTTCATATCAATGAAGCTTTATTTGGGCAGGCCCAGCGAGCAAAATCCATCGAAGAGCGAGAAAGACTGAGTGGGAGAGGGAGGGGGCGAAAACTTTGCTAAATTTCCTAAAGTCATGCAAACATTTTTTACATATATCGATTTTTTTCTGGGCCCCTTTTTCTTGCGTGCCTGCCAGACAGAGTGGGGCAAGTGGGTGGTAGGGGTACGGAGGTGTAGCTTCGCATACATATTCAGGACTTGTTTCGGCACATTTGTTATGACAGGCTCAAATTGGGTGCTATCAAAATTATATATTATTTTGCATAATATCTTCTTCGGGAGCTCAAGTTGTGCCCGCGTTTCAACGTGGCTACGTGGCTGGAAGAGCTAATTCGATGCGGCATGAATATCATGTTTCACAGCGATTAGTGGGAGTGCTCGAAGAGGAGCAGGAGGGGCGACAGGTACCACTAGTGTTACTGGTACCCCTTGAGAGGCAGGAGAGAGAGAGAGGGGGGAGAGATGCAAGGCAGAGACAGCCTTTTGTTCTCTGCACAACACGCAGCACTTAGGACATTTTATTGCAACTATTTGTCAAAGGTGTCCGTGGGGCACTTCAAAGCGCAACTTCCATTTGCGAGGCGCGAGCAGTAACAATGACAGCCAGATGGACAGACAGACAAAGAGAGAGAGGTAGAGTGAGAGAGGGAGTGAGAAAGAGGAAGAGAGACAGGCAGACAGCTGAGCGAAGGCGTGAAGCAGTAGACAAGCTGCAAGTCAAGCTGCTGTTGCAGTCATGATTGCACTAGGGTGGTCCGATACTTAAGGCCATAAAATAGAAGTAGTAATGCAGCATAATGGGTGCTTATGCTGTTATTGATCTTTATAATAAATAAATATAATAAACAAATAAGGCAACGTGACTTTATATGTAATTTCCTCTAGCTAAACTCTTTAAGAGGATGAAAAATGAAATGCGAAGCAAACTTATAAGCATTTCCTCTTTTCCTCACCCACACCACGAGTCACCCTACTCACTCTCTACTTAGTGCCAAGATCGTAATGTCCTGTCTGTCAGCCGTAACAATACCGTAAATATGCGACTTACTTAGCAACCTGCGCCAGGCTCTAACTGCTGTTGTTATGTACTTGACTCCGACCCATTGAACTAACTCCGCTAAGGATAGAGAGAGGGAGGGAGAGGGAGGGGGGAAGTGAGAGAGTGAAGTTGGGGGGGAGTGGCGGGGTTAAACCCGTTTATGGCGGGCCATAAACACGTGTAAATCCCGTTCATTATGAAAAAGTCACGATTTGTAGTGTCAATATCGTAAAAGAAATGTGCAGGCGGCAAACAGGCTAGCGAACATAACCTCACATATTCTCAGGCACACATGGGCAATAAAATTGAACTAATTGAAGACAGACACTCTTCTGGCCGGGCAGAAGAATGCTCTTCTATAGATTCCGCCCCGGCTTAACTTATTCTTATCTATCCATGTGAGTTCGAGTTCGTGCCCCGCACGGCGATCTAATCACTTTGAGTGATGTCTCTAACTATCGTGGGCCGAGACGAGCAGAGCCGAGCTGTGTCCATATCCGCGTCCATATCCGTGTCCGTGCAGCAGGTTCGTCTTCTTCCTCCTCCACTTGCTTCTTCTTCTTCTTCTTCTGCATGTTCTACTTATCTATCGCCTCTGCGTGTTCTGTTTGCATTTTACAAATGTCAACAATGGTAAATGCACTTTGAGGTTTCTATTAGTCCACTTGCAAGAGTGTGAGTGAGTCCCTGAAGTGTGTGCTGTGTGTCCCTGTGTGTGTGCTTGTGTGTGTGTGTGCTTGCGCTTGCGTGTGTGTGTGATAAGCGTGGCGAGCCTCACGCTGCGCTGCATTTGATAGACGTGGCACAGCGTATGCGATAAGTGCAACGCACCTGAACCTCACTTGGGGTTGCGCTGGTGTGGGAGGGGAAAAGGGTAGGCAGCCAGGTAATCCATCATAAAATTAGTTATTATTCTTTACTTCTCTCTACCTCTCTCTCTCTTCCCTCTCTCTCTCACTCTTGGCACAAAGATTTTTGAACATAGATTACGTGGCCGAACAGCTTGTTATAAATAAGGAGAGCTATATTTATATGAATATTGTATGCGAGCTATATAAATATGCATGCAGTCGAGTGCCTGCACCGCTTGAACGATGAGTTATGTGTGCCAGACATGCTACGCAACTGTAAACGGACTCGAACTGACCACAGTGAGTGCTAAATGTGTGTGGAGCCCATTCAGATAAGATATGTCTATCTCATGCAGTGAGAGTGAAGGGACTGAAAAGCTCATTAACTAAACCACTTTTGATTGCTTTAAATATCTAAAGTGGCCTAGAAAAGTGTATATAATAATATATATATTATACAATAACATATGCATATATACATAAATATATAAACTCTTGACTCTACTTGAGAGATATTTTAGAGTCTCTCGTATTCCACATGCTTGAATTTTCTCTTATCCATTTCCTATGAAGTTTTCTTAGACCAAACTCTCAATAAAACTGACCACACACTCACACATAAAGAGTTCCACTCACACACACACACATGCACATAGTATTTTCCATATTTTATAACTTCCCATATCCAATCGCATAATAAAAGCAACTTTATCGAGTGAGGAGCAAAGAGAAAGAAAGAAGAATCGAACAAACTTGGCTAATTTTGGAGTTAATTTAGCTGAGTTTGTCAATGTGAACAGTAATGGGAATTCTATTATGGGAGTTCCACGAAAAGACGTAGTGAGGAGGGGACGTAAGGGGGGACTTGGCCCAACAAGTGAATGGACAATTTGAACATCCGCCAACGCTTTGATGTTGGGGCAGGCAGACCCTAAAAAAAGTCAACAAATGCGACTGCAGGAAATATTAAAGCTCAAATCGATGACAACGAGGCAACTTCACGGCGAGTTGGCTCACAGTCAAATAAAATAAAGAAAAGCTACGATAGAGGGGGGGCAGGCAGGGCGGGGACGGGGGAGGGTCATAAATGGGCAGCAAACTGGCATTGCAAATTGTCATTGGTCACGTGCAGAGCTTGAGGCGTTCGTGTGAAGTTTGTTGTTGGGCTGAACAGCAAAAAAAAGATATAGAAATAAAAGGAAAAATCAAAGAGACATTTACGTCGCTGCTGACGCTGTCAACTGGCGCCTACTCAGCAGGGGGGGAGGGGGAAGGGGGAGGCGTTTGCTTGAGTCATTGCCAATTTGTCGCCAGCAATTGTCGTTGCTGCTTCAGCTGCTTCAACTTGTTGTTGACATGTGGCTTAAAGACAATCGAAGTTTGGCTTAGCTTGAATTACAGCTGCTTATGGAGGGAAAAAGAAGAGGAGAGGAGAAGAGGGGAGCGCTTTAAATTGGCAGACTGATGATTGAAAAGTTACACAGAAAACGCTGAAAATTGTTTTCCAGAAAAAAGTTGTGGATAAATTCAAGAGAAACCCTAAGCAGCGGAAGCTAACTATTTACTAGAAAGGCGCCCATATATCTTTATGATAAATTCCCCTAGGTAAAAGGATCTGCTGTTGTGAAACACCTTCATGCACTACGTGAGAAGACATAAACAACTGCAAACATATATCAAATTAGAGCTTTTTCCTCAATTTCCATTTCCATTTCCTGCCCCAGAACATAAACATTTGAAGTTTGATTTATTTTCTGATCTATTTGGATCTGTTTGTTTTTTTAGAAGAGGCGCCAACTTGTTGTTGTTTTTCTTATTGTTGTTATGTTTTCTTATTTATGTATGCGACGAAAAGCTCTTGTTGCATGCTGCTTTCTTATTTCCCCCTTGTCTGCCATGCCCCAACTCTTTCGCCGTGGGGCATGAGGCAAACAAATGATCTAAGTAATTACCTAGCATGTTGCATATACATGAAAGTGATCGCACAGTTTGGAGGCCCATTGTCAAAATATTTTGATTTCAATTTCCAAACTGCAGGCTAAATAAATAAACGAAGAATGGATAAATGAATGGTTGACTGATTGAGTGAACGAGTGGATAATTGCCTTGCACTTAGCTCAGATTGTTTTGCCAGGCGGTCTAAGTGAGCAGTGGGGTCGAAAGATCACTACAGCTCTTAGAGGGTGATATATCTAAGCCTAATGCATTGCCAAGTTATAAAACAAATGGAGAAATCTGGGGAAACATATTGGAAATTGCTTTTATATTAATTTGAGCTTCTCTAGCTTGTGCTTTCTTCTTTCCCCTTTCTATTTCTAAATTTTCTCTCTATAAACTATAAATATTATTTGCCATACTATCGCTAGCAGTCTATAAAGAACCTATTCTGAAACTCCGTTCCAGGAATTCTCTATCAATTGACATGCAGATTCTTGTTCGGAGTTCATAAATTGAGTTTCTGGAGAAACTGCATCTGCAGCGTTGATTGTTTACAATATTGCTCGTGTTCTTCGCTTCCTATAACTGCATATATATGTTTGCTATAAACGAGAGAAAGACAGAGAGAGGGAGAGAAGTGTGGCTGCTTCATGTTGACGCCCACATTAAGTGGCACAATTATGAGGCGACAACATGGGGCAAGAAACATCTTGAACGGTGCCTCGCGAGGGGGGCCAGCATGTTGTTGCTTAATTATAGAATATGTCATGCATGGCAACTGTGTTGCATGCACCATTAGCACGGAAGAACAGCAGAAGCAGCAACAGAGGGAGAAGCAGGAGGGGGAGAAAGAGGAGGCGACTACAATTTGTCAAAATATTGCCGGCTAATAAAAAGCAGATCAAAGCAGATCAGAGACAGATGAAGCTGCCATCACGAGGCTACACAACATTGAAATGCACTTTTGCGTCTAATACTCATTCATTCAGTCGTTCGCTCACTCACTCGTTCACTCATTCACTCAGTCAATCATTCATTCCGTTTCCGATTCGGAGCGTGTGACAATAAATCTTTTCTCCCACTGGTTCCTTCCCCGCTCTTCGTTGTTCTTCTCTGTTCTTCCCCTGCTCTTCTTTTCTCCTTCGCTACAGCCAATTTCCGGCTCAAATTGATCGAACGACCTACACGATAAAAGATAGTTACAAAAGCTCCGTTCTCTTTTCGATTATTCTGAATGCTCATTCGATTCAATTTCGATTTCCATTTCAAATGCGCACTCGAAGAGTGTGTGAACATTTGTTTGTTTGTTTGCTGCGTTGCAATTAGCCATTAACAGAGACACTTCCCTTCGCTTCTCCTCTCTTCTTATTCAACGTCATCTCACATCGTCATCGGCGTCTTCTTCATCATTCATTTTATCGCTTTGATCTGCTGACCCCAATTGGGGTGCCCAATTCTTCTCAGTGCGGCCAAACAAATTGCATTTGCCCTCGCAACAACGAATTAAATCATTCAATCGATTCCGATTTCGATTCTAACCATCCCCCATACTTACCCCCCTTTCTCCGACGCCCCTGCTTTGATTGTGGTAATATTTTTGGCGCCTCCTTCCCTTGGCGCTTTGGCTAAGTGCGTTTTGTGTATATATTTTGTGATGGGGTGTTGGAAGCGGGGTGTTGGGCCTACGATTTGTAACGCTGATTTGACACATCTTCCTCGATTCGTCTATGGCCATAACTAATGGCCCTGGCCATTTCTCATGGCGCTCGCCACGGCTGCAATTTGTTAAGAGTTGCGTCAAATGAATGGCAAACAGATGGTCGCCGCGCCGGGAGGAAGTCGTTGGCAGACTCGGTTCCGTTCCGTTCCGTTCCATGCGGATGTTTCAGCAGTTTGTCCGAATCGTTTGATATCAAGTTAATTATGCGCTGTGTAAGTAGCACAAGAAGGGGCAGATTAGGCCGTGCCACATGTTTTGTAAGAGTTTATTGTTTGCATTTTATAAGACATTTATCACGGCGAGTTAGGAACTGCAGGAACTATGAAGGTTTATAGATTGTATATGCTTTATAATGTGTAAATTCTTAGAGAAATGTAAAATTGCCAAATATATGCAATGGATAAACACAAAATTAATGTATATCTCTATAATCACATGAGCTAGAATCAGTAAATTCAGTAGAATTATTCCTTAGACCATATACTCAAATATTTCGTTTGAAAAACTAATGTAATTTATGTATTTTAAACAAAAAGTCAACTTATTCCCTTGTCTTAAGAACCAAAAGAGCTAGACTCCTCAAATTTGTTATATTTATATATCTCTACAACTACAACTACAACTACTATAGAAGCAGTAAATTTAGTATAGTTATTCCTTATATCATGTACTCCAATATTGCCTTATAAAAACTTATGAAATTTATTTATTTTAAACGTAAAATAAAGTTATTTCCATCTCTAAAGAACCAAATGAGCTAGACTCTTTAAACTTGTTATATTTACTTCAAAAGACCTTTACTTTAAACCCTCAGCTTATTGTTCCCATAGTTTCCTTTAATATTTCCTTAAATATTTCATTCAATTTGTCAAAGGTTGCGACTCATTTAAGTTATTCACTCGCAACGAAAACCGCTCATCATATTTGTAGCCACAATAACCAAATATGCCACAACATTCCATACCACTCCACGAGTTTTCATTAGCTAATAATAATTCAGCACACCGTGCCACGCCCAGTTGGCAACTGGAGAGGGAGTTGCTGTAATTCATTTCATATGCAAACCATGCGACGTTTACAACAATTAATCGAGCACGGAAATTGGCCGCGCGGGCCCCGGGCGAGAACTTTGCAGTTGTATTCCGCCAATTAGGCGATCAACTGTGCGATATATATGTTGAGTAAAAATGCATTAAATTGATTAGCTTCCATGCCCGATAAGGGACTAAATGTCAGAGATATAGATGGGATAGAAGGGTGCTTCAGTGTTGCATGTTGACCAATGCCATGAAGAGCTTAAAAGCAAAGCAAACAAAACGATAAACCGAAAATCGAAAACTTTGATAAGCAGGAGGGGAAGGGGAAGGGAAGAAGCACATACATACACATATAGGCACGTACGACACGCCCAGGGAAATATGGAGAATATAATTTGTATAATTACAATGCTTTTATAATACCAAATACCAATCAACAACAACAACAACAGCAACAATGGCAACGCGAGTTGTCAACTGGGCTGAGCTACACCCAGTGCAAGGCCTAGTACGCCCCCTCCCCCCCCCTGCACCTCTTCTCCTGCGACTAATTGCCCGCCAACCGAGCACAGTAAGCTCCACAGCGGGCGGCACACGCACAGCAGGAGGAGGGAAAACAGGGAGGGGACAGGGGAGGTAAGCAGAAGAAGTCATCGATGTCGACACCACGTCGCGAGGTTGCGACAGCTTCGAGGCGCCACACGACGACGCACCGTACTAAATGCATATAGATGATGACGATAGCCGACGACGACGACGACGACGACGACGACGATGATGATGTCGACCCGCGATCCGCACAGTGGGATAGTCGTGGAGGCGCGCGCGCGCCAACCCTTTCAGCGGCAGCTTATCAACAAAGGAAATCGAGCTGTCACTCAATTTATAGTCATAGTTATGGCAAAGATATACACTGTATACGTGTCTGTATGTGTGTGTGTGTTTGTGTTACAGTTGAACGCACAACCAGCATATAATGTCAAAGTTCACATATTTTAATTAAGAAAGTTATGAAGTAGAGTCCCCTAAATGGGGATTACATTAAGAATGCCCAATCAACTCATTTAGAACTTTATATCTTGATGTTCTCTCTCTTCTTCTTTGTCTACTCTTGCAGGTCCTCTATCGGATGTGCTGACAGCCGTTGGCTCGGAGGTGGCGCTACCCTGTGATCTTATGCCCGGCACGCAAATAGCCGACAAGGTGCAGCTGGTCATCTGGTACCGTCAGGGCAATGTGAAACCCATCTATACGTAAGTATATCGAGGGATTCAAAATTAATTTATAAAATTTATGAATGCTGTTCAATTTAAAAGAAACAGAGGAAGAAAGACTACCTTCAGCATGCCAAAGATTCTATACTCTTCTGGGTTTTATATCCTAGTATAATTTATATTTATTATATTATTATTATTATCTTAAGTTTCTTATATTCGAAGGTCAGCCGTCGGATATGAATGAAAACAGGCTGCAAAATCTTGACAAATAACAAAGATTGAACGATAGTTTGTACCGCAGTTATACGATATATCGCTCCGATGCGGCTCGTTTTGACTTATTCACAGTTTGCAGTTATAAGATGCATGTGTGCGAAGGTTTATTAAGATAGTTTTTAAACTCTATATGAAATATATAGAAAAACTCGAAGTTAATTTCAAATACCAAAAATCGACCGATAATTTGGATGACAGCTATACGATATATCTTTATCTTATTCGCAAACAAATTCCCTGTAACTTTTGTGTTAAATAAACCTTTTTTAATGCACTTTATGAGATCAACAGAAACCCGTGCATGGCCACATAAAAACCCTGATTAAACGACATTGCCGAAAGTACTTTCGAACACGTTAGGATCGTCACATCATGAGGCACACGCCTTACACGCATTTTAATCCCCCGCAAAAACGATGCTATTAAAGCGAAGCCCTGGAGAAAAAAAATTAAATAAACAATTTGTTGTATATCTTTTTTTCTTTCGGATATTTCCAATGCTAAAAACGACAACCTATATATTTTTGGGAACCCCCGCCAGGCGGACAACTTAGGTTGGCTGCCTTTTTTTTTTCTCAGAGTTGTGGGCCAATTATGAAAAGCTGCTCAGGAAGGGGGCTGGGGGCGAGGCGCTGAAGATGGCGACACACGCTGGGGCAAGTCTAGGTGCGCTCATTATAAATTCTATTAACGTAAGGCATTTATGTTGAATTTGACGATATAAACATTACTTACACACACATGCGAGTACATAAACAGCGCCAGGTAGAGTACGTGCCAAGCGGAGGGTGCTCCAAGGGAGGGACGAGGAAGGTAGCAGTAGTAGGAGGAGGAGAACGAAAGGGAGGAGGAGGAGCTGGAGGAGGGACAGCTTTAAACGAGGCAATCAGAAATATATATAACGGGAGCAGATGGGAACAGAAAGACCATATAATATGTGCTGGGATACTGCAGACATATAGCTACACTGAAAGAAATTAAAGATTAGAAAGACATTAAAAAGAAATGAGCAAAGTATAAGCATTAAATACCTTAATAAGTTTAAAAATAAAGTTATACTCATTCCCAAATCAATTCCTAATTCATGCTTTATTCATTTAAATCCCCCAAATATTCACAAACATTCTACTCCTTTTCTCTAAGTGCATCGTATCACAATCCACACAAGCTTGTACAGCCTTAGCTCTGGCTCAAAGGAACAAGGCACACCCGACTTGAGTCGAGTAAAAGCTGACGCAGTAGACCGTAAATTGATTTTGCATACGCGGGCAACCTTGACACGCTCCCCAACCCCCCTCCCCCATTCCAGCACCCTCTCCGTTGCCTTTATCCGAAACGAAATCGATTATGCGCCAGTCAAAGTGTCAAAGTTGAATGTGCATTCATGTGGTTCGATTGATTCTGCGGCATAAACTCGCTGCGGCGACTGCAATTACAGTTGCCAGTTTCCCAGCTTTTCCAGCGCGAGTCTTTTATGGTGCCACATAAAGTTTATGGACTCTGCTGGCCCCTCCCCCACACCCCCAACGAATACGTATCACACCTAGATCCATCGAGCTACCAAATAAAGTGTTTTTCTTTCTCTTACTCTCGCTGCCTTTGCTTGGCTCGTGCCCGCATTTTTTATTGTTTTCCATCAATTTTAATTTGCTTTTTCTACACTTCATAAATTTTCCGTTGTTTCGGCTGTTTGCTCGAGAGCGCTTTACAACACTGAACAGTGCCGAGCTGAACGAATTTCCATATGCACGGGATGAGGTCGCAAGATTAATTACACGAGAAGTTGCTTGTCCAATTGCAAGGCAAGAAGAAAGAGATGGAGAGGGGGAGAGAGGGAAGAGAGAGGCACCACCAGGTACAATTGCCCTAGCCCACTCCAACTCGCACTCCTCACTCGCCTGCCCCCACTCGCATTTCCCTATCGTATCAGTGACCTTTAGCGTGGCGACTCCCGATTCTGAAGTTTATATCTTGGCATTGTGGGTGAGATAGAAGCAAATAATGAGCATGGCAAATGGTCTGGTCTGAACCTAATTTAATTATCTTTAAATCCATTAACAAATAACCATCCATCATGTGCCACTTACTCTGCGAGCTGCTCTCATGCCTTTCCCCCACCTTTCTCTCTGTTGCAGTCGTTTTTTTGGAGGGTTTTCTTGGCTGCATTTGGTGATAAATCACACGCAGCCAGCCACAAATGGGGGCTGAGAACCCTGAGCTGATATGCATAAGCTAGTGATATATTCAAGATGTGCGATAATCCCAGACAAGCTACTTTCGTGCTTCCCTCTCTCTCTCCTTAAATAATGCAAAAAAAAGATTTTGACCTTTTGCCAGTTGCGTGCGAAACGAAGGTCGAATAAACACGCTAATTGGTTAGGTAGTTTACATGTAAAAGATATATAAAGAAGAGCAGATCATAAGCTGGAGAATCTGTAAGAAACCTATTCATGCATTACAAAGACTTGAAAGTATTTAAATATTTAACTTTTTAAAGAAAAGATATTAAACAAATCTTAAACTCGAGAATCTGTAAGAAACTTTTTCATGCTTTAAAAAGACTTGAAAGTACCTTAAAGTATTTAAATATTAAACAATCTTTTATTGCTTTTAGAATATAAATGCTATAAGAATAAATCTTAAAATCAAGAATCTGTAAGAAATTTATTCTTGCTTTTGAAAGACTTAAAAGTACTGCGAAGTATTTAAATATTTAACAATTTTTTATTGAGTTTTCTTCATAAGATTCCCAATCTATGTTATGATATTTAAATGGATTATATACTTAAAATCTACGAAAAGAAACCTTGTATCATTATATGTTCAATGCATTAAAATATGAATTGAACAAAGTCGATTTACTTAACGTTTTTTATCAGTCAACACAACTATAAAAAACAGCTTGCTTTTATCACTAAATTATCGGTTCAATTCAACATTTGCCACCTTTTCTGTAACTGAAAAAACAATCCAATATTTATCATATATAAAATATATCGTATATCATATATAAAATATATGCATGCTATGATAATATTTGTTTTTTGAATCAACTGCACTTAGAGAGAACTTTTACAAAAAGAAGGAAACAGACTCTTTAATGGGCTGCTGTTTTTTAACAAATATAAAGCGATTAACTGCAGCTGCTGCACAAAGAGAACGACATATAGATATGGTACATATAATATATCGTAAATAAATCGTTAGCCAATGGAATCGGCTTAAAAGTACATGCAGAAAGACAGACAACAACAACAACAGAAAGAGCAACAACAAGCGCTAAATTGGTCAATTAATTAATTGAAACAAACTATAAAACGTGAAATGGAAAAGTCGGAAAGCCCGGCAAACGAATTAACATAAACAGGGAAATTTATTTTGGTTGGCCCCAAACGATTTCGGTGTGGGGGCGTGGCACTAGCCAGAACACCGAACACAGAAAGGGCCAAAGCGAATGGAGCGCAAAGCAGAAAACAAATTAAAAATTTACAAGTGTCATCAAATTAAGTGCCGCACACACACACACACTCACACACACACATAAAGAGCCAAACAAATGTGCCAGAGGCAGAAAAAATAAAAAAAGGAAAGAACGAGCGAGAGGGAGAGAGAGGGAGACGGAGCAAACTATTTAAATGTAACCATTTAAAATGCTTAAAAAACCAAACTGAAATGTTACGAAAAAAAGACAAAAAAAGAAATCGAAAGTTCTGAAATGCACTTTGGTTTATTTACGATATACACTCTACGATATACGCGTTGACATTTAATGCGGCATTTTGTCAAAATGCATCGGGCGAAGCTATAAACAAAAACGCTTTGGCAATAACAATAAAAACCGTTTTCTCAATTTCGATTGTTTTTCTTTCGCTCCGTTTGGTTCTGTGTTTTTTATCGAAATCGAGGGGTGGGCAAGAGAGGGGGGAGAAGTTAATTAGACATTCTATTTTCGGGCAGGTTTCGGTTGCATTTTCAGCGATTTTTATGCGCATTTAATATCTGAGTTGACACAGTTCTCTTACCTGTCTCCACTGCTTCTTCAGTTTTTATCTTCAGTTTAATTGCTGTCGCATAAAATCGATTAATGGCAGTAAAACTAGCTTTTAATCTGTCGGGTGTGCCGTGCGATTGAGACACAAATTAAGTGATATTTCTGCAGAGAGAAACCTAGCTTCTTTATGCCTGAATAATACTCACTTTATTCAATTGAAATTCACTTGAAATATGCAAATTTGTTTATAGTATACAATCAAATATAATGTTTTCTCTTCTTCCCCCTGCAGGTTCGATGCACGCGGTCGGCCCCTTCATCAGGCCATACCCTGGGCCGATGAGAACGTCTTCAACAAGAAGGCTCACTTCTATTACGACACAAATCCGCCGGCTTTGCGCATCAAGAACATTCAGACCTCGGACGCGGGGATCTACAAATGTCGCGTTGATTTCCATAAATCACCGACCCGCAATTGGCGCATTAATGTGACAGTTTTGGGTGAGTAGGGGAAGGGGAAGGGAGGCATACTTATTATTCAAGCAAACCCTTGTCATCTCTCCCACTCTTTCTCTCTACAGTGCCTCCCACGCAATTGACCATACTGGACCATCATGGAGCTGCTGTGCGGGATCAGACCGCGGGGCCCTATCTGGAGGGAGATAGCATCAATTTGACCTGCTTGTCCAGTGGCGGTGTGCCGCCTCCGCGTGTCTCCTGGTGGCGCGAGCACGCGCTCGTCGACGACTCCTTTCAGGTGCTGCCCGATGGTTCGGTGCGCAACGTGCTGCAGCTAAAGAATATTCAGCGCAAGGATCTGCTAACGGTAAGTCGGGAAAGTGCTTAAGCCTTATTTACGAGTCGCGCACAATACACACCGCTGGCCATTTATTTCGGTTGGCAACAATGGCAGCCACACCCCCCTTTCCCCTCCCCTCACTTGCTCTCTAATGACAGCAGTCGGTGTGGCCCAACGGTCCCAACGGACTCGCCGCACAATGGCTAATAGAAATCAAAGCGCCCGGGGGAGCTGAATGCAACCGGCGGCCACAGCAGCGGCAGCGACTGCATTGGGAAAATATTCAATGCGCCACTCGCACTCTCTCGCTCACAGCTCACAGCTCTCGCTCTCGCTCCCACTCTTCCGCTGTGTGTGTTGATTCTAAGCCGATTTCGCTTTTGCCTCGTGTAATGAACAATATTGTTGGAGCGCGCTAATCCAGCGATTCACTCGCAGTCGCAGTCCTAACCTCAACCCCTCGGAGGCCCCCTCGGGCTGCCAGCACTTGTACAAATTGTAGGCCCCATTGTGACTGACGGCCCATTGTGCGCCGCTAAACTCATTGTGAGAGAGACCAAACTAAATTAATGCTGGTCGGAAAAATCACTTGAAGACTTGCGCGTGGTAAGACCAAAAATTATTGGTTCACAACAAAGATGATGCTCGACGCATTTGACAAATCTCTATTCTCTCTCTCACATTAGAACATTCTCGGTTGGTTTCAGCTCAAAAGAGCAAAAGACCACACGAAACTAGGGCTATAAATCAAGCGAACTGAGCTGACTTAGAATGCAGGCTAATAAATACGATTTAGGTGTATTCAACTGCATTTTACTTAATTATTTATGATGAATATCGTAAGTGCATAAGTTAAAAATATGGAAAGAATCGTAGTTATTGATAGATTAATAGAATTATTTATTAAATTAAACGTAAGAACTGTAAGAGAGAAGCAAACTTGATAATTAAGCAACCTTCTCTAAGTGTTCTTCATTAAACGCTGCTTTATATCGTAAATAATACTTCAAAGCTCATCTCCAGCGAAAAAACTGAAATACAGATGATTAACGTTACTATCAATTATATATTCAATTAAAAGTAAGAACTGTAATAGAAAAGCAAACTAGATAATTCAACTACCTTCTAAGTCTGTTCTTCATCAAGCGCTGTTTTATATCGTAAATAATACTTCAAAGCTCATCAGCATCGAAAAAACAAATACAGATGATCAACTTTATTTCAATTTCCATTTAAAACACCATTAACAACTCAACGAAACTCCAAATCGATTGACATTTGAATGCAACATAGTTTTCATAGACACCCTATACGATACGATATACGAAGGCAATGCCGTTAAACGTGAAACAATGACAATAAACAAACGGGAGACAACTGCGATGACCTACTGCGACCCCACCTGGTGGCGTTGTATAACCGCAGGGAAATTTATGACCCAATTTCCTAGCCAAAAACCAAAGAACAGCAACAACAACAACGACAACAACAACGACACTTTGACAGACTTTGAGCAAACAGTCAGAGAGAGAGGGAGAGACTGGAAAACTGGGCGACTCGACGTTTAATTTTCCTCAAGTTATGCAAATATTTTTATTGGACATCGTTACAATTTTTCGTGCCTCAATAAAATGTTCGTACGGTCAGGGAGTATCGTATTACCAACAACAACAAGAACAGCGACTACAACGGGTACAACACGAAAGAAAACGAGCTAGAGAATTTATGATATTAATACAGAGCGAGCGAGCGCGAGAGCCTTTGAACCGCCTCGCAACATAATTGATTAGCATTTGGAGGTGCTGGATAAGGGGCTAGAAGGGGGTGGCAGGGGGCGGCAGTTTGGGGCAGGTGCGTGTTGAAGCAATTAAAATTAAATGTTCAGCTTGCTCTCTCTCTCTCTGCTGTTCTTGGGCTGATTTATCATCTTCTAGACATGCTCTCATTATCGCCAATATTTTATCGTATATTGTTATTGTTATTAATCGAAGGCCAATTATCGTAATGTGCATAAATCAAATAAACGTTTCACCTTTGCAGATGTACACGTGCCAGGCGACAAATGGCCACGTGGTGCCGGCGCTGACCAAGAAAGTTATCCTGGACATGAACCGTAAGTAGGCTGGCGAATATCGTAAAGTGATTATGTCAAACCGTATGCAGCAGCAACGTTTTTTTTTTTGTTCTGTGGTTTGTAATTATGTTTATGGCTCCACGCGGGCCGTTTGCCAAGTGTCAAGAGTTCAAGGTCGGCTGAGCGTGAAGCTCGTATCGGGAGTGGCCGAGGGGGGTGTCGTCGCTTTTACATGGAAATTAATGTAATTAAAGTTTTTGTCATTGCGCACGTGTGTGTGTGTGTGTGTGTGTGTGTGTGTGTGTGTGTCTGCTCTAATGCCCGTTAAGTCCGATGTTTATGCATTTATGACATAGTGCAGAGCAGGTCCCCGAGCCCCACCCGAGGCAGGGCCCAGAAACCGGAGCTTGCTCCACTTTGGCGAATATGCTAATCGCGCTGGGAATCCCCGGAACCCCGTATGTAGATACGTAGCATACGTAGTTATTTACGATTATGCGAGCATGCATGTCGTTATAAGCTGGCAAGGTTGTAAAGTGGCCCGGAGAATACTCTCGCTGGCGTACGGTACGGTTACGGTCTACACATTGTCGTCGCCAGGATGTCGATAATTAGAATTTTCGCATATTTTGTTGGCGTCGTAAAGATAAAGATATTTGAAAGTCGTAAAGTACGCTTAGGTGCTTTAAGGTGCAAGAATAAACAGCATCTTGTGCATTACAAATATGCAATATCGTAAAAGGGGAAGAAGGACATAAAGTAGAGTCTCAAATGATTTTGCTAATTAAAGGAAATCCAGGAAATATTTTTTATAGCAAATTAAATACAGTAAAAGGAATAATGTAAATCAAATATCTTAAGGCGAATGTCGTAAACTGAATATCGTAAAGTGAATATCGTACAACGTATATCGTAACAGAGAAAGTAGATTACATTTCATTTTCAACATGTTCACCCAATTAATTTAAACACCTTCCTCCGCAGTACCGCCCCTTAGTCTGCTGCTTCAAGGTCTCAATCACGCCGTTGTCGCTGGCACGCGCACCCATGTGACCTGCACGGCCATCGGTGCCCGTCCGCCACCGAACATCATCTGGTCCAAGGCTGGTCAAATACTGAAAGGCGCCTCGCAATCGGTAAGTGGCAAGCACTGAAGCACTTGAGCCTCAACTCGTGTTCACGTTCACATTTGTATTTTACGATAATCGCAGACTGCTTCCGATGGCAACACAACCATATCGGAGCTAATGCTCATTCCGGTGCCGGAGGACAATGAACGTCAAGTGGTCTGCTCGATTGCCCTCAACTCGGGCATAACGTCGCAGCAGTTGCACGAGGGCGACACTACGGTCACCACTTCGCTGGGCAACGGAAACATCGGACTCTACCTGAAGGACTCTCGGGTGCTCAATGTGACGCGTAAGTTCAAGCACTCGAACACTTCCAGCTTGCCTTCGACTGCGAGAACTGAGTGTAAACTGTTGCTTCTATGTTTCTTGCAGATGCACCGATTGTTAACCTCAACTTGGGTGCACCACTCGATGCGAATAATCTGCTCAAGGGATCCGATGTCTATCTGGAGTGCGATGTGCGGGCGAATCCAGCAATCACTCGCGTTGAGTGGTATCACAATGTAAGTTGGCTAATATCGTAAAAGTCTATTTATAGTTATAACATGTTTAATTATAAACAAAAAATAATAATAGGGTTCTATGGTAAATTGATACATATATCGTTTATCGAATATCGTAAACTGTATATCGTAACAGTTATCTTTATTCTTACTTTCAGTATTCAAGATTTTTAAATTTGTCGAGTATTGAATATCGTAATTTAATATTTACATCGTAAGGGTTGTATCGTAAATTTGACGATTATCGTATTTTGAATACCGTTATCTATATATTCAAAAAATGTCTGTCTGTCTACTATAACACTTTAAGAAAGTGAAATAGCAGTGTATTATCGTTAATTGAATATCGTAATTTCAATACCGTAAACTGAATAATTTTGCAGTTTCATCATTCTATATCTGTTATAACTAGTTAAACAAATTAAATACAATTGTTATATAGTAAACCCAATATCGTAATTTGAATATCGTATATCTAATATCGTAACACCTTCGCACCTCTATCAATCAAACAGGACAAACAACTGCACTCATCGCGTGGCATCATAATCTCCAACCAAACACTCGTACTCCAGGGTATCTCCAAGTCATCCCACGGCCAATACTTTTGCCGCGCCACCAACCTGCAGGGCAGCGTGTCCAGCAACGAGGTTTACCTAGATGTGAAATGTAAGTGACCAAGCACTGACCAAGCACTCAGCTCACCCAGGCACTCATGTTTCTCCTTCTCCCTCCCTCTCTCTGCCTTTCTCTGCCCTCTTAGATCCGCCCGTGTGCAAGTCGGAGTCAACGATAATCCGCGCCGCACTGAAGCAGACAATCAACATTACCTGCGAGGTGGACGCCAATCCGCTGGATAATCTAAATTACAAGTGGCACTTCAACAACTCGCTGGAGAGTCTCATCGAGCTGCCGCAAGTGGCGCAGTTGGTGCAGCCGGCCACGCTGCCGCTGCAGTTGCTCGCATCCGGCCCCGGCATGGGCGGATATTATCAGCGCAGCAAGCGGAAGCACACGCACGGCACACAGCGATTGCTCCACGGTCGCCACGGACGTGTGGCCAGCATTGTGGACATGTCCGCTGCGCTGCGTTTCGAGGATGAATACGAACACGAACACGAACACGAGCAGGAGGAGTTGCTGCACGAGAGCTTCGACCACTATCCGGACTACATGGAGCCCCAGATGGTCTACTCGAACATGGTGCACAAGAATCATGTGGAGAACAAGCAGCCGCAACGCAAGCAGCAGCAGCAGCAACAGTTGCAACAGCAGCAGCAGCAGCAGCACCTGCTACAGGTCGAGTCCAGTGGCAGCCAACTGGCCGAGCGCAAGCGACTGGCAGCGTTGCACAAGCAGCAGCATCATCGCCAGCTGCTGGTCACGCCCACCACGACAGCGACGCCTCCACTGAACAATGTCTACAGTTACCATGTGGAGAGTTACGAGAGCTTTGGCGCCATCTCATGCATTGCCAACAGTCCCATGGGGCACAGCCAGCCCTGTTGGTACCACATACAGCCCGCAGGTGAGTGCCATCGAATATCGTAAGGGGTGGGGCAGGAAGAAAAACAAATGTGGCAAAATAATTGAATTAATTTCTCAAAATGTTTACTCTAATTGAAGGCAGATAATTGTCTCTTTCACTCTTTATCTGTGTCTCTCTCTCTCTCTTTCTTGTTTGTCCCACTGTCCTTGCCCCACTGTGGCCTCGACGGCAATAAAAGCCACGCTTACCCAACTTGTTGTTGTTCTGGTCATGTTGTTGTTGTTGCCGTTGCAACTGCAATCTGTGTCGCCAATAATCTGATAATCAAATGCAATAAATTGTAAGGCGCATCATTTATTTACCTATCGCCATTGGGCGTGCATGCCTGGACATGTTCAGGACATGCCAGTGCATGCCAGATCGTGCCTGTCGCGCTGCCCGCAGTGCCCAATTAAACACACAGAGAGAGTCGAAACGACCGTGGCCTGAAATGCCACAAGGATAATGGCGGAGGCTGAGCAGCAGCAGCAGCAGCAACAACAACAACAGTAAATAAAACGTGCTGCAACTGCAACATGCAGTTTGGCATTTAACAACACTGAGCGAAAAGTGTTGGCAAGTTTAGTGGTGGGAAATTGAATTGATTTTAGATAAGGTATTCGGAATTAGGGAATTTAGGGAGAAACTGTGTGAGATCGATATGAATTAAAGGTGTTATGTTAATAAAAAAAGAAAACAGGTGTTGAAGAGGAAGAAGAATTTATTTAGAGTATATAGATTTATATAGACTAGCTACAAGGAGCACTATTTGATAGTAAGATAAAGAAATATCTATGGCAGGGTAAAGAACTTAAGAATGGTTTGCCATAGAATTGAATACCCGTTTGAGTAATTACTTAAGCACATAAATATTTGATCTGGTGGTATATGTTAAACTAAACTACAGTAAACTATTCATATCGTAATATTTATTACGACATCCCTAAAACAACAGGGATGATACACTTTACTATTCTATATAATGTAATATACAAAATACTGTCTTCAGCATAACGAGATAAAGAATTTCTACTAAGTTGCAATTACAATATTTTTTGAATTAATAGTCTAAAAGATCATATCTTCTTCTTATAGAACCTCCTCATATCTGTTTTTTTGATTTGAATATTTATTTATAAGCGTAGCAAAACGATAAAGATTACGATCGAGATTACGTTCATTCTAAATTGGTGTCTAAAGATACTTTATCATATATCGTACTACTCTAACTATTATACAATAATCTAAGTTGATGTATACACCACCAAATCAAATCTTTGTGTATTGTTTGTAATCGACTGCAACATACACCATCATTCAATTCAGTGCGTCAATTATGTCGTCATATGCCTCGGCAGACCAATCAAAATTCCAATTACTCAGTTTGTTTCATTTACATATCGATTGCTGATCTAAAATGCTCTATAAGCTGTGAGTTCAGGCAACGCCTTGCGGCCCATTTAGTATTACACCTTTCGTGACACGATTATAATACTCTCCAGCGTATAATTAATCAGGCCAGAAAAAGGAGAGAAAGAAAGGGTTAAAAATAGCATAATGAACACGTTAACCCTTAACTATTTGACTCCCTTCGTCGACTTAATTACACACAGCAAATTAAGCCAGCACCAAACACACACACACACAACCACAGATATATCTGTAATATATGTCTATATATTTTCCATTTGCAGACCTACCCGAGCCGGTGAAGAACTGCACGGCATACAATGCGACAGCGAACTCGCTGCAGATTCAGTGCATTCCCGGCTACGACGGCGGAATTCCGCAGCACTTCCATGCCCAGATCTACGATGAACTGACGCGCCAGATACTCTACAATGCCTCGTACAAGTATCCCGAGTTCACAGTGAAGCGTCTGCCCAGCGACTCGGCATTCAACATACGCGTCACGGCGGTCAATGCGCAGGGCCCGAGCAAAGTGGCGTATCGCGTGCGCGGACGCACCCTCTCAGCGCCCCTTTTACGCACCGGTAGGTATTCCCCCTCCCCCCTCTTTTACTCCTCTATCTAAACTGGCCCAAAACGGCGTCGAAAGTTTTTACCCATTTTTGATTTCTGATTTTGCATTGTTTGCTTCACTCTCCCTCTCTCCGTGCAGCCTCCTCGACAGCGGTGCTGGTACAATTGACACCGTTGCTGGGCGCTTTGGTTGGCGTCATAGCGACGCTCTTTTTGGTGGCCATTTGCGTGGTGATTTTTATTAAATTCCGCAGCAAGCGAAGCCGTCGCCATGTGAATGGGGATGCGACCACAACGGAGGCGGACAAGGGCAGCGCGGAGCCGCTGTCACGCAACATGGGCAGCCATTCCAGTTTGGAGGACAAAAATCCGGATGTGGTGCCGCAGGAGGCGAACAGCGAGGATGAGTTTCATTTGGAGGAGAAGGCATTCGATCGCCTGAATATGGAATCGCAGCGCATACTCTACACGCCGCCCACGCGCATCAACAGCGCCTCCCCGCCGCCGCCGTCGCTGTCGCCCACATTCAATAAACAGGTGAGAGTGCGATAAATTATGATTTTAGCATATAGAGTGGGGGTATGGATATGGAGCAGGGGTAGGAGTATTCATAGGTAGTGTGGCTTGAATTTAAGCTACAGGTTTGGTGGGAAAACCTATTCACTTTAAGGGAATATTGAATAAAAATTAAACTATTCAATTCAGCCTATTAAAACTGTTGCATACTTTCGTGCATTGAACTTAAGCAGGTTTGGTGGGAAAACCTTCTCACTTTAAAGGAATTGTATGAAAATAGAGTAACTGCTGCATATTCAATTTAACCTATCAAAACTGTTGCATACTTTCGGGCATTTGCACTATTAAAGAAGATTAAACGAACTATGGTAAACACTAGTTTTCTTGCTAGACAACTTGTTTAGCATACCCCCAGACTAAAAAACCTTCTTGCAATAAGCTCATAAATACTTTAAGAACCCGCCCTATCGATTATAACTAGATTTATATGCATATTGCCAAAGAAAGGCAAGAAAATGATGGGGGGAGACAGACGAGAGAATTGCTTGGCTAATGGCAATTTAATTGCAATATGCCAAAGTGCTTTAGTTGAGTTAACTTTGGCAAAGGAAGACGTGCAAGACGATGAAGATGGAGAAGACGAAGAAGAAGAGCGTTATGTCTTAACCTTGCCAGACTTTGTCAAAGTTTTCTTTTCTCCTCCCTTTTTTTTGCAGTGCAGCTGTTGTCTGGTTAACAGACATCGTAAGCTCTTTATAAGTAGTTTGCCATACTGCTGCTGTTCTATAGGTATTATTAAAGCGAAAACAGACTTGATCTGCACAAAAAGCAGCTCTGCTTGGTATTATTTATTTGCTCTATGACCAATTCAAGCAGAGTGGTAAACAAAACTTAAATAAACCTCTATTTAGCTAACAATACGAAGCCATTTATACTTTGCATTAGAGAGAGAAGTTATTGATACAGATTATTGACATTGGGGGGAAAATTATAGACAGTGTTTATTTCTGAAAGGAGATATGAAGAAAGTAGGAAGTAATTTCTAAATATATTACTTATATTAAAGGTTTGTAGGTCCCTCAGGTCAGTAGCGTCAGAATGTATATTAGTAAAAAGCAGTCTAAGAATAGAACAGAAATTGCCTAAAGAACTGTATGTTTCTATAGCTCTAGAGGATTTGAAAAGGTTAGAGAATATTCTAAGATACTTTTTCTATATATTAAGAACATAAATTAAGTTCAATGTAGACAAATTACCTTTATAAATATTTATACGATATATATTCCTTTATTTATGCAGAAAAATTCCCTTTACTTTTTGTACAAGAAACCAAATGCCAACTAAATTTACTTTCTGTGGATTTATTTTCCTGCACTTAACTAGTTTTTTAATAGTTTCTTCCATGATAAAAGCTCACTTAATAGAGCAATTTCCCCATTGTTGTCCTTTTGCTGTTGCGGCAAAGGGAGGTCAGAGGTCGGCATTCAATTTTGATGAGCTGCAAATGTTTTTTCGGGGCCAAAGTTAAATTCACTTTAGTTTGGTTTTTAGTTTGTGTTGCGGTCACTTCCCCTGCCCCCCCCCCACACACACGCCCTCCTGCTGGTGGCTAACAAGCTCATTAGGAGTTAAGGTTGTTTTTGCTGGTGGGCAACTTTCGGCCACACACAACACACACACACGCGCACACACACACACGGGCAACCGCTAAAATATGCAAGAGCAAATCATGAAAGTTGCACTTTGTATTTTTTAATAATTTATTAAGTTTTTAATGAACAATCCATCCCCCTCTCTCTCCACCTCCCTCTCTTTGCAGTACGGAGAACTGTCGCTAACAACAAACCCCGCATTTAGTTTGTACAACACGCCACAGAGGGCGCCAGCTGTGCAACGACCGATCTACACTGCCCCGCCGCCACTTCTATCGACACGAACCCCGCCGAACATCTACACACGCATCCCCGGGCGTGGCAGCACTGGCCCCAACGGTGGCGCCACCACCTACTTGCCCGCCTACGAGACACGCACCTCGCCCACCTCCCCCTACGGATCCACCACCACCTGCACAATGCCACTGCTGAATGGCCAATCGAATGGTTCGCTGCAGACCAACAGCAGCCTCGGAGTCGGAGCAGGTGGCATTGTGTCCTGCAACACGTTGCCCCATCCTGGCAATCTGCATGCGGGCACCGGCAGCGGCGGTGGCATTTCAGCTGCCATGACCAGTTCGGTAACCAGTGGCAACATTACCATTGGTGCCCCTCAAACGTTGCTCACCTCGCCGCGAGCACAGACCGCCTACAGCACACTGGGCGGGGCAGGTGGCACACAGTCGCCGCTGCTCAGTGTGGGCAGCTCGCTGATGGGCGTTGTCGGAGGCAGCGGCATTGGTAACTACGAGACGGTGAGCTCCTGAGAGTTAGCCAAAGATGACATTAAATGTCAGATCGTTTGCATTGGCGGGAGCAGCACGTGCACCACATCTGGCGCCGAGCGCACCACCATCGTTTAGAGTCCCCAAACTGTATTATAGCTAGCTAGCTTTCCAGCCAACAGGAAGAAGGTTGATGAGACGAACAAAGATTATAAGACTTCCAGGAAAAGTTAAGAAAGAAAGAAAGAAAAAGAGCATTTATATTTAGTTAACGTGTACCAAGAGATCAGTTCTGTACCACAACTATAACTACGGTATATATAGTATATATATAGTGAATACATACAAACATATATAGTACCACTTCTACTTGAGATACTTTGTGCGTGAAAATAATGAGCTATGCTTCTGAACTCGTCAACAAATACTTGCAACTAAATGGAAAAACAAATGAATATACATATATCCAACATATATCGTACATATATGAATGGTATATCTACTTGAGTCCCCCTAAGAATTTAGCTGTAGCCCGAATTGTACATATTAGTAACTAGACTAAGCTAATTGTAGAGATCTAGTTGTAGTCTAAACTAAATTAGTTAGTCACATTGAATCTACGAAAAGACTATCCCCTTTCACACGATAAATGAAAATGAACAAATCCTGAGTAAACTGAATATATATATGTACGGCATAAATACTATATATGACTAAATATATACATGTATCGTATGTATAGTAGGTATATATACAAGTACTTAGCACAACATTAAAGGAAACTGATTAGGCGCAAATTATATATATATACAATATATGTGTATCTATATGTACATGCGATACGATATTACTTATTTTGTTGAATGTGAAGATACTTTATATGATCATCTGTTGTCGAATCTATCCAAATATATATATACATCATATAGAACTAAATATAGTGAAACTCCAATTGCCCGCGTCAATGTTCAATGTGTATGTAAAAATTTTGCCACCCGCCCAATTTTCAGATTCAACTCTCTCCAACTATAGGGATAAACACACACACAGATCACACACACACAGACACCCCGCACAGACTTCAAGTCTGTGTGCGTATTGACATTTCGTCGGAACCATCTATCAATAAATAAATTGCAAGTGCTTTTTCAATGGACAAAATCAAATTGTATTGTGAATCGAATTGTAAATTATGATAATATAGAGAACTAACCTAATTCTAATTGAAAGTCGAATAAAGATATATACCTAGATATATATATTTAACTGTGTATAGTTAACTCTATAACTTCCCCCTGAATATTTTTTAAATTATCCTCCATCGGAACTGTCACTAAACTTAGGTTTAAAGTTTTCAACATTTCTGTCAATTATTTAAGTTGTAAGCGAAACAAGTTTGATATTTATTTCGATTATTGTTTAAGATTCGAAGAACGATTTTACGTCTAATACGAATAAATCTAAAACAAAACAAAAAAACGTGAAATATGTGCAAGAATAAATAAAGAACTAAATCTGAAAATAAAACTGATTTCTTATTCCTTTGACAGCGAAAGCTAATGCGGGAAAACAATTTAAAGCTTGTTGAAGAGGCTGAAAATAGACTGCCGTGGGTGGGAAACACCCATTATCATGAAGTAGGCCTATGCGTATTTATTTTTACCTGCCCAGGGAAGATGAAGGGAGCTCTGCATCGCAACGGGAGACAGTTATTGATATCATATTCATAAAATTACAAGGAATTCAGTTAGGGAATCACTGAGCATTTCTCAGCTGTCGCTGGTTCACGGGAAACTGTCAGGAGGACTCACTCTGATAGATGTCTGCTGTGCTGCCAGTTGGCGCAATAGAAATTTTTCATAATTTAAGGACGCACACCCCAAAAAGTCGTTGCTGCTAATGACAACAGACAGGCGGGTGGATGAGGTGAGACGGACACTCGTAGGTGGTGGATGGCACCCAACCAGCCAGAGCAACAGGGCACAAACGACACGAGTTCGTGTGCGCATATTTGTCCTTTTGGCAGGACACGCAATATACTTTCGGAATTAATTAACGCAACGCAACAAAACCCCAGACAAGACACCCGAAAGCCTCCCAAATTAAACAGACAGTGTGTGTTCTCCTTCTGTCATCCTCCTTCTCTGCCTCTCCCCCGACGCCCTGCGTGTCTCTTCTTCACATGTGAAGAATCCACATCCTGCGGCGAAACTTGTCACAGACTAATTTCGTGTCTCAGCTCATAAATTGATATTAATGAGCGAGTATTTTTTTTCGCGTCTGAATTTGACTTCGGTTCGTTTGACTCGTGACAGTTACAAAGTGGCTCGAAGAATGCGTAATGCGAGTCGGCGACCAATGTCCTGCGGTTATTTAACATGACTCGACATTCAAATGAACAAACACACACACACACACACACGCACGCAATCACAAACAAGTGTGCGTATGTTCCCCCACCTCCCTGGGGAGCTGGCGCAAATAAATTGCATGAGAAATTTGTGTTTGTTCGCTTGTTTCACCTCGGGGGAATCAAAAACTATGTTCGCGTCGAGGTTGAGGAGTGCAAATGACAACATCAACATCAGCAGGGGTATCTGTGAAGTATGTTTAATTTTGTGAGAACTAGAAACAAATGCAACAATCCAATTCAATCTTCCCTTCATCATCATTGCGATTACTTCACTTCCTTTTCTTTTCTTTCTTGTCTTTCTTGTGTTTCTTGTTCTTGTGTTTCCTTTCCTTTGACTTGTGTTTTCTCTTGCACCTTCTCTCCTTTTTAACTGGCTCTTTAAAATCGGTTGGTTCTTCTATTTCTATAGTTATTTCGACTTCCTGGACTAGGCCAATCTCCAAGTCATTTATGTCCATTACATTTTCTTGTGTCTCCAATTCCAATGCGCCCTCATGCTCCTCTTCCTGATTGCCCAGCAGCCTGCTGCACTCCGTGGCCTGTTCGCTTACCAAGTCCAAGCCATCAAAGTTCTCCTCAAGGAACTGGAAGAAACTGCAAAAGAAGTTACCATTAATGAAGTTTCGTTTTAATCAATTTAAAATGCACCTTTGAGCCAACTTAAGCTCGTCTTTCGCGCGCTGCACCTCCGCCAGCTGGAGGTATTCATGCTTCAAGGCAAATGTGTCACTGCTCTCTTGTTTAATGATTACGGCCAGATTATAGAGCAGCCTCATATCCTGCGGGGCCACATGACGCGCTTTAAGCAGCCAATCCTTGGCCTCTTTGATGCGTCCATCCTGGCAGAGCGACCTTGCCAGCAGCTGCATCACTTGTACAGAATTTGCGAACGGAATTTCCCTCAGGCATTGCGTATACAATTCGATGGCCTCCGCGTAGCGACCCGACTCGAGTGCTATGTGGCCCAAATTCAGCAATGCCACATGACACTGCTTGTGCGACTCCAGAACCTTCGTGAATAGCATCTTGGCCTCGTCGAACTGGCCGTAATTACACAGCGTCACACCGAGGCCATTTAAAGCCCACACATCGCGCTCATTCCTTTTAACAATCTGCAATGGAAAGTATTATGCTCATATTCATGGGTAATCTTTGGTACTTACCTTTTTAAACATATGCAGCGCATTCTTCTGATGTTTCTCCGCCGCCTCGTTATCACCTTTTGCCAAAGCCTTTTCCACCTTTCTCAGATATAAATTGCCTACAGCGACGCGTACTAGGAAATTCTCCGAGTTTACAGAGCAACGCATTGCCTTATTAAAGTAATGCAAGGCTTTTGTAAGGTGCCCTTGCTCCATGTAGTAATGTCCCAGATAGGTCCTGAAAGAAGAATTAAATTTACATGGATTATATAAGGATTTAATGGGTCTTTGCCGCTTTGTACCTGGCCGCTGCATTGTCGCCGTCGAGGTTGAGGACAGCTCTAAGGTACTCCAGTGCAATGCTTACTTGATTACGACTATAGTGGATCGCGGCCAGGCGCAGATAACTGTCAAAATAGTTAGGATAATTTAGAATCATTTGCTCATAGCTATATTCTGCTTGACTCATCAATCCCAGCTCCTCCAGCACTCGCGCTCTGTTGAACAGCAGCGTGAACTTGTCATTCCCTTGACTCTCATCAGAGGCCATCGACAGCGTAGTATTCAGCATTTGCAGAGCCCCTCCCGGCTGTCCGTTCTGCATCTGAGCCAGGGCCATGTTGTTCAGCCAAGCTAGCGGTATTTGAGATCCATTGGTCACGCGCTGGAAGATGTCCAAAGCATGTACGTATGAGTTGAGTGCCTGCTGCCAGAGCTGCTTGCGCTCATAGACTCTGGCCAATCCCAGCCGTAAGTCGTAGTCATCGTTTGAAGCTGTATCCAGTTCGTTTTCTAATATCTGTTCGGCTGCATCTAGATTGGAATCGGAATCTTCCTGTGCATAGAGTGTGGCAAGCATGCGCAATGCCTGCGATTGGTTTGGCATCAACTGGAGAAATGTACAAAGAGACTGCTCCGCACTTTCCAGTTGCCCGCGACGTGCATACATCTGCGCCAGCCCCATGTGAGGAGGCGCGTAATCCGTCTCGCACAATAATTCAGCCTCGGCATAGAAGTCGAATGCCTTATCGTAGTTGTGCATTGCATGGAAGCTGCGCGCGATCTGGTAACAGTTCTGCGCCTTCAGCTGCGCATTGTCCGTGGAACGGTACGCATTGCCGGCCGAGATCATGACCTGCTCGTAGTTGCGCGTATAGTAGAAGTAGCAAGCTAGCCAACTAAGCACCACTGGATGATGGTCGTTCAAATCAAAGGCAGCGCTGAGCAGATTGATGGCTTCCATGTTGGAAGGACGCTGTCGCTCGTTGAACTTCAGCTGCGCCATGCCCAGCAGAGCGTTCAAGCAGCGTCCGTTGTACAGAAGAGCCAGTTCGAAGGCACGTCGTGCCCTATCTATGTCGTTGAGCTTCATAAAGCAGTGAGCAATGCCCACACGTACATCTGCAGGTCCCTGTGGATGATGAAGCAGCACGTCCTTGAAGTTTCCCAGCGCCACGCGATATTCTTCGCGTTGATAGGCCAAGCAGGCGCGACCCACCAGCGCCAGAACATTATGAGGCACTTGACGGAGCACAGCGATGAAAAGATCATCAGCCTCCTGGAGTCGCGTCTCGAGCACGAGCAGACCAAAGCCTCGCACCAATAGATGTTGCACCTCATTAGAGACTATGGCAATGTTGTCCATGGCTTGCATGAGCTCTTCCACCTTCTCCAGCCATTGGGAACCACGCCGTCCCGGCTCACAGCACAACCGACTCACAAAGTTTCCAATAAGCAGCGTATATGTTTTCAGCAGATCTTCGTTATATTCCGGATATGACTTGTTGCATTGCTTGATCGCACTCTCCAGCAGCGTCACGAAGCTATCGTATTTACGGTTATTATAGTACGAGCGCTGCAAGAGAACAGATAGAGAGACAGAAGGTAGACTGTCATGATTACTCTGGCTGTACTCACTGCCCAGTATATCCAGCCTCGCAGCCGCACTCCTCCGCGCGGTCAACAATACGACCATTTCCTCCACATCGTCAAGCGGCGCATCTTGAATGTGTTCGTCGTGATGGTTATTGCTTAGATCAAGAAACGTTTTGTTTGTATTATTTAAAACATCTCTAAGGCTCGACATTTTTTACCGAATAAAGAAATGTTAAACTGTGATTATACCTTTTTCACATCGTAAAATCCAAATTTGCCAAGCTTACTTAGTGTTGCAAACTACAGTAAAAGCAGACGTGATTCTTATCGGTTGGCATGCAATGATATCGATAGGTAATGTTATTCGTACGTGTTCTTTTGGAATGGCGATGGAACTTGCATACATTTTAAACTAACTGAATTAATAGAAATATGCAGATTATTCGTCAAAATAAGTGAGAATCAATTGAAAAACTGATATTAATAAGCTATCAGTTAAGCAGGTAAAATTGGGCGAAAATAATTTATTTATAGACTTAATTCAAACCAAAAATCATTTTATCTCTGTTTATATGTATGTTGGATTGGACCATTCTTGTTTGTTTTCAACACCATACATTGTTACCCTCTCCCGTTCACGCACCCTGCCCCGCGCGGCCTGACAATGTCAATGCCGAAACAACAATTGGCTGTGAACACAAGTTTATGACGTAAATTACACAGGGCGGCTTCCAATTGTGTCCACTGCTGACTGCACACAAGCAAACATAATTATTTTTCATGCTCCGCCTTTTGGGGCCGATTTTCGTGTTTGGAAAATGTTGCTTGTCACCTTCCAGTGGGGCCAAGCGCCGCGACACAATGAAACCGAAATCGAAATAAGCTTGGCCAGTAGAGGAGGAGAAGGAGGAAGAGAAACGGATCCAAATAGACATCCATTACGTGGATGAGGTACTTGAGATCGAGTGCGAGTTCGAAGTCGAAGCAAGGTGAACAAAGCTAATCCATTTGATATGGCAGATTAGTGTCCACTTTGCTACCAACATCCGCATAGGCAGTGAACCTGTTCTGGTTCTGATTTCGGGTATAAATGGGCCAAGCCAAGCGAGCAAAGGTATCAGTCAACGCACTCCAATCTTCGAGAACGTTCGTCGCGCAAACAAGCCCAAAAACCTCAATCAACATGAAAGTGAGTGCACTCGAAATAACGTCCCAGTCATTCTTTACTTATTCCGCTCTCTACTTTCTTTAGTTCCTCATCTGCTTGGCTCTCTTCATTGCCGCCGCCCAGGCTCATGTTGTGGCTCCAGTTGCCACCTATGCCGCTGCACCTGCTCTGACCTATGCTGCTGCTCCCTCCGTCTACTCGGCTGCCATTCCACGTGCCTACTCCGCCTACGCTGCAGCTCCGTCTGTCTACTCAGCCTCGTATGTGGCACCTTCTGTCTATGCCGCTCCTTCCGTCTACTCCTCGTACGCCGCACCTGTCACCACCTATGCTGCTGCTCCCGCCGTCGTCTCCACGCTGCTGAAGAAGTAAATCGATCAACCCGTCTCCACGCACATCATGATATCCAAATTTAGATTATGTCCAAATAAATTGAGCTCAAATTAAGATTGACAAGAGGTTTTTATTCGGCGGGAGATAAGTGTGAATCGATTAGGGGACTGCACGCGCTTCGCAAAGGTACAAGGACTGTTCCGATTTTCATATTCATTATTTACATTTTTGAACAGGACTTCAATCAAATCCAAAAAGGTAAATTTATACCACCAAAGAAAGAATTTTCCTTGACGTAGATCCACAAAATGGCATTGAACTTTTCAAGAATTACTAGGAATTCATTTAAACCTTTAAGAATGTCGATATAGAGAGACTTCCAGTGGATTGATATACATGTCTATTCTAATTGTTCCTTATTATACTCATCTCGTTGTCATGTTTCTTACAGAGAAGACCTCTTAACTTATCCAGATTTCACTTTGTCAAATCTCTTCATTAAATTCCAACTGGAAAACGGATTCTGGAGTGGCTTCGCTGCATGCTCGGGCATTTTGGGTCGACGCTAATGTTATGCAAATGAATTATGGACCGACACGTGCTGTATGTGCCACACACGCACACCCACTCACGCACACACACACACACACGCGAAAGGCACTTAAGCTCGATAAACTGGCATAGAGCTTCGGGCTGCTAATCACCTCGAGATGAAGCGCATTTATTGATTGTCCCAACCAGTGCCAAGGGGGGAGGGGAGAGAGTTGTATGCAGGGGGGAAAGTACTTGACTAATGCAAGATTTGCGCAAATTCATTTGCCAACAAATACAGTTCGCACAGTTTCCTCGCGAGCCACTTCCGACGCGGCACGACGCGACGATTATGCACAGCAAGAAGTAGAAAAGGAAGAGGAGGAGGAACATGAAAACAAAACAAAAGTTTTCCTTCCGCCGCGAAAACTTTTGCCTAAATCACTTAGACCAAAAACAAGTGTCGGCCATGTCGAAAAATCATGCCAAAAACGAGAGAGAGACTCCACGAGGTGGGAGAGACTCCCACTACGATTGCAGTGAAAAGTTTAAGGCTGGGAAGAGGAACGTGTTGGCTGAGGAGGGTGGGCTGAAGTTTGGCAACAGTTTCGCGTTGCTTCAGCCTACGAATATGATGTTATTTATGGAACAAGAAGTTGTTTTTTGCGACATGTCAAAATGAAATTGAGCACGCTGCGCTCACAACGAGCGAGCCAATTAATTTGCCAGCAGTAAGTAAGAAAGAGACACCGAGAAAGTGCGAGAAAGAGATAAAGACATTTCTTTCTGTGTTCAATTGCACAAGTACTGCAAGTTGCAAGGACAACAACTGAAAGAACAACAATAACAAGAACCACTTGTGCAAGTGCAACAAAAGGTAACAAGAATCGAGAGTGGAAATTGCAGGCAACAGCGCAGAACTAATATCATATTCATTTCGCATCTCTTCCTCCACAACAATTCGCATTTCTCCCATTGTTGTCGTTCTGCTTGTCGCACACAAATTGACAATACTCTCAACAGAACACGCCCATTCATGCGTTCCGAGCTGCACTTTCTTCTGTAAATTCAACGTTTTCAGCAAAGTTGTCTTTTAATTTCACATCGTATAGATGTAAGAAGTATAATTCTATTTTGTTTTTCTTTTGGTTGTTTACATCATTTCTGTTTGAATTGCACAATTGTGCCGGCCATTAACATGAATTATCGATAACTAACATATCAATTGCAAACAAAAGTTTGAAGCGCAGCCAACTTTGCTTGGTGCAAACATTGGGAAAGATTAAAGTAAATAAACTTAGTATTTATGTTTTCCTAATCCGGAACTGACTTTCTGCAAATTGCACTTATGCATTCAGTGCATAAGCTGCTTTCCGGCCTAATAATTAAGTCGTGCGCCGTGTGAAGTGCATATCAAACACGTTCGCGCGCATTTGGCTGCGTCTCAAGAGGCGTGCCACACCCACACGCCCCCCACGCTCAGGCTCTTCTGAAACCCTTCTACACGTTTCGTCGCTTGTTTTTGTTTTTCTGCCATTGTTGTTGTTGATTTGTTTGTTTGCTGCAAGAACACAAGGAGGGAGAGATATAGAGAGTAAGGGCGCAAGAGTGTGAGTGAGAACGAGCCTTGACAATGACGCTGCCATCACGGGCAGCTTCATTCAGCCACCCGCTCCGTCCATCAGTCTGTGCGGTGTCCGTCTGCCGGTCTGTCATCCTTGCTCTGCCACGCCCACTAGTCACATACAAATTCAAGGGATAAATGAGTCTGGAGTGCAGTTGTGCAGAAAGTCAAAGCGGGCGACTGGCGACGCACCTGAAGGGGCTGGCACAAAGACGCACTGAATAGAATGGAGAAAATCAGCTTATGTCCGGACATAAGACTGAATATTTCCTCACAATATTTCAATTGTTATACCCTTGCATTGGAAGCGATGCGAAGAGACATCTCCGAACTCATTAGGTAGCCATATGCATGTTAAAATCTCGTTTCTCCAGCATCCTGTTTGAATTTTATTGAAATTGGAGTACTATATGGTGTGGATGTATTAAAAACAACTTCCTAGTTTAATAAACATCTATATTTGCTGAATATATAGCAACGATTTCTCGATTAATAATTGTACTTAATTTAAGAATTCTGACCAAGAAAATCGTATTGATTTTAAAAGTAACTGGAAAGAGCATTCGACTTTCGGTGTGCCGTGGCATATTTGTTTTCATCTTGTTTTTCTTTGCTGTCAGTTTTGAAGTCAATTTTGCTGCTCACATTTCCTTTGGTCGATGAATTATTTAGCAGATTGCTATTATTGTTTGTCAACTAAATGAATTGCGGTCAAGTTTGTTTCTTAAATGGAAGCATTAAATATTTACAGCGCTTATTGGCGAGAGGCGAGTAAAAAGTGTAATTAAAATATGCACATCAGTTAAATGAGTGTTGAATAATTCAATCGAGAGTCGCAAGGACTTAAAAGCTTGGAGATATCTGCCTGAGTCACTGCTTGACAGCAAATCAAATGTCGATTATCGCCTAGTTAGTTGCACTCTCGCAGGAGCTGCTCCTCCCCTTTCCTGCCCCTACTCCCACTCTGTCGAGAACTCGAGAACGAACACAAATGGCGCCTGGCACCGAATGGGCCGGGGGTTCCTTCTGTCTCCTCTCTCTCTGCCTCAGCCTACTTTGCCATCTTCAACTTCCGCAGGGCACCCCAAACACAGGCTGGGGGATGATGGGGGTACCCGGCACTTCCTTCCCCTGCCGCCGCTTTGCGATGGCACCGAGCGCCACTTCGACTGCCACTCATTATCGGCGTGTTTGTTTTATGAAGGTCGTTTCCAACAGCTCCCCACACACCCTCCTGCGACTACTAACGTTGGCGGCACAAAAGGATTCGGGGCACGCACGCACAGGGAAGGCGCCCCCAAGAAGCATAAGAAGACGGAGCAGCGGAGGAGGAAAAACAAGTTCTTGCCAAAGTCCTTTTGCTTGTCATCATTCTCACCATTTTCGCCAGCGTCAAATGCGCCGTTTGGCTTTGTTATCTGAGGCTGCCTTCCTCCTTCCTCCGCTCTCCAGCTGTTTATGTGCCCTTGCTTTATGACACTTTTGTACGTTCCCCCCTGCCCCACACTGTTCCTTTTCCCCCTCTCTCTCCTGCTACATTGCCCTCTCAAGTTGCTCGAGCGATATCTTTTCAAAATCAAACATTTCGCTTGTCCGGCAAACCAGAAATTTGTTCCTGCTTTACAAAGTGCTAATAGGGCAGCTGTCAGTAAGGCAGCGGGAGATGAGGGGATGGTGGGGAGGGTTGGAAGTGGCAGTTGGTCTGGTGCTGACGGGATGAGCCCCAAGTTCATCATAATTGCGTATGACAACAGTCGAAAGGAAATCTGAAAACAACTTTCGGGCTCCCCCTCCACCGCCTTCTGTTCCTCCTCCTTCTTCTCCTCCTTCTTCTGCTTTTGCCCACGCTTCTTCTTGCCGGAGCACATTAAATTATGGCGCATTATTGACAGTTTATCAAATTGATTTAACAAAGCGTATTGTTGTTGTTATTGCTGCTGGTTCCCCTTCCATTCTCCTCGCTCCCCTTCTCTGTCTCTACCTCTCTTGCCACAACGTGTTGCCTTCTCTCTTTCCCTCTCGCTCTGGGGCAGCTTGTGTATTTTAAGCATCCTTAAGTGGTCATGATAAATGTTATGGCTCTTTCTCTAGTTTTATAACCCCCTCCCCTCCCTCTCACCCTGCACCCCTTCTCCCACTTCAGTCTTCAGTCTTTGTTCTCAGCTCAGTTTGTGTGCGTGTGTTTGTGCGCGCGCGTGTGTGTGTGAATTTATGTAATGCGCAAAGTTAAAGCATACTTTTCGGCTGTTTGCTTAATGTTTTTGCTGCCGTCGTTGCTCGTCGAAAATTTAGTTAATTTTAGTTTGTTTGCACGACAAAGTATGTTAAATTGTCTGTTGTTTTATTAATTTAAACAAAAGCTGCCAGAAAAAGTTTACCCAACTTTTAGGCAAACACATTCTGCGCTTGCCTGTGTGTGTGCGTGTGTGTGTGTGTGTTGTGGGGTAATTTGCGACATGGTCGTTCTCGACGAAAGTCGAGTGGAGCAGCTTAAAGAGTCTTCCAAACTAACCAGATTAGAGAGAACTACTCTACTCTCGGACTATAACAGTAAATATTCGAAACTGTATTGAGTACCCCTTACGAAATGTTCGAATTCAGTATTAAAGTCAATGTATCGAGCTGAAATTATGATATCTCAATATGAAAACCTTTATAATGTAACTTGCTTCAGTTCTTGGCTCTTTTCTTTCTTTAGCTCTTTATTTGTTAAGCATATTTACTTTGGCTTTATCTCTCTAGAGCCTTTGCCGCCAAAGACTCCGCCACAAAGCACCTTAACCTCTCGCGAGTTCTTTCCTTTATTCGTCGAGCTGCTTTTAATTTTTTGTTAGTCTGCGCTTTGCCCTCTTCAAATTAAGCCAGTTAGCGGCAGGTAACGGAAGTCGTGTTAGCTCCGGCCCAACACAAGATAACTCCCCCCACATCCACCCCTCAGCGGTGCTGCCTCCTTTGTGGATTTTGCATAAAAGACGCGCCCCCAAAAGAGACTTCAGCCTGACTTGAGCTGCAATAAAATATTTTCTTTTTTGGGGCCACCCACGAAAAGTGAAAAGCATCCAGAAAAACTAAACATTGAAGCAACAAAACGAGGCGAGAACGACAAAAGCACAAAAGGAAACAGCAGCACATGGGGGCCGTGAGTTAAGCAGCAGGGCAGGAGGAGGGGAGTGAATGAAATGGGGAAACGGAAATGGAAATGGATGCTGCACGTCGCCATATTGCCCTGCAGTTGATCGTCGCCAGCTGCCGTTGCCGCTGCCGCTGCCTCTGCTGCTGCTGCGTTTCCGTTTCCTCATTTCCCTTTCCGCCAGGCGCTTTCTTCTACCTTTTCTCTATCTGTTTTGCGCTTGTTTTTCGCTTTGTTTCTGTGCCTTACTTTGCTGGCTTTATTTGTGTGTTCGCTTTGTTGCTCTACGGCTAATCCCGTCGCTCAGGTGACCTGTGTGAGCAGCATGCTCTGTTGCTCCAGCTCCGACTGCTGTGAGCTCTCCTCATCCTCATCCTCCTCATCGAGCTCCTCCAGTTCCTGCCCTTCTCGCTCTGCAGCCTGCAGCCGTGACGCGGCTCTATGTTCTGCGCTCTCGAACAGTGTCCAGTAATTGCAGCAATAGATGAAGATGCCTGCAAGTGAGGAATGGCCACTAAGACTATCTCTCCCTCTCTCTCCCCCATTCTGCGTGTCTCTTCACTTACTGAGGCAGGTGAGCAACAGCCAGGACAAGCTGGCAATGACCATCATGAACGTGTACTTGTCCGCTCCAAACTCCGTGTGTTTCGAGGTGAGCTCTGGCGGAATTACAGCCAAGTTAGTTCTAGAGATTCAGTACGCCCAAGTTTACCTGCTTAACTTTTGATTTGCTCTGTGAGATTTCCATGCTCGGAATTTGAAGACCGCCTTTCCATTCTGCTTTCGATCGAATGCGTTTGTAGACTGAGCACATTAAAGAAACTAAAATAAAACTTGCAACTAGAAATGCTGTTTAGTGGGAGAGAAACAGTTGCTGAGCTTTCTATAACAGTTGTTTATACTTAGTTATCATAAGAGGTATTTGTTATTACTACATTATTGTTATTTATTATTAGGCCATCATCAGCAGCTGTGATGACGTAGGCTCTGCTGAATTATCTATAAATTTACAGCTAGATCTTAGTGCTAATTAAAGTTGCACTTTCTCCAGTGCTCACACACATCATTCTAATTTTAAAAGCGGTTTCCAATTCCCTTCTTCACACCGATATATCGATACTTATAAAACACGATGACTCTGTTAAGCCTATGTTAAACCTAAGTTAAATAACATTAACGGGCATTCTGTTTTAGAGTGTCGATGTTAAGTTGTGCTTATTATAACTTCGTTCAAATATGTATGTGTTATATCAATAAGATTTATATAATTAGGAAGAATACAATTTGCGCATTCCTTACACAACATCTTATTGAAATTGATTAAGAGACTTAAGCTATAAATAGATTGTGACATAATGAGCTAACGTAATACACTCAATGTCGTTTGTTTCTATCTTTAGGCAATGCTAAATTAGAGATATTATGAAATTATAATATATACTCGTATTTCAAAAGAATATGCATGTAATACAGACTTGTTGCGCAAAAAGTGTGCGGCAATAACGCGTATCCAATCAGTTTCGGGTTTCCCCTACTGCATTATGCTTATGTGATAGGAAGCACCCCAAGTACGTATCCATCCTATTACCTTTCTTCTGTCATAGTCTGCGTGATCTGGCTGCAATTGCTTTCGATTTGGCTACCTGTTTCTGTGGCTGCTTGTGGGCACCATTAAAGACAAGGGGGCTGTTTATCATTGGCCGCATTGCATGACTAGAGCTCATATATCAAATATCGCTGAGGGGTAAGCCACGCGCAGGCTGAACTTATTTATAGAGAGAAGTAAACAATAATATTGACGAAATTATTGGCGGCGCCCCAAGAAATTCGAAACGAATATCGAATACTTTTGCTTGGTTGTGCTTGAGTACTGAATGCGAGAAGGTCAACAGGGGGGGAAACAAGGGTTCAATGGGTGCAGGGCGGGTTTCTCCGACCCACAGTAATTAACAGTCAGTCAGGCAATCTGCATGTTGCGACTTGTTTGAAAGCTCTCCGAAATCAAGTGAAATGTGCAGCCAAAGAGGCTGCCAAGTGTGCTCCAAGCTGAAAGGGAAACAATGTCATGTCATGATTGCAGCGGAGGCCGAAGGAGCTGAAGGAGCGCAATGCGTTTTGACTGCAAGTTGCCCGTTTAACATTCGCATAAGTATTCTCTAATTATCCACAGTTCGCTGCTGAGGACCACTTCAGGCAATCCCCGGCAAGACCAAGTCCGATTCCCACGGCACACACACACACACACACACACACATATGCGGGAAATCAAAGCGACTTCAATGGTCGCAATGGCCATAGAATCGCATGCCTTTTTGAAAAAGTTCCCTTTGCGTGGAGCTTTGTATGAGCTTGATCTCAGGGTGGCTCCTCCTCCTACCTACTCCCCCACCACACCTCCTGCTCTCTGGCTGCCGCAGAGCATTTATCTAGTGAATCTCGTTCCGCGCACCTGACGTCCTGACGTAATGAAATTAAATATTTAAGCTTGCAACGGCTGAATGGGCCACTTCGCATCCGCTAGCCAGGATTCGTTTCGTTGCCGTATTTTTTATGTGCGAGGGTGAGGGAGAGAGTATGAGAGAGTGAACAATTTAAGCGCACGACTAACAGCTTTGCTGTACATACAATTAGGAAATGTTTCCCCTGCTTTATCGAGCATACCCCACACGGGGTTCAGCCAAACTGCAGGGTATTACCAGCGCCAACTTAACTTTGCGCCGTGTTTCATAACACGATACGCTTGTCTCTGCCACGGCAACTGCAACTGTTGCAGTACCCTAGCAGCAGCTGCTGCTGCAAGGATTAGGATTAGGGGTCCTCAGGCCCCCTCCCTGTGTCCGGCCCCTTCCTGTTCGTGGCTTATTGGCGATGCAAGCTCTGCAACTGCGGCGGATTGCGGACTCTTTTGGTTTGTGCTAGCTTCTGCTGGCCTCAACACTTAACACGAGCCGCAGCAACGCGACTGGGACGCAACTCTGTCATCTGGCACAGCTTTGTGCTACACACACACACAAACACAGAGACACACAGAGACACGCACAGACAAGGCGTGCGGCAGAAGAAAGGTCACTGTCTCCCTTGCCACCTTGCGACAGAAAAACGTGCTGACGCCACACAAAAAGTTACCATTTTCTCCCCGAATATTGCTGTCAAATCAAAATTTATTTGGCATTGCATTCGATTTTGGCAATTTGCTTGGCCAGAAGGGAGAGAAAGAAAATGGCGAGTGACAAAAAAATATAACTGTCGATAACAGAGCTGAGGAAGGAGACGGAGAGACAGCATCGGAAACATCGATTGCTACGTGATACGCTTTTGCTCGCTGTCTCCAAATTGAAAATAAAGTGAGCGATTCGCAAGGGTTCATGCAAATTACGACTTGAACAGTCAGAGCTGCTGAATTCGATCGCAATTGAATCTGAAGCTGAACTTAAAGTATATAACAAATTGAAAATTGCACCGCACTGGTGCATCCAGCTACAATTGAAGCTATCGTCACTATCGTTAGGTGGCGGTGAGTCGATTAAATGCATTAACATTAAAAGTGATTAACCTTCGCTTGGTATGTTAACAGAGCGGCAACAATAAGTGTTGGATAACAAGTTTTATTTTATTTATTGACATTAACTCTATTCAAACATTTTCTTCTGCGAAAGAGATACAAATAAATCATTTATTTAATATATCTTATATGAACAATAAAACAAATAATATTTCCCAACAATTATTTGCATAGAAACAAATAAGTAAAAATTCATTATTTTCTGTGCATATTTTACTTCGCCAAAATGAGAAGATTATAAATAAAAAAAGAAAGTCAAATAAGAATTTATATTCGATTTCAAAAGTCCACTTGAGTTCGTTTTACCTTGCCCTTTTTGAGTATTTAATTAAAGTTTTTTAAGCACTCAAAACTGTGCTTGAAAAAAGAAACTCCCACTTGACTTTTCAGCTCTAAATCCAATGTCGGAAGTTCCTTCCTTTTTTTGTGATTTTTCTCACTGCGTGCAGTTCTTAACTCCAGTCCTTTTACTCAATTAAATTCAGAGAAAAAAATTTAAAAAGAGAGAACCTAAACCTAAACACTTTGCCCTTCAGCTCTTGACTTTAAATTTTCCGTAGAAGTAGGAACAGCGAAAAGAGTAGACAAGAAACTGAGAAAAAGGAAAAAAGAGATGTAAAAACAGAGGCAAATTACAAAAGCGCCAAACTACATAAATATCAGACGCATTCGAGCGGCAATGCAACAATTTTTAATTACCATTTAGGCGCTTGAACGAGCACAACAAACCCAGAGAACACTGCACACAGCACTGCCAGGAAGAAAGAGAGAAAGTAAGGAGGAGGCAGAGAAAAGAAAAAATTAAACCCAAATCGCCCAAATCGCTGGCAGCGCTTTGCACAGGCCCATTCAGCTCGATTTTGCTGCTGTATATTTTGGAATTAAAAAAAAATAAAGAGCGCACAAAAAAGCGAACAAGAACATGGAAAAAAGGACCGAAGCAGACCAAAATAAGGGCAGGCCAAAAAAAAAAAAAATTTGACTGCTCAAAATACAAGAAAAGGAAATCATTTGGAGGCTACCAAGGAGAGGCTTCTAGGAAGAGGCTCTTCCCAATGGACTCTTCTCACAGTAGCTGTCCAATGGCAGCACCTTCTGAGCAGTCTCCTCCTCAACTTCCTGGATAAACTTGAGTTGGGTCTTTGTGAATGAATGATGGTGTGTGAAACGAGAAAACAAGAAAAGGCTAAAAACAATCAAAAAAAAGAGATAGAGTAGAAGGATACACAATAATATGGTAAATAATTTTTTTTAAATCAACACTTAAGCAAAAAAAGTTTGAATTGACACTATAAAGAATTGTTGTCCAATGAAAGATCTAAATATGAAATAAACTCATACTTAAAAAGATTAATTCATTAAAGTTTTAACAGTTCATTCTTCTTAAAGACCCTGAAACATCTCTAACTAATGAGTACAACAGACAAGCTGTTGAAACCCACTTTCCACTTGCCTCACTTGAGTGGTTGAGTTGCGGTTGAGAAAGCACAAATCATTATTTAATACACCTTTGAATTGTGCCAACTTTAAGATGCGAAAGGCAAATAATAAGGAACTCACACACACACACATGTGTACATTTTAGTACATGTGCACACAGACACATTGAGGCAGAAATCGCAAATGCCCTGTGCTTAATCTAATGGGCGGCACGAAGGCGTGGCTTGTGTGCGCTCTGCCTGAGATATTCATCACCGTAAATAGACCAGACCACATCATTAGGGCAGTCGCCTTGCGAATTAATTACAATGAGGCGAAGGTGTAAAACTCGATGGGCTGCCAAAGGTAGCGAAGTAGCCAAGGTATCGTGGGGCAGCAGGGAAGAGGAGTGAGGGGGTAGCAGAGGTGTGGGGAACAGCAATGGGGAACATCATTGACAACCGACCGAAGCTGCACCAACAATGGAAGCGTAGTTGTAATTACCTTTGGTTACACGCACACACACACAGACACACACACGTCTCCCTCTCTCTCTCGCACAGACACACACACACATATAATTAACTTGATAATGAGGGCAAACTCGTAGTCGAAGCCGGACCTGCCAGGAGCCTCAGCCGTAACCGTAACGGGAGCCGCAGCCGGAGCCGGAGCTGGCCCAAGTTGTCGCAAAGGCGCAAAATGTATGTAATGGTGTGTCAGTTGTTGTTGTTGTTGCTACTGATGTTGTTGTCGTTGTAGCTGTAACTGTGGTTGGGGCCTGTGGATACTGTCTCTGTTGCGCTTTGTTTGCCATGATAATGACTTCCGGTTCGCCAGCAAAATGACAGCCGGAATCCGTAATTGCTTTTAAGCGTTTCAGGCCTGCTCTCAATTTGGACCCTTTGATTTGCAATTTGCTGTTGCCCCACAACAAAAAAGAATCCTCCAGTGGTACGGCCAGGAGGAGGAGTGGCACTAAAATAAAGCCAAGTCAAGTGGCCGGCTTAGGAGCCGTAATTCTTACGCATTTGACCCAAATTGACGCAGGTGTGTGAAAGGTGTGAAAAGCTCGGAAAACTATGCGGCAAATTGCATTCGACTTCTTGCAACGAGGACAACAACAACAAGGACCAGTGCACAGAAGGTGTTATTATGCAAATAGAGACTACGAAATCAGAGAGAGACGGAGAAAAAGAGAGAGAGAGAGAAGAGACTGTGGTTAGGGGAGAGACCTCGTCCGGTACGGTTTGTTCTCAAGAAATTTGCCAGCTCTATGCAAGGGAAGCACAAGCCGATAATAAATTGAGTAAACTAAGTTTCGAATTCACAAAGTTTCCACTGAAAGCGTTGGGAATTCAATTCCAAAACTAAAACCAAGTTGGAAATTTGTCATATTAAATTTCGCAGAATAAATATTTCAATCTTTGCTAATTGAGCGCAACTCTGCTGTTCGAATTATTTAACTTCAAGTTGAATTCGGAAAGTGCTTAAAGGCACAGCTGATAACTCTTTAACGCGGCTTAAATATTAATAGCGCATTACGTATACGCCGCGTATTGCAATGCGGGCCAATTCACCCACCACCAGCAGCAGCAACACCTGAGGGATTTGCGCGAAATTCGGGGAATTCGGACGGGTCTTAAATTTCTATAAAATAAGTAGATTTAATATGCCGCTGCACTTGGGGCCCATTTGAGGCGGCGCTGGTTTAATATTTATAACGAATCCCAGGGGTCAATGGCTTTTGTGTCTATTTGAAAATTTTAAGCACGCAAAAGGTTCGCATATTAAATGGCAACCTGACGTTATCTCTGCTCTCCCGCCTCCAGGCCAGCGCTGCTATCCAGGGAGCTGCTTACAAGAATTAAGCAATGTAATTTAAGAGGGAGAGAGAGAGAGAGAGACTCAAAGGCAATTAATTGATTTTTAAGTTGAGTATTCCACTGCAAATGGAGCTATGTAATGTATGTCCACTGTGGCGCAAAGGAACCATTGAAATATCATTGTTCTTTTGATTATTCTTTCATGTAGAGCGCTTTACATGTTCTTTATCTAAACTCATCTTCTCCTTTCATGAAAAAACCATTTCAATTGATATTTTCCATAGCCTTTTCATTCAATATTTCACTTTACTATTCTCTCCATAATTCTTTTTGACATTCTCTTTGACAGAACTGCTTTTCATGCTCTTCTTTCTGCCGGAATTGTCACACACACTCAGAGATTTTTTAGCGCTTCAGCTTATTGCAAATTAATTACATCCTCTTTCATTTTCCATGTTCTTCTGCTCTCACACTCTCGATGCCTCATCGATATCCTCATTGATTCATAGACTCAGCTCATGCCGATGCAGTCTGCTCAATTGCAATTTCAACAACAAGCCTCAAACTTGGTTGAGTGGCAGACGAGGAGACGAAGATGGGGAGTGGGGCAGGGGGAGGGGGAGTAGGGTTGCCAGGTTTGCATATTTCATAGAAGCTACGCATAAGTGACACTTGTCAAAACACATTTTCCACACCTACCCCACACACACTCGCACACACACACACACATGTGTAGGTTCTCTCTTCTCCCTTCTCGCATTGCCAGAGGGCAAAAAAGCATATTTCAAGTGCGGCACTTCATGTGCGCCAAACAGAGACAGAGGGTGCTCGGCTGTCTGTGTGTGTGTGTGTTTGTGTGTGGCGATAGAGTTAGGCACACTGAGGCTGGGAGTGAATAAGAGTGAATGAGGGAAGGGCGCCGAACAGAAAAAGTGCTCAAGTCGAAAGCCCTTGAGTTGTTTTGCAACATTTGAACACGTCAAGTTTTTAAGGTCAACATGTCGCTGGCAGGCAGACGCAGGCCCAACCACGGCATCCATATCCCATTGCTGCAACATTAGTATACCACCCATAACATTAGTAGCTGCAGTTTTTTTTTCCATTTTCGCTTATTGTGTAATTCCAAATTGCAAGATTAGAGAATCGTTTATCAGCAGCAGCCGAGTTCGGTGACTCCACTTGCGAACGGTTGGATAGATAATTCACTCGGCCGCTTTTCAATTTGCCAGCCAACAACTTAAAGCTGTTGAAAGTTCCAGTTTGAGTTCTTCCACCCACTTGAAGTGCTCATTTGCCCCAAGTAATTCATTACAATTGCATTTTTCGGCCATTGCAAAAGTTCTCCTTCTACTTCTGCGCTCTCTGCGCGCTTTCTGAGTGCACTTCAACTGCTTTTCGCTTTCCGCGCAATGCGAGCTAAAGTTTAATTTTAAATTAATGCTTAAAACTTGAGTTTGTATATATATTTATACATATATATTTATATATTTATACATATATATTTATATATTTACACATACACACGGACAGATTTATATGCATATTTATTTATTGTTTGCTCAAATGGGAATGTTATCATAACATTCAATTAACATGGCACTGCAATCGATATTTTATAAGTACACGACCATCGATAGATAAAATGAACAGTGTGCAGCAGACTTTGCGCACAGTTTAGGTACTTTAACTAATTATGTATTTATATTATTTGTCAATTAAAAACATATTTTAAACTGTAAAGTTTATCTCAAGAATCGCTGGAGTGCTTGTAATTTCAATAAGTACTTTTATCTTATTAGCTCTGCTTTATTTCCACTGTTTCGCTTTTCGCCCGATAAACGAGGACCCTTCTTACAACCAGAACTACGATTCTGATACTCTGCTGCGCTTATTGTTATCTGGCCGGCTCTCAGAGTTTCAGTGAGAGGTCATGTTTGCTTTTTGGGAGCTCCCAGCTTTTATGCGTATGCTACAGTGGGGTTGTGTGTGTGTGTGTGCGAACGAGCGTCTTGTTGGTAGCAAACACTTTTTCGTAAAATTTTCTCAAAAGAATGTTAGACAAACCGCTTTGTTGGCAACAATTTGGGTTAAAACTTAAGTGTTTTGCTTCGAGTTGCCGTGCCGTGCCGCATTGCCCCTGCGTCAACCCAGCCCGAGTCTGCCTTTTAAATTCCTTGCCACTGCAGTGCTCTGCTTGGCTAAAACCATCCAAAAACCAGCTGGAGGCGGAGAGATGTGCGTGCCATGGAAAGGTTAAGGGGTGATGATGTAAAGAGGCAAAAAATAACAACAATTTGTGCTGGGAAAGCTAAAGCTTCGTGCTGCTGTTGTGTTTAGTTGATTTTTTGTGTGCGCTTTTCCTTTTCATGCACATTCCAAACCAAACAGAAGAAAAGAGAAAAGAAAACACAAAATAAAAAGACACAAATTGTCCCTTGCTCCTTTGGCTTTTTGTGCTGTGTAAAATTGGTGAAATGTACTTTCACTTTTTACTTTCGAGTAACCCAGAAAATGAAAAGTGTTTTAAAGAGATAAGATCGGTTAAGAGGATTTTTCTTAAAAAATAATTAACATCTATTTGGCCATGTGGGGCTCGTAAGTAAATTTTCCGCATGGCGTTTGAGACAACGACAACGACAATGTGTTTGCTAATTTGATTGAAAGTTTGATCAAGTTTGGCCAAAACTTGGATATGCCGCAATGCCGAGGCCACATCAAAGCGTGAAAACCAACCAAACTTGATCCAATTATACTCAACCAAACCAGGCTGAACTTAACTCAAACTGAAACCCAACACAACCGAATATATCTAAATGCGAGAGAACGGAGTCTCTCCCCGCCCATAAGTAGATAAATTTGTTTGTTCACATTTGGGGCAGTTTTATTGGTATCTGCTGAGCGTAACTTAACTAATTTTAAAGTTTTTGAAATTAGATTTGTGTGCGTGTGTGTGTGTGTCTGAGAGAGTCAGAGTGTGACAGCGCGTGTGTATGCAAGTGTGCGCAACGTCAAGTTACAGAAAGTTTCGAGCACAACTGATTTGGCTTTCGCTTCGCATGAAATTAGTTGCAATTTTCGGCATCTGGGGAAAATTTCACCATTCGGATGCAACAGCAAAGAGTGGAAAAGCAGGAAATTGTCTACAGCAGCAGCTTGCGGTCTGGAGCCATCATCGTTATCCTCATCATCATCACCATCATGGGCATCATCGTGGATGACACTTTGGAAGTTTAAGAGGATTTTGAGAGCAAGTGCACTGCTTGCTAAATATTTTGTAAGCACTTCAAGTTATGCGCAATCTATTAAAATGTTGCAGTTAATGCGTTTTCAAACTTTGAGAATCAATTTAATTTACTGTTTTCGTTTCATCTCAACGTTCCGCTAGCTCAGAACTTCGACACGCTGTAAACAGCGTACCAAAAAAAAAAATCGAACTAAGAATATCGAATTGCAGTGCAAACATATCGAAAACATTCTGAAGTGACAGCTTTTAAAGTAATACGCAATTGTAAAAGCAAAGCAACGAAATGCATGCAATTGATATTGAAGAAAATTCCGTCCCTAATCTACCGGTCGAAGATGACTCCAGTATTGTGGAGATAAGTGGTACATCGAACGTTCTGAAGATATTAAACCGGAACAACGGATATGTCAAGTTTCATGGAAGCAACTCATGCATCTATGTGGGTTACGAGCAGGAGCTATCGAGCCCGGGCCATGTGACCACCAAGGATTTGCTTTACCAGGCAGTTGAAGTCTTGGAGCTGTTGATAATTCTTTTAATATTTTATATTATATTAAGCGAACTCAATAACTAAAAAATAAACTCATAATAAATGTACGCCCGAGTGTACATACATACATAAATAAGCCGATATGTATTACATTTTGAAAAAATCGATGTAAATACATTTGTTGTTGGATTATGACAAGTTGTTGATACAACATTTAACCTTTTTATATAAACAATATATTTAATTGTATTAAATAAGTTACTCTGCGTAAAAAAGGTTATTTGACAACACTTTTTTCCTTATCGATACCTTTTTTTGCGATGATTGTAAATTCATCGATAAAAGCCTATGTAGTTGCGTATTGGGAATGGCAAAATTTAAAATTTGCAATAAGACGATTTTCAAAGATGGCTAACAAAAGGGAAGGAAAGAAAGTGATTTATTTGCTTAATAAACTAAATATAATTATTTTACTAGAAGAATACTGATTCTCAACTTCTATACCAAAATCTGGTTAACTTAACTGCAACTGTTTGTAGATAAATGCATTAGTCTTCTCTTGGCACTTGATTTTATAAACTCAGCAAACTATGGATGCAGCTCTACCGCGACGCAGACCAGGTCTTTTACTCTAACAAGCAGCCATGGAACTATCCATCTTAGCACAGAGATGTCGGCTATAGCATGATGATCAGTTATATTAATGGATCAAATTGGCAACTCCATCGCATCGCATCTTCATGGTGGCCATTGCCAATGCATCGAACAGAGGGCGTCAATATACGTTTTGTGACGGACTCGCAGAAGCTGTGTGCCCGCAGTTCGCTGGTGGAAGATCTGATATATGGTACTTCGATAAACAGGTACGTTGTTTGCCTCTGAGTTTGAGGTGCACCACAACTTATGGATGGTTGACGGCCAGATGCGCATTTTGCAACTTGATCGAGCTGAGTGACATCTTCCCAGTCGCTTGTGGCAGCATCGGGGATACCTGTTGATGGGATCGCCTTACTGGACAAAGCAAAACTCACGTATCAACTTTGAGAATATTATCTAAGGCTCAGTTCGACGGGATGTTGAGCTTCATCAGCTCATCTTCGATGATATGTGGGATTCCCCTGTGCCTTTCAATTTTTTTTAACCGATAGCCGTAATTTTGTATATATTTTAAATGCAATTTTTGACTGTCATTTGATGTACAACATAACCTAACTTTCCACAAGGCTTTGAGAGTGTTTCATCTTCGGTGTATTGTAAGTGACTTCCCTTTTTGTTTAGTTGAGTTTCACCCACCCGCGCTTCGGTTTATTGCAGTAGAAAGTTTTGTTCACAACTTTTCTTGCTTACACATGATGCTAGGGAATTTCGCCAGTTAACCAAGTTAACAAATCCACAACGTTTTCTTTCTGTACTTTTTGCGCTGCTTCCGAGTCTTGATTACACTTTGGTCGCTCATAAATTTGTATCCGACACACCAAAAGAAAGGGAGGGAGAGAGAAAGCGAAAAGAAAAAAGCCGCGGGAGAAGAAAATGGCCAATATAAAGAGCGAAAAGTTTTTTATTTTACCTGGGCGAATTGAAGTGAAACTTGAGCGATGCAAAGTGCAAAGAGTACAACTACAGAAACTTGCCAGAGGGGCGGGGCTTCTGCACACCGAGAAACTTTCATTTTTTGCATTTTATTATTATCAGCTGTGTTGCATGAACGTTGTTTTTATTATTTATTAATGCATATTTATTGCAATTCATTTATTTACTTTATAAAAATTATTATTAAGAATGTTCTCACCACTTGTCTTGGCATTGGTACCATATAAAGTACTATAAACAGTTATAAGGATTTTGGTCTGATCTCAAAAAGTTCATTGTCGATAGGAAGAACTCAATTTTCACTCATTTTGGAACACGTAACGGACTCAACGTTCTCTTTCTCTTCTCGATTGTCGATTAACTTCAGCTGATCCTCGCCCAATTTATGGGCACACTTCAAGTTCGGATTGAGGACTAGAATATGGTCCCAGGCTATCTCTTTGCCCATCAGTTTGTTGCCCTCAGTCCAGACCACGGTTACCGTTTGCACATCCTCATGCTTGGCCTCCACCACGGCGTTATGGATGCGTCCATCGGTCCGAGTGATGATAACCTTATCGCCAACAATGATATTCTCCATTCTGTCAATGCTCTCGATAATATGAAAGCACGTACAAGAGAATTTTTGTATTTTTAATATATGATTATAAAATTAGAATTAAATAATTACATCGCGGTCTAAGCTGTTCTGAGTTTGATAGCTGAGTGAAACACGATGACAAAGTCTAGGCACACTAGATAGTTTCCTTTTCGAATTGGAATATGGAAAACTAAACTTTCCCATATTCCATTCATTCCTGGCTTCATCAATTTTTAGGGGAACTCCTTAAATGAATTCAGTGTTTTTCATTTTGTTGCTCGAAGTGCATTAATCAAAAAGCGCATTCGGCGACAAATTGCGAGGACAGGTGCCTCAGTTAGCTGTCGCCCTGACTTTGTACACCTTTGTTCACGTGCCTGGAACAACATTCACACACACACCCACACACACACTCGCACGCAGGCAGCACACCTGTCGTGATGTGCTTGGTTCCAGCTTCCTGCTTCGGGTAAACATCTGCCCAGACAAATTTTATAGCCAAAATTTTTGGGGCATCGCTTGGACGCGCTCGTAAATTCGTAGAAATCTCTGGTTGTGTGAGTGCACCTCGCTCTCTCTCTCTCTCTGTGTGTGTGAGTGGGAGTGTGTGTGCGGGTGTGGGTTACTCGCTTTTGATATATGGCCATTGCTACGTTACGGGTTAGTACTTTTCAAATTAGATTTAGGAACGGTCCCCGTTCGGGCTCCTCCTCTAAACTGCCATAAAATGTGAGGCGAACCCGAACGCCTTGCCATATTTACACAGCACAGCAACAACATTGTTGCTTACGTGCGGAATACAGCAAATGTATAAATGGTATATATGTATTTTCATATGTATTCTATATAAAAAGTCTTGCGTCTAGACCCGCTGCAATTCCGATTGAATTACGATTGCGCTTCATTTAATTAAAACTAAAATCAAGCGCCTCTTGAGTAAAGTTCACGCATCGTGGGTCAAACACGTGCCTCCGTCACTATCTCCATCTCTTTCTCTATTATCTCTGTCTCTCGTTCCGTAACTCTTACTCCTTCTCGCTCCCACCCAGTCAGTCAGGTGTAAAAACTAATTTACAGACATTATAGCAGGGGCACAATGCGAACGTTGTCGAACTATGCAGGCGAAACCGCAAACACTTTGCTGCCGCCCCAAGAGAAGGGGGAGGGTTGCCTAAGGACGTGGCCATAAATGCAGATAGATGGACCAGAAGTTTACCCCGCTGTTGCTGGATAGGCGCGTGGGCGAACGACCTTGGGATGTGCCCACGTAACGGTTGAGAGGCTAAATGGAAAATCGAAATGAAGAAAATACTGACGAGTTGTGCGGGGGAAAGGAAGCGAAACGGGCATGTTGAATCCCCTTTTATTCGCAGTTTGATTTTTGCCTTTTTGGGAACAGCTTTGCTTTAATTAAAATTAAATTTTTATTAGCTCCCCTTGAGTATACAGTTAGTTGTAGTTATTTATTTACGGCTGTTCTGCTTTCTGTTCAGTGTTTGCCAAATATTTCAAAGGGTTTTCAGATCTTGGATTCGCATAGCGATATCATTTGGAATGTTAAACTGAAGAGCCACTGAATATCATTGAAATGTGCGCTGCAGTTTTGCACGCCTGTGATGCGATTTATGCGCCGTGGGCACATTCAGAATTCCAGTTTGCAGTTTATGGGTCACCAGGCTGACAATGGGCAGCCGCATCATCAGCGTCAATATCACGAGAGCACACATAAATCTCATGGCTGCAGCAATCAGAAGCGGCATCAGCAACAGTAACTGGAGAAGGTTGTTCGCGGGGCATACCAGCGGGGACAGGCACAGGGACAGGGACAGTGGCAACTTGTCAGCTGGCAGGCAGCAGGCAATAGATAGGATAGTGGAAATAGCGAATGGCGTCAAGGGCGCCATAAATGAGAATTTCCGACTCATTTCCGTTGTTTGTGTGTGGTTCGTTTGTGGCGCATAATGAGCGTGGCCTGGTGGGTGCACATGAGAGCAAAAGAGGGGCAGGGCTAGGCAGAGCCGAAAAGCAGCAAAACGAGCTTCGGATGACAGTGTGCTGGAGGGGGCACAAGGAGGGGCATCTGTATGTACTATACACGTATTGATTTTCGCTCGACCTAATGGCATTTTTAGCCTGACAAATATTGCAAAATTTATGGCCAGCGGCCACTAACATCACACTAACACCAACACTGACACACTGACTAGCGCACACCTGCCGCAGCTTGACCTTTGACCCAAGTGCAGCTTGCCGCTTTGCCATTTGTCAACATTAGCCCGAATTAGAGTCGCAAATTCGTGTCAAGGCCAGCTCAGCCGTAGCTCAGCAGCTATCGATTACCTGGCGAGGTGCGAGATGTGACACACGATTCGACGATTCAATTAGATGCAGCCCTGGCTGAGTTTATCATGTTTTATATAGCCTGCCCGCAGGCGCCATCATTCCCGCTCCCAGAGAGATTCGCTCGTAAATTTCGCAGCAAAGCGATAAGCGCGAAACATGTTGATACAACACAATAAAATATGTCTCCCAGAGAGAAAGGGAGAGAGCAGAAGAGTGAGAGATTTATGCCGAAATAATAATAATAGACTGTGCATAAATCACAACGGGATGAGTTCATAATCTTTGCAGCGTAGTAGGCTTCCAAATCGAATCGAAACACAGAGAAACATCAAGCAGAATGCATAGTCAGTAATACAATCAGAACTACTACATATAAAACATCATATACATTTACTAAATACATACATCAATATATTCCACACATTTACATTACATATATCTTACATTAATATACAGTTACAGTTACATAGATATATATATTACATATTGTAGATCGTTGGAATGCCTTTCCAGGATGCCCGGATGTTTGCCACGCGCAGCAGTCGCATCCTCTGCAATTCGTAAGTTTCTCAGTGCTCACTTGGAGGCCTAATCCAATTGTTGCTTCTCATTTACTAATAGCGAAAGCACCCTGACGTTTCTGTATCCAAACAGTACGCAGCGTATGGAGGATAAAATAGAACGGTAATTTGACTTCTTAACCTAATTAAGAACATATTGCAGATTACTAATGTTGCTCTCTTCTTTTCCTTAGCACCCCATTGCTGGTACTGGACTATGTGCAGTTCCTGGCCGCACGCACCATACAGAGTCACTGGCGCAGCTACCTGTGCCGTCTGCGAGCGTCCCGCAGATGGAAGGCGGCCATAACCATCCAACGCTGGTGGCGCGGATTCAATACACGCCGCAAGCTCGTTTACCTGCTGGAGGATATGCTGCAGCAGCGTCTATTGAAAATGTACAACGATTCGGCCACCAAGATTCAGGCCCTGTGGCGCGGCTGGTGGATACGCCGCACGGTGCACGATGTCTACGCCCTGCAGAACATGCAGGCTTGTGCTGCAGCAGATCTACTCCAGTGCATCGCTTTCAAGCTGCATCACCTGCTGCGCACCTACTCCATACCGGGCGTCTACTCGCTGCGCAACTCACAGTAACTTTAATCCCTTTACATATGTGTGTATATATCCTTATATCATATACCTATGTTTGCAGTTGTCTGTCGCGCGTGGAGAAGCTGTTGCTCAGCATCAACTATCGCTTCCACAATGGTCTGGTCTCGAGCGCCATGTCGCAACGTCAGGCGGATCTGCAGTCGCATCGCCAGAACTTTGCCAATGCCAAATATGCGACGCCGGTGCCCTACACGGGACCAGACTACAAGGGCACCTGCAAGCCGCACTGCGAGGAGTACATGCGGCGCTCCAAGAACATGGATATGCGTATGTACGCCATTATTGCCAAGTACGATAAATCGATGGACGGAGCAAACGCCAGGAAGCATAAGCTAACCCTGGAAGAAAGTATGTTTAATCTATAATCTATTAATCTGTGTAATCGTGTAATTGATATCCACATTCAATTTGTTTTGCAGAACGTCGCCGCAGGTACATCAACAAGATCCTGGAGAAGCACGAGAGTCGCAAGTGCAGCTTCTGTGCCGAGATCATCAAAAGCATGGGCCGCTGGTCGATATGGAACAATAAGAAATTCAACATATCCAAGGACATCTTCAAAACCCCGGAAAATCTTGAGCACTTCCTCAATGAGGCCAGCGGGATTTTGGATGAAATGGGTGGAGGCTGCCATTGCAACATTGATAATTACGAAACAATTCAGTGTCACTAATATTTACATTTAAATCAAGTCAAGGCTTACCGAATGTATCATAAACATGATCGATATAAATGTACTTTCTGGACCGTGAAAATTCTACATTAACAAATAATTGACAGACACCTCTGTGAGATTAAAGTCGACTAGCATTAAACGAGAACAATTACTTTAATAACTTTTTGTATTATATTTATTTTTCGTATCTCTTTTACTTAACATTATCTTGCCTAGAAATCGGTGAGTTAATATCAAAAAACAAGGTCTATTGGGATCGATCTATAATGATCTATAAGAAGATTGCTTTTGTGAATTTTAAACTATTCAATTTTTTTTTATATTTAGATTTTTTTTTTTTTTTTTACGATTAAAAATTTTTTAATAGCAAAGGATCATCTGCAACCTCATATAAACTGACAGCAATTATTACACTTTCTATGCAGAAAATATGACTTAAAGTAATGGGTATTTATATGTTTTCAATCACAAATTCGAATTAAAACTGCTTTTATTATTTTCAGACTTTTCTTACAGTGCAGGACTTGCATTTGAATCAGGGATAAGAACACATCAAAAGACGCCCAGCTGGACATTTGTGTAATTGTAATGCGCCTTCTGAGCCAACATCGTCGATGTCAACATCATCATTCGTCTCTTTCTCCACTTCTGCTCTGCTCTTTGGCTGGGGCTCTGCTTGTGCTTAAATATGCAATTACAACGTTAGGACAAATGTCTCCTGGTCAGCTCCGTCTGGGGACATACAATGTGAATGTGAATGTGCATGGCAGATACTCCCACTTAGATTCGCATATTTATTCGCTTATATCTCTCTCTGGAGGAGTCTGACGAGGCCGAAAATTAGGCATATTTATCATTAAGTCCGACACGGAAACAAACTGGCAAACAGAGATAGAGAGAGGGAGAGATGAAGAGGGGAATAGCAACCGCAGAATGTGAGTGCAACATTTTTGCGGCTAATGATGAAAATGTTGCTTGGTCGCCACGGGCAACCTCTTTTATCATTAGGTTAATTGCCTCTGCGTACAGTGCCTGTCAGTTATATGCGTACGCGTTCAATCCGGACGGGAATGCCGAAATGCAAGCTGCGGCCAATTAATTTGTAACAAGCTTTTCACCCACTTCCTCTTGCCCCTCCTCCTCGACTTGTCCGCGCCTCGTCCGTGTTGTGTTTGTGGCATATTTCTTTGGTTCTTACCTAATTATGTTCGCGTTATGACCACGTCAAGACCCAAGGAGCGCCCAACTTGCAAGTGTCACGAACAGCACGAACGAATATCCGCTTTTGATTTACAGTTAACCAGTTGAGTTGAGAACTTGAAAGAGAGGCGAGGACACAGTTATGCAAAAGAGAGTCCATGCGACTAATGAATACACTTTATTTAAAGAAGGTATATTAGTTATGCATACTTTGTATTAGGTTAAAGTGGGAAATTCAGAAATTAGGCTGGAGGGAGAAACTCAGACAGCTGGAAGTCAGATGGAAATTTAGAGAGACAGCTACGTAGATAAATAGTTAGACGGATAAACAGATAAATTTATAGATCTTCCGATTATTTTATTTATGTATGTTGACTGTCGTGAAGATGCCATAATGAGTTAATGTACAGACATGCATACAGACAAACATTTAGAAAGACATTTAGACAGATGCAGATGAGGCTAGGAAAATATTAATTTATAGAATCACAGACAGAGAAAGATGATGGAGAGGCAGAGAGACAATTTGCCAGAGTGGGGCTGACAGAGGGAAAGGCAGACAGAGAGACAAGCAGACATATAAACAGACAGCGACACAGACAGACAGAAAGGCAGACAGACAAAGAGACTAACAGATAAAAAACAGGTAGATAGATAGACAGACCATGACAGACGGAGAGACAGTCAGACACACCTACAGAAAAGCAGACAGACAGGTGTATAAAACAGGCAGACAGAGAGAGTGAGACGCAGACAGACAGACAAAGAGGCGAGGTAGACAGACAAAGATGCAGAGGGGCTATCAGAAACCCATACAGACAGTGGGGCAGTCAGACAGTTTGTGCAACATAGTGCGTAATCAATTTAATTATGAATGCTTACAGGGTATCATGTTGGTATCACAGTTTATTTAAAACAAAACACGTCACTCCCTGGTTATATTTATATTCATATTCCATTCTTCCTTTTTAACTTCTTCGGCCTTTGAACAAGTCGCCTACTTGCCATTGCTCCTTCCCTCTGCCACTCTCCTTTTCGCTTTCTTAGACATTCTATCTTGCCCCCGCGCTCTGTGGCAGGTGCACATGATGGTAAGGTTGGCCAAAAGAATTTACGATCTGTTGCTCAATAAATTAAAAACTTTTATTTTATTTCGCAGATTGTTTGGGCCAGCAGCAGCAGGAGCAGTATCTACACGGGCCTCGCCAGTCGTGCCTTCAATCTGGCGTCTTTGGTTTCGTCGGGTGTTTGGAAGTCGAGCAAATTAATTGAAAAGTTGAAAATTTCACAAGTGGCAGCCGCGTTTAAGGCAATTACACATGCCGTTAACAAGCACAGCGAGGAGGACAACGGCGACACGGCACAATGGCGGCCATTTTCGCACGCGCCGGAAGACATTAAGACACACACCAACACACACACATACGCAATAACAAGCCCGCATGCACAGTGAGGAGAGGAGATGAGAGGAGGGTGAACTCTTGCGTCGCCCCTCGGCCGTCGTTATCATTAAGTTAATTATATGTTTGCGGGTGCCAAGAGGTAATTACAACTCAGATTTCGGGCATTTGCCAGACGTCGATGCCATTGCCGATGCCGAAGCGAATGAGGATGAGGAAGCGAATGTCGATGATGATGTCCACGAATGACTTTGGGTCGACGCTAGTCAAGTTGTAATTAATTTGAAAGCAAACATTGCCCCCATGTGGTTGCCTCCCTGTCTGTTTGTGGCCCCATGTGTGAGTCCTTTGAAAAGTTATTAGGGATCTTCGTCTTGCCATTAAATACTCGACTTGGCACCCGCATTTTGCCGCACTGCCAAAATTATGCAAAGCTGGCGTTAAACACTTGAAACTTCTTGCCGAAAAATCTGTCTTTGGCGCGCAGTTGGCGGCCCACGGGCGAGTGGCAACTTTTCTCTCTTGGCCCATTTAATTAAAAAGCGTACAAATTGCATACTGAACAATCCATTAAAACTGACCAAATGAGTTTGATGCAACTTTTCATCTCATTTTTCTAACGTTTCTACAGTTTTCACTTTTGTTTTCTGTTCTCCTTTTTCCCCTCTCTCTCTGTCTCTCTCGGCGCAAATTGTTTGCAAATCTGCTTGAGATTTGGCCGAGCTTACAAAGCGTTTTTAGCACATTTTTGTTTTTGCAAAACTTTTTAGTTGAACGTGCTGGAAATTTTGTGTTTTTATATGCATAGTTCGGCAGCAGAAAGTTTTTAATAAGCTTAAGTTGATTCTTTTTTTCTTTTTTTTTTTGTTTTTTATATTTCGGGATTTTCTTTTCTCGCCCATCATCAATATGCGAATTACCAGTTCGGCGTTGACATGCGAATTGTGTATTCGAAAATATGCTCTGCACATGTGTGTGTGCCGTGTGTGTGTGAGTGCAAAGTGGGTGGAGAAAAACGCATGAAGTGGACGCCAGCGTCATGAAACTATGGGAACAAGGCGACTTTGGCCTTAAAGAGCATTTGTTTTTGGGGGAAACAGCACGAGTTAAGCTTTGTATAAACCAAACTGGTACTTTTTTCATAGGGAATTAGTGGATTTTGGTAGAATTTACTGAAGGTTTACTGAAGGTTTTTGGTAGCTTTTGGAGGAATAAAAAATGTATTTTAAATATCAAATAAAAGACTTTTATTTACGTCAGTTTTAAATGTTCCCTTACTCATCTACTTTCTGCGTTTACTCAGCAAGTATTTGCATAAGATTTATATATACATTCATAACAATTGAAAACATATTTCTCATCTTTGTTTATTATATATTTATTTTATTTTGTATGTATTATTTCATATATAATATTTTATCCTTTATATATTTCTCTATATTTTCAGAAAGGAATACCGTGTGTATTCTGATTAAATTTGCTTCGATTGGATCCCCATATAGTATATTTTTCACGTATTTTATCCTATATTCCTCATGTGAACCTTACCTAAATTTCCATTAAGCATACGCCGCATGGACAGCTTTAATTTGCATTTAGTTTCCGCCTTTGTTGACTTCTGCTTTCGCTTTTACCTCACACATTGAGAGCGAAAGAGGAAAAGGGGCGTGGGGACACAAACTGATAGACAGGGCGAGGCAGCTGCTCGGGGCGCAGGCAGGCCAAGTTGGCCTTTGACATTCGAACCTCTGGCTAGATTTATGGGCTGGCGGCCATGTCGATTAGTTGGCCATAAATCTTGCCATTTGCTTGCGGTCAGCAGCTGCAGCCCGAAACAAGTCTGGACATGTGTTGTTGGTCGCCATGGCTGCTTGAACTGTAATCGGGGTGTCGTACCCTGCTCCATGAATATCTCCGCCTGACAAGAGGATCAACCTCTCTTCCTCTCTCTCTCGCACTCTTTCTGCTGTCGCATTATTGCACCATTAGCGGCTTAACTCGTTTCGAACCCAATGTCCGCTGAGCGATATATAAATATGATATATACAACGCATATACACGTACATATAGAGCGCATTAAATCTGGCCGCGACTCGACTAATTCGCAAAGTTTTTCGCGCTGTTTCGCAGTTTTTGCCTTCAGCTGAACTTTAACCTGCCTGCCGCAGGTGCTAAAAATGATTTGCAAAATGTAAAAGTTTTCCATATAAATTCAGCACAGGCCAGCGTAAAGAACGAACAAAGAAGGAGAAGAAGAAGGGAAAAAGGGGAAAAAAGAACTGGCAACAGAACTTAAAATTGCTCAAGTTTAGTTTATTTTAGTGAAATATGCGAAAAGTTGAATACATTTTCGCGAATTGTGAATCGGAATGCAAATAAATTTCCATATAGCAAGAGCGGTCTGTATCGCAATTGTTGCCCTGTTGTTTCTTTTATTGTTGTCGCCAGCGCAACAGAAGAACAGTTACGAACAGTGTGAGGGCAGAACGTGATAAATTGAGTGCAATCTAAAGTGAGTAACACAAAATGAACGACGCGAAAGGAAACTCAATCAAAAATATTCTGAAATATGGCCAAATGTTGCAGCGCCTTGACATTTATTACGATCCACACGAATCCTTGAGAAATTTCAAAGGTTTTTCGCCTGCAAATTAATAATGGAACTTCAAAGCATGTCGTGGATTTCTATATATAGCACATCTCATCTCAGGTTCAGCTGTCGTGGCGATGAAAATAACATTTGGCAGCGCACTTTTTGAGCCTCCTCGCTGTCTCGTGCGCGAAATTAAAGGGCAGCTTGACGAACTTGACCTCGGTGCAGCTGCAAAAGTGCCACGCAGCTAATTCAGATGTGATACACAAAATATTTTGTATATACACGTATAGTCGTGTAATATGTCAGCGAAGAGCAAACAAAGCAAAGCGAAAATGAAACTGTGCGCGCAGTGTACACATGTCGTAGAGCAAACAGCTTTTGTCAGCGGCACTGTCATTCACTGTCCATCCAAGGTGCTCGCACTGCACTGCTTGCTCCCCCACTGCAACACACTGCAGGTGTTCTCTCTCTTTCATTCTCCTCTCTCCCCCCTCTCCCTGCCACCCTCTCTCTTTCTCTCATAAATCTCATCTCCGGCCATGTGAATGTGCGAACGCCCCGAACCGTCAGATAAATTTAGTGCAAAAATATTTAAAAGTCTATTTGTTGTCGGGCTGCATGTGTATCTGTGTCTGTGTGTGTACAAGTATGTATGTGTGTGTGTGGTGGAACTAAACAAAGAAATACTCACATGTAAAATTGCGCAAAACGAAAATGAAAGGAAAAAACAAGCTCAAAGAATGAGACCAAAAACCGCTCACCAAAACTAAAAACACACATGTGAGCAATGATTGTGTGCCAGTCTGTGTGTGTGTGCGTGTGTGTGTGTGTGTGTGTTGGTCGGCATGGCACAAAATGGCAGTGCGAACAGCCACCTGGGCGCCACAAAGAAGAGAAAAAGCCAAAACAACAAAAGAGAGTGGCAGAGAGTCAGAGGAAGGGAGGGAGGCGAATGCAAACCTCAGAAATGCCGCCAACGATTTAACAACTGACTTCTGCGTGGGCCGAGCAACATACACTCACACGCACACACACAAGTGCACAGTCATGTACACCACACACACACACACAGGTGAGATAAAGCCAGTAAAAAACACTAGTGGAAACCAATAGCCCTGAGAGATACCCTGCAGTGGGGTTTTAAATTTGCCAAGCGGGAATATTTTATGAAATACATGTATGCACCCTAACGTTATCATGGTTCCACTGTGCGACGAGGCTGCCTTTGTTGGCTTTGAGTGCGTTCTTTGTGCAGTGTGTGCAGTGTTCTCAGTAGCACTGCCTTAAATCAAGCAGTGCACTGGCTTAAGCAGTGGCGCAGATCAATTTTAAGGCATCTGCATGTCTCTTAAATACCCTTCTCTTGCCATTTGCAGGGTATAACAAAAGAAGAAGCCCGAGTAGAGTAAAAGTGAATGCTGTTTCTTCGTTTCGTTTCGTTTCGTTTGGCTTGTTTTCACAGTTCTGTTATCTTCCCTCTCCCCCTACCCTGCACTGCTGCTTTCGTCAAATTAACAAAAGAGGAAGGACTAAATTTAGCTCGAAGCAGAGACAGAGCGCTCTGCCTCGCAGCACAATGCAATCCTTCCTAGTTATTTTTTCTTGCCTTCTTTGTTCCCGAACGGTAAAGGTTAAATTTATTTTTAAACGATTTTCCAGTTTTCGGTTTAGGTGACATAGTTCAAATTAAACCTGATACTCTAAGAATATTACAACAGGAAACATGCGACTGTGTGTGCGACTTTTGCCACGCGAAAAGTTCATTGAGTGCTTTTGCACGCGACTTTGACAGCGTCGTTTCGCATTGTGCGCGTTTTAAAACGCTTGCAATGCTTTCAGACGTTTTTACACATGCATGTTACATACATATTAATGTGAATATGGCTGCGCGCGTGCATGTGTGAGCCCTTTCACACACACTCGCACACACACTCACACACAGAAAAAGTGGGCAGCAAACATATGCAAGGCACGTTTCGGAATTATGTGCCGCGACCAGAAACAGAGCCTGATCCAGAGCCAGGACACGGGCGCACATGCCACGGCCAGGCGAGTCAGTCACTGCACAAAATAAATAAAATATCCGACAACACGCGTGCACACACACACACACACACAGGCACACACATATGACACACACAAACAACAATAAGCCGAGGGTATTTTCATCAGAAGCGTCAGAAAAACCAGTTGAAAATATCTTCGAGGCCGACAAAAGCTTGCATTGCGTACTCGAACTGTAGTTGGCACGCCCCCTGCCCGCCCACTGCTAATCATCACTCGTCGACACGCTTTCCCACTCCCCCTTTCTGACGCCCTCTTGCGGAAATTGTGCGCCGATTAAATTGGCAATCAACTCAAACGCAAAAGCTGCGTGAAAATGTCACAGTCTGTTGATTTCGCAACGCACGACGCAACACTATGGAAATGTGCCCTGCCCTGCCCTGCCCTGCCCCTCCGTGTCCTGCTCATCATAACCTGCCCCAAAACCAACACACCACACAACAACACACTCCACCACAGCACACCACATGCCAGCGCACCACTTGCACTGCTTGCCACCTTCACCTCAGTCACTGAGCTGGCCAAGCAAAGGCAAAAATGGAATAATTACGGAAAACTAGCCGAAAAACTTTACATTTATGAGCACAGTGGAGCGAAGTGGGGCACAGTGGAGCAGACTGCGTGCCACATATCGTATTTATGTCACCATCAAGGCGTGCAAAAAGCGCAAATAGCTCTCTCTCCCCGCATAAAGAGCCCCAAGGCACTGACGGCAATTGGCTCTGCAAAGGTTCCCGGTTCCCGTGTCTCTGGCGCTGAAAAAAAGTTACGAAACTAACTTAACCAGCGAGAAAGTGGAAGCGCAGGCTGCATAATGTAATTACATTCATAAAAGTTTGCCGGGAATACTATTAAAATTAATACATGTGTTTAATAAACAAGTTTTTTACATAGTTCTCATACAAAGCGCAATTAATGTTTGTAAATTAATTCACAACTTAATAGTGCAAATAAAACATTTCACTTGTACTCATTTACTGCTTTGCCATCTGATCTCTTGCTGAATAAGGGCAAGCAGAACAACTTGCGAAGCTCATTTAAAAAAGAGATTACAAGAAGAGATTGCAGTTGGCATTGCTAATATGGATTAAAAATTAGCTCGGCCTTTCTGTTCGTGATCTATTTTCCCGTAACAAGCTCATTATTGCCATGATCATGATATGAATGAATTCATATGTGAATTCTGTAAATTCTCTTTGTCATTTTCGAGTTTGGCGATAATTAACAGTGTTGGTAAGGCAGTTTGTAGTCATGTTAATCATCTTGCTCGCTCATCTCTGCGCACTGCTTGCTGAGCAGCAGTGGATCGTCAATTTCGTCCCGCATGAAAAGTAGAGCACGCAGTGCCAGCCGGGCAAGCAGTTGTTTCAAAACAAAGGCACTAATTATCGAAAGTTCACAAAATTCAATTTGTATTTTAAATAAATGCAAGCAAATTCAGCATTCCAGTTGAGTAAAGTTCAGCCTCCAGCCTCAACTTCTGGTTATCCAATTAACATGCTCAGCATCGTTAAGGCAGAGGCGAAAGGCCGATAAAGCTGACCTCTTCACGCCTTCACACCACAGAAGCGCACTTTGATTGCAGTTGACCTCACAGTAGCGCAGACAGCAGACAGAAATTCCCGGACCCCTGGGCATATTTTAATTACCATTTAGGCGCGAGTGAAGAAGGAGAAAAGCACAAGACGACATTAAAGAGAACTGCAGACGCGCCTTGTTTGCACTTTGCAGACTCTCTAATAGCCCAAAAAGACGAGAGAGAAACGAAAAAATGAAAACAGAAAAAAACAGCAGACAGAAAAATGTAAAAAAATTGCCCGACTTTGTCTGACTTTTTAATTTTGGCTGTCAAGAGCCAGAGAGAAGAGTGCGCGGGGGTGCAGGCGAGGTGCAAAATAGAGGGCAATAGCAGGAGAGATACAGAAGAGCAGAGGAGCAGAGCAGGGCGCGCTTAATGTATCCACACTGGGCTTAAAGTACATAGTTCCAGCCAATCGATGTGGGGAGGCTGAAAACAAAAGTTTCCGCATTTGTTTATTCTTTTGAACTTCTCCAATTAAAAGTAAATATTGTGAGTAGTTTATCTTGATTCTATTCATTGCCAAGCCACGCAATGCCGTGTCTGAAGTTCGCCAGTGCTTTGCATTGAGTGTTCTAGGCCAGTTCCAGCCCCAGCCCGTGCCCGGGAGCGAAGCTATGCGCTGTATCTGTATCTGATTTCCACTCGAAGCCCCAGTGCGGCGGACTTAAACTTTTGTCAAACTTTTCTTGCCGCGTAATTTAATGCCATTTAAAGCAGCAGACGATGAAGACGCCGACGATGAAGACGAGGATGACGATGACGATGACGATGACGACGGCCGACGGTGAGATGGCGACGTGACGAAAGTTTGGGACACATTCTAATGGCTGTGTGAGTGCCGTGGCAATGAGCTTTCGTTAGCAGACTGGTTGATTAGTGCGCTTAAGAGTTGTACATGTTGTAAGGTGGAGGAAGTAGTAGTTAAAGGGGAGGGAAGAGAAGTAGTGGAAATACATTGGTAGTAGTAGAAGTAGTGGACTTAGTAGTAGTAGTATTAGTAGTAGAAGTGGTACAAGTATTTGTAGTAGGAAGTGGTAGAAATAGTAGTAGTAGTATTAGTAGTATTAGCAGTAGAAATAGTAGAAGTAGTATTAGTAGTAATAGAAGTAGTAGTTGTAGTAATAGTAGTAGTAATAGAAGTAGTAGTAGTAGTAGTAGTAGTAGTATTAGTAGTAGTAGTAGTAATAGTAGTCGCAGTAGTAGTAGTAGTAGTAGTAGTAGAAGTAGCAGTAGTAGTAACAGTAGTATTGTAGTAGTAGTAGAAGGAGTAGTAGTGGTAGAAGTAATAGTAGTAGTAGTAGTAGTAGTAGTAGGAGTAGTAGTAGCAGTAGTATTGTAGTAGTAGTAGAAGAAGTGATAGTAGTGAAGTAGTAGTTATAAAAGTAGTACAATTAAATCTTCTGTGCGCAGCAAAAATAGTAGTAGAATAAATTAGGTAGTATTTATAGTAATAGTTGTAGTAGCAACAATTCACTCTCTATTAGTAGTAGACACTACTACAGCCCTACTATTTGCTGGGAATCGCACGCGTGTCAGTGCTAAAAATGAGTCATAAAGTGCCAAGTAGTTCTCCTGCTTCTTCCCTTCCTTTCTCGCTCTTTCCCGCCATCTCTACCCCTGTCTCTGTCTCTGTCTCCGTCTCGTTCCGTCTGGCACACTGCCATACATTCCTACACAAATTTGCATTGGGCACACACAACGAACCGAATCGGTTCTCATGCACGACGTGCATGAAAACACAATTTCACAGTTCCACACATATATTTATACCCTGTACAAATGGCACGGCATAAATGAGGCTATGAACAACATGGAAGGGAAGATAACGAAGTCGAAGTTTCAATAACTTCAATTCATTTTATTAAAAGTGAATGAATTTTGAATATTAATTTGTGGAAGAGATTGATTTTGTTTATTTTTTGTCATGTTTGATCTATGTTTAAATTAAATATAATATGATATATATATAATAATAATATAATATAAAAATATAGAGCTATTCTACACAGGGCATCACTTAGCCGCGCACCTTTTTTCTTGTGTTTTTTGCAATTTTATTGAACGTCGTTTGGCAGAATTATGATTTTAGTTTGGGCTTCTTTCTGCCGTTTCTTCGCTCTGCACACAGACAAAATCACGTTCTCGCATACAAAAGACGGGCATAATTTTATTTACGATTCAACTTTGTACTACAAAACACCAGAGTTGCCCCTGCTCGCGGCGTTCCGGGGGCAACCCTGGTTCGCAGCAACTTGGCGAGTTTAATGCGTGTGCTTAGTTCCGGAGCAGGCAGCACGACTGCCAGGAGGAACGTGTGAAGGAAGGAGAGAGACAGAGAGAGAGGAGAAAGAGAGAGAGGGAGAAGAGCAAGGAGACCTGGGGCAAAGGGCAGCTGGGAAGGTGGCAAGTTTTATTAGCCCGAAATGTAATAAAATGCAAACATTGGCGCAGCGAAAGCAACTGCAAGGGCAACGGAAGATGAGGAAAGGGAATGGGAGCCAGGAGCGAACGCAGGGAGAAGGAAAATAAGAAACTGAAACTGAAAAAAAAGAAAAGCATAAAACTGCGTGGCAAGTTTATGCGAATGTGTGGATCGCTTGCTCCCCTTCCCCTCCCCCGTCCTCTGTGAGGCAGCGAAACAGCAAAACTGGCCATGTTAAGTTTTCTTTATGCGCCGCGTTGGGGTCGAAGGGAGAAAATAAAAACTGAAAATTAATGCGCGAGTTTTGTGGGCGAAACAGATGTGAGAATTTCCCTCATACTCGTATGCTCCGGCAGGGGGAGGAGAATGAGATTAGCAAAGTGCCGTTATTATTAATGCAACACAATGTGGATTTATGGTAAACCATTCCATGCAAGAGTTCTCTTTAAACCCTCAAGATATAGCCCCCGACTTATTTATTCATCTCCAGTTCGATCTGTTCCAGCGTTCTTCTTCTAGTCTCGGGCACCATGAAGATTATGAAGATGAGGCACAAGCAGCACATGAAAAAGAACAGTCCGAACACCCTGGATATACCAAGTAAATCTGCAATTCGCACATGGATTGAATCCAGCTCCGTTTGGCTTTCCTTTATACTCACCAATCAGGTCTTGAAACGTTTTGGTCACCACAAAGACGCACGCCCAGTTGAAGCAGACCACAAGGGAGGCGCCCACGCTACGAATTCGAGTCGGCAGTATCTCCCCCATCATCAGCCACGAGATGGGACCGATGCCCACCGAGAAGCCGAGCACATACAAAATGAAGTTGACCAGTGGCACCCAGCCATACTTGGACACGTCCACTTTGCGGGAAATCAGGTAAAAGTACACAGCCAAAATGAATAGGGTGACCATCATCATTATTACGGATATGTACAGCAGAATCTAGGGGGAGAGATAAGAGAAGCGATAGATCCGGAACTTGCTCTGAATAATCAAAAATTATTATAAATAGTAGAAGGTAGCACCTCCAACCTTACAAAGTGTATGGTTGTAGGCAAAATGATTAGGGTGACCATCATCAGATATTACAGCAGATAAGGGAAACGATAAATCAGAAAGTTGCTTTGGTTTATACGTATAGTAAAAGGTTAAGACTATTTTATGTCTACTGAAAATCTACATAAATGGTAGAAGAAGGCACCAGCAACCTTACTAATGAATAGGGTGACCATCAGCATTACTACGGACATCAGATAAGGGAACCGATAGAGCAGGAAGTTACTCTCGGTTATCAATTTATATAGTAGAAGGATAAGACTACTTTATGACTACTGAATATCTATATAAACGGTAGAAGGAGGCACCTCTAACCTTACAAAGTGTATGGTTGTAACCAAAATAAATAGGATGACCATCATCATTACTGCGGATATGTACAGCAGGATCCAACGGAAGAGATAAGGATAAGGACTGATTTTAATTCATATAAAAGGAAGAGGAAGTCATATTCAACCTTACGAAGTGTATGGTTACATGATTAGCGCCTGTATGAACACCTTTAGCTCAGAGACTATGCAAGCGATGACCTATAAATGACTTTATATGATTTCTTGATTGTGATCCAATTAAAAATAAGTGAGAAAGGAAGGGTAGGTAATGTAAATTATAGGTCTTATTAAAAAATCCATTCAACCTTTTTAACCTCCTCTACTCACCTTCCTGCCCAGCTTATCGATGAGCACAGCAGCAATTAGGGTGGCCACAACGTTCACAGCGCCCGTGATGATGGTGCAGACGTAACTGTCCAGTGACGAGCCGGAGGCATTGAAGATCATCACCGTGTAGAAGAGAACGGCAGAGTATCCACTCGCCTGCTGCAAGAACATGATGCTCAGCGAGATGCAGAAGGGTTTCATATACCTCTTCTGCAAGAATTCCTGGTACGTGAGGGGCTCACTGCTTTCTACATTGGGCATCCGCTCCAGCTCTGTTTTGGCATCGGCAGCATTGCCGTTCAGCCAGCTGAAGGACTTGATGGCCTTCTCCTCCTTGCCGTGGATGAGATACCAACGTGGTGTTTCCGGCACTATGCACATGAGCACTCCATAGGGCAGGCACATGATGGCGCCGACGATCGCCAGCTTGCGCCACTTGGTGAGGGCTCCAACGATGTAGCACGTCATAATGCCGAAGTTGCCAATCAGCGTCGGACAAACCCCGAGTCTGCCGCGCACCTTTGGGTGCAGTGCCTCGCCCAGATAGATGGGCATTGCCATCGAGCAGACGCCCATGCCGAAGCCGCTCAGTGTACGTCCGAAGAGCACCATGAAGAGCGAACTCGCCGTTGCAATGATCACGTAGGAGAGCAGGAAGGGAATGCAGCTTATCAGTATGGCCATTCGGCGGCCCCAGTAGTTGGCCATTAGTCCGCCTAATAAGGCACCCACTATGGCGCCCAATGGCAATATGCCGCCCACCCAAGAGGCCGACTGCTTGGAGACCTTGAACGAAGTCACTTTGGGGTCCAGCATAGAAGGCAGCGCCGGCGAAGTAAAGGCCAGAGCGAAGCCTATGCAGAAGGCGGACATCGAAGGGGCTAAGGTGGCAGTCAACTTAAAGTAGTGAAGAGGAAGGGGGAGTGAGTGGGAGAGAGAGAGAGAGAAGAGTTGAGAAGAGAGTTGTGAAGAGAGTTGTGAAGAGAGTTGAGAGAAGAGTTGAGAAAAGAGTGAGAGAGTAGAGAGTGAAGAGAGGATGGGAAAAGAGACTCGAAAAGTGATCATGAAAGATTTTGAAAGGATATTGAAAGAGTAAAAAGACACAGAGACAAGAAGGAGTGAAAGAGAAGCCAGAAGACAGATAGGAGCAGGGAGGGATAGAGAAGCGACGAAGTGAAGTATAGAAAAATACGTAAATTAGAAAGAACTAAAAATGAAAGAAAGTGACAGGGGAAGAAAGAGGAAAGACATATAAGCTGACAAGCCTTAGAGCCCGCGACTCACCTGCCTTGGGTAAGACACGCCTACAGTACTAGATTCCTCAGGCATGCTGTAAAAATAAATACAGAATTAAACAAACTAAGATGAAATATAGAGCAAAGTGAATGATAAGATTTATACAAAATATGTTTTCTTATTTATATAAATATATAATAAATAATTAATAATAATAATATATAATTTATGTTACTTCAGCAATAAATTTCAATTGCAAACAGCATTAGTAACTGGGAAGAGTTCAATTTGCAAGCCATGGGAAGAGGGAGCACCCTTATCTCAATATACCCCTTCAGCTACAGGGTATATCAGCCAGTCAGTGTCTTCACCTTGGCACGTTAATCAAATTGTTATTTAAGCTGAGGAATTTTCTCTCCTCAGGGACAGCGAAGCTGCTCTCTATCTCACTTGGCCTTAAAGTGCTCAGTCAGCCTGTGCCAGTGTCTGTCTATCAGTTTGTCAGTTTGTCCAGCCGGGCCGGCACGTGGCCACGCCCCGTTGACTGCAGTAAACGCCTACGTAGGCAACCCGCCATTGTTTTCTCAGCTCGTTTGGCCTTTGCTGGCTGCGCCAACTCATTAAAAATTCCATTTTCATTTCGCCCATCATCCATTTTGATTTCATAGTCGAGTGGGTTGTTGGCGTGGCTACCAAGGGGGGCAGGGACAGAGAGAGAGAGAGTGAATGCTGGTGCTCGCAGAAGGCGCAAGGTCTCGAGTGGGCGTGGCGGCAATTCGTTGTTGTTGTTGTTGCCGCTGCTGTCGGTGCACAATTTCAAAGTGTTTGCTTTACTTTCTTGCACATTGATTCGACAGCAAGGGGGAGGGAAGGGAATGGAAAGGGGAGGGAGGACGGCGAAAAACTTTCACTTTGGCTTTCGGCCTTTTGCATTTTAACTGGCTGGCAATTTAATATATATATATGAATATATATATTCGCTATTTATTCTGCGGGCTGCTCATAAATGCGCGAACTCGTGTGCAGCCAACTTTAAATGCGAGCGTAATTAAAAACATAAATGCGATGGCCGATGCGAAATGTGAATCATTCAATGGATATGCCATGAATACACAACAGCCAGTATCTGTGTGTGTGTGTGTGTCTGTGTGGCCCCAGGGTAAAAAGGGAGTTTTTTTCGGCGTGGCCAACTGGCCACAGTTAATTATTTGCCAGCCAGTTTGGCGAACGTGACGTATGCGTAATTTTTTACTCAGCTATCTGCCGAGCAGAGTCCATGTGAACAAGTGAGTGTGTGTCTGTTAGCATGTGTGTGTGTGTTTGTGAGTGTGTTTGTTTTGTGTGCATTCGCTGATGAATTATTTGCCCGGCACTCAATCAAAGAGTGTGCGCAGCAGTGTGTCTGTGTGTGTGTGTGTGTGAGCCTGGCACACTGACTGAATGACCAAATTAATATATATAGGATATATATATATGCTAAATATATCTGTAAATATTCCCACAATAAAAGGCAAGCAGAACTCTACACGAAATTAATTGCGAATTGAATTGATTGAAATTGAAATCAAGTTAAACTACCCTGCGAGCTATGCCCGTGCTACAGGGTATGCCTTGAGTGAGTATATGCCAAGTGTTATGTAATATGTCATATAATATACTTTGTCATTCCTTAAACTTCACACACAATTCTCGTTCAGCTCTCAACACACACACTTTCTCTCGTTTCGATCGACAACTCGGAGTTAGCCAAGCATGGCCGCGAATGATAACCGCCTGAATGTTTGCATTATCGGCTCTGGCAACTGGGCCACCACCATCGCCCGCAACGTGGCCAACAATACGGCCCACTCGCCCTTGATTGAATCCAAGGTGAACATGTTTGTCTACCAGGAGATTGTAGACGGCAGGAAGCTGACGGAGATCATCAACTCGACGCACATCAATGTCAAGTACATGCCCGACTTTCTGCTGCCCGAGAATATAGTAAGTGTCCCTAGCTCCTTCCCTTGCTGTTCTATGACTTCTCTGCCTTTTCTTTTCTCTTTTGTTTCTCTTCTTTGCTCATTGGTTTTCTTCAGCCTCCTCCTTCTTTCTCCTCTTAACCACTTCTTACTCTCTTCTGCTCTTCTCTCTGCTACCCCAAGACTGCATTGGAGGACGTGGTGACCACCGCTCGTGACGCGGACATCCTGATCTTTGCCATTCCGCCCACGTTCGTCAGCAGCTGCTGCAAGACACTGCTGGGCATGGTGAAGCCCACGGCTCATGCCGTCTCCCTGATCAAGGGATTCGAGCGCAACGAAGACGGACAGATCCTGCTCATCTCTCATCTCATTATGAATGAGCTGAAGGTGCGATACTCAACTGACTGACTGACTGGCTTGCATTGAGTGATCCCTTCTCGCATACCCTGTAGATACCCTGTTCGGTGCTGGTAGGCTGCAATCTGGCGCACGAGATAGCCAACAATCATTTCTGTGAGGGCACGGTGGGCTGTCGGGATCAGAAGTTCATGCGCATACTGCAGGATCTGTTCAAGTCGGACACATTCCGCGTCACAGTCACCGACGATGCTGACTGTGTGGAGATTTGCTCGACGCTGCGGGTGAGTTGCGCGTGCAAAGATGCATAGATCTATTGATCAATCTCCGTGACTGCGCAGAACATTGTGGCCTTTGCTGCTGGACTGTCGGACGGCATGGATCTGAATGAGAACACTAAAGCAGGCATCATCCGACGTGGCTTTCTAGAGATTCTGCACTTCGTCGATGTCTTCTATCCCGGCAGTCGCCTGGCCACCTTCTTCGAGGCGTGCGGTCTCTCCGATCTGGTGACCAGTTGCTACGGTAATTCTTCCCCAGAGCATGATGAGAGCTTGAGCCTGAGAATCTGCTATTCGTTTTGCAGCCAATCGCAATCGCAAACTGGCCGAGGCCTTCGTGAAGACAGGGAAACCGCTGAGCGAACTTTACACGACGCTCGTGCCGGGACACGAGCCACTGGGTCCCATTACCGCCGAGCTGATCAACTACATGCTCAAGAAGAAGGGACTGGAGGATAAGTGAGCAGCAGTTTATATATGTCTTTTATTCTCCTTCTCTCTCTTTCTCCCTCTCTGTGTAGATTTCCCCTCTTCACCGCTGTCTATCGCATCTGCATGGGCGTCTTCCCGCTGCATCGCCTGGTGGAGACGCTGCGCTTTGCCCGCGAGGACATGTAAGAGCCTTTTAGATAACTAGTTAGTATATATATATATATATGTCTAATGAGATCTCCCTTCCATCCTGCAGCTATCATCCCAATCACATCTTCCAGCTGTGAGCCAAATTCGAACGTGTTTTTGATGTTTATGAACTGCAGTCAATAAAGAGAGGATTCTCTATGCAAATGTGACGGAACAATGCCAACGAACTGACAAACAAAAGCCCCGATACGCTTCTCCTTCTCATCTTTCACTTCTTTCTCTTCTCTCTCTCATCTTTCTCATTCGTTTTTATTGTTGCTGCGCGTCTTTTCTTCGGGGCGGTTCGAGTATTCCTTGCGGAAAGTGCACTCCATTGAATGCACTGGCGCTTCGAGCACTTGCCGGAACCGGTAAGAGTGGGTGTAGTGGCAGCAGGAGGAGGAGCAGCGGGGGGAGGGGGGGAGTACAACTCTACAAGTACGAGCACGAGAAGTACAACGGAAATCACTTCACTCATAAATGGATAAAAGCAACAAGAACAAGAAGTGCAAAATGTAGAATGCAAAATGCAGCAAGTAAAATGAAGAATGGCAAAGGGGGTAAGGTGAGGGGGAAGCGGAGAAGGGAGGGAGAGGAATAGCGACCGCATGCCTGGTCTGGTCTGGTCTGGTTCGCTCTATTGTTTCTCAACTATGTATCGAATAGTTTAGTTTCGCTTTTTGTTTTCCTTCTTCCTCCCCCCTCCCCCCGCTCTTCGCTGCATTGTTTGGCTTGGCACTTCAATTCGCAAGGAAGTGAAGTGAAGTGGTGAGAGAGGGGGTAAGGGGGAGGGTCTTATTCTAATGCCTGAAAAGGCAAATGCTGAGTGCTTGCGCTGCCAAAAGGCAGACTGAATGACCCACAAAGCGTGGCAAGCAGCGAGCTGCAAGCTGCAAGCAGATCAGCTAACAATTCACTGACCTCCCTCTCTCTTCCCTTCCCCCACCCCTTCTGCACTCGATTAAAGCCAATCCCAGTGCGGATTATATAAGTCAGATTACAACTTTGCAGTGGCGTCAATTGTCAATAAATTCACTAAATCATTTATGCAATTCATTTAGTTTTTGCTCTGCCGAACAGTTTTATAATATAACGCAACACACACACATGCACACACAGGCTGACAGCGTCATACGCGGCGTATGCGTATTTTTATGCATAATTAAATCAAATGACAAAGGCGCTTAGCGTTGATTTCGTTATTTGTATTTGTGGATTAGTTGAAATCGAGAAATTACTCAATTTGATTACATTAGACAGACCGAGCGACGGCCGCAGGCGATGACAGCAGCAGCAACAACAACAACGGGGAGAATGCTAATAATAGATAACAACAATTTACTTGCATTTTAACGAACGTGTTTTCCACGCGGCGTATGCGCAATTTAGCCGATTATCGAACTGTAAAAAATACATGAATGTGTTTATAATGAAAGCTGAAAACACAATAATGAATGCAGAAAGAATAACGGGAGTACATAGAATGAATACACTATATAGATATATACCTGTTGATATATCTGTTTATATATCAGATTGTAATTTTAGTATAATAGTAAAGGTTTTTACAGTATGATAAGTAAAAATAGATCCACATCAAGTTGCAGCTCAAAAACCTTAAAGCATGTTCAGTTCTCTTAGCACAATTGCTGATAAATTAATAAATAAATAATAAAAAAATAAATAAATAAATTCATAAATAAAATTAATTAAATAAAGAACATATTTTTTCACCCATTGAACACATCTAAGCACCCCTTTTTAGTAAGTGTATTTATTTGAATATTACAATTCGATTGGAAATTTATAAAGAGCATAAATAACCGTAGTTTATCCCGGCATCCGTATGCTGTGAATCCCCCGCCATGCTTACGCCAATTGGTTTATTGGCTTGTGCTGCATTTCCCATTTTCCTGTTTCCCTGTTTTCCTGTTTTCCTGCTTCCCCATTTCCCCATCTCCCCACTTCCCATTTGCCGTTTCGCAATTCGCATTTTGCATTTCGGCAGTTGACGCAGTCAACCAAAATGCCGCTTACGTGATACGATGATAGGATGATAGGCGAATGAGCGCAAATGTTGTTAGGGCAATGAGAACGAGATGCAGAACGAGAGTGAGAACGAGTGCGAGAATGAGAATGGAGAATCGAGTATGGAGAATAGGGAAGGGGATTGGGAATGAAAATCAAAATGAAAATGAAAATTCAAAATGAAATTTGTACGTTTAGTCGCATGGTTGCTTGTCCGCCTGAACAAATATGCCAGTTAGCTAAACAAAACGAGTACACACACATGCTCACACTCACACACACATGCTCACACTCACACACACACACAGACACGCATGTGCACACACACTCACACATTGCCAACGATCATAGAAAAGCTACAAAATTTGCATATCAAGTAAGGGTTTTGTTGAGGGAATGCAGGGGGGAGGGGGGCCCGGGGAATGTTGTTAGGGTGTTCGGAGCTCTATTTGGGAATTCCTTGTTGCATTTGGGGGCCGCATTAAGCGCGTCTCGCAGGCTCTCGCCCCGTTTTTGCTGATAATTACACGGTAAATTTGGCAAATGCGTCGACGAATCGCAAACTGGCTGCACGTGTGGAACTGCGGGTGTGTGTGCCGTTGCAATTGCAATTGCAGTTACAGATACAGTTACAGATACAGACAGCAGATACAGCTGCTTACACACACACACACACTCTCTCGCACACTCGCAGGCACTTCAAAAAATAAATAACAATTTCGTACGTTACACACGTCGCTCTGCTTATGTAAACGTAACATATCTACCTGCCTGCCTGCCTACGTGTGTGTGAGTGTGCGTGTGTGAGTGCTGGTGTTGACTTGCGTGCGTGAAGTGCGCCTAAAAGTATACTTCATTTCCTGTTTTACACTACAGCCGCCGTGCCGTGGCAAACGCCTCATCCCTACGCCTCGCACCCAAGCAAGGCCAGCTCCACCCACCCCCTCCCCCTGCTGGCACTTTTTCATTTTGTTATTTCTATTTGTTGTGTTTCTATTTGTATTCGTTTTGTTTGCTCTGGCAGAGGAGCTGCTTCTTCTTCCCCCCTTCAATTGGGCAAACACAGCGCACTGATAATACAAAAACAACAACAGCAAGTTTCTCGATGAAGTGCCTGCATATAATAGATACATATTAAATGTGCATACGCATGTAAATACACAAATACATGCATACATTGCATTGTAAGCTGCAAATATGAAAGCTGCTCTCATTTAACTTAACTTCTGCATTCTTTAATATCCAATATTGAAATAGATTCTATTCGAATGGAAATAAAACTTAGGGAAAGCTGTTGCTGCAGCTTAGTTCAATTAAGTTGTTGGTTTTAGCATCTGCAATTTGGCAGAACAAACATGAGTATTTGTTTAAGGATATGTATTTATTAACTGCACATTTTGCATTGCAATTTTTCTTTAAAACTCATATGTGCGCGCTCTTTCTCTCTTTGAATGCCTACGATGCGTTTCGTTTGTGCTTCTATTGATTGAGCTCCATTTGACGCGCTCTCTCGAAATGTAATAATGGTTGTGCTGCTCTAGCGCTCTCTTTACAGCGCTCTCTCGTTTGCAGATCAGTGCGAACTACAGAGAGAGCTCAGTGCTGTTAATGAGTGACACATGTTACAGTGCTGTTAATGCGTGAGACATGCTACAGTGCTGTTAATGCGTGAGACCTGTAGCAGTGCTGTTGATGCGTGAGACATGCTACAGCGCTGTTAATGAGTGAGAGATGTAAATCAGCTGATAATGCGTGAGACATGTTAAACTGCTGTTAATACCAGAGACATTTTTCTGTGCTGTTGATGCGTGAGTGCAAAAGAGATGACAGCTGTACCGATGTGAGCTGCAAGCAGTATTCCAGCTGAGGGCGTTTGATCTTACTGCGCAATGCAAAAACAACAACAGCAGCGCCTACTCCCACTCTCTCACTCTCATTTCCTTGACAAATCCAAAGAGGTTAAGGGCTTTTAAAGATTAAATACAATTCATCAGCTTAATACTGACATTTAATGTTCTAAAACACATGATGCAAATTAAATATTTGTTGATTATTTATTTATAACACAGGCCAGGATTTTCTAATGTTTCGCAATAATTTATTTTTGTGATTTTCGCATTAATTATACAAAATTGACATGTAGCTTCAGTTTTACGGCTTTAGTTCATGGTTCGTTTTGAAAAGGGTTTGATTTATTTCGGGATTTCGATGTAATTTAGCCATTCCATTGTTTGGATAAAAATAAAAACATTTCTCTGGCAAATTCTACCGTGAAATTTCCATGCAGCAAACAATCAATAAACTTTCACATAAATATGAAATATGACATATTTTTACAGGGGGGACACTCACACACTGTCACACACGCACACCCACACAAGGCTGCTGCGACAAATGTTGGTCCCCAGCTATTTGAGGCAGTTCTCTAATTGTTTAGCCAAAAACTTTTTATGTGGATCCTCAAATTCCTCACATTGCTGGCATATCAAATGTAAAACGATGCGCTCCTTTGGCTAATGAATTTGTAAAAAGTTTCGCCAGCAAAAACAACTGGGGAGCAGCCCGAGCAAAAGTTATATGCGCCCAGCATAGCCTGACTTTATAGTAGACAGATGTACGCCCACCCACACACACACACACACACACACACACACACACGTGCACACACATGCACAATTACTTATGGACACGCACTCAGTATAAACTTTCTGACCACTTTGGCAACCGAAAAAGTGAAAAACTGGAAAAACCAAATAAACCGACAACAAGGAAAACAACAACAACAACAACAAGTTTGCCGTTTACAGTTTACGGCTTTTTAGAGGTGGTAAAAGGGTAAGAAACGTAGAGAGGGGAAGGAAAGGGGAGCCCTGAGAGATAAAGTAAAGTAGATGGTGCCCGGGGGAGGGAGAAGGAAGTGAGTGGAGGGGGAGGGGAGTGGATGATGGGGCATTGTTTGGCAAAGCATTTAACTATTTACAAGACCTAATTGACAGCATTAGAATCCAAAAATCGACAGGCTTCAACGCCCGTAAGTATGCTTTAAAATGTCGTGTGTGTTGGCAGCGCAGCACAAACATTTGCAAATATTTTATGAGCACTTAACTTGGCCCACACACACTACGAGGGGAGACAGACACACACACAGACTTGCAATAAAAAGTCACATCCTGGGGAAGCTCAAGTCGCAACGTGGCAGCGAGGTGGGGCAGGAGAGGAAGAAGGAGGGGGACAACTGGAAGCTGCTTTTGTCATGGCACAAGTTGTGCGTGCTGTTAACCTAAGAACGTTGATGATGATGATGATGGCGATGATTATGATGAAACTGAACCGTACTGTAAGTTGCCGATGACGCTGCAGCCATGACATGTTTGTTAAATTCGAAAATGGAATGAAATCAATTTAATAAACTGTCAATAATGCAGCGCATTATCAGCAGAATGAGCTGAACTGAGCGGAGCAGAGCAGAGCGGGCCCAGAGCGATGCCGGGTTCACTTCGCTGCGTAGTCAAAGTCAATTCAATGAGAGCTGCAAATGACTCGCAGTGCACTGCAAGAAATTGTTGATGCACAACTTTAAAGACATAAGAATGAAGAGAAGGTAGAAGGAACTGGAAAGGGAAGTAGAATCGGACAGAGAACAGTGCAAGAAGATGAACTGCAGCTGTAGAAATTATATAAAAAGGAAGATGAATAGGCGTAGTAAAGGAAGCACAAGCTGGAACTGGAACTGGAACTTGAGCTGTAGTTCAAAGCTTGAACTGAAAGCGGAACTAGGAATCTAACTGAATTAACTTGAGTTGTATATTAAATCTAGATAAAAATTAAACTAACTTGAACTAAGTTCTATCAGAATTAAAGCTTAGTTCAATCAAAATTAGTAGTTGAAGTTAAGCAAACAATCAAAGTAAGTTTTCTATATGAAACAACAATGAACTTTCTCGCAGTGCACCTCAGTCTCCATTGCCAACATGATGCCTGTAAATTTTGCTGAGTTTCGTGACGTACTCTTCAAAGTATTAACAAAATGCTGGAGTAATTGTGTTGCCAGAGGCTATAGAAGACAAGACAAGCGCATGAAATACGTTAACATACGTACGTATGAAGAGATGAGATATTGAAGCCTGATTTGCTAGGAATTGATGTGTAATTAGAACACAAAGTAACCGAATGGAAACTGCAAACTCGATTAAGAAAAATTTAAAGACCTCGTTTCGTGTCATTATATAATTGCTTTGCAGTTGACAGCTCTGCGTGGGTCAGTTCCCATGCCATATGCCATATTTACTGTCATATTATATGGCAGCACAAAGTTGCCAAACTAAAAAGGAAAGTGTACAAATTTAACGATACTCCCCAGTGGAAAGAAAACGGAACTGGCTTTAAAAAACATATTTATTTCGTTTGTAGATTAAAAGACAAAAACTGGCAGTGAGGCTTTCCCAGGGGAACTGGCACAGGCAGAGGGGAGCGGGGGGAGGAGGCAGGGCAACATTTTTCTACTGTGCCTGAAAATATTTTCATGCCAACGTACGATATTATTTCTTATCTTTGGGCCAAACGTGATATTCATTCTTGTGCCGTGGGAGGAACTGCAAAGAAAGAGAGCAAGAGGAGAGGGGAGGGGGATGGTGTGTGATAGGCAGCAAGTGTGGCAAGACGCAGGGGGCGGGGAAGGTGTAGGAGGCTTGTCTCCTTGCGATTACCATAACTATAAATATCGATTACTTTTGCTAGCAGGCGAGTGCTTAAAGCTGCCATCACAAACAGCCCCCCCACACACACACACGCCCGCTAGAGCTAGACATACGAGTCACGCCTCTGCATACACACACGTGTGCACACTCACACACACACGTGCACACCTCAATGGGAAGCAACTTAAGGCTGTCATTGTTTTCGCCTGCGACGAAGCTCTCGTTTGGTATCTGTAACGCTTTTATGCTTCAGCTATTGCCTTAGCTATTCCTAATGCCGTCTCGCTCACTCCCTCGCTTCGCCTATTGCTCTCTCTCTTTCCCCCTCTTCTGTCTGCTTACACTTTTACCTGCCTTATTTTTCTCTTTGACAAATAAATTGACATGCCACATTGCGATAGCGACAAAAATACACAAAACAACGAAACGACTCAACGCAAATTCGTGCAAGCTTAATGACCCAGAGAGATACCCTAACAATACTTTAAATAACTACAATATGTTCTATATGTAACTGTTTAGTCTTTGCCTATATATCATCTTTTGGAAACCTGTTTGGGAAATAAAAGAAAGGGAAAATAAGTTAATTAAATTTATTCATAGTTTTGGCGCTGTCAGAGATGAGATTAAATAAAATATATATACCATATTAAATGCTCATTATACATACACATATTTTATGCAATATTAACTGTTTATTACATATTTTAAATCTATTTACATGATTATAATATATGCCCTAGTTTGTTGCTCCAATTTTTAAAAATAATAGCCAACACTAAATCGACTCCTGGCTGCTCTCTTGGCTCTTGCAGTAATTAAATTAAAGCTCAAGTGATGATTTCATATTCCACGCAACTGCCAAATTGACTGACAATTCGAGCATACCCCGCTGCGGTCGTTTGGTGGGGGGGGGAGATAAATACTTAGGGAAATGGAGGCCCGGCCAAAGCGAAAATGTATCGAACATCGAGTCGGTTTACGGGCGACATTTGAAGGTTGCTGCCATTGATGGCACCCCTGCGCACACATACCGAACCTTCCGCACTCCCCCTTCCCCTTTTCCCATCCCCTTGCTGACTGCCCTTTCCCTATCTGGCAGCTCGCAGCAGCACCCGCAGCTGAACAATGAAATGTCAGGCACGTACAAAAGGAATTCGTTCGTTGGTTCGTTCGCTTTGGCTGCCTCACATTTTGTTTTCGCCTTCTCGCTTTCCTTTCTTCTTTCGCTCGCTGGCGAAATTGACGTGCGAGAGAGAATGGCGACAGCGGCGGCATGAAAGAAATAAATATGCCACAATATGTTAACGACAAGTTGCCCCCTTCCCCCTCTCCTGGCTCGACGGGAAGGTGAAGTACGTGCAAGTTTTACTTTTGACGTTGCCGGTAAATAAATATTATTTAAGCGACACTAAAAAATGGCATTCGATTATTCAGCAAATGTTTTCGGCCGCGCTCGCGCAAAGCTGCAAATGCTTAGATAAATGAAGCCAGTTTCCCCCCCCCCCCCTTCAGACAGAGAGAGAGAGAGAGGGGGAGAGAGGGAATGCGTTGGGCGGGGCACTGTCGCTGGCTTACCACGAATTATGTGCAATAAATGAAATGTTGGGGCATAAATCATTAGGGTGCGAGCAAATAGATAGTCTGCAAACCCTGCCCCGCTCCCCCCTCCCTCTGCTACTCTCACAGCCACTCTGTCTGTCGCTTTGCTGCGCCCAGAAGCAGGCAATCATTTTTCAATAAGCTGTATTAGCTTGTCAGCTAGCAGATGTAAGCAAAACACACATAACACACACCAACACACACACAAACACACACACAGCAGTCTCCCACACAACATGCGCATTACATACGCACACACACGCATCGCACATACGCCTCGTTGTGCGTGGGATTTGATTTATCATTGCCAGCAATCGCCCTTCAAACATTGCCGCTTTTGAGCGACAGCAAACGCATTTATTAAAATGTTAATAACACTAACACCAACACCATTAGAAAGTAGTGCCAATAAGGCCAATAAATCTGGCAATACAGCCTGTTGGCTAAGCCGAAATAGAGAGAGAGATACATAAAGTATCTGCAATCTTCTCGGATATACGAGGGTCGTTTGATAAGTCCGTGACTTTTTGTATTTGCCGCGCACCTGCTCTAAATACAACACTGCTCCTGTCAGCAGTTATCGATTAACAGCTGACTGTAAAATTTTGGAAAGCTGCGTTTTTTGGTTTGCGTTTTATAGGCATTGAAAGCAGACGATCTCGATCTCCATTTTCGTTAAAATTCACGAGATCGTCTGCTTTCAATGCCTATCAAAATTTTACAGTCAGCTGTTAATCGAACTGACAGGAGCAGTGTTGTATTTAGAGCAGGTGCGCGGCAAATACAAAAGTCACGGACTTATCAAACGACCCTCGTACTTTCGCATTACTTTCCACTTCATATCTCCGCCAGCTGCACATCAATTGCCGTGCGATGATTTCACCTGCTTAATGAGTCATTTAACAGTTTGTTGTTTGGGGCCGAATACAAATTGCAATCAGTGTACAATTGTCGCAGCTGCAATTTCATTTTCCCCGAGCCGGCAATAACAGTCCGCATGAAAGCCTCGGCGTGCTTGGGGTTTGTGCCGGGAATGTGGCTGGCAATGGGATTCCTGGGGATTGCCGGGATTGCTGCTGGGGCCAGTCGCTAACTAGCCATAATTACAACTTAATGGTCTTCACATGTAAGCTGTTTCCAGTTGCCGAACCCGTCGGAGGTAATAACTTTATTAATTACGCACTGGACATGGCCAAGAGAAAGGGAGAGAGAGGGAGAGGAAGTATTCCGGATTGAGGCAACAGCTGGCGACGCCCTTGCTGTTTTTCGGCTAGCCTCAATATTAATTTATTCTATTTCCTTTTACGGTCTCAAGTGAATTAGAGAGAGGGCGTGAGAAGTGCAAAGGGGAGGGGAGAGGCTGGGGGGGAGTCGGGTCCAGCCAAGAAGTTGGCAACTCCTTTTTGGTTTATTATGCATGCGACAAGAACAATTAAACAAGCAAAGCCAAGTTGGCCTAATTGATGTTGGTATAGAGCAGCAATATCTACGCTGCCCCTTCTCCTCTCCCCCTTTCCCCGCTCCTTCTTGCTGCTTTGTTTAAATGAATGCGATAAGTTTCAGTTTCGCAAGGCGCTTTAACGAAAAATTTCACTAATTCTACTTTCCCTGGCAAATAGAATTTCATTTGATATATTAGCAAACAACAACAAAAACAACAACAAGAATATATTGTTTAATTAACAATTTGCATTTACAGTGAAAAACTATTGAATATGCAAATAAAATTATTTATGTGCGAGATTTTGCACTTGGCCAAAATAATTTATAATTGCTGCAATTGATAATTTGTGTTTAAACATTGGAATTCTGTTTGCATTTATTGTTTATTAATAAATCTGCTTGCACTGTCTGGATATGCGATATACGATGCCAGGCAATTTGCACAGTTAAGTTGCGGTCAAAGGAATGATATAGGTATGGCAAGGGGTGGGAGGAGAGGGGAAGGAATGTTAGAAAGTTAGATGGAAGGTTAGATTTAATGTAAATGTGTATTTATGGCATGTATTCTAGTAAATGATCTATAAAGGGAATGTAAAGAGATAAAACGGCAGCACTTAGCACTAACTACAGGGTATCTATCAGTTTATCTAGCAGTTGATTATGGCCTTATAGTAATAGCTGTCTTAGCAGCGAGCTTACGATCAAGTACCCAACAGGGGCTTCGCATTGCTAAAACATTAGCTGCACATAAGCTCAGCAAAAAACGTAGTATTTCTCAGTTAAGCAGCCTTCTATTACAGCTGGCAGTTGTATTAGAGGGTACAAGGTGTCTTCCATGCACTCAGCTTCCAGCACTAGCTACTGGCTTACATGCATGTTGCCGACTTTTCGGCGGCTCTGTTTCTACGTAAACAGTGTCCATCAGTTAACGAGCTCTAAAAACCTTTTCTACTCCCAGTTACTTTAACTTACTAGATTATTTTATTTGCATTTTTAATTAATTGTGTACTGCTAGCAGGGTGTCTACTAGTCGAGCAGCCCCGCCCACCTGCTGCCAGCTGTATTAGCTGCCTCGATGCGCCTCAATCCCAGCGCGTACATAAAATAACCGGCCATGGCCGCCTGCTGCTCGCATATGGCAACTATTCGCCTCAAATTGGTATAAATGATGGGGATAAAGCGTAACACAGGCAATAAATAAAACCTCAGCACATAAACAAATACGCAAACACACACACACACTCACACATGCAGCGAGAGAAAGAGAGAGAGCAGAATATCCTTTGGGGCGAGGCGAGCGCAAAAAAGTAGGCAATGATTTTTATTAATTGATAAGCATTTGCAACAAGTTGCCTTCCATTTGCGCCTCGCCTTTATTTGCAAAACGTGCAGATGTCCGACTGTCTCCCTCTCACTCTCTCCAGCTCTCTCCATGTAATTCCCCCTCTCTTTTGCTCCTGCTCCTTGTACGTTTGTGTAGATTAAGTGATAAATACTTTCATATTTGACGGCAGACTTGAGCTCTGCTCTGATTATCGCAGCGCGATAAGCCTCGTGTGTTTGAGTGTGTGCCTGGCAGGTGGAAAGTAGAGCAGCGAGAGATGAAAACGTCGTGTGGAAGCAAAGAAAAAGTGTCTATACAATTGCAGTCGTTGTGCGACATCAAAGGAAAGCACCTGCAGACAGAGACAATCAGAGAGAAAAGTAGATCAAAACTGAACTTGAGAGAACTGCTGTAAATTGGATGGGCAAGTTCTAGGAAAATGTCTATTGATGGAGAGTGGCGCATGAGAAGCCGTACGTGCTCGTCGATACTTTGTGCAATAATTATGGCAGCTAATTAATTAAAAAATTCAAGTTTCGAGTCGACAGAATCCAAAGAAGAACTCGTGGAGGCACTTTGAAAAGTGTTTACGGCTGAATAATTTGAAAAGCTAACGGCAGAAAAAAGCGACGAAAAATGGGGAGAAAGATGTGAAATGAAATGCAGCATTCTTCAAACTTGCTCGATACTCAGAGGGAGAGTACAGCCACCCCTCCTTCCCCCCTTAGGCAACCTCCTTGGAAAGCCACGCGAAGATGTAAAAAAGTTTTCTCTTTTTTTTTGAAGCAAAAGAAGCAGCACAAAGTTTGCTTTTTTCTTGAGCAATAAAACAGGCGAACGTCGTATGAGTGCTGCTTGGATTGAATGAGGGAATGAGCGGAAGGAGAACAGGGAAGGAGGGGGGCTGGTGGAAGGAAGCTAAGAAAAATGTGCACTTGTCAGCGAAAGAAAAGCGAGCGAGCAGAAAACGGAGACGGGGCCAAAGGACTCGACTAAGAAGCAAAGCCGAAATCATTAAAAAGCCAACGTAATTGATAAAGGCACATCGGAATGGTGGAGAAAGGAAACACAGAGAGAGAGAGGGAGGGAGAGTGAGGGAGAGTAAAGTGCAGCTGGCATAGGGGCGCAAGTTCACTGCGATGACATCGTTAAAAGTCTGCCGAGTACTTAGTCGTGCTTCGTGCCCGGAGTACTCACAAGTGCCACGCTGAGCGGACCGAATTAGTGGCCACAAATTGGCTGGCAACGTCTTGAGATTCGCCCCCAATGTGTGGCTAAGTTTTCAACTCTGTCTGCCAGTAAGTCAATCCCTCTCCCTCTGCTTCCGCCTCACATATTTGCGAGAGTTGTGAAAATGTTTGACTGGCCCTTTTTGGGGCGAAATGGAAAATGCAAATGAAATGCAACCAAATATTTTTCCGCCAAGGCGTTTGAGTTATTTCTATGTATTTTTATGGCAACTTTACTTACTCGCGCGCCCCTGTCCCCTTCCCCTTTTAAGCTTTTCTAAAACAAAGGCAGCGTGACCCCAAGAAAATAGTCCTCCCACTCCACTGTCAGCCCGCGAGGCAGCTCGTCCAACCTTTGCCCCGGCACTTAAGGCAAACTAACAAAAGTTCGCATTTATTTGACTTCCAGGGGGATGGGCTGGCCAAAAGGAATTGGGGATCACAAGCGAAATGCGCTGTATAAGTCATTTGCATAAGTTGCCCACAGTCGGCCACAGTCTGAGTCTGAGTCCGAGGCAAAGACCGCGTCCAAGTCCGAGTCCGAGTCGAAGCTGTGAGAAGAGTTCAATTTTTGTTTTCGCAATTGTGCAGAAAAGTGCTGGCCGCATATTAAATCAGCGGAAAACGAAACCAAAAAAGGAATAAAGACTCAAGAAAGTACCCCCTACCTCCTCTCCTCTACAATCCCCTTCTAAAATAAAATGCAGCATCAGAGTCGTGAAAAATTACAAAGCTTTTTATTTTTGAACTGACGCAAAAGTTTGGCTCGAAAATATTTGTGAAATTCACAAAGAACTTGTTTTATTTGTGGTGCAAGAGACAGTAGATAGACAGTATTTATATGGTATATGTTTACTGAATTATACCTATTAGGAAGATAGATAGGTAAATAGATAGATAAATTAAGGCATTTACCATAATATTACACTACCAATTGAGAAGGTTTACTGTTTAATTATGAAGAATTTTTGTTGCTTCAACTAATTGCAATGAAGCTGTTTCTATTACCCGAATATTTGTTTATTTATTTTGTAACTGTCCAGGGAATCTTGTATCTGTTTTAATTCTTATCTTTAGTCGAACTAATAAAGTATCCAAAAGCTATATATTTTGTATACATTAGTCTTTCCACATTTCATATCAAATTTTGATGACCTTCATCGCTTACATGTTTTTATTTTCCAAATGACTCTTTTAAACATATTCAATGGCTGCACATTTCAATCTGGCTTTTGCAAATGTATTTCTAGTACTTTCAACACAGCTCTTAATATATCAAGGTCTATATCTCATCCTAATATCTCTTTTAATATAGCACATTTCTGCAGTTTGCTGTTATCTGAAATTGTCGCTGTCAAAATTGAAGGCGCACAGTTTAATTCTAGCAAAGACGGCGTCGACAACGTTGCCAACGAAGGCATCGTTAATCAAAGCGTCTTTAATCTAACGTCAGGTTATGTAAATAAACAATTACGGGCATTTATGTGCGCACGCACACGTGCAGACAAGGCCGGTGAAGAGTAAAGAGGAAAGAGGGAAGAAAGAGATACAGGTGGGGGAGGGGAAGAGAGTTAGCGAGCTACACACGGGCACAAATTTTGCGGCTTAAAGTTAATTCATTTCGTAAGTGTTTACTTTATACCTGGCATTAAAACGGCTAGAAAGCGCGCACCTCCTCTTTCCCCTACCCTTCCCTCTCCCCCTTTCTCTCCCCGTTCGCTCTTCCCAACACTCTTGCTGCCCCAACACCCACTCGAGCAGCCTAAGCTGCCTACGTAAATTCGATAAGCAGACACACTCACACACAAACACACTCCCACTCGCAGGCAAACATAAACACTTAGACTCCCCACACACACACACACACACAGGGAGACACACACTTACACACATAGACAAACACGGGGAGGTAAACAAAACCGGAAGGAAGCGCGTGCGGATTCATTCGAGTGCAAATATTTCAATTTGAAACTGATAAGTCCCATTAATGTGCACACACACACACACAGATATAAAGAGTGTGAGAGAGAGAGAGGGAGAGGGGGAAGGAGAAAGAGAGGGAGAGAGAGCATGTCTAAAATTAGCCAACACTTTAAGCACTCGAGGGCCCCCAGCGAGAATCCTTTTAAAAACTTATTCCACGAGATGTGTATCGATTGCTCTGCCCTAATGCACTTTCCAACTGGAAACTCGAACTTCAACTCCGGCAGAAACTCACGCCGGACTCCGTACTCATTGCCAGGGCAGGCGCAACTGCAGCAGCCGCAGCAGCCTCAGCCTCAGCAGCAGCAACTGCAACTGCAACTGAAACTGAAACTGTTGCCAAGTGCTGCCGCTCGGCAATGCCTGCGGCATGCGGGAGCTGTTTGCCAAATGGATGGAGGGAGGAAGAGTGTGGGGGGAGGGGTTGGATATCTAAGGGGTGGCCCAGCAGATGCGCCAAGATTAATGCCCCACAGCGCTGAGCTGTGATTTACAGCACAGTTTAACTTATCAGAGCTGTCAACAAAGCATCTTTCGATGCTGCACACAGATGCACACGCACACAACTACAGACAATCACACTTTACACTGTACATATGTATATATATACACACTATACATATATACATATATATATAATATGCAAAGTAAACGATTTGACTGAATTGGAAACTTCCGTATTTGCTGAAGTAATAAGGAAAATCGTATTGACTTTCCTTTATGCACATGAGTAAAGCATGCTGCAAGACAAGTATACGTCCGCTTAATACCCTGTAAAAAGACAAAACAATAAAATCATTAACCAACACTGCACTCTACAGTGTTATGCAACGTCACTTTCATTGAACTCTTTGAGCAATTTCAATTAGTTCATTATATCTTATTTAAAACTGAATCATAATAATAATTATAAGATAATTATCTTGAAGTTCATAGGATAGTCAAATGTCAAGCTTATTTACCTATATTAAATTCCTTCCAATTCCTAACTGTCATTACTATTTCGCATATTATCAGTAGCTAATGCTGGCAGCCTTTGCATACAATTAATGAATTTAATCTAATCTAATCCTTGCCTGACTTACATCACTTTAGACAAGTCTGGTGATTGTAAATGAAAATACACATCGTGTTTACTCTGCCTTGCCACACCCGCCGGCAATGTAGCAACCTACTCTTGACTCTTGTAATAACTTAAATTAGTTTCGTTTAATTTCGTTAAACATTTCTTAATGCAACCTTATGAAATTTCAATATTGCCTAAGTGCAGAGTTTTGTCCTTCGCATTTATTTATTTATTTATTGTGTTCAGTTCCTTTTGTCATTTGTTTGCGTCCATAATTGTCCCCCACTCTCCTCTCTCCTTACTCTCCTTACTCTCCTCACCCTGCTTACTCTCCTTCTGCTTCATCCGTCCTACGTCAACGAACTGTCCGTTGTGCTGTTGTAATGGGAGCGTGCTTCAATTGTGTCATGTTTCGGAGCCAATAAATTTCCGGCAATTCCGCCTTGCACTCGACCCTGCAATCGGCCCGGATCCAGGAAGACTCTGGATGCTGTAGCCAGCGTCTGTCCAAGCTGTCCCCTGTCGAGGCTGAATTATTTATGCTGAGCATTACAGTTAGAGCTGATAAATACAGCGAGAGAGAGAGAGAGAGAGGGGGGAGAGGGGGAAATAAATAAATAAGATGTTCGGAAGGGCTTAAGACGTTCAATTTAAATGCTCGGCTCGAGTGCATTTTGAATATTTCGATTAATTACGACGATTCCATTAGGTATTCAAATTGCGAATTCACTTTAAATTCGCTTTACTTTCGACTACTATCGATTAGTCGAGCTTATCAGCATTTACTGCCAAGTGCTTTTACTGCCTACTTCACGGGGCGTGTCACGAGCTCAGCTTGTGGCGAGTACTCACCTCCCTTCCCTTCCCTCCCTCTCTTCCACTCTCCCTTTGCCTGCTGCAGTTCGCGTGCCAGAATATGGAAATCATTTGAAAAGCGAATGCAGATAAACAACATTTGCATATTTACCAACACTGTCAGTGCTGGAAATGGGAAATAACTCAGCTGCATTTGCAGTTAATTAGCACAGCACAAGCTGAGCTATGCCAAATTAACACGTGACAGAGAACCACTCACAGTGTATTCAAAGTGTTACAGTTCCGGTTTCGCTTCTCAGCAATTCAGCTTAAATGGGTTTCCCATAAGGTTGACAGCCTGGTTTATAGCAGAAGATATAGACGAGGTTCTCAATTATATAGTTTTTATGAATTCAAGTAGTGATCGTTCTGTTTAGTTTTGATTCCAATTGAACATTTAGGTTATATATTTGTATGCATAGACATTGGTATATCAATTTCTTCTACAGATTTTAGTTTCGATTTCTTTTTGAACTTTTCTTCAATTTGTTATTCATTTGTATTTAACATATGTTTCCTTAAGCTACTGCTCCTTTTACAGCACTGATTTCAGATTCTATTTCAAAACAGGTTTCATGTTTCAGTTCTAGGTCAAGCTCTAGTTCCACATCTGGTTTGTATTACAGTTGACCTACTGAACATTTGTGATTTCAAGTTCTCAGTTTAACTTACGTGCTACTTAGGGTTTCAGTTTTCTTTGGAATATATAAAGAACGGTTTGACTGACTTAGACATTTCCATGTCATTCTATCTGAAGTTGGAGAGATAAAATCACAATGTCCTGGGCGCTGTGACTGTGACTGCTTTATTGACTGTGACTATATCTATAACTATGACTCTAACTGTGGCTGTGGCTGTTGTTTATAATCCTGACCGTGACTGCCACAGTGAGTGTAGCTGTGACTGTAGCTGTGACTAAAGCTGTGACTATAGCTGTGACTATAGCTGTGACTCTAGTTGTGCCCTAACTGCGTCTCGAACTGTGACTCGACATCAACATTCCCCGTAAACATAAACTCTGCTGCATTGCCATGCTCTGTGCCCGTTCTCTCTGTGAGTTTGCATGTGTGCCTAAGTGCGTGTGTGTGCCTCTTTGTGTGTTTGTGTGTGAGTGTGCCTTGGTGTCACGCTAACCTCAAAATTGCCGCCAACAATTTAACAAGCAGACGTTGTGTGAAAAATATGTCAAACAAGAGGGCGAAGGCGGCAAAAGTAGTTGGCGCAGAGTGGATTCTTTTTTCGTGAACGAAAATTGCGTTAACACGCTCACACACACACACACACTGACACACACACAGGCGCGCACACCACTTTTGCACACTCACACTGGGGCACACACACGTCCCTGTAGTCGAATTACCAGCATAAAAAGTGGCCACCACACGAGGCAGCACAAAAATATTCCCGCCACGTTTTGAATTATGCATGTCTGCCAAACACACACACAGGAACACACACACACGCACATACACACACTGGCTGTTTGTTACTCTCCCTCTCTCTTCCTCTCTCTCCCACACTCTCTCAATGCTCACCAAAAACCACTGCCAGCGACAACAACAACACTTAGCAAAGAAAAATATACATATACGCAAATAAAATGACTGACAAAAAGAATACGAAAGTTTTGGTAGATGCCACAAAGCAATGGCTTGACTAATGCATACCCTGGAAAGTGGAGTTTCTAAAGAAAATAAAATGATTGGACTTTAAACATATAGATAGAGAGTATAATAAAAAATAAGCAATGCAAACTTAGAATAATAAGAAAGAAATAAAATATTCTAAGTATTTATAGATATTTACATATTAATTTAGACATTTCTGTCTTTTTGTCAGATTTCACTGTATTATTTTCCTACTAATTTCTGCTTTCCAACTTCTTTCGCATACCCTAACTTTAGCCAGGCACATCGCAGTTCGCTTTGCTTGCGCCATTCTCGACAAACACGACATGCAAATGCGCTCGAGGAACAGACGCTAAAGCAGCAGTCGCTGCTGGTTCAGGGATCAGAGCTCGTGGAGTAAAAGAGTGGAAGTGTAGAGAGAGACAGAGAGGAGTAGAAAGAGAGGGGGGAGTAGAGAGGGGGGCAGGGAGGCGCCACAGCCAGGACAACTTGTGGCGACAGCCAACAGGAAGGATATATTTGTGTATTATGCTCTCGTAATAACTAAATTCGCTGCCACGAAAATCACAGGAGCGCATTCATTTGAGAGAAGCTCCTCTCTCTCTCACATACACACACACACATGGAGAGGGACCACAGTCGAGCATGCAGAGCGTAAATTATGCTGCGCCCTCCCCCCTGCGCCAACCATCGCAATGAGTTATGCAAGTGCAAGCAAGCGAAAAGATTATCAGTTTTTAGTGAGTTGAAAGAGAGTGAGATGCAGGGGGAGAGAGTGAGAGATAGAGAGGGAGGAAGGGAGGGTGGCTACTTATTTCGGGGGCAATTAAGTCAATGCATTAGCTAAGAGCATAAAGAGAACAAAGCAGCCATTAGCCGCAAAGGGAATCGGATGATATCTACAATATATGTACCGCACTTGCACATGCTGAGGCACCTTTCGTCCTCGGACTGATTACACTGATTTGCTTGAAGGCGACTTTTCACAGCGAAAGAGTAAGAAGAGCATACAGAGAGACAGAGAAAAAGAGAGAGAGAGAGAGAGAGAGAGAGAGAGACAGAGAGAGGGAGCTAAGCAGCAGTTTCATTTGATGGGATTTCATAAGTTTTGCTTTAAATATTCATTACTTGATATGCATTTACTGTAATTACTCACGATTGCTCCTTATAGAGTGCCGACGTGGTTAATCGTGTCACTTTCAATGGGTGTGTAGCATGTTCAATTATGTAGGGAATTATTAATTAGAAATACGTATTTTCAATAGGCTGCTTAGACTGTGGAAGGGGTTGGTGTGGGGGTAAAGGGTTACTTTACTTCGTGCTCACTTAGTAAAGGCTGGATATGATGGACATGTATGCTTAAAAGAATAAACTACTTGTTTTTGTATGAAGCTGAAAGGGGAACATATGAGTATATATATGAAATGGTGATATGTAGAAAGGGGACATAAATTTATCTATATGTTGCATGGTGTCAGAAGTTGTTTGGCATATATGTCCATAGCTCACTATATTGTTTTAAAAACTTTTATATAATCCAAAAATAAAAAAAAAATAAATATAAAAAGCCCTTAAATCTCTTTAAACCCTTTAAATCTCTTAATACTCTCAAACCCTTTCCTTTTTCTCATTCATTTTACTTAAACCTTTAAAGCTGAATACGAGTACATTCGCAAAACTATCGCCAGCTGCGAACTCATTGCGATAGTTTGAATGAGTTTGAGTGAACCGAAATGCGAATGCTCATGCAGTTAATATGAATATTTATTAATTAATTACCGTCTGGCGTATTCGGTCGATTCATTGCATTAATTATGACTCGCTCGTTTCTCTGACTGCAGCGAAGGCACTTGACGCTCTTTCATATTCTCATTTTTGTGCCATTCATCGCCGTTCAATCAATATCGAATGCCCCCTTGAAGGCTACCAGAGTTACGAGTATTACGAATATAATTACTGCACCGCCCCCCGCCCTCCCGGCCTGCCCTTGCACAGAGTAGCAGTAATTAAATGGGAAATACTTAAAACGAGGCCCCGAGAAAACTCACTCTAGCGCGCGTCGCGTGACTTGGAGGCCCTTTTCAGAGCCACAAAGTGGAGAGGAGAGAGAGACCAGGGGGGAGGGGGCGGGGCAGGAAAAGCGACAAGTGTATAATATTTTTTTATAATTTTAATTTGTCGCTGTGCGCTGTACTTGTACTTGACCTTGAGCGGGGAAAGGCCTGAGGCGGAGCCGGATACGGCAGGAACTGCGCATGTGGGGGCGTGGCGTCAAGTTCTTGTGGCCTCATAAATTTCATATTGATTTCCTGCAGATGCGACCAAGTGGCATACATAGGAGCAACAACAATGGACAATGAGCTGTGAAACTTTATTGACTCGCTTTACAGTTACAAATTTACTTGAACGCACCCGGTGACTGCAAAGTTACGCAGCTCGCACTTGCAGCAAGGCCACGCCCCCGCGCCCGCCACACACTCAAGTGGCATAACAACAACATAATTTAGCTGGAGCAACAATAAAGTGCGCACAATGAGAGGGGGGAACCCTACAAATAACGGTACATATGTCAGTCGAGAGGAAACTCCGAACGGAAGCTGCTGCCGAGAGGAAGCCCGACTCGACTATAGCCAAAACTTTTTGTTTGTCCAAATGAAATAAAGTGAACACATAAAAATGCGTCAAGTTTTTATGCGACTTGCCCCTCTCCTCCCCCCCCTCCTCACTCTTTTCTATTCCCCCTCTGCTGCTTCGTCTTCTTAGCTTGTTTATTGTTTTATATTATTTACCCCTTTGCCAGAGAAGTTGTTGGAGTTGTTGAAATTTGGCTTATCAGCGCGACAGAATTGGGCAAACTTTGCCGCGAGCCTTGGCAAACAGTTGCGGAAAAGTCTCTCAGTGTTTAATTGGTGAGCAAAGTTAGCGGAATCAGAGCGAAATATCAGCGAATAATTCAGATTTGCCGCGACTGACAGCTGTTTGTCCGCATTAATGGCCGGCGAATTAATGAGTTGTAAAATGCGAGACTTGATCGAATTATATATGTATGTGTGTCTGTGTGTGTGTGTGTGTGTGTGATTGGGCAATGCGTTGGCTCATTAACTGCGCCAGTGTTGGCTAACGGCGCCGGTTGAGACGCGGCTAATGAAAGTTTCACGACAAATTGCTTGACGACCCTGTGGGGCATTTTTCCCACGACTGTTGACAGCTCATTAATGAGAGCGAGATGGCGAGAGGGAAGCAAAGACAGAGAGAGAGGGAGAGAGAGGGGGGCAGACTCCCGCCGAGGAGAGACAAATGTGCTTATGCCAATTGTATAGCTGATTGCTCTGTGGCAGCTGCGACCTCGACCTAGTGCGAGTGGGAGTGCGACTGGCATAGAGGAAGCTGTTAGCAGTGGCGCTGGAGGAGAGGGGGAATATTAGCTTATATTAAATGAAAAGAGAAGAAAAGAATTATAATACATAAACTAATTAAATAAATATTTTAATATTATATTGAAAAGAAATCAAAGTTTAATAAACAGTTCCATACTCTGCCCCTCTTCTCTATAACCTCAACCACTGCACTGCAGTGTACTGCTTGCACATTCGCCTTGCAGTTATGACAAATCGCACGACTCATTTCGCACTGCTTGCCCCGACACTTGTCACACTTGAAGGCGCCAACCAAGTGGGCGTGGCATTGGCAGTCATCGATGCACGTTGCCAGCGGCGCAAATGTCTTTTCCTCAACACACTCAATAAGAGACCAAAGAGACAGGAAGAGGAAGAGAGAAGGAGGAAGAGAGAAACGAGGAAAACCGCCTGGAAATCAAATAAAATACGTCAAGCTGATTTGCTTGAATTGAATTGAATTTTTTTATTAGTTTTTCTATTGCAGGCCAAGTCATTTCTTCATATTTCTTCGCATTGATTTCCTGCAGCGAAACCTAACCTCAAATAATCATATCTTATGCAATTTATTTGTTTCCCAGTTAAAGTTTAAAGCAAACATTCTTGATTAACTCTGACAGCTGAGCGCTGATTTCTTTTCTTCTTCTCTCTGTTTTGTCTGCTTTGCTTCTTCTTTGTTTCTTTCTTGTTCCTTTCGCTTGACTGCACTGCTTGTGTTAGTCCGTCTTAATCCACGTGGCCATTAAAGTTATACACAAATAGCGAACGCTAGGTGGCGCTGGCAGAAATGCAAATAAATTCCTAGACAAGATGGAAATTATGACTTCGCTGCAAATAAAGCAAAATTAACTCGAGTAAGAAGTGAACAAAAAATGTAATTAAAAGCGGGTGAATGCGGTGCAAGGGGAGGGAATCTACCTCTACAGAAGGTGGGCGTGTCCATAATACGGTGGCAAACAGTTGCTTTTTAATTAAAAAAGATTTCCCTTCATCAGCTTTGTTAAGTGCAAGTTGCTTGCGTTTATTAAACTTGAGTTACGGCGCGCGCTGACGGCGCTGGCGACGCTGTGGCGCACGGTGCGTATGAGCAACACACACAGTAACGGAAGCCATAAAAAACGCACAGCAGCATAGACAGACAGGCGACGAGCAGAGGAGTATAGAGAATGAAAGGGACACAGAGACAGGGAAAGAGAGAGAAAAGGAGATAGAGTTGGCGCCTTCTAGTTGATTAAAGTAATTTTAATTGGTTTTTAACGTTAATGGCAAAAGTTGCAAGTGCAAGTGCCGCTCCAACTTCTGTGCGTGCACAAATATTTTGTTTTTCTATCATTTTGCGCTGCTGCAAAAATATTTGCTCGGCTGCGGCTGCGGCTGCCACGGAAAATTGAAATGTTTACAGCTGAATGCATTATGCAAATGCCGATTTTCACGAAAACAAACCGACGTTTGCATTTCCAACTTTCTCTCGCCGTCTCTCTCTTTCTCACTTTCTCTCTCTGTTAACTATTTAGGTAAATTTAATTTGCCAGCTCAAATTAATGGCAAACTGTGGCACGCCCCGTGCCCCACCTGGCTGCTTGCAACCTGCCCTACATTTGACATTTATTTGCGGATTGCGAAAAGCCAAAAAGTTGAACGTCGCTAAGTCGGGCCAAGGCGCGGCCAAAGCCTTTAAGCCATAATTTAATATATTGACACAAAGCTTTTTTCCTAAGACGTGTCTTTACCATCATAATCCTCAATATGCTATATTGACAGCTGTCACTGTTGCCCCCCCCTGCCCCTCTGCCCCGTGCACCCCTCTAGCCCTGCTGGCATGACTTGAGCGCGCGGAAAAGCCCAAACAGAAAGGAAAAGTAAGTTTTGGCTTAATGCGCAACTATGCGGAAAATATTTGCCTTCTTAACTTCGAGTTCAGCATTTTGGCTTACGCATACACACACGCACACACACACATGTATAACAGTGTGTACCAGCATGTTTGGGTGAGCAGGTGAACAGTTCAATTAGAGAGGTTGGCAAGCAAATGTAGCGACAAATAACGATATACGAGGAGCAGCAAAGAATTCGCTACGTGCCGCAAAACGCTGAGAAAAATATTCTTGCTTGATTTAAGTGCCTCGAATAAATTTATTTAAATACAGGAGGATACTTAGGGCATGTTGGATATGGCAAAATTTTAAATAAACTTGTTTATAGAATATTTGCATGGATCTTCATATCAAATTTTGGAGCTGCAGCTCTTATAATAGCGGAGATATGAGTGCTCACACAGACAAACCAGACAGGTAGAGGAACAGACAGGTAAACAGGCATGGCCCAGTGGACGGGGCTATTGATCCTGAGCTAGAATATATATACTTTATGCGGTCTGCCACGTCTGCTTCTGCCTCTTAAATACATTTAAAGAAAGGTCGAGAAGTAGAAGAAGATCGATGAGGCTACTTTGGTTGTGATAATACAATATATATTAAATAAATATAAAAATACGTGAACTGTATAATAAATTATCATTTTCTTTTTAATTTTGTATTATTTTATATATGTAAAAAAATTAATAAAATAAACGTACTTTTATAATTTTATTTATTTTTATTTATTTTATTTATTAAAATGTTTCAGCGACTAGTTTGAAAGTTTCTCATGTCGTACTCAACCATGACTAGAGTGTGCATGACGATAGAGTTGAGAATGATGATGGCCTTCGTGCGGTCAATGTCGAATAAGCCAAGAACGGGCAAGCGGAGAGAATAACAGGCCAATTGAAGAACAAAGCTTTCATACTGATGGGAAAGATAGGAAAAACAAAGACAGAAATCTAGATAATGACCAACCACTTTTCATCTAAGTACTCGACTTACGACAGCCTCCAGACGCTCATCCAGTTGCAATGCGATGGTCGAGCAACCTGACAGTATGTTGACCATTTCGGCGTGTTTATCAAGAACAACATACGACATGTTGCTGGTGACGTATAGTTCCAGTATGTGACCAGTTACCTTGCATAGAAAAAATGCGAATTGGATGGCATTCCACACTGTATCATCGATTTCCCTGACCACTTCGTAGGTGTGGAACACAACGGCAACCATGCACATGTAAAAGTTGCCCGCGACACAAAGAGATTGCAGGCCAAACACGCCAGTCAGATCATCGATAAGTGTCTGCAGCTGGCATTGCTCCACGGCAATGGCTTCCAGGCGATCCGCTAGCGAACAGCACCTGATCATAAGCGTAGCTCGGCGATTCATCAGTGACTCCAGAGTGTTCATCTCTTCGAGCAACTGCCTTAGTTCACAATTGAGGAGTTTGTAGTGCGAGTGGGCATTGAGGAGTGCAAAATAGAATTGAAAGGTGACCATTTCGAGAAACGCATGTGGCAGATAGATGACTATCAAACACCATAAGACACTGAATTCCATCCAGACCAAACAACCAATCATAAACAGTAGCAGAAGCTCCGTAAGGAAAATACTGAAACATTTGCATAAGACTCTAGAGCGCCAGACCCGAACAATCTGTGGCCTCTTCCGAGCTAGACGTTGAAAGCTATTGATCAGCCTAGTTAACCGATGACGATTCCAGGTTTGTGCCACGATTGCCGTATACACATAGAGCAACCGCACAATCAGTATGATCAGATTAAAGAAGTGACTCAGCTGCGTGCTCTTCTCCCACATCAAAGACCAGAAGCCACTTTGGAGGTATTGCACCATGAACACGGCTAGCACGAGATGCACAATCGTTGCCTGGACTAGAGCCAAGCGAGTACAGCGTGCCCGGCCTGTCCTCAGATCAATATCAAAGCTGAGCACACCCAACAGTCGCGATTTGTAATAGATGAACCGCAACAAGAACTTGGCCAAGTCAAACATGTCTCCAAACTGAACAGGACTAACTAGAATGCGATGACAGGCAACAGGGATGTGGTGTAGCTTATTATGAAATGGAAATGGATATTGTAATTCCCTAAGGCAGGTTAATTATCATACATCGCATATAAGCTCGTTTAATTAAAGAGAAAATAAAATTGTTTGAATGGAACTCATTAACTTAAAGGTTTTTTCTTCTTGTTGAAACTAATTCACTTTACCCTAAGAACCTTTCTAGATCACTGCTGCCAAATTGTTCCCAACATAATATGTTCCTTTTTTAGAAATTAGGCGCAATCAGATTTCATTTCTATAAGGTTTGTGGTTTATTTAAACGTTGAATTACAGATTTGAAGCAACAGCATAATTTGTCTAGCTCTTTTCAAGATTCTTTAACCTTATAATCAAGGGATAGATAATATAATCGAATACATTTTTAAAGCTTATATAAAATAATCTTATAGTCTTAAGATCTACTTTTAGCTTATAGTTCAATAGTGCCTTACGTCATACTCAACCATCACTAAAGTGTGCAGGACGACAGAGTTGAAAAAGAGGATGATCATACTGCGGTCAATATTGAATACGCCAAGAACGGGCAGGCGTAGGGGATTGTAAGTCAACTGAAGCACAAAGCTTTCAAACTGCAAAAAGAGAAGAGAAAGTAACAGTGAATTAGAGCAAATAGAACTATGTTCTCTACTTACGACCGCCTCCAGACGCTCATCCAGTTGCAATGCAATGGTCGAGCAGCCTCTCAGCATGTTCACCATTTCCTCGTGACAATCGAGAAGGGTATAGGCCATTTTGCTTGTTAGGAACATGCCCTGCATGTGGGAGAGGACCTTGCAGACGGTTACGCCGAGATGGAAAGTGGGCACGTTAAGCTTGAAGAGGTCATATATGTAGAAGACTAGGGTGACCATGCGCAGATAGTAGTTTCCTGCGATGCAAAGCGATTGAGGGCCGAACATGCTGCTCAGATTATCGACTAGTGTCTGCAGCTGGTATTGCTCCGCGGCAATAGCTTCCAGGCGATCGGCTAGCGAGCAGCACCTGATCATAAGCGTAGCCCGACGATTAACCAGTGTCTCCAGAGTCCTTATCTCTTTTAATACCTCCTCCAGTTCCTGATTGAGGAGCTTATAGTGCGAGTGCGCATTGAGGAGTGCGAAATAGAATTGAAAGGTGACCAAGTCGAGGAAGGTTGAAGGCAGATAGAGGACAACAATGGATTGCATTAGTGGGTATCTTAACATCTTCACCATGGAGAGAATAACGCAGACTTGCATCAGCTGCGTGAAGGCGACGCTGAAGCACTTGGTTATCACTCCAAGCCGCCAGAGTCGCACGATCTGTGGCCTCTTTCGGGCTAGACGTCGATAGGCATTGATCAGTCTCACTAATCGATGACGGTTCAAGGCTCGTATCAATACCGTTACATACATAATGTGCCCCTGCACCATCACGATTATTAGATTGAAATACTGACAGAGTTCCGTGGAGAACAGCCACAACAAGAGCCACAAGCCACTTTGAAGCAATCGCACCGTATACGCGCCTCCCAAGAGGTGGAAAATTGTTGCCTGGACCAGAGCCAGGCGTGTGCGCCGTGCTCGGCCCGTTCTTAGATCGATCTCAATGTCCAGCACACCCAACAGTCGCGACTGGTAGTAGGTGAGCCGCAGCAAGAACTTCACCAGGTCAAACATTGCCCCAAACTGAATAAACAAACAGAACTGAAATGCGAGATAGGGCGGAGCTTATTATGAAATGGAACTGGATAGACGAATTCCCAGCTGAGTGTTAAACAATTAGAGGCTTGAGAGATTCTAGATTTTTATAGATTAATGTGTAATTAAGTCCACGTGTGGCTATGACTGGATAATAGGAGAATATAATCAGGCATTTGCTTAGTTCAACAAGTTCTTAAACTCCTCTCGATCGCTCCCACTTTCCTCTGCAAATTAGAAAGCCTAGCCAGTGTTGTAAAATGTTGTATATTTATTGTCACTACAAGGTTATTTGTGGGGTCAAATTGGGTATAAAATAAAAGGAGAATATAGGCGAGAACTTGCTTAGTCCATCAAGCTCTTAAACTCTTCTCGATCAGTTTGATTTCCCTCTGCAAATCACAAAGCGTGGCCAGTGTTGTAAAATGTTGTATATTTATTGTCACTACAAGGTTATTTATGGGGTCAATTTGGTTATAACATAACTATGATTTGGCTTGTCGGTTGAAACTGGAAATAACGGGAGTTGGGTGGGTTCAGGGCGTGGCCTCCTCTGCGCCTATGGTTTCAGTCTTCTGACTCAAATTGGACACATTGTCATCCTGAAGTGTGCGACCGGGACTGTACGTGCTCCACACGCTGTTGCTATTGCTGATGCTGCCGCAATCGATGAGATCTGGTATTCTTAGGGTCTCCTGCATGGGCAGCGGGGGCGGCGTGGGCGGCGTGGGCGGCATGGGCGACATGGGCTGCATGGGCGACATGGGCTGCATGGGTTGCAGGGACTGCAGGGGCTGACTTGGCTGCACGGGCTGCATTGGCTGCAAGGGCTGCATTGGCTGCATTGGCTGCAGGGGCTGCATTGGCTGCAAGGGCTGCATGGGCTGCATGGGCTGTATGGGCTGACTTGTCTGCCTTGACAGCATAGGCTGACTTGACTGCATAGGCTGACTTGGCTGACTACGCTGCGCGGGGATCTCAGTGCGGTTACCAGGATTCCTCTTGTGGCCAGTGGCTCTCCTTGGCGTCAGCTCCTTGACACGATCCGCGTAGCGTAGTGTGTTCAGCGTGTGCTCGACAGACCGCAAGCCCGGCGCAATGGTGGCAATCATGCAGGTCTTCACCTTGGTGCCCAGAAAGGAGTCGCGCAACACCTGCGTCAACTTGGAGCCCCGAAAGGGCAGATGCAGCTTCTGGCGACCCATCGCTCGAATACATTCCTTGAGAGCCAAGAGTGACTTATTGATTTCGGAGCCTTCCAGGCGCGTCTGTCGATCGGCTGAACAATTGTCTGCCCCACGCTCGTTGCCGGCCAGATCGATGAGTGAGAACTTGCCATAGATTTGTGCTTCGCTCACTGTGCGCAGCACCAGCTGGAAGACGGCGTGGGAGCGCGACGACTTGGCATTGGCCGAGGTTTGCCCCGAGGCGCGCACACTGTTGCCCAGTTCGAGCAGCGCCAGCACGCTGTCAGTGTTTACGCACGGCTCCTCGGTCAGCCCAATGACGCGCACCTGCTGCTGCCCATCCTCAAGCACGCGCAGCAGCGGCTTGCCGGGCTTCAAGAGATCGTACACTCGCGTGCCGTACAGCTCGAAGAAACTGCAGCCAATGCTCAGGCCCAGTTGCACGAACTGCGGCTGCGCCAGATTGTGGAAGAAGTCATTCGCGGCCATGGCATAGATGCCGTCGCGGTAGTTCTGGGATTTCCCCATGAACTCCCCGCCCATGGTGTGGGTCTTGCCACTGCCCGTCTGGCCGTAGGCAAAGCAAGTGGCATTGCCGCCCGCGAACACGTGATCCACCAGGGGGCGTGCCGTGTGCTCGTACACTGTGGCATTGCTGCAGCGGTCGTCGAAGGCGAAGTCAAAGCGGAACTTGTGATTGTTCAGGAAGCGTGTCAGGTTGACCTGCCTGCGCGGCTCGTGCACCACCAGCAGCTGGCGATGCGGCACCGTTATCACGTCCAGCTCCTTGCCCTGCAGCTCGAGCGCATTCAGCGGACGTTTACGCACGCAGACGAGGATCTGGTGCTGTCTGGGATCAACGCGGCGTCCGTTTGCCTGCCGCCGGAATGCTTGCCGCCGGAGTTGCACCCGCGCTTGCCCTCACAGTGGTCACTGTTTGTGCCACCTCAGAGGCGAATTGATCCTCCAGTTCGATACGATTCTGGCGCAACAGGCGCACTGTGTCCACATGCGGGCTCACGTTGCGGTACACTTGACGCTCGCGCACTTGATTGAGCAGCTGACGGCGACGATCGCGTCGCATACGCATGCGCTCTATATCCAACACGAGGTCGCCCTGGTGACGCGGTGCTCCAGTTGCCGCACTGCCCGCGTTCACGCGCGGCATCACATAGCAATTGGCATTGGGCCGTGCCGGGTCGGGCAGTTGGATTGTGGGTGCGGTGGGCGTAGCACGTCGAGGCGTTGACTTCGGGAAGATGTGCACATTCATGTTCATCACCGAGTCAATGGGTATCTCCTTGCCACGCGTCATTGCGCCCTCGATCCACTCCACGGTTACGGCCTGTTTGGTGCCGCCGACCAGCTTGACAATCTGCGCCAGATGCACGCGCCCGTCCGAGCGCTTGATGTAGATCTTCTGGTTTATCGACAGGGAGTCCATGGACCCTTGAGCAGCAAACCTGATTTGCCTTGCGCTCGTGTGTGTGTCTGCGTGTGTGTTCAACTACAAATTTCTGTGTGTGTGTTTGTGTGTGTGTGGGCGATTCTACTTCCGCTATTGCACTCTCAGTCTGTCTGTGTCTTCATGCAGGTGTGTGTGTGTGTCTGTGTGAGTGTGTGTGTGAATGCGGGATTAATTTGTATATGCAGCTTTCGCACTTTGCTTGTGTGAAGCCAGAAAATTTGAAATCCTACGTTTTTTATTTTGTCCGAAACGATGTAGACATAAAAATCAAATAAAATGAGCGAGTGGCGAGCGGACGAGACTCGCCTGTGCGAAGTGTATTCTGGTTTTGGATTTGAATTCCAAATTTTTGAGGACTCCAAAGGCTCTCATCAGCTGACAGTTTTCCCTCTCCCTACTCCACTCATTTCTGACAGCTTTCTCTGCTGCTCATTGACCTCTCTCTCTCTCTCTCTCACTTTCTCTCTGGTTAACCTCCCCGCAGGCTGAATGACGCGAACTCAAGTGTCGCACGAGCTTGCAGAACCTAGTTCAGAGTTCGGCAAATATGGCCCTATTTCTTGGGCTACAAAATTTCTATAAGGCACAAATGTTTGCTCAACACTTATTTTTTGCACTGAAAAGCCAGTCGACATAAGCAGGAGGCGGGGCGGGGGGGCCGAGTGCATTCTCCCGAGATGCTGCAAGACTTCTGCAGCCTGTCGCCGTTCGAGAGCAGATTAAACAGGGCCCCAGGCCCCGTTGCGAGTGTCAGGCAGGCTGCAACACTGTGCAAACAACGAGGTAGACAAAGGCCGAAGGCTGCTGCCAGGTGCCCCCAAAACACGCACACACACAAAGCTTACACACACTCACACACACACACACGCATAGTTGAGCAGCAACATTGCGCAGCTGTCGCGGTTGTGTTTCCCACTTCGATTAGTGTCGAAAAATTGGCAAAACAGCGAAAATAAAACTTTAAATTGGTTCAGATTTCGGACAAATCGAATTGCAAATTAAATGAAATGCAAATAAAATCGCACAAATATTGAAACTCATACAGAACACGCAGTCTGACCAACAATTTGCGCTTTGCTGCGGAAACGGAAGCGGCTGCAAGCAGCAAAATGGTCGCTGTCCGAAATTGAGTGTCAGCTGCGCACGATACTGTTGCGTTTTTGGGCACTGCCTTTAAATTGCATTTAATTTCCGCGCATTCAACTGGAACCCAGCCAACAATGCCTAAATTTCTAAATAATACTATGATTTCTTGGGAATTTCGCAAATATTTTTCATATTTTTATTATCTGTAAACAAATTAAAATACTTTACTTATATTAGATTGGACATTATTGAATATTATTTGAATTTATGCAATGCAATTATTCACTGATTTAAAAGTAATTAATAAACAATTTAGGTTGGCTAAAAATGCTCAAATAAAACAATTTATTTATTATGAATTTCAATTTTGCTGTGCACAAAACTGTTGCATGCTTTTCAGCGCTGGCACTAAATTCAAATGTATTTTTTTTGCATTTAGCGAGAGTAAAGCTAAATGGAAATTAAAAACTCATTGAAATTGTTGTAATTTGCATAATATTTTAAGCTTGCTTCAAATTAACTTTTCACAATAAATATGCGGAAATTATTGCATTTAGGCCTCATTGAAATTCGTGTTAGAATTACGTGCAGCGCGAGAAATTCGTTGCCTACTTTTTAGTGCAGACAGAAATGGTTAGATTGACTGCATCAGCATGATGCTGATATATTATGCGGTTAGAGATGTTTCCCTATTAAACATACCCTTTGAAAGGGTATACACATATACATTTTTCACTTAAAATGTATTTTATATGTTTATTATTTAAGAGGCTGACACCCTTTTGGGCTTTATGCCCCATTTTTATGGGTATTTTAGTTGGCTTTAGTTTTAGAGTAGGTTTTATCTACATCTTCTCCGGTTGCCCCTACAAAGGTTGCTTCGACGCCGTTAATTAATGCAAGTTCCTCGAAGGGACACAACGAGCTCGCACCTAATCACCTGGGCCCATTTGGCCAACAGACACCGTCAGCAGCGTCGGCAACGGAGCTCGAATGTACTTGTACAAACACGGGATGTCATTAAAAATAAGCAAAAGTGCCTCTTAAATTACAACCCATAATTTTCGCATATTAGTTGAGTCGAGAGGGGGTGGCAGGAGGGCAGAGGGGAGGGGGAGGAATCATATGCATTTAACATGCAATTGCGTGCCCCGAACAGCCCAAACGAACCCCGGGCGAGCATAAGGGCGAGGACAAGGACGCAGTCACGAGGCGGAGAGCTGTAGGGGAGAGCGAGGGGAGCTCAGGCAAGTGCAAGCCTTAAATTAAAACATTATTCATAAGGATCGCGCTCTAATAGCACACATAACATACATACGAGTATATACCGTACACTGCAGACGGGGCATGAGAAGTTCGTCTGGGGGCGACTTGAAGTTGCTCTCGGCTTGAAGGTGCTTAGCCACCTTCGAGTTGTAATGACTGCGCTGCGATTGTGCTTCGTGGTGCAACTTACGTGTCGTCCAAATTGGATGAAATCAAATCTCCCCCTCTCCACCCTCACCTGCGTTTCCAATGAACTAGTTATTTTTTTCGCTACTTTTTCGCAAACTCACGAATCGAGTGGAATTTATTGAGCTATAAAGGTGTCAAAATGTCTGCCGCCCATTGTGAATAATTAAGACTCCGCTTGCGTGTCTCCCTCCCTCTCTAACCCCGCTCTCTCTCTCTCTCTCTCTCTGTGTTGCTCGCTTGCTCGTTGGGCTGACCATCATCAACATAAAAAATCTCATTAGGCCAAACGGAGAATATAATGACTTTGCGGGCGCTTTTCTTTTTCCAGCGCCAAGATGGTTTTGCAATTCATTAGGCGCCCGACCAGGTGCCTGAATGGGCAGGGGAGCTTTAACTAGCGAGTTGTGGTTGCGGCGGAGTGAAGCCATGATCCCTAACTGGATACACTTTGTTGCTTTAAGACTTACGCGGGAATTTAAATTCCCATCCCGACTAGGAAGTGTTAAATTTGGTTGTATTTTCTTTGGATTAAGATACTTTTGCAAATATTGTCAGCATGAGTATGGAAACATATTGTAGTTTGTTTTCAGTGGCATAAGTAAACGGAACTCATAAATATATATACGAAATATAAATCTTACTGAAAAAAACAACAAACATGGGCTCTAACTTGTAAGTGCATTAGCAGATAAAACTGATACAGTAAAGAGAACTCTATACTTTGTTTCCCATTCTCTTTATTTATATCTTCAACTGTCTTTCATCTGATGTTCCTCTTTTCGCCCGTAGCATCATTGATTATATGAAATGTCATGGATCTGAGACGCCTCCCGTGACCGCACCACGTGTCAAGCTGCTGGGACCCATGGTCTCCTGAGCTTCAGAGTCTGCAGAAGTTGGCATCGACGGCCCGCAACCAGCAGATGCGTGAACTGCTCAAGCAGGAGAAGGCCGACTTGGATGCGGAGCTAAGAAGCACCCTGGGCAAGTCGTTTGCCCAGGACGATGTCTGCGAGCGTCACGCCTGCAGTGGCTGGATGGGAAATCCCATCAAGAGATAATTACTTTATAAGATTTAAGAAGCCATTGTTCATTAAATACGAGGCACATCCATTGAAGCTTGAAAAGAAAAGGGGAGATTTCTTAGAACATTCATGCTGCACAGTTTGCTTATCAACACTGCAATTTAAGTTACTTATATTAACAGGATATTAACAGGTACGCTTTGCAGCACTAGACATTGCGTTGTCATAGCAATTCATTCATTTATCACAATCATTGTTTACTAATGACGTCGACTTCAAAACAATCATTAGAGCAAATCTGCAATCTGCTTAAATCAATGCACCCCTCCATGACTAACCATTGGCCACGCCCCTGTGCGGAGTAACCGCTTTAATTAGACGCAAATTACAGCGAAATGATTTTGCAATTATTTCGTAGTTCGAATGAGTTCGAGGCTTAACTGTGGCCTTTGATTTCTTCAGGGAAATGTATAAGTATTTAGTATTAAGTTGGTATTTTTTGAGTATTTTCTGTAGTATATATATACTGCGCTGCATACTATATTTTCTACTGCATTGGGCTACCATTCTCGATTGGCAGGCCCCATAGACGATTTGGTTTTGATTCCGTTTGTAAATGGAATTGGAAACTGTTTCGCCAACTGTGTTAACCGTAAAAAACAGTTGCCAGTGTTGGGTAACATGCAAGCAAATGGCAAATACGATAAGCTGCGGTCGACTTGCCCTGCCCGAGGACAGATCTCAATCTCGAACGGAAGCTGCCGCTATAGCCGTGGCCAAGGCCGGAGCCGAAGCTGAGTGCTCCGGACAGCTGGACAGCCGGACAGACTGACAGCCGGACATACGTTCGATTTGCGGTCAAACTGCCAGCTACCTTCTGTCCCCAGTGTGTGTGTGTGTGTGTGTGTGTGCGTGGGCGTGTGTGACTGTGCGCGCACCCTTTTCAGGCACTGTGCGATTTGCCACACCCATTTGACGCCCACAGGCCATTGTTGTTTGTTGGTCAAATTGTCGTAAATTAGTTTTAACACCTGACTGAGTGGCTTTTCGAGTGCTTGCCAGGGCTAGCTGTCGCATCCGAGTGTGTGGGGAGCCAAGAGAAAGAGAGAGGGAGTGGGAGGATGCTTGTGTGAGTGTGCTCTTCTGTTTGTCCTTTCGAGTTTCCTCAACAAGTTTGGGGACAACCCTTTTGTCCGACAGACGAGACGAGACGAGGCGAGCCAAGCCAAGCACTGACTTTGTCATCTGTTTTGTGGTGTGTGAAATTAATGTAATCGCATTTTAAGCATAAACTATGCAGGAACATTGCTTTTCAATTAAGCCCCCCCCCACCTCCCTCCGCCCCCTGTACATCCTGTCGTTTCCTGCTACCCCTTTTCGGAATGCTTTTGAGCCAATGAGCGTCCATAATGAGCTGGCAAATGCTTGAGATTCCAGTCGAGCTTAACCCGTTGAGCGCAGATAGAGATTGTGAGCTTTGGTTATCGGGTTTTCAGTTAGATCGAATTATATTTTATTATATTATATTCCACATGTATAGTGCCTGTTTATCTATATTATATACTATTATATATAGTTCACATCAATCTAGCTTTCATCATCTCATATCCCTCTTCCTAACCTTTCAATTCCTTCTGCATATCTATTTAATATAATTCTTTTCCTTTTCATTTCTTCAACTACTGCCAGAAATGGGTTAATGTCGCTGCGGACTGTGCAGATTACGCGCTGCTGATGAGTAGCTTAACCTTGTGGGGACATTCCAATTTGAACAAGCAAATTTCGTTAAAAATCCCATCATAAAAACGGCGAACCAGAAACACAATCACAATCACAATCAAACACACACACTCACTCACACTCACCACACTCACTCTCTCTCTTGCATCCAAATACTGTAAAAATACTCGTTCTATATTTTCGGGGTCATTTCGTGCACTCTACCCAACTTCTTCTTCCTCTCCCCTCTCCTTCCCTTTGGGACTATGCTGCCGTTTTTCGTTTATTTTATGGCAGCTTTCAAAGTTTTTACTCATTGCGCGTGGAGCCCTCGCCATGTCGAGCTGTCCACCTGGACAAGTCGAGCAGCTGCAGTCGCAGTGGCAGCGACATCGGCAGAGGCAATGGCAGCACTGGCCAAGGTGGCAATAAAATAAATGGCAGCACTTTCGGTTTTAGCCGCAACCAAACCAAACCAAACCAAACCGAACCAAAGGATGCCAAAAATACACAGCGAAAAACGGAGAAAGAAAGGCAATTCGGCAAGGTGGATGCGATGGCTTTGGCCATATATCAAAAGGCGAAAGAGTAAAGCGGCCACGGGGCACTGGGGAAGGGGAAGGGAAAGGGGAAGCACTGCAAGATGGAGTGAGATTTTTGCTGGCGAGTTGGTTAGCGGCAAATATTTGCGGTATTTTCACTTGGCCACTGAGTGGTTTATGACTCCTTGTAGTTTGTATTCTTGTTGCTGTTGCTGTTGTTGGTGTTGGTGTTGTTGGTGCTGCCGGCACCTGGCAAATCCAAACACTAAAAGGCACCGCTCTTGGGTATTTGCAAGCTTTGCTGCTGGTTGAGTGGCAGAGCGCTTAAGATTAATGCCACACCTGGCCTCACCTCGACTCGGCTTCCTCGACTGGCAGCAGGCACCAGGCACCTGGCAGAGACTCCGTGCGCTCTGTGCGACAACCACATCCGGAGCTCATTGTTCGAAAATATTGACAATGTAGCGAGAGAAACAGAGACAGAGGGAGAAAGTACAGTGGCAGCGAGAGCGAGAGCGAGAGGGCTACATAACATAATATTGAAAAGAGAAACGTAATTTCTAAAAGGATTACGAAAAGCTTTAAAGCAAAGCCGAGCGACAACGCGAGTGGCGACGACATGAAAAATGAATTGCAAAGAAATGAAATGAAAAGAAATGAAAGAAAGCAAAGCAAAGCAAAGGCACAGACGGAGTTTTCATTTCTTACACTCACACACACACGCACACACACACATGTCGAGACGGCGCACCGTAAAATATGTGAAAAATGAACGGAAATGCCGCAACGCTGAGGCGGAAATGAAAAATACACGTATAACGATGGCGGAAAATGGCCGACGAAAGCCTCAAATCAAAGCAAAGGTTCGAGTGAGGGTTTCCCTCACACTTTCCCTCTCTCTCTCTCTTCCCTTCTGTGTGTGTCTTTGTGCGCGATGAAAAGAATTGAAAAGCTCGCTGGAAAAGTCATTGTCGCATATGACATGGCAAATGAAAGGCAGAGAGACAAAAAACGTAACACGGTAATTAATGACGAATGAATTGTTGTCGAAATGCGAATGAGATGAGAGAAACCAAGAACGCGTGAAGGGTTTTTACGGATGGGAGAAAATGCAAAAAATATAAAATAATATACACATATGACTGGCTGCGATCTGGCAACATTGATTAGCATTATGTTTCCCTTGCCCACTCTGCTAATTAAATTGCCGCTGTTAAGTTTCCTGTTAATAAATAAAACTGCTAAAGCGGCTGTCATTTGAACGCTCTGTTAAGTAACAGTGTTAATTTAATTGCTAATTAAATTGCTGCTGTTAAGTTTCCTGTTAATAAATAAACTGCTAAGGCGGCTGTCGTTCGAACGCTCTGTTAAGCAACTGCTAATTTTACACTCGCTGCTTATTTAATGCTGCTGTCTGCAAGCGAAACCGATAACAGTTTCGATAAAGTTTTAATTACTTAGTTGGTAATGTTATCAATCAATAATACATTGCTCCATTTGAAGCGTAGATGAAACGTTTTGATTGCCAACCTACTGAGCACAATAAATACCTTCTATTTCCCAGGACTATAAATATACAGTGTAATTATCCTTCTGCGGCAAATCGCTGCAATCTAATGACAACTAACATCGAACGCTCTCGACAACCTTTCTGCGCGACGCGTCGTTTATTCAGTTCTCCGTCATGTTCGACCTAGCCTGGTACTTATTGATATATTCCTACTATTACGCGCGGTCCTCGGGTGTCCTTAACTTCGAAATCGATCTGCATACGGGACGAGCGCGAACTACGCGTATATCAACTATTTATTCCGCGGTGGCTAACGCCATCACCATCAGCCTGGTGCCCTGGCTGAGCACTAGTGAACTGATTCATTCGTTCTGGTCCCGCGCGGGGGAGCTTCATGAATACTTGTTTCTTACAGTTCTCGGAGGACGCGTTGCGTGCGTTTGCCTTACGCTGTTCACACGATGGCGTCAACGCGAGGCCTTTATGTGTCTGGTGAATGCTTTCCGGCACCTGACGCTGGAGAAGCCACATGTATGGCATCTCTGTCGACGCGGAATTATCAGCAAGGTTCTCGGATCCCTAGTTTCAGAGCTGCTTCAAATGACTCTTGGCTTACTGACCCTGAAGGGCAGCCTCACATTCATGTTGTTCCTCAGCAACCTCACATTCTACGGCATTAGCGCCTTGGTGAACCTGGTTGTCACGCACTTTTATTTCACTCTGCTCCTTATCCGTGGACACTATCTGCTACTCAACGAGGAGTTACGCCAGCTTCTCAGTGAAGTTGGACAGCTGGAGACGGAGCATCGCAAAGGTGTCTTCATTCTTAAGTGTTGCGCTCTGGCCGATCGCCTGGAGGTGATAGCCAACTCACAATATCAGCTTAAAGCGCTTCTGAGTCAGGTTACGTGGGTCTTTGGGCTGCAGGTGCTCTGCATGGCCCTCAGCTATTACATATCCGTAATTTCTGTCGTCTACTTCATATTCTCAGAGATTCGGGGTACCGTAGTTACCTTCGACTGGAGCTACTGGGCGTTGGTCTTGGTCTTCGTCGAGTTCATCTTTTACTTCGGGGACTTACATATCGCAGCTCAGGTAATATACGGCCTGCTCGATGCACACGCCGAGATGGTGAGACTTCTCTCGGAGCACGTAATTCTAGCTCCTGGTCTAGACGAGCGATTGGAAACAGTTGTAAGGCAACTAGAGAATAACATGTTAATTTTCAATAGTGTCTGTACATTTTCCTATCTCGTAGCTCGAAAGTTTTCAACTGCAACTGGCCTGGAATCCTTTGAAAATTCCTGTGCTACGTCTCTATAACATGGAGAAAACTAGGGCTGTCGCCATGGCCAGCTCAGTGGTAACCAATATTCTGGTTCTGATTCAATACGATATTAAAAATTACTCTGCATTAATGTGATATATTAACTAACATATACAAGTGTATTTCATTATATATATATTATTATAAATTGTATTATTTTCGCTTTGCTAATTTAATGATTTAACTTTGTTTTTTTTTTTAAGAAATGTTCCTTAAGCTTCATTTACTGGTAATTAAATGTATTGAAACCAAAGCGATAACAAATTCGATTGTGCTTAAGTTACTCAGTTGGAAATGTTACCACATAACACAATGTTAAGTTTGATTAAAGTTGCATATGGAAACATGGTAGGCAGGTAACATTGAGCACAATAAAGCGCCCTCGCATTCAATCGATCTAATCCTCTGCCTGATATGGTTTGCGATAAGTAATCGTGAACTCCAATCGGAGTGCCACTAACAATGACGTCTCACGCTCTTTTATTAGACCGGCACGACCCTTTTGTATTCAGTTGTCCAGCATGTTCGATGTGGACAGGTACATGCTGATTTATGCCTACTACTATGCGCGTTTATCGGGTGTTCTTAACTTCGAGATCGACGTGAAAACGGGAAGAGCGCGAATCACGCGTATGGCGACTATATATTCCGCGGTGACCAACGCAATCACTATCTGCATGGTGCCCTGGCTGAGCACAAGTGATCTGATTCATTCATTCTGGTCCCGCGCGGGGGAGCTACACGAATATATGTTCCTAACAGTTATCGGAGGACGAATCCTGTGCGTTTTCGCTACGATATTCACTCGTTGGCGGAAACGGAAGACCTTTGTGCGTCTGGTAAACAACTTACGGCAGCTGACGCTGGAGAAGCCACATGTAAGGCATCTCTGTCGGCGCGGCGTTATGAGCAAGGTTCTGGGCACCACAATTTCGGAGGCGCTTCAAATGGTACTGGGTCTACTGGTGCTGTGGGACCGCCTCTCAGTCGCCATGGTTTTAAGCAACTTGATGTTCTACACCATAAGCGCCTTGGTGAACGTCGTTATCGTGCACTATTTCTTTGCTCTGCTGCTGATCCGAGGACACTATTTGCTACTCAACGAGGAGTTACGCCAGCTTCTCAGCGAAGTCGGACAGCTGGAGACGGAACATCGCAGAGGTGTCTGCGCTCTTAAGTGTTGTGCTCTGGCTGATCGTCTAGAGGAGATTGCTCACTCTCAGTTTCGGCTTCAAGCGCTACTCAATCAGATCACTAGTGTCTTCGGGCTTCAGACGCTTTGCATGTCCCTCAGCTATTACATGTCAGCGATTTCTGTCATTTACTTCATATTCTCGGAGGTTCGGGGCACCTCAGGCACCTTCGCCTGGAGCTACTGGGCTTTGGCTGTGGCCTTTATCGAAATCATCTGCTATTTTGGTGACATTCACATCTCTGTTGAGTTGGTGTACGGCCTGCTCGATGCACACGCCGAGATGGTGAGACTTCTCTCGGAGCACATAGTTTTTGCTCCCGGTCTAGACGAGCGATTGGAAACAGTTGTAAGGCAACTAGAGAATAACTTTTGCAATTTTCATAGTGTCCTTTCCTCTCTTCTATTCCGCAGCTCGAAAGTTTCAAACTGCAGCTCGCTTGGAATCCTTTGAAAATCCCTGTGCTTCAGCTCTATAACATGGAGAAGGCTAGGGCCGCCGCCATGAGTAGCTCAGTGATTACAAACTCTCTGGTTCTTATTCAATACGATCTTAAAAATTACTGATAAACTACTGACACGATTCTGAATAATAAGTTATTTTATTTGTAATATACCATATACCTTGTTTATATCATAGTAAATAAATTCACTCAAATATTAAACGGTCAACAACTTCAAAAGGTCAGACGGTCTTGCTTGGTACCTTTATTTTCGTAATTCAAATTTACCTTCTGTCTTTTCCAAGGTTACGGATGACGTTTTGCAAAGCATTGAATCTGGTTATGGATTATTACTATATTAATTAGGATGACTTGTCAATTCATTTCCCTTTCCCGGGAGACTATCGTATGTATGTTTCCATTAGGTAATTAGACTTATCGCCGCATCGGAGTAATCCACATTCGTTGAACCATCAAGGAGTGCAACATTTTTTCGCTTTCCGGCTCAGTGCTATGCCATGGACTCCGTGGTGAGGTCGATCCTGCGCTTTGCGTACCGCTATTCGCGCTTCTTGGGTGTCATCAACTTCGAAATAAACGTTCGTACCGGACATGCGAGGATTACCAGACGCGCCAAGATCATTGCCATGCTGGCGAACGCCGTGATTATCTGCTTGATTCCATTCCATTGTCGCAGCAATTTTATGCTAACTCTTTGGCAGTCGGCAGGCCACATGCACGAGTACCTAATCCTGGTGGTGGTGGGAATGCGGCTCGGCTGCATCATCGCTACCCTGCTCAGTCGCTGGGGACAGCGCCGACAGCTCGTGCGGCTTGTGAACACTTTTCGCCAGTTGACGCTGCGCAGGCCACAGGTTATATCCATGTGGCCACGCGGAGTGCTAAGGAAGGTCTTTAGTGTTGGTCTGTACGAGTCGGTGCAGTTTACCTCGGGCTTTATCTCGCTTTACTACGTCATGACGTGGAGCTTCTGCGTCAGTCTACTCGTGCTGTCCACAATGACGACCCTTATGAATATTGTCATCTCGCACTACTACTTTGCCCTGCTCAACGTCCACTATCAGTACAGACTCCTCAACCAAGAACTGCGTGCGCTGCTCGACGAGACACGCGCCCTGCAGTGGGAGCCGCGAAGTGGTGCTCGTATGACCAAGTGCTGCAGCCTTGCCGATCGCCTAGAGGTCATTGCACAGACGCAGATGAATTTGCAGATGTTGGTGAAGCGCACAGCGGATATTTTCGGCATTCAGGGATTCTGCGTGTCCGTCAGTTCATACATTTCCATCGTCGGCACCATCTACTACACATTTACTACCTACAAGCAAGGCTTCTCCCAGGACTGGAACCCCGCCTACTTCGGCCTGATTACTCTAAACGTAGTTGCCTACTTGGCCGACGTCATCATCAGCCTGAACAACATCTACTATGTGCATGAGCATCATGCAGAACTGCTTCGCCAGCTCGAGCAATACACAACATTTGCACCGGGCCTGGACTCGCGACTAGAGAAGGTTGTAAGTTCGAACTGAACTGTTCTCAAGTCAAGTCAAGTATTGTCTATCATTCTGTGCCTGTCTATCCTTCTAGTTCGAATTGTTTCTACTTCAACTGGCCTGCCATCCGATGAAGGTCTCCATGCTAGGCCTCTTCAACGTGGAGCGTATGGGCGCCATTGCCATGGCCAGCTCAATAGTTACCAATTCCCTGGTGCTCATACAGTACGAAGTGGAGAATAACTAAATGAGGGTTTCACGTCTCTATCATATATTTTATTGCATGATTCCATATCGAACTTTTCCATTATTATAAAATATACTAAGATATGTATAGAATTATATTGTACTTATTATAATTAAGTTTGTTTCATTTCATTTTTAATTTTCCATAGACTTCTAAGGTTCTTAAGAAATATGTATTCATGACCTACCTTATGCCTTCTTTTTTCTTTACTAATATAAAGAAATCAATCTCAAGAAACGGACAAAACCTTTCTATCCTTCTTTTGCTCTGAAGACATTTGAAGTATTTAAGCAGGTTCATGAAATTGATTAAAGGTCGCCTCGAAGCCGTCGCCTTAAAGCCGCCGCTTATCGATCTGCAAACTTTTATTGTGTGTGCGCCAGTGTGTGTGCGTGTGTGTGTGTGTGCAGCTACATCCTTTCAGCATGAATGAAACGTTGCTCCGGGCAATTCATGCGACAGGCAACAAAAGAAAACACAATATTCCTCGGACGGGCAGACACAGTTTGGAGCTGGAAATGTGTCTGATTTTCGGGAGGTGAGGAGCGGGACGAGCAGATTGTGTATCAAATCGGGTGTATGTAGGTGTTGTTGTTGCTGTGAGTGTGTGAGCTGGCTTGTATTTTGGTGTCTGCCCAGGCACAACAAAAAATATAAACACAATAATGAGTGAAAGCGCCAAGGCGAAGAAGGAGCCAGCTCGGGGCAAGAAATGTCCTGCAACTGTTACTGGTGTTTGGGGCTGGAGCAGGAGCAGGAGCAGGAGCTGGAGCAGAAGCTGTAGCCATGGCAGTGGCTGTAACCGTGGCTGTAGCTGTGAGTGTATCTATATCTGTATTTGTACCCGTGGCTGTGGCTGTGTCTGTGTCAATGGCATGTGTAATTGTAAGCAAGCCAACCGATAATGGCACTTTCATACGGTGAATAAGGATGTGAGCAGGATAACGGCGGGAGGGTAACGGGGCAGGGGGCAACGGTAATGCCTTGTCGGGCTGCCTTTTGTGCTGCGATTGCCTGGCATTTATAACTCGGCAACTTGTCCTTGTCGACGCACAGACAAATCCGGTCGCATCGCTCGATGGAGCGTCAATTTCTTGCCACAACAGAACAGAAGGAAAGCTCCTTCCATTCAATTTTCCACGACGCCAATGCCACAGCCGACTGCGGTGGCAAGTTTTCCGACTGCAGGCTGCTGCTCCTGCTGCTGCTGTCTCGGTTTAGCATAAGTCGAAGCTGTTTCGAGCCGGAGCAGCAACTGCACCCAATGACATTTTCCGCATAATGCACTGCAACAGCTTCAGCTTGAATTGGAAGCCAGCAACAGAAAGGCCAGGACAGCAACGAGACAACGAGAGCAATCCACATCCTGACACTTGCGATTGGGCTGCCGACCTCTGACCTCCATCCTCTCCCCATCCGTTCGAGTGGCAAATGCAGCTTCAATTGGGGCTTATCCAGTGCATGTAACGGCACATGTACCGTAAAATGGCCCCGATTGTAATAATATGTACAAATGCTTAGCATACGGCGGTCAGGCCAGGCACAGCTCGTTCCTCTTGTCCACCTCCACCTCCACCTCTCCCACCCCTTGTCTGCTTATCGTGTTACTCCATTTCAATTGGCTTAGAGTGTCAGTTGGGCTTTAGCCGAATGGGCTGTCGTTTGTAATCAATATGGGCCAACAATGCAGCAGCTGATCAGGCAAACATATAGACAGATGGCTATGCCCATGCTATAGCTATTTGCTTATTTGCATTCCTTGGCAAGAAAAAGAGGAGCTTGGCTTTCTGAGAAGACACATTTCTTTCCGCATAAAGGGTAAGGGTTTTTAGGTGTAATCTATTGAAATCCTGTAAAGAAATACTCAGCAATATTCTCACTCCACATTAAACAGTATTCTTGCAACTCAAGTATGGTCTGCCCAGACAATAATGCCTGATTACAACAGTTATATGTGCTCTGTGGATTGTCAGCAAGGAAACAAGGAGAGCAGACGAGAAGACAAGAAGACTTTCAAGGAGTTTTGAAAAATGAACTCTTTTGTCTGATTAAGCTGGAGCTCTGCTCAATTCTGCGACTTAAATCCGTCTTTAAGAAAACTTTTAGCGGCGCATACAATATTTAAAGGTTAAGTAGGGGGTGTGTGCGGGGGCAAAGGGACTTAACTTGTCTAAATTTGAAAGGCTGTGCAAGAAATTTGGAATGCTTATCGCGACTGTCGGTAGAAATTTACAACATGCAGCTGGCAACGCGAAGTGGCAAAGGCAGCGAAGGCAGGCTGCGCCTCCTTCAAATTTGGATCCATAACTTACGAAATATGCGAGCGGCGCATTTGAGGCATCCACGCGCCCGGTGAGCATTCTCAGAAATTCATAGGAAATCCCACAGCCCGTGCAAGAAAAATGAAAATTAAATTGAATTTTCCAAAAGGCACGCACATAAATCCGATGGCAAAGACCGTGGATACAACGAATGGAAACAGCACAAGATGGAAGCGAACGCGAACGCGAGGCGATGCCAGATGAAAATTTGTAGTTTACTTTTGCCGAAGGCCAAAAATTGTGCTCAAAAGTATCATAAATATTTGATTTTCACATCTCACAACGTCGCCCCCCGTCTGGCCGGATGTCTGTTACAGCGTCGTCGTGTCGTCCTGCGTCTGCAGTCGTCGGGGTGCCGGCAGAAATTGATAAGTTTCAATGATTACGTTTTAAAATTGATATAATTTGTGCACAATTTTCAGCAATTGGCAAATGTCGCGTACGTGATAAAATTTTCATAAGCGATTTTCCCGCGCGTCAGCCAACTGCATTCGCAGGCAACCTAAGCCATGAGAAATCTGTAGAATGTCAACTATGGCGAGGGAGATTGGATTTTATTTGACATAAAATGTAAGCGAAATGGTTATGAAAGCGTTGCTGAAAGATACTCAAGCCAAAGTACATTATTGCAAGCTGATACTCGATTCTTTTGCGTAACAGACATTTAGTTGAAGTAGTTTATTGGCTGAGCGAAGTTTATCGATTACTGATTGTTCTACTCCGTAGCTTTACAGTCTGTTGTACAAATTAAGAGAAATCTGTTAACGTTGCATTATTCGCTGTTACTTAAGCCACTAAGCAGAGCTGTGTCAAGTCGTTAACACGATCATGTTATATGCAGTGACTGTTACTGTTAAATAAATTAGTTGCGGGGCTTGCTGTTAATTACCTTTAGCGAACAGTCTGTTATTGAAAAATAATCATATTAAATACACCCTTCTGTTACAGAGTTTTCTGTCAATTAAAGTCTTTAACTAACAGACTGTTATTGTGAATTGCAACTGGAACAATGTAAACTATGAATTTATAAAATATACTCATTATGGCAACGCGATAAATTTATCGCAGTGCAATTTCATTATCTGCAACTGTCAGACTTTCCATCTCCTGTTCCTGATCCTGTTGCTGTTCCGGCTGCCTGTCAGTGCACTCGAGATGCAAATAATTTAACTGTGAGTGCACTTCAGCAGTGCGGCAGGATCTGCGGCAGTGCCTCTGCCTTTACTGTTGCTGTGGCATTCGCATTATTTAATGTTGCACGCACTGCAATCGCAATCTTCGATGGTTGACAGAGACGCGGCACTCGGTACTGGGTCTCGATGCGCTCGTTATTTTCAACTTGTATACACATGGATGGGCATCATTCATTCGATTCACCAGAGCGCTGGCCGCGAACTAATGAGTGGGCGTGGTGGCGCCAGTGGCAAGTGCTTTAACCAGCCCTGAGAAGCACATAAATCAAAATGCAGCGGCAACTTTGTTGCTTCGTGAAGTTGCCACACTCTTCTCCCTTTTTTTTCTCTGCTGCGAATATTTCATGTGCAGCGCTTAGTGAAAGCCATGCCCGGCAAGGATTAGGCCAGGATGATATACGCTGCTGGCGCGTGAGCAGATTGCGCATCCAGCTATGCGGCAGTAAAGGTAAAGGTGTGCTCCTTTGGCGCGCATCCCCCACCCCTTCCTCCCTTCTCCTCGTTCCATGTCCCTTTTATGACAACGCCCGTCAAGCCGAACTCCGGCGAGGCCACTCGTTGGCGTTGATTGTGTGACGCCAGTGCCGCATAAAGTCAGCGCCAGGTGGCGCCCACTGCCTGTGCGCGTGTGTGTGTGCGTGTCTGTGTGTGTGGGGGTGAGAGTGTGTTGCTCTGTGCAGGTGTCTCCACATTAAAAGCCATAAAAGATTCATAAAATGCATTTCGCACACCGAAACCAAATATGCCGCAACATTCACGACGCCGCATCCATAAATACGAGCCATATACAGGCTCAAGTACACCCACACACACCCACACACACACACGCACAGTCAGACATAAATTTTAAAGTTTGTAATGTGCAGGTGTACATAAAAAGTATTTACGAGCAGCGGCTTGCGCCAATGTGAATCCCACACACTCCTGCAAGCTGCTTCTTAAGAGGCTTTTCCACGGCACACACACACACAAAGAGCGCCACAATGTATGTCAGTATGTGAATACTAGATGTGTGTGTGTGCGACTCTCTGTGAGCTGGCCAGTTGCTCAGCAAGCCTAATGAAAGCATTAAGACTATGATCCTCGGAATAGCCAACATATCATACTTTGCTCTAAGCTCCTTTGCCAGACCTGCATAAATATTTCAGCCAGTCCTGTTGTGTAAATTGTGCTGCTGTTAACAGTGAGTTATGTTATTAGCATTGCCACGAGCTGTTAACTTGCCACAGTTTGCAGTTCTGCTAAATGTGAGGAATTTAACATAACTGTGGACTGTTAGCTAACAGCACAAGCAAAATAGATAAGACTTAAATAAATATAGCAAGAAATGTGCTCAATTGAAACGGCTTTGGCAAAGCAAGAAATAGTTTTTCATTTTCACAACACATTAATCCATTTTCTAGCCCAAATTCCAAGCACATTTTGTTAGGCCAACGCAATTCTTTTGATGTGAATTCTCTTTTAATTCCTCGACACACAAGAGCTCTTAAAACAAATTGAAAATCATTTAAACTTGACTTGCTCGGGGCGCATAGCAATACAGGCAGCAGCACACAACTACGATAAATACTTATGAATATTTTCGAAATTCATCCAGCTCAACTCAAGCAAAATGCCAACAACAAGCAGCAAAGGAAGCTGAGGATTATGCTCCTTCAGCCTGTCAGCCTGGCAGCCAAGTGGGCCACAGGACACACTCAAAAGGCTTGTCAGCCTGTACAGTAAGCATCCTCGAATGTGCAATCAATAGTCGATTGAGTCATGTGAAAGTGCTACGCATTAAAATAATTACATTTCACAATTGTCCCCTGCAACTGGAGCTGCTTAAAAAGGGGTAAAGGGTCTCTTAAGTGAACAATATTTTGCTACTCATCACAAATACTTGACCCAATTTGCAGTGAAAGGAGCCGAAAAATCACTTGCGCTTTCCCCTTTGCAGTAAATTCAATTTCACTGTCAGCCAAACGAAGGATTTTCCCTGGGATTGGCGCGCTCTCTAATTGCATCTGATTGCAGTTCCCTTTTTCGCCCCAGTTCAGCACCCAGTTTCAGTTGCCAGTGACAGATCCGCAGATCCGCACATCCGCATCCGTTGATTTTCAATTCGCGTAATTTTCTTTTGCTGCAGTTCATCCGCCGCGCCGGCAAACGTGAGCGAAATTCAAATGGAGCTGACTTTTCGGCTGACTGAGCCGCACCCAGCTGGCTTCACTTCAGCTGACTCGAGTCGAGTTCGGTTGAGTTGAGTGACAAGAAAAGCGGCAAAAAGATTGAGAAAACAAGTGTGGGTGGAAGGTAAATGGCAGACTTGAAGATACCCTGTAGAGTCTATTGATACTTTGGAGACAGAAACTAAATAAATAGCAAATTGAAATTTAAAAGTTAAAAGTTAAAATATAAATTGAAATTGAAAGAGAGCTTATAAGTTCGTGCAGCATTAGTTACCCTTCCTTCAATTATTACATAGTATTTTCAACAATTACTTATCAATTCAAGGCACTCACTTCATACCCAATATGTGTAAGGGGTATAAATAGAGCTAAAACTTCAATTCGAAATGATAAAAAACGTAAAAGAGGATTAAAGTTTGAATACACAACATTGCTATAAATAGATTATTTAATTGTTACAAAATGATTAATTGTTATTAATAGAATGCATAATACATGTTTTAGCTTACATTTCCCACAACTACACTGCGCCATTTCTCTCAGTGTAGCAAGTACATTCACTGCAGCTTGCATTGTGGAAATGTTTTGGAAATCGCAAACTTGTCAAACAAGCTGCACAATAACTAGCGCCTGTTTGGCACTCGAATCAATTTGTAGCCGCAATTAATCAGCTCTGCCACGCCCACACACACAAAATAGAGGTGTAAGTGCTGCACATGCACGGCACACACACACACACACTCGCACGTAGCATTTCAATTTCCTTGTCGGAAGAGACAGCAACAAGCGCGAAAAATGAAATTGGCAGCGCGCAAGTTGCAAGAAGAAAAGGCGCAGTGCAAAAGGGAAGGGCAAGGGGATGGAGGTGTGGAAAAATGGGGAAATGGGAAACGGGGTCTTTGAAGTTCATGTTGTTTGTCAAGAAAATGAATTTCACTTGACGGCGATTATGTGGCAGCCATTCAGCTAAGTCAGCCCAGGCAGCCCAGTCAGCCGCGTTGCTGTGTAGCTGTTGCGAAAGTTTTGTAAAACATTTCCGATATTTCAAATAACACCGCAACGGGCCCGTTCCGAGTTTCACTCTCCGTTCTCCGTTCTCAGTCTCAGCCATGTCGAGCGTGTTGTCTAACCATAATGCCAAGCACGAATGCCAAACGAAACATTGGCTGACAGCAGCCCGTGGGCAGAGACAAAGTTAGAGAGAGAGAGAGCGGCGCAGGGTAAAAAGTTTTGCCTAAATCACTTAACAGAAACAAGTGTTGGCACATGCCCCAGTCAGAGTGCCCTGCTCGCTCCCCCTCCTCCATCCATCAGTTCTCTAGCAATGCTCAAGCATCTCATTTCTATCAGAAAACTTGCTGGCAAACTTTTTGGTTCTCCCCCTCGACGGCAGGCGAAGGCAATGAAATATAATAACAAGAAATAACCGGAAGCAGCTCACAGGAAGCATGCTGTTTGACATACCACACACTCACACACACTGCCACACTGCCACACAGCCACACATGCATCTGTCAAACATCTCGATGCCTGCACCCCCTGCGCGCTCCTGCGTTGCCAGTTGCGTGTGCGTAAACAGAAAATCAATTACATGTGCATACAGAGTGGCGCCCACTGGCGGCCGGCAGCTGCACTATGCGTAGGACGTTGCGACGGGGATTTACATTAATTACGGCACGAAGAGCTTTTGACTTTTATTGTGACATAGGCCGAGCCACTGTAGAGCCTCTCTGCCCGTGTGTATGTGTGTGTGTGTAAAAGCCTTGAATATTTCATTCCCCACGGTAAGGAGAAACTTTTAAAAGCATGTTAAGAGGCGGCACGCCCCTTTCTCTTCCCTCCCGCATACATATACTCACATGTCCATTTAGTTAGCCACCCACACACACACACACACACACAGAACTGCGCTGAGTTGGGTCAGCATCGACGTCAGCCTTTTTCTTTTTGGGGGTGCCTTCGCTTTTCGGGGCTGACCAAGCGAAGCTGAGAGAATGGAGAAAACTGCGAAGTCGGTTCGATTTTTAAATCGCCTGCATAATTTATGAATAACATTTTGACATTTGAAGCTGTGCGCTGTCCGGACATTTATGATCGATAACCGCCTTCCTCATGCACTCAAATTGTCCACCTACTCCAAGTATCGAATGCATATCAATAATATTAGTTATTAAAAAAGTCATAACAAACCTTATACAAGGCCAACATAAAGCTATAACTGTCGATTATGCGAATTGATTAACTGTTATCGATAGTATCAATATATACATACGATCCCTAGAGAAGCTATCGATTTTCGTGCTCCTCCAATGTTGTCCCGCTCTCACCTGAGTTCGCATTTTAATTAGCGTTTTGCTTTGGGTGCCGCAAGTTGAAACATGTTGCATGACTCGCGTCTCGTATCTGCCCACTCGCATCTACAAACGCGCTCTACATGCAGCCAGTTTGTCCGCGCGGTGCAATTTATGTATGTTGCCACGTTGCATGCCCCCAAAAAAAGCGCCGCAGGGCACAACAAAAAACAACGAACGGCACTGTGGTTTTGTTTCACTGTATTCGGTGTTCGCTGGAATCGCCCTGTTCTACGGCGTATTTAAGCATAATATAGAGCAAGCACGGACATGTGAAAAGTGAATGATTCGAAAAGGAATTCGCCAATTAGGTGCAATTTTACACCAGACTCGTTTCACAGATTTCAGCTGTTGATTTCTTCATTACAGCAAGAATACTTCACAGAGCTATCGACAGATTCCAGCACAGCACTAAATTTAAATTGTTTTAACATTTTGATATAACATTCTACGTTTTCGAAATGTATACAAATTATATTCTCCTGGAGCTCCCTCGAGCTTAGCCTCCTTTAGTAAATAAACTAAAAACAGAGAATGCAAACCTAAAATCCCCAAAACTACAACAGTCTCTAGAGAGAAGACTGCCAAACTGGAAACTGGCAACTAACAAACGATGAAAACTTTCTCGCAGTGAATAACATAATGGAAAATGGCACATAATGCGTTGCATACTTTCGGGAGGTGCCTCAATAGTCTGGCAGCACTGGCTGCTTTGCCGGCAATTCCTTTGTACACTTTGAATGCCATATAATTTTGTCGTTTGTCATACCACAAAATTATTGAGATGCCTGTCCGTTGTCTGAATCAGTTCTTATTCCTCTTGCCTTCCCCCCACTCCCTCTCACCACTCTTTCCCCTCTTAAACCATAGTCATGCCAAGTGCAGTTACTTTCTGCTATCTGACAGCATTAAAAGTGTCTGCTCAAATTTCTAACTTGCCAGAAGAATTTCCCTGTGTGTGTGTGTGCGAAGGTATTGCCAGCGCCGGGACATGGATAAAAACGTCCCCCAACTCCTTATTGTCGCTGCACGCGAGAAATGTTTCGTGACAAAGAATTTCAAAACTGAGAAAAGAAACAGAAGAAAAACGTCGCCGAGAACATTGTAAAGCGTTGCAAGTAGCGCAAAAGTTTGAAGTTTTATTAAAAATACACACCGCAACATTCTTCAAGAACTTTTGGCACACGAAAACGTGAGATAATTTAGGAAGTCGAGCCAAGCCTGCCCCAGCGCCGGCTCCAACTAGCGTTTCCCTTACCTGTTCGTGGCGCATCATCCGCATGGAGCCGCAGTGGAGTGTCAAGTACTTTGGATAAACTTTTGTGACAGCTCAATTTGGCCGGGCGAAACGTACGAGGCGAAGGCGCTGCAGGAAGGAGAAGCAGGTTGAGCCCAACCGTGTGCTTTAGTGTATGTCAGAAATATTAGAATATAAGTTGCTAGTTTCTTTTGTGCTGGCAATCTAATGAGCAATTGTTCCGTGTAGAGTCGTCTGCTAATGACTGCCTGTTACGAGCTGACGAACTGATAAACTGCTGTTAACGTAACTAGGGTTACTGACAGGAATCGCAGGTAATAAGTATAAGGTGGCTAAACAATTAGTAAAAGATATAACTACTAAGGAGCTCGAGGCATAAATAAAATGTCATTCCATGAGAGCAACTGTTAAAAGGCAGCAAGAAACAAATCTCTCGCTGTAAACTATTTATTAACAGCCTTGCTGTTCGTAACTAACAGAAATGGTTTAGCCTACTTACAGCGGGCTGCACTGTTAATTGGAGACTGCATAACAGAAATAAATAACAATTGCAATTAAGATAGCATGTTATCGACTAAATACATCGATAATAATGAAAACTATTGTGTGGAGAAACTAGTAGAGCAACTGAAGATAGAGCAAGGATAAGGAAAGAGATATCATTTTCAAGCATTCAATGATGTTCATAATTATCCGCACAAGCTCAGTAAACTTCCCATTAACATTATGTGCAGTATGTTGATCTGTTCCATATCAACTAAACCAATTATCATACGCAAGGCAAACCCACAGCCTCAGCTGCAACTGAAACCCGACAAGAGCAACAACTACAACGACAACAACTGCCACATGATGCACTTAACTGGCAGTTCCGCCCTCGTTCCGCTTCTCCATACACACACACACACACACACGCGCGCGCGCCAAGGCACACACACGCAGGCACACACTCAACGCAGGGCATAAACATGACGTTGTGGTTATGGAAATTAGCTCAAAAGGATGACAAACATTGTGCGTGGCAAGATTTATGCCCTCGTCGAGTGTGCAACTGTGCTCAAGTGCAGGCACATCCTGTGAGGGCAGGACCAGGCATCTCGTGTCCTCTAATTGGTATTTATTGCTGCTTAAATGCCCTGAACTTGTTGCTACTTTTCACCTCGTATTTCATGTGATTCGGCAACGCCCACCAAAATGTCGGACGGAAAGATCGGCCGTGCAGTAGCAGCAGCAGCACAAGCATCTTCAGCAGCAGCCAATGGCAGCCCGAGTCTATAATTAGCCGATCGACACAGAGAGAAAGAAAGAGAGAGCGAGCGAGACGGAGAACGCGAGAGAGGATGGGCGAATGAGCAGAGACATGTGTGGCGCGATCATCGCGATCGTGGTCGTGGTCGCATCTTGAGGCTAATTTCAGTGGGCACACGACTTTGGCACGGTTTAGTATCGTCGCGACAATTATCGTAATTAACTCGTTTATGTGTTCTGTGCTAATCCAATTAACCAAGTTCGCGCAGGATGCCCCCGTAGAGGCTGGCAAAAAAGAAAGCGAAGAAGAAACTGAAAATAAATTAATTCAATCGGCTGCCAATTAGAATTCGCATCCACTTGCATTCATTCTCCCTCTGCGCCCTGCTCTCCCTTGGCAGTGTCCGCATTGTCAACGTGTCGTTGTCGTTATTGTTGCTGTTGTTGTTGTTGTTGTCATTGTCCAATTGTTGCAATTGATAAAGTGCTTTAACAGATTCTAATTGAATTTGCCAAACCATGTTAAACTATCAGCAACAGCTGCACTCTCTGCCCGTCGGCAATGCCGGCAATTTCTACTATGCCGCAACTACAATGCCGTCGGCTGGGCACAACTCATCCGGCCCGGGATCCGGATCCGGTGCAGCATCTCTGCCTCATCCCGAGGCGGCGTACAATGTTCAACCGCAGCCCATAGAACTGGAGCAGAAACTACACCACGAAACGGGAGCCTATGAAAAGGATAAGCATGTCTCGACCCACCGAAGGGAGCTGGACAAAATGCATCGATTTTCAGTGGATAATCTCATTGAGCTGAAGCAGGATGCCTACGCCAAGAGCAAAATGCCCCTGGAGCTGAGTAACAGTTTTGGTAAGTTCTGTGGCCAGCATTTAATTGCAATAATCGAGATGAGTCGGCAGATGTCGAGAGCATTTGATGCCATTCATCGATTTTTGCTGTTGCACTCAGTGCTCCTGCCAAGAATTGTTAAAGGTTTAAGGATTTCGAGTTAATTGGAGTGTAAAAGCTGAAATTGTGCAACATAATAGAGTCATTATGCTCTTGGGAGGTGTGCTCTTTACATCATATACGGATTATACAAATTATGAATATGTCTATAAAGAAACACTATTCCTAGTGCCGAGGGAAATGAGAAATTAATTGCAATGAAAAGAAAAGTTAGGTCTTAATTCAGAATGTTTAAAGCCCATTCAATTTATAGGATAGATCCCCACCAACTTTAAAAGAGGTTCTTTATTATGATAAAATTATAATCAAATTAAAATAAATATGGTAAAACCTTTTGAAAGGTTAAAAAATAACTAATTAATATGTAGAAAAAAGAATAATTAATAAGATATCGATTGTGTTTACACAAATTTATTTTCTAACATACTTTTGCTGTGGTTAACAGAAATTCAAAATGAAAAGATATATAAATAAAGATATAGAGAAGGATATATCGGGCTCATCCGGCTTATTAGACTTATTTGCAACAGACAGCAAGTGTCCTAAAGTTCTTTAAGATAGGATAGAGTAAGTTTCAGATAGGTCAACAAGATTCATACTATATACCCAGCAATAAAAAACTATATATGTACTAAGGTGTGTAAGTTTATTTTTGATATATTGTGAAATAAGAAAGACACTCTAACTTCTAACGAACCGATTCAACTCGTGAATAATACACATATGTTCGTGCATATATTTCCACTATATCACTACTTACTTTACTTTTTTAAACTGGTTGTATTTCGTTTAATATTCAATTTTCTCATCCATTTAAATCCTTTACTACTTTAAAATGCTCTCTCTGTCGTGAAACTTTCCCAAGTTTCTGTGTGAAATTCAATCTGAATTTTTTAAATATTTGAATAGTTTTTTATCATCAGTAGTAACCACAGCCCCACACCACGCAACGCCAGCGACTCCTGCTTCAGGGTGGCAATCATCGGGCGATGTAGTCGATGCCATCGTTTTATCTCTGCGCTCGGATAACCCAACCAAATCTCTTACCCACGCCATTTGTCTCAATTTGTCAGCGAAGCTGTCCGCAGCGTTGCATCGTAGATCAGCGCCGAGTTATGTATGTGCCGGGCTGTCTATAAGGAAGGCAGACGCACAGGCGAGGAGCTGCAGTGCCCAAGTACCCAATGAGGTCCCTAGGGAGGCGTGGAGAGGCAGAGGGAACGAGATGTTTAATTTGAATTGCCAGCGAATCGAGCAACGAGAAACGATAAAAAACAGTTGTAGCTTAATAAAAAAACTAGAGTGAAAATCGAAAGGGAAACCTCAATCAGATTTGTGCGCAAGCAAGGCAGGGGTAAGGAAAGGGGAGAAGGGGTAGGGGCTGGCGTGTGGTACTGAGACTGAGACTGGCACATGTTACAATCCGAGCAATGACAAAAATAAACACACGCCTCTGGCCTCAACCATTTACAGCTGGAAAATGGGATGAGATTGGGGAATGAGACGCAAAGACAGGGACTACCGCCGAGACAGGGGATGAGGATGAGGGGGGTTGGGGTTGGTCGTTTTATGCTCCACTTGGAAAATATACTGGCGCTGGGCGATGCTGTTCAAAGGCATGCGGCCTCTGAGGGAATATCATGTCAGCTTTGATTACGTTTTGTCATGTTGACAATGTTGAAGTGTTGTCTCCTCTCTCCCCCCTCCCCTGCTCGTCGTGTATTCCGTCGGAAATGCAGGCAGAAAGGAAAAACTAGCGATTGAAAGACGCCTCCTGATATCATTGCCACATATAGTATAACCCAACCGAACCGGGCCCCGACACTGCGATATGACAATGAGAGCGCGCATATTTCATAGCAAATTATGCCGCTGACAGGCGCAGAAGGACTCGACGCGCGCGCAACGCACTCGGCGGGCAGAGACAAGATGTCGCCTTTAATGTTGACAACCTGCCGCCGCCGTGGCTGCGGTCCGCGCTAAAGCCCGATTCGGTATGATCCTCCATGAAACAGTGGCTCAACCACAATAAGTGAGCAAAATTTCTTTGCTAAAACGAACTATGCATGCCCTAGCAAATTGTGTGAAAAGAAAGGAAACATGTAGTGTACATATATATAAAATATTTATTTATATTATAAAAGTAATGGTATCTCATAGCACTTTGTTGTTTTACTTCGCTATAAACAGTATATTTGAAATTAAATGAACGATAGTGCAAGCAAGTCACACTGCGATAGTTCGACAGAAGTAGAACATATTGTAGAAGGTCACACTGATATATCGATACTTATATAACCGATGGTTATGTTAAACCTATGTAAACTAACATGAAGAGGCATTCTGTCTTAGCGTGTCGAATAAAGGAGAAATGCTGCAACGTCGTGTGTGAATTAATCAAGCTTCCAACATATAACATGTTGATATGTGTGCTTTATAGTCTTCCTCTCTTTGTCTGTCTCGCAATCCTTGCTCAAATTATATTACCCACAGCAAAGGGTATAAAAATGCATCAAGAAGATGACGCTGTCATACATTCGAATGTGCAATTGGCGGCGGCAGAAATGAGCGAATGTCGCCCACATATGGCACCTAGATGTCATGCATGAGTTACCACCAACACACATACACACACAGAGCCACCTACATAAATCACATAGATAGACATGCACACTCAACACACACATACACCGAGTGAGTGTGTGCGTGTTTGCGCTTTTTACATGCGTGCGCATAATATCATAAATTCTCACCTCATTTCCATTCAAATTTATCATACATGAGAGCAGACTATATATAAAATATATATATTCATGATTCCGAGACGTTTGCAAGATATGCTAACAAATATTTATTATTATTTAGCACTTTTAAGCAATGTCTTAATTGAATATGATGATAAATAATAAGAATAGAAGATTGAATAAATACAAATTTGTTCTGCTTTTAAATTTAATCAAATCAGATACGTTCTTATATATAGATAAATGTATATAAGACATCTGTTTATGCTTAATTTAAATGAGATTTTAATATAATATTGATACGTTAAAGCTTTAGCTAACCCTAAATAATCCAATTATCAAATATTTGGAAAGACAAATCGTCTCGCGTGCCAAAGAAAAAGAACATTTTAGAAACAATTTTGGCTTTCTTATGTGTGTACGGTTTCTTTCTCTAGAATAATTAAATGTGTTTATCCATATTTCTGGGAATGTTTTCCGGCGCTGGATGTGGAATCAATTAGTGAAAGTCGCCGCTCGCTTATTGCCGCTTAACGTCACAATTTCACTTTAATTAATAGATCGTAAATTTGTTGCGTTTGTTGTCGACTCGGCACCTAAAATTAGTAGGCAGCTGCCGATGGATGTCGCCGGGGAAAATATATTTTATGACCCATGCCATTTGTTTATGACCTCTGAGATGACAATAAGCCAGCAAAAGGATCAAACGGAATGCAAAATTTTATGTTTGCCACAAGCCGTAAAATCCGTAAAACGAAATTCCTGCGCCGAGCAATTAATTGATGAGGCAAACGGACGCTTATCGATTATTTACGATGAAATAGCAGCAGTTCCACGAATCGCACTTGGGAGCAGAGGCAACGAGATTCTCCCACCTTAATGTTTCCATAATTGTCTTCCGTTGCAGGCGGCGTCGGAGGCGGCAGTGCCACGGGTAGTGGCGGCCACGTTGATTACCCCAACAATCTCTCTGCTGGGCATTCGAGGAAACCGCGACGGAACCGCACCACCTTCAGCTCGGCCCAGCTGACAGCGCTGGAGAAGGTGTTTGAACGGACGCATTATCCTGACGCATTTGTACGCGAGGAACTGGCCACCAAGGTGCATTTGAGCGAGGCACGAGTGCAGGTGAATTTGATAAGGGTTAATCGTTGAATTAAGAATGTAATTTAATCGATTATAACTCACCATTTGTAGGTCTGGTTCCAGAATCGTCGTGCCAAGTTCCGTCGCAACGAGCGCAGCGTCAGCATCGGCCGCCCGCTGTTGGAGACTTCCACGCAACTTGTACCGGCTCCTATGCCCAACAACATGCACAAGTATGCGGCGCCACCAGGTGCCTACGCCCTGAATTTTGCGCCACTTGAGTTGCGCTCATGCCACCAGAACTACACGAACTGCTATGCGGGCTTCGGCACGAATCCAAACAGCGGCAGCGGCGTCTGCTCCTTCTTTGGGGCGCCCAATTATTGTGTGGCGGCGGCCAACTATGCGAAGAACGCATATCCCACGCTCTGATGTCATCGCATGCAAATGTATCAATTAGCTAAATTGCATTACTTTTTATTAGATTATATTGAAACCCAATTATACCTGACTAATATTTATATTTACACATGATTAAACAAGCGAAAAAACAAAACTAATTCCGCGTTCACTTTCTGTTAGCGGATAACAGAGCTATGTTATTTTTTGCAGTGCTTTTATTGTAAACAGATTAACAGCCCTGCCTTTCTACAGCTCAGCTTGAGCGAATGAGACAGAGAGAGATGGCGTGTGTGTGCTTATTTTCGACTCAAAGCGCGCTCAGAGAGCAAGTAAATATCGCACAGTGGCAACCTTCTTACAAAATCACAACAAAAAAGGAAAAAGAGTTAAATTGATTTAATATTCATAATGAAATTATTAATGTTGAGTTAAAAACGATGATTTACATAATTTATGCCAGTTGATTGAGATTGAAACTCGAAAGCAATCTTTAATGAATGACATATGCTTTGGGGGTTTTAAGTGGAGAACGAGGAGAAAAACAATCTCATTTATTATCATAGTCTATGCATAATTTGCCCTTAAATGGAATCTTTCCAACTTTTCAATTATTTCGCTGTCAGAGACTTGTCAAATTGGCAATACTGATTTAATTATAATAATTGGATGGGAGAATTAATTAAAAATTCATACCACAACATGACAGGCTCAAGGTTTCAAAGGACGGGTGCGTGTGCGTGTGTGTGTGTGTTGTTTGTGGTTGTGAGTATGTTATGCCTGCCTATCACCCGCATGTGTTAATTTGTATAATTAAACTTAATTAAAGTCAAAGAAAACAGGCAAACAAACAAAGACAGCGGAAAACTTTCGCAAGCCCGCAAAGTATTAGAACGAAGTCGCTGTTGGGTCGGCAATTAAAAAGACAGATTGGCATAATAAATGGAAACTACAATTGAAGTCTGATATACCGGCATGCATAAATTTGTATGTACGAATGTGTGTGTGTTCACATGTGGGAATACGAGTAAATCGAATTTTAGGTACCCGAAGGATTTCTGACTCAAATCTCCAAAAGCCAATGTAATTTATCATATGACAAAGCCAGACTAGCTTTCTTCTTCATGTTCTTCTTCTTCTTTGTCGTTTGAGCACTCAAAGCAATAAGGTAACATTAGGGGAATTTCTTACAAGCACTCGCACACACACACTCATACCGAAGCTATCCACTTAATAGACAAAAGGTTAACAAGTACCATGTAAAAGTTTAAACGCAAAAAAAAGAATGTGTTCACAGACAAGCAACGACTGGGTGCTACCCTGCAAAAGGGCTTGATGCAAAGAACTTATGTATGTGTAAGAAATCTGATTATTTATACGAACTTCATTTGTGATTCTTATCCATCAACTGTAAAGTAAAATATTCCTTTAGCAACGAGGCCTTTTCCACATTGCCTGCTAGTTACAGGGTATCGGCTAACAAAATTCCCTTCTCAACATGACAGCAGAACGGAAGGAGCTGCAAAAAATGCAAATTAACGTTCGGAATGTAAGCGGTATCTTCCACTAATTTGCATAAAGACAGAAGGAGAGATGCAAATGGTAACTGTTGAAGAGAGCGAGAAAGAGAGAGAGCGAGCAGGAGAGGGAGAGCGATGTGTGTGTCTTAAGCATTTCTACAATATTTACAAAATTGCAATAATGTTTGAAAGGCGAAAGAAAGCACAAAGGAAAAATGCGTTCTGTCCCTTGTCCACACGACAGCACTCACAAACACACACACACAGAGAGAGAGAGAGAGAGACATGTATGTAGGTTGTCGTCATGGCGCAAAAGGATGGGAAATTAACTGAGGCACGACATTTGCTGACATGCTACATGCTACGCGCAGCAGAACTCTGCATAAAAAACAATAGTCACACAATTTCAATATGCGAACAACGAATATTGAATGCGCTGTCTGGTAATAAATGGTACCTTAGGATATCCAACATGCATTGTAAATATTCTAATACATACATTTTACTCATTCTTCTATACTGACAAACCGCATCACAACAAAGGGAGCGACGGTAAGAGACACAGCTAAAGAGAGAGTATAACGAGAACGGGCACACTGTCAAATCAAATGTATTGTAGAAATTCCAGCACAGAACTCTTGTCCGAGTCCGCATATTTGCCACAAGAGTAACTTGACTGTTTTCCACTTGTATTAAATATCGCAATGAAAAATACTGCCCATAAATTACACTAAATATCCCCGAATGATGTAAATAAGAAAAGAAGTCGGCATATATGATGTGTACATATATCTGTAACTGTAGCCATAATTTATTACTCGATCAATTGTGGCACAGGAAGTCAGTTCGCGTTAACGAAAGATAAAAAGCAACATGATCACAACGACGATAATCAGGACAAACGAGCTGTGGGCTGTGATCGCACCGCTATGATACCGATGAGAGATGTCCTCCTTGGGGCGCGCATAGTACAAGACTGTGTAATCGTTCGAGGGTATTTTTTCCGCAATACAGTCCTCGACCAGCTCATCGGCCATACGAAAACTGTAATTAATGCAGTCTATGCGATTGTTTGGAAACTGCAAGATCTTGTTTTCTTTTCCAGAACTGGGAAGGCACTTAATGTCCGTTGAATTTAGTAGTTCCAGGATATTGCAATCCACCAAGTCGTGGGCCTGAAAAACCACTAGCAACAAGTTCTTCGGCTTCGGCAGTCTAAAGACGCTGAATTGTTCGCCCTCAGCCACTGTGAATGCACCATATTTGAATACCATGGAGGCCGGATATTCACCGTTGCACACGAACTGGTATCGTGTAAAGATGTCTTTACAATGAGGGCCCATTCTCTTCCGTTTCGGCATCTTGAGGAAACACGTATAAAATTTTGATTCAGTTTTCAAAAAATGATGTAGTCGACGTTTTTTTTGTGATATTTTTGTGTTACTGAAAAGATTAGCAAAGTTTACTCCACAAGTTGTAACTTATTTGTATATCACAAGTTATCTGATCCAAAACCTCCACACACGTTCATTTCTGGTAATCTTCATAATTAGGTGATAATTTTGCGTCTGTTAAAAAGCAATTACTCATGCACATCACAACAGATGACGATGTATACCATATACCAAACTGTACTTAGGGGAACTCCACGGGAAACTACTTGACAAGGGCCACTTCTGTTCTGTCAGATGAAAGACGATGCGAGGCGCAGCCGCAACCCTCTTGACTCTCTTGACAGCCTCTTAAGACTCTATGTGCGTTCCCTCCGATGTTTCTTGTGGAGGGTGACGAGATTTGTGGCTACGGCAGTGACGTTGGCGTCGGCGTCGGCGTCTTCTGCTGCAATCTTCCGACGTTGTCTGTCAAAATATCGTGCAACTTCTTATACCATGAGTTGAACTCTGTCGGTCTTTTGATATCCTCAGAAACGAAAATTCGCATAGATATCACCTTTGAAATATAGCTCTGATTCTCGTAGCTTTCGTTCCAGTAGTTTTCCTTAATTTGATTTCAACTTACCCAATAATAAATGATGCATTGAAGCAACGTGAGGATTAAACACTTGTCTATTGGATCAATCGTAGTTCCCTTACCGAAAACAAACATCGGAGTATTATCGTAATTAGAATGAGCAAAGAAGATCGCTGAGAATTCAGTTGAACTTGTGTCAGGAGCACATCTATTTGCCATAACACTGACCAGATCTAGGTACCGGTTAGCACAAATTATACGACTTTTGGGAAAATGTAGGAATTTCGGTGGTCCATCCTTGTTGACGCACTCAATGAATGTTGAGTTAATTAAATTTATTGTCCGACATCGATGGAGTTCTTCACTACGACATGTTATCAAGATGTATCTTGGTCTAGAGAACACACTGTACTTTTCATTCGCGGACAACATAGAGGTATCATATTCGACCAAATCCTTGATGAAGTGTGAGATGCATACCTTAATTAAAACTCCGATAATCGGTAAGCAATGCATGAATGTGATGTTTCTTTTATACGTAAATCCTAAATTCAAAATTTTGAAGAGAATAATATTCCAAAGTTAACTGTAAACTTGATGAAAGAAAGATACCGTTTATAATATACTTTTAATCACTTAGTACTTTTATTATTGAGTTTAATTTCATCACAAGAAGTGAAGACGACATCGAATTATACGTATATTGAATACAATTCACAATTCCTGTTCGTCATAAATCTTTCGAAATCCCGATAGACAAGATGTTAGACGTATAATTGTTTTAACAACCCTGACCGTCAGTAACCTTTCCGTTAATCGACATGTGCAAAGAAATGGCACTTTAGTCATCACAAGCTGCAGAAAAAAGTCCAGAAACCCGATCGATGGGTTGATTAACATTTGTTTACAAATATCTACGCAGATTCCCCCACTGTTTTGCACCTTCCAAACGTGATAACCAACCGAGTAAAAGAAACAAAAGCGTAGTAGAATACATTAAAGTGAATAAAAGACGCAAAGTAAATCCCCAAAACGCTGTGGCGAAAACTTAAGCCCCTTCACCAACCGGTTCCCCTGGGGCCTATATCCATTAATTAGAAAGAGCTTGAGTACTTCGCAGCGTCTCGCGGTTCCAGTGCCATTTCCAGTTTTGTTTATTTACTTTTTTTGTTGTTGGTTAGATATCAGATTTCTATATAAAATAGGCCAAGTCTGAGGTAGACACGCACATTTCCAAGTCGAGTCCAGTCGTGAACGGAACCCGAAATCGGAATTAGAAAACTCTTGCCAAGATGCGTGCTGCTGTGGTCTTGTTCGTTGTAATCTTCGCGCTCTTCGGTGTGCTCGAGGCGCTTCCCCAGTTCGGATACGGTGGATATGGCCGATATGGTGGCTACCCGCAATACGGTGGATACGGTGGCTACGGTGGCGGACCAGGCTACGGTGGTTACGGTGGATATCCCGGCTACGGTGGATACGGTGGAGGCGGAGCTATAGCTCAATCTTCAGCTTCAGCAAATGCATTCTCTTTGGGAAGATAGAGCTTATATACCCAATACACATTGCCAAGGGGTATATTGCGTCTATTATTCTTAAGTACACTTAAAATAAAAAATTAAAATAAATAATTTTAACTGAAACGAGTTTTTGGTTTCTCGAACAAGGCGTGAAATTCTCTGACAACTTCGTGTCGACTTTTGCACTTGAAAACAAAGCAGCTGCCTTTCTACCGCTCCCTCACACTCTCCCTTCATCTCATACTGTGTGTGTGTGAGCAGAAAAAAAGGAGAAAACTTTTCATGAACAACCCACAAACATATTTAAAATGAGCACAAGAAAAGTGGAACTAAAACTTTTGCTGCACTCGCTGCAGGCCCGAAATGAACTTTCACTTTGGTTCAGCCTCCGCCCGCGCCAGAGCCGCCGCAGTTGACACACATTCCTGCAACCAAGGATGAGCCGAGGACGTAAGGGAATGCACCGAAGCACACACGAACTTAAGTACGTCTATATTGTGTGCACATTAGGTGAAATCCACTCGCAGCTGGCCCAAGTTTGTTTATCTCAGTCGAATCGATTCTCATGCGAAAATTCCCAACTTTCTTTGCGGTTCAAAGGGGAGCTTCAAACGAACCAAAATAGATTCTGCACTTCTGGCGTTGCTGTTACTTGAACTTTAATTTAAGGAAAATTTGTTTTCAAAATTAAGAGTTTGTAGCAACCTTAGGTTTAAGTCTCGAAATCTTGGTTACCACGAAGACTTTGAGACTGCGATATGCTTGTATATATTATACATTCGTATGTGTGGCACCTCCATTTGTTACTTGTTTGGCAGTTGGGTTTCTAACTTGCGTTGACTTGCAAGTTCTACTAGTTCCTGGCGCAAGACTTGGTTCAACGACTTTGCGGCATCATTAAAAGTTTTTCGGTTCTGTCATCTTTTATTGCATTGTTCGAAGCGCAAAGTTTTCCCCGACGCGTCGGGAACCTACATGGACCGCCTGTGCGCGATACGGCTCTCTTGTATTGTTATACGGGAATTCACATGGTGAAAAACGAGGGTGCGAGAGGAAGAAAAGAGAGAGAGGGGCATAAGCTGCAAGTCAGACCATTCAGAAATGTCTCCTCAAGTCGCATTGATGACCACAACTGAATGCGGCAGGGTGAAATGTCGCGACGCTGCGCTTCCATTCAGCTGCAGCTGCTGCGGCTGTAGCTGTGGCGCCTGCTCCATTGTATTCTTCTAGTTGTGGTTGTTGCTGTTGCTGCCTTTCGCATTCTTCGCCTGTCGCATGCCGCATTCAAGTGCCGCCTGCACCTCCTGGCGCAGTCCTTTCAAATTCATAATATATGTAATAACGAACACATTTGTGTGTGCAGGCGGCAGCATTTTATGATGACCACAGCCTTCCTTGTATTCCGAGCCATACCCTCTATGAGCGGTCCAATAAGAAAGCCTGACTAATGATGACTGCCTGACCAGGACTTTGCCCTGTGACAAATGGAACTGCGCTGCCAGCAAACAAAGAACTCGAGGCTGCAGAGTAGAGCTCCTTTAGTAGCCTGTGGAAAGCCGTGAGCCTTGATTTGCCAGCGTTGTCGCTCGTAAAGAGTTGAACTCTTTGTTTAATATGTGTTCGCGGCAGATCACCATTTAATTTATGTACATACTATCCGATTTATTGTTTCTTTGTTATCGATAGTCAAGGCTGCCATATCAATTAGAAACAGCTGTTAAATCAATATTCTAAACAGCTGTTAAGTTAAGTTAAGTTAAACAGCTGTTAAGTACCTGTTATTTCATTTCATATTTCATACAATGGTTTAATGATTTATTTCAAGGTTCGTATATGAAGCTACATACTTATGTATATCATTATAAATAATTAATATTATCATGTTATCCGTAATCAAGGTACGCTTGGCATTCCTTTGCTAGGAATCTATGTGTCTTAAGAGCTATACGTCATGTACTCATCAGTTGCTCCATGCAACCCTCGCCGGACTCCTTTCCACACACACACACAGCACACACATCATTGACATCAATTTCGGGATTGTTGAGCTGCTTGGGAATATTTTTGAATTACGGCCAATGCTGCGGCATGGGGCAACAAGTAAAGGGTGGAGCTTGCCGGAGGGTGCACAGACTGACAGAGCGAAGGGAGAAAGGAGAAGGGCAGATGGATGAAGGATGGGTGGAGCTTTGAATACTGCAAACAGTTCGCCTAAAATATGTCAATCGAAATGTAAATCATTGCGTAATTTGCATTTTGAGCATTTGCTTCAATTGAATGACGACGCTGATGCTCTGCTTTGGCTCTGCTTGCTGTTGCTGCTCGTGTTGTTGTTGTTATTTCTGTTGCTGGCAACACGTGAATTATGGCGGCAATTTTGACAATTGCCAAGCTCCGGGCCACGCCTACCGCCCAACAGGCCCGCATCCGGTACGTGTGTGTGCGAGTGTGTGTATTGCGGCATTGTGCAACTTGTGCTCTCTTCACGTGCACATAAATCGTTCCCTTGTTATCCAACATAATTGCGTTGACATGTGAATGCTAATTTAAATGGATTTCACTTGATTTTACAATTTGCCCCTACTTACAATGTACTTGTAAGTGCGCACTTGCCTACTATTGCATTGGCTAAGCTCTCACGCGTTTTCCTTGACTTTTCGCCAACATTTTCCAAACTTTGCACACATACATTATCTATAAATTCGGCCAGTCGAACGTAGCGTGAACAACAAATAAAATTTGCCAAATAATTTCAACACGTTCAGCGAAAGGAATTAGATTTGTGAAAATTATGTACGTTCTTTCTGATTTATTTCATGTTTCGTTTTATTTATGCAGCGACGCTGCTCACCTGCCCATCTGCACACGCACATGTATTTAGTACATACTATTTAAATAAAAGCTAGCCTGTGTGCGTGTGTATGTGTGCGAGTGTAGGGTAACTTTTCGCACGTACATGCTGAGCAGATGTGCATACGCCAAAAAGTATGCAACAGCAGAACGTGATTTCGTTTTAAAATTTCAGCGCTGTCAAAGAGAAATTTATTTGCTCGACGCATTCATTTGGAAATTATCGAGCAGGAATTATTGGCTCCTGCAGTGCCTTTATTGTTATTGTTATTGCTCCTGCTCCCCCTATAATTTTCGCCACTGCACTTGTTGTGCTCGTTGCAAATGTTAAGAAAGGAAAATACATGCATCTATAATTGCAGGTCAGGACGTGAGTGTGAAACGTTTATAATAGCAACTTCTTGGCTCTCACTTTATATCGAGAAATTTAAAGAATGACTTAAGATATCTTTAAGATGCGTACACAGGTATATATAATATTGTTTATAATAATATATTTAAATGCGTTAACTATCATCGAACTGATCTGACACGCCAAGCGTATCTTAATTCATAGTTAAATCGGTGTGACCAATTATAACAACGATAAAAATGCATACGGTAAAATACTAAATCCGAATGCTCTCTATCGGTGATAAATTACTTAACTAGTTATCGATAGCCAAGAAATGTAACAACGTCAACTAGATTTTTAATGTTCGCGACGAAATCAAGTGGAATTGCAGCAAGAGTATGCATAAACTTAAAATAAACTCCATCATTGTATACCAACATCTACGATCCATAGTGTACAGACCGCATGCCCAGAGTTGTATTCTCGCATTGCTCATGTACAATAGGAATGCATTTACCTGTAAATATGTACATAGAAAGAGATTATAAGTCTTCAGGCAGAATAAACTATTATAATACCTCCTTATACCAGGTTCCCTGGCTCACTGCGTTATGTGTAGCATTCTGATACTGAGCCGTTAAGTCGCAAATTGTATCAAGCAGAAAGAAGTCGAGCATATGCATCGAATAGTTTATTGCTCCGAGCACAAGCATATAGAGTGGTGTTCTTGTGGCGAGAGAGTAAAGCAGTCCCCAGTATCCGTTAATCACACTGAATGTGATAAACTCAAAGCGCGCCATTAACATTGGAAGGCCGTAGACCTTGTTTATCCGCTTGATGTACTGTCTCAGCGCGGCATGAAGGTACCACAGTCTATGCAACTCCCGCAGTTCACTTCTCAGGGGTTCCCGCGAACTAACACAATGCGAAATATCATCGACCCGACTGTTTATGTACTGGTAGCAACCGCAAATGTACCAAAGTGACATAAAGTAACGGTACATGGCGACGGCAGGAATATTTAAAGTGTTGTTAAAGAACAAGTTTATTAAATAATAATTCAATGGAGATCCAGCGGGTAAGCTAAATACGAGTCCAATATTGGATACGCACAGAAAGATCTGTGCACCAAGCTTCCAATAAAAGAGGTAAACCAAGACGCGATCGGCTTTTAGGGTGTTCTTGCGCTTAAGATGTAATATAATGCGATGCAGGTCCATGCTATGAGAGTCCCGGCAACCGCGTGTGAGAATCGTAAAGGCAATAGATGCAAAGGAAACCGAGTAATATACGTAGATCGTACTTGGAAGGGTTATTGGAATCCAATTTGAGTATCGAACATAATTTGCCGCGTGCCAAAACAATCCCGGCAGAGTTAGAATAACGATGACATTCACAAACAGAGCGTACGACCGTGTCAGCCTTGTCTGCTGAAACTTGCCCCCCACCAAGCGATGTGACGAGATGCCAAGGGCAAGCGCGTAATTGAGGTACCACGCCAGGAACCTCTGTCGTGCCATCGTGCAAGGCTCGCGGTTGGAAACTAAATGAACAATCAGTTGAGAATGTTTTTGCAGCTTATACTTTTTATTAATTACCTAATGAGTTGACTATCGACGCCAATTAATCGACTCGTCATTGGTGATATAGTATCCATTTCCCCCCAGAAGGGTTTTCAAGAAGCAAAACAACACATATTAAAAATTTTCTATTATATCGAATAAATAGTCACTTTAATTAAGATTTGAGGTAATGCGTTTTAATCAAATGAAATTGCAACAGCAGTATAGACAGATTTAAAATAAACGCCATCATTTTGAGCCAGCATCTTTGGTCGGTGTTATAGAGACCACAAATCCACAGCTTGATCTTTGCAGAACTTGCATACAGTAGAAATCCATTTATCTGTAGAGAGTAGAGTATATAGATCAGATGTTCTTAATACAGATTCTCCAATAATAATACCTCTCGATACCAGCTTCCTTCGGTCACTGTGTGATGTGCAGCATTCTGATACCGAACCGCTAAATCGCACATTGTATCAACTAGAAAAAAGTCGAGCATGTGCACCCAATAGTTTAGTGCACCATAAGCTATCAGAAAAAAGCCTGTTTTAACGACCAGGGCGTAGATCAGTCCCCAGTAAACGTTGATAACGCTAAAGGTGACAAAGTCAAAACGCCCCACCAACAAGGGCAGGCTGTAGACCTTGTTCAGTCGTTGGATGCAGCGTCTCATCTGGGAGTGGAGGGACCACAGCCTATGCAACTCTTGAAGCTCCTCTGTAAGGGGCTCTCTCAGCCTGACAGAATTCGAAATATCATCCAATCGACGGTTTATGTACTGATAACAGCCGGTAATAAGCCACAGCGACATAAAATAACGGTAGGTGCTAAGAATAACCATACTCATGGCGTTGGTCATGCAGAAGTTGGCCAGAAAAAACGCCCACGGGATATTCTCGGGTATAAAAAAAGAACTTCCGAAGTTAGATATGCACAGGTATGTCATCGTAGCAAACTTCAAGTACAGTAGGTACTTTAAATTGCCATTGATGCGAGTATTTTTCCGCCCAAGATTGAACACAATGCGGTGTAGCTCCAAGCTATCGGCGTCCCGAGAGCCACGAGAGAAAACCGTAGACACAATAGACGCACAACAAACTGAGAAGAATAGGTAGATCGTAAATGAGAAGTGCATTGGATATATAGTTGAGTTCCTAATAAAAATTGTCATGTAGCACATCAATGCCGGCAAAGCGACCACAACGATAACATTCACGATCAGAGCGTACGACCGCGTCAGCCTTGTCTGCTGAAGCCTGCCTGCCACCAGGCGGTGCGACGTGACTCCAAGTGCCAGCGCGTAGTTGTAGTACCACTCGAGGAATCTCTGCCGTTCCATCTTACACGGTTGGCGTATCACAACTGAATGAACCAGCAGTCCAGTTCGTTTTTTAGTTAGTATTCCTGACTAATTATCTAATGGGTTGCCTATCATCGCCTTGGGAGAGCGGGAAATTTCACTGCCCAGAGGGAAATTATTGAAGGAAGGCTACCGGAGTGTAGAAATTTCTGTCTGTATTCAATGCGCGATGATAAAGAGGTGAGAGCTAGGTTTACTTTAGATATGCTTTCTATACTATCTTGGCACAGACTTAACAGCCATGTTACTACGACTTCAATTTTCCAAAGGTTTTAAACACTTGTATAACTAAAAATTGATAAATCTTAAGCTTTCACAGCAGACCTTGTTAACTATATATTTCAATTTTACTCAAAGAATGCTTTCACGCTTGGATGAGACACAATAAGTTTATGAAATGAGTAAATATCATATTTAAAAAGAGAGGAGACATTATAACTTGAATCGATCCATCATAAGCAAGTGAAATTGTAGCAGCATAATGTACAAGTCAATGATAAAGCAAATCATATTGAACCAGAGTGAAAGGTTCATCGTATAGAGGCCGCATGCATCGAGCTTCATTTTCGCATTGGTGACGTACAAAAGAAACACATTTACCTATATAGAGATTGGGGTTCAGATCATATGTTCTTAAATCTAATGTAGATCGTACCTCCTTTGGGAAGACTCCCTCGCTCGCTTGGTGATGAGAGGCATTTTGATACTGAATCGTTATATCGCACATTTTGTCCATCAAAAAACAGTCGAGCACACGCGTATTGAAGAACAGGTTTCCGTACACTAAAGAATATACTGGTAATTTGCGAGAAGAGAACATGAAAATTAAACCACAATAGCTAAAAATTGAACTGAACGTGATGAAGTCAAAGCGTGCCGCCAAAACCAGGAGACCGTGCACCTTGTTTATTCGCATCGTGCAACGTCCCAGTCGGACGTGAAGCGACCAAAGTCTGTAGAATTCTCGGAGCTGTTTCCTTGTGAGTTCCCTTGACCGTGCAGAGCCTATCAATTTATCCATGCGACAATTGATGTAGCGATAAACACAGGAGATGTACCACAGTGAGATGAAATAGCGATGAGCAGCAACTGGGGCAATGTTACAGGCATTGTAGAATATCAACGTGGCAAGCAGTACCGTCCATCTGGTCTCTTTGGGTACCGTCCAGCAGGCTGCTAAGCTGCATAAGCCCATGGTCAGTATTGTAGAAAACTTTAGGTAGAACAGGTAGCGCAAGGATGCTTCCACACCACGGAAAATCCGTGATGACTTGTAGTGACTTGTAGCCCGTTCGAGCTCCACGAAGGCGCTATCTAGGCTGGCACGAGAGAGTATCGTAATCGCAACAGTCACGTAGGTCACCGAGTACCAAGCCAGAAGGCAATAAGGCAAAAGATTCGGAAACAAGCTGTTCATTCGCACATACTCTGCGCACAGCCAAAGCACACCCGGCAACAGGACCAGGCTAAGAGTGTTAATCAGTAGAGCCCAAGTCCAGGAAAGCCAAGTTTGCTGGAGCTTCCCGTCCACCAGTCGGAACGATGTGACACCAATTGCCAGGGCGTAGTTGGTAAACCACCTTTTTAGTAGCTGTGGTATCATCTCTCGCGGTATACTAAACAGAACTTAATGGACTAAAAAACCTATTGAGGGTTCCTTTTATAACTGGGACCAATTATCTAATGTGTTGTCTATCCAAGCCTTTCGATTAGCTAATGCATTACGACTGGCAAGCACCAGAATGAGGATAAATATGTTATAAAGCGTGGTTTATTGGAGATTTAAAGTATTGGGTAATATTTGATATTTCAATATAATCATAATTATATTAGCTTTGCCAAGTTAATTCCTCTTGGGCCTTATCATCATTTTGACTTGTTTTAACGAGGCATTGTGGCCCGTGAAGGCGTACCAATTGATTCCTTTGCCAAAGGTGGTCTCATTGTACTTTCCCATGAGGTTACTGTAGGATAAAAGAAAGAATTAATGGAGAGTTCCTTGGAATACAGTTTAAAAGACCCACCTGACATGGCAACTATTGTACCACCAGCCGCCCATGAACATCTGGGCACAATTGTCCTTATGCGTATCACTATCTCGATCCTGTGTGGAGAACTTAAATCCCACATGTCCTCGCAGGGAGTCTCCAGCATCGCCGGAGTACTCGCCTAGGGTACTCAGGGCATACGAGTTCTCCTCACCATCGATGGCAAATTGACTGTATTTGGCGAACTTCTGCTGACCCGAAGCATCCTCCATGATGAGCAAAAGCTCTTGATCTAGATCTTTGGTCAAGGCGTGAAGCTTAGCCAGCCCAATAAAGTACTCGCCATTCACATTGCCGAATCCTCTTTTGTAATCCTTCCAGAAGAGGAAGAAATCCACACTGCCATCGAGGCGATGCAGCACAATTGTCCAGCCACCGCCCTGAGTGTCCTCATCGCATCTCACAAGGCACGGCTGTGTACTGTATCCTGGCATAACGATCTGATAGACGCCAGAACGACGACTCAAGGCTGTCGCCTCAGTGCAGCTTCTAGGGTACGGCGTCGGCTCCCAGTTAATAGAGTTGTTGAGCCTCTCAATCAAGTTATCCATCAATGAATTCTGCCGCATCTGTTCCTCGCTATAAAGATTACTAAAGTAAATAAACATAAAATTAGATTAGCATATATAAAATGTATAAATACCGAATCGAATCAAGCTGAGCTTGAACCAAATGGCTGTTAGGGTCCTTGACAACAAAGTTTATTTGCGTTGTGTTGCCATGTTTGATTGTCATATTAGCAGCTCTATTTTCTTGCAGAGCATTCTCTGATTTAAGCTCCGTGACAAGGTATAGAAAGGCGAAGGCACAAGTTATTTTTCTGAGCAACATTTTTATTGAGAGATAAGATTGATGTGCTAAGCGAAACAGATCACCCAAGACTTAATGCACTGAAGCATCGACAGATGAATTTAAAGCATTTTTTCAACGAGAGCATCACAATCAGTGCACTGACTCGGCACGTCACACTGATAAGGAATGTGATTCACAAATTCTTGTAATACCGAGTATATTTATAAATAAGTAAATCAGATTTGCTCTCAACAAGCTTCTTTTTAAGTTAACAAAATACAGACTCTGGTCTATCAGCATCGCTATCAACGAAAACATGCGCAACTTGAGCTCTCCCTCTCTCTCTCTTTGCGTATTGTTTACCCCCCAGAACTAGCTAATCTATAAAAGTATGCATTCATTCAGAGTATTAAATTCTTTTTTATCAGTTGACAGATCAGAGGGGAAAGTATTTATTGAAATAAGCTCAGAGTAATGCAAGAATTAAAATGTTTTTAAATTTCTCATCATTTTAATACGCGTAAAGGGAGATGTGTAACAAGATTGGGAATTGACCTTTCTATTTTTTCTATCTACGGATTCGTATCATCATTTGAACATGCTTCAGGGAGTCGTTCAGACCATTGAACGTATTCCAATTAATTCCTTTTCCATATGTTGTCTCATTATATTTGCCCATAAGATTGCTGTAAACGATAAACCAAGATTGAAACCTATGAGATTCAGTTGGAGCTCTGGAGTTATGAATAAACTACTAACCAAGCATGACACTTGGCGTACCACCAACCGCCAAGATACGCTTGAGCACAGTTCCCTTCGTAGATATCGTTGTCCCGATCGCGAGTTGAGAACTTCATGTTCAAATGTCCACTCAGAGAGTTGCCGCCATCACCTGAGAATTCTCCAAGTGAGCTCAAACTGTATAGTTTGTCTTCGCCATCGATCGCAAATTGATCGAACTTGACAAACTTCTTGACGCCTGCCCAGTTCTCCATTTCGATGAGCAACTCTTGGTCTAGATCCTTGGTCATTGCATGCAGCTTATCGAGCCCTATAAAAAACTCGCCATTCACATTACCGAAGCCGTGTTTGTAGTCGTTCCAGTTGCGAAAAAAGTCCACACTGCCGTCTGCACGCCTCATAATAACGGTCCAACCTCCACCCTGTGTATTCTCCTCGCAGCTCACTATCCACGGATGCTGACTGTAATGTGGAACTTGAATTTGATAGGCGCCCGAGCGCCGACTCACGGCTGTTGCCTCGAGACAGTTCCTCGGGTACCGAATAGACGAGTGATCAACCGTCAATTTGTTCAGTTTATCTAGAATGTTCGCCAGTTCACCCCTGGCAAGAGACGTTTAGAAATTTTTAAACTGAAACTGTTTCAAAATAATTACCGAATCTCTTCGAGCTGTGCTTGCACGGCTTTGGTATTAGTATCCTTGATTTGGAAGTGTATTTCGGTTGTGTTTCCATATTTAATGGTAAAGTTGCCGAGCTTATCAAAGTTTTCGACATTTGCCACAGAAAAATTAAATAAGAAGATTGAGCAAAATATTAAAAGCAGCATCTTTTGAGGGGAATACAATTCTCTTGTGACTGAGCCATTTGACGATCGGCACAACGATTTATAGACACTGAATAAGCTTATCAGTTTCAAAATGTATACAGTATAGCTATATATATTATTTGCTGGGGAAGAAATGATGTGGATTCCCAATATTATTTATAGAAATACTAGGTCAGTAAAACAGAAACAGATGTTACTTTCTTTAGGTACAACAAGTAATTGAAAATCCGACCAAAAGGATTAAAGTTTTATGAGCTTGTTTACTTGTTGTATACGCTGGGGGCAGGTAAAAGGGTAACTACCTGTTTATTAATTTTGATACTTGAATTTACCTGACTTCTGTATAAAAGGACTCAACATTCAGTAGTCGGCATCAGTCGCATTTGAAACTCTTAACCGTCAACATGTTGGATCTTAAAGAAAGTACTCTTCAACCTGTGCCTCTGGAGCCTGGACGTGTAATGCTACTTATGCTAGCAATTATAATTCTGGAGGCTCTAATAAACATTTGGACAAATTTCAATGTGAATGCCAATAACTACAAAACTACACCGGTTCCAGTCGCTTCTCAATATTCTTCTATTGGACAGACACCTTACTGGTCGTGCAAACCAAGTGAATTGCAATATTACCAGATTCCTGAAACACCAATTCAACGTATAAACAGAATGAAGTATCTGAAATTGGAGCAACGTGCTAGGCTTATGGCTGGAGTGCGCCGCAGACTCGACCGACATTTTTAAATTATACAGTTTCTTTTTTTATTACCATGTACACACAATATTATTTAGAAATGTATTAATAAAACTCATTATAAATGTATGAAACTCTTCTTTGTATTGTTTTATATTATTATTTATCTATTTATTTTTAAAAAGCCGCCCCAATTCGAAATGCGAGCGCTCATTTATAGGAAAATATCGATATATCGATTGACAATGTTTAACTTAACAGCCACAAAGCTGCCAGACCAACAAAATGTGAATGTAACATAACATTAGCAGAATGTTGAGCAGAAAACAACCTGTGGCGGCGGGATTGAACATCATATGGTGCGTGAATACATATTTTCTATAAAAATATGTGTCTAATTGTTTAATAATTGTACATGCTAATATTATACATAACGTTTCAATGCAGAAAGTTCTTCGGTTTGCCTGGAAGCGCACACGATTCATGGCCAGCTTCTCACAAGTTCTCAACCCGATGACGGGACAAAACACATGGCAAGAACAGGGCGATGACTACGATTACCACCAGGAGGTGGCAAACGCCGGCTTTGGCGACATGCTGCACGACTGGGAACGCAATCAGAAATACGACGCAGCATTGCGCAAGACAATTGCTAAAATGCGGCAAGCTGGCAAAGAGGTTCACGTACTGGATATAGGCACCGGTACAGGAATCCTCTCAATGATGGCGTTGAGGGCTGGCGCAGATACAGTGACGGCCTGTGAAGCATTCCTGCCCATGGCAAATTGTGCACAACGAATACTGGAAGCGAACGGTGCTGGGAAAGTGCGGCTTATTCGCAAACGGTCCACAGACATCGAAGTTGGCGTCGACATGCCGCGCAAGGCAAATTTACTAGTAGCTGAACTACTGGACACGGAACTGATTGGCGAGGGAGCCATTGGCATATACAATCATGCACACGAAGAGCTGCTCACAAACGATGCCCTTTGTATTCCTGCACGAGCCACCTGCTACGCCCAGGTCGCCCAATCAACTCTAGCGTCGCAATGGAACAGCCTGAAGATTTTGGCCAATCTAGACGGTGACGTACTGCTTCGTCCACCAGCACAACTCCTGCAGTGCAGTGGAGAGGCAGCTTTGCACGATGTGCAGCTATCTCAACTGCCAGAGAATTCATTTCGTGCACTCTCCGATCCTGTGGAGATATTCAAATTCGATTTTCAACGTAAGCAGCCACGTGAACTGCAACGTGAAAATGTTCTTCGGCTGCAGTTGAGTAACCCCGGCACGGTGGAGCTTGTCTTCTACTGGTGGCAGATCGAAATGGACGACTCCGGCGAACTGTTACTAAGTTGTGCACCCTACTGGGCCCATCCCGAGCTGAAGCAGCTGCAGGAAAAGGTCAGCGACAAGAAGCGACCACTGGCAAATGTTGTACCCTGGCGAGATCATTGGATGCAGGCCATCTACTACGTACCCAAGCCTCTGCACCTGCACGACCCATCCGAACCTTTTTGGCTTCGGTGCTACCACGATGAGTATTCTCTGTGGTTCGATGCGCACAAGCATCAAGAACGACCTGAAAAACCCGCGCAGCGTCACAGCTGCAGCTGCGACCTGCACATGACCTACACGCGCAGCCGCATCGGGCAGCTTAATCAGGGTACTCGTAACAAGCGCTACCTGGGCTACCTGGAGCAAGAAGTGGACAAGTCTTCGCATGTTCTGGTGTTGGGCGATGGCTGCCTGCTTGGACTGGCCACTTCGGCGCTCGGTGCGGCTAGTGTGCATTGCCTGGAACCGCATCGTTTCTCGCGGCGCCTGCTCGACTCCGTGGTCAGGCATAACCAGCTAAAAAATGTGCAATTTCTGGAGAAGCTCGAGCAAATGGAAGAACAGGAGTTGACAAGATTAACGCATGTCTTCGCTGAGCCCTACTTCATTAATTCTATATTGCCCTGGGATAACTTTTATTTTGGAACTTTATTGCTGCAGCTGCAGGAAAAGATGCCTGCCACGGTAAAGATCTCACCCTGTGCGGCACATATCTATGCATTGCCTGTACATTTCCTTGACCTACACAAGATACGCGCACCTGTCGTCAACTGTGAAGGTTTTGATCTGAAGTTATTCGACCAAATGGTGGAGGTAAGTAATCCATATCAATATCCCTATATGGCCTTTTAAATAAACGAATCTTAATTGCAGCGTTCGGCCAAGGAGGCATTGTCGTCGGTTGAGGCACAGCCTCTCTGGGAGTATCCCAGCCGCGCCCTAGCCGCGCCACAGAAAGTACTAAGCGTGGACTTTGCTAACTTTAGCAAGGAACAGCAGATTCAAGGGCACCTGAAGCTAACGGAGTAAGTAGCTTGGAATATTTTACATATTCTTCTTCTAATGCCATGACAAATACTTTGCAGATCGGACGTGTGCAACGGCATTGCCTTGTGGGTGGACTGGCAGCTGGCGCCCAAGGAAAGTCCACGCAATATAGTCAGCAGCGGACCCATTGAGCCAGTTGTGCCCGGTCAGTATGTAAAGTGGGACATGTTTGTGCGCCAGGGCGTGCACTTCACCCAGCAGACGCAACCAGCAAAGCACTTGGATTGGAGCACCACATTTAGACCACGCCAAGGCGAATTATCTTTCACTTTCTCGCTTTCTGAGCGCCCTGAAAAAAGCGAATAAAAGTCTCGAGGATTTCAAGTACAGGAATTTAAACAGGTTGTTCGGAATACACACTATGCACAACACTATACTTTTGGAATCTCATCCTCCATGTGGGTGAGCACAATATTGCGATCGGTTTGCCCACTTGTATTGCTCGTCTTGAGGCCATATTCGCCGCCCTTGAGACGACCTCGCAAGTCCAACGCACGGATATCCGTCATCAACGAGTGCTGTTTATTTTCCAGATCCACATTGATCTTGTTTGCGTGCTCCGACAGAAGATTGTAGTTCTCCGTGGAGTCGTCGATTTTCTGCTTGAGTCGCCGACAGACATCACGAAGTTTCTCCACCTCAGTGCAGAGCGTGTCATGCGCACGATCTATGCAGCGTTCCATGCCGCTACGCTGTGCACGATTCTCAAGTCGCGTCTCGGCGAGTTTCAATGAGTCGGACTTTTCGCGTAGCGAGTCTTCCAGTGCCTTTATCTCACAGAGGGCATTCTCCATTTCCTCTTGCATCTTGAGCTTCTGCCACTCGAGCTCGTTACGTGCCCGCTGCGTCTCGAAGATGCGTTTCCTGATTATATGCTCAGCACGCTCCTGCTGCACCTGCAGCATGTTTCGGGCCTTCTCGCGGCACACGAACAAAGCTTCGCGTATGGCAGTTGTCTCGGTCAACTCGTTCTCGGCCATTTTCTTGATGTTCTTCACATGCGCCAGCCACGCTTCATACGAACAGGAGCTGCAATTACACGTTGAGAATATTGGCAATCATGGGAAGAAAGTCTGGAATCAATTCACCTACCCTTGAGGATTGCGCATGGGGTCCGGCTTGTAGGACAGTCCGGACGAAGTGCGATTCAGCGTCAATGAAACGGTGTCCATGTCTACAGCTTCGAGTTTGTTCTCAATCTCCTGTCCTATAATGAAGCGTACCTCCTCCAGACGGGTCAGCTTCTGCCATGCGTTCTGGCAGCGTTCGGCCAGCAAATTTTGGTTGTTCTCCAAAATGCGCAGTTCGTTCCTGATCTCCGTGTCGGGCTCATCGTATGTAAGCTCAGCCCCAATGCGACAGTCACGCATTGCCAGCACCTCGCTGGTAACAGCCAGAGGACCCGATAGCGCTGCCAACTCCCGTTCCGTTATATCCTTTTCTTCCTGCAATGCTTGAATCTCGGCCACAATGCGGTTGAATGTATACTGGATAGTTTTTCTCCAGCTTTCCAGCTCTGCGATGCTGCATGAAGAAGGTGCTACATGATTGTGATTTATGTTAAAGCCCACCTAATTACCGATCGTTCAATGCATCATTCGTATAATACTCTGCCCATTCGCTCTCGATGCGAGTCTCATTGCGCAGCTGGCGCGAGGCGTGACGCATTGCGAAGGCATCCGACCGTCGGGTATCGGCAACGGCACCCAGATTAGCCACACGTGCATTCCAATCAGCCAAGGAGATGTGCGGCACAGGCTTGTCCATAATCACAACCGTTTGGAAGGCCATCTTGACTATAAGTTAATTTAACTAAACTTTAAATTGAAAAGTATTTTCACTTTTTCACTGAATTTGTGTTATGAACTCGAACGATGAACACGAACTAACTTACTCCATTCCGTTCTGGAATTTTTGTTCCCTAGCTTTGTTTATACAACGTCTACTAGATCTCCAAGGTGTCACCGTGGAGGCCATTGTCAAGGACAACGACCACTTGGTTATCCTTAGCAACTGCTTTCAAAGGAGGAATACTAGAATAATATGTTACAAGGTGCTCTCTTTGAGCGACCCCTAGTCAATACACGTATGGGTTGAGAAAGTCCTCTTTCTTCCCTCTTTAGATTGATTAAACAAACGAACAACTCAGCAACAATTTAAAATGCCCTGAATATGCCAACTCAAGATCTTTATCTAGTAGTCCAGGCCACGATATGAAATACATAGAAACATCAGTTTACATTCTCACTCCAGCAAATCAAATCGAACTCTTTTACAACTCCCACATATTAATAAACATAAAACAAAGACTAATACTTATACAAGTTCACGATGGCTTTCAAAATGTCGGTGAATTTTGAGAAGCCGGTGCGACATCTCTCGGTAGATGATTGGCTGGACCAAATAGGTCGTATTCGCAATGTGGCGATTGCCCGACGTGCCGACGGCTTAGCCATTCGCAACTCGGCGCGCCAGCTGCTCAACGAGGCAAAGATCGAAGGCTTCTGGTCGGGCTACGAGTCACAGAATGCGATGACCTCACGGTAAGTTTGCTTCGAAGGTTTTCACTAAGAGCGTGTGCTTATCCTTGGCAACTGTCTAGCATGGAAGAGTTGGAGTTTTGGCGGGGTCTGATACAAACAACGTTTGAACGACTTGAAGGCAAGATTCTCAATCTGCAAGTTGAGAAAAAGGCTGCAGAAGAGGAGATGGTTAGGCAGCTGCGTTCCTTGGATGTCTTGCCAAAAATTTTAGCTTTACGCGACGATCGCTATATGTCGGAGCTGACACCCGACGAAGCCTATTTGGAAATGTTGAAGGAACAGCATATACTGGAAGCCAATCAGCTGCTGCTCAAGGAACGTTGCCAGAATGCGTGGCTAAAGCTGCAGCGTCTCGAGGATGTGCGCTTTAAGATTCTTCAAGAGCTAAAAAACAAAAAAGATACCGTGGATATGGATGCCAAACTGCTGGCAATGAATAGGTTCTCGACTGACATCTCCTACAAGATGGAACCACTGCGCAATCCCAGAAGGTAGATAGCTAGATACATGTTTCACTTACATTTCAACTAACCAAAATCTCAATACTCCTGCAGCTGCTGCTCCTATGAAAGCTGGCTGGAGCATACAAAGAATATGAAGCAGTTGGCGGAGAATGAGATGGCCGATGCGGTGGTCGTAACGGATACCCTAAGCGTGTGCTATGCGAAGTCGCGCAACATTTTGGCCACTCAGCAAGCACGCACCCGGTACTGCCTACGCAAACGGATCTCGCAAATGCAGTTGGCCATCAGTGAACTGGCCTGGCAACAGCTGCGCCTAACCGAAGACCTTAAGGCTTCCAATTGTGCCATAGACGATATGGAAGCCGAACTTGAGAGTCAAAAAAGAGTTTTGATGGTGGCCGAGACGCGCCTAGAGACACGCGCAATGCGTTGCGTCAGCGAACTTTGCCTGGACAAGCCGCATCGTTCGCTCTGCAATGAGGTGGAGAAACTACGCGCAATACGACGTTTCCTTCTCAACAAAGTCGATGAGTCTAAGGCCAATTTTAATCTTCAAGCGGAGCATGCGAAACGGATCGATCTGGATCTGGACAAAAAGCGCCATACCTTAAAAATAGATGAAAAAGCTCTAGCAATGCATATGGATATCGAACTAGAACTTCCGAAAATTTGCAATGCCAGCCCGCAGACCGACTATAATCTTACCCTAGTCGAAATGTCTAACGATTCTGGAAAATAGTATCGTATAGACAATTAGATATTCCAGATTCTGTTTTTTGTTTTCTCTTTTCGCTCAAATGTCGCAAATTGTAGAACAGACATAGAAACTTTTTTCGACGGATTTTTATATCATTTGGAATACGTGAACTACAGCCGATAATTCACCCTGAATTTTCCACAGAACTTGGTGTACCAGCAAAAATTTTGTATATTTGAAAATTACATTTGTAGTAACTTTTAGAGTATGAAACACGGAGTGCTGTCCACGGCAAACCATAGACATATTTATAAATATGATTTTATCGTATATATAAAATACAATCGACATTTGTAAGCGGAAATTTGTGTTTTAATCTAGAATATTGAATTTCGAATCAAATGGTTAGGTTAGGGAGAAGGCAAATACCAAGGAAATCGGAAAGGAAAAAACAATTAAGTGCATGTATCTATGAAGTTTCCAAAGATGTACCCTCCCGAAAATAAAACAAACATTCAAGGGACTATGGAAACAAGTGTCCACAATAATTGCGGCGTATATTCATTAAACAGTTTTAGGCCGAAGCTGATTGCTTTATATACAAAGAGTTCAATTTTGGAATCAATAATTTCAAAAAGTAACAATCATAGTAACCCGTTGAGAACAATACTGAAATATCAAAGGGCAAACGTTAGTTGAGTTGTGGATTTCAACTCACTAACATATAACAATATTACATTAAACATTGTATCATATTACCATTAATAACTTTTTATACTTTTGTACATTTATAGAAAACTTAAGGGAAAATGGCGTCCAATTATGAAAAGCCCTTGGCGCACATTTCATTGATGGATTGGAATGCACGATTGGATGGCTTACGGAACGTATCGAATGCACGCCAGGTAGATGCTTGTAACATCCGCAGCGCGAATAAGAAGCTTCTCGGAGAGGCGAACATTGAAACCGCCTGGGCGAACGTAGAGTCGAACGACGCGTTGAACAAACGGTAAATGATGTGACTTTGGAATACATGGCAGTGTCAGCACTTAACCTGAGGTCTCTTACAGCATAATGGAAATGGAGCGTTGGCGCAAGATACTTGTGAGTACATTTGAACGTGTGGAAACCGAGATACAGACGCTGAAGCGAGAGCAATACCTAACGGAACGCGAACTGGACGCACTAGGTCCACCCATTTGCTTGGTCAGCGAGGTGCTGGCCATGCGTGACAATCGCCTGGGATCCGAGCTAACATACGATGAGCCGGATAAGGAGATCAAGACTGAACTGACCATTATGATGAACAATCAGCGTTTGCTGACGGAACGTTGTCAGAAGGCCTGGGAGAAGTTTAATCGCCTGGACGATTTACGCAGCAAGATGCTGCTGGAGATTGAGAACAAAGTAGATACAATAGATATAGATATGCAGCAACTGGCTTTGGACAACAGATCGACTAAGATATCCTACAAAATGGATCCACTGCGTAGTCCCAAAGAGTTCAGTTTATTCGAACTCAGAATATAATGAATATTAATCACAATTGAATTCTATTTGTTTTTCAGTTTTTCCTCATATGAAGCGTGGCTGGCGAATGTGAAGAGCATCAAACAGACAGCGGAGAACGAGCTCATCGACACTTTGGGCATACGGGAGGTGCTGTTTGTGTGCCGCGAGAAGGCACGCACTGTGCTGCAGGTGCAACGGGAGCGTACCGAATTTGTTCTACGCAAACGCATCTTCGACACTCAAAAGGCACTTAACGAATTGGAATGGCAAATGCGCAAGATCAAAGGTGAAATGGAGAAATCTAAATGTGATCTAGATAGACTGGAAGCTGCGGCGAATGAGAAGGCCTCGTCGCAGAAGTTGGCCGAGACGCGCCTCGAGAATCGTACGTTGCGCACACGCAGGGAGTTGTGCCTGGACAACCCGCACACCGTACTTTGCAATGAAGTTGAGAAGATGCGCGCCATACGCCGATGTCTGGCTAAGCAAGTGGACGACTCCAGGATCAGCTTCAATCTCCTAGCAGAACATGCCAATAGGCTCGAAGTAGAGCTACGCAACAAACGTCAGGCTCTTGAATGTGATCAGCGCGCTCTGGCGCTGCGTCAGCGTCTCAGGGATGAGGAAACCGGAGTGAAAAAATATAATCCTAGTGAACAGACCGATCGCAATATTGAGATAATGAATCTTAAAGACGAAGCAAAATGAAATCGTTCGTTTCAAGTTCTTTTAATGTATTTGCAACGAATTGTCCGCTTTTGGATTTCATAACATTTATTGTAATTTTTATCATTTGTCCGTTTGTTCTTTATGATGTATTCTATTGAAATCATAAAATAACAAGTGTAGGTTTATAGGAAAATTTCAGCATTTGATTTTATATACTACAATTAAATATACACTACACATCTTTCAAAAAAACAATTCATACATTAACGAATTTGGATTATTTAAACAAATTAAAACTTTTTTATTAAGGAAACTCAAATTTGAAATGAATTGCAAAAGTGCGATTGTCTGACATATCGATATATTCCTTGCTGCTGTCGCCATTGATTAACAGCTGTTTGTAATCGATGTTTGTTTGCTCGCATTCTTGCGATAGTTATTTTAAGTCAGAAACTGCTGCTGTTTATAGTTTCTTCGGACTGCAAATTTGTTTAATAAAAAACAATAAACGGACACAAAGTGTGCTTAGGCAACGCTTTGGTTGTTAGTGGAATCCAAGCAATATTTAGGTATAATTTGTGCAGTTCGAAGGGTGCTTGGCGCTCGGCCCTGTAGTTGGCAGGCACTTGAAGGACAACAACAAAGGAGGCTTGGGCAAAGCACAAGGACAAGGACACAAAAAAAAAACGCTACTTAGAATGGCCACGTGCAATCTGAATGTGAATGACAATTGTGGGAATGCTGCGACTGCAATCTGCTGCTCCACTTCAAAATGCTCGGTTCCCACAGCCAGCCTCAATATGCTTCCCGACGAGATTCTCGAGTTTATATTCACGTATCTGCCGCCCTATGGAGATCTGGAGCACTGTAGCCTTGTCTGCAAACGCTGGCAGCTTATTGTTAAGAGTAAGTACTTGAAAACACGTAGAAAATTTTATTTTAAATATATTTTGCTTTGCAGATCTTGTGCGGCGTTCACGTCTGAATCTGGAGAAGGGCTTAGCCGATTTTCGGCTGCGTTGGGAGATCTATTCACAGCAAACGGCAGCCTCTGTCGAAGCGAACAAACCCAACATGCCTGCAGGCGCGCCCACGCCCATTATTGCTGGTCGTTTCGCGCACTCTGCAGTGCGGCAGGGAAACTCCATGTTTGTCTTTGGAGGCGGTTCATCTTCGGATACAACGTTCAATGATCTGTGGAGATTTGACTTAACGCACATGCGATGGTCCCGTCCATTGGCCACTGGCACTTATCCCTCGCCCAAGGGCAGTGCTTCCATGGTGGCCTGGCAGGACAAGCTTGTGTTATTTGGCGGCTGGCGATATCCCTCCCTACATCCGCCCTATCAGCCATGGTGCCTTTTCGATGAGCTGCACTATTACGATCTTGCCAAGGATCGCTGGCTGGTGCGCAATTACTTACCCTGTCCGCCGCCCATGGCGGGACACTCGGCCACCGTTCATGGCAACCGCATGATTGTCTTTGGTGGCTATCAAATTAAGGACGATGTCAATGTCAACTCCAACGATACATGGGTGCTAGATCTCGACGAGCAACGCTGGTGGCAGCCACTCTTTGTGGGCAACACGCGACCTGCGCCGCGCTACGGACAAATTCAAGTCGAACTGGACAAGCATCATCTGCTCGTCGTGGGTGGCTGCGGCGGAGCCAATCGCATCTACACAGATGCCTGGATGTTAGACATGACACGTGATGCCTGGTGCTGGAAGCCGCTAAGCGTGCGCAACAAGCATTTCGGCGCCGTACACATGTGGTGCAATCCCGGCTGCAGGGTCAACAACTATCTGGTGGTTGTCGGACCCTCACCGAAAATTCCTCTGGACTTTCAAATCATGAAGCAGAGTCGTGTGCCAGTTGTCGGTGTCAATTCGATGCGCTTTGCTGGACTAGGACAAGCACCTCCACCTCCGCCGCCGCTCTACCAACAGCAACAGCCGGGAGGTCAGCGTGTGGTGCTGCCAGAGCGCAGGCCGGGAGTTGTGCTGCCTGCGAATAATGTACGTTTGGGCGGTGGCAATGCCCAAGCGCTGGCACCACAGGAGCAGTATCTGGCCAATAGACGAGCAATACTTAACCAGCACATGCAGCAGGCACAGCAGTTCATGCACAACAATAACGTTAACAACAACAATAACAACCAGTATCAGCCTCGATCGGGACGACTCAGTGACTTGCATTCACCGCCCGTAGCTGCTCCAGCTCCGGCTCCACCAGTGCCAGCTGCAGCTCCAGCCGATGGCGATGCAGATGCTGCGCAACGGTTGCAGCGTAATTTAGCGCTCCGCTGCCGCGACAACGAGCCGCTACTGCCCAAACGCTTCGACGAGCATTATGAGGTAGGTGAAACCAAGTCTCTTGTCATATTTCCTACTAACTGTGACAATCTTCTGCAGGATCCCTTTCGTATGGCTGCCTTTAATGTGCCTGGTCGTTCGCGCAGCGCTTCGCGGGATCACAGTGAGCGCATACGCCGCATGGAAGAGAAAATGAATGCCATACGTAACTCTAGACGCAGTGCACCCGCCCATGTAGAGCCGCAGACATTGCGTGCCCCCTCGCCGAAGCGAGTGCGTTGCAACGTCCAATCACTATTTGTTTGTGACATTTCCAGTTTGCTGGAGCAGAACAGCAGTGATCCTGGTCTCGATTGGGTGGAGTACAAGAACTTTGGTGTACTCAACGGTGCACCCGATCGCCTTATACTCTCCAGCCTGATAGCGGGCAACGGCGAGCTGATTCTCTTTGGCGGGGTGCATAAGGAGACGCTAACGGACATCACGCACCATGTGTCCAATTCCATACACTTCCTGAGCGTGCCACGTGATATTATCTAACTGCAAACAGCGGATACACATACAAAGTTTAACATTTACTATATACCTATTACCAATACCTATACCTACCTATACATAACATAACATACGTTAGCTAAGACTAAGTTATTGCAGCGACATAGTTTGGAAATTAGCAAGTACGCCTAACTAATATATCCCTCAAAGTAGTTTGGTTTAAATTTGAATTAACGTGTAAATTAATAATATTATTTACCTGCATGATTAAACGAGCTGGAACAGACAGTTCTAAGATCTTAAACGCGTTCGAACTCTGTTCATAAAGTGTGGCAGGTGTCGAGCGAGACGAAAAGGTATGCAGGGAGAAGGAGAGACACAGAGAAGGGGCAGCATAACTACTGCACGTGTATGTGCCGAGGGTCCAGCCCCCCAATCGGAGTCTCTTTGGTCGGCCTATACCAGTTTATTCAACCGCATGCCAAAGTCAAAGTCATGCCAAAGCAGCTGCCCCGGCAGCTAAGGCAGAGAGGAGAAAGACTAGTCGGAGCAGAGATGCCCTTACAAAGATGTATATGATAGTGAAAGCAATATTAATACCAATCAAATAAAATAAACAGAGCTTGTAACTACATAATGTTTCCAAACAGTATTTAGTCTATGCTAGTCTAGCTCATTCAGAGAGCACTCTCAATTGAGGTAAGTAAACCAATATGCCCGACACCTTACAGTGTATTTAAGAGTAGATGAGTTACAGAAATAACTTTGGCTCAAGAAAAGGCGGCTATTAAAGGGTTCAAGGCTGCGCGTCGGACAAAAGCGATCATTGGAAGCGCAAAATATATTCTCATTTAATTTGTATTCCACAATTGGACAAGGTTCCCTCTCCCATGTTCATCCAACTCGGCTACATGCTGAACTTGTGCTCCGTGCACGAAATTCTAACATTGATCAGCTGCAATTGACAACAAACTCAATTCCCAATTTGGACATTATCAACTCAATTGAGAGAGGGAGAGAGCGAGCAAGAGAGAGATCTACAGACATTGCGTGAGAGGCAGAGAGCGACAGAGAGAGGCCGAAGAACACTCGGCTGAGCGAGCATGAGTGGGAGATCGTCCGACGTCTGATCGCTAGGCGTATCGTTGTTCTCCGATCAGTTTAAGGTGGCGCGTTGCGCTCGACGGTTCGTGCTCTGTTCTTAGTTCCAATCCGACTGATCCGTTCGTCGGTAGTGCAAAGCGTGACGGCTGACAATATCGGTCAAGTTCAGCTCCTTTCCAGAAGCGATAATATCCGAGACATTTTTTCACCTGCCGTAAAATTGAATTTGCAATGCAAACAAAAAACTTCTGCCAACTGTTTAATTTTATTTAAACAGTCGACAGAATTGTCACGGTGCCAAAAAAAAAAAATAAGAAAAACTAGCGGGTGCTTAAATAGAAGGTGTGATTTATCCATCTCGAAACGGTCAGCAACGAAAGGTCGCTCGAGGCAATATTTAAATAAGCACAAGAACAAACCAAATACACGAAAAATACCCAATACTCTTCGCTCTTATGTAAACCTCCCTATGCCCAGCCCCAGGTATTATTGAGAGGTTCTGCCAATCGATTTCCAGAGAACAACAGGCAAAACAAACACAATTTGCGCAGCAGCTTTCAAAAATCCATTTGACGCCGCTAACGATTTATTTATAATATTAACAGAGGTAAATATGTAAGATTGAATATCAAGCAAGTTATATTGTAAACACAGCTCAAGTGAATTACCATATTTCCAATAAGAAATGAAATCAACACTCCGCAATATGTTTTGCTTACCTAGGAGATTTAATTTCATTCTGTTTTCTTTCGCGAAGATATCTTAGAACTTCAAACCTTTCTACATTAGTTTTCAATCTGTTTATCCGTCTGGCGTTCCCATAGATTCCCTGCAATGTCATCTACATCTAGGTAAACACTTGAAACCAGTTTTTTATTACCCATGCGCAAAATATAAATAATGAGAGCCACATGCACGCATACATACTCACAACCACCTCACACACACACACACACACACACACACATGGATCAAATGGGCTCGCCGTGCCGGTAGAACGCAAATTCGTAGTATTATAATTCTGTTATTGATAAACAAAGTGTTACATAGTATAGCTCTTGGCACGACGGTGAGACAATTTCGCTTGTATTTAGGCAGCTCTGACGTCACAAAATGGAGAGTGAAAAGTGTTACCTATTGCAAAGCGAGCTCTTATCGGGCATATAGAGATTAGATCTGGCAATATGAAGTAAATTTGAGGCGTGCGCTTAAGTACGTGTTATGAATATAGAAGATAGAAATAATCTTTATATGACAATTGCGTAAACTTAAGTAGGATTCGCTAAGGTGTTTACAAACACTTACTATCAATAGAGTGTGTCCAAATATGCAACTTTATTCATAAATAATTTATGGACTTTTGTATAAAAAGAAATTCACATAAGATTGCATAAATTGATTTAAAATTTATCATTAAGGGTATGCACGCTTCGGTTTCCCTTCATTTGCTATGCAAGAAGCGAGGGAAAGGCAGAAGCCCAACAAACAAAAAAAAATGAATTTCTAAAAAATTGGCAAAGATTGATGCTGGTCCCCAGGGAGTCCGGGAACCGGTTTCCCATTAGAGATGTTGGATTATTTGGCTGACACTGTCCAAATAACTGTTAGTTTCTCCATTAGAAAAGCAATTGAGTTCTTTTCTTTGTCTTTTCTGCCCACAGATGAACCCCGCCGCGACCATGGAACTGAGCATAGCACATCGCAAGGGATTCAATTTTCAGCACGATATTTTGGCGAAGCGCTATGCGGAATTCCTGCGTGCAGACAAGTACACGGACTGTGTCTTCCATGTCTGCGAACAGGTACTCAAGGCACACAAGATCATTCTAAGTGCAGCCAGTCCAGTGTTCGAGGCCATGTTCTACGGGCCAATGCAGGAGATGGATCCGCAGATTGAAATACACGACATCAGTGCGCCAATCTTCAAGGTGCTGATCGGGTACATTTACACTGCAATGGTGGATTACGACCACATCGATCTGGAGGAATGCATTGAGCTGTACTATGCTGCTGAGAAGTATCTGCTGGATGAGCTCATTGCCGACTGTCTGTTGGCCATCACGCACAAGTTGCGTTTCTCTAACGCACTGCCCGCACTGGAGCTGAGTGTCTGCATGGGCCTGGAGGGTCTCCTCGAAGTGTGCATGTCATTCTTTATGCGCTGCTGCGTTAAGAACGATCAGTACAAAAATTATTTGAAGAAGAACTATGTGCACGTGTCCAAGGAGTGCGTCAAGGCGATAATTGCCGCCTGCAAGGAGCCGCACAAGCTGCTTCTCTGGTATGTCTACGAGTGGACACAGCGTGAGTGTCATGATGCCGGGGTAGGAGATGCCGGTCTAGACGTCGATGAATCTTGGCATTTGCCCCCAGATGCTGACGAGCTCAATCCTGCTCCTGCTGCACCAACGCAGGTGGAACGCTGCTACTACAAGGCATGTCGTCCCCTTACAGTCGATGCCGAATCCCATGTTTGGCGTCAGGGATTAAAGTCGGACAGCTTCATCTCTATGCTGGGTGTGGTGCTCAACAGTCGCCTGGCACCGAATCCCACATGTCATATGGCACGCGTGCCGGAGGAGTACAAAGAATCTCTGCGACTCGACATCTATACAGAGGATGGCAATCCGGTGTGGACGCATGTAATCAAAAATCAGATAACAAAATACAATTGCGATTTACTTCTGAGCTGGACCAGGGAAGAGGCCTGCGTACTGACGCCCGAAGTGCCTTACGTGCTGCTGCTGCGTTGGGACCACAGTGCCTTCGGTGCAGAATATCCTTGTAGCCTGCAGTCCTGCGTTGCTGACGGCATACGCTTCATCGACGGCGACAGCTTCAGCGGCAGCCCCGTCAAGGGGCTGCGTTATGTGAACTTAGTTTAAGGACTCCTTCCACTCTGGCTAGTTTTACTTATGGTTTTATAAACATAATTGCGTGTATTTATTGCATTAAGATATTGTACGAGCATCAGGGTTCAATAAACTGTGAACTTTCGATACAAAAACAAACATTCGTATCAAATACAAATAAAATCCGGTTTGTTGGAGCGACAAGAAACCCGGCACGGGTTTCAGACAGCTGATAACTGAACTCACGTGTAATCTGATTCGCAAATTAAATATTTACACGATCTGGAACTGATAGCAGGCTTCTTTGGAAATTGCATAAAAAATGAAATACAAAATTTAGATAATTATCTTGCATAATAATAATAATCTTGCATAATAAGAGTTATAAATTTACCTTAGGTTTCCGGTTGTTTCTTATTTGTTTTTTATATTTAAAAAAACTTAAATATTGCGCGTCGAGCTTTTTTTATTTTTGTTTAAAGGCCAATGGCATCGATACTTACTTGACTTTGACGTTGCCGGACTGTGTACACTGTATGCAAGCAAGTTGGCATCTCCCCATTCACAGCTGTTGCTGCATTCTTAAATTGTTATTCAACCAGCACATTTAAAAACAGAAAACAATGCAAAATTGTATAAAACTTTTGCCACTGGCGCTAAAGTGCCAACAGCGAACCATTAGCACAACTGCCGCACTGGCAGGCAAGCGTAATTTCCGCAAATTCAACGTGTACGGCAAGCGCGGAACACGTGTGGTAAAGGAAGCACAGCGGACGATGGCCAATCCGCCGGTAGCTGTGGACAAGCGAGGTGTGCGCGACACAGGCATCACAGTTAATGGACAATACGTGGAGATACCAGAGAAAATACCCGACATCATTGTGCCAGACTTAACCGGTTGCAAACTGAAGCCATATGTGTCATATAAGGCACCCGATGTGGTACAATCAGAGTTCACCAGTTTGGATCTCTTCAACGCCGTCTACTCACAGAAGATTATCGAAGACTTCAAAGCTGCCAAGCTGCAAGAGGACGGAAACCCGCTGGAACCCTCTCCCAACGAGCAACTGTCAGCGGAGGAAGCTTTACAGCGTGCGCGAAAAACAGGCAGTGATATTTTTTAGATTTGCCTTAGGTGTTTATTATTGTTAAAAAGAAATATTAAAGGAAATGAGCTGCTACTGCTGCATGTACTTCTGGCGATAATTGTATAACTTGCGTAGCCACTTCTCTGCTTTCAGTTCGGGGTCGCCCAGGAACTGCAAGAAGAGCAAACATTCAATATGTGTTCACGAATCAAATAAAAACAAACTTACATTCGGATGAAATATTTCGTCTTCGTTAGTTGCTTGAGACTCGACGGGCTTTTGTATTGTTATGGTTTCTTTGTTCATGTCCACGATTACTTTGTCCTTCTCCGGAGCCTCACGGTCGCGTGTGCTAAAGAATGCAGCCGGCTTGAATGCATCCTCTTCAATTGTTTCCAGAGTCTTTTGCACTTTACTGTCCAACAAATCGATGGCTTTAATTGACTGAGTAGTTGTTGTTGTGTTGGTAGGACGTGAAGAGCTATCAGAACTGGGTGCTCTGGCAGTGCGTCGTGATTCCGAGCGCGACTTCGATTTGCGAGAATCATGATCCCGACTTTTACTTTGCCGGCTTCGGGAACTGCTGCGGGAACTCGGCGGAGTTGTGCTTCGCGATGAACTCCGACTGCTGCTACGGCTATGTCTATAATACTTTTTAGATTTCTTTGATTTCTTCTTCTTCGACTTAGATCTGTTGCGGCTGCTGCGACTGGGCGACTTTGACTTGGAACGGTAGCGTTCCCGCTCTCTGTCTCGTTCCCGATCACGCTCACGATCCCTTTCTCTTTCTCTGTCGCGATTCCGGTCCCTGTCCCTGTCCCTGTCCCGATCTCGTTCCCGTTCTCTGTCGCGACGGTCTCGCATTTTTACTGATATTGTGGATACGTTTTGTTTTTCTGTATTATTTTTTTTCGCATGTTTTGGCAACGCAGTCGCACGCTTAACAGAAATGTTACTGTTGTTGTGTGGAGTATGTTATGTAAAATGAGGAGTAAATAAAGTAGGGTGGCAACGCTGACGAACGCTTGGCGCCAAATATTAAAATAAGAAATTCTGACGGGATGGGAAAATTTGTTAACTATCACAACCTTATCTACCGAAGTGCACGCTTGAAATCGTCAACGATTCATGCTGAAGAGGTTTTTCTAAAAATTCTTTTCGTAATAAATTAGATTAAAGTCTGTCCGGCTATCAAAAAATTTGATTGAAGCGTAAATATTATTTATTGGCCGAGCTGTGGGGGGTATAAAAGGCGATGGGAACCACATTGGTACGCAATTAACTTTTAGCTGTCAATAAGGTTGTGTGCAAAATGTGGCTCTTTCGATTTGTGGTAGCTCAGCTACTGTTGGCGTGTATCGCTTTTGCCCTGCCTGCCGATGTAGGCCGAGCTAGTTCAGTGACAACGGTAATAAGCAACACAATAATAAATCTTTGTAGGAAATGCCGCTCATTATGAAATCCTTTCCATAAATTCTCGATCAGGTGTCGATTGTAAAAAAATATGGCTATGAAATTGAGGAACACTCGGTGCAAACATCCGATGGATATATCCTTACCATGCATCGCATTCCATACTCGAAGCTCACTGGACCCACTGGTCAACGTCCTGTTGTGTTCCTCATGCACGGCTTGCTGTGCTCCTCGTCCGATTGGGTTCTGGGTGGCCCAGGTAACGGCTTGGCCTTCATTTTGTCGGATGCTGGCTACGATGTTTGGATGGGCAATGCTCGCGGCAACACATACTCAAAGAAACATGCCTCAAAGTCGCCGCTGCTGCAGCCTTTCTGGAACTTTGAATGGCACGATATTGGCATCTACGATTTGCCAGCCATGATTGACTACGTCTTGTATTACACCGGTGAGGATCAGTGCTCTTATGTCGGTCATTCGCAGGGAACAACGGCGTTCTTCGTCCTTAATTCGATGATTAAGAGATTCAAGAGTCGCATTCGTGCGGCTCATCTATTGGCTCCGGTTGCTTGGATGGGACACATGGAGAGTCCGTTGGCTAAGGTTGCGGGCCCATTGTTTGGTCAGCCCAACGCTCTAGTTGAGCTCTTTGGTAGTGCTGAATTCATGCCTAGCTCAAGGGCAATGGAGCTGATGGGCTCGCTGCTATGCCACGATCAGGCAGTATCTCAAATAATTTGTACAAACGTGATGTTCATGCTGGGCGGTTGGGATTCTCCCCATTTGAACGAATCAATGATTCCCGAAATCATGGAGACAACACCGGCTGGTTGCTCAATCAATCAAATGTTCCACTATCTTCAGGAATATAACTCTGGCGAATTCCGCCAGTTCGATTATGGCAGCATCAGGAACAAGAAGGAGTATGGCAGCAAAACACCACCAGATTATGATGTAGAGGGAATCGATGTGCCGGTGTATCTGTACTACAGCGACAATGACTACTTCGCTAGCTTGATTGATGTGGACAAGCTACGTTATGTCATGAATCCTGATTCCCTTAAATCAGCCTACCGATTGCCCGAACCGAAATGGAACCATTTGGACTTCCTGTGGGGTATGAATGTCAAGGAAATACTTTACGATAGGGTTCTTGAGGACATTCGTAACTCGTAATGCGCATGCAATAAAAGAAAACATGACTACTGTGATAAGCATTTTCCCTTATCAATGCATGATAATCTATCCCTGCTTAAGTACATAGGGTTATTTATAGTTTTTGTTTTTCATTAAGTCAATTGAACAATCTAATGGTCATAAATTATATTTATTGTTTAAGAGAACACATGCTGCATTCTTAGTTGGGGTCAAATTAATCGAATTTTAAAATACATACATGACACTTCAAACCGCAGGAAACTTTTTTTTAATCTAATCGTTTAGTTGGGCATTTGAGTTCACCAACCAGCTAGGAAACATTTTTGCTTTGAAGAGCACCTGAAGGTACCTGTACGTTATGTATTTATTGTTACTTGAAGTTTATGGTATTCATTAAGTAGAATTTCGTTACTAACCCTGAACACGAGGGAGAATTTATTAGCAGAGGTTACTTGATACCAAGGTCATTGTAGATGACGTTGTACTGAATGAAAATGTGTCAAATAATTAAGAGTATTGATCATTCCTTCATTTAAGCACATGCTGAAGTTTTAATATATGTAAACACAGTAAAAGTAAAAATTAAAAAATTTTGCTGAGATATTGTAACCAAAAATAGTAATGTAAACCACACGGAACAACGTGGCGTTCGAACCAACGACCGCATGAACTGCAGTCCGATGAGCTAACCGCTGCGCCACGTCAATAGTGCCGCGGCGCTCGTCAAAGTTTCATTATGAAATCAGTAAAAGAATCTTTCATACTGTTTTTCTTTAAAATTAATTGCGCTCTGGCGTATAAGTAATATAGTAATGTGATAAAAAGCAAAACTGTTTATTATCTGCATAACTTTGGAATCCTTATAACCTTTTCCATACTAAAATCAATCTGCAAAGTGTATATATTCACAAAGAAGAATAAGTATGGTACACAAAGACTATGGTGGTGCCAAGCAGTGTCCGGCTCTTAGAGAGTAGCGACCCTATAATCTGGAGTTCGGATAACTTGCTTTTCCGCCATACCTTTTGCTAAATTTTGTTTGTTTGTTTTTCTTTTTTCCTTTTTTTTAAATTCTGTTTTCGTTTTCCGCTAGTCCATTTTATTTTTAAATTTTGTTTTGTGCATAAAATTAAGCCTACAATATAATGTTGAGTCCCTAGTGTATTCAATACATTTAAATTACTTCTAATGTGGTCACCCTATTTTATTTGTAAAGCGGTCACATTGATTTCAGTATGTTTTACAAGATTTGCCCGCTTTAGCGATGTTGGTCACACTTTACACGCAGGTGCATCCACGGTACAGCTTGAGCGAAAAAAAGTGAATCGTCTTTCTGAGTTGATACAAAATTTTAATATATATCAGGCCGGAAAGTGTTACTTATTACGTGCGAAAAGATGACGCGCGTAACGAGAAGTGATATATCTCTAGACATGGAGTTCTGGGTGGAGGAACTATCACCGGCACAGTTGGCCTATTACGAGAAAATAGCCAACGAGCACAACGCTGTGAAAAATGCGCTCAAAACAGCCGTCAACGCCAACGAGGGCAAGGAGCTCTTCAACGGACAAGTGTTTCAGGCATATTCCTTCAAGGGGAAAGTTTTGCAGGAATTAAAGGAGGCAACACTGCCTAAGAAGCCCCCTAAGCCGGTGGACCCACCACCGCCACCCGCCGCTACTGCAAGTGGCAGTGGTACTGGTCGCCCTCGTGGGCGACCTCGTAACCCCTCGAACATAGCATACTTGGAGTCATCTGACGAGGGAGACGACGATGTTCCGCTAGCCAAGCGTTTGGCCTTATCTGCTGGTAAGAAGGCTGTTGCTGCAGGCTCTCCTGCAGGCACCTCGAAGCCAGGCAGAAAATCTGCTACATCTGCTGCCGCTGTGTCGCCAACCGGAAAGGCATCGCCTCAACCGAAGAGTAGCAAGAGTTCCAGTTCTGGATCGAGTGGAAAGTTATTAGCCTCAGGCGAGGCTCCACCCAAGAACTTCCGCCCAGCAGAAGTGAACTCTGTGGGTGGTTTAGTTGTGGGTAGCAACGATGACAGCAGTGGCAAAGATGGTAAAGATTCAAAGGATGGTAAGGATACAAAAATGCAGGGAAAAACATATCCATCGTTGGTTGTGCTTGCCAAGCCATTCCTCAAGATAAAAGATATGGCGGCCACGCGTAGCAAACTAGACTCCAAGGTTAAACTGGTGCTAATGCTGACACCCAACAAGTTCTGCGAGTGGCTACTCCAGGAGGGATTGCTGCGCGCTCAGCAGCACTGCATCAACCACCGCAACAATGAGCTAAAGTTGGGTAAGTCCCTACAATTGGAAATTCTTATTGTTGCTTTCATTCCTAATGTATATCTCCACTTCTAGGTGTCTACTCTGATATAAGCAAGTTCCCTTACACAGGTGGCTATGTGTGGATAAGCGAGTGTTGTCCGTATCGATTCGTTTCGGTGTTCAACAATTCTATATTTGAGGGAGCACAGCATCCACCAACGTTTCTCTTAAAACTGATTTATCATTGGGCCTGCCAGACCAGCATTCAGAACGTGGTGCAGTGGGTCAAGGTGGACAGTGTCTACATTAAAGGCATCTATACATGGCTACGCGCTATCTGCACCCTGGCAGTGCATCAGAAATGCAAGAAGTTGGGTGGACCTGGAAAGTTTGTGGAAGTGGGCGTTATCTCGTTGGGCACCACATCGCAGGATGGTGCACAGCGTCAGGTAAAGGTGGAGGTGCTTGGCGTTTATGACTATGCAGATAAGTCCATACGCCTGCGTGCCGTAGAACCAATTACGGATGGTGATCGCAATTACAAGAAGCGTTTTCAGGTAAGAGACAAGCAATTATATTATTATAACAAAATAATAAGAAATGTTTTTCTGTTTGCAGGCTATTCTGGAACCGTTGTCTCGCTGGGTGCACAAGGACAGCACTATTTGTATAGATCTTACCGTGGATAAAATAACGCTCTTTAGCATGGGATTCAAGAATATTGTTCAAGCGGCAGCCACGGATAACGCTGCCAAGCATAACAACTCCGCCGTAATGGAGTATTTACGTCGAATTGTACCGCGTATGTTCCAGAACACACTGTCGCTACTCTCTCGCCAGATGATACAACAGTTCCTCGATGAGCTTGTGTGGCGCGAATCCTTTGGCACATATGCTTTGCAAGCCTTTAACAACATCATCATTCACATTGCCGAACAGACACGAGTGACAACCAATGAGACTATTACACAGCGCCTCTATCAGGTAAGTATCCTCCAGGAGTGCCTTGAATAGCAGACGACTTACTAAGATTGTAATTCGATTTTTAAGGTTGCTACAAATCCATTTAAAGACTGGAGTGTTCTGCCACCAAACTATAAGGAGACACCGGCCAATGCCGCACCCAAGCGCCTCAAGAAACGTTAGTAGACCATCATCGCTTGTTAGAACGTAGGCCGTGATTAGTTTTAATAGTATAATTTAGTGATAGGGCAGTGTATCTGTTGCCGTGAGAATTGCCAAACCCGAATTACATTGTGAAGCCAGTGTGTGTTTTGTCACTCCAAAATACCTGTATTTGTTCTTATTTTTTTTATAATAGCTTGGTTTGTCCAAGCCAGTTTGAATGTTTTAATACATTTACATCGACTGTTAAAGAGCCTTTGCATTTGTATACAGTTTTCTATATGTACTTGAATCTAATTCGTGATATCCTTAAATGAGTCAGCATTCTAAAACTGAGCTAAATATAATTTTACTTTTGGCATTCTTCTAATGTGTTAACTTGTTCTAACAATAACAACAATTGAAATAAAAACCGATAAAAGAGAAACTGAATACAAAACAATGTAAAACTGGTACTTTTTATTTGCAAATACTTTTATAATTTTGGAGTGATAAAATTTTACAAATCCTTTATTATGATGTTAAAAACTTGATGCTCGATCATTATATCTTTTCGATTGTCAGATATTGCATGGGTGGCAGAAACAGACAAAAGTTTAAGAAAGACTTATATTTCTCTCCGTTTTTCAGCTATCAACGATGCTGATTATTTGAGTGCTAGCAAAATCAAAAAAGAAAAGGAGCGCGAAAAAGACATTTTGCCTGCTGGAAGCAAACGACGTGGACCAGCCAGCAGCTCTACTCCGGCGGTTGCCTCTAAAAGTACATCCAAGATAGCGAGCAGCTCAAAGCAACTAACAAAAGCAACAACATCTAAGGCCGCCACGCCCGCTGTGCCACCTGCAAAGGCGCCCATCAAGAAATTCAAGGAAGCCAAGGAGGAGAAGGAGAAAGTTGCCGTGGTAATTAAGAAAGAGGAGGACGAACTCAAGGGTCTGGAAGAGCTATACTATGGAATTAGCGATGGTACCGAGGAGTTCTATGAGCATTTCCCTTACAGTTCTCCGCGAGCCAATCCCGCTGAGCTAACTAGAACTGTAGAATGTCCAATTTGCTTCAATGGGGATACTTATGACTCAAATGAAAAGCTGCAAACACATCTAGTGTCGCACATCTCGCCCGAGGGCAAGCAGCATCAGTTCCAATGTCTGTTCTGCCTGGAGAAACATGCAACTGAATCTGTGCTGGCCAAGCACAACCAAATTATGCATCCCACTGAAACGAAGACTGATGGCTCTCCATCGTATTATTGCTTGATTTGCCAGCAGCGTCACAATTCGCTGCATTTACTAACCGCCCATCTGCAGAAGGTCCACAGCACATTGGAGCTGCCTTACTGGTGTCAGTCGTGTGGCTATCGTTCTTCTTCTCATCGGGATCTCGTGCGTCATTTCTACGATGATCATAAAAATCAAAACTTCCTACAGTGCCCCTATTGTCTGGACGTAAGTTGTTCAATAATATGATCGCATCATTGTTTTACTAACTTATTCTTGTTCTATTTTAGATCTTCTATTTTACACATAAGGGAAAAATTAATCGATTGCGTATTGAGCACTATTTTATGCACTTGGACGAGCACGTTAACAAGCGGGAACCATCGCTGCGTTGTCAGAAGTGCTCGCTCAGCTTCTTGGAGAAGGGCGATCTTAAGCAACACACGGTCTTGCACCATGTCAGCATGACCAAAACAAACAGACCTGTGCGTCTGCTACTGAATAACTCGCTGCTGATTCCGCCTCCCAAAGTGCGCACTCATCATCGTGAACAGCCTCCGTTTACATCCTACAAGCGACCCACTTTCTTTGCCTTCCTTGAGGGTAAAACATGTGCGGAATGTAACACGGATATTGTCAGTGAGGAGACGCATTACACGTAAGCTAAAGAAGGCGAGGCGTTTATGTATATTGTAATTAACTGTAATTATCTTTCACAGTGGATGGTTGCATTGCGTCAAGTGCAATTTTCAAACATGCTGCGAGCGGGCCCAGTTTCGACATGGCGTGGACTGTAATGGGAACTTTGTGGATGCCATGGAAGTGAACATGCTGCAAGAGATGCACTGCATTTGTGGATTTGCCGCTAGCAATGGCAATAAAATGGCACAGCATTTGGCAAACTGCGGTCTGAGCACCTGCTACCCCAGCTTGGAGGTGGCCAATGAAAATGCTGTCAAGCGAAATATGCTTGATATGCTGGGTCTGGTGCGTCGCGATGGTGAAACTTCAGGCGAGGGTGGTGATATGGGCGATACGGCAGATGGTTCGATCGACGAAGGCCACGAGCAGCAACAGGGAACGGAAGATGATGAGCAGCAACAGCAACAACAAGATGTGCAACAGATGCAGCAACAACATCAACAGCTACCAGATGAATCCCAGCAGATACAAGATAATGTTCAAGAAAGTGTGCAACATCATCAGGCTTATTTGGAGAATCAACCTCGATCAGAGCCCGATCCACAGATGCCCGAACCACAGATGCGCGAACAGCAGGCGGCGCCAATACAGTTTGGTGAAATGGAGGCAGCACCTGTCATGATGGATCCTCAGCAGGTACAAGCTGCTGCCAACTTTGCCCAGGTATCTGTTGTGCAACATCAGCAGCAGCAACAGCAACATCAGCAGCAGCAGCATCACCAACATCAACAACAACACCAACAACTGCAGCAACAACATCAACAACAACAACAATACGGCATGGCTGGATACGGACAAGGTGCACTCTCAACGGACATTGACATGCCGCTCATTGGTGAACTCGCCGAACCGAATGCGCCACCAACTCCACAGTTTCTCGGCGAAGTACACACACCCATGTTCGATGCCGTGGCCGCTGCTGAGCAGCAGCACTACCATGCCCAGCAGCAACATCATCATCATCCGCAATGATATAGAGCGGCAGGCAAGCTCAAACCACGCGATTATCCGCTGCACTGGCAGCACTATTAGAATTAAACAACATTTTACATATGGTATATATTGCAAAACGCATTCATGTATAATATGAGTAAAAATTTCATATACTTACAATACAAATTTGTAGATGAGCATCGAATATTGCACAGTTAATATTGATATTGATGGACATTTGTGACACATGAAGACAAAATAAATCTGTTTTCAAATTTCAAATTTACAAATTACATAAAATAAACTTATAATTCTAACCACAATTTGAGTCAATTATTCGCTAGACGCGCAATACCGTAAATAATCACGAACATATATTACAAACACAAAGATAATCTTCTTTTCGAAATCCAATTTTGGAAGACCGAATCTTACGTAGGACATTACAATTGAGGCGATCCGCCTTGTGATTAGACAAAAAAGAACTCTATGACTATTGCTGGATATTTTTGTCAACTGCAGAGATTGCTTGAGGCATGTGATTGTGATGCTGTTGGTCATTTTAACTGCTGCCGTTGCTTGGATTTCAGCAGCGCGGACAGTACCAGCGCCGTGTCCAGCTCCTGTTGTGTGCCGGGTTCGTTGTCCAGCGAGATTTCGGCAGCGCGTTCATGAAAACGCGCCAAGACTCGTGGTCGATAGTCTGCCGGAAAATAAAATTAATAGTATTTCTGTTTCTGTAAAGGATTTCAGTATGTTCAATAGGCTTACCGACACTACCGGCGAGTGGATTGCCAGTGAGTCTTAGAGTTTCCAACAGTGGCAAATTGGCAACATTGTCCACCTCATTTAATTCATCGATTAGGTTGCAGCTCAGATCCAAGTTGACCAAGGAGAGTAGCTTGCGGAGGCCGCTCAACGACTTGATCTGGTTCTGTGATAATTGTAGCGTCACTAGATTTCCCATAGTCAGATGCCAATCCACACATTCAGATATCAAATTGCCAGAAAGCGATAGTAGCTGCAAGTGCGGTAGCTCTGTCAAATTTTGCACTTGACGTATACGGTTCTGTTCAAGTATAAGGCGTCTTAGTTTGGGTGCCGTTCGTACGCTACCATCGATCTGGGTAAGCAGATTGCCGCTCAAGTCCAGTTCGGTAAGCTCGTTCCATGCATCTGTGCGAATCAGCTCATCGTCCCCATTTGCAGTAGACTGTCCTGCCACCTCTGGTGGTAGAATGCTGGGCACATCGCAAGCCTTGTGTAGATTGTCGCATAACAGCACCTGATTGATGTGTGTTATTGTAGTGTTGTGCACGCAAATCGTTTCCAGCGTCGGCTTAAGCAGCTCAATGTCCACAATGTTTTCCGTGGACAGTGCTGAAAATTTGAGCGTCTTGAGATTACGGAATGCATTCAAGTTGAAGCTTAGACGATTCGGAATGATGTTGCTACGTTCGATTGGCACATCCACCGTGTTATAGTCTTGGGCAAAGCTGGCATTATCCTTAACGGGCGTCACCACCAACGCTGCTAGTTGTGTGCAAAAGTCCAGCACATGGGAGAAGTCGTACTTTCCCCCCAGCTCGTTACTCGGCGGACAAGGTAAAGCAAGTCGCTCACTGATGGCGTATACCTAGAATATAGAACAGGTTTCCATTGTATACAAGATCAATATTTCATTGGTAAGTTAATTTTAATAAAATAAATATTAATACAGAACAATTTGCGACTGTAATTTCTCTTTTTCACTCAAAATTCTACAAATAAATCATAAAATTCAAACGAATTTTGGCTCATTTAAGACAGCGGGTTTCAGCTCATACTCGTCTTTCCGCAAAAAAACCGATAGCATCATATGCAGTAGGGCTATTCCCATTTTCTTGCGCTGCTCTTTGGTGTACTTGCTGCGTGCCAAGCCAAAGTACACACCAATGCGTCTATTTGTCAGGTTACTCATGCCCAAGGCGTCGATCATTGCCGCCTCGCGTGTGAGTGCATCATTTGAGGAGATTTTTCGGAATCCACGCAATAGAATGACACCGCGTTTCTGTCGCCACAGATGGACAATCAGTGCCAACTTGGGATTCTTGGCCAGCACAGGGGAATTTGTTGATTGTTGCAACAGCTTGTGGGCTTGCTGTAGATGGACATAGGGACGAAATGATTTCCCTTTGCCCACATAGAATATGGCTCGTAAGAAGGTTAACCACACATCGATAACATGCATGCTGTGGGCTCGTTTTCTGAGCCCATTGGTTATTCGAGGATCCAGCAGCAAGTAGTTAAAGAATATTGGTTTGCTCTGATCATGTTTGCTGAACCATCGGCTGTGTCGATCGACAAACCTGCAAAGCTTTTTAATGTTTGCCAAGTTGTGCTCTGATTGCAGCGTACTATTCAGTTCTGGGGAGAATTTCGTTTCGGGCAAGTGAATTTCGCCTAGTGAATATTTAATACCGCGACTTTGCTGGCTTTGGGGTGGTCTGGTTAATATTGATGGCACTAAGACTGATAATTTTGACATTATTCGTGGTAGGAAGGGGTGACAACGTATTAAATAATAATGAAAACTATACTAGAATGTTTACTTATTGACAAACGAACAAGAAAATAAATAAATCATTTCTATTTTCTAATTTTACCTACTGGGACTTACCTCAAGCGCTGATAGATTATATTCCTTTTTGGAACTGAGAAGGGCATCTCCACTTTCGTGGAAGAGCTTGGCTAGATCCTGCAGCAGATAGATAATGTCATATTTGTTGAAATCCAAGAATTCTGCCAGCAATCGTGGCAGCTCATTACGAAAACTGGTGAGCAACCCCTGCAAATATGTTTCCAGCTGCTCTCGGCGTTGTTCCAGAAATGCAGGTTGCTTGTTTCCAACTAGCTGCAACAGTAATAAATGGAATACATTTTCAAATAAATACACACATATGTACATTTATTCAATGGGGGCGTACCTTCTTTGGCGGCAACAACTTCTTGCTGATCGATGTATCCTCAACCAGCTTGTCGTGCATCTGGGCGAAATCTCGATAGCGTCGTTCCACAAACCATTCCACATTTCCCACACGTACCTAAAGTGTTTTGAATGCCACAATGTAAATTAATCATAACTATAAGTCTTCAGACTAGACTAATACCTTGATGTCATAATATGTAATCCCAGCTGAGCTCTCGACGGAATATTTTGGAATTGTCACAGACGTTTCCTCGTACTGGCGATAATAGCAAGACATTGTTCAAGTGTGTTCCTGTTTCAGATGCAGGTTTCAGCAATACGCGTATTTTCTAAATTGATTTAATCGATGAGCATAGCTGTTGCACTTTATTATAAGACGCTTTATCAATTCATTTCTAAATATAATAACTTTTACTAAGTCTCTACTGCGGTTATTGTTGTACAGCTGATCTGAGCAGCAATTAGGGATGGAAGTTATTTCAAAACATTCACAATAGTTGCAGCTATAACATATCAGATATATTACTCACACGACAATGGGTTGTAAATTGTTTTCGACGTACACATATAATTATGAGGGCGACAAGTTGAATTAGATCAGCTCGTATTATTTGTCGTCAATGTTTAGTTTACAAGAAAATTGTTTCCATATCGTTATTTATCGATAGGTCCATTCGCGCAAACCTTGTCATCTGGCAACTCCAGTTTGAGCATATCGGCAAATTTGTTTATATTGCTTGTTGGCAATTTAATGCCGAGAGCCCTAAGAAAAGGACAAAATTGATCTTTAACTAAGCAATGTCACTGCCCATGCAATTAAGCACATTCATAATATTAAGCAACGCATAAATACTTGTGACTCAGCTGCAAAATGGCTTTCTTAGCTGACTGTGTCATTGTGTTCGTATCGCAGGTAAGCGGCTTGTGAGGAACTATGACTCGTCTTATATTATTTTGATTGGTTTTCCTTTTGATGCAGATGATATTCTTCGCCGGCGGTTGGCTGTTCTTCAACAAACAACTCTTCAAGCACTATGAGATACGTCACATATCTGTGCAGTTGATCTTCTCGTCAACTTTTGCGCTATCCATAACAATGTTCGAATTGATCATATTCGAAATAATCGGCGTACTTGAGTCCAGTTCTCGTTATTTCCATTGGCGTCTGGGTCTGACGCTGTTACTGTTCATGGTGACAGCTGTTATACCCATATACATTTGTTACTCTGTGATACACAGCATTTCCTTTTGTAAGTCGCATTATGCTATCCATTATTTTCTATATTTCATATTAGATAACTCTTCCAGTTTCCGATAGATGGGTACGCATTTTGACTGCTGTATCCTGGGGTGTCTTTCTCTACGGGCTCTGGCGCATTGGAGAACCATTTCCGCTGCTCAGTGCCTCGCATGGCATCTTTACCATAGAGCAGGGAGTGTCCCGCATTAGTGTTATTGGCGTCACTGTCATGGCCATACTCTCAGGTTTCGGTGCCGTAAATTACCCCTACACCAGCATGACCTATTTCATTAAGTAATCACAGTTGACCTAGCCAAGTTCTTCGCTTATCAGCTCTTACGCCCGTGTGTTTATTGCAGGCCAGTTTCACGCAGTGACATCATCTGTTTTGAGCGACGCCTGGCACTGACTGTGGATATGCTGACGGCAAAGAAGCGTCGCATTGCCATGGCCGTCTATAATCACAATAAACAGCACCCGATCAAGCCAAGGATTTGGGATATGCTGACGTCAGCAGTGCATAGATCTACTAGCAATGGCGAGGGTAAGTTCTCCATCCATTTTTTTTAACAATTCAACTAATTGTAACGCTCTTTGAAGACATTAATCAGCTGAAACAAGAGGTATACGGCCTGGAGGAACTACAGCGATCAGTATTTCTGGAACTGAGTTCTCTGAAAAACATGGAAGAGCGTCAACGTTGGTCACAGACTCTGCAGGGCAAGTACTTTAATGTGCTTGGGCATTTCTTCAGCGTATACTGTGTCTACAAAATAATTATGGTTGGTACCTTCTTATGTAATGACTGTAATTAATAGTCATTTAGTATTGTGTTATATTTTCAGTGCTGCATCAATATAATTTTTGATCGAGTGGGACGCAAGGATCCAGTCACACGTGGCTTAGAAATTGCCGTGCATTGGTGCGGTTTTGACATTGATTTGGCCTTTTGGAATCAACATGTTTCCTTTCTGCTTGTCGGATGCATTGTGGTTACCTCTATTCGAGGTCTGCTTCTGACCCTAACAAAGGTAGGAGTGTCCACAATAGTTTCCTATTATATATGCCTATTTATATTTATTTGTACGTTCTTTGCAGTTTTTCTATCGTATATCGTCAAGCAAATCAAGCAACATTATCGTGTTGATTCTTGGACAAATTATGGGCATGTACTTCTGCTCGTCAGTGCTACTGATGCGCATGAATATGCCGGCCGAATATCGGGTGATCATCACCGAAGTTCTCGGCAATTTGCACTTCAATTTTTATCATCGTTGGTTCGATGTCATATTCCTGGTTAGCGCCCTGACCACCATAATCGTATTGTACTTGTCCCGCAAACCCGTTCGCGTGGACGATTCTGATTTACACTGAGATGCACAATTGAGAGACACAGACATGACAAGGTTATGATAAGTTAAAACTAATTGATTAAGAATCGATTAGTATATCACAATTAGTGCGAGCTTTAAGTTAAACGATAACATACTAACAGCATGTAAATCTATATTCCACCAGTGTGTGGGTGTGTGTGTATATGTTTTTATTAAGTATATATATAACGTAGCACAAATATCAAAGTTATGTCATCCTAAGTAAATCAAAGTAACGAACTGTTCAAACCAATAGAATCAACTTTATTTTGCTTTTGCGGTTGGAAGCCCAGATGAAAGCTCTCCCAGCAGTGTACCCAGTATTAAGAGAGCTTTTGGGCATAAGTTGGGGATATTCTTGTTGGGCCTCTGGGTTGAGAAGGATATTCTGTTGGTCCTATAGGTTGAGAAGGATATTCTTGTTGGTCCTCTAGGTTGAGAAGGATATTCTTGGTCTTCTCAGTTGTTTGGGCACAAGTGTTCTAAATGTGCTTTTTGTTGGCTCAATATTGAGTGAATCCCACTGTTCCGAGTGGTCGGTTGTCTCATTCCAGTGTTGCGCTTGCTTAACATTCTCTTAACAGTGCGCTAACAGTGTTCTGTTGTTAGCGGTTGTTGGGTAACGCGAAGGCTATGTGAGGCTAGATAAGCAGGTATTGGGGGCCTATTAAAAGGACTTTACCTCAGCTGAGATAATATTGCCCAAAAATTCATTGGTTGACAAACTCATTTCTTGTGATATAAATTATAAGAGGCTATTAATATTAATTATTATTATTATTATTACTGTTAACATATATTTAATTGAATTACTTTTCTTCTGAGCTATTTATATATTACTTATTTGATATTATATCACCTCGACACAATTGCCGAATGCAATGACTTCTCCAAGGGGCAGTTTGTGTAAAATGAAGGCGCGAAGATCACGCCTAGAGGCGCAATTTCAATTAAAGCTGGCGAACATTTTAAATATTCATAAGTACCCAAAAAGGAGGGTGAGAGCAAACTTGGCAATGCATGTCAATTCAAGCCACGCCCACACAGTACCCGACTGCCGGGAGGCTGGCAGCCTAATGGCATATTCCTTCATGGGGTCCATTTGAAGCTAAAACCCCATTAAATCGTTGCGGAAGATAAAACTGAGCAGAAAGCATTTAAGTGTCTGGCTGAATAAATCATGAAACAAAAATGATTGAAGGCTATACGCAACAGACAGCTAGAGCGAGAGAGAGGAGGGAGAGAAAGAGAGAAGGGTGAGAAAGATGACCCCAGCACCAGCAGTGCACGCGCCTTGAAAGGACAGAGAAAAGCGCATCCGCTGGTAAGCGAAACGATGTAATCAGCTGTAAATTCGATTAGCTGTTAAACAAAACACGAGCTGGGCCATTGGCTCGCGATGGGCACCAGTTGACGCCGTTGTGGCTGAGAGCTTGGGCAATCTACATAGGTAATATGGGTATTAGCATGATCCTATTGTGGGCACATGTGACACACTTGGCAGCGGGAGGGATGCGATGGGGGTCTATTTGCCTTTTGAAACAATCACAATTACTTTTAACGATACCATCTCTAATTATGTGCCAGGCAAGGGGGAAGGAGGTCAGGTTGTCAGCTGTACTGTGCAAGGTGGCTTGCTTGGGTTACCTTATCGATTTCATCGATTAGTGATTGATAATGTGTTTGGCCCGCTTTGCCTGGCTGAAGGCAGTTTCACGTTGTCATTATGCAAATTTGAGAGCTGCCAATTGATTTCAATTTCATTTACTCTGCGTATACGTAACGTGCCATATGCTCTCCCATAATTAATGCCGCGCGCCACCGCCTTGGCTAATTAGCATAAACTTAATTAATTTCCCTGTTTGCACTTGGCCTCCGCTTTGCTCTGTCAGCTGATTGACAACTGCAAGTCCCCGAAGGCACACAACACACACCGGCGCGCCAACTAAGCCGTAAATCGGAGTCAATTGTCGTCCCACTGCCTCCCACTTGCTCTGCCACTCAAGGCGTCTGACACTGGCAAGCACTGTCGCGCGTATTTGGCATATTTCCTGTATGACATTTGACCTTTGTTGGGCATTCACGGCACGGAAAACGTGAGAGCAGGTTGTAAGAGTCGACTACATCTGTGTGCTGTTTGCAGGTGGATCCTGTGCGTTCCTTGCGCGAGTCTCTAGCTGCCTTCAAGGCATGGCTAGATGGCAACGGCATTAGCATAAAGCAAGACTGCTCCGATTGCTGACGAATTTGTGACACTCGTTGGGCCAATTATGCAGCAGCTGCCTCTCGCCCGCCACAGTGAGACATTTCTATGCGCCGCAGATGTAATGGATACGGCATGGAAATTCGAGATAAGCCTCTGATTGACGTTCAGCAAGAGAATCGGCTGGAGTTACCTTCAAGCCCAAATGCGCCTTAAGCCTTAAATGCTACAGAAAATACGGAGAAGAATAAAGTGAATTTTAGTGGTAGGTCCTTTCTAAAGCTCAAGTTGGAAATAGTTGAATGAATTTCGTTTAGATACTGTTGGAGATCTGGCAGCTCTGCTAGTTTACCATTCACAGGAGTCTGCATAATTAATCGATATCCTTTTATATTATCGCACAATTATTCTTCATCGATACAAACTTGATATATAAAAATTACAATCCTGTTTATACCTAAAAATTTTATTTAGAATCTTGTTCGCCATATTTGCACAACATAATTCCCTTTAGCAAAACATTACAATCTCCGTAAAATAACTAAGGAAAACATAGACTTTGTAATCTCAATAGGCCAATTATCGAAGTACACTACTTGTGATCGCCTAATCACCACCTCATTCCACTGTTAGCCAGTTTAATGCGCAGCTCTTCGCTTTGCCATTAACCTTTGGCATGCATCTTGGCCCCCATTACGAGGCCTCATCGATGCTTATGCACAGTCCGTTTACTAATTAAGTTCTCCCCTGGGCAATGGCGCTCATTAGCGTGGTCGGCAAATAATTGGAGACGCTAAGAGCAGGTAAAAATGTGTTGTTAGGGGGAGGAGCAGCAAGCAGAGGCGGAAGTGGAATCGAAGTGCTTACGATTATTACGCTGATTGCGGCGAGATGAGCTTTGCAATGAACTGTTCCCACTTCAATTGAAGACGCCTGGGAATACACTTAATTAGAGAGTGGAAATAGTGAGAGTGAGATAGCTGATATAGTTATTGTTGCCGTCGCACTTGTCGCTTGACCAGGTGCACAGTGATGAGCAATCCTTGACAGGCTGATGAATGACGAAATGATTGAAAAAAGGGCGCACTAATACATTACCAAACTGACGTGAGTGTGAGTTTTTGTGTTCTCAATGCAGATTGCCAATCAAATTATTTGAAATATAAATTATTTAAAAGCAATGCAGGTGGAGTTGGACGGGCTATACAGGGTGTGCCGTTGCTGCGGGAGCATCAAACAACACTTTGTTTGATTGCTGTTGGTCTGGTTACCCTGTGCAAGGGGAGGAAACGGGCCCGGGAGAGAATACAGCAATTTGGCCTTTTTTGCAGCTCTTGCTTTAATATATGACAGGCCAGACTCGCCGCCACACCCGAGCGCACTGCGGCCTGTGGATTCCCAGTTGGGCTCAGCTGGGCACGGCATCGGGCTTGTTAATAATGTCGATGATGATGCCGATGCTCATCCAGCTGGCCAGGCTTGCCGTGTATTGATGGCAGCTCAATAATTCAATGCAGCTGCCCTGCCTACAGCCTGCACTGCCCCTCGCCCCCGGACACTCATTAAAGGCAGAGCAGGCAAAGTGGCGGCGAGTGGGCTGCTGGAACATGCGAATAACTGCGGCAGAAGGTCATTCATAATATCGTTAGGTTTGCTTTTAGGCTCACAAGGACACGCCCAGGGGGCAATGAGAGGGGCAGGCAGGCAGGGAGGGCGGTAGGTAGGTAGGATAGGTTAAACTGAAATGTTACTTGTTGTTCGAGTGGACTCACATGCTGTGCCATTAAGTTTATCGCTGCACGGCATCGGCCCTTTTGCGACACGCCCACAAAAGGGCAACGGCTGTTGTTTATTATGCATGTCGACGTTGCACTAGGCCCCCCACCCTATTGAGCCTGCAGTGTGCACTCTCTCCATTTAACTGTGCCAAGATTATTGCTCTATTTTGCACTTGAATGATTGTTGCACACTCTCACAGTTTGACTAAGTTTAATGCCAGCCCCTCTGGCAGCGAGCCCATCGCAGCCCAGTGTGTGTGTGTGTGTGTGGGTGTTGGTGTGAGTGCCTCATAAAAGTGCCATAAATGTTGATAAGACATGTTTGTCAGACACCTTCTTTGCACCTGCTCGCTTGATTGCTCAAAGCGAAGATTGAGCGCGTTTGGCAGCTGGAAAGGCGTTGGTGGTGACAGACTGTGGGTGGAGGGGAGGATGCTGCTGTCATTTGCCAATTTGTTTGGCATTATGATAAATGCATATGCTGCCATTACATAGGGTATTTTATTGCTTTTGGCGGATGTGAGCTGCCTGCAAGATAGTTCAGGAAGTCGTAAAAGTTTAGTGAAAATTTGTGAGTTTAGCTGCGAGAATTGAAGCATATCCTGCTCTATTTTTGGCTTTCATTTTCTTCTCTTCTTTCTATCTCATCCTCTTTATTACTAGTTTTTTAAAAAAAAAAACTGTTTAAAAGTATTTAAAAGTATTCTCTTTTACTTAACGCACGCTTTTTACTTTTTTCCTTTCTTTCCTTTGTCCTCCTTGCATACGTCCCGAAATTACACATAGTTTTTATCTTTTCTTCTCTTTTTATTCTCTTTATACCTACTAATTACCCTATCTTATTCTTTTTAACATATTTATTCATGTTACTCTTCATCTAATCTGTTCACACCATTATCTTTCCTTTTTATTATTCAATTCCTCTTTCGGATCTACTTATAACTACTTTCTCTCTCATTCTTATATATTCGCTATGTATCTATCTCTCTCTCAACATCTTACACACCCTTACTTGTTCTCTTTTCATTACTATTTTATATACTTTTCTATTGAACTTGTTGTTTCTACACCTATTCTACTCTCATTCTCCCCTTATCCTTATCCGTTTCTCTTTATCCCTCACGATACGATATCCCTGGTAATTGGGTTATAAGGCCCGACCATTACGAGTCTCGACCCGCTAACAGCTTCTGTCCGTCCTCATTTGTGTCGCATTGTGCGAGGCATTTGCAACGGCTGTGCTCCCACCATGGACCATTTGTTTTCCACTTGCAGCGAGTCGTCGTTGCCGCGCAACAGTGCAGGGCGGGGCAGCGCAGTGGTAGTGCAATGCATTCATCTCCGGCGTTGTCATTGAAGGCCTCAATCAAAGCTGTCATATGCAGCGACACGACCTTTCAGCGCCACACAACACGCAGTGGACAACAAGAGACTGATAGCAACCCCAATGTACATCACTTTCCCTACCCCTTGCCTCCATTGTGTCTCCTTCTTTTCTCTCGAACGTGTTGCGCGGGCTTTAAATGCGAGAATTATGCAAATGAAATTGACTTTTGTCTTCATCTTCTTGGTTATTGTGCGGCACTCACATGCTTCAGCAGCGTCAAAACGATTATTCTGGCCATAACCCATAATATGGAAGGGAAGCGGCATAGTTGGCAATTGATCGATAATCCTAGAATTGCGACAGAAGTGTAATATGATAGCTATATTAAGGAGGAACTACCTAAACTGGTTTAAAACACTGAAAGGACTTACGATACGTATTTCAAGTAAAACAAATTTAAAAGTGCCCAATGTTTTATCAAATGTTAGTGTGGCATCACTGGCAAACCACTGCGATTCATCGATTAATCGGCAGCATGTGCAGCATCGATATTATACACAGTTCTCAACACTTAAAAAGCAAAAACACCTTTAGTCACAAATATACTTATTGCTTTAATTATTTATCACATTATTTCCACTTAGTTTCGAAATAACAAATTCAAGTGCTCGCCAAAGTCGTAAGGATTAATCATACTCTCAGGCTCTTTGTTAAACAGCTTCAGCAGAAGGTAGACTCGCAGACTGCGATCGGTAAAGTTAGCCAGGGCAAGTAGCTTGAACAACATGGCAAAACCCAACTGAGCGTAAATGTATAAGGGATCTTCAGGAGTTTCTTTCAGATAGACAGTTCGAATCCTTCTATATGTTAAGCAGAAGGTGGCGATCCACATGGCTATAAAGAGCAGCAGATAGGCACCGAAATGTATAAAGTGACGCCTGTTAAGGCGTATGCGCCTCATGTGTCCAATCATCTGTTTATCCGGGGTAAAGAACCAGACATTGGCGCGACAGCACTTGTATAATCGTAAAATAACCGCGAGTATGATTAAATTAACTAATAACTGGGTAACTAATTTGAAGGGCAGTAGTGTTCTATAGGTCACGACATAGTCTTTCTTCCTGACTAGAAAGCTGTTCTTAGATTGGTCCTCCAAGTCGGGCACAATGGATGCCGCCTGCAGCATCACCCAGAGATAGGAGAAAGCCAAAAAGCATCGCAGCAATACCATCACACGACGTTTATTCTTCTCGCTCGTGCTCAGATCGGCCATTTTGACGAGATGGAAATATAAATATAGTATGATGAGGAATGTTTAGTATTGACAAAAAGTATCGATACTTGCAAAGCATACTAAGTGAGAAGTTCTCGAAAGTTGCAATGCTTGCTCTGCTCTATTTATACATATCAATTTACATGTGGCCATCCTGGCCCAATGGGGCATTCAATAACCTTGCGAGCACTCAAATGGCAAAGTTCAAATCGAGTTCAGCCGCTTATTTCGGTAGCAATATGCACACACACAGGCTCACAGCAGCGGTCACACACACAGGCACTCATAATTAATTGAGCCGCAACAGTTGTTGTGGTATGCGTGTTTTTTCCCACACTCATTGCGTATACGCGCTGTGTACACATTTTCATTATGGTGCGAAAACAATTGATTTCCCATGTTTGATTACGTGTTTCAGTTTCTCTTACTCCTGCAGTTTCTGCTTCTCTTCCTCTCTGTTGCTGTTTCAGTTACTGTTTCTGTTGCTCTTTCTGTTTCTCTTGCACACGATTAATTATTCTCGCTTACGGTGCCGCGGGTAAACTGCTTCCTTCTCGGTTAAGTTGACGATCTGAAATTGTACTCGGCCCTTGCCATAACCAATCGATTTAAATCACAATGTAGTTGATAAACAGTTGACAGCAGTGAGGGAATCAGCTCGTAAGATGAAACTTCACCTGCTGCTGTTGACACTGGCAATGCTCATGGGGCAGAGCTCCGCCAGGAAGTGTCCCAATGGCCGGGAATGGAATGCGGCTAGTGGTCAGTGTGAGAAATTCTACTTAGGCATACCATAATTAGGCTGCCAGCAGCATGATCATAACGATGACTATCATAATAAAGTGTAATGAACACAAGAAACGCATTAATAACTGTAAAAAAAAGGTGCGAGATAAAAGGACACTAATATTCGGGTTCAGTTTGAGGACAAAGCAGCCTGCTCCAACTGTCATTTATAACAGTTAAAGACAAAAAAGCAAAAGACCAGAATAACACAATATAAACGTCGAGCAATGTTGGGCCACAAAGAATAATGAACAACATGAAAAATTAAATGCCATTTTGCGGGGGCTGAAAGGATAAGTTGTCGTCCTTCCTCTTTATTTTCCCCTCTCTCTCCCTCTGAAGAATATGATGTGCTTTCTAGTATGTGGGCAGGCTCAGTTGGCCGAAAGCATTTTTCTGTTTTGTGTCCTTGCGGTTAATCCTTTGTCTGGCAACAATAAAGTGTTCAATATTCTGTCGACGCGTTCGATACAAATGCCGTCTTTAGGGCACACATTTGGGACGCCATTCAAAGGCTTTGAGGCAAAGTTCGAGACAAATTGTCACCCGGAAAGGGTCAAGCTGCAGCATGACGCTTTATATTCTCACCGGAATCTTGATTAGCGGCAAATACCAAGGGAGTTATTGAAAACTTCTTCTACAAATCAATGACGCATTTTTATAGCAACGTGTTTTATGTCAGCTGCCAAGTTTCAGCTTAAAGTTTGTAAAGAATAAAGTTTGAAACGTAAATGGAGCGCAGAAATCGATACTGAGATTCGACGAACTGTTCTTTGTGGTCTGAATGAAATGAAGTGAGCGATATGGAGGGGACTACGGTACGTATACGCAATGGACGCAACAATTTCAATTCACGCACATTTGTTTTATGATAATTATAATGATAACTATGGGCTGTCTGCCCGCAAAGGTCAGTTGACTGTTAATTACTGCCGGTGTGGGCGTGGACCAGAGTTCTCCAACATTCAGAGTTCTCACGCACGTTCTATTTTGGTATTCTATTTATGCGTTTCACTAGGGCGAGAAACCTCTCGTTATTCATTCATGCATTCAAAATTGATTTGACTATTTTAAACACATTTTCAGGAACTAATCTCATTAGTTTGGCTTAACAAGCTTGAGAAATTGCCTAAGAGAAATTCAATTTGTGGTTTCAGTTCTGTGCGAAGATGCTTCACGTTATTATCGGGTTTTCGCTGCTGTTTGCATTTACGGAGGCAATCCACAAATGTGGCCCTAAGCAGATTTTTGATATAGAAACAAAGATGTGCGAGGATCTCAAGTGTCCACGTGAGTAGAGTCTGGTCTACTTAACTTGCCCTTAATGATCTTATTGGAATTCTTCCTACAACAGATGGTCAAGTCTGGCTGGAGGACGTAGAGAAATGCGTTAAGTTTCGCAGGATTGTGAGTGGTGACGAGAAAGATTTGGTCGAAGAGGATTCAAAAGGAACGAAATCATGTCGTGACGGCTTCATCTGGGTGCCGTCATTAAAAATGTGCGCCCACAGACCAAAGTTCTGCAATAACGCGGCGTGTGTTAAGGTTAAAAAGCCCAAAGCCCAGGAGGATTGTCCCGCGAATAGAGTATGGAATCCTGCCAAACGAAAGTGCCTAAAACCCAAGCAAGTGGAAACGATATACACAGCGAAACCAATGACATACCAAGACACTGAGGCAACCAAATAAAAGCATTCGTCAGATTTCTGACAGATTTCTTGTTTGCATCGAAATGTATTAAATATCTTCGCTCTCTAGTTTATCTTCGGGCAGAAAATTGCTGTGTCATAAGGAAGAGAAGGGAGGGGGACATTGTGTACTCGCAGCTGGTCAACAAATTACGTATACGACGAGTCTGCCGCTGGCAATGCAGTGTCAAGTGAACTGTGACAAGGACGAAAACAAATAATGAAGCCTGAACTGTGAGTCGCAATCACTTTGCTGGCAAATAATCCATTGAGATCGATAAATAACTCAGTGGGAACTATAACTAGACAATTCATTTGCTCGTTCCCATTTAACGTTGCACATTTTGCAGCCCGACCTAATCGCATTGGACACTGGAGCCCAGCTCATGTGTGAACTTGTGAGGAGGCTGTCGTGCGCACACGCTGGCATATTTTGTGGTTGAGGTCCGCACAAAAGGTGTGAAAAGCAGCAGCTGCCGGCGTGCGGCTCTTTTGATTGGATGCTGTTGCTTATTTGGCACGGATTTCATCTGCCCGCCCGCCCACTCACCCATCCGTTCGTCTGCCCACTGTGCGCCCATTTCAAAAGTGGTTTTAGAAACTGAAAGTGGGAAGTTGCAAGTTGACGTCTCTTTCAGCTGCAAATGTGCGATAAATGTGGATTGCCATACAGCAAGGGGAATGGGGAGGGGGGGAGTGAATGACAGTGGTTGGCAGTGGAGCCAACGTGTTGACGCATACGGAATAAGAACTACATAATTGATTGCAGCCAACTATTTCGAGTAGAGTTGAATATGTTTATGCTTTCAATGCAATTTAAATTCCATTTAAAGGGGTGACTGCCAGTCGCAGCAACTCTTATTTGGCATGCGAGAAGTAAAACGAATCAATTGTTTGGTTTGCTTTCAATTGAAATATACAAATAAACGTATCGATTGCTTTAAAATGGATCAACAGATTTGAATAAAGTGGCAACTGACACAGTCTGTAGGGAACTCACAGCATGAATGTTTGATGGCCGTCAATGCATTGCTCACTTAGTCGCGGCACTCACAGAGCGCTTTGTTTTAAAGGCCTCATAAATTGCGCATACGTCATGTTGCACAGCGGGAAGGCAGATAGATAGCTTAGAGTTCTTTTTGACATTGCCTGTGCGCATAAATTCAACGCTGAAATATTTGTGAGCCGTGAAAAAGTCGACGGGGAAAAGTTTACCCAATGCCAACGGAATAGGCAGCAGCAGAGCCGAAGCACTTTGGCTTGACGGCTGCACACACACACGTGGAACTCGCATCGACATGCAATTGCAATGGCATGCAAATTGCTTCATCCACTCTTTAAACCAACATCCATTCCCCATTCCTCCTCCCTCTTCAGGCTGACGTGTCGCCCGTGGCAGGTTCAATTTGGCAGTCACACCTTCGCGTCACTTGTGGCACTTGTCCAATTTCGATGATGTTCCCCCAAAGGATTCGGCTTCGCTTTACGTGTGTGCGCTCTTTAGCTGTGAATATTTGAAGGATTACACTTATCATCAGAGGTTAAGCAGTTTGCCAGGCTCACTTTAGCGTCTCAAGTGGCGCTAGCAACTGCCTCTGTGTATATAACTGTTTGTGCTTGTGTGTGTGTCCGTCTTCCCAGTTTGTAGGTCAAGCACTGACGCTGCTGTCAACCTCATTGCCTGTGCTCTCTTCCTCTCTCTCTCTCTCTTCTGACAGCAGCGTCATCCTCATCAAGCTGAACCCCGCGTCATTGTCATCATTTTGCTCCGCCTTGTGCCAGAAGTTGCACACTCAGTTCGCTCACCTGCTCCAGCTTGCACTCTCCCTCTTTCTCTCTCCTCTCTCTCTCCCTCCCTCTCCCACTCTCTCTGTCAATACAATTACCAGGGCTGCAGCACTTTAAAGCACTTGACTGCAGTTAGCGAGCAGTTTTCGACCGATTTCAGCTTTAAATGCAAATGTCAAATGCAAGCAAAGACCTTGAGAGGAAGGAAGGGAAAGAGAACTGAGCAGGCATGGGATGAGCAAGATTGACGCCACTTTTGCGCTTCACTGACGGCCGCAGCAAGCCGCGGGACATCTCAAGCGCGCCAACAAAAAATCGTTAAATGCGGGGCATGTAAGTGAGCAGGAGAGGAAGGGGGTGTGGCACACTAAAATAGCAGCAATGTTGGTTGACTGTCGCTCTGCAATTTCAGGCGATTAATGGAGATGAGGCAGGAGGAGTCCCGTGGAAAATAAACAACTAGAGCATTCTTGTTATTCTGTCAAGTTTTATTTATTCATATTCATATTATTCAATTAAAATTTACTTGGAACACACTTTGATTTCGCTGTTGTTGCGGTTTGTATGTTATTTGATATATATAGGGATTGTTTTTATTTTTATTTTCGTTTTCAGTTTCATTTTTCGCTTTATTTTTTGTTTATAAATATCTTTCCCTTTTGTCTGTGTACTTCAGTTTAATTTCGTTTCTTTTATGTCATTTTGTTGTAGATTTTTATTTTGATTAACAATAAAATGTTAATGCGCTTCGCTACTTAGTTAGTTAGTAGTAATTAATTTGTATTTTAAATATTTGTTTGTAGGTTTTTGTTTTTGGTAAAAAGTTCAATAAGCGTATATATATATTAAAATATATATATCCTTACTTTAAATCACCTCGCAAATCAATAATTTAATTTTTAAAGTCGATTTCTATGCGGCTATACTATACACAACTTTTTTACTTTAACCAACACGAAGCTGATTTAAATACCTACGTATCCTCCAAGTTTTAATCCGATCGAACAATAAACATAGAAGTTATTCAAGAAAGTCTGTGCATAACTTCAAGTGCTTGTGGCAGTTTACAAATTAGGCAGGCCAGCGCCATCTGTCGGAAATAATTTGAAAGCATGTACAATACAAACGGATTTGAATTTAACAAATAAGATAAACCAAATTAAGAATTTAGCTTCCCAAATACTCTGCGCAGATGGAATTTATTTCAAATATTGAATGCCACGCCCACAGCCTCCGCAAATCAATAATTGAATTCATTTTTCAGCTCAGTTTGTAAGCGTCATACGAGTATAACAAGGTAGGCAGCGCCATCTGCCGGGCATAATTTGAAAGTGTGTACACATGTGTATTTGTATGAATTCAACAAATGAAACTACAACGATAATCACGCAACTGTTGCCTTCTTGCTTGTTTTATTTTATATTCAAAGGAAAAATGTAGAAAATATTAAATTAAAGATTAGTGAATTGTTTAAAAAACAAAAACACATATAGAAATATTTACTATGTAACATATGCACTATGTATGTTATGTTTATTCGATTCGAGTTCAACTAATAATGCAGTAATTTGACTAGTTGGATTGGCCAAGGTCAAGGCTCAAAGCACGCTGGGAGCAACTAAATGGAATCATGCACTAGCTGCCTAACGCCTAATCATCGTTAATGGGTGTCTCGTCATCCTTTGTCTTGATTAGCTTACGGGCCTTGCCCATTATGAATGCCGTGAGTAGGCCCAGAAACTGAAATTAATCATGATTATGAGTTTGATTGCCAGATCAGAAGAGAAACAGATCTCACCTCCAGGCCAAACATGGCAATGCAAGTGTAATAATTGATTTCCGCTTGCAACTTTAGCAATCTGGGCCCCTTGGTGGCGCATCCCTCCTCGTTGATGTTGGATGCATCACTGCAGTCGGCAGCATAGCAGCAACTCGCTGGCAATGCGCTTTGCTCGTTGGCCAGATAATCCTGCGGTCCATCCAGACCGCAGCAACGGAAGAGATTGTGTATTGGATGCATGGTATCCTCATACACAGACTTCTGGTCAAACAGGCGTCTGATCCGATCATCGAACTGGCGCAACAACTGCTCCTTCATGGACGAGTAGGTGCAGAAGTATGTGGCCAGGAGGGCAATTATCAAAATGGTGCAGATTATGTACTAAGAAGAAGACTTGTTAGGTAAGGTGTATATAGATTAGTAGTGATGGTTACTCACATATATGGAGTACTTATACGACTCCTTGAGGGCCACGTAGACGCCGAAGAAGGCGATTGCAAAGACAGAGACGCCGCACAGTGCAGCCGCATAGCCGCCGTAGACCGAAGAGGCTGAGCCCCAAACCACAACGCCACAGGAAAAGAAAAATATGTTGAGCACCTAAGGGAATAACAAATTAAATAAATATGTTAACTTTTTAGGTATTTTAACTACTACTTGATAGTATTATTATTACTTAAGATTAGCTAAAGGGCTTAAAAGAAGTTACTGTAAACACATTTCCAGCCTCATCACATCTGTTTCTAAATAACAAACCCGAAAAACAGAGCACCTTGCCCTAAGAAGTCTTAACAGTTGCGTCTGCACTTCGATAATATTGATTTTTTGCCCGTCTGTGTCTTGTGTCTCGATTGGCAACATGCTGTCTAGGTGGGCCAATGCGCAGGCCGTGGAGAAGGTCTGCCCTGCATTTGGGTCTTGCATCATGGTCAATGACTTACCGATATGAGAATACATGTGCTGAACAATGCATATTTCCAGGGAGTTATCGAGAAAGATTGCTCCATGGCGCTGGCCAAAGGAACTTGGTTAAATAATATAAACAAATGGAAAAATGTTAGACGCGCCTCGTGGGAAATGGTTTCACACTTACGACTGATTTTCTGACGGGCTGCGAGTAAACACGAGTGGGCAAAGCGACGATTTGTTTATGGCACTGTAAATGGGCTAAGCCGTGCACCCGGTTATGCTTCGCCGGACAGGGGCATTACGGAGTGGACTGGTCTGCGTTTTAACCTGGTTGCTGGCAGCCGACTGACAGCTGAGTGCGACTCGAAGCCGCACAGTGAGAGCCGGCAATGCGAAGTCAGCGCAGGCGCTTTGCATACTAGTTATACAGGGTGCTCATGCTGCGAATCGCTGAGCAATTATAAATCCATTATAGCACGCGTCGCATGCTAAATTGAGTCGCCAACTCCACTAAAAATAGCGCTAAAATTGATTTAGCAGTTTCATTCAACAAGCGGCGCCAATAACATGATATTCAAACTATATTGGATGATATACGCTATATACCTGTTGCACATTGCATGTGTGAATGTGAGTAAGAGATTCACCAACTATATACAACTAATCATATTCCCTTTCAGAGCACTTTCATCAAGTTCAGCAACATCACGTGCGAGAGCAAGGACACGAACATCTGTCCTGTGGAATATTGTTATATAAAGGATGTGAATCGGCTCAAGAACTATATGAGTCTGCGCTATATGCTGCTGAGACCCATACAGAAGGATGTCGGCGTAAGAATTGATGCTAGATAATGTAACATATATCTTATTCCATTTCTTCCACAGTTTCACATGAGATTGGCGGTGCGTAACAACGGCTGGAAACCATTTCTCTATGCCATCGATATAGACATGTGCCGATTCTGGAAGATGCGCTACAATGCCATAGCCAAAATGTTATTTGCATTCCTCGATGGTCACACAAACATAAATCACAGCTGCCCCTATACGGTGAGCCGGATTGGTAAAAATTAATGCAAATTACTTCAAGAACTTTCGATTTTCAGAAAGAAAAGTATCTGACCATCGATAGCGTGATGAATACGGAAGTGAATAAACGGCTCCACGGCATTCCACTGGGCAAAGGACAGTACGGACTCTTCACTAAGTGGTCCTGGCAGAACCGGACACTCGCCGAGACAAACATATTCTTTGAAGTTGTAAACACTTGAAACAAGATTATTCAGATGTGCATAATAGATAATATTATAAATTCGATTTAGAGCTTTATGTGGCTTTGTTATTGACAATTATACAATGTAAATTAATGTTTATAGTTTGTTTTTACTTAGGTAGTATTAATTTTGAAACATTCGGATCCATTTTGAACATCTTTCGAGTTAGTTAACCGTTAAGTATCAGTATAAAGTTAAGGCAATATGCCAATGCAGGGTTTAAATATTAGTCTAATTAATTTAATTAATACTTAGCTTAGCTAATTCTCTACATCTCTACTCTACATCCAGACGGCATTGTTGCGTCGTCCTTGATTCTTCAGCCCGGTTAGCAGCATCCAACCCAAGAAGATGCCAATGCCCTGCAGAGAAATATAGAATATACAACAATGAAAATAGAAAATAAAACATAAAAATGGAAATGGAATAGAATGGAACTTACTTCAGTTATGATCAGCAGATAGCAAACGATCTTGAAGACCAGCAACCTGCCGTACAGATACTCCTCAAATTGGGACTTGCAGCCCACCCTGTACAGACTTGTATCATCGACACACTTTTCATCTATACAACATGTCTTGGGTATGGAGTGATGGATCACGCCATAGTCCTCGGGGTTATTGACACCACAGCAGTGCAGCCAGGACTCGTAGTAGGCCAGTGCACCGGTCTCATTGCGCTCCAAGTCCCACAAGTGCTCGAAGCCATCGTTGATGCTGCCAGAAATGCCATCCTGGGTGCCATGCGAGACCATGCTGAGGAACAGCAGCTGGATGAGTATCAGCAGGCCCACGAAGATGACGAACTACAACGAAAAGAGAGAGAGGATTAAGTTACATGTGCTGCTCATCAATTTCCAGTTTAACTCACAATCAACAGCCGTCTAGGTGCCTCATGTATGGCCGCCAGGCAGCCGAAGACCGCCACGATGACTATGACGACGCCCAGGCCAATGATCAATCCGCCAGCGACATTCTCGCCAATGCTCACCGTGGTCACATATCCACTTCAAAGACGAACAGTTTGTTAGTGAAATTGTGTATTTATTTTTATGTGTGTGTTTCATTTGGTTTATTACGCGAACTCACAGAAAGAATATGCCAAAACCGACCAGCACCAGACCGAACACCTGCAACACAGCGAGAGAGAAGACAGGTGCGTCGTTTTAAAAAAAAAACAAATGAGAGACGCACACACACAGCCTCATTGTTGCCTCACCGCATAGACAAAGTTGAGCAGCAGCAGAAGATGCTTCACTGTAGTTTCCGATAGACTCATGTTGCGTTCTTTCTTATTCTATTGTTGTTGCTCTGCCAATGCAGCCACTGAGACTGCGACTGAGATTGAGTTGTTGCAAGGGCGCGGCTGACTCGACTAACTCACTCACTGACTGCCTAACTGCTCCGCTGTTTGCTATTTAAATCAGCGAAAATAAGCTGAATGCATTAAGTGGGTATTACGTATATGGCAAGAGCCAGTTTTGGATAGACTGCGTCGACTTTGTATCTGTCGGCGGGGCTGCTGCTTCGGCTGACCGCTGCCTCTCAGTGGCGTGAATCAACTGAAACAAATGTATATTTTGTTTCTGAAAACCGTGAAACACTCGACTACACTATACTACACACACACTGATTTTCCCCACATCAACTGGCGATCTATGCTCGAGAAAATCGAGAGCCGCCCACATTCGCTGCTCTTATTGGGAAAGGCGAAGGCGCTTCGTTGCTCGGCTGCTCCTAAGTGTGTGTGTATGTGTGTGTGTATTGTGTATGTGTGTCTCTGTGTGTGTGTTTTGTTTTTCTATTTTATCTCTTGGCATTCTCGTTTCGGATTGTTATTGTTATAGAGGCCCCTCCGTTCTGTTCCCCTCTCCTCTCCCTCGTTCCCATCAATGGAAAACCTACTCATTTTGCTTTCAGACATTTCGCTGTGTTTTTATTTTATTTATCTTGCAGTCAACAAGAAATTAGTCAATAGCAACAGGTTTTATTTTACTGCTGCTGCTTCTGCGTGGGAGTCAGTTTACAACGCCGCAACATTAATGTATTTAATGCCACACGATGCGCTGGCATTGATATTTTTATCAATGAATCGAACGATGCGTGTAAAGAGAGAGATAGAGAGAGATTCCGCTTACTACTAACTACAATCACAATTGCACAAGATTAGGCATAGAAATCTGTAGAGGAATATTATGGACATAGTCAACAATTAAACTTATAACTAATTATAGAATCGCACGCGCTCGCGATGATTTCGTATACTATCCACCAAGTAGCAGGTCGTCACTGAGCCAACAACCTGTAGGAAAACAACTTCAGGTTAATCATGGGAATCACAATTAATCGACAGAGTTTGGCACTTACCTCGGTCACTATCAGCAGCCAGCTGATCGTATGAAAGTTGGCTGTCTTTCTGCTCACATACTGCTTGAACTTGCTCTCACAACCGTCTATGTAGAGATTCATGGGCTGCGTACAGTCCTTGTCCGAGCAGCAACTGGACGGCAGATCCAGATCCATAAGCATGTAGTCCTCGGCGCTGTTGCGACCACAACAATGTAGCTACGGGGATTAGAGGAAGAACAGTTGTATTATTTAATAACTTAAGACATCTTTTCAATTGACTATATTAATGTCAACCTTCTTTAGAAAAGTCTGGCCCAACTTTATACTTTTGTTTCACTATTTTACCATGCTTTACACAAATCTACAAATTTTTACAGCTCTTGATGTCTCTATTCCTACTCTACACAATTGTACTGTTCTCCAGCCCAATGCTAGTTAACCATACCCAACTCAATACGACTCTGAAGACCTTTATGTAAGTATACTTCGCTCAAACACTGCTCTACATGATTCCATCCCTACTCTACATAGCTAGATGCTACTCTAAACCTGTAAAACATAACTATAAATAGCTCGGCACAATTCTACACTATGGTAACAAGTTCACTACGAGGGTCGTTTGTGTTTTGGCACCTGCTCTAATAAACTGCTCCTGTCGGTTATTTAACAGCTGACTGTAAAATTTGAAAGCTGGTTGTTTGGTTTGCGTTTTATAGGCATTGAAAGCGACGATCTCGATCCCATTTTCGTTAAAATTCACGAGATCGTCTGTTTCATGCCTATAAAACGCAAACCAAAACGCAGCTTTCAAATTTTACAGTCGCTGTTAATCGATAACTGCTGACGGAGCAGTGTTGTTTTGGCAAAGTCACGGACTTCACACGACCCCATTTTAACCCTACTGAGCCCCAGTCTAAGCCCATAATACATATATACACACAGATTCGTGTAGTATACTCTACATAGCTCTGCTGAATTCTCCATGCAATTGTGATTAGCTCAACAACACCCTCTTCAAGTCTGTACGACTCAATTCCTACTCTTCAAAGCTAGAAGCTACTCTTAACCTATACTACAGAACTATACACTACTCAGACGACTCTACATTGCTCTACACAATTGTAATTATCTCAACTCTACTCTATCCTTATTTGATACAGCTGGACACTACTCTCAACCTTTGCTATAGAACTGTACATATCTCTAGGCGACTTTGCATGCTTATAAATAATTCAAAAAGACACTTATCCTACTCTATCTATACAACACTGCTCCTCTCTACACCACATTAGGTTACCCAAGACTTGTGTACTTTACCCCATTCAACTTACCCACTGCTCATATGCACTGAGCGTGCCATTGCTGGTGTTCTGCGCATCCCAGAGCTCATCGAAGCCTTGTCTCAAGGCATCTGGCAGAGCATCCGTGCTTGCGGCATAGCTGATGCTGAACATAACGAACTGTATGAGCAGTAGCAGCAACAACAGCACAGCGTACTGCAAAGTTAATATAAAGTTAACAATATAATGTCAATTTCGTCTTCTGTATCTCTAACTTACACTGATCAGCATCCTTCTGCACTGCTTGAAGAGCGCCACAGTGCCAAAGATGCTGGCCACAATGATGACACTGCCGAGCAGTAGACAGAGTATTGCCGCCAATTTCTCGCCATGATCGACGGCATTCTGTTGATCCGTTATGCTGTCCAGCAGCCAGATGCCGTACCAGATGAGCAGGCAGCCATTAAGCTATTTAGTAGAAGGAATTTTGGCATGAGAACTGTTCACTCAATGTCACAGCAAGCAAAACAATTGTTTTATTTTCAGACTGCTGAATGACGACATGCGTCTCGACGCGTTACGACTTACAGCATAGAAGAGATTGATGACACACAGTGCGTTTCGCAGCAGGCGCGTGGTGCAGTACATTGTTCAATTGGCACCTTAGTTGACAGATTACAACATGACACCTAGCAAACACACACACGAGGCACAAACTAAATCTTTAATGTTCGGGCACAACAAACTATTCACGCTGCCAGCTAGACACACCTTGACGACAATGATCTGGGCTGGGCAAATACTCGCGAGCGACTCATAATCTCAAAATGTTGTTTGGCCGCATCTTGCGACGACGATGTCGCTGGCGATTAACCTATAGTTCTGTCGCTGCTGCACTGGCCAAAAGATACAAACTCGTCAACTCACAAGAGAATCGTCTCGTTTCATAAACATTCTATAGTCGATATCAAAGAAAACTCGGCAAGAAGAACAGAAATTAGCGTAAAGACGCCCACGCGCTGCCAGCGCACACATGTGCCGAGGGGAATACAGATACAGATACAGATACAGATACAGCTACATGCAGAGATGCCACACTCAGATACAGCTACTCAGCACTCAGTTGAGATAGAAAGAAAGAGAGAGAGGAGAGAGAGAGCTGAGAATGCAGACGGAAACTGCGGGCAGCCGAACGTCTTTTCTTTGGTCAATTCGGAAATGATGTCAACAAACAGAATATTTTGATCGAGCAATGAATTTTCCCCGACTACTTAGCATTGAAATTGCCCTTCAATGCGACCGCGGGTGGTACCCCTACTCAACCATAACTATAACTAAGCTGACAAACCTCAAATGATTACACATTTTTGGACTCTCTGATTTATTGGAAATTTATTGTAATTATTACAAGAAAATCGAAAAATTTGCTTTATTGTTGCGTAGGCACTGTGAAGCGAAGTTTTTGTGACAATCTTAAAAAGAATATAGATATATATATATATAAATACATGCATATAAATATTGTACGTAATATATATGTAGTTAGCATCATCGAAATCGAAATCGGCTTGAACACTGCATTTGGCACCTGTCGAAAGATTTTGTTAGGCTTCTAGTTTCGGATATTTATTCCATTTTGTTGTTGTAAAGATGATTTGATGAGGTAGACTAGCAAACGGCGCAATAATTGTTCTGGAAATTCGATTGCTTAGCTTAGTATGTGTGTGTGTGTGTGTGTGTAAGTAGTATTTGCACAGTATTGAGAATTCTTTGGCCTTGATACGTGTAGTATGTGTTAACATATGTGCTACGTGCTGCGATCGAACCTATTTGGGGAAGTATTTCGAGCGTCTCCAGCGATTGACAATACTGTTGGCCAGCACATAGGCGAGCAGGGCGCAGATAATCTGGAAAGTTATAGAAATATATATAAATAAATATAATAATTTGAGGTAAATGTAATCATTCTCACCTCAACACCGACTAGCACCAGTGAGAATATGTTGAAGCCCGTCCACTGTTCGGCAATGTAGTCCAGGAACTTTTGGCGACAGCCCTCCAGGTTCAGTTTGTCCGTTTGTTTGTTGTAGCAGCTCTTCGGCGGCAGCAGGTAGTCCTTGTAGCCAGTGTTGCCACAACAATCGAGCTGCAGTAGGGTGTCCATTAATATTTTATTTTCTATCTATATTAATATTGCACTCTTGACCTACCCAAGTTTCAAGACTCGCAATTTGGCTGACATTGCCGATGGGCTTGATGGGCACAGGCTGATCGCCCCACAGCTGTTCGAACTTGTTGTCCACATTGATGAGCAGCGATGTTTGGAAGATCCACAGGAATCCGACAGTCAGAACTTGCAGAATGATTAGCAGAATCACAATGACCGAAAACTGTAGAGAAAGCAGAAACTTCATTAATATTTTCGAACTTATCACGGAAATCCTCATGCTCACCGTCTTGATCAACTGGCTGCTCTCACGTGAAGCTCCAAGGATGCCAAAGATGGCGACCAGCGAGATGACAATGCCAGCAGCGATGATAATGAAGCCGGCAATGTGGAAGTGTTCGAATTGGATCACGATGTGCAGTCCGATGGCAACAACGAGCAGTGCGAAGATCTATAAAAAAATCAATTTTTAGCATAAATCACATTGCATATAAGTCTGGCCTTTTTTATGGCCTGCGCTGCGATGTGTTTTGCATTTTTATTGTCGGCTTTTGTCATGTTTTGCGAGCCATAAAGTGTTATTCTTTCGACTTAGCCGGCAACGTGTCGTATACGCGATATGTTAATTGTACAATCTATGATTCGCACTGCCCGCAGCAGCTTCGCTTTCAACAACGCACAACACGTTGGCCTTAACATGATTTTGGTCTCTTCGGGCATGTTGGCTGACATCACTCATACGCAGCGTTGTCGCGCTTTTCCCTTTCACTAGCTTCGTGCCGCCGCTTTGCCTGCACAATTAGCTACAAATTTATTATTGTGGTTGCATGCAACGCCAGTTGCAGTTGCACTTTTGCTATTTAGCAATGCGCACAGTGAATCATTGAACACATCGCACATTGCACTCGAATTTGGCACTCGCTGCCAGCACAGCGTTGTCGAGTAGTCGAGCCAGTCAGCATATACCCTCGAAATAGTTGGGTAAACGCGCAATAATTATTTTTACATTGTTTTTCCTGCAAACACACACACAAACACACACATACAACGAGCGTGTTGCTGTTTACACTGGGCAACCTGTTGGCTGTTCACAGTTGTCTGTTGACAATTGATAATTACAATTGTGAATAATATTTTGAATTGTATTAGAAATCAGTCGCGACATGCTGCCACACACTTCCGTTGAATCTTTGGCGCCACATTAAGTAGCCGCCCCATTGGCCTTACAGATTTTCCAGCCAGCATGAGGTAATTATGACTGATTTGTGCGATTTATCATGGCTGTGCACGCTGTTTACTTTACGCTTCTCTACTTCTTTTGGGCTTGGCATTAGCCAAAAACGGTTGGTAGGAAGTCTACATGAGTTCAACGTTTATCTTTACCCAGCTGCGCCTTTTAAGGCGTTGCAGTGTAATTGAATTAAGGCCGACGATTAATAAATTGTACGACAACAACGTTGCGTCTGTCGCTGTTTACAATTATGCAAATTGACAGACAAACAGGCAGACAGACAGAGAGACAGACGCACAGACAGATGGCCATCTATTACAGAGAATTTTAATTGCTGCCAGTTAGCGCTGAGGTCCACAGCTGTAAATGGTCAAGTAAGTAAAAGTATAAGCAGTCGATACAGTCATTAATATGGTTAAGTTATCGCCGGCATGTGGTACACCCTAATGAGGCGCTTGAATTAATGCCCGATCAATTGCGCGATAACAAGCTCTCAGCACTCAGCTCAGCCCTTTGCCAAAAGAATCGTTTGGCATCTGTTCACAGTGACAGAGAACATCGTGTAATTGATTTATGTCTCCATTGTCGCTGATCTTCTGCTAAAGAAGGCATGGAATCAAGGCGACAATGACCCTCGGTACTTAGACAGCGCCCCTGGTGCTGAACAACTCACTCGCATAATCATAAACAAATATTAGATCACCCGAATGCTAGTGACATGTGATATCTCTGTTCATTATCGCTCGGGTGTTCTATTATAAAGACTAGCGCGATAAGTGCCTGCAAAGGTGGCACACGGCAACAACGAAGGTTGAAATCAGATGGAAAATGAACGTTATTTTGCCAATTTACGTGTACAACAACGAAACTAGGCTAAGCCAGTAGCGTATACATATTTGCATAGACCCGGCACTTGATAAGCAGCGAGAACAACGTGAAACTGATTACGAGCAGAGGAATCAAAGGCACACACAGACACAGGCACAGATCGCGCAGGTCGCACAGCTTCGTCGAGGAATGTGCAAAGCAATTTTGGGGCTCAACTAGAATAACGACACAACTGTCATTGAGCCGAGCATGTAGCCGAGATTTATGTGGGGGCCCACAAAGAGCCAAACTGACAGCATAAATAGCCACAACGTAAGCGACAAAAAAGGTGGCGCCCTACCTACCTACGGACTGCATGGGAGGCCCATAGGCACACAGCTGGCATTTAATTAAAAAAAAAAAAGAACAGCCAAAAAACAACCGAAAAACAAAAAGAAACACTGCGCGGCGACCTCAGCGAATGAAGTAATTTTCGAGGCAGAACGACAGCAACAACAACAACAACAACAATTCGGTAAATCAAAGTTTACTCGCATGGAACCAGTGCGGAAAATTGCGCATACGCCGCGCTGTGCGCTATTTCTTTTGCCATTTCCTTTAAGCATATTTTCTCAGTCTCTCTCTCTCTCTGTGTGCCACATATTCCTAAGGTTATTACCGAAAAATATTTTTATTTTCTATTTTCCATTTTCAATTTTGTAATGCTGACGCGCCAGAAAATGACATCAACAAATCTAAAAAAAATAGAAAACTAAAACTAAAGAAATAAACAAAATGTCCACAAAAATAAACCAAAATATTCTATATACGTGTATGCTGACCGCCTTTAGCTCAGGGCCAAGTTTGGCAGCGTGGGTGACCAAGTTTTCAAATATTTAAGAGCAAATATAGTATGTAGAATAAATAATAATTTAAGTGACTGCAACCTACAGTTATTTTCGAAATGTGATTCGATTTCTTCTCAATATTTTGATTGCAAAAACCACTTTGTATATATGGACCATTCATTCGGTATCCATATAAAAGAGAAATGAACTCAAACATTTGTTTCATCGAATGTGATGAGCTGCGCCCAAAATCGAGCAAATTACCATAAGAATAACGACGAGTGAAAACACAGAAATGGAAACCTTCGAATGTAATTGAAATGCCGCCGAAAACATTTCAAACATTCAGCGATTCAATTGAATGGAAAACCTACCGGAGATGCGTAAGTTGAGAGTGTTTAATGTTTATCGTTAAAACCGCACGAAATTGGACTATCCGACAGCTGTCTGGGCCCGCATTAATTACACTGCTATAAATATTTATATACTTAACGGCGTGGTCAAGGTCTATGCAGCAATTGGCGATACAATTCGGGTTCCCGAAAAGAACATCAGAGTAGACACTGTGCAACTAGAGCAGATTACAGAACTGAACTATTAAATTGACCTTCGTCTCTGGGCTGGACTCCCCAGCTGGGGTTGTCAAACTTTGCCCCAGCTAATGAAACTGGTCTTTAGCCAACGAACTGTGTAATTATATCTTTTAATGCTATTATAATTATAAGGCTTACAACACTCGCGCCTCTTGGTTGTCTTTTTGGGAGTGTGTTAAAGAAGTCATTTGTGATGCGAAACATTTCCGTAAACGAACACGAAGACCGCAACTAATTCCATTTGTCACTGAGCCCCTCATCTCGGGTTTCAGATTTCTAATCAGCGACTCACCACATATATTATATCCGATATCAGTGCAAACACTTTTAATGCCTTTGTGGAACACGCCATTTTCCTTGCCGTGTGTGAGTCTGTGTGTGTTCTGTGGATTTTGTGCCAAATATATGCAAATCTTTTGCACTCTCTTCAAGACTATTTATAAAGATCACACAACGAACGCGCACAATTTCGTGTTACTGTTTCGTATTCGATTTGCGATTTATTGTGGATGCGTTGCTTCTTTCTATTGTTTTGCACTGGCTGCACTTGGCAACGCACGCGGCTGGCAGGAAAAACACTTGTTAGAAATTCAAAATATTTATTGAAACGGTCGCTCTGGAAACTAAACCCGTCATGTTCGCGCACGAATGTTAACTGATTTGTTGATAGCGAAAACTTTTAGCGAAAAAGCAAAACAACTTTTCGAAAAACGAAACGGTCGCGGAACGCCCTGGCAATGGAACACTGAGAAACGCGCGCGCTTTCATGGGCGTCGCTACGACTGCTGTGAGTGGGGCAACACGTTTCGTGTGCCAATGTTTCTAACGATGTGTACACACTGGCATACATGCTAGTAGTCTGGCGTTCGTGCTTGTATTTTCGCGATGTAACGGTTGCGTTATTAATTAATTAGTGCGCTTTTAATTTATTATTATTATTATATTTTATTATTCATTTATTATTTAAAACTTTTGCTGTGTTTTTTAGGTCTAAACTTTTTAAGGTAAAATTTCTTTCATTATGTTTTTTCATGATATTTTAATTAACCCAGTTAAGTCTTGTACCCTTACATTTTTATTTATTATTATTTATTATATTGCAGTAATACAACCACAGCTTTTATGGTGCTAGGGCTGAACATTCTGCATAGACCCAGTATGCAGGACAGCTAATATCTCTGTCTCATCTCCCAACAACAAAAATTTAGCAGCGATGTTTTAAAAATAGTTTGTGTTAACATACAGACTTTTTAGCGCACATGCTAAGTTTAAGTTGGTCGCATGAAGAGAGGGTAAAAAGGGGGACAGAAATATGTAAATACTCTAGGATGATTCATACAATCTACGAACGGCCAGCATCATAGGTCAGTTTGCATTACATCAGAGTGCGACAATGTGAACAACGTGTGGCCTACTTAATACCCTAGATACATGCATACTAAGTATAGCTAAACCATCCTACCTACCTATCAAATTGTAACTTATCACAGTGTAACCTATTAAAGTTTCACAGTGCAACCTATCACAGTGTAACCTATCACACGTTTATCACATAAACTTCATTAAGTCATTATAATTCATTAAGTTAATGTGCTTGAACCAATTAACCCTCTACACTAGCAATAGTCACTTTACAATACAGATATAATCCACATTTTCTAAATTAAAATACTCTAATAAACATGTCATTTTTAAAATTTGTTCGCATGCGTTTTTATTACAAATAATATTCAAATAAATTAGTTGACATTCCTTAGGTTACAAAGCTGCATTTAAAATTAAGCTGCAATATATGGAAGTACTCCATTGAAGCGTATTCATAATGGGTAGTATCAAAATAAAGTATTTACATCAAAAGCCAAGTTTTAACATGAGTAAATCAATTGAGGTGGTGCTCTCCCCGTATAATCACAATAGAGGGGGAGAGTAATCGTTAAAGAGTATAAAAATTGTAGCAATTCAAAATCAACAAATGCAATTCCCGATCGAGAAACCATCTTAGTAGAATGTGCGTCGACGATCGTTGCGAATACTGTTGCACAGGCCGCAGGACACAAGGCTAAGCACGAGCTACAAGAAAGTAAAAAATAAAAGATTTTTAATAATGGAAATTCATTAAGCTATTAAGTCAAACTAACCTCAAGGGCCAGCAGCACCCAGCCAACAATATTGAAGCTCATCAGGAGACTCGTCCAATAGTTTTCGAACTCCACGCGACAACCCTTATGAATGAGATTATCTGGGTTACTGGTATCGTGGTTCACAAAGCACGTCTTGGGAGGCAATCGCTCGTTGACAATATAATCCTGAGGGCTGCCGCGAGCACAGCAATTGAACTGCAAAGATATAATTAATAATTATTAAATTATTATTAAATATTATAATCATTGACAGCCTTACCCAATTCTCGTACAAAGCCATGGCGCCGGGATTGTTCAGCTCATTTTCCCAGACAACGTCAATGTCGTTGGCCAAATTCGATGCTGCCTTGTTCAACTGCTTGGTAAGAACCGCCAAAATCACCGCCTGACCGATGATTATCAGGTACAAAAGGGTTATAAACTATTTGAGAGAGAGAGAGTGAGGGAGATAGAAAGAGACATGTTGTTAGATCATCGTTTGAGACGATAGATGATGTCATGCTATGCTAATTCCAACTTACAGTCACCGTACAGCAGACATTTGAACGCCAGGCGGACAGGTAGCCCCACAGCAAGATGATTATGGCGGCTGCATCCAACAATTACGTAGGATACACATACCGAAGCTCCTACACTGTTCACCGTGTACGAGCAGTACACATAGACGCCAAAGGATATCAGCACCAGAGCGAGCAGCTGTAAGTAAATAAAGAAGACACATAACTAACAAGCCAATCAAGCAATGTGATGCCCTTTGACCTTGGTCAATCCGAAGCGAAGCAAAATAGTCGCTGGCAAGTATTACACATATTCTAATGGAGCATAGGCGTCCTACAGGCGAGCCTGTGTGGCGTCAGCAAATACGCAGGCCGCCCAAGCGAAAACAGACGCCTTCTTTATGGAGCACCACTCAAGGAACAGCAACAACAACAACAACAACAACAACTACTTTAACGACAGCAATGAGCAGAAAAATGGGTGCAGTCGAGGGTGGAAATTTGTTTGCTGTCTTTCGCTATCAGAAATGTTGTCATATAAACACTTTCAACCGACAGGCAGCAGTATATAGTATATGGTGGAGCTCCTGACATTAAATCTGACACATATCCTGGCAAGGTTATTTTAAAAACAAAACTGGGCGAGATTGGAAAGTGTGTGTGCATAAATTATACAGATTGTATTGATGAAGCTAAATAAATATGCATATTACTCATCGCGATGCGATGTTTTAGCAAAACAGAACAATAAAAACAGATGATAAACCATGGCGAAATGAAGATACTCTAGCAAATTTGGCTGGGAAATAAGGTAAGCTAGTACAATATTGATACAGTAACGAAGTTTAAGTAAATTAGCTTAGCTTGAAACTCATTAAAGTTTAATGGAACATTATCACCGACCTGACTGATTTTTTTTTTCCAATACCTTTTAAAAGCCCCAACTCCCTACCGGATTGCTTATCTCTATTTACGTGTACCTCCAACATGTACACACATTGGCCAAAATTAGTTTGCCATCTTAGAGTTGCTCAGAGTTTTCTGTTGAATTGACAAAAGTGTTCGTTGATAAGAAAACCTAAAAAATAGTCACTGCACGTTGGAAAGAACGTAAACCCAATTTATCGTATACAAATAAAACGTAATTGAAGCCTGATTTTAAAGAGAATCAATAATTGAATACGTTTCTTATACTCTTGCAAAAAATAACAATATGACGTCATCTTTCATCAATTTTTTGCGAAACAATTCAATTGAAAATTCATGTCTTGCCCAATTAACCTACGTATTGGCAATATTTGTATTTATATGTACAGTATACGAATACCAGACCAATTTTATAATATACCCGAATTAATGCAGCACATACTGGTGAAAGACTAGCACTTGATATAAGCCATATACTTATGTATCTTTTGTTCCAATTTGCGGCCTAGCTCGCAGATGTTTTTTCTCAGAGTTAGCGTATAATTAAAATTGTTTAGTAAACTAACGATGGAAGTGTAGAGCGATGAATAATTAGGTTGTAATCACATCTTTTAATGAAACCATCCAAACTGTAAGTCTTTAATTAGAGCTATACTTGTATTTTTATATTCATGGAATTCTTACAATTCAAAATGCCATAAACAATGTTTTTTAGTTTTAAACGACTTTGTTGATTTTAATGTAGATGTTTAAAGACGGAATACTAAATAATAGGTTTCTAAAGCAATAAACTAACAACAATCTGAGACTAGGTTCAAAACTGCTTGGTAAAGGTGACACGAACAATGAAAAGAATGATAACAATTGTGATGGTGCTCGTAATCGGACAGCATAATCGACTTTGGACGATTGTAAACTGGGTGCTGGGAGAGGTAGGTCGCAGCTTGCACTCACAATTGAAGCGGGTAAATTGAAGCTATTTACACAATTGCCCGGTAAACAAGCCAAGTGAAATTGTGGACACCAATTGATGATATTCGTTTACTTACCGTACAGATAATGTGCAGAAAATAGGCGAATGCCTTGAGTGCCGACGTCGATGCCATTCTGAAGTATCAAGTTAGGAATTTAACTTTATTTGGAATATATATTTATTTATTATTTTTTATTATTTGTACGGATTCTTCGAAAACTTGTTCTTATTGTTGTGTTTCTCTTTTGTCGCAAATAAATCTCTCTCACTCTCGCTCTTTTATATTCACTCTCACTCTCTTCCTCAAGAAATTCAACGCTGACATTTATGAGATCATGCAGTAACCTTTCAATGCAAGTTTGATCATACCAATGATTGATCGAAATAACAATCCGTTAAGTCTGATGACGACACTGTTTATAAGACTTTAAGAGCTCTGTATTGCGAACACACTATATCGACTGCATATTTGTATATCTAACCAGACAACATACTGTGCATAGATGCCGCTAAATCCAAAATGGGAATACGAATTGTATGTAGCGTTGTGCGCGTGTATGTATCGGTAAACGAGCTTCGCGCGATGTCTCTTCGGCAACAAATCGGGTGCGCGTGCTGACACTCACTGAAATTTCGGCGGGTTTATTCAATAGAAACGGCTCTATCGACAATGGGCGCATTGCCAGCAATTTGACGAGCTTTTAGACCATTACAAAAGCTCTCTCGCATTGGTGAAAACTTCACAACCAATTAAAAAGCCCCTCAAAAATGCGTTTAATTTCAAATCAGAATGCTTTGCTGGATACCATAGAGGTTTAGGATAAAATATTTCTAAGATTCTTATGTTGTTGTAACATAAACGATAGTTTAAATCGAAGTTTAAACTTAATTTTAAGCAAACAAACGCAAGGCACTTTATTTGGTTTACAATGTGGATCACGTGAAAAAAGGCTACTCTTTAATTTCACCACTTAACAGCTGTGTTAACATTTTTACCCAATGGCAACGCCGTAGTTTTGTGTTGAGACAATGCAGACACTAAGCACTGAACACATAGAGAACTCAAACAGGGGGTAGATCTGTTTTTGTCAGTTTTTGAATCATAGCGCCCCACAGACTTCGGCTGCACGCTCGGCTGGGAATTTCGATGTTCGGATGGGAAACTCGATGTTCGGCTCTCAGTACAAACAGCGCATAGGATCAAAACTGCTTCAGTCGCACAACGACAGCGGAACGATAAGCACGCGCGTACTTCTTTGCGCTGTGCGATCGTTTCAATGTGTGCGTGTATGTATGCACATGCTGGCATTTGAATGTATGCGTTGCTAGTGAAGTTTGACAACAGGCAAATGCTTCAGCCGGCGCGCTGGCAGCCTGAAGTCAATTTTGTGTTTCGCCGTCGAGAGCAAAGAGACTAAGAACAGTGGGCAAAGGTGGTTATCTTACGGAGAAAATTTAAGACTTTCGAAAACATATAGCATGCTACATGAGAATAATTTTATTTAGTAAATGTATATTTGGTAAAGGTTAAATAGCTGCCTACATCTCCGATTTTTTTTAAATTTTTTTCACTGATAGGACTATATTTATCATGAATTTAGGTGAAAGAATTATTTGGCGGTCGCTTCTAGTTTTTTTTAATTGAATTTTGAAAATAATTAATTTTACATGTATTTTGTTGTTGGCTAATTCTGAGTAAAACGTCACAACGATGCGCACTGTGTCCCACAAGCGATTTAATTCAAACGAAATGTTGTTCATACACAAAAATATATTATTTTGTGAGTTCCCTACTGGGTGAGAACTTCACTAGCAACGCATACATTCAAATGCCAGCATGTGCATACATACACGCACACATTGAAACGATCGCACAGCGCAAAGAAGTACGCGCGTGCTTATCGTTCCGCTGTCGTTGTGCGACTGAAGCAGTTTTGATCCTATGCGCTGTTTGTACTGAGAGCCGAACATCGAGTTTCCCATCCGAACATCGAAATTCCCAGCCGAGCGTGCAGCCGAAGTCTGTGGGGCGCTATGATTCAAAAACTGACAAAAACAGATCTACCCCCTGTTTGAGTTCTCTATGTGTTCAGTGCTTAGTGATGCAGAATGCTTAACATTCATAGAAATTTAAAATTTAACCCGATGCTGCCGCTCATTATAATATTGGTGGCTTATTGTTTTAAACTTAACTGCAAATATTCCCATTACAAACAGTTTTCCGCAGATAGAGATGAATTTATCATTTAAAGAACAACATTTCATTTATCTCCCGTTTTTTCATATGATAATCAATTTCATAAACTAATCTCATTATGCCAAGCTTATCATTATCTAGAAGTGTGATATCACCTTTCAAGAACTCTTACTCCAACTCAACCAATAACCAATACATAAAAAACTGAAATAAGAATCAAACTACTATGAAACGTTGGATATTATTTAAAGTACATTACCAATTTATTAAAGACTTATTTAATAGTGCAGTTTAATCGGTTGTTTAAGTATCATTTCCTGAGTTATATTTTTTTACAAGACTTGTGGTTGTTCTTCATACGACAATTAAAAATAATTAACTGTTTGGTAATTTTGTTAAGTTGTATAAAAATATTAACTCTAGTAAATATGCCTAATATTATTTACTAAAAATTCTATATTAAAGAATTCTTGTTATTGCCCGAAAAGACCTTCAAATATAAGCGGATCTGTTACGATACCAAATCGTAACAATAACTTAAAGCGTTGTTTGTTGCCGTCCCTTAGACATATTGGTTGATAGATAAAAAATCTCCTGGATCGCTGCAGTTCCCAGTCCGGCAGTACGTCCTCAATATCCACCTGCAGCTCTTTGCGTCGTCCCCAGAAGTCCACATAGGCAAATTTCAGTTGATCTTGCTGTTCGTTTACGTAAATGTAACCGATTATATTTTTAAAGGCCCAGCTAGTTAGTGACAGGGTCATTAACCCACTGACACCAAGGGCGGCACAAACTCCGAGTGTATCTCCCGAAACATGCCCAGCTTGTGACAGTCCGAAGGCGAGGGGTGTTACGGCTACTGTGGCAACTGCCTGGTAGACCTTTAGCCGATTAAAGGCGGCTACCAGGCGTATCAAAGGTAACTTGTAAATGGGTCTCCAATCCGTATAACCGGCATCAAGATCAACCGATTTCTTAGCTGATTCAACAGCTGTTGTTGTCGATTCTGTGACGGAGGTACTCGCATAGCTGCGGTTGTTGCCAATCCAACATGACAGCGGTAACCGAATATGCTGGGGCCTGCACAGTCTTTGAAGCACTGAAAGTATATTATTTCTTAATTATAAATTTGTTAAATGCAATGTTTTGTTTATGTAAACCAAACACACTTTTGTTATATGCCTTGTTAAAATAAAGTCTGCACGTTCACTGTTACGGCACTGTTAAACTCATTTGGCACTGCTTAGTGATATTGGTTTCAATTATCGATATCTTATCGACATATCAGCTGTTTTGATTTGAGCTAGTGCTGGCCACACTGGTTTGCTCTATGATATTTATTGACAACGGCTTTTTAAAAAACCAAGACACAGTACAAGAATGCATATTATGCGAAAAATTGCTAAATTAATGATAATTGCGAGTGACATATGTATTCTCCATACGGGGTTTACTGATAAGCATCTATGAACAATGTATATTTGTTTATTACCGATGCCCATTTTCCAATGACGAAAACATTTTGGGAATTGAGCGACCCATAGATTAGTTTAATTTTAGACCGACGAGACGACAGACAATGCCGAGAGTAGAATATTCATGGCAGCGTTTTCAGTCCGAGTCGACATCGGCGATCGCTCGCAATTGTATTTACGGTCTTGTGCCGGTCACTTTGGCTAGCCACAAAGCGATTTTACATAGTATGTATAATAATAAAAGAGCAGCGTACATAGTATGTTCAAATGTGTGTCCATATAAAAGTTATCAAATGCGGGTTAACAAATTACAGTAAACAACTGTTACAATGTCTCTGGCAGAACAAAATTGAAATAATTTGAAATTAGAACATTAATAAATAAATAAATTTATATATTTATCAATGAAGATAAAATGTTAAATAACGAAAGAAAACATCGATTCGCAATATTTTCTGTTGTTTAACAAGCTACAAATATTTTTAGCACATTATTGGCGTGCTGCGCATTCGAAAATAGTTTTCAACTATGTGTGTGTGTGTGTGTTTGTGTGCATGCGTATCTGTGTGTTTTGGTGCAGCTAACCAAAATCAAAACACAAAACAATCCGAACTTTTATTTCACCCTCTACATATTTTAGGGAAAACCAGACGAACGCTTCAGTCAGGCGAGACTATTATATCTTTTATTTCTTACAAATTTAATTGAATTTTAAATTATTGATTTGGGCGGTAGGCGTGGCACCAATATTTTCAATAAATTTTATCAGCGTATGGTATACATGAAGCTTGATGCCAAATTGAGTATCCGTAGCCCTTATAATGGCTGAGATCTGACTCGAATAATGATCTTGAGCAAGAATATATGTATACAATACAGTACTCTGTGGGATCTCCACCCTCTGTGCTGCCTGTTAAATATAATTCCACTTAGTTAGTATACCCTTTTTCCCACCATTTTCAATAGAGAATTATTTTACAATTTTTTATTTTAAGTATGATTAAAGTAAGAAAGAAACTTGCTTTACTTAATAATATACAAATTGCATTGATATTTGTAAAGTAATTTCAAAATGTCGATGACATCGTTGGGGATCAGCGCCGGTTTTATGGTCGGATGCTGCATCGCTGCACAGATCGCCAGACGCGTGAGTCGACGAGTCCTCAGCGAAGGTGGCATCGTGCCGGTTCTGATGAACGAGGCCATTGCCGCGGCCGAGCTGTGCGCGTGTTGCTTTGAGCTAATCATCGGTAAGTTCCATTGCAAATAATCACAGGGATTGGGATACTATACATACATATATATATGTAAATATACTTCTTGACAGTGGCCGATAACTTTGGAGTGGCGGCCTATGCGATATTTCTTTTTCTGCTCACCTGCTGGTGGGGCAAGGTGTGGGGCGATGCCTCCGCATGTCCGTACACACACATGGAGGATATGCTAGAGGGACGCACCAGCTTTAAGGAGATGGCACTGCGCACATGGGCTGAGCTAATGGGCGGCTGCTGTGTGTATCGCATTGTCCAGGTATTCTGGTGGCTTGAATTTGCCGAAACGCACAAGGGTCGTGCCTTCGAAGATTGCAATGCCGACCTGCAGGTCAGCCCCTATGTGGGCGCTGTCATTGAGGGCGTGGCCACATTGCTCTGCCGCCTGGCCTCGAAGACGCTCAGCGAGAAGGAGCCCAAGTTCAGTAGTTACATTGACTCGTTCATCGGCACCAGCCTGGTGGTGGCAGGTAAGTCCTTGCCCGTCTCTGAATTGGCCTTCGATTACTGCCAAGTGTCCTCTCAAAAAGTTTACGCTTTTAATTATGCCCTGCTTGCAGCATTCAATTTCTCTGGCGGCTACTTCAATCCCGTGCTAGCCACTGCACTCAAATGGGGCTGCCGGGGTCACAGCAATCTGGAGCACATTATCGTCTACTGGATCGGTGCCTGTCTCGGTGCCATCTTATCTGTGCCGATATTTAAACTTTCCATTGTCAGGCAATTCCTGCTGGGTGAGGAAAAGCCAAAGCAGGAATAAAGTTAATGGGATTTGGCCAAAGACAACCTATGTGAATTTTAGAAATGCTATACCATCTAGATCCAACTTGAGATTGACTGAACATGTATGTGTCGTAGTACTGTTATCATTGTAGGTTGATCTTAACTATTTATCCCATTTACTTCTGCTAATGTATACAAATACTCGTTAGTTAATTATTTTCTCTTGTTGCTTATTAAATAAAAATAAAAATAATTAAATAAAAAAAAATTAATGAATCGTTCGAAATCATATACAATCACAAATAGCTCACAGCAAGCTGGGCAATTTCTACTAGAATGAATTTAGACTAGTTTATGGAAATTAACGAATTTATTAAACATTGGCAAAAAAGAACTTTCGAGATGAAAGAAGCTGAAGATGATCGTCATAGATAAATTCTTGTGCGTCTTTCAATTACAATGGGGTATAGTTACAATCGGTATTTTTGACACAATTACTTCGTTGGTGAACGCGTTTAAAGCGATGACAGTATATAGTGAAAGGGAAAAACATGACGCATTTTATTGGTTGTGTTGGTATGCATTTATTTTTTATTGTATTCATTTCGTAGCCTGCGCGTTGTTAATTGTGTCAGTTTATCGGGTACGTACTGGATTTTTAATATAATTTCAATAAATCTCACACCCCTTTAATATGTATAATAGGCATCAAAAGGCCTGGTGCTGATGTACCTTATCTCAAATATCATTCGACTCTTGACGGTCACTGCTATTTTTATTTTCTCGCAAATAAAACCCGGTTACGGTTCAACAATTATCGAATATATTGTTATGGGTAAGTTTTTCCACAAAAAAAAAAAAAAAACAAACACAGTCACTTGTCACTTGAATATCTCCCGAATCACTGTTTTTCCCGCACAGTGGGGAGCATTTACTTTTGGGTATGTGCCTACTCTTGGTATGTCATGCTTTCGAATATGCAAGCGGCCCCCAATGATTAAACGTGCCATGAAGAGGAAGGATAAGGCGATTGATGTATACCTAAGATTTCAAATATAACTTTAATAAGAGACTTAAAAAAAAAATAAACTAAATGAAAATGTTTTATTAAAATACGAATATTATTTTGTGATCACATGTTTTATACATAAATATGTAATTAAGTTGCTTAGTTTATCAATTTTAATTTATATAATAAGTCAGCCAACGATTTGTTACTTAATTTATAAATGTATACATTTAATTTATATTTTACCATTATTAAAAACTATTTTATCTCGTTAGCCGATAAAGCTGAAGCCACACGACGACGTCCGCGACGGGTGATACGCAGAACAACCTGATCGTTGACTTTCTCGAACTGATAGTCGCTGTTTCCTAGTGAACAGCGCTTGGTTACAATGGAAGTTTCACCGATTCCCAAGTTTGAATTCTCTACCTGGGCACTCTCATCGATGGTTTCATCAATCGTGATGTCCTCTGATACAGGACTATTTGCTGTTTTTGGCGGAGTTTGAGGGACAGTTTGTGCATCATGTGCTGAACTTAATTTGATTTTCTTTATTGGTGTCTTCTCTAGTCTTTCGGGTGTTATGCTAACTGATTTCTTTCTTTCACTGGCTGTACGTGCTCCTATTTTCTTGGAGCTGCTCTTTGCCATTATGGGACTATTAGAAGCTATCGCTGTAGCTTCTTTGTGTGCTGGAGATTGCATAAGTATTTTAATTAAATCCTTGGGTGCCTTCATAGATGTAGATGTAACTGTTTCTTCATCCGGATGCATATCAGTTTTAGAGTGTTGATGCAACTGTTCCAATGCCATCTCAATATTATCAAACTCGAGTTTTAAATTAGGATAACTTGCATTTAAATTATCAGCCATAAGTTTCTCTGGTGTAGTCAAAATTTCCATATTTGCATTAACTGCAGTTTCAGTTTCATCATCGTTGTGATCAATCTTAGTTGAATCGGGCTGTGCATACAAAACAGTTTCTGTTGTTGTTTTAATCGCATTATTAGAATCAGCTACGCTTTCCTTCACCATCGGTTCCGTAATGGAACCTGCATGCACCGAAAACTCTTCTTCATTTTCAACAACAGCGTCGGGTTCTTTTCTTAATACAGTTTCTTCTGGTTGCACGGGTTTATCTTGGTCCTGGGTCTCATTTAGTTTATCTACGCTAACGGCAATATGTTCAATATCCACCATAACTGGCAGGCGTATATCTTCAATTATCTGTATATCTTTCGACGAACGAAGTGGAGAACCGATAGTCGAAATATGAACGTCTTCTTTATTCTGTGAAGACTCTGTTGCTTTTTGGGTTGGTGATAAGGAAGTTCGCTTGGGAGTTGGAGTATCATCTTCTAAGTCAACTTTGACATTCTGAAAGGAATCTGCTAGTTTTTGCGCAGGTGGCGTTGTAGGGCGGTTAGGAGTTGGAGTATTCTCCTCTGAAATAACTACAGTATCCTCAAAGTCATCTGTTGCTTCTTTGATTTGTGGCACTATGCAGTGTTCAGAGTTATTAGAATCGAATTCATTTTGGTCAGCATCTGCGGATCGGAACTCTTTCATTTCTTTGATTGTTGTGTTAGCTGTAGTTTGTCTTACTGGATTAGTACTATTAGAACTGGAAACTTCAGAAGGATTTGCTCCTTTTCCTTCGTTAAGTTTCTTCACACTTTTCACTTCACTTTCCGCAGTAATGACTGTGACCATATCTGTTCTTGCAGCATTTGTATTTATTTCTGTCTCTTTAACTGATTTATTTTCTATTGATTTATCTTGATTTGTATTTTCTTTGGACACGGCATCATTCACTCTATGACCCTTTTGCAGTTCTATTGAATCAGTTGTTTGCTCATTAATCGGCAGATCAGTTATCTTAGGTTCTGTAATAAGTTCTTCATCCTGACTCGCTGCCTCGAGTTCTGCAACATTCTTTCCATTTAGACATGGCTCAAATTTCTCACTTATATGATGAAAATTCTTAAGATCTGGTTCTGTTGCCCCCGCATTGTGAATTAAGTCTAAGCCAGGAACTTGTTCATTTTGTTTCGAATCATTTTGTATATTCTTGAAAAGAGGTTCTGACCTCTCAACTTCATGAGTTTCATCCGAACTCTTATTTTGAACATGCGTATTATCAGGTTTTAATTCCTTCACCTCATTTTTTGCGATTAGGTCCAGCCCGGGGATATTTTCAAACATCTCACAGATCGTTATTTTTTCAACTTGATTTCCGACCGTATTCTGTTCATTTATTGATGCAGCCTCTTCGACAGTTGATTTGTTTTCTCTCTCCGTGCAACTTGGCGGAGTTACAACATCCATTGGTGTTAATTGTTCAGCATTGTCCATTAGCTTGTGGAACTCCTTGGTTGTAGTTGAATCAGCACTGTTGCTATCGCCAGTTGTATTTTTTTTGGGACTGCTCCGTCTAGATCTGGTGTCACTTAGAAGACCCCTAGTTTTGCTTTTATTTCGCTTCTCGTCTGTTGGCCTTTTGTGGCGGTCACTGAAAACGATTTTGAAAGTGGCTTAATGAGAACGTTAGGATGACTTTTATAACTTTATGTGTTTAACGCCTTTACCTGGTATTGCGGTTTGTATGATTCTTCTCCAAAGGGGAACGTGACCGACTTTTAGGACTTGTTTTCAGATCCTCTGTTTTACGATTCTCTCTATGACTGCTTTTATCTTCTATTTGCCGACTGCGACTTGTGTGACGTCGACTTCGACTTCGCTCTCGACTGGGTTTCCGTTCGCGATCTTCTCGTTTTTCATCTACGCTTCGTTCACATTTTTCATTTCGTTCTTTTTTCTCTCTAGATGCAATGTTCTCTTCAGTCTTCCTACTATGGGACCGATGGTCACGATGACCTTTATTTTGAGCTTCGGCCCGATCGCGATACTTATTGTTACGCTCTCGGCTGCAGTCGCGATCATTATTTTCCCGATCTGCTGCTCGACCCCGAGTGTGCTCTCTATCTGGTCTATCTCCAACTCTTATCTTCTCCCGGTTATGCATTCGTTCCTGATCTTCTTTTCTCTGATCCACTGTATTGTCTGCTCTGTCTCGATCACGCATACGCTCTGTACATGTATTTCTCAGAGTCTTACTTTCCACACTGGATCGTTTACCACTTATGTTGTTTAAACTACGTTCTTGCTCAGCATTTGGTTCACTTTTTGGCAACGTTTTATCGCCTTCCTTAATTCCCTTATGACAAAATTGATCCTTGCCTATGCCTTGGGAGGAATAGGTGTTTTTATCTCCAACTGTCTTTTCCGAAATAAAACGGTTGTAGCCTTGGTCACTACCCTGCAACTTGGATTTTCCATCGACTGGCCCAAACCTTTCTGGTTTTTTGCGTCTGAAGCATAAATCGTCTTTTCTGGAAATAATACAGAACTATGAGTATTCATTCCACGCAAAGTTGCAATTACTGTACGTACTCTTTCCGCAGCTGCGTTATTAGTGCATCCTTACGTTTTATTTCCGCTTTAGCGGTATCAAGCAAGTTCTGAAAATTTACTTCCATTATCCGCACCTTCTTCTCGAGCGATTTGTTGTGTTCCTGTAAGGTGGAAATTTCCACCTGTGCGTTTTCATATTTGGTCTCCCAAGCCTGAAGCTCTTTTGATTTCTGCAGATAATTTTAGTGATGTTGTATTTTATTCTATTCGTATATGGCATCGCTTTTACCTTTTCCTCAGCTTCTTGAAAATCGTCCAAATCATCATAGATATCTAATTCATCACCTAACATTTTTTTAGCAAATAATATTTGTAAGACGCATCTGTGATAAAATGCGCGAATTTTAACCAGTGTTGCTCAATTTCACAAATTTCCTAATCAAAGCAACACTTTGGTTATGGGTAACACTTCAACGAGTTTCATAATACAGATTACTGCTAAAAGCATATCGATAGTTATCATATAAGCATTGAAAAAAATTAAGTAAACCAAAACTTTTTCAAAATTGAAAGCCCAAAATATTTTTTAAACCCTATCATAAAAAGCCGAAATGAGCGAAGGAAACGTAAGGCGTGATGTATTTCTCAGGTTAGAACGAGATAATTTTATGTGTATTGTGTATGGTCTGAATATTGTATACCTTCTTTGGACTTTTGTCCAATGGCACTTCATTTATTTAATGTAAGTTAATATAGTTAAATATAGTAAATACCAATTGACACATCTTCTTCCGCAGATCAGAGACTCATAATTTTATTGAGGACCGCAATTGGATAGGTATTACCTCTTTTATAATTGGCTTAATCCTCATTCTGGTATTCATATTTTTTGAAGAACTTCGATTTAAGTCGCCTTTTAACTGGATTATATGCTTTTTAATAGTATTCTAATGCCAATTACATATTGCATACATAAATGTATACATATTATCACTTTGCAGGTTGAAACGCTTACAATTGGATTTTTAACCTTTATTGTTCGACATTATCGTTACCAATTGGCTCTAGATTTTTTTATTTGGTGCTGTGTTTTGTTAATTTTCCTAACAATTGGATCTTTTATACCGGTTTGTATAGCTGAAAATATTAAAATATACATTTTTTTATTTTTCTTCCGCCAGCATGATTTAACTGTCGATATTGTTGTAATTATCCTAATTGGGGTAATTTCGTTCTTTGGGGCTACATATTTTCTTATGATTTATTTGATCATTAATTTGCCATATTCCTTTTTTATATTCCGTGCATTCATGGTGTTCAGCATTTTGCCGGTAAGTTAACTTTCAGCTTGTATAAAACAAATCATTTAATTCACCCAATTCCACAGTTTGTTATGTATCATGCACAGATAATCAATGGCGGAAGGTTCGCCGAAATTCGAGATCGTGATTTCCTTATGGGGTCACTTGTTTTATTCATAGATTTTTTGTATTTATTCGTATTGAGTTTCCAACTGGGAGAATTATGGACAGACAAGTGCGATATACACAAAAACATAACAAATATGTTTATTTTGGATCACTATCTACATAGTCTAAAAAATTGAATTAGCTGGTGTTTCAGCACAATCTTCAAATATCAAAATAATATCATTCAAGATGTTTCAGTAAAATAATCGATTATACAAAATTATGGGTAACACTTTGTTGTGCAGCCAACTTTACTCGTAACAAAATTTGGCGCGCTGCAGCTGTTCCATTCTGTGATTTGTAGTTGTTTATGCTGATGCGAATAAACTTTAATTGGCACAAAGCTGACGTAAACAAATTGATTAGTATTTAATTTTGCAGTTAAAAAGAAAACTGCTGAGTTGAGCAAAAGCCATGGATCCGACCATATCTGTCTCTAAGGTAAACTCCGCTGGTTTTTATAGATGGTAAATTTCATGCATAGATTCGCAAAAGTAAGACAAATTTCAATGTTTATTTAGGGTTGTTTTGTACACAAGAATGGCGCCACACGCGCCCAGAAGCGGACGACCAGTAAGCGGAAGTGTGTAGAGGAACCACATAAAGGTTTGCTTGGCAAGGAACTCACCTCGCAACCCTTCTATGTGGCCTACACAGAATGCTGGAATCTGCTACACAGCCACATCCGTCGGCTACAGACATCGAGTAATGCACGCACACTTGAGCAACTAATCGACTTTGTGACCGGTGACAGGGACACCAACGGCGGGGGGAATCCAACTGATATACTTCCAACAGCAGCGTTGTTAACGGGGATCAATCAGCCTGATCATTTGAGGCAATTTGAAACATTGACACAGCGTCTGCACGCTCAACAGATGGCACGCGTTTGTGTATTGCAATCGCGGGATTGTGCCACACTCAAGGCGGCCATTGAGTCAATGGTGTATAATCTAATGGAAGTTCAGTCGGTTCAAAGAGAAAATGAAAATCTACACGATGAAGACGATAATGGGGATGGAGATAGGGATTTGCGTGAACGTGATCGTAAAAGAATGCGTCGAAGTCACTGCACCATTAAGCAGCTTAACTCATGGTACATCAACAATTTTAATGCAGCTGGCAAGCAACCACCTCTGGTCATTATACTACCCGACTTCGAGTGCTTTACAGCAAGTGTTTTGCAGGATTTTATACTCATACTCAGTGCTCAATGCGGTAGCTTGCCCTTTGTGCTGATACTGGGCGTGGCAACAGCCATGTCCACTGTACATAGTACTCTGCCATACCATGTCAGCAGCAAGATCAGACTACGTGTGTTTCAGACACAACCAGCGCCAACAGGCCTTAACGAAGTGAGTAGAATTGAACAAGGATCGAGGATCGATATGCAAACATTTATTTTAAAATTCATTTGCTCTCTTAGCTACTGGATCAGGTGTTGCTATCTCCCAAATATGCATTCCACTTGTCCGGCAAGGCTTTTAAGTTCTTGACGCACATATTTCTGTATTACGATTTCTCCATACAAGGATTCATTCAAGGCTTTAAGTATTGCTTGATGGAGCACTTTTTCGCGGGAAATGCCTACGCGCTCTGCACAAGCTATAGCTTGGCCTTGGGACGGATCCAGCAGTTGACCCATGATGACGTTGAGACCATTAGACGCTTACCCTCGTTTCGTCCTTATGTAGAGCAGATCAATGATTGCAAACGCATCATAGCCATACTTACCGATGACGAATATCTAAAGAAGAAACTGCCGCAACTTTTACGCGATTGTCTGCTGCATTTCATGTTATTTCGAACATGCCTGGAGTTTTTTACGGAACTGGTTGGTGATTTGCCGCGTTGTCCGTTGGGTAAACTGCGCCGTGAACTTTATGTTAACTGTCTGAACAAGCCCATAACCCAGCAACCGGAGTTCAAAGAATGCTGGCAAATCCTTAGCTTTATGTCCAAGGAGGAGTTCATCAGCAAATTATCAAAATCCATTGAACGCACTGAGTTATTTTTAAGCGAACAAATCGAGCCCCTTGAATTAGGAGATGCTTGTGCGGCTGTAATGCGTACCGAGTTACAATCAGTTAAGAAATTGCTTAACGATGTGGAAATTGCTTCAATGGATCACCAACAGCAAGCCAATGAATCTAGTTTGTCAGCGGAAACTAATGTTTTAACAGATCTCACACACGTTGCGTCGCGACAGGAGCTAAAGGCGCAACTGTTGCAACGCACTAAACAGGATAAGCAACAAGCCACATCGGAATTTGCATGCGCTGTAAACAAACTACTGGCCTATATTGAAACAAAGCTTGTGCTAATTTACCTGCGCCCTCTACAAAATGCTCCGACTTTGCACGAACTCTACGTCTTTAGCGACATTTCAACAGTTCGCCGTAACATAATTGGAGCTCCACGAGCGGCACTCCACACAGCTCTTAATAACCCTCACTTCTACATGCAATGCAAGTGCTGTGCACTCCAGGATCAGTCATTACTGACAGGCACCATGCCTGATCTATCGATTGTTTATAAATTGCATCTGGAGTGTGGTCGCATGATCAATTTATTTGACTGGCTGCAGGCATTCCGTTCAGTTCTCCGTGGCGCCGATGATCAGGATGAGCAGGATGTAAACCAAGGAATTGATCCGCAAATTCAGTAAGTACAAGACTATTATACTTCATTTTTTATAAAATTTAAAAATTCTTTCTTTTACAAATGCAGAGCCCGCTTCACTCGTGCCGTGGCAGAACTACAGTTTTTAGGCTACATAAAAATGTCCAAGCGCAAGACGGATCATGCCACACGCCTCACATGGTAGTATTAGCATATCATCATCCAGATTGTCATGATAAATATCTTTGTTAATAAATATTGTAAAACAAAGCAAGCATTGTTATTTTTACATGAGTCTCAGCAGTAAAAAAGAACATTTCAATTCCATGGCATCATTTTAAGTATTGAACAAAAAAAGTATACAACAAAACTTTTTCCAAAATTACAAGGTCAAAAAAAATATAGATATCTATTAAAAATGAATGCAGACTACGAACGTTATTTGTATCTGCGACGAATAAAGTTTACTACCGTTGTGTATGTAACAACAGTTGCTTTGATTCTTTTGTCCATTTTCCAATGGATGCCAATAAGATACTTGTAAGTTAATATGGAGCATATCTAATTTACTAATTTCCCATTCTCACACCTCTCCAATTTTTTTCCAGTCAAACACTTGCCTATTTATTCATGTACAAATCTGAGATAAGTGCCTTTTTGTTTGCGGCAGGTCTAATTGTGCTGTTTTTTTTCGTTTTCTTTGAGGATTTGCGCCTTCATAGGCCTGCAAATATAATATTTGGCTTTATTATAGTATGTTGTCGATTTTTTACTTCATGTCCCATATTTTATTATTCATTTGTAGTTCGAATGCTTTGTAATTGGAATTGCACCGTTTGTTTTGAGGCAATACAAATTGCATTTGTATTCATGCTTCTTCTTTTGGTTTGCTGTATTATTTCTATTAATTTTAATCGGTCAATTAATACCGGTAAGTACTATTGGACTAATTTAGAAAACTATGTATACATATATTTAAAAACTACTCCCTTTCAGTGGGACCTAACGATGTATCTTCCTATGATTGTCTTATGTTCTTTCATATGTTTGCCAGTTGGACTTTATTTTCTTATGTTGCATGTCACCAACAATGTTCGATATACGTTTTTCATATACAGATTATTAATAAGTATATGTCTGTTTATGGTATGTATATTTCCTATTCAGATTTCTTTTAATACATATATTTTTATTGCCCAGTTTATAATGTATCATGCACAACTAATCCGTGGCGGAAGACATGCTGAATTTCGACCTTTCGATTACTGGCTGGGGGCAGTTACTTTGTATCTTGACTTTCTTTTTTTGTTACTATTCTCGTTCGAAGTGTCTCCAAAATGGAGCGACCCTTGCAACAAAAATTCTACATTCGTTTTTATTTTAGATCACTATGCCCCTAAACTTAGAACTAGTTACTAATAAATCCAATATTTGGCAAAACCTAAAAGTTGTAATAATTATGAAACGAAACATACACTCCTTATTCACATACACATGCGCGCAGCAGCATCAGTAAGTGCAAGTCTGTTATACTTCGTTGTTCTATGAAATAAAAAAACCTTTTCAGTTTTAAGGCTACATAAAAATGTCCAAGCACAAGACGGATTATGCCAGGCGCCTTACATGGTAGTTTGAGCATATCATGATAAATGTTTTTCGCAATAAATATTGTAAAACAAAGCAAACATTGGGATATTGGACGAGTGAAATACAACATTTAAATTTAAAATAATTATCATTCAAAATATTGAATAAATAAAGTAAAGAATAAAGAATAATGGATGCAGAATATGAACGTTATGAATATCTGCGACGAAAAAGGTTTGCTGCCATTGTGTATATTACAGCTCTTACATTAATTCTTATGTCAATTGGGCAATGGATGGCACTTAAATACTTGTAAGTTAATATGGAGTGAATTTCAGTAATTCCTATTCACTCTGCTTTTCAACCTTTTTTTTTAGTATTTTAACCAAAATGTTTTTCTTACATAACTGTGAACTGAGCGCCTGTTGTTTTTCCGTTGGCTTAATTCTACTGGGGTTTTACATATTCTTTGAGTATTTGCGTCTTACTAAGCCTCTCAATTTTATAATTGGCCTTATAATAGTAAGTTATGGATTGTTATACCCGCTACTCATTGAATAACCACACCAAATGTATATACAAATGTCTGACCTATGATCTTTGAGATTTCTGAGAAATAATTTTAAGGCGTAGCTGATTTTCAAGCCTCTCCCTTAAGTATGCAACAAAAACTATGCTAATTATATAAGTTAAAGGTTTGAGTTATATATTCAATTGGGTAACGGGTATATCGCAGTCGTGCTTGTGCTTGTTTTTACTTTCCATACGTTTAATAATTAACTTGCAGTTCGAATGCTTCGTAATTGGAGTTTCAACATTAGTTGTAAGGCAATACAATTATCATTCGTATTTAAGCCTCTTTGTTTGGACTTTTGTGCTTTTTATATCCACTGTAATTGGTCGCTATGTACCGGTAAGTATTATTGAAATCAATTTAAAAAAAAAACCTAAATATTTTTAATAACTCCTTTCAAGTGGGACTTAACGTTGTATTTTCCTCTGATTGTCGTTAGTGCTTTCTTATTTCTAATAGCCGGTCTTTATTCTCTAATGACGCATGTTGTTATGAATGTTCCCTATTCCTTCCTAATATACAGATTATTAATTGTTTCTTGTCTTGTAATGGTATGTTGATTTCGTATTCATAATATGTCTTTTAATGCAATTTACTTTTCTGCACAGTTTATTATGTATCATGCACAACTAATCCATGGCCAGAGATTTGCCGAAATGCGATCGTTCGATTACTGTTTGGGCGCCCTAATTTTGTATTGCGACTTTCTTATATTGTATCTATTCTCGTTCGAAGTGGCTCCAAGTTGGAGCGACGCATGCGATCATAACGCAACATTCGTTTTTATTTTAGATAACTATGTCCCTAAACTTAAAACTAGTTACTAATAAAAAATTCAATTAATAAACATATTTCAAATACTTGAACATGGCTCTCTATGGACTTTCATACCAATTTATGATTTATGCATTTATTTTTTTTTTTTAAATCTATTGAAGACATAATATATTATGTTTTCGCTCTTCTTAAGCTTGCTCGTAAAGACGAGATAAAAAGTACTTTGAAAAATGCTGCTGCGCTTAACCAAGACGAAAATTAGAATGATTTTATTGCATCTCATTAGAGATGGGCGTGCTTCTTCAATATTCACGATCGTTACAATAGTTGTAGTGTGAATACATCGTTTTCTTAATATATCGATAGAACAATTTAAAAAAAACTTTAAATTTTAAATTTTTGGCGCAAACATATTGAAAATTTTTTAAATTTAATACATATAACATATTATCGGATACAAACTCACGAGAGTAGGGAACACATCAACAATAATTAAAGTCGTACTCCAGTAATAATTTAATAGAATTAAAGGCATCTATTAATAGCACAAAAACTGAAGCCTCCTTAATCAGATGCCGTTGTAAAAACTATAAAACGGAACATATGTTCCTAATGTACATACACATACGCGTATCATCATATGTACACGTATGTTTGCTTGCTTCTTGAGCCGACCACTCTCGGTCTGTTTGCCAGTGGTTTTACCACAAATTATTTGAAATATGGTGCAAGTGTCGCATTAGGAGCATTGGTGAGGTGGGCAGGGTGTTTGCGCTGGCCGATTAAATGGGGAAATGTAATGGCACGTTATGCGCATTGTTGGCGACACCCTGTTTTGGGTAACGCGAACTTCAAATGGTATAAAATGAGCAGAAGTCCAGAGCATATTCGCAGTGCTCCACCTTCGCTGCTCAGTGGATTGTCAACAGCCAAACGAAGGGAAGCATCCATACACTGTGTATCGAGGACCAACTGGACAAGAACAAACGATGTTCACTATACTTGGTGCTCGGAAGATGGGATCCCTTATGGTCTTGCTGTTATGTTCCAACTTTTTGATGGACATTCGAGCAGCACCACTTGAGGTTAGTTGAGGCAACTCTTGAATACTGTAAGTGTGATTTATTCTATGAATTTCTTATAGCCGACCGACATTTGCGTGTTGAGATTCGGAGAGGATTGCTCGCCAGGTAACTATCTGCACTCCGATGTTTACATAATCCGATAAGTTTAGTTATCAAGTATTTGTATGTCTGTATATGTCTATATAATGGTTCAAAGTTGGATTTGCTTCCATTTTAGGTATATCTTATGCACTGTATAATATACATAATGATATACTTTCAATGGTTTCTGATCCTTCTTTCCACTGTTATGTCACCAAGCTAAGTATTTAAGGTACTGTAAGTTTATGAATTGCAATATTTATTACAACATACACCCTAACCGAAAATATTTTAGTTGTTTTTCTTAGTTCCTGCCGATTCTTATAGGGATTTTAGTTTGGGGCTTAGGAATTAAAGCAGAAATTTTATTATTTTATTAATTTATTTATTGGGAAATGGGTTGGCTGGCAAAAATCCTCAGACTGAACCCTCCGCGAGGGTGCCGGCTGGACAATGGACGCTGCGGAGCCACTGGCATAATGGGTAATCAAACAGAATATCTCTTTTGGCCACAGGCACTGCAGGGTCTAGCTAAGGTATCGTTACAGTAATCCCTATTGGGTTTTCTGCAACCAAACCATGGTCTTGAGGTCTTCGAATTCAAAGATATAATTGAATAATTCTCTATAATTTCTGATTTTTAATTCACAGATTTCTGAAGTAAATGATGTGCATTATTTAAAAGTTATTTCTAGTTTGATTTACTATTAAATTGGAAATAGTTAATATGTTTATTGGAAATAATATCGTGCATAGATCATAAAAAATACATATATGTCAATAAAGTTCCAAAATTGGTGAATTCATATGCACAAAGAGTTTGTTTTTAATGCTGTTATTATTAAAAATAAATAAAAGCAGATATTTCAGAAATTGAAGCTATTGTTTTAACTTTAAAGCAAAATGCAATATAGCTATTCGTTTATGATTTCCTCCTGGTTTTTGTTTAGCGAGTATAGTCAAGCGTCATTAAAAAATATCAACAAAATGCTGCCCAATCCAGATTACATCAACTTGAGCGTCTCAATAGCTGCGGCAATACGTTCAACTTCTGTGCGGGACTCTGTCAGTTTAGTCTCATTTGCAGCTTGCACCTCGGTTGGTACCTTGGCGGCATAGTCGGATGCCTGCATGGCCTGGGTTAGCTTGCTCACAGTCTGCACCAATTGATCACGCTTCTTCTGCAACTTGGCAATCTCCTTGTCCGCCTCGATAAGACCTTTAAGCAGCAAATGCACCTCACATTGCCCGGAGACGGTAAGAATAGCACAGCCAGCAGGGGGCTGAGTGTCAAATGACACTGTGGAACAGTACGCAACGGTTGCCAAATCGCTGGCATACCGTTTGAGTATTCCATTGGGTGCTTCATCGGTGCAGACAATGTAGGCCTCCGTCTTGGTTTTATTGGGTAAATTATAATCGGAGCGAGCCGAGCGAATGACGCGCGCTGCCTTCTGCACGAATTCCACATCCGACTCGACTTGTGTGTTGCGCCAGCTTGTGTTGGCTGTAAAAGAAAATATAAAGATCTTTATGAAATGGCTCAAAAATATATATAATTAATAACATACTTGGGTAGCTGGAAACGCATATGCTGGGCGTGGTATCGGCTCGTGGCAGGCGCTGGAATAGCTCCTCCGTAATGAAAGGCATAAATGGTGACAGCAGACGCAGTCCATAGTCCAAGCAAACATAAAGCGTACGCCTAGCTGCCGCCTGCTGCTCAGTGCTGCCGCTCTGGAAGATTGGCTTCAAGCACTCCAAGTACACGTCGCACACATCATACAGCCAGAAAGCGTAGCACGCGCTGGTTACAGCTGCAAAATCGTATGAATCAAAACCATTATTGCAGGTTTCAATGGTGGCAGACAGTCGGGATAGAATCCAGGCATCCATCTTGTTGGACTGCTCGTTTAGTGTCAGTTGCGTATCGTAGCGCTCATCTCCACTGAAGTAGAGCAATGCGAACTTTGTGGCATTCCACAGCTTGTTGCAGAAGAAGCGATAGCCCAGCACACGATTGATATCCAGATTAATGTCACGAGCCTGGGTAATATAAGCGCAGAGGGCAAAGCGTAGAGCATCTGAACCGCATTCGGGTATTCCCTGTGGATAGTCCTGTTTCTGTCCTGCCTTAGCCTTCTCAATCTCACGGGGATCAAGATTGGAGCCAATGAGTTGCCCGTGCAGACCCTCCAGTGAAATTCCATGAATCACATCCATGGGATCGATGACATTTCCAAGAGATTTGGACATTTTGCGTCCATGAGCATCTCGCACCATGGGATGCAGGTAGACTTCCTTGAATGGCAATTTGCCCAGTAGTTTCTGTCCAAAGAACACCATGCGAGCCACCCAGAAGAACAGAATATCGTGTCCTGTTTCCAGCAAAGAAGTAGGATAGAAAGCCTCCAAGTCGCCCGTCTTATCTGGCCAGCCAAACACAGAGAAGGGGAAAAGACCTGAACTGAACCACGTGTCAAGCACATCCTCGTCCTGTTGCAAAACAATCTTGCTGGCATCAACGCCAAATCGTGCTGCGGCTTTGTTCAGTGCCTCCTCCTCTGTGCGTGCTACAATCCAATACTGTTCATCATCAGGCTGTGACAAAAAAAAGAAATGGTTAGACATGACATCGCTTCTTAAAATAAACTGAGTTCCACTTACTGTGCTGGGCTTAATGCTGGCATCATTGAAGCTGACATGGTAGGCGGGTATGCGATGACCCCACCACAGCTGACGGGAGACACACCAATCGCGAATGCCCTCCATCCAATGATACCAGGTTTTGGTGTGGTGTTCCGGCACAATTTTCAATTCACCGGAACGCACAGCCTCTGTGGCAGAGGCAGCCATGTCCGAGCAGCTAACATACCACTGAGGTTTGATGAGTGGCTCCACGACATCCTTAGAACGGCTGCAAATAGGCACCACCATTGCATTGTTGAGTGTCTCACGGTATAGACCCTAGTTCCTTAAGACGTTCCAGCAGTTTCTTGCGGCAGTCGAAACGCTTAAGACCGGTGAACTCGCCATAGTCACCAATGATGAAGCCATCATCATTGAAAATCGTAATAAATGGCAGATTACAGCGCTTTCCAACTTCATAATCATTGGGATCGTGAGCGGGTGTGATCTTAACGGCGCCAGTACCGAAATTCATGTCTACAAACTCATCGCAGACAATGGGGAGACGACGATCACTGAACGGATGCACCACAAATTTGCCGTGCAGATGCTTATAACGTTCATCTTGGGGATGCACTGCGACAGCAGTATCACCCAACATGGTTTCAATACGCGTGGTGGCCACAATAATTTCCTCGTCACTATTTTCCACTTTGTAGGCAAACTTAATAAGAACGCCGAACTCCACTTTCTCTTCATAGCCAGGTATGGCCAGGAAAGTGCGTCCTGACAGCTCTACCTTGTCTACTTCAATGTCCGATATTGCAGAACGTAGTGTACACGACCAGTTTACCAAACGAGAGCTACGATAGATGCTGCCTGCCTCGTGCAGTCGTACAAAGGCTTCGGTAACAGCGCGGCATAGTTTGGGATCCATGGTAAAGGCTACTCGCGTCCAATCGTAGGAGGAGCCAAGTGCCCTTAACTGATCATAGATGCGTCCGCCTTTCTCTTTTCTCCAGTTCCAGATGCGCTCGATAAATTTCTCGCGTCCCAAATCGTGTCGCGATAGACGTTCATCACGCCAGAGAAGCTTTTCCACAACCACCTGGGTGGCAATGCCAGCGTGATCACAGCCAGGCACCCACAGAGTGGTGCGTCCCTTCATACGATGGTACCGCGTGATAGCATCCTCGATAGCATTGGTCAAAGCGTGGCCCAAATGTAATGAACCTGTTACATTTGGCGGCGGAATAACCATGATGAATTTGCCATTGGGATTAGGAGCATCGATGGATTCGCGCTGTAAGTATATAAAAACTGTCAATAAAGGGTCATTTACAATCTGCGTGTGAGTTCCTTACGCCATATTCAGGTGTAAAGAAGCCCTGCTTCTCCCACCAACTGTACCACTGCGCCTCCACATATCCCGGACTATACGCATCTGGCAGAGGTCCGCTGAGATCCTTCTTCTCGCCAGGCGCTGTCTTTGCTGTGTAAACGGCTGCCTCTTTAGTCTCTTTGGCCCGTTTCTGCAAAAGAAATTTGTTACTATAACTTTCACCAATTATTAATAGACAAAGTAAACAGTATGCTTTACGAATATACCCTGTAATTAGGAAGTACAAGAATGGCTATGTTTATACCCGTGTCAGCATCAGTTATTCCGTTATGTTGCACATTATTTGAAATTTTCTTTATCTATAAATAAACCCTAACTGATCAGACCCCTTTGGAAATATTTTCTATAGGGTACAACAATAACATAGCAAGTACTTCAAGTACATTCACTTTTAGAGATGCCTTCGTGACACGAAACTTATTGTTGTGAAACTGGAGCACACAATCAAACCAAGTTGCTTACGTCTGCATTGAGTCACTTGCATAGAAAAAAACACTTTATAGATGTAAATACACGAGCAACAACAAACAACCTAACCTAACACACTAGGGACATACCTCGGGTTTCTCCTTCTTTTCACCCGCTGCAGGTGCTGCTGCTGCCTTTTTATCCAGCTTCGCCTGTAATTTGGCTAGTTTCTCAGCTTTCTTAGCCTCCTTTTCTAATTGCTTGGCCGTCTTTGGTGGCTCACCGTCACCGGTTGGCGCTTCTGCAGTGCTTGGCTTCTCTTGCTCTGGCATTTTGGTTGATGTTTATCTTTAGTAGAGCTGTAGTAATGTGAAACAGTTATTTTCTGATGCAACATAAGTTACTGCTTGATGCAATTTTAATTTAAGAGATTTGTTAACAACTCACTCGTATGCGCCACAGATGAAAACGTGTGCAATGTGTGACCAGCGATGTTTTTATCGTAACATATCGATACCCTTTTTGTAGCTGCAATGTACTCACTTAGCTATCGATGCTTTGACCGAATTATCGGCTGGGGTGCAGCTCTAACTCTCATCAATGTGTTTTAGTCAAATTTAGCAAAAAACTGTGCAAAATTTATTGTATTTGTAAAAAACTGATAAACTCGGAGTGACAAACACGTTTAATCAACAAGTGCAAGTGTATGCTACATATATGCAATGTTAAATACCAAAATCATCATAGACAATTCCAATGAATATTGCCAAAAGGATGAAGACGCAACGCGTTCTTTTAGTTGTTGTGTAGCTTGTTTGTCTGCAAACTGATTAGACGCCAATGCAATTTACCTATAAGAAATGCATTGTTAGACGAGAACCAAGTGCTTAACATTTTAAACATTTTGAAGATGCGACAGTGGAAAATAATAACAAATTGATAAACACGCACACATAAAAACATGCACACAGACACACACACAGACAAAGAGGCATGTGCAGAAGCGCCAGCTAATCTATTGTAAATAAACCGCATACACTGCTCTATTGTGAATGCCCACTGTTCTCGGTCACGTACGCCGTCGTCGTTTGTTATTGCATCTGTGTTTTTAAGCCAAACTATTGCGAATTACTTGATATTATTTATCGATATCAGTTGACGAGCCTTATGGCATGAGAAAAGCCGCATCACAACTTAATTAAAGGTGAGTTCAGAATCTTTACATAATTTGTATGCATTTCAAATTGCAAAGAATTTGCAAAATCGATTTTCCAATTTGCAACCATTTCCCATGTAACGAGTCAAAGTTAGAGAAGAGCAAAACAGAGCCTTTCTCGTCAAGTGCCAAAATAGAAAGGCTTTTTGTTTCTTTTTCTCTTGGCAGGCATCACTCCAGTGTTTTTTTTTAGCCGAGGTATACGTCACGTGAGATTAATGCTATTTTCCTCTTTCAAAACCGCTCTCAATTTGGCAATACACTGAAAGATAATTATATCCGTTCATGAATATTGAATAAAATAACTAATGAAACTAGTGCGGGTTAGCCGGCCGGCTTATTCTTTTATTCAACTCAGAATTTTAACATGAATTTATCCATTTAATATGGTAAATACCTTAATTTATTCTATCTGCTTCCTTTCACATCGATTACCATTTAACTTAAGATCAGAAAGAGAACCTCGCCTCAAATATGAAACCGATATTCCTGGGCAACAGCTGCACTGTCCTGAGCACGGTGTTAATGACTTTGTCTAATCAAACCGACTGTGTGCCTCGTCTGGGAGTGTAAACAAAGCGTCAAACAAATGTTTGAAGAGTAAATAATAAAAAGAAGTTATTGACATGCGCACAACCCTTAAGTAAAGTCGAGCGACATCGACAGGATAATGAAAGAAAGGGCAAACTCGAAGCTGCCGTAGCCCAGACGGCAACTGACCTGCGACAAAGACAGCGCCAGTCCACAGCGGCGAGAAACATCTGCTCTGCTGTTCCGACTGTCCCGATAGCGAGAGAAAGAGGTCCTTAGACGACGCCTGCGTCTGGTTCTGCGGCCTACCTGCCGAGCTGAACTGCCCGGGCAAGGGAACAAAGTTCAATGTACGCCTGCGCAAACATTTCGCACACTGAACTTGCAGCTGCGGCAGGATCGTGATTTTCTTGAGTTTCTCTCTGTATATTTCTCTGTATTCCCTTTTGCACTTCCTTTCGCTCTACTCAAATGCAAAAGCGGAAATCTCAAATTTTTGTAACAGTTCTCGCAGACAACTTGTATGTAATCTTTTTCCAACGATCACACTCGCTCGCATATCTTATCCTGGTTCCCGCCCAGTAAGGGCTGGTAGGGGGCACCAGCTACCGGTTTTAGGCCCAAAAACAAGTTGCCCCGAACGCAATTTGAAACTTTGACGGGTGTATGTGTGTGAGTGTGTGTGTGTGTTTGGAGTACTGTTCCATGATTGGGGCGATCGTGCCCCTGTCTACGGGTCGCCTTCGTTCACGTATTGAGTTACAGGCGAGAGCGATTGCTCATCAAGCTGCATTGCTGACAGTCTCAGGAACGAGTCTGCTCTGAAATGCTGCTTTACTTTGTTATCTCGATATATGCATATGCTGGCAGGGCGTGTAAGGCGAGCTTCATCTGTCCGGGGGGGCCATGCAGGTAGAATACAGTTAGAGACAGCTGTGACCATCATATTGGTATTTTATTTGATTACACTAAATTTTAATTGATATAGACAGCTGCAACTGCAATATGGGAATATACAGAACTATCTTTGATAGATAACTTTATATTATGTACAACAACATGTATATGGTTTATAAACTTTTAGCTACTTGTGATTAGTTCTATTCAATCAACTTTTGACGGCTCACAAATCACACAACTGTTTTGAAACACACACACACATACTCACTCATATAGTTTGAACCACAACCAATCAATCGACGAGCATCAGCTGCCAAATAGAAAATAGAACTGAAACGGGGCTGCAGATGCCAGCGTACTGGTTACTTTGTCCTTTGGCGCATGCCAAAGCGGGTCCAGCATTCATCTACGAGTTTCGTAGTTCGTTCAGGGGAACTCCCAGACAGACAGTTGAAACAGATGTCTTGCCACACAGCACAGCTTGGCACAGTTCACAATCAATGCAACAGCGGGCAGCAGCTGTATACCTGGCTTAGGTCCCGACTCCGACACTGTCCCTACTCTCTCATTCACATTCGCTTCTCTTTCTTACTCTCTCTCCCTCTCTCTCTGTTACTGAGTTGCTTGCAGCCGTCGTCATCGTCGTGGCATTCATTATCATTACCTTTCCGAACTGGCGACAGCAGCTGCTCAGCCCAGCCGAGCCATAGCCTGAGCTGAGCAGCTGCTGCTGCAGCCGTTTCAGTCGATTCGGGCTGGACGTGAAGAAGCCTGGAAGGCCTAAGCACTTGAAGTGCAGGTGCTGGCAGCGACGACAGAGGAGGAGTTGGCAGCAATATTTTGTGGCTGCTGTTGCTGCAGTCAGCTGGTCGGCCTATAGCTTTGGTCGTTGTCCTGACCGACCCTATACACACCACCAACATCCACACATTACTTATGGGGATGTTGCCAAAAAATCAGCTGTTTTTGCGCAATGTTTATAAACAAAATGTGCGTCAGAGTAACCCTTAGACATGTCTGCTGCTGGTCTTGCCTATATGTGTATATATATTTGGAACCACCACTGAGCACGGGTAGAGTAAGCGCCAGTGCCAGTGCCTGAGTCAGAGCAACCACCGCCGGCACACACGAGACCATGTCCACGACCTACTTTGGCGCACTGACTCTGGGCCACATGGCGCATGGGGTGGTTCCGCTCACAACAACAACTACGGCGACAACGACGACGGCGGCGGCGGCCTCAGACGGCCTTTGTAGGTGCAAGGACGTTCGACTGCCGGGGAAATCCCCAACATGAGTGTAGCCCACAAACAGGGAGGGCACCGGCACTAGAGCTAGCAACCACCAAGGAGAGGTGAGCAGCCATGGCAAGGCAACGCAAGGCACCGACCACCATGTGCTCTGTTGCTCCGTGTACTCTTGGTCATGTGCTTTACCCACCACCAAGAACAGAACGGGAGCAACAAAAGAGGCGATAACGGCGACACCACCTTGCAGTTCAGTTCATTGGCATGTGCCGGCATGTGTCATCATCCTCATCCACACAACGTCTTCGTCACTTTTAGGGGTTTTCCCAAAAAAACCGAAAAGGAAAAAGAAGAAAACCAAAACAAAGTGCTACTTGGTGGTAGTTAGAGTCGCGCTCCCATTCATAAAGTATGGTCATAACATAAACATACCCCCGTTACTCCGTGGACTTACTTGCCGGATATAGCGTATTGTTTGTTTTGACTGCTCGCTCTATAGGTGGTGTTTGGCATAGATTTCCCGACCTAATCGCAGGTGCATTCATCTATCTATATGTATGGTGTATATATAGTATAGACAACCCCCTAAACTTCTCTCTAGCTCAACAGGTCGTACTCCTGAGTGTTTGCAGTACTACAAGTGTGTGTGTGTGTGCCAGTATCCGATTGAGGGTAATTAATATTTTTTTGGGGTTATGCAATGACATTGACCTGTGTTTGATATCGGAAAAAAGGGGGTGAAGGTCGTACAGGTTTGCTATCATACGGTGGGTGGTATTCTCATCCGTATACACAGAGTTTTGGAATTTCAGCAATAATATCAAATACTCTTCAAGATGAAAGCTCGGGGAAATTGAAAATTCATTGCATACTTTTAAGCAATCAAAGTTGGATCAAAGAAGAAGCCAGATAAAATCAGTAATATAATGTTGATCTATAAGAAAATGTATAAAAAGGAGAATTCAGAACAATTTGCTATTAAAATTTCTTATATAAAGGAAAAGATTATTGGAATTCGAAAGGAATTGAAGAAAAAAACTCACATCAAAGAAGAAGTCAAAAAGAAGAAAAACTCAGCTATTTCGGTATGAGAAATAAGCAATAACTTATCAAATTCCACCATAAAGAAACTTTACATACGTTAAAAGATGTAAATTTAAGTTTTATCTCAATAATAAAATCTGAAATATTTCTTTAAATATTACAAATAATGAGTATTAAATATTTATGTAATTTCTTTGACTTTTTTCATCGATTTCTTTCTATAAATGTATTTAAACTTTATTGAAATGGAAACCATTCTACAAGTCCTTGATATATGGCCTCATTCTGTACTCCAGTGAAATTGGAGCATTTCCTGAGTGAAAAGTAAAAACGAGATGAGGGCAACCTTCAAGCGGCTGTTTTCCCTGCTTTCCGGCCAGGATTCTACACTTGAACACGCGCGTCGCCAGTAACTTGTAACGGTTTCGACTCATTTTTCACTGCCTACAACTTTTTTCTACTTAGTTTTTTTCGCTTTCAAAATGGCGACGCCGTCTGACCAAAAACAAAATCAATGCACGGCAACGTTCGCAGACAGCAGCAGCAACAACAACATTAGAAACAACAACAACAATAATATAAGCAGCAGACACGAGAAAACGAACACGAACACACGAAAATTTGCAGCGCAAATCAAATGGCGAACAATGGCGGACAACAGCAAACAAGGCAGAAAGGCAAACGCAAAAGAGAATTAATTTGATTGCGGCGGCAGCTGGGCGCATAGGCAGCTGAGAGAGAGAGAGAGAAAGCGAGAGCGGCAGTGTCAAATAAGAGCGAGTGTGGTGGGGTGGGGCGCACAATCTAAGATGAGGTGAAGTGAGGTGAGGTCTGGTGAGGTTGGGTGAGTAAGCAGTGCAATGCGACTGCGCGCGAAGCAGCGTAGAAAGATGTGGAAAGCAGCAACGAAAGCTTCACTGTTTGTATGCAACAACAAGAACAACAACAATTATGAAATGCATAATGGCGGCCATAGAGATCCAAACGTAGAAACAAGAATTGGCAGGGCTGCCATATCTATTCAAATATCAGTAAATCTACTGATTTTCTGAACAAATTACTAAATATCCCCAAAAAATAGTTCTTTTTAAATTTTTTTATATAAAAAAATACTAATTTTACACGAGCCATCTGGCAACCCTTGGACTTGATGTAAAGAAAGGATATTTAGACTAAAATGTAACAAACGACAGCGGCAAATGTAAAGCAAAACAAAGCAACGAAACGAACGAGCCATACAAAAAAAAAAGAATAAGTAAGAAGAAAAAACAACACAGTTGTGCAATTGAGATAACAAAAGGAAACTTGAAAAAGGGGACGCGCGCTTTGCTTTTTCTCTCTGTATGACGCGTGTGCTATAAGCCTCACAAAAGGATATAAAACGGGCGCAAGCAGAGGCCGCCGCAGCAGCAGCAGCGGCACAGCATAATAAATTAATGTTTATTGTTGTTGTTGTTGTTGCTGTAGCTCGAGCTGGCAGCAGCAGCTGAGGCCGTTGGCGAATTGAAATTTTATGAGAAAATGAAATTGTATTAGAAATATGCTGTGTGAATCACACACGAGGCACAAACACACACACACACTGACACACACACAGGCGCACTCGTAGGCACGCACTCTAAGAATGTCGTGCAAAGGGGACGCGCATTATGGCGGTCTCCACGCGCTTTCGTTGCTGTCGACGCTGACTGCGACAGCAGCAGCAGCAGCAGGACGACGTCATCGCCAGTTGTTGTTTCTGCTCTCTGTTCTCTGCTTGTTGTTGTTGTAGTTGTTGTTGTTGCTTTAGCTGCTGCTGCTGTTTGGATTCTTGTTCCTGTTTTCGCTTTTTACCGTTCAGTCAATGACCACATTGTGTACACAGGCGTGTGCGTGTGTGTGTGTGTGTCTTTGATGTCTGTGTGTGTGTGTGTGTTTGTGTCGTGCATGTCCTGCCGGAAGTTGACGCCGCCGCTTGGTCATTCTCGTCGCTTTTGCCAAGCTCGCTGCGACGCTGAGCTCGCCGCGTTGCTTCTCTTTCTCTGTTTCTCTCTCCCTCTCTTTTTGGCTTGACGTTCCGCTTGAGCTACTTTCGAAAAAAACAAGTTTGCCGTGTTGTGCTCTGCGCGCAGGATCCGGCTCTGGCTGCGGCTGCGGCTCCCCAAAAGTGCACTTTAGCTTCCTTTTTGCGTCGGTTTTTGTGCTTCTACTGCTTCTTTCCTCTCTCTCTCTCTCTATATATTTAGTCCTTTGGTCCTGTGCGCATACAGCCTTTTGCGTCACGCTTTGATCCTGCCGTTCTCCTGCTGCTGCTGCTGCTGCTTTTCTCATTCTCGTTCTCGCTTGTTCCGGCCTTATATCGCCCATCCTTGCCACATACCATTTCCATAGGCGTTGCCCAGCTAATGACATGTTGTAAATTATATACGCGCATGCATGTGTGTGTGTGTGTGTGTGTGCAACGATTAATGCTGCATTCTCTTTCTTCTTGTAATTAGTTTAGTTTCGCTTTTACGGTGTGCCTGCTTAAATTTGATATGAGTAAAAGGCTTTATTAAGACCTGAAAAGACGGTATGCCCAGTTCTTACATTTTATATTGCTTGGCAACTTCTTCAACCAGGTTTAAGATCTTTAATAGAAGAAGAAAGTAACTTGGCATAAGTAAAATATGTTTTTCTATAAGAAACAAGATAAGGAACAAATTTTTACTGGCAGAAATACTAAATTTAATTCCTAATTTCTTGTATATAAAATTTATTAGTTTGTTAAACCAGTTTTTTTTAAGGACACATCGCACATGAATATCGTCCTATTCTTTTATTAGACTGACTTAACTGCAAAGAAAATGTTTTCTATCAAGAATGACAAGAATACAGAACTTAAGAGCATCAAAGTAGTTCGTTTTCTAACCCATATCAGACTCGAAAATGTTTTTAAATCCAAAAGAAACCTGTAATTGAAACCATCAACATATCCGAGCTACTTAAAGTGGATAAATTGACATTTTACATATGTGTCGCGTATTCCTGGAAATATTACAAAAATATCTCATCAGCTGTAGATTTTAAAGTGCCTCAGAGAGAGGGAGAGAGTGAGGAGAGGAAAGGAAGCCACTCAAGAGCGTATGTATGTATATGGAGTGCAGTAACGTGCGATCAGTGCCTCGCGATCGTATCGCGTAGATCTTGTAGCTAGATTAGCGTAGGATCTCAGTTAATCCTGCGCTAACTACAACGGACTAAAATGTAGCATAATTATGGGTTCAACTGAGTTCTTCTCTATCTCTCTCTCTCTCTGTCTCTTTCTGTCACTCAGTGTGTTCTTCTCTGTGTCTCTGCATCGCTCTCACCTGGCTTAGTTGCAGGAGGTTCACGTTGCGAATTCGATGCATCTCGTTTTGTCGATTTTCGAGCACAAAACAATCTTTGTCATGGAAGGGGAGGGGGGACTCTGTTCTGCCAAAAATGCGTTCTATTGTTCTGCACGAACAACTGCCGCTTTTCCTCGTTTAGCATTTTCCACACATACGCACACACACACAGAGAGAGAGTGTGAGTGAGAGAGAGAGACGCACACACGCGCGTCTATCATTCATTGTGGCTGTCAAACTTGTTTTTGCTCTCGTTCTTCGTGTGCCTCGCTCTTTTGCTTTTCCTTGCACATTACGCTTTCCTACAGTCATTCGCATTAAAAGGACAACGCTCTGTCTGTCTGCCTGTGTGTGCGTGTGTGTGTGTGTTGCTGCGCGTTGTCGGCGTCGCTGTTGGCTGCGCCGCTGTCGGCCTGAGCACGTCCTCGTCCTCGCCAGGCTCGTCGTGGTTTCAGTTTACGCTCGCAGCTCCGACAGCTCAGACATGTTGCTGACCCGCGCCCGTTTGCCGTCGTGTGTGTGTTTATAGCGCAGCAGTTGATGAAACAAATACAAACAAGCAAAATACACACGTACATACAACATACAACTACACGTACAACAGCACTGCGCATACATTAAAACATATATTAAACTCACATATAAATTTGCAAGTCGGCATTTCACTTTTGATTCGTCAAAAATCAAAAAAAAAATAAATATATTCAGCGCAAACTCGAGAAACAACAAATGAATTTTGTGTCAAATAAACAACAACAACAACAAATTGTGCAATTGTGCAAAGTGTTTCGGAAAGAGCGAAAATAAAGCTAGAGAGAGAGAGAGAAAAGAGAAGGAGAGAGCGAATGTAGCACAGCAAAAAAGAAGTTACAATCTCAAAAAGTTCAGTTAAACCAAAGAAAAATGAAAGCAAAAGCAAATGAAAATGTGCAATAAACTAAAACTACAAAAATTATAAACAATTGGGATTTAAACAACGAGCAAGCGAGACATACTAAACAGAGAGAGCAAGAGAGAGGGGAAGAAAGAAAGAGCGAGAGAGCTAAACGCAACGAAGCGCACACAAGTGAGTTATAAATTTTCAAAATTTTCATATACACAATGCATATTCCTTGTATACCAAATGCCACACACACACACACACGCAGACACAAACCTAAAGGCGACACACACACACACACACACATGTCGCTCTCACATCGACTCGCTACTTTTGTATCGTCCCTTCCCTTTCCCACATGCGGCATCTCGTTTACTCTTTGTTCCTAGCCAAATAGTGCGCACTCGTCGTGCGCTCTTCGTCTCCTCATCGTCGTCGTCGTCCTCGTCGTTCGTCCTGTCGTTCGTATTCGTGTTCGTGCACCGCTCTCTCTCGTCGGGTGGTGGTACAGTTTTCTGCGTAGACCGAAATTGCGTAAATTTTTCCTGCCATGTAGTTGACTTGCATGTCTCGCACGGCGCTGTCCTCCTCGTCGTCGTCATCGTCGTCGTTGGTATCGTTGTCATCACCATCATCGTCGTCGTCGTCCTTGTGTTCCTTGTTTTTCGCTGCTCCTGTTATCGTCGTCGTCGTCGTCGAGCTTTCAATTTGTTGTTTATTCATCATCAATTTATTGTTCAGATTTTAGTAATATTATCCACAAGAGGTTTGTACTACTCTCTGCCTCAACTATTTATTCTTATTGGGCGTGTGTTCTTCTCTCCTCTTCTATTCGCTACGTGCATATTATGCTTTTCACAGTACCCCCTTTTGTTCCGGTCAGCAGCGCCATTTTAATTGCTGCCCCTTTTTATGTTTCTCTTTTTGGAAAAAACAGAAAATCTTTAGCTTGTGTTAACTGTTTGAACTTAATCAATTTGGCAATATTGTTTATTATTACAATTTTCTTTGCCAGTCACAAGAATTGTACACATTTTTTGATAGATATATTTGCACCTTTTTCGTAGATATATTTGTGTGTGTACTTGTTTTGTATGTATCGCATTAACGCAGAAAAGCGAATACTGTTGAGGAATAAGAAAAATAAGTGTTAAAAATGAAAAGAATCTTAATTGTGAAACTAGCAAAGACTTTGATCAATAAGTTAAAGTTCATTTGAAGATCTTTATCAGCTCAATAAGTTCCGAGATAAGTCTCTTAAAATGTGCACTGTATGTAAACTATGTTTTGATATTAAGAGAACTATAATTTTTTTCTTATATAGTTCGATTTAAAGTAGATTTAGATAAGTTCTTCAGTTAATCACAGTAAAGCTAAAGATTTTGATTTCCAAACCTTCTTCTTTGACTGTTTGTTACATTGAATTTTGCAGATATTTTTTATCTATTTGTATGGAAAATATTTATCGTCTCTAAAATGGGTTTCTCTACTGATCTATATGACAAATATTTTAACTTTCTTTAACGAGTTTTCAGCAATTTAAAAATTTTAAAACTCTTTAATCTCTTCTGCATATTTAAATGAAATAACTCTTCAATTTCACAGCAATTAAAGAAAAGAAAAACGTAAATATAACTTAAATATATAGAACTAAGTTTGTAGTTGTAGCTAATCATCAAAGCGGGATCAATGCACCTTTTTTCTCAGGCACAGGCCATAAAAACAACAACTACAACAACAATAACAACAACTGCCTGGCTGCATATCCTGCCAGCCTACCGATCCTGAGCGCTGATCCTGCCCCTGCCCCTGTCATGCTTTTGCCTTTGCCTTTGCCTGTTCGTGTAGCTCTTGTTGTTGTTGTTGTTGCTGTCCCATTCAAAAAGGGCGCTCACTCGACTAAAGAAAAAAGTTGCAGCTGTTTCCCTGTTTGCTTGGCAACAACAACAACAACATCAGCGACGGCAGCAACAACAACTGGCTTCAGCAGGAGCAGGGGTCGCCGTCAGGCATCTGCTGCATGCGGCAAGCTGGCAGCCTTTGTAAATCTCTCTCTCTCTCTCTTTTTCTCTCTTTCCTATTGCTCGCGAACAGTTACAGATCGAGTAGGAAGAAGAAGAGGAACTACTAAACGATACAATGTCCGATATACCACGTATTATGGTATTCCGTCCCACCTGGGAGGAGTTCAAGGACTTTCCCAAATATATAGCATACATGGAATCGACGGGTGCACACAAGGCTGGCCTGGCCAAGGTGGTGCCGCCGGTTGAGTGGGTGCCACGGCGCAGTGGCTATATGAATTTGGATGCATTGAATGTGACAATACCAGCGCCAATTTGCCAGGTGGTCACCGGCAAGCAGGGCTACTATCAACAGATCAATATACAAAAGAAACCGCTGACAGTTAAGCAGTTCAGCGAGTTGGCCAACACGGAACGTTATGCGACGCCAAAGCATTTCGATTTCGAAGATCTGGAACGCAAATACTGGAAGAACATCACCTATGTGGCGCCCATATACGGTGCCGATGTCAGTGGCAGCATAACAGACGCCGATCAGGATGTAAGTGATCCATCTATACCAGTAGTTTCATATATGGGGTTGTCTCATTTGCCCCTCCGTCTATCGTGTTCGCAGAGCTGGAACATCAATCGACTGGGCACCATATTGGACTACGTGAACAAGGACTATAACATACAGATAGATGGCGTCAATACCGCCTACTTGTACTTTGGCATGTGGAAGACAACCTTTGCCTGGCACACAGAGGATATGGATTTGTATTCGATAAACTATCTACACTTTGGGGCACCCAAGACGTGGTATGTGGTGCCGCCGGAATATGGCCGCAGGCTGGAGAAGGTTGCCAATCAGTATTTCCCGGCCAGTTACAAGAACTGCAATGGGTATTTGCGTCATAAGATGACATTGATATCGCCACAGATACTCAAGCAGCACAATGTGCCAGTCAGCAAGGTACATAGACAGAGAGAAGGAGGCGTTAGTAGAATCTTTTTTCATTACATTTCCCCTCCTTTTTACTGTGCAGATCACACAGGAGTCGGGCGAGATTATGATAACGTTTCCATTTGGTTATCATGCCGGCTTCAATCACGGCTTCAACTGCGCCGAATCTACAAATTTTGCCATGGAACGCTGGATTGAGTACGGCAAGCGTGCAACGCAATGTACCTGCAGCAATGACATGGTGAAGATCTCAATGGATACGTTTGTGAAGCGATTCCAGAGTGAACGCTACGAAGCCTGGCTGGAGGGACGCGATATGGGGCGCCATCCAGAGGATCCACCGAATGCGGTGCTAACACCAGCGCTGCTGCCGCCGCATCTCAATGCGCTGCTGTGTGATAAGAAGTGCGTTAATATATCGAGTATTTCTAGGAGACACAGCTAATCTTTTACCCTCTCTCTCGGTCTCCCCTTTCCTGCTTAGAATGAAGAAGCAATGCAATCCCACCAAGGCAAAGAGCTTCAAGGAGCGCAATCCTGATTTGGACTTGGATGAAATCCAACAGAATCCCAATGTGCCCGACGATGTAAAGGCCATGTTGAAGGAGAGTGTATTGACGCTGCACGAAGAGGACGCTGACTACACGCCCGAGGAGTCGATGAGTCTGCAGAGTCCCGCCGACTTCAAGACCAAGCAGGAGTTGCTTGAGTACATGGACGATGGCACCGGTGAGACAGCAGCGCTGCCAACTCCACTATTCGTTTCAGTATCAAAACCCCTTTCTGTTTCTCTCCCTCTCTCTTTCTCTCTCTTTGTTGCTTTATTTGTTCTTTCCAACAGAGGACGACGATGAGGAGGAGGACTTCAAGCGTCGCAAGCAGAAGCGCAAATACGACGCGGACTACGATGATGATTGGCTGGCGAGCAAGCGGCGCAGAAACTCCTCGCGCAACAGCAGTCGAGGTCGCAGTCCGCGCGCCAACAACAACAAAGACGATCGCTCCATATCGCCGGCTTCCTCCACTTCTACGTCCTCCACATCGCGTGCGGCACGTGGCGGCGGCTCACGCGCCAAAGCGAATTCGACGCCGCGCAAGACACCAACGCGGCGAAAAAAGGAGGTGCCGCCAACAGGCAGCAGCAACAGCAACAGTGCAGCAGCAGCGGCGGCAACAAGAGACATTACAGCAGCGTTAACAGCAGCAGCAGCAACATCACCCACAGCAGCAACAGCAGCTACAACAACATCACTGACAGCACCAATAACAACAACAGCAACAGCAGCAACAACAACAGCAGCTGCTGACGTCGTTGTAGGTGAGAGCAACAACCACATCAAAAGCAACATCAGCAACATAGCGAACAGCGACAGCAGCAACGCAACAACAACAACAACAATCACAACTACAGCAACAACAACAAGAACCCTAGTTACAAATGATTCACAATCATCGTCATCATCATCATCCAGCAACATCATTGAGCAAACGAGCAATCCACCAGCAAATCCTGCATCCCGTTAACTAACATCAAACTATATCCACCATGTCCATATCCATCCTGAGTAATCATCATTATTTCTTGTTTCCAAACTCCTCATCGCATTCTCCACAGTCGCGCTTGTGTGTGTCTTCTCCACTTCGTCGTTTATCGTTTGTTCTTTAACTTTTCGTTTCGCTTTCGTACTTTGTGTGTTTTTTTTTATCAACAAACTAAATTGAAAACTGTCTTTTAAAAATGTGTGTCCTACTTTGTAAGCGCCTGAGAAATATATATACGAGAGAGTTATACATAGATATATATATAAAGAAGAATGAATAAGAAAAGAAAATAACTATGCTAAAAAAAACTAACCAAAAACCAAAACTGTTTTACTAAATATCAACTTCGTGTGTGTCTCGAGAGGATCTTCGACTTGGTTGGGCTGCAGTTTCATCGGTTGTTTCCACCTTCAACTTTCACTTTCTCTTTAGGTTTGATCGATTCGACACGTTGTGCTTCTCTCTCTCTCTCTTTCGCTTTCTCTCACGCTCTCTTCCCCCCTCACTTCCCTTGTCGCTTCATCTGTGTGTGCGTGTGTGTGTGTGTGTTTGCCGCTTTAAACTCCCACGCTTACATGCCACCATAACAACAAGAATAACAACAACAACACCTACAACCACAACAACATCCAATCACAACAACAACAACAACTACTATGATCGCACAAATAATACAAATCTCGACACAATTTTTACAGATGCCAAACGCAGGCTCAACGAACAACAACAGCAACAACAACAGCAGCAGCAGCAACCGTTGCAATTCATGCAACAAGCCCGCAAATTTGAGGGAAAAATACCAAAAATAAGTCAACAACAACAACAACAGAGCGCCAACTGCAGCGCAACAGCAACACGCACCACATCTAGTCAGCCGAAAATTGCCAACATGTTGCCCGCAGCCAATACACTAAATGGCATTCCACAGCAGCAGCAGCAGCAACAACAGCAGCAGCAGCAGCAACAACAATACAGCAGCACAGACGGCAACGTCTATCAGCTGCAGAACGAAATACTCTGTGATGCGAATGGACAAGCAACGACAACAGCGACGGCCACATATCAGACAACAGTTGCCGCCGCCGTTGCCAGCAGCAACAGCAGCCCGCAACACCACCAACAACAGCAGCATCAGCAGCAGCAACATCAACACCAGCAGCAGCAACAACATGTTGCCGGTAAGTTAGCAACTCCTTATTGAATGTTGTTTTGTAGTTTTTTGCTTTCGTTTTGTGTGCTCGTAACAATTTGGTATTTAATTGGTATTCTTTTGGTATTTAACATAACTTAGCAAGACTAACCATTGTTCTTTTCATTTCTACACGATTCCAATTGGCGACTCAAGCGCTCATCATTATCATTTTCATTAACAATGCATTGATTAAACAGAATATTTTTTTGTAGTATTTTTTGGAAATTGTTTGAAAAAATGCAAAATCAGTTTTATGTTTCATTTTTTATTTTTTTTTGAACTGGCTTCCATTTGCGGTGTTTTTTAATACTTATTGGGCTGAAAATACCAAACCTCCGATATAAAAAAATACATGTGTGTTATGTGAATTCAGTTGATTCAGATTTCATTGAAATCCAAAAATTAAACGCATTCCTATCAACTATATAACAAATCGCTTATCAATTCTCTCTTTGACACTCTCTATACACTCTCCATATCACTTTGAGCAAACCTTTTCTGCTATCTCGCCTCACTGAAAGAAATTCAAAGAATAAACATTATATTTTTACATAAATAAATGCACAAAATCAAAACCAGGGCCCAATAAACCTTATAGTAAACTGATAAAACTGACCAAAGCCCAAAACATATTTATTTACCTATTGAATTACTCTTATATGATTATTATTATTATTATTTATTTAGTGTATGTATTGATTTTATTTATATCTGATTTAGTTTATTTTGTAAGCTTTATTTTGTTCATAATGGAAGGTCACAGAGTTGAGTAGTGCAATAGAAATATATTTTATCCTCTATAGAAGATACTATCTTTACCTTTCCGCAGTGCTCAATTCCAGCATTTTCCATTGTGACCTCTGATCGTAGCTTATTTTTGATTAGATGTATTTGCATTTTGCGATTTTATTTGTATTTGTAGGTATTTTATTTAGTATTTAAATACTTATTTTAATTTTATTGGAATCTCTAGATTTTAAATTTGTATTGTTTTTTAGAGAATTACAATTTCTAGAATTGTTGAAATTATTTTGTTTCAATTGCAACTGTATGAACTGAAGAAAGAATACCAAACTATATTAAATCAGTAGAAACTAGGTAAAGAAAGCAAAAACAAAAATCAATTCACTCATCTCTTGCTATGTAGATAATACAGGTGTGGGATATAGAATATATATAGTATGCTATATGCCCGAAGTAAAGCCTGTTTGTATCGATTATTTGTAGAGGGGTGGCGAAACTATCGAGTGTACTGCGGATAAGCATATTTCTTACTATCGATAGCATAGTATCGAAAACTAACGAACCAACTATCAAATGTCTATTTTGTTATCGATAGTATCGTGAGTACTATCGATAGTTTCGCCACTCCAATTTGTAGTTTTTTTTTCATTTTGCACACACAACATTTAATTGAATTTATTTTCGGTATCTAATTTTGAGTGAATTGTTGATTGATTTCGATTACGATTACAATTTCGATTTCGAATGATTTTCGAATTGATTTATTGATTATTTATGCAAATATTACATTGAAACACATCTTTTATATATGAACCGAACCGAATATGTACTTTCAATCAATATAAACAAAAGACAATGTGGTCACAACTATTAGTTCGTCCTCCATCCTGCATACGAACGCCACGTCTAACGGATCAGCGGACGGACAACAGCAGCAGCAGCAGCAACAACAACAACAACAGCCACAATATCATTATATAACAACAACGGGAGAGGATGGCCAGACGCCGACGACAATAGTCTTTGAGAACTACAACGGAGGATTGCCAACGGCGACGGCGGTTAGCGCCGCCCCGGCGACAACAGCAACAACTCCAGTGGTGGGTGCTGCCACAACTGCGGCGACAACAACAACAACAGCACTTGTGAACACCGATGGAACCATCATCGAGTTTGATGGCAGCACATACGAGGAGTATCATGTGCTGAAGAGTGAGCCGGGCAGCAGCGACTGCCTGAGCAATGGCAGCAGCGCTGTGGCGGCAGATATCATTAAGTATGAGCCGCAACATGTGGGCGATGAGGAGGAACTGATGGAGGAGGACGAGGAGACGGCGCTGCAGGTGAAATACGAGGAGCAGAGCATGGAGCATGATCATGAGTTCGAGGAATATCATGTGATCAAGGCCGAAGTGGAGGCTGAGGCTGCCGAAGCTGCAGCTGGTACCACAAGCTACACCATCTCAGGCAGCGGGCAACAGCAGCAGCAACAACAACCACAGCAACATGCCATCAATGATGCATTGCCCGGCATGATGTCCAAGGCGGCGGCGGCGAAACAAAAGCGAAAGCGTAAAACGCGCGTCATTGCGGAGGATGAACAGGGCGAGTATCTGGAGAAGATGAGCGTGCGTGGCCTGGACATTGCGCGCTACGAGCACATCATCGATGGCGTCGCCTATTGCCTGGTCTGTGCCAAGAACGACATCTTCAAGACGTTCAAGAACAAGTACAGCTTCCAGCGACACGCGTATCTCTTCCACGAGGGACAGAACCGCAAGATATTCGCCTGCCCCATTTGCAACAAGGAGTTCTCGCGGCCCGACAAGATGAAGATGCACAAGAAGGACAAGCACGGGGATGTGCCCATGCCGCCATCGGCCACGGCGACGCCACAGAAATCCGACACGGCAGGCACGCCCGCAGCCAAGCGACCGCGCACGTCACGTACGCCGCGAGTGCGCAAGCTGAAGGGGGGCGACGGCACCACGCCCAGCAGCACGCCCACCAAGAAGCGTTTGGCGCAAATTGACAGTGTGCTGGATGATGTGCAGAACGCCGAGGTGGATCAGCAGCAGCAACAGCAGCAGCAACAACAGCAGTTGCAGCAACAGCAGCAGGCAACATCGGCGATAACACAACAGCAACAACAACAGCAACAGCAGCAGCAACAACAACAGCCGCAACAGTTGCAGACGTTGCCATCGCTGGACTTCAGCGGCATGATACTGCCAGGTGGTGCACAGCTGGCGCTAGCCAATCCCGGCGCCAGCAGCTCCATGGCGCTGCAACGTGGCCAGGCGACGCCAACGCAAACGGCACAGCCGACAACAACAACACTCATCTATTCCAATCAGCTGGAGTTGCAGCAGGCACTGTTGCAGCAACAGTTGCAGGGCCAGAGCATCATGATACAGGATCAGGCGGGCAATCTGGTGCCACTGCAGCTGGACGGCACGCAGACGATATACACCACAGCGCCGGCGCCGGCGCCACAACGACAACAGCAGCAGCAACCGGCAACGTACCAGCAACAGCAGCCGCAGCAGGTGGTTGCCAGCAGTCAGGCGCAAACGCAACCCACGCACTACGAGCTGGACAATGTGACGTATCTGAGCTCTGCTGCCACAGCCACGCCCACGCTGCCCAATGATCCGCAACAGCAGCAGCAGCAACAACAACAGCAGCAACAACACGTCATTGGCACCGTGCAAAGCTATCAGATACTCACGCCCGATGGCCTGCAGAGCTTCCAGCCCAAACTGGAGCCCAGCGAGCTGGGCGATCTGTGTCCTTACTCGATGAGTGCCACAGCCGCGCCTCAGTACACGTTCACGACGCACGCCAGCACACAGCCCACGTTGAATGCCAATGCACTGGATGCGCAAACGCAGCAACAGCAGCAGCAACATCAGCAGCATCACCAGCAGCAGCAGCAGACACAACAGCAACAGTTGCTGCAGCAACATCAGTTCGGACACAATCCGCATCAACAGTTTATGGAGCTGAAGAACGAGCTGCTGATCAAGAGCAGCGATGCCTACACGCTGGACGCCACCTCCATGTACCACCTGCCCTTCTCGCCCACCTCGATGATAAATGCGGTCAACGATGTGAATACCTCGTCCCTGCTGGAGACCAAAGAGATTAGGTAAAGCCAACAACTAACATTTTATGCTATCTACCTCCCCCTCTCTCTCTCTTTCTCTCTCTCTGTATCTATTGATCTATATATCTGACCAGCTAATCGTAAGCTCTCTATAGTGCATTAGACTCGCTCTCTCTTTCACACTCTCTCTTCTAGTACTTGCTCTCTCTCTCTGTCTAACCCTCTCTCTCACTCTCTCTTATCAGTTTGTTGCGTAGTCGACGGTGGCGCTGCGATATTGTTGCAGCTGCTGTTTCGTTTCCATTTCGTTGCGTTTCGACTTTATAATTTCACTTTTAGTGTTGAACAACGTCGCGCCAGCTACTAAAATAAAAAAAAATAACTGAATTTCGAAAGAATAAACCAAACTGTAAACAGCATTAACAAGACTTAGTTTATAATTTAAGCAATTTTCTAGTAGTCTACATGATATCTATAAATATAAATTGTATATAAGTATAATTTAAATATTATTTAACAATTGATCGACTAATGCGATTTTAGTTATTATTATTGTAGTTATTTATATTTATCTTTTGAATTGTGCATTTATTTATGATTTATAAAGTATTTATTCTGTTTTCCGTTCGGCTTATTGTTGCTAAAAACATTGAGTATTTATATTTATGGAAACAAACAACAGAAAAACAAACATTTTACATATATTCGTTATGTGTAAATATTATTCAATTTTTGTAACCTTTTACTTTTGGAATTTCTCACATAATTCAATTTTATTCAATGCGATTTTGTTCTTTTTTTCTTTCTTTCTTGTTTTATTTTATGTACACAAAACCAACCCACCAACCAAACAACCAAACAATGAAACAATCAAATGAATTCGCAAATAACCGAATAACTCATAAACATATATATAGCTACGATATATCAGAAGCCGTGCTTCTAGCGCTCTGAGAACCGCCAACAACAACAACTAGAAAAAAAAACTACAACAACAACAACAACAACAACAACTGCAGCCAAAGTACCAAATATACAAAATATATAAACAAATTTTAAATTGTTTATAAAGGATGCAAGTTCCTCCTTCGAGCGTAGAGAAAAGCAAAGCAACGCAAATGGAAACCATTTACAATGTTAGCTCCGCAAACATAACATCCTATATACATACATATATATATATATATTATCTGAATTATCAGATATATATGTATCAGTTATCAGCTGTGCTTCTATGGCGCTTCAACACATCCTCACATAATACTCAAAACTCATTTAACACCTCAAACAACACTCTAAACACTAACACATCAGTGTGTGTGTGTGTGTGTGTGTGTGTGTTTGCAAGTGTGTGTGAACACAACAAGAACAACAACTCGCTTTTAATTAATTTTGTGCACCTCATAAACATTTCATTTGCATTGGACTCAATTCATTTACATAACAAAAACAAACTTAAAAAAAAATAAAAATAAAAAAAATAATGGGACGTTTTAGTGCAAGGTATGTGTACTTTTTTATTCGCTTTATTTATTTGTTTTAATATTTTATGGTTTTATTAACAAAATATCTGTTTGTTGTTTCATTGTGCATTTCATTTAAAAAAAAAAAAAATGTCAATAAATTTTAATTTGAGGCAACAAATCGAGGGAACCATTAAGCATTTTTTTTTTCTGTGTTTTTATTTTAAATTGGAAATTCGTTTGGGTTTCTTTGCACGCTATAAATTTAATTTAATTTATTAATTTTCATTTTGCATACTCCCTAATTGGCCTAACGAATTGGTAACCAAAACAAACTAAACTCAAACAACCTATATCGGATAAGATATATCCATAAACCCGTGTACATAACTGACCCTCATCTCTCATCCAGCTTCGCTTTGAAGAACTTTTAATTTACTAACCCCAAATGAAAAAAAAAACGAAGAAATTCTAACAAAATAAATTTAAAAACAAACAAAGCAAATTTTCAATATTAAAAAAATATTTTTCTTTTTCATTTTTCTGCTTTTATGTTCGCCCTCCCGTTGTGTTTATGTTTTGTGTTGTTTTTCGACTTATGATTTGCACACAAAATTCATAAACATGCGACACAACAACAACAACAACAACATCATCAACACAAAAGGTTCTTCTAAACAACAACAACAACAACAATACTGCAAGAGCAATCACAGCCAGTTCAAGCGGCCATACACACCACGCAACAACAACAGAAACCACACAACACTCAGAACAACATGCACAACAACAACAGTAACAACAACAACAACAACTGCAGCTGGCAGCGCATCCCTCACAATGAGTTTGTCAAGAAACAGACAAATTTAAGCAGCAGCAGCAACAATATTAAGCAAAGCAACAGCAACATTGGCAACAATTGCTCTAGCAACAGCAGCAGCAATCGTAGCGCCGCCGCGGTCAGTTTCGTCGACAAGTTCGCTGACTTTCTAACACATTTCCGTAGCACACGCCCAACCGCCTCCCAAGTGCAAATGAATCCTAATAATTACAATGCTGTTTCATCTCTCATTCCCCATTCTAACAACAATAGCAATGGCAACGGCAACAGCACAAGCAACAGCGGCGGCAATGCCAACAACGCCAGCAGCAACACGAACAGCAACAACAACAACAACAACGTAAGCAGCAGCAATGGCATCAAGGCGACAATTGGCAAGAAGACGCCAGTGATATTGCTGGCCGCACGTGGAACTGCTCACAAAACACTGCAGCAGCAGCAGCAGCAACAACAACCGCCTCTCAGTCTCATCAATGGCAGCACAGCGGGAACGGCAGGCAAAGCGGCGGTCACTTTGGTGCGTCTTAATGCCAACGCCAGCAATCGCACTCGCCAGGTTATTATCACGCCAGATGCAGCTAGTCTGCAGCAGCAGCAGCAGCAGCAGCAACAACAGCAGCAGCAACAACAGCAGCAGCAGCAGCAACAACAGCTAATTGAGCAAGAGCTGGAGGAGGAGGAGGAACAGCTGATCGATGAGGATGAAGTGTATGAAGACGATGCAGCTGCTCTCAATGCCGCCTTGTCCTCGTCGACAGCTCAGATTCTACGCAAATTCCGCATACCCAAGGGCACAGCACTGACAGCCAAGACTGGAGGCGATGGCTATCTGGCCATGCCCACGCCAACGCCTTCACCGCCCGTTGCTGCTGTTGGTGCAGCCACTGTAACGCTGGATGCGTCTGGTTATGTGGATAATACCGATGACATCATCGAGGAGCTCAATGAGGATGATCTGGTCGAGGAGGTCATCGATGAGGAGGCCACCTGCGAGGAACAGCAAGTGTTGTTGCAACAGCAGCAGCAACAGCAAGCAACTGCTGGTGACAACGACGGTCTCGATCTGAGCAGCAGCAGCAATCAGAACAATAGCAATGCAACGGCAGCAGCAGCAGCAGCAGCAACAACATCAGCCATTCAGCTGTTGCAAGCACCGCAGCAGCAGCAGCAGCAACAACAACCGGCAGCGCTGCAGCTACAGACTGTGGGACCCAACGGCACCGTCACCTGCTTCAATTTGCCGCCAAACACAATTCTGGTGCAGTCATCCGATGGCAGCATCATTGCTCACCCCAGCAAGGCTGGGCAGCAGCAGCTCATTGTCTTGCCCGCCGATTGGCCAACGAATGCTGTGTCGCTCTCAGCCGAGCCGGCAACAACAACGGCAGCAGCGCCTCCAGCACCGCAGCCTGCGCAGCAAACGCAAACGTTGCTGCTGACTGCAGATGGCACTGCCATACCAATAATGGCGCCACTGCAGCAGCATCAACAACAACAGCAGCAGCAGCACCAACACCAACAACAGCAGCAGCAACAGGCCGCAGCTGTTGCTGCTGCGGCGCAACTGTTTGCTGCGTAGGGTCTAATGGGTGGCCAAATGGGTCGATTTTTGAATAATGCCACAATAATGCCAACAACATATTTCTTTTAGACGCGTTGCGCCTGCCCCAAGGCAACGCCGGATGTTGTGGCACAGCCCAAAATCCAAATCCGTTGCCTTGCCGCACGTGCAACACGAAGTAACGATCCGAGTTATCAGTCTCTTTTATATTCTTCCAACCCCCGACCAACTTGTTCAAGGGCAGCAAACAAAAATCGACGCATTTGGCCACCAACAGAGAAGCAACAAAAGCAAAGCAAAAACAAAACAAAAGCAAAAAACAAAAACGAAATGAAAGTCAAATCAAAAAGTAATCAATCTATAGGATCAGCCAAGTTAAACTTAATGAAAACCGACTCAATTGTAAAGCTATGCGAAACTGATATTACATAATGTTAATGTGCATACCAAATTTATTTTTCTATCAATTATTAAACCTAAACACACACACACACACATACACATTTATCGATATAAATTGTCGAAAGGAATCCTATGAATGCCTATATATACATATAGTATATATACTTATATATTACTGTAATCTTATGTTTATGTTCATGTTGTGCGCAAATGCAATTTCAAATGTTGTTCCACACAAACACACACACACACAAAGAGACACACACGCCCTCACTCACACAAACACACACATTATTCAATTAAATTATTTTCATAATCTTAAGTAGTCTAAGTGCAAAAAACAAAAGCAAAAACAAAAGAGAATCCACCTACGAGACGCCCGAGCCCAGTTTTTATTCACATAACAATTTGCCGCGTTGCAAAGTTTGTGTTAAACTTAATTTTACGTTAAATTAAAACTACGTTGTATTATTATTAACGAAGAAAAACGAGAAAACAAAATCGAAAGATGACTAACTCATAATTTCAGCTTACTAAACACACTAATTTAATTAAACTACTTGAATACCGTACTATATAATTATATGTATTCATGAATATGTATAATCTGTTCCTTTGCTGCTATGTAACGTACTCTCCCCCTTCCCTACTCTATCTATCATAATTTATTTACACTCATTTCATCCCTTTATTGTTGTTCGTCATCGTCCCCTCCCCACTCCACGTCCTTCATCTGACCCTCCCGACATGTTGTATATTTTTTAAACCTATAATTATCGTATACATTTTATTTGCAATTTTGTTAAGCCATCCGACATAAGAAGATTAAAGCATAGCACTGACCTAAGTTTGTTAATACTTAAGCCCGATCCCAGAGAGTTAAGATCAATGTATTTTTCATACACCAACACACAGACATTGAGAATGAAAATTGAAAGAAACTGAAGTTATTAAGATTAAGCCTAAAAGAACTATTATATAATACTAATGGAAGACAATGATTCAAAGCATATTTAGCACGTAAGAAAAGAAAGCAAAAACGAAATATTTAAATAATATTGAAAAGTGAATTACACTTTTTGTAAGATAAATAATTAGTTGGTAAGTTGTAACGGAATAACGAAACTTCAAGCAAATAATTAAGCAACATGCGTAGAATACATTATGTATAAAAAACTCTATAAATAACATACACTTAAACTTAAACATATACGGAAATAAAAATATATATATTTATTATAAACAAACGAAAAATACAATTAAAAAAAAATTCAAAGCAAATAAAGAATAAAATTATAAATTATAAAAAGAGAGGCGAAATATTCCGAATTTTATTTCAGGCGATTAAACTAAAGGTAAGCTATAAAATTTGCCGATAAGGATTAATATAATATATATATACCTATATGACGCAATGCCTTCCCCAATGAATTTTAAAACTACATCTATGTATATATAATATATATATATTTATTTCAATGTTGGCTGGCGGAACATTAACAAAAACTATAGCTAGGCTTGAAATTCACATCTGCATATTATATACATGTATGTAAGTGTATATATAGCTTCATATATATAGCATTAACAAGAAATCTGGGGTCTAATCGCTAATCCGTGCATACACGACGGCCGTGCGTGAAGGTGCATAGATTTGGATGAAATTCGTGCGTCCAGCGTAGCCCCAGGGATCCGAAACATGCTTGCAATTAGTGTCGATGCGATTGTGGCCACCGAAGAGAGGATCATCTGAGGAGAGTACCGCCTGGTAGGTGCCCGCCCAGTTGGTGCCCACACGGTAATCGGTGAAGCTTTGCGTCGGATGGAAGTTGAAGACAAACACAAGGCCAGCCCGCTCGAAGGCAATTGTCTTGTCGCCCTGATGCTTCCAGCTGACGTAGGCAGGTCCAGAGTGCAGCCAGCCGTAGCGTTCCTCCAGCTCGTTCATGGCACGATCGAATTCGTTAAGGTATTTATACTTCAGCAATGGATCATCCACCAGATTCCATTGTCGGCGCGCATAGTGATACGAGTCATTGTTGCCGACACGCGGAAAGTCAAGCCACTCTGGATGTCCGAACTCGTTGCCCATAAAATTGAGATATGCCTCACCGCCCAGTGAGTGCGTAATGAGGCGTATCATCTTGTGCAGCGCCAGGCCGCGATCAATGATCAGCGACGAGTCGGACATTGTGGACATGTGCGTGTACATTTCCTTGTCCATCAGCCAGAAAGCAATTGTCTTATCACCCACCAGTGCCTGATCGTGCGACTCGGCATAGGCCACAGTGTTCTCCATCCAGCGTCGATTGGTCAGTGTGTGCACCACATTGCCAATGTCCCACTCATCGTCGCTCTGCTCCTTAAGCAGCTCAATCCATTTGTCAGGAATGGCCATGCCCAGACGGTAATCAAAGCCAATGCCGCCCTCCGAAACGGGGCGACACAGTGTGGGCATGCCGGAGACATCCTTAAGAGAGGGAGAGAGAGAGAAAGTTGTACGTGAGGAGTACATTCAGTTGATTAACTTAGACTTGCCTCTGCAATGGTGATGATATCCGGATCAAGTTGGTGCAGCATGTGATTGGCCAGTCCCAGATAGTTAAGGGAATCCGTGTCCACATTGAGACCGAAGTACTCGTTGTAGTCGCCGCTGAAGCCCTCGCCAATGCCGCGTGAATGATACAGCATAGAAGTGACGCCATCGAAGCGATAGCCATCGAAGTTGTATTCGTCGTGCCACCAGCGCAGATTGGACAACAGGAAGCGCAGCACCTCGTGCTCCGTGTAGTTGAAGAGGCGACTGTCCCACAGCGAATGCTCACCGCGGGCGCCATCGTGGAAGAAACCGGCATTGGTGCCGTCGAATTGATTGAGTCCATCCTGGACGTTCTTAGAAGCATGGGAATGCACCACATCGAGTAGCACGTACAATCCTTGGGCATGTGCCACATCAATCATACGCTTCAGCTGCTCCGGATTGCCATAACGACTAGACGCGGCAAAGAAGCTAGTCACCTGATAGCCAAAGCTGGCATAGTAGGCGTGCTCCATAATGGCCATCACCTGAATGCAGTTGTAGCCCTGGCGCTTTATACGCGGCACAATGCGATCGGCGAACTCATCGTAGGTACCAACACGGGGCTCCTGCGACGCAATGCCCACATGGCACTCGTAGATGCGCAACGACTTGGGCTTGGGCGGACGCGAATGCTGACGCTGATAGCGCTCCGATGCCGGTGGCTGCCACACATATTGCTTGTAGTTGACACCCTGATTGGCCGACTTGGGTGGCTGCACCACGTACTTGGCCCACGGCGACAGGCGATCAAGCAGTTGACCATGCTGGTTGCGAATGATGACCTTAATCTCGCTGAGATGTTTAATCGGAGCACTGCCGTCGGGGTTCGCTGGCAAATGCAGTTCCCATTTGCCGAAAGGAAGCTTCTTGTACGGATGCGATTCCCAGTGCCAGTTGTCTGTTTGGATTTGAAATTGAATTTGAGTTGAAATTGTTATCGATAAACATGTTAAGGTCACCCTAGGAGCCAGGGATACTCACTGAAATCACCGGTTAGGTACACATCCCTTGCACCCGGCGCCCATTCGCGTGCTATAACTGAGTTATCCGGCTGGAAGTGCAGGCCATAATATTTATAGCCCTGCGTGAACTCATCGATGCCGCCCTCACACTGATCGATCTTGCCAATCCATTCCTTTAGGACGCCATGTCTAGCGAATAGAGAGAACAAAAAGGAATGAAAAAAATAGAAAAGAAAACACGGAAATAAAATTGAGTGTGCTCAAGGCCAAGGTAGAACAGATGTCGCGACGGCTGCTCCAAATGTTTATAGCACGCACGCAGAGCCCACGGCAGCAGCAGAGACGAAGTAAATTAGACGCTAATGACCTTCATGTGACATTGGTCAACGCAGTTTTTCCAACTGCACCTGGCGTCGCCGCCACAAACACAGCTGATATGATTATGCAGCGTACAACAACAACAATAATCCCTGTTTGTTGTTTTATGCCCCGTTCCAAACCAATAGGTTCTTATCAGCCGGCATCAAGTTTGGATTACATGACGGGCGTCGCGCGCGTAGTTGTTTGCATTTATGCCTTTGCTCTTTTTGCGTTTTTTGTTTTCTATGAACTTCTCAACTCACCGGCGACGTATCTCCCGCTCGAAAGGCTTCAGATAGCCATCCATTTGGAAGAGCTTATCAATGTCCTTAACCTCCACGTTCATAGCGTCGCCCATGTCGCACAATCAGAAAAAATAATAAACAGCTAATGGAAGAGAACTAGCGCACCCACCGGCGCTGCGTGCAAATTGAGAACTGCGATGTATGCCGAGAACTGGCCCCAACACTAAAGCTCTGTCAGAGAGCTTTATTGCAGGCGGCGTCGGCATGAAGCAACAGCTGTTCGTGCTGCTTCTTTATTGTTGTGTTTTGTTGCGCTTATTCGCGCATATAAACAACAACATAGCAATTAATGGCATAGTGTTGCTGCTGATAAGAGAGTGGAAGGTGATAATGCGAGTTTGGACTCACATACATGGGTACACGTACACACACAAGTACACAGCAACGATGCTGGCATGCTAATTGGCTTCGATTACCAATACGATTGCCATTGACATCTTTGAACCGGCGCCACAGAATTGATTTGCGTTTTTATTATGTAAAGGTTGAATAGAATATTACAAAGTTCGTACATTACAATGATCGTTGCTATGTCGTACATATAGTATACAAATGTAAAAAAAGCTCGTTACAGCAATGTAATGGTTGCGTACCTATAAAACGGTATATTCCTTATTATTTATTACTCATCACACTCACTACAATTGTATAACACGAACTTATATTGCGAATCTAAGATTTCGCGCCAAAGCTATTACAAATTCTTATGTGACCAAAATTTATTTTGTTTCGATACTCTATTGCAAATATATCGATACTTATCAGATAAATTATCAAACGCATCACTGACCTCTAGCTGAGCTGCATACCAACCATAAACAGCTGTTCTGCTCAGCGGCCATTTGCAGTCTGTTTTAGCGTCGCGGGTGTGAAGAAAGGCTCTTCGTTTATTACGTTTAGTTTTAAGTTTCGCGCTTTTTACTAAATGCCGGTGTCGCCCAAAATAAGTTAGACACAGCATAAGGCAACGGTGGGTGTGCGCGATAATGAATTATATCTAAATTGTTCGTTAACATATTTCTAATATTATGTGCATTTGCTTAGGCAATTTTTTATGTTTTAAACGTTTATTACTTACACAAACACAACAATAAGAAGATAAAATGGGTCGCAGCCGCAGTCCCGCTTCGCCCGCACACAGACGAAGGGAAAAGGAGCGGACAGAGCGTAAAAAACGACGAGAACGACGCTCAAGAGAGAGAGAAGCCATCGGCGTTGGAGGCACAAGCAGCAGCAGCAATCGTCGTGACCGGGAACGTGATCGCGAACGAGAGCGTGAACGTGACCGAAGCCGCAGCCGTGACAGAGAACGTGTGCGGGGCAGGCGTTCTAGGTGAATAAGCAAGTGTAGTGTACCAAACCATCACGATAAGTATAAAGTAATAGAAATTTATTACTTAATTAACACAATAAGGCATGATAAGTTAAGTACAGAGCGTGGCAAAGGGAATATATTTTGGAACAAGTTATCTGAACTGGTTCAGGTGAACGAGTATGACAGTATTTTATGCAACCCTGTTTCTGTTTTGACAGTTCAAGTAGTTCCCTCTCTGTAGCACATTTGTTCTTTTTCGGCAACCGCTCAACAAATTACCACGTGAAGTGAAATTTGCGAATTTCATCATAAAAAGTAACGAATAACGAAATAAATAGAGTAAAAAGTAAAGAGCAGCAAGTGCCGAGCATTAGAAGCCAACCAGAGTAGACGACAGACGGAGTAAATAAATATCAAATCAACAAACATAAAATGGCGTTACGCGTGCAGTTCGAGAACAACGATGACATTGGCGTCTTCAGTAAATTAACAAACACATATTGCCTGGTTGCCATCGGTGGATCCGAGACCTTCTACAGTGCCTACGAAGCCGAGCTGGCTGAAACTATCCCCGTGATTCATGCAAACATCGGAGGCTGCCGCATCATTGGCCGCCTCACAGTGGGCAATCGCAACGGGCTACTAGTGCCGCATTCCACCACAGACGAAGAGCTGCAGCATCTGCGCAACAGTTTGCCCGATGCCGTTAAGATTCAGCGAGTGGAGGAACGTTTGTCCGCGCTGGGCAATGTGATTGCCTGCAACGACTATGTGGCCTTGGTGCACCCCGATTTGGATAAGGAAACCGAAGAGATTATCGCTGACGTACTGAAGGTCGAAGTTTTCCGTCAGACTATTGCCGACAACACGCTGGTCGGCTCCTACACAGTTCTTAGCAATCAGGGTGGCATGGTGCATCCCAAGACAAGCATACAGGACCAGGATGAGCTCTCTTCGCTGCTGCAAGTGCCGCTCGTTGCTGGCACAGTCAATCGGGGCAGTGAAGTTCTGGCAGCAGGCATGATCGTTAACGACTGGATATCGTTTGTGGGCATGAATACAACGGCCACCGAAATCTCTGTTATCGAGAGTGTATTCAAACTGAACCAGGCACAGCCGGCGACGGTGACAACAAAGCTGCGTGCAGCACTCATCGAGGAGATGTCCTAGGCTTGCAGCTAACTCTATGTAGAAATTTAAGAAATACAAAACACACATATAAATTTTGTTATCTTTTGTAAACTGTCAGTCGAAATATAAGGAATCCACACAAGAATTCTATCGTAAACCAGTTTGTTGCATCGGGCGAAAAGGTGTCGCATTTCGTAATTAAAGCCTCAAATTGCAAATTGACCACTTGAAGGTTTGCAGTTTAATATTCATTGAAATGAGCCTGCTCTAGTTTTTTTTATACGTTTCTTATATATGTATGTAGTTTTTTAAATTTGAATGCAATCAAGAACTTCCACTTCATTAAGAAAGGGGCCCCGCCGCCTCATCATTATTATTTCACAGATCCCGTTCACGAGGCTCTGGACCATCAACGTCGCGTCGCGCCACACGCAACAATTCGGGTGCAGCTGCAGCTGCGGAACGTCCACAGATTAATGAAGCCGATCTGGAGGGTAAATCACCGGAAGAGGTTGAGATGCTGAAGACAATGGGCTTCTGCACATTTGACACCACCAAGAACAAGAAAGTCGAGGGCAACGATGTCGGCGAAGTGCATGTGATCCTCAAGCGCAAGTATCGCCAGTATATGAATCGCAAGGGTGGCTTCAATCGCCCGCTCGACTTTGTCGCATAGCCGACGACTAGTTTTTTTTCTACTGCTACATTTTTTCACGTTCTTTGGCGATCTGTCGTACATCATAATGACGACGACGCCAAAGCGACGGACCTGCAATTTTATGCAATAGACCGGTTTACAAAATTTTACAAATTTGCCAGACAAAATTTCCACCACACCATCTACACAAGAACAAACAGCAACACACACATACATACAAATACCTCATATATTAATGCTAAATGCTAGTTATTTAGTAGTTTAAGTCACTTGCGTTGTTTTAAAATTAGCTTTTACGCGCCTTAAAAAACACGAAGAAAAGTTAATTTTACAACAATGGCAACCCTAACACCCTCCCACAAATGTAACTGAAAGCTCAGTGCTCACTAAAAAAAAGTCCTAAATATTGCCGATAATTGCTAGACATGTGGCAACACCTGTTGCATGCGGCCATTTTAAAATTCCTTTGGTACCTTTTGAATTGCTGATTTTCATTTGCTTTCAGTTGCATTTGCCAACGATAAATGCACTGGATTAATGCTTTTTGAATATTTAAAGTAATTACAATTGTTTTTTTGTCGCACAAAAAATCACTTACACTTTTTATAACGTTTGCGATATCCTAAAGAAGAGCTAAATAACATACGAATTAACTGCAAAATCCAAATTTAACTCAGAAAATTCACACACACACATACAATTACTTAAAGTATTTGAAAACATACAAACACACATACAAAATACTCCGAACCTCCCCCAAGAATATTCCTTTTCCCCCCACAAACTTCCTCCATACGCTGCAATAGTACAATTTTTACAACCAAACAAATATATATCAAATATATATTTTATATATAGAAATTTATTTATACACACACACACCAAGTACCTACAAACCCCGTTAACTCCCTACCGTTATAAACCCAACTTAACAATAGCCATAGCCATTTGTTTAGAATGTTATTTGTTGTAATTTACCAATCATAAACCAACAGTTAATTCATTTATCACAAGTGCCAAGTGAGAAAAAGCAACGCTGCAGGCAAATTAAACAAGTTAAAGGTGCAGACGCAAATGAAATAAATATAATATACAATCTTTTGTACTTTTTCTACTAATGATCGACAATGTACACGCAATAGTTATTAATTTGGCAACTAACAATAACTAAAAACAAATACCAATTCGGCCAGTTCACACACTACACACATACATTATAATTTCTTTGTAGTTTTTAATACAACGAAATTGCAGGAATTTATTATCTTTATTTAAGACATTAAAATAAAACGGAATACACAAATAAATGTATCAAAATGTAAATGATTCGACTAATTTTGCTCTTGTTCGTTTTTTAAGTTACAACAAAATGTGTAAAATATTAAAAAACCAAAATCAAAATTCGAAAAAAATGAAAATAAAATGCATTTTATTTCAACATTATTGTCGGAATCCACTAGCAGGGGGTATTATTGTATCCAATAATACTGCAAGCAACAGATAATCTTCCCGGGAACCCACATACATACATATGCTGGATCCTAAAAGCATGCAAAGTAAGTATTTTTGGCATTTTGTGGTGATTTTCGAGTACACATGAGTATATATTTGTCTAAATTTTACATATTCCAAACTCTCGCAAATACATACGTACATTCATAATAATAGTATAATTTAAAGTATTTATGAGGGACTTGTTTCACATGTGAAATTACACTTTATTAAAATACGCATTAATTAATTTTGCTTTAATATTATCAAATGAATTGAATTCTTAATTATTTGTTTTGTTTTTCTGCTCGTTGCATTTGTTTTTTCTTCAGCTCAAAAGTTATTTGGTCGCTTTATTTTTTTAGTTTTCTATATCTTATTATCTTGATCATCAAGGGCGTTTTAAATGCAATATTTGCATTCGTTTATTGACGAAAGACACATAAATTTCATTAGTAATGTAATGCGCAAATGTAATACAATTTGCAGTTTTATTGAATTAAGTAAAGAAATAATGTTGTAAATAATTGCAGTAATCAATGCGAACACATGGGGAAAGATGAGGTTAATAATGCATTGCAAGTAATTAAACATAAGACTAAATATTAATTTAGTTATTGTTACGCTTGTATAATTAGGAAATACATAAGGTGCTAGGGACGCGATTGGCATACTTTGTGATGGCTGCTTAATCAACTCGTTTAGGACAAATTTGCAGCAGTAGAAGATGGAAAGCATTTCATGTTGCGGTTGTTGTGCGTGAAAATTGAAATCAGTTAGAAACAGGCACAGCGAATCAGCAACAATTGGCAGACGATGTTGGTTTGCCATTGTGTATTGTGTAATGTTTTATGTTAGTCTTTTTTGTTGCCACTCCTCATCGTTATTCCGGCCCCAAAAGGGAGCCACATAGTCTAATCCTTGCGTGGCTTACGCTTGCGCACCTGCTCAGTGGTGGGCTTATCTGTTATCTCGGGCGCTTCATCTCCCGCTTGGTTATTCGGCTTGACTTCACTGTCAACCTTCTTGTTTCGTGCCGTATCGCCAGTTTCCTCTTTGTTCTCTTGCTGTTCCTCAACCTCTTCTTCTTCTTCATCTTCCTGATCTTCCTCAGCGTCGTCACTGTTTTGTTCATCGTCCTCTTGGGTAGCAGCTTCATCATCGTCTTCGATATCCTCCGTGGCCAAATCCTCAACACCCTCCGCTAGATTGTCTTGCGATTCGGAGAAACTCTGACGTGATGACTTCTTTGGTGGATACACAAAGTCGACGATACATACAAGCAACAGACCCAGAGCAGCGCCTACAAAGATGGTGGCAATCGCGAACAGAGCATAAGATCCCCAGGTGGGCAGTCCATATTCATCTTGAAGGCGAGCGTTGAAGTCCTTAAAGAGTTTTTGGGTGTGCTATTAGTACAATATACATAATATACGATGCATGATATGATTTCTATCTTTAACTCAATTGAACTTAATGGTAATAGGTCATTGAAAGGCTTTTCACCCAATAATAATAACAATTGCAGCAGTGTGCAATGATCTGAGAATAAATGAGACAGACAAGAATAACCTTTTGGCCCATTCGAGACTGATAAGCTTCCGCATGCGTGCATTGAACTAGCGAGCAGAGGAACTTCTCTACACACAGACAATGTTTATAAAGCGTGATTCACATTTAGATTAACATCTTGAGCATCGTTGCATATATAGAATATACAACAATTCTCTCAAAATGTTACTATCAAGAAATTCCGCTGTACCTAAACTGACGTAAGCGAACGATTGATAAATAGAGGAGAGGTTGTTGTACCTTTAAAGTGTGCGACAGCTTGAAGAAATAGGATAGCAAGGACATGTGGATGGTGTCGGGCTTCTTCCATGAGGAGAGTGGCTCAATGGCTTGCCATGACTTCTTCTTAAGGAAATACAGCAGAGCATCAGCGTCGCGAGCACCCCGATACTGGCGGAATTCTCCATCCTTGACGCTAAAAACAAATTTAATTGATTGGGGAAACAGAATGTGAGCTATTCAGGCTATACATACTGATAAATCGTCGGCAAGGCAGTGACAAAGAAACGTCCACTGAGTGATGGTGAAGTTGTCACATCGATTTTAGCCACATTCACATTGACTTCTTTAGCTGTGTTGGCATAGCGTTCCCATACGGGCGCCAAGTTCTTGCATGCGGGACACCAGGGAGCAAAGCTGTAAATAAAAATACAATTTAAAATTAAACTAAAGATAAGGAGAATGGGAGAGCAGCTGAACGGCTTATGGTATATGTACATAGATAAGATCCCCATGCTTTCTTCAATCAATACATTTAGGGGGCTAGGCGGACTTTGCCTACACTTAACATATATGTATACTATTTATATTGTATGTAACGGCATATTCTATACGAGCTGTACCACATGTTTTACTGCCTTTAACTAAAAATAATCATAATCCAGCTGAAATATCATAATAAAATAGAAGGCAGCTGAAAATGCTTGGCAAATAACAGGTGTAAATATTCTAACTGCATGCAGAGGCAAAGCTGTTACCGGTCATGACTCAGACCACCGCGAGGCAGCCAATCAGCTATGCACAACGCACAAAGCAACACACAGCATGCAACACATTCCTGAGAACAAGCTCGCTTCTTCTTCATCATCATCCCATTGTTGTTTTAATGTTGTTGTTGTTGTTGCCGGCAACACCCGACACAAACTGCGTCTGCGTTGACTTTTATCATATAATATTGTCCTAGACTTTGATTTACTCACAATTCGATCATCCATTCGCCATTTAGCATAAGTTGCCAGTTATCCTCATCCAATTCAATAAGATTTCCAGTTGGCTTGGAAACTTTTGTGGACGCTGACGACGCCGTAGCCAACAGTGTGACGATGACACATGACGCGGCTAAAATTTGTAAATAACAACGCATTGCAAGAAATTGGCCACTATTTTGGCCAGGTATCACGTAAAGAAAAATGTGCTTATTGATCCGTAAAATATTTTACTTTACTCCTCTGTTTCAACAAAGTTTTTATGTTTAAAACGACATAAAAAAATTGCGGACTCAGGGCTGTCCGGTTAAAACTAGAGATGAACGATTTTTATTGTGATTTGTCGCGAGTATTTTCAGTTGCAGCGCCGGCAGAGAATTAAGCATCGATAAGTTTAACATTAATTGGCCCAATCAGAAGTATCGATATATAGTTCACGAATCTCATAAAATCGATAACTCTTATACATTCCTACTGCAATCGATACAAGACATCGATATCAATTGGATAATTTTGGTCATTGTCCGATAAGAAAGTCCAATAAAAACAAAGAAAAATCTAATATCAAATTCCACAACAAAATTGACATATTTAAAGTGCTGCAAAATTTTTTATTTTCTTTGCCAGAATGGCTAACAACTACCTACAGCCTGTGAATGACCATTTTGATATCGACAAATTTGCGGACGTCGATGATGATTTGTTTCTGAAAAATACGAGAACCAGACCAGTCCATAAACCGCAGCGCAGTACCAATCCGTTTGATAATGTTGACGATGACGAGTTATCTTCGACATCGTCACTTGCTGCCCAAAGACAGGCCTACGCTGAGAAACGCAGGGAGATTGAGCAGCGCACTCTGGACTCAACGCAGAAAAGTTTGGGTAGATAGATGGTTTCATTGTGTCAAGGGGCGTTTACAATTACTAACTGTTGAATCATTCATTTAGTTCTGCTCTATGAAACCGAAGATGTTGGCAAGGCGACAGCTGTAGAGCTGGCGCGGCAGCGGGAGCAGCTGGAGAAGACCTCGCAGCAATTGGATGAAATTAACTCAACTTTGCGATTCAGCCAACGTCACTTGAATGGACTGAAAAGTGTATTTGGCGGCCTGAAAAACTATTTGTCGGGAAATCGAGACCCGCCGCCCATGGCAACTGGCTCGCCTTCTGGAAGCCAACTGTCCCAGGAAACTAATAGCAATATCAATGCAGGAGCAGGAGCAACAGCTGTGGAGCAACAGCTGTAGGAGCAACAGCTTCCGCTATGTCGCCAACAGAGCGCTATGATAATCATCCAGTAAGCCGCATACGCGATGATTCCAGTACCTATCGGCAGCGCCAAATGCAGCAGCAACAGCGGGCGGCCAATCCTTTCCAGCAACAGTTGGAATCGAATCTCGATGATATGTGTGATAATTTGTCGCGTTTAAAATTCTTAGCCACCGATTTAGGAACTGAAATCGAATCCCAGAACGATTTGTTGGACAACATGAACTACAAAATTGAAAGTGTGGACTCTAAAATGGTAAAACAAAATAAGGATATGAATAAGCTTCTGAGGAAATGAGTTTAAGCAGACCGTAAACCCTGTAATTATTGTTTATACATTCTACTTCATATCACCTATTGAAAACATCAAATAAGTGTTTATTCGCCATCATTAAGCATTCCTTGTTTAATTTATTAGTTTGTATTTTATGCACCAAAAAGATATTTGTATGCGAAAGATGTTTGGTATTTGAATGTTATAAGTGTTCATTTTCAAAGAAAATTTTCAATAAATAAAAATAATTTACATCTTATTAATTTTCCATTGTCCAAAGAATATTTAATTTATGGCTACGTTCAGATGAGTGCTGCATACCAGACTTTAAGTGGGGAAATTTCTAGCACTGCATATTAGACTTCGAGTGGGATTATTTTCAACACTGAGTTCGATAATAAATCGCCATGTTAGATTATCGATAGACTTCTTAAGCGCTTGCCGAAGTTTTCGTATGAAAAATAATTTCAAGATATCAAAATGGATGGATTATACAGCACTCAATTGTTAAAGGATCCTTTGTCATTTACGTAAGTCACAATATAGTAAGGACTATCGTAGTACTTTCTTAACAAACTCTTGTCCCGTTTACATTTTATTTAGTGAACTGATTGACAGTGGTGTGCAGTTCGAGGTAGACACTGGAAATATTAATAATTCAATGTATGAAGATCTTTATGGCGATGACGGTGATGACGAGGACAATGATGTCGATGTTGAGCATGAGGCGCTTGTTTCCCCGTGGACGCGTTCCTTCGATGAACTGCGTGAACTAATGACTCCCGTGGGTGAGCACATGTATAAGCGAATCACTCGTGCTGGAATCAAGGAGAAAGGCCTGGTGCCCGAAAAGGCCCGTGTAGCAGTAAGATATAGCGGCTACTGGGAAGGAGAGAGTGCTCCATTTGATTCGTCACTGTTGCGTGGCACCAAGTTTGAATTTGAGACTGGATGGAACGCCGTACTAGAAGGTCTCGAGACTGCCGTACGCACCATGTATGCCTACGAGCAGGCTGAGTTCATAATATCATATAAATTGCTGTTCCACGAATTAGGCTGTCCGCCACGCATTAAGCCTCGAGCTGATGGTCTCTTTAGGATCGAAGTAATAGAATTTACACTCATTGGCGATGAGAATTCACTGGAGAATATAGCCCCAGAGGATCGCACAAAGTTTTCGATAGTCTATCCAAAGGCACAGGATATGCATCTGCATGGCAAAGATTGTGTCAAGCGCGGCTCGCCACGCACCGCAATCACTGCCTTTGAGAATGCAATTGCATCGCTGAACTACTGCCGCTTGGCCGACGAGAAGGACGAGCAGAAGCAGACCGAGTTGCTGATTACACTCTATACCAATCTAATGCTTTGTTACAACAAGCTGAACAAGCCTGCTCGCGTATGCATTGCCATGAAGGCTCTTCGCACCCTGACCCACAATAATCCCTCCTGCAAGGCTCTGTTCCACGAGGGACGCGCACTTGCTGCTCTCGGAGAATACGAGCGCGCTCGACAGGCTTTTGTGCAGGCGCAGTCCAAGCAACCCAACAACAAGGAAATAAGCGAAGAGATCATTAAGATGGAGGAGCGCGTCAGCAAATACAAAAAGTCTATGCAAGAGATTTGGACGCGTGCGCTGGTCGGCAAGAACAATCAGGAAGAGAAAAAGGATATGGACAAGATAACAGAACCAGAAGGCCCCTCTCAAATGCAATTTAAACGTGACTTCGAGTCGCAGTTGGATGCATTCGATATGTCTCCTCTTAAAACAATCAATATGAGTCGCAAAATGTACACGGACAAAGAGTTCGACGTGCTGCGCATGTTGGCCACGCAACGCAAGATGAAGTTGAGCATGTCGCCACTTGATGTGGATCACCTTACACTGTCCAAGCTGGAAATTAAGTGAACTTATCGATGTACTTCGACTAGAGAATGAATCTCATGTGCCTTTTTTAAGCAACAAAACAGCTTCCAAAGAACGTGCCATTAATTAACTATTATTTACTTAAAAATATAAGTAAACTAAAATATAAATTTAAACAAAATGAGCCAAAATATGCAGCTTAGTTAGTAATCTTGCATTTAAGCATTTGAAAGACAATTGAAGTTAAGTTTGTTGTGCACAAATTTTATTTTCTATACATTTATCTATTACTAATTTTCTTATTCTAATAAATAAGTGCGTAAAAAGCCTTTTGTTGCCAATACTCGCCTATGCGTTCTTATTTTATTTCTGTAAAACTTCCTGGGCCACTTGCCGCTGCAGACAATAGAGACAGACGCAGCCCTTGACGTGATGCAATGGATGATCCACAATATGCACCTCCTGCAGTTCTAAGCTGTTTGTATTGTGGGCCGTCATAATTTCCGCCTGCTGACACTTGCAGTACAAACAGCAGCAAATAATTGCAGCTGCGGAACGGAACGAAAAGGATGCAGCAAAGTTTTGAATGGATTCTTAAAAGATACATATATATGCGTTTATAATTATAGTTACATATGCATACAATCCACAGAGCCAGCAATATATATGGATAGATGTAGACAGGCACCAGATTTGGTCTTGCTTGTTTTGTTATTGTTCTGGAGTCGGGTGCCTCCGCCGTGTTGGTGTGCCTGATGACGCTACTGTTTCCGGCACAAATGTCAATTATTGACTCTATTAATGTTCGCGAGTAATGCACTATATCGGAATTCTCGCCATATCCTTCACAAAGCACTACGATCAGAATAACGATGACTGATGAAGTATTCATGTTGACTCTAATTTAACAATTATAGTAAAGTGAATGCGCTCAGGGCTTAAATGCAGCTCTATATATAATCTTATACCTATAACATGTATGTTTCTAACGAGATAAGAAAACAGTTGAATGCTTGCAGGTCTGTTGCAGCAGAAAATATCACTTTGAAATTCATGCAGGGCTGTTTTATTCCGTTTCATAAAAGGTAGATTAAACATGGCTCAGTGTGTATTCGTGTGTGTGTGTGTGTAAAGATCAATTCTGAAGTTTACCTAGGAAATTATCTTTTGCATTTTGTACAACCAACACAGTTATTTTGCCATCTGGTGATATGAGCACCTCGTGGTACTTGGTACGTACACGCAACATAATCAGCTCCTGCTGTGTTTCCATTTTATAGAAAAATGCTTGACACTTCTCGCGCAAATTGTCATAGAGGCAGGCGTGCTGCAGTGCCTCCTGTGGTCCCATTGATGTTTTAACCGGTACTCCCGAACGGTTCATAATGAGCACTTCCTCAACGCCCGGCTTCTCCATCACCAGATTATAGACCATGTCTACGTAGCTCTTGGTGCGTTTTTCCTGAAATGTGTGGGGAAGTATAACTTTTGCAATCTCCAAAAGTATGTTTCGTTTTAACTTACTTGAACTTCGATGAATTGCATTGTTTGTAGAATTGATTATATCTCTTGCTGTTTGCTTTCGTTTCTACTAAATGAAATGAATATAAAAATTGAAACTAACTTAAATTCATATTTTTTTAAAGGCCTACTTGTTTCTTCAAATTTGTTTTGTGAAAAAAACACAGAGTTGGCAGCACTGCTTGGGTAGCAGCGTCGGCAAAGCAGGAGAGTGTTGCGATGTCGTGACTATCTATCGGCTCTCTCTGTGTTCTGCAACAGAACCAAATCAAAATTAGGCACGTTAGCACACGATGCTGCGGTGGCGTAGCGCGTCGACATCTCTGCGACGCTTAACTCTAAATTAAAAGCGCGGGTTCGAAACTCGGTAGAGTCCAGCTGAATTTTTCTCTTATATTAGTAATATTTATTATACAGAGCCTCTTTCTTTGGCCGGTTTAATTGAATTTTGTGATTAAAACCGATTATGCAGAAGAAGGCAGATTGATGAATTGGTGCAAATTTCCTTCGGTGCCCAAGAACGGTTAATCAAATCCGTGGGATCCTCATCCTCGTTTCGCACTACAAATGTAACTTTTTTCTTTTTATGTAAATAAAATTCAATTGGTTTAAAACCCATATATATTTATTCATAAATTATCTTATAATTCAATAATCATTTCTTATACATTATTGCAACATACTGTGTGGTTTTTGAATTTAGGTATTTGTTTTTGGCCTCTTTGGAATAAAGTTTCTTTTAAATTTCATATTCACATTCATACATATGCGCCTAATAGGCAATTACAAGAACAGCAAAATATTTGTTTAAGGATCGATTTCCCAATGTTCGCTTCAATTAAAATTTTAAGCATCGTATTAATATTAACACCATTAAGCGAACAACCATAAACGGGTCCTACAATATTGTTATTATGTTTATAGGTCATACAAAAGAATTGTATATTTTTTCTTCATAGCAACTTTTGAAGTTGTGAACATTGTTGGTTTCGGTTGTACAATTTTGTATACCCCGTAGCCATTAATGAATTCTAGACTGTAACAATTACAGGGTATTCTCTAGTCGGCTATCACCGACATTTGCCTAAAAAACACTTTATACTTTTATATAACATCAACTTATACAATAGATTAATTAGTACATCAATTCTATTCTGTGGCATATATATTCAGTTAGGTGTGTCTCAAGTTAATAATTCATCATTGCTCCATCTTTAGTTTTATTTTGTATTAGTTATTTAATTCTCAATTGCCTCGTTATAGGTGAACGTTTATTGAAATGATGTTTAACTGTACATAGAGCGGTTTAGAGAGGTGGGTGGAGTTGTCAGAGATTACAGATTGCATCGTATATTTATTTTGTTGGCTTAATGTATCGATATGAATTTTGTAATTTTCCATTTCATTATTATTTTCATTTTCTCATCTTCTTTTGCAATGACTAGCCCAAAGTTTCGTATAAAATTTGAAGCTCCTGTGTTTTATTTTAAGTTAATTTGTCTTTGGGGTAAAGTTTCTTATATGCTAAGGTCATATGTTACATACATAAATATTGAGCACATTTCTATGTGATATCAAAACTTGCATGTCATAATTGTATACATACATACACACATAATAAGTTATATAGTACACTAAATTTGTCTGAATTGACAGTTTTGCTAGATATTTGATTCAACTTAGGTTTGATTTGAGCAAATTGCTTTTGATTTGCCTTTCTCTAAAAATATTTAGCTCGTCTTTTGCTTTTTGCATTGCAGTATTCGTATTTACATAATTCTTCAATTGCATTTTCATTTCATTCGCTATATTCGTGTATACTATAATTAGTTTTGGTTTCTTTAACAGCCATTTAACATTTCCATATTTAGATTATTGTTGATAATTTTTGTATCTTAGTTTTACATACAGGTACACACATATCCACATTAACTAACGGCATGCAACAATGGGTTAATCGTATAGCAATGGGTATAGGTATCGGTATCGGTATTGGTAATGGGTATCGGTACACACAACATAGATTCATAATACGATTAGGTAACTGCTCTAGGTAATTAGATTCGTAATACTATTATCTCACAGCTACTGCGCTAAAAACAACAACAATTCAAACAGAAAAATAAAAGAATTGAATAAAATTCCTGTTTTGGCTTTTCCTTATTAATATATATATAGTGTATAATATCTGTGTACAATAATATCTATTCCAAAAATTATCATTGTTTACAAAACGTTTGAATTACTTCAAAAAAGATATCACAAATTTGGGTTTCGTTTTGACCAATTCAAATAAAATATAGAACGTTGAAATAATACAAATATATACGTGTATTACATTAGATTTTATAATTTTCTATTATTATTCGCAATTCATTTTTACCACTAGCTACATGTACAAACACATACAAATATTTATAGATATCGGGTAAAGTTATATGTTATATGTATGGTATATCCATATTGATGTATAATTTCTTTACTCTGGTAGGCAACACACAGCTTATATGATTCTTGTTTTTTGTTTTGTTAATATTAATATTCAATATTGATATAAATAGGGTTTCAACAACGATACACAATATTTGCCATATAAATTATCTTTCGCTAAGTTAGTTATTGTTTTTTCCGGTTACTTATCTTGCAATGAGCCGTTTGCAGTTATTTTATTTGGTGGATTACACATAAAACATGTCTAAACATTTAACCTAAGTCTGTCGGCATTATACATATGTGTACATACATATTTACTACTACATATTCACTCGTACGTATGCATCATAGTTTCTTTTAGGTACATGAGTCTCTCGTTATCTAGACCTATCAAAATAGAGTTATGCACACACTCAATTACATTTAACTCTACGTATCAATAGTTATCTAAACATGCATTAAAAACGGAAACAGAAAAGATAATCCAAAGTATTCTCCTTACCGAGCGACATACAATTCTCAAAATATTCTTTGCAGTAGAAATCAATATTCAACATTTGTATATAATAGGTAAATGTGTATATAGGTTATATTGTAAATATGTGTATATAAAGGTGTCTATATGGTGACTTAACCTCAATCTCGACGATTCTTGCCATTGCACTTGCACATTGCTCTCGAATTAACTCAGTTTCGTTTCTAACGATTCTAATAATAAGTACAGTATGTGGTAATACATATAATCGGGGTACATCAGGGTATTTTTACCCATGGTATGGACACATGTTTTCAATCATTCGTGAATAATCATACGTATATTGACTTTACTAATAACTACGTTAACTTTTTGGTAATTGCAATGAGTCTTTTAACATAATACTAATCGATGCGTTAACAAATCAGATACCAAGGAACTATCGAACATAGTTTTAACATACATTTTTGTAGGTACACGAGTGATGAATACTAATAGTATTAAGTGTTCATGTTGTTGTTAGGAAACATTTCAAGTATGACTGTTTGCTCATCTCATTCCTTCTTTAAGTCTGTTTTTAGGAAACAATTTAGTGTTGGCAATTCTTAAAGTTCTCAAAAATGTTTGCAAAAACGCTACACCCCTTTCTGTTGTCGTATCTTTAACTTGCTCTCTACACACGCTTTCAAACCTAAACATAATCAAAATAAAATTGTTTATAAAACTTTGTATCAATGTAAACATCTAGGCATATAACACATTTATATACTTTTCTTTAGACTTAGTTTAACAACGATTTCTGCTTAGCTCGACTTTTTTACAATAGGTACACACACATATATATATATATTTACTTAGAAAAATAATGTTCGATATTGGAACTACGTTTTCAAGTGTATTCTCGGATCTTAACTTAACTTATTTCTTGGTTGCTGCTTTCGATTTACTTGAAGATGTTGCTGCAGTTGCTTTACTTGTGGTTGCTGACATAGTCGGGTTGGCTGTTGCTTTGTTGTTGCTCCTGCTTTAAAAGGGTTTATTTGTTGACTTTGTGGGGCTTGTTGTTGTTGGTTTAGTTGTTGATGTTGTCGGCTTGCTGCTCTTTGGAGACATGTTGCTGCTAAATGTTGTTGTTGCTGACTTTGTTGGGCTTGTTGTTGGTGGCTTAGTTGTTGTTGATGACTTTGTTGGGCTTGTTGTTGGCTTAGATGTTGTTGATGACTTTGTTGGGCTTGTTGTTATTAGTTTGGTTATAGTTGTTGCTGGTTTGGAACTATTTGGCGACATGTTGCTGCTAATTGTTGCTGTTGGTTTGCTTGTTGAGGGCTTAGAAGCTGCTATTGATGGTGTTGTTGTGGGCTTTGTGACTGTAGTTGCTGCTGCTGTTGTTGTTGTGGGCTTTGTGACTGTAGTTGCTACTGTTGTTGTTGTGGGCTTGGTGACTGTAGTTGCTGATATTGTTGCGGTTGGTTTAGTTGCTGCAGTTGTTAATGTTGTTGTCGTTTTTAATGGTGCTGGATTATTAAGCGAACTTTGGGTTGGGTTTTTAGCTGTTGTTGTTGCTGTAGAAGTTGCAACTGTTGTGCTGGTGACAACTTTGCCTGCTGCCGGTGTTGAGCCTATACTTATAGTGGCAACAGTTGCAGCTGGATTTGACTTTGTGGCTGCAACTATTGGATTTGTTGCTGGTGTATTGATAGATGCTGATGAAGTTGCCTGTACTGGGGTATTTGATTTTATAGTTGCTGTTGTTGCTGTAGAAAGTGTTGCTGGTTTGGAAATGGTGCTGGCAGCATTTGAAATTGTTGCTGTTGTTTCTACTGTTGCTGGCTTTGTTGTTTGTGCTGTTTGCGGCAACTTTACAACATTTGTGCTCACAACATTGACATGAACAGTTGTTGCAGCAGCAACAGTTGTGGCTGGTTTTGATGACGTTGCTGCAGCTGGCTGTGATATTGTTGTAGCTATCTTTGTTGATGTGGTTAGTGATTTCTCTGCAGCTGTTGTGATTGATGTTTTTGCCGAGACAACAGCAGCAGCGCCAGCAACTGTTGCTGCTGGCTTCACTGTCTTATTGGCAACAGTTACGCTGGGCTGTGTTTTTGTGGAAACATTTATTGAGGTTGCCGTTTGTGCCTTTGCAACTGCAACAGTTGTGGCTGCTCCTGTGACCTTGCCATTGATTGCTGTTGTGCCTGCAGCTGCAGTCGTTGTTGTTGCGGTGTTAGCCGCTGCAACAGTTGTTGTTGTCATGGGCATAAATGTGGATAGAGCTGAGTTTGGCTTAGAGCCAGCTGGCGGCACAGCAGCAATATTGCCAGACATTGTTGTTGACGGCTTTGCTTGTGTATTAGCAACTGTTGCAGCAGCAGCAGCAACAGGAGCAGCAGCTGTTGTTGTCTTGGCTGGGAGGTTGTCTCCGCCTCCTGCAGTCACAAAAGTAGACATTGTGTTGCACTCACGTCCGCTGCTCATTGTGCCTGACGACAGCACTTTGGTTGTGGCAGCAGCAACTGTTGCTGTTGTTGGTGTGGCAACCTTTTTGGCAGTTTTTTCATTGTCACCATCACCAGCGATAAGTGGCTGCTTGCTGGGACTCACTTCCGGCACTGCTTTGGGCTTTGCCACCTGCTGCGGCTGATTGCTGCTGTGCCTGGCCGATGTCTTCAATATACTCGGACCTGGCAGCCTGCCCACTGTCATGGGCAACGCATCAACGTCCACGGCAGTCATCGCAGACGAGGATGCGTTCACTCGCTCTCAGAGTTGCATCGCCTCATCGCGATGGCCGCCATGGCCGTTGCCGTTGTTGCCATTGCCAGTTCCGTTGCCATTCGCGTTATCTTCGTATGGTGTCACCTCCAAGGGCGCGCCGCTTATCAGTATTTGCGTGTTGGTCACGCCATCGTAGTTCTGACTCTGATAACGTTCGGCATGCAAATTGACACAGGGGCGACCCGCAGGTCCCCATTCGGCAGTGGGTCGTAGCAGATGCTTCAAACGTTCCCTGAAGCTCAAGTGCTTTGGTGCCTTACAGATCTGCTGAATGCCCACAACAAATATGATGAATACTGGCAACAGGCCAATTATCCAGCCCACTGTGTCCGCCCACAATGGGTACACATAGTGGCCATACTGTGCCGGCTTGTACTCCACCCAGTTGAAGAACAGGATGAACTGCAAAGAGAAGGTTTAATATACAAAGAGAAATGTTAAGCGATTCCTTCGATAGTTACCAGTAGTGTAGCCGGCGTTATGTAGCGCCACATGACACCCCAAAAGCAGTTCCAGACACGCGAACGTTTGCCAATCATGCCCTGAATATCGTTGAGGAATCGCTGGGATCCATAGATCCAGGCAATCAGCACACACTCCGAGATGGCAATCAGCAGCACAGACCAGTTGGCGGCGTATTTATCCATCAGCTGCAGCCAGTACATGCCGCTCTAGAAAGGAAAGTATATTAGATATAGATAAATTAATCAAACATCACTCGACTCACATTGGTGGTGAATCCCAGGCCTCCAATGTAGCCAAAGATGCCGACAAAGAGCACAACCCAAGTTTTGTATTGTCGCAAATTGGGAAACTTGTCCAGAATGGCAGTAGTTACGGTTTCCATGAGGGCAAACTGTGAGTCCAGACCCAGTGTCAGCAGCATGACAAAGAAGAGCACCGACCAGACCGGAGATATGGGCAAACGTGTCACCACCTCGGGATAGACAATGAATGCCAAACCTGCACCTTGATCCACAACCTTTTTCACCTCCACATCCAACTCATGGGCCAGAAAACCAATAATCGAAAAGATTACCAGGCCGGCAAAGAAAGAGGTGGCAATATTGCAGAAAGCCACAATGAGCGAGTCCCTAAGGATGAGGATAGTTATTAGTAAGAACGAATTAATAAAGAAATATTCTATGATAAATACTTATAACAATTATTGGAGAACTTATTGTACGACGATAACGTGATAAGTCCACCCCAGGCGGGACTCAGCGCAAAGAAGATCTGCACGGCAGCATCGCCCCAGACCTAGAATAATGAATTGTTAAAAGGAGAAAGAGAATTTGGGTATGCCAAAAGTTACCTGAGCATTGGCCAACTGCATCCAGTCGGGCGTCAAGTAGAACAAAATGCCTGTGCTGGCACCGGGCAAAGTGACACCGCGGAAGAAGAGTATGACTAGCACGAGATAGGGGAACAGAGCCGTAAAATAGACCACCTTGCCGGACGACTGTACACCCTTGCAGAGGCACAGAAATACAATCACCCAGGCGATTAGTAGACACGCAGCCAGCGAGTACTTTATGCTGCCCGTTTCCTCAATGCCCGCCGACAGTCCCAGCACATAGTTGCTGAAAGAAGAAAACAGAAGTAGTACAGGGGCTAGTGAAGAATTCTGCTGGCTGGCCAACTCACTTGAAATACTCCTCAGCCGGTGGACGCTTCAGGGCGTGCAGTGCCAGTTCGCCAATGTTGTGCTCCTCTGCATAGCTGGTATTGTAGCAGGTGCGCAGGTAGTAGGTGCCATTTATTGCCTCGCACTGATCTGCGGCTACGTAGGAGAAGCAGTCTGTAAAAAGAAGGAGATTTAAAAGGGAAATTATTTATATTATTTAGTTATTATAATCCTGATGATCATCTCCGGTAGTATTTTATATTTTACTCGCGTCGCACGTACATAATCATCGAATGCGTGTTATTCAAATATATCGATACGTTCGTTAACATAGATACATCGTCTAATTACATTTTAATATCGCTTTTAACAGCAACGATTCTTAAAGCTCGTACTCAGTTTGACGAATAGTGAAAGTCACCTATGTGCTAGAGCGAGAGGTAAATGGTAGACCGATAACTTTTAAGGTCGATTGCACGTTCCTTATGTTGATTAACAGTGAGCTTGACTCTGACCTGGCTTTAAGATACATATTAATTCATCTTATTTTTTACCTTTCTTCTCTCCTTCTACCTTTTTTCCCCTGAATTAACTGCCTAAATAAACGCAAAGAACACTTTAGAATCCAGTATGGTGGGTGTAAAAGGGCAGGAAAACGCCCGAAGTAAGAATCACTAACCCAGCACTCGCTCAATTATGCATAAAAGGAGCAGCAATTCTTTAATATTTATGAACTATTTGCCAGACGAGCAGAGAGAAACAGCAAAAAAACAGCAGAGTGAAAACAAGAGGACAAAGAACGAAATGGCAGAGGCTGAAAAAAGGATGTCAATGTATGCACAAGGACAAGCGCAAGGGGGAGAGGAGAGAGATAGGTGGCAACACGGACACAAGGACAGACAGAGAACACGAATGAACGAACGAACGAAGGCAGAGGGCAACTTTTTGTGCGGCTTCATAATTAAAAGGACAAAGTAGCAAATCAGTGAAAAACATGAAAAGGGTAGGCGACAACAACAGCAACAACAACAACAACAACATTAACATTGTTGCCGACGGGTAAACGCAAAAAAACACGCTAGAGTCATATTTACTAGTCAGCAACAAGCCGACAGCAAGGATACCCTGTAAAAAGTGTAAAAAGAACTTCAATCGAGCTCAATTTATGCAACCTTCTTGTTGCGATCATTCAATTACAGCGTATTTAAAAGGGTTTAACGAGATAAAGGTCCGCATCGGAGTCCTTGTGCAGGATAATGGGATTGCGAGTGGCAAGTGGAATGCTCCTGCTTTTGTTGACGCAGGCATGATTAAGTTTGGAGAGCTTGCCGCCCGCTCTGCCAGCCTGCCTGAGAATCGATATTGGGGATACTTGGACTTGGACCTGGCATGGGGCTAAAGGTCAACAGAAGAAATGCTGACACACTCGATTAGAGACAAGTTACACAATATTGCTTTCAACTCTTTTCATTTCCTCTCTCCTCTCGTATTCCGCTTTAGCTGTATAATTGGCGCATTTAGAGCTAAAAACAGCTAAAAACTGCATTTGAATACCGCACATTACATTAGCAAATTTGATAATCGCCTGTGGTTGCCACACTGCCACCTTTCTCTTTATGTGCTGCTCATTAGCAGCATTAAAATTGGCTGGACAACACACCTGGCACACCTGGCGAACTGTGCGGGAGCCGCGTCAGCATCTGTTTATGACATTTGACTGGCTATGCTCGAATTTTGGCAAAAGTTCAGAGCAGACTTTCACGTTTTTTTCTCCTGCTTTCGTTTTTGCCTTTTGCCGACTTTCAGTTGACTAACGAGCAAGCGGTTGACCGCAAAAATGGCTAACTGACTGCCCTCTGTCGACACGTTGTGAGAGAGGGGAGACTGTGTGTGGGGGGAGGGGGGTAATGGTGTCGAGTGGGTTCAACAATTTGGCAGCTCACAGGAGTCAAGGTGGCCCAACAGTTGTTCTGGCTAATGGATTGTGCAGGAAGCTGTGTGTGCGATGAGGTTTTGCAGGTGGCAGGCCATGCAAAACGTTGCTAATTTATTGTCCATCATTGTGCATTGTGCATTGTGTTTGCAATCATGCCTCATCATCATTTGATTACTGTATTTTGTCCGAATGGAAATTAAACCCACTTTTACCACGGCAATTGAGGTTGAGCTGTCAATGAAGTTGAAGGGTTAACAAAGGTCTTTCAATTCAATTTCGCACAAAGAACAAAAGATATTTACTCAACTTATTTATTATTCAATTTAAGCGATAATAGTTTGCCTGCCTGTCAATTTGACGCAAATTTATAATTCGATTCTGGCTGTAACCTTTTGGGGCAGGCTAATTTAAACCTGAATATGATATGCGCCTTTCCATCGGGTTCATTCGAATTAATCAAAGCCAAGCGTTGCTGCCAACCCAACTCAATCAGCGCTTATTGAATTTCCGCGTTACGCATACGCCGCATAGACCTGCCACAATGACAGTTAGGCCAAGGTTAAACATATGGCCCCATATATATAGGGCGTATACTATGCTCAACATCCAATCAATCAGCATCATCATGAAAATCAAACTCAAATTCTGAACTGCCTTCCTTGTGGATTCTTAAGGGTTCCCGTTCGAGGAGAGGCAGGGAGGGAGAGGAGATGCTTCAAAGCGTTTACACGCCGTTTAATTTGCCTGTCTGCCTTTATTTGCTATGCAATTAATTTTATTACACAAACACACACACACACACGCACATACACACTGGCTAAGGCCCGTAGATACAAATCATATGAAACTTAATGTGAATGTGGCACAAAATCTACAGGCAGAAGGCAAAAACTGTCTGCCTTTCAATTTGGCCAACTCGAGCGTGTCTACGCAACTGTGCGTGTGTGTGTGTGTCACAAACATGATGTGGTATACAGAGCCCACCCGAGATAGCCGAGTTTTCTTACATAAGCCTCTCCCGAGACTAGCACAGGAAATTGCCATTAAATTCTGTGACCTTTAAGTTTGATGGCAGCAGAAGCAGCAGCAGCCTTCGAAAAGTTTTTACTAACAATTTTCGTTTTGCCTGTCAGTCACATGTGTGTGTGTGTCTGTGTGTGTTTGTGTGGGTGAGTCTATAACATGGCTTTGATTAGCCTCCCAAAACATTGGCCTAATTAAGAACTTTGCCTAGACAAATACTGAGCAACACTTTCGCACTGGATTAGCTTGAAAATAGTTTATTGTCTTGGTTGATTTGCTGCTCTGGGTCATCTCAATTAGCCTGAATGGTTCCTTAAAGTCCAAGAACTAATGTTTACATTGATAATTTGCACATGATGTTTGCCTTGTATTTTGTGGCACTCATGGCTGATTTTGGCAAATGCGAACACAATATAAACACTGCTAAAACTGGCCATAAAAAACAAGCTAGTTTCTGCCATCTGCTGAGGGTCTCTGCGTGAGCTCTTCGCTTGAGTAAACGCCATAAAAAATATTGACACAGAATATCTGCAAGGGAGTGTGAGTGTGTGTGTTAGGGTGTTGATTGTTGGCTGTTTGTGTTGTTGTTAGGGTCGCACTAAGCAAACTGTGTGTGTGTGTGTGTGTGCGAGATATTCAATCAATGGACAAACAAGTTAAACACATTTAAATCATGACGCTGAAAGTAAACATTTATCATCTTAAATTCGAGGCGAGGCCAGCGATGGAGAACGAGGCCAGAGAAAGCCGCAGGCGAGACGAGGTGCAAGTGTCAATAAATGAAATCCTTAAGAAATTGCTTGTCTGCCACCGAGATTGCCGAGTGTATCTCTCCCTCTCTCTCTCTCTTTCTCTGTCTTAGTGTATCTCTTTGCCTCTCACTCGCTGCGCACAGCTGAGGAGCTTAGTCGGAAGCTGTGGCAGTGCCACACAAGGTTGTCGTGTTGACTTGCTGCCAGCTGCGATTGAATGTCAAAAACTGTTTAGACATAATTGTTGTCATTTTGTGAATTTACCGCTGACTGAGAGAGACAGAGACATAAAGAAAGAGAGGGAGACACGCACGAGAGCAAACAAAAGAGAATTCTTTGCCACATATCGATTTCTTTACAGACAAACGGAAATCAGGCGGGCCAAGCGATGCGTTCTATTCTATTTTACTTTTGCTGACTGTTCTTCTTGCTCTTGGAGGGGCTGCCCCCTCTTTCTCTGCCTTTGGCTGTGGCTGTGGCATCAATGGCGGCCATATTAAATCATTGCTGGCAGCGGCAGCTGCTGCGGCTCATGCAAACTTTCAATGGCATTTGTTGTAGTTGTTGTTGTGGCTGTTGGTGTTGCTATGATTATTACTTGTATTGCTGTGTAGCCCCTGCACTGCAAGCGCCACTTGAGTCTCTTACGTGTGTCAGTCTATGTGTGTGTGTGTGCGTTTAAGTGCCACTGAGGCAGCCGTAATAAAATAAGCAAAATACACAGCGCAATCCAGCAAAAAAAAAACAAAACCGAACTGCAAATGCTCTATACAAAAAGTATCAAAAAAGGAAACATATATTACAAAACAAATAATATCCTTTCTCTTTTTTTTATTCACATTTGTGTGCAGCAATTTTAGTCCCCATGGAATCCTTCACAACTGATAGCCCTGCCAGATACTCTTCTATTTGCTAAGCACTCACTTCTAGCTCCAGCACTCAGGAATCGTTAAAGATTTATGTTCTTCGCGTGGCGGCACGAAATTTTAAATTGTCTCTGTGTGCGCTGTGTGTGTGTGTGTGTGTTGGCATTATGCTGTGTCTGTGCAAAGAAATCAAATGCACGCTTAGGCGCGCACAATATGAGCCACAGCCACACCCGAGTGGGAGGGAGATAGCAATAGCGAGGCACACCTTCGACAATGTCAAATGTCAAAGCACAAAAACAATTGCCTACTTCAAGGCGTCGCCTTACTTTTGTTTCTTCTGTCTGTTTCTTATGACATTTTTAGCTTTTGTTTTCTTTTTATTGCTTACGTATGCGCACAAATTAATATACAAAAGAATAGTATGATGTAGCAACTGATAAATAAATAAGTATAGAGGAAATAGAGCACCCTGTATCTGCTGTTGAGAAACTCTTCGAGTTAAAGTGATAAGTTCTTAATGTGTATTTACTACACTGGGTCAAACTGGGCCACTCAAGAGACTTTGGTGGCAGCGGCTTAGGAATTCTGGCCACGTGTGCGTCCTTATGAAAGTTTTCCCAGACGAAAGGAAACTTCCACTTTTGACAGCTTGCAATTTGCTTAATTTATTGCCATAAAATGCTGTCACTTTGCCCCGTTGTTTTGACAACCGTCAACCGTCTTCCACACGCTTCTTCCCCTGCCCCTGCCCCGCAAGTGTGGGCTGAAGTTCGTAATTAATAGCCCGACTTTGGTAAAAGGTTTGGTGGATGATGTGTACTCACTCTTAGTGCTCCACTCCGGCTCGCAATTCTGCCATGGCAGTTGAGTGCGAAATGAGGCGAACATGTAGAAAATGGTCCAGGCAATGATCAGATTATAGTAGAGCATAACAATGGCCGAGACGATGACCATGCCAGTGCCCAGTCCGCGAAAGAGTGGGCAGAAGCGCCGATAGATGGCCACCGGACCCAGGGCGGCGTACTGGCCGAATGACAGCTCCATGAACATAAGCGGCAGTCCCGCGATAATCAGCATAATGGTGAAGGGTATAAGGAAAGCGCCTGCGAGGAGAAGCGCGCAATTAGGTGAGGTGTCGCAGCAGGCGGTAAATACTTCTCACTTACCACCACCATTGTTGTAGCACAAATAGGGAAAGCGCCAAACATTGCCCAGGCCCACAGAGTATCCTAGCAACGAGAGAAGAAAATCAAAGCGGCCCGTCCAGTTGCCACGTTCCGGCTCGGTTGTCTCAATGGTCACCGCATCCGCATCCAGCGTGACTAGCGCCGTGCCTGATGCACAGCCAGCAATGCTAAGGGCGGTGGGCGTGGTGCTGAGCTGTGGCGCTGTCACCTCCTTGCCAGAACCCGATGCTGCTGACAAAGTCAATGCCGTCGCATTTCCAGGGCAAACTACTCCGACACCGCCGCCGCCGCCCACAGTTCCCCCGCTAGCACCAGCTGCTGATGCGGCTTTGCTGTACTGCGCTCCTTTCCGGCCTTTGCGTTCCGCATTGAATTCACAGCTGGTGAAACGATCCTCATTTTGCTGCAATCAATTCAATTGGGTTAATTACAGTTAACATCGACCAACCACAAATGCTTCAATGAGATGCAACCTCTGTTATTTCTGTAGTATCGATACTTTAGTTTACATTTTATTCGTGCTGTTAGCATTAGCAGTGCGATCTATGCTATGTAAGTTTCGATACATACGAATGACTAAATCGATAGCTGAATGTTAATTGGCAGTTGAATAAATATATATTTAAAATTACAACAAAAGCAATTAACAATTTTTATTATGTACCTCCCATAGATCCACATCCAACTGAGTGCTTGACTCTTTGTTTGGCTTCAGGCCTTTCGTTTTAGACTTCGTTTTCGATTTCTTATCCATGTTATGGCACTGTTGTTGTTGTTGTTGCTGCTGCTTCTAATTGCATGCTATTTTCTCTGGGACTTTCGACTGTGTTATTCGCAGGTCCCCGTTGCTCTCTGTCTCCTCTCCTTGGTGATTTATGTCACTTGCTTCATAAATTCAAATTTTGCTAACAGATGGGCTCTTTCTGTTGTGGCCAGCGGCCACATAGCTTGTCGACCCTTTTGGCCTTGTTTTTTATTGGGCGTGGCTGACGCTTATTGCGCTACAAGGGCCTTTAGTTCATGTTCTGTAAGTGTGTGTGAGTGCTGGAGACTAGGTCTATGTGTGTGTGTATGTGTGTAGCACTGGAACAAAGAGAAAATTTAGTTAATGATGGTCTCAGCTTGGCCTTAGAAAAGGGTTAAAAAGAGTAAATTACTTTTTTATTTGCAGGAAAGCCCAAGTCAAATTCTGTAGCAAATTTCAGGTTCATTTTAAATGGAATTTGCATGTGAATGCCAGGCAAAATTTTCCACATTATAATGTAACAATAGTGTGCAAATTGTGTGTACATTTTCCGCAAAATATTTTCCTAATTCTTATTTGTTTCATTTGCATTTTACAATTTGCGTGAATAATTTAATAAACTCAGTGTTAATTAGCGCATGTAAACAGCAAATTTTGCCACTCAGTCCCTATGTCAATTCTTTCGAAATTTGCTAGTTTTCCAAGCGCATCGGGTGTGAAAATGTTTTTCCAACAAACTTGCATTGATTCATTTCATTTCGCACTTCGGTTGGCATTGAAAACGCAGCATCGAGTGTAAAAAACCTTCACATTGACATTCAAAAAGGCAAGGCAAAAATGCAAAATATATTTAAAATGAACTCAATTTGAGTCAACAGAGGAATTATTTGCAAGGGCAAGGGAATAACAGTGCAGGACATGCGAATATGTTAACAAACTTTTTCTTAATTGGTTTACAAAACGTTCTTTGCGCTGGGATATATGTATGTATAACGTTTAACCTTGCTGAGTTGAACAGGGCAAAAGGCAAAGTTCACAGAGTATTGTGTACAATGTATGTGCCAAAGTAAAGGACACCCGAATTAAAAAAAACAGCTATAGTGGAAAACTTTTTATACCCTTTGAGCAATATATACCCTTTCTGCACACACAGAAGGAGGCGTGGTAGGCATATCACATCACTAAATACATAAATGTATAAAATTTTCCATCACTTAATTTAGCAGGGGTATATTAGAGTCGAGCACGCGGAGTGTAACTGATTTTACTTGCTCAATAAGACATTTCATTGAAAAATATATGTACTGCGATTTTCCCCAACTATATAGAACAATTTTGCAACAAAACGCTTTGATCAATCTTCGCCAAGTGTTGCTGAGATTAATGAGCACTTGAGAAAATGGCATACCGTCAATGACACTTGACGCTGTCGGCTCAAATACACACACACATCAGAGCACATAGACTCACACTCACACACACGAATGCTATAACAACATGTGAGATGCAATGAGATGCGAGAGATGTGATGAGATGAGATGAGATGTGAAACGATGTGCTCCCTGGGAGAGAGGGTGGTACGGAAAGGGACCCTCGGTACTCAGTTGTTGGTCACGTTTTTATGCGCCATTTTGTTTTTGGCTTAAACGTTGCGTTGTCTTCTTTGCTGTTGTTGTTGTTGCTGACAACTTTGATAATTAGCCAGCCAAATGTGCATTTAAGTGAGTGGATGAGAAAGGTTTTATGGGGCTGCCAATGAGCTAGGGTTTCTCACTGGTTAATGAGCGGTTATATGTACGTATATAGTCGGAGAGAGAGTGTATGTATGTTGTACATAGATAGCATGCTGCGATTATGTTTATATTATGGGGTCAGACAAACATGTTGGGCAAACTATTAGGCTTAATTTGCGCTTTAATTAGTTGTGACCTGCAGGCCAGGAATTTTTAGGCATTTGTTTACAGAGTTTACAGTAGGGTTTAACATTTTAATTTTCTGTTAATAATGTTGGCTTGGCCTAGCTTCGATTGATTCAATCTTTTCTATCGGCTTACCGCCACACTTTCGATTACTCAGTGTTCTCATTAAACGATTAGTGCTGTGCAAGTTCCAAATATGACTGAAATACTAAATACTAAAAAATACTAGTCGCCAAGGAAAACTAATTACACTACACTTTTATTAAGTAGCAAGCTTAATATTAGTTAGCGTAGATAGTCAAGCGTCCTCGACAGTAGCTTTCCTTACCTATTATGCTTGTTTTATTGGCCCCTGGCAAGGGGGAAATGCTTTGGCTATGGCTTTCAACCACATTGCTTGTCTATAGTTACTTTTAATCCTTTTTTTCCTTTCCTTTTTCCCCCATTTTTTGTTATTTTGTACTGTTCGCGGTCTGTTCTTGTGTTCGCTACTGTTGTTGTTGTTGTTTTTGTTGTTGTTGTTGTTGTTGCTGCGGCTGCAGCTTTTGTGCTGTGGCATTTGCTTAGCAAATAGTTTTTAATGATTCCAATGCTTGCGGCCAGTTTACGAATATGCACAGCTATCTTCGCACAACCACACCGACCCAAACACCCAACCAACCACACACACAGGCAGCGGGCGAAGCGGCAGCAACAGCAACTACAACAACAACAATAATAACAATAACAATCGTTTGGCTTTGTGCTAGTTGTGGGGAGGCGGCGGCATTTGTTGCAAATAGTTTGAATAGCTGTCGGCAGCAAGCGGAAGTAACAGGAGATGGCGAACAGGAATGTGTAAACAGAAGGGGCGAGGTAAAGCGCCCTGCGAGAGTCGCCATTAAGTTGTTAACAGTTGTTAATCAGATTACAGCACTTGCAACTGGTCAGCATTTGAATAGTTTTAATTCGATTTAAAAAAAGGAAATTGTTAACAAGAGTCTTACATATTTTTATATTTATAGTTTTCTTGGCCGTAAAACAAACAAAGTTTCTTGAACTTGACTTACAAACTTCTTTTGCAAGTTTTTTCGCAACATGGGCCCGTAAAAATTCTATGAAACTCTACAACAGCAGTTCGAAGTTGCAAATACTGAAAAGCCAGACAAAAGTATTATGACGTTCAGACTACATGTTCATGACGACATTTAGATACCTTTCGCCACGGTAAATTGTAACTTTCATGCCAAACATATAAACATGTACATTTATACAAATTTAGTATACCCTTTCTTTTTGCAATTTGTCAACGGGTATTAAAACTAAAGGAAGTTCTCCTCCTCTAAAAAGCTCAAAGAACCGTAAAATATGAACCATCACTCATTTCGGCGCTTTTCAAAGTAATTTGAACTGTATTGTTGCCTGGGAGCCAACACACACACAAACTCACACACACACACACTCGCACACCGTTTATAAAAGTTAACAAAAGCCCTTTGCCATTATTTTTCTCAGAGTTGCCAGATGTTGGCTACTTAGCAGAGTTGCCAGCGGAACTTGCGGAAACTTATTTTAAGTGCTGAATCATGGCACACACTACAATATATAATTAATGTGCCATGGCACACACAGCCGCACACTCACACACACACACACATAGCGAAACTGTGGTGAAAATTCAAAAGTAGCAATTAAGTGTTACGTATACGCCACGAGGTACGGCAAGGCAAGGAGATTGTGTGTGAAAAGAGATCCCAGTTGGGTTGTTGCTGCCTGTAGTTGCTTCTCGTTTCGTTTGTTTGGTCAATTCGAGTGTGAAAATGTTGTCGAGCGTTTTCCTCGCTTTGCTTCCTGTTGCTGTTGTTGTTGTAGCGCCTGTTGTTGTTGCTGCTGTTGTTATTGCTATTGCTCGCTTGTTTACACACAGGCACAGCCATTGACCTTGGGCTGCAATGTGCAAGCGCATGGAACGAAACGCATTGCCCAGCCCCAGGGTTGCCACTGCCATGGCAGGAAGAGGAGTAGAGGAGGAGGAGGTGAGGGGTTATACCCGAAGGTCTATTCTCCGCGCTACTATTCGTGGCATAACGCATAACAGTTTTCACAATTTTTACCGGCATCTTGTCGGCCCGGCAGCATTTTCCGCTTTTCCGCGATATGGCAAAATAACACAAGGTCGCATATTTCCGTCAAATGATCAGTTATTGTGTGTGCAACAAATCGATGTGTGCCCGAAACAGAGAACTGACTCAGTTGCAAGTAATTTAGGGCTTAAAAAAGTTACGTTTGCATAAAAAGCATAAGTACTACAGCAGGAAAGTAGGTCAGTTGTGATCGGTGGAGTACCACGAAAGTTTCAAGTGCTCAGCTTAACTTGGCAGCTTTAACAAGTGTAATCCCGAATTTGCGCTAACTGAATTCAAGTGGAAAATGTCTCGAAAAGTATTTAAACCTTAGCACCGAGAGCTCCAAAAGTTTTTGTCTCTCTTTCGTTCGCTGTGTATTTTCTTTATTCTTTTTTTTATGACATTTTCCACAAGTGTTGCAGGAGAACTTCATCAGCAACATGATGAAAGGGGCATTATCTTTATGCTCATCATGATGGCAATCATTTGTCGCCTGCGTTCTTGTCATCTACATTTCGCTTGGCACTTTTTAAGTGGCCATCAGGGCGGGTGAGAAATGGCAGGGGGGGGAGGGTGGCAAGCAAGGCTGCTGGTGGGAGAGGTGGGTCTGGCTGGCAGGCAGAACTTGAACGCAGCGCTTGAACTTGATCCTGCGAAGGCTGCATACAATCAACAAATAGGGACAATAGCCTCGACCTTTCGCTAAGCATTTGCCATAGGGTTTCATGCAGCAGCAACAACTACAACAACAAGAGCAACAACTACAGCAACAAGAGCAGCAACAATAGCAACATTCATTGAAAAATCAGCACGTAAAGCAAACTGCTGACATTTGCTAGTTCTTTTTTGTTTCTACGCCTGTGATTCCATGCACAAATGTCCATTCGTTGTACACAGCATCGGTCAGTCGTATCGATTATTGAGAATGCTCTCAGGATAACTATGGTTATGCCACGCATGTTAATTAGTTTACAGCTGAAATTCAATTAAAGTAAACTAAATATCTGTGACTGAATATAGAAATAAATGCACAGCAAACCATTAAAAACCTCAAACAAACTTATACACACAAAGTATCTACGAGGGTCGTTTGATAAGTCCGTGACTTTTTGTATTTGCCGCCCCCCCCTTTAAAAAAAAACCCCCCCCCTTTCACAATTTTTAATTAAAAACCAAAAAAAAAATTTTAAAAAATTCGTTTTTTTTTTTTTGTTTTTTTATTATTTAAAAAAAAAAAAATTTATTCGTACAGTTCAGTCATATAAGATACTCTTATTTTCTATTTCTTTTTAGTTGAACTACATAACATGCGTGGCAAACACATATATAATCAAAAAAAAACAAAATAAAAAAATGAAAATTTGGATAAAAGAGAAGGAAAAAGAGAAAAACGACCCTTTCCATTAAATTTTTTTTTTTTTTTTTAATCTGACAAGGGGCAGTAAGACAGAGAGAGGGAGAGGGGCAGCCGGGCAGGCTTTTACGTGCTTGTCGTCTGGGAAAGTCCTTGTCACTGTCGTTAATCGTAAATTCAGCGCTAAATCTCAATCAAAATGCGCGTAAAGTGGCATTTCAAGTGATTTTTATGAATTCGAAATTTGTCATTTTTGTTGATTGAAATGGGCCCCCAAAAAGGGAGGCGGGACGGGCAGAAAAACGACAGTGAATTGCAATTTCTGAGCAAGTTGCAAAGTCAAATGAGCTGAGAACAGCTAAACACTTAACTCAAGGTTCCCCGAGAAGATTTTCAGTCTCTTTAAAGCGCATTTTCACTTGAGTTTTGTGCATTTTCTATTTCCACTGGGAAATACAAACTTAATACAGAGTTGCATCGATTTATTCGCTATATTTTTTTGGCATTTGCATATTTTCCGCCAAAAAAAAAAGAAAGACAGCAACAAGAATAAATTGCGTTTCCATTTAATCCGCTCGATTTGTCGCCAGTTTTTTAATGGCGCCGACTGAAAACTTGCACACGCCTCGCCTTGAGGGCGGAAAATGCATTTCATTTGAATTTCAAAGGCAAGAGAAATATGAAAACGCAGCAACAACAACTGCAACTACGGGGGAGGGAAGTGTTGGGAAACGGTCTGAGACACTTGCTAAGTGAATTAATGTTTTTTTCAAAAGTTTTTACGTTGTTTATTCTGACTTTTTTTCGTCGGTTTTACCTTGCGCATAAATTTTGAAAAGTATGTATGTGTGACTGTGTGTGTGTGTGTGTGTGCAGTGTCTGTCTGTGCATATGTTTTACTTAAAATTTGCAATTTAAATGTAATTTCTCAACTGTTTATTTGGTTTATGACGAGTGCGCGCACTCTGATTTAACACCCGACGACAGGCAATGTTGAAGGATGCGGATAACGGCATTCAGGGGGGGAGGGGAGGCAAGGGAGATAGCTGGAGCAGCTCACCTTAAAGCTGACAGCATGACGGATGACCGATACTGGGAACTGGGCAACTGGGAAATATGAAATGCCAATTAGATTGACCCGTCTCAAAGATTTTCGCTTGGGCTCAGCGGAGCTCAAAAGTCCGTCGAGAAACATGCTTTATTGAGTTATTCACAGCACAGACACGTTTCGTAATAACAATATTATCTACTCACTCACACACACACCACGCATACACACACACACGTGGCAAATAAAATACTTGTAGGACTCTGTGGGTAATCTCCCCTCGTGCCCCTCGCATCGCACAAACAAAACACTTGAACAGCTCTCGGCGCCTAAAAGGCTGCCACATTTGATAGATACAAACTTTGCATCCTGCTTTGCCCCCGTCTCACTCCCTCCCACACACACCACACATTTTCAGCGAGTGTTTTCTCATTGTCTGCAAACATTGGCACGTTTTATGGCAACAAAAAGAACATAATCGAAATGAAAAAAAGAAGGCAAATAAATATGAAAAAAATTGGCAGAAACCCGAAAAAATTGCTGGCTAAACTTGATTGTCATAAAAATTGACAGGCTCAAGAATTTCGAAGAATTTTAGCTTTAAAGAAGTTGAAGAAAGCGAATCAATGAAAGGCTACAGACGTCTCTTAATATTAGTTTTTCTTTTATAACAATTAATACTGATATTCAGCTTTGATAATAGCTATCTGGATCGATATCTAACTTTATTTGTGCAGCACCTTAATCTGTTTTCGATGGCGCGCACATCTGTTCTGTATTTGCCTACAAGTCTGGCAAATTAGTCGTGCTTGGGCTGCAGTCGGGACTGTACAGACTTGCAGTCATTAACGAAATGGATTTGGGACGGTGCACTCGATGCATTTTCATTACATGGGGATTATTAATCAAAGTCTGTCAAACGACGAGAAGCAACACGCACTATGGGAGTGTGGGAGCGAGTGCCGGCGAGAAGTTCGACCTTATGGTGAGCGAGCAGTTTCTGCCAAGAAGTTACAGTCACAGGGTGCTCTTGTTGACCGTACTATGCACCCTGTGCTTGGCACTGCTTAGCTGTGCGGGTAAGTTGGCACTACGCTCTTTTTCCCCTCTCTCCCTTTCTACTCTCTCTTTCTCTCTTTCTGTCTCTCATTCTTAGGCTACTTTTTGTGCTGCTGCTGCTGCTGTGGCTTGTGGAAACGTAGAACAGCGAATATTGACGCCTATGCTCCGCGCACGCAGAGCATTGTGTGGCCCCAGGTGCCCGAGGAGACAGCTCGAGTGGTGGAACTAACCTTTCTGCATGAACCTGGCTCTGTAGACTGTCTGTGCAGGAACTGTGAGTTGGCCAGAGATCAGCGATGCATTCCACATTGCTCGGCCATTGCGGAGTGTTGATTGGATGTTGATAGTCCCTACTAAGTTGTCATTAAGTTTGTTTTTGAGTATTATTAGTTGTAAATATTGTTTTAAGGGCTTAGCAAATGCATAAAAAAGTACTTTATAAAATATGTATGCAAATTTATTTAGTAATTACTAAGGATTCCATTACAATATCGATATAGCGAGATAGTTTTACAAATTATTAATGTCTTTTATAATGTTAAATAAACGAGATCGTCTGTAATTTAAATATTTTGCATTTTTTTTTTATATAAACATCATGTTGGTATAAGGCTGAAGGCTACATAAAGTGTGCCTATCTCTGCGGGTAAATCGGACTAAAAGTATGATTATTATCATAGTTGTCACTTTATTATCATGGATTATGGGTATCTACATATTAGAATACATGTGTGTTCAATTTATAATCTTATATGTATGATATCTATAACATGATCTACAAATCCATAAAATTCTATGTCCACTATCTGAATCCACATGAAACAGATTTACATTTAACGCAAGTATAAGTGAGGTTCCCTATCTGCAAGTCTCCACAGCTGTTTTGCCAGTTTTCAATCACGAACGAAGCTTCTTTGCACTGTTCTGAGCATTTTAATTATTAGTTTGTGACTGAAAGTCAAGAAAACTGCAAGTGGATAATATGAATGGGACAGTGGAAAAGTTATTGCTCCTCTTGCTGTCGCTTTTGGGCTACTTAAAAGGTTTTCATGGCTCCGATTATACAGGTGAGCTTACAGATATTCTTCTGTACTATCCAAAATAATTAAAGTTTAACCTTCAGAAACAGATTACTTACTGGATGAGACAGATTTTGATGCAATTGACATTTCGTATGGCTATATTTTGGATAGCGATATTAAGGAGATTTCTAATAACTCTAAAAACAACGAGAGCAAAAATGTTAGCAACAATGATAATAAGAACAACAGTGTTGTTGCTTCCCTGGACCCGGTAAAAGGGATTTCGGTAGTAAATAATTTACTGAATGAGACGCTGGCGCCGCAGCAGAATGAAAACGCAACAGAAACCTTGTATGGCCATGAATTGACTACCGATATTACAGAAAATAACAATTGCACCAACAACACGAGCAATATTCTAAACAAAAATAACAGTTTAGGTGATTCTCCACTAGATCCGCTTATAAAGATAGCTATTATAGCCCTGATGCTTCACATACTCATCATAGGTGGAGGTAAACACTTTTTTATTTACACAATGTTATGCTATTAACATTTTAAATTACTTTAATTGACAGGTGTTGTAATCTACATCATTGTCTGCTGCGGCCAGTGTTCTCTGCATAGAAGGAACAGGCCCATAGAGGTGACACATCGCATGCAGAGCCCACTCACGCTGAAACATGTGCCCAATATCCCCAATTGCCCGTGTCACGGCTGCCGCGTAGCCAGACAAATTCTGAATGGTCTGATTGTACAGAAAATCTTGGCCGAAAGATCGGAGTGTTAAAGGGAAAAATTAAATAATTGTTATTAATTGTTGTAGTAATCAATTGAGTGCAATATTCAGTTATTTGGTATTTTTGGCAGCGACATCGATAAATAGTCGGTAGTTTGATCAATATGGCAACACTTAAGGGAGCAAGCGCAGCTAACTTAATAAAGCTCCTTCTTAATTTTCGCGTTGTTTACATTTGGATATAAATAAGAAATTTAAATAAGCATAGTTTACTTTTCACCGTATTTGCTATGTCGTCGAACTGGGATAAGTATTTGACGGACATTAATAACAACAATAATAACAGTGATGGAAATAACTCAAACTACGAGGTGCAGGATACCTTTCCATTTGCACAGCACGTTCGGCCGCTGCTCACAGCCAATTGCTCGGAGTATGCTGTGGCACACTCAAAAATTCGCCTGCAGCCGGCACGCCAGATGAACGAGGTAGCCTTTCTGCCTCACATCCTGTATACAATGCGTCTATTGAAACTGACGCAGCTGTTGCGACTGCAAAGCTACGCGTGGCCTCATCTGGGACAGGGTGCAGGGCATGGAGCAGTCATTGTCAGTGCTCCGCGCAGTGGGCGTACGTTGAGTTATGTGCCACCGCTCTGCCAAGTAGTCTGCACCGCTTTGGCCGAGCAACGTTGTCGAAAGCCGCGTTGGAATCTTCAGGGTCCCGTTGCATTGGTTTTAGCAGCGGATTTGAATCGAGTACAGCAAATTGGAAGTCTATGTAATGCAATGCTAAGGAAGGCAAGGAACGAGGAATGGCTTGCGCTAGTGTTAACTGTACCCTCCGCTCGTACTCCGGACTTCTTTCAGCGTTTACTCAACGGCGTTGGTTGCCTAGTCGCAACTCCTGCCCAGATGCTTTGGCTGCTTAGTGTTGATCTAATCAGAATGTCTCATCTGCGGTTTATTGCCTTTGATGATGTGGATCTAATGCCAGCCGAGCAACTGTTCCAGGTCCATCAGAAACTTGTAACGTTAACCAAGGAGCAGCATCCACAGTTAGTTGTCACCTCGCAGTCATATAATGCCAGGCATCTGCACATGGTGTCCGAGCTAAATGATAATCCAATGGTACTTTTTGGCGATGTGCTGGAGGCGGCGCTCTACGGTGGTGCAAGGGTGCGACTGTCACTGTTGAAACGTGAAGCCAAACGTACGGAACTGCTGCAGCTGCTGAAGCAGCGTCCGCCGCATCAATTGCGCACGGTCATCAGCTGCAACACAGATGCGGATATCGTTGACCTCGTGCAGTTGCTGACGACACAAGGTTATGGCTGTCTACCGTACTATCAGACAGCAGACATGGAAGTGCGTGAGCATGTGCATCGGTGGATGCAGGACGCCCGGGGTGAGGTACTGCTTTGCACGGATGCCTGTCCCGAGCTAGACATACGGCATGCTCACACCCTGGTCAACTACAGCATGAGTGATAGCTGGAGCAAGTTTAAACTGCGTCATCTGGCGCTGGCCGACAACTTGCGCAATCAATTTGCGAAAATGTTGCCGCAGGAGCAGCAGGCGAAGAAGCAGGGTGAGTTGAATTAAATCAGAAGAATTTCATTATCCACTTGTGTCTTTCAGTTGAGTTGCTCTCCGTGGTTTATCTGGATGAGAGTAACAACCAGCAGCTGCCGCGCCTCGTGGACTTTCTGCAGATGCATCAACGTGTGGATGAGCGCATTGTGCTGATAGCCCGAGACATACGCGATCAACTGCAGCGCGCCAAGAGCAATGAGCCGGCGCTGTGTGATCTTCTGCTCAGCCTGGGCCAGTGCATCGATACACAGTGTGAGCAACGCCATCAGCTACTGCCACATGATTGTCAGCTGCCCCAGCATGTGCCCGCGCAGGGAGATGTGAAGCTGCAATTGGTGCGCGTCTATTCTCCGGCTCATTACTGTGTGCGCCTGCTTGAGCATTTGCCTCCTGGTGGAAACTGGCAACCTGTGCCATGTCAAGCATCTTTTGAGTTGCAGCTACAATTGTTGCAATCGCAGGATGCTGTTCGCCACTGGCCACCGAAGGCCAAAGAGATTTGTGTCTTTCGCAACGACACGGGCTATGAACGCGTGCGTATTCTCCGCGTGGAGCCAATCGAACGGATCAATCTCTCACGCATTGATCTTCCTGTGGTAGTGCAGGCTCTGGACGTGGACACGCGTCAGTTTCAAACTGTCAGCGGAAAGTTGTACGTCTGCCCCGAGGAGCTACGCAATGCGCCACCGCTGGCGTTGGATTTGCGTGTTCTAGGACTGGTTCCATACACAGGTGAACGGAGTTGGCACGAGGAGGATGGCAGACAATGCGCGGACTGGTTAAATGCTGTGCCTCAGCCCCATTTCCTGCAGGCCAGCATTGTTGTCTCGCTCTCACACACTATTTTCGTACATGATTTGGCTGTCACCAGCTATGCTCCAAGTCTCAAGATGCACGTGCGTCGTTTCAACTTATGTGAGAAGGTAAAACAGCATCAGCTGGCTAAGAAATGCCAACAGGCTATTGCCAAGCTGATGGGATTCTTGAGCGACAGTAAAGATCATGAAGAACATGTACAGGATCAGCTAGAAACGAAAGACAAGCAGAAGGAACAGGATATGTCGTTGACACTTGAGTCCACAGGGAGCCAAGCAACCGGTAACTGCTTCTCAAGTAGAGGTGCTTACTTTGCCAAAATGGCAGTTGAAGTTGCCAGAGAGAATAGACAGCGTCAGCAACAAATAGAGGAGCAGCCAGACGAGCTTGGAGACACGATTCAGGAACAGTCAGACGACAGTGTTCAAGCCTTGTATGATTGTATTAAGAACTGTTCGCTTATGGATTCAGAGGACACGTCCCAGAGGGCATCAAAGGAAAATGTATCAGATAAGCAGCGCAATGTATCCAGTGAACCATCGAAGGAGCAGCCAAAAGAGCAACAGAAGAACATAAGCAAGCCAAGTAAAACAGTTGCAACTGAAGCCAGCCATGGACATTGCCAGTACCAGATACCGTCGAATGTAGTGCGTCCCGAGGTAGTGTACTACCAGACCACTTGCACTCTGGAACTGCAGGTCATTCTGCCCGAGGAGAATATGCCATACGAGGCTGTGCTGCACAATAGCAGTTGCATTGCATTTTGGACACTGGGATCGATTAAATATCAGTTTATATTGAACACACACTGTGCCTATCGACAACTCAGCCATCGCCTGCAGGGACGCACTGTCTATCTAAGCATCCTCAAGGCATTGGCGGTGCCGTATCCACTTGATTTCAGTTTCTACAAATTCATGAAACCTCAACACGAGAAGCTACTCGTTTTGGAGGAGCAACGTCGTTCAATTATAGACCGCTTTGAGACTTATCTACTGCATAAGGGCTACATTCAGGGTAGATCTGCTAGGCCAGTACACAGTGAGGAGGAGGAAGGAAGCAGCGAGGAGATAACCAATGATCTGGCATACGATCCACGCAAAGAGCGCGTGGAACGCGCCAATGACTATACACAATTCCAATTCGATTAGTAAAGTTAAGAGAAATATATTGTGTATATGTTAATATACGACTTTAAGCACTGAAGCTGCTCTTTGAATTGTTTAAGACTTCTTGAATGAATTTGTTAAGTAATTTGTTGTAATTTTCATTTAATTTTGAATCTATTGAATTCTGTTTAAAATAGAAATTCCGTGAACGGAAACAAGTTGTGTTAACTTCAATCACATTGATAAAGTTGAAAAGGTTTCTCCCTTGTTGTTGCCTTTGTCGTTCTTCTTCTTCTTCCTACTCTTGGTATTGTTATTGAATGCGATGTGCATTTGGCTGACGGGGAAAAGGTAAATGGAAAATGCAAGCGAAATGTGTCTGTCATTTTGCACAAGTGCTGGCAACTCAGACGGACGGACAGACAGACAGACCGTCAGCCAGACAACTTTATAAGTACGAAACAAGGCAATAAAAGCAGCACATCCAGCACTCTCCTTGAGGTTGCGATGGGTGCAGTGCATTGTGTGTGGGCGGGGAAAAGGAGGGCGTGGGTTGCTGTCTGTAAGCTACTTACAACTTGATTAATTTTTGATTCACCTTGAAGTAAGTAAGTAAGTAAGATTTACAGTTTTTCACATATGAATGCAGTTCAAGCACAAACTTAAAGCTGCTCTTGTGCTCTCTGTCGATACCCAATAACCTTAACGTACGTAACCCACGAACAGATAACAATAATACCTTATTCCTCGTCATATCTTTGTGACTTTGATTTGATTTGCGAAAATATTTTCCATTCTTGACTGTGCAAGCGCATTGTAAATGTCAAAGTTAGTCCCGAATAACTAATACCATTGCACAGACACACACACGGACGCAGGCACACTCGCATATGCAGTTGCATTGTTGTAAAAGTGTTGCATGAAAAGAGCTTGGAGTGGGAGGGGGTTGGCGTTGGTCAAAGCACATGCACAAGCTGTTTAGCAGCTTAGCTATGCGTGGTCGTTGTGGCTGCTGCTGCCACATTAAGGTTAAAGTTCGCAACGAAACTAAAAGGACTCGCCAAAGCTTAGGGTTGCACGTGCCACGCAAATAGTATTTATAATCTTCAAGCAAAACAATAACAACAATGAGAAGCCGATAAACATGCATTGTGAGGCAGCTTAATGAGCTTACAACACAATGCAGGCCTTATCTTGAGCCTCAAGTCCTTGCTCAACTGGCTCAACTGACCCACTGCAATTACTAACAAATTGTGCAAGGTCAGTAAATCTGCCAGAAAATGCTGATTGGATTAATTGAATTTGACTCACAAGGAGCATATTGCATGGACAGATTTACATGGTGTATATTACGTTGTAAATGCTGCTGTAAGTATTTGTAAAGACAAAAAAACGCACTAAACAATGTAAAAGTATACTATATGGTAAATGCTACACATATTTATATACATATTGTATATCCAAATGGACGCAGTGAACAATCCGAAATAGTTTCGATTTGCTTCCACATTCCTTTGAGGGCAACAGAAATTTGTGTCGCAAATAATGTTCAATTTCCACAGCAGCGGCAGCTCCTCCGTCTTTTCTGCACTTTACATTTTTGTGAAGCCATCGGAAACTATTGCAAAAACCTGTTCAACTCAAGAATGTTAAGAATGTTGACTGAGTTGGCGGTAAGCTTAAGTGGAAAGTGCACAAGGTGGAGGAGAGTAAGAATTGCGTGGGTTGGTTGCAGTGTTGCCAGATCGGAAAATTCTCGAATTTTAATTAAGTATTTATTGAATCGATTAAGACATCGACATGCCACCAGATTATTTATACTTTATCGTTTTTTCTATCGAACTTTGCTGGCAACACTGGTTGATTGACAATTGTGAATAGAAAAATACTATCAATATATCGAGAAATTTTTATCGTATGTAATTTATTTTAGGAAATTCCTTTCTTGTGACTTATTTGCCCCAACACCTGTTGTCCTTAGGAATTAACGAATTAAGCATTTCAGTTGTTTGTTGTGATCAGTTGCTTTTCTTATGTAATGTTTGTTATGCAAAAGAGAAGAGAAATTGCTGTGAAAGCTAGAAAAAAAGACAAGCGAAGCGCGAAAACCAATGACAGTAAGCGGGCAAACACACAGCACAGCAGGGGCGGGCAGACTTGCGGGAGTGTGTGTGTGTATGTGTGTGTGAGTAGGTGCGCTGCCAAAGGAAACAACGCACGTTCACGTCGAGCAGGAACCAGGAAGCATCCAGGCACAAGGCAAACAGACAGGAAAGTAAAAAGCGTCGACGACTTTGGCCAGTTGACGAGCGTCCTGCAGCCGCTCGGCCAAGCCGATCACGGCCAGGAGAAGCCAAGGTCGAGTACAAGGACAAGGTAACAACAGCAATAACTATAACAAAAGCGTAACGGGGCAAAAAAAAAGCATGAGGCGGAGGAAGAGGGTGTGCGGGGTGGAGGGGGACTGGCATAGACATTCCAATAACAATGAGGCATGCGAGGAATACCAAAAGAAGGCAGGCAAAAAGTTTTCGCCAGCTGCGCCAGGACAGCGGAAGCTGGAATTAATTTTGCGTTCGGCTACGCTTGGTTGCAACGAAAGGGCGCAACGGCAGAGGAGGAAGCGAAGAAGAGGGAGGAAGACGGGGCTGGGGGCTAGCTTGGCGTAGAAAAACTTTGTCCAAATATTTGTCGACTACCTTTTGGGGCTCGCAATGGCTGCAGACCTCTTAAATTTTAGAACACAACTCAATTGCAGCACTTGCTGCCGCGCACGCACACACACACACACCCACATACATATGTACTCTGTATTTCTCTCGAATACACACACACAGACACACACACATACATGCAAGCAAAGCTAACAATGCTGTCAGTATAACAAAGGGATAACTTACAACGGATGCATATGGATGAGGCAGAAATGATATGGCCAAGGTTATCAAGGCCATTTTGGGATGTGAAATTCGAAACTAATTTGTTGTTAATTGGGCACGGCTTGCGTGTGGCCTAATTGAGGTTAAGTAGACCCAGTGAAGATACACAATTTGTAGTCTAACTTAAAGTCTGTTAACAGTTTAAAGTTACAAATGTATTGCGTAACTTAGGTTAGGGTGAAGGTATTCAAAACATGTATAATTATGTTTTATTAGTAATATATAAATATTTTTGATATGGTATTAATTAAAAATCATATTGACTTAGGTAACTCACGAATTTCCACATAATTTCCACAATTGAGAAATTAAATGAAAAAGAAAATTATATTAGTTACATAGAAAATCAGTACAGCACGCGTCTGAAGATTATTGTGTGAGTTGCATTGTTACAGTTTTCTATTATAATAATTATGTTATAATTTGCTGCACTTAACAATTATAATTTGGTATTGTTTAAGCTACTCGAAGCTTACTAAGAGTTGGGCAAAGGTTAAAGGACTTTATATTGAATGTAACTTGAGGTTTTCCAGGGCCGCTCCTGACGGCCCTCGAGGAAAACTTCCCCTGGGTCCCAAGTTAAATTGCCTTGCTTTGTTTGTAAAAACATTACGAAACATTAAAAAATAAAGAAACCCAATACTATATTACATTTGAATTGAGAAAACTGAATTTTATATTGGTAAATTTATCACATTTAAAAATTATATCCTTATTTTCATCCAAAATAATAATATTTACAACCATTTCAAATATTTTCACTTCCTTGAACTTTGCAATTATTCTTCCCACTAACCAGGAGGAGTAACAGATTCCACAAAGTAAATATGTATAGTACTCGTATGTTCTAGTTCCCTTTTATTTTCTGTTAGCAGTGGTCCCCTGGCATGTGGGAGCCTCGCTGCGGCCCTTGTAAACTTGCCCTAATACGCGGTTTAATTGGCGGCTATCAGTAACGGGCAGGATAGGGAGTTAATTACCACAGAACATAATAGCAGGCAGCACATTGGGGCCTATCAGCAGCATCAGCAGCAGCATCCTTCAGACGGGGCATATGTTTGCCTGATCCGTGAGCTGCAGCTGATATCAGGTGGTAAACAAGGTTAATTGAATTTGTTTGTCATCAGGCAGGTCGCAATGTCATGCCGTGAGGAAGGGGGCGCGGAGAGGGGGAGGGGGTGCTGTCACTTTTGCCTTTTTGATATCATTTGACGCGAGCGTCGCTTGGGCTGTCTTAATTGTTTTAAAAAATGTACGCAGCTAAACAGCAGCAGGCAGTGTGGCGGGCGAAGGACACGTACGCACACACACTCACACACAGTCGCCCACGCACACACACAAATGCACATAGACAGCAATAGATTATGAAAAAAAAATACACACACACACACTAGTTGGCAAGTTGTGTTGAAAGTTTACTTTAAAAACGATTTAAAGGCGACTTACACAATTCTGCATACGATTTAATTCTTTGTAGTTGTTGTCCTTTTATTGCTGATTATAGTTATTATAGTTGTAGATGTTGTTGCTGTTGTTGTTGTTGTTGCTGTTCGTACTGTTGCTGCTGTTGTTGTTGTTGTAGTTGTTGTTATTACGATATTTGATTTATCCGTGCGGTAAACCACTTTGGCGGACAACTCGAAAGCAACTGCAAAGCGAACACGAAGCGAAGCCACCGAGCTACAGTGACCACCCACGCAGCACCAGAGTGACAAGAGAGAGAGAGATACAGAAGGAGAGAGTGCGCTTAAAAGCTCTCTCTCTCTCCTTCTCTCTCTCACGGGAGCAGCAACGCGTGCGCGCTCATTCGCTATAAACTTTATGGCAAAGTCCGTGTCGAGAGCAGCGCAGTCGGCACGGCGCTGCAGCTGCTTTTGGTTTCAAAATTTGATTTACTGCCGTCAATTGTTTTTGTTCTTTTCTGCTGTCTCTGTCGACAGTGGCAGCGGCAGCGGCAGCGCTTGTGCAGGTGTTGGCCACATTTTTTTGTTTGCAGGATTTGTTGCATACTTGTGGGTGTTTGTGAAAAAGGATTAATTCAAATATTACAGTGATAGAAAATGTAGAAAAGTCGTTGATAAATTGAACTATCGTTATAGCTATTTATCGATATTAATTTCTAACACCACTAGTGTAAGTTATCCATGTTGGTGTAAATCTATTTATTTAGCACTTGCCAACTTCACTCACACAAACACAAACACATGAACACCTACAACAGGGGGAAATAAGCTATCGCTGCCGCCGTCGCTGCCGGCGCTTCCGTCGCAGTTGTCGTCGTCATTGTTGTCGTTGCCTCGACCTAGACACTGAAAGCGACGTTGACGCAGCAAGAGATAGAGAGAGAGTGAGTACACTGAGAGTGGGAGAGCGAAGGGGAAAGAGCGAGAGAGGGACGGGGCGAAACTAGTGTGCAGGTTTTGTTCGTGGAAGTATTAAAGCTTAGCGCATTACGAATCAAACATGAAAGTCGGGGGCCCGTTCGCAGCCTGTGTCTTTTCACGAGTATATCCTAGGTGGGTGTATGTACTAGGTTTGTATGTGTGTGTGTGTGTGTGTGTGTATGCTGCCCTATAGCTCGTGTGCGGGCGTTAGTTTTGCATTTAGTGCGTAGGCGCAGCAGGAAAAACAGCAAATGCCACAGCAAGAACGCCATTTCTCTGAAACTTTAAGGCGATTATAAACCAGCAATAAATGCGGTGCAAACTAGCTACCGCAACAACAACAAGAACAAGTTAAGCTATAATAATAATAATAATGAGCAGCACAAATGCTCAAAGGCAGCTGTAGCAGCTGCTGCTGTTGCTGGTGTTGTTGTTGTTGTTCCTGTTGTGCAAGGTTATGAATGAAAAGCTTTTTCAATTCACCAGCTAAGTTAGCCCTACGGCAACCACATTTGCTTTCTCCGTCTCTTTTTCTGTTTCTTTTTTGTTTCTGTCTATATCCCTTGCATTTGCTGTTGTTTTTTGTGTTAATGTCGAGCGGATCAAAGGCGCGAGGCAGCAAAGCTTTTTCTTTCGTTCGTTTTTTATTTATGCCCCTGCCACAGGGTTGTGGCTTGCTAACTGTATTATAATGCTGATAATTGTAGCTGCTCTCTTTGCACTCAACACTATACAGCTGTCTAGTTCTCATGATGTATGAAAGTTTAATTCTGCCATAAGTGGGATTAGTGCAGGTCTGCCAGATTACCTTCTTTTTCCTTCTTTTTGCGATTTTTATCTGTTTTGTTATTAAGAATTTGTTCTCTTTACTCGTTTGTTTAGTTTACATTTTCATACTATGTAGCGATCTTAAAACTGTAATGAGGGTTTGTGTCTGCCATAATTTCATTTAGCCTAGACACAAACCACTTGACGCCAGCAGCAAGCTCTTCTTTGAAGAGAGAATTTATGTTATTATTTGCTCTTTTTATTCTCTCTCTCGTGCTCGCTCAGCTACTGCAAGAGAGCAGTGCGCTGTCTTGTGCAAAAATAAAAAACAGTGGCGCTTCGATCAGCTGTTGATCGACTGTTTAGCCGGCCAAGAGAGCGGCAAATTGAGAGAGAGAGAGATAGGGACACTTGCAGCGAGAGTATGCACAGCGGTTGAGTGTGTAGGCAATGTGAAATAAAAATAATTAAAGATAATGAATAACAAGTTTTTGTTTATATATTTTTAAGATGAACTGCGTAGGTTAAGGTAAAGGTCTCAAATAAAATCACTATTTTTTAAATATCTCTCTCTCTCTCAATCTCAACCAAACCCGTAGATATTGCAACCCTTATTTAAATATTTTAACTATTGCATCTGTGATCTGTCTACCTTTGCCTGCGCCAACTGTACGACCTACTCTCGCGTAGTTCTGTTTGTGTGTGTACGGCGCGCGTTCAATTAACGATCGACGCGGTGCTGGTAAATAAAAGGGCGACGCTGCGAGATTTGCACAGCCAGTTCGCATTTTGGCAGCACCCAAGGAGGTTGACGTGTGTTATCGATATCAAGCAATCGCAACAATCAGTATTTTTTGAACTCTGGCATCGCATGTCTTTGCCGCTGCTGTTGAGCCTGGTCCGCTGTGTGTTCAGTCGTGTGTCCGCAGTCAGTGTGAATCAGTCGCCTTCGAATGTGTTTTAAATCGCGCAATCAGTTTTGAAGTCTGACTCTGTAAATATCGCAGTGGTTATATAAAAAAAGCAATTGCGCTGCGTGCTTTGACTAAATTAACAGCCGCAAAATGAACAGCGAAAGGTAAAATGAAATTCGAAATGCAAAAATAAGAACGACAATAATTTAAACAAACCCTAATAAGAAGGAGAAAAAATAACAATATAAAATGCCAAGACAGCTGTTCGCCAGCCGAGCTCGTTGTCTGTCGATCTGTTTACTTTGTTTATTTATGTTGTGTTTTGTATTTGCTTAGGTTAGTTTTTTCTTCGTTTTTGAACTTCAATGCATATTTAACAGTCTCGACTTTTAACCGTGACAGAGAGACTCGCAACAGTGTAGACCGGAGAGAGAGAGAGAGAGAAGAAGCGAGCAACAAACTAGTTTTTTTTTTCATGTTGCATACACGATTTCTTAGTCGGCTGTTGCTAGGCCTTGAAACTGGGAAACGAGTAGGAAAGGGACAGGAAGAGAGCAGGAAAGAACGAAACCCCGATAACAATTTGAAATCGCAGCCAAAACATAGCGAATATTTATAATGTTTTTATTGCGTGCAATGTGATTTATTTGCCACCCTGCCTAGACCGAAGTGAACATAACACCATAAATTGATCAGTGAACTGACTTTTGATTTATGTCAACTCTTCCTTTTGTGCTTACTCATCGCCACTTTCAATTGCGATTCCATTGTGCTTGACTCAGGTAAAATACCTCACAGAACATAGAACATAGCGCTGTCTATCGATCGTGGCTTATCAGTACCATGAAATCAAAGTCCGGTGGAATCAGACAGAGAATACACGTTTTTGTTGTGTAAACTAATTATGAAACTATCGAGGAAATCAAGAGAAAAAAACACTAAAATATAAAAACACAATATTAGTATTCTTGGAATAGAACTTTGTGAAATCGAATTCCTCAAATTTAATATATTAAATAATTTTTTTAGCACTTTTAAGCAAAACAAACAAATTTCTGTGTTTTATAGCAAGTTTTAAATTGTATATTGATTAACAACAATTAAATCAAATTGTCTGAATAATTGAGTGACTAACTTCCACAAAACCGGATCTGTTTGCCGTCATTTGTACGCTACGTTTTTATCTATTATAATAGAAATTATCTTTTTATTATAAACAAAACGTAGCATGCTTTGATAATGTTATTTACTCAATATTAACACATGCTTCGCATTTTCCTATGCACAGTTACTGATAGTCAATCAATGATCTAACAAGTGATTTAAAAGTCGATTAGAACGTTCCCAGTGCAATCCACAAAGGTCCAATAAGATCCCGTTTAATCCGCACATTTCCACAAGGAACACTTTGATTGATTGTGTGTGTGTGTGTGTGTGTGTGTGTGTGTGTTGTGGAAGATGACGCATAAGGCGCCACAAAGAATTTCAACATTTAATGTACTTAAACCTTTCGTTTTCAATTAAAGTAACTTTCCCGCCCCACGCTGTGTTTATTGAACAAATTTGCCAAGCACTATTAATTAGTGCGATAAGACGAGGTTTGTCCAGGTATCGCGATAAGAACTTTGTAAGTTTGTTTTAATATCAATTAAAGTACAAATTCCCACGCGCGCCTATCTTATCCAGAGTACGAGTTAGTGTGTGTTTGGCAACTTAATTAAGTATACGCACAGTAGTCATGCCAACTGCTAGAGGCCTTAATGATGATGAAATCAATGCGGTTACTATTACCCGGCACTGTGGGCTTGATTGACGACGCACTCTTGCAATCCTTTCAATGATGCCTCCTCTCCTTGATTGGCTCAATTAGTTCGCTGTGGAAAATTCAATTCATGAATAGAAACGCAAGCAGAGCCGAGCGCTCTTTTTTTTTCACACAGACACACACACACAGAGAGATCCATGCATATGTATTTGTGTGTATATTGAGCTGTCTATCTCACTATCAATTGTCTAATTTGTGCGGTCAACAAAACTCGTTCAATTCACACATTGAAACCGCATATAACTTTCCCATTTGACAAACAATCACGCCGATTATTGCTGAACACAGCGTGCCGTTCTTTGGATTACTTCTTAGACCCATTTTGGCATCCAGACTCGTGCCCATCCGTGGGTTATCTATGGAAAATCCAGCTCACAAGACTCCTCTCGACTTTGTTGTTGGCGTACATTGAACTCTCGTCCCCTCGTCTCTCGACTGGCTTTATCAATGCTTACTGAAATCAGAACTCTATTGATTGATAATACAACTACGTAGTTATATTGTACATCCGATAATTGGCTGACTTTGTTTAACAGCCTTCTTTATATGCAACTCACGATTAGAGTCGATTTCGGTTAGCTTCAATGTTGGCTTTCGGTCTCTTGAAGGTCGCGCTAGATCATTCGCATATATTCTGTTTGCACAGCAGAGATTATCATAACAAGTATCTATATAGAAACCAAGCAAAACATTCACGAAGAAAGTGTAGAGAATTTCTTTCTAATTTATAAATAGATCCTCAGTTTGTTCATTATGTTAAAGAATGAATATTGAACTTTGATCGCAAATCATTGTCGCTTCAAACATTATTTTGAAATCGGAATTTCGTCACTTTGTTCAATCACAACGTGCGTTATACTATATAAGTAATTGTATTGGTCACACGCACTTCCTTATCTTCCAATAACATTATATATATGTGTATGTGTGTGTGTAAGTCGGCAGGTTAATCAAGGTGAAATCGACTTCGCCTTGACAACCAAAAGTTATTCGCACTTTGCAGCTGCAAATTTTAATGCACAATTCGATTGGAAAACAAAAGCAACACCAAAAAACCTAACAAATAATTATAATAATTACAAAATATAAATAATAAAAAAGCGAAACGATGCGAAACGGGCGACGAAACAAAACCGACAAAAAGTGACAGTCAATTAGGCAAATCAAACGAAAAAACGTGTGCAAATCAAACGAAGAATATCAAAAAGCAAAACGCGCAACGGCTGCCGTCGTAGTCGCCGTCGTTGTTGTTGTTGTTGATGGCGCCGCCCTGGCATTTGTTATTGTTCTTATCATGGCGAAAACTGAAAGCAAAACAAGCAGAAGGTTTTCGGCTCATGACGTATACGCAGCGTTTGCCGGCTGAGTGAGCAAGTGCAGCCTATTAGTCGCCGTAATTAGCAATTAACGCTGCAACACTCGAGTGCGATTAAAGCTGCAGCTTAGCTCGCTCAAGTAGCCATAAAATGTAGCCAGAAAACGGCTGCAGTTGAATGGCATTTAGCGACCAGTTAATAAATTCCCAGCCAGCTCAGCTGACCCCAAACACGAACCGGCTGAGTTGCTTATAAATATCGCAAGGAATTTCCGACAAGCGAAGCTTGAACCTGCAATATATGAGAAGTATATAGAATATTGACATTTTATAGCCAACTTTCTTTATAATGTTATACAAATGTTGCTAGACAGCGTAGCATATTTTGAAGTTGTGTCGAATTGATTTGCAACAGCTTAATCAAATCAATTGAGTTCGGTTCATAGAAGACTCAAAAATATTACGAACTCATCGCGCTAATTGTTGCTAAGACTTTTATAAAGATTTATTATATGCAGAGCTCTGATGTCACAGAACTATTTGAGGTCTCAATTGAGCAGCACAAGAGAGAATGATAGAGAGATTTATAGAGAGATGGGTTTCAACTGTTCTTCTTCTTTCTTTCTTCTTTTAGGAGTGAGGAGTACAGCAAATTCGTGCCCAACAAGATCACATACCATGTGGTGCCCGCGGAGTATCAGTGCAAACTGCCCATGTCCGGCGCCCTGGCGGCCATGCACAGTGGCGGCCGCAAGTTATCCACCATCGATGAACAGGATCACGATGAGGCCAATCGCAGAGGGAAGATAAATCAGGTACAGTAACAAGTATAAGTCAGTATCATATCATGTGGGAGTTCTGTTGTTGCTTTTTCGTGCCTAGCATGCTTTACTCTCTCGCTCTCTCCCTCGCGAAGCTCTGAAAGCTTTGCCAAAGTTCGCTCCCAACTTGAGGAGCTAAGAGCGTGTCAAGTTCTCTTAGTTTTTCTCTTTTTATGGCAACTTTCGTGTGCTTGGTGTCCTTGAAACGGCATTATGTACACACACACACACGAACACCCCGCACTGGCGAAAGAGTTTGCCAATTGTGCAGCAAACATTAACCGCAAATTTGCGCTTTTTGTGTCCGCAGACAAATCAATCACGGGATAATGCAGTTGACAGTTGTCTATAGAAATTTCACAGCAAATAGAGAGAGAGAAAAAGGGAGATAAAGAGTGAGAGAAGCTAAGGGAAGCAGTAGAGAATATAACAAACAGGTTATATTCTTCCAACTTAAGTTTAATTAGTTTAACAACAGATTTATAATGTAAAGTTTTATCAGACTGCATAGATTGGGAAAGCCCTGAAATATGTTTTTACTTGGCTGAAGGACAAAATGATAAGATACGCAATTGAACTTTCTTCACATGATTAAAAAAAAAAAAAAAAAAAAAAAGAAACATCATGTGGTGCACATGTGACAGCGGGGCTGCTCTTGATGACGATCATGATGATTATGACAGTGTCGCAAATTGAGTAAAATGGAATTCGATGCCAGGGCCTCCTCGTGCACAATCGGCATCTCTCTCTCGTACGTAACTTGTCGTGACGTCATTTGTATCAACACTGACATAACGAATTGAATGACAGGCACGCAGTCCTGCCTCGCCTAGATCAGATCGTTTATGGTCATTACTAAAGGGTCGCAACAGCAGCAGCAGCAGCGTCAGCTCATGACTTGTTGCAGCAGCATTGATCGGTTGCACACGCCAATTAAAGTGATTATTGAAAAGTGTCGCGCAACTTCAATTGATGCCAATTTGCCTAACTGCCTCACGCCCAGGCAATACAATGTAGCAGACATGAATCTATATATGTATATAAAGCTATCAATGATATAACTTTGTGATTTATTGTGCTAATCTGTTGCGCTTTCTCTCTCTCTGTTCTACAGGTATTGTCCACGTGTGCCGTGCTGCTGCTCTCCGCTGCCTGCGGCATGCCCATTGGCTACTCGGCGGTGCTGCTGCCACAGCTCACTGAAAACACAACAGAGATATCCGCTTCCTTGGAAATGCGTTCCTGGATAGGTGAGTTAAAGAATAGGAAACATTATTAGAGGAACATATTATGCCCTTGCAGAGGGTTAGAATAGGAGTTTGTAATGAACTGAATCCATAGAGTAATTATAATATTTATATTCTGAATCATCATCACGAAGAGCGTCGATCTAGCCATGTCTGTCTATTCTTCTGTCTGTCTGTTGCCTTGCAAAATAATCTCTTAGTTTTAAAGCTATCTTGAGGAAACTTGGGACATATGCTTCTTATAAATCGAAACAAGTCGGATTGGTGCGATATATCGTATAGCTGCCAAACAAATAAATAAATATTACAGGAACTATCAGAGGTTATGAGAACCTGCAAGGATATAGAATCTTCCACATGCCAAAGGTAGCCTTTCTTCCTCATATTATTCTAAAGATGCCACCGCAAACTTAATCTCTATCAATTCAAACTAATCACACTTTTAACTCTTTCTCACTCCCCCTCTCATTCTGCAGCCTCTGTGCACAGTCTGGCCACACCATTTGGCTCGCTCATGTCTGGTCCCCTTGCTGACTATTTGGGACGTCGCCGCACGCTGATGACTGCAGTGATACCACTCGTGCTGGGCTGGAGCACCATGGCCATGTCGAACTCGGTGCTGTCGCTGATATTCGCACGCTTCCTGTGCGGCTTTGCAACCGGCATTCTAGGCGGACCCGGACAGGTAATGCCGTAATGCCGTAATACTCGTACACTTAAGTCAATGCCAGAGTTCGTTACTCCCACGCCGCAAAGAAATTGCGAATGTTCGACTGACCCATTAACCAGATTATATAATAATAATCACATGCCTGAACTATGTCGTGTATTAATATAAGCAAACGTCAGCCGTAGTCAGTCTGTCCAGCTCCCTGTCCGTCTCCGTCTGTCCTGTCAGTGCCGACAAGTTGCCGGCGTCTGTCAATTGCTCACTTAATGCTATTGTCGCCACTTCGGAGATGCCTCCATTGTGCCGTATGATAATCCGCTTGTGAACTGAGCAACGTAATGTTTATTTATCTTTATCTTATGGATATGTCCATGACTTATCAAGCGGCCAAAATGATAACGAAAGCGACAGCGTCGACAGCGACAGCGACGTCAACATCGGACGTTGCATTTGCATTAGCAGCGCTTTCCGCACACTCGAGTTCCGGATTCTTGACCTTAGTCTATAATAAGTTTGTTGTTATTCCGCCTGCTGTGCCCGCTCTGACTGTGCTGGGAGGGTGGTTACCCCCCACCACCTCCACTATGCTATGCTCTCTCCTCCTCCCACGACTTGTTGCGCGTGTGTGTTGTTGGGGGAGAATACTTTGATTAATACAATGGAACCGCCTGCCGGACTGGGATAAGATTTATGATTTTATGATTATCGTGCAGCATTTGCTGATGACAAAGATTAAGATTAAGTTGTTAGAGAGAGTGCCTGATGTTTTTGTGACCCTGTTTTCCATTCAATTTGATCAAATTGTTTGTTTATATTCCCCACAACTTCCCTCCTTCCCTGTAAGTGTGCGTGGGGATTAAGGGAAAGTTGTTGATTTCTAGAACTTGTGCGAGGTCAAGGTTCGTTGGCTTGGGTTCGTGCAATTTGTCACGACACTCGCACTGTGGCAGCTAACGGGAATAACCAAGCATGGCGCATAAGTGGACAATGTTTTAGTATAATGAACGCAAGTGGATGAAAGGATTGCTGCTAGAGAGATTAGAAGATTCCAGAACTATTGTTAACTGTCAACAGTTGCTTTACAGTTGAGTTAGCAGGCGTACAGTGTCATGTTAACAGTGCTGTCTCTCAATTAACATAGCATACTAACAGCGACTGTAGAAAAGGCTCAGCTCGTGCTCTGTTATTCATTTACAGTACACTGTTATACATCTACAGTACACTGCTTTCTTGTCAACTAGTAACAGTGCTTTACAGAATTAGCTTAGTCTATTGCAGTATCATTTAAGGCGGCAGCTTAACAGTGCGCTCGCATACATGCGCTACAGTGCTGTCCTTAATATAAGTACAACAGTGCAGAAATATTATTTTTAACAGCACTACAATGCAGTCCTGCAAACAAGTTCAACTAATTATTAATATTTCTTTCTCTTTCTTGCAGATCTACATTGCCGAAACAGCTGAGCCCAATCTGCGTAGCCTGTTGATTGGTGCGCCCTATGTGGCCTATTCGTGCGGCATCCTGCTCGTCTATTCGCTGGGCACCATGCTGTACTGGCGCACAGTGGCCTGGTGTGCCAATATATTGCCCTTGTTGTCCATGGTCGCCATGTACTGCATACCAGAGACACCGGCCTGGCTGCTGCGCAATGGACATGAGCAACGTGCGCTGCAGGCGTTGACATTCCTGCGGGGCAGCGGGATTTGCGCCCAGAAGGAGCTGAACGAGATGAAACAGCGACTGGAGAAGGAGCGAGTGATGACCAAAACGAATGAGAATATCTTCCAGTTGTGCTGCCAGCGAGTGGCCATCAAGCCGCTTGTCATTGTCATCGTTTTCTCGCTGCTCCAGATGTTCTCCGGCACCTTCATTGTGATCTTCTATGCCGTGGACATTGTCTCTGAGTTTGGATCCGGTTTCGATACAAAGCAGGCCGCGATTTGGACAGCAGCCGTGCGTGTGGTCTGCTGCATTATATTCTGTGCCATATTGATCTTTGTGCGACGTCGTCGCATCATGATTATCTCGGGCCTCGGCTCCGGCTTGTTCTGCCTGGCGTTAAGTGTCTTCATGTATTGGCGAATGGGCCAGCCGAAGCAGCATTACGACGTGCTGGTAGCTGGAGGCTGTCTCCTCGGATATATCGTATTCAATACGGCGCTGATGGTGATGCCGGGCATAATGATCGGCGAACTGTTCCCGGCTCGCATTCGAGGACGCACAGCTGGCGGCGTGTTTGCCTCGATGAATGTGGCGCTGTTTATATTCGCCAAAGGTTTTCCCGCGCTGCAGGCTTACCTCAAGATGCGAGGCGTCTTCGTGGTCTTTGCTGCCTCCAGCTTCCTGCTGACAATATTTATGGCTTTGTTCCAGCCAGAGACAAAGGGTCGCAGCTTGGAGCACATTGAGGATTACTTCAATGGCGACAATTGGCTGTGGTTCCGACGTGATCGCGGCTACAAGACGGTCATGCTGATGCCATTGCCTGCTCTCAAGGAGGAGGAGACCAAAGCATTGAAGAATGGTAAAGAATACGCCTGAGTGGAGGCAGACGGCGCGGCGCCGATTCTCTCAAATATTAAGTCTATACAGGGCTCTTAAGATTCCATAGTTCGTTAGCTAGTATTATGCGTTTAGCTTTTAGTTCCGCTGGTCATTCTAGCGTCTTTCCAGTGTTCCTTAGCAACTTTCCCATGAACTCTACCAAAAATGAAACAATACAATTTTTACTCAATTTCTGGTAATCAAAACAAAATGTGATTTTTGCAAATGTGCAATAGGTTCTTAGAGTCTCGATAAAGATACATATGCTATTTGTTAAACAACTGTATGATTAGTTTAAAATATATATACAATTATTTACCAATAAAGATATAAATTACTTATACAATTAAAGAATGTTTAAAATTTTGCGCAAGCGATAAATTAACTTTGAGTAAATGTTGCTATCGACCAGCCGCCACAATTGTGCCAAGTGTTGCCAGACTGCTAAAACAAGGTAGGGAAATGGGAATGCATTGCGCTGCCGGACAGTTCCATTAAGTTGATACAGTTTTCGCTTTGTTTGAAAATGGAAAATTTTAAAATTATGTTTAATTAATATAAATTAATAGGAAAAAAATTACTGGAATTACATATGGAGAATTTTAGAAAACGAATCAGCCTCACGCTTCCCATTTTCACATAGTTCTGTAACGTTAACAGTGGTCATATATTAACTTCTGTTTAGTTGTTGAAGTAGTTGGCCAGTGGATTAAGAAGTAAATATTATTTATTTAAACATTGCATTCATTCATACAGCTGAAGTGGTCACTCACCTCTTAGCCAAGCGTAACTCCAGCAGTATAAACTGTTAGCCCCACGCGATGTTAAATATTTAATAGACTTCTCAGTGCGACACAAGCCGAATTCAGAAAAATTAAAAAAAAGAAAACATTACAAAGTCGACAGGGAAAGGGAAGAAAACTCTGAGCGCGCATGCATATTTAAAATTCTATTACCCCCCACAGTGAGCACTCGCCACGGACTCACTTTTCACAGTGCGCTAATAAATTGTATAATTCTTTTTTTTTTTATTTTTCTGTTGCTGCTGCTGCTTGTTTTGGCTCGACAAACTTGCGCCGTGTATTTTCTTTGTGCATTCTTAGCTGCAGCTGGCAAGGGCAGCACGTATTAGAGGAGGTGCGGAGTGTGTGGAGAGGGTCAGTCAAGGAGGGTGTGGCACGGTTCGGTTCTGTGGGAGGACACTAGTTGGAATGCAGGGAAAAAATTGCTGCGGCATACCGGAAACGCTTCAAGTTGCTGAGCTCATTCGTCTCTGCGATTTGTTGGCATTTTAACGCGTTCAAGCACCGACCAACAAGTTGGCTAACTAAGCGGGCAGGCACGACTGCAGTGTACCCTGTAGCATAGAAGCAAGTGCTGCAAATAGTCATCATTATGTTTGGTATTTACTCCTAATTAAGCGTGACATGTTTCCAGTACAGTCGTGCATACCCCACAGTGTGGCTTACAGCTACAGGGTACAACAACACGGCCTGCAATTGCGCCGCGCTGCTCGTCAGCTGCTGAATGCATGTGCCGGAATGGAGCACGGCAGCAAGTGGCCACGGCGTGGGCGGGCGAGGGAGGCGTGGCATGGCTGCTCATGCAATGATAAATGAAGTTTTAGTGGCTTTTGACCCATTTAATAAATTGTTAAAGTTGAAAAATGCGCAAGAATATGGTAAACTTTTGTACAGCTCGTGGAAGGGGAATGGAAATGGTGGGGGGGGGGGGGAGGAGGGTCGAGTTTGCCATATAAATTGCACAATATATAAACAATTTTTTCTGCCAGCTCCTGTTGCTGCCACAGTGGCAGCTGTTTTGTTGTTGTTGTTGGAATTAGGGTTAATTTAAAAGTTGCCAGTGCGCCACGCTGACCCATGGACTGTGAGTTCAAGTTGTATTTGGTCTGCTTTGTCGTTGTTGTTGCCGCTGCCCCAAGTTGCTGCATGTTGCAAAGTTTCTCAGCTGGCCCACTTTTTAGTCAAGGCAAAAGTTGCAGAATTTTAAATAATTCTGTTAAATTGCATAACGTGCCATGTTGTCCGGCTCATCCGCTGCCCCGCCCACCTACTGCCCGCCTCCTTTGCTGTCCTGCTGCAACTTGCCTTGCTTATTAAGTTTGCGGCGACAGTTTGCAGTTAATGTGATTATGTGCCATTAGAAACTGTAATTTTGTCTCCTTCTCCATTGCTTGTGGGGCAGCAAAATATGCATAGATAAATAAGAGAGGGACGAGGAAGAGGGAAACGGGGGTGGGCTGAAGGGATTGCCGGCCAAGAGGTTCCATAATAAGCAGCATAAAAAAGCCTTTTTGGCAGCGACTCTATTAGAGTCTGTCTACTTCAAGTCCTTGTCAGCTCTATGTATGCATGTGGATGTGGAACTGTGTGTGTCTGTGTGTGTGTGTTGTAAGGCTCTATAAACAATTTTCTATTATGCAGAAATAACAAGCTAAACAACAACAGCAACAACAATGCAACTTTGCATAAGAAAAGCCCCAACTGAAGTTGAAGTATGGCCGAGGCAGAAGTCGAAGCTGCACTTGCCCCCTACCCGTTGCCCGTTGCCCTCTGCCCCCGCCTTACTCCCACCTGCTGCTCTCTCTCTCTCTTACTCTCTTGACATCTATAATAGGAAATGCAGAACAAGCTGCCAGCTGAGCCTCATTTCGAATGCGCTGCAAGTGGACTTCTATGTTATGATACTATGGAAATTGATGATGTAAAATATAATGTGATGAGCTTGTGAATGTCTTCCAAGAAGCTTTGTGTCGTTAAATTTGCATTTAATATTGCTTTATTTATATATTTCCAATAAGAATAAATTGATTTACATTGAGTGGCAGCCCGATTGCTGAGTTATACATATCGATAGCTATCGCTGCTAACTCAACATAGCTTTAACATAACAGAGGGTAAACATTACCATCTTTTAATTAATTGCATTAAAGCTTTCTCTGCAGAGAAAAAGAGTGTATGGACAAGGATTATACTATGTACATTACTAATTGCAACCTTGGTGAGCTGCATACCTGCCTTGGCACTGTCGGCCTGCTCTATTGGATAATTTCTACTGCGGCTGCTGATGGTGCTGCTGCTGTTGGTGTTGCTGCTGCTGTGTTATGCCATCTGACCGCAGTTGCTAACTAACTGCAGCAACCCAAGTTACCTTCATGTAGCGCCTTCACACACACCCACAGAGAAAGAGATAAGGATAGTGTTTGTGTGTATGTGTGTGTGTGTGTGTGTGTGTGGGTCGCCCTTACTCACAGCAGCAGGATGCACACAGGATATTGTAGGAGCAACATTTGCAAGTGAAGCCACAAGAACAGCAGACGGCACTGAGACGCGCCAGCCACAACAGTGCATAATGCCACGAAGTGTAAGCAGTGCCACGACAGACGACCCTCCTGCTCTCTCCCTCTATCTCTCTCTCTCGCTCTCTCTCTTGCTGTCCGTGTGATCTGTGCTCTTCTCGCTGCTGCTGCTGTTGCTGCCACAGGATGAAGCAAAAACGCAGTTGTCGCTGGCGTAGCGAAAAGTGCTGAGCATAAATAAGACATTTGCGTGTGTAAGCACACAGCACCAACAACAACAACAATGCGGCCCAAGCAGCACCGCAACAACAACAGCAACAACATCGACTTAAAATAACTCTACACGCAACATTGAAATGTGGTCGAGTTGGCAAGCTCAGCGACAACAACAATAGCAACAGCAGCAACAGGGACAGGGATAGGGATAACAACAAGAACAACAGCAACAACAAGGAGAACCGCAGGCACTGCGCTGAGCTGAAAGACAATAATTTCAAACTGCTTTCAAAGCAAAGTCGCCGGCAAAAGTAATGCAAAATGCAAAGTCATCGCACCGAGCGCACATGCCAAGTGGCTGCAGCTGATCCGCCCACCCAACCAGCGGGGCCAACACCCAGCATGCAGCACAGCAGTGGCAGCAACAGCGCAGGAAACAGCACCAGCTCCACCCTGGCAATTGTTGAGATTTTTTTGTACACTTGCTGTGGGTCTTATAAGTCCATCTGATTTCGAGAGCTTGCAGTTTTTAAGAGTTTAATGTTTTATATTTATTCATAAATAATATTCGCTATGTTAATACTTTTTATGTATTGCTTGTTAATTGTTATTGAGCAAATGGCTAATCAGCTGTTTAATCAAGGTTCTGAGCATCTGCTAAGTTGCACTCTGGACAGCTGTTAAGCATCTGTTAATGTTAACCGCTCAAATGGCAACTCTTGTTTACATTTTATTTACATATGCGATGTAAATACTCAAATATACACACTATAAAATACTGACATGTCATATGAGAAATTTAAAAAATATATAATTATGTAATAACAATTTGTAAAAACCTTATCAAATTAGAGTATTGCAACAACGGCAAACAGAGGCGAATAAGTCTTGCTCTTTGCTTCTGCTTCCTCTTCCCCCCTCTCAATTTGTGCTGTGCTGCTTTCTCTAGTGTGCGGGCAGCTCGTGCACATGCATTTATTTAAATTCCTTTTGTCAGGCTGTGTGTGCCGGTGTGTGTTGCCTCATTTTGCCAATGTATTCATTGTCTGTGAAATTGTTGTGCGGTATGCCGGCGCATAATGTCTTTCTTTCACTTCCTTCGCCTTCCTCCTCTTCCTACTCCTACTCCTACTGCTGCCTGGCATATCCTTCATTGTATCCTTGTTGTGGAGCTCACGATTTTCCATGCTGACTGCAGTTTGCGGTTTTTAACTTGTGACAGTTTTAAGTGGCCGCCGTTTGTCTACCACGCTGCAGCTCGACTGCTTATACTCTACACAACTCCCTCCTTTTCTCTCTCTCTTTTAGTCTCCTTCCTGGGAGACTTTGCTGAGAATATAATGCTTCTTATTTGGCTGCGTTTATAAATTTCACTAGCATAATAAATACCTGCTACTGTGGCTGTCTCTCTTGCCTCCTCTCTCTCTCTGTCTTTCTTACTCTTTCACTCGTGCTTGAGCTGAGTTTTCCTTACTCACTTTTCATGAGATTAGCTGCGATTTTCCTTGTTGCGTTCGCTTGGAAATTGGCTTTGTGGCATTTGCTCTGACTAATTGCTTGAGATGCGAAAATCTGCATGAGGTAAATTAAGTTTAGCATTAGCCTGGCCTCGCTCAATACACTTTAATCGTCTATCGATAATTGTGAGCGATGTGTGCATGCAACTCTAAATATAAGGAGGAAGAATGTATAAGAGAATCGAATGCCTGATTGGAAATAGAAGAAGGAGAAAATTGGGAACAATAAGAGAGAGGGAGAAAAAGGGGGAAGAGAGGGATAATGATAATACAAGAGAGTCAAATTTCAAATGGATCAATAGGAAGAACGACAATGTGACAAGAAACGATGCAGAAACATTGAAGAGAAATATCGAGACTTATATAGAAACTTATGGAGAGGGAGAGAATGAGAGAAACGTATGTTACGAATGATCATCTTAAAGAAGAGGTTTGATAAAATGTACAGTAATTTCAGCTAAGCAGAGCATGCTTTCTTTACTACTATAAAAGATTACTTCTACACCTGCTGAAAATCCTTGGACTTTCCATATTTTTTCAGTCAGCTACATTTGCTCGAATATTTCTAAACAGCTATTCAGCATTGTCAGCAACAACAACAGCAGCAGAGCAAAGAACAAGATAAAGATGAAGACAGCACAAGAACTACAGCACTTTGCTTCCTTCCTGGTATGGGAATGTTCCGTCCGCCAGCTGCTGCTCCAGCTGCCATTCAATTTTCAATCGCGCTGAGATGGGCCTAGTCGGGTGCCGTGACCCATTTGGGGGTCTTTATATGCCGTGTGCAACGGAGTCCATTGTCATTAGGCTGTCGCCTTACACGTGCTGCTGGTGGCCCTACCTCCCCCTTCTCCCCACACACACAGCTATAGGAAGACACAGATACATAATCCTGGTGCATAGTTTCCTGTCGCTGCCAACAACCTTTTGCTTCTTGCTTTTGTTGCTGCTGCTGCTGTGCGCCAAACAAAAGGAAAACAATTTTCATGCGTGCATGCGAAAAATCAAAGGAAAACACACATACGCAAACACACAGACAGAGACAAACAACAATGCCTATTTGTGTGATAAGAAAACGGGCCGCACATCAACTCAAAACAATTTCCAAGTGCTGCCGACGCGCACAGGTAACATGAAAAGCCTCCACAGGGAGGAGGCCCCTAAACAAAACCCCGACGACACTCGCCGCCTAAGTGGCTGCTCTGAGGTTTTTTGCCGCAAAAACTAGTGTATGCTCGACGTGTGTATACGCTAACTAATGTGGGATGAGAGAGAGGGAGAGTGAGAGACATGGGAAGAATAAATGAGTCACAAAGGAGGATTCTTCGTTGTTGCCTCTTTTCAACAGAAGTCACACTCCCAACCTTAGCTTTCCCTTGACTACAGGGTATAAACAAGTCGACAACTCTTACCGTGTGCAACTCTTACAGTTCTTGTCAACGACAGACGGGGCCAAGCATTGTCGTGCGCTGGTCGGCAGCGCTATAAGCCATTTTCCGGCCGGTTGAATGACACGCCAGAAATTACGTATACGCATATGTCGTACGAAAGAGACTCAAACATACATACACACACAAATACATCGCATATGATGGTCTAATATTTGCCCGGCAAAGGCAATTAGTGTGGAGTGTGAGTGAGAGCGGAGTGGGGGTAAGGGGGGTGATAAGGAAGCGCACAAGTAGCCTCGATTTCAACGAGCTCATTAAGCGTTTAAGCATAAATGCCAATGGCACGCTAATTAACACGCCAACAACAGTAACAGCAACAACAACAACAAGAATATCAAGAACACCAACAAGAGGCAGCAGAAGAACGCGGCAAGTGGCATTTGCCACTTGTCCAAGTCGCTGCGGCTACCGCAGCCACAGCCGCAGCTGGAGAGGCTGCGCTGCTCGTTGTCGAGATTTGTGGCAACGCTTGCCCACCTGGCAAATGCTTGTCGAAACTTTTATAATTATGTTCAAGCTATGGCAAAAGTTTCGACGAGCGCCGGCAGCGGCAGCGGCCTCGGTTCAGTCTGCTCATTTCTCAATTCTTGGCCAAGTTTAGACGCAGTGAAAGTTTTCTATTTTTTCTCATTTGCAATGCTTGAAAATACCCTTGAAATGCCAGAAAGAAGTAGGGTCAACCTCATGCAAGCAGACACATGAATATCTATTTACAGGGTAGCTGCTGGTCTTCCTTATACCCTATATCCTACACAAGCCAGCAAGCAGTCCATGTTTAGATATGCTTGCGAAATTACAGGGTATATATTGGTCTAGCAGTTTATCTGCTGCCCTTTGCCTGCCTCTTTTTTTTACAACTTTTACAAGTGGCTGCATGTGGGCGTGGCCAAGTTGTCAGTTGCCTCCGCCTACACTGACGCCAACAAGTTAATTATGCGCTCTCTCTCAGCTCGCCGCGCTTTGCTGCGTGCGGCGCCACTTCCGGTTCGCCTGACGCCACTTCCGATGCGCCCAAGGAAATTAAAAATGTCGCTGCTCGCAGCAGCAGAGGCAGAGGCAGCGAAAAACAAGAATAAAAAAACAAAACCAGGCCCGTCAAGTCGGCACTTTAATTAAACGGCCCAAGAACAGGCAATAATGAGCGAATCAGCTACGCCTCCTGTCCGCATTCCGTCCCACTGTGCAGTCCACTGTGCCATGTACTGCGTCATTTTTTAATCAATTAAAAATGCCACTTAAATGCGCCGCGCACCAACAAATATTTTCATGTTTCGATGTGTTTTACTTGTCGCCACTTGGCTGCATGCCACGCCCCCTCTGACTCCGGGCACCAGCTCCCTGGCCACGTCGTCGTCGTCCAGCTTGCTGCAAGCAATTATCGAAAATTTAATTAAAGCGCCAAGTGTCACAAGGAGCTTGTCCTTGCTGCAGCTCTGAGCATGTGCGTGTGTGTGTGCGTGTGTGTGTGTGTGGCCTATTTTAAAGTTAACGCTTTAATGCATCATTAAGCTGCACTGCAACGTTTACTGGCTTTGGTCAGCGCTGGCAATGTTCAAAGAATTTCCAATAAGTTTGTAATCACAAATTTAATTTCTAAGAAATATGCTCACACGCAGTATTGGCTCCGGGCGTTCCTTAATTGTTTAAATAATTGATGTACATATATGTATTTCTGTTGAATTGATTTTTATAACATTTCAAGATTCCTTCATTACATTTAACAGTTCTGCAAATATCGATATGCTCTGCAACTCGCAATTAATTTAGACAGCAACAGATGCTTTATTTAATGTTTTCATTCCACCTCTACATACACTTATAATTATAAAATAGCTATATTATTTAAAGCTCTGTCTGCAATGTGCAAATAGAAGAGGAAACTAGCAATAATAAAGGAAACTCTTATTTAACATTCCCTTTAACTAACTTTTAACATTCTTCCTAACTGTTCGCCCATTACCATTTCCAATTGAGCACAGCTGACTGCAATGTAAATAACATAAGCTTGGCAGTAGTCGATCTCTCTCTTTTCTCTTTGCTCATTTTATATGTTATTCAAACGAACCAGTGCATGCGTTCTTATGAACTCCTTTGCTCATTGAACCTTCCTTTGATCTCGATTGAAGGGAACTTTGAACTTAATGACAACAGAAGAAGAAGAGTGCGTTAAATGTTATTTTCTCGTGAATTTAATTACATTCTTTTCGCTTCCAATGCAAGAAATTAATAATAAAAGTCACAAAATTCAGGAATTTCATTCTAAGTGCAAATTAAACAATTGAAATGTCCCAAACGTAAATTCGCACATTTCGCACACTTCATTTGACAGCTGCCTGATGCTGCCCCGAGGCGGTCTTAAGACTGAGTCTGAGTCGGCTGCGGCTGGCGGCCAATGGGAGTCGAAACAGAGTGCTCGGACTAAATTGAAATGCAAGTTGTCGCCGCTGGTGATCAGGACGTGGAATGGGAATGGAGTAGGGAGCTGGGGCTGCCGCTGCTGCTCTTGTTGTTGTTGCTGTTGACAAATGCAAAACCATTTGCCAAATAAATAAGCAGCTCAACGTAAATAAATATGCTTTCGCCACGCGCATTTACACTCAATAAAGATGCTGCCAGCCAGCGAGGGATCTGTGAACTGCGACAGAGCAGGCCAGTGTGGGGTGTGGTGTGGAAGGGTGAGTGAAGATGGCACACGGGTTGGCGATGCGGGAGATGCCAGCAGTCAAAGGATAAGTCTGGCAATGCCAAGCATAAAAATTGTATTTTAATGCACGCGCATAAATAACGCAAACAGGACACAACACACACTGGGATTCGCACACACACACCCACACATAGATAGATACACCAGGAGAGACTGGCAGCATCCTTCGCCGTTTTATCAAATGCTGAATCCAATGCTGGAAGCCAAAGTCGCTGTCACTAATTTAGTGGGTTTCCGTGGCCATGCTGAAAATCAACAGGAAACAAACAGGACGAGCACGATGCTGGTGATAATGATGGGGATGCTGCTCCTGCTGATGATGGCATTGCCGGCAACACCGTTTAGTGGCAGTGCCACGCCTCGTTGCACAGCCTGCGTTGACAACATCAAGCAAAGGCGAAAAAATTGCTTTCGGGCAGGGCAGGGCAAGACCGGAGGCAGGCAGGGGCCACCGAAACGAAAGGAAATGATATGGACGCCCGTCGTCTTCATCATCTTCATCAGGCGGCATATGTTGGCATCGGCATCGGCGTCGGTGTTGGCGGCGCTAGCGATGGCAACGTTTGCGTTAGGTGCTCATCAATAAAATCATCGAGGTCATTAAGTGGATTAACTGCAGGCCATCAGCAGCATGTGGTGCCACAGCACAAAACGCAAAATGCCAAATACGCACACAGTCAACGGGCTAACCCGCACACGTACACACACACACACATATACACCACCAGACAGACAGTAGCAGGAGGGGAGAGAGTGAGAAAGAGAGAGAGAGTGATGGTCGTCATCTTTAGCTTTTGCTTTACACTTTGCACTTCATAACAGACAACAGCAGCGCACAGTGGAAAGTTCAGCTCAGAATGTTAACGAAAAAGTTAGAACAATGCACACAACACTCAAAATATGAAAATATATATTAAATATTATAAATATTAATGGTAAATAACTATAAAAAGGATCTAAATATATTAGTAAATAATATAATAATGTAAAACAAATTTTAGTGTACATAATATATTAATAGACCAATAAAATTAATATTGTATTTATTTTATTATTAGTAATTTAATAGCATACAAAGAAAATAAACACTTTTCATTATGTATACAGTGCATTTAATATAATATTATATTATATTGATTACTGAATTTTGTGTGTTAACAAATTGATATTTTCATTTACATTACACCACTGTGCGTAATTCCCTGCACGTTTGCTCAACTTCACATTTGTGTGTGTATTTATGTGTGTCTGCTTGTGTGTGTGTGTCAGTTAGCTTTTCTTGCAAGAGGCAGCAGCAGCTTGTCTTGTCCTGGTTCCTGTTGTTATTGACATGTACGAATTAGGTTAAATTTATTTACTGTCAGTTCAGTGAACTGCAAATGGTTTTAGTTTATTAAATTTGGCCAAGGGTCCACAGAGAGAGTTCAGAGAGTTGGCAATCTGTTTTAAGTTTGTTAAATGCCAAAAAATCAAGATTGCGCCGCTTGATTGAGCCATTATACAGTGTGTCTGTGCTGTATCTGAATTGCTGTATTCTCTCCCTATCCCCTTCACTTAGTCTCATTCTCACTCTTTCCCTCCCTATCGCTCTGCCTTTTCTCTTCAACTTTTCATTTACAGCGAAAGCAGCTGGAAATTAATTTCAAAGCTGCCGCCGCGAGGGCAAAACTCAATTGCGGTTTGATTAATCGTGTGAAGCACAATGAAACGGGTACTCACACCAGCACTCGCACTCGCACTGGCACTCGTATTCGCACTCACACCCACCTCCGCACTCCGCACCAAACTCGATCCGCGCTCCAACTCGTGCTCAAGTTGCATTAATCAGCAAAACGTTGAAACGCTGCTCATTTATTTGCTAAAAGGCAAATGAGGAAAAAGCGAACTGAACGGTTAACGGTAAACGGGAATGTGGATTTTTCCGAAACCACTTTGGCAAATCGCAGTCAAAGTTAAGTTGAGCTGCGGTAAATTGAGTTGAGCCGAAGAGGTGAATGCTCTAACAAGTAACACTGTGACACTTTACATAGATTGTTGATAATTGCAGAAGTTGAGGAAGTGTAAAATGTAATTCTATTTACATATATTTTTATTACTAGTAACCGATCAATTTGATAATCAGCTGTTAAGTCGAAGTTCTAAACAGCTGTTTAGAGACACTCTTATCAGCTGTTAAGTCCCTGTTAAGCAGGCGTGCTTTTGAGCATTTCTTATTATTTTCTATCGATCAAATCGATAATCTGCTGTTAAATCAATGTTCTAAGCAGCTGTTTAGTGACACTCTAAGCAGCTGTTAGGCACCTGTTAATTGTAACCATCTGTCTGGCAAGACTGATCGAGTGCACCAGCGCAGAACTAAACAAATTCACATTTAAATCACGGAATTCGAATAATAATATCACATAATTTTTATATCTTCAATTTCCACTCACATATGCTCTCTTGTACTGTTACAAACCCATCAATGAAATCAAAATTATTGGCAGCGTGTAGACGTATTAAAAAAATACACGTCCTTGATGCATTAAAAGCTTTGGCAGAAAGTTTGTTAAGCATCAGCGCATCGCAAAAAGCAATTGCTCTACAAAATCAATTAAATCGAAATTACGCATACGACATGTGTGCAAACAGCGGCAGAACGAAATGGGGCAGCAACCAAGGGGGGCAGTCAGCATGGCAGAGAGAAGGGAATGAAGGATGGAAAGAAGGTCTGCCAGGACTTTCGTTTTCTCATCTGCTGTTTGAGTTTATTTTTTGGCAAATCGAATTTCGGCTTTGCCTTGGCGCTTAAAATGTGCCAAACGTGACGTTTTCTAATTCGGTCACTTGCAATTCCAATGTGGCGAGAGAAATAGAGAGAGAAAGGCAGTGACAGGGGGAGAGTGCGAGGCATATTTGATTTGCGAGTACATCAAATTGAATTTAAATTGGGTCTCGCCATCAGCAGAGGCCTCAAGATGTGCTCGACTAATTGCTGATATTGCTTTAAAATATTTATATTTATATTACTGCCTGGCGAGGCACACATGGCGAATGCGTTATATGCGCCCGCATCTGCTGTTTGTCGATATATGCAAGCACAAACCGTGTGAGTCTGTGTGCATGATAAACAATAACCAGGAAGACAGCAGCCGCGCTGGATTTATGTTGTCGTTTGAACGAAGCCACACACACGTACAGGCAAATACACACACACACACAGACACACATACGCGCCTCCTCCATTTGCAGCATATGCTATATACATACATAATGTAGCGTTATGCAGCAGATGCTACTCTCGGCTGCTCTGCGGCTGTCTGACCGCAACAAAGAGTTGCTGCTAGCGAGGGAGAGGGCAATATGCATATGTATAGAAAGTGTTGCATATTTTTTAGCGCATCCTGCTTTACGGCTATTGTCAGCACCTTTGGGGCATGTGTAACTAACTTTCTATGTAGTTCATAAAGTTATAATTAACCTGGCCCACAGGCAAACCCCCTACCACAAAGCCAAGCGACAAAGAGAGGGGAGAAAGAGAGCGGGGGGGGGGGAATGAGGAGCAAGCAAGAGTTGTGTAATCTGCATGCCAAAAGTCAAGAGAAAAGTTAAGCTATACCGGAATTTCTGAATAAAAATTAATCAAAGTAAACGCGAATTAATTATTATTTTGTTTATTATTTATGTTGGCAAATGCTGCGCTTAGCCAACATTTTTCAACTCGCTTTGCAACGTATTTTTCTTTCATCTTTGGCATCGCTTATGAATTCTGTCGGCAACAACGTGCAACAATTTGTAATTGCTTTTCCTCAATTCTCTCTCTCGCTGCAAATCCTTTGCAACGTGCCGCAAATGAAACACACATTGCACACAGTTTTTGCACTCTTTCCCCCACAGTTATTCTTGGCGGAGGGGGGGATGAGGGGAAGGAGTTTTCTTAAGGGGGAAATACACAAATTAAATTTTCAACGTTTGCTCAGCGACTGTGTTCGTGCGGTTGCTGTTGACTTAACTGGCGGCATTGTCGTTTATTTACACTCCGCACACACGCACACACACACGCACAGACACACACACACACTTGCTGTGCAACTTGAGCGCATGATGTATGCGCCGCACACACACACACACTTTCTGGCTGCCGTGAAGTTTGCTTTTGCTTGGCGAAAATCACAAAAACAAATTAGTTGCGTGTAATTTAATTTGAAATGCTCGCGCGTTTATCAAACAAAATGAAAACTGTGAAATGGAGACGAGCCAGCCAAGCCCGCAAAAAAGCAAAGAAAATGCTAATTAGATTTTGTTTATAGCATGCAAGGCACCCTACCTGTCCCAAGTCGTGTGCGTGCTGCCATTGATAGCCAAGTTAATAAACATTTAAAGCAATTAGGCTCTTGATTTTTGATGCCACAATGCCTTGGCTGCTGCTGAAGTGTCTGAGACTAGTTAACCGACATGATCTGTTCTTGATTGCCCGACAGCAGCAGCAGCAGATTAAATGTGCTTTAATTATTTACAATTTAAGTAGAATTAGTAGAAGTAGAATTTAACTAAGTTGAAGTGTTCTGAGCGTGGCTTAATCTACTCACAAATATACTACTATTTAATATAGAGAACGCTTTATTTATTTTGGGTTAAATGAGCTAAAAGGAATTGCCTGCAATTGCTTATCTTTCTTATTTTATTTATTACACAAAATTGCGAATTTCTATAGAATTCAGTAACCTCTTTCAATGCCTTTTCATCATTTGCTCTTAATCAATTTGATGTGCCCCAAGCTGAGCTGTGCTGATTTCTTTTGATATCGCTGCTTCTTCACACCTGCGGGATGACAGGCTTAGCTCTATGTGTGTGTGTGGGTGTGTGTTGTGTTTGCACACTCGACACAGTTGGCTAATTAATAGGATTAACTACCAAAAAGCAAACACAATTGGCTGCTGAGTAAACAATAACACAAAGCACTCAACTTTTGGGTACTCTCGGGGCAGCGATGGTGTCAGAGAGAGAGAGAGAGAGGGGAGGGGGATGGCAGGCTTAGAGTTTTGTCAGGCCACTCGGCAGGGTGGCAAGTCCTTGAGCAAACATCACACACACACACACACACAGGGGAGGTAGTGGGAGCGGGGAAGTTTCGGATGTCGGCACCTAACGCGCTTTAATGCAGGTGATTAATTGCTTTTGAGGTTCGTCGGCGGCGTGTTGGAAAATTTTCAAAATTTCATTAGCTCTCAGTGCGTGCGAGAAAGAGAGAGAGAGAGGGCATGTGAGTGCGACTGTGTGCGAGTTTGTGTGTGTGAGCTGCCTTCACTTTTTGTTGAGCTTTCTGGGGCATGACTTTTGCAGACAATGCGATTGCTCCCTCACACACCCTTGTGCTTTGTAGCTGCCTCTCCCTCTTTCGCTTTTCCTCTCTCCTTCTCTTTCTCTCTTTATTTCCCTCTTCTTCTCCCTTTCTGCCTTTCTCTGGCCTTCCGCGCTGCGTCTGTCAGGCCCATTTCTAGTTGGCTTAGACGAGCTAATTAACTTAAAGTTGCTGCCTGATTCTGCTGGTGATCCCTGCCACGCCCCTGCCTCCTACCGAACTCAGCTCCACCCCCACCCCCGCTCTGCTCTGCTGCTAATGATGTCCCAGCCGAACGTGCTTTAAATTGTTTTTGATTTACTTATTTCCGCGCTGATAAATTACATTTGCCCAAACTCGCGAGGCGTCGCGACGAGGACAAAGTTCAAGACGACATTTTTGGCTAATGCGCAAAGTTTTTGGCAGCGCCAGCAGCAGCAGCAACAACAACAGCAACAACAACAGCAGGAACGACTTGTTTTGTCGTAGTTTTTCAGCGACTTTGCGCCAAATTTGAATAATTTATTCATATGTTACGTGGTTTGACACCGCACGGCACGTGGCGACATTTTCTGCCTTTCTTGCGTTTCCGCCGCCTGTCAACAGTTAACAGTTAATGGTTAACGGTTCTTCTGCTGCACGACTCAAATGCAAATTTAATTAGCCCCGCTTCGAGTCCATTAAAGCGCCATTTTGCCATTTGCCTGTGCTATAAATCACACACTAACTGAACAAACTGAATAAACTGAGCAAACTGTACAAACGGAGCCAAGTTGAAATCTTTTCAAGCTGAAATTTATTTGTCAAACTGCATGAAAAATTGAAAAGGGTTGTAGAGTGGGGGGGGGGGGAATCACAAACATGTTGTGAACGTAACAGCCCGTGGGGTGGGCAAACAATTGTTATACCCTGTAAGTGTATTAGTTTCTTAATGGGGAGTGTTTAAAATCAGAGAAAGAGGAGGTTGGAGAAAAAAGAAAGGAAATTTATTTAGAAATAATTACACTTTTATTATACGATATACATATATATTATATTTTATATAGTAAACACTTTTTAAATTTATATATTTTAGTTTATTTATAGTATATAATTTAAGCAGCCTCTACAGGGTATTACCGTCTAGCCTACACATTCTTATTATAATCAGTTTTCTTTACTTTTGTAAATAATTTTCCAGCTGTGATTGCATTTCGCATCTTGCTTGGAAAATTGTTATATTAAAATTGCAGAATGTGCAGAAGTAAAGAAGAAATCCTTTTTCGAGTGCGAGAAGTACAGCAAGAGGGTTCATGTGCACACACACATATATGTATGTATATACAATTTAGAAATATTGTACATATAACACTGATTATTCGTTGGCAGAGCAAATGTATTGAAAGTTTCTTAGAAGACTAACCAATTTCTATTTAATATTCAAAGTTATTATAAAAATAAATATTTATAAAAATATATTAATAATTAACTAAAAAAAAATAAATGAATAAATAAACTAATAAATGGATAAATAAATATATATAAAAAAGAAAAATAAATAAATGGATAACTAAATAAGGAATCAAACAAATAAATAAATGGATAAATAAATAAATAAATGGATAGAAAAACAATAAATAAATAATAATTGAATAAATAAATATATGTATAAATAATTAAATAAATAGATACATATACAAAACACAGCTAAAGGTTTTACAATTTATCATATTTTTTTGAGGTTTTTGGCGTTTTATTTTTTTTTTTTTTATTTCTTTTTTCTTTTTATATTTTACTTTGTTTTGTTGTTATTTGTTTTTATTAAATAGTTCTAAGGACGATTACGTATGCTATAAAGCTATAATTTACAATTTCACACAGATCTTCTACATTGTGTTTTTCTGAAACGGGGTTTCGTAGTGTTGTGTTAGTATGGTAGAGGGTTCCGCCTCTAAACCTTATAGAGAGAATTGTTGGGCACATTAAGGTTGCGATCGAAGGAGTCGACACTATCGACAGCCGGCAACCCGCGATGCTGCAGACACTTGATGACTCCTGCCGCAACGCAGGGCTTATGTTTCTTCTCTTCGGCGGCCATTTGGGTGATTTTGATGGAGTTCTGCAGCATTTCATGAAGATTTAGCTCATTTCTGCGACGACACTCGTCGCGCTGCGCATACAACCGGTAGGCCAGATCGGCCTTGGAGTGGTAGCCGGGCCAGCAATAGTCCCGCAAGCTGCTGCGCTTCACACCTTTACCCTCGGGCACGAAATCGATCTCGTTCTTCTTGCGATACTCTTGCACGGCTTGTGCTATGGGGTACATGGGACGACCGGTCTCGCGAGCTCGCATCATAACGTTGACGCCTTCCGCGAAGAATGCCATGTCGTCTTGTAGATGTTCATTCTCGCACGTTAACTTCCGCACCAGCTCCGCATCGCGACGCTCGAGGAACTCGTCACGCTGTTTGTGGAGTATCTGCTTGAGGTTCTCTCTCTCGAGTTGCTTCCTGTGCTCGGCCTGCGCCTTGAACTCTTCGTTAGTCTCCATGTTCTTTAAACGCGTGGCAACCTCAAAGCGATGGATCTCCGCCTTGCGCTGACGTTCGTTCTCGAGCCTTAGACGGTCCAAGCGCTCATACGCCTCGCGCTCTTCCCGCCTCACGAGCAGTGAACATTTGCGTTGCGCCTCTTCGCCATTTTCGTATAGTTCATGTTCCTCTTCGTCTCTCTGCGCTTGCTCCTCCAGCTTGCGCCTCTGCTCCGCCAGCTGAGCACCTAGTCGAGTGGCAACGGCCGCTCGTTTCTGGATGACATCTTCGCGCTTCTTCTTGAGCATCGCATCTACACGTGTGTTCAGCTCGCGCTTCATCACATTGACCACGCACCGTCTACGTTCGTCCAAGAGTTCGCACTTGTCCTCATCTGTGGATAAAGTTAAATTTAATTATGATACTGATATACCCGCCTACTCCGCCTTCTCTCTTACAGTCATCTCTCTTGGCCTTCTGCTGGAGGCCTTCCTGGAAGGCCTGTTTACAAAACTCTTGATCAGCCTTCTTCTTCTCCCTGATTCCCTTCTGCTCCAGCTCGTGCAGGCACTTATACTGCGCCCGCTCGATAATAACCTCTTCTTGCTCCTGCTCATTTTGGGCCACTCGTTGTTCGCGCCTCGCCTTGAGCTCCCGCTCATAGTAGTCGTGCAACTCCTTGCGCTTCTTCTCCTCCATGGCCTTCTCCTCTTCCTCAGTTGTACTGCGATATGGTATGAACACCTCGGGACAAAGCCCATCGTCGTAGTTGGCTGCCTCGGCTATTTCACGATTCAGTGCCGCATTGAACTGGCGCTGATAGGTCAGTTCGCTGAGGAGCCTCGCTCTGTGCAGGGCTTGAGGTCCCGGCTTGAGTGCTTGCATGATTTGTGTGGCACGCAGGATGCGCTCCTTCCGAGTGCGTGCGTCGTCTATTTTGATTTGCTTACGCCTCATCTCATCCTCGAGCTTCTCCTGATCATTACGCATTCTCTGCTCCTCTGTCGTCGAGTCGCGATTGTTGGCGAAGTAACTATCTATTAAGTTATTGCCTTCCGTCGAGGAGGATTCACTTCGCTCATCTTCGACGTCACCAGCCCACACAACGCTGCTTTTGCGGTTCTCCTTCTCCTTCGAGCGAGACACCATGTCATCGAAGCGCTTCGCCGACAAGATAACTGGCGGCACTTTTCTAACGCGTTTAATTTTTCTGTGTCCCGGCCAAGCCCGACACGCTATGTCCAGTTTGTCCATCGTGGGGTGAAGAAGGGTTTTAGGTATGGGGTATGGTATGTGGAATAGTATGTAGTATAGTTAGAGTATAGTAAAAAGTATAGTAAAGGGTATATTATAGGGTACAGTATAGAGTATATTAAAGGGTATATTGTAAAGTACTGTGCTGGGTATATATAGTCTAAGAGAACCCTATACTATATCCTAGTATAGAGTATAGTTTAAGGTATACTATAGGGTATAGTATAGGGTATATTGTAAGGTACTGTGCTGGGTATAGTCTAAGAGTCTAGTGGTTCTGCTGTATATGTAAATTGGTGCCTTGTAGCAAGTGTATTGTGTGGTGCTCGTAACTTTGAGCTGCGTTTCTGTTGCGTGTACTGTGAGTGTTGAAGTTGTAATATGATATGTGTTAATGTTTTGTGTGCTCGGTGTATCAAAGTGTTACTGAGTTTTTTTAATATTCTTAACTTAAATAAATTATAAATATTATAATGCTATATAATACAATATTAACTTTAACTGGATTAGATTAGATTATAAGACTAAAATACAAAATGTTTCAAACAATATTTACTCATAAATAAAATATGTTAAAATGTTGTCTTATTATTTATTCATAAATTAAAAGACTTTCAAAAGTGTTCAATTGAAAATTGATCCAACTACGTCTTGTTTAATTCGAACCACACCCAAAAATAAAAAACTTATAAACTCATGCTTACCATCGATTCTTCTTTGTTGGACAAATACAGGTACTAATTAAAGAAATTCGCACATTAAATACTCTGTAATAATGGATTTCTATTAATCGATAATTTCTTTACACTATTTTAAGAATTCCCTTTGCTAAATAACAAAATAAAAAGGGGTCTTTAAGTAACAATACGGGTGTATTTATTATAAATAAGTATACATACATTCAATAAATATAGTTAACAGGTTTGTCGATCAACAAGGGCATTCACTAATCGTGAAGCTTAAAATAAATACTCTCTCATAAGATAAACATTTGCAGCTGATCCGATTTATTAGAGAGTGCAAAGAGCAAAGGCAAACAAACATGTTATGTAAGTGAGGGAGAGAGAGAGGGAGGGCGAGATTAACAGCGGCAACTCCACGGAGAGCCAAAACATTCTGTTATCGATATCGTTTTATTATGTTTTGAGTAACGCTCTCTCGCGTATTCGTTGCTCTCTCCCTCTCTCACGCTATTAAGCAGCATAACAGAAACAGAAGACGTCGAACATTTCACACTAACTGACGCTCATTGCGTCACTAATCGCCGCATACAAATTTGGGGGCCAGTCCCAAAGCGAATTCAGTTTGCGGCGAGCAGCTGAGGCGGCGACACGCAGTGCAAATTGACTGAGGACGAGTCTACGCGATATCGTGCGAAAAGAGAGCAAAACAATAACAAACAGAAGCGAACGCGAGGGAGGCAAACACCGAAAGAAAAAACTAAACAGTCACAATGACTCAGCTGAAAGTTTTGGTAGGCAGCAGTGCCGTTAGAAACTGTTTGAAGACAACAACAGAGCGAGCCGGCGCTGCCAGCGTCGCCCAGCGACTGCAACATGTGAGTAAACACAGCGCTGCTCATATGAATAGAAACACCTTATGACAAACTCTGCTTTTTCTCTCTCATTCTTTGTAGCGTAAGCGTCATTACAGCACAACAACAACGAAGGCAGCGAAACCATTGAGTGAAATTCCAGCTATAAGTCCATTGAAAATTTTGTGGAATTATCGGCCAGGTGGTCAATTTGTAGGACTGGATTTGAATGAACTAACCAAAATCCTTCTGAAAGAATCGGGCAGTGATATAACCATGTTGCCTGGTCTGTTTGGCAAGCCTCCCATTGTGCTCACACAGAATCCCGATGATTTTGAGACAGTCTTTCGGTACGACGGCCCTTGGCCCTATCGCAAGGGCTTCGAGCTGATGAACTACTATCGTAAAGTTTATCGCAAGGATTATTTCGGCGAGGAAACCGGTCTGATTACATCGCAGGACGAGGCCTGGGGCAACATGCGTTCCGCGGTGAATCCCATTGTGATACACCCCAAGAATGTGAAGCTCTACTTGAGCTCTCTAGATCGCATTAATAGACAGTTTATTGATCGGCAAGTAGATCATTTGAATAACTCAAGGAAAAATAAGTAAATTTACCTTAACTATAGAATCAAACTGATACGCGATCCGCAGACTCTAGAGGTTCCAGCCGACTTCAAGGATGAGATCAGCGCCTGGACCCTAGAATCAGTGGGCATGATCGCGCTGGATTGTCAGCTGGGACTAATAGACAAAACAAATCCGACGGGTCGGGACTTTTTCAAAATGCTACAGCGCTTCTTCGATCTGGCTGTGGATCTGGAAATAAAACCCTCGCTGTGGCGTCAATTCAAGACGCCCAAACTGAAGGAGGCCCTACACATTTTCGACGAAACATTCCGCATCATTGACGGCTATGTGCAGGAGGCAATTCATCGCATTGAGCAGTCGACGGAGAAGAAAAGCGATGCGGAGAAAAGTGTGCTGGAAAAGCTGTTGAGCATCAATCGCAAATATGCCGTCATTATGGCCATGGACATGCTCTTTGCTGGCGTCGACACGGTTCGTATACGAGGGGGGCAGGACCCTGAGTTATGTCGAGACTAATCGAGAAATTTCCACTGTTTGCAGACAACAAGCACCTTTTCCGCCATCCTGCTGTCCTTGGCTCAGCATCCCGAAAAGCAAGCGAAACTGCGCGCCGAGATTCGCAGCATTTTGCCCGAGAAGGATACGCCACTGACGGTTGAGTCCATGAAGAATTTGCCCTATCTGCGTGCCTGCATCAAGGAGAGTCTTCGCTATTATCCTCTGACATCGGCGAATGTGCGTACCACACGCCAGGAGCTGGTGCTCAGCGGTTACACCGTTCCCAAGGGCAGTGAGGTTGCAATGATTCATCTGAACATTTGGCGCAATCCCTAATACTTCTCCCAGCCAGATGAGTTTATACCGGAGCGTTGGCTGCGCGAAAAGGAGGCGGCTGCCAGTGCTGCCTCGACCAGTGGCTGTCCAGTGGCGAGCAAACCTAGTCATCCCTTTGCCTATCTGCCCTTTGGTTTCGGTGCACGCAGTTGCATTGGACGACGCATTGCCGAAATGGAACTAGAAATCGGAGTTGCCCGCCTGCTGCGCCACTTCGAGGTGGAGTTCAATCATCCTGCCGATAAGCCCTTCATTGCCTATCAGCTGGCCACGCCCCGCATTCCGTTGCAGTTCAAGTTTATCGACCTGAAGGACTGAGACGATCAAAAAGTATTTTCATTGTGCAAGCACCTGCCAAAAAGGGGTGTGTACGAGGAAATTATTCAGTTAACATTCTGAAGAAATAAATACTGCAATTCTATGTAAACAATCTGCCTTACGAAATAAGTTATTAACTTTTTGATATTTGTAAATAATATAAATACGATAATTATTGTAATCGATCTTGTGATGCGTGTTTATAGTTCCGATAATTAGAGGAATTTAAAAGTTATCTTTAGTTAATGCAATTAAAATGTAAATTTTCTGTTAATTTATTCAATGTGTGTTTGTCTATGAATAAATTGTGCGCTTCCTGCACTAACCTAACCTCACTCCGGTAATGGTTTCTGCTTTCTGGCCACAAGCTGTCAACTCTTTTTAAAGCGGAGACATCTCTGGGAAATTAGCATTAAATGGGCATAAATAATGTCATATTACGGCAAATAATTACAACTGTCGGCTTAGGGGTTGCCTCGGCCAAGGGACTCCCCATGGTGATGATGATGACGATCATGATGATGTTCGTATTGCTCATCATGGTGACTAGCGGGAAATGCTATCCAGATAATTATGGCATGCTAAAGTGTGCGTAGTGTTTGGTAGTTCGCACAAACTGTAACCCAATATAATTGCCATTTATCATGGTGTGAGGGGGGAGGGGCGTGGCAGGGGTATGGAGGTAGGGGGGAGTGGCTGTGTGGTGACTGTTGCTAATAAATTATAGTCCTGAGCTGGTCGTGGACATGTGCCGCACGCAGAAAGCAGCCGTAGGGAGGGAGAACGAGAGAGAGTGACAGTCAAAGCGCCGACACGGCGCTGCCACGCCCCTCCCCCCACTCGGTACGCCCAGCGCGCCTGGCGTTGACAGTTTTAAATTACAAACGCTGCCTCGTTCTCGGTTGCAGTGGCTAATTAAGCCGCACATTTTGGCAAAGTCAACTCATAACGGCAACGGTTCTTCTTATTAGCTTTTTAATTGCCACGGATTTGGCATAATGAATTGACCTTTGACCGCCGTTGTTGCCACCACAACAAATGGCATATCAAAATCAAATTTGTTATTTATTGCCTGTCTCGTTTCGCCTCCCTCTTACTCTCTCTCTCCTTGGTTGACACAATTATTTATTTATACTCGTACTTGTGCGTGGCCCCGTCAGCCCCATAACCTGAGCCTGACCTCATTTTTCACGTCCCGCCCATTGAATTGCGCCAATTATGCGTTGACAGCCTCAAGTTCCGTATGGACAGGCCCGCTCCGATGCGGGCTGCCTCTCTAAGTGGCAACATGTGCGCGCACAATTGGCCATTGTCGTCGCTGATGCCGCACAGATTTGCCACGCGGCAGTCTGCCAGCTCTGGCTGCAGCCTCAGCCTCCATCCACAAGTCACGAGGCCTACAAGAGCAATTGGGTACTTTGCCAGGAAGCTAAATCTGCGATAGAAAATGAATGCGACAAATTAAAGCTAAGTGTTGAGAAGTTAGAAAATATATTGCAGGACTGTTAAAACATATGATCAGATTCCTACTGAGTGGCAACGTGTTATGTAAATGAATACATAATTATGTTATATTTAACATAATGTTATCGATAAGTCTCAAACTGCAGCTGCAGTGTTTATCAAACACTAATTCGAATCAATGCATATCAGCAAGTAAGAAAAAACCAAAAAAATTTATATACACTTCGTAAAATCATACTGTTTTAAGGACATCCCCTGCGAATCTATCATTATAATCGAAATATGACGTGATTGTGCATGCAATCATAAACAGAAATTCGAGGGAAATATCAGAACAAAAAAAAATCAGACAACTTGGGCAATCTTTTTGACAGTTCTGTCAGCTGTTTTCATGCGACTGGGGAATGCAACGCATGCAGGCAGTTGTTTGCTTTGCCACGCAATGTCGTGGCATGTCAAGGTTCTTAAATCTGTCCCTTAGCTCCCCTTGCCATCGCCCTGTGTCCCCCAGCGAGTTTGCTGACAAAACACTTCACAGATAAAATGTATTTGTATGCAATTTGTTTTTGTGCTGTCGTTGTCGAAAAAATACATATAAAAATTGTGCACTTTTCATTTGCGGCGTCGCATTGTTTTGTACTCATCTGCGAGTACATGCCGCGCTCTTCCTCCCTCTCTCTCACACTCTTTTTTCTCTGTGTCTCTTTCTCTTATTTATTTAGTTTATATTTATACAGGAAAAAGGGTATGTCAAGTTTGTGCAGTGAGTGACAAGGCTACCAGAATGTTGGGTATATATGTTGCAAGGAAAATATATATATTGTTGTTAAGATTTTTTTAGCTGAATAAACTCACAGATCTAAGGGATTGAAAGCGTTAGAGATCTGAAATTTGTTGAGTAGGCACTTGAAAACCTCTTCTAAATGGAGGTCACTTTAAATCTTTTGTAACTTTTCTATATTCTGTGAAAATTAGGAATCTTAAAGTGCCTATAAATTGTAACTGCATTGCTCCTTAAGTTAGGGCTTAAGATTGTTGAAAACTTGTAACTTCTGTTAAGTTGATATTAATGCTAAATGTCAAACAGCTTTGCAGGGTATCTCACGGCTGTGCTCTTTGTCAATTCGTGCACTTGAGTTGCCGCATTTGTTTGGTTTTTTGTTGCCATCTTTTATTTCGCCATCCGCAATTGTGTCATGCACTTCAATATGCACGTCCATTGTTTGGCTCTCGAAGGAGAGGGTAGTCTCCTCAGCTCCTGCTGCGCACTCTCTTTCTGTTCCTCTCTCTCTGTGCTCGTATTCGCACTCATCGTAGTATGTGAACATCATCGGAATTGTCGCTTTGATGTTGCAGCAAGCAACACACTCGAGCATTGGCCATGGCCAACTGGGTTAATGGCACAAATGTTGTGTCTGTTGCCCCCCCTTCCGCCTAACAATCTCCGCGTGGCGCCACAGACAAACAATCAAGTTTAACATACAAGCAGAGAGATGCAGAGAGACAGGGAGAGAGGGAGAAAGAGAGTGGGGTAAGCCCCGAATGTGCACTTCATGCAACGATATGTTGGTTCGCTCTTCTCACATGCCTCATGCACTTCGTCGTTCCGTAAACATTTATCATGTTTCTGTTCCAGCTTTTCACTCTCCTCTGCTGCTGTTGTTGTTTTTCAAAAAACACGACAGCAAATATTAAATTACATGTTTTGCGAGGCGCAACAGGAGACAGCCGGAGGCGCAGTTGTCCCGTCCAGCTGGGAGGCGACAAGGCGACAGGCGACACGAGGCAAACTCGCTGTAAGGTGCGTGCCCCGTCACATGAAATGAAAAAGCCTAGACACAATTTTAGGATCCAACGGGCAAAATAGATAGGTGCAGGTTGATCAGCAGATACCCTATAGGAACCAATGACTAACTTCAGCACAAAGTTTTTCCATTATAAAAACTTGTAATGCTTTTTAATTATATTAAATAATAAACTAAATACAAAGGAAACTAAATTTTCTATATTTGATAATACTAGATAAACCTCAAAGATGGACCTGTACCTGTGCATGTTACAAAGTCCCTAACAAACCCAATATACCCTCTAAAAAACTTTACAAAGGTATCCTTAGAAAGTGGAAGTAAAAACACGCGCAGATTGACAGTTAATAAAGCGGCGACAAGTTGCCAACCGGGGTGGCCACGGCCGGCTGGCTGTACGCAACGTGGCAACAGTGGCGTTGACAACTTGACCCAATGTACTAAGCGACTACCCTACACTCTCCCAACTCCCCAACTTCCCCAAATTCTCCCACCTTCCCTACCCCACTGAGAAAAAGTTTGAACGAAGAGTAATAAAGCAAAAATTTCAACTTGAAATTGTACAAGCTGTCAAAATATTGAATTTCAAGGCGTGCCAAACAGTTGGGCAGCGGGAGGGGGAGAGGGGGACATGGCAGGGAGTCGTCTTTCAGTGTTTGCCTTGAATCGGCTGCATAAATGAATTGCACATTTGTCAACAAGCGGGTGGTGCAACTGAAAGGGGCAGGCAGAACAGAACAAAACGAAAGGAAGCAATTAAACAAACAATGCCACTTGAATATGCCCCATGACTCATGTGGCATGTGGCATGCAACAGCAACAGCAACAAACATAAATACCAGACACAGTTGCCACAAAGAGCTTAATTGTCGCACAGTGTCGTAGAGATTTACACTCGATAGAAAGGCGATTTCAATGCAAGAATGAAGCGCTTTATTGCAAACATAATGAGATTTCATTGCCAGTGTTAACTATGGTAAATGTTTAAATAATTAACGGCACGCAGACTCATATGGCAGAAGCACTTGCTGTAATTGTACATATTGAAGTTAAGTATGATTCGTTGAGCAGAGCTTGTCTGTTTATAGAATATGCGAGGTATTTCGCCTTATGATTTCAAGTTAGTTCAAAATGTATCGAAGGAAAAGGCTTATGAATGTCTGCTAGATCTGTAGATTTATATATATGTGTTAGTATATCTGTGATAAATAAAAGGTCCCCAAGTGCATTATTAGCCTAGTCATGCCAACATACAGTTTATATTATGCACACAGCCTGCTCTCATTTTGGGGGTTCATTGCTCAAGTTTGGCAGCCGCCACTAATGGAGAAACTGCTCCAATTGATAGCATAGTTTCAGGCGCGCCTTGACATTGCCGGGTTGCCACTTTGCTTGCAAGAAGAGGGTGGGGGAAGCTCTTCATTCAACTGCTCAGCCTCATTAAGTTGGTCGAGTGGAAAAAGGGCATGGCAGGCAGAAGGCAAGGGGGGCAGGGTGCTGTGTAGTTTGGTAATGGCACTCAGCACATGACAAGAAACAAACTGAGATGCTCTCCCTGTTCTCTTCCCCCCTCTTTCCATACTATGGGACTGTCAAATGTTTTTCTTTTTCACATTTCGCTTTTCTTTTTTCTTTTTAAGTTTTCTTATGTACACCCTCCACCAAAACTAGCGTGTCTAATGAGCAATTCAAAAGTTTGCATTTCCCTTCGCGCCTTCCTCTTGCTTTTTCCATTTTCCCAGACGTCTCAGCCTCTCAGACTCTCTACATTACCCCCCTCCCCTCCAGGGCACAGTGACAGCTTGAGAGGTAAATTTTCCACGTTGCTCTGCTTGGGATCATCTCGGTCAGAGCTAATAGGCCGCACAGACGCGAAAATAGTTTTAGTCCCTCCTTCCCCCTCTCCTTCCTCTCTTGCTGCCTTCGCGAGTGGCTGAGTGAGTGATTCACGTCAACTGAGGCATGATTCTATGCAGCTAAATGAGTTGTTGCTGTTGTTTTTTGTTTCGTCGTATTCTCTTGAGTGGGCGTCGAGGAGAAGGGGAGACCCTCGTCTGGCCTGCTCTTGGCAATGCTTGTGTAGAGGGTGCCTGGCCAGCTTCAGTAATTAACGAGCTGCATGACGAACTAAATCAGTTGGAAGAGACGAAGAGCAGAGATGGGAGAGAGAGAGGGAGAAAGAGAGAGAAAGAGAGAGAAAGAGAGACAAGAACTTGTGAGCAGAGCAGAGAGTTGGTTGAAGATTAAGATTAACTTTGTTTGAGGGTATTTGGAAATCATCACATTAAATTAACTAAACTAACAGGGTACACGTTAAGTTCCACTTGCTCTCAGTCTTCACTGTAGCATAAAAGAAAATATATATAACGAATATTGTATTTCTCCCCCTTCGTCACCTTCGCCTTTATCAAATCTTCCGTTGCTTTCTCCCCGTTCAACAAATATTTGCGCTTAATTTGCAGTTGCAGCGCTTATTAAATATTTGCAATTTTTACAACTTAATTTATTTAGCAAACAAGCAGCAGCAACGACAAGAACAACTGCAGCAGGGTTTAAGGACAACTAAATGTGAATTTTTATTAAATTTGCAATAAGCAGAAAGCGAAAAGGGGATTGCAGTAAGATATACCCTGTAGCGAAGGTGACTTCATTTGGGGTATTTAAAAATAATTATTTATATTTATATTAAGAATCCTCTCTTTAAATTGCCTACAGAGTATGTCTGTAACATGCCCGTAACATATCTATTAAATGTCTGCAACATTTCTGTTACATATCTGTCTATGAAATGTCTGCAACATGTCTGTTACTTGGCAGCAACTGTCTGTAACCTTCTGTAACATGCCTGTAAAATGTCTGTTATGTGTCTGTACCATGTCTGTAATAGGTCTGTGAACTGAACTCATTGTTAACAGAGTATAAGCTAGTCGCAACTTCCCAAACTTTCTTTTATATTTTTATGCATTTTATTTTTAGAGTGCGACTGCTGCCAGATTGCTGTTGCGTCTCCAGCCCGGGGCAGGGAGTTTCTACACTTCTCGGAATTATGTGGGGCGACTAAATGGAGCACGGCGGCAGTTCCGTGGCGTCGTCTCGAATGGGGATCTTGGCAAGCACCGCGTGGCCAACGTACCTGGGGTACGTTCATGTTGCAGTTGCACGGCGGCTGTTTTTGTGCATTTTTAATTGCCTGGCAGGCAAATTGCTTGACTTAATACAGCGTCTGCACCCCTCTCTCACTACGACGCCCCTGGGCATTGGGAGTTAGCTGCTTACTATGTTGGGCAACACTATTGAAATGACATTGCTAAGTTTTTAGCTAATAATAAACGTGCAACTGCCAGCGACAAGTGGGGCAAGTCGCAGCCGAGGCAACTTGCTTTGCCACCGACTTTGGCTGTCATTTCGTTTATTTGTTGTTGACTTTTTGCACCAGAAATGATATTTGTGCTGCCATCGTGTGTGTGTGTGTGTGTGTGTGTGTGTGAATCCTCTGCCCATTTTCGCAGTCACGTTTGGGGCATCAGAAACAGGCGGTGCCACATTTGCCACAGCTACAAAGTTCGCAGCACGCGCCAAATGATTTGCTCGCCCTCCCTGTCCCTATAGAAAAAGGAAAGAGAAGAAAACTATTTATTGAAAATTATGGTGTAATGTGCAGTCAGAATTCGACAGTCCCCACGCTCCCTACGTCCCCACCCCCCTTTGTCCCCCTCTGTGCTTGTTACTCCTTATCGCGTGGCTTGTGCTAAGCCAGTTGCGAGCTGCGAAATGTTGCACGAAATCTCGACTAAAATAATAAAAGGAAAATGCTTTCAATTGCGTGAAAATGCTGCACCTTCCCCCGCTCTTCTACCTTCTATTGATTCTCACTTTCACAGCTGCTTTGCTGTGCTTAAAAATAAATAAATTTCTGTAAATTGATTTATACCTCAACCTGTAAGGATATATATACATTAGAGAATATATATCTCGCAATCTGTTCCCTTCACAGCTCATCTATCTCAATATTTTCAACCTGTGCAAATTACTTTGCTCTTTTCTCCTAATTACAAACTAAGTTCAACTTTTGTGCAGCACATTTTCACCTGAAAATACCTTTATAATCTGGCAAGTTTATTTATGCAGCCGCCGAGTGTGGCCAGAGCTCATTAAAAACACGTTAGCACCTGTCCGAGTGTGCCGGCATATTCCGAATGTGCCATGTTCGTGCGCTAAATGTGACTTAATCCAGTGCAACGTCAAAATTTGTCAGCTCTGAAAGGCTTAGCGCATAATTAATGTTATTTAAAGTTTAACCAGATATGCGAGGAACATATATACAAGCACACAGCACACACATACATATACATTTATAATGAGTGTGTTTGGCCATAAACTTTCTAAATGTGCCGTCATTCCTATGCGCGGAGGAGAATATGAAGAAGGTTGGGTATGTTATGCTGAGGGAAATGTTTGGCAATGAAAAGAAGAACTATAGAAATTGAATGCTTAATCTATCTATGTATAGTCCAATAAATAGAGAAGTATATTTCTTTATGTTTCTCTGCTCTTACAGCGTAACTGCTAGTCGGGCAGCCCGACGAACTGGTGATGTTCTATGCTGTATGTTGTCGGCTGTCAGAAATGTTATTCTTTGTGGATCTTTATGGGTCGAGCGACGTTGTGTGTGTTCCGCTTGGTTTCGTTTCATGCAGATACAAACAAGCATAAACACGTCTATATATATGTATATATACTATATTTATCTGCATACATATATAAACATGTGCGCCGATGTGTATCTCATTAGCCATATTTAAAAATTATTACTTTTTTAACGCAAATGTGGTAACAGCAAAAGCCTTTAAACTATATATATTTAATAGTATAACAGCCAGTTTAGCAGTTTTCGTTTTTTTTTTTTATAACGCCTATAGAACTAAAGCTAGAACCATAAATTTGTACAACAGGTATATCAGTGTCTAATGTTTTATTTCTTGCTTTAATATTATAAAATTTAATATAAAAATAACAAAACCAAATTATGATTAAAAATACTTAGTTTTTTAAAATTTATTTAAATGACTAAAATAAGTGAGAATATCAATTAAATTTAAATATAATGGATATTAAGCTAATAGATATACCAAGTAATTGGTAAAAGATAAAAAATTTATTAAAAGTAAGTAAAAAGAAGAAAAAAAAAAAGTGTTAAGGGTTTGGTTTATTTAATTTTTATTTAATAAAAAAAAAGTAAAAAGAAAAATTAAAAAATAAAAAATAAAAAATTTAAAAGTTAAAAATAAAGTAAAGTTTATTTTAAAAAAATAAATAAAAGTTGAAAAATAATTTAAAAAAAAAAAAAAAGAAAAAAAAAAAAAATTAAGGTAAATTAATTATATAAAAGAAAACTTATTAAATTGTTATGTTTTATATTTTGTATAAAAAAAAAAAAAAAAAAAAATAAAATATTTTTTATGCTGTCTTATTTTGATGTTTATTGTGACGTCACATCCTTGATCCATTTTATCATCATTTGATAAAAGTGAGCAGATGAAGGAAGGGTGAGTCAGGGAATATTGAAGGTAGACTACTTTGCTGTTTATATTATTATGAAGAGAACCTTTTTAAAGAGCACTATAACATTTAATAAAATAAGGCTTAGGTTCAGTATCTTTAACGAGAAATCAAGTTTGTAGAGAACAGAATTCTTTAGTTAAATGTTGAGTGTGTTTAATTTTAATAAAATTCATATTAATTGTAATTATAATCTAAGTTGTATATATATCGAAGCTATTGAAAATGATATATTAATCGTATATGACAGTTATATATATCTAAACAATTTACTTCTTTCAACTACTGCAAGGAGACAAATAAACATTGCTAATTGGATTAACTTGTTGATGTAGATCAAGAATATATACTTAATAGTATTCAATAATTATTCTACGAGTTAATTATACCTTTCCAATACACTCCCTGTTCGTTTATGTGTACCCTGCACTGCAAACCCATTGGAAATCAATTAAACAAATATTTATTACGCACACACAAAAAATGAGCTTTTTATTGTTGTTTTTATTGCATTATGCCAATGGTTAACCGCAAATTGTATAATTCCAATTAGATTTCAGCTGCGAAAGCTGTCAAGGGGGGCGGGGAGGCTCGCTTAATGCATTTTCTATTGTTTCTGATTATTTTAACAATCTGCAAATGCGATTTCACACCCCTCTCCCCTCCCCCTTGGCAATCATTATTTCAATGGCGATTTTCATTTCGATTCCATTTTGATTCCATTCTGATTTCCAATGCGATTTCATTAATTATGACGACCGACATCGTTATGGCTTCTGTCACACCTCTCGACGCCGCAATAGACAGTTAAATCCATTGACTTTTTAGCGCCAATAAAAGCGAAAATAATTGCGAAAAAAGAATTATGCAACTTTCATTGTATTTCTCGCTTTTAATTGCAATCTATTGATCAATTATGAACTAATGACTGAATGAATGGAAATATGTTCAACCATTTTGGCTTTTTAAAGCTAAGAAAATAGCTGGAATTTCAGCTTTGATCGGCTTAGTGTTGGATAATATGTTAAACAAGCATATCGTTGCATCTACATTGGTTTCCACTGGCAATGGGAATGCGAGAACTCTCGCCTAATCCACAGCCAATGACAACAATAACAACAATAACAACAATAACAAGAACAATAACAAACAACACATTGCGGGCCGCACATGGCAAAATTTGTTGTGTGCATGTACATTCAAGTCCAGACACGAACTGCGACAACAACGACAACCGCAGCAGCAGCAACAACAACAACAACAGCAACAATAACAACAAGAGCAACAACTACAGCAGCAGCAACTACAACAAGTTGTAAGAGTAATAAACAAAGCCACAAATGCGTTTTGAGGGCGAACAAATGACAACGCGAATGGGTAAAGGCAGCCAGAGGGGAATGGGGAACAAGGGGAAAGGGAGAGCAAGGCAGAAAAGAGGAGAGGATGGTCATGGGTACAGCGTGCAAAAGGGGTGAGCGTTGCCGGAGCCAGCGCAGCTGTAGGCCGAGCACGAGGGGAGCCAGGACTAAATTCAGTTTGCATTTGTTGTGCGCCTACCAAAAGGGGGAAGAGGGAAGGGGAGAGTAACTGCAGGCAGAGGGCAGGCAAAGCAGTGTGGCAGCAGCAGGAGGAAAAGCCTCGTATCAGAAGGGCTGGCAGTTGGAGGCGTGGCTGTGGCGGGGCTGGCTATCAAGCTGGTGTTGCAAAACTTTCTGTGGGTAACGTCGAGAGAGAGGCAGCAACGCTTAATTAAAACGGGTATCACGTAGCCTCTACCCCCTGCAACTCTCTTTAACTACCACCACAGTCAGTCCCCCTTCCCCCCTGTGCACTCGTAATGCCGTCGCTGTCGCTGTCACTTTGGCCCTGCTCTTGGCCCGGCTTTTACTTTGCCAAAGCTAATTTGGCCACTTTTATTTCGGCAGTAGCCCAAAAAAGCACGAACAACAAACAGAGCGACAGGGAGAGGGAGAGAAAGAGAGAGAGAAACAGAGGAAGAGAGCGGGGATGAGGGGGAAGGGAGGGAATGAGAGACGAATGGAGACGCAGAAAGAAGGCCAAGCATAAAATGAAAATGCGAGTGTCAAAGTGCATGGCAAATGCATTGCGGAACATTAATTGCATAAATTGCGACGTCGCTTTGACAGAGGCAGAGCGAGAGGGAGAGAGAGAGAGAGGGAGAGCGAGAGCGGGCAGTGATGGAAGCGGGAAAGTGCAAGGCAGGGGCAGAGCAACTGCGGGTGGGCAGGGGGCAAAGCGTGCGGCAGCAAGCAATGCAAAAAGTCATTAAATGTAGTCGGTGCACCTGTTTGTCGGCGCGAAGAGAGAGATCAGGAGAGAGGAGGAAAAGCAGGTAGAGAGGTGAGCTGCATTGCATGTTCTCCCCCTTGGGGGTCAGTCTGGTTTGAGAGGGTGCCGCTGTGTCTGTCTCTCTCTGTCATAATTTGATGCCTAACTGTGTCAGGCGCTGCCGCTGCCGCCGCTGCCGCCGCTGCCGCCGCTGCAAGTGCTCATGCATAACGCATTTTTGCACAGCTGAAAAGTATGCTATGAAAATGTAACTCGCATACCTGTTGCCACGCCCCCGCCCACACCCGCACACACACACCGACACACAGTTGACTTGCTTTCGGGGCGCCACACACTTTAAATCAGTTGCCATTTCATTAAAATGCACGCGCTGCTTTTTCCCTCTCCCTCCCTCTACGCCCCTCCGTCTCTATCTCCCTCCGTTTCGCCATTTCGGCCTCCTTTTTTACCTGCAGCTTTTTTTTTGCCCGGCCTTAAATTTAGCGTTATGAAACATTTTCATGCTTGTTGTTTCGCAAAGAAAAAGCCTACGGAAATTTAATGGATTCATTGCGCGCTTTTTGCACACGGCAAACACACACACACCCACGCACACACACACACACACACGGTGATATGAGGGTTAAGTTACAGAGCTTGAAAAAATGATAAAAACACGAGCTAATTAACATGTGAATTCATTTACTCTAATTGGCATTGTTTTGTTCACTGCAATACCAGAAAAAAATACCAAAGGGTACTGACCAGTTGGGCACTCAATTAGCATATTATGTCTCGCATTAATAACACACATAATAAATTGGCAATTAATACTGGTTAGCAATTATTTTAATACTGCAACTAAACAATAAAATACGAAACTATGAATAATATACCAGGAAAATGTAGCTTAATAATCCTTTGTTATTAAATACTGCAAAAGCTGAAAATTATATAACAAATATACTGCAATTAATAAATATACCATACACAAAATACTGCAACTAATAATAAAAATTAAAGAAAATACCAAGAGAAGTAAATAACAAACAGCATTTGATGCAAATAAATAATAAAATACTGCATGATTAGTAATACTCTTGTCTTAATACAGTTAGGAATACCAAGAGATAATTATCGCCTTATAAGGATTTTTTTTAATACGTTAGCTGATTAATATACTTCCAAATCTACCAACAACTATCAGAACAAACTAAATACTGCAACAATGCAATAGAGTATCGTAAATTGAGGAAAATACCAATATACTATTCTTGTTAATTGCTTCAACATTGCAACTACATCTTTAAGTAATACCAAAAATACCAAATAAGTAAATTTAAATTTTAATAACAAAATAATACAATTAAAATACAATTAACATTTGAGTATAAAGTAAAATATTCAAAGAAGATACTAGAAAATACTATGTAATTACCAGTTCACTGCTTGAAATGCTTAAAAAACCATAAATTAAATAATACGATTAAAATACAAGTAACTTTTCAATCTATAATATAATATACCCATAAAATACCAGAAAATACTACGTAATTGCCAATTAAATGCCTTTGCAACGATTTGCATACTGTCAGTAAACAATAAACTAACCAAACATACCAAATAATGAATAATATACCAGGGAAATACCAACAAAAAGGGCAGACAACTCACTCATTGTATTCCCGCAAAGCCTTTCAAGCATAAATAACTGTAAAATATTGCAGCGTGACGTCACAGGCAACAAGAACACAAAGCAAGCTACTTTTGCATTTGTTTTGAGTGGATTTATTTATTTGCGAGAGAGAGAGAGGGAGAAAGAGAAGAACGTGCATTGGATAAGCGAAATAAAACAAGGCGAATCAAGGAGAAAAATGCACAAAAAATGCACGACGCAAAAAATAAAGAGAAGAAGAAGAAGCAAACATGAATAGTTTTTTATGGAAATGCGAGAGAGAATGCCAGGTGGGAAATGCACACGACGCCGCGTGTCGGGACTCCTCTATATCCCTCTTTATGTGTGTGTGACTTTCAATAAGACAACAACAACAACAGCTGTTGCATTGTTGCACTGTTATTGTTGTTGTTGTTGTTTGTCTGCCCGTCTGGCTGGCTGTTTGGCAAATGCCAACTTTATTAGGAATTTTGCAGTTTGCCAGGCAAATGTGTCCTCAGTCAATATGCGTAGCTAGTGGAAAGCGGAATGCCGAAAGGAAAGCTCAATGCTGCCACTGCTGCCACTGCGGATGCTGCCTCCGTTGTTGTTGTTGTTGTCTTTGCTTTTGCTTTTGCCTTTGCTTTGGCTGAACTCATCGGGCATTATGCACGAATATTCTTGTGATTTCATTTTGCTCAATGAAACGCTATGCCGCGCGTACAAATGTCAACCGATTGACTCGGTGTGTGTGTGTGTGAGTGTGTGTGTGAGTGTGTGTGTGTGAGTGTCGCTGCCCAGGTGTAGCAGGCAGAGAGTGGGAGGCAGCCTCAGACACTGCTCTCTTTTCTCTCTCAGCCAGCGCATGTGCCTTGACTGTGCAGAGCGAGAAAATTTCCCTGCGTTTGCTTGACACTGCTGGCCGCAAATATTGTGCCATGTTTAGAGCTCTTACTGTTTACTCTAAGTTAATTGTTTTATTGACAAGTTAAGTGTCTTTAAACTAAGTTGGCAAGAGTTGAATATGTTAAATAAATACCTTTATTAACATTAAATTGAGTTGACTTTATTAGCGCATAATTGAATTGTTCATAAAGCGGGTACAACACAAACAAAAACATTAAAAACATTATCACATCATAAGCATAAATTCAGTTGAGTCATAAAAAGGGAGCTCCCAACTAATGGACGACATTTAAAGCACAATAAAGCAGCCCAGAGGACACGGCTCCTGCCACTTTACCCCCTCACTGCACTGCTAAGTGCTGCCAACCTGTCTAAGACAAATAGCAAATTGTCGTTTATAATTGACCACAAGTGGCAGGACGAGGGAGAGGGGGAATGGGGGAGGAGAGTAGGAGTGGAGCATGTCCAGCGCAACGTTATTGTTGTGCTCGGGATTCGTGGTCGTCATTCAAAGTAAATGGACAATTATTATTAACTGCAATAAATTTCACGCACGCATAATTTACATACAAGCGCACGCGAGCGTGCATGTTGGTGTAGGTTAAGATAGGGGTACAAGGGGGGTACAAGAGGAGGACACATCGTGGGGACTGAGCCCAATCGACGTCACGTACAAATCGTTTAAGTGCAACACATAATTGTTGAAGGACCCCAGGAAACATTTTCGGCAAGGATAATTGTGCCCTGTCTCTCTCCCTCTCGCTCTCTCTGCCTCTGTCACCCTCTCGTTCTGTTTGTGTGTCCTTGTCTGTGTCTGTCGTGCGTCAATAGTAATTATATTCTGGCCAGGGCGTCAGGTACACTGATGAAAGCGACGTTTAGATAATTGTTATAATGGCTCAATATATCTGGAAAAGAATCTGTGGGAGAAATTGAAGATATAAAAAGGTGTTAATGGTAACTTAATTAAATATATTAAATTGCTTAGAATATTTAAATACATTCAAATTAAAAAATAATAATCAAAATTTGGTGTATAAATTCATTTATAATTACAATAACTCAATATTTCTGAGAAATCTGTGAGAGAAATTCAAAGAATTCAATTAAAATACACTACACAAAATGCTGTTAATGATAACTAAATGAAAATTACTAAAATTTGTCAAGAATATTTTGATATATTTAAAATAAGATATAAAAGATGAAATATAAATAATTAAAACTATGAAAAGTAATCAAATTGTATATACAATAAATATGAATATATTAATATACACGTGTATAATTCTGTGCATCGCTTGGGAAGGAGCATATTTTGAAGGGAATAAAATAAATATTGATGATGGTTGTATACAATATTGTTTACTTATTTATTTATCTCTATATATATTTAGGATATATATTCTACCATAGAATACACAATTTTTATATAGTTTTCAATAACTGTTTATATATAAAATTAAATAAATTAAATATATACATTAACTATAATATATCAAATTTAATTTCTATTTATATTTCATCTTATCTTTACCTAATTTCACAAAATTTTCTCTCTTTTGTCACACCACTTATTTCTCGCAGTGTATTAAGTTCGATTCAGGTAATAGAATATTTGCGCCAGGGCTAAAGAACTTTTCCCTAACAAGTTCTACTTAAGCTGCCACAAACAATGCGCAAAGAATTGGAAAGTAATTTCCACGCACAACTAAAGACTTCTTCGATGCCCCGCTGTTAGTGTGTGTGTATTTGTGTGTGTATTAACACCCACGCTCAAAATCGATGTCATTGCTGGTTGTTGTTGTTGTTATTGTTGGCGCTGCGTCGTCCATTAGCGCGCTGTTTAATTGAATTGTTGCAATTAAAGTGCTTCAATTGATTTTAATCGGAAATTGTGCTCATTGTTGGCAGCTGTTGCTGCTGTTGTTGTTGCTGCTGTTGGTGTTGCTGTACGTTAGTGTAAGTACAGTTAGGCATTGCATACAGGTCGGTGCTTCGCTTTGTGCTGTTACCGTTAATTGCTTGACAAGAGCTGCTTCATTAACGCACTGCCAAAAGGAAATGTGCAATAATGTTCCTTAGGCCTTGAGGTCAACAACAGCAGCAGCAAGGCTAACAACAAAAACAAAAAAAAGGCTAGCAACAGCGACACAACAACACAGCAACAACCTCAGACGGAGCTCAACAGGCTGCTCTTCCTTTTTTTTGCCAACACCGACAAATTTCCCCAAACACAAAAAGTCCCAACACATTGAGAGAGCGAGTGACTGCAGAGGGCGCTCTCCCACTGCCAGCGCGCTCTCCCCACACTCTCATCCTGCTCTTGCTCTCTCTCTCGCTGCATGGGCAGCACTGTGTTATGCTGCTGCTGCCTGCCTGCCGCAACATGCGCTCAGTACGCAACGAACTTTGCACGCGAACGGTTGCTTTGACGGCGCTTTCTCTCTTCGGCCTTTCCCACTTCGACTTTCGCGCGCTGCCTCTGCTTTCCACGTGTGAATATCGAACCCAAAAAGGAACCCAAAAATAAAGCACGCGCGCCTTTCATATGCCTGCATGTGCGTGCGTGCGTGCGTCTGTGAGTGTGTGTTTGTATGCGAATGTGTGTGTGAGAGTGCGAGTGTGTGTGCGTGAGTGTGCGTGCATTTATTTATAAGCAGCGGCAAATGTAAAGTGAAATATAGAAAAGAGAAATAATTCAAATCTATAAATATCTCAGGCCGGCTGCATACAAAAGAAACGAGCAAAAAGGTTGACAAAAAAATCGAAAAGAAAAATTAAGAAAACCAAAGCGAAATGAAAGCGAAACTGCTGCAGCTGGCAGCGACGATCTGCCTGCTGCTTGCGCTGGCGGCAGCAGCAGCTGAAGCGCAGCCAGCCAGCTCCAACTACGGCGCCTCCTTCATATCAAATCCAGCCATCTATGCCTACACCGTGGCCAATCAGCAGAAGCAGCAACAACAACAGCAGCAACTGACAGACAGCGACAACTACATCAATTTTGACACTGGCAATGTGGTTGGCAACGCGATTGCAAATGCAAATGTCAATTTGAATAACGATTATCGCGGCAATCGTAACTTCTACTACACAGATGGGGACAATGCAGATGCGGCAGCAACGCCCACACTTACCACGCCTCAAGCACCCGCACCGGCACCAGTGCCAGCTGCCACACAGCCCGCCCCACTCACCGGCTGCACTCTGGATCGCCTGGCTGTCTATAAGGTCGTTCTGCACACCTATTGGACACGCGAGCTCTTCCCCAAGCATTACCCGGACTGGCGACCCACAGCTCAATGGACCAAGACACTAGGTAAGTGCAGCTCAGAGCTCAGAGCTGCTGCAGAGCTGTTAACAGTTAAAGTTAACAGTGAGAGCTAACAGTTCTTTGCCACGACAAGGTTTGCAATATAAAGTAGAGCATTTAATAGAATATTTATAAGGAAATGGGAACCTAAAGTATTAACATTAAATGAATTAACTTTTTAAGTAAATAAGAAATGTATTCTGGGAATATTTAAAAGTAAATAAATAAAAAAAATAATAAGAAATAATAATAAAAATAGACGAGATCAAACTGAAATACAAACTTAATAAATAAATTTAAAATAAATAGCGAGAAAAACTGATAATATACATAATAAAATTATTAATTTGCATTATAAAGTAGGCAAAATAAGGAAAAAAAGAAATATTGTAGAGTGACAACTAAAAAAATAAAATTCCGGCACTATTAAAAAAGCTAAAAAAACTTAAAAAATAAAACAGAATTGCATTATTAAAAACTGAAAAGAAAATTTCCTAAATAAAAAGCAAATATATTGCAAGAAGAACCGAAAAATTGAAAAATAAAATATCAAATTTTATACACTAAAAAAAAGATAATTAAAAACTTTTTCTATCTTATTTTGCCATATAGAATTCACTGCAAATTGAATTTTTATAGCCATCATATATTGAAAGAGAGTTGGCAGCGCTTTCTCTGCCAATGACAGGCGTATAAAAAATAATAGTCAACGATTATTATTTTTATTAGGAAAACTGAATATAGTTTTCCTCCCGAACTTAACTCGTGCCTCGTGCCAGTTTTCTATCGCTCAATTAAATTGCTCTGCCCAAAACGCTGATAAAATCGTATAATTTTTGCCAGCTCAGCGGCAGCAACAGCGGCAAAAGTAGCAAGGAAAACAAGAAGAATAACAATAACAAAAGAAACAACAACAAACAATAACAAAAAACCTAAATACTAATTTGTCACAATGCTCGCAACTTGGCAGACATATAAAAATAAATCGAAAAGCAATTTCGATGTCGCTGCTCTTGCTGTTGTTGTTTCTGTTGTTGTTGTTGCGTTAAATAGAAATAGAGGCCAGGCCCGAATAGATGAGATACAGATATAAACACACAGATACAAGATACAGTATAATGGGGTAGAGTAGGTGCAGGCTAAGAGAGCAGGAGAGAGACGAGAGAGAGAGAGGGGAGGTCGTTGTGAATCCTTGGAATCCTTGGCCGCATTGGCATGTCGCTTGTCTTATCATGTTTTTGCAGATTTAGCTGTCAATTTATAGCACACACACACACAGACATACAAGCAGAAACATACATAGACACACGCAGACACACTCATATACACACACAAACGCACACACTCAGACACACACGCAAATCGACAGACACACTGTGGCACAGTCACAAGTAAATCTGACAGCCCAACAAGCGTTGCCTTTCACTCGAACATACTCCCAGGCTCGCCCATTCACACACACACTCTCACTCACACTCACACACACACACACTCTCACACTCTCACTCACACTCAGCCTTCCATAAAAAAGGATAAGGCCAGCAGCGAAGCAGCGCCTAAGAAATGCGATTTGTACGTGCTTATGCGCTATATGCCTCGACTCAGCGCAAAACACAAGAAATTGGATAAAGTTGTTGCTATTGTTGTTGCTACTGTTGTTGCTGTTGCTGCTGTTGTTGTTGTAGTCCCAGTTCTTGGACTTGCCGTGAAGCCTGTGAACTTTTTGATGTTTTGATTTCGGCTGCACTCGAGATTCTTTTTACAAGATTCCAATCCTGGTTTATTTATTATTTTGTTTGTTTTTCAGCCAACAAGATTATCAGCACAAGAAATAAAAATTTACACAACTGTCAAAAGAGAATTTCAAGAGTTTATTTATCACAAGAAAGAGAGAGGGAGTGGCAGAAAGAGAGGGAGATAGCTATGCTTGCAACTTAGACTAATTAAGTGCAGCATTTCTGGCTTTTATTATAGCTCGTTGTGGCTCGTTCATCTTCCAGTTTTCCCACTTCACTTTGGTTTATTTTCAGCCTCTTTCTGTGCGTAGTTTATAGACTCATTCTGTCTCTCTCTAGCACTCTCTTAGTTGATAATTTATAGTACTTGCATTGCGTATACGTGAATTATGTTAGACGCACGCTCTCACTCGGGCTATAACTATTGATAGAACATCACATAATGTGCATCTTCTTGGCTTCGCATCAATTTTATTGCTCCATTCCAGATTTGCAGCATATATATAAATCTTAAAGGGATCTATCAGATTTGCACATAGTTCAGAGTGTAAGTCATGTGTGATTTCATTTTATGGTTTCTAAAGTTCACAAGAGAATTGATATAAACTATAAATATATAAAGAGCAGTATTGGAAGAATCAATAAATTATCTTTTGAGGTGAAAGAGAATTAAACTTAAAGCGAAACTTGTTCCATAAATATCCAAACTTGATATCCGACACTATCTCGTATATAGTTTATGATGTCATTTGAAATTCCTGGCTTTGAAGTGCATGTGGCAAAAAATATTTAGAGGCAGAGCGAAAGAGAGAGATGTTTTTGTTTTTGTTGTCACTACAGTGGGGCATCCTGGCGCGACGTTTAGCTTAGCCAACGGCAACTTAAGATAGTCCAACCGGAGCCGGAGCTGCCGGCATTAAAATGCAGGCAAGAGAGCTGAGCAAAAAAAACGAGGAAAGTTGAAGCTAAGCAGCGAGCGGGGGATGGGGATGGGGGCGATGCTTCCTGGCTGTCATATCCTGTTTATATATAAAGTTCAGGGCGCAGCTCAGCATCCGTTACATTTCAACTGCACGATGCAATGAGCTGTGCCGGAGCAGGCCAAGTAAAAAGTAGTGTCCTGTATACATCCCGGCGGCAGCATTTGCTTTTGTTGCCCCACTGGAGCCTGAGCTGGGAGCCTGAGCCTGAGCCTCAGCTTGAGCGTGGGAAGAGGAGAATTTATTATGAATGTTCAAAAACAAGCAGCGACAGCAAATGCATTTCTTCTTCTGCTTTGTGCCCCATGTTGAAAGAGAGAGAGAGAGAGAGAGGGAGGCTGCACGCTCCCAATCCTCGTCTAGTTGTTAAATTTCATTTGTGGACATTTGTCGAGGCGGCCCTCACGACTGTTGTCGCCATTTGGGCAACTTGCCGCTGTTTTAATCGCAAATTGAAAGCGAAATAAAGTTTTTGCTTGCCGCAATTCCACTAGCATATTTCGCTCATACCCCGCAACGAACGGGAAAGGGGCCTATTGGCTTGGCAATTGCAGCCAGCAGAGCGAAGGCAATTAAGTTTTACATAACTTTTACCTTTTCACTTTGGCTCTTGAGAGCAAATAAAACAAAGAGTATACATCACCTAGGGTATTTCATAGTTCAGTTAATCATGTTTTTGTTGGCTCTGCTTTCTTTCTCTTTGGAGCATCGGGCATTCAACACTTTTTGTTTAGCTTTTGCAGTGCGCAAGTTTTGTGAAAATACATTTTTGCTTCGTTTTGTTGGTTTTGTTGCAATTTTTATTGCTTGCCAAGCTTTTTGTTTTTCACAATTCTCAAGTGCTTTGCCAGGATGCGGCCGGGCATATCCTTGACTGTTGCAAAATGAAATGTTGCCGCTTGCTGCAATTGCATTTCAAATTGAGCACCCACTGCAGGCGAGTCGTGCCGCAACTTTGATTCGAAATCGATACAGCTACTCCCCCTCAAGTGGTGTGTGTGTGTGTATGTGTGTGTGTGGCAGATAGTGGCAAGATATTGGCAATTAATACGCAGCAAGTAAACAACAAGTTGAAGCAACAATGAGAGTAGCCGCATGTAAAGTAAGCACGCACATCAAGTGCGAAACTTGCCCCACAATTGCCTGGCCACCCTCTATCCCTCTCCCTCTTCTACTCTCCCTCTCTCTCTCTCCCTCTCTCTCTCTCTCTCTCTCTCCCTCTCTCTCTCAATCTGCTTGCCACCCGCTGTTGCAGCCCGTGCCACGTTAATTGCCTGCGTGCCTGGCAATTATCCTGTTTGACTTGGCCGCCGGGATGCGTGCGTGAGCTTCATCTCTCTCTCGCTCTTATTCACTCTCTCCGCTCTCATTCTCTCTCTCTCTATGTTGAGCCTCTGGCATTTTCACGCCTTGTGCTTTATTGTTTCAGCCAACAACGACAACTGCGGGCAACTTGTGCAAATGAAATGCCAAAATTTCGCTTGCTCTTTGAGCGGGCAAGTGAATTATAAAAAGCGCGCAAAAGTGTGCTACATAAATATATAACGCACTCCGGGCGTAATACCCTGCACGACTGCGCGCACCTTATGGGGCATATTTTATGCCATCCCTCGCCAAAAAGACTCTTACACCCTCACACCCCCACACACACACACACACATATATATATCCCCCTCATGCTGTCTGGTCCGTGTCATTGCACCTTGTTCTCGCTCTGCGTCAAAGCAGAAAACTTTTGCGTTCCACGTCGCACACTTTAAATTTTTGCAATTTCGTTTTTGCTATTTTACTGCAGACAAAGACAAGTTTATAAGACGCTTGTCTGGCAACAATTCAGCTGGAAAATGCTCAAGAACATTTCATATTTGAGGCAAGAACTGCGTGTTTGTTGCGGCCCAGTGAATTCAATTATGAGAGAACGAAATGAGTTATAATTAATGTATTAAGTTAAGTTCGGCAATGGAATTATATATGATATCTTCTGTTTGTAAAATGTCTTTATGCTTTGCTGACAATAAGAAAGCTGAATTTATTTCGTTAACTTGGCTATCTGCAGATTGGCAGCATCTCGGGGGGGCTTTCTGCCGCCTTACAGGCATCATTACAAATTCATAATACTCTCACGCGGCATTGTGTACCTGTGTGTGCGTGTTGGCATGCAAAATCATAGCATACTTCTCGGTGGCAGCACATTAATAATAAATGTAAATTTTTTATTTAGTCACTGCAGGCAAGGCGAGTGTAAGGGAGAGAGAGAGGGAGAGAGAGAGAGGGGGAGGGAGAGGGAAATATGGACAGAGAGAAAAAGCGTCGCTTTTCCGGCTACTTGCAGGCACTTTGTAGCCGCGTCCGCCGCCCTGCAAAGTGTTATAATTAAAAGGAGCCACCACTGAGCATTCCCTTTTTGGGCGTTGTCTTACAAAGTACACGCCCCCTTCCAGCAGCAAGTAGCACAGCTCCTGTTTCCACTGTAAACTGAGCCCGCCACGCATTTTTTACTTGTCCTCGTGGTAAATCACAGCCGGGACAGGGCAAACAAATTTGTTGTTTCACATTTTTTTCTTCGTTGGCGCTCAAGTTCTGTTTTTCTGCTTTTCTTCTTATTTTTCGCTTCGCGCATTTACTTGCATGAATACATATTTGGGCTGCATGTCTTTTATGTGCCCCCCTCCCCCTCCTTCTTTCTGCTGCTCTGTACATTTTGTGCTTTGTCAAATTCGTGTCATTATTCATTCATACATGATTAGGCAACCGAACACAGCGCAGAACACGAAACAGAAAACAGACAACGGCAAACAACGCGCTCAGGTTTTGAATTACACGCTGCCCGGCAGCAACTTCAGCCTCTGAGTTGGGGTTGCCAGGCCCCAGGCTGAAGGCTGATGGATAGTCGAAGCCAAGTTGAAGACGGTGTAGACGGAGGGGGCGCAGACAGGCGTGGCATTGCCAAATGGAAATTAATGAATGAAATTTGATATACTATGTCAGGAGCTGATACACACTGCTGGGGTCGCCCAGGGTTGCCAGGTTTTTAATTTAATTCATGCGCACGTGCTGCACACGCATTACACGTATCAAAAGATATAAATTTCGATATATATTTTTGGCATTTATTTCAATGCAGCCAATTTTAATTTGCCATTTAGTGAAAAATTAATTTTTCATTATCATATTTGCCGGCAGATGCGCAGTACGAACAACAGACAAAAGAGGGTATAAACAGCTTAAATATATTAAATAAATATATTAAGTAAATGACAATAAATGCAAAAAATAATAAAGTTATGTTGAAGAATATAATGTAATTAAATGAATGAAATATTTAAATCATGAATTAAATCAATTTCAACTCTCTGCATATTTTATAGAGTATTATAATTTCTTTCTCTTTTTTCCTTACATATATTATAATTATACTCAAGTATTTTTTGTAATCGATTAAGCAACGTATGCTTGAAGGTTTTAAAATACCCACAAAGCACGCTCACACCCCCCCTTCCCGTCAGTTCCATGTAAATTGGAATAAATTAGTTGCGCTAATTACGAATAAATTGCGCAATTTGTTTTTGTAAGCCACGATGAGACCAGAAACAATAACAACAACAACAAGAACAGCAACTCTGGCTGGGATTGTTGTAATGTGACAACATTATCTACATGATTTCAAATTAATTAAATATCAAACGTGCATTTAATTCTGGGAATTATGCCATAGAAAAAAGGGGGTAACGTATACCTAATATTATTATTTTATAATTATAACAATTAGGTTGGCAAAGTGTGTGGTATTTTATTGGTATTTTCAGGCCTTTGCCAATCGTTGCAAATTGAATATTTAATTGGCAAACGTTTAATTACGTTGCCAGATTTTATTTCTGCTTTTTTTTTTTTACTTTGTTCATTTACATGGGGAAATATTATTTTAAATTAACTGCAAAAACAAATGCGCGCTAAACATTAAATCTTATAAATTGTGCGAGGGAAAAGTGTAAAAAATTGTTTACGTTTTGTGGCACTTAATATGCCAGAATAATTGCCATAAAATAAATGCCTTGTCTATTTATTTACACAGCAATGTGTGCAAGAGTTCAAGTAATGCTTGATGTACTAGAAGATACCCTAGAGTTGCGAGAAGTCACAGCAGTCTAGGCTGCATTCATTTAGTGACTTTAGTTTCAGTCTGTGAAGTTTCTCTTTACACATATTTAATTAAAATGTTAATTTGCCTAGGAAGTTAATATGCATACTCCCCTTTTCTGCCTCTGTCACTTTACAGGGCATACAAATTGTGCAATTTTAATTGTTATATTTATGACTCTGGCATAAAAAGGGATAGCACAGGACGACGTCTGCCTGTTTCTGATTTAAATATAATATTTACATAGCATCGCCTTGTTGTTGTTATTGTTGTTACACACACACTCACACACATGTATAGCCATTTTTTGCCTGGCATTTGCATTTGTCAGCTGAAATTGGCTGCCATTTGATTTATTTGTAGAGCGTCTCTAGCATATCTTGCACAAGGGCTACGCATGTTTTGCCTCTGCTAATTAAGTGTCGCACACAAATCAAACCCCACAAAATGCTCATTAATAATGCATTTGCATACCGCAGACAAATGAAGCCGAAAGAAAGAGACAGACTTCTGAGAACCCTTTTTCCGGCAATTTATGGCAAGAAAAAGGAAAAATCTTCGAGTCGAGCCTTTTTTGAGTTATGAATGCGGCCAAAAATGTCTGGCCGAAAGTTATACGGCTGCTAATGGCAGCCTAATTATGCTGACCACAAAGAATGGCCCCCAGAAGAGAACCCTTTGTGTAGCTCCCTCTATCTCCCTCTCTCTCTGACTCTCTCTGTCTCAACCTATCTCTTTCGCATATAAATTCAGGTTGCTGGCAACTTTAAGACGCGCACACCTTTTGGACTACATAAATCTTGGCCAGGTGGGTGCGTTATGTGTGTCTGCTACACCCTGCGCCCTTTACACTCCCCTCCCTCTCCCCCTCCCCTTTCACGACAGGCAGACAGAGCGCAGACAACATGCGTGTTGGCTTCCTTAGCCGGCAAAACGACACAACGCACAAAACTTTTGTTTGTCTGTCTGAGTGCGTAGGGCAAGGGGTGGGGCAAAGAAGAGAAAGGGAATGGGAGAGGTAGGGGGAGCGGAAAGACTCTTGTGTGTGTGTTTGGTGGGGGTTGTCTGTGCATTTGTCTGGGCCTTTTCGGGCTCTGCTTTTTTGTTGCGCCCCACGGCAGGCGCGCTCTATGAAAAATGTCTACAAATTACCGTCGAATTCCTGCCTCGCAACTTCGAGGCACTGCAAAAGGAATTCCTAAGTAGGCATTACAACTTTGGCATCAAGTTTGTGGCACATACAAATCTGCGAGTGGATCTTACTTAACTCCGCGCCTCAGCTTAAGACACTGCCAGGTCGAGGAGTGTACGAAATAGTCCATATATAATGCTGACAATTGAGCAGCAGTTGCTGAAGAGCTTATGCCTTGTAAGTTGTGTAGAGTATATTTAATATATTTACAGGGTATATGCTAGTTCCACTACTATAAGCAGGTTATTTATAGGGTATATGTAAGTTCCCTGACTATTTGCAGGGTATTTCAGCAACATTTCCATCCACTTCTCTTTAACAATTCCACAGCACTTTGCTTATGCGGCGGCACGCTTTCTTATCAATGTGTCTGCCACAAATTGGGGCAATAATTAAGGACGCAGCCGCGTGGTCGCAGGGTATTAAGTGTTGTATCGGCTACGTGACACGTTCGTATATATTTTTCTATACAGTTCTGTTTTTTGCGTTGTTTTCTTTGGGGACACCCTCATCATATTTGAGGGAATGCCATGAAGCAATAAAACATAAATTCATTTAATTAAGCAATTTTATGTGGCAAGACAAGAACGCAGACATAAAAATAAAACTTAACAAGCTGCCAGACAGTATGAAAGAGAAGGGAGAGAGAGAGGGAGCGCATGATAAAGTTTTGATAGTGAGCAATTTCTACGCATTCGACCCGAGGGAGTGGCAATATTTCTTGCGTCAGTTAATGGCAAACGAAAAGGAGCCAAGAAACAGCGACAAAACAGAGGAAGAAAGAGAGGGGAAGAGAGAGGGGAGAGTGGGAGGGGCACAACATCAAAGTGCTGTGTGAAAATTATACAACTTTTCATTTTGATGGCCACGATGCGGCTCAATCTTGATGGTCAATCAGGCGTATAATAAGATAAAGTCATTGCAATCACATCGACTCAGTGGCGAGACTGAGAGAGATAAATGAGAAGGAGCTGCGCATAGATATCCTGATGGATGGATGTCTCCTGCTAGAGCAATAGCGGATGATGATGAACAGGAAATTAACCGTTACAATTGGCAATCGCAATGCATTCAAGCGGAGCAGGGCTGCAAGCAGCTTTTCTGCCCCTGCGGCAACCACAAAATGGTTACTTGCGCCTGCAACTTCAAAGCGAATGAAAATTGTTTAAATTAAATATTAGACGGCAGTTTGGACACTGCAATGCAATTACAGTGGGCGTGGCAATACAATTTGTCAACAGTCTGCTGTTATTTCACTTAAGTTGTTGATGTTTTTATAACTTTGCTGAGGGTATATTAACTGGGAGTGAGGAGTTGGTAAGGCACCTTAGCAGAGCATTTAAAGTAAATTTTGAGTATAAAAGTATAACACATTTATCTATTTATTTAATTTATTTATTTATTTTATTCATCTCAATTGTATTTCCTAGTTCTTGTTTAATAAATAATTAAAGCACATTATAACTATTAATACCCTTATATTAGGCATTAAGCGAAACAAGTTCGGCTGCTTTCTTCAGCTTCACATGTCGCTAACTTTTCACCTCAACTTGTCGATTTGACTTGTCTCGCAGACTCGTTAAATATTTATTTATCTTCAACATGTGCTTAACTAATTTTCGACTATTAACAGGGGAGTTATTCCACACGCATCTTAAATGCGTCACAAAACTTTTGCCCAATAAAAAACAACAGCAGCAGCAAACAGAGGGGGAGGGTGCGCTAAAGCGTTAAAAAATTGACTTGCAAGTAAAAGTAAAAACTTGGCTAAGCGTAAATAAAGCAAATAAACTTAGCAAACCAACGCAACCAGCCAACAAGAAAGTCAACTTTACTAAGCTGCACCCTCCTCCCACTGCTCCCGCTTCTCCCCTTCCCCCCACTCGCCTTATTGGGCAGACAAACTTGCGTTCAAGTTGCTCTCGCTGAGACAGTTTACAGTTTGCTTAGCAGCCAAACAAAAAGCATAGCATACAACTCAGGGGCGTCGCAGCGGCTGTGGCGTTGTTTTTGGTGTGAATAATGTTGCTGTTATTTATGCCTCAATGCGCCACGCCCCTTGGCCCCGCGCAGCAGCAGCAGCGGCAGCTAAAGAAATTGCAATTTCCACGCCCAAGTTTCGGGCACTTTCACTTTATGGCCCAGCACCGAGGCAACCCTAGCTGCCCTGCACCACCTCTCCTCTGCTTCCTGATTCTACCCCCTCTTCTTTCCCCCTCTGTCCCCCACTGGGAGCCACCCTGAGCTGCTTTTTATTAAAAGTTTCTTGGCCAACAACAATGGGCACATTTTTTAAAGTGTTTTTTATTGTCGCGTTAACCGACCGCAACGATGGGGGCAGGGGCAGCAGCAGCAGAGTGAGAGAGGGGTAGGGGTAAGGGCAGAGGGGGTCGCAACTGACGCTAACTTTGCCTCGCTGCGTAAGTGTAAATTATTGTTAAGGTCAGAAAGTTTTACCCGACAATGTCTTCGCTCTCGCTTGCACTCGCTACCTCTATATCTTTCTGACTTGCACTTGCCCTCGCTCTCGCTGTGTTGCCATCTCGCTTGCACCGTCTTCAACTTGCAAGTTTCTTTTGGCTAGTTTTGGGCTGCGCACAAAAGTAGACTATAAGTTAATGCCGCCAACTAAGCTGGGCACAGGCAGCGACAGCGACTGAGGCGGCGACTGAGGCAGCGCTGCATAATTTTTGAGCACATTTCACTTAATTAACGGCAACCGAAATGCGTTAATAAAAATGCCACATTAACTTACAATTAACGCAGTCTGCCGCACGCTCGGCTGCTGCACAGTGTGGCAAAGTGTAATAAACACGGCAAGTTCTTTAAATACAAATTTATGTGCAGCGAGAGAGAGAGAGAAGGAAACACTTTCACTGCTCTGCGCCTTAAGCTGTTCCCAGCCTGCCTGCAAGTGCTGCCCCAGCCCCCCTTCAACCCCTGTTGGCCGTCGGCCTCACTTGACATTTGAAATATGTTGGCGCATTTTATGTCGGTCAGCCTGGACCCAGGCTAGCAATTAAATGACGCAGCCGGCAGGCAGAGCTAAAGAAGAAGAGGAAGCAGCAGCAGCGGGCAGAAAGGTTTGGCTTTAAAGCCACCGAAGGCGGTATACACTGCAAGAAATTGGAGGCAGTTCTGAAGGAAGAAACTTAAGAGACAGAAGTGTATTAAATATTCGTTTTTGTGTCTCTCTCTCAGTCTTTACTTCTCCCTCTCTCTCTCTGTGCGCCCTACTCTTTCTGCCTCTTTCTTCTTCTTTCTCTGTCTTTCTCCCCCTCTCCCTTGTCTTTCCCTCTTGCTCTGCCTCTTCTCTTTTCGGACATCAAGAACTACTGATATAAATTCTAGTTGACAACTGTACTTTCGTCTCTCTACCAACTTGACAGAACTGTCGAGCACAACTGTACTTTATGGCACTCTCTACATGTGTGTGCGTGTGTGTGCGTGCGTATGTGTGCCTGGCGTTGATGGCCCCACATGATTTGTAGCCGACAATTGGAGGCTCCTGAAAGCTCAAAGCGCAGTCAAAGAAAACCCTTACAGCCCCGAGGCTGAGGAGGCTTGTGAAATGGAGTCAGCATCAAATTTTAATGCCTCTCATAATATTTTCATGCACACAATGCGCAAAGGTTGAAAGTTCTACCAAAAATAAACGCCAAATCAGCGTACACACACACACAAAGTGCGTGTGTGTGTGAGGTACATTAATGGCACAAAGAAATGAAAAGTTTTCTGGCGTCGGCGTTGCTAATCGAAATCGAAGAAACTGCGATTGAGTTGAGTCACGAGGAACGGTTTAGAAAGCAGTGATTGATTGGGCAAGGAAACTGTGAAATGGCATTGTTAGAGAGTGAATACATATGTGTATATATGTATATGTATAAAAATATATATATCAATGGATTTCAGTTTCTTGAAGTCAGTTAAATTGGAAAGCTTTACTTTATTTGATGAGCACATGGGAAAGTTGCTTTTTAGCAGTTCCTTGCAACGTGTTTGCTTCACTGGCATTTCAATCTTTTTAATACTACTTATATAATATTTAATTTTTATAATTTACTTATGGCTTATGTTATTTATATTTTATATGTACAATATATTTCTTTAGTTCTTACTTTCAACAAAAAACATAATTCCATCACTCCCTTGCTACTCTCGGTCACTGCTTCACTTACTACTTTCTACTACTACTACTACACGTTATAAGATATATATTTAGTACTGTATACATATATCTCCATACATATTTTAAAATATCATATCATATAAAATATGATTAGAGATCTCTTTAGCTTTTGCCATAATAATTGTTTCACTTTAATCAAAAGTTCAACTTGAAAAGTTTAATATCACGTGGTTTAGGTACACTCCTTTGGAATACATCATTAAATGAAATATATATTGTATTATAATGTAAAGTATAGAATATAGCTGAGTATTTTATAGCATCTCTATATATCTATTCTTGTATATTTTATATGCATACATCCTCTTAACAGCTTCCATCAGCATTTAACATTTAAGTTTTCTTTTTTGAATCTAAAGTTTCTTCAAATAACTTCACTACAGCATTCACATTCACCGTGACTGCTCCTCTGCCGTTCATCTCTATAAGTCTGCGGCACTACACGTGCCCATACAATGGCAACTGGCAACTGGCAAGTGCCATATGCCATTTCGTTTTGTGGCCGACTTTGAGTGCGCAACTTTTTTCAAGGGTTATACAAAAGGGGCTCGAAAGGGTTCTGCTGATTGTTGTTATTATTATTTTGCAGAGAATGTATGTATATGTATATGTGTGTGTGTAAGTGTGTTTGCTGGTGTGGGAGTGTGCTCCATTGAGTTATATGCGATACAGTAAACAAACAAACAAACACGGATTGAAAAAAGCAAATTGATTGTTGCATTGCACAGGTTTACCCACCTTACTAACTTCTCACCCCGTCTACAACCCCTCCCCTTCACCCACTTCACTCCTTTGGGGCTGCTGCGATGCCTTACAATACGTTTGCAATTTGAGATCATAAAAATTGATGTGCCCTTAACACAAAGCGAATATAGTGGCCAGGAAGGGAAGGGGAAAGGGTATGCGCTGCCTCTGTGTGAAGTGAAGTGATTGGCAACGCTGCTGCTGTGTGCATGTGTGTGTGTGCGGCTATTGGCGGGTATAAATATCAGTGCCACCTTGCCGCACGGTGGCAGCAACGTGTAGTTGAGCGTGAAACGTAGAATTTATTATGTTATCGCTTCAGCGATTTACTTTATCGATTTCACAATCAGCCAGCTTCAGCCCACTAACACACACACACAAACGCACACACACAAACGCACACACACACAGGATCAACACCTCAACCCCTGCCCCTCCCCATTTCAAGCGCTGCGAGCCCTTTTGACGTTGCTTTTCCCCAGATAATTTGCAGTCATGTTGTTGTTTGTATCAGTAAATATGTTTGTCTGTGTGTGTGTGTGCGAGTGTGTGTGTATTTGTTTGTTTGTCTTGGCATTTTAACGTTGTCTGCTCTTTGCCTTTGTGCAGGGGCGTGGCAAGGCAAATGCCTGTGGCAGTGTGGCAAATATTTTTATTTGTTTAAAATTTAAGTCAGCCCAAAATGTTGAGTTGACTTCCTATAGACGCCCTGAGGTGGCACATTATCCTGACCGATGATAGCAAATAATAACCGATTTATTTATCGAAATTTGTTTGGTATTTGTTGAGTTGTTTGCAATTGAAATAAATAAATGAAATAAAGAGTTGTAAAAATAATAATGAATTTGCAAAATGAGAGAGTTTGCTCTTCTTTTCAATTTAACAATTGAATTAAACTTATTTATTGATTTTGAACTGTATTAGATTTGTTTATTTTAATAAAATTAAATATAGAACTATAGCAAATTATTATAGGTTGTATATAATATGGAAAATAAATAATAAATTCAAATATTTAATATATAAAATAAATAGTTTTTAATTATACTCCAAAAGAAATTAAATGAAGTTAGTGTGAAATTAAAATAATTATTGCAGGATATAGAAAGGGGCTATTAATGATTTTATATTTGAAGAGTTGTTTATAATTTAGACTAAATTTATTATAAAATATGATATTCTATTAAAAAAATACTATAAAATACCAAATACTGCTCTTGATAACTATAAAATACTGCCCAATCAAAGCTGCCCCAAGCCAATTAAGGCACCTCTATAAATACTTTAGTTAACCTCTTCAATTCTGCTGCTTCTTCTGCTGCTTCTTCTTTTTGGCACTTGACTTCGCTCTATATTTGTTCTTCTTTTATTCTTTTACCTCTGCTCTTTCGTATCATCACGTATTATCAGCCCTTTCGGCAGCCTATGCATTTTTAATGAGCAGCGCAAGTTTGCATTTCTACTTTGATGTGGGCACAAGAAGAAGTAGACACATCAATAGGCAATTTGCCGGCTAAGTGCTCGCGCTCAAATCCCCGAATTATAATATAATTTCCCCACTTTCTCACTCACTCACTCACATTCTTTCTCTCTCTCTCTGTCGTTGCAGGTAAGCGATTTGGTCGATGCAAATTTGATGATGGAAAAAAATTCAATCAACTTGGCGGCGTGTTTATTTATAACAAGGCCGCGGGGCAGCTGCGAATTGAGCCGCAGGACGTGGCCGCAACCCTCGTCCTGTCACTGAATTGATAATAATTGGATTAGCGCATCATTTCGAAGGGGTGAGGGGGGGGGGGAGTTGCCAAGTTAGGGTTAATAGTGCCCCAAGGCATACGCCACGTTGCACACGCAGCGAGGCAGCCAAGTGATACAAACATACAAATAAAGTGGGGAAAGGGGTGTATGTGTGTGTAAGGGGAGTTTGTAAGGGGTGTGCTTGGCCTCCCTCGCTGTGCAAAAATATTTCGCTTGCCATATTTTTCAATATTTTTGCGTGGGGCAGCGCGTTATGCTTCAGCAACTTTACAATTTATATGGCCAGGCCGGGGCAGGCCAGACCAGGCCGAGTCGACCTAAATGTGTACACTGGCGTGTGTGTGTTTGTGTGCTTGTTGTGGGGTGTTTTGGGGCAAGTATTCATCACTTAATTTCCACGTGCCGGCAACGCTGCTGCTGCTGCTGCTGCCATTGCAAAATTTATGACTTTACGCGACGTTGTCGTCATGGACTTAGTCCTACAACCAGCCACACACACACCCACACACACACACGCACAGTATATACACACTCTGTGCATACAAAGTTGTCAAGTTTTAAAACCCCTTTGGCGCAAGGGGTGTGTGTGTTGCCGGCGTTTGCCAGCTGTCAGCGCATAAATAGAATTATGTCAGCTAATTGAATTTGCTCTCGACTTGACATGGATTTATGCACTAATGCAGTTTCAGCTGGGTAGTAATCAAATTTCGCTGCAGTTTGCCCCCCCCCCTCTCACTCTCGCCCCCTAAGTTGGCAGCAAGTTGTTGAGTAGTTTGTGGCAGCTGTGCTGGTCATGTTTGCTGCGCATTGTTCGAGGAGAGTGCGAGTCGAGTTCTAATCGAGCTGCTGCTCACTGACAGCTCAGCTCTTAACTGCACCTCAAATTGCTCAATTTATTGGCAGTATTCATAAACAATATTCACATTCACATTTGATCAACTGAATATAGAATAAAACTCAAAAGTTTACACTGTGCCTCGTGTGCTTCATCAACGTCAGAGACTTTTAAACTGTCATTTGTCTTGTGGCTGTGGTTGCAGCTGTGCGCCATAATGATCTGCCTCTCTGCTTCACTCTCTCTCTCTCTCTCTCTCTCTCTCTTTCTATCTATCTCTCTCTCTTTCTATCTCTCTCTGTCTCGCTGTTTGATTGATTTTGTGGTCATGTCTGGCTGTCGAAACGCAGCGCAACAAACAGATTTGCACAGCAATCGAAACTCCAAAACGTTTATGATGAACCGCAGTACAAAAATAATGAAGAATTTCGGTTGCTCTGTACATGTGAGAGTAAGGGGGAAGGGAAGAGAACAGGGAGAAGGGGGGAGAATAGAGGGGGAGGTTGCTGCGTGGCTTTACGTAAATCAACCAAATGTTGCCTGCTTCAAGTTGGTTGCAATTCAATTTGTGCGCATGTAACGCAAATTGTACACAATTATATTTGTTATGCCATACACCCGCATAACACACACCCTCACAGACACGCACACCCACATGCACACCCCCGCACTCCCTCGCAACGCCGGAGCTTTGCTGAAATGAGCATGAAATCTATCGAAACGTAACGAATTGTATCGAACGTGCCTAACTGTTAATGCGGTTATAATACGCCAGCGGATTATCATTGATTATGGATATGATTGTGCGTGTGTGTGTGTGCAAGTGTGTGTGGGTGTGTATGTGGGCTGGCCCTGGACACGCCCAGACAGCCAAATAACTGTTTGTTGTGCCACACAGGAACTGGCAGTGAAACCATTGCTGACTCTGCTCGGCTTATAGAAGTTTCTCCCCCACTCTCCCTCCCTTTCTCTATCTCTCTATCTGGGCATAATTTCAATTTTCATTTGGTATTAATGTCCGTGTGTGTGTGTGAGGGTGCCGCAGTGCTGCTCCAGTTGCAGGTTATATATGACTACAAAATGCGGCATTGGCAAATTCCCAGGAGCGCGCTTTAGTTGATAGCTGCAAATGGACGGGACAATGCTAGTTATGAGCATAAACCAGCAAGAGTGGAGAGGGGAGGGGTTACAGCACTAACTGGCGCTTCTATATGTGTGCCCAGTGCTGTTGGGCAATGCAAATTTATTGAAATGTTTCCCCTTCCATTGCGCAAAGTTGTGAAAGTTTTTTGAAAATATTTGCATTTTTGTTTGCAAATTGCCAAAGTTAAACAACATAAACAAATCAAATTTAATGCAATCAGTAAAAGGTTTAAAATTTAATATAATTAAAACATATTTTGCTGCTACATTTGTACATTTACCGCGACCCTCCACCTTCAATATTTGCCTTGCAATTAGCGCAGGTGATTGCATTAATTTCATAATTAAAAATCAAAGAAAACTTCTCGTCCCTTCTTGTCTTTCTCTTCTTCTCTTTTCCACAGCTATCTTCTGCTTTTCCTGCCTCTTTCGTAAGCTGATAATTTGCACGCAAATGGTTTTTAATTAAAAGTAAATACAACTTCAATCAATTGCGCCACGCCCAATTTAAATTGCAAATCAAAATCTGGAAAAGAAAAATAAAAATGTGTAAAATCTGTAAAGAATTCTGTAAAAATCTGTGAAAAATCTCCAGCGGCGAGACGTGGCCATTAAGCCAAAGCCAATCAAATTGCCAAGTTTGCCGCCGCGGCAGCCGCAAGAAAAAGGCAGGAATTTAATAATGGCAGGCACTGTACAGACGCACAGACGGGGCTCATAAAATGTGACTGGCAAATGCAAAATACAAACAGATTGCGTGCTGTGTTGTCTTGTGGTGAGAGAACGAGTGAGAGAGAGAGGGGGGAGGGGTTGTGGTGCCAAGTTCAAACTGCAAAATGAAGGTGGCCACTTCTGGCCAAGATGGCGGACAAGAGGCGCCGCGGCTCGCTGTTGCGTGCTTAATTAAATGATCATCATTTGCGCGCAATCAACGCACGAATAAATTTTCCCTTCTTGCTATTTCTATCCTTCTTCTTTCTCTCTCTCCTTCTCTCTTTGTGCCTAACCCGCGGCGCTTTTTGGGTAGTTTGTTTGTTTGGCTGGTTTCCGCTTCACATTATACGCCATTCTCAGCCGCCTTTTGTTGTTGTTGTTGCTATCTTAATTAATTCCTAATTTCGTTCTAGACAACATTCGCTTTGACTCCTTTTCGCATCTTTAATTGAAAATTCCCCTGCAAAGCGACACGAAACGAAGATTCGCTCCTCTTCTTGCCAGCTTTTATAGCCCCAAACTCAGTCTCTCTTGCTCTCCCTCTTCCTCCCTCTCTCTTTCTTTCCCTGCAAGCTGTTGGCCATTTGAAGCTTTATTCATTTGCATATTGCTTTCGCACTCGGCTTTGTTATGGCTTTGTTTATGCCTTCGTATTACGCTGCTTCTTTATTGCCTGCCTTCAATTGTTTCGCATAAATTTGATTACAGCGCTCAGCCAGAGCTGTCCATTAGCTGGCCATCAAAGTGAATAACACTGCGCAACAAGATTTCAATTCGAGTTTCAATTTCAATTGATTAACTTGCTTGAGTCTTTTGCAACACTAGAACAACAACAAGAGACACACGAGTGCCAGTTGAGCGTGTAGTTTATGGCTTAATTAGCCTTTAATATTTATGTGCCACTCACACATACACACGCACACACATACGCACGTTACGCATACGCCCCATTTGCCTGTGAATTCAATCAAATATTTAGCTATCATTTTTATACATAATCAAGGTCCTCTCTCTCTCTTTCCTCTGCTGCATTTGTAATTTGTATATATCTCTTTCTCTCTCCCTCTCCCTCTCTCCCTTTCTCTCTCCCTGTCTCTCTCTGGGGATTATCCACATGCATATATCATTTTAATGCCGCTTTATCCACAACATTTGCTGGCGCATTTAATATGCCATAATTTAATTCAATTCACAATTTTTAACCCAAGCAAATGTCATTAAGTCAAACTGTATTGCAGATGGCAATTATCAGAGAGAGAGAGCAGGAGAGAGAGAGGGGAAGAGAGTGAGTTTTATGCGTATCACTTATGCATTAAGCTCAGCTCATAATGTGCTCTCAGTCTGGCTGTCTAAGCAATTAGCCCAGTTCCAGTTTCAGTTGCTGTTTCATATTCAGTTTCACATTCAGTTTCAGTTCGGAGCAAATTAGTTTTACATACTGCAGGTGCGGCAATGCGATTACTAAATAACTCGATTAGTCGCAGAGTGGCAGCAGCTAAGTGGCTGCCGGGTCAAGTGAAAGTCATCGAGAGCTGCTTGAGCAGCATTCGAGTGCAGCTCAATGAGATAAACACACACACAGAAAAAGGCCTGTTGCATATTGCATTCAGTGCGGTTAAGTGGAGCGCAGTGAGAGACAGCATGTTGAAGGGATTTATAATAGAATTTGTAGAATATATAGAACATTACTCTATTTACTCTCACGCTCTCTCATGCTTCTCCATTTGTGTTGTAATCAACAAGCACTTTTGACTTTATATTACTATTCTCTATCCTATCTTTCTATTCTTTCCGGTCTAACCCTTTCTGTATTTCAGATCTTCCTCTTTCTGCTGATCGAAATTCTCTTGATTGTGATCTTTATTTATTTATCTTTATTTTTCTATCTAGATCTTGTTAAGTTAACTTTATCCTGCTTAATGCTACTTGATCTCTTACTTTTTCGCTGTCTTTCTCTCTCTTGTTCTATAAACGTCTGAACTTCGGAGGTACTAACGTATCTCTCTCTCTCCGTCTCCATCTGTCTTTTTCTCTATCTGCCCCTCTCTGCCTCTCCTTCTCTCTTTCTATCTAAATCTAATGTAGTTAAATTTATCCGGCTCTAAGACGCTGTCTTTCTTTATTCTTCTCTACCCGAGTTTTTGTTAGCTAATCACGTATTTATCTCTCTTTTTCCCTCTCTATCTCTCTCTGTCTTTCTCCCTATATCTCTTTCTCTTCATTTTCCCCTGCTCTTTCGCTCTCTCTCTATCTTACTCCTATGCCTCCATCTCTCCTTTGTTGCCATGTCTTCTTCCATCTGCCTCTCTTCCCAGCTGCTTTCTAACTCCTAACCTTACACCATTTCAAACTCTTCACCTCTCGCTCTAACAACTCTTAACTTATCTTAATGCTCTGCAGATGAACATAACACTTAAGTGACGCGTTCAGCCAGTGTCATAGGCAGATATATAACATATATATTAGCAGAGATAAGCCATCGCATCACATCGCTTCACATTTTGCTGAAGTTGCCTCTCCCGACGTCTCTCTTTTAATGCTGCTCATGCCACACGCCCGCTAAGTGTGCCCCTGGGTGTGATTATCACATATAACACACACCACAACACACACACACACACTCTCACTCTTCTTTTGCACAGCTACATCAGTGTGAACACCCCTTTTGGTTGCCTGAAGAGAAATCGCGGTTTTTTTCGCTTTCTACATTTCAACTGTCAATAAAAATTAAAACAAAAACAAAAAGGATGAATTGTAAACCTAAAAAAAGTTGAGAAAACCCAAAAATTCTATTAAAGCTAATTCCTGCAGCGAGAAGGCAACAAAACAAAGCCAAAACAACAACAACAAGCTGGCTTGAAAAGCAAAACAAGTCATAAAGATAAAGGAAATTTATGGCGCAGCATTGTGCGAATCCTTCGCCACAAAAAAACAACAACAACAGCGACACGGAGTGAGCAACTGTAAGAGTAAAAGGAGTAAAGACAAAATTAGGTTAACGTCTCTACCTCTCTCCCTCTCACTCTCTCTCTGTCTAGCTTACTCTCTCTGCTACTGAATATGTTTTGACAACAACAACATTGAGTACATAAAGTTGCGACTATCTTTTGTTTTTGTGCCCTGGCACAGTTTGCAGTTTAAAGTTGTGCTGCAGAAACAAACTGAAAGGCAGATGTGTGAGAAAAGAGAGAGAGAGAGGAAGATGTGTGAGCAGAGAGAGAGGCAGAAGTAAGAGCTGGAGTGGGTATGAGGGTAGCAGGGAACACAAACAAATGTCGCCTTTTATCGCTAAACGACGCCTAAGTGAGGCCCGTCTGGCCATGTCCCCTTGCCCCCCCTCTCCCTAGCCAGCCCTCGGGGCACATTAGTCGACAAACGACATCGATATCCTTTTCTTTGCTGTTTTTTTTTTTTTTGGCTTAGGTCCTTTTGTTAATGTTGCCACAGCCGGAGCCCAATTCGACCAAAATCGCTCGCTTTTCATTTTCATTTCAAGAGGGAAAATTTCACAATTTGCGGTTTGCATTACAATTTGGCCTTTTTTGAAGGAAAAAATTAACTGAAAGCCGCCAATAAATTCCGAGGAAATCTATTAAAATCCCTAAAAAGAGAAGAGGAGAAAAAGGGAGGGGAGGGAGCAGAGAATAAAATTAATTGGCAGGAACATATTTGCCTTCAGATCTTTTGCTTCTATTGCGCTGCTCAGTTTTATTGCTGAATTGCGGAATTTGCGCAATCTTTGTTGTGTGAGCTCTGATTACAGTTCACTCTTTCATTCTTAGCTCCTCTCTCTACCTACCTCACTCTTTCCTGCTCCCACTCCCTCTCTCTCCCTCTCTTAAAACAACATTTGTGCTACACGAAACACAAAAGGCAGCAAAATGTGAGGCAACTAATACATGAAATATCAAACAAAAAGCAAAGTTGACCCACTAGGAAGCCACTCACACACACACACACGGGGCACACATGGTCACTCACATGTGTGTATGTATGTGTGTGTGTAGGTGGTTGCTGTGGTCCAGAGGTGCCCCTGCTACCTCTTCTGCCTCTGCTGCTGCCGTAAGCAAAGGTCAAGATAAGCCAAGCTGATGAAGTCTGTTGTTGTCAGCTTGAGTCGTCGGTTTGCCCGGTTTGCCCAGTTGGCAGTTATTCGGCATATCCGTAGCCGAGCAAAGTGAAAAGGGAATCGACAAAAAAAAAACTAGTAAAGGATGAGCTGAGATTGAAAATTCCAAACTGAAAATGCACAGACTGAAAGTTGATGAAGAACTTTGTTGAGTCACTGCACAAATTCATTTCACTTTATTCCCCTTTAATAATCAACTACAAATCAGCCTTAAATACAAACCCAACCTCATTTGGAATTAAAGAAACTGTTGCTGTTTTTCTTTATCTTCTTCTCTCTTTCTTTCTTTCCCTTATTCTGCATTTCAAGGGGTGGCACGATCGCATACTGGCTCAAGGCAATGCCGCAGTCAGTTAACAACTTGCAACAGCAGCTACATATAAATGCACATATACATGCATATATATACATATTTATATGTATTTGTGTGTGTGTGTCTGTGTGGAAATATGTTTCCGTTCCTTTGCGGCTCTGCCATCGGCTGCCTATAAGCATTTTCCGCTTTTCTCTATTGAAAAATGAAAATTTTTGCACAACTTGCGGCGCGAGTCTCTGCCTCGAATTCCAGTTTGTTTTTTCGGTTTGGTATTTTCTGTATTTTTGTTTGCAACTGTAGTTTTATTTCATATTCCCTGTTATTCTATGTTATTTCTGATCCCTTTTGTTAATTTAGCTGCAACTTTTGTGCGGCTGTTGCTGCTGTTGATGTTGCCAATGTTGCTGCTGCTGCTTGGTTGAGCTGAGGTCAAACTCAGTTCGAGGACTTTGGGGGCTCTCTTGATTTGCCCAAATTGCTGCCATATTTCGATATTGTAACTATTTTCATTTGTCAGGTATTTAGAGAGAAACAGGTGGATGAGAAATGAAGACTCATTTGAGCTTAGCAAAGTGGCCGCTAGATGGCGTTTGCAGCTCTGCTGCACCTGCTGCTGCTGCAGTTGGAAATTCAGTTTCAGATTCAGATTCGAGCGTCGTCTGCCATGTCTAACATTCTGTTTGCATTGCAATTCCTTTACGGTCTGCTGGGCAACAACATGCCATGCCGGCAGCAGCAACAACAGCAGCAACAACAGCAGCAGCAGCAGCAATGCAATCTGCAGTTGTTGACGTGCTTACATTGTTGCTGCTGCTGCTGCATAAATATGCTAAAAATGTAAATACTGCAAAAAATATTGCACAAGCAACTAGGACACATAGACAGGCATAACACACTCACACACATACGTACATACACTTACATACACTCATACACACTCACACACACTTATATGCCCTCACACTCACTCCCTTCCACAGAGCCCTAGCATATCCAACGGGCTTCATTTCAGTTTGACACACGGCGTATGCGTTATATTTTAGCTGGCCAAACTAACACACACATGCATACTGAGACACACACACATACACATACATGCCTGCATACACATAGCCTATGCAAATTGAGTGCAATATTAATGCAATTTGATTTGACCGAGCGACGCTTTAATTAAAAACGATTCGCAAGAAGTGAAATCAGAATTGACCAAGGAACATCAATAGAAATCGATGGCAGATTCCAGTTACTTCTATATACATGTGTGTGTGTGTGCTTGTGTGTGTACTTGTGCCTGTGTTTGTGTATATGTTGCTAGTTTGTGTGCCTTGCTGTCTCGAGGGTGCAACGTGTAAACAAAAGTTTTTTAAGACCTCAGTAAGATAAGCGCTCAAGAGTGTGTGGAGAGTTCCGCTCTTCTCTCTCTCTCTCTCTCTCTCTGTGTGTGTGTGTCTGTGTGTGCGTTGACAGTTTACATGCAGCGCAGAGCAAAGTTTCAAGAGTTTAGCCAACAAAACTGCCAAAGGAATTACAAGTACACACACAGCAAGAGAGAGATGGAGAGAGAGAGACGGGGAGAGAACCCACACTCAGTGGCTGAAAGCCAAAAGCGACACGCGGTCGCCTGATTACAAAAAACTTTGAGCTGCTCTTCTGCTTCTGCTTCTGCTTCTACTGCTGCTGCTTGCGCTTCTTCTTCTTGCCCCTCCTCTTCTTCCTTCTCTTCTGCTGCTGCTTCTGCTTCGCAGGTACACGTCAAGTTCTGCAACTTTGATTAAAAATTCCACTAATAAACAAACAAAACATGCAAACAAACAAATAAACAGAGCAATGCCATTCCCCAGTTACCTTTCGTTCTCCCTCCATCTCTATCCCTTTCTGTCTCCCTCTCTCTACTAGCGTTGACAGTGTGTAGCTAGGGTATTATAGAGTGGGCTGCGTGATATGTGGGAAAATTATTGTGGTAGAATAAAAATCTTTGAGAGATAAAGAAAATTGACAAAGGCTTAAAAACATTTTTTTAAGTCTTTAGGAATATTTTAAAAATTTGAAAGTTGTATTATATATTCAAAAATATATGTGAATTTATATAACATTTACTTAATTATTATTATTCAATTTACATAAAATATTTTTGACTTTTTTATGTACATTTAAAAATATTTGTTGAATATTTTAAATATTGCCGATTTCATAAAAGTTTTTTAAAATATTAATAAAAACACCAATACCTTACAAAATGTCTATATGCACTTTTACGTCGCCCGTTTCACTCACTTGTCACGTTGCATCACGCACGTCTCACGTGACTCACGCTGCCATCGCTGGCTGGTTACCTGAAGACGCTGGCCAAACTTTTGGGACGCTCAATAAACATTGCGTTTAACAAAACTTTGTTTTTATATAACGCTTCTTTTTTCCCCGTTAGTTGCTCTTTGCACTGCACTTGTGTGTGCGCATGTGAGTGTGTGTGTATGAGTGTATGTATGTGCCACCATTTTGTTGTGTAAACTTGTTTCATGCAAGCGACGAAGGGAGAACTGAAGCTGAAAGTTTGTCGAGCTGCTGTTGCAGCCATTTTGTAAATTTTATGTGTATTATATTTGCAAATTTGCCTTGTTTATTTATGCGCGAGAGCATAATGCACACACACACGCACACACAGACATATACACACACATACAGAGGCACACACACACGTGGCTGCTACATATGCGGGAAATTTGGCGCTGCGCATAATGCAGCCGGCATTGTTGAACTTTGCACTTTAATTGCAATTGCAACACTGGCAACAATGAGTTGGCAAATTGATTAATAAAATAAATGGCAATTAAGGCGGCAACACGCCCACTTGCTCAGCCTGTGCATACGTGTGTGTGTGAGAGAGGGAGCATACTAATTGCATATTTAATGCATTTTAACGGTACACTTGACTTATTCATTGAGGCATAAATTGATGCATAAATCTCGTTTGCTTCCACTAGAAATACCCTGTAAAAGCAGAGCAGTGCATATGATAGGTTTGAGCAGATTGTGGAGTCAGTATAGTACCTCTTTGTAGGGTATTCATACTCAGTTCCCCTGCAGTTTAACATTGCTTTGCTTTAATTAATTCCACTTGCTTCATTGCTGCAAGCTCCAAATTAGTTCAACAACGGAAATCATCATAAAAATCATTTTCATCTCAATGAAGTGAGAAATTTTGATTGCATTTGGCAATAACAACAACAGCAATAACAACAACAACAGCTGATTACACTAATTAACAGCAATAATTGCAGTATTTGCTGCATTTGCTGAGTTTATTAAAATTTAATTGCAGAAAATTCGATTAGCATTTGGAATTTGTATTGAATTGATTCGCATTAAATAATATTCTTGGCAATAAGTTGTTCAAGCTCTTAAATGTATTAAGTATTCATTTTATATTCTATATATATTTCATTCCCTTCGACAAACATTTTTCTGGAATTCTTTGCGAAAGGCATTTTCGGAATTTGCTCGCAGAAATACTTTTGAATTCATTTCAAACATTTGCTCGCTGCTCTTAAATGTCAGTTTGCTTTCTCGCAAGACATTTAGCATCACTCAAGAGTCAACGGCATGCACAGCACACTCAGACATGCACACACACACACGCACACTCATACGAACACACTTAGACTCTGACGCGCACTCACATTTATTATATTATGAATGTCTGGCACATACTCGTCGTATACTTGATACTTGAATTGTGCTCACTATTCGAATTGCTGTCTGCAATTTGCTAACATTTTCAACTGCTGAGTGGCAACTGAGGGGGGAGATGTGTGTGGGGGGCGGGGCACTTTCCATTGGCACTCGGAGTGCCCATTTTGAGGCACTCAAGACGGCTCGCTGGCGCACCCTGGCAACGCATACATCAATCGATGTGATGAGAGCTTGAGGAACTTTGGCAACTTTGCTGTGCCCCCTCCCTCCCTCTCTCTCTCTTCTGCTGCCTCCTCTTCCCTTGTGTTTTATTTGTTTTACAATTTTCTTCAATTATTTTAATGCAACAAATATGTCGGCGTATTTCGTGCTCAAAGGAATTTTTTTCCAGTTTAGGCTCAACGTTTCTTTTCTTTTATGACTTTTACTTTTGCCAGTTTACGACACTCACGCACACACGTGTATAAGGCAAACTGTGTCACTGGCGCAAGTCAAAAAGGGGCTGGGGGTGTGGCAGCAAGCTGCTGGCGACGTCGCTGACTTGCCACAAGAAATCAATCAAACATTGCCGCAACAAAAACAAGCAAAGCAAAGCAGGAATAACAAAAGGCTCACGCGATGCTCATCAATTGCTGCTTGTATAAGTTCTGCTCATGTGTGAGGTATGTGTTTGTAGGAGTGTGTGTGTGTGTGGGGGTGTGTGTGGGTTGTGCCTTGTCTGTCTGGCTTTTGTGTTAGCTTAGTGCAATGCAAACAAAGGACAATGCTGCCTGACGTGCACTGTAACTGTGAGCTGCAGTCAACTGTCATTGCACTCGCTCTCCCACACCTGCCTCTTCCCCACCTTCCTCTCTCTTGCTTCTCTCTTCTCCCCCCTCTGCTGCCTGCCACTGCTAAGCTTGTTGCTCTTGCTGGCACTGCTGCCTGTGCAGCTCTAACACGACTGACACACTTTTCATGCTACAATAAGCCATTATAATGAATGTAACCAGGCAGACAGTGCCAGAGAGAGAGGGAGACAGCATAAGCCCAAATACCAACACACAGACAGACTGACTATGGGCAAAAGTTAGAAAATAAAAGCAAAACGAAACTCGCTCGGCAAATGCTGCTGCTGACTTCGTAATGCTCTTTGTGATAGATGTCCCAATGCATTTTCATCCATCACAAAAAGCACCAAATAAGCTGAATGCAAATGTGCCTCATGAATGAAGAGTCGCCTGTGTGTGTGTGTGTTTTTGTGTGTGTGTGGGGCTCTTGCATAATTAGCCAATTGTACAATATCTAGAGTTGCCAGCAAGGACAATTGCAGTGCCATAAGACAGCAAGTTGAGCTCAGGTCAACAGAGGCAGCATAGGCAGCATGAATACAGAAGAGTGATAGAGAGAGAGAGGAGGAGAGAGAGAAGGAGAAAGAGGAGGAGAGAGAGTGGGAAGGAGAGTGGGAGAGGGAAGAGAGGGAGGCCGTTTGTATCATGAGTTTACCTATTATTATTTACAACTTGAGCAGGCCTGCGGCTTGAGGAGCTCAAGTAATTGGCACTGAGACGTTCGCACACACACACGCCGCATGCCACATGCCACAAGAAGATAAATGACAGATGGCAGATGGACAGCCAGAGTAGGAGCAGCACAGACAGCCAGACAGACAGACAGTTAGTTGTGCGTGGCAATGGGCTGGACAAAAGGGGCTTAGGCACCCTCATTTGTCACGTGATTTTATAAACTGCAAATCTTGCGAGCGTGTGCGTTGCCAACGTCTTGTTATGTTGCTGGTCAATTTCGCTTGTAATCCCTTTGAGCCAAGCACAAACACACACACTGTACACACACATTGGCACATCAATATGGGCGCACAGAAGTGACAACTCTAATGCCAGCTTGTTTGTTTGTCTACATAATTGCCCTAGCTCTGCATGATGAGCTGGAGTGAAAGGGAAGCAGAGGAAGGAAAGGGAAAGGAAAAGGAGCGACTGATTGGGTGTCTCATTTGCCTAAATGCCGCATTGTTGGTCTTAGCCTGTAGGCCAGGCTTAAGTTGGCTAGCTGTGCATATGGGGGATTGCTACCTCTCTCTCTCTCTCTCCCCCCCTCTCCCTTTGCACACATTAATTATAAAAGATACGAGCCAAAACTGAAGCCACAAAATTGCAGTTGGCATTAGCTGGACGGAGCAGAAGTTGACAGTGCTTTCCCTTTACAGATTGACTATAATCTTGCATTTTCCTTTATGAGTTGCCTTTGCTCCCTTCTAGACTTGCCTATGCTCCCCTCCCCTCCCCTTGAAGTAATGTCTAAATTACAATTGGCACAGAGGCTCAAGTTGCCTGTCAATTTTGGCTTGACTGTCTTCAAACTTGAGTGAGCTGCAGCCAAATCAAGTTAAACGAGTTTAATTTCAGTTAAGCAGCAACTTGAGATCTTCTCTTTTTCTTTATATTACTATAATATTATCAAGAGTGAGCACCCCCTTCTGCACTGTCATCTGGCTGTCAACATTTTGGTTGCTTTATTGAGCGCATGAAATGCTCCACATATACTTCATTTCTGCTTTGCATATGTGGCGAATGTGTGCGAGCTTACGCAGCTCAACATTCTTAATATCTTGCAGTAGAGAAAAGGAGAGAAGAGGAAGGGAGAGGAGTCAGAATGGGGTGTGTGACAATGTCGTAGATTTCCAAATGCAGCGCACGAGTTTTGCATTTCAAAACGGCTGCAGCGGGAATTTCTGATTGTCTCTTCCTCTGCATTTCTCCAGCTCCAATTCCTTTGCTAGCTACAGCTCTTTCACTCACTCCCTTTTCTTCAACCCTCCTCCTTTCTATCTCTCCTCTCTCTCTCTCTTGTTTTATCTCTCCCTCCCCTCTCTCTCTTTGTTTTTCTCTGCTCTTTAAAATTAAATTTGTGCTTGAATTGGCCTGCAGCTGCCTCGCTCACTTGCATTCAATTGCAGTTGGCATATATTGCGCATACGCCTCGTTGGCCAACAGAATTAGCAAATTGCAAATATTTAAACGGCTTCAAATGATATTTATGACAGGTTCGTGCGTGTGTGTGTGTGTGTGTGCGTGTGTAAGCCTGTCTATCAACTGTTGTTTGCACAAGGCAACCGAAAACTTTGCCGCCGCATAAAAATCACGCATACGCCAGGTGCCTGCACGCCTTCTGTGTAATGTATTTATAGCGTGCCCCTACACTGCTCTCCAGGTGTGTCTCTGACAGTGTGCGTGTGTCCGTGTGTGTGTGTGCTTGTGAACTGACAAGCCAATTAAATCTGACATACATAATTAAGTGATATTGCGTCGCCCAAGGCGGCGGTTGAATTGCATTTTTAATTATGGTCGAAAAGGAATTTATTACCGCATTGTTTGTGCCTCTCTCTCTCTCCCTCTCTCTCTCTCTCTCTCTCTTCGGTAAGCTGTCTAAACTTATGCCTATTTTTAATTGCACAATAATTATGCAATCAATGAGGCATGAAATGTCAAGGGATTAATGTGAGCAACAACTGAAAGAAGATTATATTTGCAATATGTTCAAAACAATCAATGGAGGCTAAATTAAATTGTAGCTAATATTAATCTGTTAAATTTATGTTAAACAATTAAAACTGTATTGGCAAATTGCAAGTTATGTTTGAATTAAATACTTGAAATGCCAACTACAACCTCCTCTTAATACCTTAGCAAACTTCTCTACTCTTCTTTCATTTAAATGCAATTTAAACACATATTTATAAATATGAACATAATTTCATTAACATTTCCTCCTCAAAATGTTGCTAAATATTTGTCTGCTTTGCTCACCTGAGTTTGCGCTCTTTTGCTTTCTATAAATACTGAGAATATTACCAAAACTGAATATCGTATTTCATGGCCAGAGCAAATCATTTAAGCACTGACAAAATACATGAGACAAATACATTTTGCACAGAGCAGACACTCATGGCAAACCTCCTGCTGTCTATGAACGTGTGCACACTCATATATATTCACACACACAGTCACACCCACACACACACACCTTCACACACACGTCGTAGTCATCTGTCCGTTGTGCTGGCACGTGCTGACAGCAATGCATCCAATCAGCTCGTTGAGGCTGTGCGACTCTGTGGCACCCCCGGGCTCCATCATCTGCAATGCATATGCTACATTAATCTCGGCACCTCCCTGCCACAGTCCCCCCCTCTGCAGCAGCTCTTGCGCTTTGTGCTTAATGTCGTGCTATTAAAAACAAATTTATTGCCTATAATTAAAATTCGTGCCAAGCAAACAGCGAAAAGAAAAGCGAGAAATTCAAGAAAAAAGCTCAGAGATTCGCCGGAAAAAAATAAAGTAAAATTCCACAAGAGTTTTTGCGGAAATCGCTGGAAATCAAGCAAAAAGTGCTTGCATATATGCATGTGTGTGCGTGTGTGTGTGTGTTGTTTTTCTTGTGCACAATTTAAGCCAAATTGCATTAAAACGTTGGCACAAAGTGTGTCAGCTGTGCGTCACAATTTCAACGAACTGCCCTCGATATGTTTGTGTGTGTCATCTGGCCACGCGTTTATTAATACCTGACTCGGAGGCGCGCTAAAAAGTCTGTGATGATTCATGCACGTAAAATTGAATTGACAACGGTGCGGATGAAAATTATTGAATGATTTTTACGCTGTGACTAATTAGTTGGCAGATGGAAAAGGGGAAATTGAAAGATATGTATGAGTGATGTGCGGGAAGATAAGTTTAATTAAAGTTAATATATGTAATGTGATTTAATATGATATGATATATATGTATAATATAATATGATATAATATATATATATAATATAATTGAGTCCAAAATATTCTTAATTAAATTCATTTCTTCTTATTTAAGTTTCTTTTCAATAAATTCTTGTTTTTACAAATTAAATAAATTGTTTTTATTAAAATAAACACCCGGCTGACCTTAGTAGACATTAAACAAATATAAAAATAAATAAATAAAAAATAAAATAAATAAAGGATTTTCTCACATTTACCTGCTTCAACTTGCCTTCACTTTAGCTCTTGTTATTTATTTTCTGTATTTATTAAACTTTGCTATTTATTAATACAACTTTATCAACTCTGCGATCTACTTCTCTCTCTCTTACTCTCTCTCTTTCTCTCTAATCTCTCGATCCACCCACGCATTAAGTGCTGGCATTGCGCCACATTGCACTCGCATTTAATGCGCGTTCATTTGATTTCTCTCTCGCTGCCTTCTTGTTGATTTAGCAATTCTGTATTAATTTGTTGCTGTTAGCGATTTTCAATTATGATATGGTTATGATTCGCTGGCACCGCCCTCTTTCCGCCCACCCATCGAGATACCTTTTCGTGCTGGCAACAATGCGCCGTATGCGCAATATAGTTTTATTTGCAGGCAAAGTGTAATTTATGGGCCATACGTGGCGAGCATTTATTACGTGACCAGCGGTGTACAACAACAACACAGCCAGCTTTTGGCTTTTAATGTGCATAATTAAGCATTAATTACACTCACGTTCGGTCTGCCTCTGCCTCCCCCCTCTCTCTCATCTCTTTCTTTCTCTGTCTTGCTGCGTTCCTTTTCATTGTTTGTTTTTACAGCGCTCATTTATCTCATTCCCAGACGGCGGAGATCTGCCGGTCTGCCTGCCTGGCTGCCACTGGCCACAGCCCACTGTGGTCGTTTAAGCGATGACCATTTGACCAGCCAAACCGCTGCTGCTGCGCGGCACATTGGCAAACCATTCGCACAGTTTAAGCGTTTAATTGCGAATTTATTATGCTTATTTTGTGGCGAACGCGTTGGCCATTTCGTAATTGATTGACCTGCCCTGATATCGGTCTGAAAGTGAAACTGGCCAAAGAGTCGCGGCCGGCAGCCACAAAAGCCGACGGGGCCAAGCTGCCTGCACATTTGTCATGACATAATGACCTTCATTTCATCGAAGTTGTTGTTGATGGGCAAGGCGAGGCAAAGATTGAGCAAGCCTTGATTGGCTTAGTGTGGAGATGTTGAAAAGATTTCTGTTGGTAAAGGAGAAACAAGAGAAAAAATAATTAAAGTATATTCCTCAATCTTAGAAGATTTTTTATAATTAGAAGAATATTATTATAGAAAGATAGGGTAGTAAAATTCTTAGTTATAATATTTAAGAAAGTAGCACAATATTCTACACTTATTAACAAAAAAATGTCTTGCATATTTTTAGTTTTGTAATTAAACTTGAAATTGCTTTCATAATTTGCAGTTTTAGTTTCTTTGATGTTGCTCTACTTTTGCCCGCGTTTTTTACAATTTCTTTTCATTGCATACCCTGTAAAAAGTTTGCAGAGGAAATAGAGCAGGTAGCACTAGTTTTGTTATGTTTACAGGGTATTTGCAAGCCAACTATGCCAACTTTAAACGTGCTTTGTTGTGTTTTCAGTGGAATACTTCAATGGATTATATTCTCTTCATACTTTGCTCTGACTTTTTCTCTTCCTACCTTGTTCCGCCTCTTCCTGACTTTCTCTGCCTCTTTCTCTTCCTTTATCTCTCTCTTTCTCCTTCCTGCTGTGTCTCCTTTTGGAAAACAAAAAGTCATTTCAATGCCCACTGCCACAGAGTAATTTAAAGCGTTGCGCTCCAATTCGCCGTTAGGCGCTGCCGATGTCTTTTTTGCCTCAACGAGAATTGTCACACGCTGCCGCAGTTGCTGCCTACACCCGCCTCTTGCCTGACCATCGCCCCCTACCGCCCCCCTGCTGTCCACTAGCTGTGCGGCGCTATGTCATGGCCACGCCCACTTTGGCACAGTCAATGCAAGCGCCTTTGAAGTTTTCCGCCTTTTGCGGTTTTTTCTTGTTTTCGTCGTCGTCTTCTTTACCTCCCCCCTTGCTTACTCTCCTTCTCTCACTCTCTCTCTCTCACTTGCTGGTGCTTGGCTTTTATTTGTCTTCAATTAACATTGCAACATGCCACTTGTGCCACTTTTCTCTGTGCCTTGTCTTGTTCCATTTGGCATTTTCTTCTTGTCTTTTTTTTTTATATTTTTTTTGCTTTGGTTTTCCTTTTCTCTGGCCCGCCTTCTTTCTTTTTTTTACGTTGTCATCGGCACCCGCAGTGTGTCAGCTTATTTATTAGTTTTGTTCGCTCCCGCTGCTTCTGCTGCTGCTTCTCCTTCTGCTTCTAACTTATTTTTAATTTACAAGTTTTTTATGCGCTGCTTTGACAACGCCCTGACAACGCTGCCGACTAATGAAAGCCTCAACAACTACAAAAGCAGCAGCAACGGCAGCATTTTTTTGCCTTTTCAACTTTGCGCTTTTATGCAACGCCGACGGTGGCCCTTTTCCACTTCCTCTGCCTCTGCTCTTCTTCTCTCTGCCCCCTCTGCGGCCAACCTGGGGTCGAAAGTGTGTCAAATGCAATATTATTATTTATGCTTTGACTCGTTTCATTTCTTTGGCTTATTTGCCTTGCACTTTGTGTAATTGACAAGTTTGTTGCATACTTTTCGGCTCCAGTTGGGTCGATGTGGAATGAGAGGGGATTGCCTGCCAATAATTGCAAATGGCGTTGCCGGACAAAGTTGAACAAAGTTGTGTGCAGTAAAGAAGAGAAAGAGAGAGAGGGAGGGAGAGAGAGAGAGAGAGGGAGGGAGAGAGAGGGAGAGAGAGTTATGCAACTGTTGCCAGCGCTCGCTCTGATTGAGATTGAGATTGCGACAGAGCAAAGGCAACTTGTTTATGGCTTTAATTAGCTAAAGTTCTAAAGATAAAATATACTTGTATGTGTGTAGAAATATATATAGATATATGTTTATACTTTATATTTAATAAGTGAGTTTATTTTATTTTCATCTGTGCAGATGTAGAAACTGCTGCCCTATCTTGCCTTGCTTTCTTCTTCAATTTTTCATGTCTCTTTGCAGAAGTAGAGGCAGCAATTGTCTTACTTCTTTTATCCCTTTCTTCTTAAGTCTTCGTGCAGAAGAAGAGGCTGAAATTCACTTGTCTTCCTTGCTCTTTCTCTTCCTCAAGTCACAGAAGAGCTGGCTTATCCTGTATTACTGTAATTTGCAGCTCAGCTGATTACCAAGTCACGCTGCGTATACTTAACCTCGAGTCGTGTATAGCCAAAATGTTTGCACACTTTCGCGCATTGTTTTCCGCTTTTAAAGCTCATCAAATGTTAATGACTCACTCCCTCCCTCTCTCTCTCTTCCCGCAGGTCGCACACACAATGCCAACTATGCACTCTACCACATCGGGCAGCCCGCCACGGCGGGTGTCAAACAGTTTGCAGAGACGGGCAAAACGGAGCTGCTGGACAGCAATGCCGGGGAGCAGCAGCAGCAGCAGATGCAGGCACAGGCACAGAAACCGGCAACAACAATGCCAGCAGAGAGCACGACAGAGCGCAGCGTATTCGATGAGTTTATCATGCCGGCCATACAGCTGGGAGCGGGTCGCAGCGAGGCCAAAGTGTTTGTCGACAGTAATCACAGTTTGGTATCGCTAATGACGCGAATTGTGCCCTCGCCGGATTGGTTCATAGGCGTCGACTCGTTTGAGGTAAGTGTGACGAGAGGGGAGGGGGTCGGAGTCAAGTTCAAACAGAAATCAATTGCAATGTGGATTTTTTCTTGCAGCTTTGCGTTGGCGGCTCGTGGATTGACACTGTCACCGTTGAATTGGATCCACTTGATGCGGGCACCGACAACGGGTTCACCTTCACCGCACCCAATTGGCCAACAGCACCGCAGGGTGTCATTTATCGCATAACCTCGCGCTATCCAGCCCATCCGGCGGGCAGTTTCTACTATCCCAAGAGCAAGCGGCTGCCGCCCATTGCCACGTTCCAGTTCATTAAGGTAGGAGAGAGAGAGAGGGAGCTCTTCAGCAATGTAGTATATGCTTTAACAAGTTAATTAACTGCAAATTAGCAGTCAAAATGTTCCCCCCTCCCCTCCACCTACTCCACACAGTGCCCCTCTACAACCCTAATGAGTTTTCATGCACGGGAAAAAAGCCAAAAAAAGAAGAAAAAATAACGAAAACAGGCGAGAAAAAAATCAAAGTGCTAATGAGCCATTAGCATTACAATGGCCCCCTAAAACATGTGTAATGGCATCCTCTGTGAGTGTGTGGGGGGTGGGGGAGGCAGAGTGAGATAGAGCGCACACTGTGTGTGTGGTAATGTTGCTGCTTATTATAAATCAGCTGCTGCAGCTGGCGCGAAAAGAATTTGGGTTAAAGGGCAAAAAAATACAATGCTAATTACATTAAAATTATATGCACAAGCCTGACATGTGTGAATTAGTGCAGAAAAAAAGTGGTTAATGTAATGAATTCTTTATGTTCTTTGTAATGCGAACAGGTGTAGTTTTGGTAGAGGAATGTAATGGCAGATATGCAGAGCTTTGAAAGTGATGGAGTATAGAGAGCATTAGAAGAGGGAGCAGTTTTTCTAATAACTTCTATTTTTGGTACAGATCTATATTTATTTTGATTTAAAGTCAGTTTTCCAGTACCTATAGTGACAGGTTTATCAGGTTAAACATAATCTAACAATACCAAACATGTTCCCCAAATAATCAGAAAAAATGTAGCATACTTTTAAGCGCAATTTTAAACAGCAACTTCAGCTCTGCAAGGCATATTGAGCATAGGAGTAACAACAAAGGATTAAATACAGATAAGTTACCTTGCGCATTCTCTAAACAGGAACTTCAACTTGCCACACACTAAATAAGAGTGCAAAGAAGCTTTAAGCATTATATTTTATAGATGTCCTAAGAACCTTTTGCATATGTTCGCCTCTTCTGCAGATATGACAATCAAACGTAGTACATCTTATCTTTAAGATACACCTTACAGTTTCTCTATCATTTCAAGATAGCAAATCAAAATGCTCCTCTCGTTTCCCCTTGCATTCCCATACTCATCGAATACAGCCCAACTCCACTAACTACCCTCTCTACACACCTTCAACTTCATTGAGCTCACATCGCTTTGCGCTTTAAGTGCCTCCGCGAGGGCTGTGATTAGAACTCTCGCGTGAGGAGTTGCCAATTAGAATAAGCAGAGAGAGAGTGCGCTAGGGCATTCAATAAATTATAGGTAAATCGCCATTATGCTATCTTAGTTGCATTATCTTAGTTTGCCATAACCATTAAAGGCGGCCAGGACTTTGCCTTGTTGTGCCTTGGCACTTGTACCTCGTCATGAAAGGGACCTTAATAAACGCCAATCCATTAGCTGCCACAAATCGTGAACGTGCAACATTACCGGACACAATGGTAATGCAAAATTTGCTATGCTTAAGGGATGAGGGAAACAAGAAGAGCAACTAGAGCGGGCACTAAAACTGCCTTCCCCACACACACACACACCCACACACACACACACACACAGGGAGAGCAGGCAATTCGAGCAGTCAGGCATTGTAATTATATTGCTGGACGTACGAGGTTCTGAAAGTGCGGCACTTACACTTACAATACAGAGGCGTAGCCACAGTCCCCCTCTGCCCCCTCCCCCGTCTCGTGCTTCGACAATGGGGCAGCAACAACCGACGCTCATCAAAATTGCTTTTATGTTCGACCGAGAGACGCACATAAAATTTACGCCCTACGCTTCTGGCAGATGTTTCGACTACGTTTGCATAGTTTACTTGCCTCAGTCGCAGCTCTCGGGGGCTGCCCACTGGCGTGGACATTTGTGCGTGGGTGGCAGTGGCACTGAGAGTGGGCGTGGCACTCGCTCCTGCTGCTGCCATGCACACGCTGTACGTGTGGTCATTATTCTTTATTTGTTGCCCAGCTTGGCAGCTTTGCTTTGCCATTGGCTACGCTTCTAGTAGTTTCTTTTCCTCCTCTTCTCGTCTTCTTCTCCTCCTTCTTTTCTTCATCCTCTTGTTGTTGCTTTTGTAACGCCTTTTTGACACTACTAATTCTAGTTTTATTTTGTCGACTCGTGCTTGGGGTGCTGGGGGTGCCCTAAAATTGTCGACTCCTTCCGTTTGTCTTTCTTTGGGGTAGCAGGGCATGCAAGAGCAGTTTGTTGGCTTGTGTTGAAGGTGCTAGAGAAACTTTTGTTGGTTATTGAAAGAGGAATTTGTATTTACTATGGGAGTATAGAAAAATAATATATGATTAAAATGATTAGTCTTCTAGCAGACCTTGAAGTAATGAAGATGGGAAGATGGGAAGTCTTCAAAAAGTGAAGCAAATATTGTTTTAATTTAAGTAGAGAGTGACAGCTAAAGATCTTTTGTTCTACACCATTAAAGGGTACCTAGTGTGCGCTATAGCTGGGCAATTGTAGGAGAGCTCTGCTCCGGTTAGCATTCTAGCTACTTTTGTTTATGGCCAACGAAATGGAAAGTTATTTACTTACGTTGAATGCTCGTCTGCTTCATTTTATGGCCAAGACATGTGGGCGCAGCAAGGCCAAGTTCTAAGTACAAGTAGTTATGTATGCCATAGAGCTGCAGCTGTCTCTCTCTGTGTGTGTGTGTGTGTGTATGGGGCGTGTTGCTTGGGTAATTATGTGTTGATTTGCTCGGGCATTAAATTCTTAAATTCACGTCGAGGCAAATGCCAGAAATGTTTGTGTGCCATTTGCGCGCAGCAAATCTCGGATTGGAATGAAATGGCAGCGAGAAAGGAATGCGAGGGGAGTAGGGGGAGAGAGCAGAGGGGGGGGGAATATGTAGCTACGTAGGCCGTGCTGTTTGGGACTGAGGCTGAGGTGGATTTGGATCTGGGTTGGTAATCCACAAGGAATTTCACAGTTTGGTTCCTTTTTTTCTGCCTCGCTGTTGTTATATGCGGATTATGTCTGTGTGTCTCTATCTGTGTGTATTTCTGCGTGTCTGTGTGTGTGTTTGTAAGTGTGCATGTATTTTAATGCCAGCAAAGCAACACGCGGCCGCTGTCGACGCATTTGCAAAAGTGAAGCTAGCAAAAGGTAGACACACGATAAGCTCAAGCAAAGAGCAAAAAAACAGCGCAATAACAATGAGCAGGGAAGGGCAGAGAGTGGGGGGAGGAAGGGCAAGCAGCGAGGGGTGTGTATAGAAAATGACAGAAACCCAAACAAATAAATTAAAATGCGCGACAGCGCGCCCAACAAAAGTTTCAGTCAGCCCCAGCCCCAGCCCAGTCTGCCACATCTAAACAGACCCTACAGCAATGTGTGGCATATAGTATATATATGCCTAAGCTAGACACACCTGGGCTGCTGCTGCAGTTGTGGCACTGTCTGTGTGTGTCAATATTTGCCACAAATTGAAATTAGCAGCGCGTTAGACGCACCTGTGCGCGGCAGGAGGAGAGCAATTGCCCTGCTCGTTCCTGCCCAGCCTTGGCTGGCTTTGCTTATGCCCTGCACATAATCCGCGTAAATTAATATGCTGCACACACACACATAGAGAGAGAAGTGAGCAAACACACACATACTCACGTGCCACATTTGCTCTGTTTGAAACGTTTCTCTTTTGTTCCTTTGCAGCTGAAGGAGTACGAGCTGAGCGAGGTATTCAACATTGCCGAGGACGATCGCAAATACGAGACAGTGCAAACGCAAACACACCTGGATGCCGAGCACAATCACGTCGAGATGAACAACGAGCTCTCGGCCAGCATCGAGAGGGAGCGCCAGCAGCAGCAGCAACAGCAGCAGCAGCAGCAGCAGTTGCAGCAATTCGATGACGAACGGCAGCGCATACGCTCACAGTTGTTGGCCAAAATGAATCCCATGTGAGTAGCACAATTCATATTTATTAAGGGGCGCCTAAAAGCAAGCTTTAAAAATAGCTCACCATCGATTTGTTGACTCCAAATATAGCGCAGTCTGTGAGTGCTAATCAATAAGTAAACGCCATTAATTAATTATGAATTAATCAACAATGAAAGCTGAAATAATTTTCAGCTTAGGCTGAAGTTAAATATAGAACAAGTTGTGATTTATTGCTGTGGCAAACGTGGCGTATGCGTAATGTGGGTGCTTTTTCCCTTGGTGTTGCTGCTACAGTGATTTGTTAGCTGTGCAAACTAGTTAAGTTGTCTGTTTGGCCAACGTGACGTATGCGCAATGTGAGCGACGGCACGCAGCTGAGTTGTAACTGCAACGGCATCCGCATAGAGGCAGCATCAATTTGCCGCACTTAACATATGCGGCAGGTGTGCAGAGCACTAGGAGTGGGGGGTGGGGGCAAGTGGAGAGGCACTTTCAACACATCTCAAGCAGTTGGCAGCCGGAAAACACCCAAGGCAACAAACAAACAAAAGCAGCTTTCTAGCACACTTGAAAGCACATTACACCACTTCCAAGGGGGCAGCAGAGCAAGGGGAAGAGAAGAAGGAGGGGGAGGGAAGGCAGGCAGCTCTCTGAGTGGCATAGACACTGGCTGAGATCGTGGCACGTAGCCGGTTAATGCTGCATCTTTAAAAAGCTTGGCCCGAACTGAGGCACAACTAAAGACTGCAAAATCCAACTTCAATGTGGGCGAAGTGAGGCAGTGGGGAAGCTAGCAGAATGTCCTCGGCGTGCGAGGGAGGCAGGCGCAAAGGCAAACTACAACTAATCCAGTGCCAGCTACACAAGGTGCCTCCTGCCTCCTTTCTCCCTTTCTTCCTCCTCCTTGCGTGCTACTTTGGCTGCTGGAGTGGATTTTTGGCACCATTGGCACTGGTAACCTGCATATTTAATGACAAGCCCAGTCCCCCTGGCGAGAGGGGCGGGGGAGGAAAGGCAGCAAAGGGGGCGCGTACGTGTTCGAGTGCCAAGAAAACAGAATCCAAACCCGAACAAAGTAGAAACTCTGCCAGGCAGTCCGGGCTAAAGTGCCTGCCCCACCAGCCGCTGTCGCCTCTGGCACATGCGTGGGCGTGGCAGTAGGAAGGCGGGAGGGGGGAGGACAGCTGGAGAAACAAGTGCGAAAACAAAAAAGCAATTGGCAAGCTGACAAAAGCGCCAAAAGCGCAAGCTAAATCCAATGCCAAAACCTGCTCGGACAGTGTAATTACTTGCAATCTTATCAATGCTGCGCACTCCGCTCTATAAAAAGGCATAAAGCACTTGCCAGACCCATCGCCCACACGCAGTGACAGGCAGACAGACAACAACATGCTCGCGGTGCTGCCAGCAACCATCACGCTCATTGCGCTGAACAGCGCCTGCAACATGCCACCACGGCAACAACAGCAGCAACTGCAGCAGCGGCAGCTTCCACGTGAGCATATGAGGCTTAAACAGGCTGTTCATCTCCTTCAAAACTCAACTAATTCACAGCTAAACAACAGCAACAGCCTCAGAAGCAGCCTCAGAAGCAGCCGCAGAAGCAGGCGAAGGCAAAGAAAGTGAAAGCGCAGAAGAAGCAGAACACGGTGAAGGCGCCTAGTTATAGAAAACTCGATGTGGATTAAGGTGCTTCAAGGCACGAGATTAATAAAGTAAAATACTGAACAGCTTAAAGATTATATAAAATGTTATGTGATCAATCAGTTTAACAAATCGAACTCAACTCAACAAGAATGTACTGTGGTTTCTTGATCTTACATTGAAAGAAGCATGAAGAAATTATGTCAGGTGTTCTTGTGGGTACCCAAAGTGCGTTTGTTGATTCCCTTCTTAAAGTTAATTGAGGTTTAAGGGATATGTTAAACTATATTTAAACTGTACATATCTTAACAAACACTAAGATAAAGGTTTTTCTTGAAGTACTTGGACCTTACTTTATCCTCTTTCACTTCTTAGTCGTGAACGCACTTTGCAAGTCAAAGTTTGTTTTATTCTTAAACTTTTATCTGATGTTTAAAGAACTAAAAAAATAGTTCATTAAAAGTCCAAGATTTCTCAATCAAACTGAATACATTTAATTGAATTCATGTTGAACACATTCTGTTTAAAGGGGAGACTCTAAAAAGGTTTACCTTTTCTGTTCATAAGATCTTCACTACAGTCTTAGCTTAAGTATTCATTGTTAGCAAAAGACAAAGTTCCACACGAACTAGAACTACCTTTCTTACTCTAAAGCACACCTCTCACTCCAAGGTAAGCCAATGAACTTTGTCTATGACTAAGCTATAAACATTTATCCATGACGTCATGACTTCTCATCGTCTAATCAGTAGCCACACCAAATAGACAAGTAGTAGTAGCAGCGCAGTGGACATCTTTGATTCATTGCATTGACTATCTTATCAATGCCCCCCGTTGCTGGAGATAGCCTTATAAAACTCGAGCAATCGCCAGGCAACAGCAACAGTAAAGCGAATATGTCCGTGCCGCCAGCAACACTTGTGATCATTGGCGCCGCAGCCAACAACAACAACCGCAGGCAGAAAAGAAGCCAACAAAAGAGTAGTAAGAAGAAGAGAAATAGCTAAATTAAACGGCAATATAATATGCTAATTCTTGTAATATCTAGAAGTGCCAAAGCAGAGCCAAACAGAAGCCAAACAACAGCAGACAGAGCAAGCGAAGGAGAGGGAGAATGAGAAGGAGAAGGAGACGGAGAAAGACAAGTCGCATAGTTGTCGAATCAGTTAGGAGATATCGGCAGGTTTATCTTATCGGTTAGCATTGTGACTAGTTTGCGAGGAGGATTTGTGGCATGAAAATATATTTGCAATGACATAAACAAGAGACTATAAATTGACTTGGTCACGACTGAGGAATTTTAGTCGAGTGACATAACGAAAACGAAACGGAACAATAGAAATTATAAGGAAGGAGATCGAGAGACAGCAGGAAGATGGACGACACAACAACAACGACAGAAACAACGACAATAATTGAGGAAATTAGCCCAAATGGATCGATAATCGAAGCAATCGAAGTTGTGGAAGCAACAACAACAACAGAAGCAACACCAGTTGCCACGTCGCCAACGCCAGCATATCGTTATCATCATCCTCATCATCATCACCACCATCATCATCACCATCAGCATCAGCATCATCATCATGAGAAACAACAGTCGACTTTGGTTATCACCGATGTCAGCGATGACCAAGTTATTGTCGCGACAGAGCAACAGCCGGAACAGCAGCAGCAACAGCCACAGCGACGACAGAAGCAGCAAGCACCACAGCCTGCGCTGCCACCACCATTACCCACCTCAACGCCACCTCAGCTCACACCCACTGATGATTCCATTGAGATTGTTTGGCAAACAGATTTGGACGTGGAGGCAGCGCAACCAACAGCGCCCACAACACGCACACGACCTCCATCGTTTGAACTGCAGCCACAGCCCGTCGTGCAATCAGCAGCCAGCAACAGCAGCAGCAGCAGCAGCAGCACCTTTGCAACTGCAACACCCGCTGCTCAGACCAAGCCAGCAGCAACAGTAACACCTCGACCAGCAGCAACTGCTCAGCCAGCAGCAGTGACTCCAATTCAACCTGTTCAAACGGCGATCCTCATAGAGGAGACCATTCAACCAGTGCCAGTAAGGGCACCCGCACCTGCACCTGCCAGCACAGAGCTGGTACTCGTCGGTGTTGTGTCTGAAGACTTCACTGACAGGCAGAGCAAGAGCTACAGGGTAAGCACCGACTTGGCGGAGCCACCTCTGCAGCCCAAGCGACGTTGTTGCCACTGTGTCATTGCCTGAGTGGAGCTACGACTTGGGAGGAATAAATAATAATAAAAATAATAATATTAGTACTGATAAAAATGATAATAATAATAATAATACATACGACAATAAAATAATGAGAATAATAAAAATAATAGGAATAATAAGAATAATAAAACTGAAGGCTGATACATTGCACTACAATTAAAATAGATTAAATAAGACCTGCAAATGTTTTTAGTACCAAAAAAAATATCTGTTGAGTTTGCAACTCTGTTCACTGCTGCTTTCTCCCTCGCACATGTGCTACATACCTGCAGAAACACGCATTTCTATATTTGAATTATTACTTATAAAATAAGTTGTAGAAATCAAGAATGTTTAAACTAGATTTTTTACTTAGCATATGCAAAGATAGGTGTCTAACGTAGGCGTTGGGCGTGGCATTCTGCATTTAATATCTGATTTTGCTGAATGTGCTAAAAAGGCAACTTCATATCAAATTTGGTGTCTCTAGCTATTAGCATAGCTGAGATTAGCGCGTTCATACGGACAAATTTAAGAAAACTCCACTGAAAATCAACATAATATAAATGCCTAATAAACGTGTTGCCTAGGCTGCTGCTGTCTGTGACTTTGTTAGCACTGCAAATGCACTTAAGGCTGATATATTAACCCTTCCCGAGGGGAATTCCACTGAGTTGCTGGAAACAAGCATGCAGAGGAGTCATCGTTGGGCGATGACAAAGCTGCTTTATCGGCATGTGAACTTAAGCTCTGCCTGCCACTGGCTGCAGGCAGCTTATCTAATCGCAGACACAGCGCAGGTTGAAAGCGGGGGCAAACGGGCAGCCAAAATCACCGTCGCTGTCCAGGCGTAATTGATAATTAATTAGCTTGCGAGCGAGGCACAACTCGAGGCGAGCTCGATAAAAAACACACTTGACGGCATTCAGTCAACCGTCAGAAGCCGCTGCGACGAAGCGATGCCCCCACCACCACGACATGGCTATGGCCCAGGACCGCAACGTCTGCCTCCGGGACAAGGTTTTGGACCCAGACCTGGCCCAGGCTACGGTCCCGGACCACCACGAACGAATGTGAATGTGGATGTGAATATCGGAGCACGACCGCCGCCCATTGGAGTGGGCATTGGCTTTGCACCGCCGCCGGTGGTGATTGGAGGACCACCAGTCGTCATTGGCGCCCCTCCGCCACCGGTCATTGTGGAAACAATCGGCCCACCACGACCAACAATTGTGGCAGGCGTGCAACAGCCCGTGGCCACAGTCTACGCGCAGCCAGGAGGGGAAATCTGTTGTTGCACCATTCTATAGACCGAGCTGCAGCTGCATGCGTGTGCGTGTGTGTGTGTGCCAGTGTGATTGATTGTTAATTGATTTGAAATCTATGGGTCTATAATCCTATCTAGTATATACTATATATCTATATCTATATATTTTTCTATATGTTAATAAATTTGTTATGTTTTGTGAGCGCATTTTGATGAGTTTTTCATATTTCTGCTGAATTTGCATAGTGGAAAGTGTGAAATACAGTAATATGTATTATATATGTACTTATACTATATATATAAGTTCTATATGCATACTTTAAGCTGCATAAATTACTATGTATACATATGTTTATGTACCCATCTTATATCTAACATATGCTTATCAAATCAAACTTGAAGAAACTGAACTTCGCCGACAAAATGTTTGTGTTCACGCATTGATTGATAAGTTAAAACTATGTTTAAACTAGATAGAAGGCTCGGTGATAAAAAGTAAAGTATATAAGAAGTAAAGTAACATAATACAAAACTATATCAAATACATATAATATATACATATGTACCATATACCAGTATTTATATAATAATTTATATAATATACTTGGCAGACTGTAAAATTTGTTAATGTTTGGTAGAATGGAAAGCAACCAACGAATTGCTTTAGAATCAGTCATATAACTACAAATATTCTCCTCTTCAAGCGAATACTTTTATGCAGCACTGTCGCATTTGCAAATCCATCACAGTCATGGACATGTTACGACATGTCTGCGCGCGCGACTGCCTCTGGGGGCTGCTGCTTTTCGCATGCAAAAGGCAAATTGCGCATAAAATAACATTTACTTGTTACAGTTTGATGCGCCTGCCTAACGGTAATTGCCATAAACATGATCAACGCAAATTGTTGCTAATAACTGCCTCAAAATACACACACACAGACACTCACACACACACGAGTTAGGGACAAATTTCTTACTTTCTGCAGCAGGCACACAAAAAAAATGTTTGAAATTTCAATTTGTGAATTTTGTTCATTACTTTCATCAGTCCGTCGCCTCGGGCGGAACTGTTTGCGATGCCTTTCCTCATTTTCCACGCATTTGAGGCTTTTCTTTCGCTCTGCTCATGTGTGTGTGTGCGTGTGTTTGTGTGTGTGCTACACGTTTTCAATATCTTTTGCCAATTTGCCTTGGCTCGGTTGTCTTCGCTTCTCCCTTCCTGCTCACACGGTTCTGGTTCCCTTATTTTATTATTATTATTATTTGCGCGATTTTGCACGGCACACGATGGTGTACGAAGGTGTACGGCGCAGGGTGTACGGCGTACGCGGCTTGTGTATGCAAATAAACGAAAAGTGCAGGAAACAAAACACGGAAGTTGGCCAGGAAGGAAGAAAGGACGGACGGACGGACGGAAGGAAGGAAACTGGCGGCGGCACAGCAAATGTTGCTTCTGCTACCTCTGATTCGGGACAGACACACACACACACACACCATACACACACACACACATGGCAGCAAAAGGCAAATTTAAATTGAAATTGTCTACAGCTGACGTGCTGGAATAAGAAACGCGCACACACAGCGAGCGGGTACAGCTTCTGCTTCTGCTACTGCCGGCTAACGCGGCGTATGTGTAATCTGTGATGTGCCTGCTGTCAGTGTGTGTTTGCGCGTGTGTGCGAGTGTATTAAGGAATGTAAATCGCGCTTGTAACGCAGCGTTCTATGCTGCAAGCTACTTAGCAAAGGCATAAAGCAATCCACTTGATTGGCGATTCACCGAAAAACCAGGCGATTAAATTTAAGGTGTATTAGAGATTTAAGTAATGAAATTCTATTTTAGGTATATAAAATAGCGGTATATAATATATATAAAATGAATCAACAAGAATTATATATTCAGTATGCAATTGGATCTATAATAATCAATAATAAATATATAATTTATTGATAAATATACCTCATTAATTTCTTCGATATATATTTATTCTTGTTCAACATCATTAGCCGCACAAATCTAGTTATCTTAGTAAAATATAGTATAGATATTTATATTAATAAAGTAGAGCTGAAGAATACTCAAAGTTTGCTGAGGTTTTTCATATGAAACATTGTTGTTTATCGATATAACATCGATATTTATCCATCTCCAATAAATATCTTAAAGTAAATGCCATTTATTGCAAGCAAACTAAGCATATTTGCTGGCCAAGCTGTTTCCATCTTATGGTCCCTTAATGTTCTCGAAACTTCATAAATATCGAACAACAATATAGCTTAACTATTTGACCGTAATGACTCATCAAATTGCTGGCAACCCTCTCACAATATTTAATAACAATCTGTTCTGCTTCTACTTCGCAGCTACAACAACAGTCAGCAGCCACTGCCGCTGGCCGCCGTCAGCGTGGTGCCCAAGAATGACAAGCATGCGATCTTGCAGAGCATTGCCAGCAGCTACAGGCGCAACGATGTGGCCACTTACAACAGCAACAACATCAACAGCAATAGCAACAACAACACGGCAAAGGATTCGACAGTGGCAGCGTCGCCGCGTCGTCGCGGCTCATTGGCGTCGAAACGGCGTCGCGACTGCCGCGTGAGCCACTGGTCCGAGTGGACGCAGTGCAGCAAGAGCTGCGGCATCGGGGAGATGCATCGATATCGCAAAGTCATCAAACATGGCAAGCGCGGCGGCCGACCCTGTCCGCCACTCCAGCAGTCCAAGTGGTGCGGCAGCGAGCGCAACTGTCATGGCCCGCAGAGCTATTTTAATTGGTAAGTGTGTGCCCCCCCCTTCCCCCTCCCCCACTCCCCTCTCCCTACTGGAAATATTCATTTAATTTTCAACAAAATGTCTGTGCCTGCAGGTCCGATTCCGATACATGAACACGCTCAGTGCCGGACGAACGCGATATATAAATATAATTTTAATTTAAGGCGTAAGAATTGCTTTTTGTGGAAAACAGATGGAAAACAGTTGGAGGAGAACAGTAGAGCGCAGTAGAGGCCACCCTGCGGAGATACCCAAGCAGCAGCAGCAGCGGCAGCGATAGCAGCAGAGGCAGCGACAGCGGCAGAGCGATTTTAATTTAAATTTTAGTCTACGAAACGAGAGAATCCAAATTGAAAGTTCCCAATTGGAGAAATCATTTTAAAGTGCACGCAAATTGTTCGACAAATTCAGCAGAAGAGAATCGCATATGAAACCGAAGACTACTGACAATATATATTTAAAACAACAACAACAATGGGGAATGAACACACACTAACACACTCACAAACAGATAAAGATTTGGCTAGTTTTGTCGTTTGAGTTGCTTAAGCTAATTTTAATGTATAAATCGAGCAGAAATTTCAACAAAGAATAATATTATATATATATGTGTCATATATGGAAAAGAAAAAAAAGAAAAGAAAGAAAAAAAAGAAGAACAAAGAACAACAAAATAATACTATTTAGTAGACGTACAAACTTAAGAAGGCGGCGCATGCGAGGGCAGTTCAACAAATACAAATATCGAATAAAAGAATCCGAGTTCGAAGTGCGAGGCGTGCAATCAGTAACTTATTGAACTGCCCTCGCATCGTCGAGTAAATTAACTAAATCAAAGAAATACCAAAAAAAAAAACAAAGCGTGAACATTTGCGTAAACAAACAAGGTAAAAAGAAAAATAAAAAACCAAATATTCACTCGCTCACACACACACACGTACTCCAGGTGTGTGTGTGTGTGTGTGTGTGGAAGCAATTAAGCTAACGTTAGATGTAAACTAAGTTAATAAAACTACAACAATGCAGTGCAATAAAGGCAAAACCACAACAAGAACAACAACAACTGCGCAGTCGATTGAAAGTTAGTTAAAACAGTTTGAGAGCCACACGCACAGTTTGGCAGTCACAGTGTGTCGAGCGAAGCTGATCAGGGGATGTTTGGGAGTCATGTGTATCAGGCTGCTCGCACATTACAGTTTGAGTGCCACAGCCACAGTTTGAGAGGCCTGCAAAAGTGTAAAATAAATGTAAATGCAGAGCGCTCAAGGCGTGGCAAGGCAAAAAATACAATTAAGTCATAACAACAAGAACAACAACAACAACAGCATGAGAAACAAGTGCAACATTTTGTAAGATACAAACAGGCAGAACAACAACAACCAGCAGAATAACATACAAATAATATTAATAAAAGTACATGAAATAAAATAAATCCGCAATGCATCGTAGACTGTAAGCTGTACACGCTGCGTATACTCAATTTTTCTTGTTGTTCTGTCGATACTTGACCCAAAATGGTAAGATGAGCTTCAAACTGCCAGAGAGCATGATGCAGAGCCCAGCAAAGGCAAATGCCGCCGTGTAGCTGCCCGTCTTGCTCACCAGAAAGCCGCCCAAGGTGGTGCCAATGAAGACGCCCAATCCCATGGCCAGGGCAGTGATCCCGAAGGCGTTGGTTAGCTTAGAGAGGCCCAAGTAGCGCACATAGATGAGGGCGCGCAGGGTGGCATACACAGCTGGGGGGAGGGAGGCAGAGATGGGTGAGAGGGAAGGTAAGTAAATATACGCAAATTATATCAATCAATCAATAAATCAATCAATCATCAATCAATCAATCAATCAATCAATCAGTCAATCAATCAATTAATCAAACAATCAAACGATTAAACAAAGTAACAATCAATCAATCAATCAATCAATCAATCAATCAACCAATCAATCAATCAATCAATCAATATCACCTGGTGCCACGCCATAGATCAGTCCGTAGGCATATTGAAACCAGATGAGATCACTGCCGTAGAAGGCGCTGACGAAGACTGCTGTGCCGCCCAGCAACATGCCGCCTCCACAGATGTAGTTGGTCCAGTCGCGCAGCTTGTAGGCCGCGAAGCCGCACAGGATACGCACTATGAAGTTGGTGGCTCCAATCGCTGGGCCAATCCACTGGGCATAGGTGAGTGGGATGGTGGTGCGTGCCTTGGAGTACACGAAGGGAATGTTCAGGCCCATCGGATAGAGGAAGGCGGAGGCGAGGAGCACTCGGAACTCAAAGCTGCCCAGGAGATGCACGTCGAAGAGACGATAGAGAGCACGCTTGCTCCGCGTGTGCAGCCAGTGATGCTTCTTCTTCGGCTTCTTTGGCTTCTTGCGACGCGGGGCTTGGGGTGCGGTGACCAGGTTCGGTGCCATCGGCAATATGCCATGCGAACTGTCTGTCTCGGCAAGGTTTACGGCTTCGTCGGGACTCTCGTAGTCCTGGATGTTGTGCAGTCTATAGGCGGCTCTTTGGATCTGCAGGCAAAGGCACAGGGAACTTAGTCAACTGGAAGGAGTTCAGTCTAAGTCTAAGCTTACTCGCGCCTCGGAGCCCACCAGCTCGAACTCCTTGCCATCGAACTGCTCCGTGGAGTGGGGGGTATCGTAGTCGGCGGGTCCCGTGTAGAAGAGATCCTCACGCTGGAGGGGATCGGCTCGTACCACGTAGTTGCGATCGGAGCGTTCGTCATCGGACTTATAGGCGTGGTCAGTCTTGGGTTTCACCTTCCTGCAGCAAGGCAAGCAAGAACACAAGCCGCCTCTGGGGTGCGGATGTGGCGGGTTGTAGGTCTCCAGTGCGGGATGCGACTTCTTCGAGGAGTCGTCCGCGTCGTTGATGAAGTAATGCACATAGAAGTTGCCGTAGAACTCATTCGAACTGGTGTCGGTGATGCGACTGGGATGCACCACGCCCACGGGCGTAGGCAGCACCTCCCGATAGGCCAGGGCTATGAAGAAGATGAGCAGAATGAGCACGACCTGCACACGTATCGTGTTGCGCCAGCCAATGCGATAGACCAGCAGGCTGTTCGTGATGCTGAATATGAAGATGCCCGCTCCGGCGCCGGAGCACGAGAAGCCGCTGGCAATGGGACGATAGCGATCAAAGTAGTAGCCAATGATCAGCTGCGAGCTCACCCAGATCATGCTCAACGCGGGTCCACCTGCGATGACTGCGTCATTTGTAGTTCGAATGGGGTGCGGGTGGGTCAATGGGAAACCTACCAAGTATGCTGTAGAAGATGATCATCATGGGCAGATTGATACTGAAGCTGGCCACCATCATGACCAGCGCCGAGCTGAACACTCCCATCATGGCAACTGGCCGAAAGCCGTAGGTGTTGATCAGGGCACTGGAGAAGGCGCCGCCCATGAAGTAGCAACCGATCTGTATGCTGCCCACCAGCACCACCTGGGCGCTGCTCACATTGAACTCGGTACTGATGAAGGGCAGCAGGATGCCAATGGAGAAGACGATGCCATCGACAATGAGTTGAGCCAGGAAGCTGAACAGCAGCACCAGCCAGCCATAGCCTCCGTCTGGTGGTATAGCCATGTAGATCTGTAAGAGAAGATGAGTAGCAAGGGGCAGGGGAAGGTCTGCACTGTATGCACACTTACGAAAGCCAGGCCTGAGTCCAGCTTGAAGCCATGTGGGGACAGCGGAAAGTCGTGATCCGTTTCATCGTCGAAATTCAACGGGCCACTGGTGCTGAACAGGCTGGAGCTGCTCAGCTCCGAGAAGGTGTACGCCCTGGTCACGTCGGAGCCTGCAGTGTCCGTGCCGATGCTGTTCGAGTAGCTGCCAATGTCCGCTTTGCTTGCAAAAGTGTTGCGACGCGATTCGAATGAATCATCCGAGTCGTAGGGCGCAGGATTGGCCAACTTGCGATCTGTAAGGTGCAGATAGAGAGAGAGAGTATCAACAGATCATCAAACAGTCATCAAGCAAGGCCTGCACTTACTCTTCTTGTACACCCTTACCACCTTGGTGGTCAGCGGATCGAACTCATTGTCGTAGTAGTTTGAGTTGTCGCTGGTGGAGCGCGGAGTGGGACCCACTGCCACATCAATGCCTTGCGGCTCGTCGGTGCTCTTCGATGGCCTGCGAATGTTACTCCTTGACCCCGAGTCGTGGCTACTCTCTGACCTGTTGCGTGGATCATCAGCTGTCCGTGCCGTCGTCGATGTCAGGCTGTGCGCGGGGTGGGGCAGGCGAGGATCGCGGTTAGTTGGCTGGCTACAGTAGTCTGTCTGTACAAGGACACACTCACCTACCTGGGTTACGTTTTCTGCTCATTTTTCGATTCGACGACAATGACAACGACGACGGCAGCAGTTGACATTTTTCTCAAATCTAACTCAGCCACGCTCGCTCTCTCCCTCACACCCAACTCTCTCCCTCACTCTCTCTTTCTCCTTCTGTCTCGTTGCCAATGACAGTGCGTAAACTTTTAGCAGGGGACAAGCGTGCACCGCCGCAGCAGCTGCAGCAGCAGCAGTCACAGTTGCCAGCAGAAGTTGCAGTTGCAGACTCCGTCTAACGCTGCCACGCTGCCACGCTGCCACGTGCCACATGCTGCAGCCCCGAAATGTCCTCGTTGCAATATGAGAAATTCCTTGTTGCAGACCGCGAAACGAAGACCGTCGAGAATGCTCTGTGTGAGTTGCTGTGAGTGACTGACAGACAGCGAGGCAGCCATGCCCCGCCCACGCCCATGCCGTGGCACGCCCATGCCGTGGCACGCCCATGCCGTGGCACGCCCCTGCCACACATTCCGACTTGCAAGTTGCAAGTTTGCTTTTACTGCAACCGTTACTTTAGCCCCGCTTTCAGTTTGTTGTTGTTTATTTTGGCCCCCGACGACGACGAGGACGAAATTGCATCAGTGCAATTTCATTGATTGCAAGTAAATGAAATCATTCCACAGTCGTTGCCATTGCCAGACAGCTTCCCACTCTTCTCACTGCTCTCCCCCTTCCCTTCTTTCCCCCTCCCTCTCTCCCTCTCTCTCTCGTTTTGAGCACTCGTCTGCAGTTACTTCATTTGCGGCATTATTTATTCAAGCCCAGGCAAATGCCTTAATGCACCGAGCTGAGCACTTGCTGCTCTAAAATTCCCTTCGTTTTTAGCTCAGGTGCCAGAGATATATCCCAGCATACTATATACATATCGTATATACATATATCTGTATATATCTTATGACACTCGCTCGTGTTTAATCTTTACTTTGCTTATCGCGTAGATGTTTTGCTCTTGTTTCATTTGCTCGTCAAGGCTTTAAGCAACTCTTCACTTTCTTCTTACCTCTCTCCCTTTCTGTTCCATCTCCATTTCCCTCTCTTTGTTCCCTCTCCTTTCTTCCTCTCCTTGCACCTCTCCCTCTCTTCGTTACTTTTGCCTGATCGGCAACTGAATTGAATTTTGCACTTTAATGGCAGCTGCTAAGTCGCGCCATGACGCGCTACAACAATAAAAAGAAGGCAAAATAAAAAACCAAAAACCCAAAAACAACAACAACTCGTCCATATAAAAGTGTTGTTGCTCCCCGCTCATGCATTTTTGCAGAGCAGAAGGCAGCGAGAGAAAAACACGTAAACAGAACGCGAAAAAGTATAAAAAATCCAATAAGTATACGCCGCGTGTTGCGCGTCGCTTGGACAGTTAACTGGCACGGCCAGTTTTCGCTTTTGCGCCGATTTTGTCCGATCCACCACTGAAGCTCTGGCTCTGGCCTGAGATATGCATGAGTGCAGGCCCATAAAATTGGGTCAATTGCTGTTAACAATTTGGCGGCGCAATCTTTTGGCCGTTTCGATTTCAAGGCCCCTGTGCACCCCCTCCCCCCGGGGCATCCTTCAGGCTACAATTGGCAGGCAGCGTAAAAAAATATTCCGGCACGTTCGAAGCCTTTTTCTGAAAACAATTTCGAATAGAGTTGTTCGTGTAGCTGAGCTTCCACGGCAAATCTCCGCTGCGCACAGACACTTGACCCCAAAATGCTGGAGTGGACGAGGGGAAGGAGAGGAAGAGGCAATGCTTGTCAGACTAACGAAAAGGCCGCACGCTAATTAATTACTGCGTTTCGCTTATTGTTCAAAATACAAAGTTTTCGACAGCGGGCTCACTTGAAACTGAAGGTCTGACCAGGCTGAAGAGAGTATGCAAGGTTGTGAGAACTGAGAACTGTACTAGAGGTAAGTAAACAAAACTGGGCAGGTAGTGCTTGTTGGAATGGGGACTATGTAGAGAATACCAGAGAACTAAACTCAAAAAAGCGTGAAGTAAATAAGAATATAACATTATGGAGCATCTTTTCACTTTCTATGCAAATTTAAATAAGATATATCAATTTTCAAATAAAAATTGCAATGTATCTTATCATATATTGCAACTGGATGCTTCATAATAACTATAAAATATACCAGAATAATATCAATTTAAATCTTATCATCACTCTTTTCTATATCATCGTATATTTAGCTTTATATATACAGAATACATATTTATATGGCATCGAAATAACTTAACCAATTCAAAAGCTTATTGAATATCGTGAAATGATCCTGAAAAGAAGTCAAGCTATAAATGAATTAATACACGTTGAATATCGTAACTTTGACTAGGTTTATTAATTGTTTTTACTCTTAAACAGTTGACTAAGCATAGTTCAAGTACAAATTTAATTAAATAAAGAAATGATTAAATAAATTAATTAATAATAAAGAAGTGCTTGAAATCGTATTGAATTATGTGAACACTTTACCTTATCAACTTTAACTCTAATGTTATTAGTAGAACTGCTCAAGTAGAAAATTGAATAGACAGACGAATATCGTAAAGTAGTCAGTCAAAGCAATACCCTCTCTGCTTTGTCTGTTCCATCTGTCATTCAGCAAATGAATATCTATTTGCACAGCCCGTTTGCCTCTCATGCCACAATAGATTGTCCGCTTTTTTCCATATCTTGCGGCCGCAGTGAAGTGCAATTTGAAGTTGATGTTAAGGCTGCTTGTGTTGGTTAATTCCTGAATGCCACTCAAAGCCAATGGGATGTCTCAGCTTGCCAGCCTGGTGGCTTGCCTGGTGCCTTATCCCGGAGAACCAAAGCAAAGCAGAGCAGCAGCAGCTGCCCCATGGTGAAGTGCGCTGCTGCTCTGCTGCTGATGCTGTGCCTGGTGGCGTTTCTAAAAGGGATTTGCATGCCGCTGAGATGTTTATCGTAAATTGTTGCCGTCAGCGTACTCCGCGCTCGCATTCGCGTTGCCTCCTACTTCTCCTATTTCCCATTCTCCTTCCCCTCTTTCTGGTCTTCCTGCTCCTCTCTCTGCTTCTTCTTATTCTCCTCCTCCCCCTCGTGTTGTCCTTGTCGTCTGGGCGCACAAATGTCAACAGCACAAAGCGCTGACGTTTACATTGAAAGTCACTTTGGGTGCCAGACTGCACGGCGTGGGCGGCAGTGGGGGCGTGCCAGCGAAGCCTTTCGGCTAATGAAAAGCGCCAACAACAAAATCGCAATGCATTTTTCTATGTATTTGTTTAAATGCAAATGTTTATCCTGCGCATTTTCGCATTTTCACAGAGAGCGCCCTTAATTGTTGCTGCAGCCTCGACATTGAGACCGACGAACCTCGCCTCCTGCCTTACCTCCTGCAAATTTGCCAAACATTTGTCGCAGGCTACAAAGTTGTCTGCCTCTTTGGCAGGGGTTATGCCCCAGAGTGGCATTTCGCACAAATGAAATGTATGGCTGCAAACTTGTCTATTTGGGGGCCAAACAAATAATTTTATTATAAAACTTTTTCCATACATGTTTTGCCTTCCGTTCGCCTTCCTTTCGGGCGAACTTCAACTGAGTTGCGTTGAGTTGTGTGTGAAATGTGTGTGAGTTGTCGCTGTCACAGCAGCAACAAAATGAAGCTTTACGACCAGACTGGGAGAGCTGAATGAGACATAATACGTATACGCCAAGTTGTAGGCGCCCTTTTTTTGTGTGTGCAAACTCTTGATAGTCTTTATGGCATTCTAAAATATTTTCGGCTATTTCTTTTAATAGACTCGCTGGCGAAATTCGTAATGAGCCGCGAGGCGCGTCAACTTACTTGCTGGGCAATTCCGCAATTAGCTGGCGCCCTAATTGACCCTGCAACTGCAACTGCAACTGCCTCGGCACCTGCACCTGCACCTGCACTTATGCTGCCCTTTGCTCTCACTTCCGTTGGCAGCAGTTTCCTCTAGAGTCTCCTGCACCCACATAACCATAAATGTAAAATGCCACTTTCTTTTTGCCATTTCTCTCTCTCCCTCCTCCTCCTCCTCTCTCTGTCTCTGTCGTTTCTGGCCATAGTTGTTGCCAGATTGTTAATATTATTTTATAATTTCTTTTTATTGCCAGCGTATTGTTTGAAAACACTGCTGTAAACATTGTGCGCACACGGAAGACCAAAAAAAAAAGCCAAACAGCCATTTAGCGGTAACAATGCCGTAAACTGTTACTGGCTTTGCTGTCTGCGGATTAAGCCATGTGAAATCCTTTTACGAGCCTGTGATATGAGCTTAATGAAAAAAAAAGACTGTCTGCAACGACTCGGCAACTGATTCAGAGTGCAAACGAAACTTAGTGGAACGATTGCAGTGTATCTTTAAAATGCACTGAAAATAAGTTTGTATCTTGTGGATAAATTAAGTTCAAAGCAGTCTGCGTAATTTCTGTGTTGAACAATCAAATTAAAGCCACATCTAGAGGCCTTTAATTCGCTTGCTTTTATACCGCCCCCTCCCCCTTTTAACATGTCTCCCTCTCTGCCACTGCCCCTCTTTATCTGCTGACACTTGAGAGTTGTGAATGCCTTGAAGCATTCGCTGTCAAACTGGCTGAGATGTTTATTGACATTTATTTGAGCTGGAGCTGAAGCTGACGCCGCGAATGGCCACGGGGTGTGGGGGGTGCGGGGGGAATGGCGTTGAATTGCGTGCGATTCTATTGACATACTCGTAATTCAAATAGGCAACAAACGTGCCGCGCAATTCAAAGCGCACAAAACGCGTCAAAATGTAAATTGGTTACAGCCTGCGCGAAGGGAGGGGGATGAAGGGAGCTGTCTACGTGCTGACGGCAGACAAATCAATTTGACAAAACGCAAAAATTTGTAATCAAACACTGCGTGTGTGTGCGAGTGTGTGTGTGAGCGAACGAGTGTCTGTCTGTGTGTGCAAATTTTTTGGCCATTGTGACAATGACAATGCGGCCAGAGAGACAAAGCAAAAGGCAGATAAAAGTGCCAGCCACAAGCTTAACAAGGCACAGGAGGGGAGGGGGGATAGGAGGCTATTGTTTCAGCTTAAGCTACAGTCATAAAGTTGGTTGAGAAAGGGAAAGGGATAGCGAGAGGTAGAGACAGACAACGCAGTTGTGGGGTGAGGTAAGTGCACACATTGTGTGTGCAAAAGAGTTTAAGCAGATGTTGTCTACTGCGCGTCTAACTGTCGCTCATTTGGGGCCAGAGAGACAGAGAGAGAGAGCGAAAAAGAGAGAGAAGAGAACTCGGGCTTATCTCCAGCAGTTTGACAATTGTCATGACGTTGCTTTTGCTTTAATTATGGCATTAATTTCGGGTTCATTGTGCCGTGAGTTGTGTGAATTTTTGTGCGCGCACAAAAGTATGCAACAGTTTTTTAGCTGCTTTGCATGCGAATACATTTAGTAGCGTGTTCTGGTTTCCCCCTCTCTCTCTCTCTCTGTTTGTGTCTCTGCATGTGCGGAAATTGTGTACACACGCACACACACAAGCATTAATAGATATTCATATTGTATGTGTATTGTGAAAAAAGCGAGCGGCCTACATAATAAACCCATTTCGTGCGGCTTTAAAATGCCATTTATGAAGCATGTGCTAGCATTTATGCATATTAAATTAGTTGGCTTGCCCTCGAAAAATAAACTGGCAAAAGGCATCCAAAGTGCCACAATAAACTGACACAAAACACACGCATACACACGCACACACACACTCGCACGTGCACACAAATTCAGAGTGCGAACCCTTTTTTATGGGGCATCGTCGCCGACCTAACATTATGTACGCACAAATGGCATTGGGCGCTGCGTTTGCAGCTGTTCAGAGCGCTACCTTAGGCCTCATATTCACACACATTAACACACCCACACACACGGAGAGGGGACAATAATGAACCTACGCAACATGCTTAACACGCCTGCATAATCATCACAGCATAGAGATATGGAATAAACATATATATTACATCATTATTTAAGTGCCTCATTCAGGTATTTATGGCGAACATTATCTGATTTTTAATCCATCACGAAATATACATTTCCAGACCCGAAAAAGGTTCCCCTGTGCGCCCAGTGCAGCAATTCAATTCGCCATTCAAAAGATGTTTATCGTTCCCCTCCTCCGCGCAAGGGTTACAGCTGCGAGCAGAACAAACAATTTTATAAAAAACTGTATCTACATATATGTATATGGCAACATTGTATGGAATAGTTGGGTCGTCTTTGTGTGCGACTTGAAAACGCATGTTGAAAGTTTTCAAGTGTGAATTGCTTTTTTTTTTTCTACAGACACACAGCGTGTTATGCTTCGCGCCCATTTCTGTTGCCTACTTTTGTGCGCAGCGAAAATTGTGAGGCATTTAGAGCATGTGTGAGTTGCGCGCGTGTGTGTCTGTGTGTGTGCGTGTGTGTGAGGGCGAGTGTGTATGAGACGCAGTTGTAACAAAAAGAAACATAAAATAAAATGGCAACGCCAGAAATGTTTTATAAAAATTTATATGAGCATAATTTGTTACAGGCAAAAAATGATATGTAACGAGGTCCTGCGAGTGTGTGTTGCTGTGTGTGTGTGTGTAAGGGACGAAGACAGACAGACGAGCAGACAGACAGACGGCAGAGCAGACATGCTGAGAACGCAACCAGCCAGGGATTTCAACATGGAAACACAGAAAACATGTGCGAGAGCATCGATTTAAAATTCTAGAAAAGCAAGACAGAAAGAAAGAGTGTGTGAGAGAGAGGCAGAATAATGTTTTTCTTAAATTGGGCATATATTTGAGGGGCCGAAAACTTTCTGTCTGCAACTAGAAAACATTAAAATTTACAATTTGAAGTTAAATTTAAATAAAGTGAAAACTCAGTTTCAAGTTTAATTTGTGAGGGATTTTTAAACACTTCCCTAAGACAGTCCACTGTGGAATGTCTTCTGTATATATGTGTGTGTGTGTGTGTGTGTGTGTGTGTGCTTGTTCAAAAGGTAGTAGAATTACAGTGGCGCCTGTCCATATCCTGCAGCTATTTGCTTCTCTGCTCACAAGCAACACAATTAAGATGAAAATTGTTTTTGCACGAAATCAAATTCTCAGCTCGGGCAAACCGAAGGAGCAACGGGCATATCAGTTTGCCACTTCTCGTTGCTGCTGTCGTTGTCGTTACACTTGTTGTTGTTGCCACTGTTGTTGCTGTTGCTTAAATGTCGTGCAAGTTTGCGAGTTAAGTGCACTACGTATGCAATCGACACATGTGTGCAACAAAACTCGTTAACACTTGAAAAGTTTCATGGCCCTGGGCAATTGTAGCTGCTTGGCAAAGAGGCTGCCCCCGCTTGGCTTCGGCTTCAGCTTCGGCCTGAATGGACTGCAACTGGGGGAGTATTTGTGTATGTATGCGTGTGTGTGTCAGTAAGTAATGTAATGCTGCTAAAAAACACTTAAGCAGCAAATAAATCACAGAGACAGACGCAGGCATCACCTTGACAAGCTGCTTGGCCCCAAAACAAACACAGTTCCAGCACGTGACAAGGGTTGCCAGGTGTATTAGCTATATAGTCAGGTGTATATTGAGCCCAAAGACTGTAATTATGATCTGCGGAGGTAGTTAGATAGATAGATAAACTATTATGAGTAATCTCAACTAGAGAACCTTATTACACTAAGAATACTCAGTAGAAACTAGGATTGAAATGTCGGATTGAAATGTAAAGGAAAGATCGACAGATATAGACAATTGACACGCCTTTTAACTCCTAAAATTCAGTGAGGTCTTTGCCTTCTTTTACCTTCGCTTAGTAAACCCTCCTATGCTAGCTTTCAAGAGTCGAAGAACAAGTTTATTTACCTTCCAAATGCCAGTTAATACTCTCAACACAAACCGACAATATACCCGTACACAATTTATTGGATCGCTTAGCATTGAAAACAAGCTCAGAGTGTGAAATCAAAATTCGAATCGGACTCGATGGCCAACACGGCGGGACAGCGTGCGGCGGCCTCTTCACTGACTCAATTCCTGGCCCAGACCAACTTGCGCAGAAGCACTCCCGAGACCTACAGGAAGCTGCGTGAGATTGTCCTGAAGTATGAGCTGTGCTACACGACTGCCACCGACATGGAGCTGACCAAGCCGGAGGTGGAAGCGAACGATGTGATCATGCGGCTGAAGATGGAGAAGTACAACATGGGCATCAAAGATCCGTATGCCTTCAATCCGGGTTTTCACATCTTTGAGCGCCTGAAGGATATACAGAAGTCGCCGCTGTTTCGACTAATACGCAAAATGCCCAAAGGGGGAGCCCTGAAGGTGAACGATACCTCCATATGCAGCACAGATTTCCTCATCCAGTTGACGTACAAGGAGCATCTTTGGGTCTACACCATCGATGATGGCACATCAGAGAAGATCAAAAAGTTTCGCTTTCTCGAGGGGGAAAAGCCGAAAGGAGAAGAAACAGAGCTCACTGGCAATGCCAAATGGCAACAAATGGCGGAGCTAAGGCAGCGCTGGGGAGAAGAGAGAGTGAAGAAAGAACTTTATAAGAGCTTCAGTATGTTTCCACTGTCGGATTTTAAAACAAACGCAGATGCCTGGCAGCATCTGATCGACATTTTCAGCGTAGTTGGCGGCCTGTTGCGCTCTCATACCGTTTGGAAGGAATACTTCTACAACGCGCTCAAGGAGTTCAGCGAGGATGGCATACAGTATATGGAGATCAGATCATCGTTGCCACGCCTCTTCAAACTGGACGGCACGGCGCTGCCCGTGCAGGAGACCCTTAACGTCTATCAGGATCAACTGGCGAAGTTCCAAACCGAGCACTCGGACTTCATTGGCGCCAGAGTGATCTACTCTCCTTTGAGGCACGTCTCCCCCGAGCGCATGACTTCCCTTGTGGAGCTGTGCACTCAACTGAATGTGAGTACGGGCTGTACTCAGTAGAAGCTGCACTCGAACTTATTCATTTCCTTCTTTCAGAAAGAGTTCCCCGACCTGCTCGTTGGCTTCGATTTGGTGGGACGCGAGGAGCTGGGTCCCCCCTTGAGCGCCTTTGTCGAACAGCTGCTCAAGCTGCCGCCGCACATTGACTTCTATTTCCACGCGGGCCAGACCAATTGGTATGGCTCGCATGCGGACGAGAACCTCATCGATGCCGTGCTGCTCGGTGCCCGCCGCATTGCCAACGCTTACGCCATAACCAAGCATCCGCTGGTCATGGGCCTGGTCAAGCGCTTTGGCACTGCCATCGAGATCAGTCCCGTTGGCAATCAGGTGCTCCAGATGGGCACCGACTATCGCAATCATCCGGCTGCCACAATGATTGCCAACGACGTGCCCTTCGTTCTCTCCTCGGGCATTCCTTCGTTCTGTCGCACCAAGCCACTGTCGCACGACTTCTACATATCCTTTCTAGGCATTGCGGTGGGTAACAGTACTATATATAAATATATATACCTTATGCATATAAATGTATACTTTCTCTGTTTTTTGCAGCCCAGAAACGCGGACTTGAGGTTCCTCAAGCGCATTGCCAAGAACTCGATCAAGTACAGTTCCCTTGGCGATGCTGCCAAGGCGAGTGCAACAGAAAAGTGGAAAAAGAACTGGACACAGTGGATAGAATGGATCATAAAGAATAAGGACGACTTTTTCAAGAGCAAGTAATGTTAAACAGCGACCAGAGTAGATATATTTATGTATATAAATTATAAAGTAGCACAGTATGATATAAGTTATGATTTATACTGAATCGAAATAAAAGAATGTTAGTAGTAAAATTAGTATGGAATATACATATATAAATAAATGTATATATGTGTAGTATATAGCATTATATAGTAATGTGTGCCTAGTCAAGGTGTTAAGGATAGGAATAAAGCCAAGAGGAACTTCGATGCGATTGACTAGTAGAAACTAAGACTCGCTCTCTGGCAAATTATTTAAGTTTCCGCCTTTTGATTATCAGCAGGCAACAGGAAGTTTTACGACACAACTTTTGCCAGTGTGTGTGTGCGAGCATAGAAGGGGGTAGAGTAGAGGGGGGGGGATAGATGTAAATGTCAAATAGACAAGGAAACTCTTACCCCACACACACTTCCGGTGCGACTCGGCTTGGCTTGTGCCTGCCAGCACTAATTTCATTGACTCACACACACTCGCACACAGTGACAAGCCAAAGTGGCACGCACACGCCGGGGGGCAAGCACGCAGCATGCTTTAAGTTGCCGCAACACTCGTTGGATTGTGCTTCAAGCCAGCAAAGGGGAGGGAGGGGGATTGGAAATCATCTCTCAACTTGATTGCGATCGAGCGAAGGAAATGAACTTTTTCGGGGGCATTGCTTATAATTAAAAACTTTATTATTTGCTCAAGTTGGGGCCCGCAGCTGTTGCACGATTGACACACGCGTGGCAAACTTCGCAACTTGCAACTTGCCACACATAACCAAAAAAATTAGCAACAATTATCGAAAAAGTTGCGCTGCCATTTATCAGTTGCCTGCAGTACTCAAAGCAATGCGAACGAGGCAGGAGGGGAAAGTGAAGGGAATTACAGGGAATGGGTACACAGAGGGGGTACAGAGAGGGGGACAGGCTTAGAGGGTGCTGCAGTGAGGAATTGACACGCTATGCTGGCTTTCAGTTTGACAGCCACTGGATAATTGATGCATGGCATGGAAATTGCACAGCTTGCAGAGCAGCAGCAGCAGTGCAACATTTGCAACATGCCGCATGGGGCAGGCTTTAAGCAGGAAGCAGCTTTAAGTTTATGCGCAAATGCTCATTCAGGCGCAATTGATGCTCTGTTGCGGCATCCATAACCATAACCGAAGCAAGCGAGGGAATAATCCTGTAGCTGAAGTTGCAACTGGAGAAGGAGCAGAAGAAGAGGAAGTAGCAGGAGAAGGGGCAGAAGAAGAGGAAGTAGCAGGAGGAGGAGCAGAAGAAGTGGAAGTAGCAAGAGCTGGAGCTGGAGCTGAAGTCGTGGCCACAGCCAGTGCACACTTACTTTGCATGCAAATGACGAACGGGAATGTGGAAAAGGATTGGGCAAAAATCAACGCGACATGCAGCCGGACAAATAATGTGCATAAATTTATCAAAATATGACGGGCAAAAGGAGAAGGAATGCCAAACGAAGGGATGACCAGAGAGAGCGTTTGGTCAATATGCTGCACTACAACACGAATATCGAGCGAGGGCTACAAGCCAACAAAGTTGTGAATGTGCTGAGAAAAATTTTAATTTCATTTTAGAGGGTTTTATATTAAGAGAGTAAGTTCTTTAGCAGCATCAAAACTGAAATTAAATGAATTATTGAATTCTTTGGCATAAATAATAATTATTATATAAGTAATGTCATTTAAATAATAATAATAATTTAATAATTATATGTACTTCTTTAAAATATAAATATGTCTCAATAAACATTCAAACCTCATCAAGCTTTCAACTTGTGTTGCTCAGTGTTATTGATGATGATTAGATTGTTGTAGACGAAGCAGCAGCGCACTGCTGAGTGGCCACATAATAACACACACACACACACACACACACATGCAGGCACTGGCATTTGCATATGATATACGTGTGTGTGTGTGGGCGCCCCACTTCCCCTCGCTGTCTCGTGCATTTTTCTCTGTCTGTGCCTGGCAACGTTTCAAATAATCAAAGTCTCAAATATGCAGACAGACAGGAATTTTGTTGGCCCATTGTTGGGCTCATGTTGCAGCTGCAGCTGTGCTAGCTCCCGGCGGGACGTGCAGCTTGTCTCGCAGTTGACCTGACGCCAGTCTGCATGTGTGAGTGTGTGCGTGTGTGTGCGTCTGAGTGGGTGTCAATTACGCAAACGATTTCGAGAGCATAAACAAGGAGTTTGAGATGCAAATAAAGCAGATAATTCTGTGTTACAGCATAAATATTTATGCAGAGACACACACGGCAGCCTGGCAACTCTGGCAACTCTGGCAACACTGACAGACAGATCAGGCAGGCATCTTCATCAAAAACTGCAATTTAATTCAATATATTATCAAATAATTTGCACAAGATTTTCGATTCTCGATCTGCAATCGAATCGTCGATGCACATTTAATGGCAAATTGAACGCAATTGTTATAAACTAATTAAAACTGTTGTTGTTGTTGTGTGTTTTCAATCATAATCGTGTCTGCTGTACGCACCAGTTGCAGCCATGGCAACCCACACACACCTTCACACACACACACACACTGAGGCGACACCTGGACTCACTTGTGAGCTATGCCATTGTCTGGGGATTAGCTCTAATGAAATTACGTTTACAGTTTTCAATGCAATTTGGCTTTTGGCCGAGCTGCCATTGTTCTGGCCACGCTGCTGCTGCTGCCCCGTTCTGGCTTGGCTAATGAACATTTATGCAGTGCTTAGAGCGACCAACAATGGCGCCATCAAATTGCAATGTTGCGCAAATTTGCTGAATCATCAAATTTAATTTCTAAACAAATTACAATCGAGTATCCGCTGTGTGTGCCAGTGTGCGTGTGCGACAATTTATGCGTGCGCCCGAAAGTAGGCAATGCAATTTTGTACGAGCTGCAAACGAACACAAATAAGTCGCAATTTGGCCATGCAAATTGCACAAAATTCAAGAAGATATATGGCCAGCAGGGCCGGCAGGCCAGCCCAATCATGACAATATATACAAATTATATTGTGAATTTAGCACAACGACGAGGTAGGGAAAGAGGGGGGGGAGTGGCACAGACAAAGTACAGTTGGAACTGCTGATTTGCCGCTCGCCTCGCCTCGCATTGTGCACTGTGCAACAAAAGCAACAACAAAAACAGCAACAACAACAGGATAACCAGGCACAGGACGTGGCATTGCAGGGCGTCTCTGCTGGCATCGCTGCTGGCGTCGGCGTCGCTGCCTGGCAAATCATATGCAAATGCATGCGTATGACATTTCAGTTCGAATTTTATTGTCCGCCCTGTTGCTAAATTATTTAGAGCCTGATTTCTGCCGCCATGACGAGTCATGCATTTTGAGTTCTCATCACACACACACACACACTCTGTTAGTTGCTCTTTAGCAGTGTATTTCTGGCTGCCACGCCCCTCTCCGCCCCCCGCTTGCTCCTTTCAATTTGACATAAAACCTTTTCGGGCTTTTGCACACATCACATTTCTGTTTATGCAAAGTGCTGGCGTGCGTTGGTGTGTGTGTTTGTGTGGGAGGCTGTGTGGCAGTGCGTGTGTGTGTGTGTGTGTGTTTGTGTGCTTGTGTGGGGTAAGTGGGAAGCGTATTTCACGCCTTTTGCCGCCGCACATCAAAATAAACACAAGCAAATGCGTGTTAGCGTCTTACTCTGCCTCGGCTCAGCCACGCCTCAGTTGGGGTTACTTTCCCCCCCCCTCCCACTCCCCTCCCTACACCCCCTTGGCAAATGAGGCAAATGTCCTCTTTTATGTGACACGCAGGCGTGCGTAAAAACAAAAATTCATTAAATTTCAAATCCTTTTTTCCGTTTTCTTGCAAAGCATCAAATGTCGCAAAAGCTTTCATTCGATTGTGTTGCGGCAAATAAGCTTGTCTCTTTGTGTGAGTGTGCTTGTATGACTGTGTGTGTGTGTGTTTAATAAGCCCTTGGGTATTATGATACTCCCACTCATTATGCCCATGAATACGTAATTGTAGCTGGCAAGGCAATTTAAAGACGGAAAGTTAAATGATTCAAATGCTTATTTCAATTTTGCTAAATCGTTTCACCAATATTATGAATTATTATAAAAACATTTAGATATATCTTAACCTCAACTGAACCTTTATTATCATGTTTAGATATATCTGTGCTTTATATCTAAAGCACATTCCTTTATAATCACTCACAATTAGTGTTGAATGCAGCTCCCTCTCGCTCAGCTCGAGCTGCTACTTTGTTGCCAGCCACAGCGCACTCACATTGCTGCACTGTGTATGCGTGTGTGTGTGTGTGTGTGTGCGAGTGCTAAAAGGCTCGTTAGTGAACCGATGTGGAAATTTTTAGACTGTAAAATGTGAGCTATGGCCCCGAGAAAACGCAGCTCAACTCAACTCAAAGATAGATAAGAAAATTTATGATCGCATTTTTGGGGCGGGGCAACAGTTTGTGGTTTGCTGGATATTGCCACAGCTACAGGGCTACGGAGCTACTAAGTTGTCGCTTTAATAATTTAAGCGAGTCGTACTCAATTTACATATAGATGGATGGCAATGCGAAATGTAATTAAAATGGGCCAAACAAGGCGAACAACTGTCAAAAGTCTCTTCCTCTCCCTCTCTCTCTCTTTCCATTGCCCATTGTCCGACGACCCCAACTGGACCCGGGCAAATTGACAGCTGAGGCAGGGGCATAGACTGGCACACACACAATAATCTACTACGTAATGGACACACACAGCAAGTGGGCAGAGAAGCAGCAACTCAGACATATGCTAGACAGCAACAGCAGCCGAGGCAGCAACAGCCAAGGCAGCTCCAGTTGCTGCTGCACGGAGAACGGTTCATTAACACAAACATAAGCTGGCAGACGGAGGGACAGACAAACAGAGAGAGAAGGATAGGCAGAGCTGGGCAGACAAACCAGTTAAGAATACTTTGCAGGCAACAACAACAACAGCAACAATGAGAGCAGCAGCAGCAGCAGCACATCACCTTGGCAACTTACGAGTTGGCAATGCCAAATTTGAGCTCAATTTCGAATGCCATTAAAATCGCTTTTATTAATGAGACGAGCCTGTGTATGTGCTAGTGTGTGTGTGTGTGTGTGTGTGTGTGAGTGGGCGTGTGTTTGTGCTGCACTCTGGCATTGTCGAAGTTTGTGCAACAAATTAGTGGCAAGTTGGCTCTTAGTTTGCCTCATATTGCACTCTTATGCAGGGGCACAACAAATATCCGGTGCGGAAATTGCAACGAGACACGTGATCGTAGACCGCGGACAGACAGACAGGCAGCAATGGGAGACAGTCTGAAGAAGGGGATAGAGAGAGAGAGAAGAAGAGAGAACGAGACGGAGATGGAGACTATCACTATGCATAGGGTCGCCGTCTATGACTTCCGCTCGCCAGACATATAAATCTTCATTTCGCTTGAACTTTCGACTGCGGTTGCCGCAAGTTTTGCGGCCGAGCAAAAACTTTGAGCAGGCAGACAGACAGAGAGACAGACGGCAAATTAACAGCTGCTGCTGCTGCTATGAATGCAGAAGTTGCCATTGCTGCGAGAGTGTTGCTGGTGTTGCTGCTGCTAGTGTTCTTACTCCTTTTTGAGCAACTTCTTCTACAAGGTCTCCAAGTGCAACTACAGCTGTTGCTCCCGTGTCTATTGCTGTTGCTACTACTGTAGCCACTCCCTCTGCAATTGCTGCTGCTGTGTCGATTGATGTGGTTGCTGCTTTAGCTTAACCTCCTCTATTTGCTGCTGCTGTGTCGATTGATATTTCAACTACTGTTGCTGCTCTTGCTAGATCGAAGGTTGCTCAGCTTCTATGGCTTTAAAGCTGTTGCTGTTGCCGTTGCCAGCGATTGTTGCTGCTACTGCTGTTACTCGTGTTGCTATTGCCATCGCACCTGCACCTGCAATGCTTGCTCTAGGCTGCTGTTCGCTCCTGCAGTTGTTGCTTTATCATCTGCTATCGAACTGCCTCTTGTGATGCTGCTGATGCTTCTCCCTCCTTTGATAGCACGTATTGTTTCTGCTTGCAAGCTAAATTGCTGCTACTTTAACGGGGCAACTGCTGTTGCTGCTGCCTCAAAGCTCTTTTAGTTTTTGCTGCTAATGCTACTACTGTTTCTACTACTACTATTAGCGCTGCTTCCTCTGCTTCTTCTGCTCTTTAACTAGCTGCGGCAATCTTGCTGCTGCTGCTGCTGCTGCCGTTGCGGTCATGATGTGCAGGTGATTTACGGGCAGCATAACAGTGTCTGCATATTAATACGTAAGAGGAGCAGGAACAGTCTGCGCTGCCAAGTCACCTGCCCTGCCCTGGTCTGCCCTGCCATGTGCTGGCATCCCCCCCTTCCTTCCCTCCCCATACTCACTTTCGTTTATTCAATGCACGCAATTCACAAGCAAATCCCCACGAAGCTGCCAGTTTAGCAAATCTCAGATGCAAAACTATGGCCAATATGTAAGTCTGCTACGGTTCAGGTCGTTTATTTATGCTCCTTGAACCCCGACCCCTCCCCCTCTCTTTCCCTGGCCAGAAATGCCATTCAACAATTGCAACTGTTGTACGTGGTTGTTGCTGTTGCTGCTGCTGCTGTTTGTTATGCCGGGCAATTTGTGACAAGTGAGTGCATTTTGCATATTATATCGCATAAAGCAAATTATATTTCATATTCCTCTGAGCTCAGTCGACTGTTTGCGTCTCAAGAGCAGCTGCAGTGACGTACGAGTCCAAGAGGGTGACCAGCAGCAGCAGCAATGCGTCTCTCTAGTTGCTGTAGTTGCTGCTGTGCTGGCTGTAAACGTGACCATGGCCTTTTAAATTGCTGCTGAAAAGTATGCTACAATTATTTTCATCAAGGCGCACACAAACAACTTACGTAGTACACGCACGCATCCATACATATATCTGTTTGTGTGTGTGTTTGTGTACATTTGTAGTTGCTATCCACCACCAACAAAAATGTCGAATGGGTTTTCCACATATATTTGCAATTTTTGTGGGCTGTTTAGTTATTTAAAGTGAACTTTTTATAGTTTGAATTTATCGTTAATTAAAAATGATCTTGTATTACTTTTTTGAATCTATATACATATAAGTATATATGTATATGTAAAGTTTATAATATAGAGCTAACCTGTCTGCTTTAATTTTGTCAGTGGTGCCAGACTTTGTTGTCGAACAACAGGCAAAAGCAAGAGTGCACTTGAAATTGTTGATAGCACAACTAAGCCGAGTCCTTTACGTGCCCCCCAAAAGTGTGTACCAACTTGTCTCTGTCTCTGTGTGTGTGTGTGTCTGTCTGTATGTATGTTAAAACTTGTTGTCAAGTTTTCTTTTGTTTTTGATTTTACCAGTGTCCCAGCCCTGCACCCCCCAGTCCTGCCCTGCTACATGCTGCTTCATCTGTTTGTCCCCTTCCTGTCTGCATTGGTTGAAAAAGCATTTCAAAAATGTGCAAAACTTTTGGTTGCAATGTCGACGGGCATCAACGTTGCTCCTCGTACTCATTGCAGCTGTTGTTGTTGTAGTTGCTGTTGTTGTTGTTGTTGCTTTTGTTATTGCAGCCAAGGGCAGCCGCATGCATAAAGAGCGACAGTCCGCAGGACATTTTATATTTAATTTACAGTGCAACCGCAATCTACATCCAGCTGTGTGTGTGTGTGTGCTCGTTTATCTCTGTATGTGCGTGTGTGTAGTGTGTGTTGGTATTTGTGCGTGCCCATGTGATTTTAGTTTGCATTTAATGGAGTGCAATCCCGGATTGCGAGAGACAAGTCTGATGCCTGATTTCACAGCGTTGCGTTGATTTTAGACGAGCTGCTGCTGTTTTAGTTACCCCCTTGCCCACTCCCCCTTGCTGTTGTTGTGCCCATCATGGCTCTAATAGTTGTTGTTGTAGTTGTTGCTATTGTTGTTTTTCAATTTCAATATTAAATGCCTGCGTTTAGCCGCACGGCCAGAAATTAATTTCGAATGCCTCTTTTGTTCATTTAATTCGCTGTCCATTAAATAAACACTCGAAATCCGCTACACCCCCCCCCTCCCTCACACACAAACACGCGTAGACAGGCGCAGAAATACTTTTAAACGGAAATTGCATTAAATAAAATCGGCAAATAGGCTTTGAGCGCGATCTGCCAAGTGGAGATTAGCGAGGACACGACGCAATCCCAAGTAAAAAGGTCCCAATGAATAGGAAGTTTGAGGAAGTTTTGGAACTCTGTATACTCTGCAATTAGGTTTTTTATTTATTTTAATTATTATTTTAACTTTTAATTAATTAAACAAATGTTATCTTTATTTCTTGTTTATATTATTTAATCATTTTTAATAAATAAAAATTAATTCTATCTTTTATTATGTTAGACTGACTTACTTTGCAACTGCTTCCTTTTAATTGTTATCTCATCAATCAATACCCTTCCCAGTTAACTATTACATAGCTTTAAGTACAGTCCATGTGACCCGCCGTTGCCCTTCCACATGTTTTCTTTAAAAAAGCAAACGAAACCAAAGCCAAAGTGCGCTTTTCAATTATTTTTTGCGTCCACTCGACAACTTTTTTAAGTGTGGCTTCCGCAGAGTGAGCAGCAACAGCAAGGGGGGAGTAAGGGAACGGAAGGAGTGGGGGCAGTGTGGCGAGTGGAGGCACACACTCAATGCTGGAGCTGAGTCCCTGTATGGATTCGGCAATTCAATGTGCAGCCGTCTACACTTTTATTGCTTTAATTGCCCAGTGGAGCGCGTCGAGGGCAACGAAATACACATGTTGCTAATGAAGTTCTCCAACTTTGCCACCCTCCACTGCCCTCCCCACCCACCCTCTCACATGTCGGATCATAATCTGTTAATCTGCGAGCCAAGCTGCTTACGGAGTGTTGCTGTCCCTTCACCCAACGACGCCAACGTCGATTAGCCCCAGCGAAGAAGAAGACTTTCTGTCTGTCTGTCTAGTCCAAGTTGGGCGCAAGCTGAAGCTGCGCTGATGAAACGTCGCTGTTTCTCAGACTTGTGTTTGCTTCATTGGCCATCGAGGGCTGATTGCCTTGGTTACCAGGCCAGCCCAGAGGCAAGCAGACACGACAGGGTTGCCGAACCGGGCCAGAAACATGTCAAAATCAACAACACATCAATCTGCCAATCTCTCGCAGACATTTTTCGACCACTCGAATTGAGCTCAGACTCAAAAGTGAAGCCCACTCCCTTCCTCCATCCCCCCACTGCTTCTACTCCTCCTCTCACTTGTCTGTCCTGTGCCCTTTCCCCTTCTCTTTGTCTCGCTTCAGCAACTGATAAGAAACTTAATGAAAATGGATTTTTAGTTTGCCAGAGTCCGGAACAGAGTTAGTTACTGTCGGAGGATTGTTGCATGTTGCATGTTGCATGTGTGGCAGGTTGCAACTTCAGAAAACATTGCAAATTGATTACCAATGTATTTTTCTGCATTTCTCACAGCTCAAACAACTGACGTTGCCCTTAAAAGCTGATTGCTATGGCACTTGCTGGGCTTACCATAAACACTGCAGTACATTAGCTTAAACAGCTTTAACTTCCTCTACTCTCAGTTGATTTCAAACATTTATATCTTGTTTTATTCATAAAATATACAAGTAACTAAATAAATTTAATAAAAAATTCTAAAATATTTCTAATTGTAAAAAAACCTTTAAATTAGCTTGCAAAATACTTAAAGCTGCTATTCTTATAATTTATGCGAAAACAATTAAAAGAAACTTCCTCTTAACTGCCATTAACTGTAATGTCTTTCGAAGCCCGACTAAAAATACCCAGCTATTTGCAAAGTACTGCAAACATTTGCCTAATCTATCAATTAATTAGCTCTTGAGGCCTCTTCAATTACAACTCTCATCACACCCTTTTTATTGCTGGCTAATTTCGTTGATTGGCACGAGGCGCGTTAATAATGCGCAAAGCAAACACACAAATAAAGACGAGGAGGCAAAGGAAGAGACTGCAAATAAGCAGAGCTGCAAACAGACAAACACAAACACGAATGATAACAAAAACAAATGCAATTCCGGCGACATGTCAAGCCAAACAAAAACAATGTCAAATGTCAAATAGAAACGTAGGTGGCAATGTTTGCATGCGTGTGTGTGTGTGTGTGCGTGGGTGTGTGTGCGTGTGTGTGCGAGTGTGTGTGCGAGTGTGTGCGAGTATGTGGTGCTATTTCCGTTTAGTTATTTGTTGTGCTTACGCCTCGTTTGTGCTGAAAAATAAACAGAAACCCATTTGATATCTATTGACGTGCCACGCGGGACGAGGTGAGGCAAGGCGAGCCGGGGCGGGGCGGGGCGAGTCGCTTGTGCCAGGCAAATGTTTTAATTAAAGTTGTTCGGACGCATTTATCAGATGCAGACAGGACATGCCATAAGCCCTGGCCGAGCGATGCACCTGCGCCGGAGGGAGAGAGAGAGAGGGCAGCAAAAAATAAAACACATAGCAGCTGCAACTGTTTTAGAACCCCTCGAGCCCGGCCGCGCCTCGAACTCCGCCTGCAACTGGCGGAGCAGAACAAAGGAGCACTAGAAGGAGGAGGAGTACCTGTTCCTGCTACTCCAACTGGGAGCAGCCATGTTTTACTGTTAATGGACTTTCAATATTTGCAGCAGGAAGTTATGGCAGCTGGATTTATGTCCCTATAGCTTTCTCCATCTATCGCCGCCGGTACCAGCGCCAACGCCAGCACCGGCACCAGTCTCCGGCTTTAGTTGTCTGCCTGTCCGCCCCGTCCGCTCTTTAATTATTGAGTGCCATTTGATTAAAAACACAAAACCAATGCCAGCACAAATTTGTCTGCACATAAAGTGAAAAAGTCACAAAAGCCAGCGAGTTATAGTCGTGAATACCAAGTCGAATATAGAATACGCTTTCCAAGACTCGAAAGAGCATAAGGAAGTGCCTTAAATGATTGCCACGTCTAGCTACTTCCAACTGTATCCAAAACAGATGTGAGAGCTCACACTCCCTGCCCAGGCAGAGTGTATCGAGCATCGAGAGCAGCTTGTGCATGTGTGGCACGTACGATATATGACAGGAAACCCATGAAGTAACATGTGCAGGTGAAGAGCCGCGTAGGTAATCCTCCCCCAAGCAACTCCAACTCCCCCACACACACTTGACTCGAGCTTACATTAAATAAAAAGGAATTTACGTCTTTGGCCATAAACTTGAAACGGCAAATTGCGAGCACGTTAAACAGAATCAAAGTAAGCACCTAAGCGGCTTATGCAAAAGTAAAACAAACCAAAATTCCAAAATTTCCTTGTCTTTCTCCATTTCTTCTACATTTCTTTTCCTTTTGCTGCTTCTTTCTTTTTGCATTTCATTTCCCAATCCAAATTTAGTCAATAGGCAAAAGTGTTAAGTAAAATTTGTCTGGCGTTTATGGAGCGTAACGAAAATACACAGAGAGTGTATGCACGGCACATACCCTGTACTTGGGAAGAGACTTATAAGAGTTCAATATATGCAAGTTCACAGATAACTGTCGCAACTCTAGGGTATTCACAGTAGTAAAAACGTAGCTGCTGCAGCTCAGACAAAAGTAAAAGCAAAAGTTTAAATTACTTTTCGCTTTTTTGGGAAACTTCAGCGTCGCAAGATTAATGCAAAAACGCGAAAGGGTGAAACGCCAAAGGGACTAATACGCTTGCAATGAAGTCGTCACTGTGCAATCTTTGCTCTCTTTGCCCAGCTCAGCTCTCAATTAAACATGAATGGAGTGAATGGACGACACATTGAGTGCCCAAACTTGTGCCAAATTAGCATAGCGCTCTCAAAGAGGTTTCCCTTCAGCTTTAAGGTATTCAAGTTGAGTTCTCGATTGCGTCTAATTAATTATCTCAGTATTCCTAGTATCTTATACAGCCAGCAGAATACTTTAAGAACTTCATCAAGGCAGCTCCACAAACAAACAGATAGACAGACAGACAGATGAACAGTTGGACAGACAGACAAAGCGAACTCTAGCGTAGCTGAGTTTCCTTTTGAAGTGCTCCAAGCAGGCACACAAAAGACTCACCGAATAGATAAACAAAACTCCATGGCCACAAACACATGCAAATACAGTCGTATTAGATACGTACGTGTGTGTGTGTGTGTGTGTGTGTGTGTGTTTCTATATCTCACTGGCAGTTTTTACTTGGAAAGTTCATTCGTTCGTAAATAATTTTCTAGCTGGCGGCAAAATCGATACTTCACTTAAGATTTTGCATATAAATACGAGTAGCGATTGGCAACGACAAAGGGCGGGGCAGGAGGCGTCGGGGGACTCCACTCCGTTCCGCGCACATTTTGTCAAGCGGCAAAGCGGCAAACTTTTCCAGTCAAAGTTATATGAAGCGACAGCTTATGCCGATAATGCATGCACAACACAAGCAAGCAAGGCAGGCGACGTAGTCAGCATCCGGCGGAAGATTTAGCTATAAAAACTTGTTGTTGATCAGGCGGCAATGCAAAGCGAGCCCGATACCCTGGCAAGAGTCTATTACAGGATATGCCACAGCTACAGTATATACTGCCGTTCGTGACTCTTTCACCTTGGCGCAGGTTTAATTATTTGCTGGGCCGGCGAAGTGTTTGAGCAGCCCTCGAAAAGTCGGCACTAACTCGTTGAAGGCGCAAATATTTGCCAGGCAATTAAATGTTTACGGCCAGTGTATATTTTTATTGTCTTTCTTTTGGCATTAATCATACGCCCCGCCGGTCCGTCAACCGCAACGGCAAATGAACTCGAACTCCCTCGAGGGCGAACTGCAGTTGAAGTTGTCCCTCTCGTGGTTGCAGTCCTGCAATCCGCTAATGCGATTTGCAGCCAAACACTTCAAGCGGTTCGCTGAGGCGGCTTAAATGTTCTACGTGTGTGTGTGTGTGTGTGTGTGAGAGAGTGTGTGTGCTGCCGCACGGCAATGAGCTAATTAATTAACATGGCTGCGACTGTCGCTGCGCGAGTGTGCTATAAAAGTCAATTAATAATTTATATACACATTACACATACCACGCATTACGCATACGCAGCGTTGCCAGCATAAAAATTGACAAGCTCCGACGAACGAGCGAGCGAGTCGCGCATTTATTTTAATTACCTGCATAACAGTCAAACAGGCGAGCCAAGAACAACAGCAGGGCCAGCAACAACAATTGGCAGGGGGCACATTTCGCGACATGTTTCGCACATTTTAATGGCAAATGGAAATGTTGCGTATACGACCCGTATGCGCACACGTGTGTGCCACCCTCTCTCCATGTGTGTTTGCGAGTGAGTAACTGAGTGTGTTTGCGGCCCCTGATGGTGCCAATTTACAATTTCATAAATATAAATTGCTTTTAAATGTTAAATAAAACAATTAAAATAGGCGCACGCACGTGAGGCGCACACACACACACACACACACAAAGCGATTATGGCCGAGCAGCTCATAGAAAATCAACAGCATAACGGATTTGTGTTTGCATATTATGGCTGGCGCGTAATTAAATTATAGTATGTTATGCATGCCTGAGTGTGTGCAGTTCAATTTGAATTATCCCCCCATTGCCTGCGAATTTGCCTGATTAGAAGAGCCTCGTAGAGCGCAAGACAAAGGCAGTGCTTTGAAATTGATGAGCATTTTCGATTTAGATATATATTTCTGGTATTTAACTAGGTACAAGTTGATTTAAATACTGTTGAGCGCAGGTATTATAGTGTATTTATAGTTGTACAATATGAATTGAAGGAGTTTAAGTGTAGTTGAATGAAGTGAAGAGAAGTCTGCTTAGATTGATCTTATTCACTAGAACTTTGAGTGCGATTAAAGTAGTGTAGAGTACAGTATGGTAAAGTATGGTATATGGAGTATTATAGTATATTTTGGTATAGTATATTATAGTATTTTATGGTGTAGTATATTATAGTTTATTATAGCATAAGAGCATAGTTTATTATTTTACCTCAGTATATTTCACTTCAAGTTTCATTCCCTTAAATGATTGAGCCATAATCACTTGAAGTCAACATTTTGTTGTACAGCTTACAGCGGCTTATGCGCACTAACACTAATGAAACTCTCTACTGTGGCACCCCTTATAGAGCAGCCCAAAGCCAGCATTGTTATATACGCGGCTGCATTTACTCATCCTCATTGTTTGACGATTCAGCGAATGCATCATTAAATAGACACTGCCAGGGGGTGTGAGAGTGCATTGTTTATATTCTGCTATGCGTGTCATTGTCTATATGTGTGTGTCGTGTGTGTGTGTGTGTGGAGTGTGTGCACTGCGATTGTTTTGTTTAAACAGTGTTAGTCGCTGGAACAATAAAATAGGCGTAAACCACAAATAAGCACACAATTGCTATGGATTTTACGTGTGGTTGCCTCCTACACACGCCCATAGACAGGCACACACACACACACACACACACACACAGACAGGCAGATCTATTCAATATTTGTGCACTCTGCACATTTAATTAGTTCCGTGCGACAGTGCAGCAACAATTTAGTCATTAATTATTCGGCAAACGCGCTGCGCATCCCACGGCGAGAAGCCAAATCGATTTAGCCCATTGAAAAAGCGTTTACACACAGCATCAACAATTGATCAACCACTTTCAATATATACTACAATACTCGTATATATACACATTTTATAGTTGTTGCTTTTACTTTTTAGTGTCCTTGAACGAGGCGTGGCAGGGGCGGGGGCAGCCATAAAACAAGAGGACATATGCAACAATTCGTTGGCATTTTTATTCGCATGTCGCCATAAATCTTTGCTAATAAAATTGTATGAAAACAAGTGGAGAGGGGGGAAGGAAGAGTCGAGCGTAGTTGACTGTGAGATGCCCTGTAATATGTAGAGAGATTCCTAAGTATAAGATACCCCTTAAAAGACAAATGAAACACTTTCTAATAACATTTAAACATGAAATATATTTATTTACATTCATTTTTATTCTTTGTTTTTAAACCTACCCCATTTATGTATAGAAAAGCTACAGGGTATTCACAAAAAGTGTAAAATATAGCTGTAAATATTGCTGTAAAAAATTGCAGATCACGCTAACGATTTTACCCCTCTGGCTGCAGAGCAACGTAAATTGATTTATGCACATATGCAATATAAATAGTTAATGAATTCGGCTCTGCAATAAATCGCATGCGACAAATTACATTGAGAGGTAGAGAGAGAAAGTAAATATATCAATTTCTTTGCCGAAATCAATTGCAAATTGAGCTTTAATAAATTTAGGCAATGCAAATGAGTCTGGAACTCAACTGGACTCGGAGACTGCTATTAACTCGGCTCTGCTGCACTTAACTAATCGATATTTAATGACAAAGCATAGCCACGCCCAAATACATCATGCACACACGCACACACACACATACACAGTGGCACGCGCAGCACATACATCATTGTCAATGTCAAAGTGTCAAAGCAAACTCGCACACACACACACACTCACAGGCACACACACAGCCACAAAGTCGGGGTGCCAAGCTCAATAACCCAGGCCACTTTCAGTACTTGCAGGACCTTCAGCCTTTTTGCATGCCACGCCCTCGTGGCTTGGCATTTATGATGTTCCACGCCGTACGCAGTAAACAAACTGCAATTTGCACACAGAAAACTTTTCCCAACCCGCCAAGGGGTGTGTGCAAGGGGTGTACTTGCAGTAAGTTTGCAGCAAACAGCAAACAATTTGAACTGACAAAGTCCTGCGATAAAAATTGCTTAAGTACTTTAGTTGCGCTTCGAATGCAGCTGCAGAATGAGTAAAGAGGCAAAACAGAACAGCAGAGAACAGAGGAAAGAGCAGAGAGAAGAGGGAGAGACTGAAAAACTGAAAAGTTTATTAAACAAACAGGTAAAATCTGGCAGAAAAAGAGCCAAAAGTTGCCACTCAGCCAGATTCGAATCGGACAGAGTGTGCAAAAAGGTCAGTGTACACAAAAAACATATACAATATATGTATGGTGTATGTGTGCTGTGGGTGCGTGTGTGTGTGTGTGTATCGACTGGCATATGTGCTGTAGCATATGCCATGTCGCGCTTCGCTGCTTGTTCTCTTTGATTTGTCTGCCTCGTTGCAAGTGCTGATGAATGTGGAGGGTGGCTGCAGCTCTTGAAGCACGATATACGAGTATGTATGTGAATATCGTATATTTAAGAGCATGCACTGGGTATCTGCTGGTTGAGTGTGCACTTCATGCACTTCGACGTGTTTTTTGCTGCGTGTGGAATGAAAACTTTGTCAGCTTTTTGTGCCGATTTTACCTTTGCCAGTCTGTCGGCTTGTTATTCTTGTTGGGGCTTGGGTGGCTTAACTTTGACATTGGCCGTGGCCAGCAACATAAATCGCTGTACATATATACGATATAAAGAGGGTAAGGTATAGAGGAAGGTATATAGCATTGCATAAATACAAGGGGGCAGCCCTGGCAAATACTTATGCCGGCGATTTCCATAATTTCTCTATTGTACTTTGAGCTGCGTCGTCAATTAGTCTGCTACTGGTTTGTGAGTGCACTCATGATTCATTTGCATATACTCAAAGGACTGTGCTTTGATTTGCCTTTGAAGTCGTGGACACTTTTATGCCGAGTTCTTTGTGCCTGCAGAGCGCTGCTAAGTTGCTGGTTCTCCTTCTCCTTCTGCAGTGCAGTAACTTACGCTTTATCTACCCTTTCTCGCTCTCCCTCACGCACTCTTTCCCTCTCTGTCTGCAAATGTAAGCGTTTCAGTATTGATTTCCATTTTTATTAACAATCATTTAAATGCAATGAACTGTAATACAATGCGCTGCACTTGAAGTTATTTTCCCCGGATTTTTTTACATTCGTTCTTTTTTTATGCTGTTTTCATTTTATTATTTTTATTTTTATTTGTATTCATTCGTTGTGCTGATGCTGCTGTTGCTGCTGTTGTTGTTGATGTTGTTGCTGTAGCTGTAGTTGGCGTTTCATGGCTGATTTAACCTGGTCGGAAGGCGCCTAACAGCGTCACCGTTGTGCCAGTTATTGCTCTTGTTTCGTCTTCCCTTTGTTGTTGTTGTTATTACTTTTGTAGTTGTTGCTGTTGTTGTAGTTGTGGTTGTTGTTGTTGTGCGTTTTTCATATGTCAGTGGCGTAAATGAAAACGCAAACGGGGCGTATGATTAATGTGGTTTACATATGAAAACGACTGGCAATGCCATGAACCACGTTGCGGCAAACGTCTGTCCCTGCATCTTGCCATCTCCCTCTCTCTCTCTCTCTCTCTCTCACTCTGTCTCTGTTGTTGCTGTCGCTGCTTCTGCTGCTGGCGGCAGTGCTTATTCAATAATTTATAGCTGGCAGCCGCAGCCACTTACAATGTCAGAAAAATATGCGCGAAATGTGCATAAAAGTATTACACGCCGACTTTTGTTATTGCCACCAGCGCAGTCTGATCCCAATCAGAATCACAACCCCACACACACACAGAGACACACTCAGCTAACAATCTGAAGCTGAGCTTTGATGTGGTTACCAGCGAGAAAGAGTGTTGTGTAGCACAGTGTGTGGCACACACTCCACGACGGGAACAGGCAAATGCAGATTGTGGTCTGGCTGCGCACTTGAACTTGTCAATTAACTGTCTCAATTAATTTATTATAATTCTTAGGGCCCCTCAAATGCCAGATTAAGCACAGCGAGTGGGCAGCAGAAGCAATATATATAGTATAGAATATTTATAGCAAGCTCACGAGCTGATAAGCCCTTGAATAGAATTATTGATAAGAGAAGTCTGCTGCGCCTTTTGTTGATTTCATGAATTGAATTCGCTTGACAGACAAAAAGTAATTACGAGCTAAGCCGGAAACTATTTATAAGGCAAGTGAAAGTGAAATCTGGCAATGTTTAATGCAATTTGCCATATAGAAGAAGCATAATTAAATACATATACGATAGAAGAAGCATAATTAACTACATATACGATATACGAGTACAGCACTTACGATTTATATGCAGTTCTTCATTCGTTTAACCAGTCGATAATCTGTACGATAAATCACTGTATTAACTATTCGACATGCCGGACAAAGTGAAACAGTTTACTTGGCATACGTTAGGGAATAAGAAGTATGGTACTTGTTCAATACAATTTATTACGCAGTGTTTTCTATCATGTACCATATTATACCTTACGATATATCTACTTTGAATGCTTGCGATGATTGGCTGTAAGTTAACTATCACAAATTAAACTATCGTTGCACACCAAACGATATAAAGTTAGACGAAGCGATTTACCAAACAACACTCTAAACAATATACTTAGTAATACGAGTATAATAAACAATATACCAATTGATATTCCAAACGATGTACCAGCAATAGTCTGCGCCCTATATACCTATATAATATAAGCTACACACTATACCATACAATATATCAAATGGAGGAGCATATGACATAGCTTGCGATATACCATACAATATACCATTTTATATGCCTAACTTTATACCATAAACATACCAAATTATATACCAGATAATGTGCCATACCATATATCGTATTTGAGAGCATACAAAAACCCATATTAAACCACAAAGTTATGATATAAAATAAACTATACAAATTGCAATAAGCAATATCCTATTCAATTTATATCAATATAATATCGCATGCAATACATATCAATACCATATACCACAAGCCAAACATCGCATACTCCCATGCAATCGCATGCATACGATGATTGTGTTGTGCGATTATTGAGCCTCATCGCTGTCTCCAACACTGAGGCTGTGCCAAAGTGATAAGCCCCTTTCGGACTGGGCATGCCACAAAAATCAGCGAGTCATTATCGTTAATGGCGTTTTAATTGTGTGTTTGTGGCATGAACTCGAACCCGCAGCGATAAATCTCAGCGGGCGCAACAGCGCTCGAGAGTCTCCAGTCGCGACGACAGTTCGCAATGAGTGGCCAGAAGATCGGCATCGTAGGCAGTGGCCTGATTGGGCGTGCCTGGGCAATGCTCTTCGCCGGCGCAGGCTATCGCGTGCAGCTGTACGACATACTGGAGACGCAGGTCGCCACTGCGCTGGTGGAGCTGCAGAAGGATTTGCGCAGTCTGGAGGAGAAGGGCAGACTACGCGGTCAGCTGTCGGCTGTGGAGCAGTTCGAGCTGATTAGCGGCTGCACCAAGTTGGAGCAGCTCGTCCAGGGTGCTGTGCATGTGCAGGAATGCGTGCCCGAGCAGCTGGCGCTGAAGCACTCGCTCTATGCCCAGCTGGACGAGCTGCTCGAGCCGCAGACTGTGGTGGGCAGCTCGACGAGCACCTTCATGCCGTCGCTCTACAGCGAGGGTCTCAAGCACCGCGAGCAGGTGATCAACTTAGAGCTGGAAGCATTTCCTATGCTCAACTCTTTCTCATTCTTTCTCTCAATCTCTACAGATGCTCGTGGCACATCCGCTGAATCCACCTTACTACATACCCCTGGTGGAGCTGGTGCCGGCACCTTGGACCAAGCAGGAGCATGTGGAACGCACTCGCCTGCTGATGCTGTCCCTGGGCCAGCGTCCGGTGGTGCTCAAGCGGGAGGTGCAGGGCTTTGCCACCAATCGCATACAGTACGCCATCCTCAACGAGGTGTGGCGCCTTGTGGCCGGCGGCATCATCAGCGTGGCCGATGCGGATCGAGTGCTAAGCGAGGGCCTTGGCCTGCGCTACGCTCTGATGGGTTCCCTGGAGACGGCGCATCTGAATGCGCCTGGCGGCGTCTTGGACTATTTCGAGCGCTTTGGCGGAGAGATCGCTGCCGTCAGCGCCACCTATGGCCCCACGCCGGATATGAGAGCCGAAACGGAGACGCTGGTAGAGATTGCGCGTCAGTGCGAGCAGCTTGTGCCGCTCGAGGCACTGGAGCAGCGGCGTGCGGAGCGGGATGAGTTTCTAACGCGCCTAGCGACGCTCAAGCGGCAGTTGCCATAAAATTGATTGCATTGCCATGTTTGCTATGTTTGCATTTCCTGCCATTTGTGTTGATTAAACTTGCGGGGCAGGCCTGGTACTTCCCTCCCCACTACCCATTACCCACTACCCCCTTTATCCCTCTACCTTCTCTAGCTTTTGGCCATTGCTCGTGCTCGTTGCGTAATTGGCGAGCGTCCGCTTTCAATTCATTTTCGCTGGCCGTGCATTAATGAAATTAATTTTGTGGCAACCGGAAACGTTGGCAGCCATCGCAGCCGACAACGAGTACAAGTACTGCGTGTCACATTTCCGCTTTGAGTTCGCCCCTTGCCTCTCTTCTTCTTTCCTCTTTTCCTGCTTTCCTTCTGCTTCTTCCATTTCATTTCAATTTCAGTTTCGACACTTGACCAGCAACAACAACTCAACTCCTTCTCCTGCTTAAAGCTGAACTCGATTGGCAGAAAATTCTGCTTACTTTGCTGCAATTCGAGTGCAAGCTGAGTGAAGCTTTTACTGAAAGCTTTAAGTAATTAAATGAAAGCTGTTGAGAGGGGAAATTAGTATTGGCAAAGGGGAAGGAGAGAGAGGAAGAAGGGGTGAGCTGAGACAGAACTAAATAGAAATTGAATTCAAACTTGCAGGCAAAGATGAACACTTTCTTTGCTTTAATTAATAATCAAGCTGAAGCTTTATTGAGCTTTTTATTAAGATTACAGAAAACTTAAAGTTATTGGAATTTTTGTTGGAATTTAAAGCGCAAGAAAAGGAAATTGGTTAATGCGCTTTAACACTTTGCGGCTTAAGTTGGCATGCCTCGCTCTCTGAATGTGTGTGTGAGCTTTTATTAAAAGCATAAATCTGCATTAAGTGCGCTGTAGATACATGTAACCATACACACCCACACATACATATGTATGTAATCGTACGCGCTCATATTCATCTCATCACAAACATACATAAATACCCTGTAGCTATGAACTGTATTAAGTGGGTGGCTTGTCAGATTTTAAGCACTTGGTAATATTTAAAATTCTAACTAATTTCCATACGTATTATATTAAATATTTATATATCATAAATATTTTATATTTATTTAAAATTTTAATTTAATTTATTATTCTATAACATTTTTTGTATATGCAGGGTATCTCTTAGTCTAGCATCTACAACCATTACTCATGTTTTTTTCGTTCCCAGCTAGCCGACAAAGCATTTTTCATTTTTAGTCGCATATTTTTTGTGCGCGCTTTTCTTTTCTTTTTTAATAAACTCTCAGCTGTCTCTAAGCACATGTTCGCCCAGCCCATTCATCGCCACGCCCACACCCACACGCCCACACACATAGACATGTAGCACATCCATAAACACTCACTCACACACACACAAACACATAAAGCTGGCTGATGCCTGCGTTGTGTAATTTATTTTCCTTTCTGCGGCACACAGCGAAAAAAATCTGAATAAAATTGATTAAAAACCACTTTAATATAGCTCATTGTCGCATTTGCCTGCCACTTCCGGGCCTTATAAATGAGTTCTAAGGCCCAAGGATAAAAAGAAATGGAGAACAATTTCACTAATGAAACTTGATTTAATTTGGAAAGAGATTTGTTTTATTTTGAAAGAGAATTTGAACGAAAACTCGGGGAGTTAAAGAAATAAAATTGTGGACATATTTAAAATACAAACTTATTTAATAAATTAAAATAAATAATATTAATAATTAATACTATATTATATTATTAATTTAACAAACTTTACTTTATTTACCTAATCACAAAGTTAATTGAATTTCAAGTCATTTCTCAGCTTCTCAAGACCTTAAAACAAAATCCCCCTTAGCAGTTGTGCAACAGAGACAAGCGATAAGGTACAGTACCTGCTGGGAAGTACAGCCCATAGATCATTCTTATATATAAGAAACATTAGCCTAGGCTGTCACAGTCTTTGCAATTGATTGCTGAAATGAACAATTTATTGTTGATTTGCTTGATAGTAATCAGCTTAGGTTGGTTCAATCTAATTCCGGCAACAATTCAACCTCCTAAACTCTGGCCAAGTCCCTCACAGCGCAGGCCATGGAGTCCATTCCAATACAATCCCAATAAGCCTAAACTATATGCTTAAACAATATAAATAGAAAAGTTTATATAGTAAAGTATATAGATCACAAAAATCCCCCCAAGACAAGTAGGTAAGTCCCCTGTCTTACCCGATCTACATATATAGCCCTCATTCCAACTCATTACTTCAACAGTCTACACACCGCTACCAAGATGCACAGTCGTATCTTTTTCTCGCTCATCCTCATCATCGCCAGCTGGATAGGCCTAGGCCAGTGCGCGTCTCTCCCCATTGGTCACAGTCTGCCACCCCCAACACCGAAGAGCCTATCGAATCCATTTGGCTCCCAGCGCTATAACGGCAAATAATAATCATGAATTTGTATACTGAAATTGTTGTTAATTAAAAGCCAAATAAAAAAGTCCCCTTGAGATAAGCTGACATTGTAAATCCCCTGCGGGAAGAACCTGCGAATGCTGAGCGCAGCTAAGTTTTCGTATAAAAGTCAAGCGCTGATCCCAGTTTTGACAGTTTGTTTTACACTTTCAAGATGCACAGCAGTCTCTTCTTATTTTTGCTTATCGCCATCATCGCCTGCTGGCTTACACTGGCACAGGCCGCAGTCCACGGTCCTATTCCCATGCATCGTCCAATGCCACCACCTGGAAACCAATGGAATCCCTTCAACTTCAATCCATCACCCTTCAATCCGAGTCAGCCACGGTAGTGCCTCGAATATTGAATAAATAATATTGGAGTAATTCAAGAATGAAGTTTAATACTACCTAAGAGGGGGTATTACATAAGGGGCTACTGCACGAGGGGGTACTGCGATTGGAGGTACTGCACAAGGAGGTACTCCATAATAGGGTTATACACTAGGCAGTACTGCACAAGAGGGTACTGCACAAGGGGGTACTGCACTAAGGGGTACTGCACTACGGGCTTTTACATAATGAGGTACTACAAGAGAGGGAGGGTACTAGACAAGGGGATACTACACTATGAAGGTACTACATAAGTAGGTAGAACACAAGGAGGTACTGCACAAGGGAGTACTGCAGTAAAGGGTACTGCAGTAGGGGGTACTGCACAAGTGGGTATTCCACCTAGGGGTAACACACAATAAGGTTGCAGTAGGGGTACTGCACAAGGGGATACCCACCAGGGGGTAATGCAAAATGAGGTTCAACAAGAGGGGGAACTACACAAGGGATAACTAAACCAAGAGGTAAGTACCACATAAGTAGATAGAACACAAGGAGGTACTACGTAAGAGGTTCTCAAAGGTATTCCCAATTGAAAGGAATTGCTGTTTCTATTCCGACTTGCCAATATTCCCAATCGAATCATTATTAGGGGTATTCCAACAGCTGTTTAAAGTATTTCTATTGTGTTTACAGTTCGGAATATTGTAAACTCTTCTGGGTCTTATCTCCGCTCATTATTTGCATTCTTTTTCCTGGCGCAGAATGTGAACTTTTGCAGTGTTGGCAACTATCGATTTGTTGTTCGTTTCTGTTACTGCTCTTAGTGTTGCTAACGTTGTTGTTGCCATCGTTGTTGTTGTTGCTATCGTTGCTGTTGCTTCGGTCTAATAAAAAGTTCAAATTACTGCGCATCGTTGCGGTCAATTGTTAGTGTAAAATACCCCAAACAATTAGAAACCACAATTGCTGCCCCGCTCGCAACGTGCAACTTTTCATTTTTACTGGCACTTACTACCAGAGAGTGCCAGCCTGCCCACCCCTACTCCTCCTGGCTTCCTTCTCCCCTGCCTGCCTGACAGTCAGAGGAGCTGCCTTGCTTTGCGTTGCTGGAGCTTGGCATCCCTTGCTGCAGTTGCAACCCTCTTCCTGCTCCTTCCGCCTGCCATCTCGCACCCACAAATCCACAACAACTGCAAATGCAGTTTGAGGTTAATGCCCCAAGCCAAAACGTAGAGCGACTGCCACCAGTTCCTGCCCCTTTCTCCCGCCCGATCTGTTGCCCGAAATGGGCTACAACAGTTCTGGGTGCTGGGTTTATAAACTTGCTCAACATTCTGCCTGTCAGTGCATTTCGCAAATTCTTCTTCGTCTCTTTCTCTCATTTTTACTTTGCTTCTTTGTAGAGCGCTCAACTGCTTGCCCTCCTCTCCACTCTCCCCTCGCCCACCCCCCCTAGGCTATTGCCCCCATTGTCAAGTGAGGCGCACATAATGCGATTTTAATACTGATTTCCTGGGGCCAACTCCCGACTGGTTGGTCCCGTCATGTGCCGCTCTCTGCTCCCCATTACGTATGTATGTACGTCTGTCATAAGCCTTTAACTGTTTATTTGCCCATACATAGAGGGAATATATCTCTGCTTTTCCTCTCCCCCTTCTATCATTCTCTCATTCTTATTCTCCTTCTTCCCCGACTCTCTGCAATTGCAACTGAATAATAAGTGCTTAATAGCTGACAACTATCGTGCGGATCTGCACCCCAGCTGCCCTCCCTCTCTTCCTCACTCTCCCCCTCCCTCTCCCTTGCTTTCTATCCTGCTGGTCAACTACCCTGTATACCATTTGTACCGAATTTTAAGCATTTAAGCCGCTTAACTTACTGACAAATTGCAATTTCGTATTTCTAGCAAATATTCTGCATCGAAATCGGAGGACTCTGCATAATTAGTGTGCTTCAAAGTAGATAATGGCATACATTAATGTATATAAGAATAGTTAGGGTACTTATAGGACATATCTATATAAAGATAGTTTGTTTATTTATATGGAATTATGCTTAAAGTATAATTAAGTTTTATAATACAAGAAATCGAATTCCAAAGAGAAGCAAGCATAGCTTACTCCTTTCTCCGCTCCAAATCGAAGTTATAACAATTATATAATAACAATATCATAAAAAACAAAGCAAACATATACCGAATCTGTAAAGCAACCACAATGTCTACCGCTAGATGGCGCTTCGCAAGAGATGGAGAACAGCACGGGGCAGGAAGTTTGTTTTTTCGGTTATAAAAGCGCAACAATGGAATAGTGTGCGAGAGTTTATGTGTGTGTGTGTGTGTGTGTATCAGAGTGTCTGTGAGAATTTCAGTCTGTGTGTGTGTGTGCTTTTACAATCCTATTAAAGTATCAGACAATCTAATCACAGGCAGCTCAAAAGCCGCGCAACGCGCACACGCGCTAAACGTTGCCAAAAGGACCACAAAGAAAGCGATGGGAAGGGAGAAAAACGAGATAGAAAAGGGGAAAGTGAAGAAGAGAGACGAAAGAAGAGAGAGGAGTGAAGAGAGAGCAGAGAGGGGCCAGAGGAAGTAGTTAAAGGCGGAGTTGCGGCTGTAGTTGGTGGAGTTGAGGCTGTTGCGTTGACAGCCAGCACAGCGACACAATCAGATAAGAGTAACAAGCAACAACAACAACAATAACAATAACAACAAAGAACAACAGCAACAACACGAGAATTACAAGCAAAATGTCCACTAAAACGAGCCAAGGCTGCGCTGCCTTCCCCTCTCTTTGCTTAGCTGGTTTCAGCATTGTCTCGTCTCGGATTCGAAGCTCTCGTCTCTCTGTCTCTCCGTCCGACTGTGCTGCCTGATTGTTGGTCTGCGTCAGTTTAATTTGAATACACTTAAGTGTCCTGCGGTCTGCCAGGGCCGTCGCAAGAATTTCCAATTGAAAATCACTTCAAGTTTAATTTGATTGCCGCTGCGAGTGCCCCTGCCGAGTGCCGAGTGCACAGTGTAGCAGGTACTGCTTGCCGAGCACTACCTCAGCAGACTGCAGACCTTCACTTTAATCACATTTCGCAGGGCATTAATATTGATGAAAGTTTGCGGCGTTTGCATAAATTTTAGAGCTAAACGGGGGAGAAAATGCCCAAATGTGACAGGCAGTTTGATGAGATGATCACTCGGCTGCCTCAGATGAACAGTCTGTCAATTAAGTCTTTACACGTGGACAGATTTAAATGTAATGTATATATAGTTATAAAAGCGTATTTTATATAAGAAGATTCCCCTCCTTTGTAGAGTGTTCAAATTTGATGGACTCCCCTGAGTTTCATTCCCAACTCTTCTTAATTCACCAGGGTATTCAGCTTTAAGCATGCCCGCACCAAGCTATGCTGTTTCCCTGCTTATTCTTTATGCTCTCTGCTCGCTGCTGAGGCGGTTTCATTACTTGATTATCTCGCAGAATCGTGTGCAAAGTAAACCAACAAAAGTGAGCGCAAAGAAGAAAGCGCAAAGGGCAAATGGAATGCGTTGTGAAGGAGCTGCAAATGTGCTGCAATTGTAAATAATGTGAAGAGAGAAACAGACAGCAAACCGAACTTGGCATACACTACACAGCAAAAGCAAACGAGTGCATAAAGAGCCTGGCAAGACTTATTGAAGCTTTAAATTTACAGTCTCTAAATGAATTACTTTAAGCATTCTTCATCCCGTTGTGGTCTGTCAATTCCTGCTGTGCATCCTTTCTATTTCTAGGGCATTTGGTGGAGCGAGCAGTGGCAAAAAATTGGATTTACATTATTTACGGCATGTTGCACAGGGCGGCCATCGATAGACGTACATAAGCGAGCTATATACATATACATGCGATGCGATGCGATGTCTGGCATCGTGTTTGTTCTGCCTGCAACGTGACGTATACGCAACGTGAACAACAACAGCAGCGAGAGTGGAAGCAGGAGCAGCAAGAGAGGAGCAGGAGGAGGAGCAACAACAACAAACACGGAACGCGTTGCATGAGGCAGGCCAACGGATCGGACCCTTTGGGGCAAGGAAATTAATTAAATTAAGTCAACGAAAAGTGAAACGGCATAAGCGAAAACGCAACACGGAGCACACACTCACACACACTCACACACACTCCCACACACACACACACACACACACATAGACCGAGCACCGTTGTACGCTGGCTAGGGCAACAGGAAGTTTTGCCCGCAGGCTCGTTGTCAGGACGCGACGTCTTTGACATTCGTCGTTTGCCGGCTCCATCATCACTTTGATGCCACTGCCACTCCCACCTCTAACGCCATCCCACGCCCCTCCCGTTTCCCCTTTCGGGCCAGCGAAGCTCCTTTGGTGCGCAGCAAGTGTGGAACGATAAGCTCGCTTCGTTATAATCCTAATTAAATATTTAGGTTTACTCTATGGCTGTATTTACTTTTCTCCCGTTCCCCACACTCTCTCGCTCTCTCTTTGTTTTCTCTGCCTCTCTTTTGCCTTCCCTTTCGCTCTATCAGCGCTGATGTCGTGCACCCGATAAGCGCCTGGGTCACTTGGCAAGGGTTAATTGCATTAAAGTTATGACAATTGTCGACAAATTTGACGCTCTTGGCCAAAAGAAGTAGAAGAAGAGCAGGAGGAAGAAGCGAAAGAGGAAGGGAAGCGGAGCAAAAGAGAAAGCGAATAGCAAAATCAACTCAACGGGATCTCTATTGTGCTGTCGCGAAACTAATTAGCCAGAGTCGAAAGCTCTATCTCCATCATGGGTTATGCACGTGTACAAAGGGATGAAGGAGAATGGAAAGGGCGTACGTCAAGGCTCCAGTACAAACTGTTATAGACATGATGGAGGGAGGGTCAATATGAGGAAGACTAATAATACTTAAATATGTAAATTGGATGGCGTCCTTAACCTAGAATACAGTGCACATTCTATAATCTACTTGTCTGATTTCTATCAAACTTGAAGAGTATTTTATGGTGAAGAATTAGCCACAAGAGTTGTGTGCAGTTTGGTAATACATGAGTTATTTAAATGGCATAATAATATATAGACTGATAGTGAATATATATATATATATGTATATGATACATATAAGTAAATTTATAGAGCATGATTAATAAACTTAATAAGCTTGAGTCTAATAATAAAACACATTATCCCTTAATTTTGTTGTCGTAGTTCTGAGTCTAAGTTTCCATACAGACGGCCATATTGACTCGTCTGTGGATGCTGTTCAAGAATATATATATATAATATTGTGGGGTGCTCCTTCTTTCTTTGTTGAAAAATATCATATGCAAGCAAGTGGAACACTTAGAACAGTCACAACTAGATAGATCAGTTGGGCAAGACTTGCAGAACAAGAACATATATAGTACGCGTATATATAGTGTATGTATATGTAGTTTAAGTATGCATATATATGTAATATATGTAAGTCTAACCCGGCACTTTCAGTCACATCTATTAAATGAATTTCAATATCTCAATTAAGTAGAATACGCTGTTCAAGAATATATGTATATATTATGCAAAGCTAGCTACGCACTGTTGCTTCTCTCTATTAAATGTACTTCATTGCCCCAAAGTTTGATGTATGTTACTATAAGTTAACACTGCATAATGAACTCCAGTTTAAACACATGTAAATCTAATTTAAGGCTAAATCGTTTGGCTTTAAGCGCAGCCTTATGAAGCTGGAGCTCATCTCAGGCACTTGTCTAATAAAACCAATTTAAGCTGAACACCCTGACCAGAGTCTGGGCTACTCCTGACTGCAGTCATGCCTGGGCAAGCTGTCTAGCATGCTTCACTCCTCCTTCCTTTCTCTTATTCCCCTCTCTCCTGTCTTCCCTCTGCTGCGTGTTATCTCTGGCTTTGCTTTGCCGCACTTGAAGCAGCGCGCAATTTGTTTTAATCAACAAAGTCAAAAAGGGGCACGTAGCGGGGCATTGTACAAAAATTAAATAAACTTTGCGTTGGCCCAACAATTTGCCCAGTGTCTAGGACCACGCCCACTCCAACGCCGCCCCAGCTAGCACTCGCTGCCAGCAGCAACAGTCGCCGCAGTCAGCGCTCGAGATGTCTGCGGCTTCGTGCGGTGCCAGACAAAACGCTGACAGGCAGCCAAATCCCGAGGAGGGGCAAGGCAGGAGCAATGTAAGAGGGGAAGAGCAAAAGGAAGGGACTGGACTGGACGTGCCTGTCCAGGCGGGGTGGTGGCGCTGCACTTGCAATGGCTTCCACAAACAGTTGCAATCAGTTTCCATCTGAGATCCTTTAACTGTTTAATATTGCAGCAAAATGAGAAAGAATTATCCAAGCTCCCCTCTCTCCCCCTCGTTCTTTGTGCGCGCAGAACAAACAAATTAAGCGAAATGAACTCGTAATGCGAACTGCACGAGTTGGCAAACAATTAGCGAGTACTCACTCGCAGCACTCACTCGCACTCATTCATTCACCATCGCATTCGTTTGTGGCGGCCAATAAATGAAAATTCCTAAGATGTCCATAAATTCTCACAGTGCCCGCTGTGATATATGGCACCACAATTCAATAGAGGCCAGACAAATGGAGAATGTGTTGTGTTTTGCCAACAATTTTTAGCACATTGTGGTGCCCTAACTGCAGTAGGGTGTATCGATTACCAGGAAACATCTAAATAAAGAAGCAGAACTCAAGGCATTCTGAGCTTCTCTCTGATTGAATTATTCTTCTAAATCAAGTTATCTAAGTTTGGCCCAACTTTCGCAGGGTATCAGACTGTCGTTATTAGCTCTCTCTTTCTCTTGCTTCTCTCTCTTTCTTGCTGTTTGCGATTATTGCGTTGTGTTGCCTTTCATTGTGTGTTATCAATAAAGCAAATTGAATTTGGTACAAAAAGTGTCACTCAGGTCGATCGAGATAAATGTCAACAGGACACAGGAGAGAAATCAGTGTGGCCAGCAGCAAGAGTGGGACAGAGACAGAGACAGTGACAGAGAGAGAGGGAGGGAGAGGGAGAGACAGAGACCACTGCCCATTGTCGAATGTTTGATGAGTTTGTGACGTAGCATTTGAAATGGGCAAATTAAATTAATGTGTTAGATTGTCTGCGCTGCTTCCTCCGCATCGCATTGATAAATGAAAAGGTTGGGTCACAGGTCAAGCTAACGGGACCCCAGGCACCTCCCTGAAAGTTCATTGTTAATTTGTTGTGTCTGCTTTTTAGTATGTGTTTGTGTGTGTCTTTCTTAACAACGGACACACTGTGATTGTTGCTGTCAGCTTTTGTTGCTTATTATTTATCATCCGGTTTATTTTTTAAGCTGCCCTCGCATGGCGCCTCCTTCCTCTCTCTCTCTCTCTCTCTTATTCCCCCTCTCGCTGGTGCAATGAATCACAGTCTGTGTATGTGTGTGTGTGTGTTGTAGGGGCATAAGCATTGGGTGTGCCAATAGGTACAGCCACATGATTTATTATACGCCCAGCTATTGGTAGGCGTGGCACTGCCCAGAGCCAACATGCGCCTGCTTGTCGCACTAGACTAATGGTTGTAAGGAAAACAACAACAACAAAAAGCAACATCAACAACTGAATCGATTGTTAACAAACTCATAAAACAAATCCTTGAAAATGTTTGCGGCCTCTGAGGCTGCCTGTTTTATGTTGAGCATTAAAAATTTATTGTGCCTGTGCAAGTAATAAATGTATGTGCCTTATATGTATTGATTCTCTAAACATAGCACTGTTATAGTATATTAATATTAAATATTATTTTGTATTTATTGTATATTTACTTTTGTAGTGAACTTAATGCAAATAGCAGCAGCCTTTAGCTTTAGCTTTGTTTTCAATTTACACTTTCATAATACAAAAATAATGCTATATATTTGTATTTTATTATAAATATTATCACACTTTATTAATTCTTTGCCATTTATTTATTATACTTAGACTATTTTAATTACTTCCTTTTTAATCTTTATTTAATTTAATTTATAAATATATCTAAAAACTTAAACTAAAACTCGCATGCAATAAAGAACATTTTTAGCCTTTGAAAACTTTCTTAAATGCCCCAAAAAAACTGTCTCGTAAAGCAATTTGTGCGCAATTAAAGCCACATAATTTTGCTCGGCCTATGCGGCTCGTTGCCTGCTAGACGTGTCTGCATTTTTGCCAGCCCCTTCAGGCCCTCCTCACCCCTCTTCGTGCCAGCCTCCTTGGCTGTCCCTGACATTGTTGGCGTTGGCTAAAAATTGCAATGTCATTGTTGCGAGACAGCGGGCGGTGTAGAGCAAAAACCATGTGGCTAGTAATTCATTACCCCGACCGCCGTGCACACCAACACACACACACATACACACTGGCACACACACACAGGCACACAACAATTGCACATGGCCGCCGACGCCATTTAATGTGCAAACAAAAGGCGTTGGCACCGCAAAAAAAAAGAGGAATGAATCGCTTGTCCAATATTATGAAGTATTTGTAAAGTGCAGACGGCGCACAATGGCAACAGAAACCGAAAAAGGAGAGAACGAAAAGGGAAAAAGGGAAAAAGGGAGAAGGGAAAAGCGAGAAAAACTGCGCTCTATGCTAAAAGTTAAAATAACGAACGATAATTAATGGAATGACAACATAAAGCAGCCAACAATTTCAACGGGTTTCCAATGCGCTTGCAGACGTTAGGAGTCGCCAGGGCTGGGCACCACCTCCACTCTCAACTGGCTCCATTCCTCCCTCTTCCCCCTTCCCCCCAACGTTTCTACTCTGCAGCTTTGTTGCAGCTGCGGCGTGTGAATGTTTATCGCAGTCGGGGCGCGAGAAAAAAGATGAAGCGGAAGCAACGCCAATGCCATGTGAATGCTGTGCTACTGTGTGAATGCGAAGTGAGTGAGTGCGAGTGTGAGTGAGTGTGAATGTGATTGTGAATGTGCATGTGAACGGGCGGGAATGGTTTCTGGACAACCGGAAATGCATTGTTTCACGCGCAATTTCATTCGGGTATTTATTATGCCAAGTGTGGCGCAGTGTGGCGAGAAGAAGTGCCAGAAAGAGCATTTCATTAATGCAAAAGTAATCAAAATAATTAATGAAGAATATCGCCGTGGGTTTGCCCAAGTGTCTGCGGTGTTTAGGGTGCAGTTTCCAAAAGATTCAACAACCACTTCACACAATTCTAGAAATGTTACTAAACCGAGTCTAAAGCAAATTCACTCTTGCCTTAATAACTGCAGAGATATTAAGTTTGATTTGTGGCTAAGGAAGTCATGATTAATTTACTATGAAGTAGAACATAGCATGACTGTAATTAAGTTAATATTGGTGAACAAATACTGAATTAATACTGTGCATTGTGGTTTGTCTGCCATTATTAAATTGCACTTGCTGCCATTGCATGCTTCCTGACACGCAACAATAGCTCAATGGGCCTTTAAACTATTGACATTGATGAAGAAATAATGTGTATTTCATAGAAAAATGTTCACTTTGCGGGCTTTGCATTTGCTCATTGCGCCGCAAAGTATGCTGCAGTTAAATTACAGTTCAGCTAGGTATATCCCCATCACGAGTCTAAGATACAATGTAATTTAATGAAAATTTAATTTGTGAAAATATGTTCATATATTTATATATGTATATTACGTTCATGCTCAGGATCACTTACCTCATCGACTGGCTGTCTCTAAGGATGTCTGTCTGTCTATACGTCTGTGTGTTTGTCTCTTTGTGTGTCTTTTTGTCTGTTTGTCTATCTAGCTATCTGTCTATTTATATTAATTTTTTACTTATTTCTACTTATTTTATCAATTATGTAAATGCACTGGCATAACATGATTTCAGTCCATTTTGGCTGCAGCACTGGCGTTGCATTTATTAGCCAAATATCATTAGAGCAGCGTGGCAACAACAATAGGGACTGCAGCAGCTGTTCGACAATCTCGAGCTCGGCAACTTAGCAGACATTCTGCTACAGCCGCACAACAGTTTTCAATTTGCACAACAACGGCAGGTGGAGAGACTGAGGTGGCTTCTTTTTTTTTGGGCCACACCAAACAGCAGGCGACAAGCTGGTTGAGGAAGTTTGTTTGGCGGTGAGTAAGGGGGGGAGGGAGGGGAGGAAAGGCGGTAGGAAGCGCGGTTAAGCGCACAAGCAGCGCCGCGAGCAATGAAACCAAAACAGGCGACGACGAGATGACGACGATGTTGACGATGTGGTGGCACTTATTCTACATGTTTTTTGCAGTTCTCTTCTTCTTCTTCTTGTTGTTGTTGCTGATGAGGAAATTGTTTTGAAAATTACAAATAGCGGTAGAACAAGCAGCAGACATGTACACTTATATAGTATACACACACACACACACATACAAATCTGTGCAAGTTAAAAATTGTTCGAGGAAAAGTTGCAGCTGCTTTCCCCAAGTTTCCCTCAACTCAAACATGCGTTAAATGATCGGATAAGAGAGGCAATATATGTACAGAACGATGCAGATAAAAGACATATAAAACATTGCACACTATGCTTGATCTTCATCTGAAGTGTCGCGCATTCTTCACCGTTTCCACCTTTAAGGTCTTCCAGGTGTTCACGCCAGATATTTGAAGGCATCGCAAGTAGGCAAGGAAGTCGCCATAGGTAAAATCATTGACGGACTCATTGGAATATCTGTGATAAGGACACATCGGATGTATGATAAAGGGTCGCCAGGCAGCACGCTTGATATGCAGGGCTTTGTAGAGCTGATCATAGACCTTGGAGCCATCGTCGTACTTGAGAAACAGATGAATTGCACTGACAGAGAGACAGGGAGAGAAACTGTTAAATTAGCTGAAAAGACAGAACTCTTCTAGATCATACAAGGCTTTACGAAGCAACTCCACGAAAACGGGATGTCCGACAATCAGATCAACCGCCGGCTCATTCGTGCCCGTCTGCAATAGCGCTAATGTACTGGGTGGGAAGCTGCGCAAGTCGCACGCTCTCCATGATGGGTTCCAGATACTTGCAACGAACAGCCCACTCATGGGTAAGCCAACGCACCGCTGCAAAGAAGACCTCCTTCTCGCTGTTCACGGCCACGTCAGCGCTGAGCAGACTGCACACGTTCTCCGGCGGCAGATGCAGAAACTCCTTGCTGGCCACCAGAGTGAGGAAGAAACCTTTAACACGTCGCAAGATGGTGGTGTCCAGGCCACGATAGCAGGCCAGTGCATGATTGCTGCCGGCATCCATGGCTATCTTGAAGGCACGATCTTCCTTTATGCCCTGCGGCAAGTCCAGACACTGCCACACCTGGCGAGACAGTGCCTGCACCCGGAGGAATGTGGCTGCCAGCCAGCACCGCCATGAGATGTGCACAGTCCACCACCGCGTGCGACTTCTCCATCCAGGCACACAGCGCCGCCAGTCCCTCGTACGGCACCTTATCTTCGGGCAGGTGCAGCTCATGCAATCCATTTTTCAGCTTGTGCTCTGCCCACTCCGAGTAGCTTATAAAGAGCGCGCGATTGCAGTGCAGCTTCCTTGGGCCCAATCGCAGTACCAGATCGTTGGACTTGCACTGCTCCCAGGTCCGCTCGAGCAGTGCCAACACTCCTTCCCGTTTCTTCATTCTAATTCGGCTGAACGAAGTCTGCCATGGACGTGTCTCTACTGGTCCAGAGTACTCCAAGAGAGGCTTCAGCGCTATGCTCGGCTCAGACGGCAGTGCGTCGTGCTCCGACTCCATATAAAGGTCGCCCATATTTCGTAGACTTCTCACACAGTAAATTTTGAAATTGAATATAAAAAATAAATAGAAAACTTGTCCTAAGTACGTTAGATATTATGACAATGTATAAACAAAGTCTGCATATGAAGTAGATCCCTTTATAAATAGAAATCAAAGAGATTCCGCCTGAATTAGCAACTTATTCTGGTGTCTAGACCGTGTTTATTGTAACATCAACGCAACTAGAGCTTCAATTATTTCGCAGTTGCGTTCACAATTCCCATTTCCACTCCAAGCTAATCCAGGTGTATTCAAGAAGACTTGGATACCTTCGCTCAGGTCTATTCAGTCGCAGCTCCTTGCTGGTCGCTTACATTTTGGGCAATTAGACGCACAATGGTCCCCAAATTATGCAACATGGCGCGACAAATTCAATTTGCTATGCCCCAAACACGTGCGCAACAACAACAACAACAACGAGAATAATAACAGCAACAAAGCGCGGCTTCTCAAACGCACGCACACAGACAGAGACAGAGGCAGAGGCAGAGGTAGAGGCAGACAGGAACGGGAGGCAGCAACAGCAGCCGAGCGACACGTCGAAACTTGTTCAAAAATCCCTGGAGAAATTAGTTTGATTTATGTTGAGTTTCCGGTGCAAATAAATTGCCAAGTTTACAGGCACTCGGACACGGCAAACGGGATGCGGGATGCGGGACAGGAGCGAGGCGAGGCAGCTCGCAATGCCGACGCATAATTGATAATGCGAGTGGCGTAGAAAGCCGCCGCCAGTGGCTAACGGGGCTAAGCGGGCTGGGGGAGCTGGGGGAGCTGTTAGTGGACAAGCTCTGCATCAAATTGACACCGAATGGCGTCATAAACGTGACTCATCAGGCATAAATGACAACCCACAGACTGAAGTTAGTTTGCGAATACAAATCTGAAAGATAAATATAAATAAAAAAGAATAAAATAAAATCCAAACAAATAACTCAACTTCCATCTCAGTTTCTCATTCATTCCATTCAAATTTCATTCATTTTTACACTAGAATCTTTCCGTTATTTAAATTCAATCTTATCAATTCGATCTTCCCCCTCGATAACCCATTGCACTATTCGCTTTAATCCCCGGGCACAACGGTGTCTCTCAGTTGTCAGGTTAAAAATCAAAATCACTCGGCTATGGGCAAATGGAAAACCTCAAAATCAATTAATTTTATTGGGTCTTCTGGTTTATTCTTTTTCCAACGATAGCAAAAACTGAAATGTCATTGTGGTGGAAAACTATTCGGTTGCTGCACCAGCAACAATCGAAAGAGACAGAGAGAGAGACAGAGAGAGAGAGGGTAAAAGAAAAGCTTATTGGGTTTGCAGGTGTGCATAAAGTGATTTCATTTTGTAAAATATCAATACAATTTGTAAAGAATGCTCAACAAATTTAAACAAATATTGTACATAAAATGTTTGCAATTCATAGTTGTATTTTTATCTAATTGATCAATTTCAATATTCGATATTCGGTAAGGGCATATAAGTATTCACTTCCGGCATCCGTTTTCGGGGGCGAATTCCGGTTCATGTTTTGGTTTTTCTGCCTTGCTCCTCTGTTTGTCATTGGTCGTCTCCTCTGACATTGACAAAAGTGCAAAGGATTAAAAGTTCTGCCCAGGCAGGACAACACACACACACACACACAGACACACACAGTACACAGAGACACCTTTGCGGCCGTCAGAGGCAGGGGCCGAAACGGACTCGACTGCGGCTGAGTGAGAAATTGAAGTCACGTAGTTGTGTGCAAATTTTTTTGTACCGTTGACACTAACAGTTTTTTCGCACCCAGTAGGGTGGCTAAAAAGGGGTGTATCAATTGTGAATACTACGTTATTCTTTGAGCAAAAGTTAGATATATCATATAGGGTTTAAAATATTAGAAGTTTGGCTATTTTTAAAATTTAAATGTGGTTAGGTTATTGAAATAGTATGAAAATACTCGTATATATATTTTTTTGTGATTTATATAGGGTATCCTTCAGTCTGTTGCAGAGACTGGAATTTCCCTTGGTATTTTCCCTTTTTTACAGCTTCTTTTTTCTCCATTTTAGGTGCGCTCTTATTTGGTTACGTTGCTAAATTTAATTTTTGTTTAGTGGCCGCACTGTGATGTTATGCTGATTAAATTTGCCAGCATTTACGTGATTTCAATGCGTAATTTATGCCAGCTGCCACCTAGTCGAACCCCTTGCCTTGCCTGGCGTTGCCATATGGGTTGGCCGTGGCTGGAGCCCAAAACTTTTAATTAGTTTAGTGTCATCCGCCGTCAACGGAAGGTTTTGAAGTTGTTGCTAGGCAGCACACTTCAATGGCCAATATGGATGATATTTTAGATGCACCCTTCATCTGCCATCTTCGCCATATTCTGAGTATTTCAAAGCTCTGCCCTGTTTACAGATTGCGCAGATACCGCGCCAGGGGTGTTTAAGTGTGTTTGCATGGAGCATAAAGCATAAAGCAGAAAGCTGTTGCACACTGCTCGGCACTGGCAATTGAGGTTATGCCAGAGGAGTCCGTTTGCAGTGGGTTTACTTTGAGATCTTATCACAAGTGCCCATCGCCTTGGCCACTGCCGGGCTGTCATGCTGCCATGCTGCCACATTGCTACGGTGCCACGTTGCCAGGCTGCCATTCCTATCCAATTAACCAGACGTCGTCGCAGGCCTGTCAACGCCGTGCAAAGGTGAAAAGTTGCAGCGATATCAAATGTGCCAAGCCATGGCCAAATCGCGTGACTGTCAACAAAGAAAATATTCTCACAGAAATGAGAGTAAATGACTTTTCTATAAATACTCTCTAAATTCAACAAACTTAGAAATGTTCGCAAGAAATAACCGTAAGGATCAACTTGTGAATTTAAACAATCTGGCAGCTCTTGTTCAACGATCAATTTCCCTTGAATTACCCAAGTCAAAAAGCAAAAATTCTGGAATTTAACAAATACCTTTCTATTTAAATAAATTCCTTATAAAAAATGACAGCACATCAACGAGAATTACAAGTATTTTGCAATCGATAGGCCACTTATTAAACTAAGTTAAGCAACATATCTATTTTTTAAATATTTCCCCGTTCTCTGTTATACAAATGAAGAGATAGTGTATAACATCTTCGTCTGTTCATGCAAAACTTGTTCTACAGGAAGTCTTGTTGGCTCACAGCCCAATTTAATAGTTTTTCGATTTGTTGAAAGCAAACGCCAAAGCATAGAAAATAAATTGTCACAAAATGCTGGCCAAGTTGAACGGCAAACCGCAAAAAGGCTGGCAAAGTTTGCCCCAGGACCTCTTGCAGAGAAAAGCAGAGCACTCAACGCAAGTCAACTCCTTGGTCTTATCTTTATCAGTTGAAGAAAAGCGCAGCTAGCCTTATTCCCGTTCCCATTGCCGTTCTAGTTGGCGTTCCAGTTGTCGTCGTCACATATCGAGTGCCGGCAAAAAGTTCGACGACTTCGACTTCGACGTGGACTTGGACTTGGCGACTGGCCTCGAGAAGTGAACTCTGGCAACTCTCTCGTTCGCCCACACAGACACAGGCATGGGAAATATTTCCGCCTTGGCCGTCAGCCCACGCCCACACTCCATGCACCTCCCTCCGCCCCTCGCAGTTGTAAATAAGTTGGGAGATGAAAATTTTTCAATTGAATTCGTTCGATTGTGGAAGCGAGTTCAGCCCAAGGAGATAATTATCAGGGAATGCGACGGAATAATAAATGTCATCAACGAAGAGAGAGAAAGAGAATACGAGAGGAAGAGTGGAAGAAATACGCAAAAAGTACGTCGACGTTTTAAAATGCCAACCATAAAATCTCATAAAAGCGCATAAAGTGCCTTTTAACAGCCCCAGCAGTCGTAGTTGTTGCTGTTGTTGTTGTTGCTGTAGTTGGCCTTTAACTAGTTGTAAATATGCTCAACATGCACTCAATGAATGAAATGTGTGCACAATGTTGAAAATAGTTGTGACACCCCCCAAAACAGACGTCCCCACAAAGAGGTCGTCCATTTCTCCATTTCTCCTCTCTCTTCCTCTCATCTTCTTCTGCCACTGCCTTTGTTGCTGTTGTTGTATTGTTCTTTTTGCTGTTGTTGCCGCTGCTGTGCATACGCCTGGCTTGGCCTGAGCAGGCAGCTTGTAGTACAACTTCCGCTTATATGGACACCACTTCAGCATGATAAATTGATGTTGCCGGTTTAAAAACGCAAAGAAAATAAAACACTAAAAGCAGTGCGAGGCACAGCAAAGGCGCAACTACATTATACCTCGCTCATGCGAATGTCTTAAGAGCATGGACAGCGTTAAAACAACATATACTATACATATACCATGTATTATAATTTTATACTCTATTTCGAAATAACTTTTCAACAAAGTCAATCAGTCAGTTTTGTTTTACAAGATTGGGCTTATCATAAAGAAAGAAAATGACAAACCCAGAAAAACAATGAAACAAACTATTGCTAGGCACTAGCAAAAAAGCGAAAATGAGCGCTGAACACAGTAAAAATATAATAATTTAAATAATTAGCAACTTATGGGATGCATAAGCCGCTGTTCCTGCATTTCAAAGGAAATACGCAGTATCTGCTTTTGTTTATTTTAACCTTGGTACTTTTTATTTCCCTTGGGACTTTTTCAACAAATTCCTGGTACCGAAAATTATCCCAAGGACTTTTAATTTCCTCCTCGTAACTGTCAGAATTCGTATAAAACATCCCTAGGACTTAAGGGGACTTATAAATACCCAATGAGGCTGTGGTGGCATTTGTGCACGTAAGTTGGCAGCTCTGTTTTTTGCATCCCTGGGGGTAATTTATCAGCTGATGGCGTTTGCGCGATATTCAGAAGAGAAGTTTGATTTCAATTATTTTTATTTGTATTGGTCAATATTTTGTACTTATTCAGGTGCACCTAGCAAAAATGGAAAAAAGAATTGAAAATAGAGCTAATCCTGCAGCCACTTGACGTTGTGATGCGCCGTTACAGCCGAGATTATTCAGACTTATTGTGTACTGCGCCTCATCCGGCGTCTGGCAGGCATCCTGCGTACAAGAGACATCGCCAAAGCCCTGAGACTGCACCGAGAAGAAGAGTGGTGGACATGGCTCAAAGTCATAGCCCACACACGCGTCCGTCAGATCGTAACTATACGCGCCCAGCGCCGTCGATTCGCAGCTCTCGTCCTGGCGCAGCGGTGAGCTGGAATTGCGGAACGGCAGCTCGATGCTGCGCGAGAAGCACACTGTGAACGTCACCTGGGTGATGGGCGATATTTTCAAGTAGCGCATGCTCTGCCTGCCAGGCATATAAAGGGCGTCCAGGCGATAGAAATTAATGCTGCCCAAGCGTCCAAACTGCAGCAGGGAGTCGCTGCCATATTCGCTGATGACTCCGTTGGAATAGCAACGTGGATTCCAGAGCCGACGTGGCACTGAAACATAGACTCAGTAAGTATCTTATTCGAAGCTAGTTCTTTCTACTTACCCTGGCGTATGCGTCTAATCACAGGTGCTCCACACTCCTCCGGCGGCTTTTCTATGTTCAGCAGATACAGATCTCTGCTGGGCTCCCGCACAAAGTCGTGGAACCTCACCAGAGCACCCCCGCCATAGTAGATGAAGTGCAGATTGGGCAAACTCCAAGCCATGCGGTCCATGTAGCGACGACTGTAATCGTAGTCGTTCTCATCCACATAGGAAATGGGACTGGGCACAAGCAGCGCCACCAACGAGCGTCCACCTAGATTGCCAGCATTCGCCTCAACTGACAGCAGTTGCTCCACTCTAGAGCTCAACGTGTTTAGTATGATGGGCAAATTGAAGCCAGGGGGATCTACGCAGGAGGCAACAAATGATAAGGATTCTGTCCAGCTGTTGGATGAACTTACGCCAATAGTGAGTTGTGAAGTTCCACTGCTGATAGAGATCCACTATATAGTCGGTTGTGTTGACTATAACTGAAGCATCGGAGGCAGCGAAGAGCGTCACGGTGCTGGCAAACGGATGAATGTTCAGATTCTGCAAGACAAAGCTGGAAAGGGAAGGAGATGGAGACAGAGAGAGATAAAGACAGAAGTCATGGAGTTACATGGCTGCCAGTACTTACTCAACGTAGTCCACTACCCAGTTGTATGGCCAGTTGGTGTCCACAAAGACAAAGACGTCGGCAACGATGGTGGTCATGTTGGAGATGTCCGACCACGCTCTGCACTGAAAGGAGTCCATGATGGCTGTGAACGAAGTGGAAACGGGTTATTTATTTCGATCTATATCTATGCTATGTCTAACTGGAACCACTCGGGAGGGAGGAAAGAAAAGTGTTCTCTGTCTGAAGTTCTAGTGGGGACTTTATTAGCGACGCTTTTCACTGGAACTTACAACTTAAGTAGAAAAATTATAATAATACTTTAAAGACGACAAATGGATGTGGGTTATTTGAACTCTGTAACGGGACTGGAACTAAGACTAACACTGCTGCCACCTACTGCAGCGACTGCTGGGCGAGCAGAGCCAGCAAAATGGTCAGCAGACTGGCGGCCAAACCAGCGACACCGCTGTAGCAACCCAGATTGGACACGGAGACCACATAGCGCCACTGATCGGGCGTCTGGCAGGCATCCTGGGAGCACGATGTGGTATTGATGCTGCCCGGCTGCACGGACAGATAGAGAGGCGGACACTGCGTGATGGTGTAGTAACCGTTGCAGGCGTTCGACAGATCGTAGGAGTAACTGTTGCCACTGATCTGCACACAGTTCTGGTCAACGCTGCCCGTCGTTGTGGTCGTCGTGGTCGAGGATGTGGTGGAGTTCTGCTGCGGCCACTCGTAGCTGCGCGACGAGCAGATGGTGAAGCTGCCTCCGTTCTGGGACTGAATGGTCACCACGCGATTGCTGCCCGAGCCGAAGAAGTAGTTGGAGGCAACGCGATAGAAGTTGACGGTGCCGGGACGCACGTACTGGTACATCTGGTCGGTGCCCCAGCTGTTGGTGTACCAGGTGGAGCCGCAGCGCGGATTGATGATGCGACGAGGTACTGCAAGACATTCAAGGTATTAGAGATTAGGTGTAAAGCAAATCCCCTCAAGCAACTGCACTTACTCTTGATAATGCGCCTGGCCACGGGTCCAGCGGATGTGGCCACAGTGCTGCCGATGCTCAGCGAGAACAGATCCCGCGTGGAGTCGCGCACAAAGTTGGAGAACCGCTGAATGTTACCGCCGCCATAGTAGACAAATCGCAGATCGGGAATCTGCTCATTGATGTACTGCACCTCAGTCTGGGCATAGTTGGAGTCCGCGTCGTTCACGGTCGCCTGGTTGGGTATGATCAGAGCCACCAGGGAGCGACCGCCAACGCTGGAGTTGGTCTGCTCGCCATTCAAAAGGTTCTGCGTGAGGTTCTGAATGGTGCGCAGCACAGTGGGCAGATTGAAACCCTGCTGATCTGTGAAGGATTACGCGACTTGGGGATTACTTGGGATGCCACACTTAGCCTGCTCAACAACTTACACTGCGCTTGGGTGGTCACGTTCCACTGCTGGTAGACATCGGTGATGTAGTTGGTGGTGTTCACAATAACCGAGCCATCGTAGGCGGAGAGCAGCGTCACCGAGCTGGCATAGGGATGAATGTTCAACTGCTGCAGCACGTAACTGTGGGAGAGGGGGATGAAGGGATTAGAACCAGCTCTAGTGTACTAGGTCTGTCCATCTCAACTCACGCAACGTAGTCCACAATGGAGCTGTACTGCCAGGAGGTGTCCAGGAAGACAAACAGATTGGTCATGGGCGTGATGATGTCCGAGAGGTCCTGGCTGTTGCTGGCCGTGCAGGACACGTCGTTCAGCGATTGCGCTGCAAGATCGAAGAGCACAAACGCAGGAGTTATGCAAGTGTGAGGGAGAGAGCGACGGAAGGAGGGTTACGAAATGGAGGGGGATTCAAAAGCTGGCGAGCCCGAGATCTAAAGTACAAACTGCCCCCCAAGTGGTTCCAATGATTACGCAATGCTGAGCTCTACTTACGCACATAGGTGACCAGCGACAGGGCCGCGTTGGAGGCGAAGGTGGCAATCGTTGCTGGCGTCAGCGTGACACGCAGCTGCATCTCGCGATCGAGCACCTGAGCAAATGCGGCAGTCTGTGCCTGCATATCGGAGCTGGGCGCCACATTGGGGAACTGTGCCTGGCGACCGCAGGCCTGGATGCCGGTGCCCAAGACGCCGGTGGAGGAGTAGTACATGCGCAGCAGCTGGGACAGCTTCAGGCTCGAGGCCTGTGTCTTCCACTGGGCCACATTCTTGGCAATGATCAGACCATCGAGTCCACCACGAATCTCCGCATCGGTGGCCTCCAGATTGTTGCGCTGTGAAAGGAAATACCAATGGGGCAGCACCGTATCGTTCCAGCCGCCAGTTGCACCCACTGTGGCCACATTGCCACTGGAGGTGGGCACCTGAACGAGCGTGACTTCAGCCAGATCGCCGGCCAGCGTGGCTGCCCAACGATTGTCAATGTTGGCCACCGTTGTCTGCGACTGAGTGCGTCCACGTCGAGGCGTGGCCAGCTGGAGCAATGTATTTAGATTGATGGTCTGCTGCTGCAGCCCCGTTGCCACGCCCGCAATCAACGTGCCCGCCGACACTGTGCCCCAGGGAGTCCGCACCAGGCCGTCCTCGACCGGACACTGGCTAAGACCTTCTGTGCCCGCATAGGCCCAGTCGGTGTCGTAGTCCAGTTCACCCATTTGCACATAGTTCGAGCCGGAACCCCGAGCCCGCTTGGGTCTGCTGTCAAGCCACTCGGCATCCCCGATGAAGTTGCTGGACTCGGCCTTCTTCAGCGCACGTGGCAGACGCTGGGCGCGGTACTGAGAGAGCTGACTGCACACGGTGTTCTCGTCTCCTCGCTGCCGGGTATCGAACGTGCTGGAGAGCATGAAGTGCAGGGAGCAGCGCTCGGTGCTGGTGAACGAACTGTTCGGGAAGGTGTTGGCGTTGCCGGGCAGCAGCCGGGAGAGCAGAATGCGCAGCTTGGGAAACTGGAAGCCCGTGGGGCTGTAGGGAATGACGCCATCGATTTGGGTGGTGACACCAGGAGCACGCCTGATGCCATCCTGTCGGAAGCGATGCAACAGTGCCACAGCCACCTGGCGGATGTCCATCTGATAGCCAGACGCTACATAGCTATTCTCCACCTTCTCAATCAGTGAGATCAGGGTGTCAATGTTGGCGGGCAGACGATTGTCGCGGTTCATGAAGTACGAAGTGTTGTAGCATTCGATCAGCGAGGGCGGTATCGCCAGTTGTGCATTCTCCTGCGCCTGCACTGAGCCGATCGTGAGGATCAGGCCCAGGCCAAGGCAGACGGCAAGTTCTGAGAGCTGCATGCCGAGGGCTGCGTCTATGTCGTTGTGTGTGTGCGTGTGTGTGTGTGTTCGTTCGTTGAAGGGAAACTGAAGAGAAGAGCAAAGCGAAGGAAAGGTTTAAATATCATTAAGGTGGCTTTGGGTTACAATTCTTAGTAAATTAATGATTGTTCAGATGACGCAAAATATAAATACTGTGAATAATATCATTACAATTACAATGTACAAATATTTATCAGGAGTATTAAATTACACAACTATCAATTATTCCGCCTCTTATGCAATTATATAAACACACGTAATTGACTAAGTAGATAACCCACTAACTTGTGTGCCTTCTCATTCCATCTTTCGGGCAGGTTAGTGATGCAGAGAGCACCCTAAATCATCTTCAATAAGTTAATGTAGTTACAAAACTCTGGCGACTTATCGAACTGTTGGCCGTGGCCCAAAAAGAGCAACACCCAAGCCAGTCCACATGGCTTATTGCTGTCCACCCTAATGATAAGAACCCATTGCACACACAGACATACCATAGAGAGGTATTCAGGTATTGTATATAGAGAGAGAGAGTGCACAGTGCGTTATCGGGGCAGCAACAATTATGCGTGTTTGATTTAGAGGCGCATGTGTAAACTATGTTATCCCTATCAATGTGCAAACATTGGAACAGTCAGACCCGAACAGGTTGGCTTTCGGCTGTCTCAATGTGTGCTCAGTGCAGGTGACAGACAGTCAGCGTATTGATCTGATAAATAGGAACAGTTAAAGTCATTAATGTATTTTTGTAGTGCCGCAATTAGGGGAAAATCAAAGTCAACAAAAGTGAGGGACTAAGTCAACAGTCAAAGAAAGCCTTTCCATTTCCCAGACTTTCTATCTGGGTTGGTCATAGACAGCTAGTGCGTCAGTCTTTATCTTTATCGAACTTCCGGAAATTGTTGTAATAAGCTTTGGCGCAATAAAAGTACAGTATTGATCGGCTAATGCCAACGGAAGCTGATGTCATTTGGCTTGCACACTCATTGACTCATTATCAACTGGAAATAAAATAAAGGCACACACAATAAAAGGCCAACAAAATGCGCTGTAAGCGAATGAGTCAAGTCGCCTTGATAAACCCGCAGATACGCTCAGTATCTGTTATCAATTTTTATCAGTTTCACAAGGAATTTGTTCGTAATTCAGAGTGGTCTCCCCCTCCATGAACGGAATATAGATTGGCACTGCACAGCACCGTTAGTTAGTGAGCTTTTCAACAAAACTATTCCAAACTATTCGAATATGGCGCATGAGTCAGATGCGAGTCCAGTTAGTTTGCCATAGCACGGGGCAAGAAAATATGTATTCTCCACGCATTTTACTTAGTTTTCTATTTATTCACTGCACAACACTGCCATTTTACGCACTGCGATAAGATAATATTTTAATTGTTTAGGCACAGTTGGTGGACTTTTTAAAATATTTTTAAGGCTTGTCGTAACTGGGGCGTTTGCTATATTTGTAGACTTTTTATGTAGACTTTTTTATTATTTGATTTCTTTAATTTCATTTAAGTTATGTTGATTATCTCATGATTTTTTATTTAAGCACAACTTTAATTAGCACTTTTAATTATCAAGAGCAGTAAAAAATATATAATCAGCTCATGCGAATTATTATTATTTTATTTATTTCTTTCACAACAGATTCAAGTTTCTTTTTTTCCGCATTACCTTGTTCCACCTGCTAAACTATTCGTACTGATCGCTCGTTCTTTACCAAAACAGGTGCCCGCCGGAATGCCGAGCTATGTAGAGTGTTGTAATCTCTGGCAGCGTACTTATCAGTTCACAATACTAACACTAATATCACTGATAAGATAACTGGACTTTTGGATCTGGGTGAATAATACTCTACATGGGGAGCGTTGTGCAAATCGAATTTGTGGCAAAACTTAAGTTGATTTATTAGTTTACAGATGTGGAGAGTTCGGCGATGTATGGCAACAAATGTAAAATACTTGTAACACTTGAAGTGTAATTTAATATGCGTTATATAAATAATTAATTAAAAATTATTAAATGAAAGGCCTAATACGTAAATATCATTTAATTGTTTGCGCCATTTCGTGCACATTAATTTAAATAAAACCGCCATTCGATAATACCGCTGAAAGAGCTCATGCGATAGCTACTAAACGTATCGATATATTTGGTATTCACAATGAGGAGCCGATGTTTCTTGGTGGCGGCGAAACGATAACTAAACTATCGCAACGAGTTGCAGCCCTAGAATAAAATCAATACAGCAACGGAATGTAAATAAGAATGGCACAAAACAATACAACCACCGAGTAATGGCTAATTCATTTGCAGGGGCAAGCACAGGACAGCTCAGCAGGATGCCATCTTTGTGGCATTCATGGAGAGGCATCCAGTGATAGCCAAAAACTATTATAAAGGCGACAGACTGGCCAGTGAAGCGGCATGGAAGAGACTGAGCAAAGAGCTGAACAGCGTGGGACCGCCAGTCAAAGAAGCCGGCGAATGGAAACGTGTAAGCACAGCAAAGATTAGACCAATTGGAGGTAGACTCAATGTAAGCAATTCTTGCAGGTTTGGAAGGACTGGAAAAGCTGCATTCGCAAGAAGATTGCAAACAACAGGCTGGAACCAAACGCAACTGGAAAGAGTTCTTTGTACCAGGATACATTGACCCCGCTGGAGGATGCTGTTGCGACAATCTCCGATCTGTATGAGATGGCAGACGTTATGGTTGAGTCCCAGCCCCAAGCAAAGGGACGCAGTGAGACGAGCTCAAGTATGCAACTGTCAGACATCAAATCCGATCAATACGAGGAAGGTTCGGACAATGGTAAGTAGCTCAAATTAGTCTTATTTCTTCCTCATCTACTATTAATTTTTTAGATGAGGCGGAGCAGGAAGAGGAAGAGGAGGAGGACGACGATTCAATCGAGTCGATCAGCGTACGCAACGTCGGCGTTAAAGTAGAGCAACAACTTCATCAACATTCCACAGCCAAAAAACGTAGATTAGAGTCAGATAATGGAGGGTCAATGGGCCACGGCGAGAGTACGGTGCTCATGGACATAGCCAAAGAATTGCGTGATCTCAATAGACAGACAAGATTAAATGCCCAACGCACTGAGGCCAATACGGAGGCACTGCTCGCCATGGGCACCCAGATCTCCGACCTGATGCAGCAGCAATTGAAAGAGCGCAAACGTCTCAATGCAATAATGGAGAAGTTTGTGCTCAAAATGGAAACTGCCGACTAAAACTGTAGCAACATTTTACTAATCCAAAATAACATAACTATAAATCGTAATTTAAGTTTTGAGCGTGCAAAAAGCTTTATGTGAGCTAAGCAATAAAGATTGTGTCAATAGCTTGTAGATCTATTTAATTATAAATAATCCAGTGGCACCTTAGTACAACTTAGTTTAATATTATTTGCTTTAACTAGAATATGTAATTTTATTTTAACTTGTAACAGTAATCGATCCAACTGTCCTAGAGTCCAAGACTACACGTATATTGTAAATGAGCAGCCAGACTTGGGCTTTTAGTCTCTTGACATGTGAACGTGCTGAAGTGCTGAAGAAGCAGCTGAAAGATGGGAATTACTTTATCACCAAGGCCAAAAATTTGATGTACAAGTCCAACATGGTGCCGGAGTCTGATCGTGTCTAATGGTGCCGCAATCTGGAGGCACTGGAAGATTCCCTTTTCCACGCAATACTCATACGCATCATAAATAAACTCCTGGAACTGACTGATGTATGCATTTCACCCGGCACTCACATGGATGGACTGATGAAGCTACTAAAACAACTCTCTATGTGTTTCAAAAAACTCGCCAGGCACTTTTTAATGGGCTGCAAAGCGGACGCCAACAGTGGCAAGACCATCAAGTAAGCTGCAGATTAATGTGTGAACTGTTTAACTTTATTAATCCTCTCCACCTCTCCCTAGGCTCGAGATGATGCTGCGCAATATTGGCAAATCACTGCCTGCGAACATCTATCACCTGATCTCCTTTGCGGAGCACAACATACTGAAAGACAAGTCGAAAATCAGGTGACCTTATGATCATCGAGCGGACCCATTCCCACAGCAACCAAATTGAGGTATCTGATATCTACTAGGAGAATATAGTGGATGAGCAGGCAGAAGAGTAGCAAGTGGAGGAGACCGTTTGCAACGAAGATGATGCTGAATCCATGGCCTATGAGTATGACAATGATAATAATGATGATGATGAGGAGAGAAATCTGCAAGTTAAGAAGCAAACAAAGAAGAAAACAGATAAGCTGACAAAGATTCAAGTATAGAAGAGAGCAGAGAAGCAAGCAAAGAAGCAACAGGAAACCACTGGGAAAGCTCAACGTCGTCGGCGTGATGATGCCGAGGAGAAGGAGGAGTTGCCGCCCGAATGTAGGCGTGGACGACCAAGCAAGAAATAGGAGAGGCTGCTGCGTTCAATCATCATGCTCTTTGAATGTTGCGATGGATGTTCGTCATGTCGGTGGATGTGGGCAGCACATGACGCGTGTGTGTGCCCTCCTGCCTGCCCGCCTGAATCATCACTGTGCGCTGGCAAATCCATTTAAAGTTTTTATGTACTTTCGCGCAAATTTGATGCCCGCACGCAATAGAGGAGGAACTGCGACCATCATTTTATTGCACTTGAAAACTTAATTAGGCCGAAATGCGGTGTGAACGCCTATTTCAGTGTAAGGTTTCTTTTTTTCTCCACATTCTCGTTCTCGTTTTCCACAGCTGTGCGAGATTTTTATGGCATGCATCAAATGTAATTTGTTAGCAAATTTGATGTGTTTCTATCTTCTTCAAAACGGCATAAATAAATGAAAACTCCAACCCGGGCGAGGCAGAAGCTATTGGGGGGTTGGAACCGCTGTGCCTGATGGCCTGCAAAGAGCCACGCTCTTGACCATCATTTAAATGCGTGGCAGGTTTTATGGCCAGGTAACTTTTGAGCCGAGTTGAGTTGTGTTCCATTTAACGGATCTTAAAGGGCGCCATATTATATCTTACAACTTGTTGGATTAGTTTGTGCTGCAACCCCCTGTGCACTGGGTGTCAAGGGTCAGTGCGCTTCAGTGCAGCGCCAAGAGGCGTGGCAAGGGGGTTGCGGACGTATTTTGTGGTTGCAACAATTGTTTTGCTTCCTTTTGTCATCGCAATTCAATGCAGACATCAATTGACTTGCTTTGTCTATTATTTTTTAGATTTCCGCATGAATAACTTAAGTTTTTATCCATTTTGAAGTGCGTAAATTCGAATACCATTTGCACTCATTCAGGGTGATTTGCTGAGTCATTAAAGCTATAATTGTAGGAAATAACCGACTTTGATTTGATTGTAAATACTCAAAAAGATTATATCTCAAGTAAATCAGATAAATATTAATAAGAGAGAGGTACTAAAGAGCAAGTATTTCTTTTTTGAATGTATCGTTCTTTGCACTCATTGTCTCACACTCTGTTCATTCTTTGAATTATGTCATCTTCCGTTACGCCTCCTCCTCTGCTCTTCCCACCTCCCCCGTCATCAGTGTCTGTATTTGCTTCGTTAGCAGTGTTAAAATTTGCATTATGAAACATAAATATTTTGTGTATTTTCCTTTTGTTTTTCCCACTTGTTCTCTAGTTTTGTTGCATTCTTAACAAGTGTTTGATTTTCCATTTGGGGTGATTTGGAGTTGCGTGGGGAGGGAAGGGAGAAGGAAGCTTTGGCTAGAAATTTATTATTCAAATGCTCGCTGCGCTGATTTGGCTGGAATTTATTATTAAACATTACACCGCGATGCGGCTTAGGCTTTGTTTTAATTCACTTAAAACTACATAAATTTAACTTTACATGCAAAGCTGCGCCTCACGTGCCCCAGGGCCGATGCCAATAGATACAAAGATACAAATGTATCTACAGTGCGCTCGCAAAAGCTACGAAATCGTCGTCGGAGCAGTCGGAGCTGGGGCCAAGTTGAGCACACGATGTGTCGCTTAATTCAATCAAGATACGAGCGCGGGCGACTCAACGAATCTTTAGTCGATCACTCGAGCGCGACGACAACGGTTCACTTTCGGTTTCGGTTTCGGTTTGGGTTTCGGTTTCCGTTGCCAGCGATAAATATAGATACAGTCCAGCCGATCTGCTCTTCAGTGGGCTGCAGCTCCTTCAGCTTAATTCACACAAATAATCGCCGGGAATGTCTCTCAAGATGCTCAGCAAACTGCAACAGTTGCCGTTGTTGGTGCTGCTGCTGTTGTTGGCTTTGTGCCACTGGAGCAGCGCCAAATTGCGTAAGTATTAGTATTGCAAACGGAATACCTCAAACGCACTGAAGGTCAAGGCAAGGCAGTTGCCAAGTTCATCAATCGAACTGATTGAAGTGTGTAAAGCTATCGTAAAAGGATTTCAAGGGACTAATAGAGAGAGAGAAGAACGTAGATGATTGAGCGATTGTTTTAGTCGATTCCAATTAAAAGTATAAATTAATTAATTTAAAATAGTTGTTTATTAAGAATAGTCGTAGAGGTAGTATATTATAACTTGGGACAATTGAAAATATATATAACAGGCATTTAAAGGTACGATATCTCTGCTTTCCTCCGTTGACGGTTCGAGACAATAGCTCAGTTCTTGGAAACTATTTGAGCTAGGAATAAAGAATTTGCTGACAATCTGTCTTAATCTTCGACGCAGATAAAGTTTTTCTTAGAACTTAGTTACGTCTTCTTCCACTGTCCTAAAAATTGTATTGCTTATGTCACTCTAAAGCCAGCACCTTATTTTGTATGCACAATAATGAAAACCAACAAAAATATTTCTGAAAACTCAAATGTCATGGGATAATAAACAAAGAATTTATTTGGTGAATACGTGTAGATAGATAGTACTGAGGCTAGCAGTTGTATAATGGTTAATATCACTATAACCCCTGCAGTATATGCAAATATTGTCTTCGATTGCTTAAGTCTTAACATTTACTAGCAGAGTGCATATTTTCTTGGTTTTCCACTCTTCGTTCTGTCGGCCAAAGTGCCACTGACCCCCAAGTACTCCACAAATAATCGCAATGACAACAAAGCGAGGCGTCGCTTGCAGCTGTTGTTGTGCATATTAATTATGCTCGTTGAAGGTTGCACAGAAAGTAAACGAAGAACGGGCCGCAAACTAAGTGAGCTATTGACTGACTCACTGACTGACCAACTGATCAACACGGGCGACTGATTAGCCATTCCGCAGAACTGCAAACCTGCAAACGCAGTCAAGACACGTTCTTGGTGAAGGTCAGTGGCGCGACTGATGACCTAATTGCGATGCCAAGTAAACAACTTCCTAAACTTACTTCCTAAACTGACTTCCCAAACTTACTTCCTCAACTTACTTCCTCATCTTGTGCCGCCTACAGCGTCCAGCATTTCACCCTGTTCCCGCGACGATCCGCAGCTGGAGCGCTGCATCATCAATGCCGTCTATCAACTGCGTCCACTGCTCAAGCATGGCAATCTCGGTGATGGCTATAGGACGCCGCCACTGGAGCCGCTGCAGCTAGATAACATCGAACTGGGGGGCAGCAGTCAGTTTCAGGCTGTCTTCAGCGAACTGGAGGCGACGGGGGGCAGCAATTTCATCATAGATCGCATTATGTGGGTAGCAAAGCATGCGAATCGCATTCCATTCATACTGAATTCTACTTGACAGCGCCAAGCCCGAGGACATATCGTACGATCTGTGGGTAACTCTGCCCAGGATCGACTTTAAGGGAAAGTACTTCATGCGGCTCAATCTGCTGTTGCTGGACATTAAGGGCAAGGGCCCCATGCGTGGTTTCATTGGTGAGTAGAACTGATAGCTAAGGCAAGAGTCCAACTAACTCTCTGACTTGCCAGACAACGCCAAGGCGCTGGTGAAGATGCGCGGCGTGCGCTACCTGCGCAACGGTCTGGAGTATGTCAAGTTCACCAAGATGACCATGCGGATACAGTTCAAGGACTTCAAGCTGCATCTGGACAACCTCTTCGATGGCGACGGTGTGCTTGGCGATGTGGGCAACTCACTGATCAACAACAATCAGGAATTGTATCTCAACGAGATTGTGCCGGGCTTGGAGCGAGGATTATCCAAGAAGTTCTTGAATGTTGCCAACGAGATTCTGGCCACAGCCACATTCGATGAGATGTTCCCGCCTGGTCGCACTATTGTTAACCCCATTCACTTTCCGGCCAGCCCAGCCACGCCTGCCGGACCAAGCATCTTTGAGCCTCCATTCGCCTCACGTAATCCTGTGGGTGGCATTTTGGATAAACTGCCACCTAGAAACAGCAACCACAATCACCAACAGCGGCCTGCACAGGCGAGCAACAATCCCTCGGGCGGCATTTTCGATGAGGTGTTGCCAGGTGGAGGCATCATTGATCCCAGATTGAATACGGGTAGCTAAGAGGCGTCCATTGAGCTTGTTTTCGTTTTAAAATGGAAATAAATTGTTTGTTATTAAAAATTGAAAGAGTTTTAAATGAATTCAGCAATGGGTTGAGGTGCTTGGAAGATCTGCGAAGTCTTTCTCTCTTCTATCAGATCTGCTTGACCTCGTTGTGCCTGTCCTGCCATGTCTTTCTCTTCTTCTCTCTCTCTCTCATCGTCTCATTGAACTACTTAGCCCAACTCGAGGAACTTCAGCTCTTCTGCCACCTGCCACGCTGGGTACAGTCGCCCGTTCGCTAATTTGCCTAAGAGCGCTTAATGTCTTACTCCATTTGCTCTGCTCAGCTGAGCTGAGCAGCTCCAGCGCAAACTTTTTAATCCACCACAAGCTCGGGACAGTTTTGCATATTAAGCGCAAAGTTTGCGACTGTACAACGGCACCGAGGGGACACTTTAAGGGCGCGAGAGAGAGAGAGAGAAAGAAGGAGAGACACCTCTGCAGTTTACACCTGTTCAATGGGCACAGGACACGTGCTTTGCCCCCGATGTGGATGCCACTGTCGCCTCTGCTGCTGCTGCTTCTCTGCTGCGCCTTTCTCTCCTCAGCGCGACCTGTGATTAATCACCGGCAACGACAAAGATGAATTTACAAAGATTTTGTGTGTGCTGAAAAGTTTTTACTTTCGCCCGGGCAGTTAATTGTGTTAGATGTGGATGGACTCGGGCAAGGGCAGCATCGGAAGCAGCAGCTTCGGCAGACCGACAGTGATGGCAACAAAAAAGTGTTGGGCGTCGCTAATTAAATTCATGCGACGCACAAAAAGCATTATCGACTTTTAGGCGCTGAATATTTCAAATGAAAATGTTTTTGATGTAGAGGAGCAAAGTGGCGCAGCTGCCTCCGACTCTCGCGTTTCAAAGGAAACCCTTGGCAACATCTTTGACCAATCCCATTGCCATTGCCAATGCTGGCAAAGTGTCGCCGACATTAATTTCATTTATTAATTTTTAACTACGCCCGCGCACGAAAATAAAAGCAACTTGATAAATGGGCGCCCCAAAATCATTTCGCGTGGCACATTTTGTTTTCCTTTGTCCACCCCCCTCTCCCAGGCCACGCCACCTTCGCCCGCACCTTGCCCCATTGAAAGAGCTTCCTTTTCCTTTCGGTTTTTTGTTGCTTTCGGTTTTCGTTTTCGCTTTTTCCACTTTTTGGACAGCGTTTTCTCGCTTCTTTTTTGTTGCTGTTGTTAATTTTTTTTAATTCTTTGCTTTTCACTTGAAAGACGCCCGAAAAAAACGTGAAGATGCGCCGCGGTCCGCTAATGTCCTTTCTTTTATCATTAAGTAGACAGCGTGGGCCTGCTTGGGGTTGCTCCGACCCCGGCCTGGGCGTGGCATTGTCCAGGGGTTGGACAGCTCGAGAGGCTGTGCACAGGTATTTGCGGCCATTAGCGAAAGCAAAGACTCGCTGTCGGCTTAAAGTTCTACGGTTGCGCCGATGTAACAAAGCAGATAACGGTAAAAAGTAACGCACTAAGTACACGGCCTATAAATATGTACTTATATTAGATGAAATTCCCATCAAAATTGATTTTTTAATAATTAATAAATGTGCCGGGCAAGAAAGTGCTTAAAACTTCATATGTTGTTTACAAATTTAGAGAAATTTGAGGAGGAAGAGAGTAAGCAGCTCACTTTCTGTTCGCTAACTGCCTTGACTAATAGATTATGACAGCACTGTAGGCAGGAAGCACTTGGCTGAAGTACGATATGTCCATTTATTTGCAATTCAGTTAAAAATACAAAGAATTCAGGCATGTCTAATATTTGAGACAGCAGTGTAACGTGTACAGTGGTGTAGTTAGTGTAGTAGTGTGCAGCGGAGGAATAATTGGATACAATACTCATTAATTATACATTATTCACATGTATACCTAATATATAAGGCCAGCACTGTAGTCAGCCAGCACTATAGTATTTGTAAAATATGTCAATTAATTTGCAATTAGGTAGAAAATACAAATTCTATTAATAAATGTCTTGTTATGCAGGTATGCCTAATATTCGAGACACCAGTGTAATGTTGGACAGAGGTTTAGCTTGGCGCATTGCCATGTAGAACTCGCTTAAATTATTTCAATACCCATACATAGTTTAACATCTACATGCATGCCCAATATATTTAGCCAGCAGTGTAAGCCTCAAACTAGGAAACATAGGCAGGAACAACATTTCCCATTTCTCATATATTCCCACTCGTTTAACCTCAAAAAACTGTTGCTTGAAAACATTAAATTCATTCAAAATACACGTTAAAATTCAAAGAACTTTGTTAAAAGATTAAGAAAGAGATAGATAAATATATATTGTTTTTATAACTGCGCCAAGATGATGGTCAAATGTGTTAAGCGTTACGTTTGCCCCAACAAGCCGGCGACAAGCGATGGGTGTCGCTTCAAGTTGTACTACCCCAACGGGGGATCCTACTCGGGCTACTGGCTGAAGAATGAGAATCACGGATTCGGGGTGAAGATATCCCCAGAACGCGATGCGAGTTACTACGCCAACAAGAAGCAGCCTGCCGGGCAACTTATCTATAAGGGAGACTGGAAGCAAGACAGACGCACGAACAGTGGCTCGATGATACGCAAGCGGGGCACAGATCTGCAGACAATCTACACGGGCATGTGGTACGACGGCAAGAAGGTGGGCCTGGGCAAGAAGTTCTACTCCGACGGGTGTGTCTACTTTGGCGAATGGCTGCGCAACTGTCGCCACGGCATGGGCATTCAGTGGTACGGCGATGGCAGCATCTACTTGGGCCAGTGGAAGACCGACTACAAGCACGGTCTGGGAGTGCTCTTCTACGGTAGGTCCTTCACTCTACCTTCCTCTTACTGCTAATGTATTCTTTCCCTCTCCCACAGCAAATGGAAACCGCTACGAGGGGCACTTTGCGCGGGGCTACAAGAACGGCGAGGGCATCTTCTATCACATGCACACTGGCCAGATCCAGAAGGGCATTTGGCACAACGACAATGCCAAGGTGTCAGTGATGCAGGACGAGAGCGATATTCGACGCAACGATGAGGTCACGCCTCATCCCATACCTGCCAATAAGCTGAAGTACCCCAACGAGATAATGCGCGAACTCTTCCAGCGATATCGCCATTATGGCCAGAAAGACCCTCGCCCCTTCAACGATAGGGTTGCCCTGGAGTTTATACACCACAAGCGACAATTCGCTTCCTTCGAGGAGCGTCTCAACTCGCCCTCGCAACTGGATCTATATCCGAACAAAAAGTTTGTCTGTACCTGCGACTGCCAGATATTGTACGAAATTTCAAACCCCAAATATAAACTTTAACTTTGGGGTCACACTAAGTGATTCTGTGAACGACGTAAGGGTTTTCGAGGGGGGAGGAGTCTTTCTGCCCTTAGGTAAAAATTCAATAATAATGCACACATGATAATAATGGAAAACCCTCAGGAGGGGTAACTGGGGACAGTGTGAAGTGCGGACACCTGGTTTGGTCAGCTTTGTGGGCCTCAACGTAACCTCTGACAAAGGCAGCATTTCATATGCAAATTTAACGGGGGACACCCTGTGATTGCAAAAGGTCCTGTGTATAAAGGATAATTTTGATAGTAATGATTACTGTGCCTCAGCTCGAGTGGTTTTTGAAAAGCAAATCAAGTTTAGATTTGTTTGATTCTTGAATTGATTCTTGTGATTTTTGCAATCATCAATTGAAAACTTGTTAAAGATTCTGGAGAACTTCAAGTATTGAATGCTGTTGATTACTAGAATATTATGAAAGATATTCTTGCCGAATACTTAGGACATTACCAAAACATTTTTTGAAACAAAATGGAACACTGGAATATAATATAATTACTAAATAGATAATTTGGATATACTTTTCCTCTCACTCTTTCTCCGAGCTACATAGTGAAGATGTGATTGATTTATCAGTTAAAGATGTCTTTGAACTTTTATAATGTTGCTTATTTAGATATCATCTCTCTCTTTCTCCAATCTACATAGTTAAGATTTGATTGATTCATCATTCAAAGATTTCTCTAAAGTTTGTTAAAGTTGCTTACAAACAGATAAAACTATACCTTACAATTCTCACCCATTACCTGAACACTTGCAGCTGAAACAACTCGAGTTAATCAACTCATGAAAAGCCGATTGCCTGCTGTAAGCCCATCGGATACCTTGTCATTCGATACGTAGCGGTAGAGTTGAGTTCTAATGCAGCAACCCTTTTATATAGTGTTGTTTTTTTTGTTCGCTTCTTTCATTAGCATAAAGTGCAGCTGCAAAAAAAGAGATTGAAATAAAAAAAAATGTGTGGTGTCATTTTTTCACGTGCCATAAATTTCCCTATGCAAACGCGACGCGTGCCCGGGAAAACTCTTTATTCATATGGTAATTTTCGGAAAGGTTTCCCTCAATTAGAGGTGTGCGAGGCAGTCGGAAATGGGTTCCAGATGATTTCTATGGCATCTACTGGAAGTGCATTCTCTGGCAGAGATTGTCGTCTATGGGAGTCGTCAAACAGGTCCTTGAGTTGTCGTCAAATCGTGTGTCGATGATTGCAAATCGAACTCATTAATTAATAGTTGGCTCCCACTTCTTCTCGTTCTATCTCTCTTTCTCTCTCTCTCTCTCTCTCTGCCAACAATTGCACGCGATTAATAATTGATGAAGGTTTCGGGCTGCCTGCGCTGGGATTGCTTAGACAACGCTGCGATTCGGTTCGCTTGGATATTTGGTTAATGTGGTCTCTGCCGGAGGAGTGAAGAGGAAGGGGGAGAGTAGAGAGAGGGAAGCTGGCAGGCAGGAGGAAGTGAAGCGAAGCTGCCTGGCGGCCAAATAATTGCAAATGACAGGCGCTTTAATTTTTCTTCCTCTCCGGCAGCAGCAGCAGCTTATTTTTAGACGTGGTCGGAATCGGGTCTGCAACTTGCCCGGTTGCCATGTTTATGATCAACTTAATTCGGTGTAAATGAGCGGCCCCAATGAAGGTTGACAGGCAGTTTGAGAGGGTCGGGGGGCGGACCGGCACGGAGCTGGGGGTAACCACAGGGCAGTGGGAGGGCGGAGCGGTAGCAAACTTCTTCTGCTTTGCCATTCGTCGAAACTTCAAATAAACAAATCTGTGGAAGAAAAACCAAAGAGAAGTAGAAGAAGAAACAACAAGAGCAACAACAACAACGAGAAAAACAACAAATACAACAACAACAGCAAACAGTCAAAGAAATAAACGAGGCAACGGCTGAAACTTTGTTCGATAGCTTTTCCATTTTCCGTTTTCAGTTGAATGAAATGGAAAATTTTAATTGCTGTGTGTGTGTTCTGTGTGTGAATGTGTGGGTGTGCCACGGTAGTGAATACTACGCAAATGTCTGTCCTTATAATATAAGTCCTACGCAATTCCAGCTGAATTCATATTATACAAAATAATAAAAGATTCCTTAACATTTTAAATAATTTTTCTACAAAGTTGAAAGAGTTTACAAAGTTATTAAAAGATGATTTCTATTAAAAATCGATTTCTTTTTTCAAATTGATTATTTACAATAAAACCAAAGAGATATCATACAATTTAAGAATTGTCAAAGGTAAGGTAAATATATTTCTTCACCTACTTATAATTTCTCCAGCATTTCAACAGCATCTACCACGATTTTCCAGACATAAGTTTCGAATTCTAACATCTGCAGACTTTAGGCAAATCGCGTCCCATATCTATCGTAATATTTGTCATATTTAGCGTGTAATACGTATCTTAAGTTCTTCGCACAATTTCTTGCGAATTGTTTTTGGGGATGCATTGAACAAAAGAAAACACTTTCATTAGGATTACGAGACATAAAAGGGGTTGCTCGTCGTGGATCTTGTGCGCTATCTAGGCACTTTGCCCCCAACTTGAATGAAATTTAAATTATTGCAATGCGCACACAAGCGCAAATGAGGACGAGGCCCAAATGCGCGACACGCACACGCACATGGAAGGAACATGAAAGAACATGCTCGCTGACGATGCCAAAGTCGATGATGCCAGGACGCAAATTTCATGGCCTTTTCTCATTAAGCTGATGTCAGATGGAAGCTCGAGCGCGAGTTAAGAACGCTGGCACAAAACAGTCACACACTCACTCACTCACACACACACATACACACGGGTGCCATAAATTATTTGCGCCGGTGCCAACCCTTGGAAAGCGTCGCGCAACTTTTTTACAGCACGAGAAGCTGCTGAGGAGGCTGAGGAGCAACGCGCAAGTCGCGGCATTTGTTATAAATTAAGTGATGGGGGTGCTCAATATGGCAACGTCGACAGCAGCGACGGTGACTGCGACAGCGACGGAGACTGCGGCAAAGATTGGAGGTGGGCTCATTACCGCCACTGCCGACGCTGCTGCTGCTGGCAAGTTGGCAACCCTGTGACTTTTACAGTTGCAATGCGAAACAAAACTGAAATAAAATCGAATGACAAGCGAAAGAATAGCGATGCACGACTATGTTATACCCTACACTTGGCACAAAGAAAAGTATTTTGATGAGATATTTCGTTGATTCTAAAATGTGTTTAGTAATAAAGAAAGTAGTAAAAAAAGTGAGTAAATTGTAGTTGGGAATTTAAAGGAAAAAGTGACAATACTTTTGACTTTATTTTAATAAATTTATTATAAAATTAATTGTTAATTTTTAATTGTGTTTAATTAAATATAATTTAATGAAAAAATAATATTATTTAACAACAATTCTTTAAAAAACTGCTTAGATAATCTTATATATAATTCATTCTGACATTTTCAATGGTTTTATAAATTTTATTATATAATTTTACTTTATTTATTATAAAAACATTCAGAAATTGTCAGTAAGAGTAAGCAATTCTTGAAAATGTTATATGAATTACATTAAAAATTCAAATTTGACTATGACAAATTAATAATTCAATATATTTTCATACATATTAAAATACTTTCTTAAATTAATATACAACAATGTAATTTATATGTTAAATTAATTTTATTTATTTATTTAACGACAACTAGATTAAGCTGGATTTGAATATTGTGTATACCCCACCTATGTATGTAAAGGGTATTTGTATTTAAAAAGTGTAATGAAAAAAATTTGCATATTTTACGGCGCGGCGACGGCTGCGCTGCAGATGGGGTTGCTTTGTTTTCGCTGGTGTTGATGTTGTTTGTTGCTGCTGCTGGCACGGGAATAAGGCAGCGCAGTGTCACTATGGCAGAGCGGGCGGGTAGTGCCGGAAGGGGGTCAGCACAACTGCCGGTGCGATGGCTGAGCTGAGTATTAATTGCATACGTAGGCAGGCTATCATGGCCGTAAGGGCTGGGGGAACGTAAGCAACCGCTTAGGAAGGGGGTCAGTTCGAGCAACCCCTGCACGACTCTGGTAATGAACGCCATTGCGGCTCGTCTTTTGTTTCACGCGATTGCGCTTAACCCTTTGACGGCCAATCTGCCCACAAAGCGGGTGCCTTTAACCCTTTCTAGGTGCGTGGCATGGAGTGGACAGTCGAGCAGCGTTCAACGATTGGCTGAGGGCTAACCCTTTCACGGGGCAAGCACCCTCGCCCGAAGGGTGAGTGGGGCACTTGCCACACCCACTCGGCAGGCGGCCGCCCACTGTTTTTAAGACTCGCATAATTTTGTTTTGAAAACTTCTCGTTTCTGTTTTTCTTTTCTTTTTTTCCTTTTCTGGGGTATTTGAGTTGGGTCAAAACTTTGATTTCATTTGATTTGCTTAACATGCGCCAAAGTTTCTTCAACCGGAAGAAGAAGAAGCAGCAGCAGAGGCACAGAGAGGGAGGGAGAGGAAGGGGAAAAGAGAGAGGGAAATAAATTATGAGAAGGCAAAATATGCTGCAAACAAATTAACAGTCCACTGATTATTGTCAAAAGCAAACGAGGAAGCAAAACAAGTGCCTATCAACGGTTCAAAGTTCTACAGACCACGCCTCCTCCTCCGACCCGCCCACGGCACTGGCGACCAACTCCCACGCGCCGCAATTCAAAATTAGAAAAGGGCATAATTTTAATGAACTTTTTCTTTCACGAACGAACTGACGGACAGATTGATGGTTGGACCAAGACGAGGGAGAGGGGTGGTCAGGAAGGGGGTGGGGCAGGCACTCATGTAAGCAGCAGCAGCTGTCGAAAGGACTTACAACTTTTTTGCGTGGCGCCACTTGTCCTGCCTTTTGACTTGTTTCGCCAGCCAGGCCAAGTGCCTCGGCGCGGCTTCCAAAAAGTTTCGCTTCCACTCAAGAGCTCTCTGCCTCTCTCTCTCTCTCTCTCTCTCTCATGCCACTTCCCCTTCTTCTTCTCTCTCTCTCTCTCTCTTTGCTCTTGCGATCATTGATTACATCACCTGCCGACTGGCATTAATCATTTCCACTCAATCGAAACTCGCTTCCTAATTGCAACAGCCTCAGCCTGCTGCTGCCACTGCCTCTGTCTCGCTGCCACTGCCTTTGCCATCGCCTCTCTGCCTCTGTTTCCATTTCTACTTGCACCGTTAACCAAACAAAGCAGCATAGACCGCGTGCCTTGGCTCGTATCTGCACATCCAACTGTAAATCTTTATCTAAACGTGGCTCGAATTGCGAGTTCTTAGATGACAACACGCTGCACGCTGCACGCTGCATGCCGCACACCTGCCCAGCTCCTAGAAGACATAGATGCCCCTGCCTCACGCCTGACTGCTGCCAAATGTGGCGCAAATGAAGTGCCGCCAGCGACAGTGCCCCGAAACAAAGCAGAACTCGAGCCTGGCGAATCATTTGCACGGTTGCATTATGCAAAAAGAAAGAAAAAAAAGAGAGAGAGGGAGAGAGGAGTAACGGGTAGTTGCCTATAATTACAGCAATTGCTGCGATGGCAGATAGCCCAACTAGGCAGCTGACTGGCAGGTGAGCTAAAAGGTCTTTTGCATAATTACTTAAGTGATCATTCTCAGCAAGATCATGAGATTATCTTATATTAGATTGATAAATGAAGTAGTATTACTATATGAATTATGGAATATTATTAAAAACTGACGAAGATTTTATGTATTTTATTCTGTGTGTTCTATTATTGTTTTTTTATATTATTAATATTATATTATCCGTACATTATACGTAGAAGCTTTACTCTGAGATATTTTAGTTTTCGATCTTCATAAAGAAAACTGAGAAAACTTAACTAACTGAACGTGTTCTTGATATAGATAAAAGATTTAGAGTGAGTTAATTCATCAAGTTTAAGGTTAACTTTGAAAAGATCTTAACCTATTCTATTCCTGAATTATTCAAAAGTTAGAAAAAAAAACATGGAACCTTAAAATGGACCTCTCAGCATCTTTTGCATTATTTATTGTATGTTCAATCTGTTAGAACTTGAAATTAACAATCAAGAACATTAAATTTTACTGGCGAATAACATAACAAATATATTTTATAGAAATATATCCGAATAAGTTATAAGAAACATAAACAAATATGTCACAAGGAATAATAACAAAATTTATTATAAAGGAATATAATGAAATATGCTCTAAATATCCCTAAATGCTTCAGCTCAGCTGCATTTATCAATTGCTGCAACTTTGTACTTATCTTAACCAATTGAACTCCATTATCCTCCACAATATAGCCAAAAATGCGAGAATTCTTGAAGAGAACCTCTTGGCCTGTAGAGGATTTGCCACAGCGTAGCCAACTAATGAATCGGAATGAATGAATGCAATTGCAATACCCGTTAGAGGGATAAACCTATTCCCCAACGATTGTCATTGATTTGATTGATTGGACGACCCGTTGCAGGTACGAAGAGCAGCAGCAAGAGCAGCAGCAGGAGCAGCATTTGCCCATTGCAATCTTGCCTAATATTTTACGCTCATTTAGGGCATTAAAAAACATAGCGGATTCCTCCGGATCCGCCCCTGACAATGGTGTTAACTCTTGAGCGGCAGCAGGAGGACAATGGAAACGGATGGGAAAACGAAAACCCACGCCCGCTTGACATTTGGCTGCTAAACAAACAACAACGCTGACAAAGAGTGTGTGTGAGGGAGGGAGAGGAAGAGGAAGACAGAGAGGGAGACGGGGAGGGAGCAGGTCAACTGCAGTTGCATTGCAGGCTGGTGTTGCCTTTCAGGGAAGAGAAAGAAATTCGCCATAAAACTGAAAACAGAGAAAGAAACTGAAATTGTGTCATTTCATGCCATTGCCAAGGTGAACAGGAGTTGGGGGAGTGAGGACAGTGTGTGTGTGGTGTGTGTTGTGTGTGTGTGTGGTGAGTTGAGCACACACACCTGGTCTAGGCTACCGTTTCAAGCAGTTCATTGTAGGTACTTTTTGGCAGTCTACTCTAATCTTCTCTCTCTCTGTCTCATTATTCCCCCTGCTCTCTTTCTCTCCCTCTTTTGCTCTCTCCTTTCCCCCTCTCCTCCTCTTCTGCCTTGCTGTCAATTTTAATTGTTTGCACAGAGAGAGAGAGAAGCAAAAATTGAAATAATTTATCGAACATTTGTTGGCATTTTATGGCCTGAACTCTTGACGTGGTCTACTTGCAACTTCCTCCCCCCCCTCACTCTTTGCTTCCCCTCTGCCCCTTTATGCTTTGCTTTTGCCCTTCTGCCACGCCTCCTCCCCTCCCTCAGCGACTGTCCAGCAGCCCATTAAGCTCGCTTTTAAGTGCCATTCTGGCTGGCCTTGTCGCTTTCCCTCTCCTTCTCCCTCTCTCGCTCTAATTCTCTCTTTCTGCGTGTCTCCCTCTCTTCAGCCTGCTTTGCACTTGAAATTTTTTCGCCTGCTCAGCAACTTCTTGGCTCGCCTTTCATTTCGTTTCTCATTTTCTCCTTCTTCTTCGCCTTCAACTTCTTTTGCTTTTCGCTTTTCCAATCTTAATTTTTTCGCTCTCCTTGTTTTTTTGGGGTTGAAAAATAATTCATTTATGCAAATGAGGGGTGTTTAAAATTAAGCAAAGAGCACGTAGGCCGAAAGTGCCAGCAACAACAACAACAACAACAACAAGCAGAGGCAGCAGCTGAAGCGGCCATCGTGAAGGAGGTGAGCGGATGGAAAGACGCCAACGAAGATGAGAGGAGGTGGAGGCGAGCACGCACATTGGAAAATGATAAAAACAAAAGGTTTTCTTGCCAACCCCCTGGCCAGAACCCACTCGAGGCAGCTACCTCCTCTCCCCCTCCTGCCCCTGCTCCACTCGTGGCCACTCATCTTTTGCTGTGCGCGGTATAAGTTACAATTTGTAAGGTTTTAATGGCGTTTTCAGACTCGACTTCGCAGTTGGGGAAGCAGCAGAAATCACGAGAGACTTGAGGAGAGGGTGCTCAGCCCCCTTCCACCCCTTGGGAGACGGTTTGCCTGCTGGACTCTCGAACAACTTGACATCTTGTGGTCTGCAATGGGTAAAGGCGAGTGAAATAGGAACTGGGTTAAGGAAAGGTATTCCATGAGATTGCAACACAATAACCAGGAGAACTATTGCAGTAGCTAATGAGGTATTTAATTGCAGTATTTAAAGGTAGTTTTGTGTATTTCTAAGTTGGATATGGCTGGGATTTATATTCATATATGTATTTAATGATATGGGAACTTTGAAAGCTTCTATATACAGTATTTGTATTATTTATATATTTAAAATAATCGATGAACTGAAATAATTAGAAGAAAATATGAACAGTTAAGGGTTGTAGAAAAGTCTCAATGTTTGTCTTGAATATTTAAAATTAGAGATTTGCAGAATTCGTTTGTATTTTGGGCTTCTTTGGGGCTTTAAGCTAGCTTCCCTTTGCCCTGCGGCATCTCTTTGCTGTGGCTGGACACATGGACCGCTTGTTTGTCTTCGCAACACGCGCATAAATAAAACTCATTTGTTGTGGACAGGGCGGGAGTTCTTTGCGGAGGATGGAGTAAGACAAAAGCTAGAGGGGGAGACAGAGAGTTCTCTCGTGGCATGAGGTGTCTATGAGCGAAAAAGTTTGACCAATGAAATTTGTTGATTTTTCGTGGCTAGTCGAAGTTGAAGTTTCTTTCACTGCGAGAGTGTGTGGGTGTGTGACAGGCAGAATGTGAGTGTGTGGTGTGTGAAAGATAGTGTGTGTGTGCCTGTGTGTGACTGTGTGTAGCCAGCTAAGATAAATGGCAATAGAATTAATTAAGTTGTTAATTTCCCATTAAGCAGTGCGACCAGCACGTAAAGCACACACAACAACAAAAACAATAGGAGCAACAAAAACAAGAGGGGCAGGAGCAGGAGCAGTACATGTGGGAGCCGCTGGAGACGTGTCCTGACAGCACTTGACAAAATTATGTGCCTGCTGGCGGCGTTTAACCTTTCAGCGCAGTGCAAAACAAACAGCCTGAGGGCCTCCTTCTCCTGCTCCTCCTTCTCTTCTTCTCCCTCTCCAGCTGACCCCAACTTCAGAGAGTGCACACATGTGTAATTGTCTGAGTGTGTGTGTGCCAAAGTCGACCGCAACAGCACGCGTCGACATTTAGTGCTGCTTTGCCACACACACACAAAACACACACTCACACACACTGAGACCTCTCTCTGCTGCATTAGCATATGAAATCGCGCACCCGTCGCATTACAAATCATTGCCCTGGCTGTGCCCACGGCGTCTGCCTTTGCCCTTCACCCTTTACCCCTTGGCGAAAGGCTTCGCACGCCTGCACACCACACACCATACACTCACTCCACACACACTCACTCCACACACACTCACTCTACACACACTCACTCCACACTTGCCCTGCCATGTGTGTAAAAAACGCATAAAAACCACGCGCCGAATTGACTAACCATTACCCACGGCACATCCTGTCCCCCGCCTGCCCGCACTGCCCTCTCTCCACTCCCTTCTCTCCCTTTCTTCTGCTTTCTCTGCTCACTTTCTCTCCACTCTCCTTTCGCCGCTAATAGAGCGTAATAAATGTCATGTTTTGCCGGGCTGAGCTACTCCTTTCGCAGCCTTTGTGCGGCCTGTTGTCACTTTGATCGCCCTGCCATATGTGGCAAGGACACGCACAACACACACACAAACACACACATGGACTGTAGAAGGGCACCCTTCTCCCCTCATTGTGTGTGAGTGAGCTGTTTATTTGGCGATTGTCAGGGCACTTGGCAATGATTTTAGATATCGAGATTTTGGCCTCGCTTTACAGATTGATTGATAAGTGCAGTGGAAACTCGCTTCGCACTTCCCCCCTGCTCAGGCTTACCCCCTCTTCTACCCCTCATTCCTCACTCGATAAATGCAATTTGATGGGACATGTGTGCGAAAGACTTTTTAAGCTAATATTTATAGTTTTTTTTTTCTTGTAAGGGTTGAAGAGGTTGCTTTCTTTTCATATAAGCTTGAGTTTCACTTGTAATTCAATTGATGAACTTACTTTATATTGAATTATTGGTCGTATTGCGTGGAAATATATACTATATAATTAGATTCGATTTGAAGGAAGGAAACAATATTTTTTCTTGGTTTTAAAAGAGATTTAAAGAGAAGAGAAATAATACAATATAATAATACTTTTTTTGCCTTTTAAATAATAAAATGACTTTCTGCAAAATTCTTAAATATCTAAAACCTCGACTAGAGCTCTGAAACTTTATTTATAACTAATCTAAATGGTCATAGTTCTATATATTTGTTTTAAAATATGGAAATGTTCAAAAGAAATAGAGGTTTATGTATATAATATAAATTTCTCTATAACTCTTTTAATGCTAAACATTAAACTCATGCTTTGAATTTTTATAAATAATTCAAAATAGAATTTAGAAAACATTAGATCAATTCTGGTAACTCTCCTTATACCACAACCTGCTATATGCACTTCCCTTACTCCTCCCCGTCTCTCTAAAGATTTGATTCATGCTCTGAAATTTCATTTGTTAATAAGCAACGAGTGACAGATAAATAAACAGGGATTCCATATCAGGAAACATAAAATATTCATATGCATTTGCCTGCGCCCGAGCCCAGAGAAAAAACACATTAACAAATTTGTGTGTCCTCACGCATTACGTGTGTGTTTCAGTCTCAGTCGCAGTCGCAGTTGACGTCGCAGTTGCTGGCACTCATCTAATTGCATTAGAAGGTAACGATGGAGTCCTGTCCTGTCGCGCTGTTTGACGGGAGATGCGTAGTGCGTGGTATATGTCATGTAGTGGGATGTGCTGCCACCCTCGCGAGGATGTGCTGGAATTGCACTGCCTAGGCGCAGCTTGTCAGCCTGTCCTGCCTTCTCCTTCTCTTCTCTCTCTCCCTCCCACTTGACTTGTCTCGCGCTCTTCAAATTTTATGACATTTTTATTCGCTGCAGGGAGACAGAAAGAAGGCTCTACATGGAGGCAATATGTCAATGCACCTATGGGTGGCAGTACTCCCACCCACTCCCCCCTCCTCCCTCCCTGTACTGTGCCTAAGGTGACTTCAGTCAGCATGTCCGCGAGTTGTAAAACAAAAACGAAAACATGTTGATTTTATTTGCCTGCTCAGGTTTTTTAGCTTTTAAGTTTTTATTAGACGTCATAATTGACGTAATTGTTTTGGTAGTTTGAAAGCTTTTCGCTGTCCTCGGGCACTTAGGCCGACGCAGAAAGGGAATAAAAAATAAGCAGAAGAAACCTTTGTGTAGTTTGTGATATACTAGCTATTTTTATAGCTTTTTTAGAGCGCAGTTTATCACTTTCTTGACAAGAAACGCAACTGTACCAAGCCTTAAGACTCACTCATTAGCTCCTCCTTTGCACACGACATCAAAAGAGTTGCCAAGGATATGCAGGATATGAGCGCAGACAGGAAGAGCTAAGAACATTCTCTCTCTGTCTCTCTCTCCCTCTCTCTTTCTCGCCAAATTGCAAACTTAATAAGAAAGGAGCAGAGCACAGGCTGCCTGTGGGGACTCAAAGGGCGACGATGGGCTCATAATGAAAACGAGCCAAATGCAAATGAACAAAGGGCACACACACACACTCGCATACACTCACACACTCATACGTACGTAGAGCAAACGTCAACAACTGCTGGCAGGAAAATCAAAGCGGCAAATGAGAAAAAAGCCAAAAGCCAAAGCCAAAAGGAAACGCATCGCGCAACGAGAAAGAGAAAATCGAAAATGGAAAATTGCGAAAAAATAAAATTAAAATATCGATCAACACGGGCAGAAGCAGAGGCAGAGGCGCAACGCATCAGCTAACGAACTCCAACCCCTTCCGTGCCAGAGGCGGATGACAAGGGGGGAGGGGAAGCGGTGCCAAATGAGAAATGCAGACGAAAGGGCTTCTGATATGAGCTTTTGGTGTCGTCGCCGTCGTCGTCGTCGTCGTATTGCCTGGCTGCTGTCTTAGGCAGCCGAGCAGTGCCGTAGGGGAAGAGCGGGGGAAGAGCAGGGTTGGAGACTAGGGGAGGGGAATGGGGTGTGCTGTGCTCTGTCCTCGACGTGCGCTCTTAAAATTAAAAGCATGTTTGATGAGGAAATTGAACTGGCAAGAAAGCGAGTGTGTGTGCGGTGTGTGTGGCTGTGTGTGTGCAAGTCTGTCTGTGTGTGTGTCTGTGTGTGGGTATCTACAGAAAAAAAGCATTTCTGGGGTGGCATTACCCCCCCACACAACGCTTAATTCATCAGCAGTCGCTGGCTTGCCTGTTATCCTTTGCCGCTGCTACGGCGATGCCGACGCGACGCTCCACACGGCTCTGTTCCCCCTTCCCCTCCGCTCTCCCCTCGCCCCCCGTTGCCCTGCTCCCAATCGCTTCTCTCATTTCTCTTAATTTCATTCACCCTTTGCAAATGAGCTGAGGGGGGAAGAAAGGAGAGGGAGAGGGGAGGGGAGGGCATCCCACAGGATGGCACAACAAAATTTTCCACATTATTTCTAACGCTGTCTCTGTCTCTGTCGCTGCTGCTGCCTCTGTCGACGTCGCTGTCGACGCTATTCAAATTTTGTACTTTTGCTTTGCACGCGCGATTTTCCTTGTTTTCGCTTTTACATTTTTTAATAGCTAGAGAACATTTTCGCCGTAGCCATCGCCATCGTCGCCGTCGTCGAAGGGTGGCGCACAAGTTTTTTTTTTGTCTCTCCTCTTTCGCGCCAGGCCGCACGACAACCCTGGCCACTTTCATTGTGCGCCTTCGCTGGGGCACTTAAAACGTTTTTCCTCAACAAAAAAGTCGCTTTTCCCCCTCCCAACCCCGCGCACTTGCGGGTATTAAACTTAATGTTGATAGTGTAATTTTATATTTAAGAGCAAAGCAGAAGAAGAAAAAACTCGCGTTAGGGTTGTGCGGTGTCTGTGTCAACAGCTGAGCCTCCGCTTTGGCGTTGTTTTTTCATCCTTCACTCTCTGCCTCTCTGTGAGTGCTGCGAGGGGGGGTAAGTTCTTTTTTTAGTCGGTTGTGCCTCGTGCGAGGCCGCTCAACGGGTTCTAATTGAAGTCAAGTTGTTTTTCAGGGGGGGTGGTGATCGAAGGAGGGTGGGATGGGGCAGGTAATCCAACTTTATATTATATATAATATATTCCACTTGGACTACAGAAAGTTATTCTTGGTAAGATCTTTAAATTGCCATTTCTTTCTTAGATTCAATCAGTTAAAGTCTCTAGATCTTTGTTTGAAAAGAAACTATATAACCTAAGTTAATTTCCTTTATTTAAAAATGTGAAACTGATTTCTATAGAATTTCTGAATGTTTTTTAAGATTATAATGGCTTAGGGAACTTTAAAAATTTGTATTAAGTTTTCTATAGAATTTCTGAATATTTCTCAATCATATTATTGACTTAAGGCATTTTCCGAACTTGTATGAGCTTTTCTACAATATTCCTTGATGTTTTGGCAATCCCAAACAAATTTCTACAATATTTATAATAATTTCAAGCTTCAACAGTATCTTGTGCCTTTTTTCTTCACTCTTCTAGCATATCTGCTATCTCTTCTTCTCTAGTTCCCTCAGGCACTCGTCTAATTCTATGCTGTGTCTCAACCTTTTCGGCAGCTGCTTAAATATAAATTACTTCATCGATTTTTTGTATTCCCCGTTTTTAGTATTTTTTCTGAAGCTGTCCTCTCTCATTCCGGAACATGTCTCAAATAGGCCGCTGGCAATGAGCGCCAGGATAAAGAAAAAAAGTGGGCCTGACTCGCACTTCCGTTGCCGCTCGCCGGCTGAGACCCAAAGCAGATATAAAAAAAAAAGAAGAGACTGGAAATAAAAAACTGAAGCGGCACACGCAGCTTTTTTTCAACGACTTTTTAATTTAAGGGTAGCTCTCAGCAGTTTTTTCATTCTTTTCTTTTCGCTGTACTCTGTCTGCGCATCCTTTCGCAGCAGCCTCGCCTGGTTGCCTAATGAAATGTCACCGTCAATTACAGGGTCGCCACGCGTCCGAAAAAAAACCCAAATGGAATTAGGAAAGTGTGATGAGAGAAGCGAAGAAAAAAAGCTAAAAAGAATGCAAAAAATGTCACCAAAAGTCAGCAAACACGATAGGAAGCAGGAGTAAAGCAGCCAAGGACCCTTAATCAGAAGCCTGTGTAAGCAAATTTACGACGCAAATAAGTTCGCTGCGGAATGGGTTGAGAGCCCGAAGAGAGAAAGAGTGGGGGCAGAGAGACAAGAGAAAAAAAGAAAAAGAAATTATATTGCCAGAGCGACACTTGAGTGGGAGACGTGTCTGCGCATTGTAGTTTTGACACAGCGTAGTTTCTTTCCCCCTACTTTCCCCCTTTCTTTCTCTCGCTTCTCGTTCCTTGCTCTCAAGTGCCTGTCAAAGCCTCATTCATTGTTTTGATGTCTTTCCCAGCGCTGTTCACAGCATGCAACTCTTTCAATTTCGTCCAGATCTTGCATCAACATAAGAAGATAAGCCACGGCGGCGCAGCGCGAAAAAGTATGCAAGTTTTTTTGAACTTCAGTTTGGAGCATGAGGAAGAGTCTTGGGAAGAAGTGGGAGATGGTTTATTGAAGACTTAACCTATGCACTCTTTATATTTCTTTTCTATATATGAATCTTGCTCTGTAAGAAAGAGTTAACGAAGGGGATTCGAAAAATTCCCTTTTTAGCCTTTATTGTGTACAGGGTATTTGTCTGGCCATCACATGTGGCTACCATTCAGTTCGCTGTCCCACATTGTCTACCTGCTGTGCACGTGTGCTGCTCGGTCAATATTTGCCATACATGTGAGTGTGTGTGGCACGGAAGTAACCTGATTTCTTGCGCAAAGACGCAACTCCACGCGAAGGCGAAGAGGGTCAGTTCCGCCTCTGCCGCCCGTGGAGCTGTGTAAACTGCAATGTCCTGTGTCCGACGTGTCCAGTTGATGTACAATATTTGTACATGTGTCTGCCGTCGCCAAAACTAAACTTTGCCCAAGGCATTTTAACTTGGGATCTGCCCCAGAAGAGTCTGTCAAGCGGGTCAAGCTTTTTTCCGCCAAGACGCCGCAGGAGACGGCGACCCCGGTGGGCAGCTGTCAACGACAGCAATCGGAGCGAGTGAGTGGCAAGCCTTTGAGGCTGGCTAGGCGACTCACCTTTGGCGCAGCTGTCAGAACGGTTAATAGGCGTAAATGAGACGCCCAATGAGGCGAGGAGCAATGAAGGAAAACTAATTTCCGTCTTTGCAGAGGTGAACAAAGCGTGTGTCACTGTCTCTCTGTGTGTGTGTCTCTGTGTGTGTTAGTGCGTCTTAGCCGAGTGCGAGACGTGTGCCAGACGCATCCTCAGCCACGCAAATTGCATAGCCAGCCTGATCCTGCCTGATCTGCGCCGTGTGCGGCCCCTAAACAGGGGATTACTTAGCTATGCAAAATGCAACGAGAAACAAAAACAACAACAACTACGGCAAGTCAACAGAGACAAAACCGAAAACCCTTTTCAAATATGCCCTGCAATAGATCGCACTATCCTCCCCTCCCTCCGTCCATCCATCTGTCCGTCTGTCTGGGGTGTAATTTCTCTTTTCAGGCCGCATTTGCATACGTTGAAAAAAATTAAATATGCAAAAAAAATGTGAGACTGTGCCTGGCAGGACACACGACAGGCACAGTGCGCACCCGTCAAGGGGTAACGTGTTTTTTTTTTTTAAATTCCAAATTCCGATTTCAATGTTACCCAGACAACCCTTTTTTGTCGGGCACTCGCCCGAAAGGGTTTCGCCGCAACTTGCGTCGACGACGCACTTTTAATTTGCATTTTGTTGGGATTTCGAAAATCAAGTTCTTAACTTACCCCAGACGATCCGGTTCCGGGGTACACGTTTTTTTATTTTCCATTTTTTGTATTTTGAGTTGTGTACAGTTTTTTGGTTTCGCTGTTGTATTTGACAAGTGAATATTCATGTCGTGCTCGGCTCGGCTCGGTTCGGCTTTTTATTTTTTTCATTTCGTTACCCCATGCAAGGGTTAAAAAGTTTTGGGTTGATAGAGAGAAAAAAACGTGGGTACTCCAGCATGTGCTCGGGAAGAATAATTTGGGTTGATTTGGCTGCAGTCTGGAATGAAGAAGACCTGAAAAAAAGAGTTGAAAATGTGATGCTGGTGCTGGTACAGGGTGAGGCAGTTGGTGGAGATGGGAGAGGCACTGAGAGTAGTTTAAGTAGATGTTCTCAATAAAAGTAGTTTACAAATTAATATAATTTGGTAAGTACAGTGTTGGAAAACAGCTGTAAGGAGCCGAAGACATTCCAAATAGGGGAAAACAGAGAGCTGCTGAATAGAACTTCGAATAAAAGAAAACTGTGAGGGTTTTAGTGTAATTAATAGAACAAATCATGAAATAAAGTGTTGGAAAATAGCTATATAGTATACAGGGTGTCTTTAACTAGAAGAGTCCAAGGAGAAGGTCAAACTAAGTAAGTCTGCAAAGAACACAAAGATGTAGATTCATTTAAGTACGTAAAATGAATGAAACAGAATTGAAAATAGAACTAGTGTTGGAAAACCATTGAAAATGACTAAATTAATGAAATATACTAATGACATACGACTTTTTGCAGCTATCTCCGATTCCAGAATATATAATAAATAAATATATACCAGAAATGCAACCTGGCGACACCCTGTTTAAAAGTCTCCGGCAAAAACTACCCGTACTAATATCCGCTTAAAAAACTCAAAATTCATAAAACTTGGCAACGAAAAAAATCGCAAAAAAAGCGTCTACCCAGACGAACAGGGCGAGGAGAAGAGGAGGCAGAGGGAAGGAGGATGCAGGCAACCCACGGCAACAGCAGCCAAAGGGTTGAGCAGCAACGGCAGAAGGAGGAAGCTGCACGCAGCGTTGCATGCAAAACGAAAGTTAATCACGAAAATACATAACGGTAACAAAAAGTAGATGAACAGCAAGAGAAGGAGAGAGGAGGAAGGGAGGGAAGGGGGAGAGGAGTGCGGCAAAAAATGAGGCAGACGGGCGCACGTTTTTTTGTTCCTGCCTGCTTCGGCGAGGGGTTAACTTAATTTATGCGCTTCGTGAGGCTGGAAGCGTGGCACAGGCAGCGACGACGACGTCGACAGCGCAGCCAGCAGAGACAGCGACAGCGACGTCGTTGACTGAAGCTGATTATGCAGCGAGCGCGAGCAGCGCGAAATGTTTTTCTTTTTGCGCCGCTCGCGTTTTTTTTAATTTGAAAAATATGCGATGCCTTCGCTGAGCTGTTGTTGTTGTTGCTTTTGCTGTGCTGTTGTTATGTTGTTGTTGTTGTTGCTGTGAACGGGAATCCTTTGGCTTTATTGGAAATTATTGATTTATGATTTGCAATATGCTGGCTCTGGCTAAATGAAGGAGTGAGCGAGTGGGAGAGAAGGAGGCAAAAAATATAGAGTTGGGAATATAGAGAGAAGGTGAGAGAGAAGTAGAAAGAATGAAGATAGAGAGAGAGCGAGAGAGATAGAGAGAGAAAAAAAGAGAGGGGAAAATAAAGTGACAACATTCTCTTGTTTTGCACTGTTTTTTGTTACGAAACAATGACAAATGTTGAAGAATTTGTAAAGAATTGAGTAGATTCAATAAATAAGTAATAAAATAGATACTCGTATATACCTAATTTAATACAAAGTAAACTATTATTCCACAACTAAAATAAGGCATTTATAATATTCATAATACTATAATGATAGAGATGATAGATCAATAGGTTAACTCTTAAGAACATTTTATATAGTCCCTCTTTGTATCATTTCTTTCACTCCGAAATCAGAGATTCATTAGAGTGTCATTACTATTAGTTCCAGTTTCGTTTTATCAATGCAAATGATTATTTTTGATTTTGTTTTCGTACACGTATTCCTTCCTCTTTTTTGTGCTCTCTTCTCTCTCTCCCCACCACTCAAACTGCCTTCACTTGCGGCTCAAGTGCCCAGCTCCAACTCCGTTGCTGAGCTCCAGTAACTTCAGCAACAGTTACTCCGCCTTCTACCCCCTCCTGCTCCAAAAAAAGAAGCGCACTTCAAACACCAATTAAAAATTATAAACAGGCCAAACCCACCTAGCAGGGCAGAGGCAGGGAGGGGGGAAGGGAGTTGCAAGTGCGTGGCCACCTGCGTTGGCGTCGGCGCCAAATGATGCCGTTAAGATGCTTACGAAGGGCGAAGCAGCGTGGAATGGCGAATACTTCAAAAGGCATTAAAAACAAAAAGCATTCACAAAATGAAAGCCAGAGTGACCCCCTCTCCCCCGCACTCGTCCCCAGCCTCCACTCCCGGTCTAAGTCCACCTCAAGGGGCTGCGCATGCAGCGCCAAAGGGTGGCAAACGAAATTAAATTTTGTACTTCGCATAAACTTAATTACTCGCCATGGCAGCAACAGCAGGAACAGAGGGGTAAAGAGGGGTGAAGAGGGGCAAGGGGGGAAGACAGGGGTGGGGAGTCACTGCTTGAGCGCAGGCGCAGAATGGCGCGTCCTTTCATTAATGGTTGCGCTTAATGGGCAATATCAAATTATGCGCTGCATTGTCCTTGTTCGTCGAGCTGTCCCCTGCCCCAGTCACCGCCCCCTGCCCCCGTCCCTGTCCCCTGGCAAACTGTTGCCCTTCACTAGCTAATTTAACCCTCCAACTGGGCGCCATTTGCCGTCGCCGCCTTTTGTTCCAAACTTGGCTGCGTTTCGGTGTCAAACAGAATCATTTTCATGTTAATTGCACGCCATTTTGTTGTTGTCCTCGTCTTGTGCTGATTATCCTTTCATTTATGCAAAGTCCTGGCCGCTGTTAATTCGCTTATTCGCTGCTTGGGTCACCCTGCTGCTGCTGCTGCGTTTTGTCTGCATTTTAATTAATGTTTTCCTTCTTGTTATGCAAAGGAGCTGCTTATTAAAAGGATATGACTCGAGTCCTGCCTTCGCCGGATGCGCGAGGTAATTAAAAATTTCTTTATTGCCTTGTTAAATTGCGCTTTGCATATTTTGTGGCCTCGCACTGACTCCACGTGGACAAGCTAATCCTGTCGGTGCTTGTCGGGAACAGGCCACTTTGATGTGTTAAGAGGAAATTGCATTAGGCTTTTTACTTAGAAACATAGCCGCAAATTAGTTCTAAGGCTATCGACTAAAAGGCTCAGCCACATGTCCTGCTCAGTGGCCTCCCTCTCCTGCCCCTTGTTCATCTCCTTCTATTGCTCCTACTCCTCTTTTTGCTAAGCGAATTACGAAACCCATTAGAGAGCATCTCAAAGCGAGCCGGCCAAAATGAAAGTAAATCTCGCATTATTTAATAATGTCCTTCCCACATTCTGCGCAAATCCTTTTAGTCCTCATATATGGGTTATAATTGAATCAACGGAGCAGGGCAGCTGCTTGACACGCCCACCCAAGCCACCCAAGAGTGCCAGCACTGACCTCTGCCAACTGTCAACGCAACCAGACACACACACACACGCACACATGCTCACATCTCTCGCTCTCCTTCTCCCTCAGTCACTTGGCAACATATGCCCCCGAAAGTATGCTACACTTTGCGCTTTTGCATAAAAACCCGCCAAACCAAACATAAACAAGCCAAAAAAAATACGAAGAACCGAAGAAAACCCACAACAAATCGCTTAAATCGCATCAACAGTTTGCCAAACACGCACACACCACACACACTCACACATACGCACAAACACACACTCAAACCCCTATCGCAGTCAAGGCCTTTGCATGTGTGTAGTGAATGATAGCTTGTTGATAGCTCACTTTCCACACACAACCACACACACTTGTGCACACTTGTACACAAACTGTCAACAAGCACACACACTCTCACACACACACACACTCAGCAAACACCCTTCCACCTTCTGTTGCATATGATTTTCAAATGTTTTCGCTTTTTTTATTCGCCAGCTTTTCACTTGATTTTCGCTAAACAAATTTCACCAAATAAAAAGGGGGAAAAGAGTCGCTTTCCTCCTGCTCGACTCGCATATGTGTAGTGCGTTAGTCGACCCACGGGACCGAGCAGGACGACGACGCCCGCCTAAGCATGCGGAAATCGCGTGCGTAGTTCACTGCGTGTCATATACCCTGCAAAAACGGAAGGGAGGTTTGCTTTGAGGAAGCATTTGAGAGTGCAGAAAAAAGTAAAAACTTGGTTAGGTTTGTTTTTAGTAATTTCCATTAAAGTATTGATGATTGAATATAATTTAAAAAGATTTCTATTAAATATTTCAAGAGATTTTTTTATTTTTTTTATTTTTTTAGGTTTTTAGATTCTTTTTAGTGAATTATTGTTCATAGTTTATTGACTATTTTTAATCATGTATTTTTGTTTCTTATCATGTATTTTATTATGTATATTTTAGAATATTTATTTTTACATTCAAGAATTTTATTGGGTTTCTAGGAGTATCTATAGGGTCATATTGGTTTGATAAGAAAAAGAAGAAATAAACATATAAATTTGTAGGAATTGCTTAAGATTATTTTATTGAATTACCTTATGGATTTAATAAGAATATATAAATTGCTTATAATACGTTCAAAAAGGATATTCAGAACTTTATGAAATTTTTTTTTTATTTCAAAGAGTTCATCATCTCATACCTTAGTTATTTGCAGTAAAGTAAAAATTATAAAGGGTATTTTGTAGTCCACCCTGCCACGCGTTTCCGGCACGACATGATGATGTTGTATTTGCCATTTATTGTCGGGCAATTGCCGCTTCCGCCGCCCATGTCGCGGTTTATGCATGTAAATTTGTCCAAAATTGTCGAAATTTTGTGGCGAATAAAGCGCAACGCGTGAGGGGAGCGGGCTCAGTTCCATGTGTGTTTGCGAGTTTGTGTGGATAGTGGTGTGAGTATGTGTGGGCGGCACTTGTCTAATGTACGCGTAATCATCAGCGTTTTTATCATAGAATTGCCATTATCGTCGTTGTTATTGTTGTTGTTGTTCCTGGCTTGGGTTGAGGTTGCGCCCCTTTTGGTGGTTATGGAAATCGACATGTGATATGCGATGTGTATGCGATATGTATGTGTAGTGGGTGTGGTAGGGGGAGTAGGTCTTAGAGGTAGAGTGGGAGTAGGCGTGGGAATATAGTTGGGCAGGTTAGGACGAGGATAGAAGGGGTTTTGATGGAGTTACTTGGGTGAATAAGGAACTCACTGCAAATTTCTTAATTTCTTGACAAATTTTCTAAATATTTTTTACAGATATTTGAAGCATACTTTAAGCATCCTTTTCCTCTGCGTGTATAGTTTAAGTTAAGGAAAAGCGATTCAGTTAAGCTGGAATATGCTTCCTTGACATCTGATACTCATTTTCCTCACCCCCTTCCCCACTCTTTCACCCTCGACTGGTTCATCAACCTGAACACTTGCACTTAGCGAGGCAACGTTGGCAACTTTAAGTCTGGAGGAGCATCGAGTCGTGCACTCGAAGACAGTGCGCCCTGCCCAGCCCCCCCCTCCCTGCGCGCGCCAAGCTTGCGACATTAATACCATGAATAATATACGCTCATTTCTTTTGCGTTGCCTCCCACATTGCCCCCCCCCTCCTCCTTTTAGCTCCTTCCAACAAAGCTGCCTCCTCCCTGCTGCCTCGACGACGTCTTCCGCTGTCGCCGTCGCCTTACAAAAGCCAAAGGGGTTGTTTGTAATTTTTTTAAACAAAATTTTCTTCATTTCGCTTTTACGTTGCTTTTCGTGCAACTTGAGAAAAACAAATAAAAAACGCAAAATGAGTCAAAGGCAAAGCCAAAAGCTCGAGCAGGACAGGAGAAGGAAAGGAGAAAGGGCGCAAGGGGGGAGCTGCTGGGGCTGGCTGCTAGGGGCGCTCTGCAAACGTCTCAATGAGTTTTACGCTCCTTGCTTGATAATGAGCAGAGCCAGAAGAAGAAGAAGAAGAGCGGAAGGAGAAGAAGAAGCAACGAGGCAGCAGCGAAGCTTCGCCGCGTCGTGCTCAGCCAGCATTAAACTCTTTGACTAAAGCCAAAGGCGTGCGAGCGAGAGGGCACACGCACTGCATCAGCTGTCTCGCTCTGCTGCGACGGAGGCAGCGGCAGCAGGTGCTGCGACGCCATTCGCAACAGCACGAAGGGGTTGGAGAGCGAGAGCGGCAGCGGGGCTGGGGGTGGTTGGCAGAGAAAGCGAAAGCACAAACACTTCGTATGCAAATGAGTTTGTCGTTATCGCTGCTGCTGCTGTTGCTGCTGACGCCGCTGCTGGCGTCGCTGCTCGCGGAGAGGGTTGTTTTTACAGCAGCGCACTCTAGTCAGAGGGGAGGAACCTTCTCATGGGGTTGAGAGACGCGCCTGATAAGCGCGAAGCTGGTCCAAATTACAAGCACAAGCAAAGTAAAGGCAAAGATCTCAAAGAGTCCTCGCAGCGAATCTCGTATTGATTAATTGGCAAATTAAGCAGAGGGAGCTTTAAGCAAGGGAGTTTTAACAGTTATATAGGAATGGAATGTAGAGAAATATATATAAAATATATAGAGAAATACACAGATTTGATAAAGAAATTAATGATGCACGTCAGTTGAAAACTTTGTTTATTTAAAGCAAATGTTGATTTCAATTTTGATGAATTTTTGTGGCAACTTTAGATTGCGATTTATTTAGAAAACATTAAGAGTTGCTCGGGAATAATAAAAAATTAAATTATATTCCTTTTCAATTTACAATTTCAGGGTTTCAAACCCAAAAAGAATCATATTTTAATGTATTCTAACATATACTAAGTTTAAAATAGAAAATTTCTGCTTGTAGATAAATATTAAAATATAGATGTGCACTGTGAAATTGTAATGAGAGTTTTTTGCAATTCTAACAGTTTCTCTTCTCTTCTGTTTCCCTTCTCCTTGCTTCACTGCGTGCGGCGTGTCCTTGAGCGTTCTGCTGGCTCTCACTTTCTCCTCGCTTTTCGCACTGCCTTTCCTGCTGTGTGGCCAAGAGATTCGCAATGCCTGCGTGGAAATCGAGAACTGGCATCGTTTACATAGTCGAGAACGAGGCACAGACTTTTCCATTTAGCCCGCTCTACCCGCTGTCTGCTAATTGTGTGCAGAGTTCACTCGCCTGGTGTGTGTGTGTGTGTAAGTGTGTTTGTGTGTGTGAGTGAGTGTGCCTGCATCTGTGTGTGTGTGCCAAAAATTTGCATGCCTTTGCGCAGTCAAAAATCCATTGCAGACGGGGGGTAAGGGGTGAAAGGGCAAAGCAGGGCATACACTTACAGACTCATGCACACAAACACACACAAACAAACACACACAATCATACACAGAGACATGCACTTACAAATTGGCTTTAGTTTGTGTTCATTGAAGCGACGTTTCCATTGAGCTGAACTCGTCTCCTGCTCTCATTCTTCCCTCGCTTCTTCTGCCTCCTGCCTATCGATAACCCTTTGTTCACTGCACTGATCCTGCTGCAACTGTTTTCTATGTGTGTGTGAGTGTATGTCTGCGTGTATGTGTGTGAATGCATTCAATTGTTATTGCTCTATGGAGGCCTCTTTTCTGCACTATTTTTGTTACATATTTCACTTTGCAACAACAAAGCAGGGACTCTATTAGAAGGCTTTGGAAAAGCAGAAAGGGGTAACGACTTTGTATTTACATTATTACAGGGTGTTTCCTAATGCTTTTGTGCAACAATTGTAGCGTATAAATAATTATAGCTTACTTATTTCACTCTATACTTTGTATTACTGTGAAAGGCAATTTCGAGCGTTTTAAAACGCTAGAAAAACGCGTGCGCTTGCAATGAACTATATCTTCACCTTGGGCACAATATTGTTAAATTTATTTTTTCTCTTCTATACCAATACTTAAATTCCTAAACAATTCTGTCCTTTCCCAAGTCAAATCTTCATTCAGTAGCTTTCACTTTATACTGTTTTAAAACGCTCTCAAAACGCATTGGCGTTTTGTTTTTTTCGCTTACTGGCTGCAATTATTCAAAATCAAGTAAGCCCCGTAAATCTACCCCAAAAAAGCGAAGCCCAACCGACGCTAACATATTAATAAGGCTCATAATTTTACCCATTTAATTGAGGCGAATGGCCGCAGGATAATGAAAGCGCCACAGCCACAGCCAATGCGGCGACGGCGACGGCATCAGCTGCCCCAATGTAGTACTTGAGTTTGCTGCTGCCCCAATACCTCCCTAGCTCAGTGCACCCCCCTGGCTGTGCCATAGTCTATTGCACTTGAGGCGGCTTATTTGAATCGCCTGCTTGGCTGGACGCGAACTTCGGACTTCTTCTTCGAGTCCTGGGCGCAAATCATAATTTTTCAATTTGAATAATGAGCTGAGCGCGCGCTTGGCGGTTGCCGGCGAAGAAGCCTTTAAAATTTATTTCGACTGCCTTTTCATGCTTTCTTCTGCGGCCAGGGAATGAAAGGAATCGAAATTGTGATAATACTGTGTGCGAGATACCCTGGGAAAGTTGGAGAGGGTAGAATATAGAAACAAAAGTGATGCTTATAGAAGAATCTTTAAGCTGAACTGGGGAATTCCTTAATGTGACTTAGTTTAAGGTGAAAAAGAGCTGATAAGAAGGAAAATATGTATATAGAAAAATGGATAAAAATTAAAAATAAGAATAAAGCATATCAATAATTTCTATTTCACTTAAAGGTACTCTAAAAATTGATTCCCAATCGAGGAAAGTTCAATCGTAACAAATTTCCTTGCACATTTTTTTAAAGAGTTCAACTGTCAACACTCCCTGTTCCACATTTTGCAGGGTATTAAAATCCTTGCAGGCAAACACTCGTAAACTCATTTGGAAAAAAATTCAGGCTACCCGAGTCTAAATCATTTACTCGAAAGCCAACAACGCTGGCGCTCGACGCGACGCGGCGAAGAAAGGCTGCAAATGCTAATAAGCAGCGCAGGAGGACGATGCCGGGACGGAAAGGAGGCAGAGGGGAGAGCGGAAGGCGAAGGCGACTCCCTCTGTGTAAGGACATAAGACGGCTTTTATGTAATACATGCTGCCATTTTGTACATAGAAGCGAGCGAAGCGAAGCCTTTTTTGGGCGCTGCTGCCACTGCTGCCGTTGCTGTTGCCGTTGAAAGGGGCACAAAGCGGAGGCGTCTCTCTCTTTCACTGAAAGGTTTGGGGCGGCAATTGCCATTGGATGGGGTTGGGGGCAGGCTTGTGTCCCGTGCTGTTGTTGTTGTTGTTGTTTGCTCGCTGAAGATTAAATGGAAAAAACACTGTGACATTTTCTGGCTGCGCGAGGCGCGTTTTTTACACAATATATATATATATATATTCCACGTTCTGCGTGGCAGCTGAAAACTCAAAGTTTGGTGGGGTGGATTGGTGAATGAGTAGGGGGAGGGAGATGGAGCTGGAGGAGAGTTCTGTGGCTTGGTGCGGCGACAGCATTAGTGGGGCGTCTCGTGGCAAATGTAAAATAATGCGAAAGGGCTTCGTTTGCATAAATTAAAAATTTATATAATGTCGCCCTGCAGTTGGGGGCGCACCAGTGGGCGGGGCCAATTGCTAATTTCCTAAAAGAAGGAAGGAGCGGGGGGAGACATTTATTGATTAAAAACTCGGAGCTGATTCAACACAATATTGTAATATATATTTTGTCGCTTTGTATTCACACAATTTGCCATAAACATAATAATAATAAATATGACAATAATAATAATAATAGTAATAATATCAGTAATGATAATAGTAATGGTAATGGTAGTGGTAAATACTCGTACATTGAAGGTCTCGTACAGCTAGAATTAATTACAATTATTATAATAATATTAGTTTCGTAATAGTATTTAAAATGCCACAGAAGACAACAACAATAAACTAGAAAACCAATGCCGTATATATCATTAGATTAATCATATATATCGTTATTACATTATTAATTGTTCTAGTTCGGATTTCGTGCTATATAAGTGCAGAGTTGCTTTGACTATATACTCGACTATACATATATATTAGGGGGAATCTTAAAGGGAATTCATATCGATATCATATTGCACACATTGAGCCGATTTTGGGGGGGAATATTATGCGAATATTTACAGTTAAATTGACAGTACGATTAAGCAAGAATATATATATATATATATATATGGGGAGTATACTTTACACTTAAAGACTAGGTCGATTATTATACATATACATAATTCATATGAAAGATGTGAGGTGTGTGTACAATGCGCAGATCGGGGGATGACCCGGGAAATGCGTTTTCACTATTGCCGTTTTTGCTTTGCTTGCATATTCGCTTTTCTTTGCAATTATTTGTTTAATCTTGAGGAACTTGTATACCATACACTTTTGAATGAACAAAGAAAATTACACAATATTTTGTTGCATTTTTTGTTTTGTTTTGTGAAAATAAAAACCAAAATTCTCGAACCAAAGATTGCACTAAAATTATCTCTGTAGTGTAAGTTCTTGAGTATGTACAGCTTATCGAACTATATAAGATATATATTCTTATACAGCTTATCGCACTATATAAGATCTATATATTCCTGACTATTTACAACACTTACTTATCGAGATTATGCCTCGCTATAATATTAAGTTCTCTAAATGCTTTTGGAAAATCGTTCGTTTAGGCTTAGATCGTAAAAAATATGCATCAAAATTGCTATATGTATATATATGTATATATATATCGTATATAGGTATATAACTTTCGATATTGATTTAGCTCCGTTTACGCTTGTATATAAATTCAGTTGAATTGTACGATTGCCCAAATTGTTATTGTAAGTTAAGTATATATATATTACTGAGATATATCTATTTATGATCTGCGTATGAGTGTGTGTCTGTGTGAGTGAGTGTGTGTGTGCGTGTGAGTTGCTTAATGACAATCACAACAAATGTTTTGACAAAGAGGTATTGGAGGTATTCGGTTATAGTATTTCTTCCTGTTTACTTGGTTCACGACTTAACTTGCTTTAAGATTAACGATTTACGATTTATGACTGATTTATATAACTATATAGTGCTTATGTGGAAAGGGGTGTGTGTGCTTATTTGTTGGCAATAAAAACATTTTGAAATTCAAAGTCAGTAAATCATAATTTTAAAATAAAAGCTGAAAAATCTGAAAAATAAAAAATAAATAAAATAAAAAGAAAATCTTTTTTTCGTGAACTTTTCTTGATTTTATTTTCATCATATTTCCATGCGACACGCCCCTTTTCAGCGTGTGGCATCACTTGCGAATTAAATACAACTTAAATAGGAAACTGAAGAGGTTATACAATAATAATAATAATGATAATGATGATCTTGGTAATAAGGACAATGAAACGAGATTCATGCAGCAATTAACATAATTAAATAATAGAATTATTTGAAACAAAACAATTGGCATAAAGAGTTTCTATTTTATTATAACTTAAAGTTAATTTTGATTTTCGATTTTCGGTTTTTGTCGATTGGCTGGTTGAGGTTTCTTTGAGAATAATCAAAACATGCTACAAATAAATCAACTTAAATAATTATAACTAAAATAATTATATTTAATTTTTGATTGTTTTCTTTCTTTTTGTTAGTTCTTAGTTAGCTTAGTTTTGGGAGAGCGCTGTATAATGTACAATCTGCTGACTATTTACAATTTCTGAACAACAACTGAGGATTATCAACTAGATATAGAGCTAAAATATATAAACTAAATAGAGATGGCACGAGATTTGCTGGGTTAGGGGGCAGGTTCTTAGGGTTAGTGGTTCACTTAGGCTAATCGGGTGTTTTGTACAATTTTTTTGATTTATGTGCAATTGTTTTTGAGGTTTTCGCTAAATGACTAAGGAGATTTTTCTTTTCTTTTTTGGGAGATTTTCGAGAGCTTTTCTTGTACTTAGCATAAATTCCTGTGGTGCCGAGCTTCATCTGATGAGCGCTGGCTTTGAATTAACCTATAAATATATAGATCGTGGTAGATCGTTATATATCTTTGGAATCTAATGGAGCTGCGACTGCTGCTGCTGCTGGCGCAGATAGAGCGCTGCGGCATCGTCGAGCTCATCCAGATCGATGTCCTCGTGCTGTTCGTGCGACTCGGCGGAGCGTGGCGAATGCATGCTCAGATCCTCGGGCTCGGTCTGCTCGGGCATGTCGCTGGCCACGTGCATGATCTGTGGCGGAGGCAGGCGGAAGACGCGACGAATGTCCTGAGCCTTGCGGCGGGCATTGCTGCCGTTGCTGCAGTGGCCATCGACAGAGCTGGCGCCATCCTCGGACAAATCGAGTGGAGCATCCTCATCCAGGCTGCTCTTGGCCAGATCCACAGACTCCTCAGAGCCGCCATAGCTGGCGCACATGGCAGCAAACTTTGTTGTCGACGCATCCAAGGCAGCAGCAGCTGCAACCGCAGCCGCGGTGGCCATTGGATAATCACCGCTCATGGCTGGCGAGAGAGCTGGAGTCGGCGGCGATTGGATGCCACATTTGTGATTCATCAGATGATGGCGCCGGCGGAACTTCATGTGGCAGCGTTCGCACTCGAAAGGCTTTTCCCCGTTGTGCACCAGCATGTGCGACTTCAGCTGATTGGAGTCACTGAACTTGCCGTCGCAGATCTCGCAGGTGTAGGGCCGCTCGCCGGTGTGGACACGCAGATGGCGGCGGAGGTTGGCCACCTGCACGAACTGGCGATCGCAGTGGGAGCAATGGTAGGGCTTCTCGCCGGTGTGCAGGCGCATGTGCGTCTTCAGATGATGGTCACGGGTGAAGCGCTTGTGGCACTCGGGGCACTCGAACGGCTTCTCGCCGGTGTGGGTGCGCTCGTGGTTCTGCAGCACGTGCTTGTAGCCAAAGCTGCGCGAGCAGATCTTGCAGGTGAAGCTCTTGTCGCGAGAGGGATCCTTGCCGGCGGCGCCGCTGGCAGTGCCCGAGCCAGCATTGGCCGTGCTGGCCTCATGCGCCGACGAGTTCGGCGAGCTGCCGCTGGATGGTGGCGAGATGGGACCGCCGGGTGTGTGATACAAATCGCTGACACTCATGCTGATCTCGGTGTGGAACTCCTTCTTGACGGACAACTTGCGCGACTTCTTGGCAGGCTCACCCAGTCCCAGTCCCGAGGTGATGTTGTGGCGTGCTGTTGGGCGAGCCCAGCGGATGCTTGCCACTGTTGGCCACGGGCGAGTGTGGGCTGGCAGGAGGCGAGTGCAGATGTGTGCCGCCGGGTAGGCTCAGCTGTGGGGCAGGCTGCTGCTGGTGTTGCTGCTGCTGTTGGTGCTGTGCTGCCCAGGCGCCAAAGAGCGCTGCGGGATTGTGGGGGAAGAGTGTGGTGGCCAGTGCGCCCATGGGCAGTTGGGCCATGAAGGCCGCAGCCTGTCGATTGGCCACCAGCAGCTGTGAGGGCGACAACATGCCGAAGGCAGAGGCTGCCGCTGCCTGTTGCAGACCCATGGCGGGATTGTACAGCGAGGAGTGTGTGTGACTGCTGCCCGACGACGCCACGGGGCTGCTGGCGGAGGTGTTGGCGGACATGGGGGGCGACAGCGACATGGAGCGATCCACGACCAGCTCTTCGCGTTTCATGCCAGCTAAAGCGGCTGCGAGGCCTGCAAAAAAAAGAAAAAGGGAAATAGAAGTTAGCAAAAGGTTCAAGAAGGTTTAGACAATTTTCCCCCAATTTTCCTAGCCATTTTTCTACATTTTCCTAGCCATTTTCACGCTGTCAGCTGCAGGTCAATTTTCCTTTTCAACTTTCAGCACGTGCGGCCTTTAAGCGAAGAGAGCGCGCACGAAGCTTAAGAGCGGCCGAAGACATGTGTGTGTCGCCAGACACATGTGTGTAAGCTCCCTCTCTCGCTCTCTTGTGCACTCTCTCTCGCTCGCTCACTCACTGGCTTTGTTTTGGTGGGCGTTGCGTGGCAAACGAGTTAAACACGCCGGCTGCGGCTGCCCCAACAAAACTTGTAAACAAAACTTTATTGTGTGTGTGCGTGTGTGTGTGCCTGTGTGTGCGTGCGTGTGTGTTGAGTATTTGCCAAAATGGCGCTTAATGTTAACTTGTGCACATTGAGACGTCGTTATGGCCTCGAGTGTGCGAGCTTCGCTTTAATGTGAGCTTTAATTTGCAGGACTTTATGCGGGAAAATGCACAAGGAATTTAATTTACTTAACAAGACATTTAAATTGTATAATAAAAAAATATTTGAAAATTTGCAAAATTAAGAAAAGATTGTTCAAAATGCTTTAGCAAATTTGTTGCTTTCTTTTAGCAAAGTTGAATTAATTTTTAGCCTTATTTTAGTCACTTTCCAGCTGAATTTCTCATATCAAAAATCTTTATAATCTTTCCACTTTTTGCCACAAATGTTTTGCCCAACTCATACTTACTTCGTGTCTGCGCGTCTTGCAGCATTGATATAGCCATTATCTGTGTAGTCTGCCGATTGTTCAGTTCCTTTGGGTTGGCGCTTATATTGTTTATAAGCTCGCTTGCTTCACTTAACTTTCAGTTCTTCAATGCCGAGCACAAATATTCATTTGCGTTTCGCATTTGTTGCTAATTCGCGCACTTTTTACTATGTTTTATTCTTTTGTTTTTGTTTAATAATATTTCTGTTAATTGTTTATCCTTTTTGTTGTTTGTACTTTGAGGTAGTTTTGCACAGTTTACGAAAAGTTCACGATATACAAAATGAGGTAGTTGCAATTGAATTCAATTTGTTAAACGATTGAGGTTGAGGTATTTTTGGTTTTTGGTCACGTCACAATCTTGTATATTTTTTAATATATTATTTGTGTGTGTGTATTTTGTTGTTATTCTTTTTTGCAGTCGCTGTCGAGTTGTGACTGTGACGAGTTGTCGCTGAGAAATGATATGAGTCGAGCGACTGCAACGCGATTTTATAGTGAGTTGAAGAGACTTGAGTATCCTTTGCGCTGTGGAAATCCTTTGAAGCAACAAATCTTGCTCGGTGTGTGTGTGTGTGTTTTGTACTTGTGTGTGTGAGTGTTCGTTGTTGTTATTCGCAACAGAAACTGTTGTTTGCTCCTCTCACTGTCAGAGCCAAATCACGAATGATACGAATTCGCCGCGTGCGCTAACTATAAGTACGCTCGCTCGACTCACCCTCTCTTCACGAGAGCACGCACACACGCACACATACACTCACACGCACTGGCTACGCACTCAATCGCTCACTCGCTCACTCGCTCTCTCGCACACGCATGAAAGAAAGCAAAGGGAGGAAGCACGACGCGACGACGAGGCGAAACCCGATGAAGACGACGAAGCAATCCCGTTGCCGATCTCAAGCAGGTACCGTGTGCCGCTCAAATGCGACTGTGTGTGAGTGTGAGACTGTGTGTCATTTGTGTGTGTGTGAGGTTGTAAAAAAACTAAGCAGCCTCGTCTGAGTTGAGCAGAGCTCAAAAATGCCTCAGCTCTTTTCATTTTTTGCAGCTTGTCTTTGATGCTGCATATGCAAATCAAGGCGAGAAAGAGAGAGGAGAGAGGGAGACAGCAACAGGCGAACTGTACTCGGAAACTAGAACCGTAACTAGAACTAGAGCACTGCACTACACAATGCAGACTTGACTTTTGGCCACATGAAATCAGCGTAAAAAACTTGTGCGAGGTGTAAAAAGTGTTTTTATTGCTTTATGGCCGCAGCGAAGGCGTTTTTTATTTGCCATAAAAAACATAGTCGCAAAAAACAGACAGACGGACAGACAGACAGATAGGTAGCTGTTAAAAAACTTGTGCGCACTTCCGTTTTTTAAGGGGCTTCATAAAAAAGGCGCTACTGAACTATTTAAAACGACTCAAACAAAGGCGCTCAAAGTCGCCTCAATTAACTCGATGCGTGGCGAGTTGAGGCACTTCCCCTTTGTGCGGCGAAAAGAACTCAAAGGGGGGGAGGGGGATGATGATGAATGTGACACAAGGGCAGGCAAGCAAGCGAGTGAGCGAGCGAGCGAGAGAGCGAACGCCAAAAGTCAGGAAAAAAAGAGATATGCAGTCGGGTTGGAGCAGCCACAAAGAGAAAGAGGGAGAGCGCGAGGGAGAGAGGAAGGGAGAGAGGGAGCGGGCCCTGCGCTGAGCGTGCGCTGTAAGAGTAAACAGGAAGTAAACAAAGCGAACGAATTGGGCACTCCTTCTCTCGCAAAGGGGCGCAGTGAAAGTGCCGCGACGGGGCAACAGAGTGAGTGAGTAAACGAGTGAGTGAAGGCTGAATGAGCAAGCGCCGCCCGTGAGTGAGTTTTTTTCCTCCAATCTTTCAGCCTGTTGAGTGCCTTGCTGGACTTCCTCCTCATGTTAAAAATCAACTTCCTCCTTCCTCCTTTACTTCCCCATTGAGCAGCTCGCTTAATGGGCAACTAATTGCTGGCACACGTCTAAAAAACCGAACCATAAAAAACGCAGCTAAAAAACAACAACTAAACGGGGCACAGGTAAAAAACAGTCACGCAGAACCCTTTTTAAAAAACAGAGAAAGAAAGAAGAAAAAACAAATCACGGCAACATTTCTTTGCCAGTTTTTTATGCGCGCTCTCTAGCGCGGCTCTTGAGGCGACTCTTGCGGATTGACTTTTAAATGGTTTTATTTCGATTTTTATGGCAAGGACATGCAGGAGAGACAGAGACAGAGAGGGAGAGAGAGTGAAGAAGAACTTATGGTGAAACGATCTGCAGCATGTTTTTGTATTTATTTTACGGTTAGGTAGGCCAAGGACGCGACCACGTCGCGACGGGATGTTAATTTGCTTGACCGGCAACTACCGTGGAAATTTTCGAAAGTGAAAACTACAATGGCACAGGGCACATTTTATGGGTTCCTCTCTCTCCCTCGCCCGCTCTCTGCTGCTCTTGCTCTGCATAATGTTACGTAAAACTCAACGTAAAATGCTGCAACAATTCCCGCCGGATTAACTGACAAATTTTTGCATTTTTCACGAATTCCAACAGATTCGCAGAAAGTATTTAAAAACAAAAAAACAAAAACATGAAATGCCCCTGAAGTGCGCGACATGGGAAAATATATTTACTATATAGCAAAGACAGCAAACTGATAAAGAGATAAAGATAAAGTAAGATTGAGTTGACCCCTTTTCGATTTACGCTATATGCCAAACTACTTTCGAGTCCCTGTTCGAGATTACGACTGTGGACTGTACGGATTAGTCAGAACAGTTTGGGGGAAAAGAAAGAGATAAGCATTGGAATTTGTTATGAAATTGGCGACTTAGCTATGACTCTTCAGCTTGATTCTGTAGCTCATGCCTTGATAATGCCTGGCAAATGTCAGATCGGGCAACCCATTATTATCAGCATTGTTTCAGCGCGTTGTCAAGAGAAAGCCAGAGTAGAAGAGCACAAAACACGCGAGACACGTAAGAAGGTTTCTCAACTAGTTAGAGGCACGCATCGGCTACGCATAAGTGGGGCAGTAGTGCGTAGCCTTATCAAGGAACTAACCTAACCCAACAGATATTGCTGTAATTAGTGCGTAGTGAACTTGACAATGAAATACACTTAAAAATCTTAGCTACCATATCGAGGCAAGTACTTTGAACTATCAGTTTCCTGTTATGAAATTAAGAATTCCAGAGATGTTCTACAATAATTTGAGAGAGACAAATCAATTAATTAGCTTATAGATTCAGTTTGTTTATATATTATTATTATGATTTTTTTTTTTATGGTACTTTCTTTATTAATGATGTTATTTTGCGAAGAATTGGGAGAAGATTTAAGAGAAGATTGCATTTTATATAAAAGAAAAAAACAAATGAATATTACTAATACAGTTCCTGGTGTCTTAAATGCCATAACTTACTCATTAAAAGAAGGTACTATATATAAGAAATACTCTTACAGATTTCATGAACAATGATAGAAAGAAAAAAATAAGAATAGTCCAGAAAAAAAAAGACACAGTTATTTTTCTTTGATGTGCATAAACATCGAGAATAGAGATAGATAGAAACATAGACAGAGTATTATTGTTTAGCACTTGCAGAATAATGATAAATATAAAGAAGGAAATATATAGAATAGAATAGAGATGGTTAGAGTATTATTCCTATGCTTATCACATAGTTCAAGATAAGTCTCTGTCAAGTCAAGTTTGCATAAGTTTCTGTAAAATATTCTAACTTACGCTAGAAAAATCTACACATAATTCGGCGACAAATATCACAGAAAATACGCTGTCTATCCCTGTTCTATCCCTTCATCTTTTATTCTGTATACATCAACTATGAAGTCATCCTCTATCCTAATAAAAGAGTTGCCGTTATTCTACTTCTGTACACCAGCATATTGGCAACTCTTTTTGGCAGCTGCTGCACCAGTTTGCAGAACATATATCCCGAGGCAAGTTTGCAACTGCGTCAGCGTGTGTCCAGTCTCGGGTTACAGCTGGGCCCGACATCGCCCACTTATATAACCAATAACCCTACCACGGCGCAAACAAAAGACACAAAATCCAAAGCCAAACAAAGAAGGAAATGGGTAAAAAACACATGAAAAATAGAACAAATTTTTTACAAATCGAAGAGTAGGCAGGAGAGAAAGAGAGGGAATGAGAGGGAAAGTGTTGTGCACACGTTGCGCATGCGCCACGCCACGGGGTAGGGTTAGGCATAGGGTTACTCCAGGGAGAGAGAGCAGGGTGTCATGCAAGCTGAGTGCCCACAAATTTTTTAGCCATTTGTAACACTCGATCGACTTGCCGAAGGGTGTTCAAAGGGGTCCCTTCCCTCCCTGATTTATAGTCAATCGAGTCGATTTGATAATGATGATGATGACGATAATAAACATGACAAATCGAATTGTTATTGATGTGGCAGAAGAGCCACAGGCAACTCACACACTCGCACGTACTCACATACACACTCACAGACACACTCGTGAGTAGTGAGTGCGGCGCTTAATGAGTGTCCATGCAAATGCGAGCGATTAGGCGCCTAATCCGCCAGATTAGCGAACGGACGCGCGCTCAATGAAAGGATGCACTGGAAGGTAGCATGGATGGGATTGCTGGGATAAGGTACGCAGGATAAGCCACGCAATCTTGGGCAAACTGCAGAGCTGAGTTTCCATGTTATTCTTGTGCAGAATTCTTTAATACGCCGCGAAAAACCCTTTGGGATGAGCTAATGAGCGCGGCTTAGTCAGCATGTGCCGAAAGAGTTGATCAGGAAAGTACTAAGCACCCCTTGAGATTAACTAAGCACAGTTCCAGGAAGAACTTAGCGAAGTTTCCCCAACTCTGAGAGAAAGTGGAAATGAAATTTAGGCAAGCGGGCCACAAGCGCTGACAGCCCGCAGCATCCCTAAAAAACACGTTCACGTTCCCATTTCTTTTTTAGGGAGACGCTCAACAGCCTCAGCTTGATATCAAATTGATTGAGAAGGAAAAGAGAGAGAGGGAGAGCGAGGCAAGAACTGGGTGCAGCTGTGGCACGCATGCCTGGCGCACGACAGCGAGATCTCCTTAATGGAGAGAGAGAGAGCGAGCATCTTCAAGGGCCAAGGGGTTAGGCAGGAGTTGAATGAATCTCGCGCACGCGACACACCTCAGCGAGGACCGTCCTAATCCGAGTGATTAAGCCAGGGAAGGAAGGGATTAGCTAATCCGGGCCGAGGTAGTTTTCGCGAGTGCTTCCTATTGGGATTAAGATTAGGCAACCGCTAAGCAGGCCGGATTAGCTGGCGACAATGAAGCGGCGGCAACGGAAACACCCACGCAGCCAGAGAGAGAAAGAGAGAGACAGCGCGAGTATTGAAATTTTAAAGACTATAGATGAAAGTTGATGTTTTTCTTCTACCCAGCTCCAATTTATCTTCCGATTCTCCTTCCAGACTTCGCTGGAAAGAAGTGTTTTTGGCATAATTCTGACTGCTTTTTACGATCACCTTCTGCATTGTGTGTTGTTGTTGTTGTTGTTGCTTCCCCGTATTCGGCGATATTCGCGTCTATAACTCATTAGAATCGCACAAAACAAGAGGCTGTGTGAAAGACCCTAATGCATGTAAATAGAACACCCAATGCCGGACAGGATTAGCCAGCGCTAATCCGGCCTCGTCCCTCGCTTGTCCCTCGGTTTGTTCGGCACTTTAGTGGGTTGGTCCCGGGCTAATTCTAATTACAAACATACGCATAATACGCACGCTCTTTCTTCGGAAATACTTTTCACTGTCTTACAGCAGTACAGCTATCTCTTTCACACTCCCTTTCCGACTTGCCATCTCCTTCTATTCCTGCTCACATCAAATTGCTGCTCTAGTTACGAAGCTCCATTGAAGATCCTCGGCATGGTTCACTAACCTCACTTGTTCCTGGGCTATTAAAAAACAGTGCAAGTTTTTTACGGGATCGGCTCATAAACTCAGGTAGCGTGGCCCATAAAAAACTGCGCTAAAAAACGGAAGTGCGCGAGACTCGTAAAAAACGATGGCAAAAAAGTCAAACCGCGCACTTTAGTACCTTAGTCAAGGACGTAGGAATGCACTAGAAGCGCGAGAGAGAGGGCGAAGAAAGAGAGAGAGAGAGAGGACTCAAAGAGAGCGAAGTCTCTCAGTCTCTCTCTCGCTGCGGCGAATTCGCTAGGCTGACTTTATGATCGCAGGACATGCAAATGCCGTCGGAGACATGTCCCTTCACTGTTTATGACGCAAGTCCTGGCACATATAGTAACCTATACAGATGTGTTGACGTATCTGCAACTGCAACAGTATCTCTGTATGTGTGTGTGTGTGTGTGTATATGGTCATTCTTAAGCCGGATTTAGTTCAGCTCTGCACATTTTTTGCATTGTTTGCCGGCAACACGCACAGCGCGATCTTTTTGTCTTTTTTGGCTAAAATTGACTTCTTAATTGCCGTGCCTCAAGGTTGGCCTCAAACCTGCCGGCCTACCTGGACCTAGGCTGACCTGGCAAAGAGGTAACCCACGCTTACAGGTAGCCAAAGCAATTCGCACACTCACACGGCCGCTCTCTCTCTCTCTCTCTCTGTGTCTTGTTTAGGAATTCCATAATTATGATCCTCATGGGCCGCGGAGGCGTGTGTTGCCTTCTCGCGAAAAAAAGGTGAACACAAAACAAGGATGACCGGGCCGAGTCGCGAAAAAAATAGCGTCCCACGCTAAGCCGGAGATTAGCGACGGATTTAGAGGAAAATCCGTCATTGCCTGCGAGGATTAAGCTCTTAATCACGGGGCTTAAACACGGATTATTATGCTGAAAAAATTTAATCCCCCTCGGCGCAGGTCTCCGAGGTAGACGCAATGTTTTTTTCAGCATGTCTTTTTTTGCGATCCTCCTCCCATCCCGCCCACCGCGCTAATCCGGGAGCAGATGATCGTAAAAGAGGTAAAAATAGGCCATGAAAAAAAGAACAAATGTTAATTGTAGCAAGATGTTTACATAAGAAAAAGATGTCTTAATCCCCGCGAAAAAATTTAATCCCTGGATTAAGCAAAACAGTTGGCCAGGCAAGCTGATGCAAGGTGAGGAAGGGAAGGGCGCGGTGCGGCAGGTAAATGCAAAATGTGCAGCCGGAAAATATTGCCTAGCGAGTGGATTAGCGAGCGAGCGGACGAGTGGATTATAGTTATCTTAAGTCAGCGATTAGCGTTGATCTCTCAGATTAGCGCCAGGATCGGCAGGCCTGTGTCGCAATAATCAGCCACAAAATCCGCTGGGATTGTCTTTAATCTCTGGATTAAACTGCTAATCCAGATGAGAATTGCGTGGGCAGGATGAATGAATGGGTTTCCTAACACAGAGTGTGGGAATTTATAAGGAGGTAGCATGGAATGACTAATGAGTTTCGATATGTAGATCGATGAATGCAGGAAAATATTTTATTTGATATTTCTATAAAATTGCCAGGTATCATTTATTAGAACAGAATAAAATGATTTGACAACTATATATTTTGAAGGGTGAATATTAAAAAATGTAAGGCAAAATATATAATTGAAATAAAAAAATAAAATAAAAAAATATATTTAAAATATGATGTGCTGCTTTTAAGTCTGGAGTTTATTTAAAATAAAAGTATAAGAAACATTGTTTAACTGTTAGAATTTTTTATTAAATATTTGTAAAATAATTACATAAAATAAATATACATACAAAATAAATAAACAAAAAAAAAATATTTTAAATATAAAATACTTATTAAATGTTTGGATGTTATTTTATAAAAAAACATAAGAAATATTAATTTAATGTTTTAATAATTTTTATCAAATATTTGTGATACAATTATAACATTAAATAAAGAAACATACATATGAAACATACATATTCTTTAGGTCGCTTTGCGTGTACTTTTTTTTAGCAATCAAAAAAGATCAAACTTAGTATTATAAGCAATATTTAAAAGGTATAATACTTATAAACTTACCACAACTTGTGATCAGTTTTTTATATACATTTAATTTAGCTGTTTTTAATTTGCCAGTTTTATAAATGATTCCAAAACTATCATATAAAAATTCCAGCAAAAATTTACCATTAAAAAAAAATCAAATATAAATTGCCCTAAAAAAAAATTTTTTTTAAATATTCTTGATAAACCTTATACGATAATGCACTAAGCAATATATTTTATTTAGTTGAATATATTAAATATAAAAATATTTAATTATTTATTTAATAGTTTGATATAGTATGTTTAATACATAAGGCAAATTCCTAATTTTCTACTGAGTAATGAGTACAGAACTTGAAGTCTGTTACTTCTGGTACATTCCTGAGCCCGTCATATCATTCTAATGGCTATATAGAGTGTCATTTGAGACATCATCAAGGCTTACTGCAGACCAAATCACCTACAAAGTGCAACCAACCAAGTGCAATCTTCGTCCTGCATCGAGTATTGCGTTCACTTCCGTTTCGACCATTCATCTGTTTCCTTAACTGTTTTTTATTATTTTTCTCGAGCTATTCAGACTGAGATCTTCATTTTGGCAACAACAAAGGGAGAGATACTGGCCCCTTGCCCCTGCCTCTGTCCCTGCCCCTACTCCCGCTATTGAGGCAGTGCCCCGATCGAAGGGCCAGTGAATTGGCTCTTTGTTGATTCTGGGATTTATGCAATTTGTCCAACTTCCTGTGCTTACATAACGAGGCTTAGCCGCCATTCAATTTGCCCCGATCGATTGTTGGCCCAAAGAAGATGCCAACAATATCCCTCTCTTTCTCTCTCTTCGAGCGGGGGAAGGTGAGTCAAGTCCCTGTCTAAGCGGCCTACGTAATTTGTGAGATTTTGTGTGCCACTTGGTGGCTGCAACATTGTTGCACAGACACACGGCCAGCAGCTGCTGCTGCGTAAGCGGCTTTCCAGGCCAACATACGGCATGTGCTCGCACTGGAGTCAGCATCCGGCACAGGACACAGTCTCTCCCCAGCCCCCTTTCGCCTGTGGCAGTCTCCCTCTCTCTCTCTCTCTCTTCGCCCCACACACGTGCTCTTATCGGCCGCAGCAGATGCAAATGAGTCTCAGTTGTGTAATTAGAGGCAAGCAAGGCCCCTTTCTACTGCTAACGTCTCCCTGGTCCGCACTCCCCGCTTATCTGTCGCAGCAACAGCAACAAATTTCAACTTTTTTTTCGGGGAGAATTTCTTATCAATCGCCTCGTTGCTGTTTTACTTGCATCTAAAACAGAACCCGCCCCGCCCCGCCCCTGCCCCAGCCTGGCTCTGTACCGCAGCGCGTGACACGCACCTACAGGCTGTTTATAGACAACAGGGATCGGGGGTCACCTTTGAATCAAATGTTTTGAGCTTGCGCCAGTTGAAGCACGTAAGTCGAAGCGAAGCACACGAAAACGCAGTGCAAGATCAAGGATTTTACCTTATCAATCTCGCGCGGACGATGCACCCGGGCTCGGATCAGTTTTTTAGTCAACGAGTTCTTATCTCAATGCGCAAGAAATGAAATTAATTGAATTGTTTTTTTTTTTTGCTATTTTATTTTCGGAATTTGCAGAGCACGAACTGATTCGCCGCACAGCGACTGCAGATGGAGCTGGAGGCGGGCGAGAGCAACTGTGGGAAACACCAAAGTTGGGGAAACTCCTGTAATTATTTTTGCATAATAAAACACAATCACAGTTCTACATAATTGATGAATTCTATTTATTTTGCATTTGTTTTTATTTATTTAGCTTGTTGTAGTTGGCAATGTTTCAGAAATGATTTGCATAGAAATAAACCACAACAAACTGGTTGAGACTTGTCTGGGTGAGATATTTTTAAAGAATTTTATAATATAACTTTGATAAGTAAAGCTGATTTGTTATAATATATGTTTCCTTATCTTTAAGCTAGCTATAGATATATTCGAAATGGTTTGTTATATAATCCATAATTAAATTGACTTAAGTCCGCCTGCTTTAATAAAAAAGCTTGAGAACTAAAAAATGATGTTCTTTAAATAAATCACAATACTGCAAATATGTTTATTTATGAATCTTTTTATTTATTTTCTAAAAGTAAAACAATCATAAATGAAAGTAAAGTTTTTCTCAGGTTTTTCTTTTTTCTAAATTTAAATGCATTAAAAAATCTGGGTTTGTCCTAAGTTTTTAATTAAACTGAAAAATAATGTAATAAACCTATTATAATTAATTTAATTTCCGCAACAAAATTCGCAAATGTCAAATATTCCGCGAAATGAGCTGATTAAAGTAAGTTCTAATTAGTTCAAGAGTCTTATCTCTTAGGTTAGCAAACATCAAATGGGTTAATCGCGAGTCAAAGAATCGCGAATTACTGCTCTGTTCATGCTAAAAAACACACTGGCAGCCATAAGTATGTGTACTTATGTTTAATGTCATGTTGATTAATACATAAATAAATATGCGAAATTTCAGATTTTCTTAGTTGGAAGCGGCTCAACCTGGGGCCGTCGCTTGATAAGAGCAGCCAAGCCCGTCCAGTCATGGCCGTTCACGGCCAGACGCGTTTAGAATGACGGTTTTATTTTTTTTTTTTTTGGTTGCGAAATTTAGTTGTGAAATTTAGTTTGGGGGGTTTCAAAATAGACGCGGGGTTTTTGGCACCACACAGCTGGTGAGAATAGGGATAAGTATAAGGATGATGATGATGTTACTGCTGATGTCGTAATGTCAGTCACATGTCCGCGCTGGGGAATCCAATTAAACAAAGCCTGGAAACCGCACAAAGTCGTCGCCCGACAGGATAATCAGGCGCAATTGTTTGGCAATTAGAAACCAGGGCGCGAAGTCCTAGAAAAGTCAACCGAAAAAGAAGTATTTCGTTTTTTATTCTATTTTTTTCGAATAGGTCAAAAAGTATCGCATTGCACACGCATGAGCAGCTTTTCTGGGCTGTTTGATGTTCAAGTTTGAAGGACATCAGGACATCGTGACGTGTCCCTTTGCCGCTGTCAACGGTGTCGACGACGCAAATTTGCAAAAATGAAGCTGTAAATTGCATTGATGGCTCGTTGACAGCTGTGCGACAATTGCGACAGGGCGGGCCGCCTCGTTAGTCGCTCTGCCCGTGACCCGAGTTGCTCTGGCCACACACAGGCAGAGGCAGGGGCAGGAGGCAGAGACGAGCAGGGTCTGGCAAGGATAACTTGTCAACAGGCGCGCCGAATTGCGATTTTGAACGGGCAATCCTTTTGGCAAACGATTAATCACAACGGGCTCCCACAGCACCTACAGCACACAGCACAGTTCCATCTGGACACCTACACACAAAGATATCCTGTGTGTTCCTTAATCAAAGTGCATGATTTATGGATTGCGTAGGAGCAGCAGCAGCAGCAGTGGCAGGCTCCGCTACTTCAAAAGTCGAGGTTGTCTTTTTGTCAATGGCCTTTGGCTTTGTTTGCATCGGCGAGACCATTAAAAATTCGGCCTGCCACTTGGCCAAAAGAGGGAGAAGGAGCAGAAGAAGAGGCAGCCAGTTGGCCAACTTTCCCCCAGATTCATTAATCATAATTCTTCTTGTTCCAAGATTATTTCTTGTTCTTGTGCAAAACGGCACACAAAAAACTGCAGTCGAAGAATTTTCAATGCCCGGAAAAAAACTTTTTTCTTACTTTGTTTGTCTCCTGTCCCGCTATTCCCCTCCGACACTTTGTCAAATATTCTCGTCATGCCGGCTCGGCCAAGTAGTTATTCAACTGGAGCCTAATGAAAGGCGCAACTGGAGGAGCAACAGTCGCTGCTTCTCCTTTTGTTTCTCCTCTTTTATCTAAAAGATTTTCCAGTTCCAGTTTTTGTACAACTCATTCAAAGCCTGGCAGCAGCTGCCTCGGGACTTGGAACAAAGTGAAGATCTGCGTAATATAAGGTAATAATTTGGATTTATAAAACAACTGTACATTTTAAGTATTTTAATATTGTTTTTATAGTGTATTTATATTTATAAAAATTGTTTTTAATGTGGCAACTAAATTACTTTCTCATTTTAATTCTATTTTGAATTCTTTGAATATTTTAAAATTATTTTCTTGAGGAAACAATAGTTATTTCTTATGCTAAATAGGATTTAATCTTTGTATTGTAACCTCTCAATTTTAATAACGTTTTAAAGAAAGAAAGAAGAGTATAGTGAATTTTCTATAATTTTAATCATATCTAAAATATTTTAAGAGTCTTCAATAAACCTTAAAATTATCCTTTATATAATAATTCCTTCCAGTTTTCAGCATTTTCTGTGGTTTTAAAAATAAGGAAAAGGAAACTTGAGCATTCAACAAATTAAATAATCTTAAATATTACAAACATTCTAGTTCTAAAACTCTCTTCTTTCCTTGTTAGTCCTAACTTGTCAACTCCTTGCTCACCTACCTCGTCATTGCAGCCTGCTCCCGTTTAGATGTAACAAGTAGCTGCGTGCAGTCCGAGCCTCCTGCAGGATTACGGCACATCTAAGGCACACATGATGCACACATCCACGTGGAAATATGTCGCATTGATGCCCGAAACCGGCAACTTGTCACTCAAATTATGCAAACCCAAGTCCAAACGTAGCCGACGGCATTGGCGGCTCAACATCAGAAGGCAGAGACCAAAGGAGATCAAAGGCAGCCGAGTCTGGGCAGGATTGGGAAAAGGAAAAGGGATAATCATGCTCGCCTGCGAGGCTGTTAATTTGTTATAATATCACGTAAGAATCAACGCCGAGTTGAATCGATTGTTTTATGTTAATGCCGCAAGGTGACAACTCAATTTGTCGCATCCCGAAAACGTGTCGGCACAGTGGGCCAAGGTGCTTAGCAACGGGGTCAACTATCGAGCCGTGACGTGACCTGTTCCCCTGCTTGTGCAGATTGCCATTGTTGTTATGCTGGGCAATTGGCAAACGAGTGAGTGCAAATCTTGGCTGCTGGCAGTGTTGCCTGGTGTTGCCGTGACGCCACATCCACACACACACACACGCAGGCAGACCGCATTTCTTTAAATTGGGTTTTCGGTTACAGCAAAGTAGCGCAAAGTGACGAGTCCTGGCGACGGCATCCAAACATCCAAACATCCTTTTCCTCTTCCTTTTCCCAGTCGCGCCACTTGTCGCCGCATCGTGGCGTCGTCCTTCGCTGCACTTTTGTTTTTGTTGCACTCTCTTGTTTACACAGTTGGCCAGACAGCGACAGGGCTCCAGAGCGGGGCACAGACGTGACAGCAACCTACAGCGTCGTCCTTTTTGTTCTTTCCCACTAGTTGTGCAATGTCCTCTCGCTGTGCGTTTCCTCTTTTCCTCAAGTTGGAACTGTTTAACTCATTTGCAATCGATTGGGCGACCACTTGAACTGCTTTAAGGGTCACTTGCGGCCATTAAATCAGGCAAATACTAAAGCGGAAAAAGGAACTAACTGAAGTGTCTGGAGACGGGGGGCACTGTCTCTCAGCTACATATGTTTTCCAGTGGCCACTTGCAGTGCTCATAACTTGCTTGACAATGAAAAGAATATGAAAAGATTATTGTCTCTTGTATATAACCCACCGGCATCAGCGATATTCCCATCATATAATAATAATAATATTCCAATTGATAATCCAATAAACTACACCTTTTCTATAGTCGGAACTACATGTTATTTATGACTCTGATCGTTATATCGAAGGTTCCTCAGCATTAATCCCATATCGAAGGTTCTGCAGCATTTGCTCTCGCCCGCATATCACCGGCATGCCCCCTTTCCCCTTCGACCCGCTTCTGATGACCATGACAACCCACAACAGCAGTCTCCAGTGTAAAGCAGAAAAAAAAACAATTAGCAAACAACAGTTAGAGAAAATTTGCCTAAACAATGAAAACAAACAAGGCAAATATTCAATTTGAATACGCGTCGCGTCCGATTGGACATTTGTTTGGGTTCGCAATTGTTACGCCTCCATGAGGCATAAATTAGAAGCCACTTACAGAGCAGAGAGAGAGAGGGAGGGGGAGGGAGAGAGGGGAGAGCACATAGAAGCGAAGTTAGGAAAGGCAACTAGGGGCAGTTGTGGTCACAAATAAAAATTGATTAACAATATGCGGAAATATTTAGTTACGTTTGATTAAAGCGAAGGGGAGAAGTCTCTGAGAGAGGGACAGAGAGAGAGAGAGAGACAGAGAAAAAGAGAGAGGAAGATGTGGAGACTGTTAGAGTGTAGGAGACAGAGTGAGAGCACATAGAGTTAATCAGAGAGAGGGAAAGAGCAACTAAACTGAAAGTGCAGCATCATTGCATTGTCGCCAGTTTTAAGTGACTCCACGGGAGCAGAAGTGCCTCTAACTGGGGTAGGGGTAGGCATAGACTAAAGAAAGAGAGGGTAGGGGAGAGAGGCAGGAGTAGGGGCAATGGCAGCGCTGGACTAGCGTGTATTGTCACGCCGGATGTGGCAGTTAGTAACCACTGAGGTGGTTAACTTATGCGGGTCCAATGTCGCTCAAGTACTTTCATTTTCTACCACAACCAACAGACCGCAATCAATGCCCCCTCCCTCTTTCCACCTCCCCACACTCACTCTCTCTGTGCAATGCCACGCCCACTTTCATTTGGCAATACGATAACCGATCGTTACCTGGCAAATCCATTAGAAATCGATAGAAATCGAAACGTGTAGCGAACCTGCGCGGAAGTGAAATTTGAATGAGGCCAGAGGAGCGAAAGAGAGAGAGAGGGAGAGGCGTACGAAGTAGGCGTGTCCCCGTGCGGTATTGTTCAGCGGTTTGATGTGGAAATTATAGAAAATCTCTTGCTCGAAATGAATCAATGCATATAAAAAGCGAAAGTCGCACACGGACTCCACGCTGATACCGGAAATGGTTTCACTTTTATCAAGCAACGTCCGCGTCCGCGTCCTCGTTCTCCTTCTGATCCTGTGCTGCCTCTCGCTGATTTATGTGTGCTGCTAGTTACCCAAGTGTCAGGTTACGCATTAGGAATGCCAGCACACCACCACACACACACACACACTCGCACACACACAGACACGTTTAATTGCTTTGGAATTGTAAACTGAAATGCAGCGAGGCATGCGAGTTTCTTCTGGCGCTTGAACTTGTTGTTGTGCCGCAAGGGGGCAGGACGAGCATTTTGCATGCTTGCCTCAACACGTCGGATTCACACGATGGATTCACTTAATCTTGCGCTGCCTGGTCAGCAGGTCAGCCTTAGCTACTGCCCCAGTCTGGTTCTCATCCGTCTCCTTCTCCCTCTCCATATGGTTATTATTTGTTGTTATCCTTTTGCGCAAGATTGCACATCCTTTGGGCTCAATGATTTCGGGTCGGCTCTACGGAGATTTGTTACGCTACGCAGCTCTAAAGGGGACTTCTGCTGGACAGACAACAACAATGCAGAGCGCTCTCCCTAATGAGCTAAGGCCAAACACTTGACGGAACCTCAAAACTCACATTATTCTGCGTCCTCTCCCCCCCTCTCCTCTCTCTTTCTCCTTCTGCCTGGGAAACTACAAACTCAACCCGAAGCTGTTAACCTTTCTGGCTGAGTTCAAAGACTTCCCCCACCAACTCAGGCAACTCACCCACTCCGCCCACAAGACAGTCGCCTGGCGCCACAGCGCATATTTAGAATTCGAATTCGAAAATATTTGACCCAAACAAATGACCAAAGTCACTTTGCCAGATAAGCCTCCACGACGATGATGATGATGATGACAATGATGATTATGAGCATTGGCATTCCTCATTAGCAGCACCCACACAAAGAGGCCAAGTTCAGCAACATTTGAATTAGTATTTGTATCTCTATTTTTGCCTAATCTCTTTCCAAATGCATTTCCCTTCCCTCCCCCCACACTCACCCAAGCATTTCTTTCACCTTATCGACGACACTCAACTGGACTTGCAATTGAGTAAACAGAGCCGGAAATGCATTTGCTTTCTCTACGCGGGGTTATCATCTTCATTATGTATACCCGAGTCGGGGGCGATTGTCGTCGTCGATGATGATGAGTCGCCTCGCCTCGCCTTGCTACGCCTCTCCTCGTCTCGTCCATTATATTTGCACGATTCGTAATGTCTGCGCTCAGTTCGGTTACCCAATACTGGCGGCATTATCTTTATGGATTGTTTACTCATTAGCAAAGGGTATGTCTGGCCCAGAATCGCATGCATGTTTTCACATTTCATTGATTGCTTTAATGCGAATTTAATGATATTTATTGTGTATGAATATATATTTTATTTTTGATTTATTAAAGAATTTATATTAAATTTGAGACTCATCAAGTAAATAAAGTCAGTTAATTTGTAGAACTTATATTTTTTAAATTGTTCAAGACTTCCTGTTTAAATTTACTCATCTTTCATCTGTTTTTTGTGGTTTTAAAGGATGATGAATCTTCTTTAAGGTATAAATAATTTTAAATATATATAATCTTATATACAACATTATTCTTATCATTTCTGTTGCTATTTTCTGTCACTGCTCTTTCATCTATTCTCATTGGCTCTTTTAAGGTTCTGTATGGTATATAAATAGATATATATAATATATAATATCATATATACTAAATTATTCTTTGCATCTCTTTAGCGACTTCAATTTACTGATGTTTCATATAATTTATCATCTTTTTAAGGGGTATTAAAGATCTTTATAGTATATGTAATCATTTATGCTAGATAATCCTTGAAGTTTCTATAGACTTTTCATCCTTGACTCATCATATAAACTACATAATTCCTTTCAAATCTCTGGCTACTTTTTTACTAATTTACTAACATTTGATCTACAATATTTCTCAAGCTGTTAATGAGTTATTAAACATCCTAAACGAATATAACAAAATTTACTAGATGAGTCCTTACATTTCTCTTTATACTCTAAACTCCAACTTCACAGGTTGCTCCTTTCCTTTTCCATGCTGCCCCTGTCCAGCTGAACTGCTTAACTTCTCGATTTCCTTTCCCTGATTTGCCCAAAAGGATCCTCGATTAAGTGCAAATTACTTGAGTCACGTGAGAAGCGCCTCAGTCAGCAAATGGATTACTAGGAATTCCGCTATCAATTAAGGCAGATAATTGGCGAGTGGAAACACTAGATGCCAGTGCTGGCTACCGTGGAGCACACCTGATCTGCACTACGATCGCGATAAGCGAGACTCAGTCAGCAGCTCAATCAAGACAAGCATCAGTTGACATTTCCAAAGCGACCAAATGAACAGCGATGTCGATCCTTGTGGATGGACCTGTTTGAAAGTATCAGATGGCAGCACAGGCATTCCCACACAGAGAGAGAAAGAGTGGGAGAGAGAGTGGAGAAGAGATGCAGATAAGCTGGCAGTCAACCTGCTCGTTTTGTGGTTGACAGTGCTCATCCATTGTCCACAGCCGTGTCTCTGATCCCAGTTGACATTTGCAATGTGGCAACTCAATCAGCAGCTGCCTGAGTTGACTGAGCTCCTTAGCTGCCCTGCAACGTTGCCCAACACTGGCACAACCGCAAACAAGTAATACGAAGCCATTTTCTGGACTTGCCAAAAGAGAGAAAGGAGAAGAAAGATGCTTATAAAACAAAAGAGCCAAGATGGGCCTGGGCACATCCTTTTGTGCCGCCAGGACTCGCCTTCGATTGCTTTTGTCTGCTTGCCATATTGTCTGCAGAAAGGAGCAGGAAGGGAAGGGAGCTGCCAAAGGTTTAAGAAGTGCTCTAAAATTTCGCAACATGTTTCACATTATTGATGATGAGCCTGCGCCCATTGTACCGCACGCTGACCATTGTCCTTTGCGCCGACGCCGATGCCGCTCGTAATGAGAGTCTCATGAGTTTTCTATGGAATGCGCAGCGGGCGAGCAGCATGGCCAATGCATAAGGCGCTCCCACACACACACGCACAGCACACACACACTGCACACACACACACTCTCTCTCTACAGTCTCCCACACAGCTGTTCGCCTTGCATAATCTACGCTTGACCACCTCATCCGGCCGCGAATTAGAGTCGAGCTGAGCTGGTCAAGCGTGCAGCAAGCAATGATTAATTGCAGATACAAATGAATCTTGTGGAATGTATCTGTGAGATACATTTGTGGCATATGTATTTAAACAATTGTGTGCATGATTTTTGCAGCGTAATGCACGGCAATCCTTCGGCAACCCTCGGCAAAGGATGCGCACTCACTTTCCCATGACGCGCTGCGGCAAGTGTCGCAAGTGTGTGTTGCATGCAGCCTTTACATGTGTCTGCATGTGTGCGTACGTGTGGGAAAGCAAACACTTTCACTGTGGCACCAACAGGCAACAATCTCTCACATTACAACACACCACGAGGACGCGCACATCCTGCAACCTGCAAAGGATTGACGGGCAGCTGACAAGTGTCAACTGCGCTTGAATATTGATAGATCGATGTGCCAGGGAGGGGGTAGCCAGGCAGGGGAAGAAGGAGGGGGAAGAGAGAGAGAGAGCCTAAGTTATGCAGAAGAAATAGTTGCGGAAATAAAATGTGCCACAGGATGGTGCTAAAAAGGATATTAGGCAGTAAGTGTCATCGAATCGTAAAACAAGCGAATGCAATCAACTGCAGACATTCTCTGCCCCCCTCTCCTCCCCACTCTCCACTCTCCGCTCTGCTGTTTTTCGCTTACACGCGCAATACTCGTAAGTGTCCTCCACCTCAGCCTGCTCCTGCTCGGCGTTTTTATGGCCACGCATTGACATTTTGGCGCGTCTTTGCCGCAAATTAGCACAACTTACACTGCGAGAGAGAGACTCCTGGACTCGCCGCAGCTGGTGACCAACATGTAGATGCTGAGGTAGAGAGAAGAAGAGGGGGAGAGAGGAGGAGACTGGGCTGGGGGCTGTCTGCCCTGTCGAGTGCGCTGCCTCTGCCGCTGCTGGATGACTTTTTTATGCTGAACGCTTTACGCATCCTTGCTGGCATTAAACGCGGCATTAAGTGGACGAGCCCAGCACCCGAATAGACTTAGTTCCCTTGTCCGCTGTCCGCTGTCCGTTGTCCGTTGTCATTTGGCTTTGTCATTCGGTTCGGTTTATGGATTGCTGACGCCCCGTTTCGTATAGGTTCTCTCTTTCTCTCGCTCTCTCTCTCTGTCTCTCCTTCGCAAAGGGATAATATAAACTAAGTGAGTTTTCTTGTCTATAGTAGCGACATTAACGGACAACTAAAAACTTGTAGCATACTGTATATGTTATGTTGCTTGGCTTGTTAGGAGAGATTTCCCAATATTAGATGCACTTTTAGACTTACAGGGGATATCTTTGAACGATGCAAAGGAAATCTCTTTTTATATAGGAGATATTTGGAAATAAAGTAAAATTTCTGTTAGGTTAGGTATTAAACGCTTTAAAAACTTTGATTAGAAAGAACTTAGCATGTATTTATATTATTTAGGCATTTTCAATCAAAGTAAAATGAATTTAATACTTTTAAGTAAAGCTCTTATAATAAATGATTCCGGGGATATCTTAATTTTCTACAGATGTATTACTTTAGAGTATCCTTTTCAAATATCTGCATATGTTTTGATAACAGAAAAATATCATAAAATATCTTAATATATTTTTAAACACCTTGATATATCTGTTAGTAAATAGATCTAGATATAACTGAGCATAACTTGATATATCTTATGTATGTATATAGATTACTTTATAAAAGTATTATATCTAGAAATACTTTATTATTATTCTATGTATGCAGGTAATCTATTTATTTATTATATATTTTAATATATTTATTAAATATTTCCCCTTTGAAATCAATATATATCTCTGATTATAAGTTCCTTCCCACTTAAATTACTTCTTTCTCCCAATAATCTCTTATTATTTCCGTATATTTTTTATGCTTAGGCTCATTCTACTCTTTCCCTTTCACTTATGCATATATTATTTTCTCCCTCATTAAGTCTATTCTATATCTTACTCTTTCTATTGCTTTCTTTCTTGCATAGTTTATAGTTTCTCTCTTTCCTTTTCTCAAGCTCAATTACTCCATTGCTTCCTCCTTTTCCTTCTCTCTCCATTTCTTGCTGTCTGTCTTTCTTTCCCCCTTACTCCACTAACTTCCCAGTTTTTTCAGCTGATTGGATATATCAGCCAACTGCAACGGCAGCCCCGTTCTCCTGCCCCCCCCCTTCACAAAAACACTCACAGTGTCTCCCCCTCCCCTTGCCCCATCTCTCCCCAGAGAGCAGAGATGCAACCAAGTAAATAATTATAAATGTGGCGAGCTCCACAAAGGGCGCTATTTTTGTCAGCAATTCATTCATTTTGTTCGCCGCGTCGCTGCAATTGGTTGTGACTGCCTGACTGGGTCCCCTCAATCATTCTCCCTTCCATGAGGGAGGGGGGATAGGGGGCTGCAATGGGAAGCGTGCCTCACTCGCTTGCTGGCAGCCTGCTGCATTTCAAATGTTAAAAAGTTCAAATATTTTTTAACAAAACCCCAGCAAAAGCAAATGCCTCATTTCCTTTGCAACAGCAACAGCCGCAATTGTCTTGGTGAGGAGTGGAGAATGGGGAGGGGGAGAATACAGAGGGGACTTTGGTGAAGAGTGTCGCATATGCGCGCCACTTGGAGATGTTAAATAAATGATATTTTACTTGAGCATCTTCCTCATCTGCGCTGCACATTGTTCACCTTTGCTTGACCTTGAGTGCGTGCCTCAAGCAGATGGAGGCGATCCAAGCAAATGGGGAGATGGGAGGGGGAACTGGGATACTTAGGATGCAGTCACGCCAGCTTGCATTAGGTCTACAACTTTTCACTTAGTTCATTTATAAAGCGAACTGAGGCAGGAGAGAAAAGGCACAGAGAGATTTCTAAGATATTTTCAGGGCATTTTTAACAAAGTTAAAATAAATAATATAAAATTATTTTAGATGTTTTTTTATGTTGAAAATTAAAGCTTAAACTAAATAGAAATCTCTAAAAGTATTTTTTAAATCAACTAAAAATTATTTTAGTTTTATAAAACAGAAAATCAAAGCAAAATCGAAAGAGAAAATTCTTTAAAATATTTTTAAAAATAACAGAAATTGAGTTTTAAAATTTCTGCCCAGAAAGCAAGCTAGATTCTATAGGAAATCCCTCTAAAATGTTAGCTAAAACTGCTCAAACAAAGCTGCACTTCCTACACCTGTGCTGCCCCTGGACTGTCCAGTGGCCTGAAAGGAAATCCACTGTGCCACAGTGGACAGCAAATAGATGCCAAGCGGGGGATGCCGAGACACCTGTGAGAATGTTCAACAAAGCGCAAGAGATGCGCAAAAATTGCATGAACACAGAGCAGAAAAGAGGAAAAGAGAGAGAGAGAGAGAGAGAGAGAGAAGCAGACACTGCAAGAATATGAAACCACTTGAGGCAGCGAAAACAAAGCAGCGCAGGACCGCAAATAGAAAACCTTCATTGATGATAAAACCAACGAATCGAAGCTGGTAAACTGAAGAAGAAGAAGTAGAATATGAAGAAGAAGAAGATAATGAAGAAGTAGAAGAAGCAGTAGAAACATAGCCAAACTGAAGTGCAGCATCCGTTTGCATTTTCACTTTCACAATGAAAATCGAAACCGCAGAGCGCGGTGCACACATGCTTATAGAAGAGAGGGGGAAGGGGGAGCTGGCACAGGATACGCCTGTGTAATCAACTGCATCGCCAACGTGTCCCAGTTTCCAAACAAAAAACCGGACACTGCGATCGTATTGCCACATCGAAGATATATTGTTTGTGTAAAGTGTAAAAAAGAAATCAATATCGAAGAGGAGGAGAGTCGGCCTGCGGAAATGCCTGGCAAAATATTCAAGGGAAATTCGCAAGAAATCAAGCAAAAAAGGAAAGGAAAAGTTAAAGTCATTATTATTATTTTTATTTCCACAAGAGAGCTCCTTCTCAATCTCTTGTGCACTCTTAACCCTAACACGCCCTAACATAATACTATCTTGTACATATCTTATCGCTGCACTGGCATCGCATTCCCACCGTTTCCCTCCTCCTCCTCTTCAGCTCAATTTGTTGCGCTTACGATTTCAATCATTACCCACGTCCCGGTGGCAGTGCCTACCCCGTTCCCCGTTCCACTTTGCTACCCTTTTCCTTTTCTCTGTGCTAGCAAGTGCAGCGACTTTGTACCTTTCTTTTCTCCCTCTTTCTTTTCTTACTTTCATTCTTTTTTTCTTTATTTCATACCCTTCCCTTTGCCTGGGCTCAACTAATCATTGTGACAGACGCAGTCAACCCTATTGGCAACACCTTCTACTCTTCTGTTGTTATTCTTAACCTTTTGCTTCCTTTCCTCTTCCCTCTCCCCCCTTTCGGCTTAACGTTCCACTCTTTTATTTGCTGGAATTGTTCTGCGTAGGTGACAATGCAAGGTTACATGCCGTGAGAACTGATTGCAATTTAATCCTTTGCGCAAGGTTTGCCTTTGTCTGCAGCCCTTCTTCCTCTGTCTCTTTCTCTCTCTCTCTCTCTCTTACTCTTTCTCTGCCTGGTCTCTCTCATAAAAAGGGAATCCCCAAATGAATGCTCATCAATTTAATGAGACACAGCCGGGGACACAGTCTGGCCAAATGGCCACTAACAAACAGGACACGTAAGTGCAAATAGTGAGGGAAGTTGGGGGGAGAAGCAAGGGGAGGGCTGCCCTTAACCCCACAGGCACATAAACAAAGCTTAACACACACACACACAGACTCACAAACACACACTTGCCTTACTCCTTTCAGACACAACACAATTTCGCTGAAAGCTTTCGCCGACAACAACAAACCGTTAAGGCGACGCTCACCCGACGCACACGTGCGCCAACAAATATGGCCGCCCAACACACAAACACACCCACTGGCAAGACAAGCAAACAAACACACACACACATACACATGCACATGCATACAGATGCGAGAACGCATGTGCTCCACTTTAACACTTTCGCTCTCTTTCGAACGCACATGGCGTCACTTTTAACCCTTTTAATGCCGTCTCCGTCTGCGTTGTCGTCTGCACTCGTTCGCCGGCACGGCCATTGACTTGCGGCCTCACACTCTCCTCCCCCCACACACATACACACTCGCACATGCCTTGTGGGGGCCGCTCTCTTAACATGTCACGCAATTCGCTCAGTTCAACTCACGCTCTTCGCCGTCTTCGCTCTCTCTCTCGTGCTCGTAGAAGGGGAACGCACTCAAGCCTTTGCCTCAGTTACTCAGCTACCCCTTCAGCTCACACACACGCATACGCGCACATGTGTGAGCACATGCTCAACTGGTTGAGTGAGTGAGTTTTTTTCTCTCCGCACTCTCACTCGTTTTTTATGCGCGCATTCGAAAGTGAAAGGATTTTTGAGCGCGTTACGAAAGGGGTGAGAGAGAGCAAGAGGAGGAGGAGAGAGAGAGCGCAGTTTGTTATTATCGATTCGTGTGCGTGTGTGTTTGTGAGTGCGGCGAATTGTTGTTGAGAGCAACTCTTTGAATGCGATTCGTCGTTTTCGCCTCAACTCTTTTGCTGGCCGCGCATTAATTTTATTTTGACAGCGCGCTGTCATTTGCCCTGCCTCGTTTATCGCTGTGTTTGTACAGTGTGTTGTCAGTGTGTGTGTGTGTGTGTGTGTGACGGTGTGTGAGTGTTTGTTGTGTGCGGCAATTGGTAGGCGGAGTTTGATCGATATTATGCATGGCAAATGGCGTCGCAACTCTTTAGGCCCCATGGGAACAGGCAGGTTTCACTAGTGATTAAGTGGGAAGGGAAGTTAAAGAGAGCGATAGGAACAGTTAGAGAAGACTTTAACAGATGTTAATGGAATTGTGTAAATATTTTCACTATTTAATGAAATAAAACTATGCGAAAAAGATATACAAAAATAGAATATTTTCTCTGAAATTGCTCACATTATTAAAATATTTATAATTTATTTATTATAATTTATTTATTTTATAACTGTTATGATTTTATTACGTAAGATTAATGATATTAGTGAGATATTCTATCATACATTAATACTACTTGTATTTAAGTAATTTGATGAAATTCTGTCTTTTGAAATAATAACAAAATATTTAACGGAAACAAATAAATATTTTGAAACTATTTGTACTACTTTTATTTTATATTGAATTTCAAAAGGGCTTAAGAGTCTACAAAGATAAGAAAATTCTCTGGAATAAAACCATATTATTTTTCAAATATTATCTTTATTTGTATTATCTCCATTTGTAAATTTATACATATTATAATTATTAATTAAAAATGTTTACAATTTAATTTAAATTATTATATCATTTTCTTATATTTGACGGGCCTTAGTTGTCATTAATTAAATAAATCAACAAATATAATTATATAATTTCTTATACATATAACTTTACCCATAATTTATTCAATTTTAGATAATACACCCCAATATTTACATATCTACATACATGTATTATTACTTAATAGCTATGCAAACCCAATCAGCACCTCCCTCCTTCTCCTGGTGAATTCCCCATTCGCACTCCGCCCCCCACTGGCCGTTTGGCAACCTCCCGTTGAGTTTCCGTTCAGTACATTTTGATGAATGAGTGAGTGTCATTCAAATCTTTGGCCAAATTATATAACAGACAAACATATGTACGAAAGGAAGATGCATTTCGGGTCGGACCCAGCAAACCTACTCAGAAGAAACAAACACAAACGGACACTGACTAAAGGAAGGAACAGATACATCATCTTCGGACAGTCACACGGGAGGTTAAGGGGAATTTAAAGAGCAGCGCAATGGGCAAGTGCCACAGAGAATGCAATGCTAAGGATGTATGGAGGATGTGTGGATAGATGATGAAGGAGCTGGACAACCCTTAATAGCGAAGAACACACAGAGACGAGCAGAGGCAATGCCAGGACACATTTGCCAATCCGTATGCGAATCCTATAACATGTTCATTAATAACTAATATCCTGCGGCCCCAAATAGCATTAGCCAGAAAGAAGACATACAAATGCAGGCGTGTGTGTGTGAGTGAGTGTGAGTGTGTGTGACTGTGTGAGTGTGTGTGACTGTGTGAGTGAGGTTTGTGTGTGTGTATACCCGCTATATAGTCAGCCATTGTTGTTTTGCCTTTGGTTTTCAATTACACAAGGAGTTGGAGTGCCTGAAGCCGTGTCAGTGTGTGTGTGCGTGAGTGTGTGACTGTGTGTGTGTGTGAGTGTGTGTGTGCGTTTGGCAATCGATGAAAGTTTGAAATTAACACCCAAATAATGCGCCAGAGACTTCTTCGTCCTACGTAATTAATGAGTCCACAAATATCCGTGGCAAACTTTTGCCAACTTTCTGGGACAATCGCTCAAGCTGCCAGCGCTTCTACAGCACCCCCCCTCTGCCCCTTGCCTTGCTAGCATTTGGCAGTCGAACAAGCAAATGATTTTAGCCACACAACAACACAAACACACACACACACACACACACATATGTTATATATAGTATATATTCCAAAATATTTTCCCATTTCTCTAGCTCAATTAAGTGCGATGAAGTTGTAAAGCGCTTTTCCCACACATAACTCAATATATATTCGATTTATTTAAATTCTCAGCAACATAAATCGAGTAATTAAGCGACGTTGGCAACCCTAGCAAATCGTAATTGAGTGCGAAGCTTCTCTCTGCTGCGCTTGTTGAGCTCATCAAAAAGGGGGCGCGTTTGCGTGTTCAACTCGGGCTGCCTCCCTCTACTCTGCCATCTCCAGCCCCTCTATTACTGGCTATTACTCCTCTTCTTCTTCTTCCTGCTCTTATCACTTCATATGCACCGCCAAGTGGCGACAACAAACGTATAATTTTCCATAGCACGGCACAGGAAACGAGACACAAAAATCTCAACACGATAATCCGTTGCCCGCTCATGTTCGGCTCTTTAATCGTCTCAATCAGTCGCTACTTTATCGTGGCATATTCAAAAAAGTAAATAATAAATTCCGGAGAAGGAAAACTTTTCAATTCGCACACAAAAGACTCATTCAGCAAAGTGTTGTACGCCGTATTTTTTCGGGCATCTCTCATCCGGCAATCGTTTCGGCATTGGCGCCTTTTGTGCGCCCCTTAAGTGGACACAAGCAGAAGGTATTCGATACACAATGCTATATACCACATATAGCCACACACTATATATTGTAGTACATATGTGGGCCGTGTGATTATCGTCGATATGAAGAGCTTCTCTCGCGCCTTTGTTGCAGCTGATTGTTAATCAGCCCAAAGTGGGAAATACTCAAATTTGTGACTTGAGATAGAGCTTCTTGGCGCTGTGTGTGACCTAAGCAACGATTAAGGCTTTGTGAATAGTTATCTAAGTATTGCCTAGTTGGTTATACATATGAATATTTAGTTTATACTCGACTCAGTCTCATCCAATTCTGTTGGAATATTTATTTAAAGAAACACTTTTACTTCTTTTTTAACGGTCATTTCCAAGAGTTCTAAATCATTTCACACATCAAAGAATATTCTAACGATGACAAAGTTCAAATTGTTAGAAACTACAGATGTTATTGACCAGATATGGAAACCAATTTCATGGAATTTATTATAAGGTATTGAGTATTTTTTAGATTAAAGTTAAATATTTTTAGATTGAAACTTAGCAGCGAAAGATTAATGTTTTCTCTTTTCAAATCTAATTCATTGCATTATATTAAAAACTTATTATGAACACAGCCTATTTCTTGAACTAATAGATCAAAACTATATCTATAACTAGTCAGAACTTCTCCCAGTTATGCAGTTAGTCAAGTTCCCTTCCCCCTCTTTACCAAACAAGATGTCAAATCAACGGAACAGACTCGTAAATGAAGATCATAAATACGGTTGGCTCGACAAGACAGTTAAAGTACAGTAATAAACATATAGCGTTCCCATGTCATGTCGTGTAATATGTGAACTTCTACTGGTTACAAGACCCCCTAAGACCCCGACAGAGGCTACGGCCCATTGAAGCTAACGAGCGGCGCATGCAACTAGTTAACACTCGAAGGGAGCAGAGAGAAGGGGCATCTATTGATATTAATGCGTGATCAAACATGGCAGACCGTGTGATGCTTGCCCCGTTGATTGGCCGAAGAACAGGAAGTGCAAAGTCTTATTTATGATCTATCAAGGGGGAGGAAGGGGGGGAGGGAGACGTGCTGAAGAAGAGGTAGCCAAGCAAATTAGTTTTCAGTTTTTTCCATTGAATCGCCAGCCTTTTAAATAGAATTGAACGCCCACGAACAGCAGCGAAGTGATCAAGCTGGGCAGGGAGATAGAGAGAGAGAGATAGATAGATAGAGAGAGAGAGAGAGGGATAGAGAGACAGAACCCGAGCCAATTAATAGAGTCGCAAAACAAATTAACCCCAAAGAAATCAACACGAAACTTTTGGGCTGCGCGGCCCCGAGACTGACACACGTCAGGTCCGAGAGCGACAAACGCCATATGGCAAACTACGACTAAGTGGAAACAGAAACAGCAAATGGAGGGGGAGGAGGAACCAAGAACTACAATAAAAATAAAGCGAACAAGAAAGAAAACAAATAAACAGCGATCTTGAGTCAAATACGCCGCATATGCTCTCAGATTTTGTTGCAACACGCGCGCGATCGTATTCGGATGCGGATTCTCCTCAGCCCTTTCGAAGAAGGGGCAAGGCACAATGAAGATGTCGAGCAGGAGAGCAAGGGTCGGGGATGATCTTTAAATTAAGGGTTAGCTAACAAGAGACGATCATCAAAGGCGTGTTGAGTCGTGGCGCCTTAAAAAACAAGCAAGAAACAAGCAAGAAGAAGGGAGAGAGAGCAAGAGAGATCGCAGCAAAGGGTGCCCCTGCTTGATCTTGATAGGGCTCAAGGGTCGCGATCTCTAAGCGGCTTGCTAATGAGCTCACATTTCCCTCTCCCCCTTTCCCTGTAAAAGTTCCCCTTTTTCGCTGTGCGCGACTCACACGTGACTTCCTCTCGGAACTCTTGAATTGAATTATCTTGCGGCTTGCCTTGTGGCATTTTAATGTGTCTAATGTGTCGCCCCCGGCACTCGGCACTCGGAAAGAGTTGATGCGCGGGGACCGCCCAACGTTGGGTCCTGCTCAAGTGGATTCCCCATGTCGCTCACGTGTCAAATTAATCATTTAAACAGCAGGAGACACCAGGAAGGGGGGAAAGGGGGAGCCCCCGTTGTGACAGGCAGCTGATTTAGTGGCTTAGTTAAGATCAAGCAGGATCGTCTTGAAGTCATCGGGAATTGATTATCGACTGTGTGCAATGAGATCCGCCTGATTACCGGGAAAATGACTTGCACTTGGTCTCCTAAAGCGTTTGCAGATGGAGCTGATTAGCCCACGATCAAGGCAGGGCGACCTTTGAGGTAGGTCTGCCCCATTGCATTGATTTATGCGAACCAAACGAAAGCAAAGGCAAGTGATCGATGAAAGTGATGCATGAAACTGTTGAAAGAAGGGAAGCACATTGACTGCATTTCAATTAGGAGACGGTTAGGACTCTCTTGTTGTGGGAGACTTCGCAACAATTGAAATGAATGTTCACTTTAGATCAACTTGACTAAGGTACAGAACTCCCTAAGGAGGTAAATGTGAAGAGAACTAAGAAATTGATATATTTATTTACTATATTATAAATCTCCTCTATTTAGCTGTCTTCACTTTAGTTTCTCTACCTCGATCAAGGCGATCTCTTACGCTCTTCTACACCCTGTACGATCATCAAGTGAGTTTCCATCAAGATGCTGGTCAAACTGCAGACGTAACGATCGTTTTACACGCGTGCGAAACCGAAAAACATTTTTGTCTCACATCTCTCACAGTCCCTCCCTCTCTCTCTCACTCTCTCTGCCTCTTGCTCGCTCATTAAAAGTAGCAGCGCAGTTTTCACATGCGGGCTGCGGTTAGCCGAGACGGCACACGCACTGACCAAAGGCGGCGTTCGCATTGGCGATCGCGAGACTGAGAACAAGTAGGCAGAGAGAGTGTGAGCGAGAGAGCAGTCTCTGCGTTTGCTGCGAGCGCTAATTACGAGAGTGCGTCAATATTTACGCTGTGGCTATCGAGAGAAACGGAGCAGCCAAGCAAGCAACCAAGCAAGCACATCCATTGTTGCTATTGACTAACCCAAATCACGAGCAAACACGAGATGAAAGACGACGACGACGACGGCGACGCTTGTGTCGGCAGAGCGAAAGGATTCCCTCCGGCGGCTCAAGTGCGCACACGCGCAGGCGTCAATATTTGCACAAGGATAACGTGAGTCGCGCGCGATCACCAAGATGCAAAGAAAGGAGGAGGAAGGAGGAAAGCAAAGAAAGCAGCAATGGATGTTTGCGCTAATTGTCTGCGGTTGATAAGGAACTAAAAGAGAGAAAACCAAACTGGAATTTGTTTAGGACTCACCACAGCATACCCCACTATTTCCCTCCCTCCTTCACTCTCCCTCTCCCTCTTGCACTCCTCGCTCGAATTGTGTAACTTGTGATAAGCGCAGTTCAATCGCAGATAACTTGCCCACAGTTCTGTGGAGCCGTCTGCTTCTTTTGTCCCTGCGAGGATCACAGGATGTCAGTGTATGCCCTCTGCACAGGTGATGGCTTTCTGATAAGGGGCTGCAAATTGTCTTAGGCCCTTTTCCGGGAAGCGGTGTTAAGTTCATGTTTGCGCCCTATTGTTTCTGGGAAAATTCAGGGCGCACGATCGCCAAGTCACAATTGGTCGCCAAGTTGCGATAACGCAGTGCAAGAACTTCCTTTTTCAGAGTGATTGACCACAGTGAAGGTGTCTCTTATTGCTCAGGGATGAAGCTGTATTGAGGGCATAGTCAGGGTACTTCTAAACATTATTTCATTTCTATATATCATTGAGTACTTTGACTTAGTTTCCCATCGATCTTCTTTGAAAGTCCAGAAAAGTTGTAAATCTTACAATTAAACCTAATTTGCGTTCTATTTTATATAGTTCTCATGTATCATTTTGTCTTTTAACATAGTTTCTTCTTTATACAGCATAATTATTTTTACAATATAACTTTCTATACACCTAATTTTCCTCCTATTTGATATGTTTATTTGTCTTCTGGCATAGTTTCCTATCTATTCTAGTTTCTTGAACATATAAACCTTTTTCCTTTCTGTTATTCTTGAATATCTTCCAACAACTTCGCTTTCTTAACATCTATTTCATACTTAGGTTCTACAACTTTTCTTTCTTTACATCTCTATATCACTTACTCACTCTCTACAATAACTTATCTCTATTTTATAGCTTATTGATCTTAACTCTCTCCAGCCTTAGTGAGTCATAACTGCAGTCGATTAATTTCCAGCGAATTTCACTAATTAAAAGTAAGAGTGAAAATGGGGCGGGCCAACGCTGGCACAGCTGTTGCCAACGAAGAAAGTTGGCCAGGGCGAAGGGTTTGTGGCCCGGCAAGTGCCTCAAGGCGTGGCATGCACTAACAGGCGGCACACGGCCGCACAAGCAGCGAAGGCCAAGCCAGATGAGCCAAGGGCAACATATGTTTGAGTGACGGTGAAAGGATCGCAATTCGGTTATGACGCGATCGATGATGAGTGGAGAGGAAGAAAATGAAAACGCTTGAAATGATTCGTCTTGAGAAGCAGGCGAGGATGAAGCGAACTAGACAGACCCGTGCCGAACCGTTACTTTCGTTTTTCAGCAGGAAAAGTGCTGGGTTAATTGCCGACACGAGGGTTAACGATCTTAAGGGGTTGCCACAGCACAAACACTCACACACACACTCTCATTCCAACTGCGTCATAAAGATGAAATGAAAACGACAGTTGTTGGAGAGCGGGAGGTGGCAGAGAAAGTGCTAAGGAGAGAGAGGGAAAGAGAGAGAGAGAGAGAGAGGGAAGAGCCAGCGAAAAGCAATCAATTGGCTGCGCTCCGATAATAGGAAGCTGCGGCAATGTGCAAAGACAAAAGCCGGAATACTATCGCGTACTTCCAAAGGATTTGCGCCTGGGCTTAGCGCGCCAAGAAGAAGAAGCAGCACAAGGCAAATGGCGACACACACTCACACACACATCATCATGGGGGAAACCAATTCAAGAATCGTCAATGGGACGCGCCACGTCATCAAATCACACAGCAAAAACCTCACGCAGCACCAACTACAGCAAGTAGTAAAAGCTCAAACACACACTGTCCCCTTTCCCCCTCTCTCTCCCCCTTTGTCTTCCCGTCTCTCTCTCTTGAGATGATTTCATTTCGGCATGTGCATGCGTTGTCCCCAAAGAGGACGCACCAGTCGCTCCATTGTTGGCGTGCCGAGCGGCCATTGTCCAACCCTTAAATCAAAGTGTACGCAATTTCGTTAATAATCCTCAAGACAATATCGAAACGCCATAACAATATCCTTTTGATGATTATCGCTTCTCCTACTGCCCCCCCCGCTTTCCCCCTCGTGGTCTCCTCTTGGCTCGCCTGTCCATTGCTTTCATGTTTATTGCTTGGTTAAGGCGAAAGGATAATGGCCACACCAAGCAGCAGGTTACTTAGTCCCTGCCTCCATCCTTCAAGTAATAAGTTCGAAGTCCGGTTAGCAGCTGTTCCTTTCCCCTTCTGCTCCTACTTCTTCTGCTCATTCTTGTTCTCTGGCACAACCCACAAGTTTTGTCGGCGACCCTATTTCCCACTGCTTTTTATGACTCTACCCAACAAAAAGGGCACAACGCAGAGAAATGGCTGAGACTGTCATAGGGCAGGGAGATGTAGGCAAATCGCTGGGGTTGCCTCCTTCGCTCTGCACGTGCCGACTCCTTAAAAAAAATACTAATTTAAATTACGCTAGGGCAGCTGAAAACTAACTATCTTTAACGAATATGCTGCACACTTTCCTGTAGAGGAAAGAAACCTAATTGACCTTTTAATTCTTAGCAACCTATTCCCCAAGGAACCTAAGTGCTTTAAAATAATCAGCACACTAAGTATGTAAAATATACAGTAGAAGAAGATATATGGTACATTATATAGTAATATATATCATATAGTCATAATACTAATTCCTTTTTGATCAAACCCCTTCAGTATTTTTCCTACAGAAACTTAAACATCGTATGCAAAGAAAAAACCTACATTTATTAAATATATTTTAGAGAAATTATATAAAATATTTTCAAGAAGAACCTCTTGTCCTTCTCCCCAAGTCCACCTCAACCTCGTCTCGCAAAGAGCATAATGAGAGAAGGCACTTAGGCTCGAAACACCTGATGCCCAATGGCGGCCAAAGGATTTGAAGGGCAACTCTGGCCACCCTGAACGCTTCGACTCATTTGGAATTCACGAAAAGTTTTGCAGCGACCCAGAAGAAAAGGAAAAATGATGTTCAAACTTTTGACAAAACAAAGCCCAGCAAAAGAAGAAGCAAGACACAAAAAAAAGTAAATAAAAAACGAACACAAATGGACGTAACATTTCGGGCAACTCCTTTGGCTGCGGTCCTTTCTCTGGCCATTTAAAATTCTTTTCATGTTTAAGCGTGCAGAAGAAAGAAGAGAAATTGGTAGAAAAAACATGCCATACATACGTAAAAGTAAAGAGATGGCAAGGAAATATTAGAAGTATTAAAATTTTAATGCAAATTGTTATTTTATGCAAGAATGTGCGGTCCGTCGGTTGCTCGGTCCGCACACGTTCCGTATCCTTGTCCATGTCCTTGGCTCTACTTAAATCCCCCTTTTGAAAAAGGCTACGTAAAGGATTTTTATGCATATAGGAAATGTTTGTTGTGCGCCTCAGTTCGCTCTGCTTTTTATTTTCAAAATGACCTTTGCCTGAGCCAGGTCCCTCTCCTCCTCTCTCTGTGGTCTCCTGTTGTGCAAATATGCGGCAGAACGAGCGGGTGTGTGTGTGTGTGAGCCATTCATATGCCTTACTCGTGCGCCGTCTTCTAAGCCCAATTTCCTTATGGCTTAAACCTTTGCAGCTCGAGAGTTAGAAAAAGGACCCGAGCTAAAAAGGATAATTGAAATTCGGCCAGCTGCCCATCTGCATGCAAATGATTTACAGCTGCTCGACGAGTTTTCATCTGATTTTATTCCTCATCTCTTTTTCTTTACCATGTTCACTTCACCTTTCTCCCTTGCTCTTATTTTGTATCTTTCTCTCTTCTTACTAAATAAATTAGTTGGCCACAGAATTTGTTTTAAAAATTTATAAAAATAATTTCACTTGTCTCCCCCTCAGGGAACTCGCATATGTCCGCTTGCAAGAACAGTTAAACATAATGGGAGTAGCCACAACAACAACAACAACCTTAGGAACAGCAACAAAAATTATATTAGGAATTTAGTTAAAACGAGGGTTGCGCCATTTCCCTTGTAATTCAACGTCGTCAACGTCAATGTTGTAGAACTCCGCCTGCACCTTAACCCTATAAACGCTTCTCCTCTTCTCTGTCCCATGTTCCTGTCCTATTCTCTGTCCCCTGTCCAGTCTTATGTAATTTAAGCTTGTTGTTGAACATTTACCAGCCAGGAAGGGCTCAAGTCAGTGGCTTTCGTTTCACTTGAAATACCCTACCTAAGGTTGGGGTATATGGGAAGCCAGACACCGTTTGCAAGTGGCTGAAAAATTGTTAAGAAGTTTCCTTTAAATGCACTCTTAACTTAGTTATAAATCGAGTTAAATGTAGATTTCGTTTTAATTTAGTGTTAAAATTGAAAATATATGGAAGTATTTATAAATTTTCCCAAAAAATCTGTAAATGTAAGATATTTTTCTTTAAATCTTGAGTATGAACTTAAGAAATTATTAAAGTATTGTTTAAAATTAAGAAATAACAACAACAGATCATTGAATAATAACTAAAATAAGAAATATATATTTAAAAGTGTCTTTTTATAATTTATTTTATTTATATTATATTTTATTTCAAATTTCTCAGTAGTGTATCTAAATGTCGCACATCTCTCCAGTTGTGTTGTGCGTAAATTTAGTCGAGCGTGTCTGCGCATTTCGAAATTGGATACAAAATTCGTCTATTTCTGTTACTATTTCTATAGTTTCGAACAGAGTTTCGAATTTGAGTCTCTCCCCTCTCCTTTTCTCTCTCTCTCTCTCATGCATTTGCGAGGGTTGTTTGTGCTGTTTTGTCGCAACTGTTTAGCTCTTTCATTTGTCAGCGTGGGCAGTGTGTGGGCAACCCTCCTCTGCCCTCCCCCTTCACCGGCTGAGAGGTTTCCCTTTGTTCCAGCGCCCATTACATTCAATCACCCACTCAGCCAAGCCACCCACCCAAAGTCATCCCTTCACCCGTTCCCACCTCCCATTTCCCCTTTCTCTCTCCCATCGTCTTTGCTCTGCCCTCGAACGACCTCGCGTGTGCCGTTATATTTACTTAAATGTCCTTTCGCGTTTTGTGTTAATTACACTGCCAGAAAACCCACACACACTGGCACACACATGCACACACAGCTCTTTGCTTATCGTGGCATTTAAATTGAAAGGCGTGTCCAATAAAGTAAAGTTCAAGTCGCATCGGGAGAAAAGCACAACAACTCGCAGGTTTATTGTGGCCCTTTATTGCGTTGTTCTTTGTTGTTTCTCGCTTGTGCGGCAATTAACCCCTTTGTGGCAGAGTTGTCGCCAGTGCACGCGAACAGCTGGCAACCCTGGCTGGCACACGCCTGTCATGCCAGCCCATTAAACGTGCGCAATCATTATTCATAGCCAAGTTTTTGTGCGGGGCAAGGTGGCAACCCTCCCTGCACAACCCACTCCCCAACTGACAGGCAGCGTTTAATTAAAAGCCAAAAAGCTTGACATGGCGGGTTAAACGCTTCTCTGCTCCAGTTTACCCCCCGCTTTTCCCTCTTCGCGTGCATATAATTTGGTCTAATTATTTCCCTTAAGTTCTGCCTTGTTCGTTCGCTTTGGCTGCCATTTTGTAGTCCCGGGCAACGTAGCAACCCTGCGCGAAAGGGTTGCAAAGTTAGGGAGAGAGAGAAAAAAAAGGGTTGCATGTTGTTGGTTGGGTTAAGCGAGGTCGTCAAAGGGTTAAAAACAGCTTTTTAGGGTCGGTATTTTGAAAAATAAAGAACGGTAGCCAATAGGAAGAGGGAATGGGAATATATGTATGCTATAGGGTATATAAGAGAGGGTATGGAGGCAATATAATTGGGAACCGATGAAGGGCAAATCATATTCCTATTTTTACATTGCTAAGTGACGATATAAGCTATAGGATATATGAGAGAGAGATGGAGAGGGAGTATAAACTTAACAAGGATTTATAGCTGAGAACCGATGTAAGGCATATTATATTTGTGTTTATATATTGCTTATCTACATATCACATTCCTATTAATACATTTCTTATCGGCTTCACCACGATATATACCATAGGTTATATAAGACAGAGTATGAAAGAAGGTAGAGCTTATACCCGAGATCCGATGGAAGGCATATCATATTATATATTCGTATGCAATATATACAGTTCTCTTAGACTTCTCTACTCCCGTCCTCAGTTTCTAGAGTTGTCTCCACCTTCCCCCTCCCCACTTGCCGCACACTAATTGCATAACTGCCCCAGTTAGCGCCTATTAAATTTCATAAGCACTTTCCTCCAAATATATATACGATGCATGTTATATCGCATGCGAACAGTGTGCACTAAAAGTACTCGAACTACTCATGTGGGCTCACCCACGGCTCGTTGCCAATTTCCGGGGGCAACAAAACGAGCACTTGGCGTCTTTACTTGGTCACTAAATATAAAAATTTCCATTAACTTAATTAATGGCCAGCAATTATGGACAGGAAAAAAAGCACGAGCTGAACTCGAGAAGAAACTCGATAGTTTTTAATCAAAAAGTCATTAGGAATATGTCGCACAGCGTGTCCTCTCTGAGTGGCCCCCGTCCGTCGTAAGTAAATCAAGCTGGGGAAAGAAACAATTTGTCACCCGCTGCTAAATTTGCAATAAAAAAATCTCTCTCTTTCTCTCACTCTCCTTCTCCATCTCGCTCGCAAATTAATTTGTGTTATTATTGCCGCCTTTTATCCTTTTCCCCCTGTTGATATTTTTAGTGTGGCCACAAGGTAATAATTATTGTACTATGTATGTGTCGTATGTGCATGTACGAGGCACTTCAGCCCAACCCCTATACCCCTCTATGTGTAGGGTATGTCGTGTTCGCATGTTTTCATTCTTTGCGACGTTAACTCCTTGTTGCCGATAAATATTTTCCAGCAAAGGCTTGCCTGATTGAGTGCTCTGGCAGTGTTGTCCCATTGTCAGATCAGCCCCTGACGATGATGCGATGATAAAGTTCTGGTTTATCTATTGTTGACAATTATAATCGTTTCGTTTTTTTGTGCAAAAAATAAAAAACGGGTGATCTGCCAAACAACCCTTGGAACGCGCCCCTGGACCGCAGAGCAGGATGAGGGGCACGTGTTTGGCTCTTGCGCAATTTATTTATCTATCAGATCATTGAAAAAGAGTTTTGTGGCTGCTGCGGAATTTATATAGAGTGGGAATACCCTTCATATCTTCATATTGGGGGTACTTTACAATCTTAAAGAAATAAAGAACTTTATATTCCTTCACAAATCCTTAAACTTTTCTTAATTGCTTGTAACATTAACCATCAAAAAGAGACGAGAGACAAGGGAGAGGAAGACAGCTAATGTCATAAGGATATCAAGCAAGAAAAAGACAGAGAGAGAGAGAGAAAGAGAGAGGGAGTAAAAGAGGGAGAGTAACAGAGTGAGCTGAAATTAATTGAAATTTTATTTCAAATGCGAACTTTGACATGGTTTTCTTGGAAAGGCGCCACGCCCCTCCCCCAAACATCCACCTTACCTAGAGCCTGTGAAATATTTACGCGCGACAACAACAACAACTTGACCGGGTTGGGGGTAAGTGGCAGAAGAAGTGAAAGAAGCAGGAGAAGAAGAAGCAGCAGAAGAAGCAGGCAAAGCACTTGCGGGCATTTTATGAAACGGATATGAGAAACAACCAAATGCAAGCAACGCGGCCAGCACGGACGGAAGGACAGCAACGTTGCTGCCCCTGGTCTTCGTCCGGGTGCTGCCCCCTCCCCTGATCCTCGTCCATATTCTGTTGCTGGTCATGGCGCAGAATATTTTGCGTTTGCGTTTGTGAAAATTAAAAAATTCTTCAAAAAGCAGCGCGACAGACGCGCTTCGCTGGGTGCTAACTACGCACAGTACGTCTGCCTGTGTGTGTGTGTGTGTGTGTGTGTGTTGGTGTGTGTGTCCCGCACTCAGTGCTGTCCCTGCAGCGTTTGTCCTTGTTGTTGTTGTTGGGGTAAACAAAGGATCAAAAGCGCACTAATTGTTTTCTACTTAGGCGCATGGTGGCCGTGCCCATTGCCCCCCTCCCCCTCCTCGGTACCCCCGCCCTTTCTCTGCCTGCCTCGTGACGCCTCTGCCAGCGCTGGCTTGCTTGCCAGGCTAATCTTTGACTGCCTTTGCCGCGTAATTTTTCAAAACGTAATTTGCAATTAAAGACGAAACGCGCTGAACACCCCTCACCCTCCGCTCCAGCCCCTGACACACCCCTCTAACCCCCCACACAATCTTACCCCCAACCAAGCCCGCAATGTCCAACGCCTTGAGCCTTCAGCCTCGTTGTGAGTTCCGAGTTCTGAACCTTATGACGTTTCATTTTCATTGCTTTAGCATTAAGATTACGGCTACAAGTTGGCCCAAGGATTTCTTCCTTGTCTTCTTCTTCTTCATCTTCTGAGTTGTGGGTGTCTCTTTCTTTTTCGCCCTTATAAAGGATGTTTGCTTCAGCTGATTTACACAAAGAGAATTTTAATTAATTTTATTGCGAGAACTCAGACTCCAAATATAAAAAATTGTTACTAAGACAAAGTTGGAGATTCTTGCTGGAAAATGTTGGGGTTCTTGCTGTGATTTATTATTTTTAAAGCAACTGAGTTGGTTATGCTTCGATAAATCATATAAAATATACATTTATATTTATAATTTAAAATGCATATTAAATATACATATATTATATTTATACTATTAACTTTTAAACCTGTTATGTACTTCAATCCTTTCATTTTTGTCTTTTTATTTTATTCAATTCGATTCAAAAATAACTTTCTTTAATTGCATTTAATTAATTGTTATATTTTAATAACTTAGCGTCTTAATTGACATAAAATAAATACTACAAATAAATTAAAGTATCTTACAAAGTACATATATTCCTTATATATAATAAACCTTTAAGAAATCTACGCAGAAACCTCCTTAAATCGTTTACAAAAACTCGTTTTCCTGGCACATTAGGCAAACGCCTTGCACACAATCGCCAAAAATCCAAGACGCCAATTTATCAAAACGTAGCTGCAAATCGAAGGCAGTACACACACACAAACACACACACACTCATACACACACACAGTGGCAGCTTTGGTCGATAGAAATCGATAGGTCGTTTTGTTTTTGGCCACGCACCCGGCGGAAGGCGACTGAATTTGCTTGATGACATTCGCCAGTCCGTTTCGCTCCTGCCTCCGCTCCTGCCCTGCACACTGCTGCCTCCCCCTCGTCGGTGTTCTCCTCATCGTGGAGTAACCCTTATGATGGGCTGCACAACCATCCCAGCCAGGATCAACCCTATGCTGTCAACCCATTTGATTTTGCTTTTATTTTTTCGTTGCTTTTTCCCTTTTTTTCCCGCCCGTCTCTGAAGACGACATGTGGCTCCGGTTTGGGACCAGAATCGAGGACCGGTTTTGCTTCGTGTCCGTTCAAGTTCAAGCAAACAGCAAGGACACGCATGTGTGTGTGTCCTGGGGTGGGTTTCAGCCAAGCAAGCATACACAACATATAAAAATAAAAACTTTTTATAAGACATTCGCAGGGTTAGACAGGCCCGGCCTGGAGGCGACTACATAAGGCATGTACAATACATAAACAAGTTTGCTTACGAAGGGTTCACGGCCTGGGAGCGTTGTCACAATGGTGTGTGTGCCAGATATATATACATAAAAAGCTGTCACACACGCACACACACACGCGCAGGCGATGCTTTTCACCCTTTTTATTGCGTCTTCAAGTTTTATGTGCCTTATGTGCTCAGCCTGCCCATAGGCGCAGTATATATCCCTGTCTGTATGTCTGTGTGAGTGTGCACATGTGTGTGCGTGTGAGTGTGTGTGTGTGCCTGTTGGATAACCGGAAATATGAGACATCAAGGCTTTTATAAATGGCGCACAGGACGAGCCACGTCTTTGGTCCTTTTGGCTGTTGATGTTGATGTTTGATGGCAGCCTCAGTGCAGACTTGTGGGGGGAAGGCGCAGAGGGGAGGGAGTTGGAGTAGCAAGGGGCTTTGGGCAACCCGAGCTCATGATGTATGTGTTTGACAGCCACATAAGGGGGTAAAATTGAGTTTTCACATGACGACGATGGCCCCCCGAAAAAAAACTTCTGCTCGATTGTTTGCTTTGCCCAGGCGCCGTTATCCCCCTTGCCCCTTCTCCCCTTTATCCTGCTGCCTGCCTCCAGTTGCCTCCTCGTGCGTGCCACATGACGTGCCACAGCAGCGCTGAGCAGAGCAGAGCAAAGCGAATTTAATAAATGACTTTATAGTTATTTTCTTGTTCTTCTCGAGGCCACTGCACGGGGTACAGAACCCTTGCTGCCCTGCCCACGCCCACTGCGCCCCCTTTCCTACCATACTTCACCGCAGCCTTACGCTTTATGCGCATTTTATTTTTATGTGTGTGTGCCAGTGTGTGTGCGAGTGTGTGTTTGGGTGGTTGGACTTGTGCTTCGATGGTTTGGGCGTTCTTTGAATGCCAGCGAAACGGCTGCAGCGACTATCAAAAATTAATACTTTTGTCTGCATTTGTTAGCCACCGCCTCCCCCTACCTCCCTTTATCCGCTTTCCTACTTGCACGCCTCTGCTTGGTCCACACGTCATTTTCACGTAATACTTTTGCGACCCACACGAACAACAAAAGTTGTAAAAATTTTAATTTTCCCTCAATATTTTTGGCATTTCGGGCTGCTGGCGACATATGTGTGGCAAATAAAATGCACAAACACACACACACAAATACTATGTGTGTATAGTATATATTTAATACTAAATATGTGCCTGCTTTTGTGGCTGTAAAAATCTGTGCGAGAAATACGCCTCGATGTGATTGTATGCTGCCAGCGCCTGTTAAGCCTTTAATGGCTTTAAAATGGCTGATTTGTAGAGAGAGTTGGAGTTATTTTAAACTCTATATAAAGTACAAGCTTTATATAAGCAAGTGATTAATAAAAAAAAGAGAAATTTACTCAAAATTTGATAATTCTTTTATTCATTTTTATATACTAAAAGTCTCGAAGTAAAACTCTAATGAAATTGTTATAAAAAAACAAGTTTCACTTTTTAAATGTTGCCAAAATTATAAAAAATATGAAATACTTATCTTTATATGATAAAACTCAATATATAAAAAATTATATACCACTTTATATACTTTCAGAACCCGAAAACCCTATGAGTGAAGCCCTAAATGAAGGTACTACAAACCACAAAGAGGAACAACAGTTTAACCCGTAATAGTTAACAAAAATGAGGTTCTGTGGTCGCCCTAACCTACATCACTCTCTAGCCTTTCTGCTCGCCATAGCATACGCAATTTTCCAATAAAGACCCTTTCAAGTATCTTGGCCATATTTTTGGAGAAGTACCGCGTTTTACATAGACCTCACTTTCAGCTGCAACCTGTTTCATAAATAAGACACAACACAATGGGCGACCCTCTGTAGAACGCACCAATAATTTCGTTTTTAATAACAAGGTCGGCTCGACATCGTCCTCGTCGTCGTCGGCGATCGAGGATGCCGCCTTTAATCTCGTTTTAAACGACACGCGGGACACGACCACACAAAGGCCATAAAAAAGGAGGGCAATAGAGCGAGCTGAAGCTAAAGCGGGGAAGGACCTAGCCAAAGTCGAAATAATTGGAACAATTTCCTATCAAATTTATGTGCCATAATCGGGAGCAGCAGGTTCAAAGATAAAAATCGAATTCCAGCGCATTCCCGTGCGAACAGGTGAAAGTGCCTGTGCCACAATGAAAAGGATGCAGAGAAAGGAATAGAATGAGAGAGAAAGAGAGCTGCGGAGGAGCGGGAGTTCCTCTTCGTGTCCGAGTTATTTTTATGGCCACCGAAGCGCTTTGTTAACAATGATTTTGATGCGATGAGCATGTGCCACCGTGTGCCACTACTTGTGGTTAGCTCAACTCGTTAGAACGCCTTGTTATAGTCCCCTGTCTGCTCCACTTTCTCCTTTCTCTCTCCTTCTCTGCTTATCGCTGACATTGCATCTTCGTGTGTGTGTGTGTGTGAGAGAGATGGAGTGGGGGATAAATGGGATGCGAAGGATTGCGTTTGGGATTGGTAATAATCGTTTTGTCCAGCGTCCTCTCTCAGCGAGACAGAGATGTCTCAATCGTCGTGGCTTTTGTAAATTGGCTCGGGCCCATAATCGAAATTCCATTGAAACGTAAAATTGCCAAGCTGATTCTGAAGATGGAGATGGCTGAACGAGAAGAATACTGTTATGAGCATCTAACGGTTTCCAGTGCTGTCAAACATTTCAGGCGCCATTGTTGACATTTCTCTTTGCTGTACCCTTTTTCCTTGGGTCTGTTTGGCCTTCCTTTTGATTGCCCGATAAGGCATCTCAATTTCTGGGTCCAGAGACATTCGATTATATCATTTGCTTGGCCACATATGCAGCTAAGTGAGTGTTTGTAGGAGGAGTCCCGAAAAGGAGCCTAACTGTTTAGTGAGCAGAAGAAGGAATGCAAGAAAGGCTAAGAGAAGTCGTTGACAGATTGTTTAAAAGAGATAAGATCTGTTTGGGGCGAATGATATGTGAGTTATGAAGGTGGTAATCAGGGAGCAGAGGTTTCTGGCTGAATATTTGAAAAGATTGGAGACTGGAGTCTTCTGATAAAGGAGAATACAACTCCTTAGGAGAGTAATCGAATTTGTGCTGCCTTTTCTGCTTTCGAGAAGAGCTGACTGTGAACTAGACAGCCAAGAATCGAATATTAGCAATACGAACCTTTATAGATTTTTTCTAGAATAGGAAAATAGAACCAGCTTTAAAATATTCCCTCATTTTCCAAGCGATTATGAGTTGCGTTTCTTGCATTCTTCTGCAACTTCCTTTGGGAGTCACTCGCCGTGTCATATTAGTGGCAATTAAGAACTTATGATCTTATGATCCCATGATCGATTATGGAGTTGGCAATCGCACCTTGCTACCTGCGCGTGGCAAGTGCAGCTGCCTCGGGGCATAAGCCGCATCTAATCTTATCAGAAAGGCACTCGTCAGTCATCGTCCTTCATTGGAGCCTTTACGAAACGCCGACACTAATGTTGATCTTCAGCAGGTGTAGGGAAGAGCACAAACCAACTACAAACAACGACAGCAACAGCATAAATAATAAAAACTTCAGTTCATTTGTTACAATTACCCAAAACATTGAGCGCCCTCACTCTTCCTACTTGCTCCGGTTTCCAGGAATTTGAGTTTTGGCAACTTGCAGCCAACTCGCTGATAAGATAAATAGCAGAACGGCCCATCCACATGCCGTATATGTCCATCGAGGGCTCAACATCAGAGCCGTCAACGTCAGGTCCATGTTACAGCCCAATGCCCGCAGTGCAGCACCCGCTGCGTCAAGGAACCCAACCCGACAGTAGGCAGTCTACCGTAGCAGCTCAACTCAGCTCTTTCTCCCTCCCTACCTTCTTATAGACCAGGCCCAGACTCAACCGAATTTGTTACAATTGTAATTCTTTTGCGAACTGACCGTTTGATGGCTGGTTTGATTAATTGTGGCCAAAAGAGTTTCGATCTTTGAACTGTGCCAGTTGTAACTCCCGTTGTAGTTGCAGTTGTAGCTGCTCCCTGGGGGTGCTGGACACGAGGTAGTGGACTGGGCATTGTTTTGAGCTCGTCTAATTGAAATACAAAGCGTAATGATTAATGTGGAGCAGGGCAGAGCGAGTGCTCAAAGGAGTTAAGCGGAAAGATCTATGGAATGATTTATATCTATGTATATAGAAGAATAAGTATGAAGGGTAAAGGCAGAAGGAGAAAACTGTTGCTGTATTGAAGTTCCTACTTTATCTTCGTAAAAATATATAATATAATTCAAGACTTAACCGAGATGAATCAGGAAGAAAAATAGAAAGAATCAAAATCGGTAGATAGGGTTTATTTATTTCATTCTGCAACATTTCCCGATTCTCCGAGTTTCTTCTTCTTTATTAATAAAATAAAAGTATGATTTATGTCTCTCCCAACCTTCTTAAACAATTTCTACAATCAAATCTCACTCTAATTGAGTTCGAATCGGAAGCTAAGCCGAACTGAACTGACTTCCTACGCGATCCATTGAATTTCTCTCTATTCTCACTTTCCCTTCTCTAGTTCTCTATTCTTCCACCATTCTCTGATCTAATTCGTATAGTTTAACTACTTTTCGGACCCATTCAAAATGCATTTGCCTTCGGCTGATGCTGCTCTGCTGCACACGTGCCACGCCCCATATCTTAAACTGCCGGTACGGCCCCCGCCGCGGCCCGTGCTCGGCCTCTAATTACATTCTTCCGGCTTAGACTGATGGAGAGCGAGCGGCGGCTTTCGCTTTCCTTTAGCGAGGGCCTCCTGCAGCCGAACAATTAGTGTCCTTTGTCACGCCCCCGCACGTCTTGACGGGCGTCCTTGACAGTAAAAAGGGAAAACTCTCTGCGTATCCCTCTCCATCTTCCTCTTCATCTCCTCCTCTCCCTGTCTCTCTGGCAAAGCGAAGTGAGTTCAATTCAAAACCTTCGCTTTTATTGATACGAAAATTGGTTTACACTGAGGAAAATCGACAAAATCGCGCAAGCAGCTGCCTCTGCCTCTGCCCCTGCCTCGTCCTGCGGGGGCAACACCTACAGGACGCACGTGTGTGTCAATGCCTGTGCGTGCGTGCGTGCGTACGTTCCTGTTCCTGTGTGTGTGTGTGTGTGTATCCGTGAGTAGTGTTGGACACGCGTTGATGAAATCAGCTCTGGCTCTGCTGCTCTTGTTGCTTTTGCATTTTTTGGCCAACGGCATCGCCGTCCAAGGAAAACATTTCAATTTTCTAGGCCAGTGGACAAGGCGAGCTAGCTCCAACTAGAAGAAACTACGAGACGGGGCCGGAGCGGAGCGGGGCCCATGGGGCGCCGTTGTCCTGGCAAGCGTAACCACGCACAACGAAGGATTCGCAGCCCAAGGATTTGTTTGTCAAAAGCAGACACAACCAGCAGCGGCGGCAGTACCAAATGGACTCGCCTCCTTCACGACGTGGGTTGCTGGCGGCGACTTAGGCTGCCCGTGTAGGGTGTCCGGCTCGGGTTCTTGAATTCTGGTTGCCTGTCAACTTTCAACTTGGTTTATTTATTTTTCATTTTTAGGCCGCTTTTACCCCCTCACCCCCTGCCTTCCACTCGCAATCTTTGTACACATTGATGAACCTTTTGCGCAGCATCCTCTTCCTCCTTCTCTGCCTGCTTCCTCTATTTTTTTTAATATTTGCAGCTTTGCTGTGTTTGTTTACAGTTAAAGGAGACACACACACAGAGAGAAAGAGATAGAGAGAGACACACAAGCTCGGCCCACAGGAAGTCCGGGGCGTAGGCCCATTTGGCACTCCTGTTCGTGGGATAAGCCCAGCCAGATTGCCAGAGTCGCCGAACCGAGCCGACTGAGCCCAAATAGATTTTTGAAGGGGCAAAGCGAAGGAAAAAAGTTTTCGCCTTTTGCGCTTCCTTTTGTTGTCATTCACAAAATAATAAAGAACGGGGGGAGGAGGGCCTTGGGTTGATTCGCATGTTGGGCCTAGTCGACGACTATGTTAGGTTCTTTTTCAATTTGCCTCCCACAAAGCGACAATCAGTCAGGATACTTCAACTAGAATAGATTTAAGAGTTGCCAGGGAATTAGTTTTCGATACTAAAGAAAGACAGCAAGAAACCTTGAGTTTATTCTGATATCCTACCTGGTCTTTAGTGCTTAAAGTAGAAATGAATCTTCCTGTATTCAGAAATGCTTAGTGCTATATGCACAACAAAATAATATACAGTAAAAAAAACATATACGAGTATAAACTTTAAAAGATGATATTCTTATCAGTATGAAGCTAACAAAATGTTTAACTCAATTAAGCTTAACTTATGAGGTTACCTAGTTCGGTTTACTTCCGCAAGACCCTATCTCAAATTGAAGATACTAGTATCTTTGCTACCCAAGTAACCTGGAAACTCTAAGGTAAATTCTTCCAGGCTCCCTCAGAAGCAAAAGGTGATTCTTCAAACTGGGCACTCCCATTGCCAGCGCTGTCCAATCTATCTTCTATCTGACCCTTCATTTACATTCCTAGTTAACCCAAAATTGTGACCGCGTTCGTAACAGTCAATTAACCAATTAAAATGTGAAAAGTTGGCCAAGCAGAGCGACCCCAAGGGTTAAGCAGGCGCCTTCAGGCAGGGGCAGTCCTCGTTTTGTCAGAGATCTAGTTCGTGCGATAAGGCTATACAGACACCTGCGTGAGCGATAGAGTCACCGAGTCACCTCTTTAACGGGTCACCTTGGGACCTCGAGGGGTGCACGGCAAATTGGAATTTACGAGACGAAGGCAAATGAGGCAGTAGCTGCAGTTCGCGCTAGATATATCGCGATGGATTGTCAGTTCGGTGTGAGAGTCTCATAAATTATACCGGTACCAGAAGGACTGTACCTCCACAAGAAGTGCAAGAGGGAGTCGAGTCTAGAATGGACATTAACGACTCACGTTTCTTCAAAAGGATAACAAGAAATTAAAGGATTTGCTCCCTGATGCGTTCATTGTTCGAGTGTTTTCACATTGTCTTCTTCCTCAGGTTGCGCCCAAAAAGGATTCCGAGAAATTCTTTTTTTCTTTATGTCTTTTTATGTTCTCTTTCACTTTCTATTTATTTTTCAGCCAAAATGTTGCGCAATTTTCTGGAATCAGTAGGCGTGTCTACAGATCTTTAAAGGTGTAGGCGTGGCATTGCGAAATGGGAATATGTCACAACACATCAAAATGACACTGAGAATCACTTCTCGCACTGAGAAGTGTAACGAAAACCCTTTTGTGGACATGGCACTTAACTTCATTCGGGTTGTCGTGATGAAGTTGTTGTCGTGCTGTTGTCAGGAGTCAACCCCTTTTGTGGCAGATCCTTCGCGGCGAACCCTTTCACAGCGCGCAAGCGCAACATTTAATGGCTTATTAAACGCGTCAAAGGGGTGAGAGACAGAGGGGGTATCTATTAAAGGGTATAAAAGGGTTGCTTGTTTGATTGTTCGCGCGTTGCCGCCAATGACACCGCTAATTGCTGGCTAATTTGATGAGCGCGCGACCATAATGGGCTTAATGGAAGGGTTTTACGTGCCCGGACACACTTTCAAGTGTTGCACACGGCCAGTGTTGGTTAACTAACAAGCAATACTGCAGAGAAAGAGACAGAGAAGGAAAAGAGAGGCAGATACAGATGGAATGAGTTCCTCACTCGCTTCGCTCAAGTGAACTCATGTGAAAATTTCTCATCGTTGGCTTTTCCTGCGGCGTGTGATAATTAAAAACTAAGACAAACGATGACAGCACAATGCAGAAGAAGAAGAAGAAGAAGAGGAAGACAAAGCAGGAGTGGGAGCAGGAGCAGCACAAGGATGTTTGCTATGCAAATGACAGGACAATGGACACTTGTGCGAACGGCCCGTCCTCATCATCATCATCGTCAGCAACATCAGCGCAATACAATGCAAAGAAAGAATAACAGAAATACCCCAAATAGATATAAATAAAAGAGAAGCTCGCACAAATTTCCGTATGCTCAAGAGTGAATACACTTAATGTTGAGAATTATTATTTGAACTGAGAAGAAACTATATATTTTAAGTTAAAAGGAGTTCTCACACAGAAGTAAAAGGCGCGGTACAGCGACCAGAGTCGGTATTTCGTGCCTTATTATTATACTGGATAACTTAGAATTTTACGTTTATAATATTAGTTATTGCAGTTCAGAGGTTAAAAATAAATTAAATCGATATTTTTCGTTCCATAAACTTTGCTTAAAAGGTTTAAACTTTTGCAAAATAGTATGTCAAGGAAGAATTAACATACAACCTCACTAAATTATGTACAAATTAAAACAAATTTGTTTTAATAATTTTAAATATTTAAATTTCGTTCCCTATTCAGCTTTGCATGCTACAAAATTCTTCTCAAAACCATAATACAACATCTGTAGAGTATACTTGAAAAACTGGTGGATGGCTAATTAAAAACGTAGCCAAGCGAATGCCGCTGAATAAACAGAGCGACGCGGGCAGCTCGCGATAATGGGCGCAGCGAATGAAAGGACACGCAGCACAGATAATGTCCCGGCACGTCATTGGCCATGGGCCGAAATGGCCAAAAGGATAACCGAAAAGCGAAAAGCAAGCAAGATGACAATTTTTTCCATTCTTTGTTCCCTCCCTCCCCGACTCTCTTCACTCAAGAGTGAAGGCCTCTTTTTCCTCTCATTTTTGAGGCACACGAGCGTAATTTGCGCTTTGGAAATTAAAAGCGAAATATGCAAGGAGAAGAAGTTTGGGGGAGGGGGCTAGTAAAAAAATGAGAAGTATTTGCTACCAACGCACAGTTGTCCAGTTGTCCTTGGCAACGCGCATTGTTAGAGCTGCCAACGCTGGTCGCGCGATAAGGTTGTCCTTCCTTTCTTTCGACTTTCCTCTGACTCTGCTTCAGCTTCTGCTTTTGTTTTGCCAGCGAGGCAAATGCAAAACAAACTTTTCACCCAAAACTCTCAGATTAGAACATTGATGTGGGCAAGGCAGTGCGGATAGCAGCGGAGCTGTTCGTGGGCGTGGCAGAGAGAGAGCCTCAAGTGCGCCTCGCTGCCTGCGCACAAAAAGCCTTTATTTAATTTAATTTTTGAGTGCCCCAAGTGCGGCTCAAAGCTTTTTCATTAGCAGTTGTGGCGTAGAGAAATGGGCAAGGGGCAGGAGTAAGAGGGGAAACGATGGCCAGAGGTTGCCGGAATGAGGCTAAAGTCAACAAAAAGGATGTCGACCAGACAGCTAAGCAGAGCCAGGGAAGCTGCTGAGCATTTGGTAGGCTCATTTGAAGGAATACTTAAGGGAGATTCTTTTCTATTATATATAAATATTATAGATAAGTTGAAATGGGTAAAATAGCTAGAAAAACCGAAAAGAAAGGCTTAGAGTGAAATCTGAAGATTGACAGTCGGGCTTGATTGGGAAATAATAACATGGTTTATGTGCTCGTTCTGGGTAAACAGAGTTTCTATCATTTCATGCTAGTTTCTTTTTCCTCGGATAGTTTAGTTGCGTAGCCCATTGTGGAATTTTCTCTTAAGGCTATAAATATAAAGAAAATATAAATAAAACATATGTAATAATATAAGATATCATACCTCATATAGTTTTACTCACTATACAAGTACAACTGTACCTCCTTGGTACCTTCAAAGTAACCTACAATTCATCGCTGCCTCCTCCTCGCGGCAAACATTAATCTGCTATGTAAATCCCGCGTAGAGTGTGTAAGCAAAGGCGTCGTATTTGCGCATTTTTAAGTACACCGGACGAAGACGAAGCCGACTTGGAGCTGGACTAAGAATGAGTATCCCATTTGCCCCTGTTCCACCCACGTAGCCCGCTGCTCTGCCTGCGCCAGCAGCATGAAAGTTCACTTTTTGCGCGTTGTCATTATTCATCAGTATTGGAGGAGGGGAGGGTTGTGGGCAGGGCGTGGCTGTGGAAGGGGGGTGCAGGGAAAACTTTAGGCTGCCGTGCAAATGCTAGAAATGTGCGAGAAGCAACGCACGCACCAAGCGAGCCAAGCAAACCCATCTCTCAGTCATAGCCCCCACTCAGACATCCTCACCGCCACGCTGGCTCCCTCGCTGGTGCTGCTGCTGCTTCTTCTCCTGCTTCACCATCTTTTACTGCCCTCCCCCTCCCCTTCTTCTACTGCTTCTCCTTCGCTTTTTCCTACTTTTTTTTACCCTAACAGCACATTAACCCACCGAAAAATGCCCATTAGAAATGTAAGCAGCGAGAAAGAAAAATTAAAATTGGCCACGATTTTCTTTCACGCTGGATCTCGCTGTCTCCCCTTCTCACTCTCGCGCTGTATCTCCATCTCTGTCGCACCCATGCTCAGGCATTGTTTCATTTCATTTTTTGCTCATTTTTCACTTGAAATGAGCCGCCGGGCATTCATGTCATGTGCCCCACTCCTCCCAAACACCGCGAGGCAAGGGGCAGCAGAGGCTGAGGCTGAGGGCGGAGCAGCGACAACGACACCGGCCGGGCAGATAGCAGCGCGCTGCCTTCGCCGTCGCGGGGCTTTCAATTTACGCGACTGCGTCCGGCACATCCTTTCAGCGTGTGTCCTTCGAGTTGAAAGCAGCTTAAACAGCCTCCCGGTGCCAGGGCGGCTTTGTTTGCTTAAACATTTCTTCTTCCACTTTGGCGGCATTTTCCATTAAAATTCCGCCACTCGTCGCAGCAACAACAACTGCAACAACAACGTGTAGATGGACAACAACAGCAGGACGCGAAAATTTAGAAAAATAACGCAAGAATTTAAATAATAAAGCAAGCGCGCACAAATGAATCTAATTTTTCACAAAGGGGGCAACGGGCTGACCAGACAATGCCATGGCAGGCGACTGTCCAGGGACGGTGGGAAGAGGGGGCTGCTGGTGTAGTAGCAGGCGGAGAAAGGGAACTGCTCGACTCGGGTAAATGAAAAAGTGTTTTGCTTTCTGCTGCGTATTTTTGTTAATTTTTTTCTCCACTTGTAGATTAATTTTATTTTCGCCTCGTTGCGCATCCTTCGCCTTTGCCGCGCTGTTGACAATTTTCCGTTAAGCCTAATGACGAAAAAGTGAGTGAGAGAGGGAGAAGGAAAGAGAGATAGAGAGAGTACTGCATAGACAAATGACCTCTTGAGCTTGAGTTACATAAAATAATAATATTTCATGCTAAATTTAATATGAAGAATCAAATAATTTGTAAACATATCATATAATCATACCATAACAAATAGAACATATCATATAATATCATTCTTTATATTTGTTATTATCAAATAAAATCTAAAGAAAAATTTTGTAAAGTTTAGTTAGGTAAAAGAAACTGTTAAACTATTTTTAAAATTAAATTTTAATAATAAAACATTCAATAATAAAAAATGTATTTTTCCTAACATCAAAAAAACTCTACACTTTAAACCGCAACTATCCCAAGATGTTTTCATATATAAACGATTTAGGATCTACACATGTGCATTAAAATGTAACAGTTTTCAGTTCAGTTAAAAAAAAACAACCCTGTTTAAAACTTAAACCCATTTTAAACACCTTTCGCACACTGTAAACTCACGTCTCTCGTCACGTTAGGGGTGGCCCCATAATCAAGTGTGACACATTAAAAACACGCGCACCCTTTTTCCACCTCACCCTACACTCTGCACACATGCAAACGGAATCAAAGGGAACATTTTTTTGAAAAAAATGCGAAAAAAGAAACGAAAATAAAAACAAAATTCGCATTTCATGTCACGCTTGGCAAAGTGGTTCACAATCACAGCTGAGCCGCCCGGCCGCGCCCCTTCATTAAAGCGAGGGGCTTAATCAACGTGCAGCACCATCACCATGGCCACCACTACCGACAGGATCAGCACCAGCAACTTGAAAACGAGTGAAAAAAATTGCAAATTGATACAAAAAAGTGAAAAGGCAACGAGGCAACGACAGGCGCACAAAGGATTCGGTTCGATCTGTCTGTCCCCTCTGTCCAACGGACAGGGTTGTCAGGGCTCGTGCGTGGCTGATTGTAGGGTTGAGTTCTAACTGGGCACGCGCGCAGCGAAAGGATTTTGCCAGGGCGAAAATTTCATTGATTTTCCACAAGAAAAATGCGTTAATTTTTCGAAAAAGTTGCGGGTGCTGAGGGAGGATACAACAGGGAGGGGGTTACAAAGCCGATTGCGATGATGATGAGCGGGTGGATGAGAGTGTTACATAAGCGATGCTATATACTCACATATAGACACACTATATAGTCCTTTATGTAACTGTCAGCAACCCCTTGGCGCAATTAGATGACTTGAAAATGCGCTCACCCACAGCAGCAGCAACAGCAGCACGCACAGCTCCTGAGCCTAAGCCTGACCTGGTCAGTTCTCTGACTACCTTTGAGCAACCCCCGAAATGGCAAGCGGAGTGGACAACAACAGCTGGTCAGTTCTGCGCTCAGAATGACCTACAAATGCCGCCAAAAATGGACAGCAGTAAAGGATGCTACCGTTGCCGGAGGGATTAAACTGGAACTGACACGTCTAATGAGCAGCAGGCAGCAGGCAAATTTGCCAGGCGATTACGTGGCGATTTTGCCAGTTGGGAAGGGAGAGAGTGCAGGAAGAAGGCAGGAGGTGTAAACAAGGCTCCAACACTATTTGCATGACTTAGCGGGAGCTGACTCGCAGAGGAGGAGGTGGAAATACGCGCGCCACAGTCGGAGAATCAAGCCAGAATTGTCGGGCGGCAGCTGTGCGGCTTCGCTATGTGTCGCCTAGATAACCTTTGGCCCCGTGCATGCACGCACAAGCACACACACACACACAGAGTGTGCGGGGAATGAGTGCGAGTGAAACCAACTGGCATACAAAGGATAATACACAAAGGATCTCTAGCTGACGCAACAATGGCAACAGAAATTTTTAAAAACGTTTTTGTGTTCTCTACTCTCCTCTACTTTTTGTGTAGAAACTGCAGAAAAACGAGCTAGGCCCCTGACCCGCTACCCCATAGTCGCACTCAAAGCCATAGCAATGCCCGATGACGATTCCGATTCCGATGCCGTATGAGGGCTGTCCTGGCGTGTGTTGGCACAATTCGTCACTGAAGTCGCCTGAAAAGTTGTCAAGAGTTGCGTTTTATTTTCGATCGTAATAAATAGAAATAGCCGAGCTCCCAGCGGGCATTTGGTTGGGTTAGGTTAGGTAGCATTTTGTCTAGGGGAAACCAAAGTTACTGAATTGCATTACGTGGCTAAGTAGAAGAAGGTATTTGAGGAAGGAATGAACTATATGAAACAATATTTTCATATTTAGTTTCTTAATTTTAGTCAACAAAATAATAAAAATAATAATATTATTTCTATGACGGAGTCTAGTATCTTTTAAAATTAAGTCACTTACCTAGTCTCCTCATTTTATTCCCTGAACTCTCTCGCCAACATTAGTCAACATCAACACCATCTGCACTGTCTGCCCCCGCCACATGCCTCACCCACTCACTGCAGTCTCCCCCTTGCTCCGCTGCTGCTGCAGCACGTGGCTGCAGTCATCAAGCCACACAAAAGTCACCGAACTCTATGAAAAACAATGCCGAAAAAGAACATAGAAGTGAGTGGGAAGCAAGCAAGGGAACCTTGGAGGGGAAACTTAATTTTTTAATCGCGCCAACTGTGTTGGCGATCAAATGACAAATCAAACAAGAACAGGAGGAGGAAGCAAAAAGAAGTTGTAAGGGGAGCGAGGGGCACACGAGACTGGGGCTAGGGTTGGGGTAGGGGTTTGTGGTTTGTGGTTGGTTGTTGCAGCCGTGGTGGAGGGCGGCGGAGGCGTCGATTGCCAAGCAACTCGAATGTCAAACGAAGTGTGCAACACATTAATTCCCCCACAATACCGACTACTTCCCTCCCCAACCGCTCCTCGCCTTCTCAAGAGCCGCAAAGTGACAGCAATTAAAAGCCACAAGACACGCGTGGCACGCTGACAATTTGGATATGTAAATGTGCGACTAATGAACACTTCAAGATGTCGCCTCGCCCCGTGGCTGCTGTGGCAGCTGCATCTTAAAAAAGAGAAAGGGAGAGAGACGGAGCGAGAGTGCATAAAAAAGAAAATAGAAAAACACTCACTCGGCAAACGAGACGCGCGCTCAAAGTGCAGCGCGTTGTCTCCCAGTGCGGCCCAGGTAGGGGCACAAGCAAATGAGCCTCAAGGAGAGATCCTCATCGGGATCAGCATCCGCATCCTAGTCGCGTGCTGCTGATGCAACAGCTCCGAGTCTGGTCTACCCTCGTATTCACATATTTTTTATGCTCCCTAAAAAGATGCAGCTCGTGGCAGCCGCGCGCACGCTCGCTCTCTATAACTCTCTCTGCCGCTGTCTCCGTCTCTCACTCTTGCGTGCCTGCATCTCCCTATCAACGACTCCTGTCTCCTCCTGTCCTCATCTCATCTGCCGATTGTCTACCTTTTTTTATAGGTAAATCTCCTTTTAATGCGCTTGTGCCGCGCCATCGATCCGCCTGTTGTTTGTTTGTGTTTTCCCTCTTCTTGTACCTCTTGTTCCTCTTGTTGTTGTTGTTGAATTTTGTATTTTTGTGTGCGCGTCTTTTTAATAGGATTTTTTATAGGCTTTTTAGGTGCGTGTCGTTCTCTCTCCCGATTGCAGCATCTCCTCGAGGGGTTCTTTCTGCTGCTCTTCTTCTGCGCTCTTGCTCCTCGCTCGCTTCTGTCGCGTGCTTTGGCGGTTTCCTCTTGCTGAAGATGTTTCGGTCTTTTCGTATTTTGTTTTGATATTTTTAGCAATTTTATTATCTTCTCTGGTTTTATGATCTATGAAATATTGATAGGTTTGTACACACACGTTTTTTATGTGTGATCTCTCAGTTGAATTTGCGACTAATTGTTGACAGCAAAGAGAGTTATGCGAGAGGGAGAAAGAGGCAGTAAGATGAGACAAGGCTAAAAGTCTTAAAGAGTATTTATGTTTTGTGTTAGTAACAATAAAGTAGAGATGAATCCGACTAGAACACCCTGAAGGACCCCTACAAGACATAGTTAGAGTTACAACATAACCTACACAAAACCGTTATTTCTTAAAGATATTCCTTATTGACCATGTGAAATTTGAATGAACGACGGCAAGACAAACCTCCCATAGATAGATTGATTGTAAATTCCTCAACAATAGACAAAGTTTCTGAATCGTCAAGGGATCTGTGACGCGATAAGCAACCCCTTGTTGCGTGAATGACAGTTTTAAATTTACTTTGCATAGCGCCAAATGACCGTTAGAAAATGCAAGAAAATATGCCAGGAAACGAAATAACCGAAAATCCTTGCTTTTGTTAAGACATTTGACGAAGTTGAGCAGGGTTGGGGGTTGGAGTGGAGTGGTCGAGTAAGGGTTTCAGTAGATAGACAATTGTTATAAGAAATGCGCCGCATCACGTAAACCGAAAATAAGACACGCAACATGGCAGGGAAGACAAGTAAGCAGCAGAGCAGGAGAAGGAGAATGAGGAGGAAATGATGGTCAAGGGATGAGGTTGCTTTGATATGACATGAGATTTTGAATATGAAGGCAGATTGAAATGGTTGCACATACTTTATAACGAATATTCAACTGTACAGGAAGTAAAGATCAAATTGAATACTGTATAAATACAGAACGATTTTTGTTTTCCTCTTTATAGGATTATTATGCAAAAGGGAAACATTAATGGCAGCTGAGAGATCAATAAAAATTACCGGAATAAAATTGCAATTAATGTGCCATGACCTGATGCCGTTGATGGTGTCCAGGATGACAACTGCCAATGGCTGCCAGTGGCAGGAAAACCCTCGAGCGACGCATCGTTTGATATGCATGAAGAACCAGCCAGTATATAGAGAACCTTTATATATGCTGTCTACATAAATACGATGCTAGCAACCCTTACGCACATATGCATAATTGCCACCCCTTTTGCCCGCACACACTCGCACACACACACCCCCTTTGGCAGCCCTCTTGCGTGGGGTTAAATGAAAATGGCGCGTGTTGGCCAAACGAGAGGGAATTATTCACATATGCAGTAAGTATGTGTGGTAGTTGGGATCCGATTAAAGCAAGAGAAGGAAGTAAAAAACAAACAACCAACAACTTTTGAGGGCGGCTCGGGGCACACACACACACACACACACACATGGAGACAAACTCTCACAAAAAATGGTTGCAACGCGTGCCGCGGTTTGCTCCTTGCCTTCTGCCTTCTGCTCCTTCTGCTGCCTCCTTGTGCAACACGTCGCGTGCCTGGCATCCATCAGCATCCATGCTTAACCTCATCCTTCGTCTCATTCTTCGGCTTCTTTGCATGAACCTAAAAAATATGCGGAAAAAACTATCAATTGCAGCATAAAATCGCAACATCAAAAAAATTCGTTGAAATGTACCCAAAAATGTTCAAAATAGAAGCAGGCAAAACTCACAGATACGTGAGTGTGTGTGTGTGCAGTGTGGGTCGTTATTGCATCCCTTGTCAACAATGGCACGAAAATCCCGTTGCTGACCTCACGATGACCCCAAGCCCAAGCTGCTGCTGCTGCCCCTGTTCCTGTTTCTGTTCCCTTTGCCTCTGCTGATGAGCAGCAAGCAACGATGATGATGATTTTCTCCCTTGGACTTCATTCAGGCCGCAAACAAAAGCCGGCATTTTTGTGACTGATTGCATATCCTTGCATATCCTTTTTGTATACGTGCCTGCACGTGTGTGTGTTCGAGTGTGTGTGTGTGCCTTGCCCAGCGCTTTGGCCAAACAATGCGCGCTGAGCGCAGTTTTCGCGCGCCATTTGCATGTTTTTCCACATTTCCATTTTCCACATGCATTTCCCATTTCCCATTTTCATGCCAAAAATGTGCAAAATGCAAAATAAAAGGGGGCGCCTCGTCCCTCTCACCCTATGCTGTTATTTATGGCAAGCTGCCAAAAGGGGGTTGCAACAGCGAAAGGGGACAGCGCGCGACAACGTGCAACATGCAACTTGCAACGTGGTCATCACATGCAAAACTATGAAAATGCATGCGAACAAGAATCTGCTGGAAAATGTGAAAATATTTCAACGGAAAGCCAGACAAAATGGCTGAAGAATGCAGTGTAGTGTCTGCTGTTATATTATTAATATTTCTGGAGGATTCTTGTAAGAGAAATATCTAAGTTATGATAGAAATATGATATCTATTCTATATAACATTTTTCAAATATTTAGTTTACTTTGTACACTCGTAAATTATTTCAAAAATATCAAATATCAAATATTATATAAATGAGAGAAATCTATTCATATATAGGCTGATACATAGATAGATATTATACTGCTGTTAATCTCAAAGCATATCTAAAGACATTCAAAAAACGGTTTATTTTCCCAGAGCCACTTCTAGGAAACAACATTTTTGACAATCTTTGATGGAAAACATTGTCAAGAAATTGCAATACGATTATAATAAGCCCAAGACTGAATAACTGCAAAGCAATTCCCAGAAGTTTTCATCTTCATTATGCAGAAAATTGCATACGCCACTCGAAAACTTGACCCCAAAGGTCCTTGACAACATATGCAAAATTATCGCAAGCCAAACATCAAAATATTTAGCCAACCCATGGAAAATACGATAAAAAAGAAACCGAATTTCTCTCACATTCGTAGCCAACTTGACCTTGTCAACGACCCACGGGAGACATTTAAAAAACATTCTTCTTAAAAATGCAAAATTAAAAAGTACCATTTAAAGTAGGGCGAGAAACGTTGAGGGTTTCGACTCCCTGGCGAGACAGGGGACAAGGGACAGGGAACAGAGAACGGAGAACGGAGAACAGTAGTAACTGCATTCACACGCCACAGGACACCGTCTCTATATGGTAGATGGTATGCAAAGCAATGGACCGACCATACATCACTCGCAGTGGTCACGCTTCGATCCTCCTTTCGTTGCATTGTGCCGCATGTTGCAAAAGATGTTGCGAATTCGTAGTCAGCTTAGTCCGGCCCAATTCGCCGCCTTAGCCCTGCTGACATGCGAACAATGGGCAAATATTTTGCATAAAGACGACGTGGCATTATGCAAAAAGAGAAAGAATTATTTCGCTTACCTCACAGCACTCATAAGTAGATATAGAGATGCTGCTACCTAGACAGAACCTAGACGCGCCGTTTCCATTTCTCATGACGGTGCATTTTCCACGCCTGCTCCGTTTAATTAGAACAAACAAAGTCCCATTCTCAGTCCCTGTCCCGAGGCGCAGTCTCTATAGGCCCTTTCTCTACAAGATTTTACAAGTAACCTCTGCACCGAAATCCTGCACCGTTAAACTGTTTACTTAACCCACGAACAGACGAGAAGACGATGCAGAATGCAGACGATCTTCTGTCTGTCCATCTTTGTGGGTGGCTTAAAAAAACACTCACGCAGACGGTGTGCAATTATGAGAGGCCCAGAGGTCTAGAGGCTCCGTTAATTTGCTGACTTTAATCCTTTTTGGTAAAGTCATTCGTGCGTTCCAAATTTCTCCAGCTCATGCCTCGTAATTATACGATTGGGACTGAAAACGAGGGAGGAGACTCAAATGAGTGAAGGATTCAATTTCGACAAGTAATGCACTTGATTCGAATCCTTGCGATCTACTTACACCGGCGGGGATTATGCAGCAATTTCCGACGCTCTCTGTTTGGTCTCGAGTGAATTATCTGAAATATCAATAGAAGAAACAGGTAAAGAGTATGACACTCTCGGACATGCGTTCAGCACACCCATGTAGATAAATATGTATACTCATCATCTGGGTAATTATTTAAGAAAAAGATGTAGACAATTTCTAACAATTTGCAATTTTTAAAGAAAGTTTACGTCTTAACACTTTTTTGCATTTATTATCGAACGCCATACTATTTTTTACATATATCGTAAAGTTAACAGAATGTGGCGCCAAATAATCGCCAAGTTAACAGAAAGTGGCGTTAAATAATCGTTATCGTGCTGTTAACTATGAGTTGCTGCAGAGCTTTTCCAACACTAAGCAATATCAAAACAAAAATAAATAAACAAGTAAAAAGTGACAATGTGTTGACGAAAAATTAACAATATAACTAAATAATTAATAAAATGAGCTCTAATGAAGACACATCGTCGGCACATGATGGTTCCTCATCGGATTCTGATTTAACTGCCGCATTTAATGCAACTGCAGCAAATCGACTCGTCGATGAAAAGCGTTGCTCGACGGCGCAAAAAGATCAACAGCAACAGCAGCAACAAGAAGAGGAAGAGCAACAAGTGGAGCAAGAAGAACAAGAGGAAGAAGAACAAGAAGAGCAACAGCAGCAGGAAGAAGAAGAAGAACAGCGAGAAGAGGAGACCCCAGCACCTGAATCTCCTGCCTTTGCTCCACCCGAGTCTGCTACGAAGCCACCGCCTACGCCCCGCCGCAAACAAGCGCATCCTTTGAGCCGCGTAGATAGACTGAATCGCGAGATTAAGCTACTACAAAAAAGTACCTGCTTTATGATACCGCGTCTTCCCTTCGGTCGCTTGGTACGCGAGTTTATACAGAAGCATTCGCCCAGCACAACCTGCATAACACGAGGCGCCCTCGAAGCCCTGCAGACAGCCACCGAGATGTTCCTCACGCAGCGCTTTCAGGACTCCTATCTGATGACTATGCATCGTGGTCGGGTAACGCTCGAGGTGCGCGACATGGCCCTGATGGCGGCTATTTGTAAGCTGCATGGCCAGCTTTAATAGGTTATGCCGAAGAACTGTATTAACCCTAAGTCGGATTGTATGTGAATAAGTTTGTACGTTTCTTGTTTTCATTTGCTTTATAAGGTTTGAATAAAATCAGTTTATTGTTTATGCAATATAGAAATAGTATGAACCACAGTGGTGTATAATAATAAATGTATAAGATACTATATACAATATAATACCTACTTAACAATGTAACTAACCTCTTGGTTTATAATTAATTTATCAGTCTTGTAACATATTTAAGTTTCTTTTGATTTGTACATAATTTATAACTTCACTCTTGGTTTATAATTGATAAATTAAATATTAACAATTTCATCACATATCATTTCTCTTATATACCTAGGATACTCCCCTAGTAGAAGCCTCACTCGCCCGCCAATCCCATCGTTCATTTGCATCGTGTGCCAACTCAGCGAAAATACCGAGAGAGAGAGAGAGCGAGACCTACAAAAACTTTTCTCTCCCAAGTGATTACTCAATTTAAATGGCAACAGCTTTGACTCCTGTTCTCCCTTCTCCCCCTCTCGGGGTATGCTAAAACAAGTCGAAGTAGTCCCAACAAATCGAATACAGTCCCAACAAGATGCTAATGCATCTGTTCCCAAATGACACGAGGCGAATTTGGCTGTGGTTGAAGTCCAAGCTTGTCTTGATTGGGGTGTCTGTGTGTGTGTGTGGGTTTAGTGTTAATATTTTTATTTACACCCTTATAATGTAGCCCACACACTCAGTCACTCACTCACACACACACACACACATGTCCCATACCAATCGGCCTGCTAATCTAATACAGACACAATCGAAATTTGCCTAAAAAAATGGCCACACCTCGTTGCCATTGTCCAAATGGCAGGAGGCTGGACGCGGGGCTTGGGTGGGCAGATAAAAGCATTATGGGCAAACTTTCAACGCTGTCCAGTGCCCTCTCTTCCCCCTCGCTCCCACTATGATATAGCATGGGTCTATTACATAGATCATTTATTACACGAGCGCCGAACGACGTGGCGACTCTTCCCGGCCGACGTGTGTTTCTAATGTGATTTTTTATTTGCCCGCACGTCGTTTAATATGTCCCGTTACCCTCGGCTGGCCTGCATTTTTTACCGTTTGCCTCCTCGTGTGTGTCTCTTATCGATGCGACTTTATCTTGAGCGTCGTCGTTGCTTGGGTTTGTTTTGGCCACGACACGATTGCTCAATTTTTCGTTACACTTGGCAATTGCAAGGGAGGGAGGGGGAGACAGCAGAGAGTAGAGCAGCAGGGTATCTGCCAAGCGATTAGGTCCTGAAGGAGTGTGTGGGGAGTGAGAAAGGGGGGTTAGTCTTCCCTGATATAATAATTTTTGTTAACTTCAAGGCAAACAATAAACTTGAAAGGGAAACTGACTCAGAGAAAAGAGTAAATAACATTTTATATAATAAAGAATATTATAGCAATAACATCTAAAGATAAAGATAAACATGTTATATCTTACATCCGATTTACATTTTTATATAACCTCATCAATACTTCAATATCTCTTCACATTTTGCATACAATTTCCATAGAATTCTTTATTTTAAAATGTCATTCTTAAAATCAACTCTCTCTGGAGATTTTCTGGCTAACAAGTTCGATTTGCTTTGCCGCAAGCACAACTGTACCAAAGGAAGAGACCCTCACACCCCTCACACATTCGGGGTACCCTCCGAAAAACCGAACTCTAATCAAACTGTCAACCAAAACGACCAAAAAGCAAAAGTCCTAACCCAAAGCTGCCAATGGACAAACGATTCCCGCGTTGCCGCCCTCGTTAGACGGGGCGACATGTGAGCAATTTCTCGAGTATCTCAATTTGGTTGGCCTTTTTCTAGCTAGATTTTTTTCTCTTATTTTCTTTTCTGCTTTTCTGGCTGGGCAACTTAATTTACTTCGGGGAGCATATGCTAAAAAACGAATGGCCATGACTTTTTTGTTTGCTTATCAAAAGTCAAGTAAATATCTGCAGCCAAGAGATACAGCTGCAGATTGGCCCACCACACCACACACACACACACACACACACACACACACTGGCACACAGTCACACACTCGTTGATGATGCTCCCGTGAGATAGTTTGATTAATGGCCAAAAAGTGCGCAGCATTTTTGGGGCTAGGACAGTTGGAAAAAGCGTTAATACACATGTGACTCAAGCGGAGTGTGTGAGTGTGAGTAAGTGTGTGTGAGTGTGAGTGTGTGTTGTGGCCACTATTAAGCGTACACCCCAAATATAAACAAGCCGCCTAAAAAGTTGCCTGTTTATAACGCGAAATCATCAACTTAACGTAACGCTTGATTTATGGGCATGTTCCACTAAAGACAAAAAAAAAAAAAAGAAAACACGGGTCCGACTCACAAATGTATTGGTTCCGTTCAAAGTTGCCAAGCAGTGGCAGGATGAGGTAGGGAGGAAGGAGAGGGGGTGTTGCCGACAGTTTGCGTTTGTCACGCGACGCCATTTAACGCGGCTCGTCATTGTCGTCGTCGGCTTCGCTTTATTAATCAGAATTTTCGCATCGCCAGGTGGCGTGTTTGATGCGGCATTTTATTTAAATTGCTCGCAACGCCATGTTCTTTGATTGCCATCCGTCTGTCCACCCCCACCTCCAGACCCCGCTCTGTCCCACTCCATCGCCGACAGCCTTTTGACAGGCGGAAAGGGTTCGCTATTGACTCGTGACTTTTGGATTCTTTCGATTAGGACACGACATGCAAAGTGCTGCTGAAGTTTTATGGCTGTCTATATGGTTTTCAGGGTCTATTAGCAATTGGAGTGAGTGCCAGCAAGGTTGGGAATATAGAAGATATAATATAGATACAATATAAAGAAACAATTGAGAAACCTTGGCTACAAATTGCAAAAACTTCGTGTTGCTATTAACTTTCAACTGTAACTCAATTACGAGCACTACCCTATCAACACCCTTTCAGCCATTATATAGAAGTTGTCCGATCTCAACACCCGGTTAACCCTTTAATTGCCCTTCTTAAGAGTAGGAGACCCTTCAAATTGGAACTAACCCTACTCAGCTCGTCTGTTTTCACAGCAAACACTGCACAGACCATGGATCACATGACATGAGACAATAAGAGAGATCGCAAGATACATGTCTGTGCTCTTTCCCCTTCATTCTACCCGTTCACTTTTTGGAAACTTAACCCTTGAGGTCGACGGGCAAATGGGCAAATTGTGCATTTCCGTTGCGGGTTTGCGCTGGGCAAACAAACAAATAATATTCCTATTAAATTCAAATTACAAGCACGAACAGTTGGCGCCTCCTCCTCCCCTCACTCTCGATCTATCTCTCTTTTAAGGGTTAGACTGACCACTTGAACGGGGCCTAACCCTTAACCCTTGCGTGAGAGTACCAGCATATGACGCCTACAACAAACGATGCCATATTTTTGATTGTTTTCCCAGCAATTAAGGTGTAGAAATTTGTCTAATCGCGCCAGTGGGTGCGGGTGGCATGATGAACGAAGGGTTTATAGGGGGAGCAGGGGTAGAGCTATGCCTAATGGTTTTGTTGACGCGCTATAATTTGAGTCAAGGGTTGAGCAGAACAGCTGGATTAATGATTAGTTGTTGATATCGGAAAATTGAGGAATATTAAAGGAAAACTTACCTTAAGTTGCTGAAGAAGCAGAGGAAGAGGGGAAGTGAGAGAGGGAAAAAAGATAGAGCTAGAAAAGGCAACACATTCTGCGAAACTGGCAACAATTCGAGGCAAGCTCACGACCCTCATCTGCATGCGCTACGCATAAATTTTAACCCAAAAATACATTCGACAGCTGCCTCCGCCCGCTTCCCCTTCCGCACGCATCGTCTGCCAAAGTTCGACAGCTTCCGTTGCGTAGCTCGCACTCTACCTCCCTCTCTGCCACATGCCTTGCCTCTCTTTCACACGCACACACATTTTCTGCTCGTCCCCCTTTGAGCTTATGGCTGGACATCTCTCTCGATATATGGCGAAAGAGTTTCTTATCGTAATGCGAGACCTATAAAAAGTATTAGAGAACTGCCGAGTCTGTATGTGGGTGTGTTTGCACACACAAAATGGCCGTCATAACTTCAGACTTTAGCCGGAGCAACACTGAGAGAAATTTTGTTTGAAAAGAGTTAAAGAAAATGAAGAGAGAAATAAAGAAATATAAAAGAAGTTCTTATTCGTATAATGATAACAATAATATACTGAAATTAACAAGTATTAATGCATGAATAAATAATTATATATTTAAAGAGAATATAAATTTTCTAAAGAACGCTTGTTTTCATGGCTAACTTTGAGTATACATATTTTACAATATTATATTTTATTTTTCATTTTCAAGCTAAAACGTCTCACGTACTTTATGTCGATGTTTTCCTAGAACAAGCTGGATCAGTTTCCCGTGTGTGAGTGGGGTTCTATGGTATACCAAGGCAGCATGTAGCAGAGGGTCTCCTCCAACTGACTCGTTTGGGCAAAAAATAACTCAGTCAAGTCATCTCGATATTAAAAAACAACACGCAGCAGCCAAACGACAGACAAGCAACCCCAGCGCAAACAGAAGGGGAGCAGCAGCAGCAGTGGGAGGGGAGAGGGAGGAGGTGAGTCCCAACGGCAGGCCGAACGACAGCTTTGCCACATACGTGCCCGCCCCGAAGCACACACAGACACAGAGAGAGTGAAACAGCTACAAAGACTCCACTCGGGTGGCATAAAAAATGAAAATGTCAAAAAAAAAGGCCGCAGTTGGTTAAAAAAACACATGGCAAAGATACAAGAAGAGTGTGTGAAAGAGAAGGGGAGGAGGATGAAGCAGAGAAGAACCGGGGCCTGTTGGGGCGAAAGTCAGGCAGTCAAAGATGGCGTCGCTGCGTGCTGCCTGCCACCCCTTTGCCAATGGGGAAAGCGACTGATTAGCATATGTGAATGTGAGTGAGAGTGTGCGACTGTGTGTGGGCAACAAAATGGCGGCCTTGCTGGTATCTGCTGTGTGGATCTTAAGAACTGAGCCACAATTGTTGTGGTCAGCACTTGACCGGCACAAACGGACCATATGGCAAGAGGACCCGCTTCACGTGGTACTTGCATAATCATTGTTTGTATCTCGAGGATCTCCTACGGTAGCCAGGCGACACAGGGCGAGGACGAGGGCGAGGGCGAGAGAGTGAGCGCGCGCGCCAACATGCATAATCTCTTGGGCACACCTTGAAAAAGGGACAGTGTTTGATCAAGGATATGGCAGACAGAGAAAGGAGGAGAGAGAAGGATATGCATGGATAATGCATGCAACATGCACCCGATTGCAGGGAAATTGCAAACGAATTTTCAAGAAGTAAAAACGAGTTTCCTTTCCCTTTCACCACAAGACCGAACTGAAGACAACAGCTGCCTGTCCTTCTTTCTCTGTATATGCAGAACGGATGCTGTGCAGCTAAGTACAGGGTATCGGATAACAATCGCTGCCAATTGTTTATTTACTCTTCAGGTATTTGCATTGCACAACTAAATGAATTGCTTGAGCTGGCACGGGGTGTTTGGTTTGTTCGCTCTTGATAAGAAAAATCGTATGATGAATAGAGAGTCTATAGAATTGAAAAGAAATATTTATATAGTCTTAAGTCTGTTCTATTTTTGGAGTATATAGTAAGTTATTCGCAAATTGTTTAAACAGAAAGTCTTTGGAATTAAGAATATCTATCATTTAAAGAGAGTTTTATGCCATTAACTAAAATCATTATTTTTTTTTTTTATCATACAACTAACGTAATTACAAATTACATTCTCTAATTCACCGAAAATCAGATAAATATATTATATATCTACTTTACAGACAGGTAATGAATCAAACCCCATATTCCTTCAAATTCTTTCTATACACCGAACTGCCTACTGAAATATGAGTCCTATTTACTTTAGAGTCATTTATATAGTTTTTCTCGGAATAAAGTTGCCTAACCAGACCCGAAACAAGAACCAGTCTGCAAACAATATACCGAGTACACCAAATACATTCAACTGCACAGAAAAGGAGTACAAATAGAGAGAGGGAGACGGGTACGGGGCATATCCTTTCTGGCCTTTGGCAACTTATCAAATCGCAAACAATAAACGAAAAATGCCAATAAATCAAAACACCTACAAGAATGAAATGAAGAGAAGATGAAAAAGAAGTAGAAGAAGAAAAGTAGAAGAAAAGGTTAAGGGGTTCGGGGTAAAGCAAAGCCGGAGATTGAGCATAAGAAATCGAACAACGATAAATCGTGGCCAAACAAACTGGCGCACAAAAAGGACATGAAGGACCATTAAAAAATGGTTAAAGAAAAGGCGACTTAGCTCGAATTTATAGGGTTACATTAGGTGCGAAGAAGCACAATGAACGATCGCAAAGGGGAGAAGAGAAGTGAGAACAGGGGAAAGCGAGTCAAAGGGGCAAGGGTAGAACAATGTGACCTTAAGTTACCGCAAAAGATCTTAGCAGAAGGGGTTCCCCCTCTCTCGAAGACGCAATAAAAGTCGAAGGGGTAGAAAATATCGATAGGGGTTAACCGGGGAAGGTCTGAAGAATAACAATATAAAGCGCTGCTAAATCGTAGGTGTTAAAAGGAATACGACAAATGAAGGCAGCAGAGCATGGGAAGATGATACAAAGCAGAACTTACAATCCTGCAGTTCTCTTTCTTCCCTAAATATCTTTAATCCTCAATTACGAACAAAAAGACAAGCAGAAGAAGCTTCCACTGGGCTCAAGGCGCGTTGATTAGCAAAGTAAACACCGGCATTAGGCGGCTAATAGCACACGCCTCGACGAACCTGAACCTGATCCCAAAAGGATCACCTGCCTAAGCCGACGAAGAGTTCGGAGTTTGCAAACAGTTGGCCTAATTTGCGGAGATCTTCTGCAACATGCAAATGCTGCAAAGGTTGCGGCACTTTTTGAAATGCAAGACACGCCGTTCCTGGAACGGATTTGCAAAGGTGGCATGCTATGATACACCGGCATCTTAGGGTTAAGCGGATTGTCTAAGCCGCTGCCGTAGTTTTTCTAACAAATGAAATTGGCACGGATTTTGGTCCTAGCACAGCAGAGCTGTAAACCGAGACACATATCAAGTTGATCCCCGGGACAGAAACTGTGGACAGTGTGCGATAAAAGTAAATTCACTTAAGTGGCCATTAGAAGGCTTTGTACCTGGCTGCTCTTCACATAAAAACCGCTTAATTCGTATACAAAACTGGCAGATATGAAAATTTGTTGGGCCAGCACATAAGCTCTGGCATAAAATGCAACTACCCTCGCTTCCTCGGTGCTTGCGCCTGCCCCCAGTGCCCCAGTGACTTGCTGCTGTCAGGCGGACATTGAGACACATGTCGAGCTGCCGCTGCTGCCCCCAGCTCCTGCAACAGGGGCTCACACAGACAACTAACTCATAAATTTTTTATCCAAACGCGCTGCCTACTTGTTGTTTTTTTATGAGCTGCGACAATTGAACGCCCACCAAACGAAGGCAGTCAGGCAAGGCAAGCAAGAAGGGATCTACGGCAGGACGACAGTGCGACGCCTGGCGACAGATAAGAACTGACAGTACACAAATATGTGACACCAAATATGAGTTAGCATCATCCTTTGCCAGACAGACGGAGAGAGTTCCCGGAATGCCGCTGCACACACGGCGAGCCCACAGCGATTTCCTGTGCCAGAGCCGAGCAACACGTGCAAGTCTCCTGCGTCCTGTGCGAGAGTATGTGAGAGTGTGTGACAGTGTTTTTTTAATTATTTCGAAAATCAAATTGGGTAGAGCTGCTCGATGTAGTGGGGATGGAGAGAAGGGCTGTCTGTTAGAATGAATATGTAATATAGTCGAAGTAATTGAACTAATCTGAAGGAAAACTTGGGGAAGGGAGAAGTTAGAGAGAGAATTCCGTTAAACAGCTCGATTTTTTCTTCTTTGGGACTATCGTACTTGGAAGTTCCAAAACGTTCCAATAAACTCTCTATGTCTACCTCTTTCTTTCTCTCTTTCCTTTTTTCCCTCTCTCTCTCTCTTTCTCTCTCTCTCCCTCTTTTCTTCCAGTAACTTCCTCTCTCTCCTGCCCACTCAATACTCTTTTTTTACACTATTTCTCACAGTGCCTCTCCCATGCCTTCCCCCTCACTGAACTCTATTGGAGACTGCATAGTGCTCTAATCCTTTGCAACCAGTGCAACATCAAAGCGACGCTGTCGCCGTCGGTGTCGCAGTTGCAACCACAACGGCAGCGTCAGGCGGTCGCAACCTAAGCCACCTCCTACAAAACAAAGCGATTAGTGCAAAAGCCGCCGACAAAGGAAAGCGGACAATAAAACGTAACCTAAACCGAAAGGGTGTATTGTTGCAAGGTGCCTAAGTGAGCGGCTTAGAGCGGTGCAGAGACATTGCAACAGAGAGACAGAGACAGAGTGAGAGAGACAGAGGAAGCGAAGTGGAGTTGTATTCAGAGCATGGGGAAAGGCTGCTGAGAGCACTTAAAGCAGGCAAAATATTTGCGGAAAACCAAAGTAAAACAGCTGGAGCCTAATTCGCAGTGAAGTCACTTGGAAGAGTCCTCGCCAGCTGCTGTGCTCGCTTTCATTAGTCCTTCAATCAAAAGCTTCGACTGCCCGCTGTGCTCAAGTGGTAAACAAATTGAGAAATCAACAAAAAACAGCTAAAAACCGCTAAACGCAGCTGGCAAGCGGCCATTGAAGCTTTCGCCTAAGGGTTGCCAGCATGGCGCAAGGGTTGTGCCGCCACAAGGGTTAACCCTTTCGGGCTCAACCAATCACAAGCAAGATAAATGATGCCATCGTGGAATATGTCAAGTATTCATATTCAAGACTCCTTGCTAATGATGCGAGCTGCTCAAAATATTTACTTAGATATCTCAGACTAGTCACATCCTGTCTGTAAGTGTCAAAGGATCAATGGACACAGCGTCTCTCTATGACTCCCTTGATCCAACTGAAACTGCCTTTAAACATGCAGCTGCCCTGGGGATACCCTGACACTTGGACACCTTGCTCGAGTCTGCTCAAGTGCGACAGGATATGTTGGGTTATTAATGACCTCGCGGCAACTTGAGTAGCGTGTGAAATATGGAAATGGAGTTGAAGATAGAGAATATACGAGAGCAATTGCAGTGGTTCTTAAGTTGTAACTCTGTTATGAAGGAACATTCTGAAGTTGTCGAGTTGAAAATGAGAACAAAGAGTTTAAAGGTTTCTTTTTAGCTGTACCTCTTTGATTTGGGTTATAAAGAATTTTATGGGGTTTTCAAAATGATTAACCAATAAAAAAAATCAAAATTTAGCTCTTTTTAAAATTTAATACATTTTATAAGGCATTTTATAGATTCTTCTCAGTTTCTTTGGCATTCTTTAAATCGAGAGCTATGCTGGCGATAATTGCTTTAATTTTCAAAGGTTCTCGGCTGCCCAGGTAACCCAAAGCGTTGTCCAACACTCACACGTACACAGCGTGTAAAGCTGCCCCCAGCTTAAAGCTAATAAACTCCCAGGTACATGAAAGCGAATACCACGCAGCGCAGTCGACTCATCCCGGCTCAAAAAACTGGGCAAAAAAAAATAAGAAATAAAAAAAATAGTATACAATTGCTGAGAAAAACGAAGAAAAAATGAAAAATGAAAGCCCACTTTTCTTTTCATTAGAGGAAAAACGAGCAGCAATACACATTGTCCTAGCGAGAAAGGACATTCGTTGAAAAACAAGAAGCTGCCCGAAAGCTGACCCCCCCTGCTCACCTTCTATGCCTTTGCTTGTGTCCCTGGCGCTACAGAGAAAACAAGCTAAAACAAGCCAAATTCCTGTCGTGCCCGCCCCCGCAACAGGCAGAGGCAGATGAAAGTTAACAAGGCATCAAATAACAGCCTGGCTGGCTCAAAAGCAAAAGGGTATCCTAGCGACGACCCGCAACGAATGTCCGACAGCGCAAAGAGGAAGAGGCGAAGATGATGAAGAGTAGGAGAAGAAGCAGGAGACGGAACCGGAGATGGGGGAGCAGCGGCCAAGTAGCTTAAAATGAAATGGTACGAGGCGTGGACCGGGCTTAAGGCGTGGCCAGCTTATACTTCAAAATTACCTGTAAAAAAGCACACACACTCATGTGTGTGTTGTAGTGTGTATGCGTGTGTGTGGCACACATGTCGCGTGCGGCGTGTATCGCCAGCAGCCCCAACTTGAAGCGATGTCAAGCGGCAGAACAAGACAACTTCGTCTCAATTGAAAAAACTCAACAACACTACAAAATTATTGGGAAATATCAAAATTTGCAATGTAAACTCAAACTATACCCTGTAATATCGTGAATAAAGAATTAATGTTAAAAGAAACAATTTATTTCCATCTTTATGACTTAAATTTACTGGTTTATTGTGACTTTCATACGTCAATATACCCTGTAATAAATATACAATTTTAAAGTGTTATTTTAATACAAAATCAATCCGGCTCTCCTAAGAGAAAGTACAGCTAATACCCCCAATGTTGTCCTTGAGCATACCCTGTAAATGAAAAGGACATCCACGCGCACTCGAAATTGATCTAAATGAACGCACTCCTCGAACGGGAGCTGACACGGGAGCTCCCCTGTTCATGCCACTCCCAGTTGCTTGCCTCTGTACTTCCCCTCCTCCTCGCTGTTACAGTGCAGCCGAATGCATATTGTCCTTAAGGGTAGTCTTAAAAATTCATTAAAAAAATGTCATCGGCTATAAAAATAAAACCAAATGCGCATTTGCTGCGAGTTAATTTGTCGTTTGACTTCCTGTCAGCTGCCTGCAGGATAAGCCATTTATCACGCGGGGCCCCACACTTAGGAACACTTCAAGTTCCACTTTAGTAATATACTTAGTTTGGTTATGGTTATTAATAAAAGGCGACATAGAAGTGTCAACTGAAAATATCGCAAAAATTAGATTTAACTTGTTAGACAGTGCTGTGATATTTACAGCGAACTGTTAAACAGTGCTCTCCGAGATAGGTATTTAAGTATTTTTATGCAAATAAAAGTTCTGTTAAGTAGTGGCAGTGCTGCTTTAAAAAGTATTTAAATATCTCTATGCAAATAAGTTCTGTTAAGCAGCAGCTGATCGATTACTACTACTGTTACCTAACATTGTTGTTACTGTTGTAGAATGACTTTACTTTCGCTGCGCACTTGTTTAATTTATTTACGCCACGAGCTGCTGCTCGATTTGAGCTGCTTGCCGCACCATATGTTGGTGCTGCCACATGCTGCATGCCGCGCACACTTTCACTCAGACCGCTGCTGCCGCGTGATTATCACCAGTCAAATGCGGCATTCGCTGCGCCTGCGTGCCTCATTCGCCATGCCGCATAAATTCGTTATTAAAAGGACTAGCAAAGGATGCAGAGCACTGTCGAGGCGCAGTCAAAGCAGCCAAAGGATTCGACCATGTCCAGTTGAGCGACGGGTGGTCGGGGCAGCTGCCTGTCGAGACATGCTGGTCCTGGTCAGCCTGCACATAAATTACACAATCGCCAGGCGATCTCGCAATCCTTTGCCAAACACTTTTGCAATGCAGCCTGTCTCTCTTTCTCTCTCTCTCTGTCTGTATCACTGTCTCGCTCTGTGTTGGTGCGTACCATAATGTCCTGCATTGTGCTGGCGTAATTTATTGTCCTTTTTACCGTCCGTTTGCCTTTCCCACACAGACGTGTGTCCTTTTTGCTTGTGCTCCTTGTTGCGTCGGGTCCTTCTGGGAAGTCTTCACTGTGATTTTACTGTTATCCCTTTTGGAGCTCCTTCTAGAGAATTTGATCAACCCTTTCCTTGGACCCTTGTCCGGACGAGTTTCTACAAGATTCTTCACCCTCCCCCCATCCCGTCCACGCCCAGCACTTTCTCCCAGTTTGCAGCATTTGTCTTCTTCCTTTTTCAAACCTATAATTAAATCGACTTAGCCGCATCCTTTTTGTGCAAAGCGGCAACAATTATCCTTTCATTTGCTGCTTAGGGCGTGGCTAACTGCCACACACGCTGAAAGATGTTTGATTTGCTAAGTGGTTAACCTTGCAGACGGCCTAGAAGGATGTGCAATTAGTTTATCCTTTATCTATCTCCATTTCAGACCTGCTCGTAGTACAGTTTTAAGTTGACCGTGCACTGCTAGTTGTGTACAGTTTTGAAGCCACTGTTCAAACTCCGCAGACCGTGCGACAGCTTATCATATGTTATTTAACAGTTTTGCTCCTCACGACAGTGTACTGTTACAAATAATACAACTCATTTGCAGTAAGTTAATATATCCATTTATTACAATATTTTGGTTAATACCACATATAGAACAAAGATTTACTTATTGTACACTTTTAAACATTTAATACCAGTGCATATTTTAAGTGATTAACATACCGCTGTTATTAACAGTTTGCCAAATGTTAACATAACGCGCGCATGGTGATTTGCTGCAGTGCAATACTTTCTATGAAATCCAAATAATAATATAAATTTTGATAATACAAGCTGCATAATAGCGCACAAATTATTAACAGTTCTCACCGAAAATAGCAAATCTCTAAAACATACCAGATATTTTCAAGTATTAAATACATTCCATTGGACTAGGTCAATTTTAGCACATTTTCCCTCGCTGACATTCTGTCTTCTTTTTCCCGGCAAACAAAAAGAGAACTGATAAACGTAACGCAAGAGTGGAAAATTGCAGAGACATGACGAGTTTTCGCAAACGGACCGTGCAAAAGCCAATCAAAGGCACTCGCACCAGCCCCCACACCGCACAGGTGATAACCTCCAGCGGCAATCCGTCGCTGGATGAAATTCTGGGCGGCGGACTGCCGATCGGCTCGATATGCCTGATAGGTGAGTAGCGACAGAGAGAGAGAGGCGTGCAAATCGTGCAAAGGCAGCGTCATTAATTACCGTTCTAATCTGCCACACTTGCCACGCCACGCCAGAGGAGGATCGCTTTATGACGCATGCCAAGGTGCTGGCCAAGTATTTCCTGGCCGAGGGTGTGCTCTCCAAGCAGGAGATATTTCTGGGCAGCCTGGACGATTCGCCAGCCGAAATGCTGCGTCGTTTGCCCAAACCACTGACCGACGAGGAGGTCGAGCTGGAGCAGCAACAGGAGCAGCAGCAGGCCAACGAGCAACCCGATAAGAATGGACTGCGCATTGCCTTTCGCTATAATGATTTGCCGCTGGTCAACTCGGAGCAGGCTACGGCCAAGATTGGGCATCACTTCAATTTGATGCAACACATGGACTCCATGATGTTGTACTATGCGCAGACCACGGTGTGGGATGATAGCTACAAGGAGTACGAGGTGTTCAAACAGGATGACAATATTAGCAACTCATCCAACTCGTTGGAGCGCGAGCAGCAGCCACCAAACGCAGGCGGCGCTGCAGATGTCTCCAATGCTTCCACGGAGACCGAGTGCGATAGTACTGCCAGCAGCACCACCACCAACAACACCAGCAACACCAATGCTAATGCCAATGCCAACAACATCAATAATAATATTAATAACAACAATAACAACAACAATGCAACGGATAGCGCCACTGCCAACAATGCCGCAATATCATCAAGCACAACAGCAACAACTGCAACAGGAACAGGCACAGGTACAGCAACAGCTGCCACAACCTCGGCCACATCGCCGGCCACACAGCCAGCATCGTCATCGTCGGTGCAGGCCGCCAGTTTCTTTTATAATCCACGCTATGATCGCCTGCTCAACGATCTGCAGCAACTGCTGCGCGACGAGAGCTTTGTGCTCGGCACCAATACGCAGCAGAAGAACCTGTGCCGCGTCTGCCTCACCTCATTGGGTTCTCCATTGTGGTATGATGATCACTTCGCCGCTGACTTGCTCAAATTTCTAACCGTCCTGCGGGCCAGCGTGCGCAGCTGCACTGCTGTCTGCTTCATCACCATGCCCATGCATCTGATAGCCAAATACGTAAGGAAGCGAAGGGGGAGTACGTTGTGAATCTTTTCTTTAACCACTTTCTTCTACTCCCGCAGGACACCAGCCTTTTGCCCAAGATACGCCAATTGGTGGACTATTCCATTGAGCTGGAATCCTTTGCCGGCTCTGAGCGTGAAACGCATCCGGCCTTCAAGGAGTACAGTGGCCTGTTGCATCTGCACAAGATGACTGCGCTCAATACGCTGGCCGTGCACATGCCCGAGACCACGGATCTGGCATTCAAGCTGCGCCGCAAGAAGTTTGTCATCGAGAAGATGCATTTGCCACCGGGTAAGCGAACACAGTCTGACAAGATATACTCGATATATATAACATATTTTGGTATTACAGATCTGCAGGAGGTAGGATCGGATAAGCCGACGACAATGGCTGATCTGATTGCTGCACCCAAGTGCAGCTCCGGCATGTCAATCAATTCCAACGTCTCCATGGATTTCTAGTGCCTGGGTGGGCCTCTGATATTGTTGGCCACATTGCCACAAATTTTGTTGATTGTTTCCATTATAAATCCATCACCCTGCGCCCCGCCCTATCACGCCCTATTTTATATACTCTGTGCCCCCAATCATCCAAAGCTGCGCAACTTCAACAACATTTAGCATGAAAAAAAAAACAGAAACACCCACGGGAAAAGTGAAAGCTTAAAGCAATATTCAAACAACAACAACAAGAACAACAGGAACAGCAACAGCAGCAACAATTACCACTTACATATACAATATATACACATATATAGATATATAATATGAGGCGTTCAAGGCGATCTTTAGCCATCGCGCTGTTAGTACAACCGATTTTACAAGTTTTTCTTATTTAAAAACAAAAGAAAAAAGAAATAGTTATATCTCCATATATATATGAATGTTTATACACAGCGTGCGCAACAGAAAAGCGATAATTCCCCCGATTGTATGTATGTATGTGTTAGCGAGAAATGTATGTTATATATGCCCATGATTTGATTCGAGTTACTAATTTCATTCCCCAAAGGGAGATGCGATCAAAATTAAGATGATTTTTTTATATTGTAATAGCCAAAAAGCCATTGAAGATTTTTTTAAAAAAATTAGTTTTTACGATACAATTGGTTTAAAAATTATACAAATTCCTAAGTACAATCATTCCTTTGTTTATTTCTATTATTTCTTAGTTATATTCTGTTTACTTCTGAAAGAGTATCTAAATCGGATTAGAAGAGTAGCAAGATTAGCCATATCCCCTCCGACTGATTCATTGTAATGAAACGAAAACGAACATTCTACATTGTGTCAAGTATATATGTAATTGAACTCGATTGAAAAATTGTACGGCATTACTGTAAAACATACAAACATGATTCATGGCGCGGCAGTCTTTAGGGGATTCAGCAGCGAAGCGTCTTTGTGCTTGAGGGAGAGACGGAAATTGCTGAGTTCCGTTTTCAACTTGAGATTCGGTCGCAGTGAGTCGGCAAAGTATTCATCGCAAGGCGCATCGGTCATATAGAGAATGATATCGGCAGCCTGGAGGCCATCGGGTGTCTGATAACAGACCTTGGGCAGCAGCATGCGACCATTTTGCTGCCCCTCCGCCAGTTTATCGCCCAAGTTGCTCTCTATGGCGCTCTTCATGTTCGATACGCCGGACAACTTGAGGCTGCAGAGATCGGAATATATATATATATATAACAAAAATAATCTCTTTATATATTCTACCTGCAGTCCTCGAAGTGCTGCAGCAGACGATGCAGCACCAGCTGCGTGAAGAGCCGAATCTCAAGATCCTTTGACAGGGTCTTTGGCAACAACAGATCGACAATTCGCTGCAGCTGCTCTACCTTCAGCTGGGTATACTTGCTGAAGCAGTAGATATGCACCACGGAGATCAGGGACATTTGTTGTCCGGCCTGGAGTTCGGATAAGTGTTGCAACTTCTGCAGCAACAGATCCACACTGGGCAAGCAACGGGCCACCAAACATTCATACATATATTTGATGTTATCGAGATCGTATATCGATAATAACGAGACCCACAATTGATCGGACCAGTAGGTGGGATATTTATGCGTGATCCTGAGAAAGGCACGTGCAATGCGCATCTTAACGCGATGCGTCTTGGAATGCTCCACATAACTCTCTTTCTCCTCGACCATCTCGTTGTTGATGTGCAACAATTCATCGAGCACGGCGTCGATATCCGATTTGCGATCGATAACAAAACTGATATAATTGTTGCGAACACTTGTGAAGAAGTAGTTGTAATGACTGATCAGATAACTGAACTCGATGCTGCGAATCATGGAGAGAAGGCGAATAAGTAGATCTGTAGATTCATCCCTGTGCGATCTTTACCATTTCTCCTCGGAGTGCGGAATGCCCGTGAGTATGCCTCGTATGATCAGGGAAATGGGCACGCTCTTGGTGCAGCTGAGTATGTTGCTCTTGGGAAAGTGTCCCGCCTCGAGGACATCGCCCAGCAGCTGCACGTTCTCCTCCTCGGACAAATGCGCCGCAGCGTACTTGAGAATACCCGTGGCACTAAGGAGATATATATGAGATATATACGATATATATATAGGTATAGTTTGCCTGCCCCTACAGTATGACACTATCCGGATACTGTTTGAGTGTGTTCAACAGGGACTCGATTATGCTCTCATCCTCCAGCGGCTCGGCGAGATCATTGAGCAGCCAGGCCACGCGCTGTGCCGTCAGTATGGTGCCCTGGCTGAGTAGCTCCAGTGGCGTCATATTGAGATCCTCGATTTGCTGCCAGCTCGACAGTTTCTCGCAGGCAAACCAATCCACGCTGCAATGCAGCACAAAGGTGATCTCCTCATCGTTCTCACAGCCAAGTCTGTTCACTAAATACGATTGCAAGTCTTGCAGGTCCGTGATGCTCTCCACGTGTTCTATATCCAGCTGATACTCCCTTAAATAGAAATCCAGTATGTTCTTGCGTTCCACTTCGCATTCCAGCTTCAGACTGAAGAAGAACGAGAAGAGGCGCCACCAACCGTGCTGAACTCTCGGCAATTGGCTCAGCTGTTTGTGCAGCTCGATGCCAATGCTGGCATCTAAGAGGAGGAATGGAAGGATTAAGCGATCATCTATAGGTATGTCTACAGCTGACCTGTGCGAAAGATCATGGAGAAGAAGGCCTTGTCGAAGTGAACCATTTCGTCGGTTATGTTTGTGCAGCTTGCGATCTTGGCCGTGAAACGTTTCTGATCGCGACAGAAAGTGATCGCTCAACGCCTTGATGAACTGTATATACCAGCCGAGGGAGAAACTCTCGATGGTGGGCTGATGGAAGAAGAGGAGCAGAATTGAATTGAACTTTAATTCTATTCCTCAATCTTACCTCGAACAGATCGAAGATTCTGCTCTGCGCCTCGAAGCGCAAATTGTCATTCTGCAGCGACTTGATGCAAGCACAGATGGACAGCAGCAGGTTCTTGGAGATGTGCGGCTGGCGAGGCTGCATGCTGCGCAGCCAGTGCACCAGAGGCAGACTCTCCCACGGCACTGTGACCAGTGCCTCGAGGAACTGCAGTGTGCCACTGTTCTGCACAAATGCCTTGATCTTCACCTCGGGCAAGCAATAGTTCTCCGTGTCGTAGAGTTCCGTGCGGTTGATGCACTTCAGGAACACCTCAAGTAGATTGACGCGTCGCAGCTCAGTGATGGTGGAGTACATGAGAAAGTATTCCAGACTCCAGCGCACCACCAGCACATTGTGATTCTCCAGCAGACGCACATACAGTATACGCATCCAACTCAGCCAATCGCCCACTTGGCTGCTGCTTGCCACAAACCGCGGCAAGTGGCCACTCAACATGGGCAACACCAGATGTGAATCGGGTTGCTCCAGTTGCTCCAGCATCACAATGTAGGCGGGCCAATGCGACACAAGGCAGAAGAGTCCCTGATTGCTCTCATCTTCGCGACTCCTCTCGATGATCTGTATCAACTTTTGCATTATGGTGTAGGCGAATCTGCGATCATCGCTAAGCTCCGACTGCAGCAGTTGCTGCACCACAGCGAACAGCTGAGGCGAACAGGTGTACTGCAGTCCCAGTTCCCGCACAAAGTCATCGAGCAAATGCTGAAGTATCTGCCCGGCATGTGGATGCATTGTCAGCAACTCCGGCAGCTGATCTCCCTGGCCCTCCTGCTTGTTCTGCAGTGCAATCGCATTGAGCTTGTGCAGCAAATAAGTTCGTGAGGCTTGAGATTGTCGTGTGTGAGCCTGCACAGCATCGAGCACCTTGGCAATACGTTCGCGATCCACACTGAGAGCACCACCATCTGCGATTAGCACATCGATCAGCTTGTCGAAAAGCTTTGTGCCGAAGCGCACCTCCTTGTTGGTGTCCATCAGAATGTAGATGCTCTGCAGCACACGCTTGAGTGCCTCCTCGTTGCCACTCACCATGTGAATGTCGATCAGGTCGCACAGCATGTTATCCATCTCGACATTCTTGCCAACACACTCGTCGTCGTCAGCATCCCCGATGGGTTCCATCTTCCTCATGTCCGGCATCCTATCCTAACCTCTTATTAAATTCAAAATATAAATAATGTGGGGTTTGTTGGGCACAAACTGTTCTCAAAAGTGTGTAGAAAAAATATATATTGTAGCGAACTATCGTATGACTGATACTACAGTTGTGAAACAGTATCATGCAAAGTGACAAGAAACTCATGTTTGCTTTGTACAAGGAAGGTATGTTGTGATATTTAGTATGAAATCATCTTTTATAACTTTGGTATCAAGTATTTAAAGTTTAAATTCATTATAACAGAGTTTTAATAACAGAGTTCTCATAACAGAAATCTTATAACAGAGTTTTCATAACAGCGTTATTATTACAGAGTTGTCATACTCTATACCAGCATTATAATATTTAATATAATTCCTTAACCAATTGAACTAAACTGAAAGATCAACCAAATTTCATTAGGTTCTTCTTCACCCACATTGGGTAGACAGTCAAGTTCATTGAACGCCCCGCCCCCTAAAACATGAGGCACCTCTTAACCCCAGCTACGCATGGCTATAGTCTTCTGTTCTGAGTCATGCAGTGTCTACTTCCCCCCCAGACTGCTTTGTACTACTTCTAATTGCCCAGCCGCCCCCAACAGCTCTGACCTCAATGAATGATTCAATGGGCTCCGAGGTGCCTCGTCTATTGTGCACTGTTAGCCGGAAATGCGAGCGCCATGTGGATCACAACGGTAAAGTGGAAGAAACAAGAAGAGAGACAGACAGTCAGAGAGAGAGACAGAGGGAGAGAGCGGGTACATGAAGAGAGACGGAGCTTGCTGCGGGAACAGGTCAACAAGAAAATTCAATTAGAATGTCCCCAATGCTAAAGAGGAACCTCTTAGAATTAGGCAGCTGCGAGGGTTGCTCTACAAAGTTGTTTATATATTAAGAATGAACTAGGTTAAGAGACAATTACAAATTTTTTTTCTTATATATATAAGGGTTTTATTATTGTGTACACCAAAAAATAAAGTTTTATCTTTTAATTACGCCTGCAGTATTTTTTATCGTTTTGCGGCAGTTGTAGGGTCAGTGTCTAAATTCTAAAATAAGCTATAGCTACATGCAATATTTAAACATATTGTCATAAAATTTGGCAACCCTAGCTCTTATAGTTTCTCAGATATAGGTGTTCATACATACATTATTGCTTTTTATTTACCCATTTTTGTTCTTTTCTTTGAGCATGTTGAATAATGTAGAACTAACCAAGTCACCCTCGCGCATAAATAGATAAGCCTGTTCAACAAGTTTTTCATGCAGCAAACGTTCTGTCCAGCTCCAGCTCCATCTGCAGTTGTTTTGTTCTTGTTGCTTTCCACTATTGTTTACAAGCGGTTCCATTCGGCTGCAGATAGTAGAAAAGAGAGAGTGAATGACAGAGAGGGGGAATGATAGAGAGAGCAAGTAAGGAAGAGTGCAGTGGAAGGAGAGAGAGCTCGTAAAGAGCGATCGTAAACGTGAGCTTAACCCACTCGCTCCACGCACTCTCTCTCTCTCTCTCTCTCGCCTCTCTCTTACAAACTTGCCACCACTTGTGGCATACAAAGTGGCTTTGGCGTTTTTAGTTTTTGTTTTGCCGTCAAGCAACGCGCGCGTCGTTTGACAAAACCGTTGAAAAACTTTTAAAAGAAAAACCCCATATCATTCCCACACTGGAAAAACGTTTGGCTTCGGTTTGGAGATCAATGTAACATGGAATGCACAACTTGAGGCTGACCGCGCAATTGGCTACTGATTGACTCGACTAATTATCTACACCCACACACGCCCACACACCCACACACACACACCACATCCATCCCCAACACAGACTGACCCCTCACGAGATCGTCATGGGGCGCTGTTTCAATCATAAATTTGTGCTCAATTTCTGCAATCTTTTGTTTTTGGTGAGTCTATAAAGGCATCTATACTGTATACATATATGCATATATATTTACATATGTGTGTATAGTGTATAGGTATGTGTATCTGGTGAAATCTAGGCCCTAACAAACTGCCCAAAATTACTTTTGTACAACTTCATTTAATGCTATGCAACGCGCTTGTGTAAATTAAAGTGTATCAAGAGTTGAGCGAACTGAGTTAAAACTCTCATTAGCTTTGGCACAGATGGAGATTAGCCCTATTTACTTATTGTTTAGTATACCTTATCTAGGTATTTATAATTAGCTTACTTGCTTTATAATTTCGTGTTTTATTAGAAAATTTATTTCAATTATGGGAATTTTCTTTGAACTCTTTAAAAGACTTTAAAATTTTACTTTCTAAACTGAAATTTTGAAAATATTTTTGATTAATTTTGTAAAAAAGGCACGGAAAACATTGAATTAAATATTTTTCGAAATCAGTTCAGCTTCTTCTAATCACGCTCAACGAATATAAGTAAGAAGAAGAAGCCCAGAAGATCACGTATCTTATCAGTATACGGTTCTATGAAGGGTCTCTCTCAGTTTAAGGTTCTATGTAGAGTCTCTCTCATTTACTGTAAAGCATTCAAGTTTCGTTGCGCTCTTTGAAGTTTTTCTCACGATTTTGTTGTATTATTTTGTTCTGCTCGGCTGAACGAAAGCAGTCAAAGAGGGTGTTGAGTGGGAGGGGCTAAGAGGGAAGTGAGGGGCATTAGACCAAAAGTTTTTTGCCAACACTTTTTGACTTTGGGCTAAGCGCAGGCGCAGCTTGGCACCGAAAATGAATGAAACAGGTGGAAGATAATGGATAAAGACATAGAAGAGGGCACAGGCAGAGACGTAGTTCCACTTCCGTTCCCCCTTTCTCCCTTTAACACACTCTCCCGTCTCTCTTTCTCAGCTCTGCGGCATGCTACTGATTGTGGCAGGCTGCTATCTGTACACGGACAACAAGCGAATCTTGCTCTCCCGCCTGCTGGCAGCACCGAGTGAGCAGCTCAGCTCGCTGCCCCAGCCCCTGTTCTACTACATAGCCCTGGGATCAGCTGTGGCTGGATTCATCGCAGTGCTGGCAGCCATGCTGGGCTTCTGGGCCAGTTGCCTGCACACCTATTGCTTCCTCAGTGTCTACTTTCTGTGTGTCGTTGTGCTGCTGCTTGCCGAGTCTGTGGTTTGCCTGGCGATCACACTGTGGCCACATTGTCTGGGCATCAGCCTGGACGAGGGACAAATGGTGAAGGCACTGCAGCGCAATTACGGTGTGCCTGGCCAGGAACAGTTCACCAATGCCATGGATCTGGCACAGACCCGCTTCGGTTGCTGTGGCATGCGCAGCTCCCTCGACTACGACACCTCGCTGTGGCGCCTCTCTGGCTACGGCCAGCGGAATTGGCCTGTCCCCCTCAGCTGCTGCGTGCTCGCCAATGCTCCACAGCCTTTGGCTTATCTTGATCCCAAGCCCGCCAATGAGACACAGTGTCAGGCACTGGAACGTGCTGTCTACGAAAGGGAACGCTACACGGAATCGTGTCTGGAACATTTGGATGCCTGGTATCGGGAGCAATACAGTGTCTTTCTGGTGGGTAGCCTGGTGCTGGCACTGGTGGAGTTCAGTGTGCTTCTTGGCATCATCCTCACCTGCACGGGCATCGCCTCACGTCGTGCGCGCATCGACAATCTGCCACAGGCGTCTGGATTCAGTCAGAAGGGCAGACGACGTGGCACAGCCAAGTCGCGACAGGCGCTGGTTGACAACATCTACGAGTCGGAGGTGCAACTGCGACAAGGTGCTGGCACTGGCAGCATGTGCCTGGGCACAGCGAGTCGCCATGTGAGCAGCGAAGACTTCAAGGAGCTCTACGTGCAGCCACGTGATCTCTACAAGCAGCGCCACAACACCACCTTCAAGCCCATCGCCAGCGACTATCAGACGCCCACGCGCAGCTATTTGGTGTAGGGGCGGTGGCAAGGAATTAACAGGTAAAACAGATGCCAAATATTTATATAGTATATGTATATAGCAAGGTAGGAACCTATGTAACAGGCACAGTGAGGCACTTCTAACCGCACAAATTGTATAAATTCTCAATCTTCTTAAAAATTCAAGTCAAATAAGGTTTTTTTTGTCCGTATGAACACCTTAATCTTGGAGATTATTAGAGGTAGGGCTATCAAATTAGCTGACAATATGTCTTAATATTGCACCTGCATATAAATCATTTTAGAATTTGGCCACGCCCACTTCCACCATCGTAAATCGATAAAAATCGAAAACCAAGCGTAATTTAAAAGCCAAAACATTTATTTTTATGTGCAACAGAATTATAACTTTCCCAATGATTTCTACCAATTTGATATTAAACAGATAAATAACATAGAAGTTATTTAAGAAATAGATTTAGTAGACAAACGAAAATCCCAGAAACCCCCTTAAAGTATGCAAAATAAAACACCGCAAATAGACTGGAGAGTTCTTGCTTAATAATACTGGAAAACTTTATAAAATTGCAAATTACATACATACATACAAATGATACTTAGGAATATTTACATTTCTACTACAGTAGTCACTGCTGTTGAGGTACATGTCGCTGGGTCAAGTCACTGATTACATTTCTTTCGCTATCTACAACTCTTTCATTACAGAACCAAAGTATTAAAAACAATCTACATAAAGTACTTCAGCTTAAATCTTAAATAACAATAAATTAAGTCAACACGAAACTGAGCGAACTGGGCGGGCGCCCTGTCCAGCATGGCACACACTGGTGGGATGAGAATACATATTGTATATATCATGACTATATCTATCTATGGCTAATGCAATCATCTGATAAGTATAACCTCGTCATCGTCCTCATCGCTTGAGTCCCGCAGCGTTTGTATGCGTCGCCGTTTGCCACTGTTGACCTTGGCAATTGGAGCCGGTGCTGCACCTCGTCGTCGCTGACGTCGCCGCTCCTTGAGTATGCGCTCTGCACGCTCCAAGGGACACTCGGACACATCATGTTTCTCATTCAGCGCACTCTCATCATTGGCAATAAACGAGCAGGGAAAATATTGCGATGGTTCCGCCTCCACGGGCTGTGAGTAGATCGATTCATCGTGGTAGACTCGAGGTGCGGGCATCTTAAAGGCGCCAGGACGCTGAATGGGACTCCTGCAAGCAAGGCATAGAAGGAATTAGTTGTAGCAGGCACAGCTTTCTTTCTTCAGACCCACCTGACTGCCTGCAGGTAGATGGCATGCATATTGGTATCGTTGTGCTGCTCCTCTTCATCGCTGGAAACTATAACCGAATCCTTTAGATAACAACCAATGGTTCTTTCCGCTTCCGCATCCTCTTCATGCTCGGAGCCACTCATGTCCACCTCGTCCAATATAAATGAATTGAATTTGGCGCGTTTACGACGCGAATTACGACGCGCTGGTGGCGACGGCTCGACCTGCAAAGGGGAAAGGTTCAATGAAGATTAACTGTAGGAGATTTCATCTACTTACAGCCTGCGTAGCCGGCACTTGCTCGAAGCTGTCGTCCAGCAGCAGCTGTGTGGCGGGTATCATGTCCATCTCCTCCATCTGCTGCTGCTGCTCATCATCCTCTTCATCATCGGAGATTTCTACAATTTTACGTTTGCTGGGTCGACGACGCATAATGGGTGAATCTTCCTCGTGCGGCTCCTGCTTCTCTACCGGCTGCTCCTGTTTTTCTGCTGGCCTCTCGGCCACCTGCTGATTGCTGCTCGTGTAGTGCAGTCGCTGTGCCGCCCGCGACAGTTGACCACGTCCGCGCATGCGTTGCAGATAATTCTCAAATATGCTGGGTGACTTTTCAGCGCTAACTGGAACACTGCGTTGTCTGCCCTCGGGAGAGCGAAGAATGCTCTTGGCTGCAAGCTTGGCGGCCAGGCTTTTGGGTGCAACAGCTGCTGGTGCAACTGCTGCTGTTGTTGTTGTTGTTGCTGGATGCCACGGTGACACGGAGTCCTCGGCAAATAGATCTGGTGAGAGATTTCGTGGTGTGCTTGCTGTGGACGGAACTGTTGGTGGATTATTCTCCTTGGCGCCTGATAGCTGCAGCAGCTGCTCCTCCTCTGGCAGCGGTTCCAGAAAGTCATTGAGATCGATGTCGAGTGCCTGTTCTAATGCATCCGGCGTGGACATTGGTGTAGCTGTCATGGGTTTTGTGGACATGGTGGTCATATCCGCCGCAACAGGCATTGTCGGCTGCTCCAACTTCTGCTCCGTTTGCTGCTTCTCCTCCAGTTGATAGAAGGCGGACATGTCCTCATCCAGCGCATCCAGCAGTGACGACTCGTGCAGCGTTTGCAGCTTTCTGTCCAGTATGGGCGTGCTGGCGGCACTGATGACGCAATTCAGGCGACTCAAATTGACACTCAGCTGGCTGCACTCCCCACGGGAACTGTTCTGCTGCTTCACTGGAGTTGAGCTGTGCTGCACAGCAGATGAATTCTGCCATTGACTCTGCTGTAGTGTCGTCGTCGTCGTCGTTGTTGCCTCTTCCGGTTCCTCCCATTGTTCGAAATAGCCGGAGGATTCATTGCCCAATTGCTCACGCATTGTTTGCTCCAAGTGGCGCAGTTCGAGCTGCTCCAACTGCTGCTGCACCAGGTCATAATTATCCGCACACAGGCCGCCCTCATGCAAATCCTTGAAAATATCCCCACAGACCGCGTTGAATTGCTTGTGTTGCTGCACATCCTGGGGTTGCAACAGATCCCTCATGGTTAGCTCGGCAACGGGCTCAGGAGGCTGCAGCAGCTGCTCCAATTGCTCGCCACAAATCTGCTGCACCAACTCATAAATGCGTCGTGTGCGTTGCTGCCGCGTGTTGAGACGCTTCTCCGGCAGTTGCAGCTCTCGCTGTTGCTGCATCTTGGCATGAAGGTCGCGCACAAAGCCTGCATCCGATTGCAGCAGAAAGAGTTTAAGAGCTTGTGGCAACTGCTTGTCTTGCAGCTGAGCAAATAGATCCTGATTGCGCTGCGAGTCGCTAATGAGGGGTTTGGTTGCCTGCAAGAGGCGTGTCAACTTGCGCCAGCGCTGTGTGTCCTCCTGACTGGAACTGATGGTGCTGCAGCTCGTTGTAGGCTGCACTTGCTGAGCCTGCTCCTGCTGGGGCTCCTTCTGCTGAGGCTGCTCCTCTTCTTGTGTATCCAGCAGAAAGGGCTGCACACTGCGACGCGCCACCTGCTGTTGCAGCATCTGCTGCGTGGCTTCGCTTGCCTTGTACGTCGGCGCTCCCTGCAGAAACTTTTCCTGGCTCTGCTTAAAGAAATTGCGTAAATCGTGGCACTTAACCGTCGACGGCAGCTTGCGACCTTTGCCCTTGAGAGGTGAGGCTGCCTTGGCTTTGGGCGTGGATGCTGCAGGCGGTGCAGGCTCCATGAAGCGTTGCTCGCACTTTGGATTGAACTGTGGCGGCACCAGGCGCGGCGCATGTTCGTACAGCGATCGTTTGATCAGCGGCGATGTTAGCAACTTGCGATTCAATTGATCCTTCTGTGAGAGCACCTCCTTGAGCATCTGCTGCTCCCGTCCCTCTGTGACCAGCATGACAACATAGCCACGCTTCTGGCGACCAGTGCGTCCAATGCGCTGCACAAAACGCGTTGGATTAGAGCTGCAAATGTCGAAGCAAACAATCAACTCCACTTCACCCACATCGAGACCTTCTTCGCCAATGGAGGTGGCCACCAGCACGTTGCTGATGCCACTACGAAAATCCGACATTATCTGCAGTTGCTCCTTCTGGGTCAGTGCACACATGGCGCCTCCATTCGCCGAGCTTTGGCCAACAAAGCAGCGCGAACGGACCAGCGGCCTGTGCTGCAGGAGTAAACGTTGAATCAGCATCACGGACTCACGATACTCGCAGAACACAATGGCACGTGAATCGGGATGAGCCTGAAAGCAATATCAGAGCAAATGAGTCCAGTTATATGTCATGTAATCTCTCCTACTCACCTCAAAGTGCTGCAGCATCACCTGACGTGCTTCCTCATATTTGGGATGTCCAAAGTCCAGTATGGCGGGCATGGCAGCCACTTGACCATTGGTCATGGGTTTCGTTGAAATGTCCAATGGATTTGGGCCGAGTTGTTGGCGCGTGTGTTCCACCAGCTCCCGCAGCGCTGGATCACGCAGCACAAACTTATCGCGTCCACGTTCATCGGCATCGAAATTGTTTACGAAAACACGTAGGCCGTGCCGTTCAAGCAATTCCAATGAATGATAGAGGCTAATGCACATTGAGAAGTTGCTGGTGATGGCAGTGTGTTCCGGATGACGTTGACCCTGCGCTGCCTGCTCCTGATAGCGATGCTGATCGAAGAGTAAATTGTTTCGCGAGATATTGCCGCGTGCCCCCTTCAGCACATCGGCTGCAATTAGCTGACGCAAATAGGGATCGATAATCTGCAGCAGACGAGCACGTGGCTCCTTGATCGCCTCCTTGAGGGGCACAACAATTGTGCGCAAGCTTCGCTGATGTATATAGGGCTGTACATCGATGGAGTTATCGCAGCGCACCTCAACATGGGAGATATATAGATTCCTACACACATTGGCCACATCATCCACGTTACGTCCTGGCGTTGCTGATAGCGCCAATACACGAAAGTTTTGATTTCTTGCCATGATCGACTCTGTCACTTGTGTGTAGGCGTAACGTCCCTTGGCGCGATGTGCCTCGTCTACAACGATTAGCTTAATGGAGGCAAATGGAAAATACTCGGCACCATCCGCTGGATCGACCATCATATCCGATTGCACTACTTGGGGCGTGGCAAAGAAGACGCGTTTGGTTCGCCAAAGTTCCACACGTTTGGCCCGCGGCAAACGGCCTGTGAGTTCCACTGTGTCCTCTGGCGGAAAGGGCATAATCTTCTGACAGGCAGCAATCTGTTGTGAGACCAACGGACGTGTTGGTGCCATAAATATCAACTTGCCCTGCGGATACCACCGATGCAGATTGTACATCACAACAGATGCTATGAAGGTTTTACCCAGACCCGTCGGCAGCACCACCAGCGTGTTGCGATAGAGTGCCGCCTGTACTATGCTGTGCTGATACGATCGCAATGGCAAATTGTTTGGATAAAGCCAATTTGCACCCGCCTCCACATCGAATCCATCGAATTCAGACTTCGTCTCCAGTTGTTGTTGTTTTTCATGTTTTGGCGCGTCCAACAACTCGAGTGCCTGCTCATTTAGTGCCTGATCGAAGTCATCATCGTCGACTGGCCAATCGTTATTCATGGCAATTGGAATTTAATAATAAATGCAAATAATAAACATAGGAAACAACAATCAAAACAAAATTAAATAAAAATCCGCAAATTAAAACAGCTGACGGATTGCCAGATCGTCGAGTTTTCTCTGTGCTAGAGTTGGGTTGACCACTCACGATAGCTTTGATATATCGAATAGTTGTAGTATCGATAAATGGCGTCTATCGGGAACCGCCGATCGGATCAAAAACATGGTATGAAAAGTAAATATGTTTATCACATGGAAAGCATAGTTTCACGACACAAAATAAATTCCGCCAATTTTTGAAATCCTTATAGCCGTCTGCAGCAAATTCAATCGGCACATGCAGAAATTAGGCTGACACCGATCTTGAAGCTTAGGGCGCATATAGTACATATATAATTTATATTTATATATACATATGTATATGTATATGTATTTATCAACATATCTATTAATTTAAGCCAAAGGAATCCCCTTTATATAACCACTACAAGGCAAGGTTTTTTAAATTATGTTTAATACAATATAATACTTTGTGTTATCTGTAAAGAGTTACTATTACAATGGTATACTGCAATCATTTTTAGCTTATGAAGAGATTTACACAATGTGCAACAACATCCAATTGAACATCAGAGGGAAAAACTACCCCAAGGAACTCAATCATTTGGGGTTGTTTGCGAACAACCTGGACATACTCGTCAAAGCTTATATTCAAATCCTTATCCAAATCAAATTTTCGAAAGAATATTTCCAGCATATCCTGCAATAAAACAAAAACAATCTATGAGGAGATAAGAACTTACGCTATGCTGACTTACTGCTCGCAATTCAAAAACCTCGTCATCGTCATCGCCCTGGAACATTGCTGTAATATATTTAATTACTAGTTCGCGGCTTAAAAAACCAACTGAATCTTCGTCGTAGACCTAAAAAAAGAGAGGAGCAACTTTTTTTAAATTCAGGAAAGCCAAGTAGATTTTTATACTTACACTGAACACAAATTGCATGCGCAATTCCAAGTCTCGGGAATAATAGATTGTAAACAAACGTATAAAGGAATTAAGAGTGCAATGATAAATGGGCGAAAAGTGAGGGTCTTTGCAATCTGGATCAATGCAGATAGTTTTCATAATGCGATTTTTAATTCGTTTATCCGAAATTTTAAACATTTTCAATAAACACTTGCTTAGCTGTGTGGTTGTCATATATTTGGAACCCTTTCCTTCTTGGATAGTAAATTTGTAATAGACCATCGAGATGCAAAGCAACTCGATTTCCGAGAAGATTGGGTTGTTCATGCGCATCACCACCGTTCCATAAATATAATTAAAGCGTGAATTTTCCATATAATCCAATGTATCGTCAAGGTCTTTCATGTTGTAAACAGTTAATTAAAAGCTCTCAATGAAAGAAAAAAGAAAAGTAAAAAAAAACAGTAATAAAAAATTAGTGTTTTTGTATAAGTGGTTTTTGTGAAACTGAATTGTGTTCCAAAAGAAAAACCTTCTCAACGGAGAAAGTTTTACAATGAACACTTGATCAGAAAAAAACAAAAACAAATGGAAAAGAAGTGCGTAGGTTTTAAGACGATCGATGTATTCTTTATCTAGATGTTTATTCTCCTTTGCTTGAATTATTTTATTTAGTAAGCTAAAGCAAAGTTACAGGATATTACAGCGCTATACAACACAAATTGTACATACATATATACGGGGAATACTTATCAACGTACCTTGCTTAAAAGACGATCGTACAGCTTACAAAACGTAACTTATGAGTACGACAATTATAAAAGTTTATGTGTATGAACAATCATACAGAATACAACTACATAGATGTACAATTATTGGTATAGTTATTTATGTTTGTAAATACTAAATTAATACATATACTATATATGTAAAAAAAAAATAATTGTATAAAACCAAAACTTAACGTACTTGAAAAATGAGGTGGCAGGGTTAAGGGGAAGGGGTAAGGAAGCTGGTACAATTGTAATACAGTGGCAAAGTAGAATACTGACTGATGAGTTTCGGGTGAGTACTTCTGTTTGGGTTACTTATGCAGATGGATCTTTGAGTATTTCGAGTTTTGTTCTTCTGCTTGCGACACAACCGTGTTCGAAATTCATAAATTTGTAGAGCAAGTTCACTTAAAAGATACCAGGATACAAATACAATATAATAATACTAATATTGGAAAATGCAATGCGTATGTGTTTCAGTGTGTGAGTGTTGTCTCTCGTTCTCTCTCTCTCTCTCTGTTTGTATGTGGGTGTGTGTGTGTGTCATGCACAAAATAACAGTCCATTGTGTTTGTCATGGCAGGGCGCCCTGTACCGTCGCCTGCGTGTGGCAACGTGAGTATTTCGTATTCGCTTCGGTAAACGTATTTATATCTGTATTCGTATTGCATATTCGTATGTGCAACGCATTCGTATTCGTATCTTATTCATCTTGATTAGTCTGAGTGTCTTTTGAGACATTGAAAGTCGGCTACATTTCGCTAAACGCATTTCAAGCTAGGTTTTTCCATTTGTTTTTTTCTTAAGTTTACAGTTTCCACTAAATGCTGGCAATTCGTATTTTCTTATGTGATGTGTCTGCATTTGTGTGTCCGTGTCCGTGTATGTGTCTGTGTCTATGTGTGTTTGTGTCCGTGTCCGTGCACAACAACTAGTTGAAGGCCAAGGAATTTGCATTTAGCGCCAGTGATGTTGCCGAGCTACTGCTGCTCGACGATGTTGATGGCTGCGGCTGCAACTGGGACTGGGACTGAGCCGATCCGCTGTCCAGGCGCAGATTATTGTAGTCCGTTTTGGCATTGCAGCGCACAGCGCTGCCCATCTGTGCCTGCTCCTGTACCGCCCGCTGGCGATCCGTATCTCCGTTGCCATTCAAGCCACTGCTGCTGTGATTGTAGACACTGAGCCGTGCCTCGTGCTCGCGCCGCTGCTGACGCATTCGCATGTCGTGCTCCTCTCGCATCTGACGCAGCTTCAGGTCCTGCTGCTGTCGATAATACGACATCTTGAGTTCCTGTTCCGATTGTTCAAAGCGCAGCTTCTGCTCATGCTCGCGTCGTGCATAGTCGATCTCGGCCAAACGTGCCTGCTTAAGCAGTTTGAATAACTGATGTTTACACTTCTCATCTATTTCCGCGCTGACCATGGTCTCGTTGGCCGCAACTGTTGGCGTACACGGCGCCACGGCAGTCACATTGACAATGGCTGGCGTTTCAGTGCTGAAGTCCTCGGATAACACGGACTGTGCCTGTGAATGCTGCTGGAAAGTTGCGAGATTATCAAGAGATTAGCTTTTCGAATGCAAACACACACACATCTTCGTTTACTTACATTGCGTTGTCGTCTTTTGCGTGTTGGCGATGCCTTCTCATTGTCTGCCGAGCCAGCAGCTCCGTCTGTGTCCTCCTTGTTGTTGTTGAGCAACCCTTTGGCTTTGGCACGTTTGCGTCGATTGGGCGCTGATTGGGTCTGGGCACTCTCTTGCTGTGAGTCGCCGCCAGCGGTGGAGGGCGGTGGTGAGGGTATAGCTATGGTGGATGTTTGCAGTGTATCTTCACTGGCATTTGTGGAATTAGGTAAGGCAGCCAAGGGCATGTCCTCATCCTCGTCCATTTCGAGAAGCTCCTTTTTCAGCGGTACAACGTTAATGGCACCGGCGCCAGCACCGTTTGTGCCGCCACTGCGCGTCTGACTGCGCGATGATACTGGATCCTTTTGCAACTCCTCCATGAACTCAATCATGCGCATGCCCTCTAGTGCATCCGACTTGGGATGCTTCTGTTGGTACTCTCGCTTGGCTGAGTTTTTCATGCTGCGCCACTGTACCTGAATCTGTTCCAGCAGTCGATGCCGAAAGTTCAGCGCATTGAATCTGTAAATTAAAGAAATATTGAACATTAATTGTAACTCCGCATTTGGCGTTTGCATTCACTTACTGTTTGGTGATTTGGGACCAGGCCAAGCGCTTGGCCTTGATGCTTTTGGCGTCGACGCTGCGATTTTCAACGAATGCAACTTTTGTTTTAATGACCTCTAAGAGGAGTCCGCGTTCGGCTTCCTCCCAATTGAGTGAGCGTTTCTTACGCGTGCCCTTTTTCTTGCCAGTCGCGCTTTCTTTTTCAGCAGACTCGTCCGCAGCATCTTCAGCATTCTCCACCCCCTCATCAGAGGCATTTGTGGCTTTTGTTTTCGACTCCGCCTTTTCGTCTTCGTCGTCATCGTCTTGCGGCGATGGCGCACTCTTTGTCAAATGCTCCTCCAATTTCATTGTTTATATATTTGTTGTTGTTTTTGTTGTTGTTTTTAACAATATTATCGTTTGTTAAAGCGCGATTCCGATTTGCAAAAATTCTTATTTGATTTCTGTATATACTTTGCACTGGCGTTGCCACACAATTAGAATGCTGAATAGATGGCAACATGGCTAACTATCGATATGCAGTGTCGATAAAGGAATGGCATGCATAGCTGTCGACAGCATTGCCACACAAGGTATCGATACATCGACATACTCATACTTTAGTATCGAGCAAAGTAAGTAGCAGGCGAGAATTTCCATTTCACTGGGAAAATATATTATTATTCATATACAATCACAGCAAGATGGCTATCGGTGACTATCCTGCTGAATACAACCCAAAGGTGCATGGACCTTACGATCCAGCCCGCTTTTACGGAAAGGGTGAGTAAAATTTGCAAAATTACGTAATTCGCCGCACTTCGCGGCGGCGATTTAACAATTTTCATCCATCACTTTATGTAATTGTATTGTTTTTCTCCCTGGCATCCGCAGCTGATGTGCCCTTCGGCCAAGTGAAGTTGGGTGAGCTGGGTGCCTGGTTCGGACGCCGCAACAAGTCACCAAACGCCATTGTTGGTGCCATTAGCCGTGCCTGGTGGCGCTGGCAGCACAAGTACGTTTTCCCCAAGCGTGCTGGCATTGCACCCTTCTTCCAGTTGACCGTGGCAAGCATGGCGTTCTTCTATGCCATCAACTACCCCAAGTTGAAGCACCACAGGAACTACAAGTACCACTAAGTTAAACTTATTTTAGTGTACACATTGTTACAACTTTCGCTAAAGGGGGAGAGAGAGAGAGGGAGAGTTGGAATAACACAATTTAATTCTGATATATTCTTGTTTTGAAAACGGCTAAGTTTAATAAAACGTCTGCGAATAACAGTGATGCACTTAAAATTCATCTCCCAACTCAATAAACACACTTCTCCACTGCATTTGCACCCGTGTCCAGTTGAGGAAAGATTGTGGGCACAAGGATTTCGCATATAAATGGCAGCTCGTGGTCACAGCTCAGTGTTTGCCAGGTGCCCTGCGGCGTCAGTGCTACACAGCTGGCATTCGCCTGAGAGCGCCTGAAAACAATCGAAGGTAAAGATGGCAGTAGTAACATGCATCAAACTTACGTCAGTCGAGGATGTCTCAGATGCCAGGCACTGTAGAGAAAGCAAAGCAGACTCTCTTGCTGCGCATTGCGGAAGTCAAGTGGTTGCAAAGCGGTGCTGGAATTGTACTGTAATCCCACATAAGCCAGAAAAATTGCCGGATCCGGGTTAATGTTAGCGCGCTCTCTATTATAATTTCGCAGCCAATGCGACAGTGCATATGTCCTCGTCTCGGAAGCAACGTGCGCCAGGCTACCCCTGAACTCGCTTGCATTGCTGCAACTTAATGAAGCATTCACATAGCTGGTGGGTTGCGTGAAGATCACAAATAGACCTACCTCGGCCACACAGCTGACATTGTCTAGTGCTTTAAAGGAATATGTACATTAAGGCCTCATCTCTAATACCCGTGCTACCCACCCGTAGGTCTTCCATATAGACTGTAGTAGTCAAAGCGACTGTCATTCACCATGCCCGCAAAGCTTTTATTCTGCGGGCACTGCAGAACGTGGCAATTGAAGAATTCTCCTGGCTGTTCAAAGACACTCAAACGTCTACGCGCATCCTTATAACGTCTGTTGGCTGTTCCCTTGCCATCATCGTTCTTGGGCTCTTGAGCATAGTAATTTACGCGTCGCTTTGGTCCTCCAGGTGCATAGTTCAAGGCCAATCCACGCAGCGCACGCGCCAATTGCATGCAATCCTCCAAGGACGAAGTATTCTCCAGCGCCAAGACTGCGTCTGTGGCAGCACGCTGACACTCCCGCACCAGATGAAACTGCAGGGTAACGTTTTCTGCTGGGCAGTTTAACGGGCTCCGTGCAGGCACACAAAGTGCGTGCAGCAGCATCAACAACAGCTTCCACATGGTTAGCAGCAGCAACTGTTGCTCGGGTTAGTTTATACATATTATATAAAGAGCGACTGCAATTTGTCCATCATGTTGTGACAGTGCAGTGCGATTAACTTCTCAGTTATATAATAAGATCATGGCTTGTCAGTCAGTTTAGAAAGGAATATATAGTCAGCCACAAATGTTGTAAATAATAACACACTACTCTCATTATTGGTAATTATAATTTTATTGTTCATTTTCATAGATTATTTTAGCTTATGCCTAACTAAAGTTGTTTTGTTTTATGTCTTTTAAATAGTGTATTCTTGTTCTTGTGTCTACATACTTTAGATCAAACGTGAATTGCACAGCTCCAGGAGAGCGTTCATCAAAAGATGCCGAAAACGCTCGAATGAAGCTGTGCAAAGGCACTTGAAGTACTTGAACTTCATCTGAGAATTAATACAATTGTAATATTATTAATTATTATATTGGGGAACTGTGTAGTTTGGAGCAATCGATCGGGTGCTGAAGGGGGCTGCCCTGCTTAGAGTAAAGTAAGGTTGTAGTGCTCAATGACATGTAGGTTAGGTTATACAATGACAAGACAACAATTGTACAGGAATTGAACGAGTGCCAGGTGGCAGGGTGGCAGTTGTAGTTGCAACAACTACGTGAGTTTATAAATATTAGAGTACAAATACAAATATCACCTGAGCGTCGGCTGCTGCATTCGTTTTTAGTTCGAGTGTTTAAATTACAGTTAAAGTAAGTTAACTACACGTGTACGTGTGTATAATGACTGCACTACAAAATCAAGACTGTGTGTGTGTGGAGGGAGAGTGTGCCTTGTGGGAAGGGTATCCAACACCAACACCAAAGTGCGAAACAAAGTTGCCCAAGGCGAGTTGCCTCTGCACACGCAACTCTGCGACATTAGCGGGCAATATCTGCTGCAACATTGCCCGGTAATCTCTGCACGAGAAGAGAAGGGGGTAGGGGGGGAAGGAGGTATGTAAGAACTACACTTCTAGTACTACTACTAACTACAGACAGTTGCTTGGATGCACTGTGCTTGTGACCTTATCGACTAAAATGCTCCCAAATATCGTCACGAGACATTTTGACTACCGCTTGCTGCGCGAGTATCTCATTCTGGATTCATCTCATCAACATCCTGGACTATCCTGGTATATGTATGTAATTGTAATTTTTGTTTTAATTTTAAAACACTTTGAGTGTTCCCTTTCTGGAGTTTTGGATAGAAAATGTTTTGAATTCTGTGCAGCAGCTTAACTGCTGTGCGAGAATGCGGTGTTTGTGTACGGTCCACTGTAGATGGAGCTGCCCGAGTTGGAGACTGTCTTGGTGCTGCGTCGTGCCATAATGCAGAGCACAGCAGCGACCACGGCCAGCATAAGAATGAGGCCCGCAATGGCGATGGCTATGGCGAACGTGCGCTGCGACACGCACAGTGCATCCTCGAGAGTCTGAAATGGGCATAATCCAAAGGTTAATCTGTGGCCAGCACACAGTAAACAATGAGTGATTGGTTTACCTTCTCCTTGTACACCGCATCCTCGTCACTGTCGTTGGCATTCTCGTTCTCATTGACATAGAGACCGGAGAAGACCTCAATGGTGGCCGGCAGTGCTTCGTCATCTTTGCCATCGCTCGTCTGTCGCTTGGGTCGCTTGCCACTGCAAACTGGCGCCTCCTGGCAGGTGGGATCCTCTAGAGCGCAGAGCCGCACATTGCACTGATAGTAAACGGAAGTGGTGTAGGGAAACTTGTGTGCCGGGAAGGTCACGTTTGCTGCCAGGCGATCTTCCGTATAGTTGAACTGGCCCATGATCTCGTTGTCCATGGGGCAACTACAGAAAGTAATTGATAAGATGAGTCTCCCTCTCTCTCTCTTACATTTATTGTACTTACCCATCCTCGCCCACCAGTCGCTGCTCACCCCAGCCCAGTCCGTCGCGCACAATGCAATCGGTCACGTGCAGTCCGTAGAGCTTTTGCTCATCGATGCTGATCACAATGGTCAGTGGATCGCCGATCCTTACATCATCGGCAATCTTGTGCTCCTCATTGTAGATCTTCATATGGCAGCCAGGCATGGGAATTTCGTTGTTAGTCACTTCGTTATTGTCCTCGTCCTGGGTGGCATCGTACACATCCTCCTCGTCCATGTCGTCATCATCCAAACGCTGCTTATCCAGCGAGCGTCCATAGTCGCGCCTATCGTGCTCATCACTGCGGAACGCCTGTGGTTTCTGGGCATGCTTGCGCAGATGCTTCTTCGGTTTGACGGCCGCATCGCGACTCTTGTAGGCACAGCGCACATGGTAGCCGCGTCCCAGATCCGTTATCAGTTTCAGATGCGGCTGCAGCACGATGGTGTTGAAGAACTCAATGCCGCCGTCGTCCTGGAATTAGGAAATCGAGGAATATACAGATATTGTATTCAATTAAAGAGATTCTCAATGGAGTTAAAAGCCAAGCCAGATAATAGAAAGCAGCAGAACTTCCTAACAAATCTCTGAGTGATATTAATTTCAACGTGCTCTACAAATCTTACAGTTCTTTTTTTTCTCATTTTCTTATAGTTAACGCTTGCTAAACAAAGACTTAGGCAACAAACTTGCCACAGGGCGTGCAATGAACAACAACTCCCACTTTGTCTGGCTTCTTAATCAAATTGCAAGCTTGGCAGCTGTTAATGCTAATGCCCAAGAAGCCATATTAGCAGCAGAATATGTGTACTATATAGTATGTGTGTGTGTGTGTCTACAATGGGCCTCATTATGCACACAAAGAGTTAGAGAGAGAGAGAGGGAGAGAGAGATTCACGCTTGGCTGCCGCTGAAAATAGCCGGTTTGTCAGTGAGAAATTTGATGTGCGACTTGGAAGGCACTTCAAAGCACTTCCTGATGGAGGTGGGGGCCGTTTATCTTCCATAGAATTGTGCTGGTGCCGCGCAGCGAAGTGTGAAGAAGATCTCCTGCAGCAAATTAGCAATGCTTGCGTAATGAATTCTTGCCTCCAGCTTCGTTCTAAGCAACTGAAACTGAAACTTAAACTGAATGTTGCAAGACAGTGCAGTGGACGATGCGGGAGGCTAGAACTTCCGTTTCCAACATTGCATCAGTTGGAATCATTGCGTTCAAAGAGAGAGGAGAGAGAGAGAGAGACCTAACGGTGCTTGGGCACTTGTGCTAATTTTCAGTGGTACCCATTCGAGTACCCTGCAGAAGCTAATGATAATGGGCCAACTCGTCGACTCGCCTCAACGTATATGTTTGGTAATTGGGTCTGCACGAACTTGGGCCACGGAAATGCTTCAATTAAGTGTCGACGTCACCTGCGAAGCATTCTTAATTGCATTGCCTTGCCTCTCCCCCACTTCTTCAATGCCCCCTCTCCAATCTTTCCCCTCATTGTTTATACTGCTGCCATTAAAGCGAACTGTTTCCGTCTTGGACTCTGAACTGAAGATGATCATGCTTAGAACTTCGGCCGCAGTGCTCTCACTCTTTCCCCTTCCCACAGTCTTTCATGCTCTCTATTTCTCTGTGTTGCTCGGCAGCATCAGGCAAGCAGACAATGGGCTAATAAAAAGCATAATAAAATGACATTCAAGATCTCAGGCACAACAACATAACGGTAGAGACGGGCCGACAGCTATTATGCCATTATGACACTTCTGTGCCGACAACAACAAGTTGTCGCTAAGCCCCAGGGATCTCTTCTCTCCCCCTCTCTCTCTCCCTTTCTCTCTATGTCTCTACCTTTTTTTTAAATAGAAATGTTTATGTAAATTCGATTCAAATTCGCTTCGAAATGCATTTTGTATCTGTGCAACGTTTATTCTAACGACTGGAGGCATTCATAAATGTCAGCGCCCAAGATAATGTGACTGCATTCGTCGTCGCCGCTCGAGCGTTGCGTGGGTGACAACCAATTGACCAGCTGACCTTCACTCAGTAGCTATAGCTATATGTACGACTATATGGCTTTTAAACTATCAATAACAATACGAAACACGTTTTTACATGTGTTCAATTTTGGCATTTTCACGGTCAATGCACGAAGGCGGCGACCGCAGTGGCGGCGGCCGTTGAACGCGTTTAAATGGCCGCCAACGACGCTGGGCAATGAAGATGGGCTCGGAAGAGACACGGACTGACATTTGATCAGAACAAATTGATTATCGAAGAAAGAAACGTGGAGTGTGTGTGGAAAATGAAACAAAAGAAACGTTGGAAATACCAAAAACAAAAAACTTCCGTAACTTTTGAGCTCAGTGCTGCCACAGTCAGAGGCATCATCTACGCGGCAATTATAATTTAATTAAAAAATGTTTTGCGCCCTTCACAACACGTATGAGTTCTCTAGGTGTCTCTATGTGTGTGTGTGTGTGTGCGTGAGTCTGTTTCTAAGTCTCAGTCGGCGTCGCTGCTGATGACCCTGTGCGTAAGCAATAAATAAAGCGCTTTAGTCATTTTTGGCTTGACTGTTTGACATTTGAGGCGTAAAAAAACATTAAAATTTTCTAAGAAAATATTTTCAAGTCATTTAAAAACCTCAATAAAACCTCAGCATATTCTTAGTAATTACTAAGCTCGCAGCTTTCAAACATAAAGTTGGCTTGAAGCCAAGTAAAATTTACTAACAAATTATTTTTAACATGTTAATTTTCCTATCATTTTCTATTTGTATTTTTATCGATGATTGTTTTACATAATTATAGGAAACACTATTTATAGTTGTGTTTTAATTGTGCAGCTGCAGCAGCAGCAACAACAATGGACAACAGGGTCGCCACGGAGTCAATGGCGTGGTAACTTTTTGCGGCGGTTGACACGCGACTTTTTGCCATAAATGAGCATGCATAGACACGCACACACACACACAGACACTGACGTGTACATGCATATGCCAATGTGCATTCGCTGAGCTCATCTTCAACTTTATCACGAATGACGTAAGACTCAAGCATCCTGCCCAGCACACAAAACGTAAATAAAACTTCAAAGTCACTTGGCTTATTGATTTTTCATTTTCAACGTAGGGTATAAGGTATAAGCATGTATACAATGGCTCCCCCCTCCTTGTACTCCCCTCTTCGGTTGGCTGTCAATATTTCCCTTGTTTATTTAACGCTCGTTGCAAGTGGCGCGGCGCGACGTTCGAAAACAAAAGACTCAGGCAACGAACCCGCTAAGTGGTGGCCAGAACGGCGACCAGTTCGACTAAGGCTATGTCTATGTGTGAGTGTGTGTGTGTGTGTGTGGCACACATATTGCCTCATGAAACCGTTTGCCGTAAGACCAATTAAAATTTGCAATTTTTCTCAAATTGTGTCAGGCCAATCGAGCGAAAGGAAAAAGTCTTCGCCGCACCAGCGCAAATTACAAAACTCTTTGTCCGTCCGCCAGTTCAGTCCGGTCCGTCTGCTCCAATAAACGCTGGGAAATCACATTAAAAACAAGACAAAAATGTAACAAAATGACGACAGCGTCGACTGCAGGTGTGCGTGTGTACGTATGTGTGTGTGTTGGCCATAAAACATCGATGCGTGAGTTGCAGTCGACGTTTAGCCGACGATGAGTGCTAATTGAGATTTCAAAATACACAGGAGAGGAGAAGGAGTGGAGGGGAGCGTAAGCGTTGATCGTAAATCGACGATATGGGCCAATAAATAAACCACACCATATAAGCAACGATCCCGCGGCATGTGCAACCCCAAACAAAGTCCATATAAACTCATATTTCTTTTTGATTGTAATCCGTGTTTGGGTTCGGTTCGCTTTAGTTTGGTTTGGTTGTTCGTTGTTGAAAGATTACAAAATTAACAGTTTTTATTACGCTTTATCCATAAGGTTCTAGTTGAAAAATATTCCTTTCTCTAACTGCAAATGCAATCAATATACACTGATCTTGAAGAGATTTGTAGAGTATTTCTTCATACACTTTGCTCAATATGGCTTTTAGCATATATTTGCCTAAAGAGAAAGGTTTAAATAAACATATATTATGCATAAATTAAAGTGATGCATAATCTTGAACGAAACGGGATTTTTACTGTCTTTTAATGAAGTTTAAATATTGCAGTAGCTTGCCTCATTCCATAAACACGACAGAGGGGGAAGGAGAGACAGGCAATCTTTGGAATAAATCCCCAACTTCTGACTTGACTTTAGAGTTTGCTCCTCCCCGTCAGCCTTCTGCTCAATCAGACACTTAATGATGCACCTAATACGCCGTCGTTAATTGAATGCCAAAGAGTCACAAGTCCGACGAACTGACGCGATGTGCGTCTGCTGTCGCTTCGAGGCGAGTCCACAGCGATGAGTAAATGGCTAATCATCTTGGCATATGGCTTGGACCTTGTAACCAATCTCGACTGGATGCTGCCTGCCTTATAAGTGTTGCTTGATTTTATGATGATGTTCGCCGAGCTAAAGCTCAATTAGCGTGCCAAAAAGGCAGAACAACTCCGCAAAACACATAATACTATTTTATAATATGTTGTATACATATGTATGTATGTATAGTATGTGTTGTGTGTGGGTGCCCGAGTTGGAGATCTTGCAGAATGACCCGCACCACGGACTTGTATTTACGCATGACTTACCGTTTCCTTGGGCATTGTGTTGCAGCTGCGCAGCGGCAGCTTGTAGCGCAGTGGACCATTGTGATCTCTGGAAAGGAATTCAAAGATAAATGTTGATTATGCTCGGCACAGTATCGGGCATTGCGATCGCGCGGCACTCACCTGTACTCGCTGAGGCATGTGGAGTTCTTGGACAAGCCTTTTGGGTAGATCATGCCACTGAACAGCCCCGTCTCATGGTTTGGAGGCGCATCTTTGATGGTGATCAGCATGGAGCCAGACAAGCATTTCACTCGCACGCTCGGCTCGATCGTCGTTGCCTGTTTGCTTGGGGGCGTGCCCTGCGCGGCTGCCGCTTCCGCCTCTGCCGCCGCAATGGCATCGTTTAGCGAGCTCTGCGCATCCTCTGCAAAGTAACGAAGTTTTATTATTGCGCATTGAACATGCAGGCCACTCGATGGGGGAATGTGCTTGCGATAAAACTACAGTTAGACCATAACAATATGAAGCTCAAGTTGAGGCTAAGGATGGCACTAAGGCTCAGCTAGAGGAGGACGCGTGCTTGCGATAACATAATAGGCGGTTATCGATTTGCTTGCACAGTCAAAGCAAAGCTCAGTCCGCACATCATTTCAATTGAATAAATACATTGCATCGGTGTATATTCAATTATCGTTGTATTTTAAAATAGTGGTACGAGTAAGTTAATTAAAAAGTGTAATTGAAAAAATTAATAATAAATTGAACATATAAATAAAAATGTTTCAAATATACGTTTCACAATTATATAACATACTCCATCATTTATTGTTATTTACGTGCTTATAGCATTTCAAATTGAATCCTTGCTAAATTGCATACCCGCCATATTCGATACTGCAACAGGCAAATATCGATTGCCGCAAGCTTGCGCCGCGTGACACGACAATCGGCCAACGCTAAGCGTTGCCAATGGCATAAATCATCAGCGATACGCGAATCTGCTTTAACAAAGAGTCGAGACAAGCTTAAGGCCAAGACAATGGCCAAGACGACAAGCCGAAAAGACGCCCCTGGGAGTAAAGGCTGCTGCAGCTGGCAACTGGCAACTTGCAACAGACTGCAGCTGGCAACTGCGGAAGCAATTGCGCTGCGACAAAGATGAAACATGAAAACGCAAAGATGCCAAGTTAATGACATTGAGAAGCCATCGCTGCGCAAGAGCCATTAGAAAGAGATGAGTTCCTTGAACTTGCAGTTGCGGCAAGAACACGAACCCTAAGCTCGCTCCGGCTCTGTGGTTGAGCTCTCAGCGCAATTCCAGAGCAGCCGTGCCAAAGCCGCAGAGCAAACGTAATTGCAGTGCCAAGAACTAAGGTAAGACAGAGTGAGTTGCAAGGCAGCGCAGGGCTACGAACAGATCTCGCACATACATATATAGTTTGGTATATAGTATACACGACACCTCGCGTGCGGATTGTCCATTCTCTGTTCTCCATTCCTAGCGCTTCTCATTCTTCTTACATTTTTTGGTTTTTTTTTGCACTTCTTTTGTGGCCCAGACTGACGGCGTGTGCTCGTCTCGCACGTCTCACACAGTCGAGCTGCGGGCTGGAGAGCTGGCTATGGCGATGGCAATGGTTTGCTTTAGTTCAACGAACCTTTAAGCAATTCGCATCAGTTGGTTGGCTTCTATTCCTATATATATTCCTATTCTCCAGCTCCATATGCTGCTGGGCAAAGTAATTGCATGCAACTCTCGAATCCGGTTTTCAGATGCCCCAAAGCTAAACCGAACTCGAAGCCCATCCGTGGTTAAGTCGTTCTCCTTATAGCCTTTCTTGTTGTTATTGTTGTTGTTCTTGCTGTTGTAGTTGCCCGGACTGGCACATAAAATGTTTAATGGCTTTCTATTATGTATAATTTTGTGAAATGCATCGCATAGAGCGAACTGCATAATCAACCTAGGGTTAGACTGCACTTCCAGGCGTAGTTAGGGCGAGAGACACATTTAGTAGCAAGCATTGAAAATGCTTTTTCTATATTTCTTTTTTATGAATCTTACTTGCTCACCAAATTTTAAATTATTTTAGTAAAATGGACAAAGCTGATGGCGCAGATGGCAGTGGAATAAAACCCGATAAGGAGGCGGAACAGCTAATAAACCAGGCATTCCCCAACGATTCTGGCATTAATAATTTGAATATAATAATCAAGTTAAGCAAGCAAATCTACACAGAGCTAGCTGTTAAAAATATCATCACTGGGTTAACAGATGAGGCCGTGGAAACAAATATTGGCAATAAGTCTGACCCCCATGTCTCCACAAGTCTGGATGATGAGCCTGAACCCCACGTCCCCAGAAGTTTGGAGGATGAGCCTGAGCACTATGCCCCTAAAAGTCTTGAGGAAGAAATTGAGCCCCATGGCCCCACAAGGCTTGAGGAAGAACTTGAGCCCCAGAGTGCCACAAGTCTAGGGGAAGAGCTTGAACTAAAATGTCTTTGGAAAGAACTTAACCCAAAGAGTCTTAGGGTAGAACTCAATGGTCCAACAAGTCAGTCACTGGAGTGTCTTTTCATCTATCCCAAAGCAGATGACAGTTCTAAAGCCGTTACCAGTGAATCGTTTGAGCCCAACACGAGTGATCTACTTGAGCAAACAGACGCCAAGCCGGAACAAATTGTCAAGGAAGAGCTGGAATATATATTTGAACATTCGTTTGATTCGGTTGCCCAGAAAGAAGATGACAACTCAAAGACTGACCTTCAGCAAAGTGCTGATAACTCTGGAGGCAGTTTTCAGGATATTGAGGTAAGAAATGCGATTACATAACTGAGTCTGTTAACATACTCGTATATGAACTTTCCACAGCTGAGTGAGATCTGGCACAATAAAAAGGTGGGTAAAATATCTAACAGCTTCATATAAAGCTAAATCGATTTTATCTTTCAGTTTTACGTTGATGAGGAACCGAGCGTAATGTCTTCGGCCGAGTTCTACACCACGCCGAGTCAAAGGCAAGATTTAAATTGATTTATATGTATGTTAATTTATGCTAATCTTTTATGCTATTTTAGCAGCGCCATAGTAACATCACAGGCAGTGCTCCTCACAACGCCACTGGAAGAGTTCACTTTGATGGACAAGCTCGATGTGAGCGGAGAGATCAAAGTGGGCAGCAGCGAAGAAGTAATCAGTTTGGGTCCTCAGCTATTGCGAGTCATACAGAACAAAAGCAACTGGGACGTCATGATCTTTGTAGGGAGCTACAAGTTCCGTTGCCACATGTTGGCCCTGCAAATGTATTCTCCATACTTTCGACGCTTCAAATCGAGCCACACCTACGCTATACGCATGCCCTCAAAGTGGGTGACTGCACAAGCGTTTAAGGTCGTCTACGATTGGATTATGCAGGAGCAGAGCATCAAACTGATGTCATACAGCAATCGCAGTATACTGGAAATCTACAGTGCTGCTCAGTTTCTGGGCATAACTGAGCTTATTAATGTCGTTTCCCAATCTTTTGATATGATGACAAACGAGGATGAGATCTACAACCTGCTGCCCGACGTATTTCACTTGGGTATACCGATCTTTGAGCAACTATTCCTTTCGCGGATTAGTCGTTTCTTTCTGACCCTCGTCGCCTCGCAGGAATTCGTTCATATGAAGGCTCGGCATGTTAAAGAACTGCTTGCTAACCAAAAAATAGGTGTCAACAGTGAAATTGAGGTGGGCTTTATACTCACATTGTGGCTAAGGCTTACTACACAGTCATTCCCTTCCAGGTTGTCTATGCTGCCGTGCGCTGGCTCAACCATGAGTGGCCAAAGCGTCGCGTCCATGTGCCCGACTTGATGAGCTCTGTTCGCTTTTCCCTGTTACCGCCCATGTTTCTGCGCTTCTTGCAGAAACCCCAAAAGACACGAGTGCTGCATGAGATCAGCAAGTGTCCGCTGGTCATCGAGGAGATCAACAAGGCCTTTGTGTAAGTTCATCACTTGCTTAGAAAACTTGCACATTCTAACTTTCTGCTTTCTCAGCTACACCTCCTCAACCCTTCTCTACAAGGGTCCGCATGCTGTACTGGAGTTCCAGCTGCCTCCTTTCGAGGTGCCCGAGCATCGTAAATGGCTCTATGATCCCAAGTGTGCCCACCATCGCAAGATCATGTGCGATATGCGTCAGTTCTTCACATACGCGCAGTTCCTGCAATATTTGGAGACGCTGCACAACAGTGAGCCCAACCACTGGAAAACTTTGGAATATCTGGAGGACAGAGTGCAAAGTTGTCCATGCTGATTGGTCAGTCACACCCAGCACAATCTACACGCCCACACACACATCCGCTTGCCAAGTGTGCCGTAACACAAGTCAACTCATTCAGTTTTAGGAGTCATCGTTTTTTAATAAGACAACTGAATGTGACATGAGTTGACTTTTGTTTGCCTTGCGATTATGTGGCTGTAGCTTTATGTTGCTGTTGTCGAAGTTATTACGGTGTTTGTGTGTTCGTGTGTGTGTTTGGCAACGATATACGAGGTGAAGACTGAGCAAACACCTTCACTTTTGCGGCATGAGGAGGAACTAAAGCCAGTTGCTTTGTCTCTAGAGGAACCCTTAAGCATGCTATGCACGGAATAAAGCTTAACGTACACTGAGAAAAAATATGCACTTTATATACATATATAAATATTAATACTATGACTAGCTAAATATTGTATAATAATAGGAGGAACCACTGTGCTCTTAACCCTTGTTTCAATTTTGTTAAACACTAAATCGAACGTCATTCTAAGCACACAAATCTTGTTGCTAATCTGGCTAGAATACTGAAGGTTGTGTGCTGATTCCCATATGCAGAGAGAAAAGGAGAGAGGGAAGAAAGTAGAAGCTCCATAGAAGCATTAGAAGATTTATGTACTTACTCGTCGCTGAGGGGATCTGTGCACCGTGCGTCGCAAGCGTTGCAATTGTCTGTAAAGAAAGTGGATAGAAGTAGAAGGAAGAAGGCTCATTAGCATTGCAATGCGAACAGTTGAGCTTTATATGGGCCCCGACCGACGGCCCGATCGTGGCCCCATAAAGCAGTTGACATAAATCACGAACGAGCCGACATTAATGCCGGACTAATCTATGCAAGTCTGCAGGCAAAGCAAAGCTCCTTTAATTAAAATGAAAATGCAGCGAAATGCGGCAACAGATTTTGGTTTCGTTCGTCTTGGCCGTGAGACAAAGAAAGGCAGAGAGAAAGAGTGAGAGAGAGGGCAGCGGGACAGCGGTTGTCCGACACTGAGATATGAGCAACATTATTCTCACGATTCTTAAGCCGCAGATGCAGCTAGAAATAAACTTTCGCCAGCAGCAGCAGCGGCAGCTCGCGCCAGGTTAGAGTTGAAACTCAAGCTGTGCCGGCACTGAAAATGAAGCCGAGACGAAGGCTGAGGCTGAGGCTGCTGCAGATGCTGATGCTGGGATTAGGAGCGAGGCTGTAGCTGAAGCTGGCATATCTGCTGTGGCCGACTCGCTTAGAATCTAAGCGTGGAGCGCGCAGTTGTGCCACTTTTGGCAAGTTGCCACGAACACGAATCGATTTTAGCATACACCAGCGGCAAGCGGCAAGTGGGGCATGCGGGAGTGGCAGGAAAGAGTAAACATGCCCGCTGGTGTTTGCAGTGGAGTCGGGTCCAGGCTCATATTCAGGTTAATCGCCTGTTTGGCCAATTGTCATTCATGGCCAAGTCTGGAGTGCTTGCGGAGCTGATTGATGTCTTGGCCTGGTCTGGCTCGGCTCGAATAGGGTTACATACTATTGTATATATACTAGATATATCTTTATTGTACTTACGATTAAGTGCAGCACCGTGCAGAGAGTTTGTGTGCTTGACGTCATTGTGGGAGCTGCAAAAAGAACCAGAGAAGACATTAATAAAGAGAGATGTGAGACACAGATACGCAGTTCGTTAAGTGGGAGGTGATTAATACGAAATCAACGGAGGGGAACCGGTTTCGGGTTTGCAATATCGCTAGAGATCCGATTACTTTATGCTAAATCATACAAGGCAAAAATTTTAATGAAATTTTGATGTGTTGCCCAAGGCGAAACTTTCGAGAAAACACACACACACACACACTGTGAGGCGGCCCTCGCAATTGGGTCAGCTGAAGAGGTTTGTGGAAGGGGCGCGCATGTTGCGTGCCAGCGAAATGGGTTGAAATCAGCATAAACTGAAGGAGGAAGCTTCCCAGGAAACATAACGGTTAAGGCGCTACAAAAGGTCCAACAACAACAGCAGCTTAACGAGCTTCCGTCAACAGATGAGGCGCGTTACAGCAGCATGCAACATGCAACATGACAAGCAGACACCAAAACGGGTCTTAAGCACATATCAATAACCAAATAGAGCACATGATAAGCACTTTTTTCCCCCTTTCTCTCTTTCCCTCTGCCCCATCCTAGGCAGTCAATCCGCCTTGCTTCCTGCATTTCAGTAGCCGCTCTGTGAGAACATGCAGCGTTCAGAGCCTCGTCATGGCCAGGAAGAGCGCCCGGGGCACAGCTATTGCCAGATCATTATCGAGCCCGCTGCGACCTGAAACCGAAGTAACATGCAGCTTACATAGATGGTCAACGCGCGATAAAAGCGGACAATGTTGGATACCCTGTAGACAACAAGTTTAGAGGGACTGAGTGAGAGATTGAAAGAAAGAAAGCACAAGAGCTGCTCAAGAGAAGACTCTACAAAGATTATTGTTGTATTGGTATCTGTCACTACAGGGTATTCCCCAGTCGCACACTCTGCTGGCACTCTCATGTGTTGCTTCTTGTTGTTATTATTGTTGTTTACTGTTTGCTTGCCAACACATTTCATTCACAACTTATGATGTCACAAGAAGCGCACCAGATAGAAGTGCGGACAGATCGACGGAGTGACTGCCTGACAGACCGACACTCACACATTCAAATGCAGTTACCACTTTATGATTGCCGTGTTGCTGCTGTTGCAGTTACAGCTGCATCGTGGCGCTATAATCTGTTGAGGATTTCGGTTATTATTGAAATTGTGCGCTTGGGTTTTTCAATGAAATTGGGTCAAGCGATATCTTGATAAATAGCTGACATTATGTGGCGTCCCCCGTAGAAAAGTGAATAATAAATGAATTATTGCTGCCATACGTTGCACTCACCTCACACTCAGTTCCAGCTGCTGCCAGACGCAGCTATAAACTGAGCGTCAGATCCGATGCAAATTGCCAACTTATCTAACAATGGCAATAGCAGCAACAACAACAACAACTAGGCCGATCACAATTGAACCTCAGCGGAGCCGAGTCGCGCTTTTGCCAGTGCAATAAATTAGCTGAAATTAGCTGCATGACGTAAGTTCGTTTAGCGGCAAAGCGCAAAAATGTCGCCAACTGAGCCACACAGACACTCAATTCAATTTCATTGTGCATCCGACTGTCGCATACCCTGTAAGCCAGGGATTGTGTAGGTACATAGAGTAGAGAATGTGACATAAAACTGTACAGGTTGAAAAGGATAATACAATGTAAAAAAATAAATAAAATATAATCCAGAAAAAAAGAATACATACAGAAAAAGCAAATTTGATTTAAAATGCAAAAAAATTTTTTTTTTTTAATAAATCATAAAAGCGTACTTTCATTCATCTTATTCGCTTTCATTATCAATATTTTAATAACTTTAAATATACACATTTTCGGCAAAGCTAAAATTTTTAAAATAAACGGTCACTCTCAGCCGTTCATTGCGAATTTCTTTATTTATCGTAGATCTGCAATATCGATTACATTACAGCGCTGCCACACTGCTATGAATATTCACATTTCAAACAGATTACCAGCTGATAGCATTTGGGTGTATTTTAATATCTAAATTACTAAAATACTTTAAAATACTTTAATTTTTTGTTAAAGAAAAAAATCCAAAAATATCAGTATTAGCCTAATGAACATAATATACCTATTATTCCCTTTAAAAATTAAGCTGCATTTACCATCTCTATCAATTATAACACCCCTCTGTAAACATACACCCCTTGGAAAGCGCAGCTCATGCAAGTAAATCAGGCAAAAACAACAACTGAAATTATAATAAAAATGTTCGCGCATTGCGTTCGAACGGAAATTATGAATAATGAACTCTGATTGGCATCTGCTCTCGTTACCCAGTTTCGAGGTTTAGTTGAAAAAAAGCAACAACAGCAACAACGAGTAAAAACTCAGCGAAATGGGAGCAAACGACCTTCGACGAGTGCTGTCGATAAAACTGCAAATTGCACGAATTTCTCGCAGCATGAACCGAAGTCATGTCGCAGATTTATCTCCCTTTTTTTGGAAGTTATAAAAGTTATTTATACTTGTTATTCGAGCTGAATCATTTTTTGTAGAAGTTAATCGATTTTATGATTAAAATACCTTGGTATAAGCCATTTATTTCTCTTTACGCTGGACTATATCTTTCAGAAGTATTCGAATAAATTATTTAAATGCCTTATTCGTGGTATAATTTTATTGAAAATTGAATTTAAGGTAAGAATAGTTTCTAAGTTAGCTATATATAATATATTGCATATATAATAAAGCGATGCACTCATCTGTTCTTAACGCGCTGTTCTCATTGTGAAGTCATTCAATTGCTGATGATGATCGTCATCATTATCGTTGCGCTGTGCGCTCAACTGTAACGGATATTTATGCCATATGCGACTGTCAAGTGTCGAATTCGTTTGACACACATTCCGCAACACCAACAACAACAGCAGAAACGCAACAACAGCAACCTTAAAACTAAATAAACACGAGCAAAGAGCCTACAAATGGGCCGTGCAACTGAATAAATTAAGCGAGCACGAGAAAATAAAATGGAAAAACAAAAGCAATGGAAATACAATAACAACAACAACAAGAAAACCAACAAATAGATAAAGCGACGCACAAACACACGTCGTATTTATTTAAACAATTGCATTTTCATTTACGAGCACTCGGTTATGTGGCGACTAAATGACCTCGCGTGCGCCTCCATTAAAACAGCTCCACTCCCCCCCCCTCACATAAACATAAACATATGCGAAAAGTGTATTTTTATGCTTTTTGAGTTGTTTTTTTAACGGCTTTCTGCTTGGGGAGCAACTGTTAAATTTGATGTGTATTACTTTGCTGCGTAAGTGTGCGTGAAATGCGTGTAATGATCTCATGGATTAAAGACTTAGGACACAAACTTGCAGCAGCCAGTTCATTAGAATCGCCCCTCGAATCGCGGCCATGCAAATTGCCAAAGGCAATACGAAACTGTGTTAAACACACACACACACACAGACAGGCACACAGACATAGGCACACAATAAGCTTGAGAGAGCGCGGCGAGCACAATGCGAGTTTGACCTATTTGAAATGGGCATCGACAGTAAAACCGAAGCGACTTTCTGACCAAAGCGCCGAGAGATTCTAACAACTTTCGGTTGCGGTTAACACATAAAAATGAGAAATCTTTGGAGTTCATCTCCAGCTCGTTGCCTCTCTGCATCTCTCTCTGTTTCTCTCTCGCTCTTTGGCCCTCATATTATGATCAATCAGTCTGAGGCTGCGTATGGCTAATTTCGCTGCAATTTCGCTGCCATAGAAAGTAAGTTGGCCACGACGAGGCGCGACTGGGCTGCAACTGTTGCCACTGCAGCATTGTGTTCTTAATTATGGTAATTAACGCTGAGGAAAAGGTAAGGTCGATAAAGGCAGTGGCAGTGGTGGTGGCAGCGGGAAAGCGCATAATATATTTATTTCTAGTCTCTGCTTCTTTGGCTTCTTTACAACGCCCGTTTTGGGGTCAGACATGACGTTAATTCGTTTGCTTTGTCTTAGCTTTTACTTTTACCCACTGTGCGCGCGAGTGCTAATCAGAGAATCAAAGCCAATTGAAGTCTGTCCATAGAAGAAACTTTCACCTGCTTAACTATGCAAAACCGCGGGGTATCGTCGATGCGTCGATCAATCGGGATTAGAATTTCAAAAGCGAACTGGAATCACGAATTGGATTCATGTATGTTTTGGGATTCCAACTGGTAGCACTGCGATGAGACTATGTGATGGCAATTAGGTGTCGTTTGGCTGCCAGCTTAAGGTAACAATTTGTTGAACGATCTAGGGAAGGGGGGAGGTAAGAGGAGTAGCGGGAGTCGGGGGCTGTGGCTCAAAAGTAAACGCAGTCAACGAATCGGAACGAAGCTTGTTGTTTTCGCTATTTGTGTTTTACAGCTGCCTCAAGGTCACTGCAAGTGCCCACTCGACGCAGTCGCGTCTCGCAAATGAGCTAACAATGCTTCAATTTGCCTACAAAAACAAAAACAAAAACAATGCAAACAACAGCAACACTTGCAAATGGTTTTCCATTGCATTGTTGAGTTTTCCACATAATTTTCCAACATTTTCACATTGACCAACAGCTGTGGCACATTAACCGTTTAACTCTTCATGACTCTTGACGCAATGGGCAATTAACAACAAAGTGCGCTTTAGTTGTTGTTAATGATACGCATTATCGTGATGACTTAGGACACAAACGCTGTTCCAGTAATGACTTAGGACACAAACTAGGTTTTGGTAAAGACTGAGGACACAAACTGAATTTAGACAATGACTTAGGACACAAACATGGGCTGGGCAAAGGTTAACTAATGACCAAGAACACAAACTAAAACTTGGTGATGACTTAAGCTCAAAATGGGGAAAGATTAAGACGGAAAAAAGAGTTGGACAAGAGGAAAAAAAGACAAAAAACAGAAAAGAACGTATTTGATAAAAAAAAGGCTAAATTTCATACATTTTTAAATGTAATTTCTTATGTTCTATCGATAATGTGCTAATGTTTTTTTATGTTGAAAATGGTCCTAAATGAAATTAATTTAAAGGTTGCCCTGGCAGCCTCTACTAAGAATACATAGGCAGTCTAAGCAGAGACTAAAGAGACAAACACAGTCCAAGGGATAACTTAGGCCACAAACTGAGGCCAGCCAATAAGACTTAGCACACAAACTTCTTTGGAAGCCAATGCAGCGGATTGCAACACGTTGCATGCAAGTGCGTGTCAGTATTTTAGACAGAGCGACTACTTCGTGCGTCTTGTTGCCAAAATTGGAAAGGCGTCGCTCACCAAGCTGTCCTTGTGCAATGCAGCTAGATACCCTGTATAACAGTTAAGAGGGTATACTGAACTGCTGTTTTATTACAAAAATGCAATAAATCATGTCAAGCATCAATTGCAGCTTACAGAGCATCAGTTAGTCGTGCAGACCGCCACATTCTGAGTGCGTTTTGCGTGCAAGGTGCCAATTGCGTCAGTTGGTTCGTCAGACAGTTGCCAAAGCCGCCCGCGTTTGGCGCAGTGCGTTAAATTGGAGCGCTGACAAGTTGCCACATCTTGCTTGTTAGAGAGAGAGAGAAGAGAGGGGGAGGGAATGAGCTTTATCTTGGGAAAAGCAACAAGCGCTGACAAAACGCGAGCGCGCTGCCCAAATGTGTTGCGTCTTTTATGATTTGCTTCATTGTTTTTGGCTTTTTTTTCGCCACGCGATTACGTAAAATTTCTACAAATTGTTTTCGGCTGCTGATTTGTCAAGATGTCCGAAAAAAGCTGGGATGGCGAGCCCTGAGGCGCAGCTTATTTCCAGCTAGTTTTTAACGCCTAATTTTTATCTTTCTTTCTCTCTCTCCCTCTTTCTCTTTGGCTTAGCCGAAACACGCAACAAATTCGCAATGAACGTGAATGAAGCTCAGCCCCGTTTCGCCGATCGCCGCAGGTCTTGAATATGTTTCGATTTTTATCAGCAACAGCAACAACAATAACAACAATTTACAGTTCATTTCGCTATGTTGCTTTTTTGGCTTTGGCTTTGGCTTGGCGCCCATTGTCTGTGTCTGCTGTGTCTGTGTCTGCTAGGGGTCAGGGCGGAGTGGGGAGCTAAAGGAGGCGGGCAAAACTCGTTTTGCCAATCGGCAAACAGTTCCGTTTTCTGCTGCTTCGAACGCTGCTCACTGCTGGCTTGTTGCTGTTGCTATTGCTGTCTTCCCTGTTGTTGTTGCGCCTAGAAGTACTTAAATTCGAGGCCCCAAGCGACATTGGCTACCGCTTCAAGTCTGGCTATAAAGCGGCTACACAGTTAGTTTATTTGGTAATTGGAAACCGAAACACAACATAAAAGTTCAGAAAATATTCCCAAAAGAAACAGCTAATTAAGAAAAACAACGAGGAAGTCCCTGAAGTTTATAAATACCTAAAGAAACAAACAAATCTTGGACTATTGAAGAGTTAAACAAATAGTTATAATGATCTTTATAGTAACATTTGTAAAGCTCTATTTATACGAAAGTTTTCATTTCAAATTTTCCTTAAAAAATTCCCTTTGCACGCTGTATAAGCTCTGTCTAACTCTACATTTTACAGGGTATATATTAATATCAAAGATTCCCTTTACACTCTACACAAACTCTGCCTAACCCTACGTTTTACAGGGTATACTCCAACTGTAAACGTAGCCGAGCAAATTTCAGCATTACGGTTCAAAAGTCATGACTTCGGCCAACATGCACCAGTTGTGTTTTCAGCTGGTTTTTTAGCTTTGTTTTTACTCCAGTCAGCCACACCCACGCCCCACGTTTTGGCTGCGATTTGAAAGTGTTTTGCCCGCGATTGTACAACTGCAGCCAGACTAACCCACGCAGCGAGCACGACGTGGAGGTAAAAGCCTCCTGCACTTAAGTTGGTCTGCATTTGGCCAGAATCTAGCCAGACTACTTTTCATTTAAAACAAACAAACGAACGGGCAAAACACACACACACACGGCTAACATTTTGTCCGACTTGGCTTAATTCGCAGCGACTGCAATGGGGTGACTCATGTGCGCAGTGTCTCTGAGATCGGACACGCCTTTTAATGAAGAAACCGAATAAAACTGCAGAAATTCCGATTTGCATAATTAGAGACTGTCATCGAGAGGAGGGGAGAGACGTTGGGGGGAGCAACACATGAGTAATGCGTGCGAGAAACAGTGGAGTGGCAAGTTTGTTGCCTAAGTCTTTATCGACTGCGAGTGCCGTTAGCTGCTTGTTAGCCAAGCCAACTGTAAATCGATATTGCTGCCAAAAAAAAAGACAGAAATAAAGAAGAAGAAGAAGAAGAGTGTGGCTAAAACATTGTAAGTTCTGCGATCGGTTGAATGAACTTTCTGCTCTCTTCCTCACTCTCTTCTGCGCATTTTGCGTGCTTTTCTCTCTTTCTCTTTTTGCCTCTGTTCTCTTCGATCTGGCAGCGATTATAAATCAATTATGGCCTCAGCTTCGCAGTTCGTGAACCTTTGCAATTTAAGATCAAAAACGGTGCGTCATCTATGGAAATGAAGCGCGTTGAGTTTTCCCATCGATCTGGCAGATGATGCCACACAATGATGTTGCAAGCGCAATTCACTTTTCAAGTGAGAAACAGAAACAAAAAACAGAGCAAGCAGCAACAATAAAATAAAAACTAAAAACAGAAACACACACACACACTTGAAATTGTTTCTCGACGCATTCCGCTTTTGCCTCAAGGTCATCCGCGTCGCTGTTGTTGTTGTTGCTGCTGCTGTTGTTATATAAACGAGTTAAGTTCATTATGGCCAAGAAGTGGCGTATAAGTGTAGCCAAACAGGTCTCGCCTCTTTGCCTTTTAATTATTGAAATTTTCGACTGTGTTGGCGTCATAATTCCCCCTCCCTCTCCCCCTCCCCCTCGTTCTGCTACTACCCACACAGTAAACGATCTTCAAGAGAACTTGGAAACGGGTGTCTTATTTTGATTTCTGGTTCTATTGCCCACAATTATTCACAACAACAGAAAAGGTGTTGCAGTTGGAAAATATTTTGATGGTTAACAACCGCAAATTAACCAATTAGAAGGCGATGCATCACAGCTCGGGAAACATACGTATCGTCCATTCAAGTGCCCCAAAACCCCTGGCTGATGATGCAAGTAGCCCGTCTCCCTCTCCCGCTCTCTCTCCCTCCATCCACCTTCTCCCCTTGTTGGCTCTGCTCGAATGTCTATCAATCAAATTTTCTAATTGCTTCTTTAGACGCCAACACACAAAAGCCAAGAGAACAACAACAACAACAGCAACGGCGGCAACAACACCATCTCAACAATAACAACAACAATCGGAACGCCAAGTCATAATTATGGTTAAGGCCTTTCCGCCAAGTGCTAAAAGTTAGACAAGCTTTTTGTTGTATGTTCCATTGCAGCCAATACCGAGTCTATACTCGTATACGACCCCGATGCGAGAGATGATTAATATTATTTCCAGACAAGCCACACACAACAACAACATTTCCAATTAGCAACTGATGCCAGTACTTAGCATCATGTGGGCGAGGCCCGCATGGAAATTTCATTCTCTAAGCTGCTTCAGAGGGCGGGCAAGCCATTCTTAAAGCTGTGTGCTTAAAGCTCTGCAAGCACACTCTTTCCTTTTCTCTTTTTCTCAATATATCTTTTGTACAATTAAGTGAATATTTATCAAGTAGATATACATAGTTCTTTTGTGTTCACAAAATGTGTTTTCAGCTTATTTAAAACTAAGTAAACGGTCACCCTGTTGTGTTGCAATCCTATTCTCTTTAATTCGATCATTTCTTTTTTGCCATATCGATTACATTACAGCGTTGCCACATTGCTATGCATTGTTATGGCTATTTGTGGTCACAGTAAGCTACAGGTTAATTGCAATTTATTTAAATACTAAATAAAGTGTTGCCACAGTAACTTTTTTTTATTGAATATATATTATAAAATATAAAGCTGCACGCTGTTTGCTATGTTTTTGGAAACTTTGCAATAGAAAAAGCTAAAAAAAATAGCTCAATTTGAGTGTAAATAAGTTTATTTTGAAGCTGTCTAACTGTTGACTAAATATTCCCTCTATCTATATATATGTTTATATAGGTTTTTGTATGTATAGGTAAATAAATGTGTATTTTTGTATTACCGAAGTGACCCCTCAAAAAACTTTGCTTAAATCTTTTTCCGACCATACGTTTCCATTGCAACCAACAAAGCCGCGCAACTGTCTCTCGTTCTAGCACCTCAGTTCTAATAGGCATTTCCCCTCGAGTTGTCTCTTCTTGGTATTCTGCCACTGTACGTTTTCCTGTGCGTTTCCCGCCGCTTGCCGCTGACACATTAAAATTGAAAGAAATTAAACATGCCGCACATGCAACAGGCAGCACAAAGCGGATGTCCGTGACGAGGCTATAGTGGTCATGCCTATATAATATATGGCCTAAGCGCATATAAGTCATGTCTCTGTACAGCACAGTGGGCACTTGTGGCATGCCACACAGCTGCGTCATGCAAGCTAATAAGGCCGCTGTCGCTTGCCGATGCATTGTCGCATCTCCATATTTGTTAGATCAGCAGCAGATGATGACGATGACAGGATGATGTAACTGCGAACTTGGCAGCATGCGACAACCAATTTCGGACAAACCGACCGGGGGATCTAACCTTGAGAAACAGGTTCAACGCACATCGCACCGAGATCGGAAACTCTCGGACAGGAAAACGCAAGAAAAAAAGAAAAAAAGCTAAAAAAAAAAACGAAAACCCGCGAGTTGAGTAAAATTCATTACGCTCGCGATTTGCGCATATATGTACGAACAAAATTTCTTGATATATTTCGAACGAGTCGCGGCGAACCGGTTCCGTGGACCGCCGCCTCGGACGATTTATGAAGTCATCTTTTGTGGCGTTTTGGCTTAGCTTGCAATTTTGCAAACTGATGGCGACGGCGGCACATCAAAAATCCCATTTCCAGCGCCATATTGAAAGGGGTACGCAAAGTAAATGAAGTCTATTTCATCCGAAGAAACCAACAACAACAGCAAACGAAGCGAACTCACCTCAGTTATGTGGCTTTGTTTTATAAGTGTTATACAAGTATAACAGACTTTGTTTTGATGTGGACAGTGTGTGTGTGGAAATATTTTTATATATTTAACAATTTATCATTCACATTCATTCACTTTATTCGTTTATTTCTTTGTGTATATTTTGCTTTTGCATTTTCTCGCCTTATCTAGCCGAATTTGCATTAATTTAATTTAGCCAACTTCCTCTTTGACGTTTTACATATGTATTCCGGCGTGGAGTGGGGGAAGTGCAGCTTAGCTGGCGGGTAAAAACAAAGAAAGAGGCGATAAACAATGCCGCCAGACTGGAAAACCCAAGCGAAGCGAAAGAAAAACTAAAAATAAAGCTGCAAACTCTTGAGCAAAAGAGCGCGTCTTTAAGAGCGGCGCAAAGAGAAGCCGCGACTCGCAGGAGTTTGGCTATAGCTTAATTTCTCAACTTTGGCCGGGGAAAAAAGGCTAAACACTAAGTGACTTAGGCAACGAACTTGCGGTCACACAATTTTCACAATCACAAATCACAATCGCATCCCCTTCCGAAAACGAAACGAAAACAAAAACATTAATCGTGATGAACCCACGAAATTGTCCGTTAGTTAAGCCGCTCTGGCCAAGGGCAACAACAATCAAAACTGAAGTGAATAACGTGAATAAAGGCGAATAAAGTCGAATAAGCGACAAACATCTCAACAATTTCTTTTGTAGCAGCGCGTCAAATGCGTTTGCACGATCGCCCGCCCCCCAAGTCCAATCCAATTAGAGTCATTTCATGCTACGATATCCGTGCTATATAGACATGCTATATAGCTATATAACTTCTAACACGTACATGCTTCTTTCTCATCTGTGATCCCCGACGACGACGACGACGACGATCAGTTGGAACAACTTGGAACAGCAAAACGCGCGCGACGTTGCTTGTCTCTCTGTGTGTGTGTGCGCGAGCGAACTTGTGTGTGCGTGTGTGTGTGTGTGTACGTTTGTGTACGTGCGCGTACGTGTTGCGCGCTTTGGATGTGTCTCGCACACCGATCTGGCCAAGACTGACTGCCGCAGCGACTTGAGTGCGGCCCAAACAGACAACCGGTCTAAAGTCGAAGCGCTCGGAGTCTTTCGGAGTCGACGTCGTCGGAGTTATTGGCGAGACGCTCTTGCTGGCGCCGCGCTCTTCAGCCGAGCAAGTACAAGTATAAGTGAGTGTATAATAAGTGTATGTGTGTGTCTGTGTGTGTGAGGCAGATTTTCAGCAACTTGCGGCAACTGAAGGTGGCCCACACCGGTTGCACTTGAGCCCTGCGCCACGCTCGACTGACGCTCTTTTCTCACCTACAGTCGAGAGATTCTTCGCTACCTCTCCGACTTCCAGCTTCGAGCTGGTCAACTTGCACGTATTCCCCGTATTCCCCAAACCCTTCTGTCGGATCCCGTCATGCCTGGGCAACGCCACTAACTAAGCACGCTTCCATTCCGAATCTCTTTGCGAAGTTCTACACACACAAATCTTAAGTGATGTGTGGGCCGTCAACTGGAATGCTTTGATGACGCCATATACGAGATCGCCAGAGATCGCACAATGTGCTCTGTGGGCTCTGTCACTATGCTAACCATGTAGCATGTTTGTTTGCCTGGAAATAAATGAATCTCGCAAGTTGCATTTACATTTTTCCTCACTGCTCAGGTAGAAGGAATACAAAGAACCTCTTCGAACTGTTGTTGTTGTAGCCTTGACTGGGGTCTCTCTCGTCTCTGTTGTTGACGTTTCCTATTAACTTGCGCATCTCTATTTATGTTTTTAGTTATACCAATATTTATGATTATCATGCGTGTTCTCTTGCCAAGGGACGTGCGGGAATGCACAAGGCGAAGACGTGCGCACATCTCAGGCAACTGACTTCTGTACATGACTGAGGGAGCTGAAGTTCTCCGGACACGTTTCCATAACAATCATCTTTAAGTTGATAAAATATTGGTAACAATAAATTGGAATCATAATTGAAAATTGTGTCTATTTGTTTCTAAGTGTTTCCCTTCTTTTTGAACACGGATCACTTAACTTCATTGTTTTACTACAGTCACTGATATAACGAAGTTAACTGGGGTATTTGGGATTCATTTCCATAAACAATACCATTAAGGTGAACAAAGTCAAGTCTAGAATTCTCTGTAATTTGCATGAGTAGGAAAATTTGCAATATTATTATGTGGAAATCATCAAACTTTGTTATATCTTTTACGACTACTGCTATTTTTGATCTGCCAGAAGAGTCTATTCGATTGGTTGGGACTGTCTTTCCCTTTTCTTCAGGTATAAATGTTTAAATTTGATTATATTACCGGTATTACGGATAGTTAGGTTTCATGTTTTTACAAGCCGGCCTTAATATTAACGGCATATAAGTATAAAGTTATTTTAAGTTAATATAAAGCTCACTGTATTTTGTACCCCTAAGATGTTCCCATTTGTTCAAAACTCTTAATCATTAATCTTGCTTGTATTTCCAGCATTTTGGCAAATTATTACGCGCTGTAAATCACTCAACCCGCAACATGTCTGGCACTTAAATATTCTCGAAGCCGAATCAGTGATTCAGAGACTGTATCTCAAGTGAATTACATCACAGAGAACTGCCAAAAGTGTCTCGAGATTTGCATAGATATTAAGAGATTCAGCAACCCACGCTGAGTACATTTTTGGCAACTCAGACGCAAAGCGAGGGAAAGAGATAGGTAGATGGATCTAGAGGCGGCCCACGCAGTGTGTCAAGTCAATGGACAAGTTCACAAGACAAAGCTGACAAGTTCATAAATCTACAAGTCGATGGCCTTAGCAACAGCAACAACAACAACAACATGAAGAGCCAAGGGATACAAGAGGGAAAACAACCCCAAGGCAGCACGTACGATGTGGGTGGGAGGCATATATCCCTTTGAGGAACTACTAGCCAAGGTAGCCAAGGGTAACTGAACTCTCCGACATATTTATTTACTTGTCGGCATTGAGTTTTAATTCAAAAATATACCCACAATCCAACTGCAAGCTGAGTTGAGCTTGCCGTTGAGACAATTCAAATTTGTTTTAAAATTCATCGTTTGTAAATGGTTTATTAGATTGCAATTGAAATTACCGTACAACGAACCAGTTTACCTCTAATACCAATACAAATTCCCACACCGAGGGGAACAACATGACCGAGATTTTGTCGCGCGAGAAGGAACTTTTCAAAATGAATCAGGAGCTTAATCAAATGAGTTTGAGTCCCACCCAGCATGATGGTAATCGTTTGGGCCAGAGCGTGACGCAATCACGCTACAGCACCTATCTCAAGCAGAAGGGACCCAGTACGTTGTTGAGGAAGAAGCACGCCGTCGATATGACGTCGGTCAAGGCGTGCATGGCACGCGGTGGCCTAAGGTCGCGTGGTATCTGCAAGTCTCCGCCCAAGAGTCCACCCACATCGCCATTCAGTCAGTCGCTGGCATCACCACGTCTTGCCAAGGGCGGCATGACGCTGCTGTCGCAATCGGCCAAAGGTACCAAGCCGTTGGCAACGGATCGGCGACACTGGGACGGCGATGCCGACTTAAAGTCGGTCAACAAAATGCATGGCAAGCCACCGCAGCCTGGACGCACCGATACCGGCATCCAGCACAGAACCTCCCACAGGACAGCCACGTTTGTAAAGTATCACAATCCGAATTTCAAGCAGAGTCCCTCATTGGATATGTTACTGCAGCAGGAAGCCGACCATGAGTCGACTCAGCAGAAGCCCCATCAGCAGAAGCAGCAACAGCAGCAGCAGCAATCACAGCAGCAGCAGTCACAGCAGCACCAGCAACATGTGAGTGATGTGGAGCCGACACGGCCAAGCACGACCTTGGTAAACGGACAGAACAAGAAGCAGTTGACGCAGGAGAACTTCATAAGGTATGAGATCAGTGAAAAATATATGTATATAGAACTTTGTAACACCCCTTCTCTGTATTCCACAGATTCCTGAAAGCAAAGGTGGCCATTTTGGAGGAGGATCACGCGCAGATCACCCAGGACATGGCAGCGCAGCGCGAAAGACTGGAGACCTCAATGGAAGCACTGCGCAAGACTGAAGCCCAGCGAGATCAGGCGGTCAGCTCGAACAGCAGGCTCACGGAGCAGCTGGAGAGACTCGAACAGCAGGCTGAGGAAGCTAATCATCGGCAAAAGGATTACCAACAGCAGCACACGAATCAACAGCGCGAGCTGGATCAACTCAAGCGTGAAATGAAGTTGATTAAGCAGATGAACATCAATTTGGAGAGTCGCTTGGCGCGCGCCAATGAAGAAGGCCGAGGCACATCGTAAGCAGTGGGAACAGCACAATGTCGATCAACGGGATGAACAGAATAGTTTTCGTAAGGAGATCAAGGTGCGAGAGAATCGCATCAGGGCATTGAAGAAGCAGCGGGCTGACCTCCTCCATGCCTACAAGAAGCAACTCTATATGATCGACAATCTGAAACGACAGAATTGTTGTGTGGAGCAGGCAGTGGCCATTGGCTTTGGCGAGAAGGAGTTCAATAAGGTGCTCGAGTGGAACAGTAGTATCTAGTAACCGCAATATCCAGGAGTAATTTTCTTTTTTTTTTTTTTGATTATGTGAATGTACAAATTAAATTCTTATCCCGCCACTCAGCCAACTCCCTCAAGCAATTTCATTTTCAATTACAACCTAAGTAATTCAATAAGGCACAGGACGAGGGTTGCTCCCTGTGTCCTGTCCTGTGCATGGTGTGTAGTATAAAAGCACCTGTTGCTGCCACCAGAAGTCACAGAACAGTTCCACACTTCGAACGCACAACACCAGCAGCTTCCCTTCACTCGCACACACTGTCCACGAGCAATAAAGACTGCAGCATGGCCGCTCTAAGATGCACAATCACCCTTCTCCTGGTCACCATCATTGTGGCTGCCATTCTGTTGCGCAGCAGCGAGGCAGCCTACCGGAAGCCGCCCTTCAATGGCAGCATCTTTGGCAAGCGCAATGGCCTGGGTAAGTGCGAATCCTGTCGAGCATTGGCCACCAAATGACTCTCTCCGTCTCGTTCTCTCTGTCTCTCTTCTTACTTAGACTATGACAACGCCAAGGCAATGAGCGCCGTTTGCGAGGTGGCCGTGGAGGCGTGTCAAGGCTGGTTTCCACAGAACGACAGCAAATAGGAGCACGCCCTGAGAATGCACATTTTGGGACTGATCTTAAGCATACGCCAAGTCATGAAGCACACTAACACTAATCCATCTAACTATCCTAGTTTTGGTTGCTGCAACTGCCCAAGCACCACCAGCGCGTTTAACTGAACTGAAAGACGTTACTAAGATATCGAAAAAGCATGTATAAAATGTATTAGTTAAGTCGTCCATACACATACATATACATATATATATATATATATACACATACATATACTTAAAACCTTACACAATACATACTCAATAAACTAAAGAGCAATGCACTTTATCCTGATTTTTCATTGTAGTGTTCTATAGGTAAAAATACCCTGCATCACGCGCACTCTTGAGATACATTTATCGGTTTACAATTAGTTAGGGAATACAGTTTAAATATGGTGCAAGCAAGCACTACGCCAATACAATTTCCGTATTTCATATCTTACTAACTACAATAAAATAAAATATATCTGTAGTGTATCCGGAGTCAACGGCGTCGACGCTGCCGCAGCTCGTTTATATGCTTCCGCAGGTATGTCATGTAATCCACCATGGACGAGGTGAGTGCCTGTAGTGAAATGAACATTAATAATACAACATAATTTCTTTTCCCTCTCATTTTACTCACTGCATCCAGCACATAGCGCGGTATATAGCCTTTCAAATCCAAGCACAGCACCCACTCCAGTATACAGCTATCCGACTTGCCAATGATTTCTCGAAATGCAAATCCGGATACAATGTTTTCGCCTCTGTGAACGTAAAAGAAAGGTGAGTTTGTGTGGCCTATATTTCTAAATATCCTAGCTCACCTTGTGTATTTCGTTGTGGCTGGAACCGCAGGATATTCCACACTGATTGCCGAGCTTAGCCATACTTTATTCTTGGTTTTACCCACCATCGAGTCGGGCAGTGTTAGTGTATCTTTCACAGTGATCTGTGCCTGATCCACTTCTTCTTTCGCATCCACGAACTCATCATCCAGCGGCGGTGGTTCAACATTAAAATTCAAGGCAGCACCTAAACTCTTGGCGCCAAGACTTTTGCTCAACGTATCGTAGGGAGTTGTTGGCGCTGTCGCCGCTCCTGTTGCACTCGTTTCCACTTGCTGCTGCAACGAGCTACGGCCGAAGAGCTTTGTACGATAGCTGCCAACACTGCCGGGTTGTGGTGTCGTCTCCGATTCGTTGTCCGACAACGTTGTGACGCTGCCTCCGCACGAACGATTAAGTGAGTTGTCGTCCTCATCGTCGGAGCTCAGCTTGGCCGCCTCATCGTCGTCGCAGATTTTTCCATTATTAAACAACCGGCACGAACGCAGATTGACAAAGTCGCGGCTCTTTACCATGCCGCCACCGCCGCCGATCGACACTTGATAAGTAATGTCCGTATAGGAGTTGATTTTCTATAACATAAATTGCAAGTATTAATTAATTTAATCTTTCTAATGTTATGCCTTGACTTACGCGAACTATCTTTGACTCCAACAGCGCGGGATTCCACTTGGGCACATCCTCGATGCGGTAGAACAGTTCCTCCATGAGTGCCTTAGCCGGATACTTCAGTCTCGCCGTCAGTTTGTATATTTTTCCAATTTTATCACGCTGTGTGCTGTGAATGGTGTCACCCTTGGGCGTTACCTTCTCCACCTTCCAATCGGTAGACTCAATTAGCTCGTATGCCTTGCAAAGGCAATCCAAGCCCATTTGATTGTATTGCGCGTCCTGCAAAGGAGAAACAAAGTTGAGAATCAGTCAATACACTCAAGATGGGCATTTTGAACTACCGTCAACATTATAGTAGTCTGCTTGATACCTGGACATCATCTTTTATAGATGTTTCAACTGAACAATTGTTTTATTCAAGAGTTCTCTTTAGTATGCGCATTCATTTACCTGTTCATCTTCTTCGTCCGAGTGATGCTCTGTGTCCAAGGGCGAGTAGAAATTTGTGACGCTTTGGGAATTACGTTCAGGTTGGCTCAAGATCGTTGGATGTGCCAATCGATCGTTTGTTGTACGATCGTTTGCGTTGACAGCTGCGAAAGACAATATACATATGTTAATAAAGATATAGATTTTATAACAATTCGATTCTTACAAGTAAAATAACGTCGCGCATGCTGCTCTTGTGGTATAACCCGACAGTCCAGGAACCAAGCCTCGCCCCAGGCCAGAATGAATGAAGTTATGATGAGTATAACCTCGAATACTTGCTGTTTGGAGTGCACCCACTACGGAAAAGGAGTTAATTATAGTTTCTTCAACTGCTAATTCGATCTGTCTTAACTTACATCGTAGAAAAAAACTTTAGAGATGAGAAATACACATGACGCGCTGGTAGACAGCTGAAATAGGAAATGATTCGTTGGTTAAGACAGCACTAAAGTGAATAATCAATCAGTGAATGCTACAATCACTTACCGCTATAATGGACCAATGATTTATGTATAGCATGGCATAGAAGAAAATTAAAACTATGAAACGGCAGAGAGCGGTGGCAACCACATCGAAAAGAGATGTGTAAATTGTATATTGTATAACTTGTTTCTGAAAAGCCTGGAATATATTGTCGCCTCCGATCTACAAAGAACTTAGGGTATTAGCAGACAGTCTTTATAACGAGAGACACAAATATACATACCACAATGCAAATTAACCAGAGCAGCGAAACGAACACCAAGTCGAATGTGACAAAGAGGCAAAAGAAGCGACGCACCACCGACATGCGTCCATCCTGCATATACCCGCCTAGGAATTCCTCAGTAAACAGATTGATGGAATGCGGTCGCGCTGTGTGAATCGACATTGATAATTATATTAATTACATATAAGGGTGTCATTTATAAAGCACTTGAACTTGAAGAGAGAGTGAGAGTGGCGGGAGAGAGGGAGACGCTGGACAAAAGAGGGCAGGGAGGTAACTTACACATATCGTAGGGCATGTGGTATGCGTTGCCATGCCGAGCATTCGTTATGAGGAGCTGGGCGGCGCTGCGTACGTCATCTGAATCATTCTGGGACATGGTTGATTTCGACTTTCACCAGCTTAAGCAGTTAGCTCATTTTATTTATATGTCTAATTACCTAAAAAACATAAAACAATTAACAATTGTTTGTTAATGTCAACAATATTGGTTATCAGTAAACAAAGCCAATACCATAAAACCAACTGTCGTCGATAAGAGCGCCAAAAAGCAAAACCAATGAATGACTAATCGCAATGCGTGTGCAGTGTTTCCTCGCAATTTCTCTATGTTTGTTGCTGATAAGGCATTTTAATCGTATTCACCCAAATTCATACATAAATTAATGTAGTATCATTACTTTTTATTGCATTATCACCTCGACTTGACCCAATTAAATGCCACACTTCACAAACTTAAGGATCTTACGTCGTGTTATAGTTTGCTGATAAGCAATTTTTATTAATATATGTATTCATTGCTCTTCATTACCCTTTGTTTTGTTTTTCTTGATCAAACATATTCAGTCAGTGAAGTTGACACCCGCACACACAATCAAAACAAAGCGCAGTGTTTACACACGCATATTTACCTTCGTAAATCAGTGCACTTTCACTTATTGTTAAATCTAAATTATAATAGTAATAAAATTACTGTTCTTATTATTGCAATTGGAAATTATTAGTTGCTGCAACGGGATTAGACGGAAGCAAACTTTGCTGAGAGTGCATAAACAGCTGATCAATGTGACCGTGCATTGACTGATGTATAAATACCAAAAAGAAATACTGCACTGGGCATTAATACTATTTTCAAATAATCAAAACGTTTATTTTGCTACTTCAATTAATTGCTTAAATGTATTGAAATGATTTTTATATCATCGTATGGTTTGTCTGTTTTGGGATTTGCCTTCGAGTTACAGATATTTAAGACCACCTCCATGCCTCGAAACACGCGACCGAATACGGTGTGCTTGTTGTCCAGCCACGGCTAAAAGAAAATGTTATTAATAAAACAAAGAAAGAATAAAATAGATTGACTCTTACCGTTGGCAAAACAGTTATAAAAAACTGACTTCCATTCGTATTTGGACCCGCATTCGCCATGCTCACAGTATAAGGCCGATCATGCTTTAGACTTGGTACAAATTCATCTTTAAAGTCGCTGCCCCATATGGACTTTCCACCCGTACCGGTGCCAGTTGGGTCACCTGTCTGCACCATGAATCCCTTGATGACGCGATGGAAAATATGTCCGTTGTAGTAACTATGTTATAAATAAAAGTTGTACATGACTGTCCATTCAAAACGTTAAAACGTTCTTGTAAGAATTTACCCATTCTTTGCATGCACGCAAAAGTTCTCCACAGTCTTCGGCACTTCCTTGAAGAATAGTTTTATATGAATATCCCCCTTGGTAGTGTGAAGAACAACATTCTCGTAGATACGTTGGATAACTATAAATGAGTGAACAATTTATGACAATTATAGAAGATAGAAATCAAAAAAATTATAAATCAAATAACCTTCATCTTTACAGTGTTAGCGTGTTAAAGAAAATATACAAGGTTAGTAATACTTAATTAACGGTTAGCAACAGGAGCTGCGAGTAAATACCTTGAGACTCAGGCACGGCAATAATATCTTCTTTCGATGGCTTTTCATTGAAAATGTCACGATCAACGTCTTGCAGATCCGATGGCAGGCGCCTGCTATACAGGTAAAAGCGGTTCTTCCTGTAAAGAGAAAAATTATATATTTATTATCACTTTAAATAAAAGTCTGATTAACTTACTTGTAGGCTGTGCAAAATGCTGTGGGATCATTAAGTAGATTTTGCAACGCAGGATTCTCGCTGGCCTCCTGCTCCAACGTTATTGCCGCCTTTTGTCGCTTGATTCTGCCTTGGAACAGTGCCACTTGCAATGGACGAATATTATCAGTTTTACCCAGAATAGTTACACAACGATTAGTGACCACATTGATAACTTTGATGCCCAACATTGTGGGATACAGTAGAAAGTTTCCTGTGCTGTCGAATAGAATGTTTAGCGTAGCATTTTGTGCAGTCTTTTCCAAGTCTCGTTCAGCTGCCATTCTACAATAATTGTTTATTAAATAATTTTTCTTCATTATTATCCATTGATAATATACCTTCTACCGAATTCCATGTTTGGCAATGCATGAGGCGTCTGCTGCATCTGCGTGTACGTGGTAAGTGCTTCATCGAAGACTCGTATCATTTTTCCCGAATTAAATTGAAATACGCGCACTTTCCGATCTGTTGAAATGGCCGCAAATCGTTTTCCATCCGGAGTTGCTGCCAGACCAGTTACTAATGTTTTATTCTTAGCAAACTCAAATAGGCCTGGTGATTAACAATAATATAATGTAATATAAAGATTTATATAGGATAATAAAGATTGGAATTTCTATTTACTTGTGTCCAGTTTTGATTCAAAGTTGACTAAGCGTTGAGGAAATTTATAATCGTACTTCGAATTTTGCCAGTACTCCAATATACCATTACGATCCACAGAAATAACCGTTTCCATTGCCTGATTAAAGCACATAGCCACAACTGGTGCCAGGTGCAATTTATCCAACGTGTAAAGGACGTCACCACCACTTTGACCATCATAAATGTGTATACTATTACTCTCCGAGTCAGTTCTACGGATGATCAACGAGATTAGCAATGTAATAAAGATAAATAAACTAAACAACTTACATGGCCAGTCCCTGCATAGCATCTGCCGGCGAGTTAATCCATTCGCTACAAAGAGGCGTGTATCCCAAACGTATTATATTGATCATATCAAAGTTGACCACATCGAATACTTTTGCCGTTTGATCGGCTGCCGCCGAGCAGAGCAAGGTGCCGCTGCTGTTTGTTGACAGCGATTTGACGGGCACCAAGTGACTCCGAAAATGCTTCACGAACTCAATGCCCAGATCCATTTTCTTCCAGAACTTGATGTGCCCATCTATACTGGCGGTCACCACGAATTCCGTTTTCGTGCTCACCAAATGTGTGATGACGTCGCGGTGCATGTAACTACGTTCATAGCTTTCGGCATTTGGCAGATTCTCCAAATAGATTTGTTCATAGGGCAGAACTGAGTGTAAATGTGAAATTGGTTATTGTTTTTTTGTGAATAAATGGTCATTATATTTCATTTATTTACCTTTCTTTTTCTTAGCCGGCACTGCCGCGCTTTGCTCTGAGGGAAGCGGACCAATCCAGCCGTCATTTTCACCCTCCTCATCTGCTTCCACGCGCTGTGCATCTGTAGCAACTTCAGGTTCTGTTTCATCACTGGGCGCAGAGCGTTTCAAGTCCACTTTATCATTTTCTTCACTCATTTTCCGCAAATAATATTTTTATAAACAAACCCAAAACAAAGCGTGCAAAACTATCACAGTCGAAATTCGATAAATGCAATATTGCAATATATCGATTGCGAAACTTGAAGAACAGCTGTCCGTCTTCGCTGCGAATGACAATTTGCGCAATTTGTCGCAATTCACACAAATTGAAAACATAACAAGCCACAGATTTAAACAACCTCAAAAAATCTGTATATATACAGAATTGTAAATAAAGTATGCAAAAGACCAGCGAAGAAGATAAGTCGCAAAGCAGCCAGATTGCGTCCAAGCCACGAAAGGATGCAGACGATGCTGGTGGCGGCGGCAGCAGTGGCACCAGTGGCGGTAGCGCCAATCGCATCATTGTAAATGCAGCGCTCGGAGAGACAGAGACACGCATACGAATCAATAAATGGCGCGTACGCGAAGGACAAAATGTTTCTGTGGCACAAATTCTGTTCTTATACCAGCAGCTTGGCGAGGATGGTAAGCCTGTAAAGCAGAACGACTCCTTGGTACAAAAATATAAGTCAAATCGAGCTGGTGTGGTTAAAAAGCGGCTCCGCAAGGAAGGTGAAATTGTGATAAAAGGGTGAGTTTTTCTTCCTCTTATTCGGTTTGGTGTAGGAGGTGGGCGGGCGGTCGGTGGGTGGAATGCAATTATGCACGTCAAAGCGAGCGTATACATAAAATGTAAGCTTTTGTTTTCTTATTATGCTCTCTCTATCTCTCTCTCTCCCCCTCACTTCTCTTCTCATGCATAGAGATGCGCTTTTGGAGCTATCCGCATGCATACACACCACTGTCATCAAGGACATGTGCGCAGATTGCGGCGCAGATTTGCGCCAGAACGATAATGTAAGTATAATAAATAAACGAAGTCGTAAAGTTGAGTACTGTATTGTATTAATTATTTTATTATTCAATAGGGTCAAACATCTGAGGCGTCGGTTCCCATGGTGCATACAATGCCGGACCTAAAGGTTACCCAGAAACTGGCTCAAAAGTTAGGTCACGATGACACTCGCCGCCTGCTCGCCGATCGTAAACTGGTGCTGTTGGTGGATCTCGATCAGACAGTTATACATACAACCAATGATTCGGTTCCCGATAATATAAAAGGCATCTATCATTTCCAACTGTACGGCCCACAATCACCCTGGTATCATACGCGTCTGCGTCCAGGAACCGCCAAGTTCTTGGAGAACATGTCACAGCTCTACGAGCTGCATATTTGTACCTTTGGGGCTCGCAACTATGCACATATGATTGCCCAACTACTCGATCCGGATGGCAAGTTCTTTTCCCACAGAATTCTATCGCGCGATGAATGCTTCAATGCCACCAGCAAGACAGACAACTTAAAGTGAGTTTCCTTTGTTTATATAGATAATGTATTTAGAAATTATAACTGACTACTATGTCTTGTAGGGCTCTTTTTCCCAACGGTGATTCAATGGTTTGCATTATCGATGATCGTGAGGATGTCTGGAATATGGCATCGAATTTGATACAAGTGAAACCTTATCACTTCTTTCAACACACTGGCGACATCAATGCACCGCCAGGCTTGTCCAAGCATGAACTAGACGGCGAGGGCGTAGATTTCAAAGGTAGGAACAGCATTAAACCCTTTCAATCCTTTTTTAATTGTCTTCTTTTGTTTGACCCGCAGAAATTGACAAAATAACCGAAAAGAAGCCAGTGGAGGGTGCGGCTAAGGAATCGGAGAAGCCTGAGGAAACCGATGCTGACAAGGGCGACAATACAGTTTCAAGCACAAGTAAGGATGAAGAGTCTGTAGATGTATTTGAACTAGAAACAAGCGAAACAAAAGAGGTGGATACTCCTAAGAGCGCCAGTACCTCCGAAATTGAAGAGTCCTGTGTAAATAGCGTTGATAAATTGAATGGGAAAACTGGTGGCGAAGAGGTGGATGATAACTCATCAGGTTTGCAGGAGCAAGATGAGGAGGTGAACAGCCCGAAGCAAGCAAGCGACACCGATGACATTAATGTCACCGATGATCTTCCTGCGGATAATGCGAAAGTCAGTAACATCAAAACAGATAAATCTCCGCCCAAGAAAGAGGATGATGAAAGCATTGCTTCATCAACAAGCGGCGATGATAGACGCGGCCCCGAGGCCGAGGAAGACAGTGCGCAGGGTAGCGACGATGTGGCCACAACATCACAGAGCTCAAATCCAAACGTCAAAATAACTAACGACGGGCAGAAACAAATCGAAATCGAGGATCCTGATGATTATCTTCTGTATCTGGAGGTCATTTTGCGCAACATACACAAGCGTTTCTATGCCATTTACGATGAGACTACAGAAATACCTGATCTCAAGATTATTGTACCGAAAATCCGCTGCGAGGTGCTGCGTGGACAAAATCTAGTCTTTTCCGGCTTGGTGCCGACACAAATGAAATTGGAGCAGTCGCGGGCGTATTTTATTGCTAAGAGTTTGGGTGCCGAAGTGCAGTCGAACATCAACAAGGACATAACACACCTGGTGGCCGTCAATGCCGGCACTTACAAAGTAAACGCGGCAAAAAGGAGCCCAACATCAAGGTGGTCAATGCCAACTGGTTATGGGCATGCGCCGAGCGCTGGGAACATGTTGAAGAGCGTCTATTCCCATTGGATCGCAAGGTGCGCAACAAAGGCAGACAGCCGCCAGCTCATTGCCATAGTCCCGAGCATGTGGTCAACTACAATGAGAGGTCAGAGATCTCGCCATCGAGCAGTATGCAGCAGGAGCAGGGTGGAAATTTCCGTGAAACGCTTAATCCGTTGCTGGTGTTCACTAACGCCGACATTGCCGACATGAACAAGGACTACGAGACATTCTTCGAATCCGATTCATCGAGCGATGAGGGACCCGTCAACTTTGGTGAGCCAAAAAAAACGCAACCTCTTTCGATTTGTATTTACTTTATGTGTATTTGTTAAATTCAGAAAATCCCCCCATGGATAAGAAGTTACTGAAGCGCAAGCGAGAAGATGAAAGCTCTAACCGGGCACATGATTTCTTTACCCGCACTGGAGATATCATTATGGGATCACCCACTAAAGATGTTGCAGATTTCGATAAGAGTTCCAATGAGGGTGATGAGAATGAAGACGAGGAAAATGAAGAAGATGACGATGAGATGCCAAGTGCCAAGTTCCGAAGAGGTAAACCAATCAAAGATAATTGCAAGTTATTTACTCTAATTTACTATACATCTCCTGCAGGCGAAGAACTGCCTTCTGATTTGGAAATGGGATCCGATTCGAACAGCGGGGACAATCAGGAGGACGAGGACGATGGCGAATGGAATATGATGGGCGCTGCATTGGAAAGGGAATTTCTTGGTCTAGAAGATTAATTCCTCTTCGTTCGATTTTGACATAGAAAGTTAGAAATTGTTGTTAGGCTTAACAATAATGTTAAACACACTTAACACATTTTAAATGTAACTATTCTTCAGAGAGAAAATTACAACGTAATTAAATCAATTAGAGGAAGGTTTAACTTAGTAGAAACCAAACAAATCACGCGAAGCAATAACCAGAAAATTACATACAATATAGTAAGAGTTGATTGAAACACAAGTGTAACTACGAGATTATATATAAGATGCACCCACACACACTGTATGTTTTAGTAGTTAAAATGTATCTACTTTTAAACCACACACACACGTAAGCTAAGCGATTGCGTATGAAATATTCTATTTCATACACATAAACACACACACACACACGCGCATCGCACATATGTATGTTAGTAGCGTCGATTTGGCATTCATATAAATTGTGAAATGAAAATATCATATATCTCACTGTAAGTAATCGCGAACGAAAATGTAAATGTTGTTTTAAAAATAAATTCCGTTAAAACGGACTAGTAACTAGTGTCTACTTTAATATTTATCCATAATCCATGTACACACCACTTGTTGTTTATTGTTGTGTGTGTTTTTAATACAGGACAGCTTAAACAAATTATGTACATACATAATAAGAAACAAGTAACTATCATCATACATTTCTCACTAAGTAAATAAATGTACATATCTTCACCAAGCCTTGGGTCTCTGCTATGTCTTGCTCATGGTACGCTGCTCCTTGAAGCGGCTAATGCGCTTCTTTGGCGCATGTGTGTCAATGTATTTGCCCGCGGGTAGTGGCTCCGGCACAGTGGGCTCCTTTTCCACCAGATCCTGCATTACCTTTTGATAGGCACTCATGTCGCGTAAATCATCATCGATGGTACGTGGCTTTTTCTTCTTGTTTCTGTTCTTTCTTATTGGGTGCTTGGTTTGCATCCCTCTTCGAATCCTCACTTGGAGCACGAGGCTCTAATTCCACAGCCGATTTGTTGCGCAAAATCGACTCAGTCTTAGTGCTGCTTACCGGTTCTTCAACCTTTGAAGAAATCTTTGAAAACTGAAAATATATATACAATTATATAAATAAATAGATCACGAGTTATGATTTGGTATCTCACCTCAGCTCGTGGATCATTGTAAGCCGTTTCCCGGGCTTCTTCCTTAAGTATAGGTACGCGTAGTTCTTCCTCGCCCTCAAAGCTGTTCACATAAATAGGAAACTCTTGTTTGGCCTGTGTCTTCTCAAGATCTTTTTTGTACAGTTCGTAAAAATGTGCCGGGCATCCGGGAACACCGTCTTCTAGTTCTACTGGCTCTGCCACAGCACCGGAATGTTGAAAGCTTAAGTGTAGTGTATGTATTCGCCCCGTAGAAGCCTCAAGTATTTGATTGACCAAATCAAAGTCCTGTACACTTTGATTTTCCTTAACAAACTCAAGATTTTGTTCCACCTTCTGCATAATTTGTGGACTTGTCGGGGGCTTCACATCAACATCCTTTGGAGCCTGCTGCAACGGAGCATCCAACGAAATGATATCGCGCTTTGACGGCTGCTCTGGCATCTGTTTTTGTTCCAGCTGCTTTGCCTTAGATAACATTTCTGCAACAGTTTCATTGCGTCTGAACAACAATTCTTCATCGGTTTTGGCAAAAGATATACGCCGTTTCTTATTGTTAACAGTATCTGGTAAAGACTCGACTTCATCCGATTCCTCCAGCTCGATGCTTTCAGCATCATCTCTTTCAAATATCATTTCCTGTAGATCATCTTCCAGGGAGACAACCACATTCATCAGGTGTGTCAGTTCATCACTTATGAAATGTTCTTTTTGAATTTTACGCATCTTAGCTTTTATTATTTGTATCTGAGATTTCAGGAACTCTTCTTGCTCCTCTTTTGGCAACTGCACAAGCTGCTCTCTTATCATTTTCACTTCCTCTGGCTGATCGAACTCATCATCATCTGAAATATCGTTGTCCACAATGGGGTTCACAGTCCTAGCAGTTCTGCGTTTAGTTTGCGAAACTTCTGTAGGGTCCTGTTTCATGAGGTTTTTTACCATTTCCTTGGTGTTTTGAAGATTCTCCTCCGCCTCCGGATCTATTTGTTCCGCATCGTTTTTCTCCGCAGCTTCCAATTTGTCAAGTAAGTCAAATACGTCTTTATCCGTTAGAGCATCTTTATCACAGTCTTTGGTTCCTAGATCAGTAGTTCCCACAAGATCGTTGAGAGCCTGTTCATTGAAATTCTCTGGGTCCAAGCCTAGTTCCTCTATCATTTCACGCTCTTCAAGTTTTTTGAACAGATCCTCGTCTTTCAAGTGCTCTTCGCGATGAACACGTTCCTCTTGTTTCTCTTTACGCACCTTCTCTTTGTGCTCCATAATCCATTTCTTGTGCGCTTCCTCATCGTAATCCTCTACTATTTCAATCTCACCTGCATTTGGCACAGCTCCTTCCAACACTGGCTTCTCTAGATTGTTCCTGTAACATATTTGCAACTTATAAACTGCCCAGACAACAACAAACAAATTACTTACTGCCAAAGATCTGCCTCGACCTGAAGTTGCTTCAAGTGCTCTTCTGCCAGGCGCAGTCGGTGCTGACATATCTCCTTGGCCTTATGAGCCGAGCAGGCCGAAAAATATCCTTGATAGTGGCCAACAAGCAGTTCGTTTGTATGTATTAATTCGCCGGGCATTAAAGCTTTCTTTCCAAGCGGTACCATAACCTCGACAGTCAAATGTTTGGAGAACAAATCTAAGTTGCTGATTGCGGCCTCGTTGTCAGCCCTGTAGGCTTGCCAACGCTCCGTCTCATGGGCGTTCTTATCGAGTGCCTAAAATAACCAATTAAATGTATATAATCTCTAAAATTTTCAAATTGCTTGTGTTACCTGTCTTAGCACATCGTCGCGCCGCTCCATCGTTGTTTATGTATCGAACATTCTGGTTATCGATAACTTATTGATATTTTTGCGGTGTGACCAAGTAGCAAATAGAGTTTTTTTTACCTAAAAATTTTGGTATGAATATTAATAAATGAAATAAGTTGAATTAAACTGTTGATTGATTCTTATAAAAATCTCTGAAAAGAAACCAAAATGTGAAACCAAAATCATAAAATGCAACTTAACAGTTGCAACTAAACAGTTGAGTCGCAACTGTTCTATTGCAACTGTTGCGTGTGCACTCTGTATGTGCGATGCTTAGTGGTATAATATATCGTAATATGATATATAGCCTTCAAATCGTTTGTGTGTTGCGAGTTTGCTCAAGAGGAAGGCAAACAAAACATGAATAACAGGTCCGAGATAAGATAAACCCCACCATTATGCTAATTGATGCTTTATCTATTACTATCATTTAGAGCACAGGAATAACTGCAAGCAATTAGCAGTAATCAATAAGTAAACAATTGGTGTGGTTGCAATCTGATTGTTTTGCACTTTATTCAGTAATATTATTGTATTCAGCATACAAGCTCACTCATTAAAAATTAAAAAAACATACCACACGAGCGGAGTTTTGCATAGCTCAACAGATCTACAGAGGGCATGAAACGTTTTAAACGTTACACGGGGCCAATAATAACCATAAACATACATATATGTAAATCATACATATACTGTTATATTATATATAAACTGATTTAAGCTACGTTCACACGAGAGTTTCATTTCGTTTGTTGATTTTCCAGTGCTTGTGTACATTGGCATTATTGTTGTTATTGTTGGTGTGTTGGTATGGGAGAACAATTAATTACATACATACAAAATATACATAAGTAAAGCTTTCGTTTCGCGTACTTCGTCGTTGTTCCGAGATTGGCTCCGGGCTTATATATTTATTTACGTTGTGCATTCTTGGAAACTGCACCACCAGCCACGTTATTATTACCCAATGTGGGAAAGTTCGCGGTGAGCTCGTGTACCTTCTGATGGCTATCAAAGTCGGCGGCCAAAACGATTTGCTTGCAGCTGCACACTTCCAGGCTGGGCAGGGATTTGACCTGGGCGGGCGTCAGCGATTTCACGTTCTGCTTGTGCACCAAGTAAAGTTCCTATATTTAACAAAAATAAATATGTTAATACTATAAAACCACAAGTAACTCTATATATTTATAACCTGTTGTTTTCCTATATCGGGCAGCATGACTAAAAGTTCCGGGAATAAATCATAAAACCTGTCGGCCATGGCAGACTGACAGTGCTCGTAGTAGGCTTGACCTGTGCAAGATCCATCGCGAAACTTGGCCGAAAGCAGGCGAAATTCGTTAAAGGCCTCGGGTGTTTTAAGTATCTCTCGCAGCTGATCCACCAAGTTCTATAATTACCACAAGTAAATAGGGAATCGAATTCAACTTCAGTACAACTGTTTACTAACCTGGTTTCTGTTCGCTGTATCTGGTGGATCGCAGTAACTTGGGGGAGACGGAACAATGCTATAGCTGTCGCCTAGTGAACTAGTGAATGTCAGGTTGTTGGGCAGCTTTGCTACCGAGTTCACTGTGACATTGGACATAAAACCTGGTGGTGGCTTTATTGGAATTGCTCCATTGCTGATGCTGAGACCTGGTGGCGCACGAGACGTACTGGGTACATTGCCATTGGAGTTGGAGTTGTTAACATCTATTGGCAGTTGTTTCTCATTGTTATTGTTGTTGTTATTATTGTTGCTGTTATTATTGTTATTGTTCTTTTCCTTTTGCTTGTTTGCTTTGTTTGGTTTTTCTTGTTTCTCTTGATTTTCTTGATTGTTTTTCTTATCCTTTGCTTTTTTTTCCTTTTTGTTTGCTTGCTGTTGTTGTTGCTGCTGTTGATTGTTTTGATTTTTGTTGTTGTTATTGTTCAAGTTACTTCCCTTCGGCGTGGGCAAAAGTGGCGCTGGCGCTACCTTGGACTTTTTGTTATCCAATTCCCTTTGCTTCTTCTCGGACACGGGCTTCGACCAGTTCAGGGATGCTGCAGAGCCACCATTAACTTTAGTCATAGCCGCAGGCGTTGCCTTGGTGCTACTCGGACCCAGCGTGGGGAACTCTGTTGCCGTCAGCTTGGGCGCACTCTTCTTTTGCGCCTCCAAGCGTGCCTTAGCCTCGGACTCCTCCTTTTGTACCATTTGTAACTTCTGATAGGTGCTCGGATGCGCGACGGACACATAGTCATCCACAAGTGTACGATGCTTGGCCGACACATTTGTCATGGACACGCCTGAGCTGCTGGGCAACATATCTTCTTCTAGATTTCGCGCCATCTTTCCCTTGCCCTTTCCCGCTGGCAGTGCAGGGAAATCCATTTCCGGCGCTGCTTTTTTGCCCACAACATTTCCAGCTGGTCGATTTGAGACATGCAACAACATACCATTCGCTGGGGCATTTCCACGCGCAACAGTTCCACCACCACCACCAGCATTGGAAGGCTTCTTGAACGCCGCTGATACTGGCGCGGCAGACTGACCAGGCTTGCCCGTTACAATGCTGCCTCCAGCAGCGCCTCCCAAGGCCGGAAAGTTTTCTTTAGTGCGTGCTAGTCCTGAGGTGCCGCTTAGATTACGCATTGACGGTGGCGGTGCCCTAACAAGGGATACATTCGGTCCCGGTGTAATACCAGCCAACATAGGGAACTCTTCCTCGTTGCCAGCATCAATTGTGACGGGTTGATTGCGCTGTGAGCTCGTTGTTGGCAACTCATCATAGTAATCCTGACGCTCTTCATTCCTACGTTGCAATAAAGTGATAAGTAACCGTACATGGAACAACATTGGAGTTTACTTACCGCGATCTCATGGTAACATTTTGTTCGTTCTGTCCCCGGCGACCACGTGGCCCCAAAGTAATCTCAAATTGCAGTGTGCGCGCCTGCTTGACCTGTTGCTTGTTCAGCGATTTGCCATGCACACTGGCCACATGCGCCTTGTACTCAATCTCATTGCGAAAGGCGCCTGTGAATTCTTCTGTGGCACATTTGCCTTCCTCGCACAGGAAATGCTCCTTTCGAAAATGATCGGCCAAGTCAGCATAAACGCTACGAATGGAAATCGAAACAGGTAATCAGCAAAAGATAAGATTAATCGACGGGATATGATAATACTTGTAAAAGTCGTTGCAACCATCTGCATCACAGAAATGACAGAAATAGTGATCTCGCCGCAAATGCCGGAAGAGTTCATCCCGATCCACGTAGCGTTTGTTGCAGTATTCGCAGAGCGGATGTCCACGGTGCGATGTGTTGTCCGGATCACCTTTGGTGTTGTGTATCACCAGCTCTGCCTGTGTATAGCAGCGGCGCTCAAACGTGAAGATTTTTAAGGTTTCCACGCACAGATCACAGAAGTGCATGTTGTGTTCACGCAAGACATGATTGCGCAGCGCCTGGAAAGTCCGATAAGGCGGTACATCGCACCTATTAAATTACAATTAGAAAATTAGCGATTTCCATGCAAGTAAAGAACATATCTACCCACTTGGGACAGGGGTGGTCGAGGAGCTGATAGAATTTCTGCTGAATATCCGCACTGCAGAAGCCAATACGATACTTTTTGCTGTAGAAATCTGAGCGATTGTTAGCCTCCAGTTCGCGGTACGGCAACTTATCCAGTGTAAATAAAACCTGCAACGTTAATTTATATATATACATACATATACATATATATATGTATATTTTACACATGTTCTCCAACTCTAATAGAAGTGTATACAAGATTACCTTGGAGAGCACATGACGGCATATGGGGCATTCGTTTTGCTGGCACAACACTCGCATACGAGTGGAGCACTCGTAGCAGACAGGATGATCGCAATCGCCAATGGAATAGATATCAACAGTTTTGAAACACACCACACAGGCATTATCATCGATTCCGATTTGATTGCTGCTCGAATCCGGGGAGATTTTTGTGATTGACTCATTTGACCTAACAGATGTTGCACCAGCTGGTTCACGACGACGATGGTGGTGCTGCTTGGCCGACGAGCCTCTCGATCTCGAGTTCTGCATGGCGACGACTTTTGGGGGATCTTTTCAACTTGTTGCCAAACGTGCACGTTATATTGTCAAGGGACTTTTATTGCCACAGGCAGCAATGTTTGTTTTTAGTCGTTGTTCCGCAGAAGCTTAACGGTATCTGATTTGCACTTATGCAAACACCTTAATAATTAAGTTTGTCCGAAACCCACAAGCAAGACTACAAATTTCACTGAATTTTTGTCAGCGTGGAGTATGTTACAACTAGTTATATTCGATTGGTCACTTCAAATAATCGATAACGTTGCTTAGAAACTACACGGTCTCACCAAAAATACTGTCATTTTCAAATTTTAGAGAATCAGTTTATAGGTATTTTTTTTCTTCGTAAATAACTGTCATATCACATGTTTGTTTTGTTGTTGCTCAAAGCTTGTCAAGCAACAAAAGCTCATTGCTCTGATATTATTGAGTATTTTCCATGGTATTTTTTAGTATATAAAGTCTGGCAATGCTGCCTAAGCACAATGTTCGCCGAAATTGCAAGGAGCTCATTCTGTTTTGCTTCCTCACGTGTAATTGGTAGACATCTGGTCCGGCCAATTTTCGCAACGTCAGCACGAACAGTTGCAGCCGTAAACTACAGTCAAATTAAATTAAAAAGTATACCAGCAACTAAGCCAGACATGTACTCTACGGTCGAAAAGGGCAATAAGAATTCGCCAACCTACAGCCTATATTTTAGTAAGTACAAAAAAAGCCGCTACAGCCGCTTCATAATCCTTTAAGTTAATCGAGTTAACGTTTAATCAGCATAAACAATTATGCAACAAGTTGCGGCCAATAAAAAGACGTTTGCTTTATCAGCAATATTCGCATCCGCTGCTACTTCCGCTGCCACCGTCGCCGGCGTCATGACACTGGGCAAGGTGAATCAATTCGACGCCGCACAGTGTAAAAAATTTGGACTTTAGTTTCAAATATTGATGAAACAACTTACGGACGATATCGATATCATAAAGATATCTTTATTTATGCAATATATTTGGTAGATACTGTGCATGTGTTTGTGTACTTTTGTGTAGATTAAAACACAGTTGAGGTAGATTAAAGGTCAATATAATTAATGAACTGATAGCGTGCCCTGCGTTTTGTAACACATTAATTACAACGCTTCATTATTTTGTAATAAAATTTTTTCTAGAAAACGGCTGCGGCAATGTCATCTCGCCCATGCACGACATTCCACTGTTCGCCAAGGATGATAAGTCTGTCTACAACATGGTTGTGGAAGTGCCACGTTGGACAAACGCCAAGATGGAGGTAAGCAGACCTAACAACTTATATCTATCGATAACTAAAGATTGCGTGTCTGCCTTCTTGTCTGGTTAATTAGATTAGTCTGAAGACACCGCTGAACCCCATCAAACAGGACATTAAGAAGGGTAAATTGCGCTTTGTCGCTAATTGCTTCCCACACAAGGGTTACATCTGGAACTATGGCGCTTTGCCCCAGACCTGGGAGAACCCCGACCACATTGAGCCCTCGACGGGTTGCAAGGGCGATAACGATCCCATTGATGTCATCGAAATCGGCTACCGTGTGGCCAAGCGTGGCGATGTGCTCCAGGTCAAGGTCCTGGGCGCCATTGCACTGATCGATGAGGGCGAAACAGACTGGAAAATCATTGCCATTGACATCAAGGATCCGGTGGCCTCAAAGGTCAACGATATCTCCGATGTGGATCAGTACTTCCCTGGTCTTTTGCGTGCCACCGTCGAGTGGTTCAAGGTGAGTGCTAAAGACCTTGTTTGAATTCAATTAAACACTGAACTAATCAATATTTCTTGGCTAAGATTTACAAAATTCCCGATGGCAAGCCGGAGAACCAGTTTGCCTTCAATGGCGATGCCAAGAACGCTGAGTTCGCCACCTCGATCATTGCGGAGACTCACAACTTCTGGCAGAATTTGATCAATCAGGGCAATGTGTCCAAGGCGCCAATCGCATGGTTTGTTTAAACATTAGTTAAGAGTTCTTGTTCACACCTCATTGCTAACTCGAGTTTCTCTTCACTCTCCCAGCGAAAATCTGACAAACAAAAACTCCGACTTTGTTATACCTAAGGAAGAGTCTGCCAAACTGCTCAATGAGGCTCCCGATGGTGGCGAGGTCGAGGATGTGCCCGATACAGGTAAGGTTTACTATGTTCGTCGTGCCAAGCTTTAACTGCACACAAGTTGGACAAAATACTCCAATCCCGCATGCTTTACTAACTACGAGCTGTGAACAATAACCAAAGAGATTCAAAACCAAAGTCACAAAATTTTGTGCTGTTGTAAATATTAACACTAAACACACACACACACAGACACACACACAAGGATGCACTCACTCACACAAATGCACACACACCTAATTTGTAATCGGCTCTGCTTGTTGAATACCCTGATCGATATTATACCAATAAATACTGTGCCATTAAAATATGAATAAATATACATTTATATAAATCTCTTGTCTTTCAGTTGATACCTGGCATTTCATACATCTCAAGTGAATGAACCGTAATTTGCATAATTATCCATAATTATCGTAATCGTAGCCGATTGAATCGCACTGTTGATATTGATATATTGGAAAACTCACAAGCTGAATGCTGAATGAATTGAATATATACTGTATATTGAATAAAGATATTGCTTTTGCACCCAAAACGAGATGTGAAACAAGAACAACGACCTTGGGTAGTCTCTCCACTTGAAATATACAGTTTTTATTTATATTTTACGACTAGATCCAAACAAGTTTAAATTAATTAGGATACATATAATGTAATATATCGAAATATGCGCTGTTTGTGCTGGTTATATTTGTAGTATGTGTGTGTGTGTGGGTGTATAATATTCTCTTCTTCGCGACAGTTTTAGCAGATGTGTGATTAGAATTAGAATTAGAGCGTAAACGTAAAGGTAAACGTAACAAATTAACTTAATGGCTTAAAGGATACACTAAAATGTACAAAATATATGTATGTTGTATATAGTATATGCGGCTCTATAGAAAACTTGAAAAGAAAGCAAAACACATTTCCTTTTTATTTATTTACATCAGACATTTTGGATTTCTCGTTTCCGTTTCGTGTCCTTTGTTTCTTGAACTAAATTTTCCATAAATAAAATACGTACATACATACTGTATGCAGTCGTAATTGTATGTTGTGTGAAAACTAAACTAACGATAAAAAACAATTGTACAAACTCGCATAAAAGTATGAGAATAAGAGATTTTACACTGCCACATTAATCTGATTATGTTTATTATTTGTGTATTTTTTCGTATTTAAGAATAATATTATCATAGGTATTTCGTGTCGTGTATTCGTGTTTTTTTTTTAAGTTTTTTCTTTTTTGTCCAACATTTCTTGTTTCTTCCGTGCTTAATCATATAAGTATTTTGCGTATTCTCCTCTCTGATTATTTGTTCTGTCAATTGGTTTGTCTTCGTTCGTGTGCCTTGGGTTCACATCGCATGTGTGTGTGTCTGCGTGTAAGTGTGAATATGTATATGTTGGTAGAGTAGCATACAGTAGTTAGGGTAGTACTCGGCTCGCCTTCTCCGCTCGGGTTTACTTGCGTCCCAGAGTATCGCGCCATTCGTTGTACTTGTCCATCTCCTCGTGCAGCTGCAGAGCCTCGACGCAGGCGTTGAAGAACGGCGATCCGAAGCAGTCTTGCCTGTTTGTTGGGGATAGGGAATGAAGCGCATTAGAAATTCGTCTTGGCAGTATCGAATTTATTAAGTCTGATTGGCATCGCTCGCAGCTGTTTTTAGGGCTGTTTTGAGCTTTAAAAAATGCAAAAATCTTGTTTGTGCCTCAGTTCAAAAATGCTGTTGGCCAGTGTGCATAGGAAAAATGGCAAAAGACAAAAAGCAGTTGCACCTGGCAAACGTGGCGAAAAACAAAATCAAAATTCAAAGTGTACTTAAAATAAAAATTAAACTTAAAAAAAACATACCACAAAATAAAAACGGTAAGCACGCGTTTTTAGTCGCGTCGGAAACGCGCGCAACATCGATAACAGCTGCTTCACTTGTTGCTGTTCTGTTGCTCTCACACTCTCTCTCTCTGGCGTTCTCTGCGCTCACGCTGTAATTCTCTTTCTCTCTCTGTGTGTGTTTGCTTGTCACTCTCCCGGTCAGTGTCGCATTCTAATTTCATTTATCACAATTTTGGATGCTCTCAAATAGCCAGCGATTGTTTTCCTTTTTGTTCATTATATTATATAAATATTTTATAATATTATATTTGTTGCGTTTTTTTGCTACATTTTTAATGCATTCTCGTTTCATTTTATGTTTTGTTTTTTTTTTTCTTTTAAGTGTTATATTTTGCTCGAAACGTTTTTTGTTGTTTTGCTTGTGTTTTGCACAAATTGCGTTCTAGACTAAAGTTGTATTTGTATTTACTCGTGGGGATATATAATTTCTTTGTTATTATTATTCTTCTGCTCCTCCTCGTTGTTCCTTTCTATGCCAACAAATTTTACGCTAATTACGATTTAAATCTTTACTAAATAGCACAAAATTTTAATACATTTGCAAAATACTTTCGTTCTTGGGGGTGTACGATAGTGTGTGTGATGTAGTTGTGTATGTGTGTTCCTGTCTGTCTGTGATGTATTTTCTTGGTATTTTTTGCCCTTTGATGTTTGTATGTAAAATGTAAATGCTGCTTGGAATACGCGATACTCTTTCTGCTTTCTCTCCCTCTCTCTCTCTTTTTACAAATACAAATACAAAAATAATAATTATACATTAAATAAGTATATTAAAAACAATGGATTTTTTATTTTACATACATAACGCAATAATAATAAACAAGCTAAGAATACTTAGAAATAAATACTTCCTCGGCATCGGGGTTCGGCTGTCGAAAAACTACTGGGAAGAAACCCCCGACTCCGCACTCCCACCCTCCCAACTCGCACTCTCCCCCTCTTGCTCAAGACCTGTCGCTCTTGCAGTGTGTGCGTGTTTGTGTTAGTGTGTGTGTGATATTCTCACTGCCCACTGTATTCCCGTGTGTGTGTGTCTAATTCCCCCGACTCCCGTGACCCGTGTCCCTGTCCCTCACTTACAACAAACGCGTAACGACGTTTCAATAAATTAATTAAAATAATTCGGTTTTAAAAAAACACATATAGTAAAAACTGTAGGACATACAGTAATAAATAAGTACGAATTAAATTTGGGCGTTTTATATTTAATTTGTTGTTGTTCTGCTTGTGGTGATTGTTCTTGTTCATGAATTGATCAGATTCTTCGGATTGGTGCGCACTAGTTCCATGTTCCAGGTTGCAGTTCCACTTCAAGAGAACTGGAACTAGCTTGCTTAACTTTCTTTAGCTGCCAGTATGTGTGTATGGGTGTGTGTGGGTGGTTCTGTGGTGGATTCTGCTGGTGGTGGATTCTCGTGGTAATTGACCACTTAGAGTTATGTGTTTTGCATGTTGAACGATATTGGTGAACCGTTTATTACTTTTATGAAGTGCTGTAAATTGGCTATCTCTTCTGTGGGCGTTAACAGCACTTTCACGCACTCGCCAAACATTTTGGAATCAAAGCAGTCTTTCCTAAAATTGACATAAAAATAACAAAAATCATAAACATACAAAATCAAGAGATTTAAATACTCAAATCAAAGTTGGGGTAAAGAAAATGAAATAATATCAGAACAAGAAACAACCATATTCGAAAACAAAATTGAAAAGAAACGAATCAAAGAAAGAATTAAAGATGGCGTAGATCGAAGTAGATCTACTTGTAGATAACGGGCTTGTGAAAGGGATAGGGCGAGCCGTTGATCACTTTGAGATACTGCTGCAGCTGCTGTATCTCCTCATCATCGATGAGCAACACTTTCAGGCAATCTCCGAAGCTTTCGTGGGCGAAACAATTAGCCCTGCAGCAAATAGACAAGAATAAGATTCAGCTAGCATAGATAGATAAGATAGATACAGATTGGCTAAAAAATATAGATAGGTAGATACTGTGGAGAAGAACTGAAACTGAAAACTGAGAAGGCGATAGCAGCTAGACAAAGTTTGTGTCTTTGGTTTCAGAAATACATATTGCAATTTAATAATATATTTAAAACGTTTCCTGTGTTCTTTGATATCCATGTCAGGGTCATCTTTTGAATATAAATGTTTGTATCTCTTTATTTGGCAACAGTTCACCTTGAACTGCTTTCGAACTGACGTGTGGACCCATTAACGAGGTTGAGGACGTAGTTGGGTTGCTTGGAGAATGGGCACGCGAATGGACAAAGGAAAAAGGCTTGTCGGGTTGTCACCTTTTCTCTCTTTCGCTTTGTTCGATGGGTTAGCGATGATGTAGGGGAGAATTGGGGTGCTTGAATTAGTTGGACTACTTACTTGCATAATCGATGTATACTCGCCTCGCGGAACAGCTGATAGCAGTCCTCGCAGATGCGATCCAGTCGGAAGAACATGGTCTTGTTAAAGATGCCCTTGCACTCCAGATCGAAGAAATTGCTGCGTTTCGACAGATTGTGACTGTGGGGCAACGCTGTGAATATGGGTATCAAGACGAGAAACAGCACCACCGAGATCTTTATGTTGCTGGAACACATCTGCAAAGAAAGCGGAGAAAAAGAGAAGTGAAAGGTAAAGATTAGTCAAGGAAGCTTATAACGTTTTATGGTAATTTCTTAATTCCTTCATTAAGAACGTAGATTACTTTGAGAAGATTTCGCTTCACGCAGTGTTAAGATCATGCTGTGCTATTATATGTAATGCTACTGCTGCTAAGTACCGGAAATAGTTTAAAAATAGCACAATCTGCTGTCTGGCAGGTCTATTTATAGAGTCAAGTGAGGGCACAATTAACATCAGCCTCGGCTTTGGCTTCGCCGTCGCGTCGCGTCGCCGTCGGCTTCGTGTCTGATTTCTGGGTAAGTGGATATGGGCCAATCTGAACCTTGAAACCGCAAAAAGGCGAGAGAGCCGCACGCACGCGACGGGTGGTCGTCGGCCTGGCCCAAAGCAGACGACGGACACGTCGACCCGCTCAAGGCGAGACGAGCTCGTAAATCGTTGATCGTTCTCGCATCGTAGATCGTATATCGTAAGTGGCAAATCGTAACTCGTAGTTCAAGGTATCTAAAAATAGCGACTGTCTGCAATTGCGACTGCAAAGTTTGTGCTAAAAATAAAATGCGCCGCATCTGCCACATCTCCTGTACTGTGCAATGAGCAACTTGCAACTGGCGGCGGCGGGATCAGAAAGGTGTCTTCAGGCCTCTTCGCAGACGTGTTTTGGCTATAAATAGGCCACCAATTGCAATGTTTATTGCATTATTTGCAAAAGTGTCGACTTGGCAATTTACGATTTGGCGGTTAGTTCAGAGTGACCAGCGATGCAATTATCGATAGTCACGAACCCACCAGCACTAGCAAAATTTATCATCACTGGTCAAATTTCATTTCGAATGTTATTTATTAATAAAAATCGTATGTAATAAATGTTTTTTGTTATTGATTAAGGTCTGTTTTATTGAACACTTAAAGGATTATGAAACGCAACTTGGACATAATTCGTGTCTAACTGGGCACTGTGTGCGTGCGAGTGAGATAACCACATGCTCTGCACAGTCGGACAAGCCCCCAAAAAAGAATACATTAAAAAAATGAATAAATTTTCTTCATTTCTGTATTTGCATATTTTTATAAATTTGCGTGCTTAGCCCGCGCCAGGCGAATGTCGTCAATCTGTCAGTTGGTCAGTTAGTCGCACTCAATTGCCACGCGAGTGCGACATACATTCCCAACTATTGAATAATTTGATTAAAATTGCAAATTTTCCACTGCGCTGTTTGTTTATTTGTGAAAATGTGAGAAATTTTTATGTGAATGTGCCCGCCTGCGTGTGTGTGTTTGTGTGCCTGTGGAAATGAATGAAAATTCAAAGCAGACACAGCGTCGCTATTTCGAACGACAACAATTTGTTGAAATATTTTCGACTTTTCTACTCTGCTGGTCTATGTTGTTTTACGATCGTGTTTCGTTTAGCACCTCACACGATCGTTCTGAATGTGTGCGCGCGCGCTTCTTCATATGTGTGAGTCTACACGAGTATGTGTCTGTGTCTGTATGTGTGCGAGTGTTTATTTAAATTGATTTTTTATTGGCTTGTTGATGCCTTCAATTAAGTTGCGCGCATTTTTATTGTCTTCGCTTTTGATTTATGGCCAAATAGCCAAAGTAGAAAAGTTCATCAATCAGTTGCCAAATGGCCGAGAATGTTATTACCAACACAGTGAGGTGGCGGTGGCGGTGCGGGTGGGAGAGGGAACGAGAGCAGTGCGCAACAGTTGGCCAAAATCTATTCGATTTTTAGTACAATGTACGTACTACTTTTGTATGTATTTTTTGGGGGTATTTAAAAATACTATAATTAACAGCTGCCGCGCGACACGTGAGTATCGTAAAATACTACAAAAAGACACTAAAAATAGTGTTGGAAAAGTGCAGACTTGAGCGTGGCGCCGAGGCTGAGCCGCATAAAATATAAGTATTAGTGCATGTATAATGTATATCGTATTTCGATATATAAAAAATATGCATATGCATGCACAGATGTTTGCACATTTGTGCGTGTGTGTGTGTGTGTGGAGCGCGTGTGAGTTACATCCCAGCGCCACAGAGAGTTAAGAGAAGCAGCAGCTGCTGCCGGTTCGCATTACCCACACAACGCGACCTCTGCGCAGTGGCAACCACTGCTAATTGGACTCGAATTGCACGATTTATGGCTATCGGGCTTGCAAGCGAGAGTTCGAGAACGAGTTCGATTTCAATATCGAGTGTGCATGCATTTATTTTTAACACTTTTGCCGGCCGCATAAATTGCATAATCGATAAACGACTGACTGTAACAGAATAACTGTTGAGCTTTAACAGTGACTGTCAAACGGGCACTGTGGGTGTGATGGCGTCATTGTTGACCACCAAAACAGGAGCCAACGAACGCGATCCGATTGCGAATCTAGAACGATTGATCGATTGACGACTCAAGCCGATCATCACTGGCAACAAAAACAACAACAACATCGTCATCGTCATTAATATTATTATTATTATTATTATTATTGTGGAAGAGAGCATGTGCTGGCAATTTGTTTGCATTGTGCTTTGATTAGCTGCCAATTGATTTTATTTGTCGGCGCTGCTGCTTTGTATCAATTTAAATAACTGTCTGTCGTACATACAAGCAGAGGCATTATAAATGCCCAAGGCATGCGACACAAGCACACACACACACACACACATACACATACACATGTTAACGTCTGTTTCAGTGTGTGAATCAGAAGCCACGCAATTCGCCATGTTCGCGGCTTCAAGTCGAGTTTGCCTGATTGTAAACTATTCAACTTTGATTTCGATTACTTTCAATGTGTGATTGTGCGTGTGTGCATGTGTGTGTGTGTGTGTGTGTCTGTGTGCGACGCTTGTCGACATTGAATGAAGTCATGAGCCAAAAATAATGACGACAATTATACACAGAAATTGTGAATTCTTTTGTGCGCAATAGTTGAAATTATTTAACGCCTCAATGATTTATTGCCAATGCATAAATCAATCTGTCTCTCTCCCTCTCGCTGTCAGTCTGCCTGCTTAATTTGGCTAATTATCTGCGAGGAATGCGCCACTGTTATCTGTTATCTTCGTCATCCGTTATTGTTATCTAGTTGCCAGTTACGGCGAATTCACAATGAGTGACAATGAAAAGCTTGCAAAACTGTAGCCAAACTCACGCATACACACTCACAGTATGCATGTGTATGTGCGTGTGTGTGTGTGGCAAGTCGCATGTTCCACAACTTAACGCTTGGCTACGCAAGCATGGCAAACCTGCTATCACCCCGCACCACCCCCCGCCCACTACGTTTCGTTCGTTTTTTGCCATTCACAGCGCATCGTTGCTATGTTAAGGAAACTGTCAAACTGTTAGAAACTGCTTAAGCAACCCACTCTAGAGACTCGAGACTGCTTGGTACCAGGGCCACCACTCGTGCAACAGCAACAACAATAGCAACAACAACAATGGCAACAACTGCAACACGAGCAAGGCGACTTGGCGACATGGCGAGACTGCTTGGTACCAAATAAACTGGCACAGCGAATGTAGCCAACATTGTTGTTGTTGCTGCTGTTGCTGCTGCCTGTTTTTGCGGCCTGTTGCGTTCGTTGCGCTGCTGCGTTAAACGGTGCTGTTAATTTACTAGACATGCGGCAAGTTTTCAACCGAAACTGGACTCCGCTTGTGGCAAGCGCAATTTAATATGCATTAAATTCTCTTTGGCTTTAAATTAATAGAGCAACAACAACAGCAGCAGCAGCGGCTCATTTGCAAAATGGCGGCAGCCAGTGTCTGCGTCTGTCTGTGAATGTCTTCTGTCTGTCGTTAAGCATCACTGGAAATGTGATGAGTTGCCGCAGCTGGCTTGGCACAGAAGACAAGTGGAGTAAACAAAAAAGAAGGCGTGGCATGTTAAGAAAAATCTGCAGGGTATGCAACAGTCGAGCATGCGCGCGCCGACAGCTTTCTTCGTGTATTAATTTCGCTCACTTTGGCTGCCGCTGCTGATACAGATGCGCTTTTCTATGGCTTCCAGCAGCGCCGACGCCGCCGCCACCGCTGCGCCGCCGTCAATTGGTTGCTGAATCGTTCGGCGATCTCTCGCTGGGGGGGATTGATCTGCTCTGCTCTGCTCTGATGGGACTGTTTTGGACTGGGCTCGTGCGCGTATCGCATCCAATTTGGTATTATTAAGATTATTAAGATTAATAGTTGTTGCTGTTTCGTAATCGCAGATCGTAAATAACACACAAACACACACACGCACACAGACACACACTGAGGGTATCTATGGGTGTGAGTATGCAAATAGAGCTGGCCAGCGAGCTGATGTTTTACTTCTCCACAGCTTCTTGTGCCTTCCGCTTTCCTCTAATCTCGATCGAGTAAACTCTGTTTAAATAGTGACGAAAACACAGCGCAAACAGCAAACGAAACTTGTGTACACTCACAACAACAAGCGTAGCAATAACAACAATGAATACTCTGAATAGTGTGAATAGTGTTAACAAGCCAAACAAAACACCCGCGCGAGCAATCAACTTTGTTGGCAACAAAAATAAAACTGAAGATCGCAAAACTGTTGAGGTTGCTGAGGCGCTGCCTGCGCTGCTGCTGCTGCTGCTGCTGCTGCTGCCTCAGTCGCTGCTGCCTGCCTGCTTGCCTGCTGCTGCTGTCTTTTTCTTATCAGCACACACACACACACGCACACATACACATAAACACGAGAGACAGCGACGACAGCGCGTCTGGCATCGTCAGCGTCAGCCGAGCGAAGCGAACCCAACCAAGTTATGCATGCAACTGCAGGTGGGTGTCGCGTGTGTGTGTGTGTGTGTGTGCATGTGAATGTGTGTGTGTGTGACTGTGTGTGCTCGTGATCAAAGCACACACACTCCGCCACGCATTATAAATTCAGAGTGGAACACCCAGTCGTATACGTGATGTGCTTATCAACCAGGCCAGCATACGCGCGCGCGCGCAAGTAAAGACCAAAAAAGAAGACACAGACAAAGACAACAACAAGTTACTTGCGAGTCCTGTTTGTGGTTCAATCACAATGTGTGGCTCAATTACGCTGACAAGCGGCGCAAACTAGTTGCAATTAAGACGATTTTCCAATCAGAACTGGAACAGAATCCTTTGTAAAGTGAATCTGTGAAGTTGCTCTGTTAAGTGACTCTGTAAAGTGACTGTTAAGTTTATATACATGGAATAGACTGTTTACAGATCAGATATAGAATAAAAATAGATTGTAGAGAGTGTGTATAGAGCATACAAACGGTATATACATATACATATACATATATCATATATAATGTATGTATATAGATCAATAGTTTAGCAAATCGAAGCAGAATTAGCCTCCTAAGTTTACCATAAAGTAAAATGATTCAACTTTATGCAAATTAATTCGAAATGTGTTCGGTTCTTGGCAGTTTGCACTGGCATTAACATTATCATTAGCCAACTACACTCGTACACAGTCCTATCTGTGTGTGTGTGTGTGTCTATTTTTAATTAAGTCTTATGTGACTGTCTGACACATTACTCATACGCCGAGCTGATCACAACTTGAGTTTATTACATCGGAATAGATTGAATTGGATTGGCTCGCCCATTGGCCAGTTGTGCCAGCCAGTTGGGCGACCATTGGACACACACACACACGCACACAGACACACACACTCTCGCTGGCAATTGGCATTTTATTAGTTTAATTGAAAGCAAAACATTTTAGCATGCATGGAGGGAGAACTGAACCGATCCGACAAACTGGTTTCGACTCGACTTTTTCAAATGCCCCGTAAAAACATCAAACGAATGTGAATACGAAAACGAATGTGCGAATGTGAGTACGAGTACGAGTTTCGAATACTGTGTGAGTAGTTTACAGTGCGAAGCGTGTCACAGGTTTCACTGTACCGCACACAAACACACACACACACACGCAGACGAACATTGATATAAATTAAACAAGTCCATTGAGGAAATTATTTGCGAATATTTAAAGCTGCTGCTGCTGATTGTGCCAATTTTCAATGTTGTTGCTGTTGTTGTTGTTGCTGCTGCTGCTGCTGTTTGTTTATAAAAAGCATATAAATCACATAATTAAGTTTTGCGCCTCTTTATGGATATTGAATTCTGTTTCACTTCGATTGAAATTCGACTTTAATCCAACGCCCAACCGCAATCGCCATTAGCATTAAGCTCTCTATATAGGCCCATTAGGCGCAGCTGGACATCCACTCGCCCAGGGGGTGGTCACAGCTCGAGGCGGCGGCGAGTTTAAAGCCGCTAAATACGTTTTATTTTTGGCCATACAGGAATATATCGGCGTATCTTTGTACGAACGAGAAGTGCGTATGCAAATTCAGTTAACAGAAGTCAATGCTGTTATCCTTGGTAGCTCTGCAACACTGGAAATAAATTAACACAAGTGCGTGCTGTTATGCTGCAGCACTTAACAAGGTCTGTCAAAAACTTAACAGCATTCTGTAATACTTCCTTTACTAACATTGTGTTAGTAAATTTGGCAACATTTGACTGGAACAGTTAACTGCAGGTTAACATTGATAAATTCTGTTACTCTTCCTGCACTAAAATTTAGTTGGCAACTCTGCCGAAAATGAAAACCATTCACTGTTTGACATGTAAAACTTTGCAACACTTCCAAGTGAATGTCAAAAACTTTATCGATTAGAGGGAACAAATTCGCAATTCACCATTAATACTTGATATACCAACAAGAAGGGGGGCTATAAATAACTATGGGTTCTATGAACATTTGTAGAACATGTTAAACAGCGGAAATGGAAATGAGTCACGGCTGCAAAAGTGCAAACATACGCGACGGCGACGACGACGACGACAGCGATCTCAGCACAGAACCGATAACAATAAAAACGGCCGTTGAACGTGTGAACAAGAACAAGCAATAGCAAAGAACTACAACAGCAACAACAAACACACACAACGGTTATTCTAAGAATGCGAGAAACGACACCCCTCCCCTCCTAGCTTCCCCCATACCCCTTCCTACATCAAATCGATTCGTTGCGATGAGATTCCAAACACGATTCATGGGAATTTTTCAGTTTGGGGCGCGCAAAAGACTTTGGCCCCCAGCTGGGGAAGTTCGTGAGTGTATGTGTGAGAGAGAGAGAAAGAGAGGGACGGAGATAGCAGTTGTGGTTGCGACTGCGCGTGTCAGCTTGGGGTAACATTAAACAATCAACATTAATTATGGATTAATTAGTTTACTAATTGCATGGCAAATATTTTATGGTTTTTATGGCATACTTTTCGGCTCTGCTTGCAGGGTATCTGGCAGTCGCGCGTGCTACAATCTATTTGTAGCTGTTGCTGTGCGGCCAAGGACGGAAGAAATGTGTGTGACGCCAAAGCGTCAAGTGCGACTATATATGGCCAAGATGGCAAGGAAGAGGGGCAAGGGGAATGGGAGAGAAGGAGAGGGGTCGCTTGACGTCAATTAAAGTTGAAAAACTGCAACAACTGCAAACTAGTTTGCAGCGATTACATGACACAAAATCAATCATTAACATTTGTAAATTGTGTGCAAGACATATTTGGTAACTTGCCGTTGTTGTTGTTGTTGTTGTTGCACAGCAGAGAGACGGGCCCCCCTTTTGTTGTTGTTGGTTGTCAATTGATTGTTAATGTTTATTGGCTTATTACAACATTTAAATTTGCCTTCGCTGCTTTTTTTACGAGCCACAATAATAATGAAAATAATGAATGAATGAAGTACAATAAAAATGGTTTAATTGCCAGCATAACTATGGATATAGATATGTCGACTCTATGCGCCATTAAAGGCCAATTTAATGCGCAGACACACGGGCCATAAAATTGCGAAAACAAGCTAAAAACAACAGAAACAGAAACCGAAACAGACAAGCAGATAAAGATGGAGAGAAAAAAGAGAAACTGTTGCATCAGCCAATTTGAAATTGATTTGATCTGGCCATGATTACAATTAAATGGATTCTTGGAATTCCTAAGACAAGTCATGCAATAGATAAAGATAAAGATAAACTGAGACGTTGAGGACTGAGGCTTAATTGACTGAACTTTCGCTGTAAAGCAATGCTATTTGTAGCTTGGGCCTTGTATTGTTATGTATGTTCGGGGTTTTTCAACACTAAAGCCGATTAAACTCGCGATAGTTTTGCGTCTATTTCAATGCCAAAAACAGACCTCAGTTCGCATTTATGGGGCATTGAACTGAGCGATATAAGCCAGCTAAGTAGCACGGAATATGTCAGAGGCTGCAGCTGGCAGCAGATGTTGTGCCTTATATACCCCATATAGTACTCGTATATATATTCTCGTATTTGAGTGCCAGCGTACTTATAATTATATGGAAAACATATGTAAATTGTGTTTTGTCTTTGACTGATGGCAATTTCAATTGGCAACATCAAAGCGTGCCAAATGTAGCCTGTATCTGTATCTGCATCTAAAGCTTTAGCTGTATCTGTATCTTTTTGCCACACATTAACCTCAAAGTGCGGCCCCTGTTACCAATCAGAGTCCACTTGATTTGAGGCATGGGGCGCAACTTCATAATCATGTTGAACACACACACACAGACACACTCGACTCGAGGCAGATCGTTTAAGACGCCTTGGGGCACCACAATTGCTTTTCAATTAGGCGACAGGAGGAAGGGGATAAGGGGGGGACGGCGCGTGCCCAAATGCGATTGGAAGAAGAAAGCATTGCTAAGATTTATCGTTGAATTCAATTAAAGTCCGTCCATAGGGTTAAAAAAGAGCAAAAGATAAAAGACTGCGGCAAGAAAAGGGAAACGAAGAAAAAGAAAATCAGCAGAGTGCAAGGTCAGCCTCAGTTGCAGATATAGCAGTTAATCTTAAGTACAAATCGATCTGCCGAGAACTTTGAGCTGCATTCATGAAAGAATCCGCTCTTTCTCTCTCTCTCTCTCTCTTTGGAGCTTTGCGATCAATTGCTTCGATTCATGCACTTTAATTTGCAGCCCATTTCAGACCTCAACTTCAACTCTCTCATTTCCCTTTTTTCACTTCAATCGCATCAAGTGCAACTTCATCATTACCATGGCCTTTTCAAGTTCATTAACATGCCACGTTCCGAGATCGAGTGCAAACCAATGACGTCCATTAAGAGTTTCTTTCTTCTCTCTGCTCTGTTTCGGTTTCTGCTTCTGTTTCTGCTTCGCCTTCTCTGTTTTATTTCTGTTCTGCCTCCTCCTCCTCCTCGTCTGGGGATGAACTTGAAAAATGCATTTCATATTTATGATCCCGCGATTTCTTAGAAAAGACCTCCCCCACCCACTACTGATTGATGTAGTACCTCCCCCCCCTTCCCTTCCGCACGATTGATACTCACATTTAGTGACAGCTTCTTCATCGCGATCGTTTGTTGTGTGTGCTGCGCGCTGTTTGTTTTTGTTTTGTTGTTGTTGTTTTCTTTTCTTTGTTTTTGTTTTTAGCTTGTGCTTTACAAACTAATCACTTGGCAAATTTGTTTGGCGGCGCTAATTACGCTCGGTTTAAGTACTCGTTTTGCAGCTTGCTTAAGTACTCGGTTAGTTTAGCACAGTAGTTTGGATATTTAGTTGCTTTTTATTGCGCTTGTTTCTTAAGTTGGTCTGCCGCAGTTTACTCGTTTGCTTTTTACTGGTTTCACTACAAAAAATCAAAAGTTGCGCCTTGTTTTATTATCAATTTGCTGATTGTTTTTGTTGTTGTTTTGCTGCTGCATCGATTTGTTAAATTTGTTATCGAATTGCGAAAACTATCAATTTCAAAGAATGAGCTTGCATCGAATCTATTTGAAATGCAATCGTGGGCGACGATAGGAATAATTTGCAAATTAGTTATCGATGTGCAAAACTATCAATCTCAATTTTACAAATGGCTGCCAAAGGATAAACGGAATGTGAGAGAGAAGAGGAGGAGTGCGTAGGCATTGGAAATGAAACAGAAACTGGAACTGGAACTGAAATTGAAGTGGGAATTGTCCGTTGCAAATACCATTCTAAATACGCATTGCAGTTTATTATTGTTATTAATGCGCTCTGCACGAGTGTGTGTGTGAGGGTATGTATCTCTCTGTCTGTCGACGTCAACGCCATTGATTAAAATCATTTATATGCATTGAGTGCTTTGCGGCGGCGACGGCGGCGGCGCAACTGCAGCAGCCTGCAGCAGAGCGTGGGCAAAGAGAGCAGCCGAAGGAGAGGAAAGACACAGAGAGAGAGTGTGTGTGTGGAGAGAGGGAGAGAGGCTGGCAGGCTGACTGTGCGAATGCACATGGTTGCTTTTGCTCTTTGCCGTTGTTGTTGTTGTTGCTGCTGTTGTTGTTGCTGGTTTGTGCTGATGTTGATTTATTTAGCCGGTCCGATCGCTTCGCTCGCTGCATTTAAAATGTCGGAAGTGTTTGCGTGCAAAAAATAAATACAAATGCACACACACACTGGCACACTCATGTGCACACGTGTGTATGTGTGCGTGTGTGTATATGTATTTCCTGTTGCAAGCGCAATTGTGTGGCAGAAACAACAACAACATCAACAGCAGAATAGGCAATGAAACGCGAATTTGCAAAACGCGCCAACAACATTTTTTCGATTTCTAGGAACCCGCAAAATTATAAAATGGAAAAACAACAAAGTCATAACTCCACTCCTTTTGCCTGCTCCTTCTGTTGCCGCCTTTCTTCTCTCTGCCCCTTCCTTTCCGCTGTCTCTCTCAAGTCGCGCTTCACTTCCACGCACCAATAAGAACTTATGACATCATCGCCCAACAAAAACCATCAACGAAAGTTGTCTCGTTGCTCTTGTTGTTGCTGTTACTGTTGTTGTTGTTGTTCTTGGCGCACCCTCTCATGGCAACAGAGCCAAAAAGAAGAGAAACAATGTCAAAAAAAAGTACGACAACAACAACAACAGCAGGAGGGAAACGTGGCTCAAAGAGGCCTGTGCAGAGTCCCATTATGTGTATGTGTGTGTGCTGCAAGGTGGCAACATGATGCAAAAACAACAATAAAAGAGCAGCAGCAGGAGGAGGAGGAGAAGGAGTCGAAGTCGGAGAAAAAAGGGCACGGTAAAATGTGCCGGCAGTCTCGGCATTGATTTGGTTATCGATATCGAGATGAGATGACGACACACGTTGACGAGTTGACGTTGAGATGCCCTGCAGGGGCAGGCCCAGAGGCAGGGGCAGGCACAGCAGGTAGTCCCCTTTTGAGGCAGACAATCGACCTGCGCGCACAGATTAAGGCATCGCGATAAGCAACAATTGCTTGTTGGTATTCGCTTTGAATATTTGGTTATTTTTTGATTCGGCATTTGTTACCAATTGCTCTCTCTCTCTCTCTCTCTTTCTGCCTCTTACTTCGCATTGATGCGCTGCAAATACCCTGTAATCGCTTTCAATTCGTTTCGCTGCAGTTTATCGAAACAACAATAAAAACAACAGCAACAACGATAATAATAATAATAATCAACACATGAACATTTTAGCGCGAGGTACTTTTCCACAATTCACACAATTCGAAAGAAATAAACTTTTGTTTTGTCTTCTTTTTATGTCTTGTGTGTGTGTGGGTTTGAGTTTTTATATTTTTTTAGTTAATACGTTTTTTATTTTGTTTAATTTTGTTTGCCGAAAAAAAGTGAGTTGAGTTTTCGACGAGTTTTGAGTTAATTTTAAATCGTTTCGTACCGAGAATTTTGAATTTTCCTACAAAGTTATTCACAATTTGTTGCTGGCTTGAATTTGTTGTTACACTTGTTTATTTTCTTGTTTAATTTGCATTTATCGTTATGGATAATTTCAATTGACACTTGCACTTTTTCTTGTTTACTTGTCGCTTGTCGTGCTTACATGATCTGATTGAAAAGTGAATCGATCTCGATATATCTGTGCCACAACTTGTGTGTGTCTCTCTCTTTATTTCTTTTTATCGCTCGCTCGCTTGCTCTCTTTCTCTCGAAAACGACCTGCTCGCCACGCTGTTCAAATCGAAACTGTTGCACTCTGAAATCCGGTTTTGTTTTTTATACTGAATTTTTTGAGAAACTCTGCGACCGACCCTCTTACCTCTGCAACATTGTGCGGCGATTGAGTGTAGACGACTGAGGCTGTTATTTGCCGCTGCTGTTAGCGACAACAGTGCGCCTTTATTGATTGTGTTGCGCTGTTAATGGGATGTTGCGCAACCTTGAGCGGCAGCATGTTGCTGCCCGCCAAAGGCTATTCATTACAAAGATGACGCATTATTTTCCAGCCTTTTCCTCAATCAGCTATCTTAGGCAGATAATTATCTATTTGTATAATCATAAAATATAATGTGCTGGCTACCCTAGTCTAAAACTAACTCAAAGTACCTTTGGTTTTGCACATGGCTTGCTAGTGTTGCCAAACATGTTGCGAGCACATGTTGCTGGCATTAACAGAGCTCTGTTAATGTTGAGGTGCGCTCTCTTTCTGTCTCTCCCGTCTGCATATGTATGCGTGCGCTCTTTGGGCCACTTGTTGCTGCCGGCATAAACTGTAACTGTAACTGTTGCGTCTGCTCTCTTTCCTTCTCTCTCTCACTCTCTGAGGATCTAAGGTATTTAATTGTGTATGTTACAGTGGGCAGAAATGGATTTCCCCCAAGTACCTACTGACGTTGCTGATGTAATTATGCAATTGCAATTGAAATTGATGTATAATTACTACATATAATTGCCACAGAACTCATGCAGGTAAGTTCCATTGTTATATACCCTGTAGCCAAATAGTGTGGGGCATTACCATTCGCTTATTAATTATTTATTTTATCCTTATTCAATTTATCCTTATTGTTCCGCATTTTGTGTTGCATACTGTAAGGCTGCGGCGAATGGGTATGGATTACAGGGTATCCATGCGGCACTTAGTTCCAATTACATTTTTGTTACAGGTGCAGCACACGACAATCGACAATCGGGCAATTAATCGAGGGGAAGTATTCCTAAATGGAAAGTGCCGCGAGACGGCTCAATTAGCTGGAACGATTCCAGATGGGAAACCACGATGACTGTGCACTTGTTAGCCGGAACTTTGCCCTCTCCCCGCCTATTCCTGTGAGACTCCTCGAGACTTGCTAATTGGGCTAGCAGATCTCGAGTCATCAATAAATAATTAACTGCCTCCCACGGGGAAGAGTGCAATAAAAGCGCATAATCATTTCATATACATATAGCAGATGTTCCAAAACAGCGTCACTTTTACGACCAATCCAATTAAATTATCATTACGAATTATTGCGTGAAATAGGCTAATATTAGAATGCGAACTTAATTAGAATTCGAGGAGTTATTCGCGTCACTTGGAATTTATTGGGCTTCTGACCTATGTACATAACATATGTAGCTTTGACGTGCATATTTGATGACGCGATAAGTTTGAGTGAAACACTTGCCATGACGTATGCTATTTTTAAAACATTTTTCGGTATCGATAAGGGGAAATTTTATCCGATAAATCTTTACACCAGGGCTGACAGCTACAAAAACTAGACAGATAAAACATGACAAAAAACATACAGACAAATTAGGAAAAGTATATATATGTTGGACAATAGATTTTTGATCAGATCTAATAAAATGGATAACACTTGACAGTAGTTACATTATTTCTGTCATCAGATTTCTGCAGAACTGAAGATCGACTCATTCACATGGCAACATAGTCGGGAGAAAAAGAGTGGGAGAGACAGGCATAGAGAGGGCGCCCATTACTTGCAAAACGGAACCGGAAATTACAGTGCCATGGGAGTGCGTGTGTGTGTGTGTGTCACCAAAGACGCCGACTTGTAAACGCAACGGTATTTTGCCATATTATATCATATTAAATCATATGTTACATACATGTAGTACCTACAACACGAATGTATAATTATGCCAACTCACGGGGGCAAACCGTGTAAATACCTCGACTCATTTGACCTTGTAACAATTTCTTTACAACAACAAGCCCGAAAATGAGAGTGTATTTGGGCGCTGTAAATATGAGCACAGTATAGCGGGGACGGGAGTGGGGTAGCAGTCTCGGGTGCAGGGACGAATTTACTGACGCCGTCACCGTCACCGTCGCCGTTGCCAGACTTCAATTTCAATGTTATTAACCTCAAACTGGGCCACAGAGCAAACAATCAAATCAAATACGCGTTGAACTTGCCAAACCGACAGACGACGAACAGCCCAAAAAGGGTGTGCGATAAAAGTAAACAAACAGAAACAGAAACGGACAAACAATACAAATACGTATGCGAATGCAAATATGTATGCAAATGAAACCGAGATCAGGATCGCTATAGGAGGGGAACGAGAAGTTCAAGGGGCGTGTAGTGGGGGGTGGGGGACGGAGGCGCTTACCTTAGGCGCTTCGTTTTCGAGTTTCGTTTTATCGGCCCACACAAGTTGCTTGCCGCTTATCGACGAAGCCTATCGGCTATCGGCCGCCGCTCTCTTTGGTTGCCTCTGCTGCCGCTGCTGTTGTTGCTGCTGCGCTGTCTTCGGCAAAGTTTCGTTGCATAAATTTCGTCAAGTTTTGTTATATTTTTTTTTGTTTTTCGTTGTTTTTGTTGTTGTTTCTTTTGTCTTAGACACTGCGCAGGGGCGTTTCTCTGGCGCTTGAATTTATCGCCATTTTGTGTGGATTTTTGTCAGATCTTTGTGTGCGTTGCGTTGATGCGGCCTAGGCGGCATCGGTGGGCGTGGCCAACAATCAGTGATGCACACACAACAACAACCACAACAATAACACGAACACAACTTGTGCACTATTTCAATTGCAATTGCAAAAAATACGCAAAAAATACATGAATTTGTTTATGTATTTGATATTCTCATTATCCACTCTGCGTTTCACATACACGCGCCTTCTCTCTCTCCCTCACGTGCACTCTCTTTCGCTCTGTGCTCTGTGCGTAGCAAAACTGAAGATAATCGCGTTATCGTTCACAATGATGCCGACGACGCGCTGTGAATGAATGTGAATTGTTGTTTGTTTGTTTGTTTGACGTACGATCTACACGCACACACATAAACGCATCTCTCTCTCTCGCTCTCTCTCTCTCTTTCTCTTGCTTGCTGTGGTAAGGAGGAGGATGAGGAGGAGTGTGTAACGGGGGCGGATGCGGGGTATTTCGCACGCAATGCGCGTTTAGTGACATTCAGTGCCAGGGCATCGAAATTGCTTTACATACGCACACACACACACACTGGTACACTCGCAGGCAGAGGGACAGAGATAGATATACGCATATATATATCTTTGTAAATATATTTCCACATAATTGATACGCGGCACTGCACATACAGACGCACAAATGTCGCCCCTGATTCTCACGTTGTGTCGCCGATAATTCACAATTTACCGTGCACTATATACAGTTATTCACACACACGCACACAGGAAAACATACATACATGGATTTGTATGTGTTATATATGTATGTATGTGAAATACATATGGTAATATTTTTATCCAAAAACAAACACTTGGAACGACATGTATGGGGCACAGGTATATATCGTATATGTATATGAATATCTGGTATATCTATATATACGTATCTTGTCGCGCAAATAAACTAAATATAATATCGTCTTTAGTCTGGATTATTTTTTCGAGAAATAAAGAGAGAAAATTGTCAAGCCGCACGAAGAACGAAAGCAGACTAAATGCAAAAAATGAATTGACAAAATGTTGTGGGGGACAGCGAGCAGCGACCACATTGAGCAGTGGAGCACGGACGATCATTCAGATACGTGTACGTGTATATATATGTGTTGGTGTGTGTGTGTGTGAGTGTCAGACAATGCTGCCCTGCCATGCTTAAGCTCTACGATAGCTTCCCCATGTGTGCCTGTGTGTGCGTGTGTGTGCGTGTGTGTGCAACTGTGGTCAATGCATTGGCACAGGCACAGCGGCAGCGCGGGTTCTAATGGGGTCTCTAGCCAGACAAAGAACACGAGCGATGAGCGCGATAAAAAGCCTATATAGAGAGACACACTGGCTTATCTACGGTGCATGAACGTGCATGCACGCGCTGCTGTCGCGATCCCCGTTGCCCTTTTGCCCGACGACGCCACTGCGCGTGTGCGGCGCACGCACACAGCGACAGCAATTGAAATTGAAATTGAAGCATGTAACTGTAATAAAACGCGTTGGGCATGCACGACTACCTGTTACTCAGTAACAGTCACTCCAAGTGAGTTTTCACTGTAAATTTTGCACAAGAGTGTTGGACATGGCTTTGCTAACGTAATTAACTCACATATTAATATGTATCGATATGCATTATCGATCAATTAGAGAAAGGACGTAACTGTAAAGCTACTACAGAATTGATAACTAGGGATTATCCTTATAATGCAATAAGAGTGTTTAAAATGGCTTGTTAAAGGAAATTGTGAAACATATCGCCAACATATCGATTTACACAGTCGATAAATTGGGGAAAAAATACCACTACTAACCTTGAGATATACCACAGCATAAGTAAAAGCTGAGAACGCATGATCAGTAAACAAAACAATCTGACTTAGTCGCTTTACAGGGTATTTTTTTAACTAAAGCATTCTCTCTCATTCCTTCACTCTCTCTCTCATTTTCTGTAACGTATCTTTGCCAGTGAGTTCTTGCAGCGCATCTGTCGAGGCGATTCCGGGCGATTCTCGTGGGGAGTTCGGGAGATTCCGTGTAAAATGTAAAGCGAAGCTGCGAAGCGTCGCAAATTATTACTTATTTCCGTTTTGGGCGCAGCCCCGGACTTAAACATACACATACATGTACATACATATGTGTGTGTACACATCTCTATCTATATCTATAAGCATATCCATGTCCATATTCATTTCCATATCCATATCTATATATACGCATATAACGTATGCGGCTCTCGCTGTCCGCGTTGATTTACGTGCTGTGTGCGCTTGCGCTTTGAACTGCACTTCGCGTGTATTCCGGTTGCGCAGCTATATCGCCTGCCTATCGGGCGATACTATATACCGCGGCATTACGTATACGTCAGCGTGTCAACAAACTTGTAATGTGGCACAAGTATGATTCAATAAACCCAAACCGGCCTGACTCGGGGGCTGTTAGACATGTTGACCAGACGCCAGTTTGACAGCCATTTGCGGTGATTATTCAGTTAGAGTTGTCTATATAGTATATATGGCTAATGAAGTTGACTCTCACTCTGAATGATTTGCGTATTATTTTAACGGTAACAATGCGATTCAAATGCGATTGCGCAATTGGCTAACTGACTGCAGAAACTGCACAGGGGCGGATCAGGCTGGGGGCAGGGCAGAGGAGGGGCCTGAGAACCGAGAGCTGTGACAGTTAATTGCCGCATATTTCTTCTTGAATCTACTGAGATATATGGTATGTGCACTAAATGAGCGCCGCACACGCAAATTATAAATACTTAGCCAGCACATTGTAAGGAAATGTCAGCCACAAGCCGAGTAAGATCAGCCCAGAGGCGGAGCCGAGTGGGGGCAAAGAGAGGGGGTAGAGAGACCCCGGCAAAGGTCACCCGGCCCAGGCAAACATCTCTTTCTCTCTCTCTCTCTCTCTCTGTTGTCTCTCGAGTAACTGTATCTAAATTCGTGACTCTGATCCATGATGGGCACTTAAGCCAAGCCAGGGAAACCAGATAAAACTGCTGCCATTTAACAGCGGCAACACATTTCCCTCGCCATCGCCAGTTACGTGTGTACGTAGACTTGCATGACCGACTGTCGACAAATATAGCAGATCGTCAATTTTGAATTAACAAAAAAAAAAACGAATTCTTCCCTTCCCTTTCCACTTGCATCGCTTGCAACGTTCTTCTCTATTTTTATATTTCCATTTCTATTTGCACATTCGATTCGATTGCAATTATAGATCTGCCTAGACCCCCTTTTCCTCTTCCCTCTCCCCTCTCCAGCCTCTGAAACTCGTTTTGTGTGCTGTAATTGAAGCGTTGCACTGTAAACAAAATTTGCATAATTTGCATTTGGAATTCTGCGATGAAACGGAAGTGAAAAGCAACCTAGATGACCTCTTGAACGGAAAGAAAGAGCTAAATACCAAAACATTTGTAACGAATCTATTTATAAGCACAATGTTCGCAAAAGTATCTTAAGTTTTTCCCCCATACCATATGATGATTCAGTTATTTTCTACATGAATCAAAATGAATTCAATGGCAGTGAAAGCTGAATAAAAATTCCCAAGATCTTTGCACCTTTCAGGGTTCGAGAGGAAATTTACGTAGAATTATTTTATAATTATAACGTTTCAAGAATTAAAACTTAATTTTTAAACCATCTTAAACTGTTTTAAACATGTAGTTTCTTTTATAGACTAAAATCATCTAATTCTTAGAGATTGAATTTTCATAAATATAAAACCTTCAACGATCGAAGATCTTTCAAAATATTGTTGTTGCACAAGAACACTTTGGTGAAGCAATCTTTTATAATATCACATATAACTTTTAAGGATACAAATTGTATATTTGGTTTAAACTCATTAACTTCAAAAAACAACTGTCACGTTTCTAGAAACCATGATCTTCTAGACCTTATAGGAAACTTCAATGTTCGTGAATAAACTTAACATTTTTCAATTAAACTTCCTAACTCAGTTTATTGCAGTGTAGCTCAAGCTAGCCTAAGCTGCCTAGCTGATTCTTCCATTGCTTTTACTACTATTGTTGTTGTCTTTCCTCGCTCTACAGATTCATTCGAGTACTCACCATCTTGCTAGCCTCTTGGGTGATTCTGTTTCGACTGAATGCGACTGCGACTGATGCTGATGGAACCAAACTCCGTTGGGCTCTGCAAACTGTGCCAAAATGTTTGCGAAACTTACAAGCCATGCGACTTATATAGTGCCTTTTTCCAATTGTGGGCGGCAATGGGTGTGGCTGGTGATGGGGGGTTGCTTTATCTGCGCTCTTCTTTTTGCATAATTCGCGGCTGCTGCTGCTGCTGTTGATTACAAAGCGCCCTCCAGACAAACGACAACTGTATGAATTATCTTCGACTGTCTGTATCTGTGTGTGTGTGTGTGAGTGTGTGTGTGTGTGTAAGTGTGCTTGTCCATCATATGCTTATGATGACGATTACGATTATGATTATGTAGTTGGTCACACGTTGATTAGAATGCGCTCTTATCACTTGTTGCCGCCGTGCTGTGTTTTAATGTTTCATTTTCATTTGCCCGTCTTCGTCGTCGTCTTCTTCTTCTTTGTCACAATGCAATTTAGCTGGGTCGCGTAGGAGACCCTCAACTATAATGTCAATGTGGCACACAAAGGATGTCATTACAGGCAATAGATGGATGGATGGCAAGGACGATACATTGTGCACTTCATTACCATCCAACCGAACATCCCGATGGAAGCCTTTCACTTTCCTAACAGCAGGTCTTCCTCTTGGACATGCGCATTTAGCTTGAAACAAGCCAAAATATCTTGGGAGAAGTGGGGGAGAGCGACAAGAGTGATTCCCTTAGATATTATTGATTTTATAATTCTAATTTGTTTAGGATAATGATTGATAAATACCATAATAATATTCTTTTACAAGATATTCTCTATTTTTTATTTTTATTTATTTAGTTATTATTATTATTCTACTTTTATTTGAAAATATAAGGCAGTTTTTTTATTCCTCTTTGAAGAACTTACGGAACTAACAAAGTTTAACATCATCATCATCTTATATTATAAAGGTGTTTCACAAATCTTATATATCCACATCATATACTCGTATGTACATATATGTTTATCATATATCTGTTACTAAAATTTGCCGAAAATCTTATCTTTCCCATGATGACCGTGTCCGTGTCCGTGTCCATGACCATGACCTCCGCCCGCCACCACCCACAACCACTGGCTTAACCACCACGATGGGCTTCACGACAACCGGCTTGATGAACACGGGCTTCGGTTTGGTGAACTTTTCAGATAGGCCGCTCAGCAGTTCACCGGGATTCGGCAAGTTTGGTTTTGCGAACACCGGCTTTGGTTTCGTAAACTTCCCAGATAGGCCGCTCAGTAGATCGCCGGGATTCGGCAAAGTTGGTTTCGCGAACACGGGCTTTGGTTTAGTGAACTTTGATGATAGGCCATTTAGAAGCTCACTGGGATTCTGCAGATACGATGGTTTCTGCACCAAGAGGACGCTTCCTTTGGACTTGTGAGCTAGAGTGGGCGTGGCTGCGACGGCAAGCAGAATAAGTAGACAACACCTGAACAGATCCATGACTTTAACTAAATGACACAGAGAATTGTGTTGGGGGTCTATTTATAGGAAGGTATCGCTTCGACCAGTTCAGAACTTCATTTGCATGCGGCAATTGTCGTACGACCGAAGTCTTATTCAAATTTCAATTTGTTTTATTACTCAAAACTCCTCGCAATGCTCTGAGTTGTTGTTGCTGTCGCTGAGAATTCCCTCAGTTGTAAGTTGAATTGATAATGATTATGAGGCGAGGTTGTGATTCTGCGCCACATTATTCACAATGATCGCTTGTGCTCAGGGGAGAAGTTGTCATTCAGGCGGCGATTCTCTAGATTTTCATCGGGCATGACGTCTGCGTCTGTAGCGCGACTCGGTATGGCTCGCGTCTATGAAATCCCGAAGACACTGACTTGACTTGCATTTCCAATGGGATTGACTTAATTTCTGATTACTTATCAAGCCTCATTCCGATTGCGGAAGTCAATCCCAGCGAATATTCAGCATACTTTCATGTAATCAAATGAATCACGAATTAATATTTCATGTATTTAATATACATTAGCCAATAATATTATATTAAAAATAAACGATAAAGTTTGAATGCTACACCATTTAAAGGAACAAAATTATAACATATTTAATTTAAGCAGTAAAAGGTAAGTAAAAATAATTTTTGAAGCTCAATAATAATACAAATTCGCTTTGGCGCTTCAATAAACGCATTATCGCCATCGATAACCCTTTAAAGTTCGATAGCTTCAAAGTAATCATGCATTGCGCACTAATATCGATGTTTCGATACATCGATAACAAGTCTGTGGCAGCCCTGCGGCGAAAAAACAAGCATTTGGCGTATATTTATTTATAAAATCAGAAATGGACGAAAGCGTTATAGAAATTAACGACTCAATTATAAGTATTCCGAGTGATACGGATATGGAGGATGGCGAAGTTAAAGAAGCAGGGGATTCTTCCAACGATGTCATAGAAATAACCGCCAAACCAGCGTCGCCACCACCTCCGCCTCAGCCCACCGTGCCGAAGCAATCAAATCAGATACAGCAGAGGCCAAGTGAAAAGGCCGTGGAGCAGGAGACGAGTACAACTGATCCCGAACTTATCTTTGAAGTCAACTTCTGCTCAACAGATGACTACTCCAGGCTATCGAATCGTATGCTAGAAGCATTTAACAGGACTTTTTCTGAAGATAAGTTGGTATTCAAAACGGATGAACAGGAATGGAGAATTAGGGCATATATAAAGCCTGCGACTCCACAGCCCGATATTGATCTATTCCAAATTGACACTGCGCCCGCAACGAAGCTAAATGCATCGCAAGTGCCCTCCTACAAACGCTGCCACACTGACATTCTCGATGAGGAGACATCCAATCGAAAGAAACTGAAAGCGGAGGCGGTTAACAAATGTTTCCGACCTAAAATTCAGTCTGCCTGCTTTAATTGTGGCGACACCGATCATTCCCTGCGAGAATGTACGCGTCCTCGGAATCAGAATAGGATACAGCGAGCCCGCAAGAAAACAAGCCGCGTTGAACGTTACCATGTCGATACGGAGCAGAGATTCGCGCATATACGACCAGGAAAGATCAGCAGTAAAACACGGCATGCCATGGGCTTTAGTCGAGGCGAGCTTCCATTCATATTCTACCGTATGCGTGTTCTGGGCTACCCACCAGCCTGGCTAGAGGAGGCCAAGGTGCAGAGCTCGGGCATGACTCTGTTCAATGCCGATGTGAGTAGATGCCGGAGTACGACTAACGTTTTCACTTGACTAACTAAAGTACTTTTAGGGTACCGAGGTGCAGGGTCCTGAACAGGAAGAGGGCGAAGCCGATAGCTTTAAATACGATGTCAATAAAATTATTGACTTTCCGGGATTTAATGTTGACCCTGGACCTAAGTTCTATGACGTAAGTAGCGCGAAAAATATTGAACTTGCTTAAATCTAACTGAATTTTCTCTAGGATTATCAACACCACAATGTGCCACGTTTCCAGGATAGCCAGCTGAAGACAAATTTCATCAAATCCCTGGGCGAGAACGTAACCAAGGGATATAAACGAAAGAAATTAATAGATCTTCCTACGCCGCATGATGTCAAACCGACTGCAGTTGAGAGAGCGACCAACTTAGTTGAGCACGACATGGACGTTGAGGATGGCAACTCCATGGATGGTGTGCAGCCTCCACTGCCTGCAGAGTCAGATGCACTGGCACCACCTCCTCCACCAACGAAAGAAGACACATCAGTCGGTAGCTTATCACCATCTCTCGAGGATCTCAAAGCGCAGCAGGCGGAATTACTGCAGCAGTTGGAATCAAACACATCGCTTAACACGAGTAACCTGAGTGTTGCCGAGTCAAATGTTCTTTCGGTTCAGTCGCAGACACACGACGACGAAGATGATAAAGCGCACAACGATCCTGCTCCTCCTCCTGCCACCGCCGAAGTTGCTAAGCCCGCTATATTTAAGGGCCCCTCCATTGAGGGTACACCCCTACTAAAGTTCTCCGTTTATGAAAAGCTCCCGGTCGGAGATAACTTTAAAAAGGGCGTCAGCGATGTTATCAACTTTGAGAATCTGCCCGACTCCACGGGAAAATATGAAAAAATGAAGGATCTGTTAAAGAATGTGCGAGTAAAAATGGATAAACTGCAAAATTCCGATGACTGACGGGGGCGATACCTTGAGAATACCTTGTACCTTGTAAATACATCGATATGGGTTATATACCATGCGTGTGTAATTCGGTTTTCTTTATTCGCCAATTGATATTGAGATTGCACATATAAAACATGCTAATATATGTCTGATAAGTACATACAATATATATGTATGTGTACATAGTATGTATGTAGTACGTATTCAAATAGTTTGTACAGGATCTGATATTAGTAAACGAGAGTTGCACTACAATTTCTTTCTATACAGCTAGAATTTCTCATACTTTTGATTTCATTGCATTAGTTTATTGTTTGCTCTTTTCAACTCTCAATATATATATATATGTATGTATATATATTCTTGATAATTTATCCCAATGTATATACGCGTAAAGGTGCACATATAAGTTGATATAGATAGGTCTATACATATATGGATTTGTGTCTGTGTAACCAAAAATGCAAACTGTTAAAAGGAAACATGCTCTAGGACGACGTCTACTCCCTCCCTAGCATCCTCCGCCTCAGCTCAACGTGCTCAATTGATGGCCGGCGGTGGCTGCGGGGGCGGCGGAGAACCATCCTGATTATTATCACGACGACTTGTTGGCTTGTTGCTGGTCGTCGTAAATTGGCGCCAGGTGCTCGGGTTCACAACGTACATGAACATCGCCAGGATCATAAATACCATGGCAATGGTGAAGTTGCCACCATTGTCACCGCCAGCAGTTTGTCCAGGGAGTTGCGACACTCGGCCGCTCACTGCAAACATTTATGGCACTTTAAGATATGTTAATCGTATCCAGCAGATACTCACCATCGATGCACTCAGTGTCCGTGCAAGCATTCTGATTCTGGCGAATCTGTACGGAAATTGAAAAGGGGGGAGTATAAAATATATATATTTTGTGTGTCCAGATGTGGCAACTTACGAAGTTGATCAGCCGTTGCATGGCCATCTCATGCGACCAGATGCATTCGCAGCCGTCAAATTCGTCACCCATGGTAATTTGTCAATTTATATATGTATGTTTGACCTGGTACACACACTGTAAATAAACAGGAAGGTAAATATCTATGTATATATATCCATATATATAGTGTGAATTATGAATTCTTTATGATAATTTGCATGTTTGACGAACGATTGACGGCTTTCTGACGTGGCCTTTGCTGCAGCAGGTGAGAACTAACCGACGCAATCTGAAGAATTGTTTTTTGAAACTGCAAAGGGAGCTCAACTGAAACGAATTTAATTCTTTTTTGTTCGCAATACCAATGAAACAGTCGAGTGATTAGAGGGACCCATATACATAGTATAACTCTCTCTCTCTCTCCCTGAAAAAACCCAGCTATAAATTGTTGTACTAGAAGTATCTGATAAAGTCGGTTTCGCAGAGAGGGCGCTCGGGAGAGCCGCTTCACATACACTCGTACTATATTTAATAACATCGCATGCATGTACATGTGTATGTACGTATGTGCGTGCTGGATGGTTTCTCTCATTAAGCTCTAATAAAATATAAGACCGACCTTGGAATTGGCACAATATTTTGAAAAAAATTGAGTTGATAAGAAATCCCAGACGACTCTCAGATTGTTGCCACAACTTCAGAGTGTGTAACAAGTGGAAGTACTCGACTTTTACATGCATATACACGAGTCAATATCTTCTCAATGCTCCACATACACGTATTCCACGTACATATGCAAGTGTGTACATACATAGGTAGACACTTCCTTAGCGGGGTACACTTTCACAGTAGCAGAAACGTAGATAGATACGTAAGACTAATTAAATGCTACACCAAATGATCGTGCTCTATATCGTTCTTCTAATCATCAATCCACCATCTTGCTTGACATTTTAAAAACACGAAGTCACTTTCTCAGTTGATTGTTTTGTTTTTCGTATGTAGGTTCGTTCGTTCCAATGGAAATTATGCAGCGGAGGTAAACAAAGTGCATTAGTTTTGTTTATGTGCGGCAGCAAAATGCTTTAATAGTGCTTATTTCATTTAATTAACTAATAAGTATGTACATTATTGCTATTGTTGCTATTTATGAGGATAATTTCGTTTCAATACCGAACTGTTTATTATTTTTTACTACACTATTTATTTTCTTACCAATCTGGTTGGAATGGGAATGAGAGACTGGAAGTCACATATGTGAGTATGCTAGTGTTGGTAAACGGCAGCAGGAAAAACGCACTTAAAAATGGCATTGCATTCAATTGTGTTTAGTATTTTAAACAAACTTATCGTTTTTTTCAAATATCGTTAGATGATTTATTTCGAATACGACTTAAGCCAAGTCGCCGCGTTTTGTTTGTGGGTGCATAAATGGGCGACAAAGCCTCCTCGCTGCGCCGCTTGCCAACGCGCTCCCTTTGCACGCTGGGTGACTCCAGCGAACAGCTGCGATCTCTCCGCGAGTCTCTTTGCAGCTGTCTCTGATTACTTCTACTTGGTACCGGCGTGCTGGTCATTGGAGCGCAGCTCTTTCGCATTGGCGTTTGACCTGGAGGCGTATCCACGTTGCAATTTTCTGAATCCCTCTTCAGTTTTCGGCGCTTATTTAACGACAAAAGATTACGTCGCGTAATAATCGAACTCTTTGTGACATTGTCCAGTGGCGAACGCTCCGAGAGTTGTGTCAACGAGACCTGCATGTCCGGCGTGCTTCTGGGCGTGCCGAATGCATTACCCAAAGTAGCTGGGGAGTTAATCGTTAATACTGAGGCTTCACAAGGTACAGGCTTAATTTGTTTTCCAGCTTTTCTTGGCTTGACTAGGATCTTATCTTCACCTTCTGGGCGTTCGGGAGCTTCATTTGAAACATCTTCTAACAGCAAATAAGCAGCAGTTTCTTCCTTTTTAGGGGATGTAGAAATTGGTTCCAAGTCTGCCATGAGGATTGCAGCTTTTCTTTGCATTTCCTCAGACAGTTCCATGACCTTATTTGATGCAGTTCGAAACTGAATATTTTCGGAAGTAACAGTATCTGTAAAGTTCTTGGGCCACTCCTCTTTTGGCGATTGTGGTGGCACAGAAAATGGTTCCAAGTCTGCCATGAGCATTGCAGCTTTCCTTTGCATCTCCTCTGACAGTTCCATCGCCTTATTTGATGCAGTTCGAAATTGTATTTTCTCAGAAGCAACAGATTCTGTTAAGCTCTTGTGGCAATCCTTGGGAGGAATAGAAGTTGACTCCAAGTCTGCCATGAGCATTGCAGCTTTTTTCTGCATCTCCTCTGACAGTTCCATCGCCTTATTTGATGCTGTTCGAAATTGTATTTTCTCAGAAGCAACAGATTCTGTCAAGGTCTTCTGGAAATCCTTAGGAGGAACAGAAGTTGACTCCAAGTCTGCCATGAGCATTGCAGCTTTCCTTTGCATCTCCTCTGACAGTAGCACACTCTTATTTGATGCAGTTCGAAACTGTATTTTCTCGGAAGTAACAGATTCTGTTAAGCTTCTCTGACAATCCTTAGGGGTAATAGAAGTTGATTCCAAGTCTGCCATGAGCATTGCAGCTTTCCTTTTCATCTCCTCTGACAGTAGCACACTCTTATTTGATGCAGTTCGAAACTCTATTTTCTCAGAAGTCTTCTGAAAATCCTTAGGAGGAACACAAATTGACTCCAGGTCGGCCATGAGCATTGCAGCTTTCCTTTGCATCTCCTCTGAAAGTTCCATCGCCTTATTTGATGCAGTTCGAAACTGAATTCGCTTTGAAGTTCCTGGTAGGTGGCTTATCTTTTCATTGGTTTCTTTCGTTGTTTGAGAGTAGTTGGCATCTAGATCAGCCATTAGTCCGGCCGCCCGTTGCTGCTGTTCCTCAGTTATTTCGATTGCCTTGTTTGATGCAGTGCGAAATGCGACAGGTTCTATCGTATCCAAAGGCATCATATCCAGCTGGCTGCAAATCGCTTGGAAGTCCTTAGGGGCCTGTTGCTGCTGCACACTCTCAATCTCCATGGGCTGCCATTCACTTAATGGGATCTCATCTAGAAGCTCTTCCTCTTTCGTTCTGTTAATTTCCAAATCTGCCATTAGACTTGCACCTGCTCTCTGCATTTGCTCCGTCACTTGAATAGTCTCATCTGGAAACCCCTTAAAATAATATGATTGCTCTTCATCTAGTGATGTGCCACATTCGAGATCTTCCATGAACATTGCCGCTTTCTTGTTCATGTCCTCAGTTAACATCATTGTTCTATTCGAAGCTGTTCTTAATTCCATTTGATTTAAGTCATCACCAGGTTGGTTTGCTGCAAGATCGGCCATTAACTGTGCAGCCTGTTTTTGTTTTTCCTCGGAGACTTCAATGTGTTTATTCGATGCTGTGCGAAATTCAACGCAATCAGGAGCATTTACAATGGTTTCGCCTTTACTTTCACTTAATGAGCAACCGGGAATATCTATAGGCTGCCATTCGCTCAATGGAATTTCCTCCAGGAATTCAATATCGCTGATCTCTTTGGTCTCTATTCGATCCTGCACAATCTCTCTTTTGTCTTCTTCCGCAACTGAAATCATTTCCGTATTCATATCACCATCAAACCAATCGTCGCAGACGCTTGTATCTAAAGTAGATATAGATTAATCTAACTCCAGCAATATATAGACTATACCTACCCAGGGACTCAACTTTGCATATTGTAGTGTCCTCTGCTGCTGGTGGGCGGGTACTCTCGTTAAAGAGAGTCAATTCAGCACGTTCTGTTGATGAATCTCATTATACTATATTATACATATGAATTATTTATCTTAGAACTCACGCATAATTTTACTATCACAGATCTCATATTGAAGGCGACATTCCTCCGTGTTGCCTATCAGGTAACCATTATCATTTAAAATATCGGTTGCTTCCTGCAGATCGTCAATATCCTCTGTCTTTATTTGTAGATTCGCAGGAAGATCGATGCTGGAGTTCGCATTAGTTTGGGTAAAGAATGCGCTTAAGTTCTGAAGGTTTTCACATATCATCTGCGAGCAGTTGGCATCGAAATTACAGTGCGTTGTTGTTGGCATTTGGGTTATAAAATCTTCTTGGACCGAAAGCCCTGAGGAACAACTCATGCGTTCATCATCATCTTCTATTATGATATTTGGAGAGATCGGCTGTGGCGAGGGTGGCTTAGGTTGGAGGCGTTTGCGACTATAAGTCCGAATTCTTTTATTTCGATACCGAAACCAGGGCGGGAAATCATGTGAGGGCACCTCATCTTCTTCCACATAACTGGGCGATCCACAGAAATCTAATAGTATCGCTTCAACTATGGTTTTAGGTGGATTCGAAGCATCGAACGATATTTCTGGACTATGCCAGACTTCGACTTCAGCTTCGTCTTTTGGAAACAGTTGACTCTCAAGCATGGATTGCAGTGACATGAAGTTCTCAGAGGCGGGTACTGCCTGTGCACGTTTGGGTTCTTGCTGGGCACGCAGACAGTCTAATCGATCAACTTCAAAGAGGTCGACATCACTGGAATCACATTGTTTATCCACTTCCAGTGTTTTATCTAGGTCCTCTTTGATTTCCACGGTGATTGCTGATTTAAGCCGAAAACCGCAGGAGCGTCTTGATGTACTTGCTTCAATCGGTGTCGGACTTCTGTTTATACTAAATTCATCTTCGTCCATGACAGCGCGAACGGCTTATTTATTTATTATGTTTCATTGAACAAATCTCCATATGACCTGCTGATTTGCCGCTTTGTTTATAATCGAAAGGAATCGATAGCAGTAAATGTTCAGTGCTGTGCACAGTTCAAAAAATATCGTATAGAATCAATCAAATTAACTAAAAAAAAATTATTCAGTAAAAACTTAAACAAATAACAAATAAACAACACTGCTTAAGCTTCAACTTAATAACTTAATAATAAACTTTAAAAGATTTATGGAAATAAATCGATATTTAATTATTTGTGCATCCCTAATGCCAATTTGTTTTGCTATTGTCTAACACTACCTGCAGCCTTATCGATAACAATTATTAGTTTGCCAGATTTTAGTGTAGTCAGAATTAGTTGAATCCTAAGATGGGGATAACCACCGCTGCGTTGAGAACCCAATTGATGGGATTGACCAACTTTATCGGCACACATAAAGACCAAGCGGAGAAGTACCGCCAGCTGCTGAAGACTGTGCTGTCGAACACCGGTTCCGAATTGATCGATACACTAAAGATCTTTGTTGAAGCCATTGTCAACGAACATGTCAGTCTGGTTATAGCCCGTCAGATTCTTAACGATGTTGGAGTCGAACTAAGCAAATTGCCGGACGACATGTCCAAGGAGCTCTCCCACTTTACATTGGAGAAGGTGCACCCTCGTGTTATTTCATTTGAGGAGCAGGTTGCCGGCATTCGGTTCCATTTGGCCAACATCTACGAGCGCAATCAGCTATGGCGCGAAGCAGCTACAGTGTTAGTGGGAATTCCTCTGGAGACTGGCCAAAAGCAGTATTCCGTTGAGTGCAAGCTAGGTACATACCTGAAAATAGCACGCCTGTATCTGGAAGATAATGACTCGGTGCAGGCCGAACAGTTCATCAATCGTGCTTCGCTGCTACAATCCGAAACAAATTCCGAGGAACTCCAGGTCAGATTGACATAGCTCTCTTACACCATGCTTTTGGTTAAGGCGTATACTCGTCCCTTACAGGTGCTCTACAAAGTGTGCTACGCCCGCGTTCTCGACTATCGCCGCAAATTCATTGAGGCTGCCCAACGCTACAACGAACTATCCTACCGTAAAATAGTGGATCAAGGCGAACGGATGACAGCTCTGAAAAAGGCACTCATCTGCACCGTATTAGCCTCGGCCGGACAGCAACGTTCGCGAATGCTGGCCACACTGTTCAAGGATGAACGATGCCAGCACTTGCCAGCGTATGGTATCCTAGAGAAGATGTACTTGGAGCGCATTATTCGTCGCTCAGAGCTGGAGGAGTTCGAGGCGCTGCTGCAGGATCATCAGAAGGCAACCACCCACGATGGTTCATCGATTCTGGATCGCGCTGTCTTTGAGCACAATTTGCTATCCGCCAGCAAACTTTACAATAACATAACGTTCGAGGAGTTGGGCTCCCTGTTAGATATACCAGCAGTTAAGGCCGAGAAGATTGCATCCCAAATGATAACCGAGGGACGTATGAACGGTCACATTGACCAAATCTCCGGCATTGTGCACTTCGAGAATCGAGAACTGCTGCCCCAATGGGATCGTCAAATACAATCGCTCTGTTATCAGGTGAATTCCATCATTGAGAAGATAGGCGTGGCTGAACCCGACTGGTTAGATAATCAGAACTGAGCCAAGCTGAGGGCGTCATCCAATTTACTGAAATTCTCATCATATAATATATAATTTATATACAACAACAACTACAGTCTGTGGTCAACTACGAGTTTTGCGAAATTGCCGTTTGACATGTGTAAATTTCATTTTGAATTTAAGAGAAATAAATGAAAACGCATCCGATGATCCCGTGGATCCCAAATGAAAACACCAAAACGTTTTAAATTGTATAATTCAATTAAACTTTATGAAACATGTACATACACATATATTCACAATCTTTCTTTGTTTTCATCATTATTTTGCAGTATAATTCACAAAAAGTCTCTGTGTGTATAAACATTTTGAGGTCTTAGACAACTAGCGGAAAGTTTTGCTTTTGTATACAATACAAATGTCTCTAAATATATATCTATATGTATATAGTCTGATACGCAGAGGGCGTATGCACTAGTAAATTTTATAAGATTCCCTCATACTACCCACGCCTACAATTCATCCAAAAAAAGGCCAATTGATTGAAGAAAACTAAAGTAGAAACTAATATTTAGTATTAAATATAAGCTAATTATATTTAAAAAATTCAACTAAACAAAATGCAAAAAATATGCTTTAGCGTAGTATTTTACAAAAGCAAGGCTTAAAGCATCCATCGACTTCGATGATTCTCCGACTACTAACAACAATATCTCGGACAAAATATTTGAATCCGATCCGATCTGATCGCTACACCAATAATTTTCAGAGACTCATTTCTAGAACTTAAAAATTAGCGTAAAGTCATCCCTGGGTATTCGCCGAAGACTCCTCGTTCAGCTGCATTTGTGTGAGGGTGCGGACAACGTGGCCACGGTTCACGGGCGTCAGACCCTGGCAGAGACCAACGACAGCGTCCAGCGCCACATCCGGACAGTCCTGCAGAGCAAAGAGAGACATCAGATTAAAAATGGAATTGGACAGAGGGGAAAAGTTCAAGTACCTCGAGCATTTTGGATATCGTTGAGATGATGGCATCCCGTCGCACAGAGTTCACATTTCTGGAGACAATCGATTCGCTATTACTTTGCTCCTGATACCAGGAAACCATCTCCTCGTTCTTGTCCCACAAATAGGCCTGAAAGCGGAAATTTAAATTAGTTAAAGCTTTTGTCTTGTGACACTGGCTAAGCAGTTGGTCTTACCTCTGTGGCTCCCTTCTCCTCCACCAGCCAGCGGCGAAGCATCTGCTTGGCTTGGCCAACAGACAGATTGTCTTGTGCGCGCAGAATCTTCTTGATGTACGCATCCTCGAGCAGCAGACGACGCAGACGCCAGTAGAGCCAGCGGCGTGATTCGCGCCATGGCACAATCTCACTGATGCACTCCTTCTCCAGCATGCGTTCGGGCGTGTCGTGCAGATCGGCAAAGTGCACGGCGACTGTGTGATAGACATGCATCAGCACCGAGATGCGCGCCTTGATCTTCTCATCGACTTGAGCAGCCTTCACCTTATCCCCTGCCGCAACTGCTTCGTCATACTCCCGTTTCAGCTGCAATAACAACAAAAAATAATCAGTTAGAGTTCTTTAGAGGATTCAGGTTACTTACCGCAATTGTGGTGCCATCGAGACGATGAATGGTCTTGATGAGATCCTTTTCTTTGTACTTGATCTCGACAATGCCCTCTGGTTCGAGAACACCACCACGTGCCTCTGGATCAGCATAGGTCTCCATGTAGCGCGGATTGATCAGAGAGTCCAGCACTGCCCAGGCACCACCACGCAGCTCTGCGTTGGGTGGCAGATAGATAAGCACCGGCTTCTTGTATTCACGCAATCCATCAACAATGTAAGCGCCGAATTTAACAATCTGCTCGTACATGTCTTTCATGCCACCAGAGAAACCACGCCAGTTGGCAAACACAATCAGCGGCAGCTCCTCACGACCGAAATCTTTGATGGCCTGCGCTGTCTTGTACGACGAGTCGGGATACCACACCTGACCAGCCTGCTGCAGTGTCTTGGCTTCTGAGTCTAAGTTGGCAGGATCTGCGGGCATTTCCACCTCCACGGTGCGTGTCTCCACGGCAATAACACCAACAGGAACGCCGCCCAAACGAGCACGGCCTGTGACGACAGTCTTGGCCCATGGCGCCATAATCTCACTCCATGAATCACGATCAAAGAATCCATTCTCCCATTCGTTGCCGTTGACGGGATTTACACGACCAGCGAGCATCCAGCGGGGATCATAGGGCGATTTGGTGGGCATAAAGTCAACAGGGCGATCCACACGATCGCTTGGCAAAATGATGGGCAGATCGCAGCCAATGTAGGCAGGAATGTAGGAGAGCCAATCCAAGATGGTGTACACACCGTCCAGATCGATGGCTTCAGTTTTGTGGGTGACACCGTTGTTGAACATGATCTGCGTGCCACCCAACTGGTTATTCGAGGCATAAACCTTGCGGCCCAGCAACTGAAGGAGCAATTAAAAAGATAATTAGTGAATGCAAAGATTTCTAAGCGTTTCTCTCGCCTTACCTTATTCAACGCAGCGTAGCCAGTGAGTATAATATGCGAGTTATCGATTTGGATAACACGTTGACCCAGACGCACCACATAGGAACCAATACCGATGGTGCGGCAGGTGACCATGGCAATGGTGACAATCTCCTCGTAGGCTTGTGATGTTTCACCGGCAATGAGACCAGCATAACGCAGATTCTCCACACCCAGTCCATCGTCCTTGCCTATGATGTCGGTGATCTTGTAGCGCTGTTCACCCTCATCCTCAATTAGTATGGCACGCACAGAGTTCAAATTGGCCACCTTGGCATAGTCCTCCGTGGACAGATACAGGTACTTGAAACCCTTGTCTGGCTCCTCGGGATCCTCCCATGCTATTTTGAACATGGCTTTCACCTCCTCCGCCAGACCAATGCGGGCACCACTGTTAACCGATATATAGATCTGTGGGAGAGTGAAGGTTGATTAGTTGAGTTGCATGAAAAGAAGCAAGAGCAGGAGACTTACCCTGGGCACCTTGCGAGCGCGCGCCAATTTGGATGCTTTGTCAAAGAGCACATCTTCCTTGATACCGAAGGAACCAATTAGATAGGTCAAGTCGTTGGCAATCACAATAATCTCACGTCCCTGAGGATATTCAGGTGTGGCCAGCACAATGCGCCAGGCAACCATGCCGCACTGTAGGATTAGATGGTGAATCGGGATTAGAACCTGCCTGACAGGATTCGTATGTGTTGGTTACTCACGTTATTCTCGCCCGGCAGACGCTGCATCTCCACCAGATTGTCGCCCTCGAGCACCAGTTCCTGGCACTCAAGCAGAATCTTATCGGGTATGCGTATGTCAACGGTGGGACGCGCCTTGGAGAACTCCTTCCAGTGACGTTCGGTCATCTGACGGAACATGTCAGGCACATCATAGACATAGGTGGTGCCGTTCGATTGTGCTTGGAAGCGTTTCTGCTGCAGGAAATCTTTGGTCATGTATGGCGTCGAGATGGGATGGCCGTGAAGAGATCCCTGCTTCTCGCCGTATGCCTTGAACTTGATCTGGAAAGGGGAAATGCGTCAGCAAAGAGATTCCTCAATGGAGCTGTCAATGTGGGATACTTACAATGCCTGTCTCTGGCTCAGTTTGCTCTGTGTACATGGAAATATCCAGGAAGTAGCCCGAGTCGTTGGCAATGCACAGACGCACAGCTTGAGTGGGCGACTGTGGGGACTGACGGATGACCATCTTGAGTTCCGCCTGCAGCACACGCAGTTTCCATAGGCGAGGACCATAGCGCATAATCATCTTGGTGACAGATTCTTCGATCTTTGCTGGATCCATAATGACGGTGGGCACAAAGTTCAAGAAGATGTGATTGCAGTCAGTGCGCTTGGCATGAGGATGCGAGAAGGCAACCTCCAACTCGTCCATGGCCTCGAGCAAGACACGTTCACCTTCATTCTGCAGGTACTCAAACGAAGCCTCCTTGGTGATCAGATCCGAGTGACGGATAATGGAACGTATGAAGAAGCGATAGTCAGTGACCTCTTGACCCTTTGACACCTTGGCTTTGCCCAAATACAAATGCATCTTTTGGTTGGCAGTGGGCAATGCCTCCAGATCGTAGGTCTTCATGCGATTCAGTTCCAAATGGAATGCCGAAGCGGGCTCCAAATGGCGATAGATGCGATCCTCCTGGAAGTTATCCCTGGCACGATACGTGAAGAACTTGGGGAATTGTCGTTTCTTCAGAGCAGCAAATGTGATGCGACGAATGCGGCGCTGGAACAGCTCCTCATTGTGCTCCTTGCAGTAGTTGCCAAAGATCTGAGCCATCTGCACATCGTCCATCTCGCCCGTCTCCCGCACAGCGACACTAATGATGTGAATCGGCTCTGTGGACTTGGCCTCCTCGGCGGCATTGGCACGCGAAATGGGATCTGACAGAGACACATTGATCGATGTGCTGTGGCGGCTATCGGAAATAGAATCAGCAGCCTCCACGGCCTCCAGCACCTTGGCACTGACCACAGCAGGCGATACAAAGTCTTCAAGCAGATCCAGAATCTCATCCGAATACATCTCGAAGTGCTCGAAGGAATCAAAGGCGGCTATGGCACCAGTACGCACAAAGGAGCTACCCAAGGACTCTGCGACAGCATGATCCAATCCCTCCGGTGAACTCATGCGGGAGAACAAACGATTTGGATGCGCAGTGGGTAGCAGGAACTGGAAGTGCACCAACGGCAGGCCACCAGAGAGTTCCAGATGCTGCAGGCAGGTCAGCTCGTACGAGGTATAGGCACGTCTCACATAAACCTCTAGAGCAGCATTGCAGACAGCACGATTCGAGTGGTAGAAGAAATCGTGGAGTATATCAAAGATCGATGTCTCCGAGAGAATCAGACGCTGCAGATTCTCCGGATGAAAATCATGGCCGTACATATCCACAGCAGAAAGGAAGATCGACTCCATTTGATTGTGGCGTAGCTCGTAGGCAGGCTGGTGTGCTGCAATGAGCACTTGACGGGATCGCAGGGCAACGCGAGAATGCTCGGCACGATTCAGCGAGGTCAACTCACTCAACGTGTTCGCCAACTCATCAGTGAGTCCCGGCTCGTTAGCCCACAGATGATCGATGAGCAGCGTGACCAGCAGATTCTTCTTGGCCACCTGCGAGTGCGAGAAGATTGTGTTGACCACCGTCAACATATCATCCTTGTTGTGCTCGCGCACCAGACCGACACACTTGTCGTAGTGTCCGTGCTGGAACTGCGACTCCACGTCGTAGTACTGACGCAGCAGCTCGTGCACGGCGGCCTTCATGCGTCCACGGATGCCATTCCTGTAGCGCTGCACAAGCTGCACAATGCTCTGAGTGGTCAGGAAGAAGACATCGCGATCGGCACGCTTTTGCAGCGTAGCCGCGTGGCTATCGATGACGCTGGCAATTTGCTGGGATGGGAACTGCGCCAGGACACTGGTGATGTTGCGCTCATAGAGTGTCATCAGTTTGCGTATCTTCTTCTCCACCGACAGAGGAATGCGACCAGAGATGGAGGCAATGACTTCCTGCAGCTCGAGCAGAGGCAACGAGGGATCTCGCAGACTCTGCATGAACTTCTCGATGATGTCGCGCAGGCGTTGTGCGTTAAAGGGTTCCGGCAGGCAGTATCCGGCCAGGGTGTTTTCCAGAATGCTCTTGTAGGTGTTGTGCACACGGTTGAGCTTCTCGGGGACAGGTGCATTCTCCGGCTGTGGGAATTGGCTCTTGCAAGGCTGAGCCTTGGTCACCAGCGAGGGATCGTCCAGTTCCAAATGACCCAGAAGCGAACCAGCGTCAAGCACAGCGCCAGGGCGACGCACAAAGGTGACCGTGCCCGCCTCTTGTGAGGTGAGCGTCATCACCATCTTCATCACTTCGATTTCAGCGTAGGCTTGTCCCTTGGCCACATGGGCGCCATCCTCGACGAGCATATTGATCAGTTTACCCGCCGAGGGACTGCGCAACAGCGAGGGATCGTTCTCCTTCTCGAACACGCAGGTTTGGTTGCCGATGACAATGCGATAGCGATCAACCTCCTCCTTCATGTAGGTGGTGTAGGAGGCACCCTCCAGCGAGATGAGCAGGCCACCGTCAGATAGGCGATGCACCTCGATCTCCTTGAACGAGTTGTTCATCAGCAGGAAGTACGAGTTGGTGCCACTCTTGGCGGCCTGCACCTTGTAGCGAATGCCACCGTTGATCAGCTCCACATCGACGACATTGGTCAGCGTATTGGCGGCCTGAATTTGACCCTTCTCCAGTGAGGTCTGGAAGCTGGAGAATGACTCGGTGATCTGACGATCGGCAATGTGCAGAGAGCCGCACATGACACCCAGCAGAATGTCGGGCTTCTCGGACTGCACACGCTCCGCAATCAGGGCATCCAGCCAGGCAGTGTCTATGCTATTGTCCAGGAAACGGTTTGTCTCCAGCAGCGTTATCAGGTACTCTACGGTGGTACGGAAATCTCCACGAATCGAAAGCTCCTTGAGGGCAATGACGAGATTCTCACGTGCCTGCTGACGGTTCTCACCCCAGGAGAAACAATGGCCAAACTGGGAGTCGGCAAACTCGTGCAATCCTCCTGAAGCGGCCACACTGAAGTAGCCCCACACATTTTTGCTGGAACGGAAGTTCAGCTCCTGCACGGTACCCGAACTGGGTTTGAATCCCTCATCGGGATTCTCGGAGGTGATACGTGCGGCAATAACGTGTCCAGAGGGGCGTGGCTTATTCGGTGGATTCTCAAAGTCAATAACGGACGAACCCCACGGGGATTCTCCGTAGAGCAGACGAATATCCTTGAGACGATAGAGCGGGATACCCATTCCAATTTGCAGCTGACAAGCTGGAAGATTGACATCGGCAACCATTTCCGTACAAGGATGCTCCACCTGCAGACGCGGATTCAGCTCGAGGAAGAAGTATCTGCCCTCGGGATCATACAGATACTCCACAGTACCGGCGCTCACATAGCCCACCATCTTGGCCAGACGCACTGCAGCCTTCTCCATGTCCTCAAAGACCTCCGGCTGTGCCACAATTGCTGGCGCCTCCTCAATGATCTTCTGATGACGACGCTGAATGGAACAATCACGACCGAACAAACTGATCGCATTGCCATATTGATCTGCAAGCAGTTGCACCTCCAAGTGACGTGCTCCACTCGCCAGCTTCATCACAAAGATCGGGGAACCGGGCACCTCAGCCTGCACTTGACGGAACAGAGCGGGAAACTCTTCGGCGGTATCCACACGACGAATACCTTTACCACCACCGCCCTCAGAAGCCTTGATCATCACAGGGAAACCTACAAAAAGATTCGGAAATTAGTTGTAGTTTTATGAACAGGTTTTTAACCCCCCTCCCAAGCTTACCAATCTTGGCAACCGCCGCAAGACCCTGTTCCACATTGTTGACACAACCACGTGCAAAGAGTTCACTGGAAATTTTGATCTTCTTGCCGCTGTACTGCGCTTTCAGCTCTGAGCCAGACCAGGGCAGAGTGGGAATTTCTGCAGTTTGGGCCACAATCGAGGAGGCAACTTTGTCACCCAACGCCCACATGGCACGCTCTGGTGGACCCAGAAAAACTAAGCCCTCCTTATGCAACAGCTCCGGCAACTTGGGGTTCTCCGATGCATGACCCCAACCAGCCCAGACAGCCTGTAATATAAATAGATAAACATTAAATACGAGTACATTAGATAAACAGGTATTATATTTTATTTTTATCTTAGCTCTTACGTCATTACCAGAAGAAATCAATACTTTAACAATAAGTGGACTTTTTATACCCATTCCATTGGGGTAGAAGGTTAGTAACTTTTGTGAATGTGCGTATTTTCTTAATAACGTCCAAGTTATAATAAATATCACCATGTTAATGATTATTGCAAATTTGATTCCGAACAAAGAAACAACATAGAAGTTATTTAAGAATCAATAGTATTGGGTCCATAGATTATGCAGACTACGCTTGTTGGTATGCAACAAAAAAAGTGATAAACTCTTTTTATAAATATTTGGGATGTATTGTATATCAGTCGTTTACACTCCTTTGAAGCTTTCATTACTTGTTTATACTCATTTAATATTTGGCAGAGTTCTCAAACTTTCCACGACATTGCGAAGACCTTTGCAATATCCACATAAGTAGCTATTAATAGAAAAAACCCCCTACCTACAGTGGGTTAACGGAAAACACAGTGAGTGGGAGAACGATAAGTGAGAGAGGGGTATGGAAGGCGTTGAAAACTTATTGATTTTCAAGCTCAAAAGTTCAGATGTAATAGCCGGCGATTATAGCACGGTGTAGCTAGTCAAGTGGGCATATCTACAAGTAGAGAACTCGTAAAACACACACACACACACACACACTCACAAACAGACTTTAAGGGGGTGCTGCGAGAATTGAAATCGAACGATTCGCTTGACTTGAATTTCAGCAAACAAAAATCGTACGATCGTGTGAAGAGCTCTAGAGTTCTATAGTACGTACTGGATCTGACGTAGACCCTCGCCCAATTGAATAACTTTGAACTTACCTGCACTTGAGTGCGAAGTGCAATATCCACTATGAGCTCAACATTCGCGTAGTTATTGTTGTTAGATCCACCGGGTACGGGCACATAATGATCGGCCATTTTAATATATTCCGCATTGGCCTTTAGATCCTCCGGCGTGACCATAACAACGAATCGTACAGCCCTCTCATTCTTAAACATCTCGTAGGACCAACGACGAATGGATCTCATGCACTTCACGGCCGCTATACCGTTGTTGGCGATAAGGACGCGATTGATGACACGTGTACCACCGAAACGTTTCACAAACTCCTCCGTGGTGGCGATATGAAAGTCCCGATACTGATCACGATCCTGTCCGAGTCCAGTGCCGCGCGACATGCTGGGTCTGCGAAGAAACGATACATTCATATGTAGAGACATTTTCGAAATGAAATTTAGAGCAGATTGTTGAAAGTACGATATACTTATGGAGAGCGTCGTATAACACCTGCGAGTAAATTTAGCACCCACCCACCTACCGCCTCTAAAACGATGCATCTTTGCCTGCTACAGATTTACACACGACTCTACAAGTACTAACTCTATTCTTTACTACTAAGTTTCGACTTAAATTTGCCGAGTTGCTTTGCTTGCTGAGGTTAAAGTTGAATTTCATTAAATTAAACTTTGTTCATGAATTGCAGCGCATAAACCTTTTAATTGCGGTCTGCCTGTGTGGGTCAATGTTAGGCAAGCCATAAAGAGAGCAAGCAACTGCTAAAGAGAGAGACAGGGGAGCGAGACAGGTGTAGACAAGCTCAAGAAGAAGATGAAATTAAAAGGCTTTTTGGCAAACCGGTTTTAAACAAATTCCAAAGTTTACGAGAAGCTTTTACATTGTTTACTTTGTGTGCGCGCTCTCTCTCTCTCCTCCTCTCTCTCTCTCTGCCTCTGCCTCTCACGGCAATTGGAGGACGCTTTTTGCATTTGTAAGTCAAATATTTACTTGCTATAAAAATAATTATGCGCACACAATTTATAATAGAGATATATGTAAAATAAGAGAGAGAGAGATAGCGAGACAAATATGTATAAGAAAGCGTATCTATTCTTTTCACTGATTTACTTTAAAGTGCCGGCGGGCGTGACGCTCAGTAGGTTCCCCGTTGTTGTTGTTGCCAATGATGAGTTCATATTGTTGTTGTTAAAGTTGTTATCATGCATATTGCCAATGTTGTTGTTGTTGCTGCTGCTGCTGCCGTAGTCCGTATCAACATCATCGTGTTCGATGGCCACAATATTGGGTATATTATTATTTATTGTCCCACTGTCGTTGTTGGCATTGTTGGAATTCCCCGCTGCATGTTGCGGCTCCTCATGCGCTTCGACAAGTACAAATCGTTTGCTGGCACGACGCTTTAACATTTTGGCCAACGAAATTAGGGCCAAGATCATTCAATTCCACTTTAGTGATAAATCGAGATTTCTAACTAGTTACAGTTACAGAGATTATGCAAGATTATGCGTCGTCTGGCTCTGGCTCTGCCTCCGCCTCTGCTGACTAATCAACATGAATTTTATCGGGCGCAACTTTCACCTGCGCTGCACAACAATGGGAACACAAAGAGCGACTAAAAACTATAAACTAATGGCAGGTCAGAAAAGAAGAAACACGCGATAAATATTTTGGGGCAAAAGAGCTAAGCACGCACGCTGCGACGACCGACGCGGACGGAAATTGCTGTAAAACTAAACAGCGATGACGATGACGATGACAGACAACTAAGCTTCGGCATTGCCAGAGTACGAGTAACTCCCGAGAGAGCAACAGCCAAACAGAAAAAAAGAGAGAGAGAGAGAGGGAGAGCGAAAGCGAAGTTGACCTCTGGCAACATCAGTTATGAATGAAAATAAACAAAACTCAACTGTTCCCGCACTGTTCCCACACTGTTGGCACCTGTCGCCTGCCAGCTGCAGCAGCTTTTTCGCTGCTCTCACTGAGTGCATAGCACTCTCTCTATCTCTTTTACTTGGTTCTCTTTTAATTGGCTCGCCCATTCTCTGCAACACTCAAGTTCTCTCTTAAGCTTTTTAAGATATCACGCACATTGTTGTTACTGCTTTTATATGTTGCCATCTCGCTCTGTGAAACTCGCGCGATTTGTTTGGCGTCGTTTGGGGCTGAGCAACAACAATGACGTATGTACTTAAATCACTTACTGCCCCTGTTAATTCATTAAAAAGGGTATACGGGCATAGGGTATATTAGTTTTAGCCAGAAGTGTGCGTGGTGATATATCAGTTTATAGTGACTAACTAAATTAATCTTGCCTCACATTCTTATAGTATATGTAATACATACTATGAAAAAAAAAATAATTGTACAATTTCATTGATACGGATTACTATCTGTAAGGGTATGAAACATTCGGAATCCCGAACTTCGCTTTTCTTTTTGATTTGCTTTCGTTATTGTTGTTGTTGTTCTGAACTAACCTTAGACGCTTGCGTCGTTCCGCAATGTCGCCATTTTGACGAATATCGCTCTGCATTTTCTGGGGAAATTGATCGCCAGCTTCGCCCGCCTCGATAGCCTCCTTGTCGTCGATTTCGTCACCGACCTGCGCGTAATTAGTCACATAAAACATGGCAAGGTGTTATCTACGAGTTATCTACGTATGATATCTAGCAAGATATGATAATTCTTACCAGAAAACTTGGTCGCTCCCCGCCATCTGTGGCCGTGCCTTGTGTCGCCTCGCCGCCAGTCTCAGCGGCATTTGTTGTTGTCTCTTGGTCGCTCATTTTGTTGTTGTATTTAATGTTGTCAATGTTATTGTTGTTATTGTTAATATTAAAATTGCTTAAATCGCTCAAAACGTTATCCTTCAATTGTTCGCACAGACCATCGACCTCTGACTTAAGGCTTTCGCTGGAGAACTTAACCTTCTTGATACAAGACTTGGGATATCGTTGCTGATGCTGATCTGCTGTTGTGTTTTTTGATGTTGTTGCTGTAGCCGCAATAACACTGGAGTTGTCTGGAAATGAGAGAGAGAAAGAGAGATGGAGTCAGTGTACATAAACATAGAGAGAACATTTTGAAGAACACGTTTTCTATCCGTCCCTTTTCCCCACTTATTCAATTTACAGAAGTATAAAAATCTTACTATCAGTGTTGTTGTTGTCGTTGCTGTTGTTAGTCAGCAATGTTGTTGGAGTTGTTGTTTGCCTTTCGAAGTAGTCGCTTATTCGGCGACCAAAGAGCAATTTCAATATGAATGCTATAAACGCCAGAGTGGATAGCAGCAGTGCGATAAACATCGGCTACATCCAAAATTGCAAATCTACTAAAAGAGTCTTAACATATAGCAAATCTACTACTGCTAATCGCTATAAGCAGGGCAAGAGAGAGAGAGTTCAAAAGGTTAACTGGCACATCAATATTTTATTGACCGCGAATTGATATTGAAACTATGCCAAAGCGGAGTCAAAACAAAAAACAATCATCAAACTACATAATTATCAACAAACTAGTTTCCAAAAATAAAGACGGTCATGAAACCGAAAAACTTAATAAAATTTCAATTCTGCATTGACGAAGCTTCAATACTCTTTGCTCTTTATGACGGCAAATAAAATTTACAGGTCTCTTATCACCTTGAAACTGTACCGAGCTTTGGTTACGTAATTGATTCAAGAAATGCTTTCGTCATAAGAACCCGAACAATTGAACATTTGCTCTACAATTTAAATTATTTTCATACACCTAAACTTGATATGAATTGGAAGTTGTATCTAGGAAAAAATCTAGAGTGCAGAAGATAACAGAAGGTTTATATAAGTTGAGTTATGAAATTCAACTTGAGACTTGATTCGCATCAAGATCTTCTCTGGCAACAGACCTTCTAAGTTTTTAAGTGTTGTGTTCTTGTGCAGCCCTTCCTATATAGTCTATATATAGAGTATATACAAGAAGGTAGAAAGGGTACTTTGTACTGCGCATTTAAATTGATACCAAAATAAAAGACATGCAAAATACAGCACATGTGTAGAGTAGAGCTTTGTGGACATGCAAATCAGCTTTTGTATATATCAAGAAGAGGTCAACGATTTAGCCATTACAATATGTAAGTGTGCCAGGGTGTGTGGTGTGCGCGTTTTCAAAGACACCTAGACACCCCTTTACATTGTAACTTGTGGAATTGTGTAATCCAATGTGGTCTATAGAGTAATCCCTCCTTAGGGATACGATATTAACACTTGGAGCTTTACTTCCGACAAGAATATGGATCGTAAGAATTGAAATTATAATTATTTATGTGCTGAAGTTTGAATTCTCTTTCGTCTGCATTTCTTATTTTTTAAATATTATTTGTTTCCTTTGGTTTTTTCTTTTTTTTACCACGTTTGTTTCAGTTATTTGGCATTTGGGTATATTTGGTTTCTTTTGTTTAAGGCGCGCGTAAAGAGAAGCAACAAGTTTCGCACGACTTGCTGCTCGATTACAACTGAATTGACCGACGTTTGGAATGCGACTGGTAAACGGAGGCGCCGCGTACTATCGCTAGCTACCGCCTCTGCCCACTGGGTCGCCGTCGTCGTCGTCGTCGCTGTCGTCGTCGACGTCGTCACTATCAATATCAACTGCTTATGCTTGCCTAAATGTCTGCGTCGGCAACAGCGGCAGCAGCAGCAGCAGGTGTATGCATGTGTATGCCTGCGTGCATGTGTAGTGTGTGTGTGTGTGCTTATGCTCAGGTTGTTGTGCTCGTATGTTAATTGTGCTCAGAGGGCTTTGCAGGTCGAGGCAGTCACCGCTCTAAGGCATGCTGAGTACACAAGAAATCTGCAAGCAGCAGCGATTTCAGCGATTAGTTGTGTCTCAGTTTATATTTACATATTTACAGTTGTTAATAACGATACAATTGTTTTCATTTATTAACAGTGCTCTGAACAAGAATCGATACATTTGTTGACTATTGTGAGTGAGTGCCTTCTTAAGCTGCCATTGGCGGCTTGGCGCGCAAGCCTCGATAACACATTTGATATAAATCGATAACAAACAAAGCATGTCTCTAGCTTGCAGCTTTCAACGCTTGCTCTCGCTATTGCCTACTCTCTCTCTCTCTCTCTTAGTCTCTTGCATGTCTGTTATGATTTCAATGTCAAGGCTGCTGTTATTATTGTTGTTGCTGTTGTTGTTGCGCAACTTAATGTTTAATCTTTATTGCCTGACATTGATGATGCACTCGGGCTCACCGGACACTGGCTCAGGGTTACGACACGAACGCAATCAAGGAAACTGCAGCAGCAACTACTGCAACAACAACAACAAACCCCAAATTGCACTTGCAGCTGTGCGTCAGAGCAGAGCACAATCTGATTGGAATAATGAGGGAAACTTGAGGGTGCAAAAAGAATGCAAAATTGATTATCTTGCTATTGACAGATTGTCTTGCGTGTGGACTGTGTGTAATAGAGCACTGCATGAATGCATTCAAAAGGGCAAATGCATCGTTCACTGTTCAAGTGGCTTAAATATTTTGGGTATAATTTTAAATGAGTATAATTTTCATTCACTTCAATGTTTTAAATTATAAAATGAGTACAATATTTTTGGATATTTTATTATGCAGTGAGTTATTACTCTGATATACTATTTGAATCTATCGAACAAGCCTTTCCAATGATGCACAATAGCAATAGGCAATTTCTTAAAACAAATTGTAAACAATACTGTCAAATAAAACATGAATGTATTCATGAAGTATTATAGTGTGCAAGTAACTGTGTGTGTGCGTGTGTCTTGCCGTTTGAATGTAATCAAATTAAAAAAAACAAACTGAACTCTGCCATGAGCAAATCACGCGAACCTACACACTAAACTGCACACCGGCATCAATATTGAGTATATTCCTTGAATCAGCAGAGGTTTTTTAAAAGTCATAAATGTATTTCCAGCCAAACAACAGCCAAACAGGCGAGAACAGCCGAACAGCTGATAAGATGTTGAACTAGAAATCTTACGACTTTTTTCCAATTTGCGGCACGTCGGTAACCATGGAAACTGCCCGGCTATGATTAATATATTTATTATTATTGTGAAGTGCCAGTACGAGTACGGGTATTTTGGTTTGAAGGTAAAGGCCGGTGTTGGTATTACCTATTACCCATTTAAACACTTATCAGCTATCAGCCGTTATCAGTCCGGGCAGTTCATACGGAAACTTTTCGGCTGCTGATACAAATTATTCATGCTAGACGCGTGGCCATCCTATGGATTATCAATGGGCGTCAGCCTCAGACGCGTGTGTGTCGCACTCGCAATACTTGAGACGTCTGTTCTTGACACACAGACACGGTCATTAATACACGTGTGTGTACGCGTTAGTGTGTGTGTGTGTGTGCAAACATATTCGCTATCAGCAATATTAGTACACAGCTTCCCAGTTTCAGCTCCAATTACAAGTGCATTTCTGCGCATGTATGCGTGTCTGTGCACGTACATATGTGTGTGTGTGTACGCTTGTAAATTAACTATTAAGTAATTGAAGCCGGCTCGCCGTGGCAGCTTTTCAGAGAAACATTGTGAAACCACCCACAACAATTCTACCGAAGCGCAACAACAACAATAATAACAACACTTTGTTGGCAAACATACATATGTATGGGTAGAACATACACATGTGCACACACACACACACACATGTCGGTGTCATGCGGACATCGCGCGATACGCGAGTCCAATAGAAATCAAGGTCAGCTCTGCTCAACAAGAGAGAGAGAGAACGGGAGAGAGAAAGAGCGCGCGCAGTAGAGGAACGAAGGGAGCCAACATATTGAACGCTTTATGCTGCTCAACATTTTTCTTAGCATGAAATTAAATTAATAACAAATCTGAGCCACGCCACATGCCACACAAACACACACACACGCACGCACTATATTCACAGTTATTCGACTGCTTATTTATGAATGTGCCTGCCTGGGCGAGGTGAATAACCCGTGCTTTGCACTCTAGTTCAGAAGGAACTAATACATATTTATGTATGAAAAGTCACTAATCGTGCATTAATTGTTCACTTAAACCGCACTCACTGGTCATTGACTTACTTTTCTCCATTGTATTGAGCTTCGCACGCCTGTTTTTCTTTTTGTTAGCAATTTTGTATATTTATAACTGTTTCTCCTTAGCCCGTAAAATTCTTCTCCAATTGGGTTTGTGGATGTGGGTGGGTTAAAATTCTTGATTAGAGAACCTCTTGGAGGATAAGTGATTTGACTCGTTACACTCTCCACTTGTTCAGTCGACAATGAATGTGACACTTATGTTATTACACATTATTTGCAATTGTTTATAGAGGTTTATCAGTGGGTTTTATACGCGTAAATAAGCATTCGATTTTGTTTTTGCTTGCGACCGATAACTCTTGCCGATACTTATGACAGTGTTGTCAAATTTCAACAGTGCCGGGGGTGCTGCCAACTCGGCGCAAAAGAAAACAAGTTGGCTGTTCCCACAATCCGCAATAACATTCGCAACATTTGCTGTGAAAAAGCCGCGTTTTTGTTGCTTCCAAAAAAAATAGATTAAATTAGACATAAATAATTAACAATAAACATGTTTGATGTGGAGCCAATAATTGCGGACCACAAAGATGTCATACACGACGTAGTTTTCGACTATTATGGCCGTCGTATGGCGACCTGCTCAAGTGATCAGACAGTAAAGGTAAACTAAGAGCAGCTGCACAAATGATTAGAGTGGAACTTAGCATTGCGTTTGCCTTACAGATATGGGACGAGGACGAGCAGGGCAAGTGGGCTGTGACGAGCAGCTGGAAGGCGCATTCGGGCTCAATTTGGCGCGTATCATGGGCCAATCCAGAATTTGGCCAGGTAATAGCAACGTGTTCCTTCGATCGCACCGCCTCAGTGTGGGAGGAGGTCATGGGCGAGAAGGTGTCCACAAGTAATGCCCCCACGCGCCGCTGGGTGCGTCGCACAACGCTTGTCGATTCCCGCACCAGCGTTACAGACGTAGAGTTTGCACCAAAATATCTGGGCCTACTACTGGCCACAGCTTCCGCCGATGGCATCATTCGCATCTACGAGGCGCCAGACATAATGAATCTATCGCAGTGGCCAGTGCAGCACGAGATAGCAAACAAGCTGTCATTGAGTTGTCTGTCGTGGAACACATCCACATACATGGTCACACAATTGCTGGCAGTAAGTTGAGATAGGGAGAGAATCACAGACGGAGAAATGCTTAAAGATTTGTTCATTGCCTTCTTGCAGGCCGGCAGTGATGAATCAGCCACGCCCACGGGCAAAGTGTTCCTCTTTGCATACAGCGAAAACGCTCGAAAGTGTGTGAAAATTGAGACTGTTAACGATATCACCGATCCCGTTACTGATGTTGCCTTCGCGCCCAACGCAGGACGCACCTTCCACATGCTCGCCGTGGCCAGCAAGGATCTCTACATAGTGAACATACGCGGCGTCACGTAGGTACTCCAGGCATGGATAATGTGCTATATAACTAAAGCCATATGTTTTTAATGTAGGGACTCTACGGGCAATGCCAAGCTTGATCTACAGACGCTGAAATTCAGCGAGCACAACTGCCCCGTGTGGCGCGTCTGCTGGAACATGCTGGCCACCATGCTCATCTCAACTGGCGACGATGGCTGTGTGCGCATTTGGCGCATGAACTACACAAGGCAATGGAAATGTGCCGCTGTGCTGAAGGCCGAGGGCAGTGGGCCAACATATGAACCGAATCCGGCCACGCCTGCACTGGGCACCACAGCCGCGGCCACGGCAAAGTTCTACAAGAAGGGCACTATTGGCAACCAGGTGCCATGGCATTAGCCTCCATTCCTGTATGCGTGTGTGTGCTTGTTTGTTGCCAATGTTAAGTTCAAAATAAAATTTATATATATAAACATAAAACTGTAGGCTAAAATGATCGCTATGTTTTCTTAATCCCCCTCGGCACTTACTGCATCGTGTGCACATCTTGACGGCTCCGTGGCTCAGCGCCACTGCCAGCGACAGAGTCAACCTGCTCCTGCTCCACATCTGTTTGGGGTCACTTCACATCTTGTGGGCAGCGAGGTCACAATAGGCGCGTTGCATTACATCACAGTGGCAACTCTTTTTGTTGTTGTTGTTGTTGCTCTTCTTGAAGGGAGGGAATGGTGCGCGTGCCGCTTAATAAACAATTTATTGTTTATTTTGAATTATTACATACGCAGAGCGAAATAACAGTTCGAGTTGAACAACAATCTAAAGAAAATCTAAATCAAAACAAATTCTCGTTCTCTCTTTTCAATGCGATAACCCATAAAAATAATCGAAATTCTCTGGCTGCAGTTGTGCTTGTGTGTGTGCATGTGAGATCTGATAATCGAGAGAAAGAGTAAGAGAGAAAGGGAGAGTAAAGCACGTGCATGTGTGTTTACACTGGTCGGCATCATAATTTTTTTTAATTTCAACTGTTGGATTGTATTAGTAAAATGTAAAACAGAAATAGTTAATTTTTACACTTCAAGCTCGAATAAGAAATTGTTTAATAGATACTGCGAGTTCCCTACTAATGTTCCCTTTACCTCTTTTGTTTTATTTCATTTTAGTATACGTTTTCTTAATATAGAATACATATTAGTTTATTTTAGATTTCTTTAAATTTATAAAAAGCAATACAATAAAATTGAGTAAATATTTCCATTACTTCAATGGCTGTTTGGCAACTGAAAGAAATTTTATTTGGAACGAAGGTGGACTGAAGAGTAATCTATAGAACTCGGCTCCGTTCCAGTGAACAAAATAAAGGACGCTGGTCATCAATCAATATCAACATTTCCAACATATTGCTTAACGAGGACGAAACTTCATCCCAATTAATACCAAGTAAATAAGAATTTAGGTATCAGAGTTTTAAAGGAATAAAAAAAATAAAGCCAAAATTTGATTTTAAATTTTAACAAAAATCCTTTCATTCACAAACCACATAATTTAAGTATCCCTTAATAACGTCTATAGACTCATTTTTCTCCTCATAATTTTATTCATTGCCTCAATGAGAGACATATGCAGAGCGATTAGGCGGGTGCACAATGAATCAATGATGCGTTTAGGTCATGCTCCATATGAGATAACATGAAAAGGATGCAAGGACGTGTGAGATCCGAAGCACATATGCATATTTCGAAATCAATATACTCAGAACCTGCAGCTGTTTCGAAAATAATGCCATAAATAGGCAATAAAAATGTGGCCAAACAAGTGTCAGAATAGATCGAAGCCGACAACAACGATTAACAATTGAATATGGAAATTTCTGCCAGGTTTAACACGAAAATCCATTCAAGAAATCACAAAATATTCCACTTAATTGAATCGCACCGCAATAAAATAATTCACGAGGTTCCACATATGATAAATCAACCCCGATCCCAGGCTGTTGCTGGTAGACCGATGGTAATCCAAGAAATGAGCTCGACTTTTGGTTGTGCTTGTGTTTTTATATAGGCAAATCTGACTGCAAGTGAAAAAAAACCACCCTGGAATCGACCTTGTCGGGCAGGCCTATCCCGTAGCCGAATGATTGCCTCTAATTGGAAGTTTTGACGTGTACATTACGTGATGGTGTCGACGGCGACAGCGATGATCTCTCTGTCTCTCTCGCCCCGGGACACCCCTGGGCGAAAGCTGGTTGATTTCGAATGGGATTGCCAAATGGGGTGGCCTTTCGCGTGGGAAGTCAAAGCGCAGAGGTCTCTCACATCGCTCGTGTAGTGCTGTCCAGCCCTGGTAACGCGATAAATATTGAAAACATTTATGGATGTTCAACCGGCAGAGCTAAATTAATGCGCAGAAGATTGTTTCATTTTCCCAGTTAGACTCGAGTGCTCGGGGGTTGCTTGGTTAGGTTGATAGGGAAACGCTTATTATGGTATGTGTGTTTCGAAGGAATTTGTCAAAGGGGAATGCATAGCAAGGAAATCGGTGCTTGAGTTTTCTTTAATTAATTTAATTTAAATTTAATTACAGATATTTAATAGACATATTGGATTTAAATTAATTAAACTTATCTTAAAGTGTTTGTCATTGTTTTAAGTTTCTCTTTTATCTTCCATTTCTGTTCTATTTTCGAGTTTTTGCTACCCTTTCGCAGCACCTTGTTGCCTGTTCCTAATTATGCCGGCTTAACTAACGCGGGTTTCCTTCGGTTTGGTTTCTGTTCTGGATTTTCACTAGTTAGCGCTTCGTCGTTATGCAAATGCGAAGTGACCGCATCTCGAGAACAGATCATAAAGGGTTCGCGCGCTACGGTTCGCTAGCTTGACCAACGGTCAGCCTCCGGAAGCCTTTGGGTCGCGCACAGTGGCCAACAGCTTATTAGTTACGATTATGCGTTCCACTTCAACGGGTTTGTGGCCGCGATTTGCATAAATAATATTATTGTATTTGTCGCGTTTACATATATATTGCCTATGGGGTAAGGAAAATGGAAAATAATGAAATTCCGCTTGGAGAACGCGTCTAACTAATTAGTGCAGTGGGTAACGTAGATATCCTTAAATTTTTTTGTTTACAGATATAAATTTTACAAGGTTATTACCCCTTGCATATTGTGAGGTTATGTTGAGCATGTAGTTGTTAGCGCTATATTTATGTTTAATCTGTTTAAACATTGATATTTTGAAAACATGGTATGTTTATCAACATGTTCTTCAGCATAGGGTTTCCAAGACGTGCCACTTTTTGTTATTAATAGATCTTTTGCTTTATTTCATCAATTCTCGTCTGGTTTCTTCTTCTGTTTTTAAATCTTTTGAATAATCTTCCAAAATGTATTGTACACCTTTTTTCATTCTCAAATATTATCTTTATTTACAGCGACTGTAGGATTGTATAAAATACTTATCGAGTATACAAGACGCTTCGTAGAAAAGCTGTGAATAATGTAAATGCTATGAACTTAACCTAACTTAAGCTATTCATCCATGACTTATGACTATCACACATGTTCGGCTTTGATCTGACTAGAACTGGGTTACAATTGGGGCTGGACCTCACTTAGTAGGCCATTTCGGCGCCCCAGGGGCGATAAGGTTTGGCGCCATTGGCGGCGGCGTATTGCAGGGCGCTTGCATTGTTGTAATCCTGGCTGCCTGTAACGGGATATTGCGGCGCTGTGCTGTAGCTGAGGGTTGCGGGGACCTCGTTGCGGTGACTGTTGGTCAGGTCGGTGTATGTGGGAATCTGTTGCTGCGCCTGCTCTGCGTGCGTGCCGTGCTCCTGCGTGTAGTGTTGAGCCTGCTGCTGTTGTTGCTGTGTTTGCTGTTGCTGTGGCTGCTGTTGCTGCTGCTGTTGTTGTTGCTGCTGCTGTTGCTGCTGCTGTTGTTGCTGTTGCTGCTGCTGTTGCTGCTGCTGTTGTGTGGCTGCCTCGGCACGTGGCTCCATTGGTCCAATGACCGCATCACTGGCTCCAGCGACACTTGTTGCCGACACGACGCTGGATACGCGTCCCACATGATGCGGCGAGGCGATTCCCATATAGGCGCTGCTGCTGCTTCCAGACATGGGAGCAGGTACATAAGAGCTGGCACTGCCAACTGCAACTGCGGCACCAGAGGGCGCATAGCCCTGGTAGGGTGCTCCAGCGCAACTAGATTGGTAGCCACCGCTGACGGAGATCTCGCGCTGCTGAGCAAAGTACTGCAGATGCGACATGAGGCGCAGACGCAGTGGATCCTGGATGTCCATGCCCTCGATGGTGACCAGATAGCGAGCCACCTCAGCGGCACATTCGCGGAATCCAATGGTGTGATAGTCCATTGCAACGCGCTGCGGATCATAGTTGAGCGAGTCCAGGGCTGCAAGTAGAGAGAAAGAGAAGGAGAAAGTCAATAAGCTGGCCAAGCTCAAAGTGAACAATTCGAATAGTTGTTCCCACGCGAAAACATTAAAAAACTACCCCTTGTCCCAGGACGAGATAGCATTACCAGGGCAGGCGGGTGGAGGGGAGGAGAGGATTGCCCTGCACATGGGTGTAAAAAGCGGGTGGTTTGCGCAGCGTGGGAAGTGCCGAGATTCTCGCTTCTCTCACCCTGCCACGCTAATTTTACCTATTACGGCAATTGTTCGTCCAGTCCACCTAATCTTCCTAGCCTAGGGATACAACACAACCCAACAGGTTAACATTGTTTATCCTGCTTTATGATAATATGACAAATATGCCGCGCAATAAATACGATATCGTTTTCCCATCCTCAAGGGATGTTTGCTCTGTTGATTTTTTTTATTTTGGCTATGTTCCCAAGGACTATTAACACATTTCCCTTAGCTGGTGGAAAAACTGATTGGGTATTTCACAATTGGAAAAATAAATAAACAAAGCGGGGATAAAATACTAATTAGGACTCAATAGAGAAGAGAATTGTTGATAGGTTCGCAGAAATGGGAATTGATGAGTTAAATGACGAAATTATGAAATAAAAAATATGTCAGGTGATAGATTAATCGAATAACGTACTTTTTAACTTCAGATGATGAGAAAATGGTCCCTTATACCTTTTGAAAGACTTAAAATAAAGCTACTTTCGGGACTTCTGATATTTATATAGTGCTATATTTATAGTGCATTCTCAATCCTTAAGCTCAATGTACTCTTTAATTAAAACAAAAAAAAAAAAATTATCTAGCTCTCTTTCCTCAAAAAACTGTGGTTCTCGTTTTTGCACGTACTTATCTTTTTACAGAACTTCTTTTTTTTACTTTTTTACTCTTATTGTAATCCTGAAGAGTTAAAATTAGCAGATACTCGAAGAATAAAATCCTACCAAATTCTCAGTTAAACAGTAAAATGACGAATAAGCTTCAGAGTATGAAAATAAATATCGATAACTTTGAAATAAATAAATATTCTTAAAAAGCAACTAACAATCATATCGAGAATCGAGTCTGATTAGTCGTATATTTCAATAGATCTTTTGCAATTTCTTGCACTTCAGTTTCTTCGCTCAGATTTGTTTTTTGCACTTTCTCACATTTTATTTGTTTCTTTCTTTCAATTTATCTCTTTCACTTTCTTTTTTACTTTCTCTCTTTCACTGTAATCGAACACTTAACACTTTTCGATCACAGAACTTTTGAATCAAACTTTTTTCAACCATGCCTTTCTGTAAACAATACTCACTTTTTGATTGTAGGCTCTTCAGATGCTCGACGGTCAGCTGCAGGATCTCGGCCTTCTCCAGCTTGGCGGATCCCTGCTTCTCGTAAGCGGAAGGCACCAGACGTTTCAGTTCGGTGAGGGAGGAGTTGATGCGATCACGTCGCTTCTTCTCGATGACGCCGCGTCTCTTCTTGCGGCTCATCAATTGGCAACTGCCTGTCTCGCTGGGCGAGATTCTGTTAAGAGCAGAGAAGGAAAGAGAGCGGGAAATTAGTTAAGGTTCAACTTGAGGCAGATTGCGCATACGCACTGTTCTTTGGATGACTCCTCCGAGTAGAGCTCGTCGCAGTCGCTCTCGGAGAGCGCACGCTTCAGGCTGTTCGAGTGCTGCGAGTGATGACTGTGATGGCTGTGACTCTGTGGCGGTGGCACCCAGTGGCTCTGCGGCGTGGCTGGCGGCATTGCAGCAGCGGCGCCAACTGCGGCTACAGCACCATAGCCCCAATGATGCAGTGATGGCGGAGCATGTTGCACGTGCATGTTGTGTTCCATTTCGAGACGGATGCGGATTTACTTAGTTGACCTTGGCAATGGCAATGGCAATGGCAGTGGCAATGTTCGCAGTTATCGCGCTCTAGGATCGGCCTCGGGATCGGGAGCTAGTTGTGAGCACGTGACTTATCGTGTGCGCGAACGGCGTTCGACTGATTTGGCAGCACACGCCGAGCGGACGTTCAGGCCGTCGTCCAGTCCGCACTGCCTCAACCCCTTTGTCGGGCAACGCCGGCAGCGGCAGCGCGGTCCAATAAGATGCAGCAGCAACCACCCCCTTTGGCAACGCGTGCCGCAACGTGCCGCGCGTGGCTCGGCCGGGGGTGGCAAACATTCAGCGCCGGCGATCAGACCAACAAATGAACAAGCAGCAGCAGCGGAGCAGCAGCAGCAATAGCAACAAAAGTGGAAGCAGGTCAGAGCAAGCCGGAGAAGCGTTCTTCCTCTCTCTGTCTCTCTCTCGTGCTTGCCACACTTTGTGGCTAGGCAAATACTGCATCCACAATGATTATAATGCGAGGCAGTTCATCCTTGTGTCATCGATGCCGATTACATCTGCAAATCGGCGCCGTGGGCGGTGGCAGAGGCTGCCACTCGCCTCTTGCCTCCTGTCGCTTGCCACACAGCTTGTCGCATTGTCTTTTTGGCGGCCACTTGCCGTAACATTGACTTGTTGCCGCCTGCGAACTGGAGCACGCGACCGCCGAACCGAACAGCCGCCGGCTCGTGTGCCCGACATATGCGGCATGCGGCTCCAACAAGTGCAACGACAACAACAACACGGCCCCCTTACCGCCTCGTGCCTCACGCCCATTGCCGGCGGGCGGCAGCTGGCGGCTGGCGGCCTCGTGTGACCCTCATCTTTCTAGGTCAGTGGCCGAATTTGCGTTTCAAGGTTATGTGGAGCAGGTGCTGCGACAACGGAAAGGGAACGAGAACGAGAACGGGAACGGAAACGGCGTTGACCTATGACCTAATCTGTGTCAATTGATTTTGGTCTCGCATAATCTTACTCTCTCTCTTCATCTGTTGGGATGTGACAGGAAGGAGAGAGAGAGTTTTTGCAGTATTCAAGCTGAAAATCAATTTAACACGGCAAAAGTTTTCACAAAAATATGTTTACTATACTAAATTTTTTTTATTGTAATTAATATTAATAAGTTAATAATATAATAGATATAGTACATAATTTCATAATAATAATGCACGCCATATCATATAAAAATAGTAGTTTATAGATAGTTATTAATTTATGTTTTAGTCTAGGAGTCTGAAATACAATCTTAACTAAAAGGTATAGATAAAAATCGGATATGTTAAGGATAGGTTAATAACTTGAACATACTATAATATAATAAAAAGGATAATAAAACATACTGTTGTATTTTTTTTTTTTTGTTGATTAACTACATTTAATAACAAGAGAATCCTTTTCTCATTTTATACTTAAATTGGAAACAGAAGTTCGACTTAATTTGGAAATATTATCTTTTTACTATAAATTTGCTAGTTTTCATATATTATTATTTTCTTCTTTTTTTTATCTAACCTCTTTATATCTATCCTCTCTCTAGCTCTTTTTATATCACCGAACACCTGCAAATTGTTACAAACAAACCCTTAAAGGATTTTACAAAAAACTAATTGAAAACTTCTCAGGCCCAGCGACGAGTGCGAATCGTTTTGCAATTCCTTGTGGAATACGCGGCGTATGCTGAATGCGTCGACACACGACGCACACACACACACTCCACTCGCTACACATACTCCGCTCTCCAAGGCGATTCGTCGTCATATCCATTTCATGTGCCGAATAAAAAATTATGAAAAGTGCTTTTCATTTGCTTCGCCTGCCTTGCTCGTCGCTCAGGTTTTCAAAAGTTAGTTCAACTTTGTTGGTGGGGCGATTTGATTGTTCTTATTGTTGTTGTTGCTACGAGGCGCGTGGGACAACTCCAATAACAACAAGTACACGCGAAGGGCAAGTTTAAGTAAGGGTCGACCTGAAGATACCCTGCAGGAAGTGGCAGCTTGTTGAAATAAACATTAAATGTAATAAATATATAATGTATTTATGGCTGGAAGAGGAAAGGAAAAAGGAAAGTTAAGTTATTCAACATTTTTATATCTCATCAACTGTTCATGAACATATATAAACTTGTTTGAATGTATACTCAATACTTAGTTGAGTATTCCATCCCTTGCCAGCCTTAAGCAAAACGATTCCAGGGTATGCTAACAACTATTGTGGCAACAGAGCTCAGAACTCACCCTTAGGGCAATCGCTGCTGGCCACACTGCACCACCGTAAATCGACCCAGAGGCGACAGTGAGAAATGGCTCGTGGGAAAGCCAAAGGTTCGACGATTCTCACGCATGTTCAGCACGTGCGGGTCGTGCGCCGCTGCTAGCTTCGTCTCCTGCTCCGTCTCCGTCTCCGACGAGGACTCAGCTCGGGCAGACCAAATCGCTTGAAGTGCATTTAATGCATGTCAACTTCGAGGCGGTCCTTGGACAAAAGATTCTTATTTTTTAATGGGTTTTTATTTCGCTCTCTCTCTCCTTCTACCTCTCTGTCCCTCTCTCTTGATAAAGTTAAATAGTAATATTTTTAATTTTTGCGTAAATAAAACAAAGTTTTCGCTGTGGTTTCTTTAAGGTATAATTGTCAAAAATGGAAACTCTCTCTCTCCCTCCCTCTCTTTCCCTCCCTCTCTCTTATGTCTAGCGCAGAGCGAGCAAGTTGATTATATTGCTAGGAGTAATCCCCCCCCTTCCCTCCGGCTTCCTCTTCAGAAACTCTTAAGGCATTGGTTACAGTTGCTGTTGTTGTTGTTGTAGTTGTGATTATGATTGTTGTGGACCTGCAGCAGATTCTGCGAGTCATCCCAGAGACTCGTCTCGGCATCATCGATCCACGTCTCCAGTGTGCAGGAGCTGGAATGATGACTGGATCGCTGAGACTGCGAGTGCGAGTGGCCACCGCTGCCCAAGCGGCGACTGAGCTGCCCCTGCTGCGCCGACTGTGACTGCGACAGCGACAGCGACTGCGACTGCAGCTGCCGCCAGCGACTGTCGAAGGCGTCCCAGTGTCGGCGCAGATCGAAGTGCTCCTCGTGCTCGTGCTCCTCCAGCGAATTGCCATTGATGTCCCACTTGACAATGGGATAGTCGTCGTTAGGCGGCTGCTCCATGATGATCACGTTGTGGTAGTTGCCATCGAACTGCGAGCCGACGCTGACGCTGCATGCTCGGCTGCAGCGCTGCCTGTACAGGGCCTGGGCAGGCAGCGAGGCAGGTTGTGGCTGCGCCTGCTCCAATTGCAGATTGAGGCTGCAGCTGGAGTTCGAGTTGGAGTTGGAGGGCGTGTGACGCAGGTAGCGCACGTTCTCCTTGTAGTGCACCAGGTCGAATTGAATGTCAATGGACTGTGGCGCTGCCATCGAATCCAGCTCCGGCTGTGTGTCTGCCTCCGGTTCTGACTCCAGAGCTGCTGATGCCTCGCAGGCGAATTCATAATATTGGACGGACTGTTGCGGGTTGTTCCTGTTGTTGTTGTTGTTGTTGTTGTTGCTGTTGTTACTGTTGTTGTATTGCTTATGGTTTATTGTTGGGGGCTCTAGATTGCACCGCAACTGCACCTGCAGTTCCTGCTCCCTCTCCTCATCCAGCTGCTCTCGCTGCTGCTCCTCCTCCTCGTCCTCATCCTCGTCCAGGCGCTGCACAAACAGTTGCTTTGAAGTGGAAATTTTGCGCAGCAACTGCAGGAAGACAGAGGAAGCGTAAGTAATGCGCATTACCAGCCTGACCAGGCGGGGGCGATGTTATTTCTGTTTTGGGTGCCACAAATCGATTTTTTATTGATTGCGCCGCCCAAACCGGCAAACCCTCCAACCTACAGCACCTCGCGCCCACCGGGGCACGCACACTCACCTTGAGACAGGATTTCTTGGTGCGCCTCAGGAAGTGGGACATTTCGAGTTGTGACTATTGTTGTTGTGCTTGTTGTTGTTGTGCAAATGTTGTTGCTGTTGCTGTTGCTGTTGCTGTTGCTATTGTTGCTGTTGTTGCATATGTTGCTGATGTTGTTGGCCACGCGTCATTTCGACAGCTCCTGCTCCTGCTGTAGCGGCGGCTGCTGCAGCTCGTCGGCCTAGCGAAACAACACTGAAACCAGAGAAACTGCCGGGCCCAATGGCTGCCGAATCCAACCCCCATTGCTGGCGGCAATCGGCGATGGGCAGGTGGAGCAGGGACGTGTGTAGCATGAGTCATCGCCACCAGGCAGGAATTGCAAGTGCCAAAACGAGCTAAACGCACACACACACACTTAGCTGAGAGCCAAAGCCAGTGTCGGTCTTCGGCACCGGCGCACTGTAACTAAAATCTCCGAAAGTGTCCCTCGGCTCATGGTCGGCTCTGCGGAAACGGCAGTTCGTGGACGCAGATTTGGCCCGTTTAATGCGAGTCGGCAACACGACCCTCGAGTGGACCCTTCTCTCGAGAGAGTGCCAGTGGAAATATGCTAATGCGGTAATGCAGCTGATGGCCCTCGGGCCTCTCACCTCGCACCCCACCAGCCATCTACCTCCCTGTTATGTGAGACAGAGAGTGGAGGGGAGAGAGGGATAAGAGAGCGTGGTCTGCTTGTGCACAGCTTTATTATAGGCCCGGCGCCAATTCGGGGCTGTAAATCAGCCTGGCCTAATTAGTTGTGGCAAGCACGACATTCTGATTTCGATTTGAGTTAAGACTGTCTACAACATTTGTAATACGAGGGTCGTTTGATAAGTCCGTGACTTTTTGTATTTGCCGCGCACCTGCTCTAAATACTCGATCTCCATTTTCGTTAAAATTCACGAGATCGTCTGCTTTCAATGCCTATAAAACGCAAACCAAAAAACGCAGCTTTCTCAAAATTTTACAGTCAGCTGTTAATCGATAACTGCTGACAGGAGCAGTGTTGTATTTAGAGCAGGTGCGCGGCAAATACAAAAAGTCACGGACTTATCAAACGACCCTCGTATGTTGAATAGTTGGTTATACATTATTTTGCTAGTTTGTTGGGCAGTTTGCTTTAATTTTTGGTTTTTAAGGCCAGTAATAAATTGTATTTTGTATGTACTATTCTCCTAAAAGTCTTTCCCCATATATAATGCTGGCCACAATTATGTTATGCACTATAAACTGTTTGTAAGTATATACTCATAACAAACAATCACTTGAGATTGTTAATAATCTTATTTGAGATAGAATCATATAATACAATTGTTTGTATGTATGTTGCTTATCTTCCAATGAGTTTCAGTTTCATTTCAATCAATTGACTTTCTTCCCAACGAGGAATTGTTGAAATGAATCGTTGGTTAAATAAATAAAATTTAAATATAATTTATAATTTAACTAAAGAATGAATTTTTATTAAGGAAAATTTAGAGATAGTTTAATTTATATATTTTTTACATTATTCAACTCAATTTTAATCCTGTTCCGTTTTATTATTTCTTGAGATTGATTATAACAAATTCTTTTTAATTTCTATAATGAATGAATGTGATTAATCTTCCAGTGATATTCCTTTCTTTTCAGTTTATTTCATTCACAAATGTTCCAAAAATTCTATGAACTTTCCACCTGACCCAGATAGATAATTATGTGGAGCACACAGAGCTCAAAATTTGTCTGTCCACGACTAATGAATTCAACACAATCAGAAAGTGGGCTTGGGAAGAACTCAGCTGGGAAACTGAATGACGAATGCGACATGTAATTAATGACATTTACATTTAAATTTATGTGAACTTTTTAAAAAACCATTTAAATGCATTTTATTGTAAATTTGGAAAACGAGTTTTCCGATTAAACACGCGAGGCGCGACAGAAATCGGAAAATGGAAACACTTTGCGGTCTGTGCTCGCGCATTTGACACATCACTCAAAGTGAAGTGCGCCCGAAGGCAGAAGGACGTGGAATGTGAGCAGGATGAGTGCACTCAAAACTGAATGAACAAATGAATGAATGATGACACTCGCAGCAAATTGCAAACCCAACGGGCTGACCAAACTGGCATTTGATTGTCGAAAGGGACAACGTGAATAGAAATGGAATTGGGAATGGGAATGGGAATTCGCAGAGTTGTTATCTCTATAAGGTTTTTGGGTTTTCGCGCATCTTAAGCGTGACTCGACGATCGCCAAAGCAATCGCTCAATAACTTTTTGACAGCTGTCATCGTTGTCTGCCTGTGTGTATGTGTGTGTGTAAGGTTTTTTAAGCCGTTATACCTGGTCAAAGGGTGAGGCGGCCAATTAACGATTGATCGATAACGCTGACAGCGCGCACAGTGACGATATCGATTTCAAGAGTTTGATTTTAATTTATAATTGCCCATCAATAGGGCAATAGATTGTGTTGTGCACGGGGAGAGGGAGGGGGACGGGGGAGGTTTGGTTGTGGTCGATTGGCCGTGGCACAAGTGTCACCACACCCCGACGACGCAACCCTCGAGGCAATCCACTTGGATTTTATGGTTATTGTCATGGACATTGGCGTGAGCAGGGGGCAGAAGCATGGGCAGGGGCGGGTTTTGAGTGTCAGGGTCAGACAGACTTAGTGTACCGTTACCCGCCGCATCGCCTCTGTCCAAGTGGACAATTATGCGCACTTTGAACTTGCTCACTCAGAGAAATTTACATTTTATTAGTTTTACATGCTTCGAGCATTAAAATTATTTACGATCCCAAATATTGAAGGTTGTAAATAATTTCGCTGACACTTTCGGCACGTATGGCCCACAATTGTTAATTGTATTGTAACGGACTCGCGCTTGACCTTTTGCCACTAATTAGCGGCGCATTGTTCCTCGATCCTCCCCTGCCCTGCTCTCATTCAACTGGACACGCGCGCATCGTCTTGTTTTAAATGTTTTGCAAGTCTGTCGCAAAATTTGAACTGGAAGTCAATCAACTTGTTGTACTATTCACTGATAACAATTGACTCAGCACGCGGCAAACTTACATGCTCGACTGGTGGGTACTCTGTAATTACTGCGCTTGTTTTTCAATTACAGTTGAATTTGCAGGAGTCGTTTATGTCTTGTTCTGTGCATAACCTTACTTTCAGTCAAATATCTAAGGAAAGTAACTCTAAAATATTCTTTTGACGTCCTTACAACATTTAAGAAAATTGTTCGCAAGTTGTACAACACTGGCATTAATAATCGAAATTTACTCACAGAAAGTTCATTACATTTGATTATATTCCAAACACCGACCACGCTTCATTTTTTGTCACGAACTGAACTTGCCTCTGGAACTGCTCTTCAGAACTACAGGGTATTAGGAAACCTCATCGTGAGCTGTCGCTCTTTATCAACATTCAGTCGTAAGTCGAAGCTCATCGAAACCGGAGTAGAGATGTGCACTAAGGGAATCAATTATTACGAGCACGTGCTCGACATTAAGGAAGTCATAGCCCAGGCACAGCTGCAGGACTGCGACGAGGCGCTCAACATTTGTGATCTGTCCAGTGTGGAGCGTAAACATCGCCTGTGGCAACAGCTGCTGCCCCGCATCCGACCCTACTACGCGGTCAAGTGCAACGATGATGCCACAATTGTTCAGACTCTGGCCAAGCTGGGAGTCGGCTTCGATTGCGCCTCCAAAAATGAACTCAAGCAGGTGCTCGAGTGTGGCGTCTCTCCCGATCAAATTATCTTTGCCAATCCCTGCCGTCCAGTCAGTCATCTCAAGTACGCCCAGGAGCAGCGAGTGGCCAAGGGCACCGTGGACAACGAGTTCGAAATCTACAAACTGTACAAACACTATCCCGATTCCAAGTAAGTATTGTCTTTGTCTAGGTGTGTGTGCGTGTGTGCCCTAATCTACCGAATCGAGATGAGCTAATCTCTTTGCTAACTTTCCATTCTCAGCCTGATTGTGCGCTTCAAGTGCGAGGCAAAGGCCGCTCAATGCCCGCTCGGAAATAAGTTCGGTTGCGATGCGGACGTCGATGCTGCCGCCCTGATGATGCTGGCCAAAGCCCTCGACTTGACGGTGAGTCAGATACGCCTAAGTTGACAATGACACGAGCTTTTGCGGCACGTGTAAGGCTACGACTTCTATAATTACTCCGGTCGTATCTGTTACAAGTAAAAAACTTTCTCCCTGAAAATGGTAACGAAGAATTGCATAATAAGTTCTTACAAGTAATTATTATGAATACTGATTAGAGGGGATAAACAATGGGATTCATCACAGGATTCTGAGTTTCCTACCTTTCAATTCACGGCGTAACTTCCAAGTTGATTAGACGTGAACATTATGTAGAGTTCCCATTTTCTACCTTTTGAAAAGAATTTGAAACATTTATTTATTTATTAACTCCCTTCAGGTGACTGGTACCTCCTTCCATGTGGGATCTGGTTGTAGTGAGTCCGAGGCCTATGATCGCGCTATCAAAAAGGCGAAGAACCTCTTCGACTTCGGCGACCTGTTGGGTTGCAATATGAAGTTCTTGGACATTGGTGGCGGCTTTCCAGGAAGCGATGATGTACAGTTCGAAAAGGTATTACTATGAATACAACGAATATATACATTACATTACATATATTATATTTCCACAGACTGCTGGCATTGTAAACAAGGCGGTGCAGAAACACTTTGCAGATGAAAGTATTGAGATAATTGCTGAACCGGGCCGCTACTTTGTGGCTGCTGCCTATACGTTGATCTGTAAGATCCATGCCAAGCGGGAAGTGCGCAGTGAGAGTGGTAAACTGGACACGGTTATGTACTTCCTTAACGACGGCGTCTACGGATCGTTCAACTGCATACTCTACGATCATCAGGTGGTCACAGCAGAGCATTATTTGGTATGTACTGCCAAGAGATTACTATCCATTCTCTATATTAATTGCAAATGTTTCAGGATGGGGCTGAGAACTTGCCAACATTCAAGAGTTTGATTTGGGGTCCCAGTTGCGATGGTTTGGATAAGGTAAGTTAAAAGATCTCAACTTAGTTTACAGCCCGATAACTAAAAATCAATTACCTGCAGATTTCCCAAGACCTACGCTTGCCCAACCTGAACAGAGGCGATCTGATTGGGTTCCCAAACATGGGCGCCTACACGGTGCCCATTGCGAGCGCCTTCAATGGATTCCCTTTGGCGAAGACCCTGTACTACCGTGCCATATGACTAAAAGAAATAAACGATTGCGCACTTGTGTTAGTAACCAATTTGATTCTTTATTTCTTTGTTCATTATAATTCGATCGAGAAAACATAGTCTGTATGGCTGACAATCGACGATCGTTTATCGAGAATCAAGATTCCCGGCCTAACACACTTTGAGTTCTACAACGAAGCGTTCTTCATTTTAAACTGTCTCATGGAATCTTCTCAATTGCTAATCCGTAATATTTCAAAAAGAAAACTCTAACGCCAAAACTGACCCTAGTTTGAGGATAGAGTATATTCTCTTGGAAATATTTGCGGCTTTTCGGATTTGTCCTTCAGGATCGCACGCCAGAGGCTAACTGACCCAACCAGCTGGCGAGCAACCCGACGAAGGACGTCTCCGGGAGGTTTTGTAGATGACAAATGTATAAATATAAATAGCCTATGCACAATACACTTAATACGAAGTAGGTATATGTAAAACTTAGTTAAAATACAATTCAATAGAGGTACATACATAGAAACATACATATATAAAAAAAAACAATTTCAAAAATTGTATTTCATAGTGTGGCGTAAATATCAAAATTCTTTCACATGCTCAAAAGTAGATTCTATAAAATTTGTGTTTTCTTTCTTATCATTTTGCTTTTGTAGTTGTTTGTTTTGCGAGCGAGTACAATGCACACTCTTGATATGTTGCGATATTACAATATATATAACGATTATGTATACAATAATTGATATGCATGTGTATATGCGGGACTACAAAATGTCCGTTCTTCTTCCTCCTACTGCACCTCCTCATCTTCATCTTTATTCTTGCATATAAAGAGTACAAACTACTTATTCCATAATCAGTTCTTGGTGATTGATGCAAATGTTATTTTCTTCTCTCGATTTGAACGCGTACAACTTTTTGTTTTTTTTTTTTTTGTTTAATAGGATTGTAAATAGAAGTATAGATTATTGCAAATTTCGACTAGGTTGCATGCTTTGATATGCTGCTTGGAAAAAACTTCGAATAAAAAACAGAAACAAATAACGAAAACGTTTTATAATGATTGTATCTCACAACAGCGACGACGACATAGTACAACACACAATAGATGGGTACATAGATTTGCATAACAGTAGATTACGTTAACATGTTATGCATCTGCGATAAGCATGTACGTTTTTCGCTTATAATTCTTATTAAGAATACTACAATAATAATCATAATAATAATATTATCTCTTAACTTTTAACAATTCACGTGTTTCGGATATGTTTGCGTTTCAGGGTTTTTCGATTTGAATTTCTATATGATAGATAGAAGTAGTTGCGAATATCTTAAGCCTATGCTATGACACATATTTGTCTTTCGATAACGATAACAATACCGATAACTTTTACTTTTGCTTCTCCTACGCAAGGCAAAGCATTAACAATCAACGATCTTCATTTGAAGAGTTTTTGTTTCTCTAACTTTAGCACTATTTGTCGGGCTACTGTGCGTGTTTTTGGTAATTGTATTTGTGTATCTGTGTTTATGTGTGTGTGTATCTGTGTGTTTCATAGATAAATATGAGTTAATTATTGGTTTGCTTTTGTTTAAGCGCATTAATGGCATTGGCATCATTTATCAATTCAACAAGGTGGGTGTGTATCATTTGCATTTGGGTATTCAGTTTTCGATGGGGCACTTGCGGGTGATATTGCTGTTGTTTTGGTTGTTGTTGCTCTTGGTTGCGTGCATTCTGAGTCTAACAATTGCCAGAGTTGCATAATTCACGGATTCACTATAATCTATAATAAAAAATACAATACAACAACACAGAAATGGTTTGTAGGCGTACAAAAGTTCTTTGGTTATTTGGTTTTGGTTTTTGGTTTTTGGTTTTTAGGGGGCATAAGTATCACTTCGTCTATGTTTGATGATGATGATCCATCATACATAATATATACTAGTATGTATAACTAATCGGAAAAACGGATGTGAATGCAATTGATACGATTGCGTGTGTGTGCTGCCTGGAGTTGCATTTTAAACGCTACTCAGAAAGGCCAAGCTAAACATGGCTATTTGGGCCAAAATGTTCACTTGCAATATCCGCATGAGACCGCCGCTCGTGGGTGAGGGACTCACATTGAGGCCGGCGCAGTGCATCTTCTCGATGGGCATCGCTTGCACAAAATACTCGCGATTGTCCAGCGACATGTGGCACAGTGGCTTCTTTTTTTGCGACATTTCATCGTCCTTGTTCTTCAGATCCTCCAGCAGCTTCGGGAACCAGACCAATTCACAAGAGCAATTCAATGGATTATCTATGAGGTCAAAAAGATTTTGGATTAGCTGGTTAAAGGCACCTTGACCAATAACAACGACTTGCCAGTGATGTCAATGATGCGCAGAGTATCAATGACCGGTTCCATGGTGTCTTGGGGAATGCGTTGCAACTTGTTGTTCTGCAAATTCAGTGTCTCCAGTGAGTTGAGGTTCTCGAACAAGGTACTTGGCAACACCTTAATGCTGCAATAGAACAATAGTCATAATAATAACAGGTCAATACAAATATAAGGTGAGCTCTTCAGGCTGCACTTTGGGAGCTTTACTCATTCTTTTGCAGATTAAGGAATGTCAGCGAATCACCGTAGCCTGTAAAGGCATCATCGGCCAGCACATTGATGTTGTTGTTGCGTAAATCCAAGTGACGTAGCCGATGTAGGGGTCGCAGAGCCTCACTGGGGATGGAGTGGATATTGTTGTCGCCCAAGCGCAGATATTGCAGATTCTCTGTGAATCCAATTGGAATTATGATTTGCATTTCATTAGCATTATCACTTGATTTTACCCTCAAGGCCCTTGAATGCATCCTTATCAATCACACTGATCTTATTGCCCTCAAGTTCCAGTGAATTCAGTAGACCCAAGTGAGAGAACACATTAGCCGGCACAGTTGTAATCATGTTATGGGCCAATATCAAGGAGTCTAAGTTCTGTAGACCTGAAAATTTAAAAGTTTTATTAGAGTTGATGGTTTCCCATAATATATTCAACATCTTTACCTTCAAAGTCACCTTCGCTGATGGTACGGATCTTATTTTCTTGTATCTCCAGCTTTTTCAAGGTATCCAAAATTGAGAGCGCCTTTTGTGGCACACTGGATAGATCATTACCACCCAAATTCAGACGCTTTAGTTTCCTAAGGATTTCAATATGATGAGTTATTTTTATATTCATCTATATAATCAGGTCTTGTATTGCTTACTTTTCTAGGCCGCGGAAAGCTTCGGGATCGATCTGTGTTATTTTATTCTCATAGAGTGTGAGGATCTCCAGCGTGTCCAGTCCCTCGAAAGCATTGTTATGTATAACGGTGATTTTGTTGTGATTCAAATTCAAAATTAACAAATGATACAAATGTTGCAGTGCCTGCGAAGAAGGTAAACGAAATAGATTACTCTCTGCTAATCATCGATAATAATATTTAGATCCCAACAAGTCGTAGATGCCCAATTAGAATGTAATTATCGATACACCACTAAACGCGACATCTATCGATATTTAGCATATGTTCAGTGTTTGGTTATTGCAGAATTATTTTTGAAAATACCTGTGATGGCACCGTTTTCATCTGGTTCAATGAAACATCCAGCTGTGTAAGTCCTTTGCCTAGATTTATATAAAGTAACGATTATATTAAGTACTTTTCAATATATTTCTCCACACTCACCTAGTGAACTTAGCGCATTCTCTTCGATGGCCGCCAAACTGCTGTTGTGTATTGTCAAATGGCGAATGTCCAAGGCTAGAAAAACGAATCCCTGCAACTTGGGCAGATTGTTGTGGCGCAACTTCAGATAGAAGATAATGGGACTCTTCCCCTTCAGCGTGCCCATGGATTTGGTAATATGTACCAGATCAGTTGTTTCGCATAGTATATCCAACCCGTTTTTCTTCACCGTGCAAATGCAGGGCGAGATGTCGCTCTGCTCCGGACACACCTGTTGGGGTGTGCCCTGGGCCATTGCCTGGACCAGCAGGAGCAACAGGCAGCCTGTTATTGGTAGGGCTAATAGCGGTCCTCTGTCTGCCATGGTGACCGCGCAATCAACTTTTCGACTTGCCTTGACTCAACTCAATACAACTCTGCGCTCAGCTCGACTCGATGACCGATAAGAATTTAGTGTTGTGTCGTCGTCGTTGGATGTTCTGATGATGCTATTTACAATTGTGTCCCTGCTTGGAGAGCGCATAGAATACAAAGAGGGAGAAGAGAGCAAAGAGATGGATGAGATTAGTGGAAATGGAATGGAAACGAATCTACTAGCTACAACAAATACTGAATTACGAATTAAGCTCACAATGCGCGACATGTGCGATTTTATTTGTGCCTTTTTGTGTTTTGCACTGCGCTCGTATTAAAAATAAATTGAACTAATTGAACAGATACACATACACATACACATGCCTGTACAGTCGTCATCAGAGCGCTGATGCCTTTGCCGAAGCTACGCATGAAAATTGCACAAGACGCTTATCAAGAAGCGCTTGCTCTTCGAGATACCGAAGTGCTGATACCCTAACCTGGTATTTTTATAACTTTAAATGGTACCTGCTACCCACACACACCCCCCTTTACCAAGTGCATATTTTTTCGTCACGAAATTAGGGAGGAAATGAAATGTAGCTAAGCAAGTACTCACCTATAATGTTTGTCCGTCCCTATTTGATCAGTGCCAAATAAAACATGCTTCCCGAATACGAATTACGTGAACTCCCAGAAAAGTCGCCTCGCTGCGCAACAACAAGTTACCATTGCTCACTGTCACAGTGCATCAGCATCAACAGCTTAACAGTTCGTTCCCGCTCACACAAACATTCAACACACGCATGGGGTTGCTGGAAGGAGGGTGGTAAAGGCGAGCACCCTGTATAGTGTACACGGTGAGGGTACGGTGGCCGAGGGTGATCAGATGGTGTATGGGTAGTCTGCGGCAGGTCTGTGTCTGTGGCTTCAAGAGGGGCGGTTGCTTGCGCGCGGCGGCGTAATGTGTAAACTCGGTCAGAGTGTGTGTATAGCAATGTAACGGAAAATCGATACCATCACAAAGAGGTTGTTGAATGACAAGCAATGCGAGTATTTTCTTCTCCTTTGACGCCAACGGTGACTCCAGTGCGAAGACGAGAATTAAGAGGACATTTTTTGCTTGTTTCCCAGTAGGTGAAGTAGGTGGTAACAATGTTGTTTCAACAATATAGGCTTTATTGGTAGTCTTGCTGGGATTATGTATGTGGCGACGCTGCAATTGCGTGTGGGAATATATTTATTCTATTTTACTTTTTCGCTTCCGCGCGCCGACACACGCATTAAGTGAATGTAGGTGCGTGTATGTGTATATGTGTGTACAATGGGGAAAAAAGAGTACGAACAGCGCGAATAAGAAGCACGTTTACTTGGCAAAACCGACGACTGCGGACTGAAGTCCAGTTTCAAAATTGAATGTTTGCCGTTTCGTTTCGGGGGTTGTTTGGTACTTGCGCAAACAGTGTTGGAAAGTGTTGAGGAACAACAACGCTGTTAGCGTTGCCACCTTATTTACTGCGATGGTCACCCTGCCGACTGCAGTTATCGAAAATACTATTGGAATATCGACAAAGTTGAATACTCGATAATTCAAGTAGGCTCTTATCTTGGCAAGACTTAGGATCCTAGATGGCTTTCCTATTATTTTCTCGTTTCTTAAACAAATCACTTCGTTTCAAACGTTCTCAATAGCATTGTCAAAATTGTACTGGTGTTATAAAATTTCAATTGCATAATGAGAAAAGACAAAAAGGAACTCCTCAAAGAGCTCTTCTGTGAGTTTCTTGCAAGTCTTTTTGTCCAAGTTATTGGATGCTCCGTTACAAAGAACTTTGGGGACATTCAACATGCTCTTGCATGGGGTGGTGCAGTCGCAGCTGCAACACAAGCTTTTCGTATAGTATCCGGTGCCCATATAAATCCCTGCATTACCATTGCTGCAATGATTCTCAGAGTTGTTGAAGTCGTTGAGGGCCTTCTTTATATAATATTTCAGTTAATCGGGTCAGCCTGTGGCTTTGGAATCGCATATGCACTTTTTCACAATAGCGAATTCAAAGGAAAAGCATTATGTGTTTGTTTAGTAAGCCTAGAGCCATGGTGGAAGTCTCTTTTACTTGAAATCTTTATGACCGGAGCCTGGGTACTCGCGATGTGCGCATCATGGAATTACTCCAACGTAAACTTATTGGAATCAATATCATTGCGGATCGGATTGGTAGTGGCTATCTGCCACTTAGTTGGCGTAAGTTTCGCAATGGACAAATGATTATCAATTATGGCATATTTTATTTAAGAGTCGCTTTTCTATATACATATACATTAGGGAGCTCAAACTGGCTGCAGCATGAACCCTTTTCGGGCACTTTGGCCTGCGCTCGCTGCAAGCAACTGGCATTACGCTTTCATTCCGCTTGCTGTTCCACTGTGTACAGCCATTTTTATAGCGATCGTCTGGCGCTTCCTTTATATATTGGGCAGGGATCGCATATACAATTTAGCTGACGACTAACCAATTGAACGCCGCCTCACGCGTGATGTAAATGTTTGTAGATGCATGTATATGTATGTGTGTGCACAATATGAAAGTAGAATCGCGGTCTATTATAGCTATCTTTGGTCGAGTACTTTGTATCTCGTGTAGGACAATAAAATATCCTTAACTAAAAAAAAACTTGCTTTCTTTTTTTATTTTAACGTCTAATCAACTAGAAGGTGAATGCTATTTATTTGAAAAAATTAGGTAAAATATATTTTATCGATAAAAAAAAACATGCTTAACTGAGATGGTCACCCACCGACAGCAGTTGTCGCCTTACAGCAGTATCGAAACTAGAAACGAAATGTACAGTGGAGTACGTTCCACAGAAAAATATTCTTTTTCACTAGTAAAACCCGTAAATGCCGAAACAGAATAATACAACTTAAATGCATCGCTTAGTTAGCCTTGATTTTGGATTTGAATGGTGGGAGTTGCATCCTTATTTGAGTACTATCGACTCTGCTAGTCAGGGTTTCCTCTCCCAAAAATGGAATAGATCAGGATTAGAAAAAAAGGGATAGACAAATGAAAAATAAAATGTAAGAAAACAGGACAACAGGTTTTTGATAGCCGAGAATTCTAGTAGGCTTAGAGGACCTTTGTATTATTTCCTTATGTCTCCAACATGTCATTTAGTTTCAGACGTTCAGATCAAAAACATCTAAATTTTTTGTAGGTTTTAATACAAATTGTTTCGTAAGATGGGCACCAATAAGGAGTTATTCACAAGGCTCCTATGTGAATTCTTTGCAAGCTTCTTTGTCCAATTTTTCGGATGCGTTTTCTCACAATTTAGTGGCACGATTGCACATGCTATGACATGGGGTTGTGCAGTCATTGCGGCAACACACGCTTTTCGTATAATATCCGGTGCACATATTAATCCCTGTGTTACCATTGCAGCAATGATTCTCGAGGTAGTTAACCCCGCGGAGGGCTTTCTTTTCATATGTTTTCAAATGATAGGGTCAGCTGTCGGGTTTGGAGTCGCGTATGGGATACTTGATGGAACAGCTTACAGAGGAACAAATTTTTGTGTTGCTGTAATTGCATTAAAACCGTGGTGGAAATCGCTCTTACTTGAAATTTTTATGACCGGAGCCTGGGTTCTTGCCATGTGCGCCTCGTGGCAACGAGAAAACATCAACCTATTGGAGACAGTATCGTTGCGGATCGGGATGGTGGTGGCTATCTGTCACTTAGTCGGAGTAAGTTAAGTTAACGTCATAATATTTCTGGGCAAAGGGTATGTGTGGCGCGACATGTAGCTTTTGTAATTTGTTTATTCAAATTTTCATTTATTTTCTATATATTTATCAGGGAGCTCAAACTGGCTGCAGCATGAACCCTTTCAGGGCACTTTGGCCCGCAGTCGCTGCAAATCACTGGCATTACGCTTTTATTCCGATGGCCGTACCAGTAGGAACTGCGATCTTACTGGCGTTGGCCTGGCGGTTCTTGTACGTATCGGGCAGAGATGAAAAGTATAATGAGAATTATGACGAATGAGGGATTTGAAAGCCGATTCACGCATTATGTGAATGTAGGTGCGTGTATGTGTATGTGTGGATATGAAGCACGTTTACTCGACAGAACCGACCATTGATGACTGAAGTCGAACATCGTAATTTTATGATTGCCGTTTCGTTTGTCAGACTACTCGTGCCAACGGTGTTGGAATCGAAATAAAGATACTGAAATTAGCGGCATGCTGATATGTATGTGTATTGGCAAAACACGGTTTGAGTAACGCTAAAGGAGAATATGGAATTCTAATAGGCGTTGTTAAGACAATACAGTTACCACCCTCTACAGCCCCAATAATAAAAAATAAAAATAAATTTTTTTTTTTACCAAATGTGTTTTTGATTTTTGGAATGTAATATTTTATCATCCACTAGGGAAGATATATCTATAATTTATCTTAAAAAAAGACTCCTAGTTCGACATTTTGTTTTTTAACAAATTTTTTATCGTTATCAGATTTAAAGTCGTCACCACTTTAAAACAAATCAAAGATTTATTAAATATAAAATTTCTGTGTTTTGCCTATCTCCTGTTGCATACTTTTGGGGAGCTTATTCGGTAGCGGCTTCGAAATAACGATTTGCTAAATAACTTCAAGTTGTCGATCTGATCACAACTAAATTATGAGAAATCAAGTCTTATTATAATATTAGGAGCATATATTGACTCCAAATTTGGTAGCACTAGTTTTTTATACGGACGAGCAGACAGATATACGGACATGGCTGTATCGACTCGGCTCTAGATGTTAAATGCCGGTTACATAGAATTTCGGCTGGCATAACATTATAATACCCTTCTACTCCATGGGTTGCAGGTAAACTTATTCTGTAAATGTCATGAAAAGAAGTGTATTCAAAATTCAATGAAAACGAAAATACCTAAATTCGGTAGAGGATTAAGATCATAGATGGCCATTTCTATAGCTACACTATTTTCTCAGCTCTCGAACAGATCACATCGTTTCAAACATTCAGTTTAAAAGTATTGAAGAAATTTTTTAAGTGGATTTATTAAAAATTATTTTGTAAAATGGTGGAAAGTTCTAACAAATTATTCGTAAGGCTTCTTTGCGAATTTTTTGCAAGCTTCTTTGTCCAAGTGTTTGGATGCGTTGTTTCGCAACTATCTGGCACCATTAAACATGCTTTGGCATGGGGTTGTGCAGTCATTGCTGCCACACAAGCTTTCCGTATAGTATCCGGTGCACATATTAATCCTTGCATATCGGTCGCTGCAATGATTCTCAATGTTGTTGACTTTGCTGAGGGCTTTCTTTATATAACTTTCCAGTTTCTGGGATCAGCCCTCGGGTTTGTTATCGCATATGTAGGTCTGCATAATAGTCCACACAGAGGGAGTCTGTTTTGCGTTGCAAAAGTGACTTTAGAACCATGGTGGAAGTCTCTTCTACTTGAAATCTATATGACCGGAGCCTGGGTATTTGCCATGTGCGCTTCGTGGAGCTACTTCAATGTGAACCTATTGGAATCAATATCGTTGCGGATCGGATTGGTGGTGGCTGTCTGTCACATAGTTGGAGTAAGTTTCAAGGACAAATGGTAAACATATTGTTTGGTATATTGATAACCTTCCACCCTTGGAAATGTTAAGATAGGGGACTTACTAACTTTGAGCCGGAGTGGTTAACTACATTAATCTTTTCTTCTATTTATTTATCAGGCAGCTCAAACTGGCTGCAGCATGAACCCCTTCCGGGCACTCTGGCCCGCGATCGCTTCAAATCACTGGCATTACGCTTTCATTCCTCTTGCCGTACCATTGGCAACTTCCATTTTACTAGCGGTGTTATGGCGTCTATTTTATTATAAGGTAATTGAGATACCTTTAAGTGAGATACCTTGAATATTTGTCGCATTGGATGCAGTACATTGTGGTCACGTACTTTGTATCATGTCTTGTATAATAAAATGTCAGTGATTTAAATCTTCTGTATTTGTTGCAAGTATAAACGTATAAAAATATATAGATTGTAAATCTAACAAACTGCAGTGTTTTTTATATCAACTTACGATTGGCGGGTGCAATAACGGGCAAATCGCAGCGTGTCAAACTCTATAAATGTATATATTACGAGGGTCGTTTGATAAGTCCGTGACTTTTTGTATTTGCCGGCACCTGTATACAACACTGCTCCTGTCAGCAGTTATCGATTAACAGCTGACTGTAAATTTTGAAAAGCTGCGTTTGTTTTATAGGCATTGAAAGCAGACGATCTCGTGAATTTTAACGAAAATGGAGATCGAGATCGTCTGCTTTCAATGCCTATAAAACGCAAACAAAAAACGCAGCTTTCTCAAATTTTTACAGTCAGCTGTATTTTTTAGAGCAGGTGCGCGGCAAATACAAAAAGTCACGGACTTATCAAACGACCCTCGTATTTAACAACAGTCAATTGAAGCGCTATGTATGTCTTAAATCTAGGTCAATGCTGGTCAAGATTGTTTTAGCACTTGTCCACAAACCAATTTAAAAGCAGGAACCCTTATGCTTGGTAGACACGATAATTAATATTGTCCAAATGATTTGTGATTGCGTTACGACAAACAAAGAAGTTAAATATGTATAAATAAAGAATGCTGGATCATAGGCAGCGAGTAAATAACAGTCAAACACACTCGATTGAGGCTTATTTATTTAATGTCATTAGTTTAAGAACTTGGTAGGCGCACATTTTTAGAACTGTTGGCAAAATAAAGTCGGTTCTCAGTAAAGCAGAATTCCTGAAACCGGTCGGTAACAAATATTTTGTATAAAAATTATTTAGTTCTGAAAATTTAAAACGTGCAATAATTATGGGAAATTTCAAGTGCGATAGAGAGTTGTGTCAAAAATTACTAGCCGAGTTTACAGGCACAGCGATGTTAATGACGTTGGGATGTACATGCTCTGTCGGATTTCCAGCAACTTCTGGCCCAGGAAACTTCAATGTTAACTATTCTATTGGCTGGGGTCTTTCCTATATGGCAGCGATTCACACATTCGCCTTCTTAAGCGGAGCCCATCTTAATCCTTGGGTCTCGCTGGGTGCGGGAATATTTGGAATAATGGAGATAACAACAATGTGCCTATACCTAATTATGCAAGTATTGGGATGCCTTTTGGGTACCGCCTTTGCGCTGTTCGTGGCCCCCGATAACGCTAAAGACGTCTGCGTCACTTATACGGGCCAACCGATTGGACGTGTCATTGGTTTCGAGTTTTTAGCAACGTCATTGCTGATGTTTGCATACTGTGCTCTATGGGATAGACGTAGTAATTTCACTTTTGACTCGATGTCCCTTCGCATTGGGCTCATTATTGGAGGACTATGTTATGCGATTGTAAGTGCGCGTCAATGGAGACATTCTACATAATTCATTCGGATTCCATTCCATTTCAGAGTACTTACACCGGGTGCAGCGTTAACTTCTTTCGTTCCTTTGCTCCCGCACTCATAGCCTTAAATTTTAACGATCTCTGGTGCTACTTTGTTGGACAAGTGCTATCGCTGCTAGTTCCAATCTTGTGGCGATTAGTTATCGAAGATGCAGAGCCCGATATCAGATATTAAAGCAAAATCGAAAGTGTAAGGTCATGGACGCGTATGGTATACGAAATAAAATCGTAAAGCATGTTGTAATTTAGTGCAAATATCATAAAAATTAAATCTAAACCTGCTTTCCTTTATTCCTTATCCACCATCCTCCAACTAGCTGCCACAGTCGCTCTCTCGAGCGAAAGTCCTTTGATGGCGATCGGGTTACAGCCGCACGTGGGCGTAATTTTCTCGCAATTAGGATGCGATTACGATAATGTGACCGTTGCTCGAAAGGGTAATTGAAGTATGGTGTTGCCGCATGCCGTCTGCCTGCCTGTCTGGCTGGTTTCTTACCGTGTGGACACGTGCCACGGTGCCACGGTGCCACAATGTCAGGACGGGGCAATTGTTGTGCCCAAGGAGACGACGGACGTTGAGCGATGGTGCGACAGCGAGGGGAGACAGAGGCATGGAAAACAGTTTCAATTTGCAAGCTTGTTGTTGTAGCTGCTGCTTACAAACGTCTTGGGGTTGTTCCAGCTGACGGATTAAGTTTTCTGGCCCCGAACCGAACGCAACTCGAGTCTGCGTGGGATTTGTACAGAATTTGAATTTGACAAAGTGCAAAATCCTTTGCACTTTGAAGACTGATTGACTTCTTATCCTTGAATGGATTTGAATGGAAATATTATTTTCCACCCTGCTCCGCCCGCTGCCTCCGTTGCATGTTGATGTAGCGTAAACAAACGGAAGATAATCAAGATGTAGAACACAATCCAAATGGCTTGTGGCGCCTTCGAAGGGCGAGCGGCATGCAACGAGGCTGAAATTTAAAACCAAACAAACCCGTTGCAAAATCAAAAGGGCAAAGACGAGAGCAAATTACTGCGCCACATGGCACATGCCACAGTTACAGTTACAGCAGCAGCAGGGCAATGGGAGAGTGGGGAAAGAGACGGGGAATGTCGGTGAAAATTGTGAAACGGATTTCTCGCAATTTCACTTTGTACTCGCCGTGGAAACTGTTATTAACTTAATGAAGGAGTGTGTTGTGCACACATTTTACCTGACACGTGATGAGGATGACTTCCGTCACCTGAAGAAGAGGGGGGAGTGGAGAGGGAGGCATGGGGCAGGGCCAGCACAGTGCTGAGATATAACTTGCAGATAGTGAGGCTAAGGTGTTTGGCATCTTTTGATTGTCATCTTGCGAGGCAAAAAGAACTTATTGAAAGGCGAAAGTACTCGTAATACGAGTTCTTGAAGGGGTGAAGTATTTGCATAGCTTATAATATATGAATACTTACATGAATATAAACCTTCAGACGGCTCTGCAGTTTTTAAAATTTTAAAACTTCGGTTATTTGGCTACTAACTATTTCAATATAGAAGAATTTAATAAAAGTTCTAATTATTATTGTTTTATGAATACAGAATTAAAATAGAATCAATTAGGTGTAGCATATAATTTACTGTGATGGTTAAGTTTTTTATTGCCGTATTTAGTTTACTAAAGAATATGAGATAAATATATTTTAAAATCTTAATTAATTCATATGAAAATACTTAAATTAAGTTGTATTTTTGCAAAGATTTATATAAATCATAATTATACCTCAAAATTAGTTTAGTATTCCAAGTAAACTTCTTGGAGGTTGATTTATAATAATCTTTATTGTACATAACCTTAAATAACTTAAATGCAAATACTATAGATACGGCTTATTTCGATAATATTTTGATATTGATTAACTCTAAATATAAACTTTAAATATGAGGATACTTCCGATGGAAACTTCTAATAACCAAATTTATAATAAGGCTCTTAATAGCAGCTAACTTAATGTAACTCAAATTCTAAAAGCGTTTCTAGTGTTTTTAGTCTAACGCCCTCAAACATGATTTATCTGCAAGCTAATCCTTCTAACTTTAATGTTATATTCTCAAAGTTTAATCAAAGGATATGTTGGCAATCACAGCTGCGCTCAAGCTAATAAGTACACAGGCAGAACACTCACACACAGATACGCATGTTTAAGCCATGTACTAACACTTAGTCCGAGGCAGATGCGACTCATTAGCTTCTCTCGTTGTTGCAACTTGTTGTTGCATAAGTTAACAAGTGTTAACGCAAATCCCTCGGTTGGCGTAATTAAACCAAGAGCTAAATGCCAGCGCACATGCCAGAGCACCACCCACATATGTACACACACTCGCACTCACATGTGTATGCACTGTATGTACTGTGTGTGTATGTGTACGTGCGGGTATCTGTGTGCGTTTGTGTGAAGCTCATCTCGCAAAGTGGCAGGTTAAGTAAACAGTTTCATTGTGCGAATTCAATTAAAATTTATTCAAAACGTCAACGGCAGCTTCTTAAATCTGCGGCTGCAGCAGCAGCAGCAACAACAATCGCTACAACAACAGCAACAAGCGTGCAAGAAAGTATCTGAATCTGTAAGTGTAACACGCCAGCTATGTATAGATACATGCCCGCACACACGCGCACGCACACTCACTCACACACACACGCTGTACATACAGTCTGCCATTGGCAAAGGGGTGTGTCCAACTAGGCAGCGACACGCCCCCCACGCAGCAACAGCAGCAGCAGCAGCGCAGCGCGCAAGCGAGACAACCCTAGCACAAGCGAATGGGTAGCCAGCTACAACCTGCTGCCAGAGACAGCAGCACAATGTATCTGTATCTGTTGCTGTATCTGTATCTGTAGCGAATGTATCTATAGCTGCGGCTGTAGCTGTAACTGGCACTTGCTGCAGCTGCCGCTGTCGCTGCTGCTGCTGTTGCTGCCGTTGCTGTTGCTACTGCTGCCGTTGTAAGTGGTGTAAATGGCAATTTGTGGGGTGCCTGCCGTCGTCGCCCCCGCACGGTAGCGATTATCGGCGTGCAACAGCAGCAGCGGCGTTGACAGACAGCCCGAGGCATTATATACCTGTCTGTATGTGTGTGTGCATGTGTGTGTGTGTGTGTGTAGATACATATCTATTCACTCGCATTCGCGCTTTTGTGCCGTATCATCGTCGCTGCTCCGTCATCATCATTATGATCGACCATTTTCCAAGTGTCTTATTTTTTGGTATTATTTCTTTGTGCGATAAACATACCAGATACACACACCCGCACACACACACACTCGCACACACACAGCTGTATATATACCTGCCCTATTGGGTTATTTTCAACTTCCGCTGCAGCGTTGTCTGTCGCATCCATTCGCAGGTATCCGCTGACAGAGGGCCCTACTCGGCAGCCCCCTCCCACCCTTCTCACTGACTATCCCTCCCAGCCCCTCCGCTCCATTGCGATGTTCAGTTATAACTAATAAAATTACTCAGCAACAAATTGTATTTGACGCCAAACAAATATTTGGGCAGAGTTGAGAGCGATGGCCAGAGAAATTCCTTCTGTTTGCTTTTGTTTTTTTCCCATCTATTCTCTTCTTGTTTTTGTTTTTGTTGCAATTTGCACTTGCCCCAAGGTAAACTATATGGCAGAGCATATAAATATTAAGTCAGTATACTCTACTTCTTTTGTTTAAGCTGTTATTGATGCGCGGAACCGATTCGAACTTGGTTTAAATTAAAGTTAACTTAGATGATGTTATCTAAGTATTTGAATCTTTAACTGAATGTGACGAAGATGAAAATAATTGATTTTATTCTTAAAAAATATATAGTAATGTACTATACTAATATAATATGTTTAGTATAATGTATAGTATAGTAATATAGCACACTGTACTATATATTTTATATAATATAATTACTATAATTATTGAGCAATAGACTTTTTGAGTTGAGATCAAGAAAGTTCCTTTATAGATTACGTGAATGTTTTAAATTAAAACATCATACAATCAAAATGATAAATCATATTTCATAGATACCATATTATTTTATTACTCCACTTCTATTATTTATTAGATAGTTCTGAATATTTTATAAATATAATACAAACATAAAATGAGTATTCTAACTAGTGTCAAAATCATGTGCTCAGTCACGTCTTTGCACGATATCAAGTAAAACCTTAAGTTTCATCATATTCCAGCTTTTATCTAAGGGTCAACTGATCTAAACAGGGACACAACAGTCTCTTAAAAGAGTGTCCTGTGTTCTGTTCAATGGCTGCCATTCAACACGTTCAACAACAACAACAGCAACAACAAATGCTGTGTATGACAATAAGCAACAATGGCAGCCTGCACAACAACAATTGATGATAATCACGATAACGATGACAATCACGATGAAAACGATGATGATGGCGATGAGGATGAGCAGATGATGAGCAACTGAACAGTTGAGCAGTCGAGCAGTTGAGGATGAGATGAGCAACGGCTGCAAAGAGGAACGACATTTCGCGCTAACGAATTCAATTGAGTTGAATTTTTCATTTAACGTTTATTTAACTTTTTTGTTTTGAACGACGACGACGATGGTAAAAGCAAACAGCGCTGAAGGCAGAAAACCTCCAGCAGCAGGGATTCACAGAGAGTACAAGCAAGACAGAGAGAGTGAGTGAAAGAGTGAGAGAGAGAGAGTAAGAGAGAGGGGGAAATGAGTCGATGGGGAAAGAAGCATCATCATCTGTTTCCAGTGTCAATTCTCATACGTGCGTGCACATACATGAATGTGTCTCTGTGTGTATGTATGTATATATGTCTGCTATGTGTTGAGAGGCTGTGTGTGTGTGTGTGCCTGGTCTGATTGTGCCAATGGCCGTCGCATACAACGTATATGGATTCGTACTCGCCCAGAAATTTATGCCTAATGGCGATATTGTTGCTCGTACCAGCCCTCATCCTCCTACCCCTCCCCCCACTTTTTCTTCGCCCCTTCCCCTTGGCGACCTGCCTCTGCTACCGCCCCTTGTTGCACAATGTGTCGTTGTGTCGTCATTGTACTTGATTATTAAATGACACATTATGTGATTTTCAACATGTTCGCCCTGACAAAGGGATAGACGAGAAGGAGCAAGCAGAGGAAGTGGCAGAGGTGGCGGAGGCTGCGGCGGCGGCGACGGCGACGGCGATAGGCGGACACAGCACAGCAGCAGCAGCCAGGGCATCAGGCACAGTGCCTGCTGTACTCACTCGTACCCACTTCAAATTGAATTCAAAGCAAACCAAATGCTTGACTGACTGTTCGACAGTCATACTACCTCCCCCCTCTTCCTCTGTTTCTGCCCCCACTTCAGCCTGCTGTGCTCAACACCCCACCCCGCCCCTGTGTAAATGTCAGCCAGTTACATGAGCATATGACAGCCATAGAAGGCATTTTATAATATGCTCATTGAGTACGTGAGCTTCCTGCCTTGCTGTGTGGAACACCAAGTGAGGCGGAAGGAGGTGCAAGTAGGAGGAATGGAGCCAGCCCAGGGCATGGGTGTAGTTTGAGTGAATTGGAGGGAGTATTGCAACACCTTTCTTTAGCTTTATTGTATCCACTGAACCAGTTATTAATGAGGTACAGAGAGGAACCTTGCTCTGCTTTAACTTAGCTTTACTTTGTGCCACATTAACTATTCATATTCACTTTTTAAATTCTGAATATATCCTAAATATTCATACAAAAATTAACTTCTATTAAAATCATTCTCCTTCTTTGCACACCCTTCTTTGCAAGTTCACAAAATAAATCCTAACTACGCCACTGCTCGCAACTCTTATTCGCAATGGCGTCGCGAGGTTGCGCCACTCCCCCTTTGCGAAAGAGTCATAGACGCCTGCACATGCAACGGCAACGGCAACAGTGGCAACATTGCGTTGTGGAAACGGAAGAAAGTGTTCGAGCAACCCCCGAAATGGAAGAGAGACGGCCACAAAAGCCGCCGTGTGGCAATGGTTGAGATGTTGCGGCTGTTCCCGGCATTCCCAATCCAGCTATGCGTACTACGCAACAGCTTCGTACCTTCGTCCCTCCGTCCCGCCTGTGCTGGCTGTTCAAACTTTGCAATACAAATAAATTGAAATTGCGCACACAATGCCATGCCCAAGACATGCCCTACCAATCCCTGGCCAGACCGATGGATAGTCCTGACTTTGGCTCACAGCCAGACCCAGTTGCAAACGCAGGCACGCCCTTTGTGCAGCATAATGAAATTAAAAAATAAGTTACTGTTGCTCGACTACAACAACAACAGCAGGAACCACTGCAATGGAAGCGAATCCATGGAGCGAAAAGTCCATTATGTCATTAGGAGGGCACAATTCATCGCATTCAATGGGAAAAGGTAGGTAGGGAAGCGTTGCCAATCAACTCGTCGCCGAGTGTAGAGTTCCATGCCGAGATTCAAATTACAGTTATGCCAAATGTTAGAATAATCGTAACGTAGCCCTATAATGCCGTACATAGTACGCGTAACATTGCGATGAGGGTGCGAAAAGTTTTTCAATTACAATCTAAGTGCACTTGGAAAAAGTCCAGCTAAATATAGCTTTATAAAGCTGTAAATTGAGTGGCTTTAATTGACTAGAAATCATATTAAACGGGGAATTAATTAGTTGTGGAAATATTTTAAAAACATAAAGTCTTAAATGGAGAATCAAGTGTAGATTTAATTTAAGATTATAAAATGACAGAGGATTCATAATCTATAAGGGATTAAAAATTAAGAAACTTAAGTAATATCAATGTAAATCTAAATTATAAATCTTAATAACACTAATAAAACTTAGGATATCGAGGTTTCTAAATAAATGTTTATTTATCATATATTATCCATCTAAATCTAGATTAAAATATTTCATAATTCGTTGTAAGAACTAAAACTGAAGCCCTATTTGTATCAAGAAACAATTGAGTTCTACGAAAACTATAAAATTTGAATCTATGAAGATCAAAATGATGAATTTCAAAATTTTGAGTGGAGAGATCTGACTCATTGTTTATAACATTTTCCTAACTAAATGTATAATGGAATCTTCATAATGCCCAATAAAACTCTGCTTAATCTTTCTAGAAATTAAACTAAAACCCCTTTATGATTTGTAAATAATTTAGTTCTGGGAAAGTTAAAGTAACCGAAAGTCAAGGAAGATCATATTCTAACATATCCTAAGGTAAATCTGCAGCCAAACCATAATCTAGATAAAAATTCGAGCCAAAATCACAAGATCAGCTGCACTTAGTGGGATCATAATTTCTGCCATCTCATGCACGAATCTTGTTTAATGACTTACATAAACCTCATTTAGGAGACTTATGTAGATCTGGGAACACTAACGGTTACAGGAGAATTCTGTTAGAGGCTTATCTTGAGCCTCATCTGGGACAGTTAAATGAAATTTGTCATGGGTGTCGAATGAACTTCGAGTTAGATTCCTGATTCTCGATTCCTTTTCTTGCCTTGCCTTGCCTTCGGATTACCTCTTGGCCAGTTGGCTGTGGCCAGTTTTCATTGGGCCGTTGTTCATTTCCTTTGCTCGTGATTAGTTTGTGGATTTTCTCATCTCGCTTTACATATACAAATATATATTTTTTTGCCTCTCCTGTAACGTCGGAGATGTTATCGATTGACCCGGAAAGCCGTCGGGCTGTGGCTGCTCATTTCCGTCGTCTGGTGTATTCGATTTGAGCTGAAGCGAAATAAGGAAACCAGCCTGGCCTCCGATGGCAAGGGCAAAGGATGCACGGCGATGGCACATTAGGCCCAAGCCGGAGGCCCCGGGGTCTGGTGAAAGTTCTCTTCAGTGACTGACTGCAATCGCAATGCGTTTAATTCCATTGCGAGTCTTAATGTTAATTACAATATTATGACAGTTTGGTAGGTCGCGATGAATAATTATCACCTCATAAATTGTGACAAACCGCAAGGCGCTTTTTACTCTATCAGGGGAAGGTAGCAGTAGGGGGCGGGGGAAGGGGGAGGGAGTAATACGAGTACGTTCACGTTCCTGTCAGATGTCGGCGCTCTTGACTTGCGGTTCAACACGGCGTGCCGCAGTTGCTCGGTCGACGACGACGACGACGATGACGATGATTAATCGCTCGAGTTATTCGAGTCGCCGCCGACAAATGCAATCAACGTCGTCCCGAGCCGAGCCGAACCACGCTGAGCTGAGCCGAGCTCCAGTTGGACCCAGGCCAGGCCCGGCTACTGCTCGGGGGCAAACGTAAATGTTGTGAAAAGCAAATCTAATTACACAAATGCGCGCCGACTATTTGAAAATGGGCAATTTCTCAAGATAGTTATCTAATTAATAGGCCCAGCCATGGGCCACTTCGCCACAGTCCCATTCACATTCACACACACACACGCACACTCGCGGACATTCCCCGCGTCCACGTCAACACCCCGGCCAGTGCCAGCCTTAATGAGTTATGCTAAGAACAATGGACTCAGCGCGCATGTATATAATATCTGCCCCTCCCTTTCCCTACCTCCCTCTCTACAGCTGCCGCCGTCGTTCCCCGCACCTTGCCAAACATTGCACTGAATAGGCGTTACAACAATTTATAAATAACGTCAAAAAAGAGCCACAAATAAGTACAAGTGCGAGAAGTGAGCTGGGTTTGACTGATTAAATACCCTGTATTAAATTTTGACTGAAGAAAATGTAAACTAAGAGGTTAATTTACATTTCTTCTTAGGATTGGTGCTATAATGGAAATTAAATAGATACAAATATTATCATTAATCACCTTACAAATAAAGACAAATAAAATAAATGGAAAGAACAGGAGAGAAAACAAGAAAACAAATCCAAAAAGACTGATCTGGCAACGCTGAACTTCACAAAATATGGCATTAATATTACATTCGATTTACTATATAAAATGTTCTTAAGAACTTAAACTCTTTAAAACCAACCCACCCCAATTAGTCACACACAATTGCAGGGTATCTGTGGCCGCAAAAAATACAAAGTGGCTGCGATGCGTTCAATTACCCAGCCAGTTCCAGTTGCTGTTGCCGCCGCCTCCTCCTCCCTTCATTGCCCGCTAAAACAAAAGGTTGATTGAGTGACAATTGAGTGCGAGAGCGAGATGGCAAGCGGAGCTACGTGTGTGTGTGTGTGTGTGCGTAGAGTGTGTGCGCAGGCGCACAAGAAATGAAGCTCATTGCGCATTTGACGCGCTGTTTGACGTTTCTCTTTTGCGACAGCGGACAGACGTGCCGCATTAATTGACACTCCCTCCCAGAGGGAAGGGAAACGCAGACAGAGAGAGGGAGAGGGAGCGGGGCCTCCGTAATTGTTGCTCTCTTTTGTTTTACGACAAGCGAAAGCGCCATCGCCTGTCGGTAATTACATGAAATATGCCGTGCATAATCAGGCCGTTTAGCACCGATTAAGACTGCCATATGAACTTGCTCGATTCCGGGTCTCATTATGGCAAATGTGTAAAGCAATCTCAGGTAATTAACCTGTTAGCGCTTGTTATGCAAACCAGATGAACAGACAGACAGAGAGAAGTTCCAACTATAAAGAGGGTTCTAACTTGATTTGCAAACTAGACAGTTCCATCTATAAAGAGTTAAAGTGTCTTCTATCTGCATATGCCTCACAGACAGAGAGAAGTTCTAACTATAAAGAGGTTTCTAGTTGTATTCGTAGAGTGTTCTAGCAGTAGTTAAGTCTTCTATCTGCATCTGCCATTAGTCAACCGTGGGATAGTTGGCTGGGAACCGATTGGCAAGCTCAGACTCCCTAGGGCAGTCTGAACTGGCAACTGGTTGGCAACGCGCATAATTGATATTTTATTGGCAACAGTATCAACAGTTGCCCCCGACAAGCACAACCAGATAATTTTGACCAAAAATGGCAAATTCGATATTGCTTGGCTGGACAGTGGGCAGAGTTGCTCACTTGGCTCGGGTGTTAATGACTTAATTAAAGCTGCAGCAGCCGCAGCAAGTCTACCTGCTACCTGCAGCAGCTCCAGCTTCAGCCTCCGCCTCCTCTGCAGCTTCCTCGCAGTAGTCGACAATTTCACACTTTTTGCGTTGGAAGACAGACGAAAATAAAGTAAAGTAAAAACTGAAAAAGAAACCAAGCAGGCAAGTGGTGAACGACAGGCACACACACACACACACACACTCGAGAGACTGGCAACCTAATCTTGTCGTGCCGTGCTGAAGATTTCACGCATGTTTCGCGCCGCGTATCACTTGCCCCGTTCCACGCAATCGTTAGTGCTGCTGCCGCTGCTGCCAACTGCGACCGCGGCAGCACCTGAGCCGAGCTGATTAATATGCGCAGTGTACAGTGCACAGTAGCCAAAAAGGGTCGACCAAATGTGTTCGGCCTCCTGTGACGGCTCTGGGCGCGCAGCTGACACTGAGCCTGTGACATTTCCATTAGGAACGAGCACAGAGTCCGAAAATCACAAAATGCGACTCTGCCTGCGGCCCTCCCCTTGCACCCCCTGTGTTGCCCCCACTGGCAACATCATAATTATTAAATGCAGCTCAATACGTTGGCCGAGCATTGCTCACATTGCTGGGCAACCTAATGCCCCGCGGCATTCCACTCGAGGAGCCTTATGACTATGGAATGCAGCCCAATCGCACCAGCAACAAAATACAAATATGCGACCGGGCACAGAGACTGCTCTAAGGCTGCGCCTTCAACTCCAGACTCCCGAGTCCCGAGTCCAGCTTCTTCGTGACTCCTGCACCTTCTCCGCTGGCCGCTCTAAACGCCGGCGCAGTCTGGAGACAACGCAACGATGTAAATTAATCGAATGCCTTTGCCACAGCGCCGATCTTTCATCATCGTCATCGGGCCACAATTGGCCGCTTTGGGTCCTGCCTTATGAAGCTATTCTGATGTTTGTACCCTGCAAAACATTAAATGTTTACAAAGAGTGTACAGGAGTTAAGGTCATACTAGATTTAAGTCAAATTACTATCAATATTAAGAGTCCTCAATCACGAGCCTTTACTCCCAATATACAGATACCATTTTTTTATAAAAGCAAACATAAAAACTCGAAGTTCTTAAAGATTTTTCTATTAATAGATTTGTGTTGAAATCCTGAAAATGTAATAATATCGAAACAATTTATTCTTAATGTATATGTATTAGTTTTTATATTTTTACTACATTTATTTACTCGAAATTCCCTAAATAGTTTTAGTATTAAAACTTTTCATAATTAAAGTATACTAAATAAACTTCATATGTACAAAATTTCCTAATGATCCCCTAAAAACAAAAGAAACGAAATATGTCAGTGAATATCCTTCTATTTCTGACTCAACTACAACTCTCACAGGGTATTTCCCCGTTGATACCTTAAGTTCCTCCTCACTACAAAAGTATTTCAATCAGTGCGCCTGGCGTGTTCAGTTTTTGATATTTTGCGATTTATTAAATTGCGTATAAATTAAAATATTAAATATTTCTACCGAGAGAGACTTTTAATTAGCCCATGGTATTTTCGTGCAACGAACTAACGAGCTGCCTTGCAACAAACCAAGCGAGTAAGGAGAGAAGGATACATAACTACTACAAAGCTGTACTAAGGGGTCCGCCGGATGAAAAGTGATTTGTGTAACGTTTAAATTGAATTCTGATCCCTTTTGTCAACTCAACTCAACAACTCGGGATACACTTAAGAGCGGTCGGGCAATAAAATAAACCATATATCGTATTTACGTCAATTTTTCTTTTTTTTGTGATATTGTAAATTGGAATTCAAGAGGTCCGGCTAGAAATACACTGACTGTTTGTGTCTGGTAGTGGGTGGGAGCCCTTCAGGGTGTTGACATGCTGTATGCGGCATTTATTGTCCACGCCAGACAGAACAGGGATCCAGGAACCCCGTCGTTGTGGGGGGAGTACATATAAATATTCAGGTACATGAAATCAGATTAAATTATCTTAAGTAAATTGAGTTGCTAGCGTAGCACAAAGGCAAAAGAACAAACGTTGACTGGGGGAGACTTTGAGAAGCGCAGAGAAAACCCTCTTCCCCCCCACGTTCCTCCTAGTTCTGTCCTCATATCGCATATGCAAGGTCCTTGTCCTGGCATTGTCTAGAATCGTCGGACTGAAAAATTTAGTTTCTCGCCGCGGGCGCAATACGAAAATTATTCTTTCAGTCTATTAAAACGGTTCGCTGGTTTGTTCTCTGCTTTTTTGGCCCTTTTGCGGTTACTCTTCACTACCCCTTCCCCCCCCCCTTTTATTCCCCTGGTGAAACCTTTTAAAGCTCAACCGAGCGCGCTGGCAAAACACTTTTAATTGCCTTTTAATTGTTTTTGCAAAATGAAATTTCACAGCATATAACGGTACCCGCTCGCACTCACATTTGGCCTAATTACATTTGCAGCCTTTTGTATCTGTTGCTTGTATGCTATGCCCCTGGTGTGGGCGTGGCAGCTGGCAACTGGCAGCGCGCAGCTCGTGAACATTTTGTCATTTAATGGACCACTGAGCACATGATTTCATTGGGCCAGTGACACAATTCGACTGCAGAGAGAGAGAGAGAGAGGAGAGAAAGATGTGCGGATATTCAGATATTCAAGGGGGAACTGGGGAGCGACATTAACCTGCAGTTGGATACTTTGATTAGCGCCCCGAGCGTATCACAGATGATTATTGGTTCGTTAGGCAATTTGAATGGAATTGAGATTGCTTTTTGACTGTAAACTGATTAGGCTTTCGCCCGCCCCCTCGAGTGGGGGACTTACAATATCAAGTTATGATATACTGAAAGGCAAAGTTAGTTGCAGCTTTTGATGGGGACTTTACTGAAGCGTAAGGTAAAGAGTTTGTGCACTCTTGCCTACCCTCAATTTCATTAAACAATAATTAGATGATTCAATTTCAGATGGAGATTACACAGCTAATTCAATAGAACTCAAATTTGAAGAGAGTTACTGTTGCTAATATGGTATATCGGAGGCCTAAAATCTTAGTTTGATGATATTACATTGCAATTTGGTTGATTTGTAGATAATTGATTAGGCATATCTTATATAATCCTCTATATGGATAGATTCTGTACCTTTTAAATATTTCATAAATATTTTAAGATCTTCAATACAATGGAAATAGTTTTTCAAATAAGATTATAACAAGTTAGGGGGTATAAAACATAGTAGTTAAAGTCTTTTTTAACATATTTGTAACCAAACTGCCCAATTTTTATTATCAAAATGATATTTTGTATCAAAAGTTAGTTATTGCTTAAATTCTGATTATTGTAATGCATTTTTTACAGTAAATTATTATTATTTTAAAACTTTATTTTATTACTATAATTATTTAAAACTCATCTTATAAAAACAATCTCATTAAACCCTGCAGAATTTGTAAAACACTAAGAAATAAAATCTGTGATAATTTAATTTCATGTACAGAAAGCTTCATTAAATTCAAAAGGAACAAAAAGATTTCAACTGACTAAGCTACAATTGCGGAATGCCCCAAGGGAACCCTTAGCACTGAATATTAAACAAATGAATCCTTGAGTGAGGCCACAACAAAACGCCGTGTCGCATAATAGACGGAGCGACACCTCAGTGACAGCTACAATCACACATACATACACAGAGATACTCGTACATACATACTCGGGTATATACGCGGGTATTGTGGGAGCCGGCGCAATGCGTGCGCTATCTGGGGGCAGGTATCTGCGTCGAGGGCGCGCTCATATCGCAACTGTATCTAACACCCAAAGCGGCTGTGGCAGTTGGCTCTCGTAATGCAATTATCCTAAATGCTCAGCCAACTACTCAAAAAGTCATCGTTCAGATTTAACAAGAGCCAAGCAGCGGCCGGGTAACTGCTGCCAGCTGCAGCGACACTGGTTTCAGATACACAGCTACAGATACAGCTACAGCTACAGATACAGTTACAGATACGGATACGTCAGTGGCAATGGCTAAAGCCGTGTCGCTGTCGCTATCGCGGTGGCTTTATATGGTTCTAGCTCAGCTCACGGCTTTGGCAATGGCGAATACATATGTACAGCGGGGAGGTGACACAGGGTGGCAAGGGAAGGCGGAGGTAGCACGGGACAAGGTACACGGGGTGTACGGGGCACGCCTCTGCATGGCGGCAATTGGAAAACTCATTTACTTGTGGCATGTAAACAACTAATCTGTTAACACTCTCCGACAAAGCGCGAACGTTACATCAGAACCAAGTTACATTTCCCTTTCCTCCCTCTTATCCCCCCCTTCTTTGCCCGTCAAGCAAACCGCGCTTGTAAATATTTCCCTTATTTGACGGCATAATCAAAAGTTTTTTCCTTTCATCGTGCCAAACTGAAACCTGAATTTTGTGAGACTATTCCGTATTCTGTTTCGGGTTCGCGAGGGGTTAGCTGCCTGAATGGCTGGGGTCGGTGCCTCCGCTGCGGTTCCGTTAGCCAAGGCGCAGTCACGACCGTACCGAACCCCAGCCACATGATGTTCAACATTTTGCTACACTTATACAATATGTTTCAGACTCACCGTGGGGCAAAGGAATTTGAGATGACCATAAAAATTATCATTTTATTGCAATTTTAAAGCTATAACTCAAATTGTAAAGTTATTATATTAAAAGAGTGTTAAAACAAAATATAAACAATTTACATAGTGAAGACTACATGCAGTGAAATATGTTTATTGAAATTTATGGAAGAATTGCGCAATTATAGAATTTGAACAGTTTTTAATTTATCAGAAGGTAAAAAATAGGAAAAAATAAATATATTTCAAGTAAAATATGCAAATATAAACTTTTGCAAAAATAAATAGATTATGAAGCTTTAATTTTTAGTTCTTGATCATGTTTTACAAAACAGAATTATCGTAAAAATACTAGAATTTGAAACTATATTTACAGTAAGTAATCAAATTAGAATACACAAAACGTTAATTAAATTATGGCTCAAATAAGTATAGACCGTAAATATTTTTAAATATGATGAAATATGATTTATTACAATACGTTTCAATTATTTCTGTAATATTTCCAGCAGCTTTATCTTTAAATTACTATATTTTCTTGGTAGATTTAGTATTCAGTTACCTAATCTATTAAGTACAATTTATTCCTTGTATAGTTTTATAAATATAATTAGATTAATCTATTTTTAATTACTTTATTCTAGTTTTATAATTAGTATGAAAATATTGTCCATATTATGACATACTTCCCTATTATCCACAAAGCAAATAGATCAACAGTAAGGGTAAATAAACTTCCTTTGCTTGAATAGAACTCGGCAATTGACAGAGAGGAAGTCGTCTTGTATTTTTGTCCCACTGTGCACGTAGCTGCCGCTTTATTTCATTTCTTTATCAATATCAACGAACTGCTCTGCCTGCCTCTCACTCATCACCATCGCGCTATGCTTGCCCTCTCGTTTCCGTATTCCCCTCTCCCTCCCCCCAGACACCCTTCCAGTATGTATCTGTGTGCTTGTGTGTGTGTGTGTAGGGCTTATATACATTTCATTTAAACGCAACCCGGGGCTGACTACCACCGCAGCCGCAATGCCGCCGTGCGAGCGAGACACACACAAGCGAAAGCGAGACGGCACTATGCCAACAGAGCCTTACCAGATGTGTGCGGCCTGCAATTAGAGCGAGACGACAAGAGTGTTACACACAACAGGCCACTCAGCGCTGTGTGCGACTTCAGTGTGCCCCAGGAACGCCTACCCAACTGCCGCTGTCGGCCTCAGCTCTACCCCTACCCCCACCCCTGCCTCTGCCTCTGCCCCTGCCACAGCATTGCCGCTGCCGCTGCCCTGGCATGGTGGTGTTTCAGTATCCGTATCTGTTACTCGACTGTGCCTCTGTGTGTGCGTGTGTGTGTGCGGCAACTCGTTTCTGTAGCGTTGCATCTACAGCTGTATCTGTGTGCATGTATCTGTAGCTGTAGCTGTATCTGTGAGTGTGTGTGGCTGTATCTGTATCTGGCAGCTGGCAGCAGTAGCTACTCGCTGCTGGCTCCGCTGCTTCTGCTTCTGCTGCTGCTGCTGCCAGAGTATCTGTATCTGTGGCGCGTCATTGTTGTGCGTTGCCGTCGTTGCCATCGCAACGCCGCCGTTGCCGTCGCCTTCGCCTTCATCGTCGTCGTCGTCATCGTCGTCCATCGCATAGTAGGCAGCTCAGTTACAAGACCATTATTTGACGTATTTTTTGTGCGCTCGGTTGTTCGCGCTCGCTCGCTCCGAGATAGCACACTCTCTCTGGTTATATCCATAGCACGCCCCAGCTCGGTGGGCTCAGTGGCAATCCGGATTTGGATCAGCGGCAGCATCACCAGCACCAGCAGCAGTAGCAGCAGCAGCAGCTAGTTGCGCTCCCGTCGTTGTTGTCGTTGTCGTGTGTCGGGTAAATCGGAATCATCAGTCGCCCCATTCACGCGGTTCTCTCTCGCGGTTCCCACTTGAATAAAACTTGATAGCCAGGATCGCCCCCAAGGCGTCTCTCGCGTGTGATCCTCCTGCCCGTAAGCAGCTGCATCAGCATTAGCAATATGCCAAGCTAATCAAAGTTAACAGTGCTATAAAGATATTGATCCAACGATCTATTGCAAGTGCCATCGCGTGTGAATTATATAGTAAGAAGATATAGAAGAGAGAGAAAGATCCCCCAGAGTTTGTTGTGGACAGTACTCGCTGCGAAAATTGATTCGTTCTGGTGGGGAATAGTATGCGAATTAGTTCACAGTGGATTCAACGAATAAAATGGCCGTTGGACCGACGGAGGGCAAACAGCCGCCCTCAGAGACATTCTCGCCCACACACCATCAGATTATAGCACCCAGTCCGATACTGGCGGTGCCAACGTTGGCCTTCTCCGCCGCCCAAGTGGAAATCGTCTGCAAGACCCTGGAAGATTCGGGCGATATTGAGCGTCTGGCCCGCTTCCTATGGAGCCTGCCCGTCGCCTTGCCCAACATGCACGAGATACTCAACTGCGAGGCGGTGCTCCGTGCCAGGGCCGTTGTGGCTTATCATGTCGGAAACTTCAGGTAGGAGTCGAACTCAAGAAGCTTTGCTGGCAAAGGGGCAAACTCAGGCGAGGCTCAAATATCACTCTGATTAACCTCGCTAGGGGCATAGACTGGGACTGAGGCACTTTGGTTATTCGATAGTTTCCATAAGCTTTGTTGGAGGATGCAGACACGTAATGAGCGAGCGCACAATGAGCTCGTAAATTAATAAACAAAGGCATTTAATTTACTAATTAAAGAACAGCAGATTTTGATTAATAAAACACCGAGACGAACAATGGCACCAGGACTGACATCTCGGCTTCCTCCTCTGTCTGTCTGTCCGTCCATGGAATGTTTTTGCTAAACTCTCGAATTACCAACAATATAATGAAGCATTCGCATTTGCCGGAAACAGTTCATTGAGTGAGATTTGAATAAGTTCGGTTAGGTCGATTAGGTCCCGAGAAGTACTATATATGTGAGTAAGCATTTAACATATGTTTGTACATGTATCTGCATGCAATTAGACTGAGTTGATTGACAAACTACTCTAACTGGTCATAGATACACATCGATATTAATCGACGAAGAGTCTCTGCCTCAAGATCAGGTTATTAACAAGTGGACAAACATGTCTCCACTCGTGTTAACACGCCGCACCGCTGCTTTATCGAGATATCATAAAATATATACTATATACGCACACACACACACACACACATTTATCGGAATCAAGTTTGATATATTGCTTATGACAGCTGACAAACTGGCTGAGACCGTTGAGCAATGCGACTTCTTGGCAAAACAATTTACAGCACTTTGACTAAGTTTAGATTTGACTCAAATGCGATATTTAAATCGTTGAGAATTGCCAGCATTGCCACTAATGGCATTACTATAAGCGATGCACTCAAACGTTTCGGAATCTAGAAAATCCCATTCAAATTAAATGACATAAATCGCTGAGAAAGGCAGTTGAAATGTGGTCGGTTTTATCAATATTATAGATAGATGTAAAGACAGACCGATAGATCGTTAGGTAGATGAAAGATATATTGATATTTATATAGAATGATATATAAATAGATAGACACATAGATTGATAGATGGATAGATAGATATATAGATAAATGATAGATCGATAAATAGATAGATAGATAGAAAGATTGATAGAGAATCAGAGAGACACATCAATATAAAAAACAGATAATGCATAGAGATTTGACTTCAGAAAAGATGCAATAGTTCTGGTATCTATCAAAAAAGTGATTTATTATATTGATCATACATTGGAAGTAAACGATCTTCTTGCCATTCTTTTTCATATTGATTATTGTCTGATTTATTGAAAGTTATATGAATAAAAGTGTTTATCAAAATTCACAACTACAATCTTAACACATAAAAGTTGAAAGAAGTTCAACATAACAACTATAAACTCCACTCATAGAATTTAAATATTCCCGGGGAGGAGAAAATAAAGTCAATTAGTTAAATCATTCTATGTAAACAGTAGTTTATTCTTTACAATTACTGATAAACCTTAGTTGGATCAACTCTACCTAGTACAAACTATTTAAACAAACCAAATAATTTCAATTCGATAGTAATAACGCAAACTATTCAGTCGAGTTAAAGCAACCTACCTATATGCCAACGCTAATGTACTATATATAGCTTATTATTGATCGAATTTACTCAATATCAGACTAATATAATACACACAACCTAACATAAGAGAGAAATGTGCAACCTTATTCAAATACGAAATCTACACAAGGATAACTAACGTTAATTGCTGCCATGTATGGCATGTTTCCAAATCAATACTATATAATAGATTTGTATACATAAATCTCTATGTCAACATAGTCCAAATCAGTTGATTTGATTGCTTCGAACTGGTCAATAAATGACTTCCAATTAAGACAATTTGACAGACTCAACTGGGAGTCAGAGACGTGGACAGAGACGGAGAGGGGGAAGAAGGCGGCTGTCAGCGACAGCTCATGAAATTGTTTCAAATCCATATGCTGAAGTTGGCAGCGGGGCAGGGGGAACAGGCGACAAGTTCATTAACAGCTGCACAGCAGGACATTTGGCACTTTTGGAACTTGGCTTCAAGGGATTGGAGGGTTGCTTAGGATTGGCAAAGGGGTTGACGAATTGACGCCGTGAAATCATTATGTGGAATTCTATCATTGGTGAATCACAACTAAAACTCTGTCCATCTCTCTCCCATTCTCTCCATTGCAGGGAACTTTATGCAATAATAGAGAATCATAAGTTTACTAAGGCGTCGTATGGTAAACTGCAGGCCATGTGGCTGGAAGCGCACTACATCGAGGCGGAGAAGCTGCGCGGACGATCGCTAGGTGAGTTGGCCACTATAAAAGATATATGTATATAAGGCATAGAAGACATATGATATAAGATATATAATTTATATTCCTTATTTCTATCTCTGTCCTCTGCAGGACCTGTTGACAAATACCGCGTACGCAAAAAGTTCCCCCTGCCCCCAACGATCTGGGATGGTGAGCAGAAGACACACTGCTTCAAGGAGCGAACGAGAAGCCTGCTGCGCGAATGGTACCTACAGGATCCCTATCCGAATCCAACTAAGAAACGTGAGCTGGCCAAGGCCACCGGCCTGAATCCGACCCAAGTGGGCAACTGGTTCAAGAATCGTCGGCAGCGGGATCGTGCGGCTGCAGCCAAGAATCGGTAAGTTAAGATCTAACGCTTCGCTGCATCATTAGTTGGCCCATTAGAGAGGCAGACCCCAAGCAGCTTCTAGCTCTGCTTTCCTTTCCCCTCTAGCTGTAATCCGAGCTGCTGCTGCTGGGCAGGCTGAAAGCGCCGTCAAGCAAACCGGGTAAAACGATATCTATCAGCAGCCAAGTGGAAGTGGAAGTGCGGGGATCGCATACAGGAGCAGCCACTAGGCAGCAGCTGGGGAGGGGCTAGTTGGGGGCGGGTAGCGGGGCAGTTGTAGTGTGTGCCCTGCTGTGGCGTTTGCGTGCCATTTCCATTTCATTGATCCGTGCCGAACCGGCCACGATGATGACGGCGTCGGCGTCGGCGGCGGTGGCGGCGGCATCCATCGAAGCGTTCTCGATTTCTGTTGCGGTCGTCGCTTTTGGCCACATTAAAATGACCGCCGACGATGACGACAGCGACAGCGGCAGAGGCAGAGGCAGAGTCAGTTGCGGCAGCTGTGGAGTTGCAGCAAGAACAACAAAAACAACAACAACAATGTAAGCGCAGCTCATGCTTCAGTTGAAAAGGTGTAACCGCTTGAAAGGCAGACGCGGCACGGCGAGGGGGGAGGCAAACAGGAAAAAATCAACTGGCAAAAATAAAAACTCGACCAATTCGCGCGAAGTTGAAATGAAGAAGATCCGCGCCGCGCCGCGCCGCGTCGCGCCAAGTTGCCGCGTCGTAGTGCGACTGCGACTGAGGCTGAGCTTGGATCCGCCACGGCCAAGTGAAAGATGGCAAGTTAAGTGGAATGACATGGCAGAAACACAGTAAGCCCCGATCTCGAGTACGCTGCTGCTCCTGCAGATGCGCAAATATTTCAAGTTGCTTCTACCTGCTGCGGCTGCCGATAGTTCCCCTTTCTGCCTGCCCCCACAGCTTGGCCAGCTCCCTCCTCCTCTGCTGCTGCTGCTGCCGTCGACAACATTTTGGCATTCTTTAGAAATCTTGTGCAGGCGAACGAACCGTGTTTATTAAGTTAGGAGCTTGCCACAAACTGAATGAATCTGCACAAAGCGCCAACTACAACAACAACAAGAACAACAACAGCAGCGGCACGACAAGAACAACAACAACAAACAGGAGAATGAAGCGCCCCTTTCGAACGGGTCATTAGTTAAAATGATGGCGATTATTTCGCCTTGTAAAGTCGGCAACGGATACACGACCATTACAACTCCATCTTCATCCGACTCCGGCTCCATCTGCATCTGCATCTGCATCTCCATCTCGAGCTGCAACTCCAAAAACTTAACGCATCGACGCTGTATGCGCAGTGCTCCAATCCCAAGTGGCAGACGGCGACGGCGACGAAGGAGTCCTAGCTGGAGCCGCCGCAGCAGTTCCAGTTGGATTTTTCGACATCGGTTGCGACTCGTGTGCAGTCATCGTGCTATTAAGCAGACGACGCGACAAGAAAGCGAGAAGAGGAAAAAAGCAAAACTGAAAATGAGAAATAAATATCAAAAAAATATGAAATTAAAAGCCGTTCATATGCCCGACTGACTGACGGACAGTGGGACAGAGAGACAGGCAGACAGTGGGACAGACAGATCTGACTGCCATTCAACGGCAATGACGATGGCATCAACATCGACATCAACATCGACTTCGGCAGCGACTTCGGCAATAATGATGAGGAGCACCGGCAACTGAGACATTCTTACCAGATCTGCAGAGCCGGAGGGGGGAGTGGAGGGCAATCCGGGGCCAGCTCGGTGTCAGGTCGGGAGCAGGCGCTGACTTTTCAGCAGCATCGAGTGCTGAAAAATTGTTAAAATTTTTGCTACTGCACTTGAGCGAACCTCTGTCTGGGGGATTTGGAGTAGCAGCTCAGCGCACAGCACTCACGTGATGTATCTCTGTATCTGTATCTCCATCTGTATCTGTATCTGTATTGTAAATGTATCTGCAACTGTTGTTGGTTCGTTTGTCGAGTTGGTAAATCAATCACAAACGCAACTAGACAGGCCTCGCATTAGAAAGGCGACTCCAAATTGAGTTATTAACTAGAAGAAACTTCAAATGAACCTTCCACTGTACTCGGCTACAGTGGGGCAACAATTCGATTCGCACTGTTGAAAACGCATTCGAAATGGGCTTAGCTTATCGGGCCTATGTTACAATCTTTTCGAAATGAAAGCAGCTCAAAACAATTTTGCTTAGTAATCGACTATATATAATCGGCTCATTTGGTAATCTTTTTAGAGTTCGAACTTATTTTCGTAGCTAATTTACATATTTCATGGGAATATTTTGGTTTCCTTTAGTAGTAATATTTGGCTTTACTCAATTGAATATAAGAAAATGTTTGTTTATGGAAACTTTTTTAATATCTTGATCATTTTTGTAGATTTTAGGTTAGCTTCGAAAGTAAATTCTAAATTTGGAGTGTTTTTTTAGGTTTCTATTTCGGTCTTAGATAGTTTAGGAGGTAGTTTAAGATATTTTTTAGATAAACCAATTTTCAATACTTATGAATGGAAATTTTTTACTTTTTGTAATAACTGGTTAAAGTATTGAAAGCAAAATAGTTCGACTTCCTTTTTAATTTTATAATATTTACAAAATCACATTTACAAATAATATTTATTAATTAGATCTATACTTATCTGAAATTATATCTACAAAGTAAAAGAGCTTCTTTATAAGGTACAAATTTTTGTTATTTACGTATTAATCCTTATTTAGCTACGGCTTCTGTTTGCTGAGATTCTCTCGAAAATAAAACTTAAATTTCAATAGAAATTCGCAATGGTAAATGGTGAAATCATTGGATAATTTTAGAGAAATGCCGAGAAACTGGCCAAAAATGTATGTTATTGTCGCTGTTGCTGTTGTTTTATCTCTTTGGTTGTGCGGCTAATTCAATTACCAACAATCTTAGACACGAGTTCATTTAATTATGGAGCACCACTTGATGATGGATGGTAATGGAGATGTGATGGAAGAGCCGAGTGCGAGAGCGGGAATCGTGTAATTCCGAAAATCAGCGCAGATTATTTTATTGCGTGAATTACACAAAATGAAATGCGAGCTTGCGATAGCCACTATAAATCTGCCCACTCGGATGGGCGCTCAAAAACAGAAGCCAAATTAGGAGGCACAGTGGGCGGGTGTCAGTGAAACAGCGCACGAAATAAGCGGGAACAAGGGGCAGTGTGGGGGGTAGCAATTTGTCAAGCAGCGAGAATGAAATGAGGCAGCAGAAAATGAAACGAAATCAACGGCAATTGAAATGGGAATGAGAGTGGGAATGGGAATGGGAGAAAGAACAAGATTTGTAGTGTGTGTACAGAGAAGTGTAATAAAACTGTTGGACAACAAATAAACACACACACACCACACACGCACAACACAAATATGTTGTAAATGTCAATGATCAATCAAAATGTTAAACACGCATCGAAACGAAATAGAAATTACCTCAAACTGCGATGGGAGAAGAAAGAACTTGAAGGACGAGCACATGAAAAAGAGCTGGGAGAATCGAAAAGAGAGAGATAGAGAGGAATGGGAGGAGTGGATGAAACCCTGTGAACTGCCAAAGCTCAAGAGGCTGTTCATCGATTTCCCAGCATTGAATTCTAATGAAGAAAGGTTGCCGAAGCAAAAGCAGCAGAATGAAATGATGAAGAAGAAGAAGAACTCGAAGTCGGGAACTCCACACCCGTCCAGGGAACCAGCCGAGTCGGTCAGTCAGAAGCTGCAGCCATTGTCAATATCCAAATCCGAGTGCCCACTTGGCTGCGCGTTCGGACAGGCACACTCGAGCGCCATAAGTACCCATACCCATGCCCAGACTCAGACCCAGACCAGGCCCTGCCTCTGCCCCTGTACCCAGCCCCCCCAGGGCACTCGAAGATGTTTGCACAACACAACTACCGTTTCGGTGGCTTGTGAGAAAAATATACAAGCTACGAGCTCTGAGATACAAGATACAAGATACAACATGGGGGGAGAAGAAGGAGGTAGCAACGGCAGCCATCGAGCCTCGCCCACTTCAACAGCGTGTAGAAAGTGTATTAAAAGAAACGAATACAAATGAAATAAAGAATGAACGCCAAGCTGGAGTGTCCATGGAGTTCGACCTCATCGATGACGGGGTCCAAGCACCGGATGTGGATGCGATGAGGAGGTGAATGTGGATCGCTCCATTGCCGATGCTCATTGACAAGTGAAATGTATAACGAGGAGAGTAACTGACAAAGTAACTGTGCAAACACACTAAGCTGATAGACGGCGGACTACTGGGGAGAGGGTAGTAGAAGGAGAGCAGAGAAACTGGAACTGCAATTGAGCAAAAGATAACGGTATTCAAATTGAACAAATTTAAATCCTGTTTGTCAACAGATCGAAAAGGCCAACGAGGGAAAAAAATAAACGTTGATTGCGTTTAGCGCGCGAGGTCGCAACAATCCACCCCGATGGAACAAAGCGTTATTTGGTCCACTTAAGAGAGACCCAACCCCTGGGATTTGTGACACTTCTTACAGTCGTTTCTCTCTCTCCATTCCTCTCTCTTTCTCCCCCTCTGTGTCACTCTACTGCTTGTCTAAATATTTACACAATTTATAACTTTCAATTCGAATGACACAATTATCGAAGTGCGTTGAGTTTACATATGCGTATTTCGATAGGGGGGATAAATAGATTAAAGTTACTTGGTAACTTGAAAAGGTAGCGCTGTTAAATTTGGTATGAGCAAGTGCTGCTGTTTAACTTAAGGACTGATATCAATCGAGGCATACAAATTATTGATTTATAGACTGAAGTAACTCGATAACTAGACAAGCAAACACTGTGAATGTTTTGGATATGGATGCTGGTGTATCTAATCTTACTAACTGATATAAATCGAAGCATAAATATTGATAAACAGACTAAAGAAACGAATAACTTGGCTAATAGTTATAAGGATGCTGGTGTACTTTACTCTCAGTTATCAGTCAATGCTATTTAGCTACCTTAAAGAGTCTTAAAAGGTATCCAGCACGCTGTACTTCAGTTTTTTTGGGCTCATTTGCTGATAACAGAGTGTCTGCTAGTCGAGCACATTCAATGCGTCCTTCTTTTATCGAACTTCTGTTCTATTAACATGTTGAAAGTGACATAAAGATCTCCCTTTTCATTTATTGGGCCCATCGATTTGAAGCCAGATTTAATTCGAAAGAGTTATACACCTTTTTTGAGTTTGGCCTATGATCAGATCATATTACCAGCATTCTTGCAGCTGAATTCATTTTCACAATCTAAAGAGAGGCATACAACCACACACACACACACTCACCCATACACACATACGTGGTACGAGTATATCTTCTGACATGAGCCGATTATAACATTTCAATGTCTCGGGTTCAGTTTCAGGTTACCAGCAAAGGGTTCTCGCTTGCTCTGTCCCCCTCCCGTTGTTGCCCTCTCACTCACTCTCTCTCTCCGTGTGTGTTATGGATGTGTCCACGCGGGTAATTACATACGTGTCATTTCGGTTTCGGTTAGGTAGGTGCCACAGTATCAGATTGCGAGCGGAGCGCAGAAACCCTTTGGGTTCCCCAATTCCCTCGTTTGCTCTTCGATCTGTTTGGTCAATTGTTTGGAAAATATATATCATATTCAAAGTATCCCCAACTGAGGAGACTTTTGGCCTCAAGCCAAGCGTGCTGGTCGCCTCAATGAAGCGCAAAACACGTCCTTGATAAGGCAGCGCCCGTGCCAGAGAGTCGAGCTTTAGATTGGGGCATCGATGGACATTCGGAAATTGGCCCTGAGGCTTCAGTGAAGCGTATTCGCTACCGCTGCCTACAGGGCTACAGTTTCACAGATTGTCGGCCATTTTCGGCTGGTTCTGAGGCTGAGGTTTCCCACCAGACTCCCCGACGATAATCGAGCCCATTCGTATCCCAGCAGCGGGTAGCTGCAGTTGATCTGTGGCAGTTATGCGACAGCGGGAGACACTGGAAGATATGAAGACGTGTGGAGCTGCCAGTGGCAAGGGGTAATCCATCAAGTTGGCGCATTAGGCAACTAAACGATTTCATTTTCATGCCTCCATCACAAGGGGCAGCAACAAGCAGAAGGAAAAAAAACCGAAAGGTAGCCGCAGATATATTTCGAGTGCGACGTGTCTCCCCCTCTCGTGGTTGCATCATTAATCACACAACACGAGCCGCAAAGGACAAGCTGCAGTTCCAACTCGCACTGGGAGCGTTATTAATGCTGATGGGTCAACAAATTTGCGGCAAGTTGAGGCGAATCCTAACCGATAATTATGACAGTGCAGGAGTCGTGCCGCGAGACCGGGTGAGCGCTCGCCTCTGATGGCTCTATAAATATGCCGACGAAGACCTCATACAGATGCCCAGTTGCACAGTTGCCCAGTTGCTTCTCTAATCAAGTCATCTTGGACAACACAGTGTGGACCGGGCGGGGCACGAACCTTTTGTTTTGGCCACAGATAATTTGTCTTAAGCATGTGTGAAAGTTGTGTCAGATTTATGGGAGGTTATGTTGTGGTGGGGGGGAGGGAGCCCCATGGCCGCCTGCCGCGCCTGCTGGGCCGACGACAAATGAGCCGCCTAATGGGGCATGCAACGGCATGCAACAGCGTGCAGCAACATGCAACACAGTTGCCAACCTCAGCCACATTCACCTCACTAATTAAGTGCGTAACGCAGCAACTAATGGACCCCAGTTTAAAGTGTATTTCGTTTCGTTTAACAACTGAGAGAACCGAGTGAGAGGAGAAATCCCATAGTTCCCGGCGAGACTGGGATATCGTATTTGCAACGCTTGATTAATCGACGATTAGAAAAATCATCAAACGATTAGACAGTTCACACATGCGAGTGCTTGATTTATCATGTCACGAGTGTTGACTCTATAAATCTCACTTGGCAATGTCATTATTATCCCATCTTTAAAAAACGACTTGATGGGGTGTTGATATAAAGAATTATAATATAGTATAATTGAGAATGATATAGGGAACTTATAAAATAGCTGAGTTAATTGATAAATATATATAGTTATCGATAATATTCTAAGATCATAAATTACTTCTGTCAAGTGCTTAAAACATCGTCTCTTGATTATTATACAATTTTAAAGAGTATTACAAGAGTATGAAATAGTAAGGTAATAAAAAAAGAACACATGTGTGTACTTATAATCTTTATTTTCTATATTCGTTCTTTAGAGAGTGATACCTTTGAATGGATCATTTATATTTAAATTTTTGAATAATTACAAATTATTTTTGATATTATCAATGAAGTGTTTATTACAAATAATTGAAGGGTAATATCTGAGATAGAAATATGTATATCAAACTACGTTGATGAATTCAGAATAAGAAAGGGAATCATAGAAAACAAGTGTTGAAATTGAAGATATCCTTATAGTATTTATTTATATTTATTATATATTTATTTATTAATATATTTTGTTATTAAGTTGACAGAGTTTTCTCTGAACTAAGTATTTTTATAATGCATCACTATATTATAAGAAAAACTCATTTGCTAATTCGTTAATTTCATCTCAAACCAACACTCTCATCTCATCTATTCCCTCTCTTGCTCTCTCCCTCTCGCAGCATTCAACACAACCAGAACAACTCGGGCATGGGCTGTCGCAGCCGACGGGCCGACGGCGCTGCATCGCCAACACCCTCGGACAGCTCCGACTCGGACATATCGCTGGGCACCCACTCGCCGGTGCCGAGCAGCTTGCAGCTGCAGCACAGCCCCGGCAGCATGTCGAACGGCGCTAACGAGGAGAGCCTCAGTGTGGACGACGACAAGCCGCGTGACTTGAGCAGTGCGTTGCCATCGCCCACGCCGCCGCCAATGCCGTTACCATTGCCACAGTTGCCGTCGGCTTATGGTGCAGCGGCAGCAGTTGCCGCTGGTGCTGGTGGAGCTGCTGCAGCGGCAGCGGCAGCAGCAGCGGCTGCGGGACTGCCTGGTTGTCTGCCGCCATTCAAGCTAGACGCGGCTGCGAGCAGCCTGTTCAATGCCGGATGCTACCTGCAAAGCTTTAGCAACCTGAAGGAGATGTCGCAGCAGTTTCCCATACAGCCGATTGTCATCAGGCCGCATCCGCAGTTGCCGCAGCCGTTAGCATTGAATGGCAGCACTGGCGCGGGGCCACCAACGCATCTGCATCATCCTGGCTATGCGGCTGCGTATAGTGTGGAGTGTGGCGTTGTGGTGCCACAACCACAGCCGCCGCCACCAAAGTTGCGCATCAATTCACCCGAGAAACTCAATTCGACAGCTGTGGCTGCGGCAGCAGCAGCTGTTGCAGCCTGCCAAGCTGGAGCGGCACAGGAGAGCAGCAGCACAACAACGACAACAACGACGGCGGCAGCGACGACGGCAATGATGACGGGATATCATCACAGCGCCCAGCTGCTCCATCGTCCGTTCTCCACGTCGCCGGAGCTGAAACATAGTGCGCCAGAGATCACATGATATCAGCGGGTGTGAGTTGGTCACGCCCCAAGGGTTTCTTCTCTGCACACAGCTCCCAGCTCCGCCCCAATGCTCCTCTGCCCCGGCAGCAAATGCTCTCCCCCCTCAGCCTAATACACTAAGGCCCAGCGCTATTCAGATTGTTTCAATTCCTAGTTTAAGTTATGCCTAGTTAAGCATCCTCACTTTGGAGCCCGGTCTCCCTCAAGCAATACCAACAACAACAAAAAGAAGAACTACATCGATAAAAACAACAACAACATGAGCTCTAACCATCTCTCTCACACACACCCGTAAACGTCAAAATGGACTGTGGAGATCAACATACACTAAGGAATATATCGATAACATCGTCGCACACTTTTCAAAGATAGTTATATAAGAGAATCGAAATCGAATCGGAAATCGGATCGAACTGAAACTGAGACAGCTGTAACTGTAATTCGTCAAGTTTTTCACTCTAATTTCTGTGTATGTGTGTACGTATTTGTAAATAGAGTCTAAGTACGCAAATCATAGAGCTTACGTATACATTTAGAACGCAATAAAACATGAAACGAACAGTTAAGAATTTAAATCATTACCGAACACACAAAATGATCTTTTTATTTGACGGGGGAATCATGAAAAGAGAAATTGGGAATTTATGTATACATATAAAAAGTAACACATCTGACAAAAAAATAGGTTTTTTTTTAAATTAAAATAGTTTTTACATTCAATTTCTAAATTTCGCATTTTAAAGAATATTTAACGTCAGTTTTCATTATCGCTCTATAAACACATTCTTCTATTCTTATCGAGATTTAATTAAAACAATTTTTTAAAAAATAATAATCTTCCAACCTATTTTTCCCTTCTTTATCTAAGGATTCTATAAATCATTTTAATAAGGGATGTTTTTAATCAATTTTCCAAAGATACAAATGTTTTTTATTACGACAATCAATTAAATCGGATTCAAGCTTAAATTTCAGGCAATTTCAAAAGTTGTCTTTTAATATTACGTGAATACATCAAATTAGTGAATATATAAATTGAAAGATTATTTTTCTTGTGCAGCTCTACATTTTTTCCCATAAGTCAGTTATTTAAACAACTTTTTCCACTTTAACCTCACATAAAATTTACAAATAAATAATTTCATATTACATTTCATATTTTCTCTCAGTGTAGAGTCAGAGCGTGTGTGTTGTGCACTTTTCAGCAATGGTACGAGGGTCGTTTGATAAGTCCGTGACTTTTTGTATTTGCCGCGCACCTGCTCTAAATACAACACTGCTCCTGTCAGCAGTTATCGATTAACAGCTGACTGTAAAATTTTGAGAAAGCTGCGTTTTTTGGTTTGCGTTTTATAGGCATTGAAAGCAGACGATCTCGATCTCCATTTTCGTTAAAATTCACGGACTTATCAAACGACCCTCGTATCTCGATCTGCTTTTCTTGCAGTTGGCGTTTCCTTTGTTCACGCGTTATTTTGAAATAAAATATCAATTTCTGTGTAAACAACAACAAAATCTCATGCAGCGAATGCCATGCAGAAAGTCATCTGCAGCAGCAGCAACAACAACAAGAACAACAACAACAACGGCAACAGGGGAAACAACAGCAACAACAAGAAGAACATCAAAAGCGAAAAAACAATATTAAGCAGCAACATTTGCCTGGCCAACGGCAAACGTCAACAAACGCGTCGGCGTCGACGTCGACTTCGTCAGCAGCAACAGCAGCAGCGCCGTCTGCGGCAGCGTCGGCGTTGAACACTGGCGCCAACGATGACATGTCCTACTTGAGTGGTTTACTTAGCTGCCTTATGAAAATATCCGTGCCTGTGGGCAAACACACTCTCACACACACACACCACAAGCGATCGCATCGCGACCCTCTCACCCATCCAGCCAGATCAGGCAGCCCAGCGAAGAGATGCATCCATAAAGATGACGCTCTCCGGGCCAAAACTGACGCGTCACTGTCACTCACACGCACACACACTCAAACACACACACACACACATAGACAGAGAGGCAAATGCAACGCATCATCGTCATTACGAAGCGGCAGCCGAGTGCCCTGGGAAACATTTGGCCCATCCATCCACCTTATGTGGCTGCGCCAAGTATATATAGAACCCAAACTGAACTGAACCGAACTCACCTCTATATGCATATATAGCTGGGCGATCTAATCTGTCTGGGATTGCGGGTATGCGATCGAGATTGCGACTGATTCGGGGGGGCCCTAGCGAGATGACTGACTAGTTGTATAAGTGCTTCCTTCTTAGAGGAAATTTCGGGCTCAAATTACAAGGTGAGGCGCAGTCAGCCATGTGGAAGTTGTCAGTCAGTTGAGTTGCGTCGCGTCGCGTCGCCTCGAGTTGGGGCAGCACTTGAAAGCAGCGCAATTATCAGTAGCTGGCGCTGGTCTCCTCCCCCTCTCTTCTATCTCTCTTCCTTCTGTCTCGATCCCTCCCTACTCTCCACACTTGTTCGGTCGAACATATCGCGCATACGCCGCGTAGTTGGTTAATTTTCCCCTTTCGATTTTTCTACTGAACATTACATCGCCGTCGCCTGTCGCTGCGTCATCGTCATCATTAAGCATGATGTGACACTTTTGACCTCGTTTCCAGTGAAGACGATGACGACAACAGCAGCATTTCCATGTGGCAATCGATAGTCGATAACTGCAATGGCAGCAACTTCGTTTCCTCGATTGTCATACATTTTAATTAGCTATGCTGCTTTTTGGCACACACACTTGTCCAGCTGGCACTTGCCTATTGCAACCACATGCCACGCCCTGTTTGACCAATTACAGTGGCAACAATCGCCGTGGCAGCAACAGCAGCAGCTAAAACAACAAACAGCGTCTGTCGACGCCGTCTGCTGCTGCTTCTGTTCCTGTTATTATATCAAATTAATGCACAGCCAGCCTACATCCTTCTCTTCCCCTTGGTTCTTCTCCTCCTGCTCTCCTGCTTCTCTTCTCGCCTTTTCGATTTGCATATTGACAAGGCGACTCAATTAGTTAAACCACAAAACGAACCAAAATCGGACAAAGCTTTATGGCGGCAGTGAGTGAAAAAAGCCGAGAAGGTTTACATCTATTTAAAATTGAATTTATGCACCCTCCTAGCCGTGCCGGGCCGGGCAAATGGTTCTCTCAATTTATTTAGCGTTGCCCCATCTCCAACTCGACAACTTTTCACTGTTGTTCTTACACAACTCCCCCGAGCTACAGTGGAGCGCAAAGTTAATTTAGTTGGAAGAAAATGAGATTTGAGGAAGAAGAAATTGGAGGAATATAATATAGACAAGACAATATTGCATTAAAACTAAGTGTGACTCAAGCTCTTTGTTTTGTACGATTGATCTATAAATAATCATAAAAATACGAGTATATTATAATCTTCAATTGATAAAAGCAATTTGTATTTTATATATGATTAAATCTTCTTAAATTCTAATATTATATGGTGAATCAAGTTTAATGTATATGTATAAATAATTTATTGAACATATTTATTTTACAAAAGCAAGATTATTAAAAAAATGAACAGCACGATTAAGCATAAAGAAATTTAAAATATGATATACGATGTACGTATTTATTAATGTATTGAGCATTATCTAGGGGTTATATTTTAATTTATCTACATTTTATTAAAATTTAACTTAAGCATCATTAACATATTGCACACCCGGCTCAAGCGTTGATATCTCTATCAAACGTCAGCCCGAAATCAACTCACTTCGACCCACTGTGCATTGTGACTCAGGGGAGCAAAGACCCGAGCACACTGGCTGAGCATCAGTTTATGGCGCATCCTAACCACAATCGACAAGTTGAAATCTTTTGACTGACATTTGCTCACTTTTTGCTGCAGAGTGGAGGCAGGAGATGGTAGGGTTGGGGGTGGAAGTAGGACAAGGGGGTGCCCATCATTAAGTGCGTAAATGTACTGTAAATAGACAAACGCGCTTTGAATAAAATTTACTGAGAACGGAAAAGAGTTGCACGCTGTGGGGATGAATGAATGAGGAGGGGAGAGTGCGGAGGCTGATTAGAAAGGGATGGCAATGCAAATTCCCAAGGCAAACAAAGGGAGCTGCAGACGCATCTGTTGCGACAATTGTAAAGCAGACGGCGCGGTCAACAAGGCGTAGAATCAATAAGCAGATAGAGAAAGAGAGAGAGAAGGGGTTAGAGGGGAGCATAGAGAAAGGGGTACGGTTTGATTATTATCATAATTTGGCGTGACAAATTGAAGAAACTTTTTCCAGCATTGTCACAATATTTGCAGCGTTAAATGCGCAAGGCAAACACTTCACACATGGCAGAGAAAGGCACAGTGGGGATAACCGGAAGGGGAGGGGAAAACAAAGCCAAGAGCTAGTGGAGCAGCTAAGCCAGGAGAGCGTGGGCGTGGCAGATAATTCGACACTTGTCTTAATTGTCATTGAGCTCATCGGAAATCCCAGGAAAAGTGAAATAAGAGCAAGGATGCCATCGCCTTCTCCCATTGTTGTCCACGTTGCTGTTGGCGCGTCTAATGAGATTTGCGCACAAGGAGTCAGATTCAGTCTAGAGATTCGGTTGTCAATTCGAACGAAAGGTGCACTAAAGGGAGCAGGCGTCGCTGGGTAATTCATAAAACCATTGAAAAGGCAAAATGAGAACCCAAGGCAGATGAGCAGACCTAGCTGAGCCCGAGCTGCGCCTATCCCCGCCTGCCATCTCGATGCTGTCCGGACAAAAGGCGTTTGGCTTGCTCGAGGGGAGAGGCGTGGCTGTTGTGGCTGCTGCGGCTGATGCTGCTGCTGCTGGGAAATCGTCGTGCTAAAGAGCACGACAAATGGTTGCGCCCATTGCGGTTCAACTTGGGATTCATTGGGATTGAAGACTCGATCCTGCTTTGCTCTGCTCTTCCTTCTCCTTCTCATTCTCCTGCTCAGGCATTAACAAAAGCACTCACAGCAAACCGAGGCTGATTGAAACATTTCCGCTGTTTGTTATTGTTGCAGCCCGACGGGATTTAGAGATTTTCGAAACGGATTAGAAGCGAGTGAGGATTGCCAGTTCCATTTCCAGTTGCATTTTCACAAATCTCATTTCAGTTAGTGTTTGTGTTAGTGTTGCCCTGCATTTCAGAAATGCCCTTTTTATACTTCTAGCCGAAAAAAATAATCAAATATTTTGATGAATTAATTTTATTGAATTCACTCAACATCGACATGCTACCACATATTTCAATTGTATATTTATTGAATCGATATCAGAATCGATGCGCCACCACATATTTGCATACTAATCGTTATACAGGATTATCGATTAGAAGCTTATGTAGGCAACACTGTTTCGAGCAGCTGGCACCCCTGCACCATTTCTCTGACTAACTAGCTAGTTCAACGTTGCCACTAATTCGACTAAATTGCAACCGCAAATGGGAGAGAGAGGAAGAGGAGGTACAGAGTGAGAGAGAGATAGGTCGCCTCCTGCAGACGCAGATTGAAAAATTTGTAGCTCGTCTTCGTATTGAATTACAGCAGTAAATGGGAAAATTTGAAAATGGGCAAATGGGGGGAAATGTGCTCGTTAAACTGGAAAATGTGCAAGAGGGAGGGAAAGTGGGAAGAATGAAATGAACGAAGAAGACAACGGGGAAAATTGAAGTCAAATCACAAGAGAACAAAAGAGCTCGACGAGCCCTGATTGAATTATGAATTAATAAAGATGTTTTGCCCGCAGGCGAGATTTGGGTTACACAACGAGCGGGGAGAAGGGGTGGGAGGAGAGTAGAGGGGTAGGGAGGGGAGGGACTGCTGTAGCAACCCCCAGGGTTACGTATGTGTTGCCGTTTTGGCTTTTTGCATTTGCCACAGCACACAAATCCGTTACAAAAACAAATCGTATACAACTTTGGCTTAGCCGAGTTTGTGTTAGGTTTTGTCTATGTGTGTGTGCGTGCGTGTAACTTGAGGATGCACTTTTACTGGCCCCTTTTTATTGAAAGATAATTGGGTTCACCCGAACCCGGGCAAAGTCGGACGAGCTCGCACAATTCAATTGAGATTCAAATTTACTTGGGCTACGTCAGACCTGGACCTGGACTTATTGTATTTCAGCTGGGAATATGCTACAACCCCCGCTATTCCTGCCTCAACACCCGCAACTGCCACACCCCCTACCTACCCCACCCTCGGTTCACCCAGCATTAACGCTTTGACGTGTAAATGTTATCTCTTTTACAAATTAAGCCCCGCAACATGCTCGATTCCGGCCACGCCCACTCCACCCTCGACTCCCGTCTACAGGGATCAAGTTCGCCCCGCTTGTTGTGGCTGATTTTTTCACGAAAATCTATTAGGAATCCTCTCCTCCTCAGTAATGTTTAACAATTAACTGTAATTCGAAGCTGACGATGCCGAGATGACGTGCTAAATGAGAATCTGATGCGAATCTGATGCCACATCTGGATTTCGACACGGATTTGTGGCATCAAAGAGCTCATGTGATGTCTGCGAGTGTTTTGTGTGTTTTGTGCTGTATGTTTTATGTGGATTACAATTTGTATCAATCAAGTGAAAGAAAACAAAGTTAGATACTCTGCAAATATAAAAGTTCAAAATATTTAATAGTAATAACCTCTGACTAATCGTATGACTTTTAAATCTGTTAAAACACTCTTCATTTTTAAGTGAATATCTATCCGTAAGTTATAAAATACGTTTTTAGTAAAATGTAGTATAAATATAAGCAAAATTATTCATTAACCTGAGCTCATATTAATCATTTACTTGCGTGCAAATGGCAAATCAAAATGTACACGAAATATACAATTTAAACAAACAAAGTATTTATTCTATTATTCCGCAGCTTACAAATTGATTAATAACTAAGTTTAATAAAACAAAAAATTATTCAATTTTTTAATATATATATAATAATCATATAATTATAAATGATAAATCAGTCATCATTAAAGGAAAAAACCACCCGCAATCAGAGTTAACACTCTCATAAGCTTTTTTATTTTATTGGCTTGCCACGCGAAGTGGCAAGATCTAATCGGGTTACGCTTTAGACCTCACACAAGCACATAGAGAGAGAGGGAGAGAGAGAAAGGCAGGGACAGTGGGACAGACAGACACAAAACTGCTGCACATGCCAAGCCAAAAAAAGCCAAAAAAAAAAACCAAAATATGATCGCAGCAACCAAGCGAGAGGCTTAAAAACAATCTGTACATATCTATATACATACATACATTTATCTACATATGTATCTATATATGTGTATGTATTATAAACACCTTGGTGTAGACCATATCTTGGGCAAATCGGCTTAGGTCGCAATAATCGCCGTTTGAAAATAAAAACACGCGCATCATCGACACCAAATCGAAGGAGCTGCTGCCATTTGATTTAAAAGGCAGATGGGAGAAGGGAAGGGAGACAGGGCACAGGGTCAGGCATCGGATTGCGTGCTGCCTTTGCCTCGGATGCATCGATGGTATCTCGTGCTGTGGCAGCCATCAATGGCTGTCAATGTTTACCATTCCATTCCATTCCATTTGTCGCCTCTAATGACATATTTAAAGGTGTTAATCGTCTCATTGGAACGTCGTCAGCGGATTTGCCGTGCATTGTTTAAGCGACACAACGCACGCATACACACATACAGTTCACACACATACAGTGCGGAACATATGCATATGTATGCGGTAAATATTGATGTTGCGATTATGTCGCATTGATGCATTTGACAATGCACTTTTCTCTGCTTGCCTGCATTATCCCGGCCTAGGCAGACCCGCTGCCTCCCTGCCTGTGCCTACCCTCCTCTCTCCCTCTATTAGTTGCAGCCGCTCGTCTCGGCTCGGTTCAGTCAATCGTGTTTGGCTTTATAGCGCATTATCCCCTAAATCGCAAACAAAACTGCAAACAAATTTGCCGCTGCCAGCCCAAACAGAGACGAGGCTTAAGGCCAACAACAACAAATTGGCAAAAGGCCTCAGACTCCGGCAGCGCATTCAAGGAAATGCCTCAGCCGACATCGATATATGGTATATAGGGATAGTCCAAAGCTGCTGCCGCTGCGGCTAATCTGTCTAAGGCAAATCTGTCCCTCTCACACACACACACACACATACACACATAGAGACAGTAGCACATTAAACACTGACTGAGCGGATTTGCGGACTCTGTCTGCATATTTTGGGTTAAGTTCTTAATTGAAATGACAGCAAAAGTTGCTAATGATACAAGAAACGTATTTGCAGGCGTATTTGCCCTGCCGCTGTCCACTGTCCACACTGTCCCACACAACTGATTGTTATTGCAAACACTCGACGCGTACTAAGAATGCGACAGATTGTTTTTTGCATACGCAAAAGGTTTATGTACAATTCGAAGTATATGTATGTAATATGCAGAGTATGTACTCATGTGCACATATGATTTTTTCGCGCGCCTGCGCAGTAATTAAGTCATTTTTTCGTTACTTGTTCAACGGGTGCGTGACCAATGTATGTTTCGCTGTGCGCTGTGATTGGTGCTGAGCGGTACGGACCAATCAGCAGCAAGCAATGTGCACTGCTTGCGCAAGCAGTGCGTGGTGCAACGTAAGAAGTGTAAATTTCCCAAATGGGGAAATTTCTGCCGCGGGGATTTTTCACAGATAAAAGAGGATTCAAGACAACTGCACTATCGACGCCGTTACGACAATTGTTGCCTATTTAGCTATTTTTCCACAAGCAGCTGGCGGGAACTTTTTTTATCCCACGTTATTTATGAAAACATACGGAAAGAAGCTGAGTTGACAGCAATGAAATGTTGTTACATTTAGAAATTTCCCCTTTAATCTGTAAAATGCATTGAAGTTTGTTTTAAACCGTTTTTATTTTTAAAAAAATTAACATGCCTTTTATTGTTGTTGTTGTAGCTATAATTATAATTACTAATTAAGTAAATGTTCTCCTGCTGTTTTGTAATTATTTGTTTTACCTTTAATTCTATTAAAAATTCAACATGAAAGTTCAGCTAAAAATTGCTCAATTGTTGCATGAGAAAACGTTTTAGAAACGTTTTTGATTTTGAAATTGTATTTTTTGTTGTTTACTTTACATTTTTTTTTGTTTTTTTCCCGCCTCCGGCTTGATTTTGTTTTTTTTACTATGTACGTATAACAATTTGATCTCGTATTCTAATTAACAATGTTGCAAATGTTGTTTAAGGTGAGTAAACAATAGAAAAGATTCCAACTAGAAACTAGAAATGAATTGCATTACAAAATATACATACGTTAATTGCGTATTATTAATGTTTTTGTTTTTTTACCTTCTATGTTTAAGTTTAAGTTTAAAATTAGGTGAACACAACAAACCCTTTTTACATCGAAATAATTGGCTAGAGTAGAGCAATAATGCATACTATAAGTATGTCCATGTGTGAGTGAATGTGTATGTGTGTGTGTAAGTGTGTATAAAATGCAAGTGCTGCAGGCCCTGCCAAGTTGTTGACTGTGCTAACTAAAAAAGTACAACAAATCGCATATTGCTTCCTCAACTAAAACAAAATACGAAAAAAAATTTAAAAATATTACTAGAATATACATAATAACAAATGTAACATCATCATCATCATTCTCTCTCTGTCTCGCTCTTACTCGACTGTTTTTTGTGAACCTCATGGACGGATGTTTAATCTGAAGTAAAATTGGCGCACAGCAGCTCATCTGAGGCTGCATACAACCCCCGAGTGACGTCAGCAAAGTGGGATAGGATGGGAAGATCCTAAGTGGAAAATAGTTGGGGGGAGTTTGGGGGAATAGTGGGTTATAGTGGGAGGACAGTTAGGAAGTTCGAGTTTACCACAAATTTTGATTTACACTAAAGTTAATCTATATATGCTAATCAACAGTTATCATCATAATCATCGACTTCATTATGATCATCAGTTTTTGTACAGTGTATACGCAAACGTGCTCGTATCGTATATAGGCATCTAAGGCATAGTTTTCTCATTTATCTATTCATTTTTTGTTTTCTTTTTTTGTTTTTCTTTACCAATTATTTACAACAATTTCGTATCACATTTGCATTTTGTTTTCTCGTCTCTCGTTTTTTTGTTATTTTTACAATAAATGTTTCCATTTTGTTTTTTACTTTGCTTATCGACAGCGTGTATCGTTTGTTGTATGCAAACTTTTGAGCAGCACTGTGCGAATTTCATCATTCTTCTTCCCGTTTACTCTCAGTGTATGTGTGTGTGTGTGTTGGTGTGTTTCCAGTTTTTGCTTATCGATAAGGTAAGTATTATAAGTTAGTTTCGAACTAAGAGCTAAGTAAAAGGTACGAGTATAATAATATATATATATCTGTATCTGTATATATCTTTATCTTTATCTGCATCTTTTGTATATAAGTGTGTGTTTTGATTGCTAAAACTGTGTCCTGGCTATAACTTGCATATTGCATATATCGTATATATATATCGCGTTATATATCTGTTATAATCTGTTGTAATCTGTAATCAAACTTTGTTTATAAACTCTGAAAAACATAACAAATTGAAAGCCCTTAGTTATGGTCATACATTCTGTATATATCTGTATAGATAACTCTATATTTATATATTTATTCTTGTGGAGTCTGGATCGAGGGTTGTCTGTAACTGTATGTATATCTGTTTGCATGTGTTTGTGTGTATTTGTGTGCGAATATATGAAAATGCCCCGTTTAAAACCGATGCCTTTGAGGCATATTGCGTACCGCACTCTCTCTCTCTTCTCCGCTCTCTGTTTCACTCTCTCTCTCTCTCTCGCTCAACCGATGTTTGGCTTTACATGTACCGTTACACTTGCCAGTTTAACTGGGTAGTGTTTGGGGGGAGGGGGGTTTATTGCCTTTGCATTACTTAAGGATTAGAAAAAACTACAGGCTAAAATTGCATTAATTAACACTACATAACAGGACTGTCGGGAAGGTCTCCACATCGCAGCATGTTGTGTATGCTTGTGTGTTTATATGTGTGTGTGTGTGTGTCAGTGTTTGTGTATGTCTGTCTGTGTGGGATTAGGTCACTACGTAGCTCTCATTGTTATTCATTTTCTACTTTTCGATCTTTCGATTCAACATTAAAACTAACTTCTCTCTCTCTCTCTCTCTCTCCCTTTCTACATGCATTCTCCTACTCTCTCGCACTGTTGCCGGCAACTCACTTGGAGTTTAGTTGCCGGCCCACTGTGGCTGCTATTGGTGGCTCTTGCTGAGCAGGTGAGAGTTGAACTCATAGACATTGTTCAGCTGCTCGCCACAGATGTTGCACTTCCACGGATTGCTCTCGCAGTGGCAGCCCTTGTGCAGGAAGTAGAGTGTCTCGTCGGGGAACTCGATGCCACAGAAGTGGCATGTAAGAATCTGTTTGCGATTCAGCAACAGATCACTCTCCTGCCCTGTCGATGTGATCGTTCCATTGCAAATGGGCGTGGCACTGTTGCCATTGTGCGCATTGCCACTGGCTGTGTTGCTGCCACTGCCATTGGGGGCACCCACACCGGCGACGGTGCCATTGCCGCCACTGCTGCTGTTGCTGCCATTCATCATGTTCTGCGGCATATTCTGCAGCTCGTGCTCCAACGGCGTCGCATTCCGCGTGATCCGATTGTTCGCCTTGGCGCAGATGCGTCGCTTCAGATCCTCGCGCAGCAGCGATTTCAGTGGCGAGACCTGTGGGGGGGCAAGAGAAAAGATTAGTGTTTTGTATAGTGATGAACAGTAGGGATTGTATAGATACTTATGTAAGAGTTACAGTATTGAGGGTACTGAGTAAACCATTTAAGGATAGGATATATGACAACTTTCTGCTACATTGATCTGTTATCTACCAAGTTATAGCTATAAAGCACATATTTTAGAAAATGCATTTTTAGAACATAGCTTAACACCCTAAATGCCCTTCATTATATAAAACAATCTCCAATTTACATCTACAATAGACTTTTGACAATCTTATTCAGTTCGAAAACTAATCTTCAACTTTCCATCTTTTAGTTTTATCGATTCCTAATTCTAATCCTGATTATATCATTATATACTAGCTCCTATTGCCATCTATCATATTAAAATTTCATAAAAAATGCATTAAATCTGTAGCCAATTTAAATAATGTTCTTATTCAAGGTTTTCTTAGTAAGTTAACATTGAATAAACAAAAGGAATTCGACCTCAAGGAAAGGTATAAAGATTTGTCTTTTTATATTGAAATTGCTTATCTAAACTTAGAGTTTGAATTTCAGTTTAAAATAGTTAAAGAATTAAGTACAACATCATATCTACTATCTTATAAAAACATATCTAATCAAATCCAAACATAAACTCAAAGATTCCCTAAAGAAACCCCTTAGTTTATCCTACTTTAACTGCACAATTCTAAGCCCAACAACAAACTGGTACCCTCTGGGCTCTACCTTAATGAGTGAGGGGATTCTGTTGTTGTTGTTGCTACTGCAGTTGTTGTTGTTGTTGGAGGCAAGTTCCGTGTCGCTGTTGGCATCACAGTTGGCATTGCCATTGAGCGGTTCCTTCTTGTCCACATCATCTGCAAGTGGTTCCTATGGTGCAAACAAAAGAAGAGTATTAAAAACTGCCGAGGATAGGGTAAGGAATACTTTACTCACCTGCTTGATGGGAATCAGACTAATGGAGGGCGTTATGTGATTCTCATGATGATGATGGTGATGCTGATGATGGTTGTGGCTGTGATGACTCTTGCTGCTGGTCAGGCTGCTCGTGTTGCTGGTGCTGGACGAGATGGGCGTGGCTTTTGTATTGCAATCCATGGGAAGATCCTGTGGAGCGCCCAAGACGACGGGAGATTGCAGAAGCAGCGCGTGCTCCTTCACTTTATCGCTTGATTCCAGCTCATTGTTGTTGTTGTTGTTACTGCTGATGTTGTTGTTGTTGTGGCTGCTGTTGCTATTGTTGTTGTTGTTGTTGCTGCTGTTATTGTTGCCCTGTAAAGCAGATTCACGCAAAACGCAAATCAGCTAAGCGTAGATAAGGAATGCGAACTGGAAACGGAATTTGATGGATTCACTTGCAACTTACATTGAACAGTTCCGTGTTGCCATTCTCATTGAGCGTCGAGATCTCCACATGCGGCGTCAGGAAGTGCATCGGCGGCGTTGCATTCTCCAAAGATCGCATCGATTCCCCGCTATCCGATTGATGACTCGCCGGCGGCGGCGGCGGAGGCGGCTGCTGTTGCTGTTGCTGCTGCGCGGACAATGTTGCTGGCGGTGGTGCCACATAACTGGCTGCTGCTGCAGCTGCCGCTGCCGACGCCTGCGATTCGAGGGCCAACAGCAGCGAGGAGGTGCCACCAGGTCCCGGATTATCCAGATCGATGCCATGACGATTGAAGAAATGAATGCGCAGCGATTTCATTGAGCCAGCGCGATAACTGCACAAGGGGCACGTCTTGACCAGATCGTGTTGACCCACATGCTCGTTCTGGAAGTGCGCTCGCATCGCAATCTGACGCTGGAAGCCGCGATTGCAGATGGGGCAATGGTAGGGCAGCGTCTTGGTGTGTGTCGTGAAGTGTTCGGCCAGATGATCCTTGCGAAAGAAACGCTTCTGGCAGACGCGACACTCGTACGGCTTCACGCCCGTGTGCCGCATCTTGTGGCGCCGCATATTGGCGCCGTTGGAGAACTTCATGTTGCATACATCGCATTCGAAGACTTTGCGGGATGCACTGCTGGCACCACCACCGCCGCCGCCGCCACCACTGCTGTTGCCCCCATTGCCCGCCGGCGAGGAGCTGGCTGACGAACTGGATCCGTTGGAGCCGCCACCGCCACCGCCTCCAACCGCTGCTGTATCCGAGGCAGAATGATGATGCTGCTTGCCGCTGTCCATGTGACTAACACTCATGTTCTCCGGCATCTCCTCATGCTCCTCGCTCTTCAGACGCACCGCCGCCGCAGCTGCCGCTTGCCCGGCCAGACACTGCACCACATGCAGCAACAACGACGCCCTCGAACTGGTCTCGAAGTTCTCACAACGCTCGCATCGAAATGTCATCGGCGGCGAATGCGGCCCCGTGCTGAGATTCGTTGGCGTCGGCGTCGTCTGCAGCGAACGCGGCTCCGGCTGTTCTGATTCCGATGCGGATGCGGCGGCTTCCTTAAGGGTGCGCAGCGCCAGCGCATTGTGATGCAGCAGCGCTGCCGTTGTTGGTGTCATGTCCACAATGAGTCCCCCCACGCCACTGGGATCTTTGAGCGCCAGCTCCATACTGCTGGCTGCTGTGCTTAACGCTTCGGCCATCTGTGCGAGGGAGGAAAAGAGAGAGAAAACGAGTGGGATAAGTGGCATGTAGAGATGGAGAGAATTTCTTTTGTTTTAAAGCGAAAGAAGTACTTATTATGTAGGGGAAAGATCTTTAAAGTATAATGATATATTATATTTTATCTATATATCAAATTTCAGCTGCTTTGCTCTGCTGCTTTATGAGCTATACGTTTTTTCTCCCAATATATTTATATCTGTTTATAGATCATCACTAAATGGTATTCTATGATAAGAGAAAGTTTCAATTAATAGGTAACTAAAGTCTATTAATCTTATCTCTTACAGTTCCAGAGATCTAAGCTTTTATTTTTCATTTTAATTCGGAATCGACGCAAAAGTAAAACTAAATATCTCCTGCTTTGTATTATTAAATAATTTTATTTCTTCTATATAAATACCAAGTTTCAGCTACATTGATCTGCTATCTTCTGAGATACTAGCTTTTTCTTTCATTACATTTTTTTTTGTTTATAGATCATTACAATATGATATCGTTTTCAAAGAACAACTGCCGAGACACATGTACCCAAAGTTTCATATCTCTAGTTCTAACAGTTCTAGAGATCTATGACTTTTATTTTCTGAATTAATTTTTGATTAAGTAAAGATGTAAAAAGCCTGATACGAGGGAAAAGAAATATAATTATACGAGGGTCGTTTGATAAGTCCGTGACTTTTTGTATTTGCCGCGCACCTGCTCTAAATACAACACTGCTCCTGTCAGCAGTTATCGATTAACAGCTGACTGTAAAATTTTGAGAAAGCTGCGTTTTTTGGTTTGCGTTTTATAGGCATTGAAAGCAGACGATCTCGTGAATTTTAACGAAAATGGAGATCGAGATCGTCTGCTTTCAATGCCTATAAAACGCAAACCAAAAAACGCAGCTTTCTCAAAATTTTACAGTCAGCTGTTAATCGATAACTGCTGACAGGAGCAGTGTTGTATTTAGAGCAGGTGCGCGGCAAATACAAAAAGTCACGGACTTATCAAACGACCCTCGTATTTTGAGGGCCTTGAGATCGTCTGCTTTCAATGCCTATAAAACGCAAACCAAAAAACGCAGCTTTCTCAAAATTTTACAGTCAGCTGTTAATCGATAACTGCTGACAGGAGCAGTGTTGTATTTAGAGCAGGTGCGCGGCAAATACAAAAAGTCACGGACTTATCAAACGACCCTCGTATAATTATATTTCTTTTGGATAAAAACTATTTACTATTTACTGTATTACATATTATAATAAAAATGATTATTATATATTTATCAATATATTCTAAAGGAATAAACAGCTTGCCTAAGTTAAGCTTTAACATGTCCAAAGATTTGTGATTTTAAGTAAACAATTTAATAATTTCAATAAATTTGAAGATAAAACTTGATGGATTGACAACGGAAACAAAGTGAAGAACAGAAGATTAGCCCCAGAAGGGACTGCCAGCAATCAAAATGATATTCCAGCTAATTTATCACCTGTTTAAGGCCAAAGCGCAGCTCGACTACAGACGGATGACAAAGTGGAATCAAATGCGACGACTTTGGCTGCTGTAATAAACCAGAATCGGGGTCAGGCGACGGGACAACTAGACGAGGGGATTGAAGGTAGAGGGTAGAGAGGCGGGGTCAGGCGTGCAATTTGGTGACTCTGTCTAACTGCAAATTGGCTAAGAACGTATTGGCCAAGCAAGCAGAGCCAAAAATGAAGAGAAAAAAACGAAACCTCAACACACACACACACAGACACACACACTAACACAGCAAATAAACTTGGGCCGTAACCATTTTGGGCGTCCGCCACGTTGCAGCTGCCCCGAGAGCGTGTTGCCTCTCTGCGAAAATACCAAAGTTATTGAGGCCAATTACTGGTCTGGCTTGCAGGTGGGCAAAGCTAGCTGCAAACACACACACACACATACAGAGAGACAAGTATATATATTGCTGAATGAAATATTCGAGAATTAGAGAATCTCGACATATCGCATCAAAATTGGATTTGTCAATAGGTCAAAGTTGGGATAAACGCATCGATTAGTCAGTTAGTCTTTAAGTTAGTTAGTTATAATCGATGTTGGTAGTTGGTAGGTAGCTTGTCCAAGCAAGCCAAATCGAATTTGAAATGAATTTTTGTGTCTTTTTCTTTGTTGCTGCAGCTAATTCGTGATGCGACCTTGAAATAGTTGTGGATGCATTAGCATTAGCATCGGGTCGGATCACACAAAAGCGCCAAGAGCCATGAGCGATCATCATGAAATGATTCCCCCCGCATACACTCGTGTATATATAGCATACACACACACTCACACACACAGTCTCATTTGTAGCTTTGCATTCAACTCTGGGGCAGGTCAGGCGAATTGAGGGCGAGTGGGGCATTTCATCATTTTAAGGTACAAAATCTGTGTCGCTGGGCCCTATCTACATACTTAGGCCTATTTCAACCCAGCACACACACTCACACACACACACCATAGAGCAAGATTTATGTAAATAATTTCGTATAGACTTTTGCGCCCTCAAAAAATACAAAAAAGAAACAGAAAACACACATAAAAAACTGCTACATATAACAGGTTTCATTTCATTCATGCCCTTGCTGCTTGATGCCCCCGGGCATTATAATTTTTTATAAAGATCTTGTAACCCCGTCGACGTTTCACTTGACATGCTGTGGATACTCCAGTTTTTGTGTGCGCAAATAAACTATGAAGGGAACAATCGGTAAAACTTAAGAGAAATTTCTATTGATAAAGTACAGCTTAAGAAAGAGTCTATTAAAATGAAGAAAACTATCTAACTGAACAATTTAAGTGGTAAATATAGTAAATAAACGGTGAGTTTTCTTATTTACAGTTCATAGAACGGACATCTATCAATTCTATAATTTTATTTTATTATGTTATAATATAATTTCTATTTTATTGAATAATTTTATTTCTTCTACATAAATAGCAATATCATTGCTCTGCTACTTTCTGTGATATTTGCTTTATCTCTCACTTCATTCGAATTTGTTTATAGATCATCAACATTTGGTATTCTTTTAAAAAAAAAAGTATCGAATAATAATTACCTAAAGTTTCATAAGTTTAACTCTTTCAGTTCCAGAGATCTAAGCGCTTCTCTTTTCTATTTCAATTCAAAATCGACGCAAAGTCAATTTTGAAATAATCTTTTTTCTTCTTTAAATAATAAGAATACCAGGTTTCAGCAATAAAGATTTTAGCTATATCTTTTTTTATATTAATCAACTCCGTTAATTAGATCACTTGGATCAGCCCCATTACATTTTAAAGACATAAACCCATTAATGAAATAATCGCGTAATTTCGGCATTAATTTTTTTAATAAATAAACCCCCCAAATGAATCATTAATAATTTAAGAGTCTCAACATCCTCTAAATCAAGTTTCCTTAGAGTTTTTCCCAAAAAGAGGGGGAGAGAGAAGGAGAGAAGTGTATTGGGAATTCGTTGCGAGGGTTTTCCCCGCGTGTCAAGCACAGCAGGCAATTGCAAACACACACACACACATACGCACACTCACGCTGGCAAGTTGGGGCAATTATGAGGCGCCTTGGCTTGACGCTGGTTTGATAGTTTCGGCTAGTTAGTTAGCTACTGCTTAGTTAGCCAGGCCAGCGAACCAGCCAGGCCAGCGAGCCAGCCAGGCCTGGCCCAATGAAGTCAATGGGTCAAGTTTTTCAGGTGCAACTAGGTCACACATCATCTCAACGACGCTGCCAGCAGCGACGCCAGCAGCAACGCTTGACGCTTGGGGTGTCCCGCATTTTCACTTAGTTGTTGTTGTTGTTGTTGTTGCATGTTCCCAATTTGACAGAAAGAAGCAACTTAAACTAAAAAGCCAAAAAGCAAAATGAAAATTTATAAATCTCCTTTGGCTTTGCCTGCTACTGAAATGAGAGCGCGCACACACTTTACACACACACACACACGCACACACACAGGCAAACACAGAGCGTGCAGAGCAGAGACATAATTGGAACAGTTTGAGAGCCCTTAATGACGTCGACAGCGACAGCAACAGCGACGTCGGCAGCGCTGCCAAGTCGAGTTGTAGGCCAAATGTATCTTTTGCTTTGGCTTTAACATGTTTAGCTCACGATTCAAATTCAAATTCAAAATTCCAATTTGAATCGAAGTTGATAAATCATTTCATTGGCCCATTGTGATGAGCGACAAGATGAGATGGTTAATCGTATGCACGCACCACGACGACAGCGACGCGGCAGAGGCAGCAGCCACATAACAGATTTGACCTTAACAGCATTCGCCTACCGGTTTTCTAGTGGCATAAAGATGAGAGCACAGTCCCCCCCCCATCACCCCCTTCCAACTCCTAGACAGTGCTCTCCCGCTCTTCCTCTCCCTCCACATCTATCTCTTCCTTTTCCTCTCTCTTTGTAAAGCTTGCCCCCATTCATTTAGCTACGAAATGAGTCAGTCGGTCGATCGGCGAATTGCTTTGCCTTTGCCTTTGCTTTGTTTTTGTTGCTGTTTCTCTTTCTCTTTCGCCTGTCGCGAAATCAATGAACCATTCCACAGTGTTCCCCCAAACACACACGCACACACACACAGAGACACGGCCCACAACCCACAACAATAAAAGTCGCGAGTCCGAATTGGATTGTGATTGTGTGCGTGTGTGTGTGAGTGACATGTGCTTGGGAGATGCCAACAAGAACAAACAAATAGGCACACGAGACTGAGAATGAGACTGAGACGGAGACGGAGACGAAGACGACGACTGCGACGTCAGCGTTGACGCGTTGAAACAAACCACTTTCCACGGTGACACACTTAAATGCTACGTGCTCTTTTGCTACTTTTGCTGCTGCTTTTATTACAGCGCAGTCGACAGCGACGCCGGCTGCGACGCTACTCCCATAATAGAAAGTGGAACAGGAATTTCCCTCCCATCAATGCCAACAGCAAAAGCAACTGCAGCAGCACCAACAACAACAACAACAACAGCAACAGCAACTTGCTGCGGTGATGATTTCATTTTGGCTTGCAGCATTGCGAAACACTTGCCACGGCCAACAAGCAAATGGCAACAACAACAGGCACACACACTCACACACGCGAGAAAAGCAGGCAAACGGTAAGAAAAAAGGCGTAAAAAATAGTTCAGTTGGGGGCAGCGCCAAACACAACTCAGCTGAGCAGCACCAAGAGCAAATGAGCAAACACAGAAAAAGAGAGAACGAGAGAGAGTATGTGTGAGATGGGAGAGAGCGCCAGTGTGCATGAGTGCGGTGAGAGTATCAGTATGAGTGTGGTGAGAGTAAGTGAGTGCTTGCTCTCTCTCCCTCTCTCTGGGAATCAAGTTGACATGCGGCATGCAGTTTTGTTTATGCTCTCGCCGCATTGCCGCTGATGCAATTGTTTCTACAACAACAATTACATACATGTTTAAGTACGCACATGTACTAAAAATATATGTGTATATATAAATATATTGGGGATGCGACTTTCCCAATGCACAAATTGCATTTGATATGTGAGCATTAAAACGGCGTGAATTAGTTTCTAATTTATGGCAAGCCAATAAGCCTCGTTCCGTTTCGTTTCGTTTCGTTCCGTCCCGCTCTTCGCTCTCTTTGGTAAGTGGCACTGGCTGGCGTATAATTTGTTTTTGTGCTGACCTAATTATACGCTCATTTTGATTCACTTGATTTTCTCTGCTCACACAAACACAAACACGCAGCACAGCACAACACACACTCAATCGTACACACACACACACACACAGAGAAAAGTTTCGTCACTGCGACGACAAGTGGAGCAGCAGCAGCAGCAGCAGCAGTTTGCGGTGGCGGCGCATTGGGGCAGGCATCGGCAGCGACCGCAATTTTTTAGTGGTTACTGGGACGTACGTAGTACGTACATCCATTATTGGGCTTCTTCCGATTGATATGTGTGCAGGTACTCACACGATTCTCTTTCGCACTCTATTTATGTTTTCGTTCACTTATTTTCTTTCGTTCTAGTTAATTGTGAATTTTGGTCTAGTTAATTGTGAATGGTGCATTTGTTATTTTTTTGTTTTAGTTGTTGCTTTTGCCTTAACTCCGTCTCCTTCTGGCCGATCTTAACGAACACCTGCGTTGCGCAGCGTTTCCCACGATTTTCACTACGCGCGGATTCTTTGGATCAGTCGTCGTCCACGTCGTCGTCGTTGCGTCGCCTTCTTTCGTTCACTTTGAATTCCGATTCCGATTCCCCGTTGCCGATGACGATGCCGATGCCGATTCCGCTTATTGGCGCTAGCGTCGACGACGCGCACGAACGAACTGAAACCCAAGCAAACTGCAATAGCTGGTGGAAGTACCAAACGTACGCGTGTGTGTTTGTCTGTGTGTGTGTGTGACAGCGAGCGAGCGTCTCTGCCTCTGTCTCTGGCTGACTGGCAGTCTCGGTTTCTGCTTTGTTTTGGGACGGAAATGCCAGTGTCGTAGAGACAGGGGGTCAGCACCAACACATCATAAGCAAAGCAGGCTTTTTATCGCGCCTAATGTTGCCAATACAAATATTACTAGGGTTGCCATATCTACTTATCTATCAGTGAGATCAGTGTTGCTGGAACTTTAAGCGAAGTAAAGCTAGATAAGTATAAAATAGCTGAATTGTTATTGAATTCATTGAATTGTTTGTTGAATAAAAACAGCTGATTGTATTCAGTTTCCGGTATTAATAAAATGTATACACAATAGATTATTACTGATTTCACAAGAGATCCATCTGGCAACCCTGTTTATTATAATTACTACTATCGAACTCTTCGTTTAATGAAAAGAAGATAAGCAACATCATTAACATTTTCACATGACCCCCCTTGTCAGACGATGCCACTGTGCAAAGATTTGCCAATCGTTGGCGCGCTCGGGCTCTCAGCCACAGTCACAGCAGCAGCGGCGGCAGCAATAGCAACAACAACAATACACACAGCAGAATTTGAAATTAGGTCAACAGGTTTAGTTGGTAGTGGGCCTGAAGAGCGCTCTGCGACTGCGGCCTATTCGCATGATAGTAACTAGAGTGTGCCTTTGCTGTTGTTGTTGTTGTCGATATTATTGCTGCTGCTGCTGCTGTGGCTTTTTTCTTGTTGTATTTTACCTACGACCTCGGACTGTCGCTACCATCCGGGCATCCACCGCAACAACAACGGCATCGACACCGACGTCGCTCTCGCTGTCAGCGTCAACGTCGTCGCCAACGCTGACGCCAACGCAATATGCGTTCGTTTATTGCACCACAGCAGCACCACAGCAGCAGCAGCAGTTGCAGTTGCAGTTGTAGCGGGTGGCTTGGGTGTTGTTGTTATGGGGGAACACGGGGGGAAGTGGAACAGGGAACGTGGAACGGGTGCGGGCTTTGCATGTATGCGGGGGAAAGAGATGCACAATATAAGAGCGCAAAGCACTGTGCAAATTGAGCACACGGCATGGTTAGAAGAAGAAGAAGAAGAAGAAGGAGGATGAGGATGAGAAGTGTGGGCAAAGAGTAGGCGGAGGAAACGTGAGCTGAGTTGCGCCCGTTTTCATTACATGCGATAGATCTTTTGCAAACTCGTGTGTGTGTGTGTGTGTGTGTGCGTGCATGCTTGTGCGTGTGCATTTGGGGGAAATTGTGTGCGTCAGTTGGTGTGAATGTTGGGTTTGTGTGTGTGTGTGTGTGTGTGTGCAATAAACTGGGTGACATGCACATGTATTGAAATGGAAACCCATATGAAGCCAAAAAGACAGACCAACACACACACTCACGTGGATATGCACACGTGTGAGTGTGTGGTGGATATGCACACATGTGTGTGTGTGTGTGTGTCCAACTTGAATTTGTTTTGTCCATGAGATTCGCAGCAGAGTTGCCACATACTTCTTAGTTGGTTTCTATGTCACAATCAAACACACACCAACACACACACAGACAGAGGCGCAGACAGATGCGAAAAGGTAAAGCAGACAGACAAAACAAACGACTGAGCCGCAGCAGCAGCATCTGCAAGCAGCGCAGCAGCAACAGCAGCACCAGATAATCCCAGTAGAAATTGAAACTGGCTGCGGCAAGTTTAGAAACTGGTATAGAAATACACACACACACATGTACAACGAGGCAATCGACCTTGTAGGAGTATTTTGTCTTGGAGCGCGCGCACGCCCGTAACTGGGCCAACGCGATTGCACTGAAATCAGGTGGGCGTGACGTAGGTAAATGTTGGCCAATGCAGTGTGTGTATGTGTGTGTGTGTGTGCGTGAGTGTATTGGCTGTGCGTATGTATGAGTGTGCGTTCTGCTAGCCTACGTGTGTGTGGGAACATTTTGGAAAGCAAGCAGAGGCTGCGCTACCCTTGGAAGCCACACATAATCCACATTTAAAGTGATCCACACACACTCGCACACACACACACAATACTCAGCATGCCTTTCGAAATGGTCATACATATTTAAGTATCTAAAATAGCCACATGGATTTTCGTAAGAACAACAGCAACAACAATAGACAACAGTAGCAACAACAACAGCAATAGGCCTTGTATTTGTTCTTGTTGCTGATTTTACCTTCAGCGCAGCTGGAATATTTCGCAACAGTCTCGGAAAGGCGTTTGTATTTGGCAATTTTCGGATTTTGAAATACCACAAGGTGCATTCTAACAAGAAAATACTCAACACACACAAACACATTCACAGATGGCTATGCGCGCTCTCAGCACTAACACACACAGACACACACACACATGCACGGGCACTGCAATTCTTGGCTTGATTGTTTCTCAATGGAAGTGGTAGAAGTTTCTGGGGGAGAAGGGGGCGGTGCGCAAGGTGCAAACCCGCAACAACAAACTAACCTTCCTCTCTCTCCGCTCACCCGAAAAAGCGCGCGGCTCTTGCCTTGTCTTGTGTGTTGTTGTTGTTGTAGTTGTAGTTGGTGTTTTTATTTTTATTTTCTTTTTGTTTTTGTTTTTTCTGGAGCGAATGCGAACGCAAAACAAACGTAACGAAACGGAAAGGGCAAGCGCAGCGAGCAAAAGTTAAAGCTTAAATAATAAACAACAATAATAATACAAGTAAAATAACGGACGCACACGCGTTGCCCACATCTGAATGGGCCAAAAGACGAAACAACACTGCCACTGCCGCCACCGCGACGGCCGCTCTATTGTTGAGTCCGTCGTCGTCGTCGCCGCCGTTGTCGTTGCTGCCTCTCTGTGTTGCAGTTTTGGCTCAGTCCCGCTTCAACTGCGCGCGCTCAGTAAACAAGCTCGACAAGCGATTTCGACGATTCCTCAAGGCCTGCAGATTTAGGCCAAAAAATAATGTAGCAGAGTTTGGTGTGGTTGCCTCGGAACGAAATCGGAGTCGAAGTCGGGTCGGCACAGCTCGGCAGGCAACGAGTTTGCACTGACAATTGGCCTGGCCTGATGTTTGTTTCTTGCACAAAATGCAATCGTTCTAATTGCGCAACTTTAGACCGCAACGGCGGATGCAGTGATGCGAGCATATTCTGATTCAAATTTGCCGCCTACCTTGAAAGGTAATAAGCACAGTTATCGTTATCGAATTGAATTGGTAGGCATTTGGCCAAAGATTCTCAAGCAATTGAGAGCATTCCAATGTTTTAAAAATATTAATATTTAATAAAAATATACCCGTTTAATCATTGTACATATTATATATATCCACTTTAACTTTATCCCCATCTATTTTATATGTACCTTCAGTTAAATATCGGTTAATCTGTTAAATATACTTCGTAAAGTTCTTGATTGATTCAAAAATTTTTTAAAATATTTATTTTATTATTTTATTTCGAATTTGTTGCGCCCACGCCGCCTGTGCCACAAACAAATCTCCTCAGACTGTCGATTTATTATCAAAAAACTTGGTTTTGTCGCTATTAAAAATACAAACTTAACAATAATTTTTAATTAATTTACTGATTAGTGTAATATTTATTACGTCCTCAATAAACAACTATTTTTCGTCATGTACTATCGGTTCTCATTTAAATATTTCGATATCGATATTTCTTGGCGTACGCGATATGTAGCATTGTATTAATATAAGTGCGTTCTCGCATTTGCAGGTACTGAGGTTGGCTCCGCATTGAAAATTTGTTTACACGTGGAAAAGTCGCGATTAAAGTATTAAATTAGTGTTAAAGTGTATTAGTTATCTGGTTGCATCTTTGTGTAGTGTTTTCTAATAAATTACTGACTGGATTTTAGCATAAAAATCAAAATGAAAATTTACAATTAGCCCGCTGTCTGGAGCCGCAGTCAATATAATTACATTGTCCATTGGTTTACATAAGAGTGAGAGGGTCAGCTAGTGTGTTATTTGCAGAAATGGCGTCGAAGTGGTGCACATGGCAAAGTAGTCAGACAATGACTAGTTTGTACATACGAATTAAAACAACTACGTCTCCAAGATTCTAACTTGTTTGTTATTGGCATAATGAGAAAAATAAGTGAAAATGTGTTCTTCCACAAAAACTGCGGGTGATGAATGTACCTCAATGTACACCATTTTGTCCGGTATTTTATTCCGCTTTGGTCCATCATTCGGTTTCAATGCCCTCGCTTTTAGTGTTGTCATATGCCAGCGCGTGTCTAGTGTTGTACAAGGTAACAACATCAGCGCAATCTGACTTTCTTCCCATTGTTTATTTCAAAATTGAATTACTTATAATCAACAGTCATATGATTAGGTTTTATGCATACAAAATTTTTACAATAATACTTGCATTCATATTTTATTGCATTTTATATGCCCAACCAAAGTGTTACCTTTGCATCTGGCAACGCTGAATTTAAATACCAGCGGTTGCGGAGCGAAAGAGACGCCGCTATGGTGCTTTTTACGAAAACCGAATAAAGCAAAGCAGAAAAACGAAGCGAGCAGGCCAAGAGTTTATAAATCAATTTTTGTGTATGCAAGAGCTGTGCAATTCATACCGCAAATAAGGTATTTTTCATAGTTAATTGCAAGTGCAACTTGAGTCTTATAAATGAATAGATATTTGTCTATTAGTTTACCAAGTGATAATAAGTGTATATATTTAATCGAATACTCTTGTTTAAGGGGTTGTTTAGTTGCTGCTCTTAAAAAAGTGTTTTCCATGAAATGCGAAGGCGGCTGCGGCGGCGGCGACGGTTGTGGCAGCAGCAGCAGCTGCTAGCCTGGTCTGGCGTATGACAAACCTTTGTGATATGAGCAATGTGTGACGAAAATTGTTATTCATCATCGTCATCGCGTGAAAAAGCTTAATGTTAAGCGAGATTGTATACGGGAACGAACTCTGGATATATCATCGGCGGGGCACAGAGGGATAAGTGATGTGCCATAAAGAATGATATATTTTTGAAGTTAGACAAACAGACAAAGAGACAGAGAGCAACCCCCTAACCTGTATACTCCCCCTGTGTACCTCCCTCCCCCACCTCAATGTCGATCATGTCGTTCCCCTTCTGCTACCCGCACACGCACCGCCACCCTCCCTTATAATACCTGTTTGCGAATACATACCCGCTACCGCGCTGGCTCTGCCGCCGACGCTGGCGCTGCCTCTGCTGCCGTCGTCACTGTTGGTGTTGCTATTATTGCTTTTGTTCGCTTCTTGCTTTATTCTTCCGTTCGTCTGCAGTTCGTTTTTGTTATTCTGAAATTTTCTCGGTTTTTATGCTGCGTTCCACTTTGTTCATGCGTGTGGCATCTTTTTCGCATTCGTGTGTGTATGTGCGTGCATATTTGTGTGTGTGTGTGTGCGTGTGTGTTTGTTCGCGTTCTTTCATTATGCCATTCTCTTTGATTAAATGTACATTGAACTCAGCTAGTTAGTGTTTTTTATTTGCTTATGTTGCCATCTTCTTTTATATGCGAAATGATGCTAAGAAAACAAAGAAGATAAAGAAGTAACAATTTAACTGTTTAGTCAAGAAGAAGAACTTATCTTTCAGCTGAATTATAAAGCTGTTGCTTGCTATAAAATAATTATTATACATTATTTAGTTGCTATAAAATAATGACAATATTACCAATTGATGAATTTAGCGAGTTATAACCAACTTGTCTGATGTTTTCTTTGCAAATAGTGATGACTTACACGAATTTGTGGGGGAAGAATACTATCAGTAGGCATAGCTTTTGTAAGCTCTATTATAACTCCAGTTATATTTAAGTTATTGTTTATAGAGTTAAATCTTGTGTGATATTTATCCAAAATCAAAGTCTAATTTTGTAATTCCTGGCATTTTTGTGTGCCTTCTCTCTCTTACTACTTGCAGCTAATTTGTATATACAGTGTACATAGAGATGAGCACACAACAAACTCGTTCGGGGGGCGGAGGAGGCGGCGGAGGTCGTACTCAGAAAAAATCAAATAATGCCGGCGGCGGAGGTGGAGGCGGTGGCAACAGCAACAACGATGCAGGAGCCATCACACATGCCGCAACGGTGAACAAGAAAACCGATGCAAACAAGACAGAGAAACCCGAGAAGGCACAACCCAAGGCCACCACGGAACAGTTGCGCATTGCCCAAATAACCAATAGCAGCACAACAGAGGATCCACAGATCAAAGAAAAGGTCACCTTATTGTTAACAATGACCCAACGTTCCGAGGAGGAAGTTTGCTGTGCCTTGAACGAGTGCGACTATGACTTGGAGGCGGCAGCCAATTTCTTGATCGAGATTTTACCACAGGTAAGTTAGCTCTATTCAAGTGTGTTTGTGGTCCAGTCCACTCTAATTCCTAATTCGCTTCTAGGGCGCCTTTGCCAAGTACGAGAAGAAGCGCAAGAATAAGGCTGCAAATGCTGTTACGGATGGCGCTGGCGGTGATGGCGATTGGGCAGATGGCAATGCCAATGCCGCCGACAGGCGTGAAAAGTCACGCAATCGTAGCGCCAATCGTGGTGGACGCGGCGGCACCGACAGTCGCGGCTGTAAGTTTTAAAATCTCCTCAATCAAAATTTATTTTCAATTAACGGTTACTTGTTCTTGTATCTTCTCTACAGGGCGCGGCAGAGAGGCCCGTGAGAATGATCGCAATTTGCGTGAATCTCGTGGTGGCGATCGTGGTGAAGATCGCGCCAATGACAACTATCGTGGTCAACGCAATGGTGGACGCAGTGGACCAGGAGGCATAGGTGGTGGCGGTCGCGATGGCGGCGGTGGCGGTGGCCGGGATGGTGGTGGACGTGGCGGCGGTTTTATATCACGGCCTGGTCGTGGTGGCGGTCGCATGGGCGGCGGTCGCAGTGGCGGACCGCGCGGCGATCGCGGTTTTGGTGCACGCAGCAATGCCAACAACGAGGATCACCATGAGGTGGAACTGTGGGACAATACCATTGCGCAAAACGCTGAGAAGCAGCAGCAACAGCAGGCGCATGACGATGCATGGGGAGATTGGAATAACGAGGAGTACGAGGGATCGCTCAAAGATAGCAAGGTCTTTACGACTAGTAATCTGAATTCTCAGACAGCTGCCAGTGTTGTCAGTGGTGGCGGTGCAGCAGAGATATCAGCCCCACCGGGTCTGGGTCTGGAGCACCATCATCTTGGCAGCGGCAGTGTGGCACAGGGATCTCATCTGAGTGCATTGGTTGGCGGAGCCGTCAGCAGCAACGAGGATAGCAACAGCAGCACGGCACCAGTTGGCAGCATTTCTGGCACAACATCAGCAACGACGCCAATGATGCAGTACAGCGCTGCGGTCAGCAATCCGCCGCCACAGCTACAGCAGCAACAGCAGTCGGTTGTGAGCACGCCGAGCAGCGTAGCAGCTGGCGCAAATAGCGTGGCGTTGAACTCATCACCCTACACCAGCAATGCCGCTGCAGCAGACACATTCTCAAGCGCAGCATCAGCAGCCGCCACGTTGGTGCAACAGGTGCATCAGTTGCAGCAACAGCAGCAGCAGACGCCTCTGAAGCCTTCGGCCACACTTTCGGCGGAACAGTCTCAGTATTTCAACTCGCTGACGTCGCAAGGCGCCAGTCCAACAGCAGCAGCAGCCGCCGCCGCTGCGGCAGCAGCAGCAGCTGCGCAGCCTTCCATTGCTGGCGTCTATGGTAGCCAGAGTAGTGGATCGACGGCAGTACCGTATCCTAGCACTTATGCGAATGTGTTTGCCTCTGCGCCTGGATCTAGTGTGGGCACACCCAACAGCAGCGAGCAATCGCAGCAGCCGCAGGTGCGACGAGCACGTGTGAAACTGCCTCCACCATCGAAGATTCCTTCAACGGCAGTGGAGATGCCTGGCGACAATGCGCTGAATAACATTGGCTACTTGGACGTGCAATTCGGTGCCATGGACTTTGGCACAGACGATAGCTTTGATGCGCTCCCCGAGAAGTTCAACACAAGCGTGGGTGGAATCGATGGTCAACAGCAGCAGCAACAGGATGACTACCAGACCAAGTCGCAGCAGCAACAGCAGGCGGCGCTCTCAGCGGGACTTCAGAATGCGCAAATCGTAAGTAGAAATGGGACTCTCAATCCCAGATGGAGGATATCTTTCTCTAACTTGACTCGTCTCTCTCTCTCTACAGCTACAAGGAGATGCTTTGAGTGCTGCTGGCTATGCTGCACGCTCGACGGCGCAACAACAGAGCGGCAACGCTTTGGATCATGCGCTTAGTGGCAAGAGCGATCCCTACGGACAGACGGGATCGGGCAACAATGGCGGCACGCCCTATCAGAATGCGTATCAAAGCAGTGCCGGCAGCAAGGTACCGAACAGTGGTTACCAGAGCTCGGGCTCCGTTCAGGGTTACAATAGTTCAAGCTATGCGAATGTGCAGTCATCGGTGGCCAACAGCTATCAGCCCTCCAGCTATGCCAGCTATCAGCCCAACGCAGTCAACTCGTATCAACAACAGCAGCAAAATGCTCCAGGTGCCGGTCAAAATGCAGCAGGCAACGTAGCTGGTAGTGGCAATGCGGCGACACAAAACATTCCGATTAGCGGCAGTGGCGGACAGAATAACTCCAGGTATGTAAGGTACAGTTCCAGATCGTTAAGCAGATTCCCAGCTTGCTTTTGTTTTTTCTGTTCCTAATCCCGTTTCTGTTCTGTAATGCGCTCTCTAACCAAACTGATAACCAAGCAAGCAATATGCAGTTTACTTTTCCAATATTTAATATGTTTTTTATACTTATTTGTTTTTATTGTTACCTATTCTTCTACTTTTTGAACTCCTCGTTCGTTCGTTGCCCCACCACCTCTCACCACACCAAACTAAAATAATGTCATGCAATAACAGCGCAAATGCGAGCTCCGCCTATCTCACATCGGGATACTCGACACCACAAAGTGCTTACCAGTCAGCCAGCCAGAGTGTCTATGGCAGCACTGGTCTTTCCAACAGCAGCGGGTAAGCAAATAGCTTAATGCCTTCCTCCCCCAACCCAGTACTCCCCTCCTTTTTCCTCCAGCAACAACATCCTATCATCCATTTGCCATGTTATAAATATAAATAATCTATACAATTGCCTGACAATGAGCATTGCATGTTGAGTTCAGACCTGATTTGACTATTTATAGGTTGCGGAAAATCCTTCAAAAATATATTTAGTTTGTGGGGCCAATATAAAGATTATACCAACAATAAGGAAATGTATAAAGAGCTTTAATAAAATGTAGAAACACAAGGATACATACGCAGCATAGAGACTTGTTTATCAAAGCTATAAAAATTAACATTCGGAATAAGATCAACGGTATTTGTAGAATATTGATGAAGATTAAGAAGATTGGTACACGGTACACATAGGGTAGAAAAGTAAATAAGCATTCTGCAGGAAGAAAGTAAAAGAAGTTTTTTAAGTAATGCATATTTAACAAAGTTTGTAACCATCGTCAATGGGCAAGGGTTTAAAAGGGTTTATTCATTTTTCTTGCATATACAGATAAAGTACTAGGGAAATAAAATTCCTCATAGTTCTGTTCAATGCCCCATTCAAATAATAATATTGCTTAATATTTAACATATTTGATAAATGTTTTTACTTTATCCTCTTTGTTTTTGTTTCGTTTGTTATGTTCCGATTCGTTCGGTTGCTGTTTTTGAATGCATATTCAGGTTTGCTGGCAGCGCAAGCAATTCCTCCTCGCAGTATGGTAACTTTAGTGCTAGCGCCAAGCTCAAGGACGCAGCCACTGGCGGAGCTGCAACGCACTATGACAGGTGAGAGAGAGGGAGAAGTCTGCCAGAACTCCTTACACTGCAGTTTAAAAGTAATTTTTTTATGGTGTTTTATATACTTATGTGTGTTCCTTTCCTCTTCCCCTCCTTCTAACAGTGTCTCATCCAGTAGCGGCGTGAGCAGCAGCAGTGCGACCACAGGCAACGGTGCAGGCGTCGCTGTAAGCGGTGCGACAGGTGCTAATCAGGCAGTCGTATCGAACAGTAAGTAGTCTCGATAGCCGAACTTTTATTGATTTTATTCCTCAACCAACATATTCTCACCTGTGTCTGTTTGCAGCCAACAATGTCAGCGGCAGCAGCTCGGCCAGTAGCGTTGCGGCTGGTGGTGGCAGCAGCAACAGCAGCAATGTGGTGGCAGTAAGCAGCCAGGGTGGCAGCTCGATAGCGGGCGTAAGTAGCGGCGGTGTTGGTGGCGGTGTTGCCGGCGGCTCAGCGTCCAGCGGCGTCGGTAGCGGCAACGTCGGTGTTGGCGTCGGCGGCAGTGGTAACACAGCCGGCTCTGTAGCAGCCGCTGTTGCACAACAACAACAATCGGCGGCGGCGGGCACCGCAGCAGCTCTGGCCTCGCTAACCGCTGCTAATAAAAACAGTAGCAGCAGCAACAGCAGCGGCGGCAATGGCAACGGCGCTACAACGGGCAGCGCCGGCGCAGGCGGCGGCAGCAGCTCAACTGGTGCTGGTGGTGCTGGTAGTGGTGGTGGCAGCGGCGGCGGCGGCAGCAGCGGCTTGGTGCCCACCAACATCCAAATGGTTAGTCAATATATTCAGACTGGATTGCCATACTATCAGCAACCAGTTTATTCCTACGAGGAATTACAAATGATGCAACAGAGAGTGCCACATGTGGTGAGTTCATGGAGAAATGCAAAATGCAAATAAATAAAAAAAATAATAATAAAAAGAACATTAAAAAAATCATAAATTAAAACCAAAAACAATTCAATGCAACCAATGTAACCAGTTCAAATCGAAATTCAGAATCAGAGTTCTAAAATCAAAATCAACATTTGTAAATTTTCATAAAATAGAATCAAAATTCCATTTACTCATGAAGTCAATTCGAATCGAATCATGTATGTATCGTATTACATATCTGTATATATATTAATATATATAGAGATCCTTTGCTCGACGCATTCCACAACGCTCACAGACGTTGCAGCTGTTTCTCTTAACTGTGCATTACATCAACAAAAACAACCAAAGCATTATTTTCATGTATTAACAACTTTCAAGATATATTTGTCTGTCTGTGTCGGTGTCTGCTGCGTGTGTGTGTGCTGGTCGTCTGTCTAATGTAAATTACTATCGCCTTTGCACTTAATTGTTATTGTTCAACTGTATGTGTGTTCAATCAATGAATAATCGATCAATCAATCAATCAAGCCAGAAAAAGATGTGTCCTGTCCTGCTCTCCCAAATCAATTCAATTTAGTTGTATTTTATTTTACTTTGCACACCAAATTGAAATGTTACTAAAAATCAATTTCGATTAAAAAAACAATATAATTATAATAATTGGCATTTAACAATTCCAAAAGCTCATTAACATTGAATGAAGTAATTCAATTTCACCTGCTGCTGCTGTAAGCACAGTGGGCGAAATTAAACTATTTCCACCGCATCCACCTCTCCACTCCACGCTCATTATCATCATCATCATCATTATCAAAATTATTTGAAAATCATACTATCAATATCTAATTCCATTTTAAATCATCTCATCATCATTAATTTATTTTCCTCTGTTTCCTACGCTTTCTTCCATTCTTATTATTAACCATCATCCTCATGTTCTTCTTTCGTTTCGTTTGCCTAATTTCATTTTTGCCAGCTGTTGTCAAGCCTCTTAAGTCAAAGTTTGAACTTAATCGTGATGCCCTGGCAACGCTGTGCCCCTAAACCACATTTAAATCGCAACCCGCATTCGCTGCTATCAAAGCCGTAAGACTTGTTCCTAATAGTTGCCCTAATTCTTCATTTCAGCAAGGATATTACGATCTTAACTACACGCCCACAAGCATGGGCGCTGGCCGAGACAATCTTGGCTCTGTGGCATACTCAACCATGACTGATGGACGCTTCACACGGACCGACAATAACTCCAGTCCTGTTAGTAATGTAAGTAAATGTCGGACTCTTAAACAATCTGAATATATATAATATATTATCATTCGTTCTCCTTAGGTGTCGAGCACAATGTCGCAACAAGCTGGCTCTAGTGCGCCAATGCTGAATGTTCCTTATGCTTATTTCTACGGCGGCAATGTAGCAATGCCCGGCGGTTTCCAGTATGGCACACCAGCCATTTACCCTGTAAGTTCCCCACGTTTATAAAGTAAATGTTTCTATTAATGATGAATCTCGGTATCTTTGATCAATTAGCAACAAATACCGGCCGCAAATACCGCATCCGGTGGCCAGTTCCCAAAACCTTCATATAGTACCGGTTACGGTTCGACCAATTACGATGCGCTCTCGCAAACAACTCAGGATTACAGCAAGGGCGGCTATTCGTCCAGCGTCAATCAGCAGAGCAAAACGCAAACGGTTTCCAATCAGCCGCAAGCAGGCACTGGCTCCGATCTGAGCTCATCCATGTACGGAAAGAATCATGTGGCGCTAAACAAGGTCAATGTAAGTATCATCTCACTTGAAGTTCTTCCCTCCCTTCAATCCAACATACTTACAACATGGACGTATTTATAATACCTTCTTTCTCTACATTTCAGTCGTATGAGAAGCAGAGTTTCCATTCGGGCACACCGCCGCCATTCAACATGGCCAACACACAGACAGCTGGTGGCACATCGGCCCAACCGTATGGCATGTATCTGCCGATGCCAGCTGCGGGACATCACAATATGATACATCAACCCATACATCAGGTAGAGTACAATTTAGTGCAGCCTCAATTCGAATTAAGTCAAGAGCAGCAGCAGCATCAACAGCAGCAAAGCGAGCAAGAGGACGCGGCAGCATATGACAATGAGCAAATGTGGCATTATCAGAACAACAATCATAATAATCAGCATCATCATCATAGTAGTCATCATAACCATAATAATGATCATCATAATCATAACAACTATGCAGCCACATCGACGAACCATAATAATAATCTGCAAGAGAATCGGAGTTATGTTCAGGATGATATTAGTGACATATCATTTTTTGCCGAATGAAACCCGAACAGATGATGTGATGATGATCGATGTTGGATCTCTTTAAGTCAATGCTCACAATAAGCAATAATTAGGAAAAAAAAATAACGATTCACCCACCCAGCACCCACAGAGCCAAATCCTCATTTTACATATACACACAGATATTTACTTGTATCTATCGGATTTGTTACAATACACACACACAGTTATCATGTCGTAATCTGCTCATGATAATGCATGGCTTTCTTCTGGCCATATTTAACACTCGTCTAAATTATTTATTAGTTTTATATATGCTCAGTTTCATGTTTTGTTTTGTATGTATCCATTAGAATCCATATTGAGTTGTTGTTGTTGTTGTTTCTTTTCTGAAAATATTAACAATTAGAAACAATTCTTTACGCATAACTACTACTAATAATAATAACAATAAAACTCACTGGCACTAGTTAAATAGTTTATTTTCAATTTCTTAAAGCATTCAAAGTTATTTATTTTAAATCTTATTCAATTAACCTAATCCCGTAGACCTTTTGAAAGTAGATACTTATCATATATACACACACTTACCCGCCCACACCCACATAGCCATACTTTCACTCATTCATTTGCATTTTGTCACGTTTCCTTTCCCCCCATATCACTTTAGCTATATAGAAGTCAGGGATCTCCCTTTGCTCAGTTCTTGAAGACTAAATTTATAGACTTACTATTTTATCTGTAGCTTAGCTTAGCTTCTGCGGTAATTGGGAAACAAGTCTGCGAATTGTGAAAGTGAAAAATGCATGAAATTGTTCGATTGTTTGACTTTTTTCTTTATAATTTCTTTTGATTTTTTTATGGGACAACATTAGATGGACGGCAGGATTCATAGCTCATCCCGCCGGGTAAGTTTCCATTGTTGTTGTATCAAATGATGCAATAACAAAAACAAATCTAGACTATTTCTCTGTTGTTGTTCTCGGTAAATATTATTGTGTACTATATAATAATGTATGTAAATAATATATACTACTAACACCCCCTTCTCATGCACGCACACGCACATACTAAAAAAAAATAATTAAATATTTGTTATTTCATCAATATTATCGTAGTTAATCGATGATTAGTTTGCTTTAGAAATCATCAAAGTGAAGGGTTCAACACAGAACATAATTCATGCATATATCAGTCAGCAGATTATACGAGAATATATAAATATACATGATAACAATCTATGTGTATACGCGCTCTCTCCTCACTCTTTCTCCAGTCTCTCTATCTCTCTCTTTGTCTATATATATACATAAATACATCGTTTGGTAACCTCCACACATATTTGTATGTTTATGGATGTGTTGGCTTTATCAAAAAATGATAGACCAAATAAAGTACCTATATAAGATGTATCTTTATTTCATGCAGAATTTACTAACAATTTAATTCTTTCGGGATCTTTGACAGGATTCGAACAGCGCTGGGCAGCGTCAACAGTCGAGTAGCCAGTCCAAGTCGGCCGGCAAACCGAGCTACCCAACCTCGTACTGGACCGGACAGAACTAGCTTCCGGAGAAGACCATTTGGCGGCCACTGCACATTACTTTGCAGCAGAGCTCCGCCGGCCGATTAAGCGAATTTTATAGCCTTCGCACCACAAACACAACAGCAACAGCAGCAACCGCTACAGTAGCAGCAGCAGCAACACCCATTCACATTTATTACAATAATATCAGCAGCAACTACTACAGCAACAGCAACATAATAGATATCAGCAGTCAACAGCAGCAGCAGTACCAGAGCAGAACGTTGCCCATACCAACAAACACAACAACAACAATAACAACAACAAGTACTAAAACGACCACAACAGCAACAACAAGCACTGCAACAACTGTTGCAACAACAACAGCAGCAGGCAATCAATTGTTAATGCTTGTCAAGGAGAACAAACAGCAGCAGCAACAGACCCAAAAACAACAACAACAACAGCAGCAGCAGCAGCAGTCATCACATCAGAAACACCAACAGCAGCAGCAGCAGCAGCAACCGTCTCATCAGCAACAGTCGCTGAATGAGCAGACTGATGCAACGTCATCGGCTGACGATGCTGATGATAATGATGTTGCTGGTGATGATTATCTAATATATGAAGATGAGAGTTCATATTTTACTTAATAAGAAATGTTTTTACTATGAGGCGCGGCCGCCGAATTCTCATCATCTCCAGCTCTCCTGGTCGGCTAACAGATATATATATATATGTATAACTCTTTATAAAGTATAGAGAACACATCCTACCACATACCACAAACACATATACATACGCGCAGAGAACAACCAAATTACACCCACACAAACACACATACAGCCAACATCTGCATATACATATAAACTATACCAAGTACCATTTTTCACATTGCATACAAATAATTTACAAAGATAAAAGATAACAATTATTAAATATTAAAGGCGTAAAACGATTTAACAGATTTATAAGCGTAAGAAGAAACAAATACAAAATAAAACAAAAGAAAAGAAAAAAGGAATACAAACGTAACGTGAATGAGAAAACACAAAACAACAAACAAAAATTAATTATTGTAATCGGTTTAAACTTATGTGTATTGTATAATTATAACCTTAATATTTAAATTAAATACAAGAGAAGATAAAAGATACGATTAAATCCAAACAAATGCAAAAAAAAGATACGATTTCTCATTTATATTACTTTGTTCTTTTATTGTTGTGAGGAAAGAAGGGAAGGTGGTACAGACTAAGCGGGGGTAAATTATGATTAATGATTTCTACTGGCTATGAAGCAGTTTATTGAAGTCCGCGTAGGCCGACTCCAGATCGAAAAGGAACTGTCGGACCTGCGCCTCGGTTAGTTCATCGGAAGCCTGCATTTCGTTGAGGGTTCCCAGCCACTTGTCGACCTTTTGCTTGGCATCGAAATCCTCTGGAATGAGCGACAGGCGATTCATATTGTCTGCCAGATCTTTCACGTCTGGCTGCAGTGCGTCCATGGTGTTTATCTGCAGACGCAGTTTATCCATGATGGTAATGAACAGCGAAACTATTTCGGCAATGCACTTTGAGGTGTTGCCCTTGTCGTCGCGTATGGTTATCGGGCGATCCTCACGAATGCGTTCCAGGGCAGCTGGGCAATCGAGACGAAACTTCTTCACGAACGTATCCACGGTGGGGAACTCATCGCACTGCACCTGCTTGAAGGCAATTTTGTATTGCACCAGATGCTTGGAGCAAGCACCCGTATATTCCTGCGGCGTAATACAATCCCGAATGTAGGCCTTCTCCAGCTGCTGTATGGTGTTTATTATGGCATACAGATCTGCCATGTTGTCGTACTTCTCGCGCTCGCGGGCATTGCGAAATAGTTTTACCTCCTCGTACAGCTCGGGACTCTGTTCTTGCATATTCCCTCAAGGTTCTTTGTGTTTCTCTGATCCAGTAACAAAATACGCGAAAATTAGTCGAGAAGTATGACGAAGAACGATAGAATTTGTTGACATCAGTAGCGATACATATTGCTGTTATCGATTACGCGCATTGTTTCATTTCGTTTGTGTTATCGTACATTGCGACAACAAAGGCGCCTGGTTGAACGCAATTTCAAAATGTAATTATCGAATAATAGATTACAGTGGCGCCTAGTTGTGTGGAATTTTTAAGATTTACGAATCAACTTAATGAGGTTTTTGAATGACAACTGATAAATGTTGACTTGCTATTTACAATGACAGACAGGGAAATTTATGTGCTTCAGATTTGGGACTATTGGTCTGCGTAATCGCAAATACCCAAAGCTATTGGTATCTTATCAATGGACATCTCTTCCGTTGTGTTATTGGAGACCACTCATGTTGTTGATTAAGTTTTATTCCATTGAGATAAGAACAATACGTAGAGTATTATCTTGGGTGGGTTAATTTATTCAATTCAATTACCAATGCAGCCAAAACTTAATTACGCGTGAATAAGTGTTTATTATCAGTATATCAGCTCTCGTATCTCGTATCAATGGTCGAATTGGTCAATTATGATGTTCTCTTATACGTTAGTTGTGTTTCACCAAGCAATCGAACATAACGTGTTTACTTGTTTAGTTTTGTTTTTCCCGATTATTAATTAAATTCCAATGGGCGTTGAAAATCAGCAGCAGAACAGAAACGTAAGTGACCAAGCATTTCTTGGCTTCTGTATGTAGATCGATTTATAAATATAATCCATAATATGCTACAATACATATCTCTCAATATATATATATATAGTAACTAAGCAAGCGACATAACTGTCCTTTTAGTTATATCAAAATATACGTATTTACCTGTATCAGACCTGCTTAATTATCATACTTGCGAAATGCGCAATATAAGTACATACAAATACAAGACTTAATAATGTAATTGACAATTAGAGTTATTAGAAGGGCACAGCCTGCTCTATCAGCTTGTAGCCTTGACCCGAATAACTGTAGCTACGTGGCGGATATAGTACGAAGAGTCCCAGTTGCAGCAGCGACAACAGGCAGCCCAGAAAATTAGGTATCTGCAAAATCATCAAGTAGAATATTTAAAAATGCAAAAAGGAATAGGGAAAATTAAATGCAATTAAAATAATGGGAAAAACTGCACCTGTATAAATGAGTCCGATATTAATACGCCATAGATAAGCCACTGCAGGCTAACGAAAAACGATGTGGCAATCAGGGGCAGAGGTAAACTCTCTGAGTTCTTCACTCGTATCACATGTACAAGCGACGTCAGAGGCGCGGCAAAAAAGCAGACGGTAACAATGCAGCACATAATACCTGCAATTATATAGAATTATTAATTGATGAACCAGTTAGAACCGGATATAGAAACAGATACCATATCCAACTCACCTGTTATGTGTATCATTTTTTGGGGCTCGTCTTGCAAGTTGTTGGTGAATACGACAACCCCGATAAGCAGGGTTAAAACGACAGCAAATTGCTTAACATAGGAACGCTTATTAACCGTAAACACATAGTAGACCAGGGTGTAGATCAGAAAGAGTGTTGCCCCGATTATATTGACCATTACTATGCTCTGCTCGTTGGTGAGAATGCCATATCTTAGCCAAAAACTGCAGCTGTACAAACAACAGAAATAAAAACAAGTTCAGATAAAGACCCTGGTATCGTATCTTGTCAACGTCGACAATTTGTGTGGTTTGCACTCACGACAGGAAGCCACATATGAAGGGTACGCCTGAGGAGTCACCAGTGCTCTTCTTCTGTATGTACTTCCGACATATCACCCTGAATGCGAAAATTATTTTAATTGTCGGCAAATTAATTTAATTACAAATCACAGCTAGAATATTTGCTATTTACTTACGCTCCAGACAAATACTGAAATATCGTACTAATCACCGCCGTTGTAGATAATATGGCATCGTAAGCCAGCGTCATAGTTTGTGTGTTTTATTTTAAGACTATTTTATTAAATATAAACAACAACACTATTATATATACTGGACAACTAACACCGCTACAACGTCAACAAAAAACCGAAACAGCTGACAAAAGTCTAGAGTTGCCACCAACATAAACTGCAGAGTGCACTCTTGTGAAACATTGTGGATATCGGTAACATTTAGTTATCGATAAAAAGCGCGCAAGCTTTTCAAAGCTTCGGCAGTTGGTTTGTTGTTGTTGATGACATTGAAAGCTTTGTGTTACGCTGCCGCGAAGAGATACTACCAACAAGTTTTCACATTAGTCGCTCTCAGGTGTCGAACAACGACGCTGGCTTTATTTACTTTACTGAGCTTGAGGATTGCGTTATTTTTAACAATCCAACAATTTTGATTAACAAATTACGCTTATATTGAAAATTGTTTTCAACACGCATTCCCAATCCTTGCGTATTTGTATATTGTGCTGTTATACAACACTAGAAACCAATTCTGCACACGTACAACATTGCAAGAACAATCGCGGTTCATTATTTAAGAGCACACGTGTGCTCCATTGTCTCCATATTGAGTGCAGTTATATTGTTAACAAAAACAAATAAAATTTAAGTGCATGTTCTATTTATAAAATGACGAACATCAACCACACTGAAGTGGAACGTTTGAACCCGGCGTATAAGGTTGAAATAGCGCCACAACAAACGCACGAAAATCAGGTGAGCAGTGCAACAAACGCTTTGTCTGGCTATACTGTCTTTCCTCTCTTGCTGTACATATGTATGTTATAAATTCGAGACACGATCTGTTTATATTGATAGATCGTTGAACCTCTCTCTCTCTCTTCTTAATTTCTACAATTTTACCGCAAATTTTCAACTCTCTATGCACGAATGCACCTTAAATTCTCTATCTTTCTCCCTCTCAAGCACTTTTACCATTTTATTTTCAAGGGTTTTTTAAACACGATCAAACTGTAATTATAATTCTGTATTTACGTTCAAAGGTCTGAAATGACTCGTTCTGTAGGGGAATGTAAACAGCGATAAAATTTGCATTCGCGTTGTATTTCCCTGCATTATGGTATTTACATAAATCACAAGCATTACTAAGACACAAATAAGGCAATGTCACTTTGATATGTAGGAATAAATACGTGCATTTATATCAAATACACTGCATCATAAAAGTCTGCATATGCTGAAATTGTTGTTACATATTCAAATTACCTTACTTTTGCAAACACTTAGAGTATGATTCACCTATTTGTAAATAATAAACGTGCCCCTACTTCATTAACAATTGTATATTATATTCTTAAGAATTTCATTCAGAACTTCTTAAAAGTCCCCTTTTTTATCAACAACTACATCAAAGCATAAAAAAACTACAGTACAGTTTATCACCCAAAGGGTACCTACTTTTACGACTCACTGTATTGTATTTACATTCAAAAGATCTGCTCAGAATAAGCTTTTAGTGTTCTTTTCTCGGTTCTCCCAAGCAATGTTGACAAAGAACAATAATATTTACATATATTCTCTGAAAATAGAGGTACCCATACATATTTAGAAATATATAGAGCGAGTACATTTTATACCAGAATAAAAGCGAATGTGAGCGTGAATTTTTGTTGTGCACATGGCGAATTTGTCACCACCCCCCTTCTCCCCGCTATCAGCTGTACAAGGGGCATTTCTTATCGCGACCTCCATTAAATGAACCGAAGAGAATTCGGGTTGACTTTTACATTCATATGCAGAACTAATCAGAAATGAACCGACTTTGCTTCGTATTTATAGCAATTAATAATTGAGTATGCCAAAAATAAACTCAGTCTGGTGTATACGATTCTCTTCCGATCCTCCCTCTGGTAAAAGGTCAGTTAATTAGTGACAATTACGCGAATGAAATAAATCTGAATATTCAGAAAATAAATTATAGTCAGTTCTGATAAGCATTAGTCGCCAATGCCCCCAGAATAAACTCAGCGAATGACGTAAAACATGAATTACTATGCACTTAAAATTCTTTTTCATTGTATTATTCTTTCACTTTCGTTTTTCAATGTCACTCAAGTTATTTCAGTCTCTACTATAATACGCTTTTCTTATCAACCTTTTGTTGCCTTCTATAAGATTTAAATGCATTTCAGAAATATTATTTAATTCTCTTATCTTTTGCGAATATAGAAAACAAAATGGACCTCTCTTCTCTTGTTGGTCGCCTTCGCAACGACCCTTGGAGCTGCAGTCCCCACTGGCTATTGCATTGGTGTTATCAATGCTCCCGCCACGGTATGTTTATGTTCTGATAATTTTCAACATTTTTATTTTTCGATTTTATCGTTATCTTTACAGCTTATGAAAGCTTGGTGTAATCAAACAGTACAAGAGAAATATGGCAGCACTTTGAGCACGGGTGGATTAGATATTCTCTGGTCTTCGGTTGTTTCCATTTTCCTAGTTGGCGGCGCCATTGGCTCTATGGGTGGCGCCGGATTGGCCAATAAATTTGGCAGGTTTGTATTCTATAAATTGATAAGGCGACAAAACGATGAATGGAATTTTTAATTATCAATTTCGGGTTATCGGTTCGTACAAAATTAACCTAATTGGTGATGATAACCGGATTTTGATGGGAGATCAGCATTAACAGTGGAATTTTACGTAGTGTCATATAAGTGCTAAAAACTTTATTTGAATCTCTGTAAAAAAGACGTCAAAGATGGGTGTAGATATAAAATGAAAATTAGGGAAGTAATTTTATAGGGTATCATAATACTTAACCCAACTTTCTTATTAGTTTTAAATGAATGAAGAGAGTACTATGCATTTGTAGTGTAAACTCTAAGCTCTCAAAGTCCATTAATGAGCATCTCCAACAAAGTTCCATTCATTGCCCAACTGAAAGTGAATTCCCCACTATTGATATACAATATTATATATACCTACATATATATCGGTATTTACAGGAAGGCATGTCTGTTGATTTGCGCCGCTTTGTTTACTGTCGGTGCAGTGTTCTTCTTCTTCTGTCGCGCCGCCAAGTCTGTGGAAATGCTGCTAATCGGCCGTTTGATTGTGGGTCTGGCATCGGGTCTGGTGACGGCCACATTGCCAATGTATCTAGCCGAGGTGGCGCCGCCCGCACAGCGTGGCACCTTGGGAGTCTTCTGTGGCGTTGGCGTGACCGGTGGCGTGGTGGTTGGTCAAGTTTTCAGTCTGGCCGACATCTTTGGCACTGCTGGGCTCTGGCATTATGCGCTCTCCGCTTATCTGCTGCTGATCATTGTCTGCTTCCTGCCCGCATTTATGTATCCGGAAAGTCCCAAGTTTCTGTACGTTATGAAGGGTGACCCTACAGCAGCGAGAAAAGAGTTGCAGCGACTGCGAGGCCAGAATGCCGGCAAGTTCATCGAACAAGAGATAGCTGAAATGGAGGCAGAGTCCAATGCCGACATGCAGAGCAGCGGTTGGGGCGATGTACTGAAAGATTCTCGTTTCCTGTTGCCCCTAATCATTGTCTGCTGCTACCAAGGCGGCCAGCAGCTGTCGGGTATCAATGCGGTAAGTAGAGCTACGTGTTGAAACATCTATTTGAAATTTAATAATCCCATCAAAACTTTCAGATCTTCTACTACTCTGTGTCAATCTTCACCAAAGCCGGACTATCCGAGGTGAACGCACAGTGGGCCAATTTGGGCGCAGGCTGCCTAAATCTTTGTATCTCACTGCTGGGTCCACTGCTGATGGCCACCTGCAATCGTCGCACCCTGATGATGTTGTCGAGCGCCCTTTGTGCGCTCTTCTTGTTCGGCATTGCCTTCGTCTTGAACTACATTGTAAGGAGCTCGTCGAATCAAAGTGTTGAAATTTCTACTTATAATTTGCAATTCACAGGACGCGGTCAGCTGGTTCCCCTGGGCCTGCATCGTCTGCATCATGGGCTACATATTCTTCTATCAGTTCGGTCTCGGTCCCATTCCCTACTTCATTGGCTCAGGTAATACAAGCATGCTAGGCAAACCTAGTTCCAACTACGACTCACTGTATCCGCTTCTCCATTTCACACAGAACTGTTTGAGGTGGCACCACGCCCAGTGGCCATGTCCATGGGCAGTCTGGCATCATGGACGTGCAATTTCATAATTGGCATGGCCTTCCCCAGTCTGCAGAATGCCTGGGGCGCCTTTGTCTTCCTGCCCTTCTCGATTACATGTGTACTGCTCTTTGTGCTGACGAAATTCTATTTGCCGGAAACACTTGGAAGGGATCCATCGGAAGTTGCGCCCCTAGTCTCCAAGGGCTTCCGCTCAAAAATCAAATAGAAAGACAGAGGACTTTTAGTTGTATATTGTGGAGTAATCTATAGTTAGCCCTAAACGAATCCGTTGTTATAAATTTTATACAAAATAAGCCCAAGAACGAGAATCAAAAGAAATTCCTGGCATTGACAATAAGAGATATAGTGAGAGAGATGGTACCTTTAATTAATTTCTAAGACACCCTGTATATAGCACAGCGTACATAGCTACAGTGAAGACTAGTGCTTCGCTGCTGGAGCTGCTCTTATCGTTGTACAGTTTCAATGTCCATTGCCTCACGAGAAAGACTGTGCTTGCTTTGCTAACTGAACTTTGTGTCGCGACTAGATAGATAGCTCAACTTTATAGAGATATGTTTGTATGTATATGTTTATTTCCAGCCTGGTTTCCCAATAAAGCTTCCAATACTCGTTTCTGATATAAGACAAATTACTAATAAAAAAGGCATTTTACAATCCATAATTTATGTACTTTTTAATAAATGTTAAACAAAAAAAAACCAACTAGAATTTCTCTTTACAGTTAACGATAAGAAAACTTATGATAACTACGATATAACATGTAACTTGGCTAAAAGACTTGTGTAAGAACATTTGACGATATCATCAATTTAATATACGTACTTATAACTGTGTTGTGTCGCAAGGTGAGACAGCAGTCACACTAACATCGACTCAGTAAGAGAGCAGTATCGGTTGTCGTAGCACCTGGTAAAATGTGGTGGAACATAACACGAAAAATGGTCTTTATTAAGGTGACTACCCAAAGACTGATTGTTTAATAATTTTACATTATTCGGAGGCTTCTATACTCGGAGATAATAGTACATGTAGTATACAATGCACACTCTGCAGACTGAACTTTCTTAATTACATGTGATGACTTTGCATAGTACAAATTTAAATAATGACAAGTCTAAATGGCTGAACACATTGAAAATTGCAATAAAGTTACAGTTTAATTAACTTTGTTTCTTAGGTCGCTAAGATACGATTTGATCTCCAGCCATTGACTTCAGAGGAGTTCGTTTCTTAAATCTTTCGAATGCAATTTTGTTTTCTTTACCAACTTACATATGTATGTATATGTTTTGAGCAAGAAATGAACTTCAATACCATTTATATTAATTAAGGTAGAAAGTTTAAAATTATTAAAAAATACTATATTATAATAACACCTTATAATATACACACGCACGAATGTGATGACACTCCTTGCTGTTCGGGCTAAGCTTTATCATTTCGTTCAATGCAAAGCAAGAAAACTTAGTAGACTTTGTGCTGGCTTGCTCCACACAAAAGCAATTTAAAAACGCATTTGTATGGGTGGGTACCACACCCCTTTATACCGTCTAAAGTTAAATGTCCAGTATGATTAATATGCTGATGTGGCTATAATTTATTTAGTCCTTTTCAACCAAAGCAAGCCTGTTGTAAATTGCATTTATATTTTTGTGTACTTTTTTAATATGCCCCCACAGGATGGTGGAGGCGAAGGCTGGCCAAGGCTACTGCTGGGAATCTGCGTGACGACCACCCTGGGAAACGCTGTGCCCGTGGGCTATTTTATTGGGGTTATGAATTCGCCCGCAGAAGTAATGAGGTCGTGGTGGAGGGAGGCTCTACTAGACGACTACCATATAAATATGAGTGAAACAAATCTGAACTTGCTTTGGTCATGCATCGTATCCATCTTTCAAATTGGCGGCATTGTCGGCTCCTTATTCAGTGCCTGGTGTTGCAAAAATTTCGGACGGTGAGTGAGGGTTCTGCTGTAGTCTGCAACTGCTTTGGATCATCTAACTTGCTTGATTTTCTTCTCTCTTCTTTTCATTTGGCAGCAAGGGCTGTCTGATCTTTAGTAGCCTCATCCTGCTTATTTGCAGCTTTCTCTTCCTTTGGTGCTCTCCATCCAAATCACTGGAGATGTTGATGAGCGGCCGCTTCTTTGGTGGCGTTGCGGCTGCTTTCATCTACACTTCCCAGCCCATGTATTTGCTGGAAATGGCACCGCTCAGCCTCAAGGGCAGCGTTGGAGTCTTCACCTGCATAGGAGTCACTGCCGGCATTTTGATTGCCGAGATTGTAACCCTGCCCGAATTGCTCGGAACCGCGCACGGCTGGTCATACGCACTCAGCGCATACGCGCTGATCACCCTAGTTTGTCTACCGGCCTTGATCTACTTTCCGGAGAGTCCACGCTGGCTGTTTCTAGAGAAAGACGACCCTCTCAAGTGCGAGAAGGCACTGCAGCGAATTCGTGGCAAAGATAGCCCCGCTGTGCAGGAGGAGCTGATCGCCTTAGAGCTGGCGATGCTTAGCGAAGAAAAGGCGACCGGCATATCCGAAGTGTTCAAGGCCAAGGAGCTGTTTCTGCCACTTTTCCTAGTCTGCTGCTTCATGGGCACACAGCAGCTTAGTGGCATCAATGCGGTAGGTATCCCCATGCTCCCTCTACTCCCTGGGATGTGACAATCAAATCTAAAATCTTTCCGTTTCCGCCTTTTCAGATTTTCTTCTATTCTCTGTCCATCCTGACTGAGGCAGGCTTCTCAACCGAGCAAGCCTCATGGCTAAGCATGCTTACCGGTACATTCAATCTCTGCGGCTCGTTGCTGGCTCCATTACTCGTCTATAGATTTCGTCGGCGTCTTCTCATGCTTATCTCGTTGGGCATATGTGCTCTGGCGCTTTTCGGCATGTCCTTCTCTCTGTTCTTCATGATGCGAAGTGCAGATCGGGCTCTGCCTTATGTAAGCATCGTCATCATTCTTATCTTCATATTGGGCTTCCAGTTGGGACTCGGACCCATTCCCTACTTCATTGGTTCAGGTTTGTACGGTGGAGAGGGAATTATTTCAGGTGTGGCTTTTTCTCATGTGTATCTTCTATACTTGCAGAGCTTCTCGAGGATGCTCCGCGTCCTATTGCTATGTCTATGGGCAGTCTATGTTCGTGGACTGGCAATTTCCTTATCGGAATGTGCTTTCCTTTATTGAAAACCTACTGGAGCTCGTTCGCCTTCATGCCTTGCTTCCTCGTGTGCGTCGGGTGCTTTCTTCTCGTCTGGCGCTACCTTCCAGAGACACGAGGACGACAGCCCCAGGATGTTAAGCCCTTTATGGCAGATGGCCTGCGGTCCAAGCGTAAATAGTAGATCAATCAGAATCTATCAGTCTGTCAGCTACAGTTTCAGACTTTTCTATATTTATATGTATGTGCGTACAGAATTGTGACAAAATTGACCCAAGCAGGCATGTTATAAATAGTTTGAGGAACCGCATTTTTTCATTTTATTTTGATTACCTTTTTATTACTTCCTTTTTATTATTCATTTCTCAAATAAAAATATTTTGAATAAAAATTAATGGATGGAGAAAAGCAAGGCTGGAACTGCCTACTGGTCATAGTATGCATTGCGATGACCATTGGGGTGTCTGTTCCTGCGGGATTTTGCTTTTCAGCACTCAATGGCAATGTGGAGGTAAGAAAAGGAAGGGAAGGACAGGGTGACCTACCTCGTTATGTGACAACACTGGTCAAAAAAGATATACTTTGTTACAGCTAAAAGGAGGCGTGGTGCTAAAAAGTTATTCAAAATATACACTTACTGGGCAAACAGATTTTGCCGCAAAGTAGGCAACAAACAGTACGCTGAAAATATAACCGCCTTTTAGTTTTTTTTATAGTTAATTAAGGAGTTCGCCAAAGATTCGTTTAGTTCGCGATACAATGTGAACCTCAACGCTACCAACTTGACATTGCTGTGGTCAAGCATTGTTGCTGTGTTCATGGTAGGATTATCCCATCCAGTAGTGATTCATATATGCCCATTGACTCTTCGTGTTCTCAATCTAGATTGGTGGCATCTTGGGATCCTTGATTTCACCTTGTTGCAACGAACGAGTGGGTCGAAAAGGTTCCCTCCAAGTTACTGCAATCATATTTTGTATCTCGGCGCTGTGTATGAGCATTTGCCGATTTATGAATTCGGTGGAATTGCTCTTGCTGGGACGCTTGCTGTGCGGAGCTGCGTCCGCCCTTGTCTTTTCCATACTTTCCATGTACCTGGTTGAACTGGCACCCACGGAGCTAAGCGGAAGTGTTGGAGTCTTCACCAACATGGGACTCACAGGCGGAGTGCTTTGGGGTCAAATATTTAACTTCGATACCGTCTTGGGCACCAAAACACTTTGGCCCCTTGGTGTCTCTGGCTTCGTCCTGTTCGTTATCATCGGAATGATACCATCCATTTTCTTTCCTGAAAGTCCAGTTTATCTCATGCTTAAAGGGAACAAGGAGGCTGCCAAAAAGGCTTTGATTAAATTGCGCAAGAATCCACAGCGGGTGGATCAGGAAATGGCAACAATGGAGGATGTGCTTAAAGGTGCCTCCGCAAGCATGTCCATGAAGGATTGTATTAAGGACAGCAAGCTGACCATGGGTCTCATCGTTACCATGTCGTTCTGTTTAGTGCAGTCCGGCAGTGGCACAAGCCATGTATGGTCTGCTAAAAAAATGATTTATATACAATATTTTCATCCAATTAACGTTACACTTTCCTTGCACTCCTTTCTCAGATCTGGAGCTATTCTGTGGGCATTTATGTCAGCGCAGGTTTCACCCTTAGTACTGCGATGTGGATAACCTTCTTCGCAGGTGTAGTGAATTTTATAGCTTCTCTGTGCGGTCCAATCATAATGATGTGGTTCAATCGACGCACCATAATGATGTTTTCCTGCATATCTGCAGCAACTATGATGCTTTGTCTATCAATTGCACTATCTTTAAAAGTCGGTAATCTGCAACGTACCTTACAAAAAAATTATTTAATATTTTTAGTCTTTCGTTAGCCGCCCTCAAAAACTGTGGCATACGTCTGTATTGTTCTAATATTAATATTTATAATATGCATGAATTGCGCATTATCATCGCTGCCCTTCTTCATTGCTTCAGGTTGGTAGTACTATATACTTTATGCTTTATCTGGAGCTCTATTCAACTTTATCAGAGATCTTCTTGGGTCCACCACGTGCTGCTGCCACGGCCCTGGGCAGCCTTACCAATTGGACAGGCCTTTTTATTTTCCTTTTCATATTTCCCACAATGTACGATTTAATGGGAGGAATGGCTTTCCTTGTGTGCGTCATTATCCTCCTCTTGGGTGCTTTGATTACCTATATGTACCTGCCAGAAACGAGAAATCGAAGTCCCGAAGAAGTTGCACCTTTATTGGAGAACGGATTTAAGTCAAAAGTGAAATAAAATTGAATCAATCATTGTACTTTTGCCTATCAGCGACGTTATTCAGTACAGAAAACGCAGGAAAGAAAGACAGAACGTTCATTTTCTCTCCCGCTCTCCAAGTTTTGCTCTCAATTTGTTTGGGATGTGCAGAACGACGTCACAGGTAAAGCGTCAAGAATGGCGTCGGTTTTCGCTGTCGATAAATATAAAACAGCCGAAGCGCCACAGTGGGTATCAGATCGTCGTCGTGAACACTACAGAGCAGAGTTGCGCGCGCACAGACATCCTCCAAATGTGGATCCAAAATCGGATTTGAAATTAGCATCGCGTGCAGTGAAGTGTTAAATTGAGAGTAATGTACGTTTAAAAATAAAAATGTGAACACTGCCAATGCAGCAGAAAAGCAGGTGGCAGGTGGTGAAAAAAATAAATAATATACAATAATAGTATCAAGAAAACTAGAACAACACGAATATGTATTTTCGCAAATATCGACAACACATAAATTTGGTTGAGAATATATATAACGTGTTTGTAAATACTAAATTTGTGAAATCAGCTGCTAAAGAAAACAAATTCCAAAGCAAACGAAACGAACTGAACCGAAACGGAACACAGAAATGCATTGGCGACGGCGTAGTTATGACGTCACGCCCGGCGCCTCGTGTATGGCATCTGGCATACGAAATAGAGATGAGAGCACACACACATGCAAGCATATCTACTAGTGAATGTGTGCATGTCGAGTTGACGGCAAGAACAAATGTTAATCAATAAACATGTCGCACGCTGGCTGCCGATCGTTGAAAATTATCGATTGTCCCTAATAAATGATTTCTGTAAATACCGCAAATAATACAATGGGTGCTATACATGTGTGCGTGAGTGAAAACCAGGTCGTCGGTTCTAACGGTCAACGTACGAAAATTAGTTTTTTTTTTTTGGCGGCCTCAAATCAATTTTAGTTTGTCAGTCAAACGAAATGAAAAACATTTGGTCAAAAACATTATACACATATATACATACATACATATGTTTGTGTGTTTGTATAGTTGCATATTCTGCTGTAATTTATTATTATCCATGTCATGTTCCCCACACTACACACACAGTCTCTGTGTCTAAGCATTACGATTCTCGTGTGTTTTCATTTGCATTCAAACATTTCGTTTTTGTTTTAGATTTCAAAAAATACATGTACATACATACATGTATATGGATGTATTAATGTGTACATGTGTATGATGTTCCTCGTGTAGCTGTTGGCACTTAACTTTCTATGCCTGTCTATAATATTTTTTTTATATATTTGACGTGGGTAATTATGACATACACAGACTCAAACATATGTACATTTGTAGACATGTATAGTGTTATGCAAGTGTGGTGTTTGAGGGACTTAGCAGCTTGAGAGAAAGTGAGTGGGACTGAACTAAAGCTTTCTTTCCCTATGTTCTTGATTGCCCTATTGAATGAGTATTTTGCAGACTCCTTGTGAATCCGCATACATGTGTATGAACATATGTATGTATGGATATAAAAATATTCCCGACCTATGCATTAGACACGTTCTTCAGTGTGCTTCGGCTATAAACAATCTTAAATCTCAACATTTACGAGGCAATTTCACATTTAAGTAAACGCTATCTCGATTGTTCGCCCCAAAGTTAAAAGAGCTGCCACTTCCCAGAAGAACAGAAACTAAAAAGCATATTTCTAGCATGTTTGCATTTGTGTGTTCGTCTGTGTGTGTGTGTGTGTGTGCAAATATTATTAGCACAAATCATACAGAAGTTTTTCCCTGTTTTCCCTTTTTAGCTTTAGCCTTTTGATCTTTCAGTTAGTTCGGTATTGTTCGCTTTAATCTCTGGCTAATTTCCGTTGTGCTTGTAAATTCAGTTTTTTATGGATATAGTCCATTAGTAATACATATTTGTTTACATCAGATATAGCATAACTAAAAATTTCCTGAACCTTTGCTTTTAATAGTATCTTAAAAACAATACCAAATGGAAACATGGAATGAACATGCGCATACATATAGTATGTTAATTTTGCATAGTAACAAGCTACATTCACATTCCAAAGACGATCCTAGCGTTATGCTCTATAAAGTCTTGTAGTTTTACATATTTTACGATTGCTTAATTGCATCAGAAAGGCAAAGACCAAGTTGACAAGTTGATCTTTACATCTCTATGTATTACGTATGCATTCATATGTCTGTTTGTATGTATTTGTATTTAATAGCATATTACTTTTTTTTAATTTGATTTACCCACCCACACCTCAATCAGCTCTCATTAATGTGTGTGCGAGAGTATTTGGCTTACTGCTCGTAATTTGCGTTCAAGTTTTGTTTTTAAACAATTTTCTCTAGTTTAGTTTCTCGTTTTGTTTTTGGCGCGAATTTGTTTGGTTTTTAATTATCCAAGTATATGTAGGGTACAACCAACCACATATAATCAACATGTTTTCGTTTGTAAATAATACAGACATCAATTGCGCGTTGAACGTAATTTATTGGGCGCCCCTCGCAGCCCACATTGCGTACGCTTCTCTTCCCTCCTTCCTGGTCCCTGTAAATTCAAGGTACGCGTACTTAGTTATGTTGTGCGTGGTGTGCTCGAAATGAGTTCTAGAACCGAAAGAAATCTATAAATTAAATCGTATTAAGCATGGGGAATAGACTGATCTGGCGCTGCCACAACATGCCTTAGTTTTTTATCGAATTAAAACAGAAAAAATTACCACACACAAATTAGACAAATGTCTGTTGCTTGTTGTAGAAGTTTATAAAAATAAGCTCTAACATATTTCACACCCACTAAAAGAAAGAGCGAAAGAGAAAGAACTTGGCAGACGCCACAGACGAAACCACAGAAGAAGGAGAAGGAAGTCCTCAATTTGACGCCATTTCTATATCATCAGAGCAGCTGAGAAATCCCACAATCCCCCAGTTCCATGGCCACAGAGCGAGACGCTTCACAGACCCGAGACACGATCAGTTGCCAAACGAAACGATATAATTCATATTCATGTATTCATTTATAAATACAACTACAACAATAACGACATTAGCTACACGAGAATCCATTGAAGCCGATGGCGCGAAATGAATGCTGAATTTATAAAATTAATCTGTTTGAAAATATCATAAAAATATCACGACTGTCGCGTACTCAAAGAATAATAGTTCGTAAAAATGAGTTATGCCCTATGTCGAACAATAATTTGCTCTTTTAAATTAATTTCGTTTATGAAAACAAACTAAGTGAAAGAAGGAAAAAAAAGAAACTAAGAAAGTAATTAACTGAAAATGTAGAAATGGTTTTAAATATTTTTAAATAAATGACAAATTATAATAAAGTTATTTTAGCAATACAATATTAGAAATTGTTAGAAATTTTTATTAATAAATAATAATAATAATATTCTTAAAAGTTGAAAAAAACAATCGAAATTGTTTGGAACGGTTTACCATAAACATAACCGAAACTCTGTGACGAAGAATTCCCCTGCTATATATTATATACATACATACATATGTTCTACATAGTTAATTCTATTGTATATCCGATTTGTGAAGATTTACGGCGACCAAACACTTTGATAAAATAGCGCGAGCTCGTCGTGTTTGTTTATTGCTATAGAGGAAGTGCTTAGACAACGATTAAAAGTAAATAAATGTATTTTATTTGACAGTTTAAAATATCGACAACCGACCAATGGACTGTCCAGCCAGATCGAAGCATGTCCAGCAGCCAGAAAACATTGGAGCGTCCGCAACCGGAACTGGAACGAGCTGCTGCTAGTAGTCGCCGATCCAGTGTGAATGTGGTCGAGCCATGTCGTCGCGGCGCAGCTCCTTTCGACGCAGGGCCAGAGATGCAGAGAAGCCAGCATTCGAGCGCTTCAAGGATCACTGCCGTCACTTTACAGCGTTTATGTTCAGCAATGTGGGCATCATTCTGCTAGTGACATTCTATACCATCGGGGGAGCCTTCATCTTCCAGGCTATTGAAATTTACGAATACGAGAAACTCAAGACGGACAAACCGCATCGATTCATCGAGCGCAACGTGAGCGGCGAGTGTCTAGTCCGCATGTGGGAAATGACAGCCGAGAATATAAGTTTCTTTGATCGAGAGGCCTATAGAAAGCGGTAAAGAAATTATTACTGGAAATTTAGTTGCTGTAATTCTGTTTATTTAAAGTAGAGTTATCAAAGTACAATACACTCTTTTATACCCTGCAGTGTCAACGATGTTCTGCTCGACTATCAGCGCGCTGTTGTGAGAAAACAATTGTTGGGACCCGATGTGGATCATCAGTGGAGCTTCTCTGGCGCGTTTCTTTACTCTCTGACTGTCATCACGACCATCGGCTATGGCAACATCACGCCCAGCTCGGACTGGGGCAAGCTGGTGACCATTCTATATGCGATCATTGGAATGCCACTCTTTCTACTCTATCTGTCCAATATAGGTAAGAGTATCCACTATATCTTTATTTATCTAGTTGAGAGTAAATTGACATATATTAACATTTTCAGGCGATGTGCTGGCGAAATCATTTAAGTGGATCTACTCCAAGGTCTGCCTCTGTCGCATTTGTCCAGGCGTAGCCAAGCGGCGCATAATACGCGAACGACGCAAGTTGCGGCAACTGGCAAGAGCGGTAGGTTTCCTTTCGTTTCCTGTTCTCCTGAAAAGAACCTTACGACGATTCTTTTACCCTCTTTCAGTTGCAAATGCATAACATGGAAAGTGCACGTGGCAGCAGCAGCACCAGCTACAGCAGCAACAGCAACAGTTCCTCGAACAGCAGCAGCAGCAGTGACTATACCAAAAGCTCAGAGCAAACTTCCAGTGTGCTGGATGTGCCATATTCCGACTCGGATTCAGATATAGAACGTGAGATTCGCGGGAGCACAGATGAGATAACGGTGCCTCTAACAGTTTGTGTATTTGTTATGGTTAGGTAAGTGCAATCTTTCTTATTGCTGATTAGATCTTTTATTTCTGTATTTATCTATCTTTTATAGTTATATTCTATCGGGTGCCATACTCTTCGGACGCTGGGAGGATTGGAACTATTTGGATGGCAGCTACTTCTGTTTCATTTCTTTAAGTAGCATTGGATTCGGTGATCTGGTGCCAGGAGATCGTGTGGTAGGAACCTGAATAAAGCACTATACGTTATGGTGAAACTAATTGCCTAATACTCCTCACAGATTACCGCCGATAAAGACAAGGTCGAAGTGAGCTTCATTCTGTGTGCTGTTTATCTGTTGCTGGGAATGGCGCTAATTGCCATGTGTTTCAATTTAATGCAGGTCAGTGTGAACAAGACTTTGACTTAGGTCTTCATTATGCTCATAATATTTAAAACTATTTGCAGGAACAAGTAATTCATAATATGCGCGCCATCAAACGCGGATTCAAGGCCTGCTTCCGATGCCGCAGCTCCTAGCCAGTCCATCGATTGTCTGTACAAAGTCTAGAGACCCAGGCTATAATTATTTTAATATACGATTAAGTAACGACTATTAGATTTATGTTTGTATATATATATTAGAAAGAATGTGTTCCTTCCTTTTTGTTTTAGTAAAACAGTGCTAGTCTACTCACATAATTAGTCTTAAATTTGTAGTATAGTTTAAAATAGTTCAATATACAATTAGATATACATGCTGCCCGTTGGCCATTCCTCCGATTTGTATAATCATAAAATGTCTTTAAATACTACTACTAAATCTAATGGTTAATTAGTTGCAACTGCAGCCAGTGCCAATTGCTATGAGGCTTTACTTCGACTTAGCAGATTTGCTTTCTGTCCTTGGCTCATTTGCTTCTGAAGTCGTTTCTCTTTGGCAATTAAGGACCTCACCTGCCGATCCATCTGCAGCGGAGCTGTCCGCGACAATTCCGCGTAATTTGGTAATGTTTCCGAAAACTTATCAATGCATGCTTTCTGAAATTGGCTATACAAGGCGCTGCACACGTTGGTGTGGGCAGGCGAAATTAGTTGATCGAAGGCGGTGCCTTTTAGGGCATCGAATTGAACGCGAGTTTTGGCTGTGACCTGCTTACGACGAATCTTTGTCTTAGATATTGAGGTGTCTGTAGTTTTCTGCAGTTCGTGGGTGGGCAGCGTTTTTTTACTGTCCACAACCAGTTTGCGACGCCGAACCTCGAGTTTCATGCAGGGACTGGGCGGTTTAGTTGACGACACCTTCGATGTCTTCTTTTTCTTCTTCAGTGGCGACCAGGATATTGGTGACTTTGGTTGATTCGAGGAGTTTGGCTTTTTTCGTGCATATGTCCGTACAGGTGCCTTTTGATTGAAGCCGATGATAGATGATTGAGAAGAGCTTGTCTTCTGCGAATGAGTCAAGCTGGAGGAAAGCGAAGGACGTAGAGGGCTGCTTATTAATACGGAATCTTCAATAATTGCCGGTACCAGGTTATGAGCTGGCAAATCGATAGTTGTTGAAGTGTCAAGGGCCAGAAGAGGAATCGGATTTGGAGTAGCAACTTTTTTGGATGGCTGGCAACGCGTTTGCTCGGGCGTTTGAATGTTTCCAACATTTTCTTTATTGCTCCAGCTGCTTGACGATGGAGTGCTTCTTGCCATCGGGCTGGATAAGTTTCCAACGTAAGGGTCGGAGCTGATTCTATGTGGTGTCTTAGTGCCAGCTACGATTCTTACGTCGCCAAACTTGGGGATGGCCAAAGGAGGTGCATTGGTGTCGGCATTCGCAGCATCGCAGCACCGATGGGGCGGTAATATGTTTTGCATGGAAATCCGTCCCTTGACAATAACTGGCATGAAAAGTTCACTCTCGTATCCTGGGCAGTCAACAAGCACAACATTTTGGCCTGAAAGTAGTTTTATTTTGAAAACCAGGGTGCTGTTGGTAGCTTGGACTGGCATTTTTTCTTCGCCTCAGTTGTTAATTTGATGCTAAGAATCGTGTATTAAAATAAAATAAAATAATCCAGGCAGTTGTGTGAATTGAAACAAACTGCCAAGATTCAAAACAATAATTATACTAAATTTTTTGTAGATCAATTTGAAATTTGAATTGTACTTCTTTTGTTTTTGTTTTCTTGACGACGATGTGTCAGCGTCGATAACTGAGTGTCTTTCGATATTTAAAACATCGATTATTTGGTATTAAAGTATTTTTGTTGAAGTATTCTTATTCCCCAATCGAGATTTTTATATTATGGTAGGAAAAAGACTCATATTTTTTATTTATTTAATTAAATGCAGATTTTATGATTTATTAATTTCAATGAAATTCATACATAATATCTAGGTTGAATGAATTGATACATTGTGACGTCACAAAGTTGACCACCGTATACAATGAGACCATGAAATTGGCTACCGTCTATCGAACTAACAAAGTCGAAACGCTCATCACTAGTTTATACAAGTATGCGACACTGCAAAAAACACAACAGATGACTTTTAAAGTGCAATAAAATATAATTTGCAATCTGCAGAACAAAATAAAATCTAGCTTGCAAGGTACGCTTAACAGAAGTGCATACGTGTCAAATATAATTATAAAGTTTTGTGCTAACTTATAATAGTATAATCAGAGCAATCCACGCGAACATCTAATCTTTCTATAATTATGACAACAGACTTGTTATTCGAATTGTGGCGTATTGCATTGTCAAGGCAGTGAATATCAATTTTTGCTAATTTAATGTAATTTTTCGGTCACTGAAAACTGTTTTACGATGCGTGATGATTCATGAGCAAAAGAAAAAAGACACGGATGGAAATAGAAAGGTGGAAGCGTCACGATACGTTACCTCCCAACCACCCCTATATAAAAACAACAACAAAGACCTACAAGAGATACGGAAAAAAACCCTATTATCTTATTTTTAAAAATCCATTCATTCCATGTTCGTTGATAATACTTGACAAACGGCATTAGCGCAGACTTGTGATTGTGTTTGAATATCATTAATAACGTCTTGCTGGTTTTGCAATCTACAAAAGAAAGTGACTACTGTTGCCATATTAGCACAGCTATATGTGTATGTGTGTGTGTCGGTTTGTGTGCCTATTTACGCTTTGTTTATACACTTCCATGAGTACATGTAATCCTATTGCTAATAACAGAAGTGGAAACACTTTATAGGACACTCGAGCGAAACTACTAGACAATAAAAAGTGTTTAGGACCCTAATAATGTAATTACAACGACATAGGTGGTGTAAAGTATAACCACATACTAAGTTATTCTCTGTTGTAGCTTAAGTTTCATCGGGCTGTATGCAAGTATTTGCTTATTATTTTTGTTGGACTTTGTAAAGTTGACCGAACTGACCTAATAAGATAAATCTCTGTCTAGTCAAGTTTGTTGTTGTGGTCCCGCATCCATACTAATTGGCCTATTTTATATTTCTTCATTCATTGGACGCACCACAAAAGAAACCACCATCTAGGGAATTTTTCGGTTCCTTTTTTGTATGACCATGAATACTTTTAATAAAAACTAGTTGTCAAAACGTAATGTTTAATGAAAATTTTAATTATAATACCATGTGAATCTTTGATGAAGCGCTTGAAATATCAGTAAGGCTTTATTCATCACTGTCTGATGCCTTATTATAGACTGTCTGACGCGTATCACGCATTCTGACTTTGGTTAGACCCTGATAAATTTGCATATGTATTATATACAAATTTTATTTATTTATTTGTAGGAATTACAACAAGGTTATTAAATAAAAATAGCTAAATTGGATCTGTGAATCTTAAAGCTTCAAGATGGATATATTTATTCGCGATAGTGGTAACCAGAACAACAGTTACTGTTCGGTATTGGGAAACCGCACCACAATATTCACCAGTGCCTACAATGGAATCCCCGAAACTCTGATTTTGAATACAATTTTTTGGGTGTTACTTATACTGTTGTTCACCGTGCTACGTCATCAGGCAAGCGACTACCGACTGGCTCTGGTGAATAACAATGGTAATAAGAGGCGTTGGACGGAGATATTTTATTCCAGAGCCGCGAGCGTTGTGGAACCGCAACCAGGCACATCGCAAAATGTATCGCCCCGACCCAGTGTGGACTCGCATCAATCACAGGGAGCGGACTCGACGCCATTGTCACCCATTCAAACGGAATCGGGTCTATTCAGTTGGATAAAAGTGATATTTAAACTGCGCAAGGAGACAATTCTACTACACTCCGGGCCGGATGCCGTGCACTATTTATCGTTCCAGCAGCACTTGATGGCAGTGATGGGTGTAGTAACCTTAATTTCGTTGGGCCTCATTCTTCCCATTAACTTTCTAAATGGCCCCGAAAATAATCCATACGATGTGAATACGTTCGCCCGCACTACAATGGCAAATCTTCCGCCCGACTCTTCCTGGTTGTGGGTGCACACTATTATAACCATATTGTATATTCCCTTGGTGGTGCTTGTAATGCGTCGTTCCTCGGGCCGCAATGCTTTCAAAAAAGCCGCAACACGCACCATCATGATATCAAATATATCAAACAGGTAAGTCTGGCATTTGCCTTTCTCAGGACATTTTATTCATCCCACGTTTCCCATTTAGTGACCGCAACAAAACCGTCATACGAAACTACATGCAGGAACTGTTTCCGGATGTGACCATCGAAAGCGTTAGCATTGCCTACAACATTTCCCGCCTATTTGTACGGAATGACGAGTACGAGAGAGCACATGAGGCTCGCGTTTACTGTGAGCAGCATCGAAATCGGGACACTTTAATGGTCAAGCCACAATGGTGCTCCTGCAAAAAGGAAAACGCCTATGAATATTATCAGCGCGAGGAGCGTAAATTGTCAGGAGATGTTGCGCGCTTGCGTGCCTCAACAATGAATGAACCTCTGGACATTGCCTTCCTAACCGTGTCCACCGTACAGGAGGCCCAGAATATTGTCACTCATTTTACGCCCGGAACTTATCGCCAGTGGCACATCATGTTTGCACCATCGCCTGATGATATCTTTTGGGAGAACCTGAATGTGAACAAAAGTCATTGGTACTTGAAATTCGTCTGCGTCAATGTTGTCCTCTTCATTGTGCTCTTCTTCCTTACCACACCGGCTATGGTGGTGAATTTGCTGAACAGCCGATCTTGGCTAAAGGACACTGAGAGTAAAATCTCACCATTGATATCCGAGTTCTTGCCCACGTTGATGCTGTGGACGCTATCTGCTCTGATGCCTGTGATTGTCTCTATTTCGGACAAATGGATGGGCCACTATACGCGCTCCAAGCAGAATTATTCGATCATGACCAAATGCTTTGGGTATCTACTATTAATGATCTTAATATTGCCCTCATTGGGATTGACATCGGCCCAAGCGTTGCTAGAGTGGGGCTTAAACAACGAAACCGAACGCTGGCAGTGCATCTTTTTGCCCGATCGTGGTTCGTTTTATGTCAATTATATAATCACCGCCGCGTTTATTGGTACCTCTTTGGAGCTGTTGCGTTTCCCCGAACTAATTGTCTACATTTGGGCATTGATTAAGGCTAGTTCGAAGGCCGAAACACCGTATATACGTAAATCAATTATGTTTGAATTTCCGTTTGGAACCCATTATGCCTGGACCACACTTGTCTTTACCATATGCATTGTTTACAGTGTGTTCTGTCCGCTGATAATGCCATTTGCCATGATTTACATTTGCCTTAAGCACTTGGTCGATCGTTATAACCTGTACTTTGCCTACGGACCCTCAAATATGATTTCACGCAAGGGTGGCAAGATTCATTCCACCGCTGTCACCATGACCAAGTTTTCCGTTTTAATATTAGTCCTTGTGATGGCCATGATATGCTATTTCCGTGGCGATGACGGCATGGCACGATTTTTAATTTTAATCATTACCTTGGCCATCACTGTGACGTTGTTCATCTTTATGTCCCCCATTAAGAGGTGTGCGGCCACGCGACGTCCAAGTATTGTGGAAATTGCAGGCCCTGCTCCCGCCTACATACCCGATGTACTCAAAACACGCACGGAACCCACAGTAAAGCCCTCGGTGGCGGGATTTGGTGGTTATGGGGCGGACAATGTATCCGATTACGATAGCTCCCAGTACAGTGTCAATAGCGTAGAGGCGTAAGATGGCTGGCTAATCAAAACTCTCGAAAAAAGCAATCAAAGAGTTAAAATTTACATTAAAACATTTACATATTTTTGTATAAGATTTTTATGAGCCGCTGATAACTTTCCAAGTGCTGTTAATGTGCAAAGGCCTTCTTCGTTTGCAATGGGAAAATGTGATAGCAATTAGAATCGATATTCGTTCATGCGTCTGAGTTCAGTTAAAACTCGTTTTAGGAAAACGTACCCTTTACTGCGCCGCCTTTTTAACGTATTTTACTTTCTGTACTTTTACGCATAGACTATATACATTATACAATATATAATTCCCTTAATGTGCATATATCTATATTAATTACCTTTCTGTGCATCTATCTATATTTTATGTAGATCCCCTATACTCTCCTTTTTTATCAATTTGTTTGTAAGCAAAATTGTACATACATATATACAAGTATAATACTTTATTTTAAAAGACATAAGTCTAATTAAACCAACTGAAATTTGCAAGTATACAGTATACAGAAAAATATATTTATATACATACACGTATGTATGTATACTTAATATATTTGTAAGGATAAAAGTGAAAGGGAAGAGACCACACACAGAACGCATTATGTATACAATTAATTTTGTTTATTTATCGAAAAATCATAAATAAAAACGATTTAGTTTATGCGTATCCGTTCTTACATACAGATGCAGAATTACGAGTACTAGTTTATTATTTATTTAAGTATTCTATTAATATTAGCCTGCAAATGTTCTTCTATTGTATTTTGAAAGAAGTAACATCAATAAAAAAACCCATAAACAAAAAACGAAATCGAGTTTACATTCATTTCTGTATTGCTGTAAATCGTCTGTTGATGATTTCAAAACATATACACATAGTACATCGTTTGCTCTCTGAAAAAAATCTCCTAATTTAATTGATGATACTGTAACTTACAAAGGAAACGATTTGCAGCGATTACACTAACCACCATACATCACATTTACATTGTGGTTCATAGGGTTGTTGATTGTGTAAGAACTGCAATTTTAAAATGTAATTGATATATTATTCAATCCATTTGCCGCTTGCATATTACAAAAAGAATTTCGTTGGACTCGTTATTGATGTATGTGGTATAGGTATGGTTTGAAAAAACTACATTCGTGGTTTGTGTTAGTTGGCCAAAAGATCGCAGCATACTTATGCCACATAGTTGTATTGGTTTTGATTATCCTTGTCTCGCTCCATGTAATCACGATCGATCAGTGATTCGATGCGCTTTTTCAGATCCGCAGGCTGTAAAAATAGTTAAAATATAGAATATTGTCTGAGTTATAATTAGATAAACTATACAAACCTTAACGGGGAACGTAAGCTGATTGAACAACTCGGTGATGAGCAAATTGTGGCTTAAGGTCTTGCGCATTTTCATAATGCGCACAATGGCCGCATCAATTTGATACTGACGATCCTGGAAAACGCGCTCCTCGGTAGCCTTCTGCTCCTCGTTCTAATTGGAAATGGTTAAAGAGAAATAATTGTATAGGATAAGAATTTATAAGTTGTTAAATTTTATGCTTACCGTTTCCTTCATTTGAATTTGATTGATCTTAATGCGAAACAGTTTGTTTGTGAAATCATTATTAAAATCAAACTGATCCCCGTTCTCAATGTCGCGCCCCTTGGGCGTCTTAGTGATAACACGCGCCCGTCCGCAAGCAAGAGACTGCAAAGTGCGTCTTAGCTCACCATCCTCAATGCCGGTGGCAGCCAATATGTCCTCGTAGATGATCGTTGGTTCATCATTGAACAACAGCAGGACAAGCGCTTGAAACAGTGACACCATCAACTCCTTAGGCCCCTGCAGATTATAATTATAATGGAAATTAAAAACAGTACAGATTGGCTTGAATAGAATATTTCGTACCGCTTCAAATTGTGCACGCAGCACACAATTTCCGAGTGTTGGCTGCCATTGTAGCTTTCGCCCACTGTGCTTCTCCAGATAGAATTTGTTGAATATCTGCTGGGGATTGATAAACTGCGGAGGCATTGTGACTTCCGTTGGTGGATATGTTGGCCAATAGCCCATGGTCAATATGCTGACGGTTAAATCAAGATTGGTAACATCGCGATCGTTGCTAAGCGTATGACCGCGAAAAGCCAAATTAACATCACGACTCAGTTCCATATCCTTGAACATTCCCTCCAGCTTAGACGTGAATCCGCCACCGCATTCCTGTTTCAACTTTGACAACATACTCTTCTCGGAATCCACTGAGGCGGACTTGCCCACAAGCAGACGTTTTGCCAGATCCTGTGACATTAAAATATGCATTAGTTTACATCGTGAAAGTTATTTTTAGTGCCATAATTTTAACCTTTTTGTAGAACGCTTCGAATACATCCTTGCCGTGAATAAATCGAAACAGAACCATTATTTTATCCAAGGTCTTCTCTAGCTCTTCATCGGTGGTGCCCTTGTTACCAGAGCGCAATTTCATGTCCACATATTTAGCTGTTTAGAAAATAGGAGATATAAATAAATCATATATGACTTTACATGGATAAGATTGCATACCAATGAGCTCTGCTGGTTTATTAGCGCGCTGATTGATGAAAAATTCGAAAGCCTCACGCAACGAGTTCGTGAATTTTTCATTGTGCTCGAAACAATTGCGAACGATAACATCCATTTTATCTTTAAAGTCTAGCAGATCTTGCACCATGCTCTTATCCTTTTCAGGATCTATTACAATGGTGCGTCCCTTTTTCTAAAATGTTAAAAGATATTCAGATTAAGCATTTGATGATTGATTGATTTACTTTCATTGCCTCACCTTGATATAACCATTGAAATTGCCACATAACTCGGAAGTGCCGTTTTTGACACGACTGAGCAGGCCGTACAAAAGAGTTAGATCGTTCAGTCTATTATCCTCTAGTAGTGAATCAAGGCCTTTTTGCAGAATTGTTGTTAAGTGTTCAGCAAGTAGCTCCTTCTCTACATTGTATATCAAAGGATGTCTATGGAAAAATTAAAAATAATTTAACTGAAAGCTATTGTATGATTTATGATACTTTACTTCGTGCTAGAGTCCAGATAATGCAGAAGACGCTCATTCTCCTCGGCAAGGCGTTTGCTCACATGCTGCAAATATTCGGGCACCTCCAGTTCCTGCATCTTGCGTTGGCTCTCAGCCTTGTACAGTTGGTTGGTGGCATCGAGGAACTTCTCTTCGAACGCACTGCTATATATCTGCAGATCACACAGCATGCGTACCAAGCTCTTTAGCAGTCCACGATCGACTGTCGATCCCTGACGTTCCTTTTCGATAAGTGTCAAGAGGCCGTCAACGGTTCGCTTCTGTACAACGCTATTCTGCGCAAAGTGTATGCGAAAGAGGTCCAGCCCCATGTCCCATATCGAGTGTATGGACGAATTTTGTAGCACATACGTGCGATCCATATATAAAAATATGCTACGTATCATTATCATCTGCTGACAGAACGATAGCCACCAATTGTTAATTTTCTCTAACAATACCTGAATAAGAAAGTCAAAATATATAGTATACATGTATTTAATGTGAGGCAATTGGCAAGAAGTTACCAGTTTGTCCATGCTTCCGCCAGTGAGTTCCTTCAGTTTTATATTACGTTTAACGTGCTGTTCAGTGAGCTCCTTCAGTTTGGCATATAATTGTGCATCCATTTTATGGCTGCACATATTTACAACGGCCTGGTAAAGCTCCTCCAAAGAATATTTGATAGGCTTGGACAGTTGAATGGCGATAACAGCCTCCTCGAGCTTCACATAGGTGTCCTCAGAATAGTTATCGGGCAGTGTGGGTTTAGCTATGGCGTTAATGTAAATAATATGCAAATATAATATTAAATGTTATCGATATCGTTATCGCTGGCTGTTGGCTGGTCGCCACTTACCCTTGAAGTTCTTAATAACTATCTTCTTGACATCGCCCGGCTTGTTGTTATGTATGGCGCCCATGCGATTTAGAAGATTTGAGGTAGTTGGTGCAGCACGTATGTCATTGCTGTGATGCGAGCCAAGTTTGGAAAAGTTTGGCAACCGTTCGCCGTTTGTGGACGCGGCGGAGTTCATGTTTTGAGCAGCAAAAGCGCTTCGGCCTCCAGGATTACTTGTAATCGAGCTGCTGCTGCTGTCACCCTTTTTCAGGCAGGATGAAATGTTCTCAGTGTCGTGCAATTCAGTCGTATCCATAAGCTTGTATTTCTTTGCAGCACTCATAGCTTGGAATGAGTGTGTGTGGTATCCAATACGCTGGAGCTGCTTCTGCTCACGGCGCTGGCTTTGCGACAACAATTACGGTTGCCTGTTGTTAATGTGTTTGCCGTTATACCCGATAGAAGCTGATCTGAATGTTTTCCTGCACAAAATGTTTTATTGTTCACATAAGAAGACAAATTCCACTCGTTTCTTGGCATAAATTTACCCTGTGCCAGTGCTAAACAAATTTCACGATATCGATATATTACCTTTTTGCTACTTTTGCACACTTCTCGCTCTCGCCATCAGCATTAAACTGGCAGCTCAAGCAAAAGGCACTTTATTTGTTGAGTGTCGAAGTTGCAGGATGTGTATGTGCACTAAAATTGCATCAAGCAATCTAAATGTCACAATTTACGCGTTAATTATTTATTTGCACTGCACAAGTCAATTTATGCATTCGAGGCTAATGGCAGAAATCGATTATTCATCGGCCGACCGCCACAACGTGAATAACATTTGCCGATAGTTTCTAATACGAATAATAATACAAAGACAACCGGGATATGTTCGTACAGCAAATTTGCACGCTCATTCGGTATGATGGGTTCGCTTCAAACATGTTTGAGCCGGTATTCGTTTCATTCGAACACAAAAGCTGATACTGTTTTTTTTTTTTAAATAAAAAACACATATATATATATATTTAATAAGCGTTGAGTTCTTCTTTTATTTGTCTTAAATATAATATCAAATATGTATTATAGTATAATATATTAAGGTTTTTGCTAAATAAATACTGAAACGTGTATACAAAATGTAAAAGGGTGGTGTGTACATTGAAAAAAAATTGTATCTACAGTTTACATATACATAATGATGTGTGTGGTAGGTGTACAACAAAGTCAAAGAATTCCAGAATTCTTATGTTGATCTCTCGACTGCGCTTTGGATATAAGATATACATATATAATGTGTGCTTAATTGGTAACAACTTCTAGGTACAGGGGGTTTTAAGGTTTACTTATGTACGTTTTCAGAGCATCTTATGTACTTCTATGTATTTCATTTGTTGTATTTTAATAAAGTTTATGTTTGTGTTTATTTACTTTTACGTTTTCAATTAAGTTAAGCTTTAATCTGAGTAAACTTTACTTTGTTTTTATTAACGTTGTTTTATAAACTTTCATTTAAATCCATCAACAAGTTTTACATATGTAATTTGTGTACGAGTTCATGCGTAAAGTAAGAAGCCAGACCAGGTCAGCTTTTTATTGTTAGTACATACATTGTATATGTATATGGCAGCGTATTGTTAAGCATATATCAATACATAATTTCATTGATTGCAATTCATTTGAATGAATGATTTTTACATACAACATTAGAGTTACTTAAAGAGGACAGCGCGGATGTTAAAGCTTAAGCAAGTAGTTATGATATCGTAGATCGTATATAGGTAATTATATTGATGGTATGTATGTATAGCTAACACAATAATAGCCTATAACACATTTGCAGGACATATTCAGTTGTAAAAGCAATTCAAAGCGGCGCCTACTTACAGTACATGCTTTAAAAATGGTACAATATTTATTTAAAAATACAAAATACATAGTACACGCGATATTAGTGCTTAGGTTTTGCATACTCAATAGGTTACGTAGTTTAAACCAAATGTAAATGATTCGATTTACGCATTTCGCTTTTAAGACAATTGTATATCATTGTGTTTGTGATCAAACCGAATAAATAAATATAAATATATATATATTTTTGTGGGTTTCTGATAAAAATGTGTAATAAATAATAACCCAAACACTCGCTCACTCACACACACACTTACAAACTAACATTCGGACACACACAGAGAACGATATATCTATCCCCTTCCCCCTTTCTTAATCGGGCAACATGTGCACAAAGCTAACAGGAAACATGCCACGCCTCGCCGGATGACCCTCGATTATGCCCTCCATCCAATTCTCGTCGTCTGTGCGCTCATTTAACACAATCAGAATTTCACCCTCCTTGAATTCCAGTTCATCATCGTTATCCGCAACACAATCGTACAGAGCTCGGCACCGTCGTTGTCCGTTCTACAGCAACAACAATTAATAATAATAATAATTAGTCGACCTTTTACTTAAGTGTACTGCATCACTTACGTGGTGCAATTTGCCTCCAGATCCAGTGGCACTAGCATTCTTCGCTTGATTATCTGGTGATGAATTTAGTCTATCATTATCGCTAGACGACACATTCGACTCGGCGGAATGATCTAGGCCACCACCCGAAGAGTCCATGTCCGTGTGCCAGGACTCATAGTCGGTAAAATTCCCGGATTGATTAATGAGCTACGGAAGAGTGAATGGGAGTTATTAGTTCAGTTGCTGTGCAAATTCTTCGCATTTTCAATTAGTTAGTGTAACAAATGTTAATGAACACAGAAGAACACACATAATTTTGAGATAATTTTTTTGTTTTGAATATTTTTTATAAGTATGGAGCGCATGGAGTTAGAAGAGCTCTTGAGAAAATACACACGGCACATTTAGTAGAAGAAAACCAAAACAGAAAGAAACGAAACAACAAGAACGGCAAAATTGTTTTTTTGATTTGTTTAAATGATTTTCAATTGCTTTTTTCGCTTCCATTTACCGTTTCCTCGCTGGAATGCTCTAATCTCAACAAGTTTTGTTGCTTGCGCTGAAATTTTTGGAATTACAGGATATACACAGGATATACATTGATTTATATATATAACGCCCCTTGGTTTTCGACGCAATAATGGATGCGTGTAACTTACCTTGCGCGGTGGCGCGATGGGACCTTCATCCATGGAGCTAATGCTTTCATTTGACTGTCCATTTGGTATTTCACGTTCTGTTAAGTATAAGAAAGATTTAATTAAATATCCAGTAGTTCAGTAGAGTTCTGAAGCTCAATTACCTGCAGGTGGTCCTGGTGGCGGTATTTTGGGTCTCATCAGTGCTGACTTGTCCACATGCTTGAGGGTTGGCAGTTCGCCAGTGGGCGGCAACACGAGCTTGGCCCCTGCCAGGTGAATGTTTCGATTCAGTGACTCGCCACTGGGTGAACGCTTATGCCCAAAGGTTGTCAGGGCCGGCATTAGATTGCTATTACTGCCGTTTCCGGCAATTCCTCCTCCAGATGCACCGCCAACACCACCACCAGTTATCCGTGGGGAGCTCTCCACACTTCGCATATGGGGAAGCGTACCGTATGCGTCCATTGGTTGATTCTTATGATTGATTGCGCGTATATCATTCGCATCCATGATCTGTGAGTGCCTGGGCGGATGCGGAAGTGTGCCGTAAAATATACTAGACGGCGCACCGCTCACGACTGTTCCTGGCGGCGGAGCTGGCGCTGTTCGTTTCTTTAGTGAATTCATGTTGGCCGTGGACGTTGATTTTCCGTGCTCCAGTCACATGCGCCAACTCACTCTGCATATTCAAACTGTTGCGAGCTGCACGCACATTTTGACTACATGCCGAGCTAGGACTGGATCCCCCACCGCCGCCATTGCCTGAGTTGCTGACACCGGCCACACCCAGATTGTTTCCACTGCCCAGATATTGGCTAACATTCGTGTGCTGTTTGGGCGAGGTGCCAGCGGATTGCGTGTAGCCGGGCAATGTGAACTGGCGGCTCGGACAGTTGGCAATTGGACTAGAACTCGACTGAATGGAGTCGCAAGTGGAGGAGCGTGAACGCAAGACCGGCGAATCGCCACCAGCAAAACTGGGTGGACGTGAGCGTGACTTCTGTGGGGAAATGATGATAAGATAACATATAAATATATATTTACTCTCAAATACTTACCCGCTCATCAATGACAGTTTCATCATCACTGAAATCCGTGGAGCCATCCTCATTGGGTAGATTCCAGTCAGTATTGATGTGATCGAAAGCGCTCTTCTCCCTCTTTATGGCACATTCAATCTGTAAAAAGAAAAACACCTTGTAAGTTGAAATGATTAATATCAAAGTAGCAATCATTCACTGACCAACTCCTTGCAGCCATTGTGACCCATCTCTTTGGCAATATCCAGCGCTGTTTTGTTATGCGAGTTTCGAAGTTCATAATCGGCACCAGAGCGCAGCAATAGCTTCATGCACTCCCGTCGATCGTGCATTGCACACAGATGCAACGGCGTGTTCTTACCAGTCACATCTAACAGTCCGGGCGGATTGGTAGCTTTGTTCAAGCCTTTGGGCGGCATATTTTGAATGAGAAAATCGACAATGTGCAGTGTTGAGCCCGCCTCACGCAGCACAGCCAGATGCAGGGCTGTTTCACCAGCATCCGAGCTGGGCAAGCTGCAGGTAAGGTCTGCACCCTCGGCCCATACCTGCAGCAGTTGACTCATATCCGCATTTACAATGGCCTGCTCCAGATCGCAGCGCAAGTCATTGTCATCTGCACAGGTGCGCATCACATAACGTTTGGCCACATATTTGGCGCGTATGAAGTCATACCGCTCCTCCCTAGAAATTTAAATTATGGTTATTTTTCCCCTTATAGTTGTTAATTTGTGAACTTACATGCTGCTCTCATGATTTAGCTTTCCCCTGCCCAGTTTGGCTTCCATAATATCATTCAGTGTGCTGTTGCCCATGGCACGTGCTATCAGTAAATTCGCTGTGGTCAGATTATCCAGCGTGAGGCTCTGTATGCGCGAGTGATGCACGCCCAGATCACGATGCACACCCGAGCACTGTATGCAAACGAGTATGCCAAAGTTTAAACTGATCCAGGTGACATCGTTGCGTGAGCCACAATCGCAGCATCTGTCGTTCCCGGGCAGCAGTTGAACATATCGAATCACTGTCTTCTGCAACTCCACCAGGCTGGGACTCATCTGTGGATTGGCATGCTGGAAGGCCTTGGTGAGGGCCTTTTCTTTGCAATTCACCAGCACTGCCATCCATGCCTTCTGATCGGACTCGTCCTCCGCTTGAAAGTGATATGGTCGATTGTCTACGAAAACATGCAATTAATAATGTATTCCATCGATAAATTAAGACTTGGTGGCTTACAGCTGATTAGGTCGAAGCCCCGCTTGTCATCCGGCACCGGCTTTATCTGGCACGTAAGCAGATTGACGCGTGTTGGGGGTTTTGATTCGTCTGCGTGAAATATGTCCAAGAATCCGTCGCTAGTGACGCGACAACGACGCTTTTGCCACACGCGTCGAACCTTGCCCTCGCTCTTCTTGAGCAGATGACCCTGGCGTGTGACTCCATGATGTTTGTCACCTTGCAGCTGATGCAACGAGTAACCGGCACCCGCACCACCACTGCGATTCTCCGACGATGGAGCATTGTCCACACGCTCAAAGTCTGGTGTGCTGCGCAGCAATGTTCGCAAATCTAATAGACTCCGTCTATCCTCGTCCTGTTTCTGCTTGATCACATGCAGCTTGTCGCTCAGATCCCCAATGTACGTGCCAAAGTGTTCGATCGTTTGCAAACCATCTTTAAAGTAACTGCAATGCAATGCGAATGACTCGGTTATATAAATGCAAACCGAATTAGGAAAGAGCCACAGCCAGGCCGAGGGCCGGGCGAGAGGTGGCAAATTTAATTAGTATTCCACACGATAACTTACTTATTTAGCGCGTGATAATACTCAATGAAATGCTGAAGCAACTCAATGCCAGTTTTTGTTTTGATCTCTTTGTATTTGAGTAGATACTCGCAGGTTTGCAGCTGATAGAGACGACGCTCCTTCTCCATTTCGTCGGCAACAACAGCTGCATCAATCTCAGTGCGTACCATGCCCGCCTCCTTGGCCTGCGCCTTCTTCTCCTTTTCGATTTTTATGAATTTGGCCTCATAGTCTTTAGCCGCCTTATCGAAGGGACGCTTCATATCGCCTTTGACGCCGCGTAGCTCGCTCTTAAGCATTGAATCAACCGGAAACATGACAATGTTGTTTATGTTTTGCATCTGAAAGAGATGAGTAAACCGGTATAATGGAATTTGGGTTCACTTTGATTGCTCTTTCTAGTGCTTACCAGTGTCTTCATCAGCGCACTGAGCTCTTTGGTGACCACAGAGAACTTGAGAAAGGCAGCGCCAATGTCGGGCTCATCCTGATCAATAACCTTACCGCCCAGACGCTCCAGGGCGCGCACCATAAACATTTCATTGTCCACATGAGCTGCAAAATTGTTGAAATATGCATAATATAGTAATATATTTAATCTGAGATATACTCGTATATTAACTTACTATTGCCAGAGTTGTGTATGGCTTTGACGGCCTTCTTCAGCTTCGTGAGACCTTCACGATCGAATTCAAGACGCTGTAAGGAAAGAAATAATAATATAGATCAGATTCCCGGTTAAGATATATTCCAATTCGTTAAATAGTAATTTCTTTCTATTCATTTCTAGTACGTAGCCATCTTTATGCATTTTTAAGTGACCTCTGATCTTACCCCCTTAGCTTGTGCACCACTTTGACAACTGGCTCAACCTTTTGACTCTTCAATTAATATTAATTTAAGTATTTCATTGAATTAGACTGTAGGCAATCAGTGTTGCTTTTTGGAGAAAATTTTGGAACTAGCAAATGAAGATGAGAAAGAAATGTGCATTATAACGTTTCTAAACTGTAAATTATTTACTTAGTTCTTCAATAGAAAGAAGGATTGATTAGATAAGGAACTGCACAAATGCGTGTGTGTGTGCAATTTAACTATGCATAGTTCTGGTATTAAGGCAGCACAATTTATGATTGCAATTCCATACTTATTTCTGTTGTTTTTGAGTGTGTGGGAAACAAGATAAGAACAGAATGCGATGAGGTTTAAAACGTGCTAATAAAGATTAGTCATACATAAGTTAATAAACAGCAAAAAGCTAAAGTTTATGCCAAATATTTGGAACACATAACGCTTAGAACAATAACAAATAAAGAGCCAACAACATAACTGGTTTCCGTTTCTCTTTCTAGCGACCAGTTGAGTTCTTTTTTTGTTGATAACAAAAGATGAAATTCGTAAAACGGACCGGGCCCGGTCAAGTTACTTTTAGCAGTAAACCGCATATCGTTTAGAATACGACACATGTTTGTGTGTTATTATACAAAAAGGTTTTATGAATAAGTTGCCCTGTAAATAACACAACGTATTGTATGCGAAAATTCAATACCTGTTTTATTTCTATGTGTATGTATCAGTCGTGTTCCATATATATGTATATATTATACATAAAGTTCTATTTCGGCCCATTTTACGGTTCTGTCTTCGATAGAGACAATAAAAAAGGTGTGTCTTAGTCTTGGGCGCATTATTGATTTGCCCCCTTTGGGTGGACACAATTTGGTGAAGCCATCAGTGAAATTAAATATTGAACTTTTAATTTTCTGTTAATCATTCATCACAAACAAATACAATTCCGGTCCGCTCGAGTTAAAAAAAACTTAGGCCTAAATTAGCGTACAGTGGGACAAACTATTAAGTAAAATTATTGAATTTCGTATTTATTACTCATCAAAAGAAATAACTATACATTGACTTTTATTGAAGGGAAAAATTAATCACATAATAAAAATAACTGTTTGTAAGGTTCTTATCATTTGAAGGTTTGTTCAATATGTTTTATTTATACTTGAAGACTATTGACGATATCTTTTCTAAGGGAATAGATAGATTGATCGAAATGTAGTGATTGGAGCTCGGGGTGCGTCTACTGCTGTCCCCAGAGCAACGGGGCTAATTTTAGAGCTGCAATGGGCCTGGTACTCTCGCAGCGAAAAGAATTGGAGCACAGAGATTTAGACGGGAAATGCCGCTAAGCATATGTATATAGTATATAGAAGCCACACACACACATACATTTTGATGCGTAATCCAAACCAGTGGGTGTGGCTACTTGCTCAGTGATAAGTTCTGATCGCGAGCTTTAAGCTAAATGTGGCAATTTGCGCGGACGTCGACGTAGTGTACGCTTTATCTGACGCCTTTCCGCCCGCACTTGCCACCTTATCAGTACATGCAGCTGCAACAACAACAAAGCAATGTGCGAGCAGAGCAGATGCAATGACTAAAAATAAAAATTCCAATAAAACATTGCCCCGCGTTCTGGGGCAACTGCAGTGGCAGCTGCATTGATTTACGAATATGCACTTGCGTTATTTGTTTTCTTTTTTGGGATGTTGCATGTTGTTGATGGAGAAACAGTAACCACCTGCACGACGTCATCATGAGCCCCAAGCACGGGAGAGCTGGAGAGTGCGAGGGTCGGCGTTGAGGCAGACGACTGTGGGGTTCATTTGGCGCAGTGCCAGTTAATTTTTGCTTTTTCATAGAACCTATATAATAAACAAATTTGCTTTTTTTCTGTGTGTGGGGGCGTATGCACTGCAGTATATAAAGCACACATGCACACATATATGTAAACGCGTGTATGTACATATACATACATACATATATGCACAGCCATGCATTTTATAGCGCTGGATCATTGATTAGCTACCTTGAACTTTACCGAGACAGTCCGAGGGAGGGGGAGAATATGAGTTGGTCGTGGAGGGGAAGGGTGTAAAGGGGGTTAAGGCTCACCTCTTCCAATATGCTAATAGTCTGACGACAATCCGGCATGCGGGATGCAAATGTGGAGGTTGTGGGGGAATTGTAATCGTCCCGCGTCTCCTCCACAAACTCAGAGATGCCAATTAAAGCTGGCGGCATTTTTATAATTTGTTATTGTTGTTCTTGTTGCTAATTTTCGATTCACTTTTGGCTGGGCACACTTTTTTATTTTGTTTTTTTTTTTATCTGAGTATAGTTTGCACACACTTATCAAAACAGTGACGAACTTCAAGGACGCCCAGGCGGCAACAATAAACACAACGATTAAAGGCAATGCACGAATGTGTTATATGTATGTGCCACAGCTGCTGCTGCGGCTCCTGCTGCCGCTAGTGCAACAACAAAGGATCACACGAAGAGGTAACAAGAACAAGCAGGATAACAACGACAACGATTACGATGCCTTCGTGTTTGGATTGTGTGAGTGAGTGTGTGTTTTTGTCCCGTGTATGCGTATGTACGTGTAAGCTGGAACTTGTATTGGTGTTGGTGTTGGCACGTACGTCTGTATGGGAGTATCTATTATTCTCCTTCTCCTAGTGCACCAATTTTCTCTTTTTTTCGTTGATTTTACACTCTTTTACACACACTGCCCTTGCACACACATACTGTATATCTTTGTTGTACACTTTTTAGGCGCGCCACCTGATCGCCTCATCTTGCAGCAAAACTCAAGTCGCAGTCGCTGTCTCTTTCGCAGTCAAAGCGCAATTAATGTTACAGTAGTAGAGAAATGCGCCGCGCATATTTACACTCCGCAACAGTTAGTCACATTGCTATTAATCGTAATGAATTTCCGATAATTGAGCATGATATTGCTTATATTAAAAATAACTTTTGACGAGCCCGAGCCGACGATAAAATTTAATAATATTAATATTGCAATTTTTGCTGCTCTGCTGGCGTCGTCGTCGCGTTTAGTGTAACAATGTTGCTTATATTTTGCCTTCAATAATGTCCTAAAAATGCCAAAATGTTGTACAGCCAGCTCAGTGGTTATTTAGTTGCAGGGCTGCATACAATGGTTCATCAGACGAAACTGGTTTATAGATGGTTGCGATGCATGCTTGGTGTGCATTGACAAATATCTTCGATTTTATGTATGAAAGTTTAATTCCTTTTATTACCCATAAAGGGAACACAATAATAAGCATATAAACCAAGAAGAAAAGGATTCCGTATTAGCAAATTGTAAAGTGAATAGTCCGTTGTGCATTCATGTCCATACTTGTTATCGAGTACCAATCGAATCGATGCCCGGAAAATATCTCTCATCACTCAAATTCGGTTCACGCTATTGCTCATCTCTAGAATAAAAAAATTTGCATTACCTTAAATTTCATCTGAGCTCTCAGACATTATATATATACGTTTGTAAAAAACTCATCACACATGGCTGGTAAAAGACAAGCAACGTCAAATCTTAACCACGACAACTGGGATCAGGAGGAGGAACCTGAGGAGCGTGGTACATTTAAAACCGCGCCGCCGGAAGAACTAAAAACACGCGTTATCAAGAAGGCCACAAGGCGAAAGGCGGGTGTCGGCGGGTCTGAAGCCGACGAGGCGGCAACCGACAGCCCTAAAAGCAGCGTATTTAGTGGTTTCTCAGGTACAACAAACAATATTATTATTATTAAGTTATCTAAATGTTTTTAAATATTATGTTTTAAGGATTTGGCAAACCGGCACCGTCTGCAACTACTGGTGCGGCATCACCTTTTGCATTTCTCTCCAAAGTACCGGCTGCGCCGTTCACGGGTGCTAACACGACTTTAAAACCAGCACCTACTGCTGGTAAAGATGAGGACGCAAAATGGACGCCGCCGCCTGCTAAATTGTTTTCCTTCGACTTGAAAAATGATGCAAAAAGTTCTCCACTGGCACTGCCAACTAGCAGTACAGCAGCAAAAACTTCATCAGCTCCTTCAATCTTTGGAAATGTAACGGCTGCATCTACTGCTATAGATGCCACAGCTTCCCCTAAACCACCAATCATGAGCATGTTCAAGGCAGCCGTGAGTCCATCAGTAAATAGTGGCCCAGCCGATAGCACAGTGTCCTTGGAATATCGCGATAGTGTCGCTGAATTGAATATGGCAGTCATGAAGTTCCTGCAAGAGCACATGGACAAGAATCCTTATTGTATACTGAGCCCAGTATTCAATAGTTACGAGAAATACTTAAAGCAAATTCAACAAAAGCAAGAAACAACAACAACAGCATCAAGCTTAAAGCCAACAGTTCCACAGTCCACACCAGCAATAGCAACATCAACTCCACTTGAAGGTTTCACCTTTGGCAAACCCACCACTAGCATTGGAAACAGCAGCACATCACCGTCCTTAAGCTTTGGCAAGAAACCCAACTGCACAGTCACCAGTGGAGGCACTACGACTACAGTTACAGCACCATTGTTTTCTTTTGGAAATGTCCCAAAGGCAGACACATCTCCGGCCAAATCGGAGTCGACAACTAGTGCAGCAACTTCAGCAGCCTCGAGCATTTTCAGTTTCGGCGTGAAGCCAGCGACATCTGTAGCTAATAAAGAAGATGCTCCCAAGCCAAGTTTCTTCAGTTTTGGCGCCAAAGATGCTTCCAGCTCGGAGGCATCTTCTGCCCTTTCGCCGCCAAAAACAAATGGATTCAGCTTTGGCTTAAAAAGCGACGATAAGCCGAGCACTTCTGGATTTTCGGGCTTCGGAAAACCTTCCACTGACACAATGTTGCCGCCTAGCACTGGCTTTTCATTTGGATCCACCTCAACGACTCCATTTTCCTTTGGAAATTTAAAACCACCATCGCCACTAGCAGGAGCCGGAGGTGGCGATGGTACTGATGCTGGTGATGACGAGGAAGACAGGCCACCAAAGGTGGAATTCAAACAGGTTAGCACCATCCCAAACGGATGTTTTATTTAATAAGATTATGAAAATTAATTAGCCTTAATTTCCAAATGTTCCACAGGTAGTTGAGGAAGACGCGATATTCTCGAAACGCTGCAAGGTCTTTGTTAAAAAGGATAAGGACTTCTCAGATCGAGGTGTCGGAACATTGTATCTAAAACCCGTCAAGGACTCGGAGAAGACGCAGTTGCTGGTGCGTGCCGACACCAATTTGGGTAAAATCCTTATCAATCTGATATTGGTCGAAGGAATACCAAGCCAGCGCATGGGCAAAAACAACGTAATGATGGTCTGCATACCCACACCGGAGGAGACCAAACCCCTGTCCATTTTGTTGCGAGTCAAGACCGGCGAAGAGGCCGATGAGCTATTGGAGCAAATAAAAAAGCACACAGTCTGAATACATTCGCAAGATGGGTGTAATTAACTCTTAATTAGTGTTATTTGATCGTTTACATTTACAACAAAATCAACTATGAGAATATACATAAACACATCAGAAAGTATGGACATACAACATGAATTGGTTTTTCATTTATGCATTTCTCAATGGCTCAATCAACTCTTTAAAGTTAACAGCCAAAACAAATTCGGAGTCAGCTGTTGGATGATTTAGCTTTATCGAATATTGATTCGATATGATTGATTTGTTTTGATGGGCGCATGCTGAAAATATAATACAATTTAAATTAATTGGTTTAGAGCTTGATTAATTCATCTAAGGTTGATTTACTCACCTATCACTGAAAGGGTCATGGATTTCGTGCGGCGATTAAGATCGGAACAGGTACCAGCAAGGAATTCTGTCGTAGGGAACAGTTCAATTGCTCCTTTTGACTTGGGCTGCTTAAAGATTACGGTATCTCATCTTCGGGGTCTAGCGAAGATGGACGAGGAGGAGGCACCAGATAAATATTTCCCCCACCATTTTCGTTAAGTTCATTTTGTGGTTCTTCTCTATTTGAAGATAAGGCTGAGCTAGACGGCTGTTTGTCTTCCAAATCATATTTGTACCATATCTGGGGCTGGGATAACAATATTTTCTAAAATTTCAACGGGATCTGGCAATTTCGTGGCAATTTAAAGACTCGCGTGAGATCGGAACCCAGTTCTAGGAGAGGGGAGCGAAATGAAACAGTAGACAAAACTTTGGCAGATTGATTGTTCGTAGCCGTTGTGGTAACTTCTTCCTTTATGTGTTATTCGTTTTGCATATTTATGATAGGTGTCATAAGTTTTATTTATGGACAATTACTTGAACCCTGACACATCTTCGATCGACACATTATTTTGTAAAGAGTCTCGTATTTCAGATAGTTCTTTCGGTTGTTTTCCTGCATCTGTTTCATCAACTGATAATCTCTTAACTCTAGACATTTCTCTAAGGATATCATTTTCAAATCTTTCAGTTTCTTGCCTAGAGGGTCGTTCTTCCACTTGTGTTATGGATTTTCGTTCTTCGATCGCTTTGGATTGTTTGGAATCGAGCTTGCGACCCCGAGTTCTACTGATCTAACTGATCGTTTTCTTTTCTTTTTATTGAGTTTCTCTTCAGGACAAGGTGCCACTTTCAGATGAAAAGCCTTAAGCGATCGGTGGGTTTGAGAACTTTGATAGATTCTTTAGGTGGCAGGTAGTATCCGTCTTTGGTAAGCAGACTAATATCACTCTGGGAAAATAGACATTTATGTTAAAATTTGAGGACTTTTTCTATATTCGGCTTACAAGTTGAAAAAGCTTTTGATTGTGATCTTGCAAGTCCATCGCATTTTCCCAAGAAGTATCTACAAATACCAGAGAACAGCTACGTGCGTCATTAAAGAAGTCAGATAGATCTACGCGCATTGAAAAATGCATGTGCATGTTGTTTAGTTATTACCACTCCGACAAAATTAAAAAGTATAAACATATATCGGTTGGCTTCTCGATAACACAAACAAGCTATCGAGTAGCAATCCTTCAGGTTAAGCATCGATATCGATACTCCGCTGCAAGCCCTTCCACTTCTTGTATACTACTCAAAAAAAACCAACACGAAAACGAAAACAAAAATACATTTCTTTCTTATCATTAAGTTAAGTTAGTCATTCGAAATTCCATTTAATGCTAAGTATGTGATAAGCACACAGGTAGCATCATCCCGTAAGTCACTCGCCAAAACGCGCAACATGAGTAACGGCGAGAACGACACAAACTCTCGGAGCCACAGTCAACACCAAGGCCAAGGTGCTGCTGTAGATGCTGGAAATGTGATTGGGACTGCAGGAGCCCGAAATCGGGCTAGAATACCGCCTGACCACGATGACAATGTGGAGCCGTGTGAGTAACTTTAATATTTCTCAGTGGCGGCTGTTCATGACCTCATTCGCACTAAAACTATTCCAAATTCGACTCTGCGCAGCTTCGACATCCACAACGGCAGTACCAAAGGAGAAGCGCAGCTGGTTCCATTCTCTCACCAGGCGTAAGAAGTCGGACTCAGCTTTAACGTGCGCCAGCAGCTCAACAGTTGCAGTTCAGCTGCAAAACAACAACAATGAACCTCTTGGGGGTGGTGGAGTTATGGATGGTAGAGCCACCACGGCAAGTGGAGATGCATCTGAGAGTAATTGCAGCAGTATTGGTGGTGGTGCTCTGCGCAAGCGAAAGGACAAGAAGAACATGTTCTCACGTATTCGAAAGAAAATGGGATTGGGTCTTAGTGCGCTGCGCAATTGGCACTCAATGGGCGACGATTGTGACAGTGATGGAGGCACCGCCGATGCGATGTATGAGTTTCTCGCCCCGGCTATACGCGTGGAGCCAACGGTACCATTTACCCACGATTATATGCGGTTCATAAGAAAAAAATGGCTGAACCCGCAGCAGCCCAATCATGTTATGTACAAGGCCTGTTCGGAGATGCTCAAGTAAGCGTACCACAAACTCGTTTGCTGATGAATCATTCATCTCATTCTTTCCTCATTCATTCTTTTGCAGTCAAGTCTGGTATTGGGGTGAGATTTCGAGGCGCGATTCCCAGAAGCAGCTGAGTAACAAGCCGACGGGCTCATTTCTGGTGAGGGATTCAGAAACCAGTGGATCACAATTCACGCTTAGCTTTCGAATTGTTAACGTAACGCTACATTATCGTCTGGAGTATCGAGATCAATTTTGGCACTTTGAGGAATTGAAATACGAGTCGATTGTCGAGATGATCGAGGATATATTGCATCGCTGTACGAACGATAATTTTGTTTGCTTCGTCAAGGTGCCAAACGAAATGCAGCCACCGTTTCCAGTGATCTTAAAGTATCCTCTCAGTCGATACTTGAACATGCCCAAGCTACAGGATCTGTGTCGGCGTGTCCTGCAGAGTCAAATGCCCATGGCAGAGCTGGCTAAGCTACCAGTGCCGGCCCAAATGCTGGAGTATCTGTCCGTTGAGCGGGAGTTGGTATTCCAAAGCTAGGCGCATTGCTGCTGCTGGTGTTAGCTTTAATCAAAGATGAACACAGTGAAAAAACAAACCAAAGAGATAAAGGCAGCTACTAATGGGGTGAATTATCTATAGAGTACTATCGGTTGAGGGTGAACTAAATACTAGTCTTACAGAAGAGGGCCTGTGAATCAGAGTAAGAAAGTTATCTATCTCTCTAGAGCCAACCATAACATTGCAACATTGTAAACTTGCGCCATAGTACTCTCGTTAGTCTCGCGGCTCTAGTTTACGGCACTGCCAGCAGGTATACTAGACATTGCGTTAAATTGCTTGAGATTGATAACGTACATATATATATATCAAGGCATTTGAACACTCGAGCAATTTAAGTACGCACAAACGAAAGTTGATACTATATATATACATATAGGTACATGTACCATGCATATATATTTCAAAATTTGCATGTTTTTACTCTGTATAACCGTATTACTTAAGCGTAAGAACATATTTGTATTCGTATATACATACAAACATACAAGCAAACACATACATATATTATTGGCCAAAATTAGTCTATTAACTTGTTTTCCATTGGTCTTAATCAAGTCTGTATGCCCGATTGATATTGATATTAGTTTATACACGGATAATGGTTAACGGATAACGTATTACTTGTCTACGCAACTTCTTAAAACTATTTGTAAAAACAAAAAAACTACAATACTACATATTAATATACACACAAAAATACATAAGTATTAAGGCGTAGCTTAAATGTTCTCGACGATCGATAGTAATATCATTCAAATTGTTAACTATTTTAATGGATTCCGATTGTGTTGAAACTTATTATGATCGAACCACGCTCAAGATATATTTACGTAATATTTGCATTTGATTCCTAATGTCAAACTAACTTTTGCTAATGTACTAAAAGATATACTATATTTAAAAAGAGATCAGATTAACTATTGTTACAGTGTGTATGACATTTATTTAACAAACAGTAAGAGTAATTTATGTTTGCATATATTTTATCGAAATAAAAATCAAATTACAAATACAACTACCACTAGGTTTTACTTATCCCCTCATCTAAATCAGTATATTCGTCGGCACTGCTGCTGTTATCTGGATCATGCTGGCAATCTGTTTCATCGTCCAGGTGTTCGGAATGATCGTATATGCGATAGGCCTTAAACTGTCCCACCTTCTGTCCATCGACATAGTTGAAGTTATAGAAACAGGTACGACAGAGATACGAGGGATCGTGCAGCTGACGCCGGGACTGCTCCACAATAAAGTGATAGGGCCGCTGGCCGCACATGTAGCAGGTTCGCCTGTTGAAGGAGTTTAAGGCTCGCAAAGAGGGATACATATTGCGATTGAGGCACTTGCTAAACGGCAACAGAACTTCCACCTGCGAGATAACAAATAAATGCTCGCAGTTACCATGATGTAGATACTGTAATGGCGCCCCCAAGCTGACAGTGAGATCCACAAAGCGAGTTGCTTCCATGGATGCACATTTGAATTGTTCGCCTTTCACGCCTTGAGCTTGTTTGGCCCAATTTATCACAGTCTGGGAGTAATCACAGTTGTCCGGGTTGCGTGTATCGTTGTAGAAAGTGTTATTGATAAAAAAGTAACCTGGATCTGTCTGTAGCACCGGCAATGGTGCCTCCGGATCTTCGCTTACATCCACAAACCTTCTGGAATTGCAAATACAGGATATTTTATCCCGCAACTCGGTTAGGTAATTACTACCCAGGCAGAGGAATTCCTCAGCAAAGACAGGTCGCTCAATTTTGTAGCCACGATGTGCTGCTCGTGGTGGTCTATAAAAGCGCACAGTTATCTCCAGTTCATAGTCATCCAGTTCCTTCATCATCTCTGGATCACCGTTAACCGTTGGGTCCGAAACAAGACGGTAACTGTATTGGGTGCGAGTAAAAGGGTTTTGACGAGATCTGGCCTTATGATCATTTATGGCCGTGTAGGTTTTGGGCACATGTCGATCCATTTGCGGATTCGATACATTGGGACGTTGTATTTCAGCTCCAGGCACAAATACGTTAATCATGTTGTCGTCTGCCGATTTGATCATTTGCAACAAACAGCTGTTTGCTATATCGGTTGAAACTGATGAATTTTTCTTAAAGTAAAATGGCAAATTGTCGGTACTATAACCGGTTAATTTGTTCCGATAATCCTCTAGAAATTGACGTAAACTAATGGGTGGCTCCATCACGTTTTCCTTGTTCATACAGAGGATTATTTATTACTAGTAACTTCAAAAGTTTACTGTTCTGCCGCGAACTTGTTTATAGCGTCTTTGTAGCTTATATTTAGCTTAAGCGCCTGTGGCTTATCTTCAGACTGTTGTTCCTGATCTTCAGACTTGATTTCTTGCTGTTCCTGCGGCTGTTTCTCAACATAAACTCCCTCGAATGTGATTACTTTGTCCGTCTTATTGACGTATTTATACATTTGTCGACAGACCGGCTCGTATAGGGGATCTCCTGGTTCGTGGTTTTTGTCTTTTTCGAAAAATACTAGTGTGCCCATAGACATATCATAGGAACCTATTAAAAAATCAAATTGAATGTAATTATAGTCAGTTGAAATTTGCCCTCACATGTTATACCTTTGAAGAAGTTTCCGTTTATTTCGGCCATGGGAGTCTCGCTTTCGATGCCAATTATTTTGATGGCAGCATCCTCGTGCTTTAATTGATGCGGGGCTAAGTAATTTTTAAAGTCGGCATACACCAAATATTCGGTCTCTTCGTATTCAGAATCAGAATCGTTCATTGCAAGAAAGTAAGAGATTTCTGCAATATTCAGCTGTCAACTATAAACTCGTAAGGGGGTCTAGTACGAAACATCATGCATTCAGGCCTGCTCGTGTATTGTCTTTATTACCTATCGATAATACTTACACTCATCGATAAGAACACTGCCCATCTCTAATAACGGGGCGAATATATTTTCGCTGCGTTTTATGACAAAAAATTGTTTCTGTGAGAAAAGCGTCAGATTCTGTTGTAAATATAGAAATAGTACTACGTTAAGTAGCTGCCATTTGTGTTAAAAGGCGTGAAAAAGTGAAATACTTTACACGCAAAGTATAAATTTAATAAAGTACATGCACATAGTTGTTTTCGGTTGCGTGAAGCGTGTGGATTATATCGGGCAGCGGCCATTTTGAGCGAACGAAGAAACGTCACCAGCAGTGTAGCCCCTTGCCTTGTATTTGACGTAAGTAATTGTGAAACTGTATTCTATGCGTAAGTGTCGGTAGATTGGTATGTGTGAATACACTCACGATATTTACAATTAAATAAGCAATACTCGTACATAAATACCGCCAAATCATAAGATTGACACGTATACGATACCTATTGTTTTTCTCTTTGTGCATATTTATTGATGTTGCATTTCCTTCTTCTGGGGTTGTCTCTCTTTTCAGTGAGTTACGATAGACGATAACCACCACAGTGCCGCTGTAAGCTTTAACGTGACAAAGTTTAGCTAAGTAAACATAAACATAAAACCAAAGTTAAGAACCTTTCATAAATAAATACAAGTTAACAACAAATAATAAAAATGGCTGATGAAGATATTACTTTGAATGAGGATCAGCTTTTGGAGTCGTTGGAAGAGACAAATGGCGAACAGGAGACTGAAATCGTTACTGAGACTGAGGTAAGTGTGAGCGCCAAAAACCAGTTTCATTTCGCCTTGAATGCGAAAGCACAGTTTGCAATTCGCGGAAAAAGCTCTGCCGAAGCTTGTGCCACAAAGCGGCGGCCATTTTCGATGCTTCGCCTTCATTCTCATTCCCCATCACGAGTCTCAACTGTGAAGCACATTGCATTTCTTGGCATTTTATATTTGAGATAAATTCGCATTATATAAACTAAAGTAAATTGAACTTTCGTTATAAATCTTAAGGAGGAAGGCAGTATGCAGATTGACCCTGAACTGGAAGCCATCAAGGCACGCGTCAAAGAGATGGAGGAGGAGGCTGAGAAAATAAAGCAAATGCAAACAGAGGTAGACAAGCAAATGGCCGGAGGTTCAACAACCGGTCTGGCCACAGTGCCGCTTTCACTCGAAGAGAAACAGGAGATTGACACAAGATCCGTCTACGTGGGCAATGTGGATTACGGTGCGTCTGCTGAGGAACTGGAAGCCCATTTCCATGGTTGTGGTACAATCAATCGTGTTACCATACTGTGCAATAAGTCGGACGGACATCCCAAGGGCTTTGCTTACATTGAATTCGGTTCCAAGGAGTATGTGGAGACTGCGCTGGCGATGAACGAAACACTGTTCCGAGGACGTCAAATCAAGGTGAGTCATCAATAGCATCATAATTATTTTATCTTTATCTCTATTCGATATTATTTCCATAAAGGTAATGTCAAAGCGCACAAACCGACCGGGACTTTCCACAACAAACCGCTTCGCTCGTGGCAGTTTCCGTGGCCGAGGAGCACGGGTCTCTCGTGCGTGCTGTCACTCCACTTTCCGTGGTGCACGACGCGCAATGTAAGTCCGCTGCTAAAGAGGATCATCATATCTGTGATATGTGCTAATTTCGGTCTGTCTTTCGTTTCAGAAGAGGTTACCGTGGCCGTGCCAACTACTATGCGCCTTATTGATTATTGTTTTCTTAACTTATAGTAAGGTAAGTTGATTGCTTAAAGCATTAAAACCACTGACTGGATATGCATCTACGAAATGGATGGATAAGTTCCATCCTTTCAGTTTATGTGGCCTTTGTGAAAGTCAAATTTGTATAAAAAGTCCGTCCAGTACAAAACCCTTGCGGTTCCATATGGCTAAGTTCATTTACAATACAATGAACACTTGAAGTCTGATGCTTGTATACAGAGCTACTATTCCGAAAAAGTCCGTTAATTATACTGGTTTTGATAACATTTAATGATTCGTTATTCCGTTTTCGTGGCACATCTCCAATTTTCCTTCCTGTGTCTGTGTTTCATTTTGGCAACGTTATTTAAAGCCGGGGACGGGGACGACTTGAATAACAACTATTTGGTTTTATTTTTGACACATTTCTTTAATCCAATCAATATTTGATTTCAGATTTTTTTAATATATAATTTCAAAAAACATTTTATTGCCAAAACTTCTTTGATAATAATAATAAAAAAATAAAAAAAAGAAAATACAAGAGTACGCCAACAAAAAATATATTATATAGAAATAATAAAAAAAACAGCAGCATCAGCGAAAAAATATTCTAAAAATAGGCGCAAAAGATGAAACCAATAAAATGAAATCAACAAGGAAAAAGATATAAAAACTTTACTTGGCTATAATGTTTTTTGAAGCACCCAACACCACAAACACCCCCTTATCACACTTTTTAATTTTTCAATAAAAAAAAAGAAAAAAATATATATTTATATATATTATATATACTGCGTAAAATAAAAAATGAGGACAAGAGTTGGTTAAAAAATAATATGAAAAGAATAGAAAGCAGCATTTAAAAAACCCAAAAAAAAAAGAAGTTCAAAAGATGGCAAAATAAAACAGAGGATAAAAAAATATTAAAAAACAAAAAAAATAAAATGATAAAACCCAGACATGGAAAAGATGAAAAATACCACAAAAAAGAACAAAAAATCAAGATAACACAGATCTTGTTTATATATTCGAAAAAATATATATAGCACACAAGAAAAATTGATTATACCAAAAAGATGAAGAAATATAATCGAATTAAACAACTTTTCAATGCCTTTCCTTTGGGTGGGACAAGGTACACTAATAGGGAGCGCTGAAAGGGAAAGAGAGAGAGAAAGAGAGAAGCTGCGGCAAGGCCCGCATCGATCGAAGAAGGAGTTTGCAGAAATTACTGCAGTATCAACTTAAGCATTAATATGTCAATTCTATCTAGCATTTGTATAAAAAAATAATAATATAAAAAATAAATAAACTTATTAGAATAAAAAGAACAAAAACAAACAGTTATTTAACTTTGAAACTTGCTATTATACGAACTTTATTTCAATTAAACAGAGTGCAGTACCCAAAAGTTATCATCATAAAATGCTGATCCAAAATGTTTGTGCTAGGTGCGATTTGAATCGATCTACTCGATTGATCAGCCCCACCAGTACCAGACATGCGCTGTGTCCCTTAGTTCTTCTTCAGGATTGCGGCCTGGACCAGGGGGAGGTTCTTGCTGAGGAAGCACTTGAAGCCACGGTAGGCCCAGGCGCTGGCGTTGGACTTCTGCTCGTTCTTGTCGGCGCACTTCTCGATGTCAGCCTTCAGAGCGGTCTTGTCCTCGCGGCCCTGGCCAAGCTGTGCCACCAGGTTGTCAACCTTGAAGCCCTTGGTGTCCTCGAACAGATCGAACTTGTTGAAGATGCACTTGATGTAGTTGCGGGTGATCTCATCGTCGGGGTACTCGAAGGCCTTGTACTTGGCAACTAGAGCCTCGGTCACCTTGTTGGACTCAGCGCACTCCTTGCGCACCTTCTGCAGATCCTCGGCGGTACGCAGTTTGTACTCAGCTGCGGAGGCCTGCGAGAAGGATACATTGCTCCATAATGTTAGATACCACTCAACCAGCAGGCTGTGACAGGAAACTTACCAGACCAATCAAAGCGCACAGCAAAATGGCAACGGAGTTCTTCATGTTTGAAGGATTTTTTGGATTTTGATAACGACGAGTAAAATTGAAAGATATGCTTGCTTTGCACCGGATTGCCCAGAAAGAACTAATGTCTGACTGTTGACGGGCCTCGGTTTATATACCTTTCGATCCGGCATGGGAACGATGTCGGTGCCTCTGCCGCTGCCGCTGTCGCAGTTGCTGCGCTTGGGCTTCGTTTTGAGTGCGGCAGCGACTCAATTGAGTCCGCACTTTGCGGCGTGTTCAATTTAAATTTGATATGGAAATTTATCTTGTCTTTAGAGTCGTGTACTCCTGAGTGATCACGCAGCTGGATGCCAAACTAAGCTAAGCTAGCAAGCTGATTAATTTTAGTTATTCATATTGTTCTTCTCAGTCTCCGTTAGATGGGGATAGTTTGTCAGCTGCACTTGAGCAAATTGCCCGAATTATGCCGAATCAGCTGGTCGGCTGGTTGACCTCTCCTTAAGTGTGTGTGTGTGTAAGTCTGTGTGTGCTATACAATCATAATCAGCTAAATCTACTCTTATCTTGTTGACGAGCAATATCAGCACAAAGCGCGGCTCAAGAGCTGGAAAATTTTGCTTAATATCATTGTTCCTCTTTTTTGAAAAACGGAAAACTACTGAGCATAAATTAATGATGTACATGAGTGTATTGCCAAGGGGGATTGGTAGATTTCCACTACACAATTTGTTTATTATTTAGAATATAAATCATTTTATATGCAAAGAGTTTTATCTCTTATTTCTATGCAATATGATATATAATAATATGCATACTTCAGTTTATAAACATTTCTACTTTCGTCTAAATATTTATTTCTGAATAGACGAAGACGATCAAAAGACAAAATACGGCATTAAACAGAAACAAAGATAAATTTTTATTACTTCTTAACTGAACTAGACTTTAACTTTGCATAGCATATGTTGTATAAATAAGAGATGAGAAGACTCAATAAGGTATTAAACAGAAAGATAACTACAATATGATAGGTTTTGCCCCCGTAAACGACGCCTCTGGTAATGTCTGCCTTATTTGTGTCGCACTCCCTAGTCTGTCCCGCTTTGTGTACCGATGCTGCTAATGAAGACGACGACGATCATGATGATGATGATGTTGTGGGGGCTGCTGTTGTGAATGTGCAGCTGAGATTTAAATGAGCATTAATTGAATTGGCAAAATTACGTTGACAAATACATGCCCCATGCAGCCTACCCCCCAGTTAGCCCCCGTTACTCCTACCCTCCCTGTGTCTGTTCTACCCCCTCGCGAGTGCACGGTTTATTGTCCATAATCGGACTCGAATGTTCTCATATTTATTTATGCATGCTAGACGCGACGACAGCAGCAGTAGCAACAATCATTTGTGCTCTCCTCTTCTTCTCCTTGTTGTTGTTGTTGTCTCTATGGACACCCACATTTTGGAAAATTTCCACTGTGACCACCTGATTCTAGTAACCCCCAGTTAGAGCACACAGACAGAAGGCAAGTTCTAGATTTTTTTTTTCAAAGCATTCGATCTTTATTATTGAAACATCATTTTGGTTTAGGCTAAGCATAGTTAAATACATAGTATGTGTATGGTATATTTAAGCATATAGAATAGAAATCCAGCATTAACTAAACAGATATCGTATAATGGATCATCACAAATAATAATAATAATAACTAAATGCGAAAACGAAATTATGTTTTAAAATCAAAATCACAAGGCGCATCTCAATGTAGCTAAAGGAATTTTCAGCTCTCAATTAATTTTATTAATCATCCATTCGAAGCTATGCAGAAAGATCTAAAGAATTCTAAAATACGTATATATAAAGATATATCAATATATATGTAGTGATAAACTAAAGTAAATCCTTGTAAATAAATTCTCTTCAACATAAAATTATGAAATAAATCAGTTGATATAATATATAGCATTATAATATGTATGTATGTAATGTATATATAGTATGTAGGTATATGAATGCATGAACATAATGCAAAATAGGCTAAATCACTTTCTCTGGTTGCCGACTTCAAACAATAAAAGAAACTAAAGTGCTAATTATACATAATCATTATGTAGGATAGTTAGTTCGATTAGCTAGACAGTTTTCAACTGAGAGATAGTCGCACAGATGCCACGACGAAGTGCAGCACAACAAGAAGCTTCACAATAGGATTAAATATGTTATGTATGCATGTCTATATAATGGATATATTAGTGTTATCGTTTGTTTCGCATTATTTGCGATGCGTTTGCTTCTCCTCTTCATTATTCACTTCTCTGGAATGGGTCTCAGTGTGGCTATGTCTACTTTAGTGCTTGCAGGCACTAGGGCCGTCTCCAGCTCTGGCAAATCCGGGATGGGATCGCGCCAGTAGTTGAAATTGGAGAATTCGACGGGGACTTCATCGTACTTGATGGGTGGAAACAGTTGGTCCACAATGTATGTCATGCTGCAGTATCTGGAAAACAAAAGAAAACACAGAAACGATAATCAAATTGTAGAAATCAGAAGATATATTCCGTGTACACATTTGTCCCGGCGCCCAAATGTATGCAACACAAATCGGTGCTCAACCTAACCTCAGATTTATGCCACATTCTTACGCAACCAGAAGTCAAAGTTAAAAGATTTCATAACATCAAAATAATACACCCATTTTATTTGTGTTTATATGTTTATATGAATAATATATAAGTAGATAAAAAACAACGAATAGTCTTGCTAATAATGCTGCCGATAGAAAGATATCGAATCTATCGATATCATAACAAATGTATTTTTGCTGGAAATGTCTTCAATTTGAGCTCAATCTTAGTCATTAAATAAAAAGTTATTGAAGATATTATATAATATAATAATGTTTGTTCTTTGTTTTTTTCAAAAAATCTTTAACCTAACGTAGTATTTCTTAATGTCGCCACCTATAAAGAGAACCTACCATCGACATATTTGCAATACTTTTTACTTATCGCAGAGCGTATTATATCTAGATATTTTTAAAGGGAGCATTGTGACTTTCAAAGCCCACTCCCATAGCACAAGAAGGTATAAACTTAATGCTTAGCACTAAAATTTGTCATATCACAATTAAATCTTCGCTTTAGCCTAATATTACTGGGGCTGTTCAGGTCTAGGAGTATAGCTGCTCTGGTTTCAAGCCAAATGACTTGTCAAGTTTGATAATTGATGACTTAGAGTTGCTGATATAGACATCATCATCATTTTCATTGTCTTCACGGTCATCATAGTTACTAGAATCATCATCGTCATCAAAGACTAAGTCATTGTCATCATCATCGCTCCATTGGTGATTATTATGATAGTTATTGAACTGCAGTTCTTCCTCCAATTCCTCGTCATCGAAGATATCGGTGCGATATTCGTATTCATCGGTATGCGTCAGCAAGGGAAAGTATTCATCGACCTCGAGCGACTGATTGATGTAGCCACTATAAATTTGACAACCAAAATTCTTGAGTAGGATGTTGCACTCTCGACGTTGGGTTGGTTTGATAGCGATTGAGATTTTATTTGATTGATCGGATTTGGTGTGAATTTGGTATTACGATGAATAATCAGTACCTACTTACACTCTACATACACCTAGCATTACATCATGATGTTAATGTGACTTGAACCAATTCAGTTTTGTTTAGTTGCGAGTATTTGAATGTGGTATGAGTGGCAGTTGAAGCTCCATTACCATTGCTTTATGTGACATTTGAACAATGAAAGCACATTAAAATGATCAGCAAGAGACTTTCGTCAGCTTTCTAAGCCACAACTTAAATGACAATAGAGCTTTTTGCGAGATTACCGTAACCATAGAAACATACATATATATATTGGAACCGTGGAACGCTACTTACGATGACTGGAATGTTTGAGTCAGCTCGTGTTTCAGCTCTCCCTTTGTGTTGATGGTGAATATGCGCATAATGGGTATGCCGACGGCTCGATATGCCCATACATCCTGTAAAGAGCAGCAGATTAAGTAAGGAATGTTTATAGGTTTGAAGGCGACTTTTGGGCTTACATTAATACGATTGCCGTAGCCGGCATAGAAGGGTTCTTTGTCTGGGAACAGATCACGTATGTCCGACAAACAGGCGATTTTGAATTGTTCCGGTTTCTTCTCGATAACCTCGCGATGGAATGCGGATATCAAGGATGTGGGATTCAGAAGCAATGGCCCATCGGGCAGCATCACATTGCCCTGACGTATCGAGCGCAGATACTCCCGTGTCACTCGCGATTGGCCAATGGCACGCGCCGATAGATAGAGCAGCTTATAGCCATTCTGTTCAATCTTCGAGAAGAGCTGCGCCACACCCAGCTGGGCCCAATCCTTGCCAACCATTGGCAAAATATGACCCAAAACATCCGACTTGGTGATGGTGCCATCAATGTCGGAAATGACAACCTTATCGTTGTGCTTCCAGCGGAACAAGTAGCACTTGCAGCGTGTGGTGCCCTGGTACGCGGTCGTCACACTGAACTCGATCTCGTTCATGCCCTCCTTGAGGTTCAGTTTTTTCTAGAGAGAGAGAGGGAGAGAGTTAATCCCTTGATCAAAAAATATATAATATTTTACTTACAATGGCCGCCGAGCTAAGGCGCAAGGATTTTTTGTAACGCTCTTTGTGCTCGTCACTCTTGTTGGAGCCCATGGTCAGCTCCTCGAGATTGTCTACCAATGCTGAAGTGTTCTCGGCGTTGACTATCGAGTCGGTCTTGCTCAGCGTACGATCGCTGATGTCCGGTGAATTTGGTCGTGATGTTTGTGTGCTGACCGCAGCCTGATCACCATCTGGAATTGCAAGAGAAGGTTAGCAATGGCAATGCCAGAAAGTGAAGACTTCAATTCAACTTACCCTTCTCGTCCTTTCCCAACTCTGCAGTCTTATGGTTGACTGCTTGATTGGGCGCTGCATCCTGAGATCTACGCCAGCTCCACCAAGATCGTTTTGTCTGACCCACGTTGTCAGTCGGGTGAGCAGATTCTGGCTTGTCATCGCCAACATTGCGTTGATTTGGCGACATTAGTTGCTCGATGGCATCCTGCACAGTGAGATCGAATAGAAGCAGGAATTAGTAAGCTGTCTCTGCTTGGCATTGCTCTTAGACTTACTTCGGTTAGTGGCTTCTGGAATGTTATCATTGTCATGACAATGGGACATGCAGCCATCCATGTAAAGTATTTGCCATTTAGACGTACAACTAGATTGGGCGATGAGAACATGTTGGGGTTCTTGCACACCTGCACAGGTGAGAAGGAGGGCGGGAAGCGTGTGTGGTGTGGGTTAAAAACAATTGATTCATATATACACATGTTAAAAGTGCAGTGCAGGTAATTTGTAGCGTAGTGTATCGGGCTGCCAGTGTCATACACACACACATGCATTGCAATCTATATGCTCAACTTACATCGGGATAGGTGACTAGATGACGAGAGAACTCCTCATCCGTTGGTGGTCCACCATTTTCGTGCATGCCGCACATGGACATCGAAACAAAGTCCAAATACCTACAAAGATGAGAATGAATAGAAAATAAGTAAATGTGGATTAAGATGCATCTGCTGCATCCTACGCACTTCTTGTCCTGCGTCTGCTGCTTGCAGTCATCGAAGTCCGAGTCCAAGCTCTTGTGATTCTCCTCCAGGGAGCTGGGCGAATGGGGTAGACTGGTGCCGTTGCCACTCTCGCGATCTTCATCGCCACTTTGTGTTGCCTTCTGCTCCTTGCCTTCCTGTGTCTTGGGACTGGGGAAATAGAGTGCTGCCATTTCGGGATCCATGCTGCCCGCATCCAGATCCGATAGATAGATGTCACCCGCTTGATTGGTAGCTCCTTCCTTACGCAATCGATTGGCTCTCTTCATGAAACTAAACATATTGCTTAGCATCGACTGGCGCTCACTCTGTTGCGCCTCGGCCTCTGTTACTCCCTTGGCCTGCTCCGGGGTGGGCAGCTCACCCCACTTCCAATGGGCGCTGTTCTCATCGTCGCCGACATGTCTCTTATCCCGCATGGTTGTCTCCAATTCACTGTCGCTCTGTATTGGCGTCGAAGGACGTCCAGCCCCGCGTCCACCACCAGCTGCACTAAGGCTCGTTGGCGTTGTGATCTCCGTGTCACTAAAGAAATGAATGTCCAGATCGTGACGAGCTGCATTTGTGGGCGTGGCCACATGTTGACTAAATTCACTAAGTGTACTCTCGTCCCCGGTGTGGGCAGTCAGAAGTGGAGCCGACGGTTGCTCGTCATTGGATGAGGAGTTTGTGTTTGTTATAAAAATGCTGCTGGCACAAGCTGGGACCTCATTCTCATCAATCAAAGCCACTTCAACCGAGTTCCAGGAGATAGCATCGGCGTTGGCAGGATCACCGCCAGCGGCGCTGCCAGCCGAGCTGCTTGAAGAGGTTTTGCGCTGTGAGTTCTTCTTCTTCATCTGCGACTTCTTGCGTCGCTTCTTTGTTTTGCTCTTGGTCTCATCCTTGTTGGAGTCAATAGTGACAGGTGTGGAAGGTACCACAGCTGGTGGGGCAAGCAACACTTCCGTCTTGACTGTCTCTTCTGCTGCTGGGGCTGCCACTATCTCCTGCTTCTGTTCCAATTCCATTTCAGGTTCAGCCTCTGTTTGTTTTTCCACTTTCTCCAGTGGCTTTTTATCTTGGAACAATTCCTCATGCTCGGCCCATTCCTGGCGTATCTTCTGTGTGGTGTATTCCTTGTGCTTTTCGCCCAAGTTACGCCGCTCCAGCATGTTGTCTGTGTGCCTGAAGTAGAATAATAAGAGAGAGAGAGAATAATGTCAGCAAGAGGGAACTCCAAAGGGTTTTTGGTGGGTCAAAGCTTTGCTACCTGCGGTGTGTGTAGTCCGAGACTTGATTCTCATATTTGCTGCCCTCCGTTACGTTCTCTTTGGGCTCCTCTTTGGACAGATCAATGGAGTTGCGACGTGGCAATGGCAATGGGATTTGCATTTCTTCGCTAGCGTTTCTAAAATGAGTTGAAATGAATGTTATAGCAAGCTGCATTGTACGTGTATGAGTCTTTATTCTCTACGGGTTATTGAGACACCACATACTTGTCAGTAGCAACGCCGGCTATGTCCTCCATGGTGTCATTGGCTTTGTTAAGCGACTGCAGGAAACTCTTTGGTATGGGTGATGTGGCTAAGTTTTCGGGAAACTCCTCATTGTCATCTACTGGGCATTCCTCCACAAAGAACGCCTCGCCGGAATCGCCCAGTTTCATTTGTATATCTACGGGTGTTCCATTGATTTCAATGTCCACCTAATGAGATATAAATATGAATATTTATATGAAGGAATTTGCCGGCTGCCCCTCCCTCTTCTACTTACCACTTTCTCGCGACTGCGTAGCACTCCCAGTTTGCCAAAGCGCACATGGAAGGGCGAACACTGGAACTCGCCATCCTTTTGCTCCACGACGATCACATCGATGGCTCCAGTCAGTGTGGCCGCATTTATATCATTGTAAAAATCTTGCAAATTGCTAAATACGCGAGCCAAACTATTCATCTTGAGCGGAAGTAATTGATCGATATATATGGAAATATATCGATATCAATGATTTGAAATTCCCACTACAATGCGTTGATATCGCAAAGTTGTTATTCCTCTTATGGTTGTTGCGTGTTTATCGGTTTTGAATTTATCTATGTATGCCTATGTGTGGGCACAATTAATAGGCTGCCATTTTATTGCACTTGTTTCGGCCAGTCGGCGGTTGTTTTTATTGATCTACCTTTGGCCACTGGTTGTTTTTGTGGCAACTGTAAATAGCAGAAAGAAGTCATAAATTAATAATTTATAATAATTTACTATGTGTACGCTATTGTAAATACTTATGTACATACATATGTATGTATTACGTGAACTTCTTAAAATAAAACCCCTTGAAGAACTAAAGAAACCTTAGTCATATTTTTTTGACATTTAAAATGCAGCGTCAAGTGCAATAAATACATCAAACATGACTGCGTAAATGCATTGGTATATGCATACATACATACACATGTTTTCATTTCTTGTTGCCAAATTTTCGTTGTTGCTAGCCGTTTGCTGTTTGCACAGAAAGTCAAGGTGAACTACGGCAGACAAGTGTGGTGTACATATGTATGGTATGTACATTTGTATGTAAGTTCTCAATGGTGAACTGCAGTTTGGCTTCCCACACACGATTGCTGTTATGCTACTTGCAATCGAATGTTATATAGCATTTGCATTTGGTGAACTGTAATGTGAATGCAGGCAACAGAACTTTGGGCTCCCACACGCAACTACTGTTTTGCGAATTGCAAACATATGTAAAATAACATTTGCATGAGCATTAATGAATTGCTCTGATGCAACAATAACAGCAAAATGTTAAGGGTATTCAATGTTCGGTAAAGAGCATCGTTTCTAATGAATAAGTTAAACCACGCGTATGTATGTATGTGTGTATTTTTGTTTGCGGCCAAGCGTGACACAGTGCACACACATTCACACCACATTCGATAGTGCATTCACTTGAAATATTTCAATGATTCCCCACAAGTTCAAGGTACCACCCAAAAGGTGGACAAACCCTACGTAGGGCACATAACTGTTCTGTGTCTCTCTTTCTCAGCATTTGTGCGAGTATGTGTTGGTGTTATCGATAAAAGACGATAGTGTGATAAATGGCCTCGAAAGACATCAATGGTTAGTAAAACGCGTTAAAGTGGCGTGTTTCTACCGGTCGTATGGTGCTATAAACAATGATATCGCCACACACAAACACATACGCTTGTAATGTATTTATGAGTGTGTGTGTGTGTATTGCTCATACCACTGGACAACATCACGCGATTTCGCTTGCGGCATTTATAACGTATAATGATCTGTAAATTAATAAAAATATATATTATGCGAATACACATACACACACGTGATATGTACATGTGTATGTATTGTGTGATTATCAGCCTGTTACGAATTTCTTAAACTTCGACAAATAGCGTGATTTTGTTTGTATCTGTTCTTGAAAAACATAAGTCTGACAATTTAAATACAAATATTAATGAGTGTATATTGTACGATTGTCTATAAGCCTCCAGTCTAGCGTAAAGGTCAATGTACAATAAGTAAGCAATGTTATTTCTATATTAACTGATGCAAACAATACAAATGAAGGTACTTTATGTAGGTGTGTGGACTATGTATTCGCTTCGTAGATGAATTGATCGGCGACCAAAGGTATTTGATCATTATTGCCTTTTCTTATCGGCAAAGGAAACCGTCGAAAATATTTGGTGATTTTATAGCTCTTGTACTTATAGTTGTACCTCTTGCAGTGTCTTGATAAGACAAGGAAGGCTCTTTGTGATTTGATAAATTTAATAAAAAGAACCAAACAATAAAAATGTTGTTTTTCTTTCAAGTAATGTTGAAATTCGAAATGTTTATCTGCCAGACATAAGTAAGGGGTATCCGGCTTGTGGGTAAAGTTCAGTCTGGGGGCACATACAAATATACCACGCAAATGCGTCTGTGATTGTAAAGACAACGACAAAGACAACACGCCATCTGTTACGCGTCGTTGCTGACGTTACTTTCACCTGCAAAAGCACACGCAACGCGCGAAAAGTCACAAGCAAAACAAACGCACTAAACTTATAAAAGCTCTTCTCACACAATGTAGTGCGGCGAATACAAATGTGTGTATGTGTGTGCGCGTGTGTGTGCATGCATCTCAACACAAAGCAAAAGAAGCTGCAATGCGAACACACACAACAAAGCGAATCAGGCGAGAACGGCACATCAATTGAGGTGTATGCAAAATTAAATTTGTTTGTGTTTATTTATTAGTCTGAATTGCTTAGACACTGTTTCTGTTGAGTCACGATCAAAGTCCGAACACACTCATTATAAAAAAAATGCCCACCAGAACAACAACAGTAAACGATCAAACAGAACAGGACAGAACAGGAACAAAGTCTAACAAAATTGCTTGCCAAAATATTTCTAGTATAATGGAAATTTTATGTATTTGTCCGCTACCTTTGTTTTTCTGGTTTTCCTTGGTCTGAATTTTTCACGAAAAACTAGCAAGACTATTTTAGCCTCACTCTATTTCTGCTGCTGCTGTTGTTGATATTAGTTTTCAACTTGTATTTCTCTGGTAGTTGGCACAGTTTCTTTGCAGTAATTCAATACAATATTTTATTTTACCGAGTCTCTTTGTTAACGTTTTTCTTAATGTTTTTTATTCAACTTTATTCTTTTTCGCTTTCCCGCCTTGCTTGTTGATTCGACGAAGGCGTTTGCACAACTGAGCACAGCGAGCTGGGCTCTTTTCAGTTATACAAGCAGACAGCGCGCCAAAGCTAATTAAATTAAGCACCTGCCTTTGTATGTGTGTGTGTGTGGGAGAGCGAGAGAGCGAACACGTTGCGCGACAGACTTAAGAGTAAAAGCTTCGACATGTGTTTGACGGCAAAGAAGAAGAAGAAGAGAAAAAGAAACCTGTAAAACTGGAATGTCTTGTAAAGCAGATTGTTGTTTTTGCTTTGCTCGTTGTTGCTATGGTTAGGCTCAAGCAGCTGTTTAAGCATATCCCTCTCTCTCTTTCTCTCTCCCACTGTGTGTTGCTCTCAGAGAGACAGGCAAGAATGACATTAATAACAGTGCTTATCAGCTGTACACAAGACAACGCTTGGTTGCCAATAGCAGCTGTTGCACTAGTCTGGTGTTTTTGCCAATATAATATAAACATATGTACGTGTGTGTGTTTGTTGTATTTATTGTGTTATTGTAGTGATGACGACGCCACACATATTCATTGTCCGCTGCATACGTCGCGATGTTTCTTGTTGTTGCCACAGCAGACGGTAGCTCTCTATCTGGCAGACAGGAAGTATAGCTACATCATATATTTACACAAACACACATGCACACATGTATTTATGTACCTTGCTGAATGAATTCACCATTCTGAGGCACATGCCCATGGTCAAATATACGCAGAAAGTTGAGTACGCGAATATTCGAAAAGAATTTGTCACAATTTTCGGCGCAGTGGAATATTTTCGAAACTCGGAATACAAATTGCCGTGTCGAGTGCCAAGAAAATAAAGAGTGATGAATACATTAAAAGTTCTATGTTTGTTGTATATATTGATGATTGCTGTATTTAAAATCATACACTGAGAGAAAAAACAAGAATAAAAAGCAAGAAAGAACTTACCAAAAATAATGAGAAATCAATCAAATAAGTAAACAGAAAATTTTTACAATTTCAATAATTTAAATTTATTTATTAATTTGTAAATATATCTAAATAAAATGCAAAATTATATACATTGCATAAATTGTACCAAATATAGAATGTAATGCGTTATTATAGATGATCTTTTTCGTACTTTCTTGTCAATTTGCATGCATAATGTATAATAACATAATGGATAATGGTATAACAAATACAAAATAATTGGCAAATTCAGGCATACAAATAATACAGCCTGTACTATGTATAAATACGTTACGCATAAAATTAAACTGAATAATAATAATTATATAATAATAAAATAGCAGATGAATGTGATTTGTGTTTCTTTTTTTCTTTTAAAATGTTTTTCAATTTGTATTTTTGTTATTACTTAAATAAAAGAACTCAAACGAAAATGCAATCATTTATACGAAGTCCTGGATCTTTTATTGTCATCCCCTAGTGTTATATCTATTTGCTCATGCGACGCGCATCGGTTATAGCACCCCAAAGTTCTATAATGAAATCATCGGTGAAACCAAACGATTCCAGATCAGAGTTATCAATGGCCTCGGCAAAGTCCATAGAGTTTGACTTCTTCTCGCCTAGTTCCCAAATCTGTGACGCCAATTCCGTATCGTTGATGCCCATAAAAGACTCGAGCAGATTATTAATAGCCTCGACTCCCGCCGCAGTCGCCTCATCGAACTTGGGTTCAATCTGTGCATTCCCATTGGCCTTGAATCGTAGCGTCTCCTTACCGCTTCCATAATTCCGTCCCCCACTGCCGGCAGACGAAGAGGAGGCGCGTGACTGGCTACGCGGTCCAATGCCACTGAACCCACTTCGTATGGGCTCGACCAGGCGCAACGTGAACGTCTCTCCCGTTCCAATATCCTTTAGCATACGCGCCACCTCGTAATGCCGCTTACCCACCATATTCAGGCCATTCAGCTTCTCGATGTGATCGCCGACGCAGATGTGTTCGATGCGATCGATAATGGAATCCTCTTTGATGCGCTTTATGAACGCATATCCAGCTCCATTGTCCGTTATGGTCAGCCCCAGGGCATCCTGTGTCTTCACGATCTCAATCTCCTTGGCACGACCCTTGCGATGGGCAAAAATAAAGTCATCCAATCCGATCTGACCGCCCAGAAGACGCGTCATGTCCACCTTGTGTGAGTTAAGGGTGCAGAAGAGTATCTCTTCCTCGGACATATCGAAGCATTCGGCAATCTTCTTGTACAATTCACGTACGCTGGCAAAACCAGTGATCAGGCCCGTCGGACTACCATGAGCCAGTTGGCAGTGGAAGATCAGTGGTGGCTTCTTGTCTAGATCATTGTTATTGTTGTTATTGCTGCTGCTGTTATTGTTATGATGATGATTGCTATTGTTGTTGCTGCTGTGACTCGACGAGGAGCGCTTATTCTCCTGGCCTATATCGCTGTGATCCGATGCGGTTTTCGGTTTCCGGGCAAAGAGTGGCATCTTGGGCACTTGGCTATTTCTAGTCGTATTTCTATTGTGGATCAATATGTTTGGGGTCCGGTATATTTTCAGGGTAGTAGATCGCTCTTTTATTTAAATCTGTGTGCGTAGAAAAAATTTTGGGAACTCTTTTGAATGCGAATACGAAATGTGATCATAATGTTTGTTGGTTAGTTACTTAGTTCCATTTCCCATTGTATATTGTTATTTGTGACAGTGTGTTTGTGCATTGTATATAAATATATATATATATATATCTGTTGAGTGTGTATGTTATGCATGTAGTATATCACCAATAAACACCGAAACCATTAACTTTCAATTTATCTAATCTCTCACGAAACAATTTTACAGCTAGAACAGTTCCAGCTCGATTTCCCCCTGACGGGATGACTCAACGTTCAAAGTTTTCCATATTTCAAGTGCATTTTTAATTACGAATTACAGATGTTTAAGGAGAGACAAATGGATGATATCAAGTTTCATATTCACGACTAATTGCTACCCGATACCTGGTATTATCGCTTAATTATTCACAAAAACAGAGACGATGCAGGCAGGGCAGATTACAAAGTGAGGTTAAACTCGGTCACAAAGGTCTTTCAAGTTGTTCTCACCTTACACAGCGTTTAGGTTAATTAAATAACGAATTGAGTACAAATGTTCCACACAAAAAATGCGTAAGTGCCATAAAATCTATAATAACATTAGAAAATCAAATGTCGCGGCGCAAAATTACACATTGGAATTGAAGAAATATTTTTTTTGTGTTCGCCTCAACTGGCAAAAGTTGTTTCTCTGCTTGATAAGATGTCAACCGCGTGATAAGTGCGAGAGAGAGTAGCTACGATAGAGAGAAAGAGTACAAAGATAACGGAACCAGAAAGACTCTCTCGTACTCCTATCTGTCAGTACCCGAGAACCTCGCACGAGTGCCTTTATCACATTCGCTTCTCGCACTGTCCCCATTCATGCGACCCGCATTATTCTACTGCGACCCACTACAAGGCGTGCCTAAACCTAAAAGCAGACCCCAGATTGTTCAATGTGACCAGAGGCACATGGGGAAATACAAATTATCGTGACAGCTGTCCGTTATTCGTGATCGTCTTGAGCTCTTACGTTCTACTTTGTGTACTTGCTCTTGTTCCTCAGCTTTTTATTTAGGCTGTATGACTTAGCAACTAATTTTGAAAAATTGAAACACGACAAATAAAATTTAAAATATATCAAACATTAAACCAAATAAAAATCACAACATGAATTATAAAACAAAGATAAGTAGATATGACATAGTTCAATTATTATTAAACGATTCAAAGTTTGGAGTGTTTTAAATAACTCAAATGAGGTGTTGTCGCTGGAGTTTTATGCACTTATAGGAAATATATCTTCGCATTGTAATCGAATTGAATATATTTACTGTACAATTGGTTTTGAATTAATTTTTGGTCAGTTTTATCTTGCTTGTTTTGCCATGTATTCGCATTAAACTATGCTTTACCTTGAAAGCTTTATACGTCAATCTATTTGTTTATTTTTTGTAGAACTCTATGGTAATATTTGCATTTTCCACCGTATATATCCGGTCGAATTTTAATAAATAAATAAACATAAGCTTGTTGAACGGTTTAAATTTGCGATCTATATGAAAATAGTTCAACAAACTGGAGAGCAAAAGCTTTCGAGCCCACATAATTGGTAATTTATGCCGAGAATTGTTTATTAAAAAGACAGGGGGCAACTTGAGACGAGCCCCCCTATGAGCAATACGTAGTTTAGGTATACTGCTGTGGCTATGCTCGTAGAATAACAACATCGAGATGCCATGCCCACAAATTAAATATATATATGTATGTATATTTATATGCTATATACCATGTTATATACATACAAGCTGTACGTTTGCTTGTATTGTCACAGAACCGGCTATTTCTAGCCGAGCATAATATACAGATAGATAACCCGGCGAATGAAAAGCACAACACACTCATCAAGGTCGAATCAGTTGAGTGTTGGGCGCGTGTGGCTTTACTATGCGAAACTATCGCAGTTTACAAGACACTGCGCAGTTTGCGTCCATATCGATTAACTATTGAAAGAACATCAGAGTGACCAAATCAAACTCGATAGTACAGTTTACAAAGAAACCATTTTCGATTAGGTTTAATTAGGTTTTCACAAGTGCAATGACATCTCCGAGTAAATTCCGACACGTGTTTGCCTCCCTGCATATCTGGGTTAGGGGCAGTCTCTAGTTTATATTCTATTTAATTGGCACTGTGCTGCACACAGTAAACAACAACATGAAAAAGAATACAAAGAACAACAACAGTGGAACAACATTTCCGCATACGCAACTCAGCCGGTTTGTATACCCTGTGGGTGGATAAGGCGATAATTATGGTGGGTATGATCGTGTGAAACATAGATAATCACTTTTAGGAAGTTTTATGTATTTTTATTATAGTTTTACTGATAATTAGTAAATATTTTAGGCAAGCTTAGTACAGGGTATCAAATAGTCGATCAGTCTTTGGGTTTTTGTTTTTAATTTGTATGTTTACTCGCCCCCGATTGGCTGTAATTTGTGGGCTCGCCTCTCGCACATGTAAAACTGGGGGCAAAGAAGCAGCCTGCTTAGAAGTATGTATCTTACAGACACATGTGTATCTCATTGCGTATGTATGTAGCAAATGTATCTGCATCTGTGGCTGGCGTAAACAACTCACGACGTAAACAACACGATCTGCGCGTGGGCAATGCAATGAAACAAGAACAAAAAAAAAACTAACTGAAAGCAAAAACATTAGATATCATTTTGTAAACAACAATAGGTTCCATGTGTACGTATTATCAAGTGCAATATTTACATGCGCGTGTGCTGCGGGATGACTAACTCATATTGGATTCACATTGCGTCTAAGAAGGCAAACAAAATGGGACTCAGTTAAGTTGATTGATTAGAGATTCCTAATGTTTTATTCAAGTCCAATTGTTAAACTATCGCTAATCAGTTACGAAACTATTAAGCTCTAAATATGCCATTGTACATATTCCTTATATGTGTATAAGTATAGGTGAGACCAGAATATTAAACCGATATTGCTAACCTGTTTTCGTATATCAATGAACTGCGAATTCGTTTAAAGCAAAGATTGAAAATTGTTTTTGTTTCTGGCGCTTGTTTTCGAAGGCTTGGCAATGATTCGACAAAAAGTGGGTTCAACACACGTTTTTGTATGAATAATATCCACATAATTTGAAGTGGATCATGTTTATAACCAAGAACTTCATAATCATATTAATTCTTTAATCAAAGGCCATATCTTCATTATTTTCCAGAACTCTTATAATCTAATTTCAATGTATTTTCCATGAAATCTTACAAGTGATCGAAAAACACTTGTGAAATTTGACAAATGTTTTTACTCAGCACTAATATCGTCTCATTAATAGATTAAACAGAACAAAGATAATCTAGAACATAGGAAATGAGTAATCAGTTTTATGGGACACACATTTCATTCATCTTTTATTAGAAATACATAAGTATTTCTTTTATTTCCTAATGGTTTTGCACTCGGAAAAATATGCGAACGGTTTGTTTATTCGTCATTAGTTGGGATAAGATTGTCAAAAAAAAAAAAAAGAAATTAGCTAAACTAAACTAAATACATACATAAATAAAGAATGAGTGTACGTAGGTATATACAGAGTATTTCGCATGCCTCGCGTGTTTTGTTATCGCAGAAGTACACACACTAACACATATAGAACATGAACGTGTATACTATATATAACATACAAAATAGTGCGGCGCTCTTGTTGTTTGTTTCTAGTTTGTCGCAAGCCGCAAAACAATAAAAACAAAACATCAGCGCCCGAGGGGGAACCAGAAAAACAAATCAAGGTTATTTGAGGCGTATAAGTAGTATTCCCTTGCGTAGAAAGTATTATCATCAATCAGACTATATCATGAACGAGAATCGATGGTAAACCAGCTAGGAATATTAATCTATATACCTGATAATTATGGAATAGCACCACCATACGTAGATGAGGTTATTGCATAATACCCTACCCCTATACCTATGTAAATCGAAATTGTAAACAAAACATGATCATGACGAGCGACGCCAACGACAAATACTGCACGTAGGCAAATTATCTTACTTTGTTTTGGTTTAAATAATTAAATATTTGTTTACACAAGCATATCGCGCAAAGGAAAGGGGGAGGCGTGTCTAATTTATCTTGGGGGTGAAGTTGTAAAAAGTAGTAAGGCTATTACGTATTTTAAAGCACATAACATCCATCATTATTGTTATTTTACTGCAGCATTTTACAACACTAAATTATAGTTTAAGCTTCCATTTGAAGTAAAACCCAGATGAAGAATTGAAAACCTTCGGGCACTACGGTAAATTATTTCTTTTTAAAATGTATTGAAGTTATTCAATGCCAAAACAGAAATAAACAAACAACAACAGTCGATTTAAGAGCAACAATTAAGAGCATTTTAAAGAGTTCATTGACAACGCTCTTAAAAGCTTGCAAGCAGCGTGTTCTCGTAAGAGCGAAAAAGCTCTGCGGGTCGGCAAAAGCTTCGGCTCTGGGTGATCGCAGAACTTATAAAGTTTGCTGGCATCGCTCATTATGATTCATACTCGTGTTCCGTTGACTAGGTCAATATTTTGCCAGACCGTACGGATCATAACGGTACAAATTAATTACAAGTTTGTAGGCAGCGCCGAAAATTGATCAGCTTCATTGGGTCTTAACACGAATTTCGTTTCCAAAATTCGAACAGAGAGAGAGAGAGAGAGACGCTGATGACGTGCGACAGTGTGTGTGTGTGAACCATTTCTGGCCGTACATATCGGTCATTCACACAGTAAACAAACGTACATATCTTTAAACAAATATTATTGTGAATCATTTGATGTTTGTTAAACAAAGCATTAAAGGAAATGAATGAAGGGGGGTATTTTGAAATCGTCCAAAGAAGAGTGATAGACAAAGAACATATTACTTATAATGAAAATACTCATATCCGTTATTTCTAAAACATGCGATATTTATTAATAACATAATTTTAATTTTGTCTCCCAAATGATTTTGCAACAGTTAATTAACAGCCGTGTGCATTCCATTGCTCTGTTTTAGACAATCTCAGCAATATCAGCGTCATTTCGTTCGATATGTACAGATATTAAAGTACGTTGCTCCGGCGAAATTTACACCTCGAATGCCCTCATTGCGCATTATTTCATTTACTTTTTGTTTGAATATTTTAAGTCACATTATTCATAATCTGCTGACAGCGAACAACAAGAAACAACGTGACTGAAACAAAAAGAAAATCGCTAGCCAAAGTTGTAGTTTAACGTGTGCCAAGTGCATTGAACCGACCGAAACACCCTGTATGACGACTGTGTAAAGGTCTCTGCAATATGGAGCACAGATACATGGGCAGCCTCCAGGCACATTTGGAAACATTTTAACCGTTTCACCTCGCTGAACTTTGCGCACAGGCAGATAATTTAGGCAACAAAACAACAACAACAGCAACAACTGCAAAAGGTAACAAATTCAACGAGCTCACGAACAGAGTCAAACCAATTTGGGTCTATGGTAATGGGCACAAGATGAAAGAATATGAAATTCTGTAAAGGTCATTAGAAAAAACAAAGGGGAAACCGATTCGGCAGAGAGCAATAAACAAATGTGGAAATACCAACGTTAACGTATGGAATTTCATTTACAAAATGCATTCTAAAAATATTAAATACTGCACGCATATTGTTTACAAGAATAGAATATTGTTTATTAACAGATAGACTTCTTGTAAACAATATCATTTTAATATTTACATAAACCACTTCATGCTAATGTAAAAAGACTCCCGCAAAGATATCATTTCTAAGTATAGAAAAATGTTTATTTGGATTGATTTCTATATGTGAATTTAAAGTTGCACTCGTTGCTATATGGTAAATTGAAAGTATCGATTATCGATTTCTGGCTAACAATGCTTAGGGTAACTGCCCGTCGAGTAGTCTTTTAACTTTGCATGATTATGACCATCATGGAAGCTTATAGAGCGCAGCCGCCGTGGCAACTCTTTGTCCGACCATCATTCGCTTTGTTGTTGTTGCTCGTAGCACAATGGTGTGTTGCAGTTAATACGTAGGGGCGTGCGTACCGGTTCGTAATATGGGTTCTCTATAGAAATGTCACGCAAGCAATTTACATAAATGACGTCGCTTCCGCTTCGCCGGCAGCGAACAAGCGCAACCAACAAGAACACGACAACAACAATTGCAAGTAAAAAGTCGGAGAGAGGATGGCAAAAATTGAAAATAGAAAAAAAAAACACATCGATGAACGTCGTCAATTGTTGATTGAGAACGAGAATGAGAGAAAAAGTGTAGCGAAAAGCAATTGTCTGTGGTCTGATTGGATTGTTTGGTGCGGAAGTTAGAAAGAAACCGATGGAAAACAATTTCAAAGAGTATGAGATGATTGCATACAACTATAACGGCAAATGTTTGTTCAGTAGATAAGAAAAACAAAACTCAAACACACACACACACATACACATACACAGAAACTGAAAGAGTGTGGAAAACAACAAACCCACTAACCAACTTCACGGTTTGTTAGCAATTTAATTTGCCTACAAATGGTCTCTGGTTTTATTCATTTTCCTTCTTCTTCGTTGGGATTTCTTTATGCACCTCCACTTCCCCAAAAATACTCATAGCTCTGGGGCACGCCCTGCCAGCGAGCTGAAAATTTGTTTGTGAAAATGTTGAATTGAAATGGAAAATAGTGAGTCGCACGTGTTTGCAACATTAATAAAAGCATTAACACACTTAACGCTTCTTGGTTTCTAGATACAGGTCTGGTCCAGTCCCTAGGTAGGTGCTCCAGTAACGGAACGAAACAGTTTTCATTCATTTCACAGTCGCAAATTAGCAGATAAATGTGTTTAAATTGTGCCCTTTTGTTGAGCACATGTTTCGAGACAGTGTCAATCAATAATATGAGGGAGTCACATCCCTTGCAACTTCAACCACCCGGCAAAGTAACGAAACCTAACCTCAAAGTCTACACGATGTTCGCGAATTGCATGTCCAAAGTCTCTTGAGGTAGGAAATGGCTAAAACAGGCGAAGGGTAATAAAAGTTTTATGTGTATGATATTTATTTATGTACACACGTATGTGCAAATAGGTTTATGATGTCATATATGTGTGTGCATGTTGCCGTAGGTACTTTATAGGGGGTTGTTCCCAAAAATCGTTATATGCTCATAGAGCAATACATACATACAGAAATGCTACATATTCACTTCCGTTCGTGACATAAGCGCCGCATGGGAACGCATTAGAGATTTTCCATTGAACTTAGTAAAAAGTTAACAGTAAAAAAATAAATAAATTCGCCGCAAATTGAAACTTATTTTATTCTTATTGTCGATCCGCTTTCGCTTTCTCAAACACTTGTTTAACTGATAAATCTGCCTGCGCCATGTATTCATTTTCAAATGTCTAGTGCAAAAAAAAACTGCAATCATTTTATCGATTGACTGATTGTTTTTTTCGCCCTTGTCGCTCTCTTCTTATTATCTTCGCCACACACATACACAGTTGTTTAAATCGATGATTCTGACTAAAGGTGGGGCGCTGCAGTTGCAATGTTCTCATATTTCCAGAGTTAATAAGCATTAATAACTGAGTACAGTGGTTAGTATATTATATTACAATTGTGTGTGTGTGTGCTTTTTGTTGTTATTCGTTTTGAGGGACAAACAAAAGGCTGAAGATGTGCCACCACCACCTTTCACTTTATTTGTGTATTTGAAATTTTGTAGTCAAACCGAATGAATACATATCTATTGTCACGAGATGCTGCCGAATCTGCGGCATTTGAACAATCAATAAAGCAACAGAGACGACGGAGACGATTTTACGCAACGAAAGTAGAAATTTTTACGCACCTGTCGTTGGTGCTGATTCCAGGCTGCACTTGCCTGCACTTTGGGCACAGAAAAGCACCGTAATGAGCAAGGAAAGCGGACATACGAGACCAGGTTTTCGCTGTTGTTTTTGTTGTGGTTGTTGTTACTGCGACCGATGTTGTTGTTGTTGCTTTTCCACCGCGCACACACACATACATGCAAACATGCACACAATTTCTTTCTTTCACCCGACACTAACTAACTCGTTTTTAGCTGTGCTGCTCCACCCGTCTTTGATCGTATGTAAATCACACACAAACAACTCTTATTTAATTAACACGATTAATGTGCAAAAGAAAACAGCAATTTTGGCTACAGACGCATTAAGTATTAATTCTACTGCACTTAGCAGCTCATTTTTCACTAGTATATGACCGACCAGCACACACACACACGAAAAGTGTCGCCGTCGACCTGTCTGTTGGATGAGCACTAGAGATGTCAGTGATATTAAAAATCGGAGCATCGAGTACATTCTAATGTTGCAGCGGTTAGGCTATCGATAAGTCAACTTAAATTATCGGACTACCACACTTTTCCAGATTCGATGCCACCTGTTGATTAATGCATGGAGTATAGAAACTATCGAGTAACTTTCGATACTTGTTCGACAATGGGCGGCAGCTCAGGGAATATAAATAGAAATAACAGGTTAACTTTATGGTTTTATTTAAAAATATACATATTATTAATTGTAGTTAATGTGTACGCTGGGCATTTTTTCTCTCATTGAACAAATCAGCGAAGCGCCAAAACAAATGAATTAACAATATAGAACAAAGAAAGATAGATAGAAAAACATAAAATTGGATAAAAAATAATAATGACAAAAGAATTCTAAGCTATTCCAATGTTAAATAGAATAGATAATTAGTTTGTTGCTGTGCATGTGTGATATATGGAAAAATATGCGATAACTATGCACCGAAGGCTTAAGGTCACTGGAATAATGCGCTCATGTAATTTTTGCCGCTCTAGAGCCAACCGCAACATCGTTCTCATGGTTGGAGCAATCCACTGTTATCCCATTATCCTCAGGCAACTCATCCTCATCCTGGTCAGCATTTTCAAGTAGCTTTTGACGTTTCAAGCGGAGCTCGAAAACCTCACTAATGGCATCACGGAAACATATAAAGTTATAATCAATGACGCCCTGCCGATTGAAGTTCTCCTCACGCAGTATGCAAACAAGTGCCAAAAACTTGTTCACCTCGCGCAGATAAAGTATAGTATTGTTATTCAGTTTTATGAGACTAGAGCTGCCACTATCGAAGGCAGTTTCTTCAGAGCTACAGGCAGAGAATAGATTACTTAAGGGAACGTCATTCATATTTATTTCTAACTTACCTGTAAATACTGGACAGATCGATGACCACATCTATCATGTCACAGCACAGTTCATAGGCTTGCATATCAACAGGCGATGAATCTGTTGCAATGTAAATTTTCGATACGACATCGAAGAGAAAGGCTTTCTCAATACCAGAGTTCTGTGAAGGAAATTTGGTATATCATATTTAGTATAATTAAACATGGTGTACTGATTGCACTAACCGGTATGAATATGTTTAACAGGTTCTCTAGCGTAGGCAGTTGTGGTATGAGTTTCTGCACAACCTTCGAGAACGCTTCAAATATTGAATGATCGTAAATTGAAGTCAAGTGAAAGCTGAGATGTATTTGAACGAGGCCTGCCTCGCTGAGGTCATCCGAGGAACGTTGGTGTATATCGCGCTGCGATTCCATTTTCGAATCATCGCTTATACCATCAACCTGTGGGAAACGGAACAGGTGTTGACAGTGTTGACTTTGATAAGATTGGGTGGGGCTATTTATGTACGTACCTTGTGTATGAAGACCTCGAACTTGATGCGAGGATTTACTTTGTAGGCCTTTATGACCGTGTTCTTGAACTTGGTCAGCGCCTCGTTGTAATCATCCTTGGCATCAATAACGAAAACGAGGGCACCGCAGCCGCCAAATATCATATCCGAATCAAATGTGGGCTCTATGAAATCAATTTGTCCCGGAAAATCCCAAATTTGAAACTGTACAAAACTGGAATTGTTGATGTCATCCTTAACAATTTTGCTGGTCGACTCAAGAAAGAGTGTCTCGTTGGGTGACATTTTGTGGAAAACGACTTTCTGTATAGAACTTTTGCCCGAGCGTCGTAGCCCCATCAATAATATTCTCGGTTTTGTTTCACTGTTGTTCGAAGCATTCGGTTCCAGATCCAAGCCATCCTGATCAAAGGCTCCGTAGCCAAAGTCTTTTGGAAATGAATCCACATGGTAGTCTTCGTCTTCGTAGCTCTGTTGGGAAATAGGCAAATTTACGAGGAAATTCAGAATTATTTTGCTTTTCCATCCCAATTAGATTTCCTGATACGCAAATTAGTGATGAGAGTTTTCATGTCTTGACCATATGAAAAAATAAAACGCAATTATGCTCAAAGCTGCGGACTATAATTAATTCTTGAGTTGTTTGCAGTAAAGATGATCAAGTAATCACCCAGTTTTCATTAAACTGCCCAGCGTACTATTACTTATCAGTTTCATATTATCAAATGAATTGCTCATCTCCAAGTGCTCATGCAGGGCTTCTTTGTTTATTTACCATTATGATGTAAGTGTGTGGAAATTTGCACTACTGCAGGTTATTATTGCATGCAGTCGATTTAGCGTTTTAAAGATGCAATAAAATTCAATAAAAGTATTATTTTAATTTCGAAACTAATGGAAAACAACACAAAACTGTTTCTTATCGGATACAAGGTGTGTACACATCAGCTGCATTCAACAGCTGTTTATAAATTTCGTCCAGTGCGTACACACCTGCTGCGCAATTGATATTTGGGAATATACCAGATTGGTAATTCTTTATTGAGTTTTATTTAGAAAATGCTGCATGCATTTTTAGACAAGTTGAATATGTAACTAATTAGATTTGACAGAACTTAAATATTGGAAGGGTCTCATAAATTTGTATCGTACAAATAAAATGGTGGTATTTTTAGGTGTAACATTTTTAGCGTTTGCGGTCACACTGAATTTGTAGTGCCCACAATTTATCTCGTTTCTAAAACCTTTGCGTTTTAGTTGTTTATAAATATTATCAATTAAAATGGCATCGCGTGGCTTATTGCTCATGGGACAATGTATTCCCTGCATCAAACACAATGCCTCAAAAATACGCATACGCCGCATGGAACTGGACAAAAACCTAAACATGGTTCGTAGTTGCATTGTTGTTTTTCTACTTGGCATGGAATATCCATTAATTTTATTGTATTTTTTGCAGTACTTCAAGAAGGATACGTTTTTCTTTGCCCATGATCCGCAGAAGATATGCAAAACTGGCGACGTGGTATTAATACGCGAACTGCCCGAACGCATGACCCGCCTCATTACACACAGCGTGGAAAAAGTAGTCTATCCGCTTGGTGACATAACCGATCCCATTACCGGTAAGAAGGTCGTTGTGGGCAAATACCGTGAGGATATTGAAATGGCCAACCAACTGTTTGGCAAGTCTGAGAAGGCCTTCGACTACGACAAGGCGCCGCCACGTGGTCGCCTGGAAGGTACCAAGGACTTCACGCACGGCGAGACGTACATCAAATATCACGAGGATGGCAAAGATCAACCCTTCGCCGTTTAGCACTAATTTACCCTTTAGTATGTCCCCTCCTCCCCCTGCCCTAAGTAAGCCATTAAGTTGCAATACATTTTACTAAATATTTTATTTAAAATGTCGATAAATGTTTATGCATTTTGCAAATGTAATTGCCAAATTTGAAGTCATTCAACTGCCGCCAGCTGCAGCTGCAGACTAAGGGGGACAGTTCGGGTTCCAATTTGATTCCATTCGATCCGATCCGATCTCGATCCGTGCCATAAATTAAATTGTTAACTAATCACAATCTCTTACGATGCTAAAGTTGTACTGGAGTATAGGGTTCGCCACATGGGCGTTGTCATCGCATAGTTTTTGCTGCAAAGATGGATGGATTGAATGATGATTAGTTGGGATTAAGACAGCGGTCGCTTTTCTCAACTCACTTGTTCTAGGTCTGGGCTGGCACGTAGCATAAAGTCGCGCAAGAAGTTGCCGCGACTGGGCATGTCAAGTGCGAGGATCAGTTTGTTGTTGCCCAGTTGCTTGAGCACCTTGACCCAGCTGCTTGGTGGTGCATCCTCGTCATCGTTGAGTTGAGCACCAGCCTTGCTTTGATCCTCGTCAGTGCAAATGGACCATTGCAGAGGCTTGTTGGAGCTAAAAAAGTTGTAATTCATTAATCCCTTACTGATCTCTTGGATATTTTTTCCTGCACCTACCTGAAGTGCAGCTCCAAGCTGACGGCCTGCAGATAACGTGAGACGGGCACAACGTAGCTCACATTAAGAGAACTGCCCGAGCTGGGGCAGAATTGCTCCACATCTATGGTATAGTTGTTCTGCGCTGCCAGCACACAGCTTGTAATGCTCCAGCAGTCAAGTTGGTGCGGCACAGGCGCCGTTGCAGTCGCTAAGGGTGCTGCACCAGGCACATCGACCTTGGCGAGCAGCTCAACATGATCGGGAGATGGCAAATCCTCGGTGCCTGCGCCGGCAGGTGCATCGCTTAGCACTGTGTACTGTGTGTCCTCGTTGCCGGTGTTGTCCACTTCGGTAGAGAATTGCTTGGCTCGCGCGGCTGTGTTGTGAGAGCTCTTGCCGTGATAGACACGGGCAGCTGCTCCATTGTTGTTGTTATTATTGTTGTTGTTGCTACTACTGGTGTCATTGTTCGCCACCGGCTGGATGACCAAAATGTCAGCATCCTGCTCCTGCTCGGCTGACTGAAGTGCTTCCTCGACATGCTGATTTTGCACATTCACGTCCACATTATCCGCCGCTGCTGCAGCCGGCTGCAGCTCCTCAAAGCAGGTGGACTGCAAAGGAAAAGGGCATGGCTATTATCGCTGTGGGATCTAAAATGTTGAACATCAACACTCACCTGGCAATTGTCAGTGGCAGCTTCACCCTTATTGCACTCAGGTGGCTGTCCGAAGATTGGTGTCTTTAGGCTCTTGTTTCTGATCCAGTCAAGACTGCGTTGATTGGCCGAGCGTCGGCCCACACTGGAGTCCCTTAGTCCTGTATCCGAGTACTCGAAGCCAAACAACGCCGTGATGGGATTATCCACTGACTCAGATTCATTAGTGTTGCTCAGGTTCTGCAGATCCAAAGCGTCTGTGGAGTCTTTCTGCGCTCCGCTGCTGTTGCGCACCACAGCGGGAGGAGGCACATCCAACGCCAGTGTATGTGTGCTCTGTATCTGTGTCTGTTCCGTACTGACCTTATTGGTGGTCAGCGCCAGATTCGCCGTTGGGGGCGACACTGTCTTGTAGACATTGTAAATAGCCGCATCGCCCGCATTGAGTTTGCGTATAGTTTGTCCAGCATCGGCTGCAGCAGCGCTGTCGACAGCGGTGCTTGCAATGGTGCCCACCACGACAATATGCTCGTCAAGCTTTAGTGGCTGCTTTAGCTGTTGCTGCTGTTGTTGCTGCTGCTGCTGTTGCAACTGAGCATCGACATCTATCGAGTTGTTCTCAAAGTCCTGTGACAGTGGCAGACCCTGTGGCTTTTCCGAAGAGGTCGTTGTGGTGCCGTTGATGACTGCAGCCAGCGATTTACTCACAACGGTGGAGCGTACACTTTGCAGCAATTTCTGGGTGGGATTACCGCCTTGATTGCCACCAGGGCGCAACGCCTCCTGCGACACGGGCCACTTTGACTTGTTTTTGCTGGCGATGGTTTTGTTCGTGTTGCGGGGAGCAGTTGTCGTTATGCGGGAGCTAGGATTGAGCAGAGGTTGATTCACCTGCGGGTTACTCATGACAGCAGTCAGTTCCTCCTTCTCCAGCGCCTCATCATTGTCCCCAAATGCCCGTAACGCTGTCCCGCCACCGCCTATGCTGCCAGGGGGCCGCGAAGTGCTTGTCGCATAGATTAACTTCGGCCAGGCATATGTTTTATTCTTAAACAACGTCTGCAGATTATGTTGAAAATTCAGACGCTCCTCATCGCTAAGTCGTGTCTGCCCATCCGGGCGAAATATGCTTTGGTAGCCATCCATAGGCAGTTGCTGCTGCGGTTGCTGCTTGTTGTGCTCCACAAAGTAAAGCGTGGACACGGCGGCCAAACTAAGGGGGAGATATGTATGTATATATCATTGTAGTCTGTGCGTCGAGCTGTATTTGCACTTACCAGGCTGCCATCACAATGATCAGCAGGAATATGATTATCTGCATCATGCGATTGGAGCAGATCTCGTAGCCATCGCTGCGACTGGTCGATTGAAAGGTCCGCGGAGGCAGCAGGCAGCGAGGTTCGAGCAGATCCTTGGCACGCAGTTGCTCATTGTTGTGTTGGCTTGTCGCACGTTCCAGATGCTCGATGCGCGTCGCCAGCGACCCTGTGACCTTGCACAGCTCTTTTACTGCCCCAATGTTTTCCATTAGAATACGATCCTAGATGGGTTATAGATATAATTTTAATGTATCTATGCTTTTTTTCTGTATTGTCTGTCTGTTGTTATATGTGAGTTAAATTTCATCGTTGAATGATTCAGTTTAAAATAAAAGTCTACTCTCAACATAACGGTTGACACTCAAAATTGAATTTTGAATTTCTTTATAAATTGGGGCAACACTTGACAAGTGTGTCCATAAGCTCCGATCAATTTGTTAGTATTAAAATCGAATGTCAATATGCTGGTATCCTGTCGATAGTCAAGTTTAACAATCGATAGCATTGTGCGCCATTATGTTTTTGTTTTTTAAAAGAGAGATCATTTCTTTTACCTTATTGACCAGCAAAAAGTTCTCAATGACATTTCCATTGGGCAGTACAACGCTGCCAGCCTCTTGGACTGCATCCGGTATTACTTCACGCACTTCCTGCGCTATAACGCCCGTATCGACAATTTCCCGTGTGTCACTCTCGCGTCTCAGACCGGAATGCACGGCGAATTCCGGCTCATAGCGATATCGGACAATTCGTATCTTTTGCATATTCCTCAATTGCACCGATGTATCCAGTTCAGCTATTTCCTGTTTAGCTCGACTGTCGCTCGGCTGGACAATGTGCCCAGATACCTTGAGATTGCCATGCACAACGAGACTTTCATCCGGACGATCTGTATTAATGCCCACACGCCCAGTATGGGTAATGGACTCGGGCGTGATGCCGCGTTGCCAACAAAGATCCACATCGGATTCAAATTGTCCCGGATTCGAGGCACGCACAATGATGCGCTCACTGCCATGGCTAGCGACAGGAAAGTGACCCGACGTGGTGTGCACGTGCAGGCCGACGACAAGTTGAAAGAAACGCTGCTCCGGATTTGGGCGTCCCTTTTTGCGCATGTTGTTGTTTGTTGTCTCCGAGAAGTGCAAACGCCCCACGGTGATTTTGCTGACAATATGGCTCTGGAGATCGATACTGTCGAGAGTTGGAAATGGATGAAATGGAATGTGAGCAGTGAATTTATTTTTTGTGCAGCACTTACGGTACGGGATAGAATGGCTTCTTTGAGCGATCGGACTGGCTCTGCTCCACACGGATGGTATGGTTGGGTGCCTCAAATTTGACACCGTAGAAATGCAAGTGGAAGGATTTGATTTTCTCAAGGCCGGACGGTGTCTTCACAAATTTGGCATCTCCCTGAAGGCGCGCATGGCAGGTGACCTGAAAGTGATTCTTCTTCTGGCACACATATGCGTCATCAGAGACGCTGAAATTGAATCCCTTGTCCGCATCGACGCGATAGTAGCTGACGGACATCTCCTGTAGATTCTGATCGCACAGCTTGTGCCAATTCTCCGGTTGAAATGGACTAAAGCGTATGCACTGTGTCAGCGACGGATCACCTGCCTCACTGCCTGATCCTGATCCGGCGGCTGCATTGCTTGTCTGCCCATCCAGGCTGTTATCCGCCTGTGAATTGATGCCAGACAACGCCGGCGATACGGAGGCGGAGCAATGTGAATGCGCGGGTGTCTTGCTCAGATCGTGATCGTTGTGGCTGGCATTGCTGGCAGGCGTGATTGCAGTTGAAATCGAGTGATGTGAACTGCGCAAAGGACTCATCAACAAGCCCGTATCATGCTTAGCCAGAGGCCCAAACTCAGGACAATCCAACTGCGTGGACATCTTACGTTTACGTGACAACGAATGCACTGGCGTGGATGGTGTGGAGCTGCGGTTCAGCGACAATTGACTGGTGCCAATCACTTGAACCCGATCCCCAAGGCCTATAGATGAGGTCAGCATGCAGGTGGACATGCTGGACAGATTCTGATAGCTGCCGGAGCCATACAAGCCGTGACCATTGTGCTCGTAGTGCTGGAAAATTAGCTGCTCCTGCGGCAGCTCTTGATGCTGTTGGTGTTGCTGATGTTGATGATGCAGCGGCAGCAACTGTTGCTCGTTTAGCTGCTGTTGCTGCTGCTGACAGAGCAGGCTGTTGGCATTCATGATCAGACCGGCTTCATGTTTCACACGCACATCCTGCCCAGGCGACACAAAATCATGTCCCTGCTGCGCTGGTGGCTGTGCAGGTGTGGTGAACTCCAAGTCCGTTTGCAGCATGTTCGACAGCTGCTGCTGCTGCTGTTGTTGCTGTTGGTGATGTTGCTGCTGCTGTTGCTGGTGTTGATGCTGATGCTGCATGGCTGTCAGACCCGGATAGATAAGCTCACGTCCAGGCAACGCAGCGCCATGTGATTCACCCAGTGGACTGTAGGCGGGCTCCGAGCCCGAGTCGGGTGGACTCTCTGGCAGATGTGCCAGCGGCATGGCCATGGCACTCATACGACCCGTCAGCTGTGGGTCCAGCACATTCATTGGCGGTGTGTGTGGTGATTCCAATTTGGAGACACCGCCGGATTCCACGCCCAATCCATCGTTCTGGTTGCCGTTGTGCTGTCCATCGTCAAGTCCTCCCACGCCCGCTGCCTGCATAAACAAATCCAATGCTTCATTGTCAATGCCATCCATGAAATCTGGGCGAGCTGTTGGTGTAAAAAATGAAGAAGGAGTCAGCAGAGTATTAACAGGGTATTATTTTTAAAATGTTAAATATATATTCCTGTCTATTTCTTCTAGATGTTCAACATTTTTATAATGGCTAATTTAAAATGATTCTAAACTTAAAATATTCTTATGTACGATAATTTACTTATCTTAGAGTAAGTTATTTTTATTATATTTTAATTATGAAATATAAGTGCAGAACGAATAATGTTATGCACATATTAACAGCGAAAAATAATAAAATCACATTTTATGCAAATAGAAATAGTTAAGCAGAGCTCTTAACAGTGTTTTATGTAGATCTAGTTATATTTAGCTTAGAAGTTCTCAGAAACAAAAGATTATAAGTTTAAATACCAAGATATTGTTCCTACAAGTATATATTTAAGTTTTATCACTTCTTGCTCTCTATAAGCATTATATTTCTGAAAACTGAGCGTGATAAAATCTGTGACAATTAGACTGCACAGTCATCTCTAGGGATTTATCTGCGAACGCGTGCATCATATATTCTATTTATTTTTTGGAATTTCATTCGTTTTATAGAGTGGCGTCCATTTTTCACTTATTTGTGCGCTGACTCAACGATTGTTGTGATGCTTTTAGGGGGCGTTTACGATACTATATATATGACTATATGCATCAAGTATGTCCCATGTATGATAAGTAATATAGCAGAAAATCGTCAAGGCGGGGAAATAACTGTCTGCCACTGATAAGAGACCGCAAAATGAAGCAACGATTTTAGTGTTTTAACTGTTTGATCGATAAAGGTGACTCGGCTAAATTTTAATGCCAATTTAAGTAATTTATTCAACACACACACACAGAGAAAGAATACTATAAACACACACACAGGCACGCGCGTTTCATTAAATTACCATTTAGCGTCTTGGGGTAATCCATGTTCGGTTCTCTGTTGCTGCTGGAGCTGAATTGGCCAGGTCTAAACGAGCTGCACTAATAGCCAAGTTAGCGGCTGCTTTTGAGCCAACATTCAGTTGGGCGGTAGATGAACGATACAGATGCAGATACAGATACAGTTGCAGTTGCAGATACAGATACAGATACAGACACAGATACTTAACAATTATCTAACGCACATGTGAGCGCACATGCGGTTGATGCACTTTTCACAACTCGCTGAGCAGTGAAAATGCGCTTTTCCAATACAAACGTATTTAAAGAAAAGAAAAATATAAATAATGTTTTATCAAAAGCGCAGCAGAAGGCGCAGCTCGCGTTAGTGAACGAAAGCGAAAATGAAACCCAATTAAAAGGCAATATAAAAATGCATAAAGAAAATAAACAACTATTAGAAAAAAAAAAACCGAAACCGATCGAAATAAAATCTAACTTTGTTTTTGCAAGTGTTTTTCTTGGTCTGCACTTTCTTGTTGTCATTTCCCAATGTGTTTCTCAAATGTTTTGCATTTGACAAATGACAAAAGGGAAAACCATCGAAGAAAAAACATGTAATAAAATTGCAAAGCTGTTTTCTGGGCTCTAATCACGTTGTATTATTTTCTATATTTTATCTATTTAGGATACACAATATATATGTGTATATATAATATATATAGTATACTGTATAGTTGAACTCGCGCGCGCTCCTAACGTCAAATTCACTGTAAAATTTCTCTGCACTGCGAGCGGAGAAATTCAATCAGCGTGCAAAAATATTCCGAGTTCCCAGTTCCGATTATCGACCAAACAATCTCGGCTCCGCTTGAGGTGGGAGGGTGCGACATTATTTAGAAATGTATAAAAAAAACGCATATACTAATATATATGTATATTGAAAGATATATATACCATTGTGTGTTGTCTATTTGGCAGCCCCAAGTCGAAATTTGTTAAGCATTTCTACGACGATTGCGACGGCAATTTATTTTATTTGCCTTCTATTTCGGTAGTTCTCATTCTCTTTGTTGATGTTCTTGTTTGAGACCAGGCGAAGGACACTTTATAGGCTTTTCGATAACCTTGTCGAGGCCATTAGAATTTTGATCATGATAAACATCTGCATATCTTACATTTCTCTATTTAGCTGAGCCTATCTTTATCTTTATCTTTATTAATCAAACATTTTTCTCTATCGATCATCGTTTAATGCAAACTATAAACTGTGCCAAGTCAAGGCTTTGCTATCTGAACTTGGGGTTTCTGCCACAAATTTGAATATACCATATTATTATGCATACTATAAAATATTCTTAGATACGACTGCGTTAAAAACAAAAAAAACCCAAGCTGATTGCTGATATTAAAAGTCAGCAGCATGTGATTAAGCTCATATGAGATATACTTATATAGTACTTACAAAAGTCCGGAAATTCAAATTCCATATTCGTATCCGATGTAGTTATCCAATAAGCTCTTGCACTCCGTACTGCGCATCCTTTCCACAATGTGTCCACAGTCTACAGCATGACTTCTATATTATTCTGCTGTCGATAAAGAAGAAATAATGATATGCTATATAGACTACTACTGTCTTCAGACATTTTCTTGTTTATTGTTTCCAATTTCGGTTTGCTATTTAATATAAATAACAAAGATTTGCGGGAATAATTGCAATTTGACTAGTATTAAGAGAGAAAGAGAGAGAGAGAACTCAAAGCATCAAGCTGTTTTCAGGTTTATCGTAAAGTTTCCCGGTCTTGCTGTTGTTGTATAGCGTCATATGACGTTGTACGTTTATTCTGATTTTCCATAATTCTACGAATATGCGAATAAACACAACCAGTCGATCAGGGGGCTATTGTATATAGTTCATTATACCGTTATATGCCGCCAGTGCAGAACATGATCAGTGGCGTTTGCATATTCCACATACTTCAGTACAGTCAGTCGTCAGTCTTCAGTCCCTATCGCTATCTTTGTCTGTCTGTCTCTCTGATAGCACAATGACGTCGCAATTCTGACAAATACTTGACATAATATCTCGTTTAGCCTCTGGACCACAAGTTCGCATTGGCACGAGACGGAACAACGCAAAAATACAAACAAAAAGCGATAAACCGTTTGCTGTTTTACAAGTTTTTATAGATATCGACGCCGACTTACAGACATATATATTGATAAATATATTGCTGTACTCTTCTAAGAGTTAAGATGATTGCATTAATAAAGTGAACAGTTAATATTGAAGCTTAAAATATCACAATCCACAATAGAATCAGCTATCAAAAAGAATTTTATTATGAAAACTGAACGTGTTTTTATCTAACTTTCTGTTGATTAATCTCGGTAAGTATTAAAGCTAGAGTTATGAAATTTGCCAGTAAAGCACTTGTAACCCTCTAGCTTTATTTGCCACGCCTGTTTCCTCACTAGATGGAACATTCATTACTGGCACTCTAACAGTTTATTTCTTTCAGAAAACCGTCTCCGCTGCCCAATTAAGTATGCAATAGAAAACAAACGTTCTTTTCTTGATTTTGGAAGATCCGTGTTCGAGTGTTTCTTTCGTTATTTATTTTGCTTTTAATTGCGTTTTAATTATGTTCGCTCTCGTTATTGTCTTTCTGTCTGTTTATGCTTCTTTATCTTTTGCGTTCTGTTTTCAGTTTCAAGCATTTTTTAAATGCGCAACAAATTTAGGTTGGACTTGCTAAGCTCAGTTGGGTCTTCTGGGAGGTTTATATTGGGTAAATCGTGGCATTTCTCGGGATCGTATGACATACTACATAAATACAGATCTTTTGTAAATAGAATGCAGTATTATAGATGGAGAGAGAGCAAGAGAAAGGGAGCAATATGTATTCAAGCACGCTCAGAACCGGGCTATCGTCTTCAACATTGTTGCTGCTCTCCCGCTCTTCTTATTGTTGTTGTTGTTGCTTTTATTGTTGTTGTCGCATTCATTGACGTCGCTGCTGTGTTTGTCGTGCTGTCGCAATGATTTTGATTAAATTAACGCTTCGACTGCGACGGCTGCGAGAAATGGATACATTTGCGAACTTTTGCTTATCCATACAACAACAGCAACAACAACAATGCCTCATATTAAAATAACTCAAGTGATTTGATTTAGTTTGACGCAAACAGAACTTCAGCAATTTGCCAAAAAAGAGGCCCCACTAGAGAGAGACAGAAATAAATATCGTGTTTTGGTTTGTTTTTGTTTTAGCTTCTCTTTTTTTCGTTTCTTTCGCGCCACTTGAAGATCTGTAGATACTTATAAAGTCTGCGTCTATTGACTGACGGTAGCGCTAGCCGGAAGTTAAAGCCGAAATGCTGATGCGAAGCGATGTTGTTTGTTTTTCTTGCAGGGCGCACGCATCCTTGAGAGCGTTTTGTGGCCCTCTGCGTGAAGTTTTTGAGTTGCTCACACCTCCCAAAATCGAATTTGATTAGCATTTTAATAAAACAACAACAGCAGCAGCAGCCGAGGCAACTGAAGCGTTCACTTTACCGGTCAAAGCTTCTAAAATTGAGTTATAAATACGTAAAAAATTCAATTTGAATAAATACGCTACACACACACACACACATTAAAACTTGTACTCAGACTTGTGCTAATTGCCGTCAGCATGTGATTTTGGACAACATTTCAATTACACGCGGACTAGCCAAAAAAAAAGGCCAAAAATGGCCAAAAAAGAGAAGAGCACAGATTTAGCCAGACACTCCGATATGGTTGAATGCATGATTTCAGTTTGGTCGAGTGCAAATAGACTCAGTGCCAGCTTGGATTTTCGAAATCCGAATAGAGACACTCCACTCCAATCCACGGACGTGTGGACGCACTGTCGATAAGGCGTCAGCACGCCCCGAACTCAAAAACAACTTACTAATCAATGTAATTAGCGCGTGGGCTCTAAAGACTCAATCAAATACGTGTTCAATCACACAGACACACACAAAGGGACACAGTCACAGACAAACAAACGTAACACCCTTCAACAGTCTCCACCTCCCACCAGCAACTAAACGAACTGAAGATCTGTACGAACAGTATGATATCAAAAAGGTTAAACCAAAAATTGGCTAGTTTTATCTTCTAGCTGTAACATATTTCCAGCTAAAAATGTGTGTATGTATTATCCATATAAATATAGTATGATTCATCTCAATGGAACTGGAATCTGTCGCGAATTTCAAACATTGAATTGCAATTAACATAGTTTCGTTAAGTAGATGAAAGTGTACGGAAGACACGTTTTGGACAGCGGGAAAGTCAAGAAACTCCGCCAAAATATCTATCGTATAATGCTCAAAATTTCTGTTGAAATTCAACGCATAATTCTGAAATCGTTTGTGCGTAAATTTGAAACGAACTTTGAAACTGAACTGAGGATAGTATTATACACATATCTATACATTATATTAACGCTTATATAATTATCATAATGGAATTATAAACAATTAGCATTAAATGTGCATCTGTTTGGGGCGTGGAATATTCCACTTGCTTGGACCAATTCGAAAAGTAGAAGCCAAAACGGATCTGGGAGAAATGAAAAGAAACTATGCACAGATTTGCGGCACACTCTCGGCACGGGTCGCTTTAACCCACTACCGAGTGCCAATCCCCTCCCCCTCGACGCCTATGCCCGCTAAACTGCTTTTATTTATAAACCAATGTGTTTTTTTTTGCTTCTTTCCTTTTTTTATCTGCTGTTTTTACAAATTATTTCTGCTGCTGCTGCTGCTGTTGCTGTTGGTGCTGTGACGGCGACTTTGAAACTCAACCAACCGGTTGAATTTTATGTCTTTTGCCGATATTCATTGCTTTTGTTGTGCTCGTAGAGAAGCAACTGTTGTTGCTGCCGCTGTCATTTTGTTAGTCTTATTTTGGGCTATTGGGGATGGTAGACGCGATGTGAAGCGCTTGGCACAGGTTGAGACGAGCGATGAAGCGTTAAGCGCAAATAAGAAGAAACCGACGATGGCAACAACAACAGCAAACGAGGCACGTCAAGTGAGCTGGCCGAGATCTTGGCTCCGATTTGAACTTGCTAACCGTCTCCGGTTTGACGATGGTGAACGGAGTGGAACGGCATGATGGGCGAGGGGGTTACCCAGCATAAATTAGGCACATCGTGGTGCAGGTGGGCGGGCACTTGGCGCGCCAATCTCAGCGAGAAGACTCTGAAGACGATTCGCCGCCAGACGATCAACAACAGCAACAACAGCAAAGCAAAGCAAACGCAAATTTGTTTTGCATTCTTTTACAGTGTTTTGTTTTTGTTGCTGAATAATGAAAGGTAAACGTTGTCGGAACGTGTTGCTGCACTAGTGTTGGTGAATTCATCTATTAATCCCGCTCTCAGTGTCGCGCGCGCTCTCTTTCTCTGTCACTCTCTCAATTTGACGTTGCAGATGCTGCGCGTGTTTTTGTGATTTTTGGTGGGAGTTTCTCATTGTTTTGGCTCTTGATTATTTGCACATTTTTCAACAGGTATATATACAATACATACGTGTGTGTGTGTAAGTGTATGTGTCTGTCTGTTCGAAGATTGTCACACAAAACCTGCACACGCACACACACGCACAGAGTGCGTTCGCTTTTGCCTTTACTTTTGCTTTTACTTTTGCCTTTGCTTTGCGCACTTGCTGCCACAGATTTGCGACGGCTTTTCTTAATTCGCTACAATTTCCCAGTTTTCCAGCCCACACACACACGCACACACAATGCACCGTTTCATTTAGTTGCTTTCTCTGTTGTGTTGCACTTGTTGTTGTTGTTTCTCTGTTTCATGTTTGCAAAAATTAATATTGCATTTAAATTTGTCACTCGCACACACACATACATGCTCACGCACACGCACATGGAGACACTTACACAAATTTCCGTTAGTTAGACGTTAGTGTGTTTAACTGTAATTGTTTACGTTTATTTGATCGCTTTGTATTTCACGCTTCGTATACGCGATATGATGTACGTATGTTTGTATGCGTTTAACTACGGTTCGCTTATTTTGTTGATTTATTTCAGTTGTAGTTTTTTTTTCTATTGTTGTTGTATTGTTGTGCGGCCCGCAGCGCGATAACTAAATCTGTTAGAGTGTGGACAGCAACTAAGCGATCATGCGCTCCGTTCGCTGCCTCTCCATCTCTGCTTAATGAAGCTTAGCTTCGGGCGCGGAGTTGCCACTACGCTCGCCGAACGATGCGCTCGTCTGGCAACGACGACAAGCCGAACTCACAAGCCAGAGAGAGTGGGCGAGAGAGACAAAGTGAGAGAACCACTCTGACAGATAAGAACTAGAAAGAGAGGCTTTGGGATGCCGAAGATTTTTTACTCTTGCATTAGAACCTAATAACATTGGTCATGTAGTCGTTAACAGAAATGTTAATGTATATTAACATCTTTATTTCTAAACAGCTGTTTCTATGAAAACTTTAGAAATAGTTGTCCGGATTAATGAAATAAAAAAGTATACGTCGATTAATATTTAACTTTGATTGACACTGATGCTAAGTCAGAAGATATATACTTTGTTAGATCGGATATGTGTTCTTAGGTAAGTTACAAGTTTTTGGCATAAATGAATACACCCTTTGCCAGGGTATAAAAATACAAAGTAAATTTTAACTAGCAGCGGCAACAATGGGCTTAAGCTAAGCCCCGCACGCTTACTTAGTACACGACGTCGACCGAGACAGCGACAGCGACACGACTCTCACGCAATTAGTGGATGAAGCCGAGCCGAGCGCTGACACAAATCCGGCTTCGGCTGCGACTGCGGCTTGTGGCGAGAATTCTCACCATATCTGCGCTCTCCTCTCTTGCGCCTCGTGTAATAACGATATGCCCTGCGGGTTAACCCATCACGGTTCGCACAGTTCCAACTTTAAATCACTTAATGGAGCCGCTGTTTGTTTACAAGAAAGGGATCTACACACGCTCTGCCCCAGCTACGAGTATATTGTGTGTGAGTGTGTGTGTGCATTTTAGGCAGAAGCTTTCTCTGATTGAATTAATACGCTGATTTATGTAAATTACACTAATTCATATTACTCAATTTGCTATTTAATATTCATTGCCTGTCGACTGTCGGGCGACGTTCGTGTTCTCGTTCTCATTCTGGTTCTTTGCCTATTTGCAATGGTTTTCAGTTACTTCTGGCGAGAACTTGATATTCATTGTAATTCAGCATGATTATTGGGAAAATAGTTTTGGTTTATGTGTACCATGCTATTTATGCTGAATGCAATATAAATCTTTATTAAAATGAACACAAAACAAACGATATCGAAAGCATTTAACCTTCAATTTGTACATGCTTCACGTTTATTTGTATTTAACAATGTTTAAAACCATTTTGAAGTTTGAGCTAAATAAAGTACGTTTATTGTTTAACAATTCCCGTTCTAATTTAAGTTGTACACCTTGCCAAGCTTATCCAATAAGCCTTGATTGCTTTTCGGAAACTCCTTGATGGCATTCATTACACTTGCAATCACTGAAATTAAATACAATTACAATCATTAGTATTATCAGAAGAGTCTAGACGATTTAAGGACTTACTTTTCTTCTCTGTCTGCGACATCAACATGGACAGAATGGTAAACTCATCGTTTTTGCTAATCTCAAGTAGAACTGCTGCTGTGGTTGGCTCCTTGTTGGGCACATAGAAATCCTGCAGAGTGCGCAGCAGATCTGTAAATGTATCCGAATCGAAACCGGCCCCAAGTATTTTGCATAGATTTGGTATTTTAATGGATTTTAAGTAATGATATTTCTGGCTTGGCGACAACTCCTTCCATGTCATATAGAATTGGGCTGTGCCTTCTGGTGCTGCTGGAACACGCTGCAAGAATAAGAATAAAATTAAAAACTATTCTTTGCTGTTCAAGGTTGGTACAAACCTCCGGTTTAAGATCAGGCTCGGCTGCAGTGACCGGTTTAACAGTTTCTATTGTCTTCTTTTCTTCAACAGCGACAATCTTCTCAGAGACCTTTGGCTTGGGGTTCTCTAGTGGCACAGGCTTGACCTTTTGTTTAGAGTATTTTTGAGGTTCATTCTTATTTTGCGGTTTTACGGTTTCCTGAGTTGTCACAGCTTTGACGGTTTTCTCTACTTCTGACTTCTTGTTTTTATCTATGCCTTTCAATTTTTTGTCATCTTGTGTTTGAGGTTCTAGAGGTTTTTGTGGTGACTTAATACTACTTCCGCCAATGTCGACTTGTACGGGCTTTGACGGTTTAACATTCTGTTCTCCGACATTTGAGCTGATTTCTTTAATTAAGGAACTTTTCTTAGGCAATTCATCTTTTTTAACCTCCTCTTTCTTAGGCAATTTATCTCTTTTAACCTCCTCAAAGTGACCGCAATTACTGTTAAAGATTTTGTCGATCTCATCATCGGTAATACGTAATTTTGGCTCGTCTTGGTTGGGTCGGGGCGAAACAATGTCTACAACAGGCACACGCCGCATAGGCTGCTTGGAACGCCTATAAGCTGGTTTATCGAATGGTAGAATGTCAATAAAATCGTCGCGAGCGGGACTGAAGTTGGGGCCACTTTTAGAAGCTGAAATCAGAATTAGTTAGACAACGCAAGATCGAATTGATTGAATGCTTTGTTCCATACCATTCTTTCGCAAGCGATCGTTAATACGCTGCAAACTACGTTTGGCTTCTATGTTCTTGGGCTCTATGGCCAGCACAGTGGTACAATCCTTGAGAGCTTCCATATTATTTCCCAGCGATTCATTTGCCTGCATGCGTCGATAGTAGGCCTTCACACACAGTTTGTCCAGAGCAATGGCAGCCTCACAGTCCTCCACGCAGCTGTCATAACTATGGGGCACGTGTTAGCACTTTATAATAGCTTATTGGGATTCAACATACCGTTCCAGTTTAAGATAACACAATGCTCTATTAATAAAGTAAACGGAGTCATTGGGATAAACCCCTATAGCCTCGGTGTATGCTTCGATGGCCCTGTCATAGTCCGCCTGTTTTACATAAGTATTGCCACGATCCTTAATGTCATTGGCCTTCTTGTGCTGTTGTGCCAATGCATCTACGGGCAAGTCTTGCTTCTCAGTGGGCGTGCTTGCTGCTGAGCTGCTGGGGCTGTCTGTGGCACGTTTTTGTTCCTTACTGTTTGTTGGTGATGATTTCTTTACGTGACTACGTATGGGTGGATTCTAAATCATGTAAATCAAATATTGTTTAGGTGTTTTAACTATTGCAAAGAATGCGTTACTCACGTCGGTGTTGATGGTTGGAGCGGGCGCATTTTTCAATGCTTCCTCCTTGCTTTTGATTTCTTTTTCCCAGGAGTACAAATCCTTCACAGAATTTTGATATTCTTGTGCGTTTCTACGCACTTGAAGTTGCAGTTCAATTGCTTTATTTTCACTCATTTTTAAAGATTTGTATTATTGTTATTTATTATAGAGCGCTATTTTTTGGTTGTCATGACAGCGGTATCGAACAGCAACATCGATTGCCGTACGTATATCGATAAGGTAATAAATGACAGCACTCAATAGTATCGCAATTGGCAAAACGATAGGATCAGCTGTTAGCAACAGCGTTTCACAACACTTTAGCTTTACAGACGACAGGCCCAAATGGAGTAAATATTGTTTGTTTATTTTTGTAAATTAATAATTTTTTGCATATAAATAAGTCAAAATTACAGTAAATTTTAATATGATAAGGATTCCAAACATATTTGTAGCCGTTGAGGCGGCCGGCAGACGTAAGTATGTAGCGGCTGTGGTCTTTCTGTTACATAAAATAACGAACTATTTACGTTTAATACGCAGTTTTGGCCACAGTGCTTATCTAAATTCAAAAAAAGGAAACACACTACGAAGTTCTCAACTTAAACAACGACTGTAGTAAACAGGACATACGCAACGCTTTTGTTAAGCTCTCGAAACAGGTGCAACATGTGGTTTCCCTTCAATTGGCAATTAATAACTCGGATTTTTTTAACCCAAACAGTATCATCCTGATGTAACGAACGGCGCCGTAAATGTTGATAGAACAGCTCGTTTTTTGAAAATAACCGAAGCATATCAGACACTGGTCAAGCCATCCACGCGCAGAGAATACGACGACAGCTTACTATGGAACCCCCCGCCAGGTACTCGGGAAACCATTCAACCGTGGGAAGTCAAACCTACATATAATCCCAATCCTGGTCCTTACTATGGTATAAGAGGTCTAAATCGTGTCTCTAACACGAAGATTGCGTTATTTTTGATGGCACTCGGTATTATCGGTGCAATTTTTGGATTTAGCTCAGTCAAGTAAGTTTTCAATGAAAATCTTTGTTACATAAGTGCCGGTTGTAGATGTGGCCCATTGCAGGCATTCGTTTCAGTCGAGCCGTCAAGCAGCAGATGAAATCTCAGCTGAAGCTCATTCACACCATGCCGCCGTTGTTGCCGATGCAAAGAAATATGGAAACGAGGAACAAATGCGACGCATGGTGGATCGTCTGGCGCGAGATCCGTTGGCCAAAGTTGCAGCCAAGTAATTGATGTTGTATACTTAAACTTCAAGTAGACAGTTATTGTTATATATAAACGGACCGAAAGCCTCAACAACAGTGCACTCATAGCTATAATTCTAATAACTGTTTGTAATCAAGTCTGCATCGCTGTTTCCTATTCCAACAAGATTCAAGTTATACAAAGAACTTACGAATGGATTCGAAGGTTCCAAACAACAAACTTTTTTGAAGGTATTCTATTTAAAAAAACCTTATGATTGGAAAAAACAGAAAAAAACATAACTCATTGTGGGAGTAATCTGATAATACTTGTATAGATTGTATAAATGCACAATAAACATTTGATACCTTTATAAAACTCGTTTGACTTACTCGCAATAATACGAAAATATTCAAATTAACTTTAAGAATTTGTTTGGCTTTATTTGTATCAATATTTGTAGCATTCTTTGAGCATCTAAATTAACACTGCGACGAGCGATTAAATTACATAAATACATATTATTTATTTAAGTTGTACTTGTTTCCTTTTTTGTTTTTAACTCATTTTAATTGAAAGCACATAACGAATGAAATGAAATGATTTAAACGATTCAAGGATCGGAAATGGTTTTTTTTTTGGAACCCGCCACCGAGAACTACAAACTAAAAATCACATATTCTCTATAAAATGCTTTAATAACTAAAGTTAATGTAATTACTCCTTTCGCTTGGGATTACCGAATTCCTTGATAAGAATGGTAACGCCAACATGGGGTAACTCGGGTTTAAAGACAACTACACCGTCCTGCTTGTAGTCATCGTATTTCAGTTCGTAAACTCGGTGGAAACCCGTCTTCTCCATGACACGGGCCGAAAAGTAACTGGTGCAGATAACATGATAAACGGAGATATTGTTCTCACGTATAAAATCAAAGACGGCTTCTGTGAGTCGCCCCGCAATACCCAAGCCGCGATAGTTGGTATTCACAGAGAGAATTTTGCCATCAAGTATAAGGTCCTCGTTGGGATACTGCTCAAAGACGTCGAATTTCTCGGTGACATAGTCCATGATGCCCAGAATCTTTTGGAATTTTAAGTGTTTGCAGTTTGTTGCCGCTTTTTCGGGTGCAGGGTTAGATGTGATATCCTGTATTAAACGATATAATACATGAGGTTAAATCACATTACCATTTTTATATATTAGTCTTTTAACTTTACCGATCGCCGCAGAAGTCCATTGATGTAAACGCCAATGATCTCTCCGTTCTCGTGGACGGCCTTGAACGAGCACTTGTCCTTGATCGATTTTGTTGAATACTCTTCCAGTTCTTTGCACTCGCCGAGATTGAGAAATGTATTCAGTGGTTCGTCCTATAAGATCCAAAAATAATGATGCTATTTATTATACATACTATGTGTGAAATGCAAAACAGGCTCCACCAGACTCATCGCTCAGCCTAACTTGTTTTTGTCATTCCGGTAGCCGCGCAAATGGAACAGGTTCTTGAACTAACTTTAACATTAACATTGATATGCTTCGCTATACTTATAACAAATGATAGTACGTGCATTATACGACAGTCAGACTGAATTAGGAGAAATATGAACAAATTGTTAATGCAATTACGCGACACACGATTATAGATCTACGGATAAGAGTTAAATGATTTATGCACGCATGCGCGCATTCGTTATCTGCTCTGATCGGCATTATTCATAATTTATTGCATCGCGAACAAAACGGAACCGGGGGAGAGCTAATACAATTACAATGAAATATTATATACTCTATCTCTATGAAGGGGCGCGGTGGCGCATAATTTGCATTTTCGATTATAAACTCGAGACACAATGAGAACCTGCCGTGAGTTGTCTGAGTACCAGATTAGCAGCGTCAGCAGTTCAAGTTACATTCGAACTATATTGAAAAAAAGTCGTTCGAACTGGTTCCATGCGCTCCACTTTAAGAAAAGGCATCATATAGGGACTTCCCGATGAATCATCGGCACAAGGACAAAGTTCACTCCACTTTACAGAGTGTGAGAAATACGCATTAAGAGAGATTTAATATATGCTTAATTAATATGCGAGTTTCGAGTTTTGGTCGAGTATAATAAAGTCGATCTTGCGACAACAATACCGTATACTAGTATAGCACGTGCCTTTCTAATTTGTATGCGGTTTTTTCCAATAAGATTAGATTACCAGATTTGTGTTTTATTAACCCTATTTGAATATGTGCGATTTCCCAGATAATAATTGGGTAATTATTCGTACTCGTACATACCTTGAAGAAGAAGGTCTTCAACATCGCTAGAACTTCATCGGCATCCTCAGGCTTAATCAGCTCAATGGTATAGGGGTATTCCTTATCGGCGCTGGACGATGGGGTCGACATATTGAGTTTTTCCAATTTGTGCGTCAAACGGGAGAGCGGATATAAATCGTTCAACTGGGGAGAGTACACGTAAAGCGAACAAATCGTTAAATCAACTAGTTCTATTATAAAGATCAAGCGACCGACATACATAAATTATGGGGGGTTGTATATATGTATATATATATGTGTGTATATATGTGTTTGTATTTGTTTGTTATGGTTATTTATTACTCTTAGATGAAAGCCAGACATTTTAATTTGAAGCACATGTGAAACGACGCGACGACGACGACGACAACAACGCTTTCCACTTGCATTTCCACGCCCCGTTAGCCCATTTCCCCATTTCGCCCAGTCCCAGTCCCATTCCCAGCCCCATTCCCATTCGCATTTTCATGGCCAGCGGCAAGCAGTATTTAAATTTGTTTTTCATGTACAATTTTGACAGTTCACATAAATTATGGTTCCCCCCATAATACGTACACATGTGCGCGTTCATAGGTACCCAAACTAAGGAAATGTACCCGGTAAAATATTGATTTAATGAATATTTTCTTATACTATATGCAGTGAAATTGGAAAAATGTTACACTTTAATGGGACACATTAAATCAAAGTGAATTATTAGTTTCGTGTTCAGAACCAAAGGTTGTTTTGAGTGTAGAATCAGCGAATTGCACACTCGTATACGCCTTGGGAAAACGGAACACTATACTCATTAAAGAAACCTTTGGAAGTGCTGGGCGTTATTATAAATTATAATATACGATCTATATTGAAAGCGCTCCAACATAAATTAGATTAATTTGAGTTTTTATCTTATAAAGCTGACCGTATTGGAATATTTTAAAAATGAATTCTATTTAAATTATCCCAAACTTATCTGGACATAACTCTTAAAAGGCTCTCCTTATGTTTCTTCCTTTGCTGTAGAGTGTTGCATTGGAATACCACAATATTATGATTTATTATTATTTATTAAGAGCAGATGTTTAGATTTTTTACCATACTCCCTCATATGCTGTATTGGATTGGAATTCCACAAGATCGCAAATATTTCGCATATTTTGCGAAAAATTTGTATTTTATTGCATTTTGAGTGCGTATTCCAAGTGGATTTCAAAGAAACAGGCCCCCAATATTTATATGCTAAGTAACGTACGATAATGTTTACACTATCGTAACTCTTTGCGTTGGCCGCATCGTATCTATTATTGGCGCACTCAGTATTTATAGAGACCCTGCTCTATCCGCTTCTCCCCGCTTTCCCCATCTTCCCAAGTGCACGACTTTGGCACTGAATACGGCAAATGGAACCCACGCAAACGGACATTGTTTACGAGTGCATACGGGTCTCGGGGTCGATCAACTATTTTATGTGTGTGCGTACGGCTATAGTAATCGACTATATCTATGTGGATGATCATGTCACACTTACCGCACATCTCGAGTCAAGGATGTGGCGTTTGTTCTGTAGTGGCAGCGACTGCTCGTGTCTGTTTTGTACCTCCATTTTTAACCGAGTTTGGGGAAAATGCCGCAAAAAAAGAAACACACAAAAAAATAAAACAAAGAGAAATTCTTTGCTTTTGGCGCGCGCGTCTCTGACGGTTTCTGTTTATATATCTTCTATTTATTTATGCTGTTGCTTTTGTTATTAACGTTGCTTGGTTTATCTCATTATTTTCGCCTCGAGTTCTATCTTTGATTTCGCGCACAAAAGTAAACAGCAAACACAACTTTGACAGTTACAAATAATGCTAATTAATTTTGCAATTCACACACACACACGAGCACGCACACACGGGAACGAGTGAATGGTTATTTATCAAATGCTAATGTTGTTTATTAAGCAGGTCCTGGTGGGAATTGTATTAAATTCGAGTTCAGCTTGGCCCTCGACCTTAGTTCGGTTTAGCTTCCCCTGTGCAAACAGAATGAATGGCAAGCATCGCCGTTGTTTGCACTTTATATAGGTATCGGATGTGGGGTATTTTATTGGGCTGAACCTGAGAACCCGAAATGAACGAGCGAGGCAGCGACAGCAAGACAGACAGAGAGAGAGCGAGAGACAACGACGATTGCGGCACTAAGGTGGCTGGATATGGTTCCGTTATTGCCTGCTGCCGATCGCAACTGAGCGCAAGCACGAAAACAAAACAAAAGCTAAAGCTCTACGCGGACATCGGTAGCAGCAGCAGCGACGCCGGCGTCAGCAGCGATTTTATACCCGCTACCTATAGGGCAGAAGGGTATTATAAATTTGTGGAGGCGTGAAAGACAAAGTATTTATGTATAGCCTTTATCAACACTGACAGGCGCCTTTAGACAACCATGTCCATTTATTTATCAGTTTGTCTGTCTGTATAAGTGAGAAGAGAGAGATTTCTGAGAGAGATAGGGAGATCTCTGAGATATAGATCCTGAAACCTAAATAATAATTAATTTAGGCAATGTACGATAAATTTATATGCTAAATACATGTACATATGTATAAAAAACTGATTTAGTGAGACGTGTAGCGGGTATATCACAGTCGACCACATTCGACTGTAGCCTTCATGATTGTTTTGTTTGAGCATGAGGCGCTCTCGCACAGCTGTGTGCGAGAGTGTGTGTGTGTTGGCAGAGACAACAAGAGCAAGATTTGCATTTGGATAAGTTCCACACGAGTGGATTAGGCAAATCATATGTAGGAGTGTGTGAGTGAGAAAAGAAAGCTCGCTCAGTAGCTGCTGCTCTTCTGTTTGTTGAGAACGGCTGAGACACAGGCGTAGACGACGCAGGCAGCGCAGCCGACAGCGACCGAGCTGGACGTCGTGACAAGTTGTGAATGGCTTCAGCCGCCGCTTTCCGGTGCCGCGTGGGATGTTGAATTCCCGACAACTTCCGTTCGAGCGACAATGGAGTTCAGGCAAAGAGTAGCTGATAATTAAGCAAAATACATATCGCTATCGATTAGTGTTGGCTAGCGATCTGTGAAGGCTCACGGACACGTAAGAAATGGAGTGGTAAGTCGATAAATGCGAAATTTGATTTATACTCCACTATTAAGCAAATGTGTATCGATAGCTAGTAAACGATCTGTCAAGGCTCACGGACACGTTAAGTGTCACCACACCTGCTGAGTCGATTTATATTCCTATCGCACAACTGCATTGACTGATTAATGTGACCGTGGTATGCCAAGTATGCTGCTCAGAGCTGCATTATGCAAAGAGACCCTACCGCAAAACACAGATGAATCTAGATCTGCTTCTCTGCGCTTTGTCATGCCCGAGACGCTGCATTAATATCAATGAAATTGGCGACAATGGCTCGCGGTGGCAGCGTTAAGGGCTGCGGGGGGTATTCGGACAGGCACTCCAGACAGTTCTCGAGACGAAGGTGGAGACGGAGGTCAGTCGGGGTTTTGTTTGCATTCGGCGCGTATCTTTCCGTTTGTTTTCTTTTCGTTTCGTACATTTTGTTTTCATTTTGTATTAATTTTTTGCTAGCTTTGTTTTCGTTTTCAGATTTTGTTTACTTTGCCGGGCGGGCGTGCGCGCGGCTTTAAATTATTTATAAATTCCGATATTATTAAGTTATTTCGTTCAGTTTGTCTTATTTTTTGTCGTTTTTTTTTTAATTCTCTTGGTTTATTGACTTTTCACCGTGTTGACAACAAGTTTAATTATTTTGTTTATGGATTTGTTGGGCCGTTACCGCGCTATTTTACTACAAATTATTATTATGGGCACGTGATGGAAAGTTTTCGATGCGATACCATCGCAGAGTAGATAATACATACGGTAGTATATGGAAATGCTGACATTGGCTTAGTCACAGTGGAAAATACACAATAATTCTTGGCTAATTTGCGGTTAACTGAGCTCGCCTGAACCTGTTTTTATGTTCTTTTTCGAGCGAGCTAATTTTAACCAAACTGACATTCCGTACTGTTTAAGTTTGGGGCCAAGCCTTCGCTTTGTTACATTTCAGTGTTTGTTCAAACACGGTCAGCTATCCCCTTTGTTGCCAGCTGCAGGTGTTGAGTGCGTTTAATTGTTATTAACATTCATCATGCGTTTTTTGTCAGCCAACGTGCAGCTTTTTCGGCACGTCATTGTGGTCGAAAACAAATAAAAAGCCACATTATCAGCTTATTAATTTATGTCCGGCAACTATAGAAGCTAGGTAGACAAAATTTGACTAGCAGCTATTTGAATACTCTACATAGGTTATTTAAAACCACAAAAAAACATAGGTTATTTAGTATATGTAAATATGATTATACTATAAAATTCATTTTAGGTCTGATGCATTAAATAATCAAACTTACTCAACACTTTCCTGCCTAACCCTTCTCAGAGTACTAAATACTTCAACGCGGTCGACATGGCGTATACTTGCTGTAGGTAACGCTCTGCTGCTTGAGGCAAATGAATACCAAATTATGAATTTGTTTGCAAATCAAAATGTTCTATAATAGGCAAATTTACTTATTAAAATTCAGCAGTTTCCCGCCATAATAACAGCAGATTCCCGCCATCAATCATTGTGCAAAATGTTGATCAATTTTATGCATGCATTTTCCAATCGAAAATGCAAATTTCAAATTCGGTTTACATTGTCGACGGAAATGTCATGCAAATTTTCCCATTTCCAATGTGCAATTTCCATATCGTGTGACTAAATCGAACTCTAACTACGACTCCTATTCTAACTCCCACTCCCGATGTAGCGTGGCAATAAAATCGTCTCGTCTATTTGGCCAAAATTGACGACAGGTCGGCGCTTAATGCGCTCGTCCGTCCGCCTACTGTCATTATAAACCGACTAATTGACAATTTACATGTGTTCTACCCCGTGGGGCACCCCAGTGGAATCAGAGGTGTGGAGGGGGAGGGGGTACTGGGGCTGTTGGCACCTACAACGACGCGCGATTTGCAATTTAGTTTACTTAGCTATTCATAAATCAGCTCGCACACGTATTCGCGCTCATGTTGTTGTTATTTTTGTTGATTTGCTCGTTGTTGTTGTTGTTTTTGCTGTTCGTTTAGTTTTCTCTTGCGTTCTTCTTTGCGTTCATTCGCGCCACACTGCGCTGTTTACCTGCATGAATGATATTATAGTGCGACGTTTAATGATTTTTAATGATCCGTCAACACGTTGTTCTTGTTGTTATTGTTGTTGTTGTTGCTGTTGTAGTTGTATTTCTTGTTGTTGCAATTGTTGCTGTTTGCATATCGATAATTATAAAGACATTAACGCCGTTTAAGTGCGCACAGCGAGATCATTTGCCTGCCCAAGCATCGCATGCAAATCGTTGATGGAAATGGAAACGATTAAGAGATCGCCGACTTGAGGAGCCTCGATAGTGTCTCTTCTACTGCAACGCTTTGTGGGGTCGCTGTCTGTTAATAGATGCATGTACACATACATATGTATACATGTTTATAGGTGATGATTTATCATTTAAGAGGGGGGTAGGAGTAGGAGGGTATTGAGTATTTCCTGTTCATAAGTCAGCGAATGAATATGGGATTGTTGTGAAGTTTTTCAAAACGGAAAGTGAACTTTTTATATATGGGAAGTTAAGATCATTTTCGAGTGGATTATAGTATGCATATAGAATAAATACGACTTTTTATAACCACAGAAGCCAGGAAAACTATATGAGGGGTTTCTGCTCCGGGTAATAAATCATTTTTCAAATAATCCGGTATATAAATATAGAGTACATTTGAAAGTAATTCCTGTTCATAACTCAATGGATTCTGTTGTAAATTTTATTAGAAAGAACTTTAAGCCTATATTTTATATGCATATGTAAATTGAATAAAAAGTTGATACAAAAATGATTTATTGATTAAGTTATCAACCAGTAAATCAAGATAAATACATATTATATCTTCAATCTACATATGCAAATGAGTAGAAAACAGCAGCTGGCAGCCTAAGAACTCTAATTAAATGGAGGGTTTGCCCCGATCTGCACTATTTTGCATAATTAACATGCACGTGCATGCAGCGCAATTTAATAGCTCTAATTGACGAAATGCTTAAACGATTCAAGGTCATGTTTGGTTCAGAATTAATCTATTACTAAACACTCAGCTGGCGCAAACTAATATTAATTGACTAACCATATATTATTGATATATAATACTATATCAAACAATGCACGGCCTGTGCTGGCACTGTAGATATTTGCATATTCGATTGCAACAACAAAAACACTAATAATAGAAAGAGAATATTTAAAATTGTAATGGGGAAATGAGACACGAGTTGGGATTATTTATGACTTTGCCGGTTTTATAGCTTGTAATTTCAGAGAGGAATAAAAAACAGCGAACTTAAATACACTAACAAAAATTAGTGAAATTGATTCAGAAATTCTAATTTTCTGTAGAGTTCTCCATCTGCTTGCGTGCCTACAATTTTGATAGAGCTAATTAAATGCGTTGGTTCTGGCTGGTTTAACTTCGAGTGCGATTAAGTTAATTAAATTCATTTAATTAGACCACATTCTCCAACATTTTTCGTTTCGTAATTAGGAGAATTTGCATTGAAGTCGAAGTTACGTTGGAAATAAAGATTTATTACTTCGAGACTTTGCACTGTTATAAATAGAAGTATTTTGAGAGATTTAAATTTTTTTTAACTATTAAATTTAAATGATAATGGGAGTTTTTTTTTTATAGGTAGAAGTACTGGTTATCTCTCTAATAAAATAAAAACTTTATTTGAATATGTTTAATAGATTTTTAGTGAAGATTTATTAGGCAGTTCAAATAATCCCTGGCATAATAAATATTTTATTTCTTTGACTAGATAATTCCTGATTATAATTCTTGTACTATAAAGCTTAACTAATCTTTAGATAACTAATTTGCTAATGTCACATAAATTATTATATTTTTGTTTTGTTCACCTCAGATAATCCTTCTTATATTTCCTCTACTATTCAGTTAAGATAATCCCTAAATAATTATTTTGTTCACATACTACTCAACTTATATTATCTATACGTTAATTACTCAGATTTCTCTTCACACCTAAGTAATTGATCTTTTCACCTTTAAGTTCCCAGCTGAGTTCTCAGCTTTAGAAGTTTTTCATGACTATACTCCATGAATATGCAGTTAGGATCGGAGTGTTGGAATATATTTACAGTATTTACAGTGCAATGTGACAAAAATCGTAGCGCACGCGTCATCTGACTTACAATTAGTTATTGCTGTCATATATCGTATATAAATGTGCAATAAATCATTAAAAAGTCCAACCTACCCGCCCATGACAGGTGTGTATATAGACAACTATATATACACATATATATATGTCTTTATTCATGTGTGTGTATCTTATAAACAAGTTACAGACCATAAAATGAAATTGCCAGCAAAGTTTGCCAGCAAATTGTTGAAAGTCTCTGACTTTTCCGACAGGTGCGACGTGCTGGTGTGTGTGCACTTGCCTTTATATGTGTGTGTGTGTGTGCGAGCGTGTGTGTGTGTGCTTTTCTGTGTGTGTCCGCTTGACAAAGCGGAATTGATTTGACCCCACACAAAGAAGGTGAGGAAGATGGGGAGGGGAGCCTGGCCTGGGACAAATGACCCACGCCGTGTGCACCGTGTTTGCGCGGACTGTTGCTGCTGCTGCTGGGCGTTTACTGACGCCGGCAACTGTAGTCGGTCGTGTGGCGACTTAAAGTCAACACATTTAAAGGCGAACGTGACTTGAAATCGACTTGAAATCGAAAGCCAATGTCGCGCTGCACTGCCTCCAGTTCCAGTGCCTTATCAAATCTACACCGTGAGTTGCGGCTTGTGGTTGCCTCCAGCTCTGGCTGCGGCTTGTGGGTGTAGCCAAGAGACTCTTGGCCATAATTAACGCCAAGCCAAGTTCACATCAAGTTGCCAATGCTCACAATTAATGCCACATTCTAAAGACATTAAAAGGCTTTTATCGCCGACAGAGAATCGAGCACAGAATGGAAGAGAGAAGAGAGATAGAACAATGCACGTTAAACCGAACCATTACCACATTGATCCAATCCCGCATTGGATTTGCCTGTAGAGCAGGCAATAAAAATTCATTTAGCTCGCGGCGCATGGACGTCGTTACGTTGTGGCAGAGGGGGAAAGAGTATGGAAGTGCAAGACTGAATCAGAGCTGCCAAAGCAACAGTAACACTTTCAATTACCCCCACTCTTCTACACCCCTCTACCCCCTCTCGAATAGCACACTACACCCCTGGCAATTACTTTATTGAAATGCACCCAACTGCCGCCTGCAACGGAACTGCATTTCCATAAACAAAACAATTGGATGCACTAAAAAGTATGTCATCCCATTATATCATTATCAATACTATATACCTAGCACCCCTGCTCGTTTACAGGGTATATTGCGGGCAATCTGAAGTTCGTTATTTAATGCGGAGGTGTGTCCGATATTTACGATATCTGCGCAAAGAGGGGCTCGTCACCTGACCAGGATCAGGTCAATCGACCCAGTTTATAATGTCGCTTACCGTTATGCATATCGATAACGCGCCTCATTTGCATTTAAATGCAACAAGACGATAAGCAAACAACGCACAGAATGCACAGAAATCAAGTAATTTAAATACCCATAATACATATACGACGATGAAATACCCTGTAGACAGTTCTTTGACCAACACAAAGAGAATTTTTGAAGTTAAAAGTCTTCAAAATTGGGAGTAATTTTGTTATAATAAGTATAATTAATTAAATTCAATTAACAATTAATTAAATATATCTTAAATTTATTATATTTATTTGATATATTGCTTTTATAACTTTTTTTTTAGCTAAGTAAATGACTCTTTTGAAGAAAAAGGCAATTCTCAGCAAAGTTTTGTTAAATGATCTAGTCTTCAGTAAATATTGTTAAATTTACACAAGAAGCCTTAGCATTTATTATAATTCATATACATAGAATAAGAAAGGGAAATCTATCAGTAATATAGCACATGTCGTAAATATATTGTACTGATTTATATGCTTATATGAAGGATCGGAAATAATTTAATAAAAGTGTCTAATACAATGCAATAGAATCAAATAAATAAACCTTACTTTAATATAGAACATTCTGAAAAATTAAACATTATACGAATCTGCCACACCTCTTCCCTTCCGCTACACACACTGAGCATACCCTTTTTCCTTCTTACAGGGTATACAAACAAACTCACAACGACATGAGGCGAGCTTAAAGCTCAATTAAAATGAAATGCTGCAAATGCAAGATAATTCTGTGCATATGCCACAGTTGCAGAGCGGAGCTTCAATCTGTTTTTTGTTGTTGCAACTGTAGTTATTGCTGTTGTTGTTGTTGCAGCAGACACCAACTCAGCTAATCTGGCAGCATGAGTCCCGGCCTCGAGGGAGGCAGCCTGAGGGCCACTGTGGGAGCTGTTAAGCCTCGCACGGATGCAGCAGCAGCAGCAGCAGCAGCAGCTGCTGACAACGAGAACAATACGCATACGCCGCGTGCACCCGACCAGCAACACACAGAGCCTCGCCCTGCTCCCCTCCTCCTCTTCCCTCTGCCCTGGGGTAAATGCAAACAGACAGCAGCTAAATTGTTGGCAGGAAGCCAGCCAGGCTGCCTGGCAGCTGCCGCACAGCATTACGAGCAGGATGACAATGATGCGGGGAGGAGGGAGGAGCAAGAGGAGAATGCTTTCGCTTGGCTGCATGCAGTATCAACAAGCTGCCTTTAGGGCTGGCAGCTGGGAACAGTTGCTTCTCTTCGTGCTGCTCCGAGGCTCGACACAATGTTGGCGCCATTTTGCTGTTTGCCTTTCCTCTTGTAATAAAATGGCATCCGGCATGCTGTTTCCTTTGACGACAGCGACGACAATGATGATGAAGAGGATAATAATGATGATGATAATGATGCCGCTGATGCTGCTGACGGAGTGCTAATGATAATGGCAGCTGTAGAGAGCCAAGCGAGGCGCTCAACAACTTGCAAAGTATATTTTGCATTTAAATACTTGAAAATTCAATGACTCAGTCGAAGGGGCGAGCAAAGAGAGGGAGAAAGGGGGAGCAAGATGTGGGGTGGCTTCTGGCCTGTTGACAGCACTTGGCAGGCAACATGAGGAGCTGCGAGCCGCGAGCTGCTGCTGCTTGTCTTTTGTTGACAGATTGATTTTGATGTGTTTTTATTGTCATTGTTATGTTTCCATCTGAGATGCCCCGGGCAACTAGTGGGGAGTGCGCTGGGCTTGCTGCCTGTGCTCCTTTGTGCTCCCTTTCGCTGTCGAGGATTCATTTGAAGTGCCCACTGAATGGGAAAACATTTTAACTTAATTGGTTTCTTTGCAAATGCGCTTAGCAATTGGATTAGTTGGGAGCCTTCGCTGCTCGTTAATTGTTGCCACACTCTGAGGCAAACAATAAGTGACGACAATTAATTCTCTTCCCTGCCTCCCCACCTCAACCTACACAATCCAATTTGGTACATTGGTTAAGTCTAATGGATTAATCTGGCAAGGAACTGTGCAAGAAGTTAATCAAGCGAGGTAAGCAGAAGTTGAGCGGATGTTTAGCATAAGTATATGAGGCAGAAGAAAAAGAGAAGGTGAACACTATTAATCTTATATATAAATTAAAAAGAATTTTACATATTCAAACATGCTTCTATATTTCTACAACAATCAGTATGAAATCTTTTTTAATAAGTTGGAAAAACACTCACTATTTTTTTATTTAGTTGTCGAGAAATTTGATTCGAATTAAACATTCCTAAAAGTTTGATAAGTGATTTCCTCATTAACACCATTTTAACAAATTTAATTTAAAATAACTTGCAAAAATAATATTTTTGAATAGGGAACTGTAAAATTTTGATTCAATTTTGATTCAATATTGAAATAGAGTACTTAATATTGCTGAAACTAAAATCCTTAAATGATTTGTTTAAGAATAAATCCTAATACGTTGCTCTATATGTTTTAGTTGAGATATCAGCAAAGTATGCATATGATAATGTATATATATAGAAGAAAAATCTTAGCAGATTTTATATACAACACTGGGCTGACTATAATTCAATTAGAACTGCCGAGATATCAGATTTGTTATGTGTTAAATTTATAAATAAATGCATCGATTTATAATATACCATATATACTCGTGTTATCGATTCATAAGAGATATATATTAATGTAAACACCATATATATAATGATTACATCTGTAGATATTGATAGAATACCCACTGAAGATCATACTATAATATGTTATAACTATTGAAACTGTCGCAATATCAGTTTCCTAAGTTACTTAACAAATAAATGAAGTTATAAATTTGTTGCATATCGTAGTTAGGACTTTCTTTTATGCTATCAACATTCTAGTCTATTTTTTACTTTCTACTTCCTTCCAACCTAAGCTCATTACGCCTTGGTTCGGTATGGGCACACACAATTGGCCAGATTGCAATTTATTGGCCACAGACGCTGCCCGCCGCATTCCATTCTCGGGCTCAGTCGGTCATTTGTTTGAATTCAATTAACTTCAGAAGGACGGGCAGTGGTATCGGGTATCTTTGGACGAAGGCAATGACCAAACGGGATTCGAATTAAGCTCAGGCACAGTGCACAGGGCACAGAGTACTGGGCAGCGGGTGTAGAGCTGGCAAGTCGGCGTTATCGAAGCGTGTAAAACACAACAAACTCGTAACACGAAATCCAATCAAATCGATACAAGAATGAAGAAAAAATGCTTTAGCCAGGACAGAATAAGACAGGAGGAGTGTGGAGTAAAGAGCTGAGTTGGTTACACGTGTGTGCGTGTGTGTGTGTGTGCTGGGCTGTATAATGGGAGGGCCCCGGCGGCGTATACGCAACTTTAGCTGAAAGTCAAACTAGACTTGGACTTGGTCGCTTAAGCAGTCGGAATTTCTGCTTTATGCTCCTTTGGGTTTTTCAAATCAATTGAATGAAATGAATTCCCCGCATGCTTCTGCGTGCCTCACGTGCTCGCTGTGTGCATGTGTGTGTGAGTGTGTGTGCGTGTTTGTGCTTGTCTGTGTAAGTTTGTGCAGACTGTGATTTTCATTGCTCTTATCGCGTACGTGCAGATTTTTCTTTATGTGGCTTTTTTCCCACATTTGTCGGTTTTGTTGCCGCGTTCTGTAATCAGACATTTTATGACCCACTCCGGGACCTTCTATCCGGCGTATCCTGTCAAACAAATCGCATGTTTGTCGTTTAATTTGGTCAATTGTCACGACCTTCTCCCACGAGTTGGGTTAGGAGCGAACTTTATATCAATTTGTTTCATTTGGAGGGCGTGTTCGAGTGGCAAAACGCTGATTGAATGTACGTGGATCTAAATAAAGGCTCGGCCGACTTTCAGCTTCCACTTATATTGTAGATAAAGAACACTACACTGGCTTTCTTTATTAGAAACTAAAGTCTTATCTTTTGTTCAGTCGGCAAACAAGTGCAGTTACTGATAGAGAGTTCTTCACGTAACTTATCAGTTTCTATAGCACATAAAACATTATCTGAAATTCTCTGGAAAACACGCACTTAGCAAAGTTCTTCCGCCTTTCGAAAATATTTCAAAATTAATATTTCGTCCCATTTATTTACGTGTATACAAAGTGTGTTTGTATTTATAGGGTCAGACATGATTTTTTATAATTTGATTTGGTCGCTTGCCAAAGAAAAGTCGCGTAATCAAGTCGGCTAGACCAGAAGCAATACAAAGTATATATACCCAGATATCACATATATACCATACCACATATATCATACACATTTTTGTACATTTGTTTTGTTTTTATATAGAACTTGCCGCCATAGACCTCAAGCGGACACTCAGAGTGGAAGCAGGAACTATGTTCTATATCCTTTTGAACTATATGCATAAATTAAAGAAAGAAATATCTGAACTTACGCTATGAAATTAGCCTCCTTTCCGCAGTTGTTGTGCTAGTTTTCCTCTCTTTCCCTTCTGGTTTTATTTTTGTTTTGGTTTTGTTTCGCTTTTTTTTTGGCTCGTCTGGTCTTTGAATTGTGCGCCCTGCTCTCGGGGACTATTACTAAATGGCACTTTGATTTATTTTCGCACTTGACCGTTAGCACGTCTTTCTCGACCACGTATTAACCACGAGGGCAACGCATTTGATACTGAAACTGAATTGTTGTAAACAAACCAATTCAACCCCTCGCACGTTGCTCGTTGGTGAAAATACGCTTTTCCACTCAATTCGCCGTTATTTGGGCATTTGACGCACTCAAACTCAGGCAACGGGCCACCCCGAAATGTTGCTCGGGATGTTGATAACCAGCGAAGTGCGCTCAGGCTCAGAACCGACAGACAGAAACAGAGAGGGAGAGAGAGAAACGAGAGAAAAGCTCGTTTATACGCTCAAGCACGGAGCACGACCGATAACATCGAGCCGAGGGCCGTTGATAAGGCAGAGAGTTGTTGTTGTTGTTAGTGTTGTTGAGTGCATTTGTCGTTGCCAGTTGGTGTTATGTAAATATGCACTCAATTGCGATAAGAGGCAATTGAGCAAACAGACAAACAGTAAGTAACGTAGACAATGTTGTGTTTGTTCCTTATCATTCGAGAGAGAGAAACGACGAATTACGATACAGTCAGCGAAAAAATGTTTGTGTGCAAAGAACGCGTGCCGAAATTGCTGCATTGTCAATTCAGTACTTAATTAATTGCAGCACTTAATGAGTAGCCCCTTACGGGTGCAATGAACTGTTAAGTAATCAAAAGTAAATCGCATTCACAAATCTCGAAAACGGAGCACTTATATTACGCACATACATATATTTATATATGTTATAACAAAGACGAAAGCAAACCGGAACAGTATCGTATATGACTATGTACATATATATTCATAATCTTAGATGACTATACTTATGTAGTCAGTTCTCTAAACATAGCATGCTCTCAGTTAATAATTTTCTTACGTTTTTTGTTTTGCGAGAAATTTCAATTTGTTACGTTTGGGCGCCAAACAGTACGCAGCGTTGCCACATCGTGTGCGCGTGCTGAAGTATTTTCGGTGTGTTTACCAACACTGTTTCATTATACAGATGTGCGGTTGAGAATTCGTCAGAGAAATTGCCAATAAAAAAAGAATACAATAAAATTAATAACTGACAAGAACAACTACTCGTTAGGTAGCTGCTCGATAAGGGATAATGCAAGGAACCTATGCAAGTGAGCAGCCAACGGATTTTCAGGCAGCAACCGCAGCTGCAGCAGCTGCCGCCGCCGCAGCCGCTGCCTCAGCTCTGCGAAGTGCTGGGGCGGAGCAGCAGCGCGAACTGGAACGTGAGAGCAACAGCAATGACCCGGACGAGTGGAGTGTGAATGAGTGCGGCTTTATGGATAACGATGTGCAGCGTGCCATGCGCGGCGGCAGCGCTGCCGAGGATATTACACAATATCCGATACACGGCTGGGTGGATGTAACCAAGGAATTCCATGATGCCTGCGCAGAGCTGCTGCCCGGTGAGTTGGCCCAAGATATGCTCTTCGGCCTGTTCGAGGCGATGTCGGCTATTGAGATAATGGATCCCAAAATGGATGTGGGCATGGGATTCGATAAATTCGATCTGCCACCGCCCTCATTCGAGGCGGCCATTGCGGTGAGTTTTCATTTGCTAGATTTCTTAGAAAGTGCCCCCTTATTTTCCCCTTGCCGCTTACAGATGGGTGCAATCAAGCTGGACGGCCTGGAGCCAGCAGAACTGATAGGAATATTTGATGCATTATTTGCCTGCTTGGTCTCGTGGCTTGAGGGCAACTCCATGGACCAAGTGCTGTTCACCTGCCTCTATTTGCATGCGCCGTCGCAGATTCAGGACAAGGCGCTGCGCGTCTTTTGTACCGCTGTGCGTAATCTCATTGTGGTCATCAAGAATATTATTATCCTGGCGGCAGTTAACGAGGAGGAGGACTTTCAACTGTATGGCAATTCAGCGCTGCTGGCAGCGGAGAAGGCACAACCTTCCACGATTGCTGCGCTTCTGAAGGATGTGGAGGATGAGCTGGTGCGCAAGTGCAAGACATTGCCAGCTAATGAGGATCAAAGTCTGATGGCCGTGGTGCACAGGCTGCGCTTTATGCGTCACTTGTTTCAGGCCATCTACCAGGTGGAGCTAATGACGGGCGTCGAAAGTGCCGAGGAGGCAGTTAACGAGATTTACAAGAGCCTCAATGTGGCCTCCGAGCTGTTGCCGCTCATTAAACGCACCATCGATCGGGGCACGCAGCCCGTGGAGGGTTGTAAGTTTTGTTGGCCTCGTTCCCTAATTGAGAGTTGCTCATCTAATCTTTGTTTCTTTAACATTACAGCTGAGGCGCCTAATCCCATGGGCTTCTCACCACGCATACACGATCGCAGTCAGCCACCCACATTTCCACGCAGCATTAAGATACGCGAACGACCTGCCAGCTATCAATTTCTGGAGGAGATGGTCGCGCGTTTCAAGTATGCGTGCAAAGTGATACGCTACAAGGATTACTACTCGGCGCTGGTGAGTGAAGGGAATGAGCTATATACATATATAGTTTATATATTCATATGTATCTTCTCTTGGCAGAACTTCTTCATTGAATACAGTCGCAAGTCTGGACACTGCATCCTGTCGCGCTCGGTGCTGCAGAGTCTGTTTAGCTCGAGCATCAGGCTGGCACACGGCAAACAGTCGATGAAACAGTTCTTGAAGCACTCCGTGCAGGTGTTTAATTCTCCACCAGTACTGAATGCCAAGCATCCGGTGGCCAATGATCCCAAGGTGCAGCAGCATATCGAGACGTTCTTCCGCTACTGTATCAGCATGAATACGTTCAATCAGTTCATAAGACTATGCGGCTTCAATCGTGCCCGTCAACGCGATAAGTTGGCGCACCTGATTGAGAACTTTGACCCGCTGCAGGTGGATGCAGCTAGGCTGGATTCCCTAATGAATCAGATGGCCATTGAACGTGCAATGGAGGGCAACGAGTCGCATGCCACCGCACTGAAGCACAGCACACACTTCTCCACTTGGGTGTTGTACAATTGCTTTCGTGCCATGCTCATCTACCTGATGTCAGGATTCGAGCTTGAGCTGTATGCTGTCCATGAGTTTCTTTATATTTATTGGTATCCATATGAGTTTCTAGTCGGTTTTCTGGTCTCCGCACTCACACGCACCGAGAATATACTATTGGCGCAGGAGGAGTACGCCGAACATCAGAGCAGGATTCAGTCAAATGGCAGTGGAGGCGGCGGAGGTGGTAAGAAAGGCAAGGCAGCAAAGCCAAAGAAGAACAAGAAACAACAGCGCCCCTATCGCCAGGAGATTGTCTACTACCACGCTCTGCTCAGCCTGTGCGGAGGAATGTACAAGGCCATGGGCGCCCTAACCAAAGACGGACGCGTTCGATTGCCCATGTCCAAGTTCGATAATGAAGAAATCCGTTACAATCGTCGCTTTGCACCCTTTGTTCCCCTGACCAGTCCGCCGCCGGTTTCCTATGCTGAGTTCAAAAGCATACGGGATCACATGATGTACAACAGCGTCGAGGAGCTCTACAGCTTTGCGGCCAAGCATTTCGACCAGGCACGCAATGTGCTCGAGAGCATACAGAATCCAGAACAGGAGGTAAGTTGCGGTGAAGCATCCATGCGGTTTCCTTCTGGTGTTCTAACAGTTCCTTTTGTCTCTCTGTAGATTCTGGACCTGCTGCAAATAGCCCGCACCAACTTTGTGGTTATGAACGTGCTCGCCCGTGGTCATCAAAAGGAAGTCAAGCGCCAGCCGGAGTTTGATTTCTCGAAGCACAGCTATTTCCCCATTATAAAGCTGAAGTGACCACCGAGGCCGGCGCCCGATCCCAACGCAATTCGTGTTCATATCGATACCCTCTAATTATTAATTGTCGTCGTACTTCTTTCATTTTGTTTCGTAATTTACAAATAAAATTCGTTTGTATACAGAAAGGAACTTGGCAGTTTATGGCTCAACTTCTGGTGCAGCTACAATGTCCTGTTTGACAACATGTTCCTCTACATATCCTTCAATTTGACAACTACGCAAACAGGTGTAAACAGCCAGGACACCCCAATCTAAGTGTTCATCTGAGAGCTGCACTAACATTTGTGGCATTATTTGAAACTCGAATTGGCGTGGACCACCGCACTGTGTGCAGCTGGGCAGCGCTTCCAGTTGACTCTTCACAGTGTTCTCCACATTGGCTATCCACAAAGGTTCCCCGCCACGCTGGTAACGGATTACTTGATCGGGCTCCACGGAAATGATTTTCTTGAACTGCTGGAACACTTTGTCTTCTGTGGCTGCCGCACTGCCAAAATACTTATCCAGTTCCTTTTCGCTGACATCGTTAAGTTCACCAGTCTTGCCACTAGCCGAGAGTGCCTCGTACTCGGCCAGGCACTCCTCCTCGTCCTTTTCAGCTGCCTCCCTTTTCCCACCTACCGGATCGCGTTCCATAACAATTTCATGCTCGGGAAACACGATTTCTGATGGGTACGTAGACGCATCGTCGGTCTTAGCAGTGCCACAGTGGGGCTTGTGTTGTTTCCAATGGGCACGCTGGTGCTCCGCAGAGCAGTAGTTGACGGTTTTGCAGCGACTGCAGGCGTGGCGCGCAAAGCAGCCACATGCAGCGCAGAGTTTCTTCGGACTTGGTATAGCGGGCTGAAAGTGACAAGGCAATTATAAAATATAGGGTATCTATACAATCTAGTGTATTCTCAATTCATACCAAGGCATCACCATCCTCTGAAGGTACCTTCTCTGAGTAAAATTTATTCTTCAATGGAAGTTGCGAGCGCAGCACTGTAAAATTTCTAGTAAACAAAAAAGCCTTTAAATTTTTATTTGGATTTGTTTAATTTAGATAGTTCTTACTCAGCGTTATTTGGCTGCTGACAGTCGGCATTTCTGCACACAAACACATAAATGGAGCGGTGGAAATTGAACTCATCCTCATATGCTGCATATAATTGACAGAGAAAAGCTTGAGGCGCTTGACACTTTTTACATTGCAACTGGCTTGTCTCTGGCAGCTTTTCCAACTCCAACCAGGCAGGATGGCCACCTAGTTTGCTAGGGTAATAACGGTTTGTTAGCCAAGCGACATTTTCAGGCTCCTCGGCGAAACCCAAATCGACTTCCATGTTGTGTTTACCGTTTTTCTAGAGCGCGTGTTGTGACAGGTTGCCTATTAGAGCTGGAAAGAACATCGACGATGTATCGATACATCGGTGTTTTCCAATTCATATTGTAGTGCACCCCTGGTTCAACAAAATCGATTATTAGTCGATAGTCAGTAAGGAAAAGCTTGAGTGTTGAACAGATAGAATAAATCAGTGCTGTCAAGTGCAGCAGTTTAGTTTGCTTGTGAAAATGACACGACCACAAAGCAGCGCATAACAAAAAATAATAATAAATGTGTGTGTGATGTGAACTGCAACTAAAATTAAATAATTTACGTCATTTAGTGCTTATTTGCATTTGTTCCCAAAATCCAATGGGAACTTTGTTAACGCTGGCTTTTGTTGGCAGTCAATCGCTATCGATAAGTGTGCAGCTGCTGCTACATTAAAACAATAACAACAAGCGGAAGCATTCCGTATACTGCGTTGAAAGACGACCAAAAAGGTCGTCAACTGTGTGTGTGAGCTAAAAATAGTCGTTTAACCAACCACCCACGCCAAAAAACGCATTAAATTCGGCAACTTTACCAGAGTTGACACTTTGTGTGTGTATGTGTGTGAGAGTGTTGACTTTGGCAGCGATGCAGATGCCGAGAATTCACAAACTCAGCAGCAGCAACAAAAACAACAGCAACGATAACAACGAATATAACGACGATGAGGAATTTGTGTAAGTTTATTTCCGGTTATTCGTATGTGTTTTCGTGATGCTGAGCTTGTCAGTGTGTGTGTGTGCGTGCATGTGTGAGTGTGCGTGTTTGACTGTGTGTGTTTTTCTTGCTAAATTTAGTTTTGCATACGATAGGCTGAAAATAAGAATTGGAACACCCTGCCGAACACTTTGCCGGTATTTGTGAACTAACGGGACTCACACACACACATATATACGTACGTATTTTGAGGGACAGCGCACAATTTTTGTCACCTTGCCAAGAAAAGTGCTTTAAACTGTTGCGCACGAAGATTGAAGCATAACACACTTTAAAAAAGCAAGTTAAGGCCACAAAAGAGAATAACAGTAAACACTCAAGTATGCACACATACACATGCAGGCGCACACAAACACACACGCACAGTGTGCCAAAATCAATAAATACTCAATATTCTAATGCAATATTTAAGTGAAATTCACTTATAGTACAATTCGCAAGCCAATGTCAATGGAAGGCACTTTAATTAGCATTCATTTGAGCTATCGTGTGCAAAACAACAACAACAGCAACAAGAGCAGAATATGCCACAGTTAACGACGTAGATAAAGCTGGCGTTAGTTGTTTGTGTACATTACGTTTTACGCTAATAAGTATACGCCGTGTGGGTTTTATTTTGATTTACACAAGTGCATTACGCGTGCGAAAGAGATAGGGAGAGAAGCAGAGCTCTGACTCACGGCAATGTCACTGATCGCGAACTGTTATCGTAGCTTATGTTAATTACGTTGCGTTAACAGAGCTCTTGCAGTGACTGTGATGTTATTGTTATTATTGCTGTTGTTACTGCTGTTTCTCTGCTCGTTTTGCACTTCATTTAGTTTGTATTGATTTTTTGCTGCTACTGCAAGTTGTTCTTGTTCTTGTTGTTGGCATTCTTGCTCTTGTTGTTGTTGTTATTGTCGTATGGCAGTAGCAGTGGCTTCTGTTGTTTTAAAAGTCTTTTATTTTCTCCTCACGGTCCGCAGCTGCAGTTGTTGCTCGCTTGCTCTCACCTTCCCTTCCGACTCTCTGTCTCCCCTCGCGCTCTCCCTCTCATGCAGCTCTTAAACCGGTCACTTTCTATAGCTTTCAGTTTGTTGTTTACTTTTTACTCATCTCACGTTTCATGCAGCTCTCCCCTCCCTCTCCACCCCTGCTCCTGGTTTTCCTTCTCAACGCTGTTTGGCCTCATAAAATATGCAAATTAAAAGTTGCAATTGTTTTGTTTTCTTCCTTCTCCTTCTTTTTCTTCGAGTACATATCAAAAGTACAGTAAACTTTGACATGCATTGCTCATCGTCAATGCCTTTTCAACTTTTTGTGGCTTCATTTAATTAAAATTTCACCAGGCGGAAGGGGCCAGATGTGACAGAGACTGGGAGAGAGAGAATGATAGCGATAGAGGGAGCGAGAGGGCATGACATTAAGAACAGAAGCTACGCCTTTTTGTCGCTCTCATTACCCTTTAAAATCAGTTTTTGCGCTTTTGTCATAAAAAAATCCCTTGCAGCAGGACAGCTGCCAAGGCTAATAAGATTTCCAGCAAGGTTTGTAATCCCGTGGCACTCTGCCACGGCTCACCCCTTCACCTCTAGCTTGTCTATTTATCTCTCTGTCTCTATCGGGCTCTCTCTCTTTTTCTCTACCATGAGCTTTAAATTGAATTTGCCGTGGTGCAATGCTGCGTCAGTTTTATGAGCCAAGCCAAGTGAAATGGCCTAGACTGACGCCAGAGTTGACTGATTTGCGAATTTAATTTGTAAGTGGTTCGTGACTAATATAACGCACTAAATAGTAAGCCAGTCCACAGTTAGACGCACAGCTGCAGTCTTTAAAAATTAAAAGCGATACTAAAAATTAAAGTGAATTTGAATTGTTTTTACAATTGGAATTCATTCAAAGCTTCCAGAATGACGAATCAATTTGCGATTCAGCATGCCTGAGAGTGTATGTTATTGTTTTACGGGAAAGTACAGAAATACACATATGATGACTTGCAGTTTTCATCACTTTAAGGCAGAAGAAACGTGGAGTCGTAGAAAACCAATAGACATACATAAATTTACTAATATATTCTATATTTATAGTTGTTCTTTCACTTGTTTGACTTGTTAAGTATAGAATATATATTTCTTTATATAGTTTTACTGTACGTATATGTTATTTTTGGGTTAAGATGTTGGCCTGTTCAGCTCGCACTTGTTTCTTATTGATCCACTCATCGTCTTCTCTGATGTGTCGATTATTGATTTAGTTGTTCTTGCAATTTTCTTTTCACTGATTGTACAAGCCTTAGCACAGCTGATGCACAGGACAGAGAGGCAGGGGGCTTGGTGGCAACTTAAGGCTGATAAGCACGATTATTAACAACGGTCATAATCGATGCGGCGCTGTTATAGCTAGGGGAGGCAGCAACAACTAGCAAACATGCTTCCATTGTTTACCCTATCAGTTCATAGACATTTGTTGTTGTCGCGCACTACATGAGTATGTGATGTATGTGCATACATACATATATTTGTACTATCTGAATATATGTACGTACTATATATACTGCCTGGCCTGATAGCTAAGTGTGCGTCATGCCGGATGGAATTGCTTGCTTGCTGTGGCTGTGGCTGATTCATACGCCAAGTTGCCAGCCATTTGGGCAATTTCTACCTCATGCCTCCCCTCCCCCTTTCCCTTGCTACCTCGTCTTCTCAGCACTTGGAACGCCCTTTGTGGGCTCGTAATCGTCATCTATTTGCAACATTGTTTTAAAAATCGATATTACGTTTCAAAGATGCAGCCTTGAATTCATTTCTCATTCTCTCTCTCTCTCTCTGTGTCTTTCTCTTGCAGAAGTTGCAGTTGTATTGAATGAGAGTCCTTGGCGTTGCTGGATGTCACGACGCCAAGCCAAAATGTCCGACTTTGTAACCTGCGATATATTGCGTGATCTCTGGAGCGAGATATTGAAGTGCCACTGGACGTTTCTCGAAACGGAGGAGAGCATCAATAAGCTCGAGGAACGCAAAAAGCTTGAAGGTAAGCATCATTAACTTGAACTATAGATAACTCTTGCTAATCTCCCATACCATTCTAGGTTGTCTCAAGGAGTTTCTGTCTGTGGTGCCGCACGATCGAAAGTTCTTTTTGCCGGAAACGGGGCGTGTGTTGCGTAGAACTGTCTGCGACTTAAAGGATTTCACTGCACAGAATGCGCTTGTTGGCTTCGAAGCCATCAGTCAATATGCCAACAATCTGTTCACCAAGCACTGGCGCAAAGAGTTTCGTGTGCTCAAGGTGAGTGTGCTCTCTTTCTCTCGATCAATCACATTATATTGATCCCATATTTGCAGACCTACTCTGGCTCGTATCAGCATGAAGTCGAATCGAATTTGCTTGATGCCGACCGACTGTTCCTGGAGATGGGCTACCGCCGTGTGTCCGAGGATACCTTTGTCTTGGAGGGACCCATTTGTCCGGATCAGGTGATGAATGTGTCGCGCGACGCGATGGCCGCCTATGTGGAGTGCCAAATTATGAAACGCATCTATGTGGGATTGAGTGCGGCGGGCTTTAGCTGCAGTTGGCAGGACATTTTCCACTATCGGGAACGACACGTGGGCGGCGCAACGCAGTGCATCAAGGAGATTGCCTATAGACTGCATGAGAAGCAGCTGCGCAAGGAACAGCAGCAGCAACAACAACTGGCGTACAGCACTGAGAATACATACAGCAATGTGCAGCCAGAACCAAAGCCTGCTCCTCCGTCAGCGTGTGCCCTGCATGGACACGGCAATAGCAATGCTGGAAACTGCGCCCTACATCATCCCGCCCCGCCCACGAATCTCAATTGCATGTATCAACAGCAGCAACAAGGTGTTGGTGCTTTGATGACCCACTCCCGCAGCTTGGAGCACTATCAGGAGCCACACGCGATTCTGCCGCATCGTCATTCATTCGATCAACATCCCAAAGATTGTGCTGCACTGCATGCTCCGCATGGAGGACACCTTTATGAAGCCCCTTACGACTGTCTGGATGGTCTCAGTATGGGAAGCAGTGTGTCGTATGCCGCTGTAGCAGGAGGCTACAACGCTCCCGGCAATCGTTACCCGCTGCCTTACAATATCTCGAGTCAGTTGAACGCGCAGTATGCGACGCCTCACGATGGATACTCAAAGGCGGAGCTGAACAATGTAAATATGTATGCGAGCATCGGAAAGCCGCCCTCGACGGTGCCACATAGCTGTGGTTACCATGGGGGTGGTATGGTGGCACCTCCTCCTTCCTCCTCACGACAGGCAGCTACTGCATCTGCCATGGCTGCCATGCAGCACAGGCAGAGCACATATCCGCCAGATCATCATCTAATTGACTTCGATGATCGTGCTCAGCTGATGCAGCACGACTACAACGATCCTCGTCTGTACGACACAGGGCGACGTGGTCAGCCCAGCATGCGCAGTACCGGAAGCAGACAGCAGCAGCTCAAGCACAGCTCGGTATATGCACAGGCGGGCTATGCTGGCGACGACTACGACACTTCGCTGTCCAACTTGCCGACAACGTTGCCACAGCCGAGCACGCAGGATATGTATATTTATGCGCAGCCTGTGCCCAAAAGCAGCCGCATACGTGCGCAGCTCGAGGCGGCGGAGAATGCGGCGACGACAGAGAGGCAGCGGCATCGAGAGATGGTGAGTGTATTCAAATTTCTAAAGAAACTTCATAGTAAACCATAAACCATATAATCCACAGGATCCTATCGACAATAATCGCAAAACGATGCACAAGGAATTGAGAGAGCGCAACAATCATGCCGTGACAGATATGACCGATGTCCGTCATCAGAATCATCATCATCCTCAGCATCGTCAGGCGCGAGAGCGTGATATAATTATCTCTGACGAGACGAGCTATGAGTCACAGCCGAGCTTGGATGACTTCACAATGCCGAGCAGCGCATCGCCGCCGTTGATGCCCAAAGTTCAGGAGGGCGTTGGCAGTTTCGAGTCTTGGAACTATGTTTTCAAGAATCTGGAACGTTCTGGCTACTCGAAGGATCTAGGTGATCGCGAGGATTTGCTAGTGCAGAGTTTGGACTTGGACTCAATGACTTTGGCCAATGGAGGCATGACGCAACAAGCGCCTGCTGAAAAGCGACGCACCGAGACGCACAGTCAGTCGGCAAATGTGGAGAAGTCACGCACATTGGAGAAGAAACGTGAGCCCCGCGAGGCGCGTGTGGTGCAAGCACCTCCGCCTGCGCAGCTACCAAACAGCAGCAGTGCGGGTGTGAAGAAGGTCAAGTCTGCCCTGAAGACAGCCACCATTGACAATCGAGCCACCGGCTCGGGCAGTGGGAACACGGGACAACGCAGTCGCAACAACACCTCCTCCTCGACGGGCGCTGTGGCCAAACAGCCACCACCCGTGTCGACGCAGCTGATTGTGACCAGTCCGAATGAGTGGAGCTGTCGTTTCTGCACGTTTCTCAATCCCGACACGAAGCGCATCTGCGAGATGTGCTGTCGCAGCAAGGACTTCAATCTGGAGGCGGCTGCGAGTGTTTCGCATGCTTCGTCGACCTGCGTCTAGTATGGCGTAAATAGGAGAATATGCACATAGATTAAATTGTACTCTACACACCACACACGCAAGTGATATATAAACACAGTATGGAGTTGGATATACATCTACAGATGCGCAGATAATTATATCTGTGTGATCCATCTGTATCTATTTTTTATACGAAATTGTCATTAAGACTCTCTCTGTGTGTGCATGTTTATAGAAAGGTTCTCTAGTCCCCTAGTCTACTACGATTTCAACACCCCCCAGCAGCATTTGTACATAGGTACATAGAAATACCCGCAAACACACACACGCACACACATATACACACACACAGACTAGTGCGTAAGTAATAATATTAATTGTCCTAAGTTTCGGTTAGACTCGTGTACGAAGAATGCTTTAATTAGATTGTAGATTTGTTTCCATTTGTTGTGGGCGTCGCTTTTGTTGCAAATGATGTGCCTACACCTGGTATAAGTTGTATGTGTGTGTGTGTGCGTGGGTGTTAGTGTGTGTGCGTTACTAACTAGTTTATAGAGAGTGCATGAGAGGAAACTTTGTACATTTTGTAGTTATACGCCGAGTTACATTTATGATATATATATATATACATCTATATATACAGATATACTGGGAAAGCAATGTATATTTATTACGCGTATATACATATACACATATATATTTATTGTATACTAGAATTAACTTTTCATAAACACCTTTACTACATACAATATAATCATATGGAAGAGAAGAAGAGGAGAACAGAATTCAACTTGAAAACAAAGATCGAGCTAAACCAATGGAAAAACCCCAACAAATTATACACTTAGTACTGAATATCTACTTTTTAACTGATTTGTTTTCTTCATTAGCGCTACCCCCTAACAATAAGAGTGAGAGATCGGCATACTTAACTGTATATAGTTTAGTAAAGTACCCTATATATGATGCCAGACACAATGTTTAGTTTCTGCCCACCCAACGCCCAACGCTACGAACAGAATAGAAAAACAAAACATAAATGAATACAAAAAGAAAAGAGAATACAAAAAACTACTTGATTTGTTTGTTAATTGTTACAAAATGAGAAATGTTTAATAAAACCCTAAGCAAAATGGATAATACCAATATTTTTTTATATATACTTATGCAAAGCTAAAAAAAAACAAAACAAAAAAAATGAAATAAACAAAAACAACAAGAAATTTGTACCTTTTGTTTAGTCTTGTTGTCATCGTGTGTGTTAAGTAGCAAAAGAGTCAGTGATTTACGCTTGATTTGTTGTTCAGTTACCACGCCTACTTTCACTACTACACTCTCAATATAGAAACGATATGTAGTTCAAATTGAATCGGTTGAATTTAGCAGAAGGAAGGCAAGAAAGAAACTTAAACAAATACGAAACAGTACGAAAACAATCAACAGTTAAAAATTCGATTTTCAACTTTGCTAACATTACTAAAACTAACTAAAAGTTAATAAATAACAACAAATTACATACAAATTATATACTAACAAAAAAGAACATAATGAATTTATAGGCAAAAACTCTTCCTAAAAATCCCAGCAATAAAAAAACAAAAAAAAAAGAAATTAAACTTTGAATTTTCGAAAAACAAAAAGAAAAATATACAACAAATTATGAAAACTAAAAACTTAATGACTTCTTTTCTTTATCCCGACTGGGAGTAAAACAAAATCAGCTTTGATGTTTACAAATTTGGAATTTTCACAGTAGTTTTCTATTTAGGCTTCTTATCGAAAATATATTATTTATACATTATGATGATTTCGTTGTCATTGTGGTTGTTGCTGTTGCCTTTGTGCACAGCGTATAATTATTGCAACAATGAAACGGATTATTGCAAAATGGAAGGAAAGATTCATTTTATATGCCGCAGGCATCAAGAACTGGTGAGTCGCAATTACGATGTTCCTTATTTGCCATGCAATAATAACTTGGCTAGAGATCGACTTTATAGCCGCCGTTAAATGGTAAGGCCCAGTTTCAGAAACGAATACTGGATACATACGACTTGCGGCAAATCATACTCGACACTCACAATGATTTTCGCAATCAGTTGGCTGGCGGCGATGTCAAGACGTCGGATAACAAGGAGTTCAAGCAGGCCTCTCGCATGCGAGAGCTGATCTGGGACGTAGAGCTAGGCTATACGGCGTTCCTGCATGCATCCACGGTCTCATTTAAGCATTCATTATGCCGATCCGTTCTTCGCTTTCCATTAACAGGCGAAAACCTTGGCCTGGTCTTTGCCAGTACCCATCGGCGAACGATCAGAGAGATTTTGAAACACACGGTTGGTAAGATGTTTTTGGAACACGAAGGTGTTCCGGATCCCGATGAGCTAATGAACAAATTCGATGTTACTAAGTGAGTGGCAATGATTGTTTCAATAATATGTGAATATAGAATTGCAACTATTTGTGGCAGACATAACGACTACGGTCACTTCTCGCTGATTGTCAGCGATCGGGTCTCACGCCTCGGTTGTGCCATTGTGGCTGCAAGCAACTGTGACAAAGAAGATACTGCTGGGTAAACAGACTATACGCATACATACATATTGATGTGCGTTTGTATTTGTATATTTCATGAAGATGTGTCCCCTCCCCTTCTTTTCCAGCTATTGCCACTTTCTGACCTGTCATTACGACTTTACCAACATCCAGGATTCTTTCGTCTACCTTAAGGGCGACTCTACCAGCAGGTGCAGCGACTGGAGTACTGACCAGAGTTCGACTTATAAACATCTCTGTGCAAATTATGGTAAAATATTTCCAAAGGTAAGAAGAGTACACATATTACAGACTTTCATAATTTCTGAAGGAATTAATATCCAATTTGATTCAATTCATTTTCCATCTGCATAAGTTGTTTCTCTACAGGATCATGGACACGCTGAAAAAGAAGCAGAAATCTCGATTTTGCGGCATTAGTATATGTATATATATTTATTTGTATATACATTTAAATTTTCTTATGTTACATTTGCATTTGGAACTAATAAATCTCGTGTCTTGTCATCAGTTGCGTGTTCTTTCGCAAACAATTTGATGTTAATTGATCTTATTCATATGCATGCATATATATCGTATATACTATGATTCTATTTTTTATTTTCAATATGTATAATATTTGAATTCTCAATTTCGTCCATGTTCGACTCAGTTTCAAAAGCAAAATATAGTATTTACTAATTCAATATCTTCTAACGGCTAACAGACTTAGTCGGTTTTTACATTTACGAACACGACTTTGCATTCTCTATTCGACTATTCGATTTGTTATTTCGATTACTGCGCGAGTTTCAAATTGCGTGAAGTACTTTGGAGAATTCTTTGATCGATATTTTTTTGTTTTTTGTTTCTATTTTTGGAATGAAACCCGCTTGCCATTAGACAGTATTATAGAAAGTAGTTGGGGTATGTAATTGGATAGTTGTGCAGTGTCTGCGATTGAATTCTAGTTATGTATTCTCAAATAAATATAGATAGATATACTGGAATCCAAGTAATTCCATATTCAAAACTCTCGAGACCATACAAAATATCAGACTAAATATTTTCGCTTCGTTTAAAAATATCATCATACTATTCGTAATAAAAGTTAACTTCGTTTCGCCCTCGCTATGGAGCTAGACTTTTAGTTTAGCTTTTTAGTTTTTTTTTATAATTTTTTCTATTATACACTCTTCCTCGGCACAAAAATGCCCACTGTACCCATTGTCTCATAGCGTCGACTTAGACTACGGTTAAGTTCTGTTGATAATGCTGCGTACGTACTAAACCTAGGGCACGGGAATGCCTCGATCGATAGCCCATTCGATTTGCAAGCTACATACATATATGTATATATAATTCTTCTTATAGAAAAATACATATAAACTTCTTAGCCGATATCGTGCTGCGAGCGTCGGAATCTTTATAATAATTTGACCGTTTATAATATTCTGAAATTTCGTGTGACAAGCTCAGATGGGTTTCATAGTTAAGATTGGATAGTAGCATATAGAAGAGCTTATAAACTGATGAAAATCTCCTAAGAGCACCTAAAAATCATTCCTCTAAAAATGGAACACATTCACGATATTGAAAATTGTTCGGCAAGGTGGGTCTTTCTTTTACATAACTCTAAAAGTTCACAACATAAGGTTCGATTTAAAAAAAATGCAATTATTTAGAGAACCGATTTAGAAAATCTCTCGAAAAGGTGACCAAGGCTAACACACGATGTGATTGAGTATATTTTCAATTTTATCAGTTTTGTTACATTTCGTTTTGGTTGCTTTTTAAAGCCCCTGTCAATGGGCTGCTTTATAATAATTCTAATCTAATTTGCCTCAATGTTTTTTCGATTATTTCGAGTATTACGATCTAATTCGCAGTGCAACATTATTAATTCTACTTCGTTTTGTGCAAACAATTTGTGCAACTAACGGCGAAACTCCTTTGTGACACAAAATGCCAATCAGAAAATTGTGTGTCCAATTAGCATTTGCTTTGGCTTCTTTAGAAAATATTTAACACTTGTTCAGCAATCTTTCCGCTCGCAAAGAAAACTGTTTCCAGATCCCTTACAATATCTGGCAACCAGATCCGTGCATCACCTCGCTGATGAACATGGGCGTGCCAGCACCCAGTCCGCCATCTGTCTTCTGGTGTTCGTTCTGCAAGTATAAAGAGGGGGGAAATGCTTGTAGGGATGTTGATTAAGGATTCAATGGAGACTGTCAGCTTACGTCATCGTAGTCACAGTCAAAGTAGTGACTCTGGCAGTCCATGCAGCGGCAGCTTTCAGACATTTTGCAAGTGATGCCCCATTGCTTGGCTAGATCCTTGTAGATCTCCTTGGAGGTCTTGTTGCTCATCATCTCGGGCGTCAGCAGGCAGTTCTGTTCATGTTGTTGTTGTTGCTGCTGCTGTTGCTGCAACTGGCGCCGTCCGCGACGGGTTCGCGATGCCACTGAACCGGATACTGATCCAGAGGCACAACAGGCCTCGTTGCAGGATTGGGCATCGGAACCATTAGAGCAACCAGCTGTGAAGATAGATAAAAGTCAAATGAGTTTTCAATGGGGAATATATGATGATTGCGACTCACCATCGTTGCCGTAGCGATTGAGTAACGGATCATAGAAATTCTGACGAGCTGCATTGCTGGTGCTTGGCTCTTCGCCATCCTCCTCGGAGGCAGCCTGCTCGCCGCACTGTGTGCATTGTTCGTCGGTGCACGGCTGCAGTTGCTGCCCCTCTAGATTATGCTCTTTGGCACGGGCGGCGGCCATTTCGGTTTCAAGCAGAAACTCGTTGACACTCAGCGTGCTCTCCTCGTGGTCACTGTGAAGCTGTAGCTCGGTGACACCTTCGATGATTCGTTGACTGTGCCCCTGCTGCTGTTCGCCGTCGTTGTTATTGATGTTGCTGTGGTTGTTGTTGTTGCTGCGACTACCACAGCTGTTGCTGTTGGTGTAGTTCTGCTGGCAATCCGGATCGTTGCAGATTTCACTGCTGTCGATGTCGCTGTCACTAATGCTCTGGCTATTACTGTTGCGCCTGTCATTGAGGTTCAGCTGCAGTTCCAGGGCAGCGCTCAAATGAGCTGCGCTTTGCCTTGAACTGTTTGCCGAGCTGCGACGACTGTTCTGATTGGGCGTAGCGCTGTTTTCCGACGACAACTGTCGCTGATGCTGCGAGAGACGTGTGTTCTGCAAGCGACCGAAGCCATAAATGAGACTTTGAGGTTTTCGTTTTAGGAAAGACGCTTACCTCTTCTAGCACATACTCGTATGTGGGCGGCGGAGTGGTGGGCAAGTTGTTACTGTCCACGGGCGCCTCGTTGATGCACGGCGTGCGACTCGGATTAACATAGCCTGCAATAAGTCTTGCGATTTAGATAGTTGAAAGCAATTGAAAGTGTTCCCACTTTGTTGACCCATTTTCTATTATCATGCAGTTTGTTTTAATTTACTTAAATGTTATAATTGAACTGCTCAGTAATATGAGTGAACTAAGCTGTATTTGAATATGAACGATCAGCTGGAACTAGTTCGCGTGAATTATTTTGTTGGCAGGATACACTGAACATTTAAAACAGTCAAAAAAGACATAAACTGAACATATAAATATTAAATTAATGGAATTTAATCTTTTTAAGAGCCACGCATTAATATTGCAGCACACTGAATACATCTATTATTTAAGGATTGAATGCCCCAAGTGCAGGTGTAGCTGATTGATTGCAGGTTTTTTGGGTCATGCATTGTGCGAGTGAAGACAAAAGATTTTGCGAGCTGCTGAAAAACAATCAAGGAGGTAGAATCATTACCGCCCCCTTTCAATTACAGGGTATTCATGCAATCAGAGTACACCAATTGAAAGCGCAAGAGAGAGGATGCCCAGGCGGACGTGTATGTGTACGATGAGGATGCTATGGCGCTTGGCCCGTTCTTACCCATACGCAGACTGTTCGAGTTGATGCCAGTTGCCTTGTTCGAGTTGGAGGGCAGCAGAAGCTTCCGTTCGCTCATCGAGCCGAGGCTGTGGCAGTCGGTGGAGTCGATTGTCGAACTGCTCGCACCGACTGCCTGTTGTTGTGGCTCCTGTTCGTGCTGTTGTTGTTGTTGTTGCTGCTGCTGTTGCTGCTGGGTGCCAAGCAGTGCTTCATTTACCGTCGGATCTGGATCGTGCTCCTGCGATGTGCTTGTGCTGCGTGAGCTGCCCATGCGGAACTTCAGCTTAAATGGCGCCATATCGATATCGGCTGTCGATAGTCGTGCTCAAAATGAACTCAATTCAAAATGACCATCGGACTTCGTTGGGCTAGCTGGGGAATTCTAAGTCGAGTTGGACAACATTGATGCAAGGAAAGTGAAAGAAAGAGAGAGAGAGAGAGATAGTCGTAGATAAGGAAAGAGTGAGCCAACATACGAAAGAGGTTACCACACGAATTACAGTCGAACTTATCGATACACATTTTGTTTGTTTAACTTTGCATGCAAGTTTATCAAAATTTAAGAAAATTGTAATCGAAATGGTTTAATTTACCTGTGTTAGCGGCACAAAGACGAGACTGCAAATAAATTTAAAAAAAAAAAAACAAAAAATAAATTTAATTTGATAATTAAGAGATTCCTCGTTTTTAAATTGATTAATTGGGGAATTAATTTCTTATGCTGTGAATATCATCAGTGATAATCAGCGCTTTTTTTCCTCCATTTACGTGTGGGCCGCGAATGATTAATGCGAATCGCAGACATAAATACGCAAATTGACAGCAGGACGCACAGTCATACACACTAACACACAGATACTTACTCACACAGATAAAGAACACGTGTCAGCCACGGCTAGCGTCGGCCATAATGAACGTGCCACGCGCCACAAACGGGCAGACGCATTGCTCATACGCCCCGTCGTTTAACAACTGCACAACAGCTTATGTTTATTAATTGCTCGCGTTTTGGCCACCTACTTTCGGCGCACAAGCACACACACACACACACACACACCTATTACCCCTCGTCGGTGCTTGTAGTTTTTTAGTGCACGACAAGTTGTAGCAAAATTTGGCGCGCACTTGCTCCGCTTTCTGCTTTCTTAAGTAGGTATGGCTCCCTTCCCACCGCCCTTCGTTCCGGCCCCTCCCACCGTGTACTGCCTTATTGTCATGCAGATTACACAAAAGCCACTTAACGCTTAGAGCACATCCGTGCTCCGTGCTCCGTGCGCCGTGTGCGCTCTGCTGTGGATTTGGTTATTATTATGCTTATTACCTTGGAGCAGAAAAAGAAAACTCATTTCCTTGCCTCAGTTTGCACTAGAGTGGGTCTAGTGAAGAACTGAGCCCCGCTGCAGCATCCCAATCAGAGGCAAAATGTCAGTTTTAAATTCAGCATATTTGCTGACAATGAATTCTAATTGGTATTGACTCTCAACAAACACGTGAGCGATCGAATCGCGTGTGCCTCGTGCCGCCTCCTGTTTATTTGCTCCGACAACACGCGCTGTTGATTGGTTGCATAGAAAAAGATGATTGCGAAATCACATTCGTTTCAATATACAAATATATTCATATGGCACCCACACTCACACACAACATACACCCGCACACACCGTCACACATGCAGAGAGACTCGCAAAGAACCAATCAATTCTTGAGCCTGTCATAAGCCCCCACGCTTTGCCAGAAAATGGAGAACTGCAGCTGAGCTCGACCTGCGGCACGTGTGGGGGCGTTGCTCAAGAGTGCCTCGAATGGGACTACAATGGATTCTCTATTCTTTATAGACAACTGCAAAGCAACTGCAGTCAATTGATTGAGCAAATAATAATTTTAGAGTCAGCTTTAGAGAGGAGTGTTCATCCTCCAAAAATCGTTTCGCTTTGTGCAACTTGCTGTGTTGCCTTGGGCTTAGTTACTCTCCAGCCTATTCTCTCCGACGGCCTAATCTATTAATAATCCCAGCCTAACTGGGTCACAGCTTAAATTCGGTGCACTTGACAGCTTGATAGCCTCATAAAATATACAAATCGAACTGCATATTCTAGGCGGAATACGATGGCTGACAAGTTTCTCTAGTTCCTAGTCAAAACTGTCTTCAATTACTCTGCTAAAAAATAACTATTTCGCTGGAACATCGCCTTGAAACGTATGTTTGATTCGTATTTTCGAATGTACTTGAACAAACTTCAGCATATCAAAGTGAAATATTTAAAAATTGCAATAAAATATTGCTGAAAACAAATTGCAATTGCAAATGGGCACTTACTGATATGACTGAAGAGGGCTTTGGCATGGGGAGCCTTTGGAGTGAGGAGAGTGCATGTTCATAAATACAGGTCGTAAAATCAAAATGATGAGTTTGGCCATAAAAAACAAACAGCGTCAACTGTTGCACGACATAAATGCCAATGTCTTTTAAGGCGAAATGAAATGGACAAGAGAAGTACTCGTAAATAATGACTCGACCGGCAGGAGGACAATTATACAAACGAGGAACTTCATCGTTTGCAATGACAACACCACCTCACACCTTACCTGATAGCCCTGATACGCGCCCATTGCGCAAATAGTCTTCCGTGGCCGCTCAAAGTTGATGGAACTGCGCCAGTGCCCTGTGTGACAAGGAATGGCGTCATCGACAGCGGCGGAAAACAGAAAACAGACGGCAACAGGATGACCCCGGGGGGGAGGGGACACCGCACACATATTGAAGTTAAATGAAACACGACGCAGTACCCAGTGAAACAGAAACCGCAATGGACAAAGCGATAGATAGACAGACAGCCACAGGGAGCAAACAAATAATTTAAGACGTAGGTGGGGCACAGAGAAGAAGAACACGGACAACAGTGATGGCTTCTGTTGTTGTCCACTGGAAAACTGATATCTAATTGAGTAAACACAAAGTGAATGGCCATGAATTAGCCCGTCGGAAGGGGCCGGGGCTGGGGTAGGGAGGGAGTAACGAACAGACGGATGAAGCTATCAATATATTTATTGTGCTCGCAACGCAGCCTTGTGTCATTCACATTTCCACACACAGTTCTCAGGGGTCTCTTTGGGTCCTGCGGGTTCTGGGTGCTCTGTGTATGCTTCTCCATTGTCTGACATTTGAGAGCGGTAGGAAAAATCGAAAAGCACACACATGAGGCAACCTTGACGCGAATGCGAATGCAATTATCCTGCAAAATTTTTGTACTTACCTTGTAAGAGTTCTTTGTGTTCTCTCGTCCACTTGAAAGAGGAAGCCTTATCAAAACGCCAATACTAAAAACAAATATGCCCAGACTCTAACTACACAGTTATGTATTTGCTAATTACTTTCTTTATCTCTTTAATTGTTTCTGAGCATTAAATATATCGGACGCACTACGTTAACTCACTTGAAATCTGTCACAGACTGTGGAAAGTTTCGTTTGGTGCCGAGCTTTTATTGTGTCCTGTGAACTCTCTCTCACAACAGAGCTTTCAGTTTCCTTGCAGCTTTCGCCCAAGCTCAGCGCAAGCGCTCTTGTGAGCTTGCGGCATTAGCGAGACAATGTTTTTCTTCGTTTTTCCCATTACATGCTGAATCCTCTCGCTCTCTGCTTTAGCGGACCTATTCGCGTGAATATAACAAGCAACGTTTTTCTACAGTAGTCAAATATAATCTTGCGGTATTTATTAATCAAAAGTTTAAACTAGTTAGTCAGAGAGCTTTTTATTTTTAAATCCTTGCGCGTGTTTTTAGTAAATAGTTGTTGAAATTCAAATGAGCTTAAAAATGTTCAGTGTTTATCCTACAGCACTTAATTATTTAAAAATAAAAATTGAACCGCGCGCCTTAGAGTTGATTCAGAGATGCGGCTTATTTAATACATTTTGGAATGTTATTGGTGTGTACACACTGCTGCACTGATTGGCGGGAAGCAACAACAAAACAAATGAACCTCGATATCACCAACAATTTTCGTATAACTTGCAAAGTAAACCATAAACATAAATATAAAATATTAATAATTTAATATAAACATAATTATAGGTACTACAAAAACAATGTGAGAGCGCACAAATTTCTCAGAGGAACATCTACAATTTGGTGGATCTTCTCAAATTGCTCAATGCAAAGGAAAAGGTTTACATGCAAATATTAAAATAACTTTATTAGATGAATTTGATGCATTAAATATATATATCTGAATTGCAGCTCCTGTTAGGCAAATACTTTTGCCAATTGCCCTTAAATGTTGGCAGCTTTCGCTTGCTGCGTCATCTGCAGAAAGTTAGAATCCTGACAGCCACCGAATATATTTGCAGGCAAGTGACAATACAGCAAGATATTCTATATTATTATAACTTAAGATCTGTGACCTCCAGCATACAGAATGAGGAACAACTGCAGTTGGTACTTATTGAGTTTCTGGAAAGCGAACCGGAGCTGCTTTGCAATCTATTTATTTCAGCACTTTATGGTCAGTTGACAATTATATTATTTTATTCGATTTAAATTGCATTCCTTCTTTAGACCCTATAAATTCTATAAGGGTGAACAACATGCTTGAGACCGTTCTGCGAAATCTGTATGCTGCTCTAGCTGAAAACCCAAAAATCAGTAGTTTGAAGTATGTGGAACCATTACGGAAATCGTTACCAGATGATGTATTGACCAACGTATGCATGCAAATGCATTTGAACATATTGCTGGAGTTGCATGAGACTGCAGATGTCAGTCAGGCATTTCAGCATTTTAGTTCTTGGATTAACGAAGGTGTGGATGAACTGACCTTTATTCAAAAGTCTAGCCAAAACGGTATGTTCACTGCTATGTTTAGAATGCTGTTAATTATTATACAAGCTTTAAATCTTTAGCTCTTTCGTGGACACTATCAGGAGGCTTTAACCTACCTTTTCAAGTTATCCACAGCATCCCAATTCAAGCATTGGAAATTTTATCTAATTTTGATACAGTCTATTGCCAGCTATGCCAATGCGGAAATAGTAACATTTATAAAGAGTAACGTAAATAAATTTTATTTAAAATAATGGCATTAATCTCGTTGTATTTGCGATTCCAGAGTATCTCAAGAACCGTTTGCAGCACGTGGCCAGCTTGGGCTGTCAGATTTCCTTGCTTCACCTGTTGCTGACAGCTCGCGCTGCTACGGCCACCACAATGAATATACAACAGAACCTGGACAACTATGCACAGTGGTACAAGCAAAACATTGGCGAAATGTCCTACACACTTGGCGGCAACGTGCAGTTTCAAGTGGTGCTTAACATTCTAGAAGATTCTGTGCACTACGAACAGGAAATTGATTATCTTGAGGTGAGTATAGCTCACTGATAGTTAATTTATTTGTACTGCAAATCTTCTCTACTCCAGATTCATGCAGCAATTGCAATCTCGCCTGGTGGAAAACTTGTGCAGTCCTACAAGAGCAAATGCAAGGCACAGCTGACACGCCTGAAGGCTGCCAGTAAACAGAAGTAGACCCGATTAGATCACATATTTATTTACACCATTTACCAAAACTAATAATAATCAAAGCTTTTGCGAGCGTTCCTTGCCAGCCAGCGGCTTATTTCGCTCATCCCAAAGTGTAACTCCATCGCAGGCACAAATTCTCTTGAAGTTCTGTAGTATTCCAGCCGAGCGTGCTATTATGCCACATGCAATCCTAATAAAGACAAACGAATATCATCATTACTGGGCATTTTTTAGAGCTTATCTATCTAGTGTTTACCTATCACCAGAATTGCCATCGACAAGGCTCTTTGCGTTGCCACCGGTACCAAAGTCGTCCGCGTTGGATGTAATAACAACGGCACGTCCAATGATATCCCAAATGTCTAATGCGGAATCTACAAAGCGGAATGTTGCGCGTCCAGTCTCATCGGCGCAGATGTTACCCAGATCACCGGCATGACGTTCTGATACGTCTGCTAGCGGACTGCCGTGGCGAGCTTTAGTTGGGTTATAGTGATCTCCAACAGATGCGCAGCCTTGGGACACATCGCCGCTTTCGTGTATATGGAAGCCGTGCAATCCTGGCTCCAGTCCATCCACTACGCCATCAACAACAACTCCAGTCTTTTGGTTTCCTATTGTTGTAAACCGCACTGCGCCCTGTACAGGTGTTTTGTCTACCACGCATCCAGTTGTATTAATTAGTGCAACGGCTGATTTACCTCCGAAACCGGACAGCACAGCTTGCCGACCAGTACTTTCGATTTTATCCTGTACTTCGGACCATGGTTGTGTTGTTTGTACAACAACTCTTCCCTCTTTTGGATCAATCTCAATGTGACCTACGCCCTCCAAGGCGCGCTGCAGGCTTTCCACACATTCCTTGTCGTCTCTTTTTATTTTCACTGCAAACTCGATCTAGTAATTGGAGTTAGTTTATGTTAATATAGTGATAAACATTATTTTATTACCGATGTGGAGCTCATTGCAACAATTTACCACAAAAAATTAAAACATGCAGCTTATGTTTCGATTTGTGTGTGTTATGTATATCGGGAGAGCTTATCGATGTTCAGAATTATAGCGATATATATATACAATAGCTCAGCACGTATCGATATTAATATCGATATCTTTTTTAAGCAATCCTGCAGTTAAAACGGCGAATAAAATTCAACTTACAACGAAAATACAATAAACTAAAATATATAATACTAAATAATAAGGTATATTATTTTACCTTAAGTCCTGTTTATTGAAATCAAAATTTGCTTGAGCTCTGGGATGAAGAAAAATGAAACAAATTTATTGAATTACCTAAATTAATTTATTGCAACTTAAATTTATAATTATTTACAAATCTTTACAATTAAAGAAGCCTACTCTATCATCCTAATTATACTTTTATAATCACACAGTTCTTTTCTCAACTTTAGAGCGCACACAAGACGTTGTTTGTGTGGCCGAGAGTGGCACAGGTATTCTGCATTAGCAACCTCAGCGCAGGACATTGATTCATGGATTCCTTGCTGGATGCCGTATGCATTGGGATCACATTTGCTGGTGCTACGCTGGGATTTGGGCAGCACGTGATGTCGACGGTGCCGGCTCCAGGGAGCCGGATGTGACAACAGGGGCTGCCGTTGCGATGACTACAACATCTGGATGTGGATCGTTCTCTGAGTATGGTGGCGCTGGTAATGCAGCAATGCCAATGGGACTCGACTCAAGAGTGGGTGATGGCAGTCCTGCTGCTGCTGCTGTGGGTGTGGTCAGGTTGCACATGCGCATGACTTCGTCATAGCTTGGCAAATCCTTGTCATCCTTCTCCAGCTGTTCACGAATGCGTGCTGCCTCCTGACTGTTTGGTTCAATAAAGAATATGTCTCCAAAGCGATTGTGCTGTCGCCCTGATTCCACATTATTTTGACGATCTAGAATGGCAGACAAGCAAATTAGTAGTAAATTAATATATATATATAATATCTTGTGTGACGTAATAGAGCTGTAACTAAATTTAGTACCGAGCCGCATTCGTTGGAGCTGTCTTTGACGATTCAATATCATGGATTGGTGCATACGTATCGCCAGCTATTAAGAGTTAATAAAGAATTATGAAAATGTTTTGACGGAACTGGGAATGGCGTGCTAATTACGTATATCAATTGGCTGGTGACCAAGATGGCGAACAGGAAGCCAAGCGCCACAATTAAATTGCTTGTCAGAGACATATTGCGATTCAAACTGAATACGATTCAATTGGCAATTGCTAAAAAACTGTCGAATAATAATAATAAACAACACCCGTTCGATGGTGCGGAGTGCTCAAAATGCTCGAGATTAGATAAAGCTCCGCCTTCAACCTTTTGGGTGTTTGGCACACGTTACCATACTCGTACCGTTGAAATCCCGTTGTTCATACTGGTATCGATATCGATGTTGCTCGTTCTCTCTTCGCCGGCGATGGCGACGTGGTGGACATATCTTAGCCAGAGTTCTATTTTCTATGCGCACGTAAAAACACACGACTGGCAGGAAGCAAAAGAAGAATAGCACCAACGCCAAGTAGATGCCCACACTGATCCCGAAGTCAGGGCCGAAATTCATAATGATCTTATCTGTATCGATCGTAATCTCAATCGGAATTCGAGCTGAAGGCAGAATGGAAGCCGGCGCATAATTTTAGCGCGACCGTAATATGCAAGCGAACGATGGACACTAATCAGAACAACTATATACTACAGGGCTATAATGGTGAGGAGCACGTGCACGTATGTGTGCGTGTGCGATTCGTAGGCGTTATTGTTGCCACTTGTTTCAGTTCGGCGATAAGATTATGTTCTGTATACAGCCCCACGAAATACGATAAACGAAGTTGCTAAACTAACTCACACACACACACACACACACACACTCATACCTGTATATAAATTGTATATACACACATATGTTATATATACTGTAGTTTGTGTTCAAGCCTAAGTGCTGTATGTACTCGAGAGAAGTAGGTTCTTTTAGCAGTTAAGTGATTTCGCACACACACTAACACATATGCCCAAGAAGAGAGTGACAGAGAGATTCTTCAATCCAAGGCGCACTATTATATCCACTTACAAACACACAGACACACTCACACCGATACACTTACGATCTCGTTGTCGTCCAGCAGCGCGGGTGCGAGCGTAGGGAACAGGACAAAAGCATTTGATAATCCAGATAATCACACACTATCAGAAAGAAAACGGCTTAAATCAGCTGGCACAGTTGGGCATCTAAGGAATCTTTACCTGCAGCACTACATAGACCGAGAAGCCGATGACTAAGACTATTAGAAAGAAGAAAATGGGTCCCACATCCATTATGCAGCAGGTGCGGTACAAGACTAAAACAAGTAGGCTTATCAAAGTCATAATTAGCCTGACTCGAACGTCTTATCTGACTTCAAGCACTTCAAGACTGAGAGGAAGATAGGGAGAGAAAGAGAGCGGAGCACAGGGAAGGGGAAAGAGAAGTGCTTATAAAAACGATAAACGTCCTGTTTTCGATTGGGTTAACTCTTAAGAACTTGAGTTCTTTGAAAGTACTTCCCCATTTTTAATAAACAAACAATTGTTGAAACGATACGATACCAATTAAAGTTTGTTGACTAACATGACCAAAAGAAGAGGGATCTTAAGCCTGACAAACAAACCTTTATATAGGGGTGGGAAAGTGCTGCATCTCTTTACATACCAATCCTGTGCGGTTCCCGTTCAATTTCCCAAGGATGGATCTCAGCCGGACTCTTACAGTTACAGACCTTGATAATGCAAAAGTATGCTATACACTTGAATACAAATGGAAAATTATATTTTAAGCATCCAGTATTTCAGCATAGTATTATCATATTACCATTATTATTGTGAATACAATTGGTATTATAACCAAGATAATGAGAGGTACGAGGAAAATGCCTATTGCCATCGCGAGCTAAATAAAAATCAGCTGCAATCGGCTCGAAAAGAGTTTCAGTACTGAAAAGCTTTCACACCTAAACCTGCACAAAACTTATCAGAAAAAACTAATATATAAACAATATGTCTATATATAAGTACTCATGCACGACCGGCAGAATTGTGCCAATATTATTTTATACGACTTTCAGTTTAAAAGACTCTTCAGCGATCGACCAGTAAAATTGGCCAATTCGAAAGCGGAATATCGCTTATCACATCTAGCCAAATTGAAAGGCGATTAGATAAGATTGGACGCGAATAAACATATGTAAGGAGCAGCAAGAAATCATATCCTTTTATCCATAAAAAGGCAGATCATCTATACTTTCACATACACTACCTTCTTCGGGGTGCCACAAGTCGTAGCAGGCCCAGACGACGCAGCGCAGGCAGCAGAAGCAAAGCGCACACGCAAGGAACAGCAGGAATACTCCCGAGAATATGGAGAGAATATCCAGCATTTTCACAGATAATCTTTCCAAGATATATGTAAATTTCGCACTTTAATTCTTGACTTTCTCACTCGCGATGAAACCAACTTAAGAGAACAAAATCGCATCGCACTCCGCACAGAGTCCGTCAACCAACTGTTCGTTTTTCGGAGGGAGTTATCGGTACTGCTTTGTGGACTATAGCTCTCTCTCAACAGGTAGCCAGTTAGCTGGCTAGGTGAGTTTCCTTCACTCGAGTGTTTCGCACTGTCTGATACGGAGGTTCAATGTGATAAGATAAGATTTGCATCATTTGGCGCAGGCATGTGTTGAAATTCGGAGCATTTAATCAACGGTGGCAGAAAATAGCGTCAAGGAATATGACACAAATGTGGACATTAATAAATTAAGAGCTCATCAAAATAAAGAAAACATGAAAACAGAGTGCGGAAGCATTCAACACACACACACACACACACACAATTGTAGATTAGTCCGTGCGTGCGAATTCATTTCGTTGCTAGACCCATTAATTGTTACACAAACAAGTTGTAGTATAAATCGTATAAATCTGTTACAGACTTGCCCCAAATGGGCTACTTAAGCAAATGCGAACAAGTCTCGAAACAATTGCGTCACAAAGGGGCATGGAAAACATTTTCACATGTTAACAAAGTTGTGAACTTATTTTTGTTGTTGGCCAAAAGAATTTCAATGCCAAGCGAACGATTTCTGTTAAGTTCCATGCGGAACTGCTGCATTTACCTTTTGCGATTCCTTTAGAGAACCAGAACTAGTTCAAATTTAACAATGCTGCGCAATCGATTTAGGCATTTGCAATATTGCAAATCGTTTCGGTTTCGTTTGTTTCGGAATTATCGATTTGTTGTACGATTATCTGTAAACAAATCTTGCGCGATAAGAAACTGAGAAGTACTTGCAGACGCATCAATACATATGTATTAAACAAATCCGCGCCTTTCGATTTTTACCTTAATTATCACGCCGTCACATTGAACGATTGGAGCTATATCATGTCATTAATCACTTTACGAAGGGTGCGCGAAATCAGAAAAACGATAAGATTTAATGAATGGTCGCATATTCGAAGTTCGATCGCGTTAGCCTCACCTGCCACTTCGACCTCATCGACATCGCCATCGCCATCGGCAGGCATACCAGGCGGATCGATGCGTATGCTCTGCAACACTCGGGCCTGGCCACGCCCCCGCTGCGACTGCGACATGGGCAGCGGAGGTTGATCGACAATCGGTTTGCGCGTTGCGCAGACAAAAAACAACTGTAAAAATCGCATGCAATATCTAAGGTTAGCGAATTGCTGGACGCGTTTGACCTTGAGAGGTAACGAAACTTACGCGCACCAAAATTATCAGGATCACAAGCACTATAAAGTACACTATATATAAACTAACATCGACAGGCATTTTCGGACACGTTCTTCACATGAAACTATAATCGAATCGACGGAAATTGCCAACTGGAGTTCGATACGCACAAGTCGTTGTCTTCAAACTGGCGTATATCAATTTAAACGGACGAGCCAAAGGAAAGAAAAAGAACTTTTTCTTATCAACATTGCAAATGGGGTGTGATTAATAATATATGTTCTTATATATGTATATACGTATACATATTTGTCACGTCAGAGTAGCATATTATCAGTCCAAGGTGGGGGCTTTCCAATCGCGTGTGTTAAGCAAATGGAATTGGACTATAAACCTAAAGGGTTGTACGCACCCGTGTCTCTAGCGTGTTGCCCCTCCATCGGGTCATTGTCGTAATCCTCCGATCTGCTGTTGCGAATACTTTTGAAGCACAACTATCGACAACGAGATAGGGTGGGAGGAAAGAGAATACAAACATATGTATATAGGAAAGTCTATGTCAGTGTATCCGTTGCGTAGAATGCGGTACAAACTTACGAACGACAGCAGTAGAATCAACAGAAATATATAGAACACATCAGCCAGATTCATGATCCGCTGTAACGGGTTCGTGCGAACCGATCGAACTATTAGAACTGACATCAGAATTTGCCCAACAAGTTGCAAGTACCCGACAACTTAGGAACGTAAGTACGAGTATATTGCCCCCTGTTGACAGACTCTATAATTAGTGCAATAAGAGTTATTAATCTTATCGCATTGAGCCGTGAGCTTTCTGAAGCTTTCCAATCGCTGTGGGGTGTGTTTCACAGGGGGGCTTAGGGCTTACCCTCCAGTGCCATGCGCAACATGACTTCGCGACGCATCAAGACCCGCCGATTCCATAACTCCACCTTAAGCTTGATCATCAAATAGCACTCCTTCAACAGGATCCAACATTAAAGCGACCTTCTCTGGCTATATAAGAATCGAACTACGCGCTTACCCGAAAGACCAGCGCCACAGCAATCCCAATGAGAATACCACAGAACCAAAATTCCGTGTACATTGGAGAAAAGATATTACCCTTTATTTTTGTCAGTTTGGATGATTTTAAAAAACGATAAGAATTCCAAAAAAAAAAAAAAAAATATGATAAAATAAAATATAAATAAAAACACGCTCATTTTTTGACTGTCGAATCTAGAGTTGCTTTAAGCACTCACCTGTTTCAGACTGTTCTTTGCTGCATAGATCACAATAGCGAAAGGGGCCGAGGTAGGTCTTGAAATTGAAATGGCTCAGGCTGTTAAAGGAGCTCAAACTTTTCGGGTAGTTCCATCACAACTTACCCGCAGCAGAATGAGCAATATCAGAAGAAAAGATATAAAGTAGTACCACTCCATGAGATCCATTGGGACTCTTATATATTTTGTTAGTATGCAAAGAAAACGCGTTGTCAGCCACACGGACAAGAACGAAATGCAATTGAGACTGGGAAGAGTAGCGAAAACGACCCATCAACATAACCGTTGTTAAGGTTGAGATCCAGATACAGATACAGATACAGATACAAACAAGATAAGCTCTCGTGATTAGAATTTTACTGCAGTTTGCTTAACGTGGCTGAGAATGCTATTTTTAGATGATTTACAAGTAACACACACTCGGCCCGACTCGGTTATCTCTCAAGCTTACCGTTCGTATCTTCCAGCTGCGTAATGCTCGTCAACTGAGGACGCCCTTGAGCTGACACGGCTCTCCCCTCGATGCATGCACGTATGGTTATCTTGAGGAAGGGAAAGTTCCTTGACAAACTGGAGCTTTAGATCGATTGCAGCTTAAGCTCACCCATAAAAGAAGCATGAATACAAACAAGAAGCCCGGTATGAGCTCACAGTATTCCTTAATCATTTGAGAAGCTATAAACAATTGTTGACGCGCCACAACGACTGCCTTACAGCGACTATTCTGAACACATTATCATTGTAATCTGTTGTTTACCATTATCTAGGCGATTCTCTTTTAAGCCCCACACTCGGATGAAAAGAAAGCTTTGCTATCTAATCACACAGCAAAAATGGCTAATCGATTGGCGGTTGTAATCTGCATGAACGGAAGCGAATCGGGTAAAAGCTCAGGTGGAAATAACAAATATCAACTATGGACAGCTGCGAGAGAGATAAGACACTTGAAAAGCTCGCGACATTCCTTAAAGACTATGCCCGTTGTACCTGCTTATCGTACCTGCCATTACATATAAAGCTTACCATCTAAACTGTCCGTATCAACAGTTCTCGTTCTCGTTTGTTGCATGGGGGTCGCATCTACTCGGTTCGATGCCCTGGCACATACCTTGGATATGATCTTTATTGCGAATGCAGAAGTTTCTTAGTTATAGACAATGAAGTATCAACGACGACATAATAGCTCACCCAGATAATGACAATAATAACCAATATAAGCAAGTAGAGTACATTGAAAAGTTCCGCACCCATTGGATATTGATAAAAGAACGACAAACTTTGCTGACAACCTTATGATGACTGCCTAATTATGATTGGTGCCATAGAACTTATCGTCTGTGTTCTATCTATGACTCTTTTGTGAGCTTAAAAAGCTTTGCTATCTAATCAAATTTCGACTATTGTTAATTGATTCACAAATCCATTTTACAACGCGACACACGGAGTTAAGACTTATCAGGAAGTTTAGGGGAAGTACAATGGGAAACTATAACAGGAATAGGATACCTTTTTCCGGTTTTCACTAGATCATTACCATAAAGCTCACCGTTCATAACATCCATCTGCACGTTTCCACTTGAATCTTGTGAAGGGGATTCACTTCTTCTCCTCTTTAAAATAATCTTCACCAAACCCTTGAAAAAGAAATAAATTGACCAAAGCAATCGATTTATGGTTGGCTTAATTATTAGCTCACCCATACAAATACAACTATGACCAGAATGGTGGTACCGAAAATATCCAAAAACATATGATTCATTATGTGGGCAATATAAAAAATCACTTAAAAAAAGAACACCTAAATAACACTGGACGAACGGCTTTCACAGCCTTATGACGACTAAACCGACTACCGACAATCATTATCTGAATTTTTCGCGTATAAAACGCTCTATAATCTTATCAATGGCCCCCACTATCGACGTGATATATTGCAAACTGTATATATGGGCGCCCATAGACAATGCTCAATTCCGATACTTAGTTAGTCTGCAGAACTTACCTCCAGGCGCATATTCACTCCTTGTCGTCGAAACAGCCTTTAAAATAATCGAATTTTATGAATGAGCAATCGGTTTACAATCCAAAGCATTCTTGACTTACGCAGCATATTAAACATGTAACAATGACTACAATAACTATTATGGCAATAACAACGACGAGCATTTTCGAATCGAGCCCGTTGCAAAATTTGTTTTGTTCAAACGAGGAATAAAAAACCAACTGAACGCACTGTGTCCGAAACCATTCTCATTTCCTAATCGCATATAACAAGTACCTTATCTGTCGATTTCAAGTGACTGAATAACGTTATAAACTTGTCTCATTTAGTCACCAATAAAATCGGAAGAGAGAGCGTCAGCAAATCCTATTGAGCATTGTGGGAGCTTTGCTGATCGAACCACTGAAGATATAGAATAAATACATTTTCGAACCGTGTGTTTTCCACTGAGAAATATAAAAGCAACTAAAATCGGTGTCTCTAAAAACTATTGCATTTGCTGATCGCGAGTAATAAATATCTTATCTATCGCTTTCAAGTGACCTAAATATTCTATAAACTTGTCTCATTTAGTAACCTATAAAGTGGCGAATCGTAGGAGCTTAGATTAAGACTGGTATGGTAGAAATGTCAAAATTATCAGTATATGTTTTAAACACGGTAGCCTATAGTCGGGTACGTCACCTATTTGCTATACTACGAAAAGCCGTTCGATATCAATCGAAAGCTTTAATCTCATTACTCTGGCTAAAAGCTTGTCAGGGGGGGCTTTTTCTAGTCAGGCTATTTTTTTATTATGTTTATTGATGGATACCCAAAAGAGTTTTTGAACAATGACTCAGGTAGACAGTCGAAATTTCCTTCGAAAATATATAAAGTATGGATTAAAGCTTAAAGCTTATCGAAATGATCAGCTTACCGTTAATTTCGAGATGCCGCGCATTCCTGAATGCCATGTGAGCGATCTTTAAAGAAGAAAAGAGTAAATAATTTGGATACGAAACGAAATCTCTTACAACATCGTCAGTACCTTGACAAAAAAGCAGGTGGCCAGAATCACAAAGGTGATGCAAATGTACAACCCCACGGACATCTTTCGCAGCGATTCTCTCAGTTTCCCCTTAGGAATCGAACTGAACCGTGCTCGGCCCCCACAATGAAAACAGAATAAAAAACCGATTCAGTGCGAAAAAAGAAGTCGAACGTGATAAGCATTTTAATCGTGCAACGCAGCCTTATCGGTTAAATTACTTATAATGAAATCCCCAATCTCTAACAGTCCTAATTATCGAAGGGAATTTTTAATTAAACAACTAAGCAACTGCTCTACAATTGAAATAATCACAGTAAAGGTCGCAGATTTGTTACCCAAAACGAAAAAAAAAACCCAAACAAAATGAAAGACCCCCAACTTCAAGTTCAGACTCCGACAAACAACAAAGATAGCTGACCCATTTTAATGGAGCAAACCTCAATTATAGTGAGCTGCACAAATAATTGTGGGGCAACTGAACTGAAAACTGAACTAGCAGCCGAAATGGTAATGTGATGAATAATAGCAGCTCTGGGAGCTGCTCTCTGTACTGTTGGGGTAGCTTGCAGGCCTCGGAATAACTTGGGAGGGTCTCTTGGGAGTCTCAGTTGGGAGGGTCTCTTGAGAGAGGGCAGGCTGCGCCCACGAAAACAATGGAATTTGTAATGCGCCAATGCGAATTTCTTGCAGTCGTTACAAATCGTCAATGGAACGCAGAGATTTATAGCTGGACAAGCGGACAGATGGACAACAAGAGACGCCTTGAACTGAAGCGAAATTAATTAGAGCGCATACGGCTCGCGCCAACAGCTCAGCATTTCTTTTGTTGGCACCGCGCCGCACCGCAATTGGCAACGCCTCACAGTGCGCCGTTAAGCAGCGAGCCATGCCCAATCCGGAGGTGATACTCCTATCATCGGTCCCCCTTTCCTTGCCCCTGTCTCCCTTCGCTTGGAAGGGTAACTTGTCGCACGCGTCACGCTAGCGATGAATTGACCAAGCGACTGACCACAATTGACAAATCCGCTGGCGTTGCAATTGCAATCGCATTGCTCAAGTGTAGCCGAAGTAACGGTGCTATATTCGGCTAATGATATGGCATATCATATAGTATAATATATAGTATATACTATATGTATATAATATATATATTTAAAGTCGAACTGCTGGATTTCCTAAAGAGCTCACAGTCTCGTTTAACTTCCTTCCGTCTTGTTAATTATGTGTGAGCAGCTCATGGAGCCCCATTTGCATTTCTTGTATGCCCTTTCTCTGCCTCCCCTTCTTTGCCTTCCCCTACCCCTTCCCTTTGCCACCTCAACGAGTGTCCGCCCCTACCAATGTCAAGTTCAGGCCATTTCCGTAAGACCAAATATTGCACTGATTTTCAAAGTCTTAAGCTCAATCTTGATAGCGCTAAGTTGACTTGGGAAAATGATGAATTAAAAAGGTTAAACATAATAATACCCTGTATTTTTGTAGAGCAGAAGTTAGTGCTGCTTGATAGCGATAAGTTGCAAAAGTTTCTTCTTAGTTTATCTTTGAGAATTTTAAGCTAAACATATAGTCAAGTATTTAGCACACCCCTTTGCCTCTGCCTCAGGTTTCTAGGGTATTCTAAAAACTTACAAATCATGCAGCTCACAAGTTCCGGCTGTTGTTTTTATGGCCATTGTTAGACAATGTGAAATGAAAATTCCCCACAGTTAGGTGGGAGTGCTGTCAGCATGGATTACCCCTTCCCAAGTATCTTTAATCATCAAATCAAACCAAACCGAAGCGAACCGAACTCAACTGCACACACACCCAGCATAAGCAGCTCGAAATGCGCACAAATTAAAGCCAAATAACTCAATTTAACTGGCCAACGTGGCTAACTTGGCCATAACTGCGTACGAGCCTCAGCGCACTTAATGAGCTGACAGCGCGCCCCCCAGAATGACTTCAGTTTCTGTTTGGGAACCAAAACCGAAAAAACAAACTATTTTTTTTGTAATTAATTCCAATTCGCCATCCGTCAAGGCGGGCCTTGAACTTCAACGCCAGCTTTCAATTAGAACGTTCGACTAATTGCGAGTTACTTTCGCTTTTCGATGCGATTAAATCATTATAATCTCAGTTCTTGTGAAATACTCCCCATCTCGCCGTGCGTCGTCGGAATTGGACCATCAAAAGGAAAGGCGCGAGATGCCGAATGACATAACTCGCAGAGACTACGCATTGTAGAGCATTAAGGCTAATTGGCTTGTAAACAAGACACTCATTTCACTCTCCCTTTCTTACTTTGTCTCTCTAGTTCTCCCTCTTTCCCTTTCCTTACCTCTCTCTCTTACTGACTGCTCAAATTGCTGCTTTTCTCTGCGATCTTTCGCACCGATCTCGACTTGTTCCGCTATTGTTTGCCCCTGTTAATTGTTGTTAATCTATTATTGTTTATTTTATTACAGTTCTGAATTCCCGCATTTGTTGGAGCATTAAAGTGCTTGGATCTTATCGCTATCATTAAATTTTCAGCAAGTCATTAAATTTATTTTGCAAAAGTTTAGCAAACATCAAATTGTGCGGATCAGTTATTTAATCATATGTTTCCCATACCTTTTATGGTTGCCAGATCTGCAGAATATCTCAATTGTTTATCTTTAGTTTAAGAAGTATTCAAAAAGGGAATTTATATCGCATTATTATAAAAATATTGATTGAATAAATTAACAATATATTTTTACTGCTTACCTCATTTAAATTGAATTAATTTATATACTTTTTTGCAATTAAAATTAAATACCAAAAAAAACTAGATAAATCGATAAATATTTATATAAATCGACAAAGGAATAAACAGATAATTGGCGACTGACAATAATTGACAAATCCGCTGGCGTTGCTTTTGCAATCGATAAATAAATGCGAATCGATAAATTGACAAATAAACAAGCAGAAATTTAAATAAATAGAAAATAGCTGAATTAATAAAATTTCACTGCCTGCAAAGGGTATTTAGTATTCGTCACGTTGCGCCCGAACACACCTTGTTATGCCTTTGCCATTATGAACATAATTTCGAATTGAACCTGACCGTCTGAACGGCTCAACAGGTGAGCAGCCACAGCTGCGGGAGCTGGGGACAGTTACGTGGCGAGTCGTTGGGGGGGAGGGGGAGAGAACGAACGACAACTTCCTCGAGTTGCAACTGCGAATCACAATGCCAGTTGGGACTGTTGTCTATAATGATTTTCGATGTTTTTTATGGCGCACCATTAAGCTATTTCGGCCTGGGGAAAATGCAAAATGAGCAAGTGGAAAACTGCGAAGTGCAAGCGCGCGCAATTGAAGTGAGTCAGTTGCAGCGGCTCATTAATTATGCATGATAATTGCGGCGCGACGCCCCCAAAAACATAAAGAAAAAATAAAAAGAAAAAAAAAAAACAAGTTGGGAATTATTTTGATTAGCTCGGCGGGTGCAATTAAATTAAGCCGAATCGAGTCGTGCAATGTGAGCTGCAATGCGGTTGCCGCCCTGCGAACGACTCAGTCAAATCGGATGTATATATATAATATATATAGATATATATATTATATATGTAGCTGCTGTATATAGTGGAAATATGCAATGAAAAGAAAAGAAAAGCTGGCGAATTATGCGAACTTGTTATATCACTTGGCAGCTGAGAGCACGGACAGCTAGACAGAGAGGGAGAGTGAGAGAGGGGGGAAAGAGAGGGGGGAAGAGTGAGAGGCAGACAGGCAAACGGGGCTTCAAACACTTTTCAAAAAGCTGCTGCAAGTGCACTTTCTTTGCGTTACGCTTCTTTGCATAGCCTCGTGCATTGCCAAATCGTTTATACAGGGGTATGTATATTGTATCTGTATCTATAGCTGCAACTGTATCTATAGCTGCATCTGTATCTGTAGTTGTAGCTGTGCTGCGGTCAGTGTCCATGTCTAGACATTGAACGCAAAGGCACATGAAATGAAATGCTTCAATGCTGCCGCTGCTGCTGCTGCCCAGCAGATTTAAACTGCAGCAATTGCAGCCACATTTTCGTGGCAAGTGCAGCGACAAAAGTTCAACAGACGAAGCTGCAGCTGATCTGCCTGCCCCTCTCCTTCTTTTGTGCCCCCTCTGCCCACAATTCGCTGTCTGTGGCTGCCTCTCACATTTAAGGCGTTGCAGCATTGTAAATTAATTCATATTAGCAAAACAAATGCGATGCTCCACTGTACCTGTCTGCCTGTAACTGTCTGTGTGTGTGTGTGTGTGTGAGTGTGTGTGTGTGAGCATCTTAGCTTTTAGCATTTCATTGGCGCTGAGTTGTTGTGCAGGTTTCGCGGTCTGTGGGAGCATCGTTGAAAAAACCGGCGCAAATTATATTCAAGCAGTAAAACCAACAAAAACAAAACTAACTGCAGCAGCAACAACAACAACAACATCTGCGCAGCGACAACAACAAGCGCGATATGTAAATGCAGCCTTATAGCATAAAAAGTCGCATCGCAGCGCCTCCGCTGCTGTTGTTGCTGCCTCTGCACACGACGAAGGCTGAGAAAATCAACAACATCTCAAATGTTAATTACGAGAATATCTTTTTTCAAACTGCCCAAGCAGATTTCCCCCTCTCTCCTCTCTCTCTCTCTCTCTCGTCTCGACATAAAGTATCTGATGGCTGCAATTCTGCTGACCCATGCGCCGATTAATATAACTAATCAGAATTGCCTGACGTGCTGGCCAAAGTGGCGTATGCGTTATATGACTTGCACAAGTTTTCCAGCCCAATTTGAGTGCAGGAAAATCTTTTTTAATATCAAATCAAATCACATTTGATAGGCTTTTTTACAGAAGGAGTTTATCACTGACCTTAAGCTACATTTTTAGACTGCAATCGGGGTTATATACAGCAGATACCCTGTAACATATTAGGCAAAGAAATTTGCAAAATTATTATAAAACTAATTTGTAGAATGAAGGATAAGAAGTCAACATATGCCAACTAAATTTGAAACTAAATTTATACAGTATTAAAAATAATCAAGCTCGCCCAATTTATGCACAAAATTGATTGATTTCCACATGAAAACCGCATGGCAATCAGTATAGAATAGAATTAAATAGAACCTTTAATTGTTGTCTATGATCTCACTCTCCATTGGACGCCAATTAGAAGCCCCAAAGTGAATCAAACGATATTAAAGCATAATGTATAATAAATTATCGAAATTGACAACGCCGAGGCGAGAAGCACTCAAAAGCAAAGCAAAATACTCAAAACAATGCGCTGACTAAGAGAACGGCTAAGAGAGATAGACAGAGAGAGAGAGAGAGAGAGAGGAGACGCGAGCCAAGCCCAAACGTGCCACTTGCCACTCGACGCGAGCCGAGCCGAGCCAAGTGGAGCCGAGCCGAACTGAGCCCAGCTGGGATCGCAGCTCGGTTTGGTATAAAACATAAACAAGCCAAAGAAAGTCATTCATTTTGTTGTTTGAGCTGGCGCGCACCGTTAGTCCAGCCAGTTGAGATCCAGACACAGATCGTGTGGCATTTACAGTGAACAGCCGAGAGAGTGATCGAGTGATCGAGAGTGACGAAAGAAAAGCAAAAGAAAAAAACAAGAACCAAGACGTTAAGCTGCGCGTGCGTGCGTGCGTTCGTGATTCTTATCGTGTTGACTTCTAATTGGATATACCAAGCTCCAGCCCAGATCAGCAGATAACCACGCTATATATTTATATATATATAGAGAGAGAGAGACGCCTGATCAGGCGCTGCAACCACAACAATAAAACAACAACCACACAAAATGCAGTAAGTCAAAGTCAGCAGCGATGCCATGAATCATGCGCTCACAAAAGCGGGAAGGGGGCGGCAAGGGGCGTGGCTGCCACTGGGCCTCAAGATTTGTGTCGCTTGGCAACCACAAAATATTCTTTACAAACATTTCGAAAACCCAAAGAGGCCCATAGAGCATACGTAACTGTAACTGCCGAGACTCGGCGCTTTTCCAGCAGACTATCTGTGTGTGTGTGTGTGTGAGTGTGCTGTAAGTATCTGTGTGTGTTTGTCTGTGTGCTGGCGTGGGAGTTTCGCTTTGTGTGTTTGTTTGTTTGTCTCGCTGCCTGCGGCGCTGACAATTCATTTGGACTGAATCTTTGAACCGCTTTTGCCTTCTGCCTTTGCTTCACCTTCGTCGTCGTCGGCTTACCCAATCTCGCATTGTCTGGCCAGAAAAAAGCCAAGTAAATAGCTTGGAAAATGCAGCATATATTCTATATGTATTGATTTGTTTACACTCAGCCAAAGACGCGGCTTATTGTATTAGCCTTTCTGTCAATCAATTGACTCCACTCGACTCTGTTCCAACTGCGCCTGTCCAGCTCTTCAGCTGTCTGGCTTAGTCATTGCCAGGCCATGGTCAGGCGCTAGACTGGAGTGCAATGGGCACGAGCAAGCGATTGTCGTCGTGTGCTGCGCATGAATATTGCACAATTTAGCAAAGTTATGACAATCCTTTCTAAAAGAGGCGTATAAATTACCCGAGTATCAAAGGTATTATATAACCAATCCCAATGGTAACACGCACTCACACACACACAACGGGGCGTATACGCAATCCGTTTGAAATTACAGTTAGGCATAGTACGCACAGCAATGCGCGCATGCGTGCCCCACCACACAAGAAGGGGAAGGGGGGCCTGGCGTGGCCATTCTCCTCTTGCCTGTGCGACACATGCCAAAATGTTTGGCAAATTGTTGCCATTGTTGCTGTCGATTAAATCTCCGTTTTTGGCCATTTTCGTGCGAGTGTGTGTGTGTGTGTGTGTGTGCAATTAACAAATTGCCAAGTTGCCAAAGTTGCGACCCACTTCAATTCGATTCCCACAACTCAACTGCTGCCACGCCCCCGTGCGCCTTAGCCACTCACTCGCAAGGTCACTCGCAAGTATAACAGATTGTTTCTCCACTTTCCCCCTCCCCCCTACCATTTTTCGGCTCGTTTATCGTGCAACGCGTGAAAGAAATGTGTTGCACATAAAATTCATTGCCACGCAATTATCTCAGGCTCGCTCTGCCAGCCAAACGGTGCGTTGAAGCCCCGCAAATGCAGGCCCATTAGCGCGACCGTAATTGTAACGCTGCAATCTAATTTATTTTCTGTTTTCCAACAATTCCAGCTTTGCTTTTGCTTTTATTTATTGTCACTCCCCTCCTGCTCCTCTTCCCTCTCTTCTTTCGTTGCTGCTCGCATTACTGGCATAACGAGCGTGTGCATAATTATCCAATAAAAACAGCAACCCCAACTACGACGCTGAGTACGCGTGCGCGTAATTGTGCAGGTGAAAACAAAAGACTTAGGCAACAAACTCGAGCGTTAAATGGCCACTAATGGCAATCAGAGAAATGGCCAAACTGGACAGCTGTAGAAGTGGATCTATTAAACAACTGATAAAAAACGAGTGCAGCCAAAAGACTTAGGCAACAAACGCGACTAAATGAAGTGGGGCAGAAAAAAAGGAAAAGTTGAGCAAGGCTTAGATAATGAACTGGACTTGCTTAAGAGGCTTCAAGTTGAGTGAAATTATAACATATGACACATCAGGGGAGGGACTGATGAGGTAGAATAATGTGGCAACAAAAGACTTAAGCTACAAACTTGGGGGAACTTAGCAACTTAAAATTTATAATGCATGAGGCTTAAATAATTCCCCACATTTGTCGCGTCTTATGGCATCAGCTTCTATTTCATAATCCCCCAAACTAGTCTTATGTCACCCGCCTAACGCACACCACCACACACACACACACCGACACACACCCAAGAGATTTAAGGAAATCAGAAAAATGAAATGAAAAGAAAACATGCCAGAAATGCGGCCAAGAAAATCGCTCGCAACGTGTGCGAAACGAAACCACTTTTCCTTCGGCCTGCGCCACTTGTCGGGACTCGGAGGCAGGCGAAAGCCTGCATCCAGATGCACGTCCAGTGCTGAGACAAGCAGCAAGACAAGCCAGACAAGCCAAACAACAACAACAACAGCAACGCATCGTTTCTTGGCGTTCATGTGATGTAATGTGGTGCTATGAAGCCAGATGTACGAGTACTCGATGCCCACATCTGGTTTGCCAAGACAGGGAGAGGGGGAAGGGGAATCTGGAGATATGCCAGGCACATGCAATGAATGTGGCCATTTATGGCGAGCACTTTGCGGCATGCAACGCATGATTATGTGGAGCACAAGGAAACAGTTCGCAGCTAACCCAAATTCAACTCTGGTGACTGTGGCTAATGACTTAACCAGGCCAGGCCAGGCCAGCCGGGCTGTCTACCGCGTCATTCTCATAAAGCAATCCCGAAACGGTAGCCAAAGCATTGACAATGCAACAAACGGTGGCTGTGCAACGCCAGCAAGCAGTGGTTGCCACAAGTACTTAGTGCAAAGTTCAAAGGTCGCTGACAATTTGCCAAAGGCCAGAGACAGCAGCAAGAGAGACAGACAGACGACAGGCTGACAAATTGCCAGCTAGAATTGCCAGCGGGGAGACGAAGAGAGAGAGAGAAGGAGAGAGGGAGATTAGTGTGTGTGGGCTTCTCACTCTCTCGAGAGCGCTTGTTACATAAGCAATTGGGTTTATTAACATGCCCGTAATTAGCGCCGCCTCATGGCTATTGAATCACCATTACCAAGTGCCGTCGCCGGCCAACGAAAGTAAAAGTTTGACGCGGATTTGCTTTGCTCTTTATTATTATTGGTAACTGTTTCAGCTTTCCACGCAGCGCAGCGCTGCGCAATTAAATGCAATTGTGGCACGTAACATTGGCCAAGCCGTTGCCCAGTTCGGATTCGCCAGGCGGGGCAGAGGGGCAGCCACATATGTCGTCTATATCTAGCCGCAATTTGCCTTTGCGTTCCGTACGAATTCCGATGATGCGTATTGGAGTCGCTGTTGACATTCAGCCAAGTCAGACCAGCTTAGCTCTGTGCATGTGTGTGTTAGTGTGTGTGTGCCGCTACTAAATGGCGTTCAAATTGAACCCGCCGCTGCAAAAGGCACATCTTCATTTCGCATACCCTTCCCGGCGCAGGCCATGTGGGAATTCTCAGCCAGCTGAGTTTGGTTTAATCGCGCTAAAAAAGGAAATGCAAAGTGATTTATGGCATAGTACGTAAAGGGGGGAGGGAACTTAACACCTTTAAAAAATGTTTGCAAGTAATTTACAGGGTATCTGTGCGTCCAGCTGCAGCCAAACTGCCGCACTTCTTGGCCGCAGCTTGTGACTCGCAGTGCTCTCCAGCTCCCAGCTGTGTCTCTCAGGCCTTATAACAAGTTTCTCGGCTCGTCTTGCGCTTGCATAACTTGCCGCTGGGCTGCCGCAGTTGTAGTTGTTGTTGCTGCTGCTGTTGTTGTTGTTGTTGCTGCCTTCTTTGGCTGCAATTTGGCGGCATCTTCACTGCATTTTTTGCAGTCAGCTCTGTGGTTGCTTTTGTTGTTGCCTTTGGCAAAAGGTTCGCGTAAAATCAAATATTTTCCCGCGTTTTGCGCATTGAGGTTGCAGCAACAACAGCAACAGCAACAACAGCAGCAACTACAACAGCAGCAACAACAACAACAGCAGCAAGAAAAGTTTCCCATATCATAAAGTCTTAACTTATTGATGGCATGACTTGGCTAATCTGATTGCTATTGCCAATTTCTACTCCGCCATTGCAGACGCAATCGCAGATGCTTTGCCCTGCCACTAGTCCTGCTGGCCCTGGGGCTGTTTGCCTGCAGCGCACATGGCGCCGCCACCGGAGCACCTGCGCCCACGGCCACCACGGAGAAGCCAAAGGGATTCTCTGCGCGCTCGCTCGATGTTAGCGCCGCTGGCGACGATGACGATGACTTCGAGACGCAGGCCCAGACACACTTGGCCTACAGGCAGCCCCAGCAGCTGCAACATCAACAGCAGCAGCAGCAGCAGCAGCGACAGCTGTACGAGTACAGCGAGGAGGATCAGGAGGAGGCGCCGCGTCAGGTGTATGTCAACAATCGCAATGTCAAGCAGCAGAGCAACTTTCTGAAGAAGAAACCGCTGAGCGAGGAGAGCGAAGAGGAGGAGGAGGAAGTCGAGGAGCCCGATCGCCTCTCCACGCTGCTCAGCAAGTCCTCGTTCAGCTGCAACGATCGTAACTCGGGGTGAGTACGAGAGAAACCTTTTACCTTCGTAGATACTTTAATTGTCTCTTTTCCTCCCTCTCTCACTCTCTCCCTCTCTCAGCTACTACGCCGATGAGTCGCTGAGCTGCGAAGTCTTCCACTACTGCCAGGAGAGCCAGAAGCACTCGTGGATCTGCCCCGAGGGCTTCACGTTCCACCAGATCCACTTGATCTGCATGCCCCCCTCGCACGACAACATCTGCAAGCAGTCGTCCAAGTACCACATCGTCAACGACTACCTCTACAAGCCGATCAATCTGCAGGAGCACCAGAGCAAGCCGAACGTGACGCTGCGCTACTCGGAACGTTACTTCCCCGAGAACTACTACGAGCACGAGCGCTACGACGACGATGAGGAGGAGGAGGTGCAGCCAGCTCCCCGGCCACGCGTACAACCACAACCTCAGCAGCATCGCCAGACGGTGTCCTATCAGCCGCAGCCACAGCAGCACCAGCCCCAGCAGGTGCAGGTGCAGCACGTGCCCCAGGTGCGTGTGCAGTACCAGCAACAGCCCCAGCAGCAGCAGCAGCAGGTCATCGCACAGATTCGCCATCAGCAGCAGCAGCCTCAGCCGACAACAATCGCCTATCGCAAGCCACTGGCAACGACAACAATTCAGCCACAAATCCAGCCGCAACTGCAATTGCATCAGCTGCAACAGCAGCATCTCAGGCCGCAAACACTGGCGCCGACAGTGACGCCGTCGCCGTATCGGTTCTTCACCGCGGCGCCGCCGCAGCTGCAGCACTTGCATCAGCAGCAGGTCTATCGTACGCCCGAAGAGATCAACATATCGCTGCAGCAGCGCCGGCCGCAGGTCTTCATTGCCACATCGACGCCACGCTACTACGAGGATGAGTATCTGTACGAGCGGAGGAAGTGAGCACGGCGCCAGCGTCCGCGCCCTGTAGCAATCATAACATAAACAGTCTTGTCGTTCCACGCCTTGTACATGCGACTCTCCCGTTTGGGAGTTTTCTTAGCTTTAAGCTGTGCCCTCTACACTACACTACACTACTACATACACTGTACTACATATGCTATACAATCATATAGTCCCGAAATTTAGCGCGAGTTTGTGTACCTTATTTGTAATATTTAATGTCCTGCTAGAAGAATCCGCCTTCTAACTCATTTCGTTAATAAAGAAGCAAGATTAAGGTTAAATTCAGAGAGTCTTCACTGTATGTCGATTTCCATGTACTGATCCGCATTGGACAGATGCTGTGACTGGCTCTTGGTGTCCTCCTCCACCACGTAGTTGGGTCCAATGAGGCAATTGTTCAGCACAGAGCCACTCTTGACATGCGCCCGATGACCGATGATGCAGTTGTTGATGTTGCAGCCCTCGTCCACCACGGCATTGGACATGATGATCGAGTTGGTTATTATATTCTTCGGATTGACCACTGAGTTCGAGCCAAACACACTGAAGTTCAGCGATGTCTTCTCCGACAACTTTGCATTGTCCGCCACAATTATTTCCTTGGTCTGTGTTGACTTGACCACCGCGCCAGGCGATATCAGGGGATGTGACTCGCCGCATAGTGCATTCCAAATCGATGCCAGTTTTCTATTGATAGCCAGGAAACTTAGTGTGTTATTTACACGCACTCCGATGACATCCGATGGCGCCTGCACCGCAAAGCAACGCACTACGTCGCCATGATAGGGAACATGCGACAGAGATTGATTGAACAGCGACGTCTGTGTAAGCTTCTGGTCCATTGCTGTGTGCGTCACATACTAAATGAGAAGAACAAGAAATAAACATAAACTGATCTTCCCCAATTTAACTTCTCCACTTACGTGCAGTATGTTGTCCTCATTCTTTGTAATCACGTTTAGATCGGAGGTCGTATCCGGCGCTGCTTTAATTGTGCGTCTGTAGTGCTGCTTCTTAATAAGATGCGGCAGGAACTCGCCCTTAAACGTAGAGATATTTTCCTTCTGCAAAGAGACAAAGTTGACGAAAGGTTCTCTAAAGATTTGCATTGGAATATTTGTACAGACCCTTTGCAGGTAATTGATGACCCATTTCTTGAGCACATAGACGTGGGCATCTACTAAGCGACCGTAGACATCGAGTTGTCCCTTGTTCTTGAGCAGATGACGTTGGATGTCCAGCGTCTCCTCACAGTCGCTGGCGGCAAACACGAAGGCCAATCGCTGTGTGGCAGGATGAATGCCTATCATGTCCCGCTCTGGCTTGTGCTTGGTTTTTGGACCCGGCATCACCACATCTGACTCGAAGCCACTTTTAAAGAGAAGCATAGCCAGCGCCGCATCATCGGCTCGGAACTTGTTGATCAGCGGATACAAGCTCACATTGGAAACTATGTCGCAGCTTACGACCAGAAAGTCTGATTTAATTCTAGAATAAAGGATTTTAAATTTAATGGAGACACAAAAATATACTGGACTCCCTTACTTGTCGTAGATATAACGCAAACTGTCCGCAGTTCCGAAATCGCTGTCGCTGGGAATTGTAGCATAGTCTATTTTCACTTTGAGCGGAGTATGTTCCAGTGCCAGCTGAACCTCCAACTTGTCCTGCTCCAGCACAACGACAATAACCTCTATAAGCAGACATTATGTTAATAAGGATAGCTTGGCTACGTTTACTCTGGTTTACCTGTAAAGTTGTGCTTGCTCAACATATTGAGGGGATACCAAATCAGCGGATATGGCCCCACCGGTAACAGACACTTGGGCGCATCGCCCACTACTTCGGGCAGGCGTGTGCCACGCCCAGCGGCCAATACCACTGCTTGAAATTCGTAATTAGTCATTATTTTCGATTTCGTTTTTTAATTTAAAATGCCAACACGCATGGACAGCGACAACGCACACAGCTGTTTGATCGGCTTGCGGCGTTAGCCAACACTGCCTTATGGTAGTCAGCTGTTTGATCAGCCAACCGCACTGGGCAACACTGGCGACAATGGTACATATGTTTATGTCACATGACTGCACTTGCATTGTTTTTGCAATTGTATAAAACTAGTCAGATGACCCTTTTTCATAATGAATTTCTTTATTTTATGCTTCTTTCTTTAGATAATTACAACAACCAATATGTTCTATGGAACAACAAAAGACTTTAATGCATGATTTGAGCGCTAAATAACTACAAAATGGAATACATACATTTTTTCTTATTGGAATAAGACTACATACATTTTAAGCTAGCAAATTTTTGCCGTACATTAAGTTGTTGTTTTTAGTTTTTCGTTTTTGCGGATTAAAATGGAAACAGAACAAATATTTGTAACAATAATATATTGCTGGAATACACCACACACGTATGTATAGGGTTAATACTTAGAAGAGCACATCATCATCGCCCTCGTCGAGTATATTCGAATGCTCGCGCACATCGACACCCTGTTTGAGGAGCTCAGCCTTCTTTGCATCAGCCTTGGCACGCGCCTCGCGCTTCTTGTCCTGAATCTTTTTCAAACGGTAGAACTCCTCACGCTCCAGTTCGTCCAATTCCGAGATGATGTAGGCCAGAGTGCGGTCGATGCGAGGAATAATGACGTGCTCGATGGCGTTCACACGACGATTGGTGATTTTGATGACCTCGTCGAGGGTGACGAACGACGTCTGTAGCGAGGCCAACTCGACGAGCAGCTTTACAGCGCTCTGGTAGTTCTTCTTCAGTTTCGCCAGCTGCTGACCACCACGAGCCAGACCAGCCAGTTCATAGGTATCGGAACCATCCTGATACGACTCGAACACGGGTAGCGTAACACCAGCAACGTTGTCTTTCTTGGTGCGTATCTTGATTTGTGCCTTGGTCACGTTTTGCAGCACCACCTGATTGATGTCACCGGAGGTGAACTTGGCTTCGGCCAGCGAAAAGGCAGCTTCTTTCATAACATCGCCCATCACTGTCTTGGTTTCAATGATTTTACCCAAGATCATGCGGAAACGCATCTGCAATGCATCAGCTTTTTTCTTGAGCAGGCCGTGACCTTTTTGAGCGCCCGCCAGACGTGCCTTCATCAACATCTGGGCACCACGAGACGGGAAAATCGGTAATCTATCTTTGCCAGACATTTTCGTATGATTCTTTAATTGGGATTTTCTTGGCGAATAACTCGATTTTTCTAATGCGCAACAAAAATATTACACACCCGTCGAAGAACACTGAAAAACTCCAACTGGACTGGATAAATCCAGTGTTGATTAAGTCACGCTGAAACAGTGCTGCAAAAAATCAGATGTTACAAATTTGCAGTACTGTACAGTGCCCATTGCCAATTTAGTATTGCAAAGAGGTTTAAAAACAACAGCTGATTTGGAAGAGCTGTAAACAAATCGTAGTAGCCGGTGACAAATTTCTAAATAATGCAAATTTTGCAACGCTTGTGTTGGTTGTCGCCAATACAAAAGCAAGTACAAAATACTTTTAGATATTACGCTAAAAAGCCAAAAGTTGCTATGTCTAACCGTCATATGGTGCAACAAGAATTTCTACATTATGTAAACCCTTACGCTCGAGTTAATGTTAAATCCGAAATATTCGTCCATCTGGAACCTGCAGATGTGCACGTCCACACCAGTGGCGATGTACTTGTAGCACAGCTTATTGGCGACGCAGCTCTCAATTGTAATGCCCAGCTAGATGTGGAAGTTAGCGATGACGACAAGGTCGTTAATGTGGTGGTCAAGAAACTGAAGCCAGAAGCGAATCGTTTCAAGTGCCACCTAAAGGTGCCTGTACGTGCTGAACCACATATCGAGGCGGACGCCAATGTCACCGTCCACAACACACAGAGTGAGGCACTGGAAATCAAGGCAACTGGTAACATCGTAACGAAAAACATTCGGGCGACAAACGTTTCGTTGTTTAGCGAAGGTGGTAACATCATTTGCCAGGGAACGCTGCTGGGCAAGAATGTCAAGATCGAATCTAACAGCGGTGTAAGATTCTGATATGTTTTTCCTTTTATTTATATCAGTTTTTATCGCTGCCTTTGATTGCTTGCAGAATCTGTATCTGGACAAACTGCAAGGCGATGACTTAGCTTGCCTTACTAAAAGTGGCAACATCATCACAGACTCTTGTTATGTCGAGAAGTCCAAATTCGAAACTTCAACTGGAAAATTGGAGCTTAAGAATGTGCACAAGACCAGCGAAGTGCACATACACGAAGCGGGCGAGCTTAAAATGAGTGAATATCCATAAAACATTGTATGTAATACACCCGTATATCTTTTGTGCTCTGTGTTTCAGCTGGTGTTCATGGCAACCTTAATGTGAGCTCAAAAGGAGGCAGTACTTTCCTGCAGCTGTCAGAGCTAAACGGAAAGAACGAAATTAACATCGAAAATCAAGAGAAGGAGTCGGTCATCAATATTACGGAAGAGATTGAGAAAAACACTCAAATTCAAGTAGATGCTGGCGTTGTGTGCTTGGAAAAGGAGTTGGAGCATGTGTCGAGTTCGTTGAGCCAAGACAGGAGCAAGTTCCAACTAAGCAATCAAAGTGAGAATCAGTTGGTCATCAGCAGCAAGGGAAAGAATGGAGTTCGGCTAGGCAAGATGTCCTGGAGTGACATGATGTTCCAAGCATTTAACACAACTAATTAGTTGTTTTTAACTTAATGCTAGTATAAGTATTATTTGCCACTTTAAATGCACTTGACATACATTTAAAAAAAAAGAGATATTCATTCTTTCTTTATGTAGAGCATATATAGTACGTATAAGTAAATAATTATGTATGTGTGTATACTGTGCACATGAGCTACAATATTCAGTCCATTTATGAGTATTATTTGGCTTGGCCAGCTATGTTGTTTAAAACTGCGTTGAGGCGCTGATGTGCTCTTTGGATGACCACATCTTCATCCTGTTCGCTGTGCAGTGCATCGCGAAAGAGATCCACCTTGTTGACATCGATCTCTTGTATGTCTTCAATGATAACATCTGCATCGACCTGTACTAACATGTGCCCCAGAAGGCGCAGCAACTTGAAAGCGTTTTCTTCGTACTGTGAACGAGGCTCATCCTCGTAGGCATCGAACTCGTTTTCATCGTATGTGGCATAATCCTCGATGTGTTGCCGCAGAATGAGCCAAACGCCGAGGAGATTGCTAAACGTGTTCTTGTCATAGAAATATTTGAGACACTAAAATAGAAAAACTTGATGTAATAACAGAATAAAGCGCAACTCATCAACTTACGCTGCAAATGTGCGCCAAATCCTCCAGGTATTCTTCTTGGCGTTCTCCAAGTGGAAGTAGCTGCATTGGTTGCTGCAGGAATTTTAGAATGCGGGTAAGACAGAACATAATGCTGGGTGCGTATGAATCCATGGATATCTGCGCCTCTGGAAGCTGCACAAGAATCGTGCAAATATTGAGGTAGGTTTGGATTACTTCAATGTCACAGCTTATTTTTGCTGAGCTTGATTCATCTCCATCTTCGTCATCGTCGTGATTAGCATCTTCATTGGTGCCAGGCATCTGATCGTCCATCACGCCGTCAATTTCATCCGCCTGCTTGGCCAAATCGTCGCGCATGAGTCGAGTGAAAGCATTGTTGATCCCATCACACAACTCTTGAACCAAGAAGATTTCAGCGAACGGCCTTAGTTGGATGTTCGACTGAGCGTTCTCCTCCTCTACCAGGGCACAGCTCGCCAATACAGCATTGATGGCTTTTAATGCAGCTATTAGCAACTCATCACTCACTGACTGTTGCAGTATAAAGCCGAGATTCTTTGCTGCACTATCGCAGGCCGAGAAGCAAATGTACCAATCGATCGCTAGCTTCTCCTTCCCGCTGACTACATGCGCCATCACATACTGATAGACGCGCATCAATTGGAGTAGCATGCAGGTGTCCATGCAAGTTGTTAACTTAATCAACATTTCAATCCACTCGGGGTTTGCCGTTAGCTGTTCCACGCAATCCACCTGAGCGCACATATTTCCGAGCAGGCCGATTAGAATCTCGTAGAGACGAACATCTTCACTTGAGGATATGGCAAACATGATAAGCTCGATGGCGTCATTCTCCAATAACAGGGCAACTACTTCCGGTGCCACAGACATATCCCACACTTTGCACAAGTCATCCTCCAGTTCCATCTCCAACGCTGACTGTGGTAACTGCTGACTGAGCTTCATCAGAGTCTGCAGTATAAATTTCTTGCTATACATAGTATCGCCCACGGCATCACCACGCATGCGCTCCAGCAACTCGTTCTCATCAGTGTCCACAGCATCCTCATTGTTTTGAATGCCGTGGAGTTGGGGGGAATTTGACTCAGACTTATTTTCAATGTTTTGAGCGCCATTTGTCTCCGCACTGGCGGCGTCAGTTGCTTTGCTTTCCGATTGTAGCATCACATCATTCTCATTATTACCTGATGCGGCAATGTTTTCCCTTTCCGAGCTGTCCACATCTTCCTTTGTCATCTTGTCTGGTTACCAGACTTTTACTTTGGCGTGTCCTGTGGCTCAACCAATATTAGCTTGTGCTCTTGTTAGCACTCTGATAACAGGGCTGTTACACAAGTAGCATGTAATGGGTCAGGGCTCCTTTAGTTTTGCAAAACGTTTAACTAAAAACACGCAAAAGCAAATATTAAATACATGCTGTGACTTGCAGTAATTATTTATATCTTAATCTCACCAGTTAACACAATTTCCACTAATAAACAATGACAATATTCCAAATTATTTAAGAAAAAGTTTTATGCATGCTGCTTCTGCTGATTGTAGTTGTGAAAAAGCTGTTCATGTGAACGGTTCCAATTCCCAAAAAGAACCGTAGATTGAAGCCGTTACAAAGCAACTTAATTTGAATTCATATTCAACTCTGAACTTCTGTTCACCTTTTCATTTGTTTCTGCTTCGTTAAAACATGTTGTTGTTGCATATAAATGATTTTATATTATTTAAAATTAAAGAGATAACTCACAATTGCTTTGAATTTGGGCATAGCACAAAACTGATATTTTTTGCATCATTTCAGGCTACATTCGAGTTCTCGTATAATTGAACCAGTCATCGATTATCCAATGAACAAAATCCCTGGTTCTGTCCAGCTTATTTGGTTCATCTGCCCAGGACTAAATAGGTCTAAAAATCAGACTAACGATAAATTGTGGAGGACTGCCGATAAATTTCTTTAAAAGAACCACACAAAATAAATAACTCAAAAATATTGTGGACACTTTATTCAATTCGTTGCCTTTTGATGTACACATCTAGTAAATGGGAAATGGGTATATCACTTGAAGGTTGTGCTTGTGCGGGTGCGACATTATTGCGATGTTGTGGAAATGTGGGCATCATGCGGGGATCACAAGCTGAAAATGTAAAAATATAGCACATGATTATACAAAGACTAACGAGACTTACGTTGCGGTGGCTCTGTGAAGTATTTGCTGTTCAAGCACTCTTCGGCAGTAGCCCTTGTGCAGGGATTATAGATGAACAGGATGTTGAGTAGGCTTCTGCCCGCTTGGCCGAGCATGTGGAATTTCGTTTTTAAATTATTGTAAGGTTGTTGACTTAGCGTAAAGTTCTGAACGGCAGGCAGTTCCTGGAAACCAGGCCAAATCGATTCGGAAGGTGCTCCAAGCAGATCAATAATCATATCAAGCTGCGCAATCTCTGAGTTTCCAGGCAGCAATGGTTTCCCGAGTAGCAGTTCGCCCAGTATGCAACCGAAAGCCCACATATCCACTGCGGTTGTGTGCGTTTTGGCGCCGAGCAGTAATTCTGGTGCACGATACCAAAGCGTAACCATTTGTGGCGTCATCGGCTTGCCCGGATTGCCATACAATCGCGCCAGACCAAAGTCAGCTGTAATTATCATAATGCCTGCTTAGAAGCGGTGCAAGATTTAGGGATTCGTTTACCACTTGCCCACTTTGATGCAGCCCTTGTCCGTCATAAGCAGGTTGGAGACTTTCAGATCCCGGTGGATTATGTAGCGCGAATGCATGTACTTCAAGGCGCGCAGCACCTGCAGCGTTATACACTTGACCTCCGACTCGGTGAATGGCTGCGGCATGTTATCCAGCACCGATGCCAGATCCTGTTCGCAAAAGTCCATTACAAGGAATATGCTGTGCGATAATTTCAGTTAATGTTGATAGTAGTAGAATCTAGGCAATATACAGCTACCTGTCGAGGCTCTTGCCTACAACCACTTCCCGGAGTCGCACAATGTTCTCGTGCTGACATTTTTTGAGTATCATAATCTCACGCAACCCACTGACCGGCAAGCCATCCTTCTCTTGGTCCATGCGTACTTTCTTAAGCGCGACAATTTCGTCACTGCGTGTGTCTCGGGCGCGATCTAAAACGAAAATGAGTATAGTAAAGCATTTCGAGGAGAGGAACTGAAGTTCCCTGAGCAGATTCACACTCACAAACAATGCCATAGCTGCCCTCTCCCACGCGGTTTAGCTTCTCGAACTCAGAGACGGGCCGACAGCGTCCGTACTTGAAGAATTTGGAGGACACACGTGATTTATTCAGCTCCGATTCAGGTTCTTATCAGCAGCGCAAGAGGCTGCGCTCTCGTTTAACACTTACCACGTTCTGTTCCGGTATGGGCATGGGAGTGCCACTGTTCTTCAGTGATATTAAGAATCCCTTGCGCGTAATCGGCGCCTGGGGATCGGGGGCTGGATTCGAGTCCAACTCATTTGATTTTGTGCTACTCGACATGCTTTTGTTTATTTACTAACTTATGTTTATTTATTTCTAATTATGTTGATCGGGCACCAGCACCCAAGCACAAAACATTCTTGGTATCGATACTTTCGATACCCGTGAGAATTTACAGGGCTGCATAGCAGTATTTATTAATATAACGCGCGAAGAACATAAGAATTTAAAATTCTGTTGCGGAAATTGAATATTAAATTAAGTGAATTGCATGCGCTAATTATGTAAAAATCTCTGCCTGTATGTTTCATAATCGTTACAAATTGGTAGAAAATAGATTTACTGCGAAAAACAAAAGTGGCTAGAAAATAAAGCACGATTTATGAAAGTGAAATTGCGCCAGTTTAAAGAAATTTCGTTAGCATTTCATTTCAAATGCATGGCTTAAGCATTAAAAATCTCGGACTGACGCAGCTAGGCGGCCGACTTACCTGACTTGCCGACTTGCTTGTCATCTGCCATGTCTACGCATGTGTTAAAATCGCCGCGTAAAGCCGCAAATGCCTCCACTATCAATTATCACCCTAAGCTACGACTTCGACGACGGAGGTATAAAAGTTCGAGCCGGCGTAGAGTGCATTATCAGTTCTGCAGCAGCTGTGCAGTGGTGCAAAAGTGAACTAAACAAAAGCCAATCAAAAAATAAATCAAAATGAACAAAACTGCGATTTGCTATGCGGCAGTGCTGCTTGTGGTCTATTTCACGCTGGTGTTTTGCGAGGAAACTGCGGAAAACAACGCTACGAATTTAGTGGATACGAATACAAATACGGATACGGATATCGATAGTCTCATCAACGCCGGCCGCGATCTACTGGAGTTCGAAGGACGTACTCGTCGTCACCGCCATCGCTTTTGGTGTAAGCTTCCCAGCGAATATTTATCGATATTCTACTATGTAATAACTGATTTGTCTGATCTGTCCGATTTGTCGATCCGCCGTAACAATTAGCACATCTCAATTTTGGTTAAAGTATGATAACAAGACTCATTCCAATTCTGATCCACTATTGGATCCATTAATTGTAGATGTGCTAATCAGTAATTTGAGACTTTCTTTCGAAAGTTTCCCGCCAGGTGATCAACTCCAGCAGACAGATAGAGAAAGATAACGAACTGTATCTTTCCCAATTGGAAGATCACGAATTGCACGTACCATTCAATAACAATTAATTAACACTTTTCACTTTCAATATTGGCTGCAATTGTGAATTGTCGTAGATCACGTCTCCTCTTACTAGAATCTGGCAGCGTGTCCAGTGAAAGTGATATTGTGGGATCGCTTCTTGACTTCAGTTATCTAATAGAGTTTGTTATGATCTTTCTTGCTAATTATAGTTCGTCATCTGTGGCCCCTGGCGATCGCCTATTGGATCAAGGTGAAAGTGGTTATCGTCTCCTTCTTTGTTGGCAGTGCAATCTACTTAGGTTTCCGGTACTTGGCGCCACGTTTCCACAATGGAGGGTGCAATCACGAAATTATTCTGGATCATCCGTAAGAATATCCCAATCATTACCATTGCAAGTTCACTTTAGCAACATCTTTCTGCAGTCCTCCATCGTTCAGCCATGATCATATTCCATACTCTTTGGATCATCATGAGCACGAGCACGAGCATTACGACGGACCCTCATACGACTCGGGTCCCTCATATGAGCCTTACTCTGGCTATGCGGGCTACTCATCTAGCTCGGACATTGTTTCCGATTACTCAAGTGATCCCTCCTCGCCGCCAACTGGTCCAACAGGTCCCTCAGATACGCGTCGTCGCGGCAGACGCAGCGCTGATCATGTCAAAGTAGATGATAAGTTGGATTATGCTGAGGTCGAGAAGGAAATTGTGGAGATCATTGATGATGAGGGGGAGATTGTCGAGAGCGAGGCACGCCAACAGCAGCCAGCCGAAGAACAGTATGTAACCCCGAAGAGGCTCTTAAAAGTATTTGTGCCTAATCTATTTTCTCTCGCGCAGAATTGCTGAGTTCATGTTCGCCTTCTTGGGCCTAGACTCGAAGGCCTGTCGTCGTCGCTTTGTCTGCGAAATGGAGTTCCGCTCCAAGCTGAATCCCATAACCAGCATGGGCTTCCGTATTGTTGGTCGCGGCTTCTTCGAGAAGTACACGAACGCACGTAATCCCCAGTCTAGGGCAACCAACTTCTTTGAGTGCGCCACAGTCAATCCCGAGTGCGTGTTTGTGGAGAATGATGATACTGAGAGTACACCTGCCACGGCAGAGAACACATCAGCCGAGGCTGAGCCCGAGAGCACGGAGAATGCGGAAAAGACTGATGAGCAGGATGAGTCACAGAACGAGGTGAACCTTCAGGCTGAGCGACGCAACGCCAAACTGAGACATCGTCGCGGAGATCGCAAGCTGAGCTCGATTGCTGAGCACATTCTGACACAGTAGAGAAGAACAAAGATAACAATGACGACGATAAGGAAGACGTTAGGACTTTGTATTTATTTATTTATATTTATTTAATTATTTATTTTAGCTATAGGAGAGATGAATGAATCTATACACAAAAATAAACTTGCCTCAGCTATTAAACGAATCATTACCATGGACTCTTCTTTCTTATCTTTGTTCAGAATGCAGAATGTAAAAAACAAAGGAACGCTAATCTTTAACTCAATGCACACAAATCTTCATTATTCAGAGTGAAAAAACTATAAAAACAACTAAAACAAACCCGAATACCGATGGTGACTTATTGCTTACTGACTGACTGATTGACTGACTGAGGGGCACTAAATCTTTTTGACCTTTCTCTTCTTTATGGCGTTTATCTGATCGGCCATTTGCTCGATTTCGCGCTGATTGATTGGCTCGTTCTTGCGCACATTCGTCCTGCCCTTCTGCCGCTGCGCGATGTCTGCAGCAATGTCGTTCAGCTTATCCCAGACAAATGTGAGGAAGGTGACAGCCAAGTCCTGCTTGAAGAACGCAATGGCAACCAGGGCGATGAGTACTAAGGCGGAAATGGAATTCTGATTGAGATCAGCTTCCGTGGCTCGCACCTCGGGATTGAAGTCGAACCTCACGTAGATGGAGTTCCTGTCGGCCACAATGGTTTGCGAGGGCAGTTTGTATGAGTATGTCTTCTCGGAGAGCGTGGACTGCAGCTCTACCACGTAGGTCTTGCCATCAAGAGGTATGCGTGGGAAGTAGACCATAATGCCGGGATTGATGTTGGATTTCGGATTCAATGGTGAAGCCACGCGCTGTGAGAATATCGGTGAGTCGGAGGCACCTTTGCGGTACATAACGATGCGCAACGTTTTGTAGAAATCGTTTTGCGACGCCATGATGCGAGCCGTTACATCCACAATCTTTATGGGACTCATGGCAATCAAATTGATGTTGCGTACATCTTCATTAGCCACAGTCACTGTATGATTGTCCGGTATGGAGCGAGCCACCTTGTCGTCATCGGTGACCACTCGCACCAAATAAGTGCATCCAGGCTGCAGACCTCGAATGCGATACTGTCCATTGCTCTCACTGATCGCTTCCTCCTCCTGGTGTTGGCAACTCTCGGTGGCGGTGGCCTGCACAGTGACATCCGGGAAAGGTTCTCCATTCAGCGAGGTAATCGTGCCAAAAACAGAGTACGCAAAGCGTTTTCCACTGTAAAGAAGAGTCTGTCATGATCTGCAAAGGACAACATGGATAAGTTTACACTTACGTTAGGGTAACCGCAATGGTTTCGCCATCCTTAATGTCGATTATTTTGGAGTTCGGCTCGAACTTGTATTCCTTCATCATGGGTCGCAGGAAGTATTGCGAGGGGGAGAGCGAGTGGAAGTTAATGGCGCCACTCTCTCCGGTTACCAAGTTCTTGCGATAACTTTCTCCACCGCTGAGTGAGAGCAGAACACCGTTAAGGGGTTGTTCAGCATCATCCTGAACGTTGACTTCAATTTCGCACAACTTGTGGGCACTGAACGAGTTCGACTGGCGATTGTATTCACTGAATACATATGATTCCTTCTCGGCTGTAAGCTCAAAGTTCAAACTCTCATCGATGGGACCAAACTTGAACTCGCCCGTGACTGAGGTGAGTGTTTCAATAGCTGCGAGTTCCGGCTGATTGGGAAAACTGAGCGTAACCTTGGCATCCTTAATTGCTGGCACAACCTTGCCGCGCAAAATCAAACCACGTGTGGCCACAAAGTTAAATGCAATATCCACACAGTCGCTGCTGCCCACCACTTGCTGTTGCTGCGGTGCAAAGAGCAGCACATCGCTCAACGGAGTTATATGCAGGATCTCGTCAGGCTTTAGATACGTTTCATAACGATACGCGTATTTGCCATCCACCTTGTGCGATTCAGCTACAGGAGTAATAACCTGCTTGCCCGCAGCTTCTGTCTCTACAGCCAATCTAAGGGAATCCGCATTGGGTTCTGTGGACAGTACACGCACTCCAGTCTTATGGGCAATCGCATTGATAATCAACGTTTGCAGCTGGTCCGGTTCAGGTGTAATGAATTTGCTTGGCAGCGTGTCGTCGTAGATGTGACAACCCTCCAGCTTGAAGTCATAGCTGCCGTACTTGGATACGCAGAAAGTGTTGACGCCCGACAGGATTTTAAGTGTCTCAACGGGGGCCTTTGGCTCCGAGGGTCCGGTGATGTGCGTGTACCTCATCTGCAAAGAGATTCCTTGTGTAATTTAGCAACCTTATTAAAATTTTCAACTTACCAATGCGCGATGACTGGAAATTATGGAAACTTCGTAGCCTTTGTGTACGAATGGTGGGGCAGTCTCTTGAGCGGAGGCGACGTTCAAGAAGACACGGGTCGATTCGTAGCACAGGTTGCCTTGTGGGATTGTAATCTCATAGGGACCGGGCAACACATCCTTGAAGGAGTATTTTCCACCTGAAGATGAGGGACATTAGTATCACCTGCAATAACAATAGCAATGCCAGATCTTGACTTACGATGCGCTCTTGCCTTCCATTTGTTGTCTGTCGGTTGTCCTGAAGGATCCAATCCCTGGAGCGTAACCTCAGCTGAGGTGCAGGTGGCGGTAGCATCTGGCAGGCACTGAAGTTCTCCACGAATGTTTGCACGCAGCTGGGAGAAGGTTATGCCGCTCAGGGGTCCATCGCGCACTTCAGACTGCTGCTGCACAGGGAAGAACTGAATGCCACTTGCCTTGTCCGTGTCAGTGGTCAGCACTTCGAAGCTATATTTGCCAGCGGGCAGGAAGGCACACCAGCTGCCGCTCTGAGGCTCCGTTGTGGCCGTGGTGTGGAATGTGGAGCCGACCTTTGTAATGCCCACTACATAAGACTTCTGGGACACAACATTGCCGCACACTTCATAGGCAGAAGGCACAATGGTCGGAAGGCTTGGCGTGGAGATCTGTGCTTTCACTTGCAGTGGTTCGAATTGTAGTTGCGGTGATAAGATTTCAATGCTATAGCTGCCAGATTTGATGTTCTCCAGGGTGTAGCTACCCGTGGCATCTGTTTCTCCCACCTTCTGGCCGTTCAATTTTACAATTGCAGACTGGAGGGGTTCGCCGCCAACGGAGCGCAGTACCTGACCGGATACCGTAAAGCCGCTAATCTTGAATTCCTCCTTCAACTGAAGTGTATCCTTGCCCACTTCGATTTCCAGAAACTTGGGCGTCAAGTGTAGTTTCAAATTCTGATTCTCGTTAATGGCCTGTAGCAGGTATTTGCCAGTGGGCACATCCTTAAAGCTATATTCTCCCTTCTCCACCTGGACATAGCAATCAGCCGAGCTTTCATAGTCGCCATTTAAAGTGTTTGTCACTGCAGTCGGGGGTTTTTGGCATCTGGGCTGAAGAGTTTGCTGTGGAGATAAAATACATACGTAAATAAGAAATTATTCTGTATTATCTGAAATTTATGATGGCCATAAACTAGACTTAACCATATCAATCGATAATTTACAACAATTTAAAAGAATCTCGGACGCCAGGGAGATAAACAGTAATGAAGTGCATTTGCCATTCGATCGGGGGTTACCCCTATAATTGTTATAATTTATGTGATTTATACTTACGCCCTTCTTCTTGTAGAGCACCACTGCAATGTTGCCGGGAAGCTGGACACTGGCATCAAAGTGACCGTTGATATCGAAGCCAGAAACCACTAAAGAGTTGGCCGGCAACTCAGTGTTGCCGCTGACAACGACCACATTGTGCTCCGCCTTGGAGAAGTGCCACCTGGCGTGCGTGGCGCGCACCACATAATTGCCCGGAATGATTGGCGTAAAGAAGAAAACACCATTGATGTCAGTCTTGGTGCGTCTGACTTCACCCTGATCTGACTTCAGTTCAACATCAACGTCACGTGCACCGCTGCCGGTGGCCAGAGACACTTTGCCCGTAATGCCGAAGCCCTTAAAAACGAAATTCACATCTTTGCCCTGACTGCACACGTCATTCTTGCCGTCGAAATTGAGTTCAACGTGCTCGGGCTCAAAGCTCCAGCCCGGCGGCGGGGATATGCTCAGCAGATACTCGCCTTTGTCGTAGATGGGCAGAAAATAGTATCCATTCGAAGGGGAGCAGTCGGTTTTATCTTTAAGTGAGCCCTGTTTGGTCAAACTGAAATTTCGATTTTTCTTATCAGTTTTTTTTTCTTGAAGCGGTTTATTGAATTATTAATTACTTACAGTTTAATTTCTACTTTAGAGAAGTCTATTTCAGCATGGCTTTTAATAAAACCACCGCAGCCGATAACTTCGTTCGCCTGCGAGTTTATTTGGCCAATTATATTAATTAAAATTAATATTAATAAAAAGCCGGAAAACTGCCTCGTCGACCTCATTTTTTTCAACTTTGAGCTACTCAGCTGTTACACCCATACTGAATGTAACGTAACATTTTGGTGGAATGTTATTAACAGAGTTTCCAAATTTGCGACTGAAAATGTACAATCACTGGGATTTTCCATTTTACAATTCAATATAATTCATATAACATTTTTATAATAATAGTTTAATAAATGAAAAGCATAATTAAAGAGCTTAAAAACAGAAAATAATAATTTAATTATATAAATTTATAACAGAGTTGTGCTATCGATACATTGTAATAGCAACTTCGATATTTCTCACGTAGCTGCTGAATTTGATATATATCGATAATTGGGTGAGTATTTTAGAAACGTGTGGTGAATATAGCCAACGTTATTATTTGAAATTTGAATCGAAGACTCTACGAAATATATTTAATTTGTTGCGATTGTGCAATAAATTTACTATCAGTCGTCATTAACCACTAGCAAATGTATGCACACACGTGCATTGGTGCTTGTCTGTTTGTGCTCTATTGCGATGTCTCTGCATAATGTGTTGGCATTGAAATCACTTGATTGGTGCAGAAATAAGCTTGTCAGATATTAATTATCGTAACGAATTTTAATTACGCCGAGCTTCGATACAGAGACAAGTGCTCGTACTTGTCCATGAACAGACAATACCGACAATACGGAATGCTTTCGCAGTAAAACGATCTGCCAGTCAGCCAGCAGAAGATACAGATAAAGCGCGAAGAGTCGTTCGAAAGAAATTCATTTCAAGCATCATTGAGGATCGTGTGGATTGCCCTCTGCCTATAAATTTTGACCGATGCTCGCGCGATAAATGCTCTGGCAAATGAAAAGCAAACAAATTATGTACATACATATGCATGTATATAGTACTGTACAATATTGTATTAAAGAAATACATACACTTGAGACACAACAAAGCCGAATACAGTCGTCGCGCAATTGAATGAAAAACGAGTCGGCTCGAGTATGCAACATCAATTACTGACATTGACTTTGAATCGTTGCCCTTGCCTCGCTGCGGTGCGGCATGTGGTTAAGTGCAGTGCGATAAGCAAATAAAACGCCGTACAATTTTTCTTAGCCCGGAAGTGAGCGAGCTGTCAGCAGTCTGTCTCCTTATGGCGCCATCTTGATTTGCTACTTTCCTTTTCGCATGTGCCACAGTTTCGCTGCTACTACCTGAGTAGGCGAATCGGCGGCGCCGTCAATTCAAAACTAATTAGCTGTCGCCGGATTGTGTGTTGCATGGGTGCATTAAATAAATCCTCCTAAATATATTTATAATGCCCAGCTCAGCTCAGTCAGACAATCGGTCGAGATGGATGGAGTGAGAGAGAGAGAGAGAGCAGTCGCCGTCAGGCAGACAGTTTGTCGGGACACAGTAGCACACAGCTCATTAGTTTTATGGCCGGGTATCATTACGATCTGAACTCTCTGGAAACATGTACATGTACTATGCCTATGCCGACGTCTTGGCTGATAAGCCGGCGTCACAGAAACGGCGCGAACTAAGCAATAATGAATCGAAAATTAATGAAATACCCAGAGTATATTTCCCAGTAATTACGCCGGGCTTATCACTACACGAATACGTTCTTTATGCTATGTTCCAATGTGCACATAAGGTGTTTATTTCGGCATTAGATTGCAATTTAGCTGCGGTCTTGTCTTTATAGGGGTCCAAGAATACTACGAACATATGCGCGTACATTGTTTGTGCATTATATAAGGTGCAATGCTATCGCTGGAGTCAAACCAAATCGGGGGGTGTTTGTGATCGCTGAAATATTATTATTGCAACCCCTGGGAATAGTCAAAGCCGACGCAGGGAGGCTGCATCGGGCAAAGCCCACAAAAAATAACAAAACAAAAGGCAAAATAAAAAACTGCGCAAAAGTCAATGGTAAGCCAGAGAAAAGCTGTAGTTGAGCATGCCCGACAGTAAGATACCCTTTGTTCAGTTGATGAGAGATAGTACTACGCGTGTATAGTCAGTTCGGTTTATATCAATCGAAAAGTTGTATATTTGATTCACCACACACAAATCGTGTAGAAAAATTGAATTATTAATTTGCGAACTGGTACTTAGTTCTGCCTGTTCCATACATACATTCGCATAAAATAAATATACCCTTTTTTGTTTACTTTAAATGGTGCAAAAAAACAACGCCATGTTGAACTGTTCCCAAAAACAAAAGCAGAAGGAATAGATCGCTTTGAGGTCCAGACATCCCGCAGAGGTTGCCAAAATAATTGGCAATACAGTTTGGCGCTCTCACACTGTGCGCTCTCACACAGTGCGCTCTCTCACCGTTGCTCGCACACTCTTCTTCTATCCCGCTCTGACGTTCGTGCTCGTGTCTGTGCGTGTTCGTTCTCGTTCTTGCTGTCAGAGAGAGGGAGAGTGCGCGTGCCAATCTCTCTCAGCGCTGCTGTGATACTCGAGTCACAGCGGCAGACGAGCTGCCTGTGCTCAGTTCGACGCGAGTCACAGACGCAGACGGACGTTCTCAGAGCGCGTGCGTGCAGTCAGTAACAGTGGCAATCACAGTGGGGCAACTTGGGTATCAGAGTCAAACACGCGCTGTGCATCATATAAACGACAAGTTGTTTTATCGAAATTAACCAGAAAACTGATAAAAGAGGAGCAAGACAACGAAATAGAAACAAGTGCAAAAGAATCTCGACGTCGTTGTCATTCTTGTTGTTGTTGTGCGGCGTATCTGGTGCAAAACTCGTTTTACACAACATTTGAGCAAATTGCAAGGCAATTAAAAAAGAAAAAAAAAGAAAACAACAGAAAACAGAAAATAAATATAAGAAGAAGGAAAACTAAGTGCAGTCAACAACGAAAACAAGGAAAAAAAACCCTCAAGGGTTGCGCTACTCAGCAATTTGCGCGAGTGCTGCGCAAATTGTTCTTGATCTTGTTAACGTGTCCGTGCGTGCACAAACTTGACAGATCTATCCGGTCAAACAGAGAACTCTTTACTTTAGAGATACCACAACAACAGCAACTATCCGTGCTCGACTAATTGCACTCTTCGGTATCACTCGCGCATCCAATTATGACGGCGGAGACACTTAAACCGTTTATAACACCGTCGAGTGCCGTTAATAATTTTCCGGCCAAGCACTCGGGCGCAACGCAGCCGAAACGCAAGATTAAACATCTTGTGCCGATTGTCTTGTGCATCATTGCCGTGGCGCTTGTCATTGGCATCTTTGGCCTGACGGTGAGTTGAAATCGAAACTTAGTGGACAAATTCAAAACTCGAATCTTGAAATGAAAACTCGATTTGACGACCGAATTTCATTTAATCGCAATCAATTAATTCGCCACACTCTGCAGCGAATGTCATGGGATCTCTAATGTTTATGATGTCGCATTTAAATTTCTAATCGAACAAATTTGAATTCGAATTGGCGTTTATGCATAAGCGAGCTTTATGAGGCGTGACCGTCAGTCCCATATCCCCTGTATAACTATAATTCGGCAGCAGATACCACAGATACAAACATACAGAAGTATGTATCTTATAAGTTGCCTGCCCTCAGCTATAAAAACCCGTCTGATTCGGAGCGTGTCTTTAGCCAAATCGTTTCCTAATGATGATGATGAGCATAAAACCAAACAAGCTGCTGATCATCAGCTAAAGATCACAATGAGAGAGGGCAGGAAATACCGGGTGAGCCGTAGGTAGTCGCGGGACAGAGACAAATCGGCAACACAGCAGATACAAACAGCATAAAATACGATGCCTCGAGACGGGAACTACTTAACGGGGTGCTAACGGATGGACTGTTTGAAGTTCGGTGTTCACTCTGTGTGGAGTAGCTCGTGTTTCTAATTTTAGAGCTTGTTTAGTTCAGAAACAAACATGGCAAATGCCTTAACAAAATACCATAAAATGCAGTAGATGACAGTAATAAAGTTTTGATAAGGTGTTTATCGCGTAGATATCAAAAGTGAAACAGTTCCACTTCTTTTACTTTCAAAAACTCAAGGAAATGATGATGTCATACTTGATTACGGCACTCTGCCGCATATCCTGAGTGTATCTCTGACTTTTTGATCTAGATTCGAATCGGAGAATCGCATAATATTTGCATTGTTTTGCTGCTGCAGAGCGAAATGCAAAACAAACTCGAACAAACTTTTGTTATACGCAATACGCATGCGAGAGTCTTTTATTCCACTTAAGAACTCGTGCACCCACCGGAATCAATCTTTATCGCAATCACAATCATATAAGTTACACAAAGATAGCGTTCCGGAACGGAAATCGTACAATTCTCAATTGACTTTTAAATGGTCAGGATTGGCTTCTGCTTCAACTTCTGCTGCAGGCAAAGCCACATAAATCTTTGTTAAGATTTTAATTCAATTTGTTTGACTGACACAAAAGAGCGATTGGTATCACACACATGCAGACACACACACGTGCACACCACACTGGCACACATTGTCCCACAGATGTGCGTATGCAGTTGACCAGATATTGACCCTCATCACGAATGGTGAAAGTGGAAACAAAAGTTATTCTGCTGGCGCAACCAGATTACTTGAAATCTCGCAGTAAAGATTTATGAACGGGCCCTAATGGGAAACTTGTTTACATTTCGATCTTATCCACAAAGTTGTCAAAATATCAGGCGAGGAAGAGGAAGGGGCGGGAGCGGGAGCTTCTTAATTTTCTCAGATTAGAGTGAATTAAAATTGAAAGCATTATTAGTCAATTACACTGGCAGAAAACTAGTAATGTAAAGTCTGAAACAGATAAATTTACGATTTCAATCGAATTCTAATTATCTGACCGGTCAACACTTTATTCTTTGAGAAAAACCATTCGATATTCATTGGGAACATCAATTTGTTTATGTCTTCGCCTCTTAATTGATTCTGCGTTCAATTTTATCGATTTAGGAAATTCTTATTTTTGCGCTTCCTGGCAAGTTGCCAATTTTGGATTTTCACTGACCTATTAGCAGACTTCCAGCGCTGCTAGCCTTACTAAATCTCTTGCGACTTCCGTCCGTTTTTGATTTAAGAATCTGTAACCATATTGATTACTTACTTGTTATTTTTTTTTTTAATTTCCATGCAATATTTTAATAATAAGAGGGTTTATCTTTGGACTTAAATTAATTTGACAGTTAAAAAATGAATAAATAATATTAGCATCAATTCGGATAAGGTTTTTGAGACAAATAACCAAAAATAGCAATAAAATACTAAGTTTTCAACTTCCCGTCCACTAAAACTCTAATTTCTCCCACTGTACACGACAAATGGCCTTGCAAAGTGCCCACCTATCCCCGGCACATGCTGAGGTCTTAAGCCTAATTCAATAATTCGTATACAAGTTCCACGGCACACTCAATCCCATTCGCAATTCAGGCGGACAATCTCAAGAATTATCCAGTGCGAATGTCTTTGAACTTGTCAGGGGCCGCTCAAGTTGAGCCCACGGCGCCGTGGTCTGTCATAACTGTGCGACGTTTATGTTGAGCTTATTAAAATTTGTTTTTGTCTTTTTTTTTTTTTTTTTTTTTTTTTTTTGGGGTGCCGCCTTGTGCTTGAGCCAAGCGAGACATAAAAGAAAGAAAAAGAATCGTGCACACATAAATCGGATAGGAAAAGGCGCTGACAGTAGTGGCATATTGAGCAACGCGTCGAAAGTTGCCGCTGCTCGGACAGAATGTTAATGATCCATTAAACAGATAATGTGCCTCGTCGGCGGTAGACTGACTATATGTTTCGAAACTACCCGACAGTTGAAAGGGCCATAAAGGGTAGATTCATCAAATACTAAAGACCCGAAAGGGTAATGTGACACAATATGGAATCATATATAAAACTGCAGCTTATATACTGATTAAAAACATCAACACATATTTCAAGATAAGTTAGCAGATTTCTGCAGAGTATTCTTTAGTCAGTCAGTGTAAAGAGATAACTACCGCAGCTCGTTATTTGTTCATCTTGAGCGCGCATCGAAATCTTTCTTTGTGTTTCATTTTCGGGGGGCGATTGTGTCAAAGTTCGCTGCTCGGGATTATACGATGTGTTAGTTGTAGCACCGCCTGTGCGGCCTAATTAAAGCTCATTTCGATAATTGTACGAAAATTGAAGATAAGCATTAAATGCGCGAAGAAGAATAAGAATTTCGAGCAATTCGAAAGTCGATTACAAAACAAAAAAAAAACAAAATTGGCATTTTTTGTTTTTTAGCCGATGTTTACATTATTATTTTTAATAGCTTCCCTTTGTTCGATTGAGAATAAACAGATGATCGCTGGCTCTCAAGTGATCTCATATCGAACGACGCATTACTAAAGATCTGTGCCCCTCTTCTCTCCACTTACAGATCTGGCAGACGACACGCGTCCAAAGGCTCGAGAGCGATCTGGCCTGTCTGAAGCGGGAGGTCGAGAGTCTGCGCAAGAGATTGGGCATTAACTATCTGGAGGATATGAATGAGTTTCAGAAAGAGGTGAGTCCCGTTCAATTATCAATTATCATATATCTAACAATATTATTAGCTACATATCTTTTTGCTGTTGCGTCACTTTGAGAAGATGGAAATACATTTAAAGAGTCGCTTTATATATATGTATTATGTTATGGTGTGTTATATATGGGGTATATATGGGGGACACTTGTATTTATAGAAATATGCGGTCAAATGAAAATAGCTTTAGCATTCTATTCAGAATGACTTGTTGTTGTTGTTGTTGAGGTTGCGATAAACAAATGTCTGCTCGTTTGGCTTTTCTTTGCCGGCATTTTCCGCATAATTAATGGGTATCTCTTTTTTGACAAATGGCATGTCAGAACTGAAACCTGCGCAGATAAAACACTCAATTAATGTCTTAAAAGGCTTTCCCAATGGATCCACACGAATTTCGTGGGTAATTTATTGGCGATATCTTTCACACTTGAGATATTCACTTACCATTCGGTTATCGTATTCATCTATAAGGCAGTTTTATCTCAAGGCAAGTCGATTACTTATGGAATGTTCATACATACATACTCGTATATCGTATGTATTAGGAGATGAAATTATTGTGCGCATATAGCTGAAGTGACGACTGATCTGATCTCATCAATGGCATAGATCGCCCCCAAGAGATTGCCAAACTATTGATGTGTGTGGAGCAATCCATATATAAGTAAAAGTGTGTACAGGGTGCGGGGTGTATCTCAAGAGAGTTTGCGAGGCGCCGGTAATTAAAGCAAAAGCCAAAAAAGAGATGAAAAAGTATCATTGAATGAGTGCGCGTATTTTTAAATATGAAATCAGAAATGTATTCTAGAAATGTGCTTTATTAGATATAGCATTTATATATGGCATACAAATGGGGGAGGGGGACAGTCGGGTACACCAGCCATGGGGCTAGCCAGGAGACGTTCTCGCTTGGCCTCGCTCTAAGTCACGTACAGGCGTTGCAGGCGATTGACCCAATATCTTATGGAAATTCACTTTGCATTGCAGTACACGAACATGCTCATCCAAGATCCAAGCAAACTGGACGACATAGATGGCGAGAACGAAGACTACGACGACGATGAGGAAGGGGACTATCCACAGCGTCAGTCCGACGACGAAGATGACGAAGAAGATTTAGTAATTGGAGATAACGATGATGATATGGATGACGACAGCGATGAAGATGCAGGCAACGAACGGACGACAGACTATGATGAATATCTTGATATGATACAAGAGGAGAAGAACAGCAGCATCATCAAGCTGCCAAAGAACCAAACCGAAACTGAGAACGTGTCCAGTTCATCGGTGTCTAATGATGATAATGTCTTTGAGGACTTTACCAACTATGACTCCAAGAAGAAGGCACAACGGTAAGACAAATCTCAAGTGAACATTCACGAACTGTAACTAATCTCTCTATCTAATCTCAAATAGTAAATCTCGCTCCATTGAATTACGCAATGAGCTGCAGAGCAACGATGTGCCGCCAAGTCAGAATCAAAATTCGATTCGTAACCAAAGCAGACTGGAGCAAGCTTTGAAGGAGAGGTGAGTGGGGACTTTACCCAAGCAAAAGGAACAGTTACTTCTACTTTTTTCTTCTCTCTTTCACAGCTCTGCCAGCGCAGAGACCTTGAAGCACCGTACGAATCCTCATCGCCATCGGCAACTGCGCCCGCACTCGCGTCAAGCTCGTCAACGATTGCTGGTACGCAAAGGTTCGTCTCGCATCGATTGAATCCATTCCGAATTGGCCAACATTTTGCACCCAAAAATCACTATACTCTACCTCTCTGTCATGCGCGTTTAAATTTACAGGCGAATCTCCTGTTTCAGCAAGGTCCGGAGAAACCCAGCCGGACTCCGGCTCCGGACACTTCATACCCGCTGCGCACTTCCACTTGACAGACAAGATAGATCACTCATCGCATCAATTGTATATCGGTAAGGAGACGGCGAACACGGACACCAAGTGGAAGAAGCACTTCAGCTACAATCGCGGCCATCTGCGGGTCATTCAGCCAGGCTTGTACTATGTATACGCACAGATTTGCTACGAAAATCCGTATGATGAGAACGGATTTGTCATCTACCACGAGAACAAGCCGTTCCTCAATTGCCTGAACACGGTGCCGACGAACATGAGAAAGCTGCACACCTGTCACACCAGCGGACTCATTCAGCTGAAGGAGAACGAGTCCATACAGCTGAGACCACTGCTCAATCACGAGGATCACAAGGAGATACTGCGCGAGGATAACAATCGCAGTTACATCGGCATCATCAAGCTTCACGGTCAAGTCTAAGTCTCTCTCCAGTTGCCGTGACGGAGTCAGTCCCCATATATGGAAAGTGGGGATAATGTTTAAGCTTTAGTAGTTGCGACTACTCGTGAATGCGAATACACACAGTAAAGTAGATTTCTAGTTGTAGCATAGCTCTAGGCGTAAGGCATATACCATAATACACAAGCTATTCTTAGTTCTAATCCAATCATGCACATAATACCATATTTATTCTGTATATATTCGATTTATAACTCTACTCAAATGGCCATAATAAAATTATATATGTAAAGCTCAATTGGTGTGAAGTTTTAATGGGCTTAGTTATGATTGTTATAACTGATTTGTAATGGAAATAAAGAAGTTAGAATGCTTTTACTGTTACTACAGTCTCAACCCATCCATTGCTCCCGAGTTCATACTTCTTAAATTTTTATTGCATACTCAAAGGCACTTGTGTAATCTGTTCGTCTACTACATTTATTTCTTTAACAACTTCTTTGTTAATTATTCGTTTGCAACCAAATTTTTTGAAATCATTAAGACTACTTTAATTAATAATTATACAAAAAAATAACGTTTAGGCTTACTTTATAATTCAATTTTAAACGATTTTCCTTGCCGTTAGAAGTCAGTATCAAATTCCAAAACACACAGATATTAAGAAATATAATTACAGAGTTTGGTAATTGACTTTCTAAGGTTTCTATGAGTTGTTCATTCAAATACGTCTATAATTTCGACTTTCAATGATGATAAAGAATATTAGAAGACATTTTGTGGGTTCGCAAAAGAAAGTATAATTCCCTTTAAATCTATGAAGCTGGATCATCCATATAACATACATATATAATGTATAAATGTAACGAAACTTCTCTTCCCCCTTCTGGGAGTGACATATCGAGAAATACAACAGCTGCAAAGGATGCTCCTGTCAAACGAAATTCCTCCTGACAACCACAAATAAAACTGTGGCTGACTGTGTGGTCTGTCTGTCCGTCTGTGACGTCAAATGGAATGATGAGGAATGCACTGATTCATATGAGCAAATGTGCTGTGATGCGAATTCCAGATCCAGTTTGATTTGTGCAAGGGTTCAAGCTCAATGCCCGGGCTCGATTCCCAAAATAGATGCATCTATTTCGAAGCTGATGCAGCTTTCAAGGGGCAGTCGAATACATAATGTGCCATCGGCGTGGACAGTGTCCGGAAGTAATTGCCGAATGAATGAGAGCTCGCATGTAACAGGTGGTGGTGCTGGTGTTGCAGGCGACGGATGGTGGCTCACATTGAGGGTGGCTGACTGAAGCAACAGTTCGATTCGACTTGGGAGTGGGGAATGGGGAATGGAGGCTGCTGGGATGGGACAACAACAAACGCAGACAGGCTGTTCTGTTGCCAGGCCTAGGCTGATAAATGTATGTGTACGAGTACATACCTCCAATTACAGCTCGAAGCACCCGCCCCCTCACAGGTCTCGCCCATGCGCAATGGCCGAGGCGCATTTATTGTAGTAGTGCATTCAAAGCTGCGCTTGCAAGCTTTCCCTGCTAATTTTAGTCGCTCCTCGACTTTGCACCGTTTCAGTCGTGTTTCTCCTTCGATCCGTTATCAGTTGCATCAGTTTCTGCACTAGTTTGTGAACTTATTACTCAAAGTGAAGGAAGTATCTATGGTAAGTTGAGATAACAATATATCTAGCATGCTGTGGATTATAAAGGAACTTATATAAACGTAAGTGAAATGTGCCAACAGGTGGTATGGGAAGTTCAAAGTTCAAACTGTCAACTGCAAATACAAATCATAAAAGTGCTCGTTTAGTAGATACCCTGTAAATGAAAGAACTTTAGAGCAACTTTGGAGCATGAATTATTTGTTTATTTTGAAGTAAAAATAAACCTTTTTGATGCTTTTTTAAACGCGTCGCAAATTGAACTGATTGAAACAGTTTAAGCTCGTCAAGTATAAATATTTTTTACAGGGTATACCAGTTTATATAAAATATATAATATACCCAAAACATATACACCAAAAGTTGTAGTTCGCAGGTTTTAATAAACTTAATATTGAAAAATATCTAAAACTGTAAAAAAGACAAAAAATGTTCAGCTTACAGGGTACTTCCTAGCACATACTTGCTCTAAAATACATACCCTGTAATTAAAGTTAAGTAACAGGGTATACCTAAGCACATAATACTTCTTGCTAACTGCTAAAAAGCGGCTTAGCAAGTTTTAAGCGCCAAATGACTCAAATCTCGCTAGGCGAACTGAACTTTTGTTCGCCGCTGAGTGTGGAGTGCTTCCCGTTCCAAGTACGGGCTTTACTTACGTCGTAAATTGAAGCTTTCTTGGCAAAGGAATTTCAAACTCGTACACACACACACACATAGCTGCAAACACAAATTAAGAGACAAAACGGTCTTCGTGCCTAATGAATCCATTCAGATGCAATCGCAATGCTGCAGATGCTAATCCCAGTTGCGTATGGAAATTCAAATAAGAGGCAGCGGCAGCAGCAGCAGCAGCAACAACAACAGTAGCAACAACAGCAGCACAAAAGCTTCCAGCTGCGCCCACGCAAAGCACGCTATGCTCCTGTCGCGCGCTCTCTCTTTGTTGCGCGCTCTCTCTCGCTCTCATTCTTCCTTTCTCTTTGCGTGAACTTCGGCCTCGTGCTTTGTTGCCTGCTTCGTATATTTGTATGTGTGTGTGCCCTGTTCGTGCTCCGAGGCAGCGTATAAATGGCCGCAGCTTGGCAAGTTTGATGTCACTCTTGGTTCCGTCTTGACTGTGGCTAGCAGAGCAGAGAGAGCAAAGCACCCAAGCAGGCAGCATCGAGTCGAGCCGAGCCGAGTCCTTGTGCGAGCAGTGCGAACAGTTCAGGCGTAGGAGTGACGCCATGTTGTGAAAAGTGTCTACCATTTTTAATATTTACAAAACGCCAAAAATAAAAAGAAAAGAATAAACAATTTAAGTACAACAACAACAACTGCAGCAGTTGGAAAGTTTCCGTGCGTAGGAAAAGTGCAATTTTTCACATAACAAGCAGAGGAGAGGAGAGAAGAGAAGAGAAGGCGAGACAAGGTTCGCATTTCGCCCATTGATTTGTTTGCCTGGTAAGCGAAGCGAAGCGCGGGGGCGTTGTGTCAATAAGTCAACGTGAATTGCGTATAGTTTGTAAGACTCACACACACACACACACACACACACACACACACACAGGCACATATATCAGTGTATATATAGCCATATAGCTCGCTTTGTAACTGTGACAGCTGAATTAATAATGCCGAGTGAAGGGAACAAAGGAAGCAAAAGGTTGCCCTCTAAATATTTTAACAGCGCTTGGCAGGCGTTTAATTAGGCTCGTCAGCAGCCTCTGGCCAGATACACACCACACACACACATAGATATATATGTCATATATACGCCACTCAATCTGGTCCGCCCAATTGAATTTGTCGCAATTTGATTGCCTCGAAAATAAAGAAGACTCGCAGCTGCCGTCGCGTTTTTCGTGGCCCCTCTCCGGGTGTAGAAGGTAATGTGATTATGTTGCCGCTGCACGAGCCAATTTGCATGTCCGTAAACCCACCAACCCCCCCCCTCATTCCCTGCCTTTGCTCCTCTTCCTGCTATCACATCCTGGCTGGCTGTGTGTATAATATGAGCGGCACTTAATGCCAACATCTGCCCCGATGCGCACTCCATCAAAATGAACAGCAGCCGCCCAGCCACGCCCCCCTTTCTTGACTGACAACAGTTTTTGCAGCTGGGTCCCTTTCATGTGCTCCTTGTCGAATGAGATTTGCATATACAGCTGCTGCTTAAGGTGATTAACTGCCCAAGCTTGTCGGACTGACTAAAATATTACGCATACGCTGCGTGCCACAATGTGAGAAACGAACGAACTTATTGACGCTGCTAATGGACTTAAAACCTAAAGCTGATTTATTTCAGCGAACCTGTTGCTCAAGCTGTACGAAATATATAAAAGAAAGCTAAATATGCGATTGAAATTGCTACGCAACAAGAGAGAGAAAGTAGAAAAGAAAAGTTAAATTGAATTCCAAGAAATCAGGCTCCATTATCTTATGCAAATGGTAGACGGCAGTGGCAAAATAAATGCCTAACCGACGGCAAATCAATTTGTGTCCTGTGCGACGCGACTTTAAGCCAGACTAAGCCAACGAGGGGCAACCCGCTTAGACAAGAGGCAGCCAAGCAGCAATAATAATATTAAAAAATACAATAACAGAGCGCAAAACTAAAGAACAACAAGAGGAGCAACAACAGCTGCTGGCGAGTCGCCGACAAGGCAGGGCAACAGAGAGAGAGAAAGAGAGGGGGGGAAGAGGAAATGAAAAGGCAGCTGCCTTGGCATTTAATGGCGCTCAAAGGCGACTTCTGTCATAAATTCCATGGCAATATGAGTCGCAAATGTGGGCAGAGATAGCTCTGAGGGGGTGGGAGCGGAGGCGGGCTTTATTGTAAACTATGTGCCAGCGAATGGGTGTGTATACGTTCCTACCTCGCCTGACTGTGGAGCCACAGCAACAGGCAAAAGTTGGCGAATATCACGCATACGCAACGTGTGTGTGTAAAGCGTAGCATACTTATGTGCGCCACAATAAAATTCTGTCGCCCCTGACAACGAAAGCGCTTGCAGCATAATTGCCGCACGTCGACGAGAGTTGAGCCGAGCCAAGAGGAATGTTTCGCAACGCATTGGAATTTTATCGATTCATCAAAGGGGGTGGGGTGACGTGGGCAGAGCAGAGAGTTTTGCGTCAATAGAGCAGAGTTCATTAGAGGAATAATTGAAATACCTTGGCAGAACTTTCATTTGCATAGTTATGCGGCGACAAGTTCAAGGCATCTCCTGGCAGGTGACAATGAACCCGGCACAACTTCGACAGCCTCCAGGGCGATACCTAACACCTCACTAACACACACACACACACACACACACACGTAGCTCGTTTGGGATGTGCAAATGTAATTAAAAGTTTGCTCGGGGCATATTTTTCTCGAGCCCGAACCCGAAACGTGCCTGGAATCGTTTGCCCTGTTTTTAATGCGCTTTCAACCTTTCGCTTTTTAATTCTCCGTGTAGCTATTGCTAGGCCACGCCTCCTCGCCTGCCGCATCGGACACTATCTAACTCGACCATGGCAGGTCGATTTGTGGCTGTCGTTGCCTATGTGGGGCTACTTGTGGCCACCGCCTTCGTGCAGGCGACGCCCCAGCGCGCTGCGTACTCACTGCAGGCGGCCGTCGATGAGTTGCATCGCCGTGAGGCTGCCAAGTATCCGTTGAATGCACCGCCGCCACCCTCGTCGCACTTCGGAGCGGATCAACTGGACGACTGGGATGAAGGTGAGTTGAGCTGCCACTGCTGCAGCAGCTGCTAATGGGATTAGGCTCTTGCTCAAGGCGAAGCAGGCGCAATTTGAAAGTGAAATCAGTTAAGACTAGCAACGAGTAGTGGGAAGTGGGGGAGGGCAAATTGACTCAGGTAGCCGCACACAACTTGCACCGATTTATGCGAATTTTATTAATTAGAGTCCCCGCACCACACACGCTTAGCTGAACACCCACTTACATATACAAACATATATATTCTATATGTGTTGAGTATGGATTTCCATTATGCAAGCCGCACTTAGCCGAGACTCGATTTTCACGTTAATTTCCCACATTTTCCTAATTGAAAGAGCACCCAAAGCGAACGAGCAAATAATGAGAAGCAGCCAATGAAGCTGAAGACGAAAAGGTTTCAGCTTACAGTTCATGCGAGCAATGGGAAACAGGAATACGAGCATATAATCTTTAAGCTGCTTATGTTGAAGGGACAATCGAGTTTCGTATTGATATAATTAATTAATTCATTTAAAATATTATAAAGACTAATATGAATGAATAAAAAACATATATGTAGACACGGCTTTACTCAATGGGCAGCATATAATCCCAAAAAAAATACTTAAATATAAATAATTCCATTTTCCATAAATCTTTCTTGTTCAGACTTGAAGAATTTAGAGTGTATAATCTTTAAGTTTTTGATGTCGAGGTAAAAGAATAATGAGTATTATATTAATAAAATAATAACGTATAAAATAACATCTCAGCAAAGACTTTGCCTTACATCTTCTTATAATACTTATAGATTTTTTCTTAATTGAATTAATTCCCAAAAAATCTCAGAGTATTGTTCCTTAAACATGAATTGATTTCGAAATAATAGAATTTTTTGGTAGCTTTTATTTAGGGTTATTACATAGATATTAAAAATAATATAAATAAAAAGCTTAACATGGCAGTTTGGTCAATACGCATGAAAATGAAGAGTGAATTAACATGAAATATATCTTCATTGTTTCCATAATCCTCATAGATTCTCCCTGAAATATGAATTATTATTTGAGTGTCAATCATAAAATATACAAAAATTTAAACATATCTTAAATAAAATCATATAAAGCATGTGAAGTGGAATGAACATGAAATATTTCCACATCTACTTCATCAAATATGATTTGTTATCGACTATAAAAGTTGAATTACCCATTGCTCAAAATGTTAGATAAAATCATAAAATATCCATAATCCCTCTAGATTTTCCCCGAAAAATGAATTGTTTTTGAGTCTAAAGTGTATGCTATAAATTTCAAAGAAAAAACAGCTAAAGCTTTATGGCAACGTTAACTGAAAGTCCGTGTCCCAGGGCTCTCCCCGTTGACCTCGGCATCCGCACATGGTGTTGCTCAACTCGAGCGCAATCGTCGAGCTAATCTGCGATAGGAAGTTGGGTCAGGACAGCTGTCAGCTGCAGTCAAAGTGAAACTGAAACTGCCAGCGGAAATCTAATCCGTAACTTGTACGCGAAGAGCGCGGGGTGGTAGGTAAGGATAGATAAAGAAGAAGAGAGAGTAACAGCATCATCTGCTGAGGATGCATGCAGCACCAGCACGTGACCCCCGTTCAGCACATGAATTCTCACGTTTTATCTTGCGTTTCATCCCGTTCTCTGTTTCGTATCCTTCTCTTTTCTTTGCTTTTCGTTTCACACGTTTCTACACCTGTTCGGTTCCGATTCTCCTCGCACCTCCGCAAGCAGACAGCGATTTCTTTGGCACTGGCAGCAGCAAGTACACTAAGAATCGGAATCGCCATAGAATCAATAAGGCAATTGCAAAGTACTTAGACCGCGAGGGCGATAACTATGACAGCGGCCTGGGCGCCTCGCCGTTTGGCAATTACGAGTTCGACGACGAGCGCGAGCAGCAGACGAATCCCGGTAATCTCTATGTGGACGAGAAGCGAAAGCGCTCCTCCTCCTCCTCCTCCCCATCGCCATCGTCGTCGGCCTTTAGAGAACGTGACGAGCAGTACGGTAAGTAGCCCCAGCACACACACACAGACACAGTTACATGTATACCCCTACACACACACACACACAGTCACATGTATACCCCTACACACACACAGACACAAATACACCTAGATCTTAAGGCAGTCGGTGTCCACTTGAGTGGTTCAAATGGATTGGGATAACAATGCTTTCACTTGCGAGCTGAAACCACTTAGCTCAGATTAACTTGTGCGTGTGCGAGAGTGTAGAAGGGTGTGCCAGTCAGTGTGTGTGTGTGTGAGTGTGTGTGTATGTGGACTTAGGCTCGTCTACTTGGAGTCAATGATGGATGCAACGAGCTGGAAGCAAGCTCAAGCATCCTGCCGGCCTTCCTGTCATTTGATTTAATGGCTCGGCAACAACTTGATGCGTGTCCATAAGGCACACACACCCCCCCACACACACACACACACACACACACAGGGCACACACTCAGCCGGCACACACTTGGAATTAATTATACAAGCTGGATTTATAGTCGGAGCACGCGTTTGGCTGTCAGACCGCGCTGTCGTCTCCAGCTCAGCCTGATTTGTTAGCGAAGGTCAAAGTCAAGACACGCATCTGCTTTGTGCATCCCTTTGCAGAGACTGGTCCGAGTGGCTCCTCCGTGTTCCGTGAACGTGAGAATGCCGGCCCGGATGTGCTGCCCACGCACAGCGAACTAACCGAGCAGTTTCTGCGCGAGATCGAGGAGGCCAGCGAGCATGAGCGACAGGAGCGATACAAGGCGGCACTGCGTCAGCTCTGGGAGAAGTATCAGCAGCAGGAGAATGAGCTGCGTGGCGCCGGACTAGATGACGACGATCAGCAGCAGCAGGAGGAGCAGGCGCAGGCGCCGAAGCAGCAGCTGTTCGAGCAGAAGAAGCGCATGCGGATGCCTCCCTACTACCTGTTGATGCAGAAGAAGCGCTCCTCGTACCCCGTGCTGCCCTGGCTGCCCTACAACACGGACAAGAAGAAGCGCTTCCCCGTGGCCAAGCGAGCTGTGTCGGGTGATTCGCCCCGGCTGGCCAAGACAGATGAGCGTGTGGCGCAGGAGTTGAGTGAACTGTTTGGCAAGCCCGTTGATCAGCATCCTCTGGAGGAGAAGAAGAAACGTTCGACCGAGGAGCAAATGAAAACGCAAGCAGCGCCAGCCACCACCCACCAGCCGGAGACATCGGCCACGGCCACCGCACTGGGAGATATGCGGCTGGAGATCAACTTCCAGCGCGTGAATGTGACAAACGGAGCAGCCAAGGAGGCAGCTACACAGGCGCCGCCATCGCAGCCAGCCGGCCCAGGTGAGATGATGATGCATGCTGGACACGGTGGACATCATCACAAGCGTAGCGAGCATCATTCCGATGAAGAGTACGGCGAGCATGACGAGCACGACGGCGACGAGGGGGAGGAGAGTTCCGATGAGGACGATCACGATGAGTTCGACGAGGATGAGGAGGGCGAAGGCGATGGAGAAGGAGACACCGGCGATCGACGCCGCAAGAAAAAGCGCGCCGCTAGCACCAAGCACGCACATAGTCCCAGCGTTGGCCACCTCATGCTGCGTGCCAAGAAATCCATCGATTGGTCGCAGTACTTCGGACTCGATCGCAAGAAGAAATCTGAGCCGATGTCCAGGTAAGTAGAGAAGGGCCACAAGGGATGTGGCAAGCTCATCTTGCTTCTTTTCCAGTGGCAACTCCAAGAAGCGCAGCGTGAACGACGACAGCAGCAACAATGCAGAGGATCTGGACCAGGAGGAGCAGGCGCAGAAGAAGAAACGTGACATTGATCCCGAGAAGCTGGAGAGCATGGACAAGAAGTTGCAATCGATTGAGGACTTCATCATTGACGAGACAATCAAGTACACGGGCGCACATGAGGGCATCAACAACCAGGAGGAGATACGCAAGCTGAAGGAGCACGTGCTCGCCCGCCTGGCCACGGCATATAGTCTGGAGAAGATGCGTCGTGCACTGGACAAGCTGCGTCAATCGGTGGATGCTGAGAATCATCTGTTGCGCAATGTCATCGAGTCCGATTCGGAGGAGAACACACTCGATCGCAACTGGAAGAAGCGCTACAGCGTCAAGAAGGAGCAGGTCGAGGAGCCAGAGGCAGAGTGAGTGCAGACAAGTAAATCTCATCCTTGCTCCTGCTAACCTCACATTCAATAGGGATGCACAGCAATCGAAAAAGAAGCGCAGCGGCTACGTACGCTACCCGGAGCCACCGAATGCGATGGAGGAGGCACTCAATCTCAATGGCGGACCCTACGAGACTCTCAACGATGCCTACTTGGGCAACAAGAACTACATCATTGGTTCCAATCAGTGTCCCATTATTGAGTCTATGGCAGAGCGCTGCCGCAGCGTCGATCTCATCTCTGGCGATCTGAATCAGGAACTCTTGCCCCTCTGCGGCGTCCACCAGATTTGCTATCTCTGCGTAAGTTGTTGATTCCTTTGGCGAATCTCTTTACATAACCATATTCTCCTTCTCGATACAGGGTGCCTCTCAGGTGGCCTGCGATTATCAGTACCTCGCTGAGGCGGACAACATCTGCGGCAGCAGCAATGAGTGTCAGGCTGCGGCTCGTTCCGTGCTGATGATTCTGCGTGGCACGCCCGGGCGGCAACTGGGACCGCGTGAATGCCTGAAGAATCCGTGCTTGTATCGGGCCATGCGTGAGATCGGGCTATAAGCGAGCTTCGCCCCCTTACCTAAAATTTCTTAACGTCCTTTTGTGTGCGTTCGAAAAGAGAAAACAAGAAGACACACAAAGCAACACACACACAAAACACACACGAAACTAACTAGAAGAAAGCCACAGAGAAACTTTGCTGAACCTAGCAAGAATCAAATATTTGATTATAATCAACAAAACAATATTATACTATATTATAAATGTATATGTGTGTATTATGCAGTTAAATATTTGGATACATTTTGTCACTGTATGCCGCCCAAGCAGCAACAGTTTAACTAGTTTACCAGAGACCTAAATAGAAGACAAGCAGAAAACAAAAAACAAATCGAATTTGAACAAGAGAAAGAAAAAGAATAAGAACAAGATAACCGAATATGAATAAAGAGAATATACCGAATAAATACCGCAACCATATACCGTAATATTCCTTTGACTTTCCGCCCCGCAGTAGGCGCCAGACAGAGTTCCAAATGGTCTAACAATTCCGAATATCCAAGTTGGAGAACAGCACCCATTTCAACATCTCTATTCATATACATACATACATAGTATATATACGTATTTTTGTGTGTGTCAGCATATTATAATCGAGGAAACGAAAGAATACATATTTAAAGTCATATTCGTAAATGTTTTAACAGTTACTTATGTGTGAACAATGAAAACCAAAATGATATATCGATATTAAACGCAACCCTACAGGCAGCTGCTTAGCGAATTAACCGTTATATAACGTGAATACATATACACACATATGTTACCTTTAGAATTGGCCAAAATCAAATGCTTATGCGAGAACTTGAGGCAATATACTAACTATCGTTTAAATTTCAAAGTTGAAGAAAACAATGCGATGCAAACAAGAAACACGATCTGAAAATGGTAAAGCTTTTTTAAATGTATTTTAGAAAGTTTTTATTGAGCCCCATAAAACAGCAAGCAGTACTAATAAAATACATTTACAGAGATTTTCAACAAATTCCACATAAGAACAAACATATAAAGATATTGTATTCAGTATAGTTTACGCACACTCTTGCGCACAAGATTTGCATTGGTTGTTCGGTTTTGTTAGTTCTCTCGGCCCGAGAGCTGTTTATTGATGTCATTAAAGTATATTCACGATATTTATCAATAATTGTGCATGCGCAAGTTTTCGTATAAATATATACTTAAATGTGTTTCAGTGTAAAAACAATAAATGAATGAATAACTAAGACAAATATTCTCTAAAAAAATCTATAGATGTGATTATATAATATACATACATAAGGCAGAAGGCGATTATAAAATACTTGCAAACGGTAAAAATCGAAAGGATGGATATTCAAAATGAACTCTGCATTGTCATGAATCAAAATATTATTATAAATGTATTTACATGGATTATATATACACATACATACATATAAATGTATATGCTACAGTTTAACAATGAATTTAATGAAAATCTTATATGAAGTATATGTATTGCTATACAGTTATAAATGTAAAATATATAAACGAGGTCTCCTCTCGCGTTTTAAAATTGAAACAAGTACATAAACTATAATGTCAAGCAGTCGCGCAAAGGCGTCCCTCTCTATTTGAAATTGTAAACAGAGACCTCGAAAAAAAAAACCATAAGCATTTGTTTTATTTCTAATAGTTCTCTTTTCAGGCCAGCCACCTCCAAATGTACATTGCATTGAGCTTCGTCCATTCCAAATAATTTAAATTCAAATGTGAGTGCGCATTGAGTGTTGAACAACGTCGACAGGTAACAGCAAAACACAGCTGTTTTAAACAGAGTTACCATTGCTTGTTTAGTTTGACGTAGTATTGCCAAGCTGAACATTTGCCACATCAGAATACGTTCGTTGTTTTTTGTTGTGTATTTAAACACCAACAGATCTGGTAAAAATTTAAACAATAAATTTGTAGTATGTATTAAAAAATAACATATATTAGCTCGTTTGTCTGAACCCTCATGCGTCCGCTCCCGCAATCAGTTTGACACGTCAATCAGATGTGCAGCATCCGTTGCCGATAAAACCTTTATCAAGTAGGAACAGCAGCTCATACTGCACAGCTAAAGATCCAACTTCTGTTGCCTTACTCAACGCGTCATCAAATTTGTAAGGAAGAGAGCAGGAAGATGTCTGAGGAAAACATTACCGTCAGCGGTGACATGGATGCCCCACTCCGTTCAGCTGGTGGTGCAAATAGATTCAGCTTCGACCTACAAAGGTGTGTACCAATGGCAGACGGATTCTTCACTGATATCAAATAATTTGGATTTTATTCCATTTTTTATTGTAGCATACCAGGCTATAACAATTTACCCTCACCATCGGAGTTGCTCAAACAAATTCGTCAATCCCTGCGTCCATGGAGCGTTTTTTTCAACCTAAGCAACTTCAAGATGGCAAACAGCATGCAACGTCTCAATAATCGTATACAGCGTAATTTATCTTACTTCCAAAGTAACTATATCTTCATATTTATCGTGCTGATGATATACTGTTTGTAAGTGCAAAGACTTCACAGATTTATTTAAATTTTTCTAACCACTTTTTTCCCAAAGGATCTCATCGCCATTGACATTGTTTGTTCTTGGCGCTGTCGCATTTGGATGCCACAGGGTGCGAAGTAACAACAGACCCATGAACATCATGGGAAATGACGTGTCGCCGAGATCACAAATTGTTTTGCTTAATTTGGCCGCGATACCTATATTGCTCTTAGTTGGGGCGACCTCTGTTTTATTCTGGACTCTGGGAGCTTCCTGCTTTGTCATTGGGATACACGCATCATTCTTCAATATCGACGCAGTAGTTACCGAGGGTCACGATGGATACAGACAGCAGGTTGTCTAGGACGATATAAAGCAATAAAATGGAGCCGGCTTCGAATAAGTTCTTTGCATGAGATATTTTTGCCACAAGGGGCCTTATTAGACGTTAAGTTACCATATAATCTATACATATTAACTTCGACCCGATTAGTTTTACTGACCACCGACAACTATGTTCCCACACAAATCTGAAACACGAAACAATAGAAAAACAATATAACGAACATATTGTGTTTTGGTTTTAAATTATCGCACATAAATAAATGTGTACATCGTTTACTTAAGTTGGCAATTGGCAACACGGTATTGCAACACAAGACGTTGCACTGGAATGGTCGGGGAATACATATACACAGTCACATAGTAAACTCAGAAAAATATATATAGTCAAAACATAAATAGATTCACTGAGGTATTTAGAACTAGAACTAGGAATGCTTAGTTGGCTTTACAAAGTAGATAAGTCTCTTGGTCCTGGCGCAGTTCCGCCCGGCGTCGCTTAGGCGAACTGTGAGAGCGTTGTCGTCTCCTGCTCCTCGTCGCTGGCATTCTGATCGAGCTTCTCGAACCCGTTGCGATCGAGTAAGCCGCCCAGCTTAAAGCCCTCTGTCTTTTCCCAGGCATGTCGGCGACTGTGTGTGCCAAATGGCATGCAACCTGTTGAAATGGCAGCAAATTGCAAATTAATTGGTTCATTAAAGAGGGGAAGGGAGCAATTGCACACACAGGTTATGTACAGTTATATGTAGGTGTATATGCATATGTACAGGGCATGCAGGTGCTGCATGCTGGGCACTTTTCGAGTCAATGTGTCACTATTCATTCGCTGCAATCCGAAACAAAAACAATAAACATGCATAATCGAAGATTATTCATTTGAATGTACAGAAATGTGTATGTGTATATTTGTATAAAAATATATATATATATGTATATGTTATTTATGTAGAGATTCACAAAAAGATAGATGAGATTACAGAAATGAAAGCACAAGAAAAGGAAATCACAAAAATTAATATGTGCGAACCACCGAGCTGCAACTTAAAATAATTAAACTGGTTAACATTACACACAATGGGAATACACATTACAAATTGGACGGAACTGGCAAGAATGAGTGACTCTTGGTTTGGTTAGCACAGACTTTGATTGGATGCGGCCAGCTCACGATAGACCAGATCACTTGGCGGCATCACACTGAACGCCTGATTACCTCGTTTGCGGCGACGCGCCATTATCAATGTCAGTGCGAATGTTGAGCCAGCGAATAGAAGCATTAGTGTAGCCACCATTATGGCCTTGACGCTGGGATGATGACGTGCCTGGCCATCATCTTTGCTGTCACTTTGTGACACTGATGATGCCACAGCGTTTGAGTCACCACTGGCACCATTCACCTTCAGTGCCGAGAGGGACATTGGTTTTGCAAGCGATTTATGCACGAATTTGTGTAAACGCTTTGGATCCAGCTCTGCCACATATATCGCATTGCCATCCTGAGTGACAGCCACATCGTGAGGATTCTGGAACTGTAGATTGTTGGGACCGAACTTGGACACCAGTTGTCGGTTTCGCATGTTCAGCACAAAGCCATGCACTTCGTTGTAGTGTTCCGTCGATATTCCCAGCTCCGCGGTGGGTCCGTTAACAATGACCAGTTCCCCTCCTGCAATAGTTGTAATCAATATTGGTTATAAAATTGAAGCGGCTTATCACACTTACCAGCTGCAGGTGTGTATGCCATGCTGAACAGTCGATCACCGATTAGGGGGCTATGGTATTGCGAGTGAAAGCTGCCGTTGTTTGTCTGGAAGCATTGCACACGTCCATTTTCACGATCGGCTGCGCAGAGAAGATCCAATTCAGGCACCAACGTCAGGGCATGCGGAATGGCAAAGAAGTTTTGCGGCGCCACATCATAGGAGACGCCAGAGAATGAGTTTTGGCCCCAGACAAGTATCTGATCGCCCTTCTTCGAATACTTAATTATACGTGCATTGCAATAGCCATCGGCCACGAAAAAGTCACCATTGCCCAGCACGGCCACGGCGGTGGGTTTGCAGAACTTATTTTTTCCATTGCCTGGACGAAAGGCGGTACCCAGCGTTAGCAGAGCCTGGCCACCTTCGCCACGTGGTGGAAACTTGAACACCTGATGCAAGGCAACATCTGTTACCCAGACATTATCCTCGGGATCCACAGTCAATCCATGGGGCATGTAGAAACTGCAAATAAAACGTGATCTCTATAAATATCAGGTTTTCCCCGGGATGAAGGACACTTACAGATTTTTGCCCCATTTGTAGACAACTTTGCCAGTTTCGGCTTCCAAGCCCAGCACAGTGTCCCCCCTGATGGGTCCCTTGTTACGTTCCTGATACACATTAGAGTTATTGAATGTTTTCATATTCCATATGCGATCCACTCTGTGAAACATAACCACGTTGCCCGCTTTGTCGAAGCTTACGGCTGTGACGGCGCCCAGTTCCTCCTTATTATCTGGCCATGAGTTTTGATAGACATACGCTAAAAACCATAAAAAAAAATGTTTAGCGCGCTGTAGAAGTAAATAAAAGATTCCACACTTACTGGAGTTCAATTTGGCAAGTTCAGTCTTAACATTGGTTTGTTCCTGCCTGCCACGATGAGGCCAATTGCTATCGGCGGCTCCACCGCCTTTAATCATTTGCTTCAATTGTTCGGCATCCATGCCAACAGATATTGGCAGATACCGTGGGGTCTGTAAATTCTGAAAAAAAAACCGATAAGAAATAATCAGCATAGCGGTGGTAATTAATGCATAGTTTAAAATTTGCCACGGGTGCAATCAGTTAGCCAAGTCCAACTACAATATGTGTGAAAGTAGGAGTACGTGGGCGTGACGTCACAATACAAAATCAATAGAATTCAAAACATCTGTGCAAGCGTACTGGTCTGTAAACATATGTTGCTTCCTCGGGCAGTTGCGAACCTAGTTAGAAATATGAAAAGATCTAATTACCTCGGCAGCCGAAATGAGCCTCACCAGGCTGGGGAATGAGCCCCAAAGGATGCAGATGACCAGACAAAGGAAGCGACTACGTACGCAGTTGCTGCTACTGTTGTTGATCAGGCGCGTCATGTTTGCTAATTATGTGCACTAGTGCACACGCGTGTTACTTCAATTATGATTGCACTCGCTACGGGCTGAGTATACAGCTTCAGTTTGTTTTACTATTTACACTACAATTCAAATCGCATAACAATAAACAATTTACAAAGCTGCAGCAGCCATTTTACTGGTTGAATGCTCAAACAGCTGTTAGAGTGACCAGACTCTTGGTAACTCCAATGATAAATCCACAATAAATTTGTTATTTGGTCCCCCTTCCAGCAGTTGACTCTCATCGGTTACAATCGATTACAGTCTCGATAAACCGACTTTGCGGTGTTCAAGTTTAAAAATAAGTCGTTAGCTTAGCATTTATAATGAGCTGCCGAATGCTCAGCTGTCAGTTTACAACTTGGAGCCGCACAAGTAGCATTTTAAATACATTACAAAGGGAAAATTATATTACTTCATTACCTCTTAGAATGCAATTATACGAGTGACGACATCGCAACGCCTACACTACAACCGCAATCGCAAATCAACGACCCGACCGGTTGTTTCACAATGAAATATGTAAATAATGGCGTATTTTTAATTATCGCTGCTGTTGTAACTGCCGTGAATGGAAATAGATTCTCGTACCCGTGCCCGAGAGACCCTAGCAACAACAAGAGCGATGACAAAAATGACTGCACTCCTGGCGAACCTCTTTTCCTGACACCCATGATGAACAACCAATCCTTGAGCATGTTGGACATACAGAACCTAGCAAGGGTCACAGACCCAAGATTCCTTGGAGTAGAAAGCTATTCGGGTTATCTGACCGTCGATAAGAAATACAACTCAAATTTGTTCTTCTGGTACTTCCCAGCCGAAGAGGACTGCGTGAATGCGCCTGTCGTGCTCTGGCTGCAAGGAGGTCCCGGCGCATCCTCCATGATTGGATTATTCACGGAAGTAGGCCCGCTGCAGCTGGATTCTGAGAGCAAGCTGATAAAAAGGAAATATTCCTGGAGCAAGACCCACAACTTGATATTCATCGATAGTCCTGTAGGCAGCGGATTCAGTTTCACGGAAGACGATAAGGGTTACGCACGCAATGATTCTGATGTGGCTCGCAATCTTTACAAGGCAGTCACACAACTTTACAAGCTATTCGAATGGAGCGATTCATCCAGTTTCTGGATCACAGGCGAGTCCTATGCAGGCAAATATGTGCCCGCCTTGGCCTACCACATACACAAAGAGCAGCATAAATCGAAGGATTGTAAAGGTGTTAAGATTCCTCTCAAGGGATTGGCAATTGGCAATGGACTCTCAGATCCCGTGCATCAACTGCAATATGGAGACTATTTATATCAGTTGGGTCTTATTGACGACAACGGACTGAGGCAGTTCCATTTAGCGGAGGCAGTTGCCGTCGAGTGCATCAATAATAACGACATGGATTGTGCTTTTGAGTTATTTGACCTCTTGATCTTGGGAAACTCACCGAAGGGTTCCGTTTTCAAGAAACTCACGGGTTTCGATTGGTTCTATAACTTCATGCAGGCAGAAAGCGATGATACCCTCGCCAAATTGGACAACTTTGTGCAGTCAAGGGAGACTCGTCAAGCCATTCATGTGGGTAACAGATCCTACCATAATATGGAAAAGAACAACAAGGTGAAGCTCTTATTGAAACGGGATTTTATGCGCAGCGTGGTACCTTGGATAGAGGAACTGCTAGAATACTACACTGTGTGCATGTACAGTGGACAACTGGACGTTATTCTACCTTATCCAATGACCCGAAACTTTTTGAAACATCTAAACTTCTCGAGCTCCGATGAATTTACTGTCGCCCAGCGAAAGTTGTGGCGGGTCGACGGGGTGTTGGCCGGATACGTTAAGGAAGCCGGTAATTTGCTTGAGATATTGGTTCGCAATGCTGGGCATATGGCTCCAAGTGATCAGCCCAAATGGATGTATGAGTTGATTCATCATTTGACACATTACCACAGCGAAGAAAAGTACAATTTTTGATCGCCAATTGTAGGGGTGTAATAAATATTTGTATGATTTGACTGATGATTTTAAATGCATTGTTTTATAAATTCGTGTAATTAAAGATAAGTACTATATTGTAACATATAAATAAAAAATAAGATGGGTTCCGCCCCCAACTCACTGATTTCGCATCTTCTTCATCCTCGTCGAAAATTTGATTGTATATATACAAGGTTGAATATCACACATTTTAATTTGGGTATTGGTTAACTATATTTTAAAAAGTTCCAATTTAAGTTATATTTAATTAAATATTTCCAATTGAATTTAATTAACTCAAAATGGCACTGTTAGCATAACATATAGCTGTTGTGTAACATAGACGATGTTGCTTTCCAGCACTTTATCATATAGAATACTGCCGTTACACAACACTTAAATGCACAAGACACCCCGCTTCCCGCTTTGCCTAAATGCCATTATTATTTTTCGAGTTTCATCCGCTACCACAGTGCAAAATTCGGCCGCACGTTAATAAATAATAATATATAACAATAATGATGCTTAATTAAACATAAAACATAGCTCTTTACGTTCATCAACTTAATTTAAGTGTTAACATAGTTTTAATGTGTTTTAATTTGCCCCAAAAACGAGTAAAAAGAAATCGTCTCCAGGCGCAGCAAACACCAGAAGAGCTCATCGCACGACCGAAAAGGTTGTCGTTCTCTTCGTCTTAGTCTCTCATCGTTGTCTACGTCTTCGTCACCAAATCGTTCTACAAATATTTTGCATTTGGAATTGCGATCGTTTGTGTGCAGTTAATGTGCGTTTGCCCTTCTGTGCATACAAACTAAAATACGAAAATACATTTGCTGTGGGACGAACCAGGGCAGAGGCCGAGGCAGAGGCAGAGGCAAAACAAGACGGTGAGTGCGCGGCCGCATCAATACCAATGCAGGCATGCAGAGCGAGACTGTTATGCCATATGTGCGCAGTGGCGTCGGCGAAAGGGGGCATGCAGTTCAATGCACCAACCCGATATGCACAATAAGGGTATTAATTCCGTATCCGTATCCGTTCGTGAGTCCGTGTGTATGTGTTGAGAACCTGATTATATCCAAATCAAAATGCAGCTGCATTTTATCGAATTTCACAAGCAGAAACTAGAAAAGTGCAACAAGGCAAAGACGTACGTAGGTAGAAGAGAGGAGCACCGATAAGAGGGTTGAGGTAGTAGCACATCATCAGAATGCACATTTCTCTATGCGCATGTATCTTTCTGGGGGTTCGCAAGCAACCCCTTAAGCTCGATAGTCCGTCCGAGCCGCGTCCCAAGACTTCTCGGCGAGCCTGTCACAATTTGATTTAGGCACGTCTGTCCTCGGTCCGTGTTGCATTTAAATGCAGTTTGCGTACTTTGCATGTTGTTGAAAGTGCTGAACAATTGCAAGACAAAAAGCCACCGTTTGTGCGCTTTGTGTGCCAATAAAAATATTTGCTTTGTTAACTTGCAACTTCTTGGAAACGCTTTTCTATTCCAGCAGCTGCACTCGCTACCAATACTAGAGCAAGGAACATGCAACATCATGTGCATGCGACGAGAGCAGCGCCGCATCTTCGCGCTGCTCATCATCATACTCACATGGCGTTGCCGCGTCCCCATCTCGGTATGGAGCAACATTTGGGCACACTAGCTGCCGCAGCAGCCCCAATTGCAGCGCAGCAGCAGCAACAGCAACAACAACTTCAACAGCAGCAACAGGCCTCACTAGTGCCGCAGCCGCCGCCGCCGCAACGAGATGCCCATCATGGACGGTAAGAAGTTCCTGGGGAATTGTGGAAATCGTAAATCGGAATTTTAGACTTTGCGTTAGGTTGGTTGGCTTGTTTAGCTTTGGGTGTTACCCCTTTTGGCGACGCAGCGCCTTCGTGTCTAGGCTTTTATACGTTGCGGCAATTATGTTAATTCCTGTCACTGACAATCGCCTGTGAGACTCATCATCCCATTTTCTCAACTCATAAATTATAATTTCAGTGGCTCTTTGTTCTTTAGCGCTCAGCATGACTTCCGCTCGATAACGGGTTTACTGACAGAGCAGCAGTAGCAGCAGCAGCAACAACAACAAGAGAAGCAGCAGCAGTGGCAGCAGCGGCTGCAATTATCCTTGACGTTCGTAAGGATCGTCGTACTCTTAGCTCAGTTTTGTCGCCTTTGTGTGCGATCAGATGTTTTGTCGCTCTGTCTTCTCTCAGCTCCAGCTCAGTCGCTCTTCAGTCGCCTTCGGTCTCACAACACACGTTCGCCTTGTCGCATCCGCATTCGAAACTTACACGCAGCATAATTCCGCGATTTCACAAGATAATGTAAACATTTTGTGGCAGCTCCTTACCCTTACTAAACGGTATTTAAACTAAAGTGAGAAATGAAACTGTGAGGAAACTTTGCTGCCAAGTTGCTGCAACCAATGAAAGAATTCCAAATGTTAATTAAGATTGCAGTTCATGTGATTAGGAGCACTTTCGACTCTTATGTTTTTAATTTAATTCTATCTGATTTTAAATGATTTGGCAAAATCGTGAAGTGAACTGAGAAATCCATGCGCGTTTATTGACCAACACGCGGTCATCTAGTGTTGAGTGTAGAGAGTCTCTCTCTCTCTCTCCAAAGGCGACTGCCTGCCCTTTCCCCTGTCGCCTTTCCCTTGGGCCCCTGGGCACCCCTTTCTTTGCCTTCTCGGGGTGTTCGCGGTAGGTGCGTCTCAATTGAAACTGACAGTTGGCGAAAAATGACACGATGCGTAAAAGAATGCGGCTTTTGTGCTTTGTTAAGGATTTCTGCCATTGTTCTGCCCTTACCACTGTTGTCTGTCCCAGCAACAACAACAACAACAGCAACACCAACAACACTTCTGTTAGGGGTGCAAAGGGGTTAACCCTGTTGTTGTTGTCGTTGTTGTTGCCGTACTCTGACCATGTTTTGTTGCCTCGCTTGGTTGTTTTTGTTTTCGATGGCCACTCAATATGGCAGTTTATGTGCTTAGCCCAAACGAAGTTAGCATTTTTTTGTCATCGTGTGCGCTCGAGCAACTTAAGTTTATTATTTCATAGGATTTCTGGCTGTTAATTGCTATGGAGATAGGCAACCAAAGTGTGTTACTTTATTATATTAGGGAACGGTGAAATTATAATTTGAAGGGCCTACGAAAAAGCTAAATTATTCGCTTGTTTACTACGCAATAAATTACTAAAAACTGAGAGCCTTCTCTATATTTTCAATATTTAAAATGATCTTTTATGCAACGCCTTTTTCGCTTTTTCCCTGCAGCTTGAATCATCATCATCTGCAGCATCTTCACCCACAACAGCCGCAGCCGGGGCCGCCGCCGCAGCAGCAGCAACCGAATGCCGCGTATCATAACAACAACAGCAACAACAACAACAACAGTAACAATCAAATGCAAAAGATACGACAACAACATCAGCATTTGAACAACAACAATGGACGCATAGCAAAATGCAACCAAGGGCCACCTCCGCCACCGCAGGCCTACAATCATTTGGCAGCGAATCCGGCGGGAATTGCTTACGGCCAATTGCCACATCATATGGCACATTTGGCTAGTTATGCGGCACCACCACAGGCACCGCCAGCGGGCGTGCTGAGTGGCAAACCGCCGCATTACTATCTAAACAATGCCAAACCTTCCAAATACAACAATAATAGCAACAACAATGTCAGCAGCAGCGGCAACAACAACATTAACAACAACAGCAACAACAACAACAGCTATGCACCCAAAGCTATATTGCAAAACACATATCGCAATGCCAAGGGCAATGGACAAGCTGCGGTGGTGGTGGGAGGTGCAACTGATGGAGGAGTCCCAGCAGCTGGTGGCTCTGCAGAGCAAGCTTTGCCCAACACACTTCGGCTAGTGGGCAGCTGCAGGAATGGCAACGGCGAGAGTATTGTTTTTGCCAGCGAGGAAATCTGTGAGTTGCCGCCCACAGATTCAACTGACAATTCCGATACATTGCCGGTGTCAGCTACGCCATCGGAGGATTGCAACAGCAGCAGCGAACACATTGATGCTTCGGGCACACTGCCCAATGTGGACAGCCGAATGTCACGAGGCGGCAAGGATAAGACGCCCATGTGTTTGGTCAACGAGCTGGCCAGATACAATAAGGTGAGTGAAGAGTATTTAATGTGATTAATCGCGAATGAATGTAATTCGATATTCAATTCTTCCCACACAGATCACACATCAATATCGTTTGACTGGAGAACGAGGGCCGGCGCATTCAAAGACATTTACAGTGACATTGAAGCTGGGCGAGGAGGAGTATTCCGCAGATGGCTTCAAGATCAAGAAGGCTCAACATTTGGCTGCCTCGAAGGCCATGGAGGAGACCAAGTACAAGCATCCACCACCAAAGATGCGACGCAACGAAGAATTGAGTGCATCACGCACGCATATAACGCCCACTGTGGAGCTAAATGCGCTTGCCATGAAGCTGGGACAACGCACCTACTATCTGCTGGATCCCACGCAAATGCCACCACCGGAGGCAATGATGCCACCTGAATATGGCACATCATTGTTGCCTACGCCAGCTCCTGGATTACAGCCACCGCCACCATATGCGATTCGTCGCAATGCAAACGGCGCTGCTGGATATATTCTGCCCCCACCGTCAATGCATGCACATCATCCGCATTTGGCGCTTCCCCAGCAACGAGGTATCTACGGCCATCATCGTTCGTATACACACAAATATCAGTCACGTTATGCGCTGCCGCCGACACTGGGACCGCATATGCTGGCCGGACCACATGGGCCATATGCGCCGCCAATGCAGGTGACGCCCAGCAAAATAACCTTATTTGTGGGCAAGCAGAAATTCGTCGGCATTGGACGCACTCTACAGCAGGCCAAACATGATGCTGCGGCACGTGCGTTGCAGGTGCTCAAGACACAGGTCAACAGCATGCCGGAAGAAGCACTCGAGGATTCCTTGGATGAAAGCGACAAGAAATCACCAATCTCGCAAGTGCATGAAATCGGAATCAAGCGCGACATGACTGTGCATTTCAAGGTATTGCGTGAGGAGGGTCCTGCACACATGAAGAACTTCATTACGGCCTGCATTGTGGGCTCCATTGTGACCGAGGGCGAGGGCAACGGTAAGAAGATATCCAAGAAGCGGGCAGCTGAAAAGATGATAGTGGAGCTGCAGAAGTTGCCGCCACTAACGCCAACTAAACAGACGCCCATGAAGCGCATCAAGGTGAAGACGCCCGGAAAACCAGGCACAGCAGTGGTAGCTGCTGCAGGTATTGCAGCTGCCGCGATCTCGTCTCTGGGCAAACCGGAGCGACGCAAACGTCTGACAGCGGCCATTAAAGATAAACCAGATGAGGAGATCGACGAGGCAGATAATCCCATCACGAAGCTCATACAACTGCAGCAGTCACGTAAAGAGAAAGAACCCATTTTCGAAATGATTGCTAAGAATGGTAACGAGACATCCAGGCGACGTGAGTTCGTCATGGAGGTGACTGCCAGCGGTAGCACAGCCCGTGGCACAGGCAGCAACAAAAAGCTGGCCAAGCGCAATGCAGCAGAGGGTAAGTTCAACTCAGGATATATCTAACGAGTATTTTTATATATCTATATATCTTTTAGCTCTGCTGGAACTGCTGGTGAACCCGAATCGTGGTAGCAGTGATGGCGCACCATCTGATAACAATGGGGAAACTGAAGCCGCACCAGCGGACGCAGCCGCTGATGATCTCGATGTCCCCACGCTCCCAACTGCAGCAGGGCCTGTGCCCGGCATTCTAATTCTACGCCAGAAGCAGAAACGTAAGTTGAGCCTAGACTTATCCAAGATTCAATGTAACCAAACACATTTTTTAATAACAGCAGCAAAGAAGAAAGATGCGAATGTCGTTATTAAGCCCAGTGCTGAGCCAGCTAAGGAAAACGAGGTCAAAACAGATGCTACGATTACAACAACAGCAGCAGCAGCTGATGAAGACACCGGCAGCAGCAATAACGGCAACAGCAGCACCGAGTCGAATGAAGCCAATGAAGCTGCCAACAGCAATGAGAGTACGTTGAACACTTCCACGGGCAGCAACTCCAGCGGTGTGAGCAGCAACAGCAGTAATGCACCTGGCAGCAGCAACAATGGAGCTAATGGCAGCGGTGACGCCAACGGTGCTGGTGGTAGCGGAGGAGGAGGTGGCGGCGGAGGCGGTGTGCATATGAAGGAGCAGCTTATCTATCTCAGTAAACTGTTGGACTTCGAGGTAGGTTCAGTTGAAATTTTAAACAAATAACACTTACTGATCACAATGTCGACTTTGCAGGTCAACTTTTCAGATTATCCCAAAGGTAATCACAATGAGTTTCTTACCATTGTCACGCTGTCCACAAACCCGCCACAGATCTGTCATGGTGTGGGCACGAGCTGCGAGGAGTCGCAAAATGCGGCTGCACGCAATGCATTGAAAATCCTCAGCGAACTAGGCCTCAATAATGCCAAGAAATAAGCCAAACTAAAGTAAACTAAACTAAACTGCAATTTTTGTTGTTGTGCATATGCAAAACTAAAAGATAAACAAAAGCAAAGACAAAAACAAAGAAAAAAAAACACCCGTCCACAAATCAAACCTTAAAAAGCTCAATGAAAAAAGAAACAAAAAAAAAGGAAGCAAAATAAAAAGCTGTGTGCAAATTTGAAGTATGTAAAGAGAGAAAACAGAGCAAGAAACAGTAATTTTTGAAATAGCAAATTATTAGTTAATACCTATTTATTTATTTATGTGCAAGTGTGCGCAATGTGCGAAATAAACGAACGTGTTCGTGCATTGGGCAAACTGCTGTTATTATTTTATTTATTTGTTGTTGAATTTGAGAAATATCTAAACGAATTGAACAGATCTGAGCCAAGTCAAGCAACGAAAACTCAACTCAATGTTAATAATCCAGTATAAAGAAAACCCCCTCGTAATTAAAACAATAACTATATAGCCTTATGGAAACACAACCAAGAAATGTTGCAGCATGTTGCACACACATTATATCTATTGATCTATTGATGTAAACTTGTCGTTAAAAAAGTCACTTGAATTGAATTGATGAACATATTATAAATACGTAAAGAAAAGCGACCCTAAATGAAAATTATAAAAAATTTATTAGCTGCATGCGGCTGCTGAGAAGCTTCTGCAATGCTTTCAAAAAATAAATACAAAAATTTTGAAGCCACAAATGTGCAAGAAAAAAAAAAGAAAGAAACTAACTAAAACTTAAACGAAACAGTAAACACACACACGCTGCACACGCCTGTGAAATTTTTAATTTATTTTTTCAAAGCCAGAAAAGCCGATAGAACGAAGCTTAAGAACTGCTTGAAGATGAATTGCTTGTGGTCGAATGTATGATGGAACTCGTCGAATAATGAATCTATAATATTATATAGCATATACTATAATTAACCTAACATAAGCATGAACAACAACAGCTGGAACAACTAGAAACATTTGTGCACCTTAATAAATTTCAGAAAAACATTTCAATTTGCAAATTCGATTGATGATTTGCGAATTGTTCATGTGACATTTGAAATTTGTTGGCCCAACGTGGTTAGTGGAACTTGTTTCGGCTCAAACTTGCAGAAGCTGCCGCGTTGGGCTTATCGCTTATGGTATCTAAAGGAAGGAAATACAATTTACATAATCGTTAAATATATATAATTAAATGTTTAAAATCAATTTTGTAAATGCTCAGTTTTTGGCGGGTTCACCTAAAAGCTGAGCATCTTTATGAATAACGTGTTGTTTAAAATGTCCCATCCCCGTTTCGACTGTTTATTTGTTTTCTTTTACATATATGTAACAGTTAATTACACACACACCGAGATTGTTTAAAAATTGTTTGTTATACTCACCCACACAGAGAACACATCGAAATTGTTTGTACAATAGTTTTTAATTGCTTAAATGCCCACTAAACAGCACAGATTAAGCGTTAAGTTGCGTTATTATGTCAAATTGTATTTTGTCGAAAGCATTCTCTCGTCGGAACAATGTGCATGATTACTTTGGATTGCAGAAATCGCAAGGAAATTGTACGAAATCTGAAGGATAAGCGCATTAGAAACACACACACACATCCAGTATTAAATCGTATACACACACAAATGAAACACTCACATAAATATCTTAATAATATGTTTATTATATATGTATGTATACAAATATATCGAAACAAAACAATAAATACCTTAAATCGTGCACATTGTTTGCATGCGCTACCCTGCCCCCTCCCACGCTAAGCTCATATAACTCTACCCCCACCCCTCCCGCTTCTCCCAATGAAAATGTACATTTTGTCAGAAGATTTTGCAAATCGAGAAACAAACAAAACAAACAATCGGCGATGACTCAACAAATCAATCTTAATCTTTGCAAAATCTTCACAAAATTAATAAGATATAATATATAATATGTCGTAATTATGTTTATAAAGAAGGAAACAAACTAATCTGTTCATTAAGACCAACAGAAAAAGCTAAAGAATACAATACAAAAGGCATCTGAGAGTTGTGAATACAGCTAAATAAATAAATACACATTCATTAGATTTTAAGCCTGCCCATAAATGAAAGAGAGAGAAGAAGAAGTAGCTGAAGAAGCAACAAGTGTAAGTCTTATACGCATACATATAAACAAATGTCTTGTCTTCGTGTGTACTGCGAGTAAACAAAAACAAAGAGAGAGAGAGGAGACCCTACTACTACAATATGTTAAATGTAATACTTGTAATAAACATTCAAATAAAGTTGAAAACAAAGTCTTCTGCATTATGGGGGTGGCTTATATCACTCATTATATACCTAATATAATGACAAATCTTCGATCTTCGGAGATTATTACAGCTGTTGATTTATGTCATTCTCCGCTTCATAAACTAATAGTCTTAATTTATGGCCAACTCCGTCTGTTCGGCCTGTGCCCAATAAAAAAACTGCCTTATGTAAAAATATCATAAAAATTAGTGAAATTATTTTCTGCATTCACAAACAAAACAAAATAAAAAAGAAGTAGGGTACGCTTGTTAATTTGACGAAACATTTCGCAAAGTTCGCGACGAAACTGTAAACGCATTAAATACCTAATATGTTTATTGATCATCGATGACTAACCGGCGAATCGTATAAAATTTAGGCAAATTATGGTGGAGCATATAAGTTGTTTGCATAACTCGTGCATCTGGAGAACCCAGAAAGGCGTAGATCATCGCGATAAGATAATCGTGGAGGTGGTTAATAAAACACCAAATAATATACACTCAGATATGGCTATATCGACAAGGTTGTTGATGATGATTGAGAATATATATACAATACTTTGTGGGGTCAGACACGCCTTCTTGTGCATATTGCATACAGTTAGTAAAAATTTATAATACACTTTAACGTATGGATAGCGGGTATAATTATACAGTAATCTAAGTATACTTTTTATTAATTTAAAATCTGACGACTATATCATATAGTTTTTATAGAAACATTCAAAAAGTCTTCTATAAAAATATCATATAAAAATATCGAGGGATAGGACAGACATATTTAAACGAACACATAAATAGTGTTATGAAACTATTGTACAAAGCGTGTACATAAAAAAGTCCAAGTGTTGTACATAAAAAGACAAACCCCAAAAAGGTCTAAGATATGACACATGCATGGTAGCCCTTTTTGTGGTCCACTAACATGTAACATGCAAAAAAATAGGAAATTCTTTGCAAATACAATTGTAATAATTTTAACAGAGAAAAAGTTGAATTATACTTGTAGAAATGCAGATATTACCCTTAATATTTCACAATAACTGTATTAGAGTTAATTTTTGGGTTTAAATCAAGTTCTACTCTGACATGCGACAGTTCAATTAGTTTTCATTTGCTGTTTCATCTTTCTTTCCACTCCTCCCGACTGTCCTGGACATAAAACATGTTTCCCAGATGCGCATTGCTTGTGCAGCTCTGTGCTCTGCGCTTTCTCCGCTGGCATTTGGCTAGCCGATTAAAATACAACGTTTTTTGGTGGCAAATGCATAATAAAAACATAAAATTAAATAAATCTGTTTGCGCTGTTGTTGTTGTTGCCCTGCACATGTGACGCAGCCTGGCCCTATTTTTCCCTCCCTCCCCTTTCTCCTTTACTTCGCCTCTCGGCAAAATCAAAGCGTTGCCCACATTTGCATTTGCATTTCTTTCGATTGACCCCCCAACCTCACCTCATCTTTCTCTCGCGCTGTCTCTTTCTCTCTCTGTCACTCGGAGATGCGCAGCCGGCACAATTTGGTGCGTCTCTATCTGTGTATATGTGTGTGTGTGCGTGTGTGTTGATTAATTTATGGCGTTGATAATAATCCGGCACCGGCATCGTGTGATTATGAAATTTGTAACTTGTGTTTTGTATTTTGTATCTGTTTCGTGGTTTTGGCAAAAGAAATCAATAATACAACTGGAGGAGGAGTGAAAGAAAGAAAGATATAGAAAGAGAGAAAGAGAGGGAGAAAGGGAGCGAGAAAGAGGCCCAGAAACAAGATGCGAGACAAGAAATTAACATGTGTTTGTCAGCGCCGGCAAAGACATTAGTAAACCCATCCAAGAAATGATGTAATAAGCATTTGATTTTGATATGCCACGGGAATTCGAGTCGGAATTGGGTTTTTGGGATTTGTTGGAATGTCTCTCGGATTGCTTCGCCTTGGCTGGCGGCTGCGGAAATGGAAGTTCAGCTCGGCGAATCGAGCAATTAATGCTGAAGTATCAATTTAAGCCAGTTTTCCCTGATTGTTATGGGCTTTATGTAAGCGTTCCGATATTAATTTACAACAAATACATATATACAAAATATATATGCGTGGCTTTGGGAATTTTCGGGCGTGTTGCTGAACGAAAGTGAAACTCTCTCCCTCTCTCGCCCTTTCTCTCTCTCTCGCTCTTTTCGATTATGGAATTGAGATGAGTGCGCATTGGGCTTGGCTGACTTTAGCTTAAATTTTGGTTAAGGGTTTTTGGTTTTTTCATTTTTGATTTTTACTTTTCGATTTTTGATTAATCCACCTGTCAGGTGGATAATTTGGCATTTGACAAGCATTTAGAAGCAAACGCCTATCAGTCTTCCGTCTCCGTCTCCATCTCCGTCTCCGAGTCCGCGTGTGTGGGAATCCACCAAGGCGGCCGTTTCATATTGTTCATGGCGAATCGAAATGGAATTCATCACTTTCATTGGGATTTGTTGGCGTGTTCCCGTCTGCCTTAATTGCTTCGATGATCCGAAATTTCTTTTAATCATGCCTAATGAGCTTTTCATAGCTCTTTGCCTTTTGTTTTCGTAGTTGTTGTTGTTGCTGTGGCGTGCGCTGTGAGAGAATATGAATTATGCCTCCACATATGCGTTATGGCTTTTATTTTGGCCAGTGGCATTGTTTAATTTGCCTCCATTTGCATGCAGATTAAGCCTTGGAGCTGCTGCTTTGCTGGGATCGATTGAAGAGGTTTCTCTGCAGGTGCTTTTCTTTGTTGCAATGATTTATTACATTTATAGATTTCTTGGGTTTATATATTGCACATTTAATAAATGCAATATATAAAAATGTAGTTAAAATATTTTACTAGTTTTCTGAGGCATTCTTAATTGTTTAACATTTATTTGACCGCATCCAGGTTTATCCCTAACTATTAATGTTTTATTCCGAGAATTTTGTATTTGAGCATAGTATATTTTACCTGTTTGCAGATTGATGTCATTAGGAAGGCGGTTCTTTAGATTTCTCGTTTGTTTATTAGCTGATCCTTAAGATATCCGATTCCTTGAGAATTTTAAAACCCTGTCCCCAAAGTTGTCTTCTATTCAACTGTTTTTAACAACACCTGAGTCAACTTTATACGTATAGCGAATTTTAGATTTTTAATAACGGATCTGCAGAGAGACCCTATAATTATATGAGTTTAAGTATACAATAGAGTCGGATAATTACGAGGCGCGTGCAGGAAGCGATGCAGAGCGATGCAAAGCGCCCACATTTGTTTTAACTAATCAAAAAGTAGCCGCAGGTGGAGAGCAGCACCGAGAACGGAGAACGAAGACCCGCAAGAAGTCAAAGTCGAAGTTGAAACAAATTATGCCTAGAGAACACAAAGTGGATATTGTTTTGTATATTTTGCAACTGATTTGTCTGAAGTGCCAACAATTGGATTACTCGGAATTGAAGTACAGCAATCACTTGAGCTAACTCGACTTAAGTACAAAGGAAACACTCGACAGGCGGTCTCCGATCGCCGGGTCTGTCGTTAATAGTACCCAAACAAGAAGCGAAGAAATACTTCGATGAAATAGAAGATTTCTTCGATTGCAAATCAGCAATATCATTAATTTTTATTGCTCTTTAACGAAGTGTGGGGGAGGGTAGGGCACAAGTGCTTGCGTAATGACTGTGGTAGAAAATGTTAGTTGGAGTGCGGAAAAGAGATAGAAATAGCGAAGCATTCGAGCTATTTTGCATAAAAACGAATGGCTGGATACGATTATGTGTCGAACTGATGGATGCCAAACGCAACAATAATAATAATAATAATGGCAGCACGTGTTTTTTGCCTAATTTGCAAAACGATACCCTGTGTGGAGAAAAATGTGAGGTATATTGGAAATTCAATTTTCAATATTTATGACGGAGTTAAATAAAAGATAAACCCCACATTAAGGATATTACAGATAACATTGTTATTATAATGATTTCTAACAATATCAAACATATTTCTAGGGTATCTATGTGAATATAATAATATACTTTGTTGAGGTTTAATTTAATTATTCCTTATAAATATATATTAATATTGTCGCATGGGGAGTGGACACACTGTTAATAGCGACGCTCTAAAGCTAATCGATATACATAAGCTATTTAAATAATGTATCGATATGCAGCTTTGGATGATCATTCGATGTATGTACATATTTAAAACATCGAAACATAAAAACCTACTTAAGGACTTTGAATTTTACAATAAAATAAAGCTAAACTTTTTTTTAATTCAACACAACTTTCATATGATTATCAACAATATTACAGGGTATCTTTCTAAGCCCACACTCAAGACTAAAGCTTACATCTGTTTCAAAATTTATTTGTTGTCTGTTGCGAGGGATTTGTCAAGAAGCAAAGAGGAAGAAGAAACAACAACAGCAGCAGCATCACAAAGACAAATTCGCCAGTGAAAGAAAACATACGAAGTGTCATGTTCGTAGATAAGGCGTACAAAAGGCTTAGACAGCTTAGCTCAGCAATAGAGAAGACAAAACAAATCAATTTGATGCCGAATAATAATGGCAATGAGAACTGAAGCGTGCATAATCGAAACTGTTCCCACTGTTTAATTAATGACATTGACAAATGCTGTTTAATAATAGAATTTATTGAATATTACGCATTTATTGGGCGAATCTATGGAATAAACCATGCACCGATAAATATATTTATTTACTTATGTATATTATACGCCAGTGTGTTGTCGTGGTTGTTGTGCCTGCTCTTGTCTCAGTTGTTGTTGCCGTGTTCTCCTGCTTGCTCTCTGCCTTAGTAGCCTTCGTCGCGGAGCAGCTGCAGCTCGTCCGCAAAGTTCGCGGGCGTCCATGTGCCGAAGATGCTATCGCCCATCATAATGTAAGCCTTGAACATCTGATTCCAATCGGGATGTGGCCTATCCTCGTTCTGATCCTGAATCTCCATCGGCTTCTTCTGTGTTTCCTCTGGCTGCGCCTTCCGCGCCTGCTCCTGCTGCGTCTTCCACGACGTATCCTGTGGGGTCTCCTGCTGCGTCTCCTGTGCCGCACATTGATGCAGCACTAGCAGCAGCAGTTGAGCTGCCACTGCCAGCACCCAGAAGCGGCAACTTGGCGATCTTATGCGCATTTCTTTTGCAATGGAAATTCTCGCAAAACTATTTCAATTTGAATTCCCAACGGAATGTTGTCACTTTTATAGGCGAATTGCGGCGACACACTTTGCCATGTTGCCACAGTTGGTGCGATTAGAGATCGAGAGCGAGTGCAAACAACGCTTTGTTGCTGTCGATGCTGTTGTTGTTGCTGTTGTTGCTTGTCAAACATATTGTCGGACACTGGCCAAAAGCGGATCAGGGACAAATGCGCGTTGCGAACTAAACAATTTCTGATGCTCGTTGCTCGTTGTTCGGAGATGCCTCCAAATCACGTGGTGCTTGGCAGAATCAGCGAATCGAAAAGGTAATTTGCATTTGATGCCGCACGGCGCACACCAACGCCACCAACAACATCGGCGGCACCACCTACTCCATTAATCATTGCAGAGTCTCTGGGCCAAAATACTTCGAGTGCAGCCGTTAAATTACCTCGCTAAGTTGCTTTAATTGATCGCACGAGCTTTTGTTTGAGTTTAATTAAACAAAAGTGTCGAAAATAATCTTTAGATTTGGGTCACACGATACTCAAACTTGGCCGATGCCGATGCTGATGCGGAAATTGTCTGCTTAGCACTATGACAGGCAAGCCCCCCTCCGCTGCCCTGCCAGCCTTGAAGACAAAGCGCGCTTAATAAATTAATATAAATAAATGAAGTACAGCAACAGCAACCACATGCCGAGCATATGCTGCATTCTTGTTGCTGCCACAAAAAAAGCGTGAGAAATTTCGTGCGATGTCCAATGAAAATGAAAGTTAGTCCAAGCTGCCATTTCCCGCTGGCCAAAGCCGAAGAAGGGCCCAAATGCATTTCTGATATGCTGCAGCAGCAGCAGGTTGTCACCGGTTCCCAACCGGAGCAGCAGCCCAGCAACAACATCATCATCATCATCTGCAACATCTTTGCTGTTGTTGTTGTTGCTGGCTTGATACGCAATCGATTGTTTTATTTTATTTTGTTTTGTGCTTGCTTGTTTCTTGTTTTTGTTGTGTCTTCTTCTTTTACGCATATTATAAGAGCGTTTCACTGTCGCTCTGTCGCTGTCGCTCTGCTGCCGCGCTGCCTCGTCTCATTTTGGCCAAATATTTCGATATCTTTGGCTTTTCAGTTCAGTTCAGTTCAAGTTCGCGTCTCGAGCGGTTTGAGTTTTGTGTCGACGCGTCGATCGAGTTGTGATACAAAGCTGTAAAGGATAACGCCAGGATAATCCCAACTGGCAGGATAATGCTTTTGTGCTGCTTCGGCTATTGTGAAGTTGATTTCTAAAAGTGTCAGTCAAAAATAACAAAACGAAGAGTTAATTGAAAACCGAAAACAAACTGAGAATTAAGCTTTAAGATAAGCGAATTTATTTATTTATTAACTGAAAGGTAAATTTTAAATGTGCCATGATAATAAAAAAATAAAAACAAAGCGACTAAAATGAACAATTAACTGCAAATTAAATAAATATTGGAATGCAATTGAGATAATTAATAAATTGTTGCTTGATGATTTACCTCCAAATCGATGGACAAATTTTGAGACTACTTTAGGAAATAATGAATCTATAATATGACAAGGCAATACACAAGGATAAATAATATAATTACTATAATCTTTAAGGAATTCGCAATGCAGAAGGATTAATAATATAATTATTATAATCTTTAAACAATTTCTTCCTTATTAAATGGAAAACAAACCTCAAGAATTAAAGATGTATTAAAAAGAATCCTTCGAAAAGTCCAGCAAATTTTTTCTGCTTAATCAATTAATTTGCAAATATTCATGTCCTGCTCAAGATTCTTATATTTATCAGATTGATTCAGTAGTAAATTTATATTTTTTTTTATATGACATAATATATCATTTATCAACATACCACATAATGTTCATGTTATTTATAGCTCCACATATTTCTTATTATTTGAGTAACCACAATTTTCTCATATCAATTCACTCCCCACAAAAAACCCTATGCTAAGTCGAAAACAATTGTGGTTGCCCTTTGTTAAGCCCTCTGATTGTTGGCCCTTGTAGATCTTGAAATAATTGCTTAATATGCCCAATTCAGTGCAGACTAATGCCTGACTGCCCACAGAATGCGAGACCAGCAATGCGGATATAGAATCGATAATTCCGCGACTTCAGAGCGAGGCACACACGGTGCGATCTGCCGAATCTGAAGTGGACCGCATTCTCAGCTAGCTTTCGTAGTACGTGTTACGCACTCAATTAACGTCAGATGAGCACAATGACAGCCACTTGGAGAAGAACTCATCGAATCATACTTCGGCACTGTGAGAAAATCCCCCCTTGCCGGAGATGAAGAATGTTTGCCTTAGATTGATGTCATGCTCGACACGAAGATCCTTTTTCTATTTAAATCATTCGCTCGAGTGGGTCTCGCATTGTTTTGTTTACTCAGTCACATCAGAATTAGATTGCTATAATTAAATGTTGGAGTATGGCGAAACCAGTTCCTAAGTAATTGACTGCGGGCATATGATATCATTGAAGATTTATGGTTCGCTTACCTCCAGTTCCCCAAAACGTGCTGCTAATTTATTGCTGAGCTTCCTCACCAAATGATCATATGATTAAAGGTCCAGCAAATCAAAGTATTTCTTGCTCTGTTCTCAATTGATCTCTAGCTGATTTAGTACCGAAATAATTACAGATTACACAATGCGGAATCGATGAGATTACAGCACGAAAAGCCAAAACAGAAAACAAATCAAAACATTTTGAAGTTCAAGAAATCGTTGAAAACGATTTAATGAGTTTGTGCGTTCACTTTTGCCCGGCTCCGTCTGTGTTTATCTATGTTTACCATAAATATTTTCATCTGTTTTCCAGTTGAGCTTCGTATCTTCTTCAACTGTCTGCCACTTTGATGGATCATTGCGGACAATGAGTTGTAAAATGTTTGGCATGGGGCACGCTTCCTCATTGTCGGGTAGAGATAGGTACTATGTATGTTATGCATTGCTTTGGTCAGATCTTGCTCTTGATATTGACCCTGAGAGTGGGTCGATTGTAAATCGTTTGTTACACTTTGCCCGCGGCCCTCAAGTTCACTCGAAAAAGGCGCCGCGTAATTTGTTATTTGTAAGTGAAGTTCAAGTTGCATTTGCATATTGTAATTGTAATTGTAGGAACTGAAATTGGAAAAGGAATTGGAATTGGCAGCGGAATCTTGAGTAGAATTAGTTGAGAGTTGAGCTGTGCCTATGAGGGGGTCATTAAAATACAATTAGATGCTGCTCAGATAGTCATTATCAGGCTCAACTAGAACTGGTTGGCTTACAGTTTATTGACATGTGTCACAGGTTGTTGACTCGTCTACATACAAATAAATACAGCTTTTTATATGCCAAAACAATATATAAAATATATATCGTTTTTTATAAGCCAAAATAAATTGCCAACTACGAGTATATAAAATATATATCGCTTTTTATATGCCAAATTAAAATGCCCCATTTGCGACGCGCCCAAGAAAACGTTTTAATTGTTGTCGGCGAATTAGTTTTGCATAGCATTTTATTTTATTATTGAGTAAGTTTTACATCATCATCATCAGCAGCAGCAACAGTTAGTTATATAATCGATTAAGTTATCAAATGCTGCTTGCCGCAGACAGTTAAAATTGGAAAATAATTAAATGCCGATATTTTTTCTTCTTTCTTCATATGCTCAACTTCTTTTTATTTCTTTGCGCTTTGCGCTTTTTGTTGGGCAAACAAAGGCGAAAATTGATCGCTCTTTTCGCTTGGCAAATTGTTGCCAACTTCTGTTGAATGTTATTTATACAATATTTATGCTGTTTTGTTCGTTTGTTCGTTGGGGGTTTCTCTGTTATCTACCGCTCGTTTCGGGCTGCGTTTCGCGCACTTCAACTGACATGATATTCACAATGGGCCACTGTGCTGGGCCTCAAGTGCTGCTTCTCCTTTTGACTGTTTTGGGGGCTTCCTTACACAATAAACAATATATATATATTCAATTGCGGGTAATTTTCATGGCAAATACTTCACAAGCTGCGCGATAGATGTCAAGTGACTGGTACTCTGTGTGCAAGTTCGTTTCCTAAGTCTTTTCGCCTGCCAAGTTCGTTTCCTAAGTCTTTCGCCTGCCAAGTTCGTTTCCTAAGTCTTTCGCCTGCCCATCAAATGTTGTCAATGAAAATCGCACAATGCATTAACGAGTCTAGACGGAAAGTATCTTCCACTTGAAGCGCGTACATAATGAGCTGTCGGTAGTCTGACCTTAGACAGTGTTGCTAGACCTGGCACCACATAAGGCATAAGACATAAGACATCGGGCAACTGTGGAAGCTCGATAATAATCGATTAGTCGCATTCTAAACGCTGAACAAATACTTATTTGATAACCCGGCTCATCAATTTACGCGCTTGATTAATGAAACTCGCAGCTTAGCGTGGCTTGAACAATGACACGCGCTTTAGTCGGCATTTCTGTATTAGTATAATCGGTAATTAATCAAACGCATCAATTGGGTTCCCACAGTGGGCAGCAGCAAATGAGGGAACTTCAAGGCGAGTTGCAGGAGTTATAAGGCACTGTAGAGGTTCTTAAATTAAAGGAGTTGTTTATAACTTACTTAATTACTTTTATTTAATTTTTGTTTTTTTGTAAAAATTTTTTATAAAAAAAAAAAAAAAATAATTTCTAAATTTATTTATTTTTTTTTCTGAATTTCAATAAAATATTAAATTTACTTTCATTATTTAATTAATTTAGTGAATTTTATTAAACATAACCTGAGCTTGAGAATCAAAGGAATCACTTATGAATTTACTTTAACTCTCATGGATATTTAATTTCTGGAAGTGTTCTCATCCTTTAAGTTCTTTTGGTCACTTCCTTGCTCTAAACTATATCAATTTTTATTGTCAAATTTCAAGTATTTCCCTTTCATAACCTAATTAAACAAAACGTGACGGAACTGTAGACTTTCTTGAATCATAGGGAGCACTTCCATATTTTCTTAATTCACGTAGGCACTGTGACCTTTTAGACTGTATTGGGTTACTTCCTTTTCCAAAACAATTTCAGCTTGTAATCAAATTTTTAGTATTTGTTTTATATTTTTAGGAAGTTTACGAGTCTTAGATTCGTTTAAGCATCATAATTTGATTAAATTTAATGTTCGCCACGTGTTGAAATTGATACCCACGAAATACTGTAGATATATACATATATAATATGTAGATCAAACGGAAATCGAGTCTGTCTGTCCCAGCGAAGGTCGTTGGTCACTTGGCGTGGTCAGAGGTTTCCTTTTATTGAGATGGCGATAAGAGAGCTGCGCATTTTTATGTCGTGTCTCATGCATATGCCGAGCAGATCATATAAGGCTGACGAATAGAATGTGACGGCAATGTGGCTTGGCCCACGCAGCAGTGGCACAGTGTTGCTCAAAAGTCCATGCACCAGCAACAGCAACAGCACGAGCTGTTTGCCGTTTGTTTTGGTTTAATAAATCAGTGCGGAACACGGCGAAGATGCGCTCGATTTGGTTACGTGTGTGAGCCGACGAAAAATGGGCACGCCTCAATGTGGTTGCGAGTGTGGTGCGAATCATGTTGTTGTTGCTGTTGCTGTGCTTGTGGTTTATGCTAATTGGACAGCGCGCTGCCTCTTACGTCGCCGGGCAAGACTGAGTGTTTTATATTCAAATGTTTTCAACAGCGTGTTCGTTTTAATCAATGAATGTTTATCGATTCATAATTTATCAATCAGCCCGATGCATAATGAAATCATTATTTTGTAAGCGAGCAATTTACATACACTTTGACTAACTGTGTGTGCGTGTGTGTGCTTGTGTGTGTGTGGTTTACTTTCAGCATGCCCCGGTTACGGTTACGCCTGTGCCTGGCCCTGCAGCTGCTGCTGCTGCAGAGCGCCTTGCTGCACGCCCAGGGCAACTTTGAGGATGCTGACAAGGCGAACGACTATACGGATCAGCAGTTCGATCTGCGGCACACTATACCAGGCGAGCCAGGCGTGGATTATCCCATACTCAGCGAGGTGCCCAAGACGAGCTTCGTCTGCCAGGGCCGGCACGAAGGTAGAGCGAAGTCTCCTTTAACTATGCACTCAGCTAAGCTTTCTGTTCTCTCTCTCTCTTTTCTGCAGGTTACTACGCGGACGTGGAGAGTCGCTGCCAAGCGTTCCGCATTTGCGCCCACACCGCACGCTCCGCTCAGGGCTTTGGCTTCCTCTGCCCCAACGGCACCGTCTTCAATCAGCAACACTTCGTCTGCGATTGGTATCGCAATGTGGACTGCGATGCCTCGGAGCGTTTCTACGACATGAATCGGGAGCACAGTGTGGGCAGCACGCAGCAGATGATGGAGCGAGTGCGACTGATGATGGAGTACCCCACCATGACCATATCGAAGGCATTGCAGCAACAGCAGCAGCCGCAGCAGCAGTTCAGGCAGCCCCAGCACACGCATCAGACACTCAGCAAGGACCTGAGCAATGTGAGTGGAGTGCTGAGCCAACCGGCTGCCATTGGCCCGGCCAGGACAGTGCTGCGTGGTGAGGACATCAAGAGCGAACCGTTGTCAGCGCCAGTGCCAACTGCAGCAGCCAGAACACCTGCAACAGCAGCGGGAGCAGCGGGGGGCGACGATGAGGACATCTATGTGAACAGTTTGGGTGAACTCTCCTCGGATCCGGGCATTCAGTTCGATCACACGAATGCGCACATCATTGCCGAGTATCCACGTGAGTATCACTACCAGAAGCAAAAGACCTTTGCCGAGCGCGTCAATGCGGGACTGGAGCTCGAGGAGTCGCCGAGCAGTTCGCAGGAGCAGATGGCACCCGAGTACATTAAACAGATACGCAACACCAAGGACGAGGCCACGCAACTGGATCTGGTTTCGAATATCAACAATCTGCTGGAGGAAGTATCCACCGATCTGGATCCCAGCATCTCTGGCTATCAGTCGATGAGTCCGCAGAAGGTGAAGCAACCGTTTAGGTTCCTCAGTCGCGGATTCGCCATGCAGACAAAGGAGGCGGGCAAGACCAACTCGGCCTATGTGTACACCAAACCCAAGCAGACGCCGGGCACCATCAGATTTACGGTAAGTGGAGTGCAAGAGGAAAGTTTCACAAATACCGATAGGTAGTGTATGCGAAAGTCTCGATTGTTTTGTGATTTTGAGTCGTCTCTCAATACTTTTATATTCTAAGAACAGAAGCATTCATAACTATCGGTTTCTTATCGTTACTATCGCATGTACTTTCGGCTGATTACGCACTCACTTAATGATTCTAATCGTTGAGCCATGCGCAGTCGATAGTCGCGATTGTTTTAGCTAAGAAAATTCTGTTAATGTGCCCTATAACTTTTTTCTGTGTTGCAACTATCTCTATCCTATCGTTACTATCGCTCATACTATCGGCTAATTATTTATTCTACTTATTATTCTCCTAAATAAGCTAAGTATATTTAAGCACCGATAGTTTGATTGAACGATAGTCTCGATAGTTAGTGCTAAGATAGTTTTTTGTGTTGCAAATTCTTTTTTATTCCAAAAACAAAAAAAAACAAATATACTTCTTTCCTATCGTTACTATCGCTTATAGTAATGGCTCATTATTCACTCTAAATGTATCACATAATGAGTCTACTAAAAAGTATGCATACACCGATAGTTTGATTGGACGATAGTCTCAATAGTTTCAGCTAAGAAAGTTCTGTGCTCAACAAATTCTTTTTATTACCAAAAACAAACTCACAAATATTTACTATCGAAATGTTATCGTTACTATCGCACTTACTATCGGCTATTTGCAAGCTCCTACTAAATGACTCTACTAACCAGCTTTATCAGCTCTCTAGCTGTCTATCTATGTATCTTGATATCTTTGCCATCTTTCAACTCTTTCTCTCTCTCTCTCTATTGATTTCTCTCTGTTCCTCACTCTGTCGCTATCTCTGTCTATCAAAACTTTGACAACTCACCCACACACATCTCAAACCACATACACCACCACAACTAAAGCCCAATGAGATACCCATTGATGCTCAAAAAGACACTGAACACAAGCCGAAATTCAATAATGAGAAAACCGCAAGCAGCAGCAGCAGCTTAACCACGGAAGCTGTCATTATCGATGAGGTGGAAGCATTGCTAATTGCGCCCACATTGCCACCGGCGTATGAAGAAGAAGAGCAGCCAGCAACAACAACCACAACAACAACAACCAGAACAACAACCACTGAAAGTAGCACAATTGCCAGCAGCTTGGAGCCACAAGCTCTAGCAGCTCCCTCTACTCCTGCTGCAGTGCCTCATGTGGACTACAGCAGCGAGGAGCCTGTTATAGAATCCATTGGCCAAGCAGCTGCTCTCAGTGCCAGTCATGCGCTGCTGGATACCAACAACCAACAAGGAGAAGAGGACGCATCTGTCGATGCCTCCACGGCGGACAAGAACGATGTGCATCTGCAGGCGGCGAAGTTGCTCATTGCCGGCGTCAAGCAAACCTCACACGATGAGGCGGCTGTATTGCGCAGCAACAGAGTGACGCTGGGCAGGCCACCAGTTAGCAGCACCACCAGCACCAGCACCACAGCAACCACAACGAAAGTGCGCACCACGCCAGCAATGCTCACCTCAACGGAGACCGTGACGGAGATCAGCAGCACACAGGAACGCATACGCGGCTATCGTCGCTTTGCACAGAAGCGCGTGGGCGGCAACGCAGCGACATTGCGACGCCAAGCGCAACTGCCACGTGGCACGAAGCCAACTAGCAGCAGCAGCAGCAGCAGAGGCACCACAACAACCACGCAACGCAGCACGACGGCAACACGCAGCTATCAGGAACGTTTGGCGGCGAGTCGCTTGCGATTGTCGCGTCTATCGCTGGCCACAAAGCCCACAACAACAAGTACAGCAACAACAGCGGCAGCAACTAGCAGCAGCACAACAACAGCAACTAGCAGACCCACAACTACAAGCAACACAAGAACCACCGCCTCTCCCTTGTCGCCCGTGCGTGCTGGCGCCGAGCAGAGTCCGAATCGCAAACTCTCGGTGCGCAACATTGACAGGGAGACGGGCCAGCAACGGGCCAGCTGGGACAGCGTGCAGAGCAGCCTGCAACGTTTCCAGGTGCAGCGCGGCAATCGTGTGTACACGCCAGCAACACGCGCCAGCAGCAGAAGTACTACACCCAGCAGCAGCACAACCAGCCGTCCTGCAATCAGTTCAACGCAGTCGGCGCAGCGCGGTCGCAATCGTCATGTTGTCAGCTACAGAACGGAAGCACCACAGCAGCAGCACCGCACACGTGGCACCACCACGCCACGCAGCACCACAACAACGACACAACGCACCACAGCAGCAGCGCTGTCGACGCTGACGCAGCAAATCTCTGCCATTGCCTCCGGCTACAGTTACACACCCGCCCCACCTAACCCACTCAACACATACACATCAGCAACATCAGCAGCATCAGCACAAACATTGCAACAGCAACAGCTGACGCAGCAACAATTGCCCTCATCAGCATCACAACAACAACAATCACTACCACAACAACAACCACAATCCACCTCAAGCCTTTCCCCTTCCTCTGCCTTCCTGCCCTTTGATAAGTTAACCCGCGCCATTGTTGATGAATCGATTTTACAGAACTTCAAGAGCAGCAACGCCCAGCGAGGCTCCCAGCAACAACGGCAGCAGCAGCAGCAGCGTGTTGCTAAGCCAGCAACTGCCGGCAGCAACAACAACTACAACTATCCCAAGCCAACAGCACCAGGCAAGCACAGCAGCAATTTGCAGCATTCTAACTGACATAACTCAATATATACTTTCGATCTTATAGCGCTTGCTAGTCTGCCCATTCCGCAACGTCCGCAACAGCAGCAGCAACAGCAACAGCAATTACAGCAGCGACAACCACAACAGCAACTGCCCCAGCTGGTGCTGCCCACGCTGCCGGGCATTGTGATTGCTCGTGCTGAGGGCCAACGCATTGCAGCCAACTCTGCCGGCAACATCATCAACTCGCTGGTCAATCAGCCTCAATCACAGAGCTCTCAATCAAGCTCGTATGTGGCACTGAGCGATTTTCTGAGCAACAAATTTGGACAGACTGGACAGCAGGAACAACAGCAGCAACAACAGCAGCAGCAGCAGCAGCAACAGAAACAGCAAGCACAGCAACAACAGCAGCGTCAACTGCAGCAACAACAGCAACAACAACTTCAACAACAGCGCCAGCAACAGCAGCAAGAACAACAGCGTCAGCAACAACAGCAACGTCAGCAACAGCAGCTACAACAACAGCGCCAGCAACAACAGCAGCAGCAACAACACAAGCAACAGCAACTACAACAGCAACAGCAGCAACAACAGCGCCAACCACAAAAGCCACAGCAACAACTGAGCTACATCACGCAACATTATCAACCACAGCAACAACCACAACAACAGCAACTGCGACAACAGCAACAACACTACCAGGCAACACAGCAGCAACACTATCAGACACAGCAACAGCCACAGCAGCAGCGACAAATCAATTACCCCGTGCAATACCAGCAGCAACAACAGCAGTACCAACCACAGCAACCCCAACAGCAGCAGCAGCAGCACTTCCAGCAGCAACAGTCGCTGCTGCCCTCCATTCAATCCAACCAGCAACCCTATCTGACGCCCAACATATTCGTGCCGTACCAACAGCAGCAGCAACAGTTGCCGCTCTTCCCGCCGCTGGCAACAGCAGCCAAGACACAAGCAACACAAGTTGTTGCTGCGCGTGGTCAGCAACCTGATCACTTGAATGTGCTGTTGCCGGCACTGCCCAACGGGCTGATACCCGCCCCCACATTGCAGGTGGCACAGAAACGCAGCGATCTCAAGGCGAGTCAGTTGCAGCTGATCGACAGCAAGGCGCCAGCAACAGTTGCCATGGAGAAGGCCTTCTACTCGGGCCGCACATCCTACGAGGTGCCGCAGAGCAGCGTGGGTCGCCTGCCCAACGATATAACGCATCTGCGACGCCTGCGCCAGCGACGCTACTGAGGAGCAGCAGGAGCAGGAGGAGGAGGAAGAGGAGGATCGAGTGAGATTACTACTACTACTACAAGAGAGATAAGTAGATAAGTTATTATTTATGTGCTAAGTTAGTTGGTAAGCTAAAGCAATTGTAGAATACACAGACAAACTAGTTCCCCCTTCATCAAACTATATATCATATATATGCATGTATATCGTTCTATATGCCTGTCTATATAGAAGCATTTACAGTTAAACTAGTTGCCCCTTCATCTGCCTACATATCATATACATTCATGTGTATATATCTTTCTTTCTTTATCTATATATGTATATGTATTTATTTAATTCAATAAATAAAACGACAAATATTTTGAAAACGAATTTGTATATTGTGTTTTTTGTTTTTGTTTTGGTTTTTGCTTTTCCTTTTTCTTATTCATTGTGAGATTAAGTTTTATTATTTATGTGTGTGTGTGTGTGTGTTCGAATCATCGCCTTATCATGCCTAGTGAATACAAATACAATACATGGTTTACTTGTTTACACGTAGCTAGCGTAATTATAATTATCCATTATTTATAATCACTAATTAATTAATTAATTAATTCATATATTGTTTTACAATAATCCATTTTGAATAGTTCTCGAATGTATTCGCGCCCTCTGCTCCCCTTCTGCAGTTACTTCTTCTCCTTTCTCTTCTTCTACTGTTTCTTCTTTGCTTTCCTTCGTTAATTGGTGTCAAACATTTTCTATTTACGGTTACATGCTTAGCTTAGTTAATGCTGTGCACACTGCTTCTTCTTCTTCTCCTCCTTCTTCTTCTTCTTCTTGTATCGTAATCGTAATCATAATTATCATTAGATTAATGTTAATTAAACTTTATGGCATGGAGTATTTGTTTATACATACGAACTTTAACTAAATCATCGCACACAGAATAAAATAAAAACAAAACGAAACCAGTAAACAATTTGTGATGCAAGGAAGAGAGGGGGGGGGAGTCTTAAACTGAATTACAACTAAAAAGGTACAGTAAGTTAGATACTAAGTACATCTAAAGTTAATCGTTGAAATAATAATTTAAATAACGGGTAAAGAGGGGGTGTAGGGAGGGGTAAAACCTAAAAGAATCTTGCATCGAAATGTACAGCAATTTCATTTTTACAGCAGTCGCGGATTGGCTGCAGATCCTGGCCAGATCCTTATCTTAAGTCTCGTTGTCTGCCTCTTTACTCCTTTCCTAATCTATGTACAGTGAACTGTGAACAACATGTCGGGGGCAGCAGCAGCAGCAGGAGGAGGAGGGAGGTCAGCGTGCGCTCAACGCTTGATGTCCAGGCGACACTTCATCACACGCACGCGTACTCAGGGAAGCGAGTTGATGTTGATTGGAGGCGCTGCAGTGGCCACCATAGTTGCTTGCTGCTCAATGCCCGCTGCAGCTGCTGCCATGCCTTTGCCCAAGGCTGCTTCCAATGGCTTGGCTTCCTCCTCGCCTTTTCTATTCCCTTCCGGCGCGTGCAGCTCACAGAATACCTTGCGATCCTGTTCGCTAAGACTCCAGTTGGCGGAACGGGCGCACGGCACATGAGCCGCGGCCTTGCAGGCGCGATGAAAGCAACAAATGCTGGCACCCGGCTGAGCACAGTGCACGCACTGGTAGCGTGTGCTGTCCCAGACTGCTGCATCGAGGCCATTCACATGGGCTCCAATCAGCTGTATATCGTTGGCCCACACGGCGCAGTCCTCGTGCAGCCAAATCTCATAGCAATGTTCCGATGTCTTTGACATCCCGCGAAAGGTTTCCACAAACTTTGTCTCGTGGCTGCAGTCGAGCGGATCCTGTGACGAGCACTGAGATTCGTTCTGATCATCGCTGTAGGAATGGGAGCTCTCGTGCGTCTGCTTGCGCTTACGCTTGTGCTGCAAGAGATGAGGAGGAGATGAATTGTGGAACTGTAATTGAATTCAATAATTCATTCCATACTCTACTTACCATGGTGATCTTGGGGGCCTGCATGATGTTGGCCAGTGTGGCGGGTACAACGGGCAGATTACGTGGCTGCAGCTTGATCATGTCCGCACGCTTGCGTTTGCTCACAAACAGCCCGTCGATATCCTGAGCAGCAGCGCCAGCAGCAGCACCAGGCGAGGGCACCTGCAGTGCAGCGCGATACTCTTCGCAGTCTATGGAAACCAGATAGGGTCCAAAGAGATCGCCCAGTCCAAGCTTGTGCGGTCCACGCTTGCAGAACACACAGATCCAACTGGAGTCAGTGGTGTCGGCATCATAGCGATTGCTCAGCGTGGAGCTGTGCATCCCCCGCAGATTCTTGCGCTCGTGCGACGCCTTCGTTTGCTTCTTCTTCGTCAGCTTCTCATTGACATCCTCGGCACTGTGAGTGTTCTTGATGCTGATGCTGCCATCGGGCTTGATAAGTATGAATGGTGACTTGAACCTGAGATCTACGACAGCTCCTCCACTTGCACCTCCTCCTTCGCGTGTAGGCGCCGGTGTGCTATCCTCGTCCGTGCTGAATGGCTTCCTCGCACCCTTCTTGCCATTCTGCTTCGCTGCATTCTTCCCCGTTGCCTTCTTATTTTTGGCTGCTGCTGTCGCCTTCTTCTTCTTGGCATTCTTGTTGTTGTTGCTTGCGTTGCTGTTGTTCGCCTTGGGGCTGATGGTTTTCATGGCAGCCGCCGCCTCACTCAGCTTACGTGCTGCCAGCGCCGCTGCAGCAGCTGCTGATGTGCTCGGCTTGTCGTCATCGTCACTGTCCAGCACCACCTGTTCAATCGGTGCTTGTTTCTTGCGTGCCAGCGTCTTCTTGGGCTTTGGCAGCTGCTCCTCGATCGTGAAGCGCAACAGAGATGGATCCATGCCCATTGACAGGCGTCGTGGTGGCATGCAACGTGTGGGCGGCGTGCGCTGCACTGCCTTGGCTGTGACTGGTGCTGGCGAAGGTGCTAGCTCCTTGGCAGGTGTCTCTGATGGTGTTGGTGGAGGACTATGCCTGGGACTGGGCATCGTTGACTTCATTGCAGCTTTGGTTGCCATGGGACGCAGCTCAGGCGTTGGTGGTGGTGGCGGTGTGCTTGTAGCCACTGGTTTCTCATCTGGCACAGCTTTGACTTGCTGCAACAATTGTGAGCCCAAGCCGTGTGTAGTTTCGGGTGCTTGTGACTCTGATTCATTGGCAGGCTCATCCTCAATGCCGGCAAACATTTCCTCCAGCTTATCCTCGACCTCGTTGAAGTGACAGGGTTCTGCGGCGGATGCAGCTGCTGTGGCATTCGTTGTTGCTTCTGCCGCTGCTGCATTAGCCGTAGCTAGTGATGACTGTTTGTCCACTGCTGCTGGTGCTGCTGTACTCCTGTCCTCCACTTCGTCTTCGTCCACTTCGTGCACACTAACCGCAGGCTTGGCATCAATGTTGCCCTGTTCCACCAACGCCGGCGAGGCGGGCGTGTCTGTGATGGCCTTATTCTCCACCAGCTGCTGTTGTTGCTGCTGCTGCTGTTCCTGCTCCTGCAGCTGCAGCTCCTTTCCCTGAGGCGTCTCACTCACAGGCCGACTGCTGTGGCTACTGTGCGTGCCTGCACTGGAGCTGCTCGAGCTGCTGCTGCTGCTATTGCTCTGTGGACTGGGCGGTGGCATTTCGCCTTCAATTGCTGCCGATGATGCGGCGTCCTTGGCAGCAGGTAACGAGTCTTCGTCATGCTGGCGACGCTGTTGCTCCGTTAGATTGCGCTGCAGCAAAGCCTGTCGCTGCTTCTTGGTCTTCGGATTGTCCGTGTCGTTGTACAGCGTCGAACTGTTGCTGTTCTCGGCGCCAGCAGCAATGGGAGGCGATATTGCACGTCCATTCTCCAATGGCTTCGCTTGCTGTTCCTTTTGCAGTCCGAATGGCTGGAAATCCATTGGCACATCGCCTCCATTCTTGGGCGACAATTGATGGTGCTTGGGACTGCAGCTATTGCTCTGTGCATGTGGACTGGGCGTGCGTTGTCGCTTCACGTTCTCATCGAGCGGCGTCAGTCGCATCACTTGACTCGCCTTACGCTTGCGCCGCTTGCGACTGTTGCTGCTGTTGCTATTGGACTCCAGTGACTCCTCATTTGATGTGGTCATGTAGGGCGATTCGGGTGCCTCCGCCAGCTGCTTGTCCTCAACAGGCATTGGGGTTGCTGTTGCTGCAGCAGTTGCTGGTGCTGGCGGGGCATTGTTGCTGCTGCGATATGTCGCTGCATTTGTGGACAAATCCGTTATGATTGTTTGCGCCTCATCCTCCTGTGACTGCGGCTCCTGTTGCTTGTGCTTGGACATATCGAGATTCGTTAACTGCGTGTTGCGGGAATGCATTTGTGGCGTGTGCGTTTGCTGCAACGCTTGCTGCTGCGGCTGTTGCTGTTGTGGTTGTTGATGATGAGGCTGTTGCTGCTGGTGTTGCTGCTGTTGTTGTTGCTGCTGCTGCTGCTGTTGTTGCTGAAATTGTGCGCTGGTCATGTGAGGCGGTGGGGGCGGTGCGAGATGCTGATTATGATGTGGATGCGTTGGCGGTGCATAATGCAAATGTTGTTGCTGCTGATGCTGCTGCTGCTGCTGTTGTTGCTCCTGCTGCATGTGTTGCTGCTGCTGTTGTTGTTGCGGCGGCTGTGGTGCATAGCTGCCCACGTTCGCATGCAGCTGATGATGCAGATGCAACTGATTATAGTCGAGCGGCGACTGCGGCGTTGGCGGTGTCTGTGGCCCATTGTATTTCATGTTGTACGGCTGCTGATGTTGCTGCTGCTGCTGGTGATAGTTGCGCAATGGCGAGGCTAAAAGAGAAGCAAATGAATCAACCAAATCATTGTCACAAAAGCAGCTTCCACTTACGTTTCTTTGCCGCATGTTGCTGCTGCTGCATGTTGTGCGCAGCCAGTTTGCCTGCAGCACCGCCTGCTCCTGCTCCTGTAGCTGCTCCATAGCTGCACTCCTTGCCGCTCAGTTCTGTGGCCTTTTGCATGCTCTTCAGCTGTGTCAACTTGAAGTTCTCATCCCGACTCTGCATGTAATGTGGTGCTGGCACATTGTTGTTGCTGCTGCTGCCGCTGTTGCTGTTGCTGTTACTGTTACTGTTACTGTTGCTGCTGCTGCCATTGCCTGCGCCTGCTCCTGCAGTGCTGTTGTTGTGATTGTTATTGTTGTTGTTGTTGGGCGGGGTACTTGGCGGTGGCGGCAACAGCGATTCGCAATCAGCAGGGCCGGCACCGTTGGCATTGAGGTATTTGCTGGCTGCGCTGGCAGGAGATGCCGAGGCGGGCATGCCCGATAGATGTCCCTGCTGTGCTCCAGCTCCAGGCGCATTAGTGGTCAGATTGTGACTGGGAAAAGAAGAAGAAGAGTTCTAGATGAGCTTGTCAAATGAATAAAGTTGTCTGCCTTACATCGTTGGGTAGTTAGGAGGTGCATGTAAATGTGACTGTTGTTGTTGTTGCTGCTGCTGCTGCTGTTGTGCTTGTTGCTGCTGCTGTTGTTGCTGTTGTTGTTGTGGGCCAGGTTTGTTAAGCGACGGCGCAGCGCTGCGACTCGACTGCAGCGACAGATCCATTGAGTCGAAAGGCAATGTTCCAGTGTATGGTGGCGCCAGCAAAGGATTCATTTGATGATGATGGTCCAGCTGAAAGACACACGATAAACCACGTTAATAAATCATGAAGGCAAAGCATAAACGGGATTAGTACAAAGCAGGAAAAGCAACGAGAGCGGTAGGAGCTGGAATGTACTACGGGGAGCAGGGCATGCTAAGGATTTGCGCAAAGAGAGATGCTAAACTAGCTAAACGAAATCAAACGTGAATGAAAACGAAACGGATACGGAAACGAAAACGAAGAGGAGGAAGTGGAGAAACTACGCTAATTACGTTTTTATGATTGGCCGACATAAAATTGTAAATGGCATCGGGCGGCGGCGGTGGCTGGGCGGACGCATGCCAGGCCAGCGGGGAGCGGACCATGGGCCGCTCGTTGGACATGTGCGCCAATTGCGGCTGTCGTGGTATATACGACGGTATCTGCAGAGATTAGGTCAGCTTTCAGTTTCAGCTTCGCCACTTGAATCCATGCAAAACGAAGATTATCACTCTACTTACTTGCAGGGGATTCCATGAGGGATTCTGTGCCGCTTGACTCAAATGTCCGTGCGGATGATTGTTGTTGGACATGGTTGCTTTGCTCTCGTCTAAATTTTCTAAAATCTTCAACTAACTGAGTTGAGCTGCCAATGCAATCATTTATATTTCTAGCCAAGGTTGTCGCACAATTAATTTTGCCGATAAACAGAGAGAGCGAAAATGGGGCTCGATGCGGGGAAATATGACTGGATGCTGGCAAGGACTAGCACGTATCTAACACATAACTGTGCTCTCGGTAATTTTGGGGGGGAAAACACCTGGCAGGCACTGTGTGTCTCAATGGAAGGACCATACGGCATACGGCATGCGGTGCTATGTATTATGTCCTGTCGCCTTTGCGTTCACAGTGCTGACAGCAGGCAAGGGTGCGCCCATTATTTGTTTAGGGGAGTGAGAGTTATCTAATTACGGCTGGCTTTATCTCGTTCTGTGCAGTTCGAGTATAAACAAATTTCGCACGCACTTTTTTCACACCATCCACACAACCACATCCACCCACTCGCAAAAGTTTTCACCGAGCGGTCCTTGCGCGATAACGCAGACAGTCGATAAATTATCGACAGTCGTCAGCGTTGTTTTGCATGCCTGTCCCTGGTTTTGAGGCTGCTTCTGGCGCTGCTGCGGCCGCTGCCTCTGCCTCTGCTGCGGCTAACGCTGCTGCTACGGGGCGCTACGCGACAAACACGCGGTCTTTGTAACAATGAATGTTTGTTTGTTTGCCGTTTTATGGCAATGACAATTCCATTTGCCGTTCGTTGATGATTAAATGCAGTTAGAACAAGGTGATTGGCAGAGCATGGGTGATTATTATTATTAGTTTAGTTTCGGCAGTTCTGGTAGCACTGTTTGCACAACACACACACATATGTACCTCCACAATTTCGCCTTCTCACTCACTCAAGTGCAGCGCATTGCAGCTTCGTTGTGACTGTTTTTGCGAATTACTTGTTTTGGGCCGAAAAGGCAGGCCAAAACCAAGCCTTGCCAAATTGCACAAACACACGTACTTTATTGCTAGCACATTGCTACGTTTTCCTCATTCAAATTAATCACTTCATTTACAAATGCCGCTACAAATTCACGCGTTTCTATGCGTATTTTTATTTGTTTAAAACAAAATGTAATTTACGTGTGCTTCAGCCTCTGTGTTATGAATGTGTTTGTAAGTGTGTTTGTAGTGTGTGTGTGTGCGATTAGTGGTTCATTCATGAGCTCATAAACGGCATTACTGGTTCCGCTTTCATTGCAACATTGCGAACGCCAATTGAACGTAGAGTGATGGAAATAAATAATAGAGAAATAAAATATTTAAAATGAAATTTTAATTCACAATTTATTGCTTCCTAAACTAATTAAAAAATTTACAAATGTTTTAAAACAGTGTGGCAGCTTAGTGTACTTGCGTATAGCAGGTAGCTTTTTGTCACGCAGAATTTTGCCGCTAAAATGTTCTTCCAGCCCTGGTGAAACTGCACATGGAATGCATTCGCAAAGTGGAATTTATTTGCGTTCACCAACTTTATTAGCAATATTCACAAAACAAATTAAACAATTTGGTAGAAATATGAATACTAATAAACGTGGTGTATTCATAGTGTTCGAAGGCTGTGATCGTTCGGGCAAAACTACGCAAAGCCGGCTACTATGTGAGTTAAACAGAACAACCGAAATCAGTTTTAGAATTTAATTAACAATAGGGGATTTTTTTAAAATGCAACGCATGAACTGGTGTTTTTTTCAAAGAAATGTAATAAATTTGCCTGATTAATATTTAAAACAGGAAAATTAATAAAATAAGTAGTTTTTAATTATGAGAAAAAACAAGGGCAAAAATATTGGCAATCCATAGGATAACAATACTTCAATTAACGAGTGGTGAAATTCTTACATACTATATAAACCAATTGGGGCAGTTAAGAATGTGGATTACACTCGTTAATTTATATCAATTTAAAGCGTCAGGCTGTAATACATTAAAAAATTTTCATATAACACTTTTTTCTTGATAATTGTTTCAATTTTAGTTTCCACATTGGTTTTCTGACTACATAAAAATACTTTAACATTTAAATCCTGATAATATTCCTTAAGTTTTATAAGAAAAGAACGATTTTTCTTTGTCTGTGGCGTTCAACACATTTCTTAGTCATCGCTGGGTTCATTCATATAAATAATAATCAATGATATTTATTCTCTCTTTATCAATGTTAACGCAGTTGAATTGCTCAAGAGCCAAGGCGTCCCCGCACAGCGCACCAACTTCCCGGATCGCAGCACGTCCATTGGCAGCCTTATCAATGCGTACCTGACCAATGCGCAAGAACTCTCCGACCAAGTTATACACTTACTGTTCTCGTCAAATCGATGGGAACGCGTAAAGGGTATTAGGAACGATCTACTGGCGGGCACAACAATCATTTGCGATCGCTATGCCTACTCGGGTGTGGCGTATTCGGTGGCCAAGGGACTCGACTTCGACTGGTGTTGTGGACCCGATCGGGGACTACCCCGGCCTGATGCTGTCTTCTATCTGCGTTCCAAGCCCGAGCAGCTGCAGGCACGCGGTGGATACGGTGAAGAACGGTGCGTAATTGTATCACAATTCTCTCCGATCTTCTGTTGGCTAATTTCAAATTCTTTTCCAATTGCAGATATGAAAAAGTGGAAATGCAGCGCAAAGTGGGCGAAGTCTTCGACAGATTCTGCGCACAGGAGTCAAGCTATTGGCACGAGTGCGATGCGACCCTATCCTCGGAGGAGTTGCATGCACAAATTGCGGCAATTGCAGAGAAGGTACTGGAGACAAGGTCGACACAGCCGCTGGCCGAGCTCACCTGGCAACGCAAAGGGATTTAGCTGATTTACGCAGACACACACACACACACGACGTTAATTTACGATGCTGTCGCAATAGATTTAGTCAATGTGATAAATGCATTTGTATAGCGAACAGATAACGATAGGATTAAGTACCTGAAATGTTTCTGAATTAACTTAAAGTGAATTATGCCAATTGTTCAACCTGGCGTACTGCACCGGGCTTTATCTTCCTGTATTCATGTAGAATCACGTATCGCACGCGCTTTAAGCTGCTTTGGTTGCTTCATTGTTGTTTATTTCGCTTAAATATATACAATTCGGTGTAACTTTAAAACGAACAATAAATGTTTTTGTATTACGGCTAAACCACAGCAAGAATACGAATAATTAACGCCCATTTCAACTTAGTTGCTAAATGATCGAAGAAGTTATGCTATGATGTGCCTGGCACACTTGGTCCCTGGGTACGATGCGATGCGATGTCGATATCTATATCCTTTGCTTAATAATTGTCATAGTCCAGATCCAGTGCCAATTGCTCACGCCGACTGCGTCCGGCTCCAGTGTTGCCCGCTTTGGGTGCACGCGTACGCAGTGTCAGCTGGCGATATCCCGTGCCGGGTGTATAGTCAATGTTACGTGACCTCAAGTTGTTCAGTGTGTTGCTAAATCGCTTCTGGGCCTGATGGTACGATGCAATGTCGCCGTAACTGTGCTTCGGCCACATGCACTCGCAGCCCGAGGGAACTGTGCGCGTCTCCGATTCCCAGCAGCCACTGCCCTCGTTCAGGCGTATCAGGTGTATGGTCCGATTGAGCTGAATGCACGAGAAGCCCGTGGCCGAGCAGATCTGCAAGGCATGAGAGGAATGGCAGAGAAAATAGTGAGAAATGTAAATAATTACACACATTATATATATACAAATATGTAAGGAACAGTAAATAAATAAAATGAACTTCAAGCAAGTTGCTTGACAATTTGCGCATCTCTTTAAGAATTCTGTAAGCAGTTCACTGCTTAGTGTCTGTATGGTCAAAAAGTGTTGAGAAGGGACACAAAATAACATAAGTCTAGTTCGATAGCTTAATCGATAAACTGGTATGACGATTTGAGTACGTTACATGCATAACATTAATATGTACACATGTTTAAAGAATTACTTTTAAATTATGAAGGGGCAAGTTAATTTTTATTACAATAATTCATAATTAATTCTAATTCGATTGTTTCTCACTCACCTCACGCTTCTCGCCGGCGCGTTCGTTGAGCAGGGCGCGCAGCAGGGGCAGCTCGTTGTTGCGGTAGTTGTAGTTGTCGTAGCTGAGGACGCGCGGCGGCAGCGGGGCATAGTTGTTGGCGCAGGTCACTTCCACATAATGATTCGGCCGATATTCTCCGTTGTCCAGTTTGACAGTGACGCGCTTTGTGGGGCACAACGACTGATAGGTGACCTGCAGAGAGAGAGAGATAGAGAGAGAAAAGGAGTGAGGGAGATCGAAGGAGGGAATGACATAGATAGTTAGAGGAGAGAAAGAGAAGAAAATTACAAAATTATAAAGTGAGATAGATAATTATTAGATTTGCGGCTCCACTTACCCCCTCGCTGTCGCTGCTGCTGCTGCTAGCGGCGCTGTTGCTGCTCTGCAGCGCTGGTGGCATCACGCTGCGCACGCGTCGCTTGCGCACATTCTGTATGCCATACGGCAACTGGTCACTCAGCTCGTCCGCATCCCGGTCCTGGCCACCCGCACGGGCCACTGCAAAGTCCTCTTCGCCCTCGTAATCGATGCTGCTGTCCTCCGCCTGCGTCTGCGTCCGCGCCTCCTCCCTGCAATGGAACAATCGCAGATGCATAGAAATTTAAGCTCTGGCCATGAATTAGCGTAGCTGCCGGAAACGGCGGCAACCGCCTGTAAAATGCGCTTTTAGCCCCCGAGAGAGAGAGAGGGAAAGAGATAGAGATATGGGAGAGTAGGCAGAGGGAGGTGGAGGAAGTAAATTCGCTTTTGACGTTTGCCAGAGATAGTTTCATCTTCGTTTGAGCCTCGCCGGTTTCGCCTCGTTTTCTCGCTTTTTTCTGGCCAACAAAAGCGCATCATTTTGCATTCAACTGCAGCAAATGCCAATGAATTTTTTAGCTTTCATTTCGCGTGCGGGCTTTGTCTGGAGGGAGGTGGAAGGGGGCTTACATTGGGTGCAGGGTATTGTTGCCCGGGGCGGACACAAAGCTCGCTCAGTTACGCGACCGTCGACTGTCGTTGGCTGCCAGCGGATTTCCTTTTTCGTTGTCGATGCAGCGCTGCCCCAACCCCCTTGCCTCAGCCCCTGCCCGTTTCAAGTGGCGACCGCCAAGTGCAACCACTCACAGCGGGGTTGCTGTAAGAGCGATGAGGCAGGCAAGGAGTGTTGGACGTGGGAGCGGAGTAGAGAGGGTGGGGGGGATTCATTTTTGAAGCGCACTTGAGGCCACACAACGGCTTTGATAGTTTTGTCGCAAAGTTTGCGCAATGTTTTGAAATAATGTTTTGTGTTTAGAATTGTTTAGTTACGCGCAACGGTTTGTATAAATTAAGATGGCAGGGAGGGAGAGAGAGAGAAGGAGAGAAAGAGAGAAAGAAGAGACAGGGAGTGGGAGCCAGCAGGCTTACACAGCGCCATAAAGTTTATTGCGCTTGAAATGCAGCCCTGCTCCGCGCCCTTGGCAACGCCTCGGTTGAAACCCCCGGCTGGCAGCGCATTATAAGCCAGAATATTCTTTATGATCTGCTTTTGGCACTGCATAAGCGATTAGGGGGATTAACATTGGTTTTTTAGTAACTATTTCGCTAAATCTCAGTGAATGTTGAGGGAACTTGAACTGACCCGAGTTTGATAACTTTAGAGTTGAAATATAAACATATATAGTCGGATCGTAGCTTTCTTTATTATCCTTAACCCTTTTTTGTCCTTTCCCTCATTCGTCTACTCTAATTATATCTATATTTCTAACTCTCTACCTTCTTCTTTTTGCGTTGTTCTTGCTCTCCTGCTCTGTATCTTTATTTCTCTCTTTTGACAGAGGAAGCTCAATTTCTTGTTCTTTTATTTATTTCCTTTTCTCTCTATATAAATTACTCCTTTTTTCACTTGATTATAACTCTTTCAATTCCTTTTTCACTTTTATACTTCAAAATCTGTTTCTTCGTGATTCTTTCTCGCTCTCTTTCTTGTGTGGGGTAAACAGGCTTAAATAGATAATTCTCTGTCATTCTATCTCGCTCTCTCAGAAATAAATAAATAATTCTCAGTCATTCTATTTTACTCTCATTCTAGCTCGCTCTTTCTATGGTTTTTTCTTTCTAATTCTCCTTTTCTTTCTCACGCCATTACTACCGTTTCCCCGATTCCTTTCTCTTCTTTCAACTCTCTTTTTTCTCCTCTCTCTCCTCCCTTTTCATCCTACACAATCTATCTTTTCCAAGTTTCTCCTCTCTTACTACAGGGTATTCAGCAGTCGACTTTCCATAAACTGCACTGTGCATTGCTCTGCTTTGACAGTTTTGCAGTCTTTTGTCTTCGTCAGTTTTATATCTGCTTGGCTCGTTGCGTTTCGTAATCTTTTGCCATAGAAATCTCCTGATCCTGCTAAGCCTGATCTGGCAAACAAAGTCATGCCAACTGAGGAAAGAGAGAGAGACCAAGAGATAGAGAGGGAGAGGGAGACTAGGAGCTGGGAATCAGCTTAACTGCTTACGTCAGTGTCGAAGGCCTGGGGATTTAGTTGATATGCAGAGCAGAGCAGCACTAAAGCAAAGCAGCGTGCAAATCCAGCTGCTGACTGTGGTCGAGCAGAGAGAGAGAGAGAGAGAGATAGAAGGTGGAGGGGGGAAGGGGCTCACAGTGGGAGGGGGACTGTGGACTTTTGCTCATTGTCAGTTGCTATCATATTTGGGGCACATTGAGGAATGTGCCAAAGTCAACGAGCTGCATGAGTTGCACACACGCACACTCTTTTGACTGCTTGTGTGTGTGTGTGTGTAGGTGTGATGCCTACCTGCGACTGCTGCGTTTGAGTTGCGGCGCATATTCGCCATCTCTTTCCCTTTCCAACTCGGCAGCAACTTGCCACACATTGTTGGCGCTGTCAGTGTCCTCCTCCACGTTGTCATAGTCCTCGTTGTCATAGTCCTGCTCATTGTTGTTCATGTTGTTGTTGCCCTGTCTCTGCTCTTGCTTGTTGTTGTTCTCGTTGTTGTTGTAGCTGTCCTGTGCGACAAACAGGCCTGGCACACCTTGCACCGCATCCGCATTTAAGTCAGGCAATTGCAGAAGGAAGTCATTGCGAGCTGCCTCGGGATCATCAGCAAATTGTCCTTGTTGCTGTTGCTGCTGCTGCGGCTGCTGCTCGTGTTGCTGCTGCCACTGGCTATGTGCACCCTGGGGATTTGCGTATAGTTTTTGCTGCGGCAACTGCCATTTGGGCGACGCTTTGTTGTAGTTATAGTTGTCATTGTTGTCGGCAGCATTGTTCGTTGTCCTCCGGCTATCGGCAACGCCATCGATGTTCTTGTTATCCTTGTTGTTCTCCATGTTGTTGTTGTTATTGCGGTTCACGTTGTTGCTGTAGTAACTGGTGTATCTATTGTTTTGCGGTGACTCCGCCGCCAGCACCACCGAAGCGCGGGTGACGCGACTCGATGAGCCTCCAAATCGGGCTGCCACAATGGCGACCAGCAGCAGCTGCAGCTGAAATGGAGATAAAACAGATATCACCAAATGGCTTAATAAACATACAAACACCAACACATACACACACACTGTTGAAATACCACAATTCAAACTATAAAAATATTATACAACACTACACCTATCGATTAAACATTTTATATCGATAAGGGGTTTGGTCACACTCAAAGCTTTCTTTCTCTCTTTCTTTGCTGGCTTGAAACATTTCAAATATATAAAATATAAATCCTTAAAATACATTTAACAAATAAATAAAAATTTAAATATATTATAAAATATTTTGTTGGTCAAATTATTTCTTATGCAGACTGATCCCATCTTAACTTAAATCTCAGCGCTAATTCAAGTTGAATCCTCTCAACTAAGCAGACAACAGGGAGAAGCAGTGGAGGTACCAGTTCAATTCCCTTCTGCGACGCATCGGGATAATGTCAAAACCAAAAGCCAAAACCAAAACCAAAAACCTGTACCCAAACTCAAATGCAGAGCCCCCCAAGCCAGACCCAGATCTAAACCCAAAAAACCGAACCCAAACAAGTTGTTCGAAACTTTTCAGTCTGTGTTTAAGTCAACGTGCGTGTGTGTGTTTGTCTGTGTGTATTAGTGTGTGCGTGTGTGTTGCACGCGCCTATTTGCTGCTAGTTCGGACATGAAAGTTTTTTGCCCTTCCCCCAGCTTCCGAAGTGGACATGGCTGTGACTATTGCTGGCTTTGATTGTGTGTGGTTGCTCCCTTCTCCGGCACACTAAAGTGCCCCAAGTCACAGAGAGACGTCGCGACGCGTCATCGCATTTCGAGTTCAGTTTCAGTCGACAGTCCTGACAATGCCCGAGGACAAGTTCGTAACGCACTGACGCCCACCTCGCACCTCCTTCCCTCTCGCTATCCCCTGCCCTGTTGGCTACACCCATGTGATAATATGCCGCACGCGCAACTCATAGTTTTAGTTGTGCTAGTGTGTGTGTGTGCAGGCAGAACATATGTATATTATATACTTTATAGGTATGTCCGCCGATATTTCACCACATTCATAATAACCGCACGCTACGTGACCGAATGCTTGGCGCCAAAAATACACGAGAAATACCAAAAATGCTCTAAACTAAGAGAGATGCCCGCCAGGCAGACGTGATTGAGAAATACGATACTCGGCCTGCAAAGGTCTGCTCTTAATAAAATATACTATATACAAACATATGTATATACCACACTTTTATTTCTTATTTTTTTCTTTCAGCTCTGCAATTTTGTTGATTTAAAATCTTTAAACATATTGATTTCAAATATCTATTGGAAATGTTATCATTCAATTTACGCATTATTCATTTCATTTGGGATATAATTTTTTCACGCATTTATTCAATTTGATTTATTGAACTTTAAATAGTAAATTTGGCAACACTGTTTCCAATTTTAAAGAGGGTATATTGTACATATATTTTAAGAATTTAAAATTTTTATTATTGATTTATTTTAATAGTAAATTTTTTTACACTTTTTCCAATTTTAAAAAGGGTATATTGTACATATTTTTAAAGAGTTTAAAATATTTTTTATTTAATGAATTATTACTGAATGATCAAGACAATGAAAGCCAAGTTCAAATAACAAAATACACTAAATTTGACTTGAAAGTTTACATTTATCAAATATGGTCTTCCTCATCTTTCCTCCTTTTTCCTCTTTCTAAGTACTTTCCATGCAAGCTATTTATTGACTATATACCAAGTGTTTATAACTTGTGCCGATGTCTCAAACTCTTTACAATCCCCACCATTCAGTTCGCTATAGTACCTCTAACCAGATAAAATATATATTATATAATAAGAAGCTCATTGACTTTTAGTAACTCAAAAACAGCGAATATAAACCGCAATGCCGACGCTTTCCTTGTATAAATCTTCCACTTTAGGTCACTAGACACACACACACAGACACGTGTCTATATAACGTCTTTATATGTATGTGTGTGTGAGTGTGTTGGTAAGTATTTCATGTTCTTGTGGATTTATAAGATTTCTTTTATGTCTCTCGCTGTGGCATTTCCTGTCTATCGCTTGGCTCAGCAGCGCCTACCGCAAAACTTCTTTCATTTGCGCCTTTTGCCAGCCATGAGCAGCGGCCCCCCTCTCCCCTGTGACCTGTCCCCATTCCCCCTCAGCTATGGCATGGCATCCCCAGCAAGTTTGGGGCAACTTTGTCAAACTATTTGTATGGAATTCACAATTTCTGTTGATGAAGTTTCTCGCCCAAGCCGCTCTCGCTGGCTTACGATGGCCGCGTGATCTGCGTGAACAAGTGTTTATGGAATTGAATACTTAGGATGGCACAAGGAGCTGGGCTGGGATGGGGCAGAAGGTAGGTATGCTGTGTAGGGAGAACTGCCTTACAGGTGGCTTGGGCTTTGTCTTTGCGCCGACTGGGGGACACTCGCTTTAAAGTCGCTGTCAGCCTAAGCCGACTTTGTTTTTTTTTATACATTTTCTTGGGGTCAAGTCGCAAAAAAAGGTCATGTAATCCAAAGTGGAAACTCACGGCTGTCCTTGGGAAGCCATTTCACATTTCCCATTGCCCTTTGCTCTACTTTGGCGGGCTTTAAGCACGGCAAATGTAAATCAATTTAGCTGGATTTCAATTGCTTTATTAATTTAATTTAATACCTTGCTGTGGCTCTCTCTCTCCCTCTCTCTCCCCCCTCTCTGTCTGCCCTTCTCCCTCTTGTTCAGACTAAAAACATTCATCATTTCATATTTAATTTCTAAAAGGCTTTTTTGCTGTGCATTAATTAAATAAATGATGGCTCAATGTGCAGTTATGTTTTTGCATATTGTTTTGTTTTTTCTGCTGTTGGTATTTTTCAGGTATCTACAAAATACCATAGCATACGTGTCAAGGACAATGGAAATAATAATTTCATAATTTGCGAATTTACAAGTGCATGTTTTAGCCGCGCTTGTTGAAATTAATGTGTTGCTCAGTAGTAAAAGAAAGTTTGTGGGGTATATTGACTAGGGAGTTACCTTTTAGTGGGTTGAAAGTAAGTACAAAATACTGTTACTCAGTTAAGTTATATTCATCTCTATTTTTATTGTTCACAGCGTATCTCTGCGTCGTTCCATTGTTGCCTTTGCTTGTCATTTAGGTTTTTATGGCTGTGCGAATACTTTTTGCAGCTGCCATTCAATTACATTTTCAATCAAACAACAATTCACTGGGCAATGCTCAACTGTCAACACACACACACACACACACAGACACCGCAAACATATGCAGCACTGCAGTAGTGTGTGTGTGTGTGTCTGTGTGCGTTGCATAAATTTGTGACCTTTGAGTTTTCAATTGAATTTTGTTCACGGCAACAATTGCTCGAACCAAACTTGGTCCTTACACCAAAAGCGCAAAAACAAGCAACAAAATGCACAAACACACACACACACACACACAGACAGGAACACACACAGCCAATTTGCATGGCAGGGGCAGGAGCAGAGGGAAAGCGGCTTCAGTTGCCAAAAGAGCCAAAAAAAACTCATGGAAAACATGAAAATTTTACATTGCCCTTTTCGATTTGTTTTAATTGTTGCGCTCGCAAGTTGCCACTGCTGTTGTTGTTGTTGTTGTTGCTGTTGTTGTTGCTGCTGTTGTTGTTGTGTGTGCTGGGCAATACATGCGGCTGGCCTGCCGATTATTGGCAATTGTCAAATATTAGTTTTTGTTATGGTTTCATCAGAGCATTCATTGGCGATTTTAATTAATTTCAGAAGTTTGCCAATTTCCCCCTCACCCTGCCCTTTGAAAAAGTTGCCCAAACTTGCTGCCGCTTGCAAAAGTGTTGAAAGCTCAATTTGCCATTTGCCAATGTTGTTTATGGAAATTGTGCGAGGACAAGAAGGGAAAAAAGTCGAATACGTGATGCTCTCAAAGGAAGTTGGTGGTTAGGGAATACCCTTTGTTGCATTGGCTTTAAAGAGTATATAAACTGTTGCAATTGATAGTAAAATTGCCACAGATATATGCACTGCTGTGTGGAGCATACTTAAGCTACCCTTCAATACCCTCACCTCTGACCTTGTGCCTGGTTTGACCCTCAATGCGAGTTGTTTTCATTGTTTTAATGCTCTTTTGCAACTTTCCATTTTCATTGTGCAGCCAGCACAGGGAGAAGGCAGCATCAGCAGCAGCATAAAGTAAAGCTAGCTTAAGTCGTGGCGCCTCTTGTTGGCTTCTTGCCACACACACACACCCACACACAGACACGTTGCGCATACGTCACGTGCGCCGCAGATGACACTCGACGCGTTTATTTGTCTTGTACACTTTGTGCGCTGCTTGGCAAATCTGCTTAATCACCTGTTCAGTTTGGCACACACACCCATACACACACACGCACACACACATGCCACAAACAGCCATTGTTTTTTATTGCCAGAGTTTGAGCTTGTCGCTGCAAGCTGCTTTTAAATGCAACAATTAGTGGCTGACTTTGGCTTTGTTTTTAGCCCCACCTGATGCTCGTTTTACGAGCCAGCTTTGCTCAGCTCAGCTCAGCTCCGTTACCCCCTCCCCGCACTTCCCCATACCCCCCTTTGTGATTTGCTCTTTTATGGCCAGGCCATTTTATGGTCCCCTCCCGTCTCCCTCCCTGACTGTTGAGCCGGATGTGCCGAGCACTTTCTTTTATTTGGCCACAGTCTATTCAAATGCAATTTATCAATTGTATTCTGCAATCTGCTAATGCACACAGACACACAGAGAGGGAGAGAGAGACAGAGAGAGAGAGAGCGGGAGAGAGACAGAGAGAGAGGAGATTGAGAGAAAGAGAAGGAGAGGGCGCTGCATGACAATTGCTTTGCCTCTGCTCGATAATGTTGACTTGCCTCGCTTTGTGTTCGCATTGGGAGCAATTACCAAAGTCAAAAGGGGCTGGCCGAAAGGGGGCGGGGCAACTGAGCAGAGCTGCGGGAATTGCTGGTAAATCGCAGCGCTGCATTTTCGAAAAGTCAAACCAAATTCATTTCGATTTATCAACTTGAATTTTGCACAAACTCTTGTTGCCATTTTTATAGGGTATCTCATTCGCAGCTGATGTGTGCTCATGCGCTTGGCTTTGTGGCAAAGCAAACATGCCAGCACACACTCAGTCAGTCACACACACACACACACACACTGAGATGCCAGCACACACTCACACGTGCTCGCCAAGTTGCATACCGTTTGCATCGCTTTGATTTTCTTATTGATTTATATAATGCAAACGATAGAATTGTCCCTGTGTGTGTGTCCCTGTGTGTGCGTGAGTGAGTGTGTGGCATGCAACAAGTGTCGATGTGTGTTAAACGCATCTCGCTTTGAAGCAGTTATCGAGCATTCGCATGTAGATTGGAATCTCGCTGCACCGCACTTGCCAACAAGGACTCTGCAAGGACTCTCCCTCTAATCATGTGTGTAGTTGTGTGTGTGTGTGTGGGAGGGGAGGGGGTGTCTGTGTGTGTGCACGTCTAACTGCAGTTTATTGAAATTGTTGCCATAGCAGACGTAATCCTTGCCAGCTCAGGCATCAACATCAGCTTCTGCTCTCCAGCTTTGCTTTCGCCTTCAGCTTCAGCTTCCTCCCACAGAGTTCGCAGTTGAAAAGGCCAAAAGCTTTGCGCGCGACAAAAATGTAATAAACGCCAAGCAAAATATTTGTCAAATCAATTTCAATGTAGTACAGTGTTTGTGTCAAGGCCACCAAAATTGAATAAGTTAACGAGAGAGAAGCAGCAGCAGCAGGAGAAGTGGAAGAAGCAGCAGGGCAAGTAGAGCCTGAGAGAATCTTTCGCCGATTTTCTATTTTATATGCAGTATTTTGCCTGCGCAAGCACACACACACACGCGCACACACCCACGTAGATAGTCGCACACGCGCCTAACACTTTTGTTGTGCGCTGCTTGGGCGTAGGTTTTTTTAAGGTTGCGTCGACAAATAAGTGACACTTGAAGCCATTCAGGGCTGAATACTCTCTTGGTGAAGCTATCTGGGCTTGTGAGGGCTTGTGAGGGTTTGAACGTGTCTTGTGAGGGCTTGAACGTGTGTAGCTACATATATTTCTCCTTAATTACTCTGTAATTATTTTGAATTACGTTATGCATTACTTTAATAACTTTGTAATTACTTTGAATTACTGTGTAATTACTGTCAATTACTTAATGCATTATTTTAATTACTGTCAATTACTTTATGCATTACTTTAATAACTTTCAATTACTTTATGCATTACTGTGTAACTATTTTCAATAACTTTCACTTACTTTATGCATTACTTTAATTACTTTCAATTACTTTATGCATTATTTTAACTACTTTAGTCATTTCATTAATTAATCTGTAATTACTTTCATTTACTTTATGCATTAATAAAAGAATTAAATGTGATTGAAACAAGCATACGCTATCAATATCATGTGACTTAGTAATTAGAAAAGTAATTTGTAGTAATTAGTATATTAAAATCATAGAAAACTGAATAGAGTTTACTTTGCCTTCGAATTTCATATAGTATTTTAAAATCTCAATAAATTTCAAGAATTCAATAAAAACTGTCTTCTAGGGCATTGGCAAGTCGTCCTAATGTCTCTTCGCTTTTCTCTCCGACTTTATCTGCGCAGTAGAAGTTATTTTTTTATTTTATTTGCGATATTCGCGTATTTCTTTCTTATTTGCAATTTGCCCCTTTGTGCCAAGACAGCGCGCCTAACGGGAATAGAACATGACAGTGTGACACAACACTAAGTGGGTGTGTGTGTGTGAGTGTGTCTGAGTGTTTGTGTGTGTGGGTGTCTGCGTATGTATGAAAAATTATTGAAGACACTGTTGATAGACGCATTGGCGCTGTGGGCCCCTTTGGGGCGATACGTTTTGATTGAGGTTCACCTCAATAACAATAAATACAACAAGGCAGCAACAGCAACAACAACAACAACAAGGAGAGCTCTGCTCGAATCTTCGCTTATTTATTAAATTTACTGTCCCTTTTTGCGCTCGTTGTCGCCAGGGAAAACAGGTTCGTAGTAAACTCGGTTAAAGGTGTCCGTGCGAAAGGGCTGACAACTCTTGCCTGCTCGCTCGCACCGGCGCCGAAAATTAAAGTTGACCAACTGTCAATGGCCTCGGGTGAGAGAGGCAGAGAAAGAGGAAGAGAGAGAGAGAAGCCTGTTTTATAAATTCGCATTAAAATATGTCAAAATGACAAAAGTCCCTCAACGTTGCCTTTTCCTTTGGCCTTCGTTGGTGGCCTGCCTCCTTGTCTGCGTGTCTGTGTATCTGTGTATCTCTGTGTGTGTGTGTGTGAGGGATTTTCATAATTTGTGCACACAATACAATTGAGCTGCTGCTCCTGCTGCTGTTGTTTGTCACTGTGATTGCTTTTAGCAACGCCTCTGCCTCCACTTCCAGTTCCACTTCCACCTCAAGTTGGTTTGGGTGACAAATTGATGCTTTGACATTGCCACAATGCAAAAGTTTAATCTCTCATTGATTAAGTTAAGTTCCTTTGAGCCCTGCCAAGTGTCGCTGCGAGCATTGCCTGGCTCACACTATACAGTATTCCATTATATGTATATATTATAAATAAACCTCTGCATAGTGTGGTAAATCCTGCAAATATGTAACTTGTGCGTTGGTTGCGGGGCTTCTCTTTGGGGGTCGGCCTGCCTTTTGGGCATTAGGCAACAGCAAGTTGCAACAATTTGCCACTATTGTGTTGCACAATCATATGCAGCAATAGCAAACACATTCCATGTGCACCACTATATAGTAGGGGCTTGTTATATGTATGTATATATTGTAGTTTTGTCTTTCAATCAGTCGACCACAATTTCGACAGAGTTTCCGGAACTTTGTGCTCGACTCGTTCGTTGTTCGTTCTTCGTTGCCAGCAGCTGCTGCAATGTGTGCAAAATTTTTGCAATTACACTTTACCAATTTCGAGCAACATTTTTATTAGTTTTGAAAGAGGAAGAGAGGAAGGGAGGGAGAGAGAAGTGCGATGCACATTATTGTTGACATTATTTCGGGCGAAACGGAATTCGGTCCGTTAGGTCTGCATCTTCATTTTGATGCCGCAAAGTTTTCTTGCAGGCGTTGATAGTAATAAATATCATGTGCATCCACTTCCGCTGTCCCTATTTATGGCACTTTCAGGGATCTTCTCCCACTCCCACTCCCCCTCCACCCACGCGCACACATACACCGAATGCTTCTCCATTGTGGCTGACCAAATTGCAATCGAAATTCTTTGCTGGTGTGGGTGTGTGTGTGTGTTTGCGGAAGATGTGATGAGAAGTTTGTTGAGCAATTTGTGTCCAGTCTGTGCGGTACAAGAATGCATCGAGCTGTGCTAATTTCCTGTCCATTCACTGCTCTAACTGTTCTTTGCTCTCCAGCATTCCATGTGGCTTAAATTGCAAGCAAAGACAAAAACAGCAAAATATGTCTAAAAAGAACTCCCAGTTATATCTTAATGTGGCCAAACAGAGGCTGTTTATATGCAGATATGGCTTTCTCTTTTTAAAATACTAAAAATCGGGTTGCGGTACAAATGTATCTTAAAGATACAAATGTATCTTAAGCATACAAATTTCTCCAAAACTAAAAATCGGGTTGCGGTACAAAAGTATCTTAAAGATACAAATGTATCTTAAGCATGAAACATTTCTCATATACTAAAAATCGGGTTGCGGTACAAAAGTATCTTAGAGATACAAATGTATCTTAAGCATTCAAATTTCTCAAAAACTAAAAATCGGGTTGCGATACAAATGTATCTTAAAGATACAAATGTATCTTATGGATGCAAACTTCTCAAAAACTAAAAATCGGGTTGCGGTACAAAAGTATCTTAAAGATACAAATGTATCTTAAGCATGCAAAATTCTCAAAAACTAAAAATCGGGCTGCTTTACAAAAGTATCTTAAAGATACAAATGTATCTTAAGCATGCAAATTTCTCAAATACTAAAAATCGGGTTGCGGTACAAATGTATCTTAAAGATACAAATGTATCTTTAGCATACAAATTTCTCAAAAAATCGGGTTGCGGTACAAATGTATCTTAAAGATACATATGTATCTTAAGCATGCAAATTTCCCAAAAACTAAAAATCGGGTTGCGGTACAAAAGTATCTTAAAGATACAAATGTATCTTAACACATGCAAATTTCTCAAAAACTAAAAATCGGGTTGCGGTACAAAAGTATCTTAAAGATACAAATGTATCTTAAGCATGAAACATTTCTCATATACTAAAAATCGGGTTGCGGTACAAAAGTATCTTAGAGATACAAATGTATCTTAAGCATGCAAATTTCTCAAAAACTAAAAATCGGGTTGCGATACAAATGTATCTTAAAGATACAAATGTATCTTATGCATGCAAACTTATCAAAAACAAAAAATCGGGTTGCGGTACAAAAGTATCTGAAAGATACAAATGTATCTTAAGCATGCAAATTTCCCAAATACTAAAAATCGGGTTGCGGTACAAATGTATCTGAAAGATACAAATTTATCTTATGCATGCAAATTTCTCAAAAACTAAAAATCGGGTCACGGTACAAAAGTATCTTAAAGATACAAATGTATCTTAAGCATGCAAATTTCCCAAAAACTAAAAATCGGGTTGCGGTACAAAAGTATCTTTAAGATACAAATGTATCTTAAGCATGCAAATTTCTCAAAAACTAAAAATCGGGTTGCGGTACAAATGTATCTTAAAGATACAAATGTATCTTTAGCATACAAATTTCTCAAAAACTAAAAATCGGGTTGCGGTACAAATGTATCTTAAAGATACAAATGTATTTTATGCATGCAAACTTCTCAAAAACTAAATATCGGGTTGCGGTACAAATGTATCTCAAAGATACAAATGTATCTTACAGATACAAATGTATCTTATGCATGCAAACTTCTCAGAAACTAATAATCGGATTGCGGTACAAAAGTATCTTAAAGATACAAATGTATCTTATGCATGCAAACTTCTCAAAAACTAAAAATCGGGTTGCGGTACAAATGTATCTTAAAGATACAAATTTCTCAATAACTAAAAACTCACTCTATTTGATGTTAGGCTCAGCTCTTTTGCAACCTTGACAAAACAAAAAATGTAAGCTTTGTAAACGTATACGTATACATGTATCCATAGTACATTTCATCAGTAGTAGCACACTTTGTAATCTTGACCACACTGTAATCTCGAGATAAGAGTACCACGTGCGCCTGTTTCTCTTTCATAAACCATCAAAAATGCACTTGTTTCTGAAGCGCCCTTGGAAAATGCTGACAATCCTATAATGGCACCTGATTCCTTGTCTCTTGTGCCTGTTTGCAGCAGGTTTTCTCAATATGCATTTTCTTTCATGCTAAACTGACCGCATGCAGTGCTCTTGTCCGATTGTTGTGCGGGGGATTATATTATTTTCACACACACTGAACCACAAATACACTACATGAAACACACAATTGTGTGTATATGTGTGTGTGCGATTTGGATGTGCAATTGAGATGAGAACCCTTTCGTAATGCAAATTTGGTTTGCCTTGCAGCTTGTCGGGCAAGCACAACGAGAAGTTATAATATCGCATTGTGCTTAGTGTTATTTACATGTTCAGACCGACAGTTACAGATATTACGTATACGTTGCCTCGCAGTGTGTGCGTTTCTGTGTGTGTGTAACTAAAGGTAACTCGGCCGTTCGAGTGGCAATTTGTGCGTGCACCGAAGCGCACAGTTGCCAGCAAACACTCGAGAGAGTGCGGGTGGGGAAGGCCGAGAGTCAGAGAAGAACACTGTGTGTGTCAGAGAGAGAACTGAATGCACACACACACACACACACATTTTTTAGGATATGTTTCTGTCCATGCAATTGAGGCAGATGCAATTTGAAAAGGGACGCTCCTTAAATTCCAGATAAACAAATTCGGGATAACCCCAATAAAAAAAACTCAGCAAACAGAAATGAAAAAGATCTGAAAAAGTTGTCTAGTGGTTTTTATTGGGGTGGTTCGAAAAGTTTCAGGTGATTTATTTCATATTTAAGCCATTGATTATAACAGATTAATTAAATACATTTATTATCTTCTCACTTTGTTAATACCCGATATTTGTAACCTTACGCAACACTTATTGTTAGACTTGATCGATGTTTTGTCAAGTGTGGCGGCAAACCGATAGGTATTAATTGACCGATATCAATCGAAGAAGCCAGAGCGCAAAACAAGTAGAAAGATTACAAATGTATTTAAATGTCAATAAAGAAATTTAACTTATGTTCTTTTTTCAGCTACTTATAACTTTTTACAACAGTAAACTTTAAAAACATCCCTCGCTTGGCTGACTCAAATACAAAAACTCTTATATGCATACAGGGAGAAGGACTGCAGCGTGTTGCAGCTAGTTGAGATACAATTTGCTGCATTCGAAAGAAAATATTTGTGCAGGCCTGCCGCACACTTTGCCACGCCCAGCAGCACCCTGCCCTGCCCCAAGTTATTACCAAACTGTGGCATAGGGGGCACGTTATGATTGTGGCCGCGAAACTTTTCGCCGAACAGTTGCGCAATGCAATGCGCCAATGCAAAATATGTCAATGCCAATTCGTGGACTAATCTTGATCTGGTTAAGCAAATATAGAAGAAGACAAAGTGAATGGAGGAGGAGGAGAAGGGAGAGAAATCGCAATTTCCCTTGCGGAAATCCGGTGGAAATGTCCGACAGGCAGGCAGAGTGCAGCTGCCTCAATAAAATAATCATGACTTTTGGTGTGCGGAAAACAAATGCGCATTTAACATTCATGCGGCCACAACGATGAGTGGCCAGAAATCAAGAGGGCAAACCAATGCAAGCAGCAATGCAAATCCAGGCAAGGATTAAACCGGACCCAGACCCAGACCCGGAGCCGATGACTGCCCAGCACGGGCCCAGCGTTGCTTTCTTTGCCTGCACGTTATGTAAAGGCGGCCACAAAGTCATTCCTCTAGAGCGGATGTTTGCGGGGCCAGGCACGCAGCCAGTCGATTGTAAGGACGAGTAGGATGGGGTCCCTGTCTGGTCGCTTAGCACGAAAAGGTCGTAAATTTCAGCTGCAGCCTTTGGACAGTTTAATTTCGATTTCCCTTTTACCCAATGGCTGCGAAAATGGCGCGTGCTGTTGCCGAATGAGAAATGACCAAAACGGATTCAGGATTGCGGATTGCGGAAACGAAAGAGACAAGCAGCCAAGACGGGCAAGACGTGGAGCAAGTAAGAGAAGCAGCACAAGTAAATGCAGTGCGAGCACACACAGGATATTACGGACACGCTCGATTCAGCTGATGTGCAACATGGCAAAAGCGCCGCGCGATAAATACTCCAAACTTGGCAAGTGTCAACTATGCTGCGCATACGAATATGTCCCCATGACACGCCCACATATATGTATATTCTATGTGCGTGTGTAATTTCATTATCAACACGCACGTGCCACGTGTCCTGCAGCTGCTTCTGGCTGTCAGCGCCGCCAGCCTTCGTGACATTCAAATTAGTTTCGTGATTTGGCAATTTATTTTGATTTACACGCATGTAGATGGAATTATTTACATTTAACTCCCAACTTTAATTGTTGCCCCTGGCGTGAAACTGTCAAAGATGTCGCACAATTAAATGAGGAATGGACTACCAGTTACCCTGTAGAAGAACTTGCTGATTAACTTAATTATACTTTAATTAAAAATTGCATTAAAATATTTCTCAACTTTACTTTGTAAGTTGAGCTTAATTTCACTTGCAGATTAATTTTAATCAAATTTAAAATTCCCTTTTGTCTAGTTTGCAAGTTAACGTCTTTGCCAGGCAACCTTCTCTGCTGTTTCTGCTAGAACACCCCATTAAGTGCTCTGTCATTGTGTGTTAATTAATTACAGCTTAAAGCCTTAATCGGGCACCGTCTGCCAGTTGAATAAAGGCGGAATTGCGCATACGCAATGTTGTCCGACAGCGACTTCCCCATTGAGTCTTGGCCAAAGCGTAAATCATGATTAAAGCCAAAAATTTCCGGCCAACTATGCGTAGTGCGCTATATATGTATGTGTATGGTTTAAGTATAATATAATATCAATCAGAAGCAAAATATGAGGCATAGCACGTGCGGCTGAGCAAACGGAAATTTGGCTCAAATGAAAATGAATGAATTTATCTGCAAATGAAGAGAACTTTGAGTGTGTGTGTGTGTGTGTGTGTGTTTTGCCAGTTTATATAGCTCAGCTTGGGAGAGCGACACACACAGTTGAAATTGCGGTGCGTGATTTTGATTTATAAATAATATAATAGAAGTACTCGTGTATTTTTATGTGCTGCTCGTTTTGTAAGGGTTACAAACGGAATTCGTAAAAATATTTGCGAGCTGCCATTGCTGCAAATTGTTGATATGCGTTTGTAGGGTAACCACAGTCCATGGACTGGCATAAGCAACTTGCTGACAATATGTTAAAGAGATAATTGGATGTGCCTTAGGATACGATTTGGTGTATATAATAGATATAATTGTGTGGGAGCTAGATTACGAGTATTTTACACACGATGTTTCAGCACTTCCTCTTTATTCGACACGCTAACAGAGAATGTCCCTTAATGTTATTGTACATAGGCTTAACATAACAATCGTGTTATAGAAGTATCGATATAGGTTTAACATAGCCATCGTGTTATGGAAGTATCGATATAGGTTTAACATAGCCATCGTGTTATAGAAGTATCGATATATCAGTGTGACCCTCTACCAGCCCACTACAATTGGTTAATCTTTGGCTACCATAAATAGTTCTAAATTTCCTAAAATTATTCTTCCTTTTATTTCCTTTAGAAGAGTAGTTTCAATTCGAATTTGATGCCAAATTATCCGACTGTTAGTCGTTCTTGGAGCAGTCACAGCTCGTGTCGGCATATAAAAACCTTTACTGTCTGCTTGCGTCACAAACAATAAGCCAGCATTTCGGGCTGTTAGCCTGTCCTAACTCATTTTAGTGGCAGCTAAAAATTTTGTTTGCCAATAAAATGTATAAAATGAGAAAAAAGGGTCAAGTGGCAGCGGCAGGGAGAGCGCATAAATATGCTGCTATAAATGTTTATATGTGCAGCAGACACACACGCACACACACAGAGTTTTAGAGTGTGTGCGTATGCGAAGAAGTTACTTAGTCTAAATCCGGTTCTGCATTTATTTCAATGATTTTTGAAGCCAAAAAGTTGAAGAGGAAACTATCAGAAATAAAAAAAAAAAAATCGTGCAGCCTTTTACATATTTATATAATAAATAAAAGACATTTAAAAGTCAAATGTTTATAAATTGCTATGCAACTCTCTTAATTTAATAAATAAATCTTATTTTCTTTTCTGTTTTTCCTGCAATTATATTTAATCGTCTGTAATATCAAGTAAGTATAAATGTATTTTCCATTTACGATGCTTTTTTTATTTACGACACTTTATTCATATTTTTTCCTCTCATTGAATTGTAATTGATCGAATTAATCAAAGCGAGGAATACCACAAATTTAATAGAGCCCAATTTGGCATTTGAAAATCGGCTTCAATGAGCAAGCTAATTTGATATTTGCAATAATTGGCATATCAAGCAAACTGTGCCGATTTGATGTTTGTTGTTGGTTTATTTGGCTTCACAATCAATTTAATTTGGTTAGGGCCTGCAGCAGCATATAGATCATTATCGGTCTGCAGTCGCACGTTATGTGAACATTTGCTGCCAATATTTATCCAAAACATTGCCAACAATTACACACACACACACACACATTTCATGCAACACGAGATGCCTCGCTGCGTGTTCATTAGCTCGTAATCTATGAGAACCACAGAAAGAAAGAGAGAGACAGAGAGGGAAAAACCAATTTCCATTTAAATAAATACACTCCCCTACCTATATGTGATTGATGGCCGCCTAATTAGGTAGATATATATTTTATATACATAAAAAAAATACGAAAATCGCATTGGAAAAAGCCAAGGCATATCGTAAAGATTGCAATTTCCACATTAAAGCGATTCCCGGCGAGAGTCTGTTTGTTTCTCTGCCTGTCTGGCTTCTCCAGGCATCGCAGACAGGAGCAGCCATAATTAAAGAACATGGCCTAAAATTAGCCCACTCTGTTGCTGCTGTTGCCTGCGGTTGTTTTGCCATTTAAATGGCAATTTGAACATTTTCAAATTATTTGCCAAAAGTTTTTCGATTAACCTGCAGGAGGATGAGAGCATGAGGCCAACAACTATTGTTATGGCCAATAGACGACAACAAGGACAGGCATGAAGATGCAGGACAATGCCACGCATACATACATAGCCTCTCTCCTGCATGGAGCTTAACTTGACTTCACTTGGATAGCTGCGAAATTTGCGGCTTAAATGCCGCTGCTTGCTCTTGTGGCTGTGCGTTTTATGAGTGAACTTTTAATGATTTACGAGCATATTGTGGCTCGCAGTGGCCCTGAAAGTTGCTACAACTTGTTAAGGGGTTGTCAGCCAGCAATACATTCCATTGTGTGCTATCAAAGTGACGCCAATGACACTGGCTAGTGAATAGATGAGAAGCTGTGTCGCTCAATCAAGGCTTGGCAGTGGAAAGTGTTTTAGAAATGCTGAATAAGAGCTTTGAAAGCCATTAAAGCTGTAGAAAGTTTAGTAATTGCAACTAATTAGATGTCTACAGATGAACAGCTTTCAAAGCACATTTATAAACAATTTAAGCTGTTGTTTATTAGATCTTAATAAACTAATTTTAATTTTGTATTGCAAAGCTTTTTTTCAACAATTGTAAAGCACATTGCAGTCTTAAGCACTCTCATTAATCAAGAAACAGCTTTTTCTTTAAAGCACTTGCCCAGTTAGTCACAAAAATCTGACACCCTTTTCGTGGTCACGTTTTCCATTCTACTTTCAGCTTGTGTCATTAATTCATAACGAGCGAATTTACAGTTGCCAATGAAGCAATGCCTACAACACACACACACACACAGAGACACAAAGAGGGAGGCAATCATGTGCTTGAGAGCCAGAGGGGGGAGATGTTGAATCTCTATGACTTTTATTGTCAGCATTGAGGCTCAAAAATGGGATTTGCAGCAATAAAACATGAGTTAAGTCGCCGTCGTCGTCGCTGCCGTTGTCCATTGTGGGCGTGGCAGGCGCATTAATACAACTAGACAGTCATATTGCAGGCGGGGGAAGGTGGGGGCGCTGTGTGTGCTCTGTACAATTCACAGTTATTCTGGCTGTTTGTCATTGAGTTTTTTGGTATTGGCTGCGTGTTGATTGAAATTTACGATTTGGGCTGGCATCTTTAGCCATCGCAAGTGTCATTATTATTGTTGCTGTTGCTGTTCGTATTCGTGTTGCTGTTGTTGTTGTTGCTTGGCGATCGCCTTGTTGTCTGTCGTCGCCCATAAGCGGAAACAGTGTCCGCCATTGCTGGGCGCCATTTCGCTTTGTCGCGCGCATCAGTTTTATGGCAAACGGAAGTTTTCGTGTTATTTATGTGGGCGAGTGTAACTGTCTACGTCTGTATGTGTGTGCATGGGTGTGGGCGTCAGCTCAATTATGTTTCAATGCGATGGATTCAGCTTGGGCTTTGCGTTTATTTAATAGCTTATTACGGTGCAAACGGCTGTGAAAACCCAATTAAATGTGACATCTGCCTTTGACCAGAGCGACGCGTGATTTTGATATATGGTTCGTGGTGTTTATACATACTGCATATCAACCATATACGGGGTGGAATAATCAATTGCCAGCGATCAGCGGGTCTAATTTATGACACTCAGCATTTCTGATTTCAATGCCAAATCCAACTGTGATTCGCTTGGGGATTCCTCGATACGATTTTGCTGGCCGAATGATTCGTTTGCCCATTGAATGCTATGATAATTGACTTTTACAAACGACTCGGGCAACCCACAATTAGTCGAGCATAATGATGCGCCATTATGGCTGTAATTCATCAGGCTTGAGGGCGGCATTTGCTCCGCTTTTATCTAGCTGCTGCTCCAACTTTTTCCCTCTCTCTCTCTCTGTGTCCCGTTCTGACAATGTCTCGGTTTTGGTTTCGGCTTTTCGCTCAGCTTTAATGAGCATAAATCATCAGACACATCAGATGTCAGTCAGCAGGAGCATGACAGCGAGTGTACTACGTTGCCCACGGTGCCTTTGCGTAACATGATAAATATTTAAGGCGTGCGCCCGCGACGCTGTGTCAAACTAACTTAGTGCGCATATTAGGTAAGTAGGCAGACAGTTTTGCATGCCCAATTCGCCGACTCGCCTGACAAATGCAAATTTAAATGCGACATGCAAATGACAAGTGGGAGCGAGATAGCGCTAGATGACGGCGCAAAAACGGAAGGAAATTGGGGCGGGAAACACTTGTTTATTTATTTGAAAGCATTTTTCCTAAAACATAATTGTACCCTGTGGCAAGGTAGAAAACACAATGTGAGGTATGCTCAATGAAGGGAATTGGAGAGTTACAGCAGATTTTATCTTTATTCACTTTACACATTAATATTTTTTAAAGTATAGTTTGAAATAAAAACTCAGTCAAAACAGTTGTTTCTATTTCTAATTATTTGTAATTTGTGATTCGTAACTTACTCAACACTTATTGGAACACTTATTCAATAATTTATCGAAAGTGGCGGCGGGCCGATAAATATGAAGTTCATATGAACAAATTAAATTAGGAGTTCCAAGGCGCGAACACGCGAAGAGAGTCAAAGTGGATGTAAATAAAATATAGAACAATGTCGATAATAATAAATAGTTTTAATAATAAACATCAAACAGCATATCTTTTAAGATATTATCCAGCAAGTCTCAACAATTACTTAAACTAAAGCAGAAACTGCTTGCAGTTAGTGTCATTTCATTATAACTCCGAATAGAATTATTAACTTTATTCTCTTTGCAGCCTTCTTCTTGGTTGAGTATGCCCGAGTTTCTTTTCGCTGCCCTGCACAAGTTGTTTAATCTCATTTCGTTTCTTCGTTTTTTTTCGGGTGCTGCCTTCTCATTTTATCAACGTGGAAGTTGTTGGCAAAATGCAGAAGGCAAAAAAGCAGAAATAAAGAGGATAGGGCACAAAAAATGCTGTATCTAAAGAACGAGGGAGAAAGAGAGAGAGAGAGGGGAGACACGCTAATAAGTCTGCAACGTGACACTTGGTAGCGAAACTTGGACGGACTGCCCCGGGCCGCAAATGAGATGACTCTATCGGGCGCGGCATCGTAGCTAGAGAAATGGCTGACAACTCGCAAAGAACCCCCTCCCCTCCTGCTCTTAGCACTGTCCACCATTCTCCTCGAGATTTGTTGTTATTGTTGTTGCGATGGCAAAATGTAAATAGCAGACGTGACGCCGTGAACTGCGAGCTAAATGTGACAATAAATGCCGGCGGTTATGTATAAATTGCTAAAGTGTGCGGAAAGATTTACGGTCGTCCAATGCGCAGCTGAAAACGGGCCCAGGGGCGGAGAGGGTGTGACTGTCGAGAGGCAGAACCAACAAATAGGCAAGGTACTTGGCAGTCAGACAACGGCAACAACAGCAGCGACAGCAGCAACTACACTATAACTTCAGGTGGCGCTTTTAGTGTGATTGCCAGGCCGTTGCCGACAAACCCAACAAACCTGAAGCAGCGTAACCCCCTAACCTCTCCCCCCGTCGTAACCCACAGGCCAACACTCACAATGACAGTTTGGCCAACACCATAAACTCTGACAGTCAAGTCCAAAGAGGACAATGTCTGAGGCGTAGCACGAGCGCTGTGGCTCCAAGTGTTGTTGCTCCTGCGGCAGCGGTTGGGCACGCCGACAAGTGCAGTTATAATACCCTGTAGATAGAGAGTGCAGTGAGGGAGATGACGGCCACGGCTTCAAAGTTAACTAAATTCTAAATCAAAATTTAACAGAATTGCTTGTTTAATAAACTAGTTATAATAAAAACAAAGCTGAATATTGTCGTACGTTATCATATCTTAACTAAGTATAAACCAAATTTTAACACAAATGAACTTAAACTAGAGAAAGTACCCAACGAATGGAAGTAAACTATAAAGCAGGGTATTCCGTAGTCTATCTCATTTTCACTAGTCACTCAACTAACCGTGCTGAAGTGCCTGTTGTCAGTTTGCGTTGCCCTTCGCCTGTCACAACAGCTGCACGTGGCGGTGGAGTCAATCATTTGCATGGGGCCAGTCGATTAGCCAGCTAATTTGAATTCAATTAGGCACGTTATTAAAGAAAATCATCCGGAGTTCACGTCAAAAGTCAAGCAGGAGAAGCAGCAGCAGCTGCTCACAGCGCACAAACTTTGCCCAGTCAATTTTTTGCACAGATTTTCTTTTCGTGTTGCTTTTTTTTTTGTGTGAATGTGTGTGTGTGTGGGGGTGTGTGCGTGGTGGATGGTGTGCACATTTTCTCCTTAATGAGCTTTTCCTCTGCTTTCGTCGAACACTTATGCCATTTGTCGCCATATTTATTTTAATGGTTGCTCAATTTAATCACTTTGCCAGCATCAGCAGGCGCTGCAAAGTTTCCATCGACTTTTACTTGAGGGTGCTTTGACTATGAGGTTCAGCTTGTAACGCAAGTGAAGGGAAGAGTACAGAGTAACTAACTAATTTAAATCATTAATTGTATATGATTTGCTTAATTTGTTAGCATCTCGCTTTGTTTACATACGATATTAAAAACTTACTCAACACTGATTTTCAGATTTAATGAACAAGTTATCGAAAGTGTGGCGGTAAGCCGATAGCTACGATCGAAGCACAGATGACAAGAAAAGGAGGAGAAAGAGAGTAAAACAACTATAAATTATAAACACACCTAACACTTTACTTATTAATCACAAAAAAACTTAAGTGAAGTAATTAAGAAAATCAATAAAATGTGAATTGTACCTGGAGTACATTTGTATATATATATACAAATATCGATTTGGAATATATTCTATTAACTCGCGTAGTGTATTCAATATTCTGTCTGATTTCAGCACCTACTTTTCGTCTGTTGTTGTGTGTGGTTGAAGAATGTTGAAGATTTCATTTACGCGACATTTAATTAAGCGCGCAACTTTTCAAGTTTTAATGGAGCGCGCACTCAGCCACGCCAGACACACAACACACACACGCACACACACACACTCACACACAGGCTTTTACATACATTATGATTTTTTGCAGCACTTTGACACGCCGGTTTATTAAATTGACTGGGCGCCGTTAGCGAAATATTTTGCGTAAAGCGAAAATATTTCAAAATTTATTAAATCAAGCGCTGCAGCAGCAGCAGAGGCAGCAGCAGCTCTATCAGTAGGTCGGACCCAGTTCGGATTCCTTCTCTCTTTTCAGCTGCCGGCAGTGGTCTATATTTTGCGCTTGCCCGAGTGAAATGAGCTGCATCCGGGCCGGCAATGCAACTGCAAGCGTTGCATTCTTAACGCCCGAGCACTTTTTGGCCCACATCAGCCATGGACGGCGGGCGAAGGGAGGCAGGGGGGAAAGCGTGGAGCTGCAGGACTCAGGACAACCGCTGCATCCGGGCGTGCATGTACTCGTATGCCACGCTACGTATACGTAACGTAACATATACTTTATTCCTGTTCCTGCTGTTCCCGTTGGCTGGCGCATTTCCTACACACTGCGAGATACTCCCTCTCACTCCCTCTTTTTCTCTGCTTCCCTCTCTCGCACACACATAACGAATTTTGATGCATTTCCTGGGCGAACGGTAGAGCGAGCACGCGAGAGATTTATGTGCAATCTTAGAAAAATAATGATTATCTTTTATTTTATGGCTGAGCGTACACGTAGCGCGCATAGTTGCCCATCCGCCCGTAGTCCGTCTGCCATAGTGTCCCGTTATTGTTAGCGACAAGTGAGCCATAAAAGCGCATAAGCTGCTTAATATTTAAAGCCACATTACGACTATCTACGGCCATCGCACGTCGCAAATCGCGGCAGCTCGCCTCTTCAATTGATGGCCAGCCACGCCCACAAATCATAGATGGAATAACACTCTAGAGCATGTTAATGAGTGTAAGTGAATGGCACTTGAATGGCATTCACTCGTCACTCATCGAGCAGCGCATTAAGCAGACTAGTTAGGCAAAGGGAGAGGAGACAGATGAAGCTGCACATATCTATTTAATTACAGACCCTTACAGGGTATTTGCTAGTCACTACTGCCAGAATACTTGTGACATCTTTGCTCTCTAAAATGTTCTCTTTAATTATGCTGCACATTGAAATGATTTGCCAACCCCAAAGTAGATCAACAGCTTGAAAATCAAATAAAATACACTTGCTGTACAGCAAATCCCTTGGACAATGTCACTGCCACAGCACAATTGCCACAACTTAAGCCGATTGTGGAGCACAGGCGTAATATGTTGCAAATAAAATATGAAAATTCACTTATGATACTTTCTAATTGGACTTGACTAAAGACGCAGTTGGACAACTGTTGAATGAAATTTAAACAGGAAATGAAGTTCTTAAAGTTCTGCCTTTGTTTTAAATACAACTCAAGTTAAGCTGCTCGACTTATCACGCATAGAACTGAGAATAGTAAATAAAATAATGGAGATAAAATGTAAAATTGTAAAGATGAGAAAAACTCTAACAAGCTGTGGCAAATTTGCGGATTATTACAGGAAAATTGATGGGAAATGTGAGCTGAATGTAAGTAAACTGAGACTTGTTATGCAGCCTGCTCTACCTCGTTCACTCTCTCCCTTTCTCTCTCCCTCTCTCTTCTTCCTCTCTCCTTCTCCCTCTCCAAGTATTTAAATGCAGTTGAAGTTGAGCTGCCTTGCAGGCTTAATGATTATGAAATATGTACAGCAGGCAGCAGCCTTGGAATGCCTTCACTAACCTTAGCCTTATCCACACACACACACACACACACGCAGACCGAGTGCGGCGCGTGTAAAACTTTGAGCGGATAACGTCACTCAAGTGCGCAACGGGCCATCACAGATGACGTAATGCGGCGACGCGTCGAAGCGCAAATGGTTTAGGCTCATTAAATTTGCACAAATAATTGAAAATTTTGCTAAATTTGCAACTGCCACTGCGGCGGCCGAATGTCAGCTATAAATTCCAATTAAACGCGTCGCTCTACCACCCCACCCCCCCACCCCTCTGTAGCCTGTCTGCATTTGGTTTTGATTAAGTATACGCCCCATACGCTGCCAGCGGCGCTTGCACATTTTCACAATTTCCCATTTGCGTTTTTCGCTTTCAATTCATTTGGCAGGCAAAGCGAGTCGATTCTTTTCGCTCAACCCCCCCTCCCCCCTTTTGGCAGTGTTTGAGTTTTGCGTTTAATTGTTTTATTATCCACAAAGTGCCACGCCCCTCTCTGCGCCCCGTTTTGGCACTGTCGTTGACCTCGTTGGCCTCGCTCCTTGTGGATGCACCACATTTTTTTTTGTGCCGCACACACTTGTCGAACTCAGCGTCGCCTGCTGTCTGATATATGCGAGTGTGTGGCAAGTTTCTGGCTGCTGCACAAATTATGCCAAGTGCATACTTGAGGCGTGGCCAGTCTGACAGCGCCAGCAGCAGGAGCAGGAGCATCACAGGCAGGCATTCGATGCATCCACAACTGCGTACCGCAACAGAGATGCCTGCGAGAGGCCCGCAGAAATGTTAATTAACTTTATAAAAATCTCATTACTTATTTGATTCGAAAATAAATGCAAATGCAGGCAGGCAGAAAAGGGCAGTGGGCGTGGTCGGAACAGCCAGCAGACAGCAGCAGCTGCTTCCTGTTAACACATGTCCGAGCCGTGGGAAATGAAGGAGGCTCCTTCATTAGTCAATGGAGAATGCTCGACAATGGATATATGTACATGAGGCACGTGGCACGTGGCAGCAGGCAGGAGGCAGAAGGCATGCAGCAAGCCAGTAAGCGTGTACTTGATGCCCCAACAAGACATTTAGCCGACACATGCAGACTATAAAAGTTGTCTAACCAAAACTAACAGCAGCATCATCCTCCTTCGGCCAGCTCGGCTGTGGCAAGTGCGTTGCGGTCCAGAGGCTCCATTAGGACAGAGAGCAGAGTAAGAAGTCGAAGCTGGAGCCAGTTCAGGCAGAGCAAAGTGCAGGATTACAAGATGGCTTTTAAAATGGGCCAAGTGGGAGAACGAAGGATTGAAAAGAGGCGCCAAAGTAGTCAGTGATGTAGAGTGAGGAAGGTAGCTTAAGTAAGGAATGGTCAGCTTTAAAAGCACTGTAAAGCTCTTCGTAGTAGCTCAATAGTAGCTGGCATATGTTTATTAAGAAGCTTTTCGAAGAGCTTTATTCATTGTTTCAGTATTCGTTATTATAACTTATATAACTATTATAAGTATGACTTCTTAAAGCACATTAAAACTTTATTAAATCAATTTTTCTTTATATTCAACCGATTAAGATTCGTTGCCGATATGGAAATTAAATGAAATAAAATGCTGAAAAGCACATTAAAGCTCCTTTCTTTCTTTTTAAGTAATTTATAAATAAACATATTTTTAGTACACTTTAAACGTTATTTAAGCACATTAAAGCTTTATAAAAAGCTCTTATTTTATATTTAATATACTCTACTTATCTGAGCTATTAAATAAAAGCACGTTTAAGCTTCAGTAAAAACTTTCGCCATGATAATATTACTAAGTTTAGCTTTAAACCTTATTTAACTTAGATTTCGTTATTTAAACAAACTTCAAAGCACCTTAAAGCTTCCTCAAAGCTTAAAGTCTTCCACACTGCCCATTCACCCCATTGCAGGCACTTGAATTTGCAAACTCGATTGAAACTTGAACAAAATGCAACAACTAAATGAAAGCGTTTGTGGTCAGGTGCAGATGAAAGCCTTGTTGGGGAAAATTGCTAGAAAAACTGTGCAGGAAAACAATGAGAGGTGGCAGGGAAAGAGAGGGGGGCAGGCGAGGCAGGTTGAGTTTAGTTTAATGGGCTCGCATGTTGCGCATACTTAAGGCGTCGCTTCAGCTGCTTCAGGTGCTCTCCTTCAGATGAGTAGCGCGTGCTGTGTTTATTAGTTGAGGCAAATGCATGGAATACATAAATTTTGGACAATCTGGTCACATATCCAAGTGAGTGTGTGTGTGTGTGGCCGGAATCCAGGACACGTTCACTTCAATACAGTTGACTTGTCAGCGTGTTAATTTGCTAAATAATTTTCGAATATCCCAACGAGGAGATGGAGCAGGAGCAGGAGAGGCGCCTAATAAATGGCACTAACTCAACGAAAGAAAAACAAACGCATACACAAACACACGCATACGCACACGCACTGGCACAGGCATAGGCAGGGAGTCGACACGCCCACTTAGCCAGCAACTGGTCAGGGCAAAACGAGGCGCAAACGTGCCAAATATGCAAGCAGGAACAAAACAAACGGCGCTAAGTGGAAAGGGATAAAGCCAGAAAAAGCAAAGCCAAATGCATGTGTGTGTGTGTGTGGGTGTGGGTGTGAGAAGGTGTGTTTGCTTAATTCAGAAAGGATACAACGTGCATTTGCCACAACAAGAACAACAACACAACAACAGGAACGGAAACCGAAAAAACTGTTTATGATTTCCTAACACGATTTCAGTAGCTTTCACAATTTTTCCATCCACCTTCGCTCGTTTATTTGTTTGCCTTTGCCTGACTACGTGAGCATTTTTATGCCATGCCAGGGAAGGGGGGAACTGTGAAGGAAAGGGTATGCGCTTAAAAACGAGGGGCATGTGGACACATGTCGGGGCACACGTTCATCAATTAGTGTTGAAGATTTAATTGTGGCACGTGTGAACTTAATTAAATGGCATTAGTTTTGTAATTGTACAGACGAGTACGCAACACACACACACACACACGCACACATGGACAGGCGTGTCTGTGCTACCGCCATGTTTAATTTGCGTCCGCCCAAAAGTATGCAATTAAATTGCAGCACTTTGCATGCTGCCACATTTGCATTCCAATTAATTTTTCCATCACGCATACAATATGCAATTTTCGGTTTCAAACTTAAAATTAGACGAAGGGCGGGTGGGGAGAGTAAAGTGAGATAGCAAACAAAGCAAAGCCGAGGCTTAGCTACAGCCACGCAAATTGTTATATAAAGTTTATTTATAATTTTACTCTAATTAACTGTATGCTCGCTCTCTCTCTCTCTCTACCAACTTGGTCAGCTGCCAAACGCACTTAATTAGCCAGCCAAATGTCATGGCAACCCCAACAAGAACAGCAACAACAACATTAACAAGTATATTGCGTCTTGACCGACTGCAAAATTACTGGAAAAACTTCACTCTAGACTTATTCAAAATAATATATACACAAGTCTTAAGTCGAGCTAATAAGGCTGTCTTCTTCTCCCTTGTCTTGTTCTTGGAAATTTATTTATTATTTCCTGGCATTCTATTCTCGCTTCCTTTCCCGTGGGTGCGGCAAAGTAAATTCTCAGAAAAACAAACCTCAACTCTTTTGTGTTATTTTAAGTTTTGCATCGAAATAAATAATAATAAAGTGTGTATATAATTTCCAAATAGCGCTCCCAGGGTAGCTCTAAGTCGTTGCCAGGGGTGGAAAAACTTTAACTTTCAAATTACTTTGCTTGTACATGCGTGTAAAATAAATAATAAACTGCCTTTTGCCTTTTCGTAAACAATGCGGCTGATTGCAGGCACTGGCAAGTGGGCAGTGGGCGTGGCAGGCTCAACTCGCCAGCGTCATTTAAATTATAGAGCTAACACATTTCGAGCCTGGGGCCATCGGAATTATTCATGTGACCTTTTTTGTGGAACGTGTTTTTCGACAAACATGTGTCGCCTGCTAAGTATCCAATTTGCGTTTGTTTTCCTACAATTTTTGAATTGAACACGCGTGTGTGTGTGTGTGTTTGTGTGTGTATTTTAAATACAACATGTTTTGTTTATAACTAAGCCTTTCATTGCTTCCATGGCCCCGGCGGCAACATAACCAATATCAAAACAAGAAACACTTTACGTTTTGCAGTTTGGCGAAGTGACAATGCCCTACAAATTGATAATGAGAATATTGTTTAATTTTGTTTAGCCTGAAGTTTAATAATATATACTGTTTGCAATTTAAATTTATTTTTATTCTTTTGTATTTGCCTTGGCTGCCAACATCGATTGATCTATATCGCATTTAAATTTATCGGCCTGCCTCCACTTTGGAAAAATCATCGATCAAGTCCAAAAATAAGTGTTGAGTAAGTTGCAACTATCGGCCATAAACAAAGTGAGGCGCTGATTAAATAAAATTAAATATTTTAAATATTTAATAAATATAGCAACCCGTACATCCCACTTTACTTAACCTGGTTAATTTAACGATCGAGTATTGCAACTCAAGCCAATTCATTGTGTTAATTAAAAAGATATTGAGGCAAACATAAAGAGTGGCGCTTGCATGTCTGATGGGTTTCATAACCGAATCGGAACAACCTCGGCGAGTGTATAATGAAAACCCCAAACCCGAAATGGCCCGCAAACTCTCCTTGCTCCGCAATTGCTCTCTGTTTCTCTCCCTCTCACTGTGTGCCTGATATCCGGGGTAAACTGCAGCAATAATGGCAAATAACAAGCACGCTTGAAATAATAAACATTGGAAAATGTTGCACACAATTTGGTCAACGTTTCGGTCAGTCGAGGGGTGGGGAGGAGTGTCAGGGAGGTACGTACAGCAGAGTACTATAAAATTACCTGTACAACAAATTTTTGGATGCAAAAGAGCTGCTTAATTCAGTTTTGTGCAAACAACGTGGCCAACGCAGTCAACAACGCAGTTGTTGTTCTTCTTGCTGCTTTGTTGGTGCCTGTTTTTGGGTTGGTTTTTGAAAATGGGGCCCCGAATTTCGCATCGCAGCTAAATAATGTAAATATAATTTTGCTGTTTGCCAGCGATTTAGTTTCCAAAATATTTTAGTTGCATTTGCTGGTCTCGTTTGGCCGTGTTGGCCTGTTTGTTCATTATGCTGTTAGTTTTTGCTCGGGCGCGGCCAGGTGACAATGCAAATAATTACCGAGAGGCTAAGCCAGTGCGCGAGTGTGTGTGTGTGTGTGTGTGTGCGTGTGGGCATACGAGGCAGCATTGCCGTTGCACGTTAAATAAATCAGAAAGTAATTAAAACAACATGAAATGCGAGTTACAGTTTCAGCGGAAACCGAAGTCGTTCCTGCTTTTTCTTCCTCTCACTTGTTTTCTTTCTCTCTCTCTTTGTCTCACACTCTGTCGCCCCTTTTCTTTCTGCTGCTTCCTATTTAGGTAACAAAACAAAAAACGCGACCAACGGCGAAGCAGCACAAAACAAAAACAAAAATGAAAACAACAGCAGAAGAAACAACAAAAAAAACAACAACAGGAGCAAAGCAACGAGACAATCGAGAGAAAATGCGAAACAAGCCAAAGAAAATTTGCTCAGCGAAATGCAAAATAAACTTAATTTACGTTTATTTGCGTTGACAAATGTTTTCGCAGGAGTGCAACTTTTAATTGCAAAATTTATTTGATTTGCCAGTGTGCTTGCCGGTGTCGCACGTGTGTGTGTGTGTTTGTTTCTTTGGCTGCCACAAATGGAGGACGCAGTAAATTACAATAACATTATCAAGGTTATCCTCTTGCCCTTGCTTCGCTCTGGTCTGGCAACACCAAACTAAATTCTTAAAGCAGGTCTGCTTTTCGTTTAGTTAAGCCAGAGGGAAGGCAGTGTTGATAAAGACTTCGTAACGGTTGCAAACTACGCAACACTTATTTTAAGATTCTATTAATGATGTATCGAAAGTGGCGGTAGGCCGATAGTTTTTAAATTGAAAACAAAGATTTTAACTGAAAGTAAAGAGAAGCTTATCATGTTGCTTCAAGTTTCCTTTGTTTTATTTTCACTTGTGTGCCACATCGAACTATGTTTTACCGTGCGACACATCTCAGTATTTTCTTGTCTTTTGTGCCATAAAATGCTAGCTCCCTTCCCCTCCCTTTATCTGTTTGCTGCATTGCCTTTCCGTTTCCCGAGCACATTCAGCATGACAGACGTAGTTTCTTCTACTAGCTGCTCTACTTATCAGTGAAAGGGAACTCCGAGTCCGTAAGGGACTCACAGTCGTAACACATATTGCTATTTTCGCAGCAAAACACAGAGAGAACAAAATGGTTTATCGGGTTGTTCAATTTGATTAGAAGGAGGAGCTGTGACTGCAGCCGGAGAAGGAACAAATGCACTGGGGGGCCTGCCACTTTAATTGCTGCGGCTGCCACACAATTTTCTCGTATTTTTCAAATTGTCGATGCAGTTTTCTTCCCCTTTTTTTCTCTGTTCACTCACGTTGGGCAGCTGCAACAGCAATGGCAAATTGTGGCGCCTTTGTCTGCCGTTTAGTGCGGCAATTTGGCAGTGCAACGCAAATTGCGGTTGGTCAGGTGCGAGTGTGTGTGCACGAGTGTGTGTGTTTGGTTGAGTGCCCAAAAAAGCAGGCTATGAAATATGCGCATAAACACATGCATATTGTAACAGGTCGATTTGTGCAGCGCGCTTTGTTCGCCATATTTATACTTTTTTATGATCCTGCAGCTGCAGCTGTTACCCCCCCCCCCCACAATTCCGTTTCGTTAAATATTCAGAGGCAATTATGCCACGACTGCAGTTATAGAGGCGTAGTGAGGTGGGAGGGAGGAGCCAGTCTGATTATTTGCTTTGCTTATCGTTCATTGCACTTGAGACGCGACGGCTTCGGTGTGAAATTGTGCAGTTCCTCCGTGACGTTTTTATTCTCTCTCTAGCATTTCTCGGCTGCAGGCGGAATTTTCATTAAAGCATTTTTGATGTCTAATTTGCATATTTTTTCACAGCACTGTGGCAGGCCGTGCGAAGCCGTCGCCTTTTTGCCAGCCAACTGACACGTTAAGCATTCAAGGGATTGTTTTAGTGTCCCCCTCTCTCTCTTCCTTCTTCTCTCTTCTTTCCACCATTCCCTCCTTCTGTCTCTACTTCTCTCCCTCTCTGTTCTTGCTTGCTCGCTGCAGTTTTTCTTCCCCCGCTTGTTGTTGTTCCTCTTGTTTTGCCGCTGTCAGTTTGCCGCCTGTTGTTGTCTCGGCTTCACTCTGATTTGGAGCAAGTTTGCTATGGCTTGTGTGTGTGTGTGTGTTTGTGTGCGTGTACTGGGCCGGTTTGGGCGTTTCTTTGGCCGCTCCGTTGTCGGCTTGTTGGACAAACTGTCGAGTGGCAACACTAATTCGCATGCAGCACAACAACAAAAGCTCAGGCAAACAGCAGGCACACACACACACATGCACTGACATGCACAGACATGCACAGACATGCATAGGCATGCAGAGAATTGCAGCTTTTTGTTGGATTTTCAGCTGAATTTGTGCCAGCGCTTTTTACGCCTGCTTTTTGTTAATTTGCAATTTTCTAACCAAATCCATTTGCCCCTCTCCCTCTCTCTCTTTCTCCTTCTCCGTCTATCATGTGGGTGTGCACAGCTGCAGTGTGTGTGTGTGTGTGTGTGTGCCTGATGGTTTCACTGGGCATGACATTAATTCAATTTCTGTTTGCATATTGCCAGCTCAACATGAGCTCGTCCCTTTTATCGTTTGCCTTGGCATTTTGTGCGCTTCTGCGCCCCAATGTATGCAATGCCTTTCGCAATGCACTTATTGCATATTCCCCATCAACCCGCAAGCACCCCTTTCAAAAGTCTCTTGGCTGCCTTTAATTAAATGCTTTGCAATTCGCAAATTTGATTAGGCTTCATATTGTATTTGACCAAGAATTGATTTGATTTGCGTTGATCAAATAAAGCCAGACTATTTATTATATTAAAACATATTCATGCTTTGAACTAGTTGAGGAATGCTTCACTTTAGATTAAATTCAATTATGCAATTTATTTCAATTTTCACCTATTTATTTTTGTTATATTTATTTGTTAAATTGTAAAGAATGAATTGTTTTTGAATTTTTGGAAACTTTAAAAATGCATTCAGCTTTTATGCCTCATTTAAATTTTTAGCGAACGTTGCACAATTTGGACAACTTACCAATGCTTTGGACACCATGGCGTATGCGTGTTGTGCTCGACCAGATGAGCAAAGTTTCCTAGTGGAATTTCTGCTTGCGTAGAGTTTCTTTCTATGTGTTCGACATGCAGCAGACGCGCGTAGTGAGCACAATTTTTGGAATAAAAAAAACTTTTCAATTAACGAGCAAAATTCTCAGCGTTGATCGTTTTTTGTGCCGTGTCAAAGTTCGAGTTCGAGAGGAGGTTGATCTCGCGCACGTCTTGGTTGTGGTCTATTGCGGCTGGCGTCGGTGTACCGCGAATGAACGCTGCACAGCTGGACGCACGGCCATTTATAATGGCACGGCTGGAAAGCCTCAGAGTAGGCAGCACTATTTACATTTGCACCTACACAGCAGAGCAAATAAATGCTGCCGTCTATTGTTAGATATACAACTTTGTCGCCACCTGTTGTCGCTGTGTGTGACGCTGGGAAAAGCCCTCGGCGAAAGGTGCAAAAACAGAGCAACGCAAGCAACAGCAACAACTCGCAATTATCTAATGCAATACACGAATAGCTGTTGCCCTTATCGCTTCGTGCCGCCTCGTGCTCGTCACGCTATGTAAAGCGTGGATTCTGCATAATTGCCATGACAATCGAGCGCAGGTGCAGGCGCCGCCGAAGAAAGCCAAGAAGATGAATCCCGTTGCACAAAGGCAAACATTGTAAGCCGGCCTAGCCTGCGCTGTACATAGAGCCAGCAGTGGCGGCGGCGGTGGCAGCTTACTGCGCAAGCAGCGGCAGCAGTTTGCTTATCTACTACACACCAATACAAGCACACACATTCTCTACTGAGGGAGGGAGGGAGAGGGAGTTGGGCGGGCAACTGGTTGCCCCAATTACGTAGTTGGGGAATATTCCGCAAACTGATAACATTTGAATTTTGGCTTGATTTATGAGGCATAGCATCAAACACTGTTCCAGGCTTATCATAAGCACCCAACAACCACAACAACAACAACAACAACAAAGCAAATTTAATCACTTTCACAAGCAGCCGCCCTGCCCCCCTTCAGCTTTAATTTTGGGGGAGCGCAACTTGATAAAATATTTATATTTTGGGCAACTCTACAGGCAAGGCAACATTGCATTGTTTGATTTGCACTCAGATTACTCATAAATTATGCTCGATGCGCATTTCATGCATGCATTCTACGAGTCATTAACCGCCAGACGGGCACGTATTATGCATGAGAAAGATGTTGCAGTTAATTAGTCAATTACTTAGCAGACTGATAACTATTAGAAGCTCATTAATTTAGTATTAACTGTGCGTTAAGTCGATTTTTTAAAGGATATCTAAGGCAGTTGCCCTCAAAAGTGTGCTACATTATTTGATCAGCAAGCACTCTGCGGCTGCATTTCTGTGCTGCGCTTGAAAGTATGCCATGCTAAATGCAGACGACAAACCAGACACATTGCTGTGCGCAAAATGTTGCATACTTTTTTGAAAGAACTGCCCTCTACATTTATAAGAAGTATTTAGTTTGGTTTGATCTGCATTTTTATGCTGTTTTCAGTCTAATCGAACGGTCCGTCCGTGGCTTCCCGGCGCAGGCTATAAAGGGCAGTTTCCTACGCAGCTTCCAGTCAAAATCAGCTGCGCATTTTTGCTTCAGCTTTGTCGCTAACATATTGCATTCTCCGCATTGCAAACTGTTGTCAAATACATAACCAATTTTGCAAAATTCTTTGCAACTTCAAGCATATATTAAATATACGTTTTTCGGTCATTTAAAAGAATTTATTTATACAATATGAAGAGCACAGGCACATACATATTTATAGGTACTCTACGCGGCATGGCTCTAAGGCAGTTTGAAGTTTTCTCTTCTCTTTTTTTCGGGGCCAACTTCCGCTTGATTGTTGTTGCTTCCTTTTCTTGCCTGGCGCCAGAGCTTTTTGTTGACTCCATTTTGTATAGCAGTAGCTGCTCCTGCGGCTTTTGTTGCTGCCCTGGCCCTGGCCAAGGCTTACGAGGAGGCAAGCAACTTTTGACTCTTTCGCATCACTCATTTTAGTTTCGTTTTTGCACTCTCCAAAAAAAGAAAAGGAAAGGCTGTTGACCAGCTATAAAACTCGTTGCTGCTTTCCCTCCTTTCGCGTTGCTGCTTTCTCTTCATTCTACTTTCTCTTTACTTCATTCTCTGTTTGCTGTAAGTAGGTCGAAATTATATATACTTTTGATTTTATTTGTTGACTTGCGGTTTTATTAAAATAAATTACGATTCTACTTGTGCCCTTTGAGAAGAGTTCTCCCAACTGCAGGGGAGGGGAAGAGGAAAGAGAGGGGCAGCTGCTTCAGTTCGACCACAACTGCGAACAATAACTCAAAGTGGCAGCAATTACATGCAACACAGGCCGCAGGCCCGAGCCGTTGCATGCAACATCTCTAATATTTCAACAGCAAGCGAATTTAATTAGTTCGCCAACGACTCCCTCGCAAGGCGCTCTCTAACTTGCTGCACGTGCATCTGTGTGTCTGTGTGTGTGTGTGTGTGTGTGTGCAACAGGGCGAAAGTTAGCAATTACTATGCAACAGTCTGCACAGTCGCATTGTTCTGTCTCAATGTGCGCACTTCACGACAGCTGGCAGTAAGTCAGCTATGGGGCTAATAAAATTTTTACAACGTTTACAATTAGCTGCAGCGCCTGACAGACTCGGACTCGGACTCGGACCAACTCTGCCCCGCCCCGTTCCGCCCTTCTCTGCCTGTCATTGTCGTCGTGGCAGTGGCGACAAGTTCATTACATTTTTCATGGCATTACTTTAATTAATTTTGCGCAAACAGACGCCGCGCTGGCTCGTCACTGCCGAGGTATGCGCGAGATACGAGAGCCGATTATAATCAGCGTGCCATAATCTTTATAGCACCGTGTGACGGGTAATCGGAGAAAATTGACGCACTTGTTGCGAAGCAATCAAACGCCCACAGAGCATAAAACTTGTGGCAAAACTATCGTTATTTACATTGGGGAGTTTCGACGTCCAAAAGGGGAGTGCCGCAAGGCAAGATACTGCGTAAGTTTCCTAAAATAAACTGCGTTCTTTGTGTAACTCGACTATGCGATAGTAGTTACGATAGTTTTAAAAGTACGCTGTTTACATTGAGCAGTTTAGTTTAAGAGCAGAGAGTGCCGCATGGCAAGATACTGCGTAAGTTTCCTAAAATAAACTGCATTCTTTTTGTATGGCGACTTAGGTGTGCTAAGCGATAGTAGTTACGATAGTTTTGAAAGTATTCTGTTGACTCGTACATTGAATAGTTTAGTTTAAGAGGAAGGAGTGTCGCATACTACGTAATTGACTTGAAATTTTAGAAGATTCTTGAAGTTTTCTAAAATAAACTGCGTTTCTTTTTGTAACTCGACGTAAGTGTGCTATGCGATAGTAATTACGATAGTTTTGCAACTCCTTTGTTTGCAATGGGAATTTAAAGTATTGCGTTATTGACTTAAAGTTCTGAGAAGATTCTTCAATTTTCTTTAAACTTTTTATACCTCTGCAAAGCCTTCAGTTTTTTCTATGCGATAGTCATACCGATAGCTTTGCAACAGCTGGACCACTGTACCACTCTCGCACTAGACTACTCCTTGCCCTCCACTTTGCGGTTACAGGGTATAGCGCGCTGTGTGAAATCGCCAGCAGGAGCTCCACAATTGCCACTGCCACTGCCATTGCCACTGGCTGTTGCTGCTGCTGCTGCTGTCGCTGGAATTTCTCTTGATGTTGTTGCTGCTGTTGTTGTTGTTGCTGCCGCCCTTCAATAGCATTCAATAAGCTTGTTTATGACGCAGTCAGACAACGCCACGCACTGCAACTAATATCGAACAAGCGTTTTAATTGAATTTCACGCGTTCCCATAAACTCGAAGCGTGCCCATCAATGCGAATTCTTGCTCGGTTTTGTTGTTGTTGTTGTTGTCAGCTCGGTAGTTTTATGATGATTTCTATTTGCAGCTCTACGCTTGCTGTTGCTATACCAACAACATAGAGCGACATAAACAGACCGCATTGCTGCCACATGCGACGCGGTGCCACATTCATCCCCGCAATCCACTCGTGGCCAGCGAAGTGCGTGTTTAATTGTCTGCGCACTTCTTGTTATTGCAATCGTAAAATCTTTTGTACCCCCCCCCCACACCCCCTTGCGCCTTGCTAGTTGCACTTAAGTACACAAAGTATGCAGTCTATACAGAAATAACTGTGATATAAGGCTGACGCTGTAATGCGCGTTGTAAAAAAAACAATTATCGCCAATCGTATCGAATCGCAGTTCATTATGAGTTTATACATAGTATACACATTAGTGTTGTGTCGTTCGTGAACGAGCGAACTAAATTGAACTATTCACCAAACTGAACGAACGAACTAGGTCTGTCTTTATATGTAGTTCAATATAGTTCGTTAGTTCAATTTAGTTCTCTTAGTTCAATATAGTTCACTTAGTTCAATATAGTTCACTTAGTTCACGTCGAACGAATGAACTTATTCCTCAAGTTGAACTAGGATTACCCAACACTAATACACATATATATAAATATGTGTGTGTGTGTGAAGGCCGCCTAGCCTTCCTTGTGTGCACAGCACAGCATATTGATATTTGTTCTTTTTAATTACACATCGATAACCGGCGGGGCAACCATAAAATTGAATATTATATAGAACTGGAGCAAACACACACAGAATATTTTGTTAATATTCTGCGTGGCCTGCAATTAAATTAGATAATTATGCCAAAAAATTAATAAACAACAGCAAAACATGCCAAACTAGGTGCAGCAATGCAATAAACTGCGAATTGGGGGCAATATTGAGGCGGAAATTGAATTCGTTGGAAATATTTCTCACTATCTCGAACGATTCTGGTGAATCCCTTGGCCGTTTTAAAGCTAGAAATAAACAGCAAATGAATGTTGGCTATCGCGCAAGTTCAATTGTCTCGCTGGACTTGCTTTCTCATGGGTATTCCTGGCAGATCGGAAAGAAGCGCGTTATCGTTATCGCCGCGAGCGATAACAGAAATTTGTCATGTTAGTCACACTTCTCGACTTTAATTAGAGCACTTTAAATTTGATTGTGAGTCGTAAATCAATTGACTTTTTATCGGCCCAAAGTGACCCCCCAAAAGAAAAGAATGATTCATATATAGGAAGTGTTTAGTTGAGGGTGCAACTTGCAACTGTTGCAGCTCTGCGCTGTCTGACTATCCATCAGTTGTTGGAAGGCAACGTAACTCAACGTCCGCATGACTTCATTTGCGCTGACAGACGCGCGCGCTTGAAGATGCCCGAGGCATGCGCTCGTTATGCTGTGTGGCAGCCACTGGCAACAGCGTGTTGCAGCTTGCCATCACTTGCCAGTTTAGTATGCAGTCGAGTTGTGGCAAGCGCGCTGCACATTTGCTTTTAAGTAAATAAAATTAATCATACGCCCTGTGCTACGTTTGAAATTGCTAAATTGAAAATGCATTGTGAGCGGAGGCGGGAAGGGAGATAGAGGGGTTGCTGAAATATTGCCAGCAGTTAGCGGGAAATGGAAATGAATTACGCTTATTTTGGGGCATTTGCAGCTACGCAGTTTATGAAGTGCTTCGCTATCTTCCTCTCCCTCACCCTCCCTCTCTATCTCTTTCTGTCTCTCACTCTGTCTATCTATTTTTCGATCTCGTGGTTTTCTCGTGAATCGCATTTTAGTCCCGTTTTAATTCTCGGAATTGCTTCGCATGTTATTTATTTAACATTGCACAATCTCAATATTTATTTTTATACTTCCCGTCCATCCTTCTCGACACTCTCCTGCATTCGATAAGCTCAGAGAGTTCCCGATACGTTTGTCCATTCGTAACGATTCGAAACGGAAACGTTTCGAGTGCTTAGTCAGATACTACGACGAGAACGGGACTTTTGACCGCTTGGCCCGTTTGATTTGCCGCGTTGCGTAACTGTTAATGCACGGCAAATGCCCCGCGGGGCTTAGCACGATAATGGAACAACTCGTTTAAAGATATAATGGCATTACAATTAATTAAACGAATGCAGAATGCGCAGAGTTCAATTGTTTTTTGTACACTGCAAATTGCCGTAAGGGAAGTTCAATTATTTATTCATTTGCAGCCTTGTTTGTTTCTTTAAGGTTAACTTAAAGTTGAATGAAATGAAATATATGAATAAATTATAATGTGAACGGTAGTAGATGTGTAATATATTACATGTATATGCTTTATATTATTATACATTATTAAGAATGTATGTATATCATATTAAATCCAACATTTGTTGCTAAAGATTGGAAGAAACTCAGTAAAAGTCAATCAAGTGCGTAGAACTTACAGAAAACATTGATTATACATAGAGCTATATATTTATTGTACATGCACTGTCAATATATATCATATCATATAAATATAATATATATAACTTAGTTGTAATTATTATAAAAATTCATTAGCTTGAGCTTTATCGATAACAAAACAGGATAATGAAAAACCAAACCTTAAATATAGACAGATATTGATTATACATTCATTGTATTGACGTCCAAATATATATAACAGATATCATATATCTGTAATACTTAGTATTAATAATAATATTACACAAAATGTTATATTTAACTGTTCATTTTTTAAATTTAATACCTTTACTCTATAAATCTAGCCACATGTTGGAGCTGGTCAAGTTTTCAATTATAAAATCGCAAGATATTTGTTTGTTTTTTATACCCAGAGATAATCTTTAGCTAGCTGAACAATTCTCTGAACAGATACCAGACAGACTTATTAATCAACACACACTCGCCAAAGTGGCTAAATCTATTTTTAAATCTATTCCATAATCTCAGACATTATTCACAGAGTGTTTTATTCTTTCGGCCAACATAAATCATCACATGCTGCCCAGGCTGATAACTTGTCGTTATAGTTGGGAAAAAAGGCCCGAAGTAGGGTAACTTGATGGCTATATCATATCAGTTTGACATGCCCAAAAGTCTTAGGTTCTTATTTGGGGTTTTTCTGATATTCCTTTTATGAGTATAAAAACTGTGGACACTTTTAGTTGCCACCGAAGTACGCAACGGAACGCAACAGCAGCGGCTCCAACGAGAGCATTTCGATTAATTAAATTAAAAATATAACGATAATGAATTCCGTGAATGTGATTCTATTGGCAGTTGCCTGCCTGGCAATCTGCGCCAGTGGCTGGGCCAATCCCCGTATTGCCTTGGGCGAGTCCAAGTTCCTGCAGGCCATGCGCAGCAGCAGCGCCGAGCAACTGAGCAATCCAGCCCAGTCGCTGCTGTGCTTCCAGTACTATAGCGAAGTCTTCGATCAGCTGCTCAAGCAATACGAAAAGGAGTACGCACAGTGCCTGAACACCTCGGTGCTGCAGCAGGATGTGCTCGATCAGCGCTACAGACCCTTCCTGCTGGACTTGAACGAGACTGCAGTCGCTGCCTGTGGCCAATTGCTCAGCTGCAGCAATCAGAGCAGCCTGGATGGACTTAGCTGCTTTGCCGATGTGGTGAGTTAACTGGAAGAAAATAAAACATGATTATTATAATGAATATATATGTATATATCTTAATCAGGCACAGGACAACGTGCGAGTGATGTACAACATCTCGAGCTCGGCCAGCGATAGTTATTCGCATCTGCAGCAGGCCATTCAGTTGGTGCTGTTCACGGAGGAGCAGTGCGGCAACACCTCGAAGCGCAACTACGAACTGGCCACGGATCAGGCCTATATTCGTCTGCAGAACTGTCTGGCGGGTCTGGAGCCAGTGCCGACGGCCTTGACCTCGACGACAGCAGCAGAAATCATAACAACAACAACACCAAGCGAAACAACCGTAACAACTGCGATCCCAACAACGATTACCACCCAGAAAACACGCCGAACCCTCTGGCCAAGAAAGAGCACTACCGCCATACCCTATAGCACCTCTTCGGCACCGGCCAGCAAGAACAACTTCAGCTCGGAGCTGCAGAAGTTGCTGCACTCCCTGACGCACTAGCCTTGAATAAGTAGATGTGCATTAACTAGATAACGAACTAACTATCATTGGGGCACAACTTTTGCAATCAACTGTGGCAAACTGAGAAAAATAAATGGAAGCAGCCCAAAGGTTTCCCCATAATCTTGAACAAATATTGACGGCCCTCACGCGCCGAGTGACAAGTTCCAATGAGAACTCAACGAACTAATGTAACTTATGTAATTAACGACCAGAGCTATAAACAAACGCTAGACATGCTCTTGCCGCAGAGTGTGTGCGACTATGCGATACCCTTTACCAACAAGATTTTCGTGTTTTCCTTATGTAACAATAAATGAAGTTTGTATTGAATGAAACTTGGAATTTAAAGGGTAGAATGGGAAGAACTTGACAGCCTGAACTCTCTTTATATGTTTAGGCAAGGAATTTCATGGAGTTTGAAGATATATCATGAAGTTTTGAATACATGAATTGGGAATAAATGAAAAAGATTGATTGTAGATATGATATGAACAGAAGCTATTTAACACATTTGAATTAAACTTGGTTTTAACGTCATGATTTAATTAATTAAAGTATGAATTGAGGTTAAATTTGAATTTCATGAAGTTTTGAATACCTGAATTGGGAATACATTAAATATTTTGATTACACTGAGTTACTTAACTTGCGTTAATATTTTAAGAAAAGTTTTAGTTGAGGATAAACTCATGCAGCGAGGCTTTACATAGTCACAGTGCCTGTTAAACAATATTTTCCCACTTCTATTTGAACCTATTTTATTTCTATTGAAGCCTTACAGGGTATAGCGTGCTTTGACTAAGTTTCGCATCCGAGACCTTGTGCCCTCAAATGCAATTGCCTGCTACCAAAGGCAACTTTAAGGCCAGGCATTAAACAGTTAAATAAACAGTTACCTTCTTGCAATGCGCCTTTGGCGTTTTTCATTTAAATTTAATTGCGTTTGCCTTGGCTTCGCTCCTGATTGTTGTCAATGTTGCTGTTGTTGATGATGCTGCTGCCGCCGGCTTTGTTGTCGCTGCAATTAAAACAAATTAGAAATGTTGCCACACACACACACCGACAACACACACAGAAGACAGACACACACTCACTCACACAACACCCAAAAATCCAGCCAATAACTGTCAGCAGCGTCGGCAGCGCAGTCTGCCTCTGCCGACTGATTTAAATCGTCGTCGTCACCTTTGTGTGTGTGTGTGTTTGTGTGCCGAGTTAATGCAGTTGCACCTCCGACTGCACTTCCACTTCCAGTTGCACTTCCTCTGCACCTGTTTACCTTGGCGCGGCGAAAAGTTCTCGCACAAAGAACGCAATTAAGATATGCAAATTAGCTGCTGCCGCGCTGCCAGCTTTGTGTCGCACAGGCAGAGGCAGCGGCGTCAGGGACGACGGCAGCGCAGCGGCAACTCCTATTGAGCAAACTGATGAGATTTTCCAGTGCTTGTGATAATTATGCACATGCGAGTGAAAATAAAATAATTAAAATTTCTCAAGGTTTCACCGCGAACTTCTTAAATATTAAAATGAGTTTTTATTAACAAACTTGTCGTTCCTTTTGCACTCTCTTAGTTGACAGAGAGAGAGGAGAGAGCAAGAAAACAGACGACGCACTTGGCTTTGTTGTTTACTTTGTCTTTCGCTTTGTCATTGAAGAACTTTGGTGGAACTGGTTCACTTGAACTGTCATTAAGCTGTTCATATGAAGGTGGAACAGCGTAAAGTGGAATTGGAAGAAACATCGAAAAGGCATCGATGTATCGATACTTTTACAGATCTACGCAAAAGAAAAGGAATAAACAGTTCGTATGAACGTGTAAGCATTTAAAAGCGATAGAAATCAGTTGATCGAACAAAACAAAATATGGATATCAATTTTATAGATTTATTGTGCTAGTTATCTTTATTTATTAATTGCTTTTTGTGTTTCATTTCCGCACTATCTTCAAAGCAAAAAGATACAATAATTGCAAAAATAGTAAACTCATATTGGGTTGCAATTTGTTTTCACTACGATAAAGATCCATATGCGGATGAATCACAGCAAGGTGACCATCAATATCTATTGTGTGCTTATATATAGACTTAAACTTTAGAGGGTTTAATTAATATTATAGCATTGGCCAGCACGTGGGCGATAAGTGAGGGAAGTCGCCCAACACAGATTAGATTTCCCCAAGGGGCTTCACGTCTAACGTTCCGAGAAGTGAATGTAAACAAACCTTGCATTGACAAATACAAATGTAAGTCAACCTATTAATAAAGATGTTTATAAGGCAGATGTAAAGTGGGCTAACTCCTGGGAATTGCTACCTATGATCGTGCCGAGAATCACTAATTAGTTGTCTAATTATTGTTTTTTATTACTCGTGCATGCTATCTCAGAGAGTGTGTGTGTGTGAAACTGATAAACAAACGAGTCTTAAATAGAAGGAGGGAACGAGATAGAGACAATTGCGTTGCTGACCAATGGCAACGTCCGATGTATGACGCCATCAAGCCAGATAAGGAGGAGCTAAGCAATACCGAAAGGCACCAGGTATCAAGTGGGTAGCCGAAAGCACTTTAATTGCCTGCGTCTTCCTTGGAACAGTATTAAAGATACTAAGTTAGTATGTATTGAAAACAATCACTCAAATCAGCGATAACACGCATGCCATAAATAACTCAACTCAAAGTCTGTCCTAGGCCAGACATTGTCAGATGATATTTTCTGATTTCATTTCTCCATTAGTTCCGAGAAATTCTCGAGTTTATACAAACCCCGAAATTTGTGCAAATATTATGTGTGGACTATAAAGATTTCCATGATTGCTGTCAAAGAGAGGAAGTGAGAAAGATAGAGAAAGAGTAATTGTTAAATGGATTTCATGGAAATGTTTTTCGCCGACTGCCGTCGCATAAACGATAAGAAGGCATCGATAAGGTGATAGCTCAAGTGATAGAGCCAAATCTAAGGCAATAACATGACAATAATATGTCTTAAAAACACTCATTTTTTATGGACCTCAGCACTTCAGTAACGCGCCTATAAATATGGAAGTGCCGTCGACTTTGGGCCATTAACGAATCCGACGTTGAAAGCGAACATTCAATCGCGAAAAGTGCTTTCTATTCAAAAAAAAACATCATGTATACCAAGTTGTGCGTCCTTCTACTGGCCATCGGTATGAGCCAAGCCGTGCCCCAATTGGTGATGCCGGACCTCAACCTTATGCAGTTCATGATGCAGACCCGCGATCTGCAGGGTAATCCCGCGCGTTCGCTCGAGTGCTTCGATTACTACATTCCGATCTTGAACGGCTACGCCGAGACCTACAAGAAGGAGTTCCAACAGTGCTTGGATGTTGCTGAAGAGGCTCGTCTGAAAATCGATGATACTACCATCGAAAACCGTAACGCAATTAACAATGCAGCAAACGGTGCCTGTGAAGCCTTAACCGAATGCAGCCAGCTCAGCGTTGCCACCGAGTTCTTCCAATGCTATTCCAACCAAGTAAGTTGAATACTCTCGCAATCTTTTAAGGAAAAGATCATTGACCATTTTCCGTATTCTTTAGGGTGCCAACAACTCCAAAACCCTGTACACTATCTCGGCCGATGCTTCAGAGTTGTTGGCTGAGGTCAACCAGGAATACTATCTGATCGAACTTAGCCAGGACTCTTGCACAAACAAGTCGGAGCGCGCCTATATTGAGAACAATAACGCAGGCATTGAGGAGCTCAACAAATGCGTTAGCGGTCTTTCACCTGTGCCCACCGCTGCGCCCGAGTCTTCCACCGCTGAGCCTGAATCTTCCTCCGCTGCGCCTGAGTCTTCCACAGCTGAGCCTGAGTCTTCCTCCGCTGCGCCTGAGTCCTCCTCCGCCGAGCCTGAGTCCTCCTCTGCTGCGCCTGAGTCCTCGTCCGCTGCGCCTGAGTCTTCCTCCGCCGAGCCTGAGTCCTCCTCTGCTGCGCCTGAGTCTTCCACCGCCGAGCCTGAGTCCTCCTCCGCTGCGCCTGAGTCTTCCTCCGCCGAGCCAGAGTCTTCTTCCGCCGAGCCTGAATCTTCCTCCGCTGCGCCAGAGTCCACAACTGAAGGTCAGAGAGAGAACCTGCCAGAGGAAGATCTGTCAAGGCAAGTGGCCCAGGAGCAGGCCAAGCTCCAGCAGGTGTTGCAGAGCATGAGGAATTGGATTCGCAGACAATAAGTCAGTATTAACATAACTCAAGTTGCATCCAGCATAATATCAGTACTTCAAATATTATAAATATATGTTCTATTTATGAATCAACTTGATGTTTTTCATTTTGGCAACTGCAAAGAAAAAGTTCTGTTTAAATTGTTCTATTTTATATTTGAATTGAATAAAAAGTAAATCAGTATAAACAGAAATACTGCAATGGTTTTTGCTTCTATATGGAATACAGATTGTGGGGAAATCAATTTGAACTAGTTGAGGTTTTTGATTGGAAAATAAAACTTGTGGCTTAACTTTCTTGATTTCTGAAAATTTGGTTGCGAATGCTTAATTTACATAGAAGTTATCTAAGAAATAGTTTTATGGAACGTACTGATTTTCATGGAGCAGCTGCAAGGTATGCAATAGAATACAATAAATGGTTTTTGGGTTGGGTAGTGTTTATATGACAGTCAGGCACGCTATTTATTGGTAAAAGCCTTTTATTGCCTTTAAAGCTAAATCTTAAGCCTTATATATTCTCCCTCTCATCTTAGTTCACACGATTTTTAATCTCACTGCCTGTTGATTCACATCCTCTGCACATCATAAATCTTTAACTGCCAGTCTTGTTGCAATTAACTAACTAACGCTGATAACTCATTCACTGTTTGATCAGACTTAAGATAACTTTGTTAGATTTTATGAGAAGTGCAAATATTTGAGGCAGCTAAAAAAGCAAAAAATAGCTCAGACAACTACGAAGCAGGTGCTCAAAATAGATTTCCCAGGGTAAATTGAGGCAACACGTAAAAGCGCAACCAAAGTTCAAAAAATTCATTTCCACTTGAAGAAAGCTTTATAATATTTTAAACTGATAACTTTCCTTTAAGTGAGTTGTGGGTAATACGTAATCTATTGGTGAAATTCGGATTGTGAATGGGATCAAGAGAGTTTTGTTTACGCAGGAAAGGGAAACTGCATTAATAACAGATTAAATATTATTATGTACCCCCTTCGATTGTATTACCGTATTGATTAGGTTCCTACTTAATCAGTTAAGGTTAGCACTCCGAGTGATTGCGTAGAGTGTGAACACGAGTAGCGGCTACAGTGAAACCTCGCGTAAGTCCCGAAAACACGGTCAGTTGGCATTGGCAAGCGAAGATAAACGCTTCACGAGAACTGAAAGTAAAACTGAACTATCTTATCGCCTGATTTCGGTAGGTATGACGCGAAGGAACACAAATAGATAGTTCTTGAATGGCGCTTGAATATATTTAACTTGGGGCGTTAAAAACTCATTAAACTCATCGTGCCATCCCCGTGATGTCCTCCTCGGTTTAATTAATTTTTAATCAATGATCTGTTCTGGTATTTCAGCGATAGTGAGCGTTGTCTCTTCGGCTATAAAAGCTGAGGTCTTCCCACCATGCGGTCAGTTAAATCGTCCGCCGTGAAACCGTCGTGCAACATATTGTGGAATAGCTGTAAAACACAAAGGATAAACATGAAATCATCTATCGCCTTGTGCCTGCTGCTCGTGGCCGTCGGCTGCAGTGGCTCGCTCTCCTTCGAGGATATCGACTTCCAGCCATTTGTGCGGCTGCAGCAGAAGTCCATGAAATCGCTAATTGATGCGCACAGCACCAGCGACGATGCGGATCTGATCAACAAGTGCTTCAACGACTACCTTGCCGACCAGAACAACGTGATGAGCAACTACAACAAACAGTACAGCGGATGCATTGCCACCGGACAGGCGTCCAAGAACCAGCTGACCGCACAGAGCAAAGAGCAGCGCAACGATCTGCTCGATCGCAGCGACGGCATGTGCAGCACCCTCAACTCGTGCAACCACATCAACGACGGCCTCGACTTCTTCGACTGCTACCGTGATGCGGTGCGTAACCTTTTCGGATATGACGATTGGGGCGAACTAACCATACTTATTCTTTCGATTATTCTTTCTTTCTTGCAGTCTGCCGACAGCTACAAGGTTGTGTTCACTCTGAACAGCGACGCCAACTCGCTGTACAACTCAATCGGAGCAAAGTACAAGATCATCGAGTCAGTGCAAAAGGGTTGTGTAGACGATGCTCGTCTGGACTACGCGCGTGAGTTGGAGCGTTGCGATTCCGACTTCAACGATTGTGTGAACCCGATCGAAGGACCAACTGAAGGCCCAACAGACACGCCTCCAGATACCGAGGCCCCAGAGACTGAAGCCCCAGAGACTGAAGCCCCAGAGACTGAAGCCCCAGAGACCGAGGCTCCAGAAACTGAAGCTCCAGAGACTGAAGCCCCAGAGACTGAAGCCCCAGAGACAGAAGCCCCAGAGACCGAGGCACCAGAGACCGAGGCACCAGAGACTGAAGCCCCTGAGACTGAAGCTCCCGAAACCGAGGCTCCAGAGACTGAAGCACCAGAGACCGAGGCTCCAGAAACTGAAGCTCCAGAGACTGAAGCCCCAGAGACTGAAGCCCCAGAGACAGAAGCCCCAGAAACTGAAGCCCCTGAGACTGAAGCCCCAGAGACCGAGGCTCCAGAGACTGAAGCCCCAGAGACCGAGGCTCCAGAAACTGAGGCTCCAGAGACTGAGGCCCCAGAGACTGAAGCCCCAGAGACAGAAGCCCCAGAGACCGAGGCACCAGAAACTGAAGCCCCTGAGACTGAAGCTCCCGAAACCGAGGCTCCAGAGACTGAAGCTCCAGAAACTGAAGCTCCAGAGACCGAAGCCCCAGAGACTGAAGCCCCAGAGACTGAAGCTCCAGAGACCGAGGCCCCAGAGACTGAAGCTCCAGAGACCGAAGCTCCAGAGACCGAAGCCCCAGAGACTGAACCTACAGAGACCGAGGCTCCAGAGACTGAAGCTCCAGAGACAGAGAGACCTCCAGAGGAGGATTTGAAGATGTTGCCACGCACTTTTAGAAGCAAGTGGGCAGCGCTGAAGCGATTCTTCTAAGTCGCACACGGCTGGGCCTAAAGAAGGTCTATCAATAATAAAAAACGAAAGTGAACTCTATTAAAATGATTAGTTTTAGTAAATTGCGAAACAAAAGCAACGAAAATATATTTAAAAACTTGCATACTTCTAGGGTGCGCTAAAAACTGACCAGTCTTATCAATTCCAAAGAGAGAATGAGAGAGAGATACAGATATAGACGGAGTGGCAGGCAATTCGCAGAAATGAATTATCAGTTAGGGGATACGATGTAATTGGTAATAAAACTCGCACTTGAGAACGCTGTCTTGCAGTGTGGACAATATTTGTTGCAGTGTAATAAAAGATCAGCGGAGGAAATCAATAAGCGACGTCCAAAGATAGTGTCTGGCAATCAAGTGATAGGCCAATCGTGGCCAAGCGCCCAGCAAGTAGTAGTCACGCCTAAGTAGGAAACGTTCAATTAGACACTTGTCCCACAAACCACTCGATACGCTGCGTCTCGCGGTGGTCAAGGCACATTCGAAATGTTCAGCCAAATGAGTGCGGATCGCTCGAGAGTTCAGTGGCAGTGCAAGACTAAGCGTCGCCAGTGGTTGCTTCAACTGCTGCTGCTTCAAAGTCTGTTCCAGCTTGAGGCAGCTGCAGCACCAACAATATGGCCTGACTCCTCAACGCTCGATGAGTGCCACGACGAGTATTTGCTGGCCAGTGCCAAGGCGACAAGCATTTATGCCGCCAGCTTCGAGCAGTGCGAGCTGACGGCCAACGAGACCAAGATCGATCTGTCCATCAACGAGACGCTGGAGCGCACGCAAATCGAGGCTGGCCACAGCACGTTGTGCGGTAATCTGGACTATTGTGACGCGCTCGACGATGATCTCGATTACTTCGAGTGCGTCAGGGATCGAGTGAGTATTCCGTGCAGCAGTTAGGCTAATGGATTAATCTTGATGGGCCTTGCCAAATGTTTACAAATTCAAAGCAAGATTCGATTCGTTTGGGTTTTTGTTGTTGACAGCATTTGGCTTTATCGCCCCCAAACGTATTTATCGCCAGATAAGAGCTGCGAAAGCATAGCAAAGCTTTGGGTGAAAACAAACAAAGCAAAACAAACTTCATCCTGAACTTAACGAAGACGAAGCGACCTGCTGCAGGGCATAGGTCTTTGGACAGCGTGAACTTTGATCTAAGGCTTTCTTAGATTGTGGATAAACAGAACTAGCTTAGGTTTTGCGAATGCATTCATGGTAAAGTTGTGTTAAACAATTGTTCTATAAGGTATAAGGTATAAGCTATAAGGTATAAGGTATAAGAGCTTAGTCCCTCACAGCTTAAAGCTCTAATTGAGCCAACTTAGAGCTAGGAGTTGACCTTAGTTACAATCCTATGCTGCTCTTTTCTTTGGAACACAGTGAACATTAAATTAAGCCAAGTACATTAGCTCGCAAATTAGGATTAATCCAGTACTTAAGTGCAGGCACTCAGCTGAAGAGCTTAGGGCGTTATGCAAGCACAACTAACGGATATGTTACACTCTCACAGGGCAGCCACAATCTGGAGCTGATCACTGAGATCAACCACAATGCCACAAGCGCACACACTCGCCTGCGCGAGGACTACAACGCGGTGCAGCAGACGCTGGTGCTGTGCACGCTGGAGGCACAGGTGGTCTATGTGAACAGCATGCGGGAGGCGCACGACGAGCTCCACCAATGCCGCAGCGAGCTCGGCAGGGAAGGCAATGAGGAAGGCAATGGGGAAGCAGAAACGGAATCCCCCAACTGAAGGCAGAGAGGAGAGAGAGCAGAAAGCACAAAATACCCTGCGAGATGTTAGTAAAGCATTAAGAAGACTTTAATCTGTAGTTTTAGTCCGATATGCAGCCAGGTCGGCAGCCTGCTGCAGGCAATTGTCGAGCGCATTGAAAATGCGTGCCGTACCCCGGACATAGCTCTCCTCGGTGCGGTTGGTGCACAGGTAACGCTCCACCTCGACGCTGTTCAGCTGCTGCGTCAGGCTGAGCGCACTCTCCGAGGCATTGAACGAGATGGTGTACATGGTGGTCAGCTGCTGCTTGGACTGCAAGGAAGGAGAGCAGGTAGAGAGATGGGTTCAGTTGGTTATTAGCATATGGGGCGCTTGTGCCGTGCTCACCAGCTGGGCGAAGCAGTCAAAGAACTCCAAGACATCCGCAATATTCACGCAGCTCTCGATGTACCCATCAATGCCCAGAGCCGCCTGGCGCACGCTCTCCTGCATGCCTCCCACCTTGGTCAACACCGTGGCACGCAATGTTGTTGCATTCTGCAGGCAGGCATTGTATTCCGACGACCAGGTGGCACCCACCTGCTCCAGTTGCGGCAAATAGCTGCTGAAGCATTCCTTCGTATTGCCCGCCCCGGCCAGATCATGGCTCTCCAAATAAACCGCTAGGCTGTCCCGATGGCGCGTTGCCTGCGTGGCCAACTGTAATGAATGCTATAATTTCCTTTCTTTCCTTTTCTCCATTTCCCTGTACATCTCCACTGCCACTCACCACCAGCCATTGAGTCCACAGCAGGGCAGCGAATGCGATTTTCATGTCTGTTTTGTTTTGTGGCCAACCTGATACTGTCCGCGGTTGTTCGGGCCCAATAAAAGGGCTTACTGCTAAATGCGACATTGATAGATGCTTTGTTTGCCAATGTATTTGCGATGGAAACTCGTTTATCGCCGCGCAATGCGGCGCGACACATCCGCCTTAAAGCCAGAGGTGCCCACTTAGCTTTTTCCCCGTCAAATCTAGCTATTTTATGAGTTTTCTTTGTTTACATAAAAAAGCGTTGCATACTTTCGAGCGGCCTCGAAATACAAAGGTTCGCCTTGGTCTGAGTTGCTAGATTTGGCGCAAAAAAAGATAGTTGGCAACACTGCAGCAGCCTTCCTTAAAATGGAAGGTTTTTATATGAATTGTTATTAACTTTATAGTCCTTAAGGCTTTAAGAATTTAAAGTTATGAACTTATTTTGAGCTGCTTAGTCATTTTTATAAAGCAACTAAATTCAAACGAAAGAAATCTCTTATATCGATCATATTTTGTTGCCAAATCAATCAACATTCATGACCATGAACCTTATTAGGTGCAAGATATGTTGAGAAATTTGTAAAGGTCTAGTTTCAGGTTAACATAGATAATGCTTGAAACCATATCTAGGGTATATTTGTGTTGTTTTCTGCAAGTTTAAGCAGAGATTGTTTAATTGTTTGACATGAGTAAAATAGGAAAAAAGGAAATTTTCTATTTAATTACATTAAATGCAGATTTTAAATACTTTTTAAATTTTGCACAAACATTTCATGAAGCATACGAACTAATGTCCATTGAAAATATGAAACTTCATTTGCATCATTTATTATTATTTAATTTTATTATATAAACTAAAGATTAGTGATCAATTTCATATAACATAAAAAAAGAATGTTCAGTTGAAACATATACTGGCATATAACATAATAACGTATATAGCATTTAGTTTAAAGTAAATTCCTTCCGAAACAAATAAATCACATGTTTGTTGTAATTGTACCATAGTATTTCCGCTTGTTCTCAGGCCGCTTTTGCGCCTTAGTTCGATTGGTTATAGGAAAGATAAGGAAAGGCCTAAGTTGCTAAGCCAGAATTGGAGGTGCAGACAAATTGACGCATATATTGGCTTAATATTTCATTAGCCCGGCTAATACAGAAGCTCGCTTATCAGTGACTGTGTGTGATTGGGACTCTATTTGTGGAACACAGGGTCAGGCACATTACGTCGACACATCCAATCGAAATGCACATGCAAAGCAATTTAGCGATTCCGGCAAATTGTCGTTCGCCTTCGGGTGCCTCGGGTCGACTTAATGCCACCTAATTGATCGGCGGGCACAAAGGCAGACGTAATGCCCGTCGCACCTTTCACCTGATGAGGCACTCGGTGCCTAGGAACCCCGTTCCCCCCACCCAGGGCAGTGTACCCCGGCGAATTGACAAAAAATTCACTCGCGAATGCATCAATCATTCGACTTGGTCGTCGCCAACGCCTCCGGGGTATATAAAGCATTAGCGCCGGGTTGATGGTACGAACAGTACTTGACGACTACACACACAGCCGGAAAGAGCCTCGCCATGAAATTCTCTTGCAGTGCAGTGATCCTAATCCTTGCCAGCGTGGCCCTCAATGTCCAAGTAAAGCAAAGACTTTAAAACTGAGAAAGAGATCTTAGTGCAGTGAGATAATTCTTCGATTGTGTTGCAGGCCAAGCCCAGCGCGGTGCAGACTCAGCTGCAGGGTGCTCTGGACAAGTATCTGGTGAACGCGAATGTTTTGGACATGTCTGTGAACGCGGATGTGACCTCTCAGTGCTTTGCCCTGTACCTGCCCATGTTGAACGAAGTGGCCGCCACCTTCTCCAGCTCGTACCAGGCTTGCATTTCTGTAGCCAACGAGGAGTTGGCCAACCTGACCGCTCAGGCCCTTAAGGATCAGACCACGTACCAACAGGATGTGAGCAGCCTCTGCGGTGCCTTCACCAGCTGTGACCAGAGCAGTGGCAACGACACCTCCGTCTTCTTCCAGTGCTACGCCACCGCAGTACGTATCCATGTGGATCTCATTCGAATTGGAATTCAATTAAAGTCTCTCCCTCTCTTTCTCTTATAGGCCCAGGGAGACGTGTCTGTGATCTACGACATTGCCACCAACGCCGCCAGCACTGCCAACACCCTCACGCAAGCAATCAAGGCCACCCAGGACACGGAATACCAATGCACCAACACCACGGAGAGCAACTATGTCCGTGACACTGCTGCCACATACGATCTGCTTGACGCATGCCTGAAGAACGGCGTGCCAACCACCTCAACGGCTGCCACCACAGCCGGGACGACGCCCGCAGTCAGCACTGTGGCAACTACACAAAGTCCTGCTGCTTCCACTGCTGCTGACGTTACTGCCGACACGACTGCTGCCGCCGACGAGAGCAGCGCTGCTCCAGTTGCCGTTTCGACTGCGGCTTCTGACAAGGCCTAGTTGAGTCTGGTTCTGGGCAGATCGAAGCCAATCAATAAATGAGCATTAATTAAAAAAGCAGGGAGTCTCATTCGAGTACAGTGGTAATGCGCTTTAATGAACTACAGGGTATAAAGGGTTAATGGAAGATAGATTAACAGGGTATTCTATTGAATATGTATAGAGCACACTGATATCATTATGTATATTTATGTAAACAGCGCACACTCTGCGAATTCGCCTTAGCGACGCCCCACTGTGCTTTGCTTAATGAGCTTCACTCGTTATCAGCCGAAAGCGACTTATGTCGTTAATGAAATCAGATACATTTGTTGTTTCTTTATGAGTATTCTATTCTGTGGCGCAGATAACAACACCGCGCACGCTTAATCCACCTGATCCACATGTTCCACAAAATCAATTCATGTAAATTCAGGGCTGCCGAGTATCGATAGCTGAAAAAAGACAGGTTGCCAAAATAAACTAAATAAGGAAGACATTTTAAATACCTTTGCGATATTTCACTATTTCGCAATCGAAGATGTTATCGAAAAATGGCGTGATTCATGTGCGATATTAATTGCGAGCGATAACATAAACAACTAATTTTAGCAAGTCCAAAGTGTAAATTGTTTGCTAATTGAATAAATGTGAATTTATTAATAAACTGCAATAATCTATTATTGATATAACACTTTTGTGCAACTCGAATGATCACAAACATTTCGTACATGTGCACTAATGTTTAAATTTGATAAGAATTCTATGTTTTCGGGAACTCATACTGGCCCACCCTATCGCTGACGCAATTAACACATTTGAAATCAAAACACTCCGGCTTGTGATTTTAATTTATAACCCCGCGACTTAAGACAGCCCCCAGACAGTCTTATCAGACCCCACGCATAGCGATTTACCGCCGAAAAAATCAGCTGTCTGTCTGTATGTGGGATCAACTATTGTTGTTGCTGTTCTCGATGTTGTTTTAATGTGTCTGCCTTCAGTTATAAAATACCCCGACTCGTCGCACATTACGTCCAGTTTCAGTGCGTTGTCCAGCAACTCAACATGGGAATTACTTCGGTGCGCAGTGCTTGTTTCTATCTGGCCATGGCCATGCTGCTCTTGTCCGCCCTTGCGCAGGTAATGAAAACTGACTAGTAACAGAAGAGTGTGACAGAGAGAGAGAGAGAAAGAGAGACCCGAGTGACACTCTTTTTTTTTTTTTTTTTGCAGGCCGGACCCGTCTATGTGCAGTGCAACGACGGCAGCGGCAGCGGCACTCAGATCTCGGAAGATGGCCTTCAAACGCAGACACAAACTGGACCCGGCTGTCAGTCACAGACATCGGAGGACGGACAGCAGAGTCAAAGCCAAAGCCAAAATGGCTACGGCACTCAGACTCAGACGCAGTGCAGCGGAGCCGACTGCTCTCCATTGCCGCCGCTGTTCACACTGAAACCTCTCGAATGGCAACCTCTGAAGCCTCTGGAATGGCACACTTTTCCGCCCATGCAGCAGTGGAATTTAAATCAAGTCCAGCAGCAGCGGCAGTAGTTGAAGAGAATGGAGATTAAATTGTTTATCTCTGTAAATCTGTAAATCAATTGCAGATATATTGCCTCGAGGCCTAATCCAACCAGAATAGATTCTACTTTGAATAAACTGTAAACTTTACGATAGTATTTTCTTTTATAGCTATGTCAAATCTAGCGGGTTTTCACTCCACTCAAGCTGCGCCTGCGGCTAATGCAGCTTTTAATGCGCTGGCAACTTTTGGCTCAGCTGGATGCGGATTTGGAGTCGTAACTGGGTGCGCTGGCAGCGTGTGCAGTTAATAGTACATAAGCCTTGCCATAAACACAGTGTGAAGTAGCAGCATGCGGAGAGGGTGCAAGGGGAGGGGTGCAGGCAGAGGTGCGGTTTCATGTTGTCAGGGGCGTAGCGACGAATTAGGGGGCCCAAGTGCAAACTTCTTTTTATTGTATTTTATGTATTACAATTTTTATTATACGTATATTATTTATAAATCTATATTTATACATATGAAAATGTATATTATACATATATATATATAATATATAATAAACAGAGATGATCACCCCCATAATATAATTTAAAAAATTTTAAAAAATTATAAAAAAGAAAAAGACACTTAAAACACAAAAAAAAAAAAAAAAAAAAACCCCCAAAAACAAAAAAACAAAATAAAACTTTATACCTTTTAAAAAAAAAAAAAAAAAAAAAAAAAAAATTAAAAATAAAAATATAAAAAAATAAAAAAAAAAAAAAAAAAAAAAAAAAAAAAAATTTTTTTTAAATTTGTTTTTCCCCCCCCCACCAATAAAACCAAAAAGAAATAAAAAAATTGAGAAAAAAAAAATATTCAACAAAAAAAATTAAGAAAAAAAAAATAGGTTAATAAATAAAAAACTTTTTAATAAAAAACAACTCTTAACCCCCCCCCCCTTTTTTTTTTAAATTTTTTTTTTTTTTTTTAAAAAAAATAAAATAAATAAAAAAAAAAAAAAAAAAAACAAAAAAAAAAAAAATATATGTTTAATATTGTTTATATTATAAGTATATAAAACACTTATCAAAATAAACACTCATCAATAGTTTTATTCTTACTTTTCTTTTATTGATAAATAATTGATACTAAAACGTGACATTAAAATTATATTATGACAGCATTTCTGCTTACCATCGACTTGCCTGGTTGCGCCCCTGGCACACGGGGCCCAATGTCCACCTCTCAGAACTGGCTACGGGCATGTACGCTGCAGTCGAAGTTGCCATGTCGAAGCCGGCGCCACGTTGTCAGCTGCCACGGCTGACTTTAACTCATTTTCTGATTAAAATCTTGGCCATTAAGCGCGCTGCCGCTCAAATCGGACTAAACTTTTTTAATGGCACCGACAATAGTTCCACCAGCTCCAGCTCCTGCTGGTGCAGCACCTCCAGGCCGTGCCTTTCACGTAGGTAGCCTGGCAGCAAGGCGCGAGCGAAAATTGGCGCCTGCAACGAACGACATGGTGCAGAATTCGGGCTGAAATTAAATTAAAACTGTCGAGCAACATAAAAAAAAAGAAATGCAGCAGAGACGAGAAGAAAGAGGAAGAAGTTGAAACTGTGCAAATATTTGTGCTGCGCGAGGGGGGAAAGGAGGCGCGGCGCTGCGCCAGCTGTCAGCGCTGCCAGCGCAACGATGTCAATTAGTTTTTCAAACGCGACTGCCCCACCACAGTCCTCCTTACGCCCTCCCCCTGCCAAGCCCTCTTCAGCCCGCTAACCCTTTGCATGTTGCCTGGTTGCAGTTGTCCTTTGGCCCGAGTCAAGTTGGCTTTAAGTTAATTGCATAAGATTTCACTTTGCACTTGCCGACGCATCCTTCAACCACGCCCCGCCCTTCCTCCTCCCACTCTCCTTTTGCAACAACCCACGCAGCTCCTTTGCGGCTGCTTGACGCTTGTTGTCGCCGGTTTTAATCAAGTTAAAAGTTATTTTTAAATGAAGTGCGAATATTGCATATCAGCCCGTTGCCACGCCCCCTTCTTGCTTGACTTTTTATCTGCATTTCATTACTTGGCTTATTCCGCATTACTTCGCCGACAGCCACAAAGGGCGCGCCAATTAAGCGGGTATTTTCTTGTGACCGCGGTATATTCCGAAAATCCCCTCCTTCTGCTGTAAACAGCAATACCAAGTGAATATAAATATTGTATATAAGAAGCGCGACCTTAACGGGGTACTCAACTTACTCAAAGTGTGCGCCCTCAGTGGGATTTCATACTGCGTTTTGAGCCGCTCATCACGAGACAGCGCGATTCTCTCTCTGGATGTGTGCGTGACTATCGATAAGATACTCACGCTATCGTACTGCGTGTGAGATATCGAGTTGCGTGTGCGTAAGACAAACAGCAACACGAACACCACTAAGCACTGAGTGCTTAGTGACGAATACACTAACCAGGGTGACCGTATTTAAGACTGGTGTAGTATATTGAAGAAAAAAATAATGCAAACAGTAAATAAATTAACCGAACTATATTTTTAAGAATTTATTGAAATAAATTTAAATTCAAATATATAATTACGTTATGCATACTATAATATACGACAATTAGAATATAGTATATTAATATAATTAGAATATATAGTTGTATTGGTAGTCTAAACTTAATTATTTACATTTAGAAAATCAAGTTTTATTTTATAGAAAATCAAATCGCATTAGCGTTGGCTATCGTAAAATATCCATTAAATCAAATAATTGTAACATTGAAAATATGTTTATATAGGTACACATAAAATATATTCAATGGTTTATTTTATATATATTTCAGAATATTTTTCCCGGCATCTTGGTTTAAAGTACTTTACGAAACGAACAACTTAATGTTTAATGATTAAAACCTCATAACTCATACTTATGTTCTTATTAGCTGCCTTATCTTGCATCTTTTATCTTTACGAGCTTAATTTAGTTGACCTTTTCAAATCAAAGCAATTCCCTACTCAATCTTCATCTAAACCAATTAAGCTTATGCAACACAGCCAGAGCAAACATAACCTTACTTAACTCAGTCTTAGGTAACCACAACAAATCGAACTAGCCAGCAATCTCAGCCAATCTAGCCTTTTAACTATATTAAAAGGTTGCTCTTGAATTTGGAATTCCCTCTTGTAGTGTATACATACATACCAGTAGAACCGTATGGTGTTTTTAAAAGGACAGTTTAAGATACCGCGTAAAATATATAAACATATATTAAAGATAAGATTTAAGCTACCCGCTAAGCTTGAATAGTGACTTCGTGTGCTGGCAAAAAGTTTTGTTGAATATATTCTAGTTATTATACAGTATACTATAAAATATTTATTGAGTATATTTTTGAATTTAGAGGGTATTTTAAAGTCTGATATTAGTGCACGTTCCGCCTGTTTGATTTCATTAGTCATCAGTCAGGTACGTTTTACTTTTTACAAATTATCAGTACAAGTAAAATAGACAAGCACCTCCCACACACACCTCAACACGCACATACACACACACTCACTCACAAGTACACACTTACACTCACACCCACTCATACACAAACACACACACACATACACTAAAATAGACACGTGCTCTCGTTGCGGGTTCTTTACACCTGCTAAACCTTTGATTGATGACGCGCGCAATTGATAATGGGCGAGTAAAGCCACTCGAATGTTCCCTACGTGGAGGAAGGTGGAGGTGGAGGTAAGGCAGGGCAAGGGGGCGTGGCTGGCACGCTAATTGGCGCCAACGACGCGTTGTGCGGGAGCTGCTTAAAAATGTACAACATGCTTCAGTGTCATTTTTTGTGCCTCCACGTATTTACAGCTATTTTTAGCCGTTTTTTTGCTGCTGCCGCTGCCGTTGTTGCTGCGGCTAATTGTGCACTTAAACTTAAGTTCTCCCCACTCCCTTCCCTACTCATTGTGGTTGTAGTTGTGTGTGTGTGGGTATTTTTTGTGGAGTACGGCTAATTAGAACGTGCGCAGTTAATTGCAATTTGCGTTCAGTTTCTTTCGCTCATCACGTCGCGGGTGATGTCTTCATTGGTTAGCAACGGCTCGGCCAAATCTTCCAAAGAAAAAGAAACAGAAAGAGAGAAAGATAAGGAAAGATAATACGCGATTTGCCGCTACGTGTTGGATTGAGGGAGCTGCAATGGCAAAAAGTTCACTGTCAGTTGGAGATTTTCTAATTTTCTACTGCAGTGATTTGGCATGCAAAGAGAGAGATGGAACTACTGTGTCTCTCTCCTGGCTCCTTCAAGAGTTTGTCTGCTGCCTCTACGGACTCGTTTCACTGATTTATGCGCATCAATAAGTTGCCCGAGTGCGATACTTAAGCGAAATGTGCCGCAATGAGACGTGGACAAGCAGCCCCGGCAGAGTTAGCTGTGGCAGGAGAGTGAGAGAGAGCAAGGAGGAGTGAAAGCAGACAGTGGCAGCCACCGCAGCAGGCACGTTCACATGCAGCAGCTGCTGCAGTTGCCGCTTTGCCCAAAATAATGATTTGCATTTTGCATTTCGCATTTGGATTTCGATTCGAAGTGCGATACGCGATTGCGCCTTAACTCGCCTGCTGTCACAGGCTTCCTTGTTCTATCTCCGTCTCCTTCTCCCCCTCTCTCTCTCTCTTTTTCTCTATCCCTATCTCGCTCGTTGCAGCTTCAAGATGAATGGCCACAAGTTGCTGGGCGCATAAAAAATGGCGAAACTTTGGCGCCGACTGTGGCCGAGCAAAGTTTTTAAAGCGCCGCTAATGAGACGCCGCCGAGCGCTGCCTACGTTTCTTATCCACGTCATAGGGCAGTAGCAGCATAAATGGAAAGTGAGTTAGAGTCGCACGGTGTAGAGATACCCTGCAGACTCGTAATTATTCGCTTAGTGGCCTCGATACTATTTTTATTCAGTTTCATCACTAAGTATCGATACTAAGTGGTTTCATACTTATCGCATTTAATACTGAAAATACCAAACCGATATATATTTGATTTTTATCGAGATATTTTGCATTTTCAAATTAGACATTCGTTTCAACGAACAGTTTATATTTTGTATTATTGAATTATTAAAATTTTATAAATATACATAGTTAAATTAATATTTCTAAGGAGTATGGAGTATTCTATTTTTGTGTTGTCTAAAGTCGTGACTGTGACCAGGCCAGAACACTGTGCATACAAATATTTCACTCCTCTCACTTTATGCCATTGACAGCCCAGCCCACACCACTGCCTTCTACATTTGCCTACAGGGTATACAAAGGCGATTCAAATAATTCATTTTTGGCGCTTTTGTTTGTCAGCCACGTTTCGGTTTTGCTGGCTTCTCCTTCTGCACTTTGCTTTCTTTCTCCGACTGTTTTTGCTGCTGCTGCCCGCTTATCTTAATGGTTCAAAGGTTACGTCAGCCCCCCTCTCCATCGTTTTGTGCTCTGCTTCCGACGCGTCGCCCGCTGTGCCGCCGGTCAGTGGCATCTGCATGCAAAATGGCCGCACACGCCCATTAAGTGTGCGCCCACTGTGCGCCGAGGGGGAGTGGAAGGAGCAGCTCGTTGGGTCTGTCTGCGCTGACTTGGACTTGTAAACAGGCTTATAAGGGGCCACAAAAATCTTGTGGCACAATTAAGTGTGAATTGGAGTCGGGGCTGGGAGCAGCTTGAAGTTGCATGCAACATGCAATTAAAATCGCACAGGCAACGCGCATTTAATTAATTTGGAAATTACGTTTCATATTAAGTGCTGCAAGTTGAGGACGACGGCTGCCGCGTGCCTGCCTGCCTGCTTCACCTGCCTCACTGCTTGCCTTGCCACTTGCCACTTGCCGCACTGTTTGCCCCATTGCCCCGGCGCACTTCCTCGTCTGGCTGGCGCACTCAACTCATTTGCTAAATCAAGCATGCACCACTTACATTTTCATTAGACTGCTTTCTTTGGCTGTGCCACGCCCCCTGCCGCCTTGCCACCCTCTGAAACCACAGCAACAGAGGCAGCGCACTTTGTCTTAATGATGTTAAGTTGAATTTAAACTAACGTGATTTTTACGTGCACCTGCAGTAATTGCAACACGAGGTTGCAGGGTTGCCACCTCGGGGTTGCAGCATAGATATATATCTCCAGATATCTGGCAGTTATAGCGCACATATGATCTGCCGTTGTTCGAATCATTCGCACTGATTGCCGACAGCGCTGCCAACGACCTGCAATGGCGGCAGCCTGCGTGGCATGTGGCATGTGGCACATGAGCGCACGTCTTGCCCATAAATAGCAAAGTATGTGAGTGTGCGCGTGTGTGTGTGTGCGTGTGTGTGGCACGGTGGCAACGAAATCGAGCCATAAATTTAGCACGTTTCAACATGTGCGACGCAGCTGAGCCAAAGTCGCCGCCAGAATCGATATGCCAATCCCCGGCGCCGTTGGCTTCCTCAGCGCATTACGTATACGTACGATTTAGTGCATTACGTATACGCAGCGCCGTATGGCACTGGCTGCGTTTAACACCCATAGCATTAAGAGAGGAAAGGGGGAGAGTGGGGTACTGACTGCAGCTTGCAGCACGTCATATGCAGAAGCCACGTGCCGCGGCGCCGTTGCAGCTTGCGTGCGCCAATTGAGGCAGCATTTCAAATTACCAGCGAGTCGCGAGTTGCACACGGCAGGCAGCAGGTGGCAGTCGGCAACGTGTGGCATGTGGCATGTGGCAGACAAGCGCTGTCTGTTTGATGTTTAGGCGGCAGCAGGCGCCAAAACTTGACCATATCGAAGGGGGCTCCAGCCCCGGGCGCAGTGGCGGGCAAGAGGCTCAACGGGTGTGGATTGGCTTCTGGGCGTAACCGCAGTAGAAGCAGCAGCAGTGGCAGCAACAGCAGTGGCAGTGGCAGCAGCAGCAGTGGCAGTGGCAGCAACAGCTGTGGCAGCTGGGGCGCCCCCATTGGCAGCAATTTCAGCGCTGTCAGCAGCAAAATGTCAAGGAAACGCAGCTCGGCCGCTGCTCCCTCCGTTTCTGTTCCTGTTGCTTGCGGCGACCGAGTGAGGCTTAGTGGCACTTACCCTCCCCCCTTTCCCCCTCTCTCTCTCCTACACCCCTTGCTGCCTGGTTGTGCCTGCTGCGCCTGAATTAAATAAACAGCAAAATCAGCGCACGATGCTGAGTCCAAAAACGGAGGATTTTCGAGCTTTATCGCATGCTTAAAAGCGGATTTCCCACGCCCACGCACCTACCCCTCCCCCCTCTGTTCTTCCTGCCACCAGCTGCGCCCACGCCCACGCGCAGGCACGCAGCAAGCTTATCGAATTGTACACATTATCGTTAGATTTTAGTGGGCCAAGGAAATTAATTTCTCGAGGCAAACTCGACTTGAAGTGCTCCCCCTGCCCTTCCCCTCCTGCTGCTCATTCTGCTTGAGCAGCTGCCCTGACATGTAATTTCGTGTTTTTGCGGGGGCAGACATGAGAGGTGGAGTGGAGGGAGGGGGGGCTGCCTGTGCGTTGCTATCGAGTGTTAAAAGAACGTAAATTCATGCGAGAGTAATTTGAAATTGAATTCACTCGCAGCCGCCGCAAATCTCGTTGATGTCGATGCTGCAGCACATTCATGTTGCACATAATTAAATTTCGCCTGGCTAATGGAACATGCAACAAAGCGAGGCACGCAACAACAGCAGCAGCAGCAGGCAGGCAGCCAAAGCTGGCTGTAAATCGTCGTGGCTTAGGCCAAGTTGCCTTCAAGCCAAAGCAATTAGTTTTCATTGACAGCGTCAAATCTGTGTGCACCAAGCCCCGCCCCCGTCCCTTCTCCGTTCGCCCCTTTATAAGTCCATAATAATATATGGTCTTGCGAGCAACATTAGGCACATAATTTCACATTGAGCAGCAGTGGATGTCAATAAAATGCCAAATCACATGACAACAAGCGGATTTCGTGTTAGCCAACTTCGAGCTGAGCAAACAGCAACAACAACTGTTCGACACATGTTTACAAGGGGGCGTGGCGGTTGGGGGGTTCGCTGTTGTCGTAGTTACTTTAACCAAATATTGCCATTATTATTATTATGGCCAATGGGCTGTGCGCTGTCCGTGTGTGCGTGTGTGTGTGTGCGTTGCGGCTTAGAAGTTTCTGGCGAAAATCAAAATAAATGACGACGATCAACAACAATTGTCATTTGTTATCCTATTATCCCTGGCCAGGCAAGAAATTGGCCCGCTGTCGATGCCGCTGCCTGCTGGCAACATTAATGCAAACGCGTCTAATGGATATCGACACGAAGGGGGGAGGGAGGCGGAGTTTTTCGTCGACTTTTCCGAGTAATAAAGCAATAAACGCCGGGACGACCACAGAATCGCAGCTATTAAATTGCCCGCTGATTCATATGTGGCACATAAATATCGTATGAGCCGAGTATATCGTATCGTATGTGCTGCAGAGTCCCGCTAAGTGTCTGTCCTCTCTCCCCTGCCCCGCCCCCTGTGGTCATTTTTCAATAACAGTTTTAATGGCCCTGCAGCACTAGCAGGAGAGCACCTGGACAGGAGTGGATAACAATGGAGTGCCGCAACGCATGCGAGTTCCTGTTCCAAGCATAAAAGCAAATGGAGCTCATTAAGCAAAACAAACACGCGCGTTAACGGAAATGCAAATATGCCGGCGGATACAGGCGGATACCGATAACGGGCACAGCGGGCCATGAAGAGGACATCATAAAAAACTACTGCATGCCACACACAATGCTCTGCCATAGATAAGTATTACGAGTTCGAGTGCGGTAATTGTGCATGAGTTCCTCCCTCTCCGCCTCCTCCTCCACTTGTTCCTCCTTCACCAGGCACACTCTCTGTGTCTCTCTCTCCCTCTCTCGAGTGGCTTCGTGCCAGTTGAAGCAGCTGCTGTTGAGAGGCTCTTCAATACAAGTTTGATGTTGATTGATATTGTGTAAATATTACCCTTGGGATTGGTCAGCTCCAGTTCGCACGGGGTCAAGTCTGTCGTTTAATGAACCAATCTGCATCTTGATTTATTTGGTCTAGACTCGTCGCTCTGGCTTAACAATTTATTTATAATTCTTTTGTCTCTGTGCACAGGCCTAATGAATAAATGCATATACATGTTCGGTTACCATTTTGTACATATGTACATACATACATACATACTCCAACGCGGGCGGCTTTATGAGTTCAAACAACAAATTGCCAGAGAATTTCGAATTTTATTGTCTGTAATAATAAATTGACTATATAAATTCTCTTTAGCGAAGCTAATAAATAATAAATATACTTACTTTTAAATGAATTATTCTTAAATATAATGGATTTAGCTAATTTAAACTGCTTTGATTTGGCAAAAGTTTATTGACAGTCTTTTGATGGCTATCGATTAACGCGATAATTATCGCATTGATCATAGTTCACAGCTTATTATTAGTATTTTTGCCATTCACCCAGTGCAGTATTTAGACAGATCAAGTTGACTGGTCACACTAGTGTAGAACGCAAAGCAAAGTGCGCAAATTGAAGAGAAAATTCAATTTGTAAGTAAATTAATTATTGTTATCACTATTTATTAATTATTTACTTGACAGCTGCTCGTTCGTAAGTTGCCAGTCACTTTAGGGGCACACCTCGCACACTCGGGCCAGTTCAGGGTTCACATCAACTTCCACTCGTCTGACCCAGAGTGTGTGTGTGCTTCAAGTTGACTTTGAGTCGATTCAAAATGCTCAGATTAGTGGCAAATTTGTCAACGTACCCAAGAGCAAGAGAGGAGCAAGTGCGAGGTGAGCATGCTCCAGTGAGCAGTCACCATATGGCACTAAGCGTCACAATATGGCCACAGTCAACAGTGAGAAACGAGGTCAACTATGCCTGAGCCTCTTCTCCTGGCCCTGGACCTCTGTCTAGAACTAAGCTTGGCCATGTGCTGGCCCAACTTTGTCAGCCGTTGCCAAAGTATTTTAATTGGATTTGAACAGGAAAAAAAAAACAACAAGAACACACAACTTTACACAATATGCCACAAAAGTCTGCGGCGCAGCTAAAAATTCAACATAAACATTTATAATAAACTAGCTGCTAATTTACTTGGGCCGTGTAGCGCACATAAAATTGAAAAGCCAAACAAACTCGGGACACACACAGAGAGAGAGCACAGAGCACACAGCACCTGCAGTTATTTAGGACTTCGATGGCACTTTGCCTGTTGCCTGTTCGAATCATGGCGAGAGGGAGGAGACCGCTGTTGTTGGGGCGAGGCAGACGGCCTTTTTATGAGGCGAACAACAGTTTCTGGTTGTCTCCGCTCGACCGGGCTCGGCTGGTGGTAACCTTTGTCAATTTATGTGTTTCATTATTAAACTTTGCCACCTGACGCACATTTCGCAGACGCAAAAGGAACGCACAGTGTGTGCGGAAAATAATTGGCCAAGTGTAAAGGCCGTTGCGTACTTTACAAATAACAGCTGAAAATCAATTGAATTGTAGATGCGGCGGGTTAAACATAAGCGCAAACACGCGCCCCAGCCAAGTAAATAAAAACATCGTAAAGTCAGAGAGGAGGTGCAGGAGCTGAAGGAGAAGGAAATGGAGGAGGTGCCCAGGCTACTCAGCTCGGCTACTCTGTTGCCTTTTACACACACGATTGAATGCGGAATTTATGCGGCGTAATTTATGAAAACAAAAACCGGAAGCAATATTTTTGTTTGCACTGTGAGACGGAGAGAGGAGAGGGAGAGAACGAGACAGTGAGAGTGTGAGCTCGTGTTTGTCTATTGAGTGGCCAAAGGCAGTGCGAGGCACTGAGACCATTATCCTCACACACACACACATGCACACAGTCGTACACTCGCACTCGTGGTTACAGTTATTTATGCCATGCTGTGTGCCCAGTGTGCTGCAACGTCATCGTCGCCGTCGCCGTCGCCCGTGTGGCTGGCGGAGCACACTATGCGACGCGATAAACAATGGCAAAGTATTAGGGCAACAAATGTGGCACACTGACTCCGCTTCTGCTTCATTGTTTGCGCACCTGTAAATTGTTTTTTATGGCTCTGCTAACGGGCTTTAATTTCGAAATCAATTGCAGTTAAAAGGGAGAGAGCAGTAGACTCTTTCATTTCCCCCACTCTTTCTCCCTCTCTCTCTTTCTCATTTGCATTGCTGATTACACAACTCTGAAATGAAATCATATAAAACTATGCGTTGCCTTGAGTCCCGACTACAGCAGAGAGAACTCGTATAAACTATGAGAACCATTTCCGCAAATGACGGCTAAAAGTGACGCCTCGAGCTGTTTGCACAATGGGCATGAAACCAGCTGGGTCCGACTCGTTGTGCCCGCCTCCTCCCCCGCCGCTTCCCCGCTTTGCTTTGGCTAAGTCGCTTTCCGTTTTCCGTTTCGTCTTTTAGTCGTTTATTATTTCATTCTTTCTTTCATTTTATTTTTCTTCTCGTCGTTGCTTTTTTTCCTCCTTCTCGCTTTGCAGCCCTTTTCCTTTGTTTGCGCTTGGGCGCAGGCATAAAAATCACGCACTCCCAAACAAATAAAAGTTTTGAGTTAAACGCACAGTCTATGTGCGTGTGCGTGTGTGTGAGTGAGTGTGGGTGGCACAACGGATGTATTACAATTTCGAAATGTCCAAAAACGCACATTTATGGCAAAGGGATAAGTTGGCAGCCTAAGGGTTCCGCCTGTGCCTGTCTGGCTATTTGTTTAACACACTCGCTGCGAGCCCATATCGTGCATTTGATTTTAATGCTAATGCTGTTCAAGATTCTCGTATCCTTTGTGTCTGTGGGGCACAACTCAAAACTAGCAGGCGGACAATGACTATGGCTGTGGGTGGGGATAAGGCAGGAAGTAGTCTCGGCCACTTTGGCCACTCTTTTGTGCCACTAAATTAGTGACGACACATAAATGGATAGATAAGAAGTCGTAAAATGGAAACTATGGAACACTGTGATGCGCTGGCTTTAAGATTCCTATACCCTGTAGTCGTTAAATAAGTTTGCCAACTCAGCTTTTTCCCTGTCAAATTTTGCCTTTCTCAGTGTAGTTTGAAAAAAGTGTTGCATACTTTCAGGAGGCATTGTAATTCCTATGCGACTGCTGCAGAGGCAAGTGTACTAAAATGTGTTGCCTACTTTCACGTTGCGCCCAAATATTTTATTTGTTAGTAACTCAAAAACTGTTCGTTTTTTAATTGTTTTTAATCAAATAAATGCCCAAAAACTTAAGAAAACAACTGCAAGCACTCTACCATAATACTCTCTACAGGGTATTGCAATTTCCTGCAGACGACGGCAAAGCGCCACAGCGTGCGGCAGCATAAAAATCCACTTGGCCACTTTTGGCGCTTCGATTTGATTGACGCTAAGTTTTAGAGCAAACAGCATCCGCCGCGTGCGTGTGGCAAATTTAATGGCTTTCGCAGCGTGTTTGTAAATATAGTTAATTAAATTTAAATATTTGCACAGCGCGTGCGTGTGTATGTGTGTGTGCGCCACAGCTGCGCCTACACGATACAAGGCTGCTTGGCCTCCCTCTTCTTTTGCCGCATGGACAATGCGAGAAATAAACCGCAGCGTTAACCACGTCAAAATGCTCGCTGACAGTTTTTCTTTTTTCTGTCACGCTCTCTTCTTCCTTTTCGGCCAACAACAAAGTCAATGCGGCGTTAAATTTTGTTATTGTCTGGCCGTAGTTGTTGTCGGCGTGGCTGGCATCGCTGGCTTGCAGGTGTCGGTGTCAACGTCGGCCGCCCTCGCAGGCCGCAACGTGTTGTGCCTGCCATAAACGAAAAAGTGCTTTCGAAAATTTATTATGAAATAATTCATAAAAACGCATGCAGCATTGTCAGGCCGAGCTGCAGGTGAGCAGAAAGGTTTCAGGTATACCCTGTAAGAGTGAGCTGTGTGCAGAGGGAGAATCTGTTGGGCTTCTTTCTCCGGAGTCAAGTCAAGAGAAGTAGAAGAAGTCAAGAAGTGAAGTATCATAAAGAAAGGCTTCAAGTATATCCAGTTATAGTGTGTAAGGGAATATAAGAAGACTTCACTTGCTCTACACATTTGCTGAGTATCTGCCAGTCGATCACCCTTCGTGCTTGCTTACACTTTTTGGCTGACCGCTTGCCACAGTTGGGGCACGGCACATGCTGCTGCCGGCATTTACATTGCGTATGCGTGTTGTGACCCCACTCGGCCACACACTCCCCGCCCCCACACTGCCCTCTTCAACTTCCCTCCCCCCCGCCGCCTTCACACCTACAGCAGAAAGAATTGTTAAATTTATATTTATTTTTATGGCTTGGCTTTGTTTCAATGCAGCGCGCTCAGCGTGTCTCTGCGCTTTATTTGCCGCATTCAACATTTTTAGTGAGCTGGCAGCAGTTCAGCTCCTGTCCCTGCCCCCCTCCTGCTTCCTCTTTTCCTCTGCCTTCTTTGCCTGCCACTTAACTGTTTGCTGGCATTTTTACAAAATACATGTGCGTGTGTGTGCGACTTTTGTTTCGTCTCTTTGCAGTTCCCCCTTTCTTCCTCCTCTTTTTGCCTGCTCCACTGTATTTGCAGCTGGCCAGTTAAATTGCCTCGCTTTTCACTCGTTCTTCTCCGTTTTTTACCCCCACTCTCTGTTTATTTTCGACAATTTTTACTTTATTGGCCGAGCGTTTTTCACATTGGCTTTGCATTTTTTGGGTCAGCAAATGTTTGCGGTTTAACTTGTCAATTTGAAGTGCATTAAATGTGCGATATACTCGTATACCTGTTTTCCGCTTTTTTGCACTTCATAATCCCCACACCCTCAGCGCCCGTCTCCCTTCCCCCTAGCAGGCCACCAAACGCTGAAGTGGATTTCGGGCAATAAAGCCCGTTTTAAAATACTTAAACATTTTGCTAACAACAATAAATCATTTGAATTGAAACATTTGAATGCAGGCAGTGCTGCATAGAGAGCTTTGGGAATTGAAATAAATAAATTTATAAATAAATAATATTTATCAGCTGTTTGCTGGGATTCGTAAATATTGGATTAATCCTTAAGATCAGCTTTTGGCACTTTTTGAACTGATTTATTCTGTGGTATTTTCAGCACAGTTCGGCTTAGTTCATAAGAACTTTTGGAAATTTTTTAAAGCTTTAGGCAATGTAAAAGCTCCTTTTTTAATAAGCTATTGCATTCAAATTGTTGTTGTATATTACATTATTGATGCAACGCGTAATTAAATACTTTAGAAATTGAATAGTGAAGTTATAAATCAATATTTTCAGACAATTTTATATTTTTTCACTTTCAATATAGGATTAATCCATAAAATAAGCTTTTAACCTGTCTTAAATAGATTTAATTTGTTCTATCGCTTTAATACTTCTCAATTTTCTTTGAAAAAACACACGAAAGCACAATAAAGCTCTCACATACTGCAGTCCAATCGAAAGCTCTTATTTTATCAAGCAACTTTGCTTTGATTGAGCTTTTATTTTAGTTTCTTAATGAACTTTTTAGTCACCTAAAGCTTCTACATGCTTTCAAAGCCTTAAACGATTATCGGACTTGGTTAAAAATATTTTTTTGTTTTTTCGCCAAAAGTTACATGATACATAAAGCTCCTTTTACTAATCTGATATTCTTGGATTATTTTCGGCTGCTGACATGGCGACAGGCTAACTTTCAGGGAGACAGGGAAAAAGGTGGAACGAAAAAGAAAGAGAGAGCGAGAAAGACATAGAGATACTAATAGGAAGAAGGTAGTAAGGGAGAGACAGGGAGACAGGCAGAGCTCGCAAAAGTCGCAAGCAAAAAAGTGTCAGCACACACGCCGCGCCGTGTAACCAAACACCGCATACTGTGTGTGTCACACACACACATACACATAGCAAAGTTTATTCAGGTTGATCAGAAACAACTTGAGTTCGCAGTTGGAGCCTTGAGTGGCTTATGAATATTCACAAGTGCCAGAAGAACTGGCAGAGTCTTCCGAATTCGGTGTGTCATTCCAGTTGTAATTTAAATTCGCAATTACAGCGAGCTCTACGGGCAGTCCGAGTGCGAGCTAGGTAACCAAGTTCTTCAGCGCATGTGGAGTGTACATATTTATAGAGTGGTTGCCAAGCAGTGGAAGAGGGAGAGCAGGGGAGAGGGAAGGGTGTTGCAAACAGCAATAAAGCAAACCGTCAAACAAGTTGGAGAAACAAACAGAGAAGCGCGAGTTGAGTGAGCCGAGTGAGGTATCCTTTCATGCGGCAGAGTGCTACAGTTAGAGCTGCAGCTAAGTCCTGCGAGTGGGCGTGGTTGTGGGCTATGCACGGGGGATAAGTGTGGGTAGAGGAGAAGGTTCTGCTGCGGCTCTCACACAGCATCATTCACAATTTGTTTCAATTTAAAATGCCTTGTCGCGTGTAGCAAACCCAAACACAGCTGCTTGAATGTTGACTGCGCTGCACATCTGTGTGTGTGTTGGTGTAGTTTTAGCGGCCACTGTATGTCTGTATGTGCATGTGTGTCTGTGTGTGTGTGTGGGCGTGCCTTTGTGCCTTTGCTGGCACTTCGCTGTTGCTGCTGCTGCCTCTGCTGCTGTTGCGCACTCAAAAAAATTACCACTGAAAATGTTTCGTCGCTGCGTTGGAGTGCGAAAAGGTTGGCCCCGCACTTAAGCAATGTCAACGGCAATGGCAACGCGTCCCAGCTCCTAGTGCCAGCAAGAAGAAATGCCAAGCGGAAGCTCCGGAACAGCGTGTGTGGGTTGTTTGTCGTGCTCCTCGTGCGCGGCATAAACGTATTTGCTGAAAGTGTAACGCTTGTTAAAACAGATAAGAGAGCGCGCACAGGATATATGCACTCCCAGCCACACAAGGTATCTGTATCTCTGTGTGTGTCTGTGACGCAGACACAGAGGCGTTGCCTGGTTGCCTGACTGCTCCCTCTCTGGACTGGGCTGGGTGGTTGGCTGGCTGTAAGTGCCAGTGCCGGCATGATAAATGACATGTTTCATTTGACATTTTAACAAAGTGTTGAATTTTTGCTGCTTGAAATGCTTTTTGTGACGTGACAAAGTTTTTCCCTCGTCCAACTGTTAAATAAGAAGAAGCAGCAGCACGCTCCAAGGACTCCACAGGCAGCAACAGCAGCAAAATGTGTGCATAATTTTTCAAGCACTCCACGCCGGAAGCGAGCGAGGCAAGCGTGGCAAGCGAAATGCCATTTGACAGTCGATTGTTTTGCAGTCACCGATCGCAGAAGCAATCACTAATGATATAAGTATTTATTCCCTCGCAGAGGGTAGTTCCTGATGAAGCTACAACTGGGTGTGATGAGGAAACTGTTTAGGCAGATTGCAAAACATATTTTGGCACTTAAATAGACATATTAGCTCGCTAGATTAGATGTTTGAGCTGTTGTCGATAATGACATCAAGAATAAAGTATAATGTTAAGATATATACGCTGTAAGCCACTGATAACTTTGTTTATAACTGATTTATTTAATATTTAACTAATTATTTTAATTTTTAGATTCTTTGTGGTCTTGCTTTGCTTATATCCGATAGTTGCAACTTTCCCAACACTGATCTTTTCATTTAATTACTAAGCATCGAACTAAGTATCGATGCTAAGTGATTTAATAAATAAGTTATCGAAAGAGTGGCGGTAAGCCGATAAGTAAGATCGAGGCAATTAAAGCTAAGGCTAAAAATTTGTAATAAAAAAATAAAATATAAATAAAAAGTTAAAATGAACAAAAAACAGTATTTTAAATTTATTATAAATAAACGGCTAACATAACCAATTGGAATTTACTTCATAAATCATATCAAAATTGTGCACTTTGTTCATTTCACTAATTAATACCCTGTTAGCTCTACTAGTGATGTTGCACAGGGTATACTGTGTTATAATCATAATAACAGTTATTTTGGTAAGGTAAAAACCTTAAGTAATTTATAATTTTTAATATATTATTATTTTAATATTATTATTCTAATATTATATCAGTAAAGATGCAAAACCTGCTAAAACTTTGCCCAGTTAAACTCATCCAATTATTTTTATGCCTCTTGCAGGGTATTCGTTAAACGTCTCTTTATTCCCGTTATTGATTTCGATTGTGCAAATATTTTGGTTTAATCAAACTGAATGTCAGTTGGCTGTCAGCCGGGCAATTTATTGCCATTTAGGATTTCTTTGGAGGCTTGCTGTAAAAAGAGTGTTAATCATTGCAGGCGATGACGCTGCTGCTGCTTCTGCTGCTGTTGCTGGCTTTGCCGGTGGCAGCTGTCGCGTGTTACTCATACGCCGTGTTGAGCATTTAAAATGTGCACTGCGAAGAGGAACTGGCAGACGGATGGACGTGCTCGCGGACAGGGTGTGGCTGTGGGACATAAAATTATAGCACGCATTTATCAACATTTAAAAAGCGCTGATGACAATCTGCCTGGCTGCAATTTAAATATGCAAATGACAGACTGGAGCGGAAGCTGCACCAGCAACAGCAGCAGCAGCAGCCCCAACAGCAACCTCCAGCCAAGCACCCGCTGCAGATGCCACTGCCACACGCCACACATAGTTGAGTCGAGTTGAGTTGCGTGGAGTCGAGTCGACTCGAGTTGAGCTGCGTGCGATGCGAGTGGGCGGGGGGAGGTGGGCGAGGCCACATATTTTAGAGTGCACTTAGCTGGTTTGCTGCTGAAGCGCGCCTGAATGTATGCTATGAATACGGCAAGCCGGAGATGCAACAATGCAACGTTGGCAACAGCAGGCAGCAGCAACTGGCAGCAGCAACTGGTCCATCGAGCAGAGCCTGCTCGGTTTGACCTCGTGAACTTTAATTACAATCTACGCTGTGTCTCTGTGTGTGTGCGTGCAAGTGTGCGTGTATGTGTGTGTGTGTGTGTCTAAGTCGAGCACTCGAAGGTTGCCGCTGGGCAAAGCTTGGCATAGAAAATATGTAAATCATAATAAGCGGCATTTGCCTTGCCTTCCCCCGCAGCTCCCTTTCTGCACGCCCTGCTCCCTCTGCAGAGTCAAGTTCTGCTCTGGCAGTGGCTTTACTTTTGGGTTCTGCTGCGAGTTTAGTTCTGGGCACGCATAAAGCCAGAGTTCTTGCAGCAGCAAACCGCAAATTAAAAATTTCTGCACGTCTCCACATAAAAAAGTTTCCCTCTCTCTCCTTCTGTTTCTCTTTCTCTGCCCGTCAGTATTTTTATATATGTATATATATATTTAGCTTCTTGCTGCTCGTTTGCCAACTTGTTGTTGCTGCCTCGGCCTCTGCTGCTGTATTTTTTATATGCTTTCGTTTAGTTTCTGCTCATATTCAGGCTGACTGCCTGGCAGCGCTGTCGCCGGTTTATTTCCTTTTATATTGCTTTGCTTTATGCGCACACACAGTGAAGGAACGAAGCTCATACCAAGGCGGGCACACACCCGCACACACACGCACACGCACGCACACACACGCACACTCGCACGCACACTTGCGCAATATGTGCCTCGGCCTGGCACTTCAAAGTTTAGCTTTACAGTCATGTAGTTGCAATTGTGTTTGTGTGCGTGTGAGTGTGTGTGTGCCTGGTACTCGTCTCCATTCGAATTGTCATGCTGCCCGCTGTGTGTCTTTGTGTGTGTGCAAGTGTTTGCCGGCGACTTTCATTCATTTCGAGTCCCTTTTTGCAACCCCTTCCTCGCAGTGCGTGCAGCAGCTAACACAACTGTCCTGACGCGTTGATTGTGTTTGCATATTATGCACGCCCTTTTATGTCCTATGGCAATATGAAATTTATTGTGTGCCTCACCCACATCATTCTCCTCCTGTTCCTCCCCCTCTCCCACGCCCTGCAGCCTTCAGCTGTTAGCCTTCCCTGCCTGGCCCTGACAAGCTGAGTGCAGCACAAGGCGACGCTCGCAGGACATTGATTTTAATCTCAGTACAGCCTGACATACACTGCAACAACAATAGCAACAACAACTACAACTACAGCAGCAAAAGCAGGATATTTTTAATTAAAAGAACAAAATCACAGTGAGCACAAACAAACAGTCCAAGCTCAAAGCACAAGCTAGACTGAGTTCTCTTTACAATTTGCCTGCTAACGGATTCAATACATTCAATTCGATTTACTGCATTGCCAGAGTGCCCTTAATAAATACTAATAATAATATATACACACATATTTCTATATATAAATATATATGCACACATATTCCTTTGATATTCATTGCAGCAACTGAAGCCTGGCAAAGTGACTTGGACTCAGCACCGACTTTGGTTGCCTTGGCAAATTGTTGTCCTGCTTGGACTTGATTTACTGTTGACAGTTGAAAAATGATTTTCAAAATGTCTTAAAATGTCTGCATATTAAATTGCTAAGACTTTCTAAAGCATGAACTTTATTCTTGCTGGAAATTTGTTTGCTTTTTATTTAAATTTCACAATTGTTTCCATTTTCAACAAAAATAATTTGACGCATTTGAAAACAAAAGAGAAACAATTCAAAACTGACACATAAATTAATCAATTTGCAACTGTTTTGTTTACATTTATGAGGCAAGCTTATTTTTGTATACATTTTATTGTAAACTTTTGATAATAAAGAGGGAAATTTACATTTTATTTTGATTTAAAGTCATTTAACAATTGCGCTTAAATAATATTTATTTTTAGAGCAAAATTAATTTTGATTCGCGGAGTTAAATTAATGTACATTTCTGAACAACATTATTAATTTAACTTGATTTGAATGAATTAGTTACAGGTTTACTGTTGGAGCTAGAAAGGCTAGAAAGGCCTCTGCCTTGTAGAGACAAGGAGTAATCCTGCTTCCCTTTCTGTGTAGCATACTTGTAGGCGATGCACTATATTTCAAGACTATGCTGCTGTCAAGCCGGGGAAAAATTTGAAGATTTCCAGGTTAATAAACATAACAATTGTTTAAAATAATATTTTTAGTAATAAATAAAATTAATATTACTTGCAGATAAATATAGGAATATTTCTGAATAACATTCATGTAATTAAACTAAACTCGAATTCAAAATTCTTTATTTTTATTTAATTTTATTTTTTTTGATTGTAATCCTAGAGCGACAAGTTGTAACCATATTTAAGTCACTAGAAGGTATCAGCTTTTATATATATATATATCTTTTACTTCAATATTCCTTGTTTCTTCCAAACGTATCAAAGCTTCATTAGTTTGTCTTGCTTCACATTCAAAACTCTATAGGCCATACAATCACCTACAATTTCCTGTGATTGCTCAACCAGTTTAAATGCCGGTTGACATGCTCGGCATGTCGGGCACACCAGAAATTATTGTAGCAACAAATTTCGGGGTGTGCAAATATACATATACAAGTTTTTTGTTAGCTGAATTATGAACGAACACGGCGAATGGACTGGAATGAAGTATGGATATGGCGTGCCACGCTGCGCTGCACTGCGATTATTGCAGGCACATTAAATGACCATTATGGCTTCCGCTGAGTCCACTGAAAGCGCGGTCCGGCAGCGAACTGCGCCATGGCGGCCACAATGGGCGCATGCCACAACATAAACAAATGCAGTCGACCGCATGCACATAGAAAATACAGACAGACAAAGAGAGATACAGAGAGAGAGAGAGAGACAGAGAGAAGAGAGGTAGACAAAGGATGCGCAGACAGAGGCTAGTTTTTGCCACAGCAGCCACAGAAAGTCTGCTACGTGGAAACAAAACATGAGCAGCCGCAAAAAAGCTAAAATAAAAGCGACCACATTAGCAAAAAGTGATTATTCCGATGCAGTTATAGCACGCCGATTTATGCGACAGAGCGAACCTGAAACTTGTTGTACATTAGGCAGTGATAGCGAGTATAATGAGAGGCAGTTGGGGGCGTGGTTTTTGCGAATTGATTGCATCCTTTTGTCTTCTAATTACGCAACATCATAATTCGCTCAGATTTTGTGGTTATCATGAAATCTGATTAATATTTAACTAATAAATTAGCGAAACAGCGAATAATTGACAACATATTTTATGCTTTAATTGAAAACAATGCGGCTTTTGCGGCCTACGCACAGCGCTCTACGCTCGATGCCACGCGGCGTATACGTAATTGAATTCATGCGCAGGCAGCGCGCAGCTTGAAGCGCGCGAATAACTTTTTCAATGCCAGCAGCATTAAGTTTCGATTTATTTCAATCAGCGAGCGCCATTTGCGCCTCTTCTGCTCTCCATAAAATTGCAGTAAATTAAACAGTTGTAAAGTTAAATTACGTATTCGATATGCATGCAGCATAGCTACGTATTCTGGCGCATATCCTGTGTGGCAAGTGGAGGGGGCATGATGAGCAGCATAATTTAAGTAGAAAATAGATGAAAATTAAAAGTAGAAATTTCTACAATTTATGCAATTTATACACTTGAAATATTAAATAAAAATATGTTAAAGAAAATGATTTGAAAAAAACATTTGCAGACAGTTTAAATGATTTTCCTTTAATTTAAAATTAGTTCCTATTTAGTATACTCTAGTATTTTAATCTTCTTAAATTCACCTGCCTAAAGAATACCTTCTAGTCGCGCACTCTTTTGCTCTCCACTTCCTTTCATTCCTTTTCAATTTACGCCTGGCCGCGACTGCGACTGTTGCGCATTTAAATCCAATGGCATAAAATATCTGCCTCCTCTACGCCGTTGTTCACTTCCCCTCCCTCCTCTCCTCTCCCCCTGCTCTCTACAGTATTTAATGGAGTCGAGGCTTCGCGCATTTGCGGCTAAGTTGGCGGTCCGCAAGTGTTGACTACCGCTAACCGCTTACTTAGGCCATTATATGGGCCCGTCTGAGGCGACAATGTATTAAGCGCTGCAAATTTATGGCGCCGGCAGCCTCTGCAAATGCTTTAAGAGACGCTGCTAAGCTGCAGCTAGAGCCGACCACCCGCCACTGCCACTGCCTCTGCTCCTGCTCTCCCTCTTCCTCAGCCAAGTAGTTGTGAATTTATGGACGCCGCCTGCGGTGCGGCGCGGTGCTGATAAACCTGCACAGGGCCGCCTTAAATAGTTAATTAATCAATGAGCAACGGCGCTTGTCAATTCGCAAACATGGCCCGCAGCTCAGGTACGTTGATAAGCACGCACTGCCACGGACAGGCTGGCGATGGACAGGCGAGACGATGTGGCCGGCATTCAATCGTTTTATTCATCCGCTTTTTAAAAAGGCCTGCAGGCCGTGGCCATAAATTCACAAGTGCGCCCATTAGTGTCGTCTTTTGAGGCATTGAGGCTTTCAAAGTTTTCAAATAGTTTTAAGTATGGTTCTGAGCTAAGTCGGGAGTTCGCCAAGTTGAAAAGCCTTAGCTGATTAAAGGATTTGCAATTTCTTTGGCAGCAACCCTCGCACATATTGTTGCGATTGTATTGAGGCTGCGTGTGGAATACATTTAGCCAGCTGGGCACGCGTTTTATGGCCTCACAGCTCACACCTTTGCCGCACTACTGTACAAATTACAATTTTTATAGCATGCGATTTTCTTCTTTTAAAAATGTATGCAGCACATAAAGGCAGCCCCGACACGTGTGCGAAGGCAGTCAAGTGCCTCCTTCTCTCCTCCTGCGTACTTATGCCGAATTAATGCTTTATTTATGATGTGTTTAAATTGAATACGAGCCCCGTAAGTTGCTGGCCTTTGTTCGTCTTCCTGTTCTCCTTCTGTTTGATTCCTAGTTTCACTTCCGTGCACAGAAATTGCTGTCAAATAATTTGCTTCATATTCGGCATTTAGTTTTATGCGGCATTACTCAGTTTTTGTTGTTCTTCGCACAGTTACACATATTTATTGCGAAATATGCGCAAATTGCAGACAGGCACGCAGTGAGTTCTTTTTTATTAATTTACTGTGCCTTGTGTAAAAGAAATGTCCGCAAAAGTTGTTCAACTGTTGGATGAGCGAGCAGAAAATACGAGTGTTGGGGTATTTCTGTTAAATATAGAACAGGGTGTATGAACAATTAACATATTCAGCTAAGAATATATACAATTTTATACTAATTAATATATTTATTATATTCGTATTAAAATTTTTACTTGCCTATGAATCCAATTGAGCAGCATATTTCGTAGTCGTTCAGACCCGCTTGTCTTCGTTTATTCTATAACGTTTTTTCGGTGTGATTGCGTGTCGTTTGTCGTTACTCTTCTGTGTGTATGTTAATTTGCTGCTGCAGTTTTTATGATGGTTTTTTGTTTATTAAATATGCATGACATGCAAATGGCGGTCTCGGGCCAATTAACTTTGATCGATTCAACAAAGTGGGAGGAAACGTTTTATGAGCAATTAATGTGGTTACAACCACTGCGGTGGCTACAACCACCGCTGAAAAGGAAACTCAAAGCCGCCAAATTGACTGCGTGATGCGACAATCAATGCGTGATATGATCAGATCTTATCAATCAGTATATGTGGCATATACTTTATATAGTAAATGGCAAACAAGTCAAATTGAATGTGAACGTCGGTCGCGCTCTGATTTATGGCCAACTTCGTTGAATTCATTTTGCGTGTCAGTCTGCATATCTCAATAATTAGAATAATATGCAAAAAGTTTGCATTTCGGGCATTAGGAAAGTTTTGCAGAGGGAGGGAGGCAGGGAACAGACAGACATATTTGAAATACATATTGCATGAATAAAACTGCAATGCAAAACAAAATGTTTCCGAGTTGTGCGCATGTTTAACGCTTCGCTGACTGCGCCGGCAAAATGCATAAATATATTTTTCGTTGATGTGCGGCGCATTCTGGAAAACGCAAACAAAACAATTACGCAGAGCAATCAACGAAACCAAAAATGGCGTCGCAGCACTAATTTATTTGAGCGAGCATTGCATTGGACGTGGCTGCTGCAAAATTTAATGAGTGTTGCCTACTTTTCAGCGCCGAGTTGTCAGTGTTGACACTCGCGTTGTTCTTTTCGCCAGAAAAAGCCAGAAAGCGAGGATGTCGCTGGCTGTGCCACTTCAACGCTGTCCCCGTTTCTCATTATTCTTGCCGCGCTGCCCATTATTAGAATACTTTTCTGCTCTGTCGCTGTTGCTGCCGTCGCCGTTGCTGGTGTTGACTTAGTCAAGAGCAATTAACATGCAAATAAGGCCTATTAGTTACCCGAACGTCAGTCTGTCAGCTGCTGAGTCTCTGGCACACAGTTACAGTCAACAGCAGTGCCACTTGGCACTTGCCACCTGGTCGAGACTCTTCATCTCATTTTGGGGCACCTTTTGCCTTAATGACTGACTAATTTTCAGTTTGCTGCCACTGCCACTGCCACTGTGACTGCTGCTGCTGCTGCTGCTGCTGAGGCTGCTTTCGTCGCCCCGGCCAGAATTCTTAATTGCCCGTTTAAGAGAGATGGCCGCTTAGCCGCTGGCCATTTGTATCGTTAAAGTTTACGATTATGTTTTATTTTGCAAACTTTTTGATTTCCAAGAATTTTACGGTACAACATTTTTTTGATATCCCCTAAAACGTTAAGCGGATGAAGAGGCCTGCCCGACTCAATAAACACTTTTCGCAACTCTGAGAAACATTCGTCTTTTTTATTTACCTTGGAGAGTTAAAATGATTTCCTTTTTTATACTTATTACATATAATTCTTATACATAAATTCCTCTAAAGTATTTTTAAGGCAATAAGCTCGTTTTTTTTTCTGTAGTTAAGCTGCTTTAAGGGATATCTGCTCGTTGAGCTGCTCACGTTGATTTCAGCTAATTTGGCTTTCTTTGTTGTTAACCCTTTGTCCGTAATCTAATCTCATTTTGTTCTTTTTCTTTTCTTTTCCCTTTTTGTTTGGCTCATTTATCGAGAGCTCTTTCCCGTGATTGGCGCATGAAATTTTTATGAACTTTGCCTGCAATTAATGTTAATTGATCACTTTAATTTGAGCATTTTCATTAAAAACTTTTCACAGCTACTCGGGCAGAGGGCCAGTCCAGTCAAAGGTTATCACTTGGCTGCAGTTGCTGGTCAGGAATCAGCACAGCACAAAAAAGCAGCAGCAAGTTGTTTAGTTTTGGTTCGAGACTATGTGATACCCTGTAACTCTCTCTTTCTCTGTGTAGTTTAGAGCAACCAATATGCTGCTCTTTAGTATCCCTGATGCTGGGTAGAAAACATTTACAGCGATGCACAGGCTAAGGTCGTGGTGTAATTTATGGTCTGGCCAGAACAGAACGGACTCACAATGCTCGACTCGGGTCCAGCAACTTTAACACCAAAGCAGGCCGCAAATCGCAAATGGAGTGAATCTGCAGCACCTGCAGTGTGTCCACAAACACACACACACACACCAGGAGTCACCTGCCCGCACACATTTGCAGCAAGAGACAATGGCTGAGTGCTGAGGACAATGAATGCTGTGGGTGATGATCCAACTTGATTTATCTACTGGAGCTGAGGTTAAAAGTTTTGCGCATACTCTCATTGTTTAGGTCAGATTGCCTTTGTATGCACAACGTGTGCAGGCACACCCACACACACACACACACACACACGGTTATGCAAATGTCCTCCGTGTCGAGCTGTCAGACTGCGTTGAATAATACGCTAGTTGCTCAGCTAAGCTTGAATGTTGTCCGCAATTATTAAACTTTTCCTCATCTCATAACTTTTGCTTTAACTATGATTATTTTATCGCTGGGCAGAGGCACAAATGGTGGAACTACTTGGACGTTTAACGAGATATCAGATCCCTGCGCCACAAGATGTTGACAGCCAGCTCATTATTTAGCCTCGCCGAGTGTAACTAATTATTGCTGCTCGCTTTCGCATTCGCTTTCTCCTTTCCCGCACTTATTGACAGCCCTGCCTACACCCCTTTCCCCCTCCCCCCTTGCAGTGTGCAATATTTTGCTGACGCTTCACTCAGATCCATCATTTTGCGCAGCCGTCTGCGACACGTGGTCCTCAGATGGCTAATAAATCTTAATCAGCCGCTGACCGAGTCAAGCCGCAACGCTGTGGGCGTTGCCAATTTGCGGCTTTTACTGCCATAAACACTTTTTTTTGCCATTTTCTTGTGTGCCCCGATACCTTATCGCATTGCCAGTACTCGACATTCATTGGTCCGCGCAGACCTGATTAAGACTGCTCGGGTGAGTTCTACATTTCAAAGCTGATCAATTTATTACTTCGCTAGTATTTGGCTAGCGCGAAATTGAATTTAGAATTCAATTGTTTAAACAAGTCTGGCGCTGCTCTTAGAAGCCAAGGTCGTGCAGGAGATCGCCCCACCAACTCGACGTGGTTGTTGTCGTTGGAACTTCGGTGGTGGTTTCATTCCAGTTGGGTCCCAATGTTGTCTGGTTCCAGTTTGGTGTCGTGTTGTTCAACTCTGGCCTTAGGGTCGTTTCGTTCCAGCTTGAAGTTGTAGTATTCCAGTTCTGGGTAGTCTCGTTCCAGGCTGGATTGATGGTGGTCTCATTCCAGTTGGGATTGATGGTGGTCTGGTTCCAGTTTGGAGAGGGAGTTGTCTCATTCCAGGATGGAGTTGTATTGTTCCAGTTTGGAGTTGTCTCATTCCAGGACGGAGTAGTGTTGTTCCAGATTGGAGTTGTAGTAGTAACGTTCCAGTTTGGGGTAGTTTCATTCCAGTTAGGAGAGGGAGTCGTCTCATTCCAGGATGGAGTTGTATTATTCCAGATTGGAGTTGTAGTAGTGACGTTCCAGTCGGGAGATGTCTCATTCCAGTTTGGAGAGGGAGTTGTCTCATTCCAGGATGGAGTAGTGTTGTTCCAGATTGGAGTTGTAGTAGTAACGTTCCAGTTTGGGGTAGTTTCATTCCAGTTAGGAGAGGGAGTCGTCTCATTCCAGGATGGAGTTGTATTATTCCAGATTGGAGTTGTAGTAGTGACGTTCCAGTCGGGAGATGTCTCATTCCAGTTTGGAGAGGGAGTTGTCTCATTCCAGGATGGAGTTGTATTATTCCAGTTTGGAGTTGTCCAGGTCGAGTTTGGAGAGGGAGATGTTTCATTCCAGGATGGAGTAGTGTTGTTCCAGATTGGAGTTGTAGTAGTAACGTTCCAGTTTGGGGTAGTTTCATTCCAGTTAGGAGAGGGAGTCGTCTCATTCCAGGATGGAGTTGTATTATTCCAGATTGGAGTTGTAGTAGTGACGTTCCAGTCGGGAGATGTCTCATTCCAGTTTGGAGAGGGAGTTGTCTCATTCCAGGATGGAGTTGTATTATTCCAGTTTGGAGTTGTCCAGGTCGAGTTTGGAGAGGAAGTTGTTTCATTCCAGGACGGGGTAGTTACGTTCCAGTTTGGAGTTGTAGTAGTGACGTTCCAGTTCGGGCTAGTTTCATTCCAGTTAGGAGAGGGAGTTGTCTCATTCCAGGATGGAGTAGTATTATTCCAGATTGGAGTTGTAGTAGTAACGTTCCAGTCGGGAGATGTTTCATTCCAGTTAGGAGAGGGAGTTGTCTCATTCCAGGATGGAGTAGTATTATTCCAGATTGGAGTTGTAGTAGTAACGTTCCAGTTGGGGGTAGTTTCATTCCAGTTAGGAGAGGGAGTTGTCTCATTCCAGGATGGAGTAGTATTATTCCAGATTGGAGTTGTAGTAGTAACGTTCCAGTCGGGAGATGTCTCATTCCAGTTTGGAGAGGGAGTTGTCTCATTCCAGGATGGAGTTGTATTATTCCAGTTTGGAGTTGTCCAGGTCGAGTTTGGAGAGGGAGATGTTTCATTCCAGGATGGAGTAGTGTTGTTCCAGATTGGAGTTGTAGTAGTAACGTTCCAGTCGGGAGATGTCTCATTCCAGGATGGAGAGGGAGTTGTCTCATTCCAGGACGGGGTAGTTACGTTCCAGTTTGGGGTAGTTTCATTCCAGTTTGGAGAGAGAGTTGTCTCATTCCAGGATGGAGTAGTATTATTCCAGATTGGAGTTGTGGTAGTAACGTTCCAGTCGGGAGATGTCTCATTCCAGGATGGAGAGGGAGTTGTCTCATTCCAGGACGGGGTAGTTACATTCCAGTTTGGGGTAGTTTCATTCCAGTTTGGAGAGGGAGTTGTCTCATTCCAGGATGGAGTAGTATTATTCCAGATTGGAGTTGTGGTAGTAACGTTCCAGTCGGGAGTTGTCTCATTCCAGGATGGAGAGGGAGTTGTCTCATTCCAGGACGGGGTAGTTACGTTCCAGTTTGGGGTAGTTTCATTCCAGTTTGGAGTGGGAGTTGTCTCATTCCAGGATGGAGAGGGAGTTGTTTCATTCCAGGACGGGGTAGTTACGTTCCAGTTTGGGGTAGTTTCATTCCAGTTTGGACTGGGAGTTGTCTCATTCCAGGATGGAGTTGTATTGTTCCAGTTTGGAGTTGTCTCATTCCAGGACGGCGAAGTATTAATGTCTTTGGAAAGACAGTTCTCCAAGCTGACAGTTGCCGCCTGCAGATCCCGCAGGGTCTTGCCGATTTCATGGATCACACAACGCTCGGTCTGCCAGAAGTTTCTCTGCATGGGGCTGACGGCATAGAAGAGTTGCATAACCTGATCCGCATAGCACTTGCGTGTGCTGCAGGCGAGCACCTGCTGCTGGAAGGCGACCTTGACACCTGCGGCTTGCCCCTGCTGCAGGTAGTTCTGCAGAAGGCCTTCATCGACATTGCTGCACTGACGAATCTTGATGCCAGCAACGATCAAGATCTCCACATTTCGCACTGTGTAAATTGCGGTACATTCATCCAAAGTTCCCAGACCTCCGGACTGAGGTAGCTGCAGTTCTCCAGTGATGGCATCGAAGAGCAGGTTGCCCAGGCTGACGTCATTTCCATAAGCTCGCTCGGCACTCGAATTGATCTGTGGAGGAAGATATAGAGATACAAAGTAGACTCCAGAACTATTCCACTGACTGGAGTCCAGCAATACTCACCGCAACGCTGCAGAGCAGTGCCAGGAACACTGCGAATTTATAAAGAACCGCCATGTTGGGGGCTCTGTTCGGTTCTGAAGTATTCCGTGGGTCTGCTGACCATTTAAATTAAAGTGTTGGCTCGGAATCGATGACGGCATTAGTTTTGTTTTTGTTTTTTTTCTTTGCTTTCGCCTTTATCGCGAACTACTCGAAAGCACCCGCAAGCAAGTACCTTTTGTCGGGGCTTCCGCTCGGCGATAAGGTGATAAAACCCCCTGATGGATGATTGAAATTATCTGCATACAATGTACTGTACATATATATAGTATTTCTGGTTAGATATGATATTTCTACACGAGATATAATCCCGACTAATCTCAAGACGCAGAATTCCACGAACTGCCAATCAGCGCAGGTTGTGTGGCGATAATCGAAGTCAATTGATATTTATGGAGGCCATTAAGGTGCGTGACGACGACGATTGGTGAGGTATTGAGAAGGTCAAGTAAATTAGATTTGAAAGCTCTTTATTGGGCGCCTATTGTGTAAAGATTGGCGAGATAGTCTCCTTATCGCATTTAGGCGATAGGCTGCTGGGGCTGCTCGGGTCTCTCCTCGGGTTTCTGCTCGGGCTTCGAGTCGGGCTTCTGCTCGGGTCTCTGCACAGGCCTCTGCTCCGGCTTCTGCTCTGGCAGCTCCTTGACTTGCTGCTGCTGCTGTGGCATCACCTGGTCACGCTGGTAAGCCAGCTTCTGCAGGCAGCTATCGTAATCGTTGGCCGTCTCGATGGACTTCACCTTCAAGGAGCTCACAGCGGCACTGATGCAGTTGGTGCGCTGCGCCTGAACGATGGTGGAGTTGGTGGCAAACTGCGACTGGGTCTGGTAGGCCAACGAGTTGGACTCATCCAAAAACTTGAGGTTCTTGTCGAACTGCAAAGTAAACAAAAATTTCTGTGTGCTCAACTTCTCCGGGAACTTAAAGTACTCACGTGGGACACGGTGCAGTTGATAAACAGCTGGCTGTCTGTCTCGTTTCTGCACTTCTGCAGGTTCTTCTCCAGCTCCAGCAACTGGTTGCGGATGAGAGTCACCGTGGAGTTGGCTGTCTGGCTGTTGCTAACCGTGGTACGGTTGGCAGCCTCCTCACACTTGCTGGTGGCGTTGCTCAGCTCCTCGAGGTTCTTGTTGGTCTGATTGTTGTACGCGTTGTAGCAGGCAGTCTCGCCCGGCGACAGGGCACGCTCCTCCCTGAGCGAGCTGCTCACCTGGGCCATGACCATGCGGAGCAGGCTTTGCTCGTCATCCATGCGGGGCCACGCGCTGGCCTGTAATCAAAGCCAAGGCGATAAGTGCCTGTCGAGTGCCAGATATGAGAATACTTACGCCCAGCACTGTAACTGCCAGCAATAAAACACGTGTGATCAAGTGCATCTTCTGGTTTGGGTTTGGGATTGGGTTGTTTACTACCTGTTCATCTGCCGGCTGGGATGCTTTTATAGCTGACAATTGGGAACATCTCGAAGTTTGCAGAATATTTCTGCAGCTGGCGATAAGATAACTCTGGGTACAAGCCAATTTCGCCTCTAATTGGCTTTTGTGCAGCTTGGATATGGAATGTTTGAGGTTACAGTGTCATGTTGTTGCTTTGATAAATTGCCACAAAGCACTAATCAACCTTATCGCCCTGAACGGTGTCTGCATGTCTGCAAAGCTTATCGAAATAAGTGTGCATGATATAAGAACTTATTTAAAACCCTTATGAATCACACACGATACCACAATCGGCGCTAAATTTACACTCGTGTCAATTAAAGTGGCCGCCTCAAGTGGCAATTGAAAATTACAAGTTGAAGCCGTAAATTCTCTGGGGTTTTCAATGGTGACTCTCATTAAATTATGCCCAAACACTTTCCCAGAACTGATAACGAAGCATCGAGGCTAACTGGCTTCTGTTTAATTATGATAATGCAAAAGTCGTTTCCATGAATTTTCTTATCAAATATTTTGGGTTTTTTTCAATTTTTTGTTTATTATATATCAGCTGAATCTTGTTTACAGCTATCAAATTATGAATGAATGGGTTCGATCGGAATAAGTACAAAATTTATCGAAATAAAAATATATGTATATCGTTGTGTGATCGAAGGTAATTTGAATATAATATATCGATACTTATATTACACGATGATTATGTTGAGCCTATGTTAAACCTATGTAAAATAACATTAAGCGGCATTCTGTGTGAGCGTGTCGATAAAGAAGTGCTGCAACTTCGTGCGTGAATTGATCAAGCTTCCAGAATATTCTAGTAAATGATAAACGAATCGCAAACAAAAAACATTTTGCCACTGTCCAAAAAAGGTCTGAAGAATGATATTATAGTATGGAAAGTCAGAATGGATTCTGGTTAAAAGCACACCTTCTAACATGGCTGCCTGTATCTACCTTAATCCCTTAGCAATTCCACTTAAAAGTTCTTGCCGCACATTTCATGCCGTACTTGGGCCTATTTGAGCCTTCATTAGAGGTAAATGAGCGAGCAAGTGGCAGCGGAAGGAAGAAGCCTTCAACTTGCAGTCAATTGGCAAACAAAGCAGCGAAATTCAATTCATTTTTCATGGATGGGGCCAGAAATCAGGGCGAAGATTGCCAAGTGAAAGCTGGCAAAACAATTTTGAAAAGTGGCTGAATTCGCAGTTGCCAACAAATTTATCACAACATGCCACGCCAACACACACGCCCACACAACGTAGGTAGATGTGTGTGTGTGCGTGTGTCATATATCATGCGACACACACCAAACAAGATTTATAAGGTGGAACATTGTTGAGGCACCTCTAGAGAAATAATGTCGACGGCAGCCGAAAGAAAATGTATTTCGGGGCGGCGGCATAACTCGAACGATTAATCAAAAGTGTAAAGTGCAGACGGGGTGCAACTTTGCAAAGGCGCGACGAAAGGGGAGGAGGTAAGGAAACTTGAAGCAGCTTCTGCGGCTGCCACACGAAGCTGCTTAAGTTGCGACAGCGACAGAAATTAAGACTTGAAGTTCGACACAGACCGCGTATGCGCGTATCACGTGTTGGCTAATTTCCACTCCAGCCAGTGTTGCATAATCTACAAGTACTGCGGCTTAAGCGCGCTGTGAGCTGTCGTCCTTGAAGTGTGACAGCTGCTTTGTGGCAGTGGCAAAGAGTCCCTGGCTGCTTGTTTGTTTCGGCGCGAGGATTGTTGATTTTCGATGCTCGGCACTTTTAATGACACCCATTGTCACCTTTTCATTTGCCCCGTGCCCCCAACCCTGCCTCGCTCGAGTGGGCGTCATGTAATGCGGCTTGAAGTGTCATTTACACGCGCATTGTGGTGCCACAGCTGCCACATGTGCCGCGTTGCCGACTCCAACTCCGGCGCTGTTCGCTTTTAAGTAGCTGTTAAGCATTTTCATTACACACGCCAAAATGCACAATGATTTATGCGCGGAACCGAACTGAACCTTCATCACGTGTGTGCGTTCTGCTGCGGATTAAATGCGTCCATCCCCCCTCCCCTCTGCCTCCTGTAGCGCTGCCATTTACTGCGTTTGCTCAGTGCCAACTGGTGCCCTGCGCCAGTTTATCATTAAAAAATGGCATTTCATGCCGCATGCCTCACATGCCACGCGCAGAGATGAGTGTTGCGCATTTCAAGACCAACAGCACTGACATTGCACATTGTTGCGCAATGTTTGCACTGCCTCCCGTTGCTGCCACGTTGTTGTTGCCGCTGCCCCTGCTGCTGCCGACGTCAGTGGGGTTTCGCCTTTGTTTACTGCAGCTTTGTATGCAAATAAATGGGCGGTCTAGACGGGCACGCACAATGGCAGTTTTAATTTGAAAAGTGCCTGCCAGCCGACTGCCTGCAACGGCTGCAACATGTGCAACAAAATGAAGAGAGAGAGAGAGAGAGAGAGAGAGTGTGTTGCAAACGTTTTTGCAGCAACCGCATAACGACGCCCCATGCTCCATGCGAGAGACGTGTCGACATTTGTGGCCAGAGCTGAATTTCACAAATAGTTAACAATTAAAGTAAAAACAATACCAAAAATTTAGTTGTTAAAACGAGAGTTTTCAGTTTCGGTTCGAGTGAGTTAAAATTAAGTAAATTGCAATGTGTTTCAAGAGTAAGAGATCGAAATTGCAGGTTCAATGGGAGTAGCAATGATAGAGCAAGACAACAAGAGCTGGAGAGAGAGAGAGAGAAGCATCTCTCAGATTCACTTTCGCACTGCACCTGCAAATTGATGTCGAAGGAGAAGTGGACACTTGAAGCAATTAAAGAGTCTCTTATTCCAAATAAATAGTCGATTCTGCTTATCTCATTCAGTTGCGGCCCTTGATAATAATAGATTAATTACGGGCAAAGCAAAAGATTGAACATTTCTTGCGATTAGATAAGATGCGCAGCACATTAGTCGAGTGAAATTAATTAGGCCCACACCACAATGGAAATCACTTTAAAATAAAGCATTTCCATTTGAATTGTGTGAAAATTAATTTAATTTCATGTTCAAATTGAATTGACTTGCCACGGCTTTGTTTTTGTCTTTTGTTGCAGCACAAAAAACAATGTGAAACAATTCAGGAAAATATCATATTATTTTTATACATTTTGTTTCTTTGGCCATTTCAATTGCGAACATTTAAAAAACATATTTTAGCGGTATTATTCAGAGTGGAATACAAAAACAATTGTTTATTACATGCGCTAATGCAACGACATTGACTTTTCACTTTTCCTCCACCACGAACTGACTTTCCTCTCTCCCTCCCCGCGGGGCCTTGTACAGGTTTTTCATTGTGGCTGCATCCTTGCAAGTTCCTGCCGGTCACCAAATTGAAATTCATAATGAGTTTTTTATGCAAATTCGCTCGCGGCGTTGGCGTGTAAAACTTTTGACTGTCACATTTTATTTCATTGTAAATTATTTCTATACTATGCGAGAGTTTTTTAATGCATTCACAGAGTTGAACAAAAAATTACGAAAATTGTGCGATTGTTCGCAGCCGAAAATGCCCTGTAAGTGAGATTAAACGTGCGGTGACGGAGGCAAAACTGAAGCACATAAATTATCTGAAACCTTTCACGATATACATTTTAATAACACTTTGTTTCATTTTTACTCAATGAAAAGTATTAAATTAACTGCTTACAAAAATTTGAAACATATTTAAACTAAAATTCGAATTAATTTACTAGTGTAGTGTTGGCAGCCCTAGCAACCTACGATATTTACCGATGTTTATCTACTCTGTTAATCGATGGGATATTGTAGAGCACGCTACGGTTGGCAGCCCTTGAGGCCAGCGATATTTACCGATGTTTATCAAGAAATTCAAATATGTTGATCGATAGGATATCGTAGAATAAGCTCGCCACTAAAATTGTTGTTGTGCGTCTTGACAAATGTAAAAGAAAATATTGAATTTTTTATTAAATATTATAATTTGCGCAAAGCATTAAACGTTGTGTTAGTATGTAAGTTAATAAAAATAATCAATTATACAAAATTTGAATATAGATCTTGTTATACATATTTTACAGGGTATATCAGCACAAACAAAACAATGCATAGAAAATGTGTCAGTTGTGAAGCAGTTTTTGCTCGGTTTCTTGTTTCAGTTTCAGTTGAACATAGTTATTTTTTGTTGTTGTTGTTGTGCTGTCGGCACGCAACTTTGTGTCGAGTTGTAACGGGATTGTTATATGTTAATTCAATTCAACATTTTGCGTGCCGTGTTGCATGTTTGTATAAATAGTTACACAATGCGCCACATGTGCTGATTTCCCCCAAAATACAAAAAAAAAAAAAACTTCACCTAACCGAGAGCCACAGAACACTTTTCCAACGGCTGAGCGAAACAGCTAGCATTTGATATTGTTACTAAAACCAACACGAATAACAACAACAAATGCTCACCCACACACACACACACATAGAGAGGGGCACAGCATTTTGTGGCCTAATGGCAAAACGGCATTTGAATTTAGATTTAATCCGATTGTAAAATGTGATTTAAATTTACCAATGGAAACCTTGGAGAGTAATGCGAAGCGAGGGGGGACAAGGGGTGCGGGAGGGGACGGTCTGAAAATGAGATTTGCATTTGAAAGCGCGGCGTTTTTATGCGAGCTGCGTTCGGGAAATTTATTAAAGCTTTCATTGCACGTTGGGGAACTGGGAACTGTAACTGAAACTGGAACTAGGAGGCGGATCGGGGCAGAGCCTGGACTAAGCGTGGCCTTTGTGTGTCGCAGATTTACAGTTGGAGTTTATGGTGAGTTTACAGTTGATTTTGCAGTCGGGATAAGAACTAAGTATATTACGTTTTAGTGCTCAGCAGCTTTTGTTAACATTTTGAGGGCGTTTAAAGGCCGCGACTTGGTTGGGCGCGTCTTTAATCAGGTTAAATGTTTCGCAGGAGGCCACTTCCCTGGCCTGTCTATGCAACAGCTAACAGCAATTAAAGTCCATTGACCACATGATGCGTTTTGCACTTAAACCAATGCATGCACAAACATGCACACACATGCACAGACATGCTCATGCTGCCTGGCACCTGTGTGTGCAATCAGCGAAGCCTTGCAACGCGTATGACGCGAACCTGAAACTGCTGCACGCAGAATACGTATCCGCATCCACATCCGTATCCGGATTCGTTTCCGGCCAATGTCCACCCACGTAGAGGAAATGCACCGTGTGTATGTGTCTCTGTGTGTGTGAGTGTGTGCGTTGTGTTTGTGTCGCTTGCCGACCCATTGCGTCAGGTTAGCGGACACGTGTGCATCCCAATGAAAACTAATTAGGCCGCTCGTCTGGTCTGGCCCGCCAACCTGGCCTGGTTTGGGAAGGCCCCATTGACATTGGCCACAACGTCAGCTGCACTTGTGTGCATGTGGCAGCAGCTCCAGGCTGTTGATTTTTACTTTTTTGAGAGCACCCGATACCAGATTTAAGTGAGAGTAACAAGGAATATTGGGGGACTACTGTCAGAGATCTGGTTATGTGCATGTGCAGCACAGTTGTGCAATATTGTGACATCAAGAGAGTATTTAAGAGGGTTGTCTCTGATTCTTATACACAAGAAACGTTGGCAAAACTTTATTTGTATCCCAGTTGGATATTTCACTTGCTAAAATTGACTCTCCTGATATGATTTGTTTTTCTTCGTTTTTCAATGGTAAAAATTTTTTTTCTAATTCAATTTTCGTTTCAATTCAATTAATTGAAATTTACTTTCGAGATAGCTTGTAAAGCACTAGTTAAAGCTTTTATATGTAACTAATGTGATAACAGACTAAAGCCAAATGTTTCAAAATATTTAAGGATGCTTTCATGACATCATTCATTGGCAGGGACAGCTTTTAATGGTGCTTTGCATTAACCTTCATGTGCTTTTAATGCCTTCTTTATTTAGAAGAATTTTCAACTCTTCTCATCACAACCGTAGCTAAGTATAATTCAGTCAATACGCTTTGCATTTCACGACATGTTCTATGTGCCTTGAATGCTCTTTTCCCTTGTGGTCTCTGGCCGAGCTGGCAGTGTTACTGTTTGTTGCTGCCATTTATGTGTGGCAAGCTGCAACTGTTGCTGCTGTCATCGGTCTCTGGCGCATGGATGTGAACCAGCTGAGGCCAAACCTGCTTCTGATTTGCTCTGCTCATAGAGAGAGAGAGGGAAAGATCTTCGACCTTTGGCTTTGATTTTGACAAGTGTCACAGCAGGTTGCGAGCTGCGTCTGTTTCAGCTTTCAGCTCTGCTTGGAGCTGCTGCCGAACACGAGAATGTTAAATGTGCCTTCAACTGACACACAAGGAATTTAATTTATTTATTTTCTCTTTCTTTCTCTTTTGTCGGGGGGCGACAGATGTCAAATTAGCTGCCTAATAAACACACACGTGTGTGTCCTTTTTCCCATGTTATTAAATGCCTTAAAGCGGGCATGTGTGGCAGAAAGGGGGGTAGGGAGGGAGGGGGTTAGGTTGCTTTATAAATGTTCATTCTACTGAAGAAATTTGCCTGTTGGGAAACTGTTGTTCGATATTTTCTGACTAATTGCAGCAGCAAACTTCTGCTCTAAAGAAGTCTGTGAGTTAGTGTGTGAGTGTTTGTGTGTATTTGTGTGTAAGTGTGCGTGTGTGTGAGTTAGTAATGAAGCGGCTTAAGCGGATATAAACTGAGCCATAAGCCAGCTTTAGACTTTTAATTTAAAAGTTTTGCACTCTGCCAAAAGGCAGAGCAGCAACAAAGGCTCGAACAACGACAACAAAGACTTCAACAACGACAGCAACAACAACAAGAACAACAAGAAGAAGCAGAGGAAGGTAATGCAATCAGCAAACAAAAGGCAATTGCCAAAGGACGAATGCTGCGAACAAGCAGCAGCAGCAGAGGCAGCAGCAGAGGCAGAAATCGAATCGCGGCGCATACAACTCAGTAAAATCATCAGCTTCATCTTTTCGGTCGAGGGCTTCATTGTCTGCCAAAGAGAGGGAGTGGTTAAGCGCGGATTATGTCGTAAATTGCAGCATTTGGACATGAGCAAGGTGACTGTGTGGAGTGGAAGTGGAGAGAAGGGAGAAGGAGAAGGAGAGTGAAGGAGGTTGAAAGGATCGGCGCATTGTCATCATCAGCATTGGCGTGCAGCTGAGATTGGACCATAAACGTGGCCATAACCAAAGTTGCTGAGCCACACTCAAGGGTATAATTAACAAGATATAAGGCAGAGAAGGAGGCGCAGGCAGAGACGTAGTCAGAGGCAGCGACAGAGGCGCAGGCAGAGGCAGCAACAGCGACAGAGACAAAGGCAAAGGCATGCAATTTTCGCGCTTTCAATCGAGAGTCGTTTACCGCTTTCAGTTTTCAGTTCTCACTCGCGCTACGCTAGTGTGCATGTGTGTGTGTGTGCGTGTGTGTGTGTGGCAGGTAGCTGTGGCAGCTTTTTAAATTAAATCACAGCGTTATGGGCCATAATTGGCCGTCGGGCGGCCTTCTCGGCCAGAGATATTGTGTGTAAAAATAATTAACGAGTTCGCAGCGAAATGAATTTCGCATATGAAGCGAAGCGAAATCAATGCAGCGACAGCCGCCGCGGGGGGGGGGGGGGAGGTGCAAAGAGTGAGAAAGAGAGAGAGAGAGAAGGCCTGGCTGTCTCAACTTAAGCAAGCGATTTATGTGCGACGGCACACATTGTGTCGTTCGCATCTTTTGTTGCGCATACGCCGCGTTGACCGGCCAAAGCAGCCGTTTACACGTATAATTACGCGACTGTAGCGCCAAAGCCTTTATCCCACGCTGCGCCCACGCAAGGATTATTAAAGAGTTTCCATTCTCCTTTTGTTTTCTTTGTTTCTTTGTGCGCTGTTCTTTAATCTTTTGCGCCTTCTGATTTGCCAACTTATTGCTTAAGTTTCTTTTTTGTTGCGCCCCAAAATATTTGAATAAACAAAAACTTGGCTATCTACTTAGCCAGCTGTGGGCGTGGCAGTGGGCGAAAATCGATGCCAAACTGCCGAGCGAAAAGGAATCTAATATCAATGTTTTAAGTCAGGCCACGAGCGCCTTTCAATATAAATAATCGACAAAAATTACAATAAAAATCAATTTCCATATTCAATTTGGCTAAGTGGCGCCCGCACACACACACACACAGACAGACACAGACACACATAGACAAACTTTGACAACGGCTGAAAAATGAAAATGAGCTTGCACTGCGAGTGTGTGTGTGCGAGTGTGTGTGTTAAAAAAGTATGGCAAAAGTGCTGCGCTGCTATTTTCAGCTGGTCATTTTCATGCCAGGGGCAGAGGAAAGGAGAAAGAAAGAGAGAGAGGGAGGGGTAGGGGGGTCTATAAATAATACGCAGATTTCTGTGTTGGTTCTAAATGAAGTTTAACTATTGCCAGTTCGTCAACGTCAGCAATTTAGAAGCCATCGCCATGCAATTTCACTTGACTGTAGCTCATTTATGTGTTTAGCACATTTGACAGGAGGGAGAGCAGGGGGAGGGGCAGGGAGAATGTTTAGGGACAGCAAGAATGGCAACGACATTGTGTGACACATTTCCATTTCGGGTGGAAAACGCTTTCCCCGAGAATTTCTTCATTCTTTGCCTCCAACGTTGTCGCTGCCTTTATTTACTGCGGCGCTGTAATATAACAGAGAACTGAGAACTGAGAGATGAGAGAGAGAGGAGAGAAGTGAGCAGGTAGAGCGGAGAAATGAGCGCAACAAAAGGCGAGACGAGAAAGTGAAAAGCACAAGAAATGTTTACCAGAAAATAGTGCAAAGTTTTCCTTTTTCGCTTGTTTCTTGTTGCTTATTTCTTTCTCACTTTGTTTCTTTTGCCTGCTTGTGTTGTTCTTGTTGTTGTGTTGTGTTTGAGTGAAAAATACCAGCACGTTAAATTGAATTTAACGTGAAATGCAATGAAACGTAATGAAATTTTCGCTGTCAGTCGTCAGGATCTCAAATGAATGAACTGGCCCGGTCAAAGCCGGCATGAGCCGAGTCCGAGTTGGGAAACTTCATTGAAAAGGCCGGGAATTATGCTTAGCAAGCAGAAAATAAGGAGAGGCAGAAAGCGAGAGAAGGAGAGAGAGAGAGAGGGGGAGAAAGAGAGGGAGGGAGCAGGAGTTCCAAATTATAATGCCACCTAGCATAAACTGCAGAGTACTTCAGCTGAAGGATGCGATGCGATGCGATTCGATTCCGATACGAATCGAAACGAAACGAAACGAATCGAATATTTATTGCCTTTATTAGCGAGTCGATTGAAAAATTTACTGCTCTCGAAATTCTATCCGGAACGCTTCAATTCACTTGCCGGCTGGCTGCGAGGCGCGGCAATGCTTGTGCACGGACGCGGACGGAGATGCAGACACAGAAACAGACACAGGCAGCGACAGGGAGTCGACAGCGAGTCGAGTCGGAGTGAAGTGAAGAGAGGAGAGGAACTCCCCCCCCACAACTTGAGACTGCCAACAATTCATCTTGTTGCCAGCGAATTTCTCACGCAACGTTTTCACTTTATTTTCCTTGGGAAATTTTTGGCATGCAGCGCAAGGTGGCACCGTATGAAATTCGCTCAATCGCCAGTTGGCTGCAGCTTGTTTTTCTCCACATTTCACATCCAATTGCCACTTTCCTTCACCCCCCTTTACTCCCCTCTGCTGTTATTGTTGTTAAGCATTTTGTTATTGTTTACTTTACATTGGCCTTTGTGTTGTATTTGTTTTCAATTTCAGCTGCTCCGACTGTGCTCGAACTTCTCTCCCTCAGACAGTGCCAGGAGTCTCTGCTTCTCCCCTTCTCTGGCGTGCTCAACAATTGCCACGTGGCGTATACGTAATCAGCCAATTCCCGACCTGCAGCTGCAGTTTCACTTTAATACCCTCGGCCAAATAAATGCGATGGTCAATGCAAGGTATGCTCGAATTCAAGAGGGGAATTGCTGTTCACAAAAGACATAAGCCAAGTAAAAGGCTCCATTGTGTTATTTTCTTGAATCATCTTTATTTTATATTCCCCTAAAGAACTGCCTCCACTGCTGCACATCTTGTGGTTGTGCTCACCTCGTGTCGGCACTCTTCTCAGCTTTTTATTGAAATGTTCGCAGCATTTTTTCCCACGCTTTTGGCCAAATGCGATTTGTGCAGTCATAAGTCGCAAGTAATTGCCCCAGTGAACTCTCAAGCAGGTATTGGCAGGTAATGTTCATTGGGCAAACCAAGCCATGCTAATGGCAGTGAAAGGTAACACAATGAATCTTGGCAAAGGCAGATTACTTATGGCAGCCTGGAAATGCTCTAGGCTTGTGTAATTTATAGAGGGTAAACTCAGAGGAGTCGACGCATGCAAGTATATTTAACAATTCAATTGAAATATATGAAATTCATTAATATTGTATATTTACAGCAAATATGTTTAAATATATGTATATCAGATAGTGATCTGGCAACTCTGTTTCGAAGTATTGGGAACGACGTAGAAGAAGAAGAAGACGGAGATGCGACGGTGCCTCTCGATTCGCAAGGCGGGAGGTGGACTTCGATCGGGTTCCGCGCGCTACAAGCATCGGCTTGGTGTCGTTTGACCATTTGCTAAAACATTCATTGTATTCAACGTCCAAAAAAATAAGGACTGTTCTATGACGACTCGAAGAGTTAAGATGTAAATGAGCAAGGCCACCAGCAATAAACGACGATATCATAGGGCCGTATTTCTTTAAAGACGACAAAGGAAGGAATGTTACCGTCAACGGGCACCTTTCCAGTGCCATGCTTGACGAATTTTTGTTTCCAAAAGTGTGTAAGAATGTTTTAGAAAAAATTTGGCAACAAATGCTTGAAAATATGGTCGGGAATTAGACTTCCAGTATGAGTTTCCCGATATTAAATTCCCTCATTAATGTCATCGAACTTTATTTCAAATAAAAAAAGCTCTTTACTGCAAGCTTTGTTTTTTTTTTATTTAAAACATTAACCTCCTAAAAACACTCTTTACCTTCAGTATTTGAAATATTAAATTAATGTAAATTTCTTAAGTTTAATTCCATGCAACATCTCCACACAAAGTTGAATTGAAAACGTGTTAATAATCACACAGCTGATGATCTTCATTGAGTCACTTTGACTAATTGATTGACTTACAACATTTTTCGTGTTAAGGAAAATCTTTTGTAAATATTTTATAATCAACTTTTCACAAGTAAAAATCTTTGCCATGAGTTTTTAGCGAGAAATTCGGCGAATAAAGCGCGAGTTTCGGCTCGTTAGTCAACTTGACATGTGGTAAAGGAAACCCCACAGTGTGTGTTGTGTCTCAAACTTCGTGGCAAAGTTGTGTTGACTGCGATGCGTGTGAGGGTATGTAGGATAACAACAAACATTGGTATACGAATATATAGATATAGATAGGCCCAAGCCGCGGCAGCTGGCAGACAAATAAACAGAGTCAGCTGCCAGACAAGTGCACACTTCAAATGCGAGTCGAAGCGGGACTCCCCAGCGATTGCAACTGTAGTTGTAGGAGTGTGTCTGCTTGTGTGTGTGGGAGTATCTGTGTGTGTGAGTGTATGTGTGTCTACAACTGCTTATGCCATGTCATGGCGAACATTTCCATGTGCTCATAAAAAATACTTTGTGTGAATGCGAATATGAGCTACAATCGCCGAGTGTTCACTGTCTGCGTATTTCCGGTGTGCGTGTCCGTGTGTATGTGTGTGTGTGTGTGCTTACCTAATTACATTCCGGAAATAAAACGTTGACTGATTGTGCCAATAAATGAAAATAATGACGACCCATTGACTGCAAACTCGCCAAGCGACGGAAGCAACAAAACGTTGGCCAAACGACGCTGGCGTCATCTCAGGGCCGACAAACTTTTGCCCGCACAATGACTGCCGCCTGTCTCCCCCTCCCTCCCTTTCCCCCTCTTTTCCCTCCTTTGCTATCCTCCGGGCAGCTGTGTAACTTTTCTGCTGCCGGCCTTTGGCTCTGTGCGCCGTTAAAACACAAAACTCTTGACGAGTTTATTTCCTACGCAGCGCTAACTGATTGTCTGTGATTTTCTTGTTTTTAGATAATGAAAGTATACAAACACACACACGCACACAGATGAGCAGATAATGTGCTTGTGTGGGTATATAAAAGTAAGACTTGCCGCAGAATGTAACTTTTTTTATGTGGCCCATTTATTTAGCGATGGCCAAAAAATTAACGTTCTCTCGGAATTGAGCTGCGGGTTTTGAGGCCAGCAAAATAAACGATATATCAGCGAGAGAGAAAGATAGAGAGGCAGACGGGGAGGAGGCAGTGCAACCTCAACCGACTACAGTTTGTGTAGGCAAGTGGAGAATGCTTTTAATTTTTCAGCCACGTCTAAACTGTGTCAATTTGTTGTTTGTTGGCCAATGCAGATTGCAGCCTGCGAAGCCCAAAAAAGTATGCTAAACATTTGGCTATTTACCTAAAGCTCCAGACTATGCGTGTTTGCCCCCCAAAACGGGGTAAGAAGCTAAGGGGCGCCCAGGGAGCGGGAGAACACAAAACGAAAAACTTGGCCCTTCACTAATTCCAGCACAATAACCCAAATTAAAGCGGTTTTTGGGGTTTGTTTGCAGCACTCGCCACACGAGCAGACGCCACACGCAGCCGAACAATGCTGCAACAGAGCGGCAGCAGCAGCAGCAGAGCAAGCAGCAATAACCGGAAACGAGAGACAGGCCGAGTCGCGAGTTTTATGGCAACGTGCAATGCGCACAAGCGCAGAAGCGCCAGAGAGCAGCAGTATAAGAGAGTGCACAGCGAGTCGGAGAGAGGGAGAGTGAGAGAGTGAGAAAGAAGAGAGTTCGCAGTGTTTGCTATAAAAGTGTAACAGCTGTTCTTAGTGTGCGCGACTCGCAGCATCAATTAAGTCGAGTCAATAAGCAAACAACCCGAAGAGCATCGCATGAGCTTCTTGTCAAGCGAAATCAACTTTCTGGCTTAAACTCTGTTTCGCATTAGGATAGGTTGGAAATGCCACAACTAAGATGATTGTCAGCTAAGACAATAAGTAAGAAATATTATAAGATAAGGGAAGGATTTCAAATACTTCAATTGAACTTGGCAAGTTCATTTAGTTTATTTATTGGTAAGGTAATGGCTTAGAAGCAGCTCCATAAAGGTTGAAATCGATATGTTTTAATTACAAATAATATATTTATAAATAAAGTGAAGTTGCTCATTTAATTTTTTTAAATATTTAAATAAAAAATGTTAATTTTCTTAAAAAAAGGGTGGCTATATTTTCTTATCTCTTTACTTTAAAAAATCATTTTTTTAAGTGTTTTTTTTTCAACTTTGAAATATTTTTCTAATCACAATTTTAACTCAATTTATATTTATTGTGCACTTATTTTTCTTATTAACAAAAATTTTTAAATTTGGCTCGACTGAACTAAGTTGATGTAAAATAAATTATGAATAAAATTAATTAAAAATTTAAATACATTTATTCATAAATAAAAATCTAATTTATAAATCATAAAAAAACTAATAAATTATGTAATTAATTAAAATATTGCGAAGGAATTATTAATAAATTTATTTAAGATCAAGTAATTAATTAGTGGTTTTAGCAATTAATTAAAAAATGAAGTAAATAATTAATACATTGAGTAATTAATGAATGAATAAAGTTATTAATTAATACAAAAAAAGTGATTAGTTAGTAAAAAAAAGTTTTTTAATTTATAAAGAAGTTAATTTATTAATGAGTAAAAACAGAAAGATGAATAGCTAAATTTAAGAGAAACCAAATAAATAATTATAAAATAATATATAAATATATAAACTTACAAACAAAATAAACAATTAACAAAAACAAATATTTTATATTAGTTTTATTTATTTAAATCATCCACAAATCCCAATTTGACCTTTCCACTATCCGCAAATGGCTCTCATGCTTGGGAGCAAGTGTTTTAAGCTGTGGCTGTCGACAGGCGAGCGAGCAAGAACAACGCGCGCTATCAGATGCTTGTCCGACTTATCCTCCATGGACCAATTTCACGCACTGCGAGCGCAACGAAGTGCAGATGCCATAAACCGAGAGGCCCAAACAAAGCAGCCGAGCGAGGAACACGAACGTCGAAGAGAGCGCGAGAGCGACGCTCCTGCTGGCTCTGCCTCTGCTGACGCTGACGTCGCTGCCTGTGCAGACGCACTGAGACTAGGCTGGCCATTGTGATGTTTGCTGCTGCGTCGCTCGTGTCTCTGAGCCGCCATCGCCAGCGTCAGTCGCTTGCGAAAGCGTAAAGTAAACAGACAAGCGTCGTCCGAGCATGCAAAGGCAGCAACGGCAGCAGCAACGCGCCGAAGTTTGCAACCACAAAAGCAGCAACAACAGACAACAACAGCAGCAGCAACAACGAGTCGAATCGTGTCGAGTTCGCCGACTGCGACGCTGGCAGCGACGCCTTTAATCGGTTGTGCGCTGCCTGCCTGCTTGCCACATCCTTTGACGCCGCATGCAGTCAGTTAATTTCTGACCACAGCGGCAGCGCGTTGCGTCCGCTCCAGCAACGTGTGCGACTTGCTTCCCTCTACTGCTTTCTACTCCTACAACAATATTCTAATCGTTGTCGCCGTCGCTGTTGTTGTCGTAGTTGAGATCGCCATTAGGAGTGCGTGGCGTATACGCAATGTGAAGCGCTTGGCCATTGGCGAAATTAGCCGGAAATGGAACAGAGATTCGAGTGCGAGACATGAGTGTGCAAGTGGCATATGGCAGCTGCCGCGTGCAGCCCAGCAAACTGGCAATGTGACAGAGCAGCGCCTAAAAAAAAACAAGTGAAAACTGAACTTCGCGCGGGCAAATCCATTCCGAGTGTAAACTAAAGCTGGCAACTATTTAAAGCACTTTGCAATCTGTGAAACAATTTAATTACATTTCAAAGAAACAACAGCGAGAGCAAAAACGAAGAGGCAAAGCCAAATAAAGCATACGCCGCGTGTTCAATTTGTGTGAAAAATGTCAAGTGAAATTGCAGTGACAAAGGAATCAAATTGAATTGAATTTAACATTGATAAATTGATTTACGTATGCAAAACAATTGAAAGCAAAGCAAAGTAGAAAAAAAGAGCTAACTACGGCGTGGGAAATAAAGACAACAAAATGCCGGCTTCAAGTGGATTATATCGCATCAAGCACGGGCGTGTCCTTGGCGGCTGGCAAAAAACCTCGGCATTCATTTTTATAGCATACATTGCGGCATGCAGCACTTGCGGTAAGTATAGCACACACAATGACACAAATAAACAGGAAAGCAGACACACACATGCACAGCCAAACACACACACACTCACACATACACACACGGAAGCACACACACACTCTCACACATATGCTGTTGTGTATTTTTTGTGTCATTTTTGACGCATTTCTCAATAAAAACATCGCCAGCAAAATGTTAAATTCGTCTCCAATCGCTTGGATGCGATTATTATTCATGCCAATTATGACGTATCGAATTTGCATTGCTCATTGAGCACGTGCTGGCAATGCATACGCATAATTAAATTTAAAACGAAATATTCCCCAAGCTAAATTGTTAAAAAATGCAAAATTACGACATTAAATTATCGTCGAAGCGAGGCAAGAGGAAAGAACAGAGAAGTCTGCTTTTATTGAGTTTAACTTAAGTTTTATGCTATTAAACATATTGTTCTACATTTTTAAAAATTTTTTTATTATATTGTGCATTCCTTATCCAAATTAAACTTTAAATTGTTAATCCATGCATATTTCTGCAATTTAAATCGGAAAATTCATAAATATTGAATTGAATTTATCATGACAAATGAGTAAATTTCCGACACTGCATCGATTTGAGTTCATGCGCCATAAACAATAAATAATAATTTATGAATGAAAGCAGAATTTATGGCTTTTAAATTTAGTGATAATGAATGAATAAATATTTATTTCTCAGTTCACTTTGTCTGTCTTCTACGGCTTCCTTTGCACTGAGCTCAGTGAAATGAAAAAGTTTTAGTTGCCGCCGTCGAATCGAATTAACAATCGGACACTTTGCACATGAACAAGCATAGTTTCATTCGTTTTTATTACCTGTTCGAAGACTTTGACAGCGAATACCCCCTTGGCAAAGTGACGCAGCAGTGCAGGAGGGAAGGGGGGAGGAGGGAGGGGAGGCAATATGAGCAGATCGTAAATGTGTTACATTTTATTGGCAATGTCGCTTACTGACAGGTCAGCGATGGCGCGGAAATCGTGCATCACTTGTCAATGCCTGACAGCACAACAACAGCAACACAGGAGAGGGAGAGAGTGAAAGGGGGAAGGGAGGGGGCAAAAACAACAATGACAAGCAGTGGAAAACGAACACGAATGCGAACACTTGTCTGCAGGGCAAACAGTTTGCTCCAGAGCCGTCGCGCCGCCGCCTCTGCCTCCGCTGCTGCTGTTGGCAATTTGTCAAGCAATCAACAAAGCCAGAAATTGCCCAGGCCGAAGGGGGCGTGGCGGCTGGTGTTTGACAGAGAATAGCCCCAAGGTGGCAGCGCTTTCGCTTGAGCCAGGCGAACGTTTGTTGCCAAATCATTGAAACAAATAAAAGCAAAGTGCAAAAGAACCAACCGATCAAAGAGCGCCCTGTGTGTGTGGTTGTGTGTAGTGTGTGTGTGTGTGTGCTGGCTGGCCCTCAGAATAACTGGAGCACTTGTGCGTGCACAGCGCTCCACTCTCCCTCTCTCTCCCTTTTGCACACACCTCATCTCTCTCCGTCTGTGAAATCGTCAAATAAAGCGACCCAGTTGCTGGCCCTGGAGCTGTGCACTTCTGGCACATCTAGCACATCCATTGTTGCATGTTATGCCAACTTATGTAGCCTGCTTTTTGGGTTGCACACACACACACACACACTAGCACACACTCGCTCGCACACACACTTCAATTGTCACTGTCAATGTTGTAATGAAAAATTCACAGAAGACTACGAAAAAATAGGAACAAGAAAAGCCGCACAAAGAGAGGCAGAAAGAGAGAGATGGAGAGAGAAGGGAAAAGAGAGGGGAGAGGGGGAGAAAACAAGCACAAAGCAAACAAGGATTTGGTGCTTAAATAAAAACAATTTTGTGCTGCGCTCGCCGCTTTCCATTCCATTCGCAGAACACACATTAATATTTTGCCAAGCCGAGCTCAGCTCAGCTCCGCACTGGCAAATCAATATTTATGCATGTCAGGCGGGAGAGCATTGGGGATTGTTGTTTTTGAAGGACAGCGAGGGAGGGGAGAGGCGTGGAATATTTTTCTTGCAATTTAGTTGCATTTTTATGCGCAGGTTTGCATGATTTAGAATAATATAAATACGAATTGCAGTTGTCAGCTGAAATAAAAGAAACACTCTCTGTGGAGATTCTCATTGATTTGTAGCCTAGATTATGAGAAAGGGGAAAAGCATTAAAAAAGAAGGTGCACTATATACTTATATATATATTTTCTTATATGTTCATACTGTATTTAGAAATTCACACCACTATACTTCCTTTTCAATCTTAAAATAGATTTTTTATTCTATCAAAGAACTCTTCAAATCTTTATTCGCTGTCCATAAACCCTTTTGAAAATCACAGTCAGCATATTGAACTAAGCTTTGCATATGAAATTCCCTTTGCAATCGGTCTTTGCTGCTGCCACGTGCATTTAAAATACTAAAATATAGAAAAATTGCAAAAAATAAGAAGCAAATAAAGCGCGCAGGCGAAATCCCTGTGACGTATACGTAATCTGCTGAAATTAGCTGCTTTGGCGGCACATTTGGTTGGTCACACAGCGCGAATTTGATGGGCGCTGGCTAAAATGCGCTAATTGCCAAGATCAAGAGCACTCGGAGCGGGGCCCAAGGGGGCGTGGCTTAATGCACGCAGCGATTTAATTGATGATTTAATTGCAACTGTCAAATAAAAGCAAAAAGCTTTAGCTTAATGACGCCCACCGTGGAACGAGAACCTGCACGTGTACGTGTGTGCAAGTGGGCGGGTTGGCATGTGGGTGTGTCTGTGTCTGTGTGCGTGGGTGTGCATGTGTGTGGGCGCAGCATGCCACATACACGTTGCACGTACTTCAATAATTCTTCATCTCGAGCGTAATAATTTTAAATAAACTCAAGTCGCCCTGTCAGCGCGCTTGGCCCCAGAGCGCCCGCAGCTCAGACTGTCAGACAAGGGCAGGGGCAAGAGGAGGGGAAAAGGAAGGGGAAGAAGTGGCAGCGACGGAAATGGGTTGAGTTTGAGCCAGCACACGGGCACGGCACGGGTCAAGGCCTACAAGCCGAGCCACATGCTCGCACACACAGCCGATATGCGCGTTGGCAAGCATAATTTAATAGCAATACACACACACTCACACACACACACACATGCAAGCGCTTGCAAGCAGGTATGTGGCAACTGCAACAGCAACAGCAACAGAGCCATAAAGCTCACCTGTTACAAATGCAACGACACGTGGGCGTTGCTGCTGCTTCGCCAGCCATGCCAGCCATAATAATCAGCACAAAAACTAATGGTCGCACACGCACACAGACACATACAGGCACACACACTGGCACACACACACAAGCACACATACAGGCACACACACATGTATCAGTGCTGTGGCTGCCTCTGCACCTTCGCCACGCAGCACGTAGATTGCACATAATTCAGAAGCGGCGCCACCTTTTTGGCAATCTCAATGGGTAAGCAGAAGCGGACACGGTTGCGGAAGGGGATTAAGATTGCGGATATGCTGCTGTTGAGCCTAAACTTGCAGCAGCGGCTAAAGCTTTGGACTGTGAATGAGCGAGTATTGACAGATTTTTGGGGAGTGATAACACTTTAGAATTGGGAACTCTGTTATTAATTAGTAAGGAGTTGTAAAAATTGACAGGCTGCTGTGTCAACAATAAAAAATGAAAAGAGCATTCTGTTTAATCTAAATATAATTTACTTAATATACATAATCATAGTTATAATTAGGGAATTATAAATATTTTTTACTGTTGTGGAAGCTTGATAAATTCGCACACAAAGTTGTAGCACTTCATTATCGACATGCTCACACAGAATACCCCTTCATGTTATTTTACATAGGTTTAACATAGGCTCAACATAATCATCGTGTAATATAAATATCGATATATCAGTGTGACCCTCTACTAAAATATATATTCAAATTACCTTCGTCCACACAACGATAAATATATAAATTAATTTATTTATATAAATTTGTACTTATTCCATTCATTCATAATTTGATAGCTGTAAAGAAGATTCAGTTGATATATAATAAAATGGAAAAAACCCCAAAATATTTGATAAGAAAATTCATGGAAACGACTTTTGCATTATCATAATTAAACAGAAGCCAGTTAGCCTCGATGCTTCGTTATCAGTTCTGGGAAAGTGTTTGGCCATAATTTAATGAGAGTCACCATTGAAAACCCCGCAGAATTTACGTCATCAACTTGTAATTTTCCACTGCCACTTGAGGCGGGCACTTTACATATGTTATATATAATATAAAACTCGATTCCCCTCTGTAACTGTCAAATCTATGCATAACCCCAGATCTTATTGCTGTTATTAATATTAAATATTCACGTAAATCACATAAATCATCAGCAAACATGTAAATAACTCTCAGCTTACAGGGTATTACTTTGTCCCACTCTCCCTCGCGCTCAATTGCATTGCAAACATTATACTTAGTATGCGTAATACTTATGTCAATTTATTCGCAGCAGAAGGGGGAGAAGAAGAAGAAAAGAACTTTTGTGGCTTGCGCAAATCATGCAAATCCATTAAAGACAAGCAGAGAGAGGCAACTTACCTGGCGACTGACGGCTACTTCAGCCTGGCCTGCTTATCGTATATGCAAATGATTTTTCGATTTACCTAACATAAGGACCCCACTTCCCCCTCTCTTCTTCTTCTTCCCCCTCCTCCAGCTGCTTCTTTTGCTTGCACTTGGCTTGCTTTTTGGGGTCAAACTTTCAGCTGAAGGTGATGAAGATCAACGAGATGATGAGGATGAAGATGATGCTCTGCACGACCCTTTCGCTAACGAGCTGCTGTGCGGACAACTTTGACAAGTGCAGGCCTCCTCTTCCTGCCCCTTTTTTTCCCCTTCAGCCCTGCCCACCTTCCCTTTGATTGCCTAATTCAGGGACAGGCGCTGCTAAGCCGCTCTCAGAGTTGTCACTTTATTTGCGCAATTAATTTGACTGAGCTGCGCGCCTGATTTCATTTCTCTCTGTGTTCCGCGTCACGTTTGACGTGCCACGGCTCTGCTCGCTTCTGCTGCCTTAAAGTTAACTGCGGCATGGAGCCGGCAACGGGAGAAAATCCCGCTGACACAATTTCATTACGAAACTTGTCAGTGCAGAAGACGAAAATAAAGCAGGCCAAAAAAAGAGCTGAGGAGCTAAAGAGACGGAGAAAGAATTTGCCTATCATTTGTCTCGGCTGGAATGGGTGGGGTGAGCTCACAACTGGCAACTGGCAACTTGCAACATGCGCCGCGCTGGCAACTGGCAGAAATTGAAACTTTTCAAAAGCAATTGCTTGAATTTCAAGTAAAAACTTTCTGGTTTTGCCTTTTCTTCTTGGCCAACTTTCCTGCTCGCTCAGAGTCTGTTCGGGGTTTGCTGTGCGTGCCAGAGAGAATGTGTGCGTGTGTGTGCGTGTGTGTGTGTGTGTGTATACTAAGTAATTGCGCGTTGAAGCAACTGGAGCAGACCGTCTGCGTTTTAAACGCCAACGAGCACATTGACGCCAAAATGCAAAGCTGAAAGCCGAAATGGCGACGCAACTCCAGCAGAAGAAGAAGCAGCAGCAGCAGCATCGACTGCATAACGTATTGCATGGAGATTGAAATTATGTTGCATGCAACAAAGCGCTGCCAGTGACATATGCCTGGCAGTTTGTCTTCTGAAGACTTGAAGACTTTCTTGCTACGCTTTTAATCCGCCAAGGAGTATTAAAAGTCGCCAAACTCTCTGCTCAAAATTGAGTTTGTCACGTGTTTCAAAGTTGCAAAGTTGTGGCGAACTACTTAGCTGAGTGCAGCTAAAGTACGAGTATCTCCGATGGAGTTCATTATATTTGTAGTCTGATTTCAGTTGATTCATTTGATTACCTCGTGTTCTTTTCACTTTTCCCTTTTCACAAAATATTCTTCTTTTTACTACCTCGCATCCTTTGCTAAGTAACTCACGGGCGTCTGCCCCGGCTTAGCAGTGCCTTAATGCGCCTTTTCGGCAACGCGTTCATATCAAACGCGGGCACACAAAGCTGGATTATGGTTTTAAGTGTAATTACAATTTACATGGCTTCCTTTCGCCCCTTTTCCCTCTGCCTTTCCCTGCCAGCTCTGCATATGAAACCCGTGTTTAAAACTTAAAGCGAGCCGCTCTGCACCTTCCTGCTAAGTGAATAAAAAAAGGCGGCGGTTTCACGCTCGTAATTAGAAACTTTTTAGTTGGCGCGCGCACAAAAGTTAGACGCGACTTTTGAGGCATTAGCGAACGGCGGCAACGGCGGCCATTTTCGCGCCTCAATGTGGTAATTAATTTTGCCCACACCAACAAGTTCATGGCGAGATGGACAGCCAGACAAGTGTAGTTTTGCAAGGTTCCCGGGGCGCAGTTCATAAAGCACAAATTGACTAGCCACCTGGTGCTACTCGATCGGAATGAGCTCTCCTCTGTTATTGGACTCCTCTTGAGTGGAATGTCAATTACCTGGGCACATCCATAAGCGCATTCATGTCGAATTTGAAGCTCTGCTGTTTGATGAGTTCCTTGTGCACATAAAGACGCATGGCTGAGCAAGAGAGAGCAAGACAGAGCAAGGTAGAGCAAGATGGAGTAAGAGAGAGAGTTGGAAGTGAGAATGAGAAGAAGATGAATGAGCAACGTTATTGAATGCAGACTCCAGTTGGCTTTGGTTGGCAGTAAAGAGGAGAAAGAAAGAAAGCTACACAGCTGAACTGAGAAAGAGTTTTTTTTTTTTTATATACATATATATTTATTAAGTGAAGCAAACATCATTATAATTGTATTGTTGTATAATATTGAAAAACTGTATGTTTAGCGTGTTTTGTGTTGCATACTTTGCGGAGATGCCTTGGAAATCAGTGCTAGATTTTAATAAGTTCAATAACTTCTTTGTTGATTATGCGTTTGCAACCAAATTCAGAATTCATTAACAAAATGTTTATATTTATCAAGCTTAACCAAAAGAAACTTTCTAGCATTAAAATTAAGCTGGCAATTAAGTTTTTATTGATTTACGTAGGCGTATGAAGGCGTGGCAACAAGCTTAATAAACCTTTATGTACGTAAAACAATAAGAAAATGTTTTATCAACTTTGGTAGATCTAGTTCTTATAGTTCCCGAGATATAGCAGTTCATACGAACACACAGACAGACATATATTGATATATTGCCTCTTTATTTGTTCCTGATTAAGAATATATACTTTGTGGTGTTGGAGACGCCTTCTTCTGCCAGTTACATGCATTTTCAATTGCCACAACATCATAATTACCTTCTACTCCATGATTTGTGGCGTAGAGTCAAAATTCAAGTAATTTCCTTTTAAAGAGCACCTCAATTCAGTTATCATTGATCAGCTTAGCCATTAAACGCATAAATTTAGCACTCCAGATAAGCATAAATCATCAATGTAGAATCTATGTTCTGCTCTGACAAGGTAATTATAAATCGCATTTCCTTTCGCATGTTGCCTTCTTAATGTGCGCACATTTATCTAGCAAATTTAATAAATTATCTAGCGGGGCCAAATTTAATTAATTTATTTGAATGCTGTGGCAACCCTTTCGCCTTGTAGGGTT